>JALIGW010000043.1:2960000-5490000 GCA_023053685.1 Diadophis punctatus similis | reverse complement strand
TTGCGTTTAGCCTAGTAAGAGAAAGATAAGAATGTCTTCTCCGGAGAAAGAATTTTTACCCCTCCTCGGCCAGCCGGGTGAAGAAACAAAAAGATTTCAAGAGGCACCCTATTTGCCAGCACCTTCTTCGCTTCTAATAACTGCACCGAGAAAGACTGACATCGCTTCTCTACAAACCTCTCCGATGCCGTCTCCCACACCTTCAATTACAGCGGAAGAGGCCCTCCAACAAGAAAAAGATTTTGAAAGGTCAGTCAAAGTCAAAAACACATATTTTCTCCCGGGGGCAAGTTCAACTCAAATGGGGGCCGTTCAAATGGGGGCCGTTCCAAAGATTACTCATTATGAGCCAATTCCGACTCAATTGCTTGAAAGTTTTTCTGAGACAGAGAAATTTATTGATACACGTCACAAAGACCTTCTTGCTAGTAAAGACAGAGAAATTGAATACTTAAGAAAGCAGTTACTAGAAAGCCAACGCCCATATGAAAAACAAGATGTCTGCCAGATCTCTCATATTTCAAAACCCATTACTGGGCCTTCTTTTCCGGTCTCTCCAACATTAGAGTCCCACCCCAAAATGGGTGTTACCTTTCATAAGCCGGAAAGGGAAAGGACATATGACTATACGTCAATAGGGGCTGGCTCTGATCAAAGATTTTATGAACAAAGAGACTTTCCCAAAAGTAATTTTACAGTGCCATCTGGTGGACAAAATAATATAACAGAAACCATGTTTGAGATCTTACTAAAACGGTTAGATCTTCTAATGTCAGGCACAAGACAACCTTTGTCACCTATGCCACCTGAAAGTTTTGGATTGCAGATTGCTCCACCTGCACCTTTAGCTCAACAATCTTTTCAGCCTGCCCAAATAATACAGGCACAAAGTGCACCACCCATTCCTATGGCTGCACAAATTATGCTGCAGGCTCAAGCTGCTTCGCAGGCAGGAATTGCTACAGCCCCGATTCCAACTACACAACAGCAACCCCAAATGGGACAATCGTTTATTCCAATGCAAGCTTCTACATCTACCCCAACTGTGGCCCAGTTAGTGCCAATTTCTCCACTACCTGCTCCTATGCAGCCAGCTCCTACTCCAGCACCAGGGGCCCAACCTGTGCCTGCTCCAGGGCCACCACCAGCTGTGGCAGCCCAATTTTTGCCTGCTCCAGGGCCACAACCAGCTGTGGCAGCCCAATTTTTGCCTGCTCCAGCCCTACTACCTATTGCTGCCCCTCAGCAACAGCCAGTCCAGGCACCTCCCGCAGCCCCAATTTTGCAACCAGCTCCAGCTGGTGCACTAGCTGTACAATAGCCAGCCCAGGCACCACCACCTGAGCCTCAAAAACAAGCAAGTATAATACCTTCCATTAATGGCAATGCAGGCCCAGAGAGAGCTGTCCAAGAGAGAGATCTTGTGATTGCCTCATTGACTCCTAAAAGCAAAGCTAAGGTTCCTAATTCAAATGTTAACCTTGTTAATTCTCTTACAGGCAGACCCTTACATTACAACTGTATACATAAATGGCACAGGAGAATGGGGCAATTCAACCTCAGAAGGAAATGATCTGACCACGACAAGGGTACTGTGACTAAACCCCTCAGCCTCAGATCATCTCTCCACTGCCCCGAAAGAAACACAAGGTCAAGCGTGTGACCTCCCTCATGAGTCGGACCCTGAACTACTTGGGTCAGGTCCATGGTTGTCATGGAAGCCATGAACTCCTGGACTGCCTCCGAGGTTTCACCGGGCGATGGCAAATTAAAGTCCCCCAGCACCATCAACCTGGGGAACTCAATCGCCAGCCCTGCTACCGCCTCGAGCAGAACAGGCAGGGCCTTTGCAACGTAGCTAGGAGGCAGGTACGCTAGCAGAAGGCCCACCTGGACCCCTAAGTCCAACTTCAGAAGGAGCGTCTCACACCCAACAATCTCCGGGGCAGGGCTCCTTCGAGGATTAAGGTTCTGGCGAGCTATAATCGCCACTCCTCCACCCCTTCCCTGGGGTCGCGGCTGATGCTGAACTGAGAACCCGTCCGGGCACATCTCGGAGAGGGGAACCCCCCCTCCTGGCCTAGCCAGGTCTCAGTAATACATGCCAGGTCCGCCCCCTCTTCCAGGATTAAATCCCGTACAAGGGGGGCTTTGTTGGTAATTGACCTGGCGTTCAACAGCAGCAGCTTGAGCCCAGGGCCCTGACATCCCTGGTTACCAGGCCCTCGGGTTGAGCAAGATGGAACCAAACCAGAGGGGCCAGAACAAGAAATCGCTTGGAGACAGCGAGTTCTCGTTCCCCGAGAGCGGCCTACCCCTCTGCTCCCGCCATACCTACCTCTCCCTGTTATGACCGTAACATGAGGAAGGACCTTGCAGAACGTGGCTATCCAATGGACGACAATCAAATGGTCAGTATTATTACCAATTCCTTAAATTACACATGGCGAGAGGCCATCACACAAATCAATCATGTACCTTTTGCTCAAAGAACTGTGGACAATGTTTGTAGAATTTTAACAGAATATGAAGATATTGCACTTGCAGCCCCACACTTGCAACGCCCCCTAGCTGCACCACGTCTTCCACTTAGAAGACTTCCAGAGAGGGAATACACTCCAAGATTGCTACGTTGCCAATATTGTGATCGTGTAGGTCACACAAGCAGAGATTGCATCCAATTGCAACGCACTCAATATCCTGTCCAGCCCAGAGGAACAGATTTCAGGGATCAGTATCAACCCAGAGGCACAGCCTACAGGAGAAGTGCATCCCAGCCCAGAGGAACAGTCTCCAGAGGCAGCAGAAGCAGAGGTGGCAGCCAACGTCGCCCAGGTCCAAGGCGCGACCCATTTGGCCCATATGCCACTCTTGCCATCACACAAGCTGTCCAACCCTGTCAGCAATACGATAGACATTTATTGTGGACTTTGGACTCAGGTGCCTCAATTAGCATTACTTACCAAAAGCACCTTTTCAAAGAAATGCATGCACCAGAACCAGAACTTCGTGAACTTTATACATTCACTGAGCGTCCTTGCAAAGTCGAAGGAAAAGGGACTGTTTACATTGAAGAGTTAGATACACTGGTTCCAGATGTTTATTATGTTCCTGCTGCAGCTTTTAATTTGCTTAGTTATACCCATTTAATCAATATTTTAGATTTTCAGATTCATCATTTTAAGAACGCAAGCTACATTGTTAAGAATAGTATGATTGTTGCAGACACAATTGTGATTGCTGGAGTCTTCTACTTAAGGCCAAAACCTGAGCCTCAAAAACAAGCAAGTATAATACCTTCCATTAATGGCAATGCAGGCCCAGAGAGAGCTGTCCAAGAGAGAGATCCTGTGATTGCCTCATTGACTCCTAAAAGCAAAGCTAAGGTTCCTAATTCAAATGTTAACCTTGTTAATTCTCTTACAGGCAGACCCTTACATTACAACTGTATACATAAATGGCACAGGAGAATGGGGCATGCCAGTTTTGACGTCCTTAAGCGGATGCCATTGTTTGCCCAAGGTTTGAATTTCAAAGGATGTAAGGTACATCTGGATTGTGCTGTTTGCAAAAAGGCAAAATCAAAGGCAGCAGCCATTCCAAAACATGCTATACGTAAGTCAACACACATTATTGATTTGGTTCATACTGATATTGTGGGTCCTTATGGCCCAACTATTGGCGGTAAAAAGTATTTCTTAACTATTGTTGATAATCATTCTAGATATGGTTATGTCTTTCCTATGAGAGAGAAATCTGAATCGTTTCAGATCTTTAAAGATTTTGCAATACACACCTTCAATCAGCATGGGGTGAAGATCCGCAGAATCCAGAGTGATCATGGTTCCGAGTTCATGTCACAACGTTTCCAGGACTGGATGCGCAGAAACGGTATCATTCACCAAACATCCGCCCCTGCAACTCCGGCTCAAAATGGAGTCGCAGAAAGGAGACAGGGGGTTCTCCAAACCATGATGCGCTGCCTCCTAGAAGATGCTAATCTGAAACATTCATTTTGGGACGAAGCACTTAAGTATGCAAACTACCTTGTTAATCGCACTTGGAGTAGTGTGATTGACCAAACACCTTTCTACATGCTGCATGGCTACCAGCCAGATCTTTCTAATTTACACATTTTTGGTTCATATGCAATGGTGAACATTCCATTAGCGCTTAGAAGAAAAGGCGGCCAAATTGCTAAAAGACTGAGATATATGGGCATTGATGACAATTTGAAATGGGGAAAATTCATTGACTCTAACAATATGATTACAATTTCTAATTCTGCTAACTTTGAAGAAGATTCAGATTGGTCCAAAATACATTCTAATGATCCTGGAGTTTATTTTCCTAAAGCATATCCATCCAACAGACAAAGAAGGGGTGTCACGCACTGATTTTGTGTTGCCTGTTACATGTATATGCAGGGAGATGCATCCCTATCAAATATAATGGTTTATTCCTGAGCACGTGATTAATATGTTCCTAGTACACATGTGTAAATTCCTTTCTTTTGATTCATTCCTTTTGTTCTCTGCTTCTGACGAAGCAACATCTCTTTTATATAGTCAGTATGTGATTTCTTATTTTTGTATCAAAATAAATATCTTATACATTAGAATTATAATGCGGTTTATTTTGGCAATGACAGAGTTCCAGGAAAAGATTCATTTCGCCTCTGATAAGAGTAATTCTTATCTCAAAACTGGGAGTGGAGTTCCTGGCTGAGACCAGTTTGTATCTGGGGAAAGAAACCTCACTCCATTGTAGTTTGAATTGAAAGAAGCTGGGGGTGGAGTTCCTGGCTGAGACCTGTGAGTATCTGGGGGAAACAACCTCACTCCATTGTAGTTTGAATTCACAGAAGCTGGGGGTGGAGTTCCTGGCTGAGACTTGTGAGTATCTGGGGGGGAAACCTCACTCCATTGTAGTTTCAATTCACAGAAGCTGGGGTGGAGTTCCTGGCTGAGACCTGTTTGTATCTGGGGAAAAAATCCTCACTCCATTGTAGTTTGAATTCACAACAGCTGGGGGTGGAGTTCCTGGCCGAGACCTGTGAGTATCTGGGGGGGAAATCTCACTCCATTGTAGTTTGAATTCACAGAAGCTGGGGGTGGAGTTCCTGGGTAAGACTTCTGAAAATCTGGGGGGGCGGAACCGCACTCCATTGTAGTTTGAATTCACAAAAGCTGGGGGTGGAGTTCCTGGCTGAGACCTGTGAGTATCTGGGGAAAAAAACCTCACTCCATTGTAGTTTGAATTCACAGAAGCTGGGGGTGGAGTTCCTGGCTGAGACTTGTGAGTATCTGGGGAAAAAACCTCACTCCATTGTAGTTTGAATTCACAGAAGCCGGGGGTGGAGTTCCTGGCTGAGACCTCTTTGTATCTGGGGAAAGAAACCTCACTCCATTGTAGTTTGAATTAAAAGAAGCTGGGGGTGGAGTTCCTGGCTGAGACCTGTGAGTATCTGGGGGAAACAACCTCACTCCATTGTAGTTTGAATTCACAGAAGCTGGGGGTGGGGTTCCTGGTTGAGACTTGTGAGTTTCTGGGGGGGAAACCTCACTCCATTGTAGTTTCAATTCACAGAAGCTGGGGGTGGAGTTCCTGGCTGAGACCTGTGAGTATCTGGGGGAAAAATCTAACTCCATTGTAGTTTGAATTCACAGAAGCTGGGGGTGGAGTTCCTGGCTAAGACTTCTGAATATCTGGGGGGGGGGAACCGCACTCCATTGTAGTTTGAATTCACAAAAGCTGGGGGTGGAGTTCCTGGCTGAGACCTGTGAGTATCTGGGGAAAAAAACCTCACTCCATTGTAGTTTGAATTCACAGAAGCTGGGGGTGGAGTTCCTGGCTGAGACTTGTTGGTATCTAGGGAGAAAAACCTCACTCCATTGTAGTTTGAATTCACAGAAGCTGGGGGTGGAGTTCCTGGCTGAGACTTGTGAGTATCTGGGGGGGAAACCTCACTCCATTGTAGTTTCAATTCACAGAAGCTGGGGGTGGAGTTCCTGGCTGAGACCTGTGAGTATCTGGGGGAATAAATCCTCACTCCATTGTAGTTTGAATTCACAGAAGCTGGGGGTGGGGTTCCTGGCTGAGACCTCTATCTGGGGGAAAAAATCTCACTCCATTGTAGTTTGAATTCACAGAAGCTGGGGGTGGAGTTAGTGGCTGAGACCTGTGCGTATCTGGGGGAAACAACCTCACTCCATTGTAGTTTGAATTCACAGAAGCTGGGGGTGGAGTTCCTGGCTGAGACCTGTGAGTATCTGGAGAAAAAAACCTCACTCCATTGTAGTTTGAATTCACAGAAGCTGGGGGTGGAGTTCCTGGCTGAGACCTGTGAGTATCTGGGGAAAAAACCTCACTCCATTGTAGTTTGAATTCACAGAAGCTGGGGCTGGAGTTCCTGGCTGAGACTTGTGAGTATCTGGGGGGGGGAAATCCTCACTCCATTGTAGTTTGAATTCACAACAGCTGGGGGTGGAGTTCCTGGCTGAGACCTGTGAGTATCTGGGGGAATAAATCCTCACTCCATTGTAGTTTGAATTCACAGAAGCTGGGGGTGGGGTTCCTGGCTGAGACCTCTATCTGGGGGAAAAATCTCACTCCATTGTAGTTTGAATTCACAGAAGCTGGGGGTGGAGTTCCTGGCTGAGACTTGTGAGTATCTGGGGGGGGGGAAATCCTCACTCCATTGTAGTTTGAATTCACAGAAGCTGGGGCTGGAGTTCCTGGCTGAGACCTGTGAGTATCTGGGGAAAAAACCTCACTCCATTGTAGTTTGAATTCACAGAAGCTGGGGCTGGAGTTCCTGGCTGAGACTTGTGAGTATCTGGGGGGGGGGGAAATCCTCACTCCATTGTAGTTTGAATTCACAACAGCTGGGGGTGGAGTTCCTGGCTGAGACCTGTGAGTATCTGGGGGAATAAATCCTCACTCCATTGTAGTTTGAATTCACAGAAGCTGGGGGTGGGGTTCCTGGCTGAGACCTCTATCTGGGGAAAAAAAATCTCACTCCATTGTAGTTTGAATTCACAGAAGCTGGGGGTGGAGTTAGTGGCTGAGACCTGTGAGTATCTGGGGGAAACAACCTCACTCCATTGTAGTTTGAATTCACAGAAGCTGGGGGTGGAGTTCCTGGCTGAGACCTGTGAGTATCTGGAGAAAAAAACCTCACTCCATTGTAGTTTGAATTCACAGAAGCTGGGGGTGGAGTTCCTGGCTGAGACCTGTGAGTATCTGGGGAAAAAACCTCACTCCATTGTAGTTTGAATTCACAGAAGCTGGGGGTGGAGTTCCTGGCTGAGACCTGTGAGTATCTGGGGGGGGGAAAATCCTCACTCCATTGTAGTTTGAATTCACAACAGCTCGGGGTGGAGTTCCTGGCTGAGACCTGTGAGTATCTGGGGAGAAAACCTCACTCCATTGTAGTTTGAATTCATAGAAGCTGGGGGTGGAGTTCCTGGCTGAGACTTGTGAGTATCTGGGGGGGAAACCTCACTCCATTGTAGTTTCAATTCACAGAAGCTGGCGGTGCAGTTCATGGCTGAGACCTGTGAGTATCTGGGGGAATAAATCCTCACTCCATTGTAGTTTGAATTCACAGAAGCTGGGGGTGGGGTTCCTGGCTGAGACTTGTGAGTATCTGGGGGGGGGGAATCCTCACTCCATTGTAGTTTGAATTCACAACAGCTGGGGGTGGAGTTCCTGGCTGAGACCTGTGAGTATCTGGGGGAGAAAACCTCACTCCATTGTAGTTTGAATTCACAGAAGCTGGGGCTGGAGTTCCTGGCTGAGACTTGTGAGTATCTGGGGGGGGGGGAAATCCTCACTCCATTGTAGTTTGAATTCACAGAAGCTGGGGGTGGAGTTCCTGGCTGAGACCTGTGAGTATCTGGGGGAGAAAACCTCACTCCATTGTAGTTTGAATTCACAGAATCTGGGGCTGGAGTTCCTGGCTGAGACTTGTGAGTATCTGGGGGGGGGGAATCCTCACTCCATTGTAGTTTGAATTCACAACAGCTGGGGGTGGAATTCCTGGCTGAGACCTGTTTGTATCTGGGGAAAAAAACTCACTCCATTGTAGTTTGAATTCACAGAAGCTGGGGCTGGAGTTCCTGGCTGAGACCTGTGAGTATCTGGGGGAACAAATGCTCACTCCATTGTAGTTTGAATTCACAGAAGCTGGGGGTGGAGTTAGTGGCTGAGACCTGTGAGTATCTGGGGGAAACAACCTCACTCCATTGTAGTTTGAATTTACAGAAGCTGGGGGTGGAGTTCCTGGCTGAGACCTGTGAGTATCTGGGGGAGAAAACCTCACTCCATTGTAGTTTGAATTCACAGAAGCTGGGGCTGGAGTTCCTGGCTGAGACTTGTGAGTATCTGGGGGGGGGGAAATCCTCACTCCATTGTAGTTTGAATTCACAACAGCTGGGGGTGGGGTTCCTGGCTGAGACCTCTATCTGGGGGAAATAAATCTCACTCCATTGTAGTTTGAATTCACAGAAGCTGGGGGTGGAGTTAGTGGATGAGACCTGTGAGTATCTGGGGGAAACAACCTCACTCCATTGTAGTTTGAATTCACAGAAGCTGGGGGTGGAGTTCCTGGCTAAGACCTGTGAGTATCTGGAGAAAAAAACCTCACTCCATTGTAGTTTGAATTCACAGAAGCTGGGGGTGGAGTTCCTGGCTGAGACCTGTGAGTATCTGGGGAAAAAACCTCACTCCATTGTAGTTTGAATTCACAGAAGCTGGGGCTGGAGTTCCTGGCTGAGACTTGTGAGTATCTGGGGGGGGAATCCTCACTCCATTGTAGTTTGAATTCACAACAGCTGGGGGTGGAGTTCCTGGCTGAGACCTGTGAGTATCTGGGGGAGAAAACCTCACTCCATTGTAGTTTGAATTCACAGAAGCTGGGGCTGGAGTTCCTGGCTGAGACTTGTGAGTATCTGGGGGGGGGGGAAATCCTCACTCCATTGTAGTTTGAATTCACAACAGCTGGGGGTGGAATTCCTGGCTGAGACCTGTGAGTATCTGGGGGAAAAAACCTCACTCCATTGTAGTTTGAATTCACAGAAGCTGGGGCTGGAGTTCCTGGCTGAGACCTGTGAGTATTTGGGGGAATAAATCCTCACTCCATTGTAGTTTGAATTCAAAGAAGCTGGGGGTGGGGTTCCTGGCTGAGACCACTATCTGGGGGAAAAAATCTCACTCCATTGTAGTTTGAATTCACAGAAGCTGGGGGTGGAGTTCCTGGCTGAGACCTGTGAGTATCTGGAGAAAAAAACCTCGCTCCATTGTAGTTTGAATTCACAACAGCTGGGGGTGGATTTCCTGGTTGAGACCTGTGAGTATCTGGGGGAAAAACCTCACTCCATTGTAGTTTGAATTCACAGAAGCTGGGGGTGGAGTTCCTGGCTGAGACTTGTGAGTATCTGGGGGGGGGGAACCTCACTCCATTGTAGTTTCAATTCACAGAAGCTGGGGGTGGAGTTCCTGGCTGAGACCTGTTTGTATCTGGGGGAAAAATCCTCACTCCATTGTAGTTTGAATTCACAGAAGCTGGGGCTGGAGTTCCTGGCTGAGACCTGTGAGTATCTGGGGGAATAAATGCTCACTCCATTGTAGTTTGAATTCACTGAAGCTGGGGGTGGAGTTAGTGGCTGAGACCTGTGAGTATCTGGGGGAAACAACCTCACTCCATTGTAGTTTGAATTCACAACAGCTGGGGGTGGAGTTCCTGGCTGAGACCAGTGAGTATCTGTGGGAGAAAACCTCACTCCATTGTAGTTTGAATTCACAGAAGCTGGGGGTGGAGTTCCTGGCTGAGACTTGTGAGTATCTGGGCGGGAAACCTCACTCCATTGTAGTTTCAATTCACAGAAGCTGGGGGTGGAGTTCCTGGCTGAGACCTGTGAGTATCTGGGGGAATAAATCCTCACTCCATTGTAGTTTGAATTCACAGAAGCTGGGGGTGGGGTTCCTGGCTGAGACCTCTATCTGGGGGAAAAAATCTCACTCCATTGTAGTTTGAATTCACAGAAGCTGGGGGTGGAGTTCCTGGCTGAGACCTGTGAGTATCTGGAGAAAAAAACCTCACTCCATTGTAGTTTGAATTCACAGAAGCTGGGGGTGGAGTTCCTGACTGAGACCTGTGAGTATCTGGGGAAAAAACCTCACTCCATTGTAGTTTGAACTCACAGAAGCTGGGGCTGGAGTTCCTGGCTGAGACTTGTGAGTATCTGGTGGGGGGATCCTCATTCCATTGTAGTTTGAATTCACAACAGCTGGGGGTGGAGTTCCTGGCTGAGACCTGTGAGTATCTGGGGGAATAAATCCTCACTCCATTGTAGTTTGAATTCACAGAACCTGGGGGTGGAGTTCCTGGCTGAGACCTCTATCTGGGGGAAAAAATCTCACTCCATTGTAGTTTGAATTCACAGAAGCTGGGGGTGGAGTTAGTGGCTGAGACCTGTGAGTATCTGGGGGTTACAACCTCACTCCATTGTAGTTTGAATTCACAGAAGCTGGGGGTGGAGTTCCTGGCTGAGACCTGTGAGTATCTGGAGAAAAAAACCTCACTCCATTGTAGTTTGAATTCACAGAAGCTGGGGGTGGATTTCCTGGCTGAGACCTGTGAGTATCTGGGGGAAAAACCTCACTCCATTGTAGTTTGAATTCACAGAAGCTGGGGCTGGAGTTCCTGGCTGAGACTTGTGAGTATCTGGGGGGGGGGAAATCCTCACTCCATTGTAGTTTGAATTCTCAACAGCTGGGGGTGGAGTTCCTGGCTGAGACCTGTGAGTATCTGGGGGAGAAAACCTCACTCCATTGTAGTTTGAATTCACAGAAGCTGGGGGTGGAGTTCCTGGCTGAGACATGTGAGTATCTGGGGGGGAAACCTCACTCCATTGTAGTTTCAATTCACAGAAGCTGGGGGTGGAGTTCCTGGCTGAGACCTGTTTGTATCTGGGGGAAAAATCCTCACTCCATTGTAGTTTGAATTCACAACAGCTGGGGGTGGAGTTACTGGCTGAGACCTGTGAGTATCTGGGCGGGGAAACCTCACTCCATTGTAGTTTGAATTCACAGAAGCTGGGGGTGGAGTTCCTGGCTGAGACCTGTGAGTATCTGGGGAAAAAAACGTCACTCCATTGTAGTTTGAATTCACAGAAGCTGGGGGTGGAGTTCCTGGCTGAGACTTGTGAGTATCTGGGGGGGAAAATCCCACTACATTGTAGTTTGAATTCACAGAAGCTGGGGCTGGAGTTCCTGGCTGAGACTTGTGAGTATCTGGGGGGGGGGAATCCTCACTCCATTGTAGTTTGAATTCACAACAGCTGGTGGTGGAATTCCTGGCTGAGACCTGTGAGTATCTGGGGAAAAAAACCTCACTCCATTGTAGTTTGAATTCACAGAAGCTGGGGCTGGAGTTCCTGGCTGAGACCTGTGAGTATTTGGGGGAATAAATCCTCACTCCATTGTAGTTTGAATTCAAAGAAGCTGGGGGTGGAGTTCCTGGCTGAGACTTGTGAGTATCTGGGGGGGGGGGGAAACCTCACTCCATTGTAGTTTCAATTCACAGAAGCTGGGGGTGGAGTTCCTGGCTGAGACCTGTTTGTATCTGGGGGAAAAATCCTCACTCCATTGTACTTTGAATTCACAGAAGCTGGGGCTGGATTTCCTGGCTGAGACCTGTTTGTATCTGGGGGAAAAATCCTCACTCCATTGTAGTTTGAATTCTCAACAGCTGGGGGTGGAGTTCCTGGCTGAGACCTGTGAGTATCTGGGGGAGAAAACCTCACTCCATTGTAGTTTCAATTCACAGAACCTGGGGGTGGAGTTCCTGGCTGAGACTTGTGAGTATCTGGGGGGGGGAAACCTCACTCCATTGTAGTTTCAATTCACAGAAGCTGGGGGTGGAGTTCCTGGCTGAGACCTGTTTGTATCTGGGGGAAAAATCCTCACTCCATTGTAGTTTGAATTCACAAAAGCTGGGGGTGGAGTTCCTGGCTGAGACCTGTGAGTATCTGGGGGAGAAAACCTCACTCCATTGTAGTTTGAATTCACAGAAGCTGGGGCTGGAGTTCCTGGCTGAGACCTGTGAGTATCTGGGGGCGGGGGAAATCCTCACTCCATTGTAGTTTGAATTCACAACAGCTGGGGATGGAATTCCTGGCTGAGACCTGTTTGTATCTGGGGAAAAAAACTCACTCCATTGTAGTTTGAATTCACAGAAGCTGGGGCTGGAGTTCCTGGCTGAGACCTGTGGGTATCTGGGGGAATAAATGCTCACTCCATTGTAGTTTGAATTCACTGAAGCTGGGGGTGGAGTTAGTGGCTGAGACCTGTGAGTATCTGGGGGAAACAACCTCACTCCATTGTAGTTTGAATTCACAACAGCTGGGGGTGGAGTTCCTGGCTGAGACCAGTGAGTATCTGTGGGAGAAAACCTCACTCCATTGTAGTTTGAATTCACAGAAGCTGGGGGTGGAGTTCCTGGCTGAGACTTGTGAGTATCTGGGCGGGAAACCTCACTCCATTGTAGTTTCAATTCACAGAAGCTGGGGGTGGAGTTCCTGGCTGAGACCTGTGAGTATCTGGGGGAATAAATCCTCACTCCATTGTAGTTTGAATTCACAGAAGCTGGGGGTGGGGTTCCTGGCTGAGACCTCTATCTGGGGGAAAAAATCTCACTCCATTGTAGTTTGAATTCACAGAAGCTGGGGGTGGAGTTCCTGGCTGAGACCTGTGAGTATCTGGAGAAAAAAACCTCACTCCATTGTAGTTTGAATTCACAGAAGCTGGGGGTGGAGTTCCTGGCTGAGACCTGTGAGTATCTGGGGAAAAAACCTCACTCCATTGTAGTTTGAACTCACAGAAGCTGGGGCTGGAGTTCCTGGCTGAGACTTGTGAGTATCTGGTGGGGGGATCCTCATTCCATTGTAGTTTGAATTCACAACAGCTGGGGGTGGAGTTCCTGGCTGAGACCTGTGAGTATCTGGGGGAATAAATCCTCACTCCATTGTAGTTTGAATTCACAGAACCTGGGGGTGGAGTTCCTGGCTGAGACCTCTATCTGGGGGAAAAAATCTCACTCCATTGTAGTTTGAATTCACAGAAGCTGGGGGTGGAGTTAGTGGCTGAGACCTGTGAGTATCTGGGGGTTACAACCTCACTCCATTGTAGTTTGAATTCACAGAAGCTGGGGGTGGAGTTCCTGGCTGAGACCTGTGAGTATCTGGAGAAAAAAACCTCACTCCATTGTAGTTTGAATTCACAGAAGCTGGGGGTGGATTTCCTGGCTGAGACCTGTGAGTATCTGGGGGAAAAACCTCACTCCATTGTAGTTTGAATTCACAGAAGCTGGGGCTGGAGTTCCTGGCTGAGACTTGTGAGTATCTGGGGGGGGGGGAAATCCTCACTCCATTGTAGTTTGAATTCTCAACAGCTGGGGGTGGAGTTCCTGGCTGAGACCTGTGAGTATCTGGGGGAGAAAACCTCACTCCATTGTAGTTTGAATTCACAGAAGCTGGGGGTGGAGTTCCTGGCTGAGACTTGTGAGTATCTGGGGGGGAAACCTCACTCCATTGTAGTTTCAATTCACAGAAGCTGGGGGTGGAGTTCCTGGCTGAGACCTGTTTGTATCTGGGGGAAAAATCCTCACTCCATTGTAGTTTGAATTCACAACAGCTGGGGGTGGAGTTACTGGCTGAGACCTGTGAGTATCTGGGCGGGGAAACCTCACTCCATTGTAGTTTGAATTCACAGAAGCTGGGGGTGGAGTTCCTGGCTGAGACCTGTGAGTATCTGGGGAAAAAAACGTCACTCCATTGTAGTTTGAATTCACAGAAGCTGGGGGTGGAGTTCCTGGCTGAGACTTGTGAGTATCTGGGGGGGAAAATCCCACTACATTGTAGTTTGAATTCACAGAAGCTGGGGGTGGAGTTCCTGGCTGAGACCTGTGAGTATCTGGGGGAGAAAACCTCACTCCATTGTAGTTTGAATTCACAGAAGCTGGGGCTGGAGTTCCTGGCTGAAACCTCTATCTGGGGGAAATAAATCTCACTCCATTGTAGTTTGAATTGACAGAAGCTGGGGGTGGAGTTAGTGGCTGAGACCTGTGAGTATCTGGGGGAAACAACCTCACTCCATTGTAGTTTGAATTCACAGAAGCTGGGGGTGGAGTTCCTGGCTAAGACCTGTGAGTATCTGGAGAAAAAAACCTCACTCCATTGTAGTTTGAATTCACAGAAGCTGGGGGTGGAGTTCCTGGCTGAGACCTGTGAGTATCTGGGGAAAAAACCTCACTCCATTGTAGTTTGAATTCACAGAAGCTGGGGCTGGAGTTCCTGGCTGAGACTTGTGAGTATCTGGGGGGGGGGAAATCCTCACTCCATTGTAGTTTGAATTCACAACAGCTGGGGGTGGAATTCCTGGCTGAGACCTGTGAGTATCTGGGGAAAAAAACCTCACTCCATTGTAGTTTGAATTCACAGAAGCTGGGGCTGGAGTTCCTGGCTGAGACCTGTGAGTATTTGGGGGAATAAATCCTCACTCCATTGTAGTTTGAATTCAAAGAAGCTGGGGGTGGGGTTCCTGGCTGAGACCTCTATCTGGGGGAAAAAATCTCACTCCATTGTAGTTGGAATTCACAGAAGCTGGGGGTGGAGTTCCTGGCTGAGACCTGTGAGTATCTGGAGAAAAAAACCTCGCTCCATTGTAGTTTGAATTCACAGAAGCTGGGGGTGGATTTCCTGGCTGAGACCTGTGAGTATCTGGGGGAAAAACCTCACTCCATTGTAGTTTGAATTCACAGAAGCTGGGGGTGGAGTTCCTGGCTGAGACTTGTGAGTATCTGGGGGGGGGGGGAAACCTCACTCCATTGTAGTTTCAATTCACAGAAGCTGGGGGTGGAGTTCCTGGCTGAGACCTGTTTGTATCTGGGGGAAAAATCCTCACTCCATTGTAGTTTGAATTCACAGAAGCTGGGGCTGGATTTCCTGGCTGAGACCTGTTTGTATCTGGGGGAAAAATCCTCACTCCATTGTAGTTTGAATTCACAAAAGCTGGGGGTGGAGTTCCTGGCTGAGACCTGTGAGTATCTGGGGGAGAAAACCTCACTCCATTGTAGTTTGAATTCACAGAAGCTGGGGCTGGAGTTCCTGGCTGAGACTTGTGAGTATCTGGGGAAAAAAACCTCACTCCATTGTAGTTTGAATTCACAGAAGCTGGGGCTGGAGTTCCTGGCTGAGACCTGTGAGTATTTGGGGGAATAAATCCTCACTCCATTGTAGTTTGAATTCAAAGAAGCTGGGGGTGGGGTTCCTGGCTGAGACCTCTATCTGGGGGAAAAAATCTCACTCCATTGTAGTTGGAATTCACAGAAGCTGGGGGTGGAGTTCCTGGCTGAGACCTGTGAGTATCTGGAGAAAAAAACCTCGCTCCATTGTAGTTTGAATTCACAGAAGCTGGGGGTGGATTTCCTGGCTGAGACCTGTGAGTATCTGGGGGAAAAACCTCACTCCATTGTAGTTTGAATTCACAGAAGCTGGGGGTGGAGTTCCTGGCTGAGACTTGTGAGTATCTGGGGGGGGGGGAAACCTCACTCCATTGTAGTTTCAATTCACAGAAGCTGGGGGTGGAGTTCCTGGCTGAGACCTGTTTGTATCTGGGGGAAAAATCCTCACTCCATTGTAGTTTGAATTCACAGAAGCTGGGGCTGGATTTCCTGGCTGAGACCTGTTTGTATCTGGGGGAAAAATCCTCACTCCATTGTAGTTTGAATTCACAACAGCTGGGGGTGGAATTCCTGGCTTAGACCTGTTTGTATCTGGGGAAAAAACCTCACTCCATTATAGTTTGAATTCACAGAAGCTGGCGGTGGAGTTCCTGGCTGAGACCTGTGAGTATCTGGGGGAATAAATCCTCACTCCATTGTAGTTTGAATTCACAGAAGCTGGGGGTGGGGTTCCTGGCTGAGACCTCTATCTGGGGGAAAAAAATCTCACTCCATTGTAGTTTGAATTCACAGAAGCTGGGGGTGGAGTTAGTGGCTGAGACCTGTGAGTATCTGGGGGAAACAACCTCACTCCATTGTAGTTTGAATTCACAGAAGCTGGGGGTGGAGTTCCTGGCTAAGACCTGTGAGTATCTGGAGAAGAAAACCTCACTCCATTGTAGTTTGAATTCACAGAAGCTGGGGGTGGAGTTCCTGGCTGAGACCTGTGAGTATCTGGGGAAAAAACCTCACTCCATTGTAGTTTGTATTCACAGAAGCTGGGGCTGGAGTTCCTGGCTGAGACTTGTGAGTATCTGGGGGGGGGAATCCTCACTCCATTGTAGTTTGAATTCACAACAGCTGGGGGTGGAGTTCCTGGCTGAGACCTGTGAGTATCTGGGGGAGAAAACCTCACTCCATTGTAGTTTGAATTCACAGAAGCTGGGGCTGGAGTTCCTGGCTGAGACTTGTGAGTATCTGGGGGGGGGGAATCCTCACTCCATTGTAGTTTGAATTCACAACAGCTGGGGGTGGAATTCCTGGCTGAGACCTGTGAGTATCTGGGGAAAAAAACCTCACTCCATTGTAGTTTGAATTCACAGAAGCTGGGGCTGGAGTTCCTGGCTGAGACCTGTGAGTATTTGGGGGAATAAATCCTCACTCCATTGTAGTTTGAATTCAAAGAAGCTGGGGGTGGGGTTCCTGGCTGAGACCTCTATCTGGGGGAAAAAATCTCACTCCATTGTAGTTTGAATTCACAGAAGCTGGGGTGGAATTCCTGGCTGAGACCTGTGAGTATCTGGAGAAAAAAACCTCGCTCCATTGTAGTTTGAATTCACAGAAGCTGGGGGTGGATTTCCTGGCTGAGACCTGTGAGTATCTGGGGGAAAAACCTCACTCCATTGTAGTTTGAATTCACAGAAGCTGGGGGTGGAGTTCCTGGCTGAGACTTGTGAGTATCTGGGGGGGGGGGAAACCTCACTCCATTGTAGTTTCAATTCACAGAAGCTGGGGGTGGAGTTCCTGGCTGAGACCTGTTTGTATCTGGGGGAAAAATCCTCACTCCATTGTAGTTTGAATTCACAGAAGCTGGGGCTGGATTTCCTGGCTGAGACTTGTGAGTATCTGGGGGGGGGGAAATCCTCACTCCATTGTAGTTTGAATTCTCAACAGCTGGGGGTGGAGTTCCTGGCTGAGACCTGTGAGTATCTGGGGGAGAAAACCTCACTCCATTGTAGTTTGAATTCACAGAAGCTCGGGGTGGAGTTCCTGGCTGAGACTTGTGAGTATCTGGGGGGGGAAACCTCACTCCATTGTAGTTTCAATTCACAGAAGCTGGGGGTGGAGTTCCTGGCTGAGACCTGTTTGTATCTGGGGGAAAAATCCTCACTCCATTGTAGTTTGAATTCACAAAAGCTGGGGGTGGAGTTACTGGCCGAGACCTGTGAGTATCTGGGGGGGGGGGGAAACCTCACTCCATTGTAGTTTGAATTCACAGAAGCTGGGGGTGGAGTTCCTGGCTGAGACTTGTGAGTATCTGGGGGGAAAATCTCACTCCATTGTAGTTTGAATTCACAGAAGCTGGGGGTGGAGTTCCTGGCTGAGACCAGTTTGTGTCTGGGGAAAGAAACCTCACTCCATTGTAGTTTGAATTGAAAGAAGCTGGGGGTGGAGTTCCTGGCTGAGACCTGTGAGTATCTGGGGGAAACAACCTCACTCCTTTGTAGTTTGAATTCACAGAAGCTTGGGGTGGAGTTCCTGGTGAGACTTGTGTGTATCTGGGGGAAATACCTCACTCCATTGTAGTTTGAATTCACAGAAGCTGGGGCTGGAGTTCCTGGCTGAGACCTGTGAGTATTTGGGGGAATAAATCCTCACTCCATTGTAGTTTGAATTCAAAGAAGCTGGGGGTGGGGTTCCTGGCTGAGACCACTATCTGGGGGAAAAAATCTCACTCCATTGTAGTTTGAATTCACAGAAGCTGGGGGTGGAGTTCCTGGCTGAGACCTGTGAGTATCTGGAGAAAAAAACCTCGCTCCATTGTAGTTTGAATTCACAACAGCTGGGGGTGGATTTCCTGGTTGAGACCTGTGAGTATCTGGAGAAAAAAACCTCGCTCCATTGTAGTTTGAATTCACAGAAGCTGGGGGTGGATTTCCTGGCTGAGACCTGTGAGTATCTGGGGGAAAAACCTCACTCCATTGTAGTTTGAATTCACAGAAGCTGGGGGTGGAGTTCCTGGCTGAGACTTGTGAGTATCTGGGGGGGGGGGAAACCTCACTCCATTGTAGTTTCAATTCACAGAAGCTGGGGGTGGAGTTCCTGGCTGAGACCTGTTTGTATCTGGGGGAAAAATCCTCACTCCATTGTAGTTTGAATTCACAGAAGCTGGGGCTGGATTTCCTGGCTGAGACCTGTTTGTATCTGGGGGAAAAATCCTCACTCCATTGTAGTTTGAATTCACAACAGCTGGGGGTGGAATTCCTGGCTGAGACCTGTTTGTATCTGGGGAAAAAACCTCACTCCATTATAGTTTGAATTCACAGAAGCTGGCGGTGGAGTTCCTGGCTGAGACCTGTGAGTATCTGGGGGAATAAATCCTCACTCCATTGTAGTTTGAATTCACAGAAGCTGGGGGTGGGGTTCCTGGCTGAGACCTCTATCTGGGGGAAAAAAATCTCACTCCATTGTAGTTTGAATTCACAGAAGCTGGGGGTGGAGTTAGTGGCTGAGACCTGTGAGTATCTGGGGGAAACAACCTCACTCCATTGTAGTTTGAATTCACAGAAGCTGGGGGTGGAGTTCCTGGCTAAGACCTGTGAGTATCTGGAGAAGAAAACCTCACTCCATTGTAGTTTGAATTCACAGAAGCTGGGGGTGGAGTTCCTGGCTGAGACCTGTGAGTATCTGGGGAAAAAACCTCACTCCATTGTAGTTTGTATTCACAGAAGCTGGGGCTGGAGTTCCTGGCTGAGACTTGTGAGTATCTGGGGGGGGGAATCCTCACTCCATTGTAGTTTGAATTCACAACAGCTGGGGGTGGAGTTCCTGGCTGAGACCTGTGAGTATCTGGGGGAGAAAACCTCACTCCATTGTAGTTTGAATTCACAGAAGCTGGGGCTGGAGTTCCTGGCTGAGACTTGTGAGTATCTGGGGGGGGGGAATCCTCACTCCATTGTAGTTTGAATTCACAACAGCTGGGGGTGGAATTCCTGGCTGAGACCTGTGAGTATCTGGGGAAAAAAACCTCACTCCATTGTAGTTTGAATTCACAGAAGCTGGGGCTGGAGTTCCTGGCTGAGACCTGTGAGTATTTGGGGGAATAAATCCTCACTCCATTGTAGTTTGAATTCAAAGAAGCTGGGGGTGGGGTTCCTGGCTGAGACCTCTATCTGGGGGAAAAAATCTCACTCCATTGTAGTTTGAATTCACAGAAGCTGGGGGTGGAATTCCTGGCTGAGACCTGTGAGTATCTGGAGAAAAAAACCTCGCTCCATTGTAGTTTGAATTCACAGAAGCTGGGGGTGGATTTCCTGGCTGAGACCTGTGAGTATCTGGGGGAAAAACCTCACTCCATTGTAGTTTGAATTCACAGAAGCTGGGGGTGGAGTTCCTGGCTGAGACTTGTGAGTATCTGGGGGGGGGGGAAACCTCACTCCATTGTAGTTTCAATTCACAGAAGCTGGGGGTGGAGTTCCTGGCTGAGACCTGTTTGTATCTGGGGGAAAAATCCTCACTCCATTGTAGTTTGAATTCACAGAAGCTGGGGCTGGATTTCCTGGCTGAGACTTGTGAGTATCTGGGGGGGGGGAAATCCTCACTCCATTGTAGTTTGAATTCTCAACAGCTGGGGGTGGAGTTCCTGGCTGAGACCTGTGAGTATCTGGGGGAGAAAACCTCACTCCATTGTAGTTTGAATTCACAGAAGCTCGGGGTGGAGTTCCTGGCTGAGACTTGTGAGTATCTGGGGGGGGAAACCTCACTCCATTGTAGTTTCAATTCACAGAAGCTGGGGGTGGAGTTCCTGGCTGAGACCTGTTTGTATCTGGGGGAAAAATCCTCACTCCATTGTAGTTTGAATTCACAAAAGCTGGGGGTGGAGTTACTGGCCGAGACCTGTGAGTATCTGGGGGGGGGGAAACCTCACTCCATTGTAGTTTGAATTCACAGAAGCTGGGGGTGGAGTTCCTGGCTGAGACTTGTGAGTATCTGGGGGGAAAATCTCACTCCATTGTAGTTTGAATTCACAGAAGCTGGGGGTGGAGTTCCTGGCTGAGACCAGTTTGTGTCTGGGGAAAGAAACCTCACTCCATTGTAGTTTGAATTGAAAGAAGCTGGGGGTGGAGTTCCTGGCTGAGACCTGTGAGTATCTGGGGGAAACAACCTCACTCCTTTGTAGTTTGAATTCACAGAAGCTTGGGGTGGAGTTCCTGGTGAGACTTGTGTGTATCTGGGGGAAATACCTCACTCCATTGTAGTTTGAATTCACAGAAGCTGGGGGTGGAGTTCCTGGCTGAGACCTGTTTGTATCTGGGGAAAGAAACCTCACTCCATTGTAGTTTGAATTGAAAGAAGCTGGGGGTGGAGTTCCTGGCTGAGACCTGTGAGTATCTGGGGGAAACAACCTCACTCCATTGTAGTTTGAATTCTCAACAGCTGTGGGTGGAGTTCCTGGCTGAGACCTGTGAGTTTCTGGGGGAGAAAACCTCACTCCATTGTAGTTTGAATTCACAGAAGCTGGGGGTGGAGTTCCTGGCTGAGACTTGTGAGTATCTGGGGGGGGGAAACCTCACTCCATTGTAGTTTCAATTCACAGAAGCTGGGGGTGGAGTTCCTGGCTGAGACCTGTTTGTATCTGGGGGAAAAATCCTCACTCCATTGTAGTTTGAATTCACAAAAGCTGGGGGTGGAGTTACTGGCCGAGACCTGTGAGTATCTGGGGGGGGGAACCTCACTCCATTGTAGTTTGAATTCACAGAAGCTGGGGGTGGAGTTCCTGGCTGAGACCTGTGAGTATTTGGGGGAAAAAACCTCACTCCATTGTAGTTTGAATTCACAGAAGCTGGGGGTGGAGTTCCTGGCTGAGACTTGTGAGTATCTGGGGGGAAAATCTCACTCCATTGTAGTTTGAATTCACAGAAGCTGGGGGTGGAGTTCCTGGCTGAGACCAGTTTGTATCTGGGGAAAGAAACCTCACTCCATTGTAGTTTGAATTGAAAGAAGCTGGGGGTGGAGTTCCTGGCTGAGACCTGTGAGTATCTGGGGGAAACAACCTCACTCCATTGTAGTTTGAATTCACATAAGCTGGGGGTGGAGTTCCTGGCTGAGACCTGTGAGTATCTGGGGGAAAAAATCCTCACTCCATTGTAGTTTGAATTCACAGAAGCTGGGGGTGGGGTTCCTGGCTGAGACCTGTGAGTATCTGGAGAAAAAAACGTCACTCCATTGTAGTTTGAATTCACAGAAGCTGGGGGTGGAGTTCCTTGCTGAGACCTGTGAGTATCTGGGAAAAAAACCTCACTCCATTGTAGTTTGAATTCACAGAAGCTGGGGCTGGAGTTCCTGGCTGAGACCTGTGAGTATCTGGGGGAATAAATCCTCACTCCATTGTAGTTTGAATTCACAGAAGCTGGGGGTGGGGTTCCTGGCTGAGACCAGTTTGTATCTGTGGAAAGAAACCTCACTCCATTGTGGTTTGAATTGAAAGAAGCTGGGGGTGGAGTTCCTGGCTGAGACCTGTTTGTATCTGGGGAAAAAAACCTCACTCCATTGTAGTTTGAATTCACAGGAGCTGGGGCTGGAGTTCCTGGCTGAGGCCTGTGAGTATCTGGGGGAATAAATCCTCACTCCATTGTAGTTTGAATTCACAGAAGCTGGGGGTGGGGTTCCTGGCTGAGACCTCTTTCTGGGGGAAAAAATCTCACTCCATTGTAGTTTGAATTCACAACAGCTGGGGGTGGAGTTCCTGGCTGAGACCAGTGAGTATCTGTGGGAGAAAACCTCACTCCATTGTAGTTTGAATTCACAGAAGCTGGGGGTGGAGTTCCTGGCTGAGACTTGTGAGTATCTGGGGGGGAAACCTCACTCCATTGTAGTTTCAATTCACAGAAGCTGGGGGTGGAGTTCCTGGCTGAGACCTGTGAGTATCTGGGGGAATAAATCCTCACTCCATTGTAGTTTGAATTCACAGAAGCTGGGGGTGGGGTTCCTGGCTGAGACCTCTATCTGGGGGAAAAAATCTCACTCCATTGTAGTTTGAATTCACAGAAGCTGGGGGTGGAGTTCCTGGCTGAGACCTGTGAGTATCTGGAGAAAAAAACCTCACTCCATTGTAGTTTGAATTCACAGAAGCTGGGGGTGGAGTTCCTGGCTGAGACCTGTGAGTATCTGGGGAAAAAACCTCACTCCATTGTAGTTTGAACTCACAGAAGCTGGGGCTGGAGTTCCTGGCTGAGACTTGTGAGTATCTGGTGGGGGGATCCTCATTCCATTGTAGTTTGAATTCACAACAGCTGGGGGTGGAGTTCCTGGCTGAGACCTGTGAGTATCTGGGGGAATAAATCCTCACTCCATTGTAGTTTGAATTCACAGAAGCTGGGGGTGGAGTTCCTGGCTGAGACCTCTATCTGGGGGAAAAAATCTCACTCCATTGTAGTTTGAATTCACAGAAGCTGGGGGTGGAGTTAGTGGCTGAGACCTGTGAGTATCTGGGGGTTACAACCTCACTCCATTGTAGTTTGAATTCACAGAAGCTGGGGGTGGAGTTCCTGGCTGAGACCTGTGAGTATCTGGAGAAAAAAACCTCACTCCATTGTAGTTTGAATTCACAGAAGCTGGGGGTGGATTTCCTGGCTGAGCCCTGTGAGTATCTGGGGGAAAAACCTCACTCCATTGTAGTTTGAATTCACAGAAACTGGGGCTGGAGTTCCTGGCTGAGACTTGTGAGTATCTGGGGGGGGGGAAATCCTCACTCCATTGTAGTTTGAATTCTCAACAGCTGGGGGTGGAGTTCCTGGCTGAGACCTGTGAGTATCTGGGGGAGAAAACCTCACTCCATTGTAGTTTGAATTCACAGAAGCTGGGGGTGGAGTTCCTGGCTGAGACATGTGAGTATGTGGGGGGGAAACCTCACTCCATTGTAGTTTCAATTCACAGAAGCTGGGGGTGGAGTTCCTGGCTGAGACCTGTTTGTATCTGGGGGAAAATCCTCACTCCATTGTAGTTTGAATTCACAACAGCTGGGGGTGGAGTTACTGGCCGAGACCTGTGAGTATCTGGGTGGGGAAACCTCACTCCATTGTAGTTTGAATTCACAGAAGCTGGGGGTGGAGTTCCTGGCTGAGACTTGTGAGTATCTGGGGGGGAAAATCCCACTACATTGTAGTTTGAATTCACAGAAGCTGGGGGTGGAGTTCCTGGCTGAGACCAGTTTCTATCTGGGGAAAGAAACCTCACTCCATTGTAGTTTGAATTGAAAGAAGCTGGGGGTGGAGTTCCTGGCTGAGACCTGTGAGTATCTGGGGGAAACAACCTCACTCCATTGTAGTTTGAATTCACAGAAGCTTGGGGTGGAGTTCCTGGTGAGACTTGTGAGTATCTGGGGGAAATACCTCACTCCATTGTAGTTTGAATTCACAGAAGCTGGGGGTGGAGTTCCTGGCTGAGACCTGTTTGTATCTGGGGAAAGAAACCTCACTCCATTGTAGTTTGAATTGAAAGAAGCTGGGGGTGGAGTTCCTGGCTGAGACCTGTGAGTATCTGGGGGAAACAACCTCACTCCATTGTAGTTTGAATTCACATAAGCTGGGGGTGGAGTTCCTGGCTGAGACCTGTGAGTATCTGGAGAAATAAACCTCACTCCATTGTAGTTTGAATTCACAGAAGCTGGGGGTGGAGTTCCTGGCTGAGACCTGTGAGTATCTGGGGGAAAAACCTCACTCCATTGTAGTTTGAATTCACAGAAGCTTGGGCTGGAGTTTCTGGCTGAGACTTGTGAGTATCTGGGGGGGGGGAAATCCTCACTCCATTGTAGTTTGAATTCACAACAGCTGGGGGTGGAGTTCCTGGCTGAGACCAGTGAGTATCTGTGGGAGAAAACCTCACTCCATTGTAGTTTGAATTCACAGAAGCTGGGGGTGGAGTTCCTGGCTGAGACCTGTGAGTATCTGGGGGAATAAATCCTCACTCCATTGTAGTTTGAATTCACAGAAGCTGGGGGTGGGGTTCCTGGCTGAGACCTCTATCTGGGGGAAAAAATCTCACTCCATTGTAGTTTGAATTCACAGAACCTGGGGGTGGAGTTCCTGGCTGAGACCTGTGAGTATCTGGAGAAACAAACCTCACTCCATTGTAGTTTGAATTCACAGAAGCTGGGGGTGGAGTTCCTGGCTGAGACCTGTGAGTATCTGGGGAAAAAACCTCACTCCATTGTAGTTTGAACTCACAGAAGCTGGGGCTGGAGTTCCTGGCTGAGACTTGTGAGTATCTGGTGGGGGGATCCTCATTCCATTGTAGTTTGAATTCACAACAGCTGGGGGTGGAGTTCCTGGCTGAGACCTGTGAGTATCTGGGGGAATAAATCCTCACTCCATTGTAGTTTGAATTCACAGAACCTGGGGGTGGAGTTCCTGGCTGAGACCTCTATCTGGGGGAAAAAATCTCACTCCATTGTAGTTTGAATTCACAGAAGCTGGGGGTGGAGTTCCTGGCTGAGACCTGTGAGTATCTGGGGGTTACAACCTCACTCCATTGTAGTTTGAATTCACAGAAGCTGGGGGTGGAGTTCCTGGCTGAGACCTGTGAGTATCTGGAGAAAAAAACCTCACCCCATTGTAGTTTGAATTCACAGAAGCTGGGGGTGGATTTCCTGTCTGAGACCTGTGAGTATCTGGGGGAAAAACCTCACTCCATTGTAGTTTGAATTCACAGAAGCTGGGGCTGGAGTTCCTGGCTGAGACTTGTGAGTATCTGGGGGGGGAAAATCCTCACTCCATTGTAGTTTGAATTCTCAACAGCTGGGGGTGGAGTTCCTGGCTGAGACCTGTGAGTATCTGGGGGAGAAAACCTCACTCCATTGTAGTTTGAATTCACAGAAGCTGGGGGTGGAGTTCCTGGCTGAGACATGTGAGTATCTGGGGGGGAAACCTCACTCCATTGTAGTTTCAATTCACAGAAGCTGGGGGTGGAGTTCCTGGCTGAGACCTGTTTGTATCTGGGGGGAAAATCCTCACTCCATTGTAGTTTGAATTCACAACAGCTGGGGGTGGAGTTACTGGCCGAGACCTGTGAGTATCTGGGCGGGGAAACCTCACTCCATTGTAGTTTGAATTCACAGAAGCTGGGGGTGGAGTTCCTGGCTGAGACCTGTGAGTATCTGGGGAAAAAAACGTCACTCCATTGTAGTTTGAATTCACAGAAGCTGGGGGTGGAGTTCCTGGCTGAGACTTGTGAGTATCTGGGGGGGAAAATCCCACTACATTGTAGTTTGAATTCACAGAAGCTGGGGGTGGAGTTCCTGGCTGAGACCAGTTTGTATCTGGGGAAAGAAACATCACTCCATTGTAGTTTGAATTGAAAGAAGCTGGGGGTGGAGTTCCTGGCTGAGACCTGTGAGTATCTGGGGGAAACAACCTCACTCCATTGTAGTTTGAATTCACATAAGCTGGGGGTGGAGTTCCTGGCTGAGACCTGTGAGTATCTGGGGGAAAAAATCCTCACTCCATTGTAGTTTGAATTCACAGAAGCTGGGGGTGGGGTTCCTGGCTGAGAGCTGTGAGTATCTGGAGAAAAAAACCACTCCATTGTAGTTTGAATTGAAAGAAGCTGGGGGTGGAGTTCCTGGCTGAGACCTGTGAGTATCTGGGGGATAAAATCCTCACTCCATTGTAGTTTGAATTCACAGAAGCTGGGGGTGGGGTTCCTGGCTGAGACCTCTTTCTGGGGGAAAAAATCTCACTCCATTGTAGTTTGAATTCACAGAAGCTGGGGGTGGAGTTAGTGGCTGAGACCTGTGAGTATCTGGGGGGAAACAACCTCACTCCATTGTAGTTTGAATTCACAGAAGCTGGGGGTGGAGTTCCTGGCTGAGACCTGTGAGTATCTGGAGAAAAAAACCTCACTCCATTGTAGTTTGAATTCACAGAAGCTGGGGGTGGAGTTCCTGGCTGAGACCTGTGAGTATCTGGGGAAAAAACCTCACTCCATTGTAATTTGAATTCACAGAAGCTTGGGCTGGAGTTCCTGGCTGAGACTTGTGAGTATCTGGGGGGGAAATCCTCACTCCATTGTAATTTGAATTCACAACAGCTGGGGGTGGAGTTCCTGGCTGAGACCTGTGAGTATCTGGGGGAGAAAACCTCACTCCATTGTAGTTTGAATTCACAGAAGCTGGGGGTGGAGTTCCTGGCTGAGACCTGTGAGTATCTGGGGGAATAAATCCTCACTCCATTGTAGTTTGAATTCACAGAAGCTGGGGGTGGGGTTCCTGGCTGAGACCTCTATCTGGGGGAAAAATCTCACTCCATTGTAGTTTGAATTCACAGAAGCTGGGGGTGGAGTTAGTGGCTGAGACCTGTGAGTATCTGGGGGAAACAACCTCACTCCATTGTAGTTTGAATTCACAGAAGCTGGGGGTGGAGTTCCTGGCTGAGACCTGTGAGTATCTGGGGAAAAACCTCACTCCATTGTAGTTTGAATTCACAGAAGCTGGGGCTGGAGTTCCTGGCTGAGACTTGTGAGTATCTGGGGGAAACAACCTCACTCCATTGTAGTTTGAATTCACATAAGCTGGGGGTGGAGTTCCTGGCTGAGACCTGTGAGTATCTGGAGAAAAAAACCTCACTCCATTGTAGTTTGAATTCACAGAAGCTGGGGCTGGAGTTCCTGGCTGAGACTTGTGAGTATCTGGGGGAAACAACCTCACTCCATTGTAGTTTGAATTCACAGAAGCTGGGGGTGGAGTTAGTGGCTGAGACCTGTGAGTATCTGGGGGAAACAACCTCACTCCATTGTAGTTTGAATTCACAGAAGCTGGGGGTGGAGTTCCTGGCTGAGACCTGTGAGTATCTGGGGAAAAACCTCACTCCATTGTAGTTTGAATTCACAGAAGCTGGGGCTGGAGTTCCTGGCTGAGACTTGTGAGTATCTGGGGGAAACAACCTCACTCCATTGTAGTTTGAATTCACATAAGCTGGGGGTGGAGTTCCTGGCTGAGACCTGTGAGTATCTGGAGAAAAAAACCTTACTCCATTGTAGTTTGAATTCACAGAAGCTGGGGGTGGAGTTCCTGGCTGAGACCTGTGAGTATCTGGGGAAAAAACCTCACTCCATTGTAATTTGAATTCACAGAAGCTTGGGCTGGAGTTCCTGGCTGAGACTTGTGAGTATCTGGGGGGGGGGAAATCCTCACTCCATTGTAGTTTGAATTCACAACAGCTAGGGGTGGAGTTCCTGGCTGAGACCTGTGAGTATCTGGGGGAGAAAACCTCACTCCATTGTAGTTTGAATTCACAGAAGCTGGGGGTGGAGTTCCTGGCTGAGACCTGTGAGTATCTGGGGGGAAACAACCTCACTCCATTCTAGTTTGAATTCACAGAAGCTGGGGGTGGGGTTCCTGGCTGAGAGCTGTGAGTATCTGGAGAAAAAAACCTCACTCCATTGTAGTTTGAATTCACAGAAGCTGGGGCTGGAGTTCCTGGTTGAGACCTGTGAGTATCTGGGGGAAAAAATCCTCACTCCATTGTAGTTTGAATTCACAGAAGCTGGGGGTGGGGTTCCTGGCTGAGAGCTGTGAGTATCTGGAGAAAAAAACCTCACTCCATTGTAGTTTGAATTCACAGAAGCTGGGGCTGGAGTTCCTGGTTGAGACCTGTGAGTATCTGGGGGAATAAACCCTCACTCCATTGTAGTTTGAATTCACAGATGCTGGGGGTGGGGTTCCTGGCTGAGACCAGTTTGTATCTGGGGAAAGAAACCTCACTCCATTGTAGTTTGAATTGAAAGAAGCTGGGGGTGGAGTTCCTGGCTGAGACCTGTGAGTATCTGGGGGATAAAATCCTCACTCCATTGTAGTTTGAATTCACAGAAGCTGGGGGTGGGGTTCCTGGCTGAGACCTCTTTCTGGGGGAAAAAATCTCACTCCATTGTAGTTTGAATTCACAGAAGCTGGGGGTGGAGTTAGTGGCTGAGACCTGTGAGTATCTAGGGGGAAACAACCTCACTCCATTGTAGTTTGAATTCACAGAAGCTGGGGGTGGAGTTCCTGGCTGAGACCTGTGAGTATCTGGAGAAAAAAACCTCACTCCATTGTAGTTTGAATTCACAGAAGCTGGGGGTGGAGTTCCTGGCTGAGACCTGTGAGTATCTGGGGAAAAAACCTCACTCCGTTGTAATTTGAATTCACAGAAGCTTGGGCTGGAGTTCCTGGCTGAGACTTGTGAGTATCTGGGGGGGAAATCCTCACTCCATTGTAATTTGAATTCACAACAGCTGGGGGTGGAGTTCCTGGCTGAGACCTGTGAGTATCTGGGGGAGAAAACCTCACTCCATTGTAGTTTGAATTCACAGAAGCTGGGGGTGGAGTTCCTGGCTGAGACTTGTGAGTATCTGGGGGGGAAACCTCACTCCATTGTAGTTTCAATTCACAGAAGCTTGGGGTGGAGTTCCTGGCTGAGACCTGTGAGTATCTGGGGGAATAAATCCTCACTCCATTGTAGTTTGAATTCACAGAAGCTGGGGGTGGGGTTCCTGGCTGAGACCTCTATCTGGGGGAAAAAATCTCACTCCATTGTAGTTTGAATTCACAGAATCTGGGGGTGGAGTTCCTGGCTGAGACCTGTGAGTATCTGGGGAAAAACCTCACTCCATTGTAGTTTGAATTCACAGAAGCTGGGGCTGGAGTTCCTGGCTGAGACTTGTGAGTATCTGGGGGAAACAACCTCACTCCATTGTAGTTTGAATTCACAGAAACTGGGGGTGGAGTTCCTGGCTGAGACCTGTGAGTATCTGGAGAAAAAAACCTCACTCCATTGTAGTTTGAATTCACAGAAGCTGGGGGTGGAGTTCCTGGCTGAGACCTGTGAGTATCTGGGGAAAAAACCTCACTCCATTGTAATTTGAATTCACAGAAGCTTGGGCTGGAGTTCCTGGCTGAGACTTGTGAGTATCTGGGGGGGGGGAGAAAACCTCACTCCATTGTAGTTTGAATTCACAGAAGCTGGGGGTGGAGTTCCTGGCTGAGACTTGTGAGTATCTGGGGGGGGAAACTCACTCCATTGTAGTTTCAATTCACAGAAGCTGGGGGTGGAGTTCCTGGCTGAGACCTGTGAATATCTGGGGAAAAAACCTCACTCCATTGTAGTTTGAATTCACAGAAGCTGGGGGTGGAGTTCCTGGCTGAGACCTGTGAGTATCTGGGGAAAATACCTCAATCCATTGTAGTTTGAATTCACAGAAGCTTGGGCTGGAGTTCCTGGCTGAGACTTGTGAGTATCTGGGGGGGGAAATCCTCACTCCATTGTAGTTTGAATTCACAACAGCTGGGGGTGGAGTTCCTGGCTGAGACCTGTGAGTATCTGGGGGAGAAAACCTCACTCCATTGTAGTTTGAATTCACAGAAGCTGGGGGTGGAGTTCCTGGCTGAGACTTGTGAGTATCTGGGGGGGAAACCTCACTCCATTGTAGTTTCAATTCACAGAAGCTGGGGGTGGAGTTCCTGGCTGAGACCTGAGAGTATCTGGGGGAATAAATCCTCACTCCATTGTAGTTTGAATTCACAGAAGCTGGGGGTGGTTTTCCTGGCTGAGACCTCTATCTGGGGGAAAATATCACACTCCATTGTAGTTTGAATTCACAGAAGCTGGGGGTGGAGTTCCTGGCTGAGACATGTGAGTATCTGGGGGGGAAACCTCACTCCATTGTAGTTTCAATTCACAGAAGCTGGGGGTGGAGTTACTGGCCGAGACCTGTGAGTATCTGGGCGGGGAAACCTCACTCCATTGTAGTTTGAATTCACAGAAGCTGGGGGTGGAGTTCCTGGCTGAGACCTGTGAGTATCTGGAGAAAAAAACCTCACTCCATTGTAGTTTGAATTCACAGAAGCTGGGGCTGGAGTTCCTGGCTGAGACTTGTGAGTATCTGGGGGAAACAACCTCACTCCATTGTAGTTTGAATTCACAGAAGCTGGGGGTGGAGTTAGTGGCTGAGACCTGTGAGTATCTGGGGGAAACAACCTCACTCCATTGTAGTTTGAATTCACAGAAGCTGGGGGTGGAGTTCCTGGCTGAGACCTGTGAGTATCTGGGGAAAAACCTCACTCCATTGTAGTTTGAATTCACAGAAGCTGGGGCTGGAGTTCCTGGCTGAGACTTGTGAGTATCTGGGGGAAACAACCTCACTCCATTGTAGTTTGAATTCACATAAGCTGGGGGTGGAGTTCCTGGCTGAGACCTGTGAGTATCTGGAGAAAAAAACCTTACTCCATTGTAGTTTGAATTCACAGAAGCTGGGGGTGGAGTTCCTGGCTGAGACCTGTGAGTATCTGGGGAAAAAACCTCACTCCATTGTAATTTGAATTCACAGAAGCTTGGGCTGGAGTTCCTGGCTGAGACTTGTGAGTATCTGGGGGGGGGGAAATCCTCACTCCATTGTAGTTTGAATTCACAACAGCTAGGGGTGGAGTTCCTGGCTGAGACCTGTGAGTATCTGGGGGAGAAAACCTCACTCCATTGTAGTTTGAATTCACAGAAGCTGGGGGTGGAGTTCCTGGCTGAGACCTGTGAGTATCTGGGGGGAAACAACCTCACTCCATTCTAGTTTGAATTCACAGAAGCTGGGGGTGGGGTTCCTGGCTGAGAGCTGTGAGTATCTGGAGAAAAAAACCTCACTCCATTGTAGTTTGAATTCACAGAAGCTGGGGCTGGAGTTCCTGGTTGAGACCTGTGAGTATCTGGGGGAAAAAATCCTCACTCCATTGTAGTTTGAATTCACAGAAGCTGGGGGTGGGGTTCCTGGCTGAGAGCTGTGAGTATCTGGAGAAAAAAACCTCACTCCATTGTAGTTTGAATTCACAGAAGCTGGGGCTGGAGTTCCTGGTTGAGACCTGTGAGTATCTGGGGGAATAAACCCTCACTCCATTGTAGTTTGAATTCACAGATGCTGGGGGTGGGGTTCCTGGCTGAGACCAGTTTGTATCTGGGGAAAGAAACCTCACTCCATTGTAGTTTGAATTGAAAGAAGCTGGGGGTGGAGTTCCTGGCTGAGACCTGTGAGTATCTGGGGGATAAAATCCTCACTCCATTGTAGTTTGAATTCACAGAAGCTGGGGGTGGGGTTCCTGGCTGAGACCTCTTTCTGGGGGAAAAAATCTCACTCCATTGTAGTTTGAATTCACAGAAGCTGGGGGTGGAGTTAGTGGCTGAGACCTGTGAGTATCTAGGGGGAAACAACCTCACTCCATTGTAGTTTGAATTCACAGAAGCTGGGGGTGGAGTTCCTGGCTGAGACCTGTGAGTATCTGGAGAAAAAAACCTCACTCCATTGTAGTTTGAATTCACAGAAGCTGGGGGTGGAGTTCCTGGCTGAGACCTGTGAGTATCTGGGGAAAAAACCTCACTCCGTTGTAATTTGAATTCACAGAAGCTTGGGCTGGAGTTCCTGGCTGAGACTTGTGAGTATCTGGGGGGGAAATCCTCACTCCATTGTAATTTGAATTCACAACAGCTGGGGGTGGAGTTCCTGGCTGAGACCTGTGAGTATCTGGGGGAGAAAACCTCACTCCATTGTAGTTTGAATTCACAGAAGCTGGGGGTGGAGTTCCTGGCTGAGACTTGTGAGTATCTGGGGGGGAAACCTCACTCCATTGTAGTTTCAATTCACAGAAGCTTGGGGTGGAGTTCCTGGCTGAGACCTGTGAGTATCTGGGGGAATAAATCCTCACTCCATTGTAGTTTGAATTCACAGAAGCTGGGGGTGGGGTTCCTGGCTGAGACCTCTATCTGGGGGAAAAAATCTCACTCCATTGTAGTTTGAATTCACAGAATCTGGGGGTGGAGTTCCTGGCTGAGACCTGTGAGTATCTGGGGAAAAACCTCACTCCATTGTAGTTTGAATTCACAGAAGCTGGGGCTGGAGTTCCTGGCTGAGACTTGTGAGTATCTGGGGGAAACAACCTCACTCCATTGTAGTTTGAATTCACAGAAACTGGGGGTGGAGTTCCTGGCTGAGACCTGTGAGTATCTGGAGAAAAAAACCTCACTCCATTGTAGTTTGAATTCACAGAAGCTGGGGGTGGAGTTCCTGGCTGAGACCTGTGAGTATCTGGGGAAAAAACCTCACTCCATTGTAATTTGAATTCACAGAAGCTTGGGCTGGAGTTCCTGGCTGAGACTTGTGAGTATCTGGGGGGGGGGGAGAAAACCTCACTCCATTGTAGTTTGAATTCACAGAAGCTGGGGGTGGAGTTCCTGGCTGAGACTTGTGAGTATCTGGGGGGGGAAACTCACTCCATTGTAGTTTCAATTCACAGAAGCTGGGGGTGGAGTTCCTGGCTGAGACCTGTGAATATCTGGGGAAAAAACCTCACTCCATTGTAGTTTGAATTCACAGAAGCTGGGGGTGGAGTTCCTGGCTGAGACCTGTGAGTATCTGGGGAAAATACCTCAATCCATTGTAGTTTGAATTCACAGAAGCTTGGGCTGGAGTTCCTGGCTGAGACTTGTGAGTATCTGGGGGGGGAAATCCTCACTCCATTGTAGTTTGAATTCACAACAGCTGGGGGTGGAGTTCCTGGCTGAGACCTGTGAGTATCTGGGGGAGAAAACCTCACTCCATTGTAGTTTGAATTCACAGAAGCTGGGGGTGGAGTTCCTGGCTGAGACTTGTGAGTATCTGGGGGGGAAACCTCACTCCATTGTAGTTTCAATTCACAGAAGCTGGGGGTGGAGTTCCTGGCTGAGACCTGAGAGTATCTGGGGGAATAAATCCTCACTCCATTGTAGTTTGAATTCACAGAAGCTGGGGGTGGTTTTCCTGGCTGAGACCTCTATCTGGGGGAAAATATCACACTCCATTGTAGTTTGAATTCACAGAAGCTGGGGGTGGAGTTCCTGGCTGAGACATGTGAGTATCTGGGGGGGAAACCTCACTCCATTGTAGTTTCAATTCACAGAAGCTGGGGGTGGAGTTACTGGCCGAGACCTGTGAGTATCTGGGCGGGGAAACCTCACTCCATTGTAGTTTGAATTCACAGAAGCTGGGGGTGGAGTTCCTGGCTGAGACCTGTGAGTATCTGGGGAAATAAACCTCACTCCATTGTAGTTTGAATTCACAGAAGCTGGGGGTGGAGTTCCTGGCTGAGACTTGTGAGTATCTGGGGGGGAAAATCTCACTCCATTGTAGTTTGAATTCACAGAAGCTGGGGGTGGAGTTCCTGGCTGAGACCTGTTTGTATCTGGCGAAACAAACCTCACTCCATTGTAGTTTGCATTGAAAGAAGCTGGGGGTGGGGTTCCTGGCTGAGACCTCTTTCTGGGGGAAAAAATCTCACTCCATTGTAGTTTGAATTCACAGAAGCTGGGGGTGGAGTTAGTGGCTGAGACCTGTGAGTATCTGGGGGGAAAAAACCTCACTCCATTGTAGTTTGAATTCACAGAAGCTGGGGGTGGAGTTCCTGGCTGAGACCTGTGAGTATCTGGAGAAAAAAACCTCACTCCATTGTAGTTTGAATTCACAGAAGCTGGGGGTGGAGTTCCTGGCTGAGACCTGTGAGTATCTGGGGAAAAAACCTCACTCCATTGTAATTTGAATTCACAGAAGCTTGGGCTGGAGTTCCTGGCTGAGACCTGTGAGTATCTGGGGGAGAAAACCTCACTCCATTGTAGTTTGAATTCACAGAAGCTGGGGGTGGAGTTCCTGGCTGAGACTTGTGAGTATCTGGGGGGGAAACCTCACTCCATTGTAGTTTCAATTCACAGAAGCTGGGGGTGGAGTTTCTGGCTGAGACCTGTGAGTATCTGGGGGAATAAATCCTCACTCCATTGTAGTTTGAATTCACAGAAGCTGGGGGTGGGGTTCCTGGCTGAGACCTCTATCTGGGGGAAAAATCTCACTCCATTGTAGTTTGAATTCACAGAAGCTGGGGGTGGAGTTAGTGGCTGAGACCTGTGAGTATCTGGGGGAAACAACCTCACTCCATTGTAGTTTGAATTCACAGAAGCTGGGGGTGGAGTTCCTGGCTGAGACCTGTGAGTATCTGGGGAAAAACCTCACTCCATTGTAGTTTGAATTCACAGAAGCTGGGGCTGGAGTTCCTGGCTGAGACCTGTGAGTATCTGGAGAAAAAAACCTCACTCCATTGTAGTTTGAATTCACAGAAGCTGGGGGTGGAGTTCCTGGCTGAGACCTGTGAGTATCTGGGGAAAAAACCTCACTCCATTGTAATTTGAATTCACAGAAGCTTGGGCTGGAGTTCCTGGCTGAGACTTGTGAGTATCTGGGGGGGGGGAAATCCTCACTCCATTGTAGTTTGAATTCACAACAGCTGGGGGTGGAGTTCCTGGCTGAGACCTGTGAGTATCTGGGGGAGAAAACCTCACTCCATTGTAGTTTGAATTCACAGAAGCTGGGGGTGGAGTTCCTGGCTGAGACCTGTGAGTATCTGGGGGGAAACAACCTCACTCCATTCTAGTTTGAATTCACAGAAGCTGGGGGTGGGGTTCCTGGCTGAGAGCTGTGAGTATCTGGAGAAAAAAACCTCACTCCATTGTAGTTTGAATTCACAGAAGCTGGGGCTGGAGTTCCTGGTTGAGACCTGTGAGTATCTGGGGGAAAAAATCCTCACTCCATTGTAGTTTGAATTCACAGAAGCTGGGGGTGGGGTTCCTGGCTGAGAGCTGTGAGTATCTGGAGAAAAAAAACCTCACTCCATTGTAGTTTGAATTCACAGAAGCTGGGGCTGGAGTTCCTGGTTGAGACCTGTGAGTATCTGGGGGAATAAATCCTCACTCCATTGTGGTTTGAATTCACAGATGCTGGGGGTGGGGTTCCTGGCTGAGACCAGTTTGTATCTGGGGAAAGAAACCTCACTCCATTGTAGTTTGAATTGAAAGAAGCTGGGGGTGGAGTTCCTGGCTGAGACCTGTGAGTATCTGGGGGATAAAATCCTCACTCCATTGTAGTTTGAATTCAGAGAAGCTGGGGGTGGGGTTCCTGGCTGAGACCTCTTTCTGGGGGAAAAAATCTCACTCCATTGTAGTTTGAATTCACAGAAGCTAGGGGTGGAGTTAGTGGCTGAGACCTGTGAGTATCTAGGGGGAAACAACCTCACTCCATTGTAGTTTGAATTCACAGAAGCTGGGGGTGGAGTTCCTGGCTGAGACCTGTGAGTATCTGGAGAAAAAAACCTCACTCCATTGTAGTTTGAATTCACAGAAGCTGGGGGTGGAGTTCCTGGCTGAGACCTGTGAGTTTCTGGGGAAAAAACCTCACTCCGTTGTAATTTGAATTCACAGAAGCTTGGGCTGGAGTTCCTGGCTGAGACTTGTGAGTATCTGGGGGGGAAATCCTCACTCCATTGTAATTTGAATTCACAACAGCTGGGGGTGGAGTTCCTGGCTGAGACCTGTGAGTATCTGGGGGAGAAAACCTCACTCCATTGTAGTTTGAATTCACAGAAGCTGGGGGTGGAGTTCCTGGCTGAGACTTGTGAGTATCTGGGGGGGAAACCTCACTCCATTGTAGTTTCAATTCACAGAAGCTTGGGGTGGAGTTCCTGGCTGAGACCTGTGAGTATCTGGGGGAATAAATCCTCACTCCATTGTAGTTTGAATTCACAGAAGCTGGGGGGTGGGGTTCCTGGCTGAGACCTCTATCTGGGGGAAAAAATCTCACTCCATTGTAGTTTGAATTCACAGAAGCTGGGGGTGGAGTTAGTGGCTGAGACCTGTGAGTATCTGGGGGAAACAACCTCACTCCATTGTAGTTTGAATTCACAGAATCTGGGGGTGGAGTTCCTGGCTGAGACCTGTGAGTATCTGGGGAAAAACCTCACTCCATTGTAGTTTGAATTCACAGAAGCTGGGGCTGGAGTTCCTGGCTGAGACTTGTGAGTATCTGGGGGAAACAACCTCACTCCATTGTAGTTTGAATTCACATAAGCTGGGGGTGGAGTTCCTGGCTGAGACCTGTGAGTATCTGGGGGGAAACAACCTCACTCCATTGTAGTTTGAATTCACAGAAGCTGGGGGTGGAGTTCCTGGCTGAGACCTGTGAGTATCTGGAGAAAAAAACCTCACTCCATTGTAGTTTGAATTCACAGAAGCTGGGGGTGGAGTTCCTGGCTGAGACCTGTGAGTATCTGGGGAAAAAACCTCACTCCATTGTAATTTGAATTCACAGAAGCTTGGGCTGGAGTTCCTGGCTGAGACTTGTGAGTATCTGGGGGGGGGGGAAATCCTCACTCCATTGTAGTTTGAATTCACAACAGCTGGGGGTGGAGTTCCTGGTTGAGACCTGTGAGTATCTGGGGGGGGGGAAACTCACTCCATTGTAGTTTCAATTCACAGAAGCTGGGGGTGGAGTTCCTGGCTGAGACCTGTGAATATCTGGGGAAAAAACCTCACTCCATTGTAGTTTGAATTCACAGAAGCTGGGGGTGGAGTTCCTGGCTGAGACCTGTGAGTATCTGGGGAAAATACCTCACTCCATTGTAGTTTGAATTCACAGAAGCTTGGGCTGGAGTTCCTGGCTGAGACTTGTGAGTATCTGGGGGGGGGGGGAATCCTCACTCCATTGTAGTTTGAATTCACAACAGCTGGGGGTGGAGTTCCTGGCTGAGACCTGTGAGTATCTGGGGGAGAAAACCTCACTCCATTGTAGTTTGAATTCACAGAAGCTGGGGGTGGAGTTCCTGGCTGAGACTTGTGAGTATCTGGGGGGGAAACCTCACTCCATTGTAGTTTCAATTCACAGAAGCTGGGGGTGGAGTTCCTGGCTGAGACCTGAGGGTATCTGGGGGAATAAATCCTCACTCCATTGTAGTTTGAATTCACAGAAGCTGGGGGTGGGTTTCCTGGCTGAGACCTCTATCTGGGGGAAAATATCACACTCCATTGTAGTTTGAATTCACAGAAGCTGGGGGTGGAGTTCCTGGCTGAGACATGTGAGTATCTGGGGGGGAAACCTCACTCCATTGTAGTTTCAATTCACAGAAGCTGGGGGTGGAGTTCCTGGCTGAGACCTGTTTGTATCTGGGGGGAAAATCCTCACTCCATTGTAGTTTGAATTCACAACAGCTGGGGGTGGAGTTACTGGCCGAGACCTGTGAGTATCTGGGCGGGGAAACCTCACTCCATTGTAGTTTGAATTCACAGAAGCTGGGGGTGGAGTTCCTGGCTGAGACCTGTGAGTATCTGGGGAAAAAAACGTCACTCCATTGTAGTTTGAATTCACAGAAGCTGGGGGTGGAGTTCCTGGCTGAGACTTGTGAGTATCTGGGGGGGAAAATCCCACTACATTGTAGTTTGAATTCACAGAAGCTGGGGGTGGAGTTCCTGGCTGAGACCAGTTTGTATCTGGGGAAAGAAACATCACTCCATTGTAGTTTGAATTGAAAGAAGCTGGGGGTGGAGTTCCTGGCTGAGACCTGTGAGTATCTGGGGGAAACAACCTCACTCCATTGTAGTTTGAATTCACATAAGCTGGGGGTGGAGTTCCTGGCTGAGACCTGTGAGTATCTGGGGGAAAAAATCCTCACTCCATTGTAGTTTGAATTCACAGAAGCTGGGGGTGGGGTTCCTGGCTGAGAGCTGTGAGTATCTGGAGAAAAAAACCACTCCATTGTAGTTTGAATTGAAAGAAGCTGGGGGTGGAGTTCCTGGCTGAGACCTGTGAGTATCTGGGGGATAAAATCCTCACTCCATTGTAGTTTGAATTCACAGAAGCTGGGGGTGGGGTTCCTGGCTGAGACCTCTTTCTGGGGGAAAAAATCTCACTCCATTGTAGTTTGAATTCACAGAAGCTGGGGGTGGAGTTTGTGGCTGAGACCTGTGAGTATCTGGGGGGAAACAACCTCACTCCATTGTAGTTTGAATTCACAGAAGCTGGGGGTGGAGTTCCTGGCTGAGACCTGTGAGTATCTGGAGAAAAAAACCTCACTCCATTGTAGTTTGAATTCACAGAAGCTGGGGGTGGAGTTCCTGGCTGAGACCTGTGAGTATCTGGGGAAAAAACCTCACTCCATTGTAATTTGAATTCACAGAAGCTTGGGCTGGAGTTCCTGGCTGAGACTTGTGAGTATCTGGGGGGGAAATCCTCACTCCATTGTAATTTGAATTCACAACAGCTGGGGGTGGAGTTCCTGGCTGAGACCTGTGAGTATCTGGGGGAGAAAACCTCACTCCATTGTAGTTTGAATTCACAGAAGCTGGGGGTGGAGTTCCTGGCTGAGACCTGTGAGTATCTGGGGGAATAAATCCTCACTCCATTGTAGTTTGAATTCACAGAAGCTGGGGGTGGGGTTCCTGGCTGAGACCTCTATCTGGGGGAAAAAATCTCACTCCATTGTAGTTTGAATTCACAGAAGCTGGGGGTGGAGTTAGTGGCTGAGACCTGTGAGTATCTGGGGGAAACAACCTCACTCCATTGTAGTTTGAATTCACAGAAGCTGGGGGTGGAGTTCCTGGCTGAGACCTGTGAGTATCTGGGGAAAAACCTCACTCCATTGTAGTTTGAATTCACAGAAGCTGGGGCTGGAGTTCCTGGCTGAGACTTGTGAGTATCTGGGGGAAACAACCTCACTCCATTGTAGTTTGAATTCACATAAGCTGGGGGTGGAGTTCCTGGCTGAGACCTGTGAGTATCTGGAGAAAAAAACCTCACTCCATTGTAGTTTGAATTCACAGAAGCTGGGGCTGGAGTTCCTGGCTGAGACTTGTGAGTATCTGGGGGAAACAACCTCACTCCATTGTAGTTTGAATTCACAGAAGCTGGGGGTGGAGTTAGTGGCTGAGACCTGTGAGTATCTGGGGGAAACAACCTCACTCCATTGTAGTTTGAATTCACAGAAGCTGGGGGTGGAGTTCCTGGCTGAGACCTGTGAGTATCTGGGGAAAAACCTCACTCCATTGTAGTTTGAATTCACAGAAGCTGGGGCTGGAGTTCCTGGCTGAGACTTGTGAGTATCTGGGGGAAACAACCTCACTCCATTGTAGTTTGAATTCACATAAGCTGGGGGTGGAGTTCCTGGCTGAGACCTGTGAGTATCTGGAGAAAAAAACCTTACTCCATTGTAGTTTGAATTCACAGAAGCTGGGGGTGGAGTTCCTGGCTGAGACCTGTGAGTATCTGGGGAAAAAACCTCACTCCATTGTAATTTGAATTCACAGAAGCTTGGGCTGGAGTTCCTGGCTGAGACTTGTGAGTATCTGGGGGGGGGGGAATCCTCACTCCATTGTAGTTTGAATTCACAACAGCTAGGGGTGGAGTTCCTGGCTGAGACCTGTGAGTATCTGGGGGAGAAAACCTCACTCCATTGTAGTTTGAATTCACAGAAGCTGGGGGTGGAGTTCCTGGCTGAGACCTGTGAGTATCTGGGGGGAAACAACCTCACTCCATTCTAGTTTGAATTCACAGAAGCTGGGGGTGGGGTTCCTGGCTGAGAGCTGTGAGTATCTGGAGAAAAAAACCTCACTCCATTGTAGTTTGAATTCACAGAAGCTGGGGCTGGAGTTCCTGGTTGAGACCTGTGAGTATCTGGGGGAAAAAATCCTCACTCCATTGTAGTTTGAATTCACAGAAGCTGGGGGTGGGGTTCCTGGCTGAGAGCTGTGAGTATCTGGAGAAAAAAACCTCACTCCATTGTAGTTTGAATTCACAGAAGCTGGGGCTGGAGTTCCTGGTTGAGACCTGTGAGTATCTGGGGGAATAAACCCTCACTCCATTGTAGTTTGAATTCACAGATGCTGGGGGTGGGGTTCCTGGCTGAGACCAGTTTGTATCTGGGGAAAGAAACCTCACTCCATTGTAGTTTGAATTGAAAGAAGCTGGGGGTGGAGTTCCTGGCTGAGACCTGTGAGTATCTGGGGGATAAAATCCTCACTCCATTGTAGTTTGAATTCACAGAAGCTGGGGGTGGGGTTCCTGGCTGAGACCTCTTTCTGCGGGAAAAAATCTCACTCCATTGTAGTTTGAATTCACAGAAGCTGGGGGTGGAGTTAGTGGCTGAGACCTGTGAGTATCTAGGGGGAAACAACCTCACTCCATTGTAGTTTGAATTCACAGAAGCTGGGGGTGGAGTTCCTGGCTGAGACCTGTGAGTATCTGGAGAAAAAAACCTCACTCCATTGTAGTTTGAATTCACAGAAGCTGGGGGTGGAGTTCCTGGCTGAGACCTGTGAGTATCTGGGGAAAAAACCTCACTCCGTTGTAATTTGAATTCACAGAAGCTTGGGCTGGAGTTCCTGGCTGAGACTTGTGAGTATCTGGGGGGGAAATCCTCACTCCATTGTAATTTGAATTCACAACAGCTGGGGGTGGAGTTCCTGGCTGAGACCTGTGAGTATCTGGGGGAGAAAACCTCACTCCATTGTAGTTTGAATTCACAGAAGCTGGGGGTGGAGTTCCTGGCTGAGACTTGTGAGTATCTGGGGGGGAAACCTCACTCCATTGTAGTTTCAATTCACAGAAGCTTGGGGTGGAGTTCCTGGCTGAGACCTGTGAGTATCTGGGGGAATAAATCCTCACTCCATTGTAGTTTGAATTCACAGAAGCTGGGGGTGGGGTTCCTGGCTGAGACCTCTATCTGGGGGAAAAAATCTCACTCCATTGTAGTTTGAATTCACAGAATCTGGGGGTGGAGTTCCTGGCTGAGACCTGTGAGTATCTGGGGAAAAACCTCACTCCATTGTAGTTTGAATTCACAGAAGCTGGGGCTGGAGTTCCTGGCTGAGACTTGTGAGTATCTGGGGGAAACAACCTCACTCCATTGTAGTTTGAATTCACAGAAACTGGGGGTGGAGTTCCTGGCTGAGACCTGTGAGTATCTGGAGAAAAAAACCTCACTCCATTGTAGTTTGAATTCACAGAAGCTGGGGGTGGAGTTCCTGGCTGAGACCTGTGAGTATCTGGGGAAAAAACCTCACTCCATTGTAATTTGAATTCACAGAAGCTTGGGCTGGAGTTCCTGGCTGAGACTTGTGAGTATCTGGGGGGGGGGGAGAAAACCTCACTCCATTGTAGTTTGAATTCACAGAAGCTGGGGGTGGAGTTCCTGGCTGAGACTTGTGAGTATCTGGGGGGGGAAACTCACTCCATTGTAGTTTCAATTCACAGAAGCTGGGGGTGGAGTTCCTGGCTGAGACCTGTGAATATCTGGGGAAAAAACCTCACTCCATTGTAGTTTGAATTCACAGAAGCTGGGGGTGGAGTTCCTGGCTGAGACCTGTGAGTATCTGGGGAAAATACCTCAATCCATTGTAGTTTGAATTCACAGAAGCTTGGGCTGGAGTTCCTGGCTGAGACTTGTGAGTATCTGGGGGGGGAAATCCTCACTCCATTGTAGTTTGAATTCACAACAGCTGGGGGTGGAGTTCCTGGCTGAGACCTGTGAGTATCTGGGGGAGAAAACCTCACTCCATTGTAGTTTGAATTCACAGAAGCTGGGGGTGGAGTTCCTGGCTGAGACTTGTGAGTATCTGGGGGGGAAACCTCACTCCATTGTAGTTTCAATTCACAGAAGCTGGGGGTGGAGTTCCTGGCTGAGACCTGAGAGTATCTGGGGGAATAAATCCTCACTCCATTGTAGTTTGAATTCACAGAAGCTGGGGGTGGTTTTCCTGGCTGAGACCTCTATCTGGGGGAAAATATCACACTCCATTGTAGTTTGAATTCACAGAAGCTGGGGGTGGAGTTCCTGGCTGAGACATGTGAGTATCTGGGGGGGAAACCTCACTCCATTGTAGTTTCAATTCACAGAAGCTGGGGGTGGAGTTACTGGCCGAGACCTGTGAGTATCTGGGCGGGGAAACCTCACTCCATTGTAGTTTGAATTCACAGAAGCTGGGGGTGGAGTTCCTGGCTGAGACCTGTGAGTATCTGGGGAAATAAACCTCACTCCATTGTAGTTTGAATTCACAGAAGCTGGGGGTGGAGTTCCTGGCTGAGACTTGTGAGTATCTGGGGGGGAAAATCTCACTCCATTGTAGTTTGAATTCACAGAAGCTGGGGGTGGAGTTCCTGGCTGAGACCTGTTTGTATCTGGCGAAACAAACCTCACTCCATTGTAGTTTGCATTGAAAGAAGCTGGGGGTGGGGTTCCTGGCTGAGACCTCTTTCTGGGGGAAAAAATCTCACTCCATTGTAGTTTGAATTCACAGAAGCTGGGGGTGGAGTTAGTGGCTGAGACCTGTGAGTATCTGGGGGGAAAAAACCTCACTCCATTGTAGTTTGAATTCACAGAAGCTGGGGGTGGAGTTCCTGGCTGAGACCTGTGAGTATCTGGAGAAAAAAACCTCACTCCATTGTAGTTTGAATTCACAGAAGCTGGGGGTGGAGTTCCTGGCTGAGACCTGTGAGTATCTGGGGAAAAAACCTCACTCCATTGTAATTTGAATTCACAGAAGCTTGGGCTGGAGTTCCTGGCTGAGACCTGTGAGTATCTGGGGGAGAAAACCTCACTCCATTGTAGTTTGAATTCACAGAAGCTGGGGGTGGAGTTCCTGGCTGAGACTTGTGAGTATCTGGGGGGGAAACCTCACTCCATTGTAGTTTCAATTCACAGAAGCTGGGGGTGGAGTTTCTGGCTGAGACCTGTGAGTATCTGGGGGAATAAATCCTCACTCCATTGTAGTTTGAATTCACAGAAGCTGGGGGTGGGGTTCCTGGCTGAGACCTCTATCTGGGGGAAAAATCTCACTCCATTGTAGTTTGAATTCACAGAAGCTGGGGGTGGAGTTAGTGGCTGAGACCTGTGAGTATCTGGGGGAAACAACCTCACTCCATTGTAGTTTGAATTCACAGAAGCTGGGGGTGGAGTTCCTGGCTGAGACCTGTGAGTATCTGGGGAAAAACCTCACTCCATTGTAGTTTGAATTCACAGAAGCTGGGGCTGGAGTTCCTGGCTGAGACCTGTGAGTATCTGGAGAAAAAAACCTCACTCCATTGTAGTTTGAATTCACAGAAGCTGGGGGTGGAGTTCCTGGCTGAGACCTGTGAGTATCTGGGGAAAAAACCTCACTCCATTGTAATTTGAATTCACAGAAGCTTGGGCTGGAGTTCCTGGCTGAGACTTGTGAGTATCTGGGGGGGGGAAATCCTCACTCCATTGTAGTTTGAATTCACAACAGCTGGGGGTGGAGTTCCTGGCTGAGACCTGTGAGTATCTGGGGGAGAAAACCTCACTCCATTGTAGTTTGAATTCACAGAAGCTGGGGGTGGAGTTCCTGGCTGAGACCTGTGAGTATCTGGGGGGAAACAACCTCACTCCATTCTAGTTTGAATTCACAGAAGCTGGGGGTGGGGTTCCTGGCTGAGAGCTGTGAGTATCTGGAGAAAAAAACCTCACTCCATTGTAGTTTGAATTCACAGAAGCTGGGGCTGGAGTTCCTGGTTGAGACCTGTGAGTATCTGGGGGAAAAAATCCTCACTCCATTGTAGTTTGAATTCACAGAAGCTGGGGGTGGGGTTCCTGGCTGAGAGCTGTGAGTATCTGGAGAAAAAAAACCTCACTCCATTGTAGTTTGAATTCACAGAAGCTGGGGCTGGAGTTCCTGGTTGAGACCTGTGAGTATCTGGGGGAATAAATCCTCACTCCATTGTGGTTTGAATTCACAGATGCTGGGGGTGGGGTTCCTGGCTGAGACCAGTTTGTATCTGGGGAAAGAAACCTCACTCCATTGTAGTTTGAATTGAAAGAAGCTGGGGGTGGAGTTCCTGGCTGAGACCTGTGAGTATCTGGGGGATAAAATCCTCACTCCATTGTAGTTTGAATTCAGAGAAGCTGGGGGTGGGGTTCCTGGCTGAGACCTCTTTCTGGGGGAAAAAATCTCACTCCATTGTAGTTTGAATTCACAGAAGCTAGGGGTGGAGTTAGTGGCTGAGACCTGTGAGTATCTAGGGGGAAACAACCTCACTCCATTGTAGTTTGAATTCACAGAAGCTGGGGGTGGAGTTCCTGGCTGAGACCTGTGAGTATCTGGAGAAAAAAACCTCACTCCATTGTAGTTTGAATTCACAGAAGCTGGGGGTGGAGTTCCTGGCTGAGACCTGTGAGTTTCTGGGGAAAAAACCTCACTCCGTTGTAATTTGAATTCACAGAAGCTTGGGCTGGAGTTCCTGGCTGAGACTTGTGAGTATCTGGGGGGGAAATCCTCACTCCATTGTAATTTGAATTCACAACAGCTGGGGGTGGAGTTCCTGGCTGAGACCTGTGAGTATCTGGGGGAGAAAACCTCACTCCATTGTAGTTTGAATTCACAGAAGCTGGGGGTGGAGTTCCTGGCTGAGACTTGTGAGTATCTGGGGGGGAAACCTCACTCCATTGTAGTTTCAATTCACAGAAGCTTGGGGTGGAGTTCCTGGCTGAGACCTGTGAGTATCTGGGGGAATAAATCCTCACTCCATTGTAGTTTGAATTCACAGAAGCTGGGGGGTGGGGTTCCTGGCTGAGACCTCTATCTGGGGGAAAAAATCTCACTCCATTGTAGTTTGAATTCACAGAAGCTGGGGGTGGAGTTAGTGGCTGAGACCTGTGAGTATCTGGGGGAAACAACCTCACTCCATTGTAGTTTGAATTCACAGAATCTGGGGGTGGAGTTCCTGGCTGAGACCTGTGAGTATCTGGGGAAAAACCTCACTCCATTGTAGTTTGAATTCACAGAAGCTGGGGCTGGAGTTCCTGGCTGAGACTTGTGAGTATCTGGGGGAAACAACCTCACTCCATTGTAGTTTGAATTCACATAAGCTGGGGGTGGAGTTCCTGGCTGAGACCTGTGAGTATCTGGGGGGAAACAACCTCACTCCATTGTAGTTTGAATTCACAGAAGCTGGGGGTGGAGTTCCTGGCTGAGACCTGTGAGTATCTGGAGAAAAAAACCTCACTCCATTGTAGTTTGAATTCACAGAAGCTGGGGGTGGAGTTCCTGGCTGAGACCTGTGAGTATCTGGGGAAAAAACCTCACTCCATTGTAATTTGAATTCACAGAAGCTTGGGCTGGAGTTCCTGGCTGAGACTTGTGAGTATCTGGGGGGGGGGAAATCCTCACTCCATTGTAGTTTGAATTCACAACAGCTGGGGGTGGAGTTCCTGGTTGAGACCTGTGAGTATCTGGGGGGGGGGAAACTCACTCCATTGTAGTTTCAATTCACAGAAGCTGGGGGTGGAGTTCCTGGCTGAGACCTGTGAATATCTGGGGAAAAAACCTCACTCCATTGTAGTTTGAATTCACAGAAGCTGGGGGTGGAGTTCCTGGCTGAGACCTGTGAGTATCTGGGGAAAATACCTCACTCCATTGTAGTTTGAATTCACAGAAGCTTGGGCTGGAGTTCCTGGCTGAGACTTGTGAGTATCTGGGGGGGGGAAATCCTCACTCCATTGTAGTTTGAATTCACAACAGCTGGGGGTGGAGTTCCTGGCTGAGACCTGTGAGTATCTGGGGGAGAAAACCTCACTCCATTGTAGTTTGAATTCACAGAAGCTGGGGGTGGAGTTCCTGGCTGAGATTTGTGAGTATCTGGGGGGGAAACCTCACTCCATTGTAGTTTCAATTCACAGAAGCTGGGGGTGGAGTTCCTGGCTGAGACCTGAGGGTATCTGGGGGAATAAATCCTCACTCCATTGTAGTTTGAATTCACAGAAGCTGGGGGTGGGTTTCCTGGCTGAGACCTCTATCTGGGGGAAAATATCACACTCCATTGTAGTTTGAATTCACAGAAGCTGGGGGTGGAGTTCCTGGCTGAGACATGTGAGTATCTGGGGGGGAAACCTCACTCCATTGTAGTTTCAATTCACAGAAGCTGGGGGTGGAGTTCCTGGCTGAGACCTGTGAGTATCTGGGGAAATAAACCTCACTCCATTGTAGTTTGAATTCACAGAAGCTGGGGGTGGAGTTCCTGGCTGAGACTTGTGAGTATCTAGGGGGGAAAATCTCACTCCATTGTAGTTTGAATTCACAGAAGCTGGGGGTGGAGTTCCTGGCTGAGACCTGTTTGTATCTGGCGAAACAAACCTCACTCCATTGTAGTTTGCATTGAAAGAAGCTGGGGGTGGTGTTCCTGGCTGAGACCTCTTTCTGGGGGAAAAAATCTCACTCCATTGTAGTTTGAATTCACAGAAGCTGGGGGTGGAGTTAGTGGCTGAGACCTGTGAGTATCTGGGGGGAAAAAACCTCACTCCATTGTAGTTTGAATTCACAGAACTGGGGGTGGAGTTCCTGGCTGAGACCTGTGAGTATCTGGAGAAAAAAACCTCACTCCATTGTAGTTTGAATTCACAGAAGCTGGGGGTGGAGTTCCTGGCTGAGACCTGTGAGTATCTGGGGAAAAAACCTCACTCCATTGTAATTTGAATTCACAGAAGCTTGGGCTGGAGTTCCTGGCTGAGACTTGTGAGTATCTGGGGGGGAAATCCTCACTCCATTGTAATTTGAATTCACAACAGCTGGGGGTGGAGTTCCTGGCTGAGACCTGTGAGTATCTGGGGGAGAAAACCTCACTCCATTGTAGTTTGAATTCACAGAAGCTGGGGGTGGAGTTCCTGGCTGAGACTTGTGAGTATCTGGGGGGGAAACCTCACTCCATTGTAGTTTCAATTCACAGAAGCTGGGGTGGAGTTCCTGGCTGAGACCTGTGAGTATCTGGGGAAAAAACCTCACTCCATTGTAATTTGAATTCACAGAAGCTTGGGCTGGAGTTCCTGGCTGAGACTTGTGAGTATCTGGGGGGGAAATCCTCACTCCATTGTAATTTGAATTCACAACAGCTGGGGGTGGGGTTCCTGGCTGAGACCTCTATCTGGGGGAAAAAATCTCACTCCATTGTAGTTTGAATTCACAGAAGCTGGGGGTGGAGTTAGTGGCTGAGACCTGTGAGTATCTGGGGGAAACAACCTCACTCCATTGTAGTTTGAATTCACAGAAGCTGGGGGTGGAGTTCCTGGCTGAGACCTGTGAGTATCTGGAGAAAAAAACCTCACTCCATTGTAGTTTGAATTCACAGAAGCTTGGGGTGGAGTTCCTGGCTGAGACCTGTGAGTATCTGGGGAAAAAACCTCACTCCATTGTAGTTTGAATTCACAGAAGCTGGGGCTGGAGTTCCTGGCTGAGACCTGTGAGTATCTGGGGGAAACAACCTCACTCCATTCTAGTTTGAATTCACAGAAGCTGGGGGTGGAGTTCCTGGCTGAGAAATGTGAGTATCTGGAGAAAAAAACCTCACTCCATTGTAGTTTGAATTCACAGAAGCTGGGGGTGGAGTTCCTGGCTGAGACCTGTGAGTATCTGGGGAAAAAACCTCAATCCATTGTAATTTGAATTCACAGAAGCTTGGGCTGGAGTTCCTGGCTGAGACTTGTGAGTATCTGGGGGGGGGGGAAATCCTCACTCCATTGTAGTTTGAATTCACAACAGCTGGGGGTGGAGTTCCTGGCTGAGACCTGTGAGTATCTGGGGGAATAAATCCTCACTCCATTGTAGTTTCAATTCACAGAAGCTGGGGGTGGAGTTCCTGGCTGAGACCTGTGAGTATCTGGGGGAATAAATCCTAACTCCAATGTAGTTTGAATTCACAGAAGCTGGGGGTGGGGTTCCTGGCTGAGACCTCTATCTGGGGGAAAAAATCTCACTCCATTGTAGTTTGAATTCACAGAAGCTGGGGGTGGAGTTAGTGGCTGAGACCTGTGAGTATCTGGGGGAAACAACCTCACTCCATTGTAGTTTGAATTCACAGAAGCTGGGGGTGGAGTTCCTTGCTGAGACCTGTGAGTATCTGGGGAAAAAATCTCACTCCATTGTAGTTTGAATTCAAAGAAGCTGGGGGTGGAGTTCCTGGCTGAGATCTGTGAGTATCTGGGGAAAAAACCTCACTCCATTGTAGTTTGAATTCACAGAAGCTTGGGCTGGAGTTCCTGGCTGAGACTTGTGAGTATCTGGAGGGGGAAAATCCTCACTCCATTGTAGTTTGAATTCACAACAGCTGGGGGTGGAGTTCCTGGCTGAGACCTGTGAGTATCTGGGGGAGAAAACCTCACTCCATTGTAGTTTCAATTCACAGAAGCTGGTGGGGGAGTTCCTGGCTGAGACCTGTGAGTATCTGGGGGGGAAACCTCACTCCATTGTAGTTTCAATTCAGAGAAGCTGGGGGTGGAGTTCCTGGCTGAGACCTGTGAGTATCTGGAGAAAAAAGCCTCACTCCATTGTAGTTTGAATTCACAGAAGCTTGGGGTGGAGTTCCTGGCTGAGACCTGTGAGTATCTGGGGAAAAACCTCACTCCATTGTAGTTTGAATTCACAGAAGCTGGGGCTGGTGTTCCTGGCTGAGACTTGTGAGTATCTGGGGGGGGAAACCTCACTCCATTGTAGTTTCAATTCACAGAAGCTGGGGGTGGAGTTCCTGGCTGAGACCTCTATCTGGGGGAAAAATCTCACTCCATTGTAGTTTGAATTCACAGAAGCTGGGGGTGGAGTTAGTGGCTGAGACCTGTGAGTATCTGGGGGAAACAACCTCACTCCATTGTAGTTTGAATTGACAGAAGCTGGGGGTGGAGTTCCTGGCTGAAACCTGTGAGTATCTGGAGAAAAAAACCTCACTCCATTGTAGTTTGAATTCACAGAAGCTGGGGGTGGAGTTCCTGGCTGAGACCTGTGAGTATCTGGGGAAAAAACCTCACTCCATTGTAGTTTGAATTCACAGAAGCTGGGGCTGGAGTTCCTGGCTGAGACTTGTGAGTATCTGGGGGGGGATCCTCATTCCATTGTAGTTTGAATTCAAAGAAGCTGGGGCTGGAGTTCCTGGCTGAGACCTGTGAGTATCTGGGGGAATAAATCCTCACTCCATTGTAGTTTGAATTCACAGAACCTGGGGGTGGAGTTCCTGGCTGAGACCTCTATCTGGGGGAAAAAATCTCACTCCATTGTAGTTTGAATTCACAGAAGCTGGGGGTGGAGTTAGTGGCTGAGACCTGTGAGTATCTGGGGGTTACAACCTCACTCCATTGTAGTTTGAATTCAAAGAAGCTGGGGGTGGAGTTCCTGGCTGAGACCTGTGAGTATCTGGAGAAAAAAACCTCACTCCATTGTAGTTTGAATTCACAGAAGCTGGGGGTGGATTTCCTGGCTGAGACCTGTGAGTATCTGGGGGAAAAACCTCACTCCATTGTAGTTTGAATTCACAGAAGCTGGGGCTGGAATTCCTGGCTGAGACCTGTGAGTATCTGGGGGAAATCCTCACTCCATTGTAGTTTGAATTCTCAACAGCTGGGGGTGGAGTTCCGGGCTGAGACCTGTGAGTATCTGGGGGAGAAAACCTCACTCCATTGTAGTTTGAATTCACAGAAACTGGGGGTGGAGTTCCTGGCTGAGACATGTGAGTATCTGGGGGGGAAACCTCACTCCATTGTAGTTTCAATTCACAGAAGCTGGGGGTGGAGTTCCTAGCTGAGACCTGTTTGTATCTGGGGGAAAACTCCTCACTCCATTGTAGTTTGAATTCACAACAGCTGGGGGTGGAGTTACTGGCCGAGACCTGTGAGTATCTGGGCGGGGAAACCTCACTCCATTGTAGTTTGAATTCACAGAAGCTGGGGCTGGAGTTCCTGGCTGAGACCTGTGAGTATCTGGGGGGAAACAACCTCACTCCATTGTAGTTTGAATTCACAGAAGCTGGGGGTGGAGTTCCTGGCTGAGACCTGTGAGTATCTGGGGGGAAACAACCTCACTCCATTGTAGTTTGAATTCACAGAAGCTGGGGGTGGAGTTCCTGGCTGAGACCTGTGAGTATCTGGAGAAAAAAACCTCACTCCATTGTAGTTTGAATTCACAGAAGCTGGGGGTGGAGTTCCTGGCTGAGACCTGTGAGTATCTGGGGAAAAAACCTCACTCCATTGTAATTTGAATTCACAGAAGCTTGGGCTGGAGTTCCTGGCTGAGACTTGTGAGTATCTGGGGGGGGGGAAATCCTCACTCCATTGTAGTTTGAATTCACAACAGCTGGGGGTGGAGTTCCTGGTTGAGACCTGTGAGTATCTGGGGGAGAAAACCTCACTCCATTGTAGTTTGAATTCACAGAAGCTGGGGGTGGAGTTCCTGGCTGAGACTTGTGAGTATCTGGGGGGGGGGGAAACTCACTCCATTGTAGTTTCAATTCACAGAAGCTGGGGGTGGAGTTCCTGGCTGAGACCTGTGAATATCTGGGGAAAAAACCTCACTCCATTGTAGTTTGAATTCACAGAAGCTGGGGGTGGAGTTCCTGGCTGAGACCTGTGAGTATCTGGGGAAAATACCTCACTCCATTGTAGTTTGAATTCACAGAAGCTTGGGCTGGAGTTCCTGGCTGAGACTTGTGAGTATCTGGGGGGGGGGGAATCCTCACTCCATTGTAGTTTGAATTCACAACAGCTGGGGGTGGAGTTCCTGGCTGAGACCTGTGAGTATCTGGGGGAGAAAACCTCACTCCATTGTAGTTTGAATTCACAGAAGCTGGGGGTGGAGTTCCTGGCTGAGACTTGTGAGTATCTGGGGGGGAAACCTCACTCCATTGTAGTTTCAATTCACAGAAGCTGGGGGTGGAGTTCCTGGCTGAGACCTGAGAGTATCTGGGGGAATAAATCCTCACTCCATTGTAGTTTGAATTCACAGAAGCTGGGGGTGGGTTTCCTGGCTGAGACCTCTATCTGGGGGAAAATATCACACTCCATTGTAGTTTGAATTCACAGAAGCTGGGGGTGGAGTTCCTGGCTGAGACATGTGAGTATCTGGGGGGGAAACCTCACTCCATTGTAGTTTCAATTCACAGAAGCTGGGGGTGGAGTTACTGGCCGAGACCTGTGAGTATCTGGGCGGGGAAACCTCACTCCATTGTAGTTTGAATTCACAGAAGCTGGGGGTGGAGTTCCTGGCTGAGACCTGTGAGTATCTGGGGAAATAAACCTCACTCCATTGTAGTTTGAATTCACAGAAGCTGGGGGTGGAGTTCCTGGCTGAGACTTGTGAGTATCTGGGGGGGAAAATCTCACTCCATTGTAGTTTGAATTCACAGAAGCTGGGGGTGGAGTTCCTGGCTGAGACCTGTTTGTATCTGGCGAAACAAACCTCACTCCATTGTAGTTTGCATTGAAAGAAGCTGGGGGTGGGGTTCCTGGCTGAGACCTCTATCTGGGGGAAAAAATCTCACTCCATTGTAGTTTGAATTCACAGAAGCTGGGGGTGGAGTTAGTGGCTGAGACCTGTGAGTATCTGGGGGGAAAAAACCTCACTCCATTGTAGTTTGAATTCACAGAAGCTGGGGGTGGAGTTCCTGGCTGAGACCTGTGAGTATCTGGAGAAAAAAACCTCACTCCATTGTAGTTTGAATTCATAGAAGCTGGGGGTGGAGTTCCTGGCTGAGACCTGTGAGTATCTGGGGAAAAAACCTCACTCCATTGTAATTTGAATTCACAGAAGCTTGGGCTGGAGTTCCTGGCTGAGACTTGTGAGTATCTGGGGGGGAAATCCTCACTCCATTGTAATTTGAATTCACAACAGCTGGGGGTGGAGTTCCTGGCTGAGACCTGTGAGTATCTGGGGGAGAAAACCTCACTCCATTGTAGTTTGAATTCACAGAAGCTGGGGGTGGAGTTCCTGGCTGAGACTTGTGAGTATCTGGGGGGAAAACCTCACTCCATTGTAGTTTCAATTCACAGAAGCTGGGGTGGAGTTCCTGGCTGAGACCTGTGAGTATCTGGGGAAAAAACCTCACTCCATTGTAATTTGAATTCACAGAAGCTTGGGCTGGAGTTCCTGGCTGAGACTTGTGAGTATCTGGGGTGGAAATCCTCACTCCATTGTAATTTGAATTCACAACAGCTGGGGGTGGGGTTCCTGGCTGAGACCTCTATCTGGGGGAAAAAATCTCACTCCATTGTAGTTTGAATTCACAGAAGCTGGGGGTGGGTTTCCTGGCTGAGACCTCTATCTGGGGGAAAATATCACACTCCATTGTAGTTTGAATTCACAGAAGCTGGGGGTGGAGTTCCTGGCTGAGACATGTGAGTATCTGGGGGGGAAACCTCACTCCATTGTAGTTTCAATTCACAGAAGCTGGGGGTGGAGTTACTGGCCGAGACCTGTGAGTATCTGGGCGGGGAAACCTCACTCCATTGTAGTTTGAATTCACAGAAGCTGGGGGTGGAGTTCCTGGCTGAGACCTGTGAGTATCTGGGGAAATAAACCTCACTCCATTGTAGTTTGAATTCACAGAAGCTGGGGGTGGAGTTCCTGGCTGAGACTTGTGAGTATCTGGGGGGGAAAATCTCACTCCATTGTAGTTTGAATTCACAGAAGCTGGGGGTGGAGTTCCTGGCTGAGACCTGTTTGTATCTGGCGAAACAAACCTCACTCCATTGTAGTTTGCATTGAAAGAAGCTGGGGGTGGGGTTCCTGGCTGAGACCTCTATCTGGGGGAAAAAATCTCACTCCATTGTAGTTTGAATTCACAGAAGCTGGGGGTGGAGTTAGTGGCTGAGACCTGTGAGTATCTGGGGGGAAAAAACCTCACTCCATTGTAGTTTGAATTCACAGAAGCTGGGGGTGGAGTTCCTGGCTGAGACCTGTGAGTATCTGGAGAAAAAAACCTCACTCCATTGTAGTTTGAATTCACAGAAGCTGGGGGTGGAGTTCCTGGCTGAGACCTGTGAGTATCTGGGGAAAAAACCTCACTCCATTGTAATTTGAATTCACAGAAGCTTGGGCTGGAGTTCCTGGCTGAGACTTGTGAGTATCTGGGGGGGAAATCCTCACTCCATTGTAATTTGAATTCACAACAGCTGGGGGTGGAGTTCCTGGCTGAGACCTGTGAGTATCTGGGGGAGAAAACCTCACTCCATTGTAGTTTGAATTCACAGAAGCTGGGGGTGGAGTTCCTGGCTGAGACTTGTGAGTATCTGGGGGGAAAACCTCACTCCATTGTAGTTTCAATTCACAGAAGCTGGGGTGGAGTTCCTGGCTGAGACCTGTGAGTATCTGGGGAAAAAACCTCACTCCATTGTAATTTGAATTCACAGAAGCTTGGGCTGGAGTTCCTGGCTGAGACTTGTGAGTATCTGGGGTGGAAATCCTCACTCCATTGTAATTTGAATTCACAACAGCTGGGGGTGGGGTTCCTGGCTGAGACCTCTATCTGGGGGAAAAAATCTCACTCCATTGTAGTTTGAATTCACAGAAGCTGGGGGTGGAGTTAGTGGCTGAGACCTGTGAGTATCTGGGGGAAACAACCTCACTCCATTGTAGTTTGAATTCACAGAAGCTGGGGGTGGAGTTCCTGGCTGAGACCTGTGAGTATCTGGGGAAAAACCTCACTCCATTGTAGTTTGAATTCACAGAAGCTGGGGCTGGAGTTCCTGGCTGAGACTTGTGAGTATCTGGGGGAACAAACCTCACTCCATTGTAGTTTGAATTCACAGAAGCTGGGGGTGGAGTTCCTGGCTGAGACCTGTGAGTATCTGGCATAAAAAACCTCACTCCATTGTAGTTTGAATTCACAGAAGCTGGGGGTGGAGTTCCTGGTTTAGGCCTGTGAGTATCTGGCGTAAAAAACCTCACTCCATTGTAGTTTGAATTCACAGAAGCTGGGGGTGGAGTTCCTGGCTGAGACCTGTGAGTATCTGGCGAAAAAAACTCACTCCGTTGTAGTTTGAATTCACAGAAGCTGGGGGTGGAGTTCCTGGCTGAGACTTGTGAGTATCTGGGGGAACAAACCTCACTCCATTGTAGTTTGAATTCACAGAAGCTGGGGGTGGAGTTCCTGGCTGAGACCTGTGAGTATCTGGCGTAAAAAACCTCACTCCATTGTAGTTTGAATTCACAGAAGCTGGGGGTGGAGTTCCTGGCTGAGACCTGTGAGTATCTGGGGTAAAAAACCTCACTCCATTGTAGTTTGAATTCACAGAAGCTGGGGGTGGAGTTCCTGGCTGATACTTGTGAGTATCTGGGGGAACAAAACCTCACTCCATTGTAGTTTGAATTCACAGAAGCTGGGGGTGAAGTTCCTGGCTGAGACTTGTGAGTATCTGGGGGAAAAAACCTCACTCCATTGTAGTTTGAATTCACAGAAGCTGTGGGTGGAGTTTCTGGCTGAGACCTGTGAGTATCTGGTGAAGAAAACCTCACTCCATTGTAGTTTGAATTCACAGAAGCTGGGGGTAGAGTACCTGGCTAATACCTGTGAGTATCTGGGGGAACAAACCTCACTCCATTGTAGTTTGAATTCACAGAAGCTGAAGGTGGAGTTCCTGGCTGTTACCTGTGAGTATCTGGGGGAACAAAGCTCACTCCATTTTATTTTGAATTCACAGAAGTTGGGGGTGGAGTTCCTGGCTTACACCTGTGAGTATCTGGGGAAAAAACCTCACTCCATTGTAGTTTGAATTCACAGAAGCTGGGGGTGGAGTTCCTGGCTGAGACCTGTGAGTATATGGGGGAAAAAAACCTCACTCCATTGTAGTTTGAATTCACAGAAGCTGGGCGTGGAGTTCCTGGCTGAGACCTGTCCGTATCTGGGGGAAAAAACCTCACTCCATTGTAGTTTGAATTCACAAAAGCTGGGGGTGGACTTCCTGGCTGAGACCTGTGAGTATCTGGGGAAAAAAACTCACTCCGTTGTAGTTTGAATTCACAGAAGCTGGGGGTGGAGTTCCTGGTTTAGACCTGTGAGTGTCTGGGGGAAAAAACCTCACACCATTATAGTTTGAAATTAAAGGAGCTGGGGGTGGACTTCCTGACTGAGACCTGTGAGTATCTGTGGGGGAAAAACTCACTCCATCGTAGTTTGAATTCACAGGAGCTGGGGGTGGAGTTCCTGGCTGAGACTTGTGAGTATCTGGGGGAACAAACCTCACTCCATTGTAGTTTGAATTCACAGAAGCTGGGGGTGGAGTTCCTGGCTGAGACCTGTGAGTATCTGGCGTAAAAAACCTCACTCCATTGTAGTTTGAATTCACAGAAGCTGGGGGTGGAGTTCCTGGCTGAGACCTGTGAGTATCTGGGGTAAAAAACCTCACTCCATTGTAGTTTGAATTCACAGAAGCTGAGGGTGGAGTTCCTGGCTGATACTTGTGAGTATCTGGGGGAACAAAACCTCACTCCATTGTAGTTTGAATTCACAGAAGCTGGGGGTGGAGTTCCTGGCTTAGACCTGTGAGTGTCTGGGGAAAAAAACCTCACTCCATTATAGTTTGAAATTAAAGGAGCTGGGGGTGGACTTCCTGACTGAGACCTGTGAGTATCTGTGGGGAAAACAACTCACTCCATTGTAGTTTGAATTCACAGAAGCTGGGGGTGAAGTTCCTGGCTGAGACTTGTGAGTATCTGGGGGAAAAAACCTCACTCCATTGTAGTTTGAATTTACAGAAGCTGTGGGTGGAGTTTCTGGCTGAGACCTGTGAGTATCTGGTGAAGAAAACCTCACTCCATTGTAGTTTGAATTCACAGAAGCTGGGGGTAGAGTACCTGGCTGATACCTGTGAGTATCTGGGGGAACAAACCTCACTCCATTGTAGTTTGAATTCACAGAAGCTGAAGGTGGAGTTCCTGGCTGTTACCTGTGAGTATCTGGGGGAACAAAGCTCACTCCATTTTATTTTGAATTCACAGAAGTTGGGGGTGGAGTTCCTGGCTTACACCTGTGAGTATCTGGGGAAAAACCTCACTCCATTGTAGTTTGAATTCACAGAAGCTGGGGGAGGAGTTCCTGGTTTAGGCCTGTGAGTGTCTGGGGAAAAAAACCTCACTCCATTATAGTTTGAATTCACAGGAGCTGGGGGTGGAGTTCCTGGCTGAGACCTGTGAGTATCTGGGGTAAAAAACCTCACTCCATTGTAGTTTGAATTCACAGAAGCTGGGGGTGGAGTTCCTGGCTGATACTTGTGAGTATCTGGGGGAACAAAACCTCACTCCATTGTAGTTTGAATTCACAGAAGCTGGGGGTTCAGTTCCTGGCTTATACCTGTGAGTGTCTGGGGAAAAGAACCTCACTCCATTATAGTTTGAAATTAAAGGAGCTGGGGGTGGACTTCCTGACTGAGACCTGTGAGTATCTGTGGGGAAAACAACTCACTCCATTGTAGTTTGAATTCACAGAAGCTGGGGGTGAAGTTCCTGGCTGAGACTTGTGAGTATCTGGGGGAAAAAACCTCACTCCATTGTAGTTTGAATTTACAGAAGCTGTGGGTGGAGTTTCTGGCTGAGACCTGTGAGTATCTGGTGAAGAAAACCTCACTCCATTGTAGTTTGAATTCACAGAAGCTGGGGGTAGAGTACCTGGCTAATACCTGTGAGTATCTGGGGGAACAAACCTCACTCCATTGTAGTTTGAATTCACAGAAGCTGAAGGTGGAGTTCCTGGCTGTTACCTGTGAGTATCTGGGGGAACAAAGCTCACTCCATTTTATTTTGAATTCACAGAAGTTGGGGGTGGAGTTCCTGGCTTACACCTGTGAGTATCTGGGGAAAAAACCTCACTCCATTGTAGTTTGAATTCACAGAAGCTGGGGGAGGAGTTCCTGGTTTAGGCCTGTGAGTGTCTGGGGAAAAAAACCTCACTCCATTATAGTTTGAATTCACAGAAGCTGGGGGTGGAGTTCCTGGCTGAGACTTGTGAGTATCTGGGGGAACAAACCTCACTCCATTGTAGTTTGAATTCACAGAAGCTGGGGGTGGAGTTCCTGGCTGAGACCTGTGAGTATCTGGCGTAAAAAACCTCACTCCATTGTAGTTGGAATTCACAGAAGCTGGGGGTGGAGTTCCTGGCTGAGACCTGTGAGTATCTGGGGTAAAAAACCTCACTCCATTGTAGTTTGAATTCACAGAAGCTGGGGGTGGAGTTCCTGGCTGAGACTTGTGAGTATCTGGGGGAACAAAACCTCACTCCATTGTAGTTTGAATTCACAGAAGCTGGGGGTGGAGTTCCTGGCTTAGACCTGTGAGTGTCTGGGGAAAAAAACCTCACTCCATTATAGTTTGAAATTAAAGGAGATGGGGGTGGACTTCCTGACTGAGACCTGTGAGTATCTGTGGGGAAAACAACTCACTCCATTGTAGTTTGAATTCACAGAAGCTGGGGGTGAAGTTCCTGGCTGAGACTTGTGAGTATCTGGGGGAAAAAACCTCACTCCATTGTAGTTTGAATTTACAGAAGCTGTGGGTGGAGTTTCTGGCTGAGACCTGTGAGTATCTGGTGAAGAAAACCTCACTCCATTGTAGTTTGAATTCACAGAAGCTGGGGGTAGAGTACCTGGCTGATACCTGTGAGTATCTGGGGGAACAAACCTCACTCCATTGTAGTTTGAATTCACAGAAGCTGAAGGTGGAGTTCCTGGCTGTTACCTGTGAGTATCTGGGGGAACAAAGCTCACTCCATTTTATTTTGAATTCACAGAAGTTGGGGGTGGAGTTTCTGGCTTACACCTGTGAGTATCTGGGGAAAAAACCTCACTCCATTGTAGTTTGAATTCACAGAAGCTGGGGGAGGAGTTCCTGGTTTAGGCCTGTGAGTGTCTGGGGAAAAAAACCTCACTCCATTATAGTTTGAATTCACAGGAGCTGGGGGTGGAGTTCCTGGCTGAGACCTGTGAGTATCTGGCGTAAAAAACCTCACTCCATTGTAGTTTGAATTCACAGAAGCTGGGGGTGGAGTTCCTGGCTGAGACCTGTGAGTATCTGGGGTAAAAAACCTCACTCCATTGTAGTTTGAATTCACAGAAGCTGGGGGTGGAGTTCCTGGCTGAGACTTGTGAGTATCTGGGGGAACAAAACCTCAGTCCATTGTAGTTTGAATTCACAGAAGCTGGGGGTGGAGTTCCTGGCTTAGACCTGTGAGTGTCTGGGGAAAAAAACCTCACTCCATTATAGTTTGAAATTAAAGGAGCTGGGGGTGGAGTACCTGGCTGATACCTGTGAGTATCTGGGGGAAAAGCCTCACTCCATTGTAGTTTGAATTCACTGAAGCTGGGGGTGGAGTTCCTGGCTGAGACTTGTGAGTATCTGGCAGAAAAAAACTCACTCCATTATAGTTTGAAATTAAAGGAGCTGGGGGTGGAGTTCCTGGCTGAGACTTGTGAGTATCTAGGGGAAAAAACCTCACTGCATTGTAATTTGAATTCACAGAAGCTGAAGGTGGAGTTCCTGGCTGTTACTTGTGAGTATCTGGGGGAACAAAACCTCAGTCCATTGTAGTTTGAATTCACAGAAGCTGGGGGTGGAGTTCCTGGTTCAGACATGTGAGTGTCTGGGGAAAAAAACCTCACTCCATTATAGTTTGAAATTAAAGGAGCTGGGGGTGGACTTCCTGACTGAGACCTGTGAGTATCTGTGGGGAAAAAAACTTACTCCATTGTAGTTTGAATTCACAGAAGCTGGGGGTGGAGTTTCTGGCTGAGACCTGTGAGTATCTGGTGAAGAAAACCTCACTCCATTGTAGTTTGAATTCACAGAAGCTGGGGGTAGAGTACCTGGCTGATACCTGTGAGTATCTGGGGGAACAAACCTCACTCCATTGTTGTGAGAAATGAAATTATTTTAGTTAAAAATGACATGTAACAAGAACCATAGTGTAACCATTTTGAATGATTTTGTAATGAAATAATGATGTGTGACAAAATGTAATATGTCAGCTTATTTTCACTTTTCTCAGAATAACAGGAAATGTTTTGACCAATTTTGTGGGAACAGAGAGAGAACATGCTTGTTTTTCTCCTTTGTTATGAAGGGGATTAGCTAATGGGAATGTGCAGGTTCACACAGAAAGAGAGGAAGTGTGGAGCTGTCAGGATGATGAATATGTTCTGGGTTTTTCCTATGTTGTAAATATTGTGTTAGGATGTTACATAATGGAGGTTGGACGATATGATGGGAGGAGTAAGGTGGAGTCATGTTCATTATAAATCTATGTTTCAGGATAATGGCCTTTGTCTCTATTTTGTGTCATGGATGACCATGTAGGGACCCTTTGATCAAAGTGTAATTAAACTGTTTATATTGTACATAATTCTGGATTCCTGTTTAATTATTTTTCTCACAATTGGCGCCCAACGTGGGGCCTGGACGTTCTTTCTGGATTTGGGAAATACCTTGACCGGGAATGCGCGCACACGCCCTATCTTTGGGTGACCGGGGTGAGGGTTTCGCTTATCCGGGGGAATTTGCTCCTCAAACGGACTGAGACTGCAGGATCCAGTGACAATATAAACAGCCCCGAGTGAATGAAGGCCGGTCCGGCAATTACTTGGCTTAGGTGAGTAGTGAGACACGGGGTGTTTCTGTTTAGACTCCTTAAGTGGATTCCTTGAATAGAGGGTGATGTGTTTACTTAGGTTGTAAGTAAATACGAGAGGCACTGGGAGATTGATCGTCTCTGTGTTATGTGCTAGTCCCTATGTACAAGGGACGTCTATTAGAATATTCAGGAGGAATATTCATATTCAGGAGGAATCGAAGAGAACAAGTCTCGGGGGGGAAAAATGGGGCCCGGTTAACTAGAAATGCTAGCGGAAGGAATGAAATTCCTTTGAATCCCTTTGATCTCCTACATTGGAGAAGCTGTGAATGCAGTGGAATGGGGGGTAGGCTAAACTAAGTTGTTATGCCTGAAAGTTGTGCTTGAATATGGCCATGGTTGTCATTGGAATGAGTGTGGAAACTCTAAACCATATTCTTTTAAGGAGTGTGCTTGGCAAGACAAAGTGTAAAGCTTAACTGCTGTATGTTCGTTCCAGTTTGTTTGGATGACCTTTCTCTCTATCTTTGGTAATATGGAATGTGACCCTTTCATGTATGTTTGGTGTCTTTGAATTCCTTCAAGACAGAGTGCCAAATGGCTTGATGGCTGCTGGGGAATTCAGTTACATTTGTTAATGTGTTTATGTGTTGTTGTTTTTCTTTGCCTTTCTGTCTTAAGGGACTATAAATTAATGGTGATTGTACCTGAAAGATAACACAGATGTTAGGAATTATTTTGCAGGCAGGATAGTATTTGTACATGGCACTGGCGGGGTGTGAAACAGGTTGAGGTTTCAGAATATTCTGATATGTTAGTTTATAGATATTGTTTAGGGTGCTGGAAATGTTCAGCCAATCTGAAAGATGTTCTGATATTGCAGGTAAAGAATGGAATCAAGGGGTTGTTGGTTTTTTTTGCAGATAAAGATTTTTTCTTTGGAAGGTTTAGGACATTAGGGAATAGGCTTGTCCTTGGAGCTTTGGGAAATGGGCTGTGGTTAGGGCCCAAAATCAAATTTTTGATTTAAAAACCTTAAAGCCATTTCCCACTGCTTGTAAGTTCAAGTTCAAGATGCTATAAGATGCAAAGGGCATTAACTCCCTGATAGATCAGTTGATGGGGAGGAAGATTTTTTTTTTATGTTAGTTTGCACAAAAGTTTTTTTTTAATTCAATGGAAGTGAGAGTTCTCAAAACGGAGGTGGTCTGGAGACCTGTAATTGTGTGTTTGCGAACATGGGGATGTTTGTAAACATTTGCTTGTTTACAAGGGGATGAGAGAGATCTCCTTCACTAATTATAGTAAGTAACAAGGATTTGTACTTGGAAAGTATTTGACAGAAAATACTGATTGGAGAGACATTCTATGAAGAATGTGAAGAGAGGTGTTTGGCAGTTAGAAGTTAGAAGAGTTAGTTGTGCATTTATTTGTGAGTTTCTGTGTTGAAACGATGTTGAAGAGAATGGCTTATTCTGAATTGAGTATTCAGCTGTGTGAGGGTGCGAGAGAGAGAAGAGGGGGGGAAGCGGCTTGCTTTTTTTCCCTTTTACACATTTTTTCCCTAGAGTCTGCAGAGAGAGAGGAGGGGCAGAAGGGGGAATTTGCGGAAGTTGATGTTTTCCACAGATGTCCTGCTCTGAGAGCTCTGCGTTTGAAGAAGTTGTTGAGTTAATGCACTGCTGATTGTGAATAGGTGATACTGACAAGGTTGAATTCTTATATGAGAAGTGGTCAGAAGTAGAACCATGGAGGTGAGATGTGAGATGTAGAGATAAGTAAGTGGAGTTGAAGAAAGTTAAGTTGATATGAGTTTGCCTGATTTGGGGAAGTCTTTTGTTTGTTTGTTTGAAATAGTTCACATTAGATAGGATGATGTGGCTAAGGGTGTGTTAGCTTAAAAAAAAAAAAAACTGGTAAGTTGATAGACCCTGTGGTGAGAGGGTGGCTTTATCTTAGGATAGTTTAGTACTGCTTTCTGATTTTTATCAGGAGAAGGGAAGGATTGGGAAAAGTGTAGAGCATGATGTGTAGACATAAGGGATCTACAAATGCGAATGCGTAAGCCTATGGAGGCTATTGTTTTTTTTGTTTGGTTTTGTTTATTGATGGTTCATCCCGAGAGGGGGATGAAAGAAGGGAATTGGATATGCAGTGAGTAATAGGTTGCTGTCTGAATGGTCAGCAGCGTGTTTGTTTTGTTACAAGCGTTAAGATATTGGCAAATGAAGTGGGTAATATTTATGCCTATGGTATTTGGAATACCTTTGAGAGGATTTGGATGGAACGGGGTTTGATTCCAGGCAGGGAAAGAAGCTAGGATGAATAGGATCTGGAAGAGACCAGCGTGGCTGGCTGGCACATGAGGAGAGATCCTCGAGGTTGATTGTGGCTAGCGAATAAGGCTGTAAGAAGCGGCGAGAATGGGAAAGGAAGTAGAGATAATGGTAAATACAATTCCTATTTTGGAATGGGATGTCAAGCCTAAGTTTAGAAGGTGTGGAAATGGTAGATATGAGATGGATTTCAAATGGTGAATGAACCTATTATGAGAAACATTTTTGAGCGTGTGCATTGGGGTATACAAGTATTGACTGGCATTATGAAAAGAAAGTATGTATGCAGAGGAATGTGGGTAATTGCAATGCAGATATTGGGGAAATGTATACATTGCATTAGATAAACAAAAAGGAGCATGAGGATGCAAGTGACTGGGGGAAAGTGAATGGCTGTTTGGCCATTCTAATGAATCCAGGTGGGATATCAGCTGTGGGGATATTGAGAAATCTGCTGGTGATAGTGGTTTATTTAAATGGTTGGGTGGAAGTATTTCCATGAGGATTTCCATGAGGAATGGTAAATGCTCAGATGCTAGAATGAAATATTGGAGCAGATTGTTCCAAGAAATGGGTTGGAGAAAACTATTGAAAGTGATAGAGGTACGCATTGTCTAGCCCAGGTAGTGTAATAGGTAATAGACCAATTAGGTATTAATTGGCAATTACATTTATCATTTTGTCCGATTTTGTTTGGCAAAGTTCGGAAAATGATTCAAATTTTGAAAAACACCTTACAGAAGTTAATTTTAGAATTGCCGCTACCTTGGATGAAATGTTTACCTTTAGCAATATTGCTTATTAAGATAAATATAAGAAAAGACATTAGAATTTTATTATAAGAAATGATGTTTGGTATTTCTTATACTAGAAATGTGGGAATGTCACAGATAAAATGCGAAGCTGTTTGTTTTTGAAAAAATATACAGGAACTGTCCCAGTGTTTTTCTCTTTTAAGGTTCGGAGGACTATTGGCACAGATTCCTTCCCTTGATTTTCAAATACGTGACTTTAAGAGCGGTGACTGCATCCTGATTAAAGCTCTAAAGAGACATGAACTAAAGCTAATGTGAGAAGGACTGTTCCAAGTGCTGTTGACTACCGAGTTGACTACCGAGTCGGGATGAGCGGACTAAAGAGACAGGCTGAGTCCATTGTTCGTGTGTAGAAGGACTGGGGACTACACCCCATGGATGGACAGTGACTGCTAAGACAATAGATCCTTTTGCATTGACTTTTAGGACTAATTGATAGCACTTTGGGAGGTTGAGTTGCTTATTTGGTTGGGGGTAATAAACTTTTGTATTGTGTTATTGTTTTCTATAGGGAAGAGACATAGTAGGGTGGTATGGTTACATGTTGTGAAAGTATGTGGATGAAAGTCCCTGGAGTGATTGCATTGAAGTTTGAGTTTGTATTACATTACATATACATACACAGGGGGGCCAGTCCACTGGAAGCATGAATTCGACAGTAGGGGTGATTATTGTCTTCTGGGGAATACGGACGTATCTTTAAGTAGGGATGGAAACGTTTGCTGTGTTGCTGTGTTATTTTATAATGTGGCAGCAGTTGGGTTTCCATGCTGAACTTGAACAACGATTCTCCCAGATACATAAATCACTGACACTGATTGAGCCGGAAATTGGAGGCTGGAATTTGTATTAGATCTACCTTTAGTGGTGACATATCAAAGGAGTAACCATACATATGAGATAGCTGTTCATAATAGAGATGTGTCCAATAGGATGGAAGCTGTACATAGTCATTGCTATGAGAGATGTGGCAATTATACACCTTCCTATAAGAGGAAGGATTGATTTTACTATATGGAGAAATAAAAGCCCCATCCAAGCTTATGTTTTTATATGACAATATGGCATTGTCAGGTCTGCTATTTGGTTGAAGGGTAGATGTACAATTAGAAAACGCCACTTAGATACATATGACATGTGAGAGAAGCCTATGAAGAAGGAAGAGGAAATATTTTCCTGATGACAGTGGCTTTGAATACTATATTCTTTTGTGTGAAAGGAGAGACAACGGTCTCGGATATCATATCTATATATATTGTGGGTGTACTAGTTCCTGGGAAGTTTTTGTTTGAAGATGGAAAGATTGTTATGGAACATAACATCTATGATCTATCAAAAGTGATTACTTTGCTTGGTCAGTGAATGAGTGAGTGAAGCCCAGTGAATGGACTAATTAGAAGAAGCTGGTACTTTGAGGTGAAGAACATTTTGCCAGACTGTGATTGTGTAATATGGACAAGTATAAACAAGAATGTGTTTACTTGAACTGAGAGTGAAGAGATGGATCATTAGGATAGGTGCTATATCTACCTGAAGGATGGTTTTTGTTTTATAGCTTATATGCTTATGCAGTTATTCTTGCTAATGCAGTGGGAGGATCTTATCCTATAAGATGCCTGAACACAGGTTTATTGTTTTTACTGATGAATGCTACACTGCATCATAGTACTTGCATACCAGCAAGAAGACCATGATTGGAAAGGTGGTGAAAAATACACGACAGGTGAGACACATGATCAGAAACCTGGACATGAAGAAACATCTAAGAAAGCAGGTGAACCTCACCTGGCAATATATAATTTGCATATTATATATATATACAAAGATCTATATCTCTAGTGCAGTATAAGACAACTGAATATGCTGCCAAAAGGAGTTATAGGGGTAAAAGGTACATAAAGAATGCATATGATGCTGGAGGTAGTGATGAAGTGGTGATATTATCTGATGTAGAAGTTCGACTTCTAGGCATATTTCCTTGGTTTGCAACACGATAGAATCATAAGCAGATAGGACTTGCTTGTGCTTTGGCAAAAAGTATTAATGAAACTTCGTCTGCCATAGCAGCTCTGGCTAATGGGGGAGATAAGGAAGTCTTTATTAAGGATGGGCCATGGTTACGTGGAATTCGTAAGGATTATGCTGCTTTGGTACAGGACATAAATCACATTTAAGAGCTTTGCTACCACCTACAACATAAAACTGAGAATTCTGCATTCCATGGGATATGGAATGTATTAACTCTTGCTTGTGGAGTTTTGCATGGTTGAAAACCATATGTGGGCACTATAATCATTATAGTTATAGATTGTATATCTTGTGTCTGTATTAGATGTACTGTATGCCTGTATGTGTGTGAAGTGTTGTAAGTCTTGTTGTAAGATGGGACGCCTTAAGGAGTTGGGGATGTGGGCCCTAACTACGAAGGATGTGCGTATTGTTACAAAAATAAGAAGCTGATCAATTAGGATCAATAGTAAGTATTGATCAAAAGTGAAAGGGTGGATTGTGAGAAATGAAATTATTTTAGTTAAAAATGACATGTAACAAGAACCATAGTGTAACCATTTTGAATGATTTTGTAATGAAATAATGATGTGTGACAAAATGTAATATGTCAGCTTATTTTCACTTTTCTCAGAATAACAGGAAATGTTTTGACCAATTTTGTGGGAACAGAGAGAGAACATGCTTGTTTTTCTCCTTTGTTATGAAGGGGATTAGCTAATGGGAATGTGCAGGTTCACACAGAAAGAGAGGAAGTGTGGAGCTGTCAGGATGATGAATATGTTCTGGGTTTTTCCTATGTTGTAAATATTGTGTTAGGATGTTACATAATGGAGGTTGGACGATATGATGGGAGGAGTAAGGTGGAGTCATGTTCATTATAAATCTATGTTTCAGGATAATGGCCTTTGTCTCTATTTTGTGTCATGGATGACCATGTAGGGACCCTTTGATCAAAGTGTAATTAAACTGTTTATATTGTACATAATTCTGGATTCCTGTTTAATTATTTTTCTCACAATTGTAATTTGAATTCACAGAAGCTGGGGGTGGAGTTCCTGGCTGTTACCTGTGAGTATCTGGGGGAACAAAGCTCACTCCATTTTATTTTGAATTCACAGAAGTTGGGGGTGGAGTTCCTGGCTTACACCTGTGAGTATCTGGGGAAAAATCCTCACTCCATTGTAGTTTGAATTCACAGAAGCTGGGGGTGGAGTTCCTGGTTTAGGCCTGTGAGTGTCTGGGGAAAAAAACCTCACTCCATTATAGTTTGAATTCACAGAAGCTGGGGGTGGAGTTCCTGGCTGAGACCTGTGAGTATCTGGGGAAAAAACCTCACACCATTGTAGTTTGAATTAACAGAAGCTGTGGGTGGATTTTCTGGCTGAGACCTGTGAGTATCTGGTGAAGAAAACCTCACTCCATTGTAGTTTGAATTCACAGAAGCTGGGGGTAGAGTACCTGGCTGATACCTGTGAGTATCTGGGGGAACAAACCTCACTCCATTGTAGTTTGAATTCACAGAAGCTGAAGGTGGAGTTCCTGGATGTTACCTGTGAGTATCTGGGGGAACAAAGCTCACTCCATTTTATTTTGAATTCAAAGAAGTTGGGGGTGGAGTTCCTGGCTTACACCTGTGAGTATCTGGGGAAAAAACCTCACTCCATTGTGGTTTGAATTCACAGAAGCTGGGGGTGGAGTTCCTGGCTGAGACCTGTGAGTATATGGGGGGAAAAAACCTCACTCCATTGTAGTTTGAATTCACAGAAGCTGGGCGTGGAGTTCCTGGCTGAGACCTGTCCGTATCTGGGGGAAAAAACCTCACTCCATTGTAGTTTGAATTCACAGAAGCTGGGGGTGGACTTCCTGGCTGAGACCTGTGAGTATCTGGGGAAAAAAACTCACTCCGTTGTAGTTTGAATTCACAGAAGCTGGGGGTGGAGTTCCTGGTTTAGACCTGTGAGTGTCTGGGGGAAAAAACCTCACACCATTATAGTTTGAAATTAAAGGAGCTGGGGGTGGACTTCCTGACTGAGACCTGTGAGTATCTGTGGGGGAAAAACTCACTCCATTGTAGTTTGAATTCAGAGGAGCTGGGGGTGGAGTTCCTGGCTGAGACTTGTGAGTATCTGGGGGAACAAACCTCACTCCATTGTAGTTTGAATTCACAGAAGCTGGGGGTGGAGTTCCTGGCTGAGACCTGTGAGTATCTGGCATAAAAACCTCACTCCATTGTAGTTTGAATTCACAGAAGCTGGGGGTGGAGTTCCTGGCTGAGACCTGTGAGTATCTGGGGTAAAAAACCTCACTCCATTGTAGTTTGAATTCACAGAAGCTGGGGGTGGAGTTCCTGGCTGATACTTGTGAGTATCTGGGGGAACAAAACCTCACTCCATTGTAGTTTGAATTCACAGAAGCTGGGGGTGGAGTTCCTGGCTTAGACCTGTGAGTGTCTGGGGAAAAAAACCTCACTCCATTATAGTTTGAAATTAAAGGAGCTGGGGGTGGACTTCCTGACTGAGACCTGTGAGTATCTGTGGGGAAAACAACTCACTCCATTGTAGTTTGAATTCACAGAAGCTGGGGGTGAAGTTCCTGGCTGAGACTTGTGAGTATCTGGGGGAAAAAACCTCACTCCATTGTAGTTTGAATTCACAGAAGCTGTGGGTGGAGTTTCTGGCTGAGACCTGTGAGTGTCTGGTGAAGAAAACCTCACTCCATTGTAGTTTGAATTCACAGAAGCTGGGGGTAGAGTACCTGGCTGATACCTGTGAGTATCTGGGGGAACAAACCTCACTCCATTGTAGTTTGAATTCACAGAAGCTGAAGGTGGAGTTCCTGGCTGTTACCTGTGAGTATCTGGGGGAACAAAGCTCACTCCATTTTATTTTGAATTCACAGAAGTTGGGGGTGGAGTTCCTGGCTTACACCTGTGAGTATCTGGGGAAAAAACCTCACTCCATTGTAGTTTGAATTCACAGAAGCTGGGGGAGGAGTTCCTGATTTAGGCCTGTGAGTGTCTGGGGAAAAAAAACCTCACTCCATTATAGTTTGAATTCACAGGAGCTGGGGGTGGAGTTCCTGGCTGAGACTTGTGAGTATCTGGGGGAACAAACCTCACTCCATTGTAGTTTGAATTCAGAGAAGCTGGGGGTGGAGTTCCTGGCTGAGACCTGTGAGTATCTGGCGTAAAAAACCTCACTCCATTGTAGTTTGAATTCACAGAAGCTGGGGGTGGAGTTCCTGGCTGATACTTGTGAGTATCTGGGGGAACAAAACCTCACTCCATTGTAGTTTGAATTCACAGAAGCTGGGGGTGGAGTTCCTGGCTTAGACCTGTGAGTGTCTGGGGAAAAAAACCTCACTCCATTATAGTTTGAAATTAAAGGAGCTGGGGGTGGACTTCCTGACTGAGACCTGTGAGTATCTGTGGGGAAAACAACTCACTCCATTGTAGTTTGAATTCACAGAAGCTGGGGGTGAAGTTCCTGGCTGAGACTTGTGAGTATCTGGGGGAAAAAACCTCACTCCATTGTAGTTTGAATTCACAGAAGCTGTGGGTGGAGTTTCTGGCTGAGACCTGTGAGTATCTGGTGAAGAAAACCTCACTCCATTGTAGTTTGAATTCACAGAAGCTGGGGGTAGAGTACCTGGCTGATACCTGTGAGTATCTGGGGGAACAAACCTCACTCCATTGTAGTTTGAATTCACAGAAGCTGAAGGTGGAGTTCCTGGCTGTTACCTTTGAGTATCTGGGGGAACAAAGCTCACTCCATTTTATTTTGAATTCACAGAAGTTGGGGGTGGAGTTCCTGGCTTACACCTGTGAGTATCTGGGGAAAAAACCTCACTCCATTGTAGTTTGAATTCACAGAAGCTGGGGGAGGAGTTCCTGGTTTACGCCTGTGAGTGTCTGGGGAAAAAAACCTCACTCCATTATAGTTTGAATTCACAGGAGCTGGGGGTGGAGTTCCTGGCTGAGACTTGTGAGTATCTGGGGGAACAAACCTCACTCCATTGTAGTTTGAATTCACAGAAGCTGGGGTGCAGTTCCTGGTTTAGACCTGTGAGTGTCTGGGGAAAAAATCCTCACTCCATTGTAGTTTGAATTCACAGAAGCTGGGGGTGGAGTTCCTGGTTTAGACATGTGAGTGACTGGGGAAAAAAACCTCACTCCATTATAGTTTGAAATTAAAGGAGCTGGGGGTGGACTTCCTGGCTGAGACCTGTGAGTATCTGGCGTAAAAAACCTCACTCCATTGTAGTTTGAATTCACAGAAGCTGGGGGTGGAGTTCCTGGCTGAGACTTGTGAGTATCTGGGGGAAAAAACCTCACTGCATTGTAGTTTGAATTCACAGAAGCTGTGGGTGGAGTTTCTGGCTGAGACCTGTGAGTATCTGGTGAAGAAAACATCACTCCATTGTAGTTTGAATTCACAGAAGCTGGGGGTGGAGTACCTGGCTGATACCTGTGAGTATCTGGGGGAAAAGCCTCACTCCATTGTAGTTTGAATTCACAGAAGCTGGGGGTGGAGTTCCTGGCTGAGACTTGTGAGTATCTGGCAGAAAAAAACTCACTCCATTAAAGTTTGAAATTAAAGGAGCTGGGGGTGGAGTTCCTGGCTGAGACTTCTGAGTATCTAGGGGAAAAAACCTCACTGCATTGTAATTTGAATTCACAGAAGCTGAAGGTGGAGTTCCTGGCTATTACCTGTGAGTATCTGGGGGAACAAAGCTCACTCCATTTTATTTTGAATTCACAGAAGCTGGGGGTGGAGTTCCTGGTTTAGACATGTGAGTGTCTGGGGAAAAAAACCTCACTCCATTATAGTTTGAAATTAAAGGAGATGGGGGTGGACTTCCTGACTGAGACCTGTGAGTTTCTGTGGGGAAAAAAACTTACTCCATTGTAGTTTGAATTCACAGAAGCTGGGGGTGGAGTTTCTGGCTGAGACCTGTGAGTATCTGGTGAAGAAAACCTCACTCCATTGTAGTTTGAATTCACAGAAGCTGGGGGTATAGTACCTGGCTGATACCTGTGAGTATCTGGGGGAACAAACCTCACTCCATTGTAGTTTGAATTCACAGAAGCTGAAGGTGGAGTTCCTGGCTGTTACCTGTGAGTATCTGGGGGAACAAAGCTCACTCCATTTTATTTTGAATTCACAGAAGTTGGGGGTGGAGTTCCTGGCTTACACCTGTGAGTATCTGGGGAAAAATCCTCACTCCATTGTAGTTTGAATTCACAGAAGCTGGGGGTGGAGTTCCTGGTTTAGGCCTGTGAGTGTCTGGGGAAAAAAACCTCACTCCATTATAGTTTGAATTCACAGAAGCTGGGGGTGGAGTTCCTGGCTGAGACCTGTGAGTATCTGGGGAAAAAACCTCACACCATTGTAGTTTGAATTAACAGAAGCTGGGGGTCGAGTTCCTGGCTCAGGCCTGTGAGTATCTGGGAAAAAAAACCTCACTCCATTGTAGTTTGAATTCACAGAAGCTGGGGGTGGAGTTCATGGTTTAGACATGTGAGTGTCTGGGGAAAAAAACCTCACTCCATTATAGTTTGAAATTAAGGAGCTGGGGGTGGACTTCCTGACTGAGACCTGTGAGTATCTGTGGGGAAAAAAACTTACTCCATTGTAGTTTGAATTCACAGAAGCTGGGGGTGGAGTTTCTGGCTGAGACCTGTAAGTATCTGGTGATGAAAACCTCACTCCATTGTAGTTTGAATTCACAGAAGCTGGGGGTGGAGTTCCTGGCTGAGACCTGTGAGTATATGGGGGAAAAAAACCTCACTCCATTGTAGTTTGAATTCACAGAAGCTGGGGGTGGAGTTCCTGGCTGATACTTGTGAGTATCTGGGGGAACAAAACCTCACTCCATTGTAGTTTGAATTCACAGAAGCTGGGGGTGGAGTTCCTGGCTTAGACCTGTGAGTGTCTGGGGAAAAAAACCTCACTCCATTATAGTTTGAAATTAAAGGAGCTGGGGGTGGACTTCCTGACTGAGACCTGTGAGTATCTGTGGGGAAAACAACTCACTCCATTGTAGTTTGAATTCACAGAAGCTGGGGGTGAAGTTCCTGGCTGAGACTTGTGAGTATCTGGGGGAAAAAACCTCACTCCATTGTAGTTTGAATTCACAGAAGCTGTGGGTGGAGTTTCTGGCTGAGACCTGTGAGTATCTGGTGAAGAAAACCTCACTCCATTGTAGTTTGAATTCACAGAAGCTGGGGGTAGAGTACCTGGCTGATACCTGTGAGTATCTGGGGGAACAAACCTCACTCCATTGTAGTTTGAATTCACAGAAGCTGAAGGTGGAGTTCCTGGCTGTTACCTTTGAGTATCTGGGGGAACAAAGCTCACTCCATTTTATTTTGAATTCACAGAAGTTGGGGGTGGAGTTCCTGGCTTACACCTGTGAGTATCTGGGGAAAAAACCTCACTCCATTGTAGTTTGAATTCACAGAAGCTGGGGGAGGAGTTCCTGGTTTACGCCTGTGAGTGTCTGGGGAAAAAAACCTCACTCCATTATAGTTTGAATTCACAGGAGCTGGGGGTGGAGTTCCTGGCTGAGACTTGTGAGTATCTGGGGGAACAAACCTCACTCCATTGTAGTTTGAATTCACAGAAGCTGGGGTGCAGTTCCTGGTTTAGACCTGTGAGTGTCTGGGGAAAAAATCCTCACTCCATTGTAGTTTGAATTCACAGAAGCTGGGGGTGGAGTTCCTGGTTTAGACATGTGAGTGACTGGGGAAAAAAACCTCACTCCATTATAGTTTGAAATTAAAGGAGCTGGGGGTGGACTTCCTGGCTGAGACCTGTGAGTATCTGGCGTAAAAAACCTCACTCCATTGTAGTTTGAATTCACAGAAGCTGGGGGTGGAGTTCCTGGCTGAGACTTGTGAGTATCTGGGGGAAAAAACCTCACTGCATTGTAGTTTGAATTCACAGAAGCTGTGGGTGGAGTTTCTGGCTGAGACCTGTGAGTATCTGGTGAAGAAAACATCACTCCATTGTAGTTTGAATTCACAGAAGCTGGGGGTGGAGTACCTGGCTGATACCTGTGAGTATCTGGGGGAAAAGCCTCACTCCATTGTAGTTTGAATTCACAGAAGCTGGGGGTGGAGTTCCTGGCTGAGACTTGTGAGTATCTGGCAGAAAAAAACTCACTCCATTAAAGTTTGAAATTAAAGGAGCTGGGGGTGGAGTTCCTGGCTGAGACTTCTGAGTATCTAGGGGAAAAAACCTCACTGCATTGTAATTTGAATTCACAGAAGCTGAAGGTGGAGTTCCTGGCTATTACCTGTGAGTATCTGGGGGAACAAAGCTCACTCCATTTTATTTTGAATTCACAGAAGCTGGGGGTGGAGTTCCTGGTTTAGACATGTGAGTGTCTGGGGAAAAAAACCTCACTCCATTATAGTTTGAAATTAAAGGAGATGGGGGTGGACTTCCTGACTGAGACCTGTGAGTTTCTGTGGGGAAAAAAACTTACTCCATTGTAGTTTGAATTCACAGAAGCTGGGGGTGGAGTTTCTGGCTGAGACCTGTGAGTATCTGGTGAAGAAAACCTCACTCCATTGTAGTTTGAATTCACAGAAGCTGGGGGTATAGTACCTGGCTGATACCTGTGAGTATCTGGGGGAACAAACCTCACTCCATTGTAGTTTGAATTCACAGAAGCTGAAGGTGGAGTTCCTGGCTGTTACCTGTGAGTATCTGGGGGAACAAAGCTCACTCCATTTTATTTTGAATTCACAGAAGTTGGGGGTGGAGTTCCTGGCTTACACCTGTGAGTATCTGGGGAAAAATCCTCACTCCATTGTAGTTTGAATTCACAGAAGCTGGGGGTGGAGTTCCTGGTTTAGGCCTGTGAGTGTCTGGGGAAAAAAACCTCACTCCATTATAGTTTGAATTCACAGAAGCTGGGGGTGGAGTTCCTGGCTGAGACCTGTGAGTATCTGGGGAAAAAACCTCACACCATTGTAGTTTGAATTAACAGAAGCTGGGGGTCGAGTTCCTGGCTCAGGCCTGTGAGTATCTGGGAAAAAAAACCTCACTCCATTGTAGTTTGAATTCACAGAAGCTGGGGGTGGAGTTCCTGGTTTAGACATGTGAGTGTCTGGGGAAAAAAACCTCACTCCATTATAGTTTGAAATTAAGGAGCTGGGGGTGGACTTCCTGACTGAGACCTGTGAGTATCTGTGGGGAAAAAAACTTACTCCATTGTAGTTTGAATTCACAGAAGCTGGGGGTGGAGTTTCTGGCTGAGACCTGTAAGTATCTGGTGATGAAAACCTCACTCCATTGTAGTTTGAATTCACAGAAGCTGGGGGTGGAGTTCCTGGCTGAGACCTGTGAGTATATGGGGGAAAAAAACCTCACTCCATTGTAGTTTGAATTCACAGAAGCTGGGGGTGGAGTTCCTGGTTTAGACATGTGAGTGACTGGGGAAAAAAACCTCACTCCATTATAGTTTGAAATTAAAGGAGCTGGGGGTGGACTTCCTGACTGAGACCTGTGAGTATCTGTGGGGGAAAAAACTTACTCCATTGTAGTTTGAATTCACAGAAGCTGGGGGTGGAGTTTCTGGCTGAGACCTGTAAGTATCTGGTGATGAAAACCTCACTCCATTGTAGTTTGAATTCACAGAAGCTGGGGGTGGAGTTCCTGGCTGAGACCTGTGAGTATATGGGGGAAAAACCTCACTCCATTGTAGTTTGAATTCACAGAAGCTGGGCGTGGAGTTCCTGGCTGAGACCTGTCCGTATCTGGGGGAAAAAACCTCACTCCATTGTAGTTTGAATTCACAGAAGCAGGTGGTGGACTTCCTGGCTGAGACCTGTGGATATCTGGGGAAAAAACCTCACTCCGTTGTAGTTTGAATTCACAGAAGCTGGGGGTGGAGTTCCTGGTTTAGACCTGTGAGTGTCTGCGGGAAAAAAACTTACTCCATTGTAGTTTGAATTCACAGAAGCTGGGGGTGGAGTTCCTGGCTGAGACTTGTGAGTATCTGGGGGGAAAAACCTCACTCCATTATAGTTTGAATTCACAGAAGCAGGGGGTGGAGTTTCTGGCTGAGACCTGTGAGTATCTGGGGAAAAACCTCGCTTCATTGTAGTTTGAATTCACAGAAGCTGGGGGTGGAGTTCCTGGCTTAGACCTGTGAGTGTCTGGGGAAAAAAACCTCACTCCATTGTAGTTTGAATTCACAGAAGCTGGGGGTGGAGTTTCTGGCTGAGACCTGTGAGTATCTGGTGAAGAAAACCTCACTCCATTGTAGTTTGAATTCACAGAAGCTGGGGGTGGAGTACCTGGCTGAGACCTGTGAGTATCTGGGGGAAAAACATCACTCCATTGTAGTTTGAATTCACAGAAGCTGGGGGTGAAGTTCCTGGCTGAGACTTGTGAGTATCTGGGGGAAAAAACCTCACTCCATTGTAGTTTGAATTCACAGAAGCTGGGGGTGGAGTTCCTGGTTTAGACCTGTGAGTGTCTGTGGAAAAAAACCTCACTCCATTGTAGTTTGAATTCACAGAAGCTGGGGGTGGAGTTCCTGGTTTAGACCTGTGAGTGTCTGCGGGAAAAAAACTTACTCCATTGTAGTTTGAATTCACAGAAGCTGGGGGTGGAGTTCCTGGCTGAGACTTGTGAGTATCTGGGGGGAAAAACCTCACTCCATTATAGTTTGAATTCACAGAAGCAGGGGGTGGAGTTTCTGGCTGAGACCTGTGAGTTTCTGGGGAAAAACCTCACTTCATTGTAGTTTGAATTCACAGAAGCTGGGGGTGGAGTTCCTGGCTTAGACCTGTGAGTGTCTGGGGAAAAAAAACCTCACTCCATTGTAGTTTGAATTCACAGAAGCTGTGGGTGGAGTTTCTGGCTGAGACCTGTGAGTATCTGGTGAAGAAAACCTCACTCCATTATAGTTTGAAATTAAAGGAGCTGGGGGTGGACTTCCTGACTGAGACCTGTGAGTATCTGTGGGGAAAACAACTCACTCCATTGTAGTTTGAATTCACAGAAGCTGGGGGTGAAGTTCCTGGCTGAGACTTGTGAGTATCTGGGGGAAAAAACCTCACTCCATTGTAGTTTGAATTCACAGAAGCTGTGGGTGGAGTTTCTGGCTGAGACCTGTGAGTATCTGGTGAAGAAAACCTCACTCCATTGTAGTTTGAATTCACAGAAGCTGGGGGTAGAGTACCTGGCTGATACCTGTGAGTATCTGGGGGAACAAACCTCACTCCATTGTAGTTTGAATTCACAGAAGCTGAAGGTGGAGTTCCTGGCTGTTACCTTTGAGTATCTGGGGGAACAAAGCTCACTCCATTTTATTTTGAATTCACAGAAGTTGGGGGTGGAGTTCCTGGCTTACACCTGTGAGTATCTGGGGAAAAAACCTCACTCCATTGTAGTTTGAATTCACAGAAGCTGGGGGAGGAGTTCCTGGTTTAGGCCTGTGAGTGTCTGGGGAAAAAAACCTCACTCCATTATAGTTTGAATTCACAGGAGCTGGGGGTGGAGTTCCTGGCTGAGACTTGTGAGTATCTGGGGGAACAAACCTCACTCCATTGTAGTTTGAATTCACAGAAGCTGGGGTGCAGTTCCTGGTTTAGACCTGTGAGTGTCTGGGGAAAAAAACCTCACTCCATTGTAGTTTGAATTCACAGAAGCTGGGGGTGGAGTTCCTGGTTTAGACATGTGAGTGACTGGGGAAAAAAACCTCACTCCATTATAGTTTGAAATTAAAGGAGCTGGGGGTGGACTTCCTGGCTGAGACCTGTGAGTATCTGGCGTAAAAAACCTCACTCCATTGTAGTTTGAATTCACAGAAGCTGGGGGTGGAGTTCCTGGCTGAGACTTGTGAGTATCTGGGGGAAAAAACCTCACTGCATTGTAGTTTGAATTCACAGAAGCTGTGGGTGGAGTTTCTGGCTGAGACCTGTGAGTATCTGGTGAAGAAAACATCACTCCATTGTAGTTTGAATTCACAGAAGCTGGGGGTGGAGTACCTGGCTGATACCTGTGAGTATCTGGGGGAAAAGCCTCACTCCATTGTAGTTTGAATTCACAGAAGCTGGGGGTGGAGTTCCTGGCTGAGACTTGTGAGTATCTGGCAGAAAAAAACTCACTCCATTAAAGTTTGAAATTAAAGGAGCTGGGGGTGGAGTTCCTGGCTGAGACTTCTGAGTATCTAGGGGAAAAAACCTCACTGCATTGTAATTTGAATTCACAGAAGCTGAAGGTGGAGTTCCTGGCTATTACCTGTGAGTATCTGGGGGAACAAAGCTCACTCCATTTTATTTTGAATTCACAGAAGCTGGGGGTGGAGTTCCTGGCTGAGACCTGTGAGTATATGGGGGAAAAAAACCTCACTCCATTGTAGTTTGAATTCACAGAAGCTGGGGGTGGAGTTCCTGGTTTAGACATGTGAGTGACTGGGGAAAAAAACCTCACTCCATTATAGTTTGAAATTAAAGGAGCTGGGGGTGGACTTCCTGACTGAGACCTGTGAGTATCTGTGGGGAAAAAAACTTACTCCATTGTAGTTTGAATTCACAGAAGCTGGGGGTGGAGTTTCTGGCTGAGACCTGTAAGTATCTGGTGATGAAAACCTCACTCCATTGTAGTTTGAATTCACAGAAGCTGGGGGTGGAGTTCCTGGCTGAGACCTGTGAGTATATGGGGGAAAAACCTCACTCCATTGTAGTTTGAATTCACAGAAGCTGGGCGTGGAGTTCCTGGCTGAGACCTGTCCGTATCTGGGGGAAAAAACCTCACTCCATTGTAGTTTGAATTCACAGAAGCAGGTGGTGGACTTCCTGGCTGAGACCTGTGGATATCTGGGGAAAAAACCTCACTCCGTTGTAGTTTGAATTCACAGAAGCTGGGGGTGGAGTTCCTGGTTTAGACCTGTGAGTGTCTGTGGAAAAAAACCTCACTCCATTGTAGTTTGAATTCACAGAAGCTGGGGGTGGAGTTCCTGGTTTAGACCTGTGAGTGTCTGCGGGAAAAAAACTTACTCCATTGTAGTTTGAATTCACAGAAGCTGGGGGTGGAGTTCCTGGCTGAGACTTGTGAGTATCTGGGGGGAAAAACCTCACTCCATTATAGTTTGAATTCACAGAAGCAGGGGGTGGAGTTTCTGGCTGAGACCTGTGAGTATCTGGGGAAAAACCTCACTTCATTGTAGTTTGAATTCACAGAAGCTGGGGGTGGAGTTCCTGGCTTAGACCTGTGAGTGTCTGGGGAAAAAAACCTCACTCCATTGTAGTTTGAATTCACAGAAGCTGGGGGTGGAGTTTCTGGCTGAGACCTGTGAGTATCTGGTGAAGAAAACCTCACTCCATTGTAGTTTGAATTCACAGAAGCTGGGGGTGGAGTACCTGGCTGAGACCTGTGAGTATCTGGGGGAAAAACATCACTCCATTGTAGTTTGAATTCACAGAAGCTGGGGGTGAAGTTCCTGGCTGAGACTTGTGAGTATCTGGGGGAAAAAACCTCACTCCATTGTAGTTTGAATTCACAGAAGCTGGGGGTGGAGTTCCTGGTTTAGACCTGTGAGTTTCTGTGGAAAAAAACCTCACTCCATTGTAGTTTGAATTCACAGAAGCTGGGGGTGGAGTTCCTGGTTTAGACCTGTGAGTGTCTGCGGGAAAAAAACTTACTCCATTGTAGTTTGAATTCACAGAAGCTGGGGGTGGAGTTCCTGGCTGAGACTTGTGAGTATCTGGGGGGAAAAACCTCACTCCATTATAGTTTGAATTCACAGAAGCAGGGGGTGGAGTTTCTGGCTGAGACCTGTGAGTATCTGGGGAAAAACCTCACTTCATTGTAGTTTGAATTCACAGAAGCTGGGGGTGGAGTTCCTGGCTTAGACCTGTGAGTGTCTGGGGAAAAAAAACCTCACTCCATTGTAGTTTGAATTCACAGAAGCTGTGGGTGGAGTTTCTGGCTGAGACCTGTGAGTATCTGGTGAAGAAAACCTCACTCCATTGTAGTTTGAATTCACAGAAGCTGTGGGTGGAGTTCCTGGCTTAGACCTGTGAGTATCTGGGGAAAAAAACCTCACTCCATTGTAGTTTGAATTAACAGAAGCTGGGGGTGGACTTCCTGACTGAGACCTGTGAGTATCTGTGGGGAAAGAAACTTACTCCATTGTAGTTTGAATTCACAGAAGCTGGGGGTGCAGTTTCTGGCTGAGACCTGTAAGTATCTGGTGATGAAAACCTCACTCCATTGTAGTTTGAATTCACAGAAGCTGGGGGTGGAGTTCCTGGCTGAGACCTGTGAGTATATGGGGGAAAAAACCTCACTCCATTGTAGTTTGAATTCACAGAAGCTTTGGGTGGAGTTTCTGGCTGAGACCTGTGAGTATCTGGTGAAGAAAACCTCACTCCATTGTAGTTTGAATTCACAGAAGCTGGGGGCAGAGTACCTGGCTGATACCTGTGAGTATCTGGGGGAACAAACCTCACTCCACTGTAGTTTGAATTCACAGAAGTGGGGGTGGAGTTCCTGGCTGTTACCTGTGAGTATCTGGGGGAACAAAGCTCACTCCATTTTATTTTGAATTCACAGAAGTTGGGGGTGGAGTTCCTGGCTTACACCTGAGAGTATCTGGGGAAAAAACCTCACTCCATTATAGTTTGTATTCACAGAAGCTGGGGGTGGAGTTCCTGGCTTAGACCTGTGAGTATCTGTGGAAAAAACCTCACACCATTGTAGTTTGAATTCACAGAAGCTGTGGGTGGAGTTCCTGGCTTAGACCTGTGAGTATCTGGGGAAAAAAACCTCACTCCGTTGTAGTTTGAATTCACAGAAGCTGGGAGTGGAGTTCCTGGCTGAGACCTGTGAGTATCTGGCGTAAAAAACCTCACTCCATTGTAGTTTGAATTCACAGAAGCTGGGGGTGGAGTTCCTGGTTTAGACATGTGAGTGTCTGGGGAAAAAAACTTACTCCATTGTAGTTTGAATTCACAGAAGCTGGGGGTGGAGTTCCTGGCTGAGACCTGTGAGTATCTGGGGAAAAAACCTCACTCCATTGTAGTTTGAATTCACAGAAGCTGTGGGTGGAGTTCCTGGCTGAGACCTGTGAGTATCTGGCGTAAAAAACCTCACTCCATTGTAGTTTGAATTCACAGAAGCTGGGGGTGGAGTTCCTGGCTGAGACCTGTGAGTATCTGGGGTAAAAAACCTCACTCCATTGTAGTTTGAATTCACAGAAGCTGGGGGTGGAGTTCCTGGCTGAGACTTGTGAGTATCTGGGGGAACAAAACCTCACTCCATTGTAGTTTGAATTCACAGAAGCTGGGGGTGGAGTTCCTGGCTTAGACCTGTGAGTGTCTGGGGAAAAAAACCTCACTCCATTATAGTTTGAAATTAAAGGAGCTGGGGGTGGAGTACCTGGCTGATACCTGTGAGTATCTGGGGGAAAAGCCTCACTCCATTGTAGTTTGAATTCACAGAAGCTGGGGGTGGAGTTCCTGGCTGAGACTTGTGAGTATCTGGCAGAAAAAAACTCACTCCATTATAGTTTGAAATTAAAGGAGCTGGGGGTGGACTTCCTGACTGAGACCTGTGAGTATCTGTGGGGAAAAAAACTTACTCCATTGTAGTTTGAATTCACAGAAGCTGGGGGTGGAGTTCCTGGCTTAGACCTGTGAGTGTCTGGGGAAAAAAACCTCACTCCATTGTAGTTTGAATTCACAGAAGCTGGGGGTGGAGTTTCTGGCTGAGACCTGTGAGTATCTGGTGAAGAAAACCTCACTCCATTGTAGTTTGAATTCACAGAAGCTGGGGGTGGAGTACCTGGCTGAGACCTGTGAGTATCTGGGGGAAAAACATCACTCCATTGTAGTTTGAATTCACAGAAGCTGGGGGTGAAGTTCCTGGCTGAGACTTGTGAGTATCTGGGGGAAAAAACCTCACTCCATTGTAGTTTGAATTCACAGAAGCTGGGGGTGGAGTTCCTGGTTTAGACCTGTGAGTGTCTGTGGAAAAAAACCTCACTCCATTGTAGTTTGAATTCACAGAAGCTGGGGGTGGAGTTCCTGGTTTAGACCTGTGAGTGTCTGCGGGGAAAAAACTTACTCCATTGTAGTTTGAATTCACAGAAGCTGGGGGTGGAGTTCCTGGCTGAGACTTGTGAGTATCTGGGGGGAAAAACCTCACTCCATTATAGTTTGAATTCACAGAAGCAGGGGGTGGAGTTTCTGGCTGAGACCTGTGAGTATCTGGGGAAAAACCTCACTTCATTGTAGTTTGAATTCACAGAAGCTGGGGGTGGAGTTCCTGGCTGAGACCTGTGAGTGTCTGGGGAAAAAAAACCTCACTCCATTGTAGTTTGAATTCACAGAAGCTGTGGGTGGAGTTTCTGGCTGAGACCTGTGAGTATCTGGTGAAGAAAACCTCACTCCATTGTAGTTTGAATTCACAGAAGCTGTGGGTGGAGTTCCTGGCTTAGACCTGTGAGTATCTGGGGAAAAAAACCTCACTCCATTGTAGTTTGAATTAACAGAAGCTGGGGGTGGAGTTCCTGGTTTAGACATGTGAGTGTCTGGGGAAAAAAACCTCACTCCATTATAGTTTGAAATTAAAGGAGCTGGGGGTGGACTTCCTGACTGAGACCTGTGAGTATCTGTGGGGAAAGAAACTTACTCCATTGTAGTTTGAATTCACAGAAGCTGGGGGTGCAGTTTCTGGCTGAGACCTGTAAGTATCTGGTGATGAAAACCTCACTCCATTGTAGTTTGAATTCACAGAAGCTGGGGGTGGAGTTCCTGGCTGAGACCTTTGAGTATATGGGGGAAAAAACCTCACTCCATTGTAGTTTGAATTCACAGAAGCTTTGGGTGGAGTTTCTGGCTGAGACCTGTGAGTATCTGGTGAAGAAAACCTCACTCCATTGTAGTTTGAATTCACAGAAGCTGGGGGCAGAGTACCTGGCTGATACCTGTGAGTATCTGGGGGAACAAACCTCACTCCACTGTAGTTTGAATTCACAGAAGTGGGGGTGGAGTTCCTGGCTGTTACCTGTGAGTATCTGGGGGAACAAAGCTCACTCCATTTTATTTTGAATTCACAGAAGTTGGGGGTGGAGTTCCTGGCTTACACCTGTGAGTATCTGGGGAAAAAACCTCACTCCATTATAGTTTGTATTCACAGAAGCTGGGGGTGGAGTTCCTGGCTTAGACCTGTGAGTATCTGTGGAAAAAACCTCACTCCATTGTAGTTTGAATTCACAGAAGCTGGGGGCAGAGTACCTGGCTGATACCTGTGAGTATCTGGGGGAACAAACCTCACTCCACTGTAGTTTGAATTCACAGAAGTGGGGGTGGAGTTCCTGGCTGTTACCTGTGAGTATCTGGGGGAACAAAGCTCACTCCATTTTATTTTGAATTCACAGAAGTTGGGGGTGGAGTTCCTGGCTTACACCTGTGAGTATCTGGGGAAAAAACCTCACTCCATTATAGTTTGTATTCACAGAAGCTGGGGGTGGAGTTCCTGGCTTAGACCTGTGAGTATCTGTGGAAAAAACCTCACACCATTGTAGTTTGAATTCACAGAAGCTGTGGGTGGAGTTCCTGGCTTAGACCTGTGAGTATCTGGGGAAAAAAACCTCACTCCGTTGTAGTTTGAATTCACAGAAGCTGGGAGTGGAGTTCCTGGCTGAGACCTGTGAGTATCTGGCGTAAAAAACCTCACTCCATTGTAGTTTGAATTCACAGAAGCTGGGGGTGGAGTTCCTGGTTTAGACATGTGAGTGTCTGGGGAAAAAAACTTACTCCATTGTAGTTTGAATTCACAGAAGCTGGGGGTGGAGTTTCTGGCTGAGACCTGTGAGTATCTGGGGAAAAAACCTCACTCCATTGTAGTTTGAATTCACAGAAGCTGTGGGTGGAGTTCCTGGCTGAGACCTGTGACTATCTGGCGTAAAAAACCTCACTCCATTGTAGTTTGAATTCACAGAAGCTGGGGGTGGAGTTCCTGGCTGAGACCTGTGAGTATCTGGGGTAAAAAACCTCACTCCATTGTAGTTTGAATTCACAGAAGCTGGGGGTGGAGTTCCTGGCTTAGACTTGTGAGTATCTGGGGGAACAAAACCTCACTCCATTGTAGTTTGAATTCACAGAAGCTGGGGGTGGAGTTCCTGGCTTAGACCTGTGAGTGTCTGGGGAAAAAAACCTCACTCCATTATAGTTTGAAATTAAAGGAGCTGGGGGTGGAGTACCTGGCTGATACCTGTGAGTATCTGGGGGAAAAGCCTCACTCCATTGTAGTTTGAATTCACAGAAGCTGGGGGTGGAGTTCCTGGCTGAGACTTGTGAGTATCTGGCAGAAAAAAACTCAATCCATTATAGTTTGAAATTAAAGGAGCTGGGGGTGGACTTCCTGACTGAGACCTGTGAGTATCTGTGGGGAAAAAAACTTACTCCATTGTAGTTTGAATTCACAGAAGCTGGGGGTGGAGTTTCTGGCTGAGACCTGTGAGTATCTGGTGAAGAAAACCTCACTCCATTGTAGTTTGAATTCACAGAAGCTGGGGGTAGAGTACCTGGCTGATACCTGTGAGTATCTGGGGGAACAAACCTCACTCCATTGTAGTTTGAATTCACAGAAGCTGGGGGTGGAGTTCCTGGCTGTTACCTGTGAGTATCTGGGGGAACAAAGCTCACTCCATTTTATTTTGAATTCACAGAAGTTGGGGGTGGAGTTCGTGGCTTACACCTGTGAGTATCTGGGGAAAAATCCTCACTCCATTGTAGTTTGAATTCACAGAAGCTGGGGGTGGAGTTCCTGGTTTAGGCCTGTGAGTGTCTGGGGAAAAAAACCTCACTCCATTATAGTTTGAATTCACAGAAGCTGGGGGTGGAGTTCCTGGCTGAGACCTGTGAGTATCTGGGGAAAAAACCTCACACCATTGTAGTTTGAATTAACAGAAGCTGTGGGTGGAGTTTCTGGCTGAGACCTGTGAGTATCTGGTGAAGAAAACCTCACTCCATTGTAGTTTGAATTCACAGAAGCTGGGGGTAGAGTACCTGGCTGATACCTGTGAGTATCTGGGGGAACAAACCTCACTCCATTGTAGTTTGAATTCACAGAAGCTGAAGGTGGAGTTCCTGGATGTTACCTGTGAGTATCTGGGGGAAAAAACCTCACACCATTATAGTTTGAAATTAAAGGAGCTGGGGGTGGAGTACCTGGCTGATACCTGTGAGTATCTGGGGGAAAAGCCTCACTCCATTGTAGTTTGAATTCACAGAAGCTGGGGGTGGAGTTCCTGGCTGAGACTTGTGAGTATCTGGCAGAAAAAAACTCACTCCATTATAGTTTGAAATTAAAGGAGCTGGGGGTGGACTTCCTGACTGAGACCTGTGAGTATCTGTGGGGAAAAAAACTTACTCCATTGTAGTTTGAATTCACAGAAGCTGGGGGTGGAGTTCCTGGCTTAGACCTGTGAGTGTCTGGGGAAAAAAACCTCACTCCATTGTAGTTTGAATTCACAGAAGCTGGGGGTGGAGTTTCTGGCTGAGACCTGTGAGTATCTGGTGAAGAAAACCTCACTCCATTGTAGTTTGAATTCACAGAAGCTGGGGGTGGAGTACCTGGCTGAGACCTGTGAGTATCTGGGGGAAAAACATCACTCCATTGTAGTTTGAATTCACAGAAGCTGGGGGTGAAGTTCCTGGCTGAGACTTGTGAGTATCTGGGGGAAAAAACCTCACTCCATTGTAGTTTGAATTCACAGAAGCTGGGGGTGGAGTTCCTGGTTTAGACCTGTGAGTGTCTGTGGAAAAAAACCTCACTCCATTGTAGTTTGAATTCACAGAAGCTGGGGGTGGAGTTCCTGGTTTAGACCTGTGAGTGTCTGCGGGGAAAAAACTTACTCCATTGTAGTTTGAATTCACAGAAGCTGGGGGTGGAGTTCCTGGCTGAGACTTGTGAGTATCTGGGGGGAAAAACCTCACTCCATTATAGTTTGAATTCACAGAAGCAGGGGGTGGAGTTTCTGCCTGAGACCTGTGAGTATCTGGGGAAAAACCTCACTTCATTGTAGTTTGAATTCACAGAAGCTGGGGGTGGAGTTCCTGGCTGAGACCTGTGAGTGTCTGGGGAAAAAAAACCTCACTCCATTGTAGTTTGAATTCACAGAAGCTGTGGGTGGAGTTTCTGGCTGAGACCTGTGAGTATCTGGTGAAGAAAACCTCACTCCATTGTAGTTTGAATTCACAGAAGCTGTGGGTGGAGTTCCTGGCTTAGACCTGTGAGTATCTGGGGAAAAAAACCTCACTCCATTGTAGTTTGAATTAACAGAAGCTGGGGGTGGAGTTCCTGGTTTAGACATGTGAGTGTCTGGGGAAAAAAACCTCACTCCATTATAGTTTGAAATTAAAGGAGCTGGGGGTGGACTTCCTGACTGAGACCTGTGAGTATCTGTGGGGAAAGAAACTTACTCCATTGTAGTTTGAATTCACAGAAGCTGGGGGTGCAGTTTCTGGCTGAGACCTGTAAGTATCTGGTGATGAAAACCTCACTCCATTGTAGTTTGAATTCACAGAAGCTGGGGGTGGAGTTCCTGGCTGAGACCTTTGAGTATATGGGGGAAAAAACCTCACTCCATTGTAGTTTGAATTCACAGAAGCTTTGGGTGGAGTTTCTGGCTGAGACCTGTGAGTATCTGGTGAAGAAAACCTCACTCCATTGTAGTTTGAATTCACAGAAGCTGGGGGCAGAGTACCTGGCTGATACCTGTGAGTATCTGGGGGAACAAACCTCACTCCACTGTAGTTTGAATTCACAGAAGTGGGGGTGGAGTTCCTGGCTGTTACCTGTGAGTATCTGGGGGAACAAAGCTCACTCCATTTTATTTTGAATTCACAGAAGTTGGGGGTGGAGTTCCTGGCTTACACCTGTGAGTATCTGGGGAAAAAACCTCACTCCATTATAGTTTGTATTCACAGAAGCTGGGGGTGGAGTTCCTGGCTTAGACCTGTGAGTATCTGTGGAAAAAACCTCACTCCATTGTAGTTTGAATTCACAGAAGCTGGGGGCAGAGTACCTGGCTGATACCTGTGAGTATCTGGGGGAACAAACCTCACTCCACTGTAGTTTGAATTCACAGAAGTGGGGGTGGAGTTCCTGGCTGTTACCTGTGAGTATCTGGGGGAACAAAGCTCACTCCATTTTATTTTGAATTCACAGAAGTTGGGGGTGGAGTTCCTGGCTTACACCTGTGAGTATCTGGGGAAAAAACCTCACTCCATTATAGTTTGTATTCACAGAAGCTGGGGGTGGAGTTCCTGGCTTAGACCTGTGAGTATCTGTGGAAAAAACCTCACACCATTGTAGTTTGAATTCACAGAAGCTGTGGGTGGAGTTCCTGGCTTAGACCTGTGAGTATCTGGGGAAAAAAACCTCACTCCGTTGTAGTTTGAATTCACAGAAGCTGGGAGTGGAGTTCCTGGCTGAGACCTGTGAGTATCTGGCGTAAAAAACCTCACTCCATTGTAGTTTGAATTCACAGAAGCTGGGGGTGGAGTTCCTGGTTTAGACATGTGAGTGTCTGGGGAAAAAAACTTACTCCATTGTAGTTTGAATTCACAGAAGCTGGGGGTGGAGTTTCTGGCTGAGACCTGTGAGTATCTGGGGAAAAAACCTCACTCCATTGTAGTTTGAATTCACAGAAGCTGTGGGTGGAGTTCCTGGCTGAGACCTGTGACTATCTGGCGTAAAAAACCTCACTCCATTGTAGTTTGAATTCACAGAAGCTGGGGGTGGAGTTCCTGGCTGAGACCTGTGAGTATCTGGGGTAAAAAACCTCACTCCATTGTAGTTTGAATTCACAGAAGCTGGGGGTGGAGTTCCTGGCTGAGACTTGTGAGTATCTGGGGGAACAAAACCTCACTCCATTGTAGTTTGAATTCACAGAAGCTGGGGGTGGAGTTCCTGGCTTAGACCTGTGAGTGTCTGGGGAAAAAAACCTCACTCCATTATAGTTTGAAATTAAAGGAGCTGGGGGTGGAGTACCTGGCTGATACCTGTGAGTATCTGGGGGAAAAGCCTCACTCCATTGTAGTTTGAATTCACAGAAGCTGGGGGTGGAGTTCCTGGCTGAGACTTGTGAGTATCTGGCAGAAAAAAACTCAATCCATTATAGTTTGAAATTAAAGGAGCTGGGGGTGGACTTCCTGACTGAGACCTGTGAGTATCTGTGGGGAAAAAAACTTACTCCATTGTAGTTTGAATTCACAGAAGCTGGGGGTGGAGTTTCTGGCTGAGACCTGTGAGTATCTGGTGAAGAAAACCTCACTCCATTGTAGTTTGAATTCACAGAAGCTGGGGGTAGAGTACCTGGCTGATACCTGTGAGTATCTGGGGGAACAAACCTCACTCCATTGTAGTTTGAATTCACAGAAGCTGGGGGTGGAGTTCCTGGCTGTTACCTGTGAGTATCTGGGGGAACAAAGCTCACTCCATTTTATTTTGAATTCACAGAAGTTGGGGGTGGAGTTCGTGGCTTACACCTGTGAGTATCTGGGGAAAAATCCTCACTCCATTGTAGTTTGAATTCACAGAAGCTGGGGGTGGAGTTCCTGGTTTAGGCCTGTGAGTGTCTGGGGAAAAAAACCTCACTCCATTATAGTTTGAATTCACAGAAGCTGGGGGTGGAGTTCCTGGCTGAGACCTGTGAGTATCTGGGGAAAAAACCTCACACCATTGTAGTTTGAATTAACAGAAGCTGTGGGTGGAGTTTCTGGCTGAGACCTGTGAGTATCTGGTGAAGAAAACCTCACTCCATTGTAGTTTGAATTCACAGAAGCTGGGGGTAGAGTACCTGGCTGATACCTGTGAGTATCTGGGGGAACAAACCTCACTCCATTGTAGTTTGAATTCACAGAAGCTGAAGGTGGAGTTCCTGGATGTTACCTGTGAGTATCTGGGGGAAAAAACCTCACACCATTATAGTTTGAAATTAAAGGAGCTGGGGGTGGACTTCCTGACTGAGACCTGTGAGTATCTGTGGGGGAAAAACTCACTCCATTGTAGTTTGAATTCACAGAAGCTGGGGGAGGAGTTCCTGGTTTAGGCCTGTGAGTGTCTGGGGAAAAAAACCTCACTCCATTATAGTTTGAATTCACAGGAGCTGGGGGTGGAGTTCCTGGCTGAGACTTGTGAGTATCTGGGGGAACAAACCTCACTCCATTGTAGTTTGAATTCACAGAAGCTGGGGGTGGAGTTCCTGGCTGAGACCTGTGAGTATCTGGCGTAAAAAACCTCACTCCATTGTAGTTTGAATTCACAGAAGCTGGGGGTGAAGTTCCTGGCTGAGACTTGTGAGTATCTGGGGGAAAAAACCTCACTGCATTGTAGTTTGAATTCACAGAAGCTGTGGGTGGAGTTTCTGGTTGAGACCTGTGAGTATCTGGTGAAGAAAACCTCACTCCATTGTAGTTTGAATTCACAGAAGCTGGGGGTGGAGTACCTGGCTGATACCTGTGAGTATCTGGGGGAAAAGCCCCACTCCATTGTAGTTTGAATTCACAGAAGCTGGGGGTGGAGTTCCTGGCTGAGACTTGTGAGTATCTGGCAGAAAAAAACTCACTCCATTATAGTTTGAAATTAAAGGAGCTGGGGGTGGAGTTCCTGGCTGAGACTTCTGAGTATCTAGGGGAAAAAACCTCACTGCATTGTAATTTGAATTCACAGAAGCTGAAGGTGGAGTTCCTGGCTATTACCTGTGAGTATCTGGGGGAACAAAGCTCACTCCATTTTATTTTGAATTCACAGAAGCTGGGGGTGGAGTTCCTGGTTTAGACATGTGAGTGTCTGGGGAAAAAAACCTCACTCCATTATAGTTTGAAATTAAAGGAGCTGGGGGTGGACTTCCTGACTGAGACCTGTGAGTATCTGTGGGGAAAAAAACTTACTCCATTGTAGTTTGAATTCACAGAAGCTGGGGGTGGAGTTTCTGGCTGAGACCTGTGAGTATCTGAAGAAAACCTCACTCCATTGTAGTTTGAATTCACAGAAGCTGGGGGTATAGTACCTGGCTGTTACCTGTGAGTATCTGGGGGAACAAAGCTCACTCCATTTTATTTTGAATTCACAGAAGTTGGGGGTGGAGTTCCTGGCTTACACCTGTGAGTATCTGGGGAAAAATCCTCACTCCATTGTAGTTTGAATTCACAGAAGCTGGGGGTGGAGTTCCTGGTTTAGGCCTGTGAGTGTCTGGGGAAAAAAACCTCACTCCATTATAGTTTGAATTCACAGAAGCTGGGCGTGGAGTTCCTGGCTGAGACCTGTGAGTATCTGGGGAAAAAACCTCACACCATTGTAGTTTGAATTAACAGAAGCTGGGGGTGGAGTTCCTGGCTCAGGCCTGTGAGTATCTGGGAAAAAAAACCTCACTCCATTGTAGTTTGAATTCACAGAAGCTGGGGGTGGAGTTCCTGGTTTAGACATGTGAGTGTCTGGGGAAAAAAACCTCACTCCATTATAGTTTGAAATTAAGGAGCTGGGGGTGGACTTCCTGACTGAGACCTGTGAGTATCTGTGGGGAAAAAAACTTACTCCATTGTAGTTTGAATTCACAGAAGCTGGGGGTGGAGTTTCTGGCTGAGACCTGTAAGTATCTGGTGATGAAAACCTCACTCCATTGTAGTTTGAATTCACAGAAGCTGTGGGTGGAGTTTCTGGCTGAGACCTGTGAGTATCTGGTGAAGAAAACCTCACTCCATTGTAGTTTGAATTCACAGAAGCTGGGGGTGGAGTTCCTGGCTTACACCTGTGAGTATCTGGGGAAAAGACCTCACTCCATTATAGTTTGTATTCACAGAAGCTGGGGGTGGAGTTCCTGGCTTAGACCTGTGAGTATCTGTGGAAAAAACCTCACACCATTGTAGTTTGAATTCACAGAAGCTGTGGGTGGAGTTCCTGGCTTAGACCTGTGAGTATCTGGGGAAAAAAACCTCACTCCGTTGTACTTTGAATTCACAGAAGCTGGGAGTGGAGTTCCTGGCTGAGACCTGTGAGTATCTGGCGTAAAAAACCTCACTCCATTGTAGTTTGAATTCACAGAAGCTGGGGGTGGAGTTCCTGGTTTAGACATGTGAGTGTCTGGGGAAAAAAACCTCACTCCATTATAGTTTGAAATTAAAGGAGCTGGGGGTGGACTTCCTGACTGAGACCTGTCCGTATCTGTGGGGAAAAAAACTTACTCCATTGTAGTTTGAATTCAGAGAAGCTGGGGGTGGAGTTTCTGGCTGAGACCTGTAAGTATCTGGTGATGAAAACCTCACTCCATTGTAGTTTGAATTCACAGAAGTGGGGGTGGAGTTCCTGGCTGTTACCTGTGAGTATCTGGGGGAACAAAGCTCACTCCATTTTATTTTGAATTCACAGAAGTTGGGGGTGGAGTTCCTGGCTTACACCTGTGAGTATCTGGGGAAAAAACCTCACTCCATTATAGTTTGTATTCACAGAAGCTGGGGGTGGAGTTCCTGGCTTAGACCTGTGAGTATCTGTGGAAAAAACCTCACTCCATTGTAGTTTGAATTCACAGAAGCTGGGGGCAGAGTACCTGGCTGATACCTGTGAGTATCTGGGGGAACAAACCTCACTCCACTGTAGTTTGAATTCACAGAAGTGGGGGTGGAGTTCCTGGCTGTTACCTGTGAGTATCTGGGGGAACAAAGCTCACTCCATTTTATTTTGAATTCACAGAAGTTGGGGGTGGAGTTCCTGGCTTACACCTGTGAGTATCTGGGGAAAAAACCTCACTCCATTATAGTTTGTATTCACAGAAGCTGGGGGTGGAGTTCCTGGCTTAGACCTGTGAGTATCTGTGGAAAAAACCTCACACCATTGTAGTTTGAATTCACAGAAGCTGTGGGTGGAGTTCCTGGCTTAGACCTGTGAGTATCTGGGGAAAAAAACCTCACTCCGTTGTAGTTTGAATTCACAGAAGCTGGGAGTGGAGTTCCTGGCTGAGACCTGTGAGTATCTGGCGTAAAAAACCTCACTCCATTGTAGTTTGAATTCACAGAAGCTGGGGGTGGAGTTCCTGGTTTAGACATGTGAGTGTCTGGGGAAAAAAACTTACTCCATTGTAGTTTGAATTCACAGAAACTGGGGGTGGAGTTTCTGGCTGAGACCTGTAAGTATCTGGTGATGAAAACCTCACTCCATTGTAGTTTGAATTCACAGAAGCTGGGGGTGGAGTTCCTGACTGAGACCTGTGAGTATCTGTGGGGAAAAAAACTTACTTCATTTTATTTTGAATTCACAGAAGTTGGGGGTGGAGTTCCTGGCTTACACCTGTGAGTATCTGGGGAAAAAACCTCACTCCATTGTAGTTTGAATTCACAGAAGCTGGGGGTGGAGTTCCTGGCTGAGACCTGTGAGTATCTGGGGAAAAAACCTCACTCCATTGTAGTTTGAATTCACAGAAGCTGTGGGTGGAGTTCCTGGCTGAGACCTGTGAGTATCTGGCGTAAAAAACCTCACTCCATTGTAGTTTGAATTCACAGAAGCTGGGGGTGGAGTTCCTGGCTGAGACCTGTGAGTATCTGGGGTAAAAAACCTCACTCCATTGTAGTTTGAATTCACAGAAGCTGGGGGTGGAGTTCCTGGCTGAGACTTGTGAGTATCTGGGGGAACAAAACCTCACTCCATTGTAGTTTGAATTCACAGAAGCTGGGGGTGGAGTTCCTGGCTTAGACCTGTGAGTGTCTGGGGAAAAAAACCTCACTCCATTATAGTTTGAAATTAAAGGAGCTGGGGGTGGAGTACCTGGCTGATACCTGTGAGTATCTGGGGGAAAAGCCTCACTCCATTGTAGTTTGAATTCACAGAAGCTGGGGGTGGAGTTCCTGGCTGAGACTTGTGAGTATCTGGCAGAAAAAAACTCACTCCATTATAGTTTGAAATTAAAGGAGCTGGGGGTGGACTTCCTGACTGAGACCTGTGAGTATCTGTGGGGAAAAAAACTTACTCCATTGTAGTTTGAATTCACAGAAGCTGGGGGTGGAGTTTCTGGCTGAGACCTGTGAGTATCTGGTGAAGAAAACCTCACTCCATTGTAGTTTGAATTCACAGAAGCTGGGGGTAGAGTACCTGGCTGATACCTGTGAGTATCTGGGGGAACAAACCTCACTCCATTGTAGTTTGAATTCACAGAAGCTGGGGGTGGAGTTCCTGGTTTAGACATGTGAGTGTCTGGGGAAAAAAACTTACTCCATTGTAGTTTGAATTCACAGAAACTGGGGGTGGAGTTTCTGGCTGAGACCTGTAAGTATCTGGTGATGAAAACCTCACTCCATTGTAGTTTGAATTCACAGAAGCTGGGGGTGGAGTTCCTGACTGAGACCTGTGAGTATCTGTGGGGAAAAAAACTTACTTCATTTTATTTTGAATTCACAGAAGTTGGGGGTGGAGTTCCTGGCTTACACCTGTGAGTATCTGGGGAAAAAACCTCACTCCATTGTAGTTTGAATTCACAGAAGCTGGGGGTGGAGTTCCTGGCTGAGACCTGTGAGTATCTGGGGAAAAAACCTCACTCCATTGTAGTTTGAATTCACAGAAGCTGTGGGTGGAGTTCCTGGCTGAGACCTGTGAGTATCTGGCGTAAAAAACCTCACTCCATTGTAGTTTGAATTCACAGAAGCTGGGGGTGGAGTTCCTGGCTGAGACCTGTGAGTATCTGGGGTAAAAAACCTCACTCCATTGTAGTTTGAATTCACAGAAGCTGGGGGTGGAGTTCCTGGCTGAGACTTGTGAGTATCTGGGGGAACAAAACCTCACTCCATTGTAGTTTGAATTCACAGAAGCTGGGGGTGGAGTTCCTGGCTTAGACCTGTGAGTGTCTGGGGAAAAAAACCTCACTCCATTATAGTTTGAAATTAAAGGAGCTGGGGGTGGAGTACCTGGCTGATACCTGTGAGTATCTGGGGGAAAAGCCTCACTCCATTGTAGTTTGAATTCACAGAAGCTGGGGGTGGAGTTCCTGGCTGAGACTTGTGAGTATCTGGCAGAAAAAAACTCACTCCATTATAGTTTGAAATTAAAGGAGCTGGGGGTGGACTTCCTGACTGAGACCTGTGAGTATCTGTGGGGAAAAAAACTTACTCCATTGTAGTTTGAATTCACAGAAGCTGGGGGTGGAGTTTCTGGCTGAGACCTGTGAGTATCTGGTGAAGAAAACCTCACTCCATTGTAGTTTGAATTCACAGAAGCTGGGGGTAGAGTACCTGGCTGATACCTGTGAGTATCTGGGGGAACAAACCTCACTCCATTGTAGTTTGAATTCACAGAAGCTGGGGGTGGAGTTCCTGGCTGTTACCTGTGAGTATCTGGGGGAACAAAGCTCACTCCATTTTATTTTGAATTCACAGAAGTTGGGGGTGGAGTTCGTGGCTTACACCTGTGAGTATCTGGGGAAAAATCCTCACTCCATTGTAGTTTGAATTCACAGAAGCTGGGGGTGGAGTTCCTGGTTTAGGCCTGTGAGTGTCTGGGGAAAAAAACCTCACTCCATTATAGTTTGAATTCACAGAAGCTGGGGGTGGAGTTCCTGGCTGAGACCTGTGAGTATCTGGGGAAAAAACCTCACACCATTGTAGTTTGAATTAACAGAAGCTGTGGGTGGAGTTTCTGGCTGAGACCTGTGAGTATCTGGTGAAGAAAACCTCACTCCATTGTAGTTTGAATTCACAGAAGCTGGGGGTAGAGTACCTGGCTGATACCTGTGAGTATCTGGGGGAACAAACCTCACTCCATTGTAGTTTGAATTCACAGAAGCTGAAGGTGGAGTTCCTGGATGTTACCTGTGAGTATCTGGGGGAAAAAACCTCACACCATTATAGTTTGAAATTAAAGGAGCTGGGGGTGGACTTCCTGACTGAGACCTGTGAGTATCTGTGGGGGAAAAACTCACTCCATTGTAGTTTGAATTCACAGAAGCTGGGGGAGGAGTTCCTGGTTTAGGCCTGTGAGTGTCTGGGGAAAAAAACCTCACTCCATTATAGTTTGAATTCACAGGAGCTGGGGGTGGAGTTCCTGGCTGAGACTTGTGAGTATCTGGGGGAACAAACCTCACTCCATTGTAGTTTGAATTCACAGAAGCTGGGGGTGGAGTTCCTGGCTGAGACCTGTGAGTATCTGGCGTAAAAAACCTCACTCCATTGTAGTTTGAATTCACAGAAGCTGGGGGTGAAGTTCCTGGCTGAGACTTGTGAGTATCTGGGGGAAAAAACCTCACTGCATTTTAGTTTGAATTCACAGAAGCTGTGGGTGGAGTTTCTGGTTGAGACCTGTGAGTATCTGGTGAAGAAAACCTCACTCCATTGTAGTTTGAATTCACAGAAGCTGGGGGTGGAGTACCTGGCTGATACCTGTGAGTATCTGGGGGAAAAGCCCCACTCCATTGTAGTTTGAATTCACAGAAGCTGGGGGTGGAGTTCCTGGCTGAGACTTGTGAGTATCTGGCAGAAAAAAACTCACTCCATTATAGTTTGAAATTAAAGGAGCTGGGGGTGGAGTTCCTGGCTGAGACTTCTGAGTATCTAGGGGAAAAAACCTCACTGCATTGTAATTTGAATTCACAGAAGCTGAAGGTGGAGTTCCTGGCTATTACCTGTGAGTATCTGGGGGAACAAAGCTCACTCCATTTTATTTTGAATTCACAGAAGCTGGGGGTGGAGTTCCTGGTTTAGACATGTGAGTGTCTGGGGAAAAAAACCTCACTCCATTATAGTTTGAAATTAAAGGAGCTGGGGGTGGACTTCCTGACTGAGACCTGTGAGTATCTGTGGGGAAAAAAACTTACTCCATTGTAGTTTGAATTCACAGAAGCTGGGGGTGGAGTTTCTGGCTGAGACCTGTGAGTATCTGAAGAAAACCTCACTCCATTGTAGTTTGAATTCACAGAAACTGGGGGTATAGTACCTGGCTGATACCTGTGAGTATCTGGGGGAACAAACCTCACTCCATTGTAGTTTGAATTCACAGAAGCTGAAGGTGGAGTTCCTGGCTGTTACCTGTGAGTATCTGGGGGAACAAAGCTCACTCCATTTTATTTTGAATTCACAGAAGTTGGGGGTGGAGTTCCTGGCTTACACCTGTGAGTATCTGGGGAAAAATCCTCACTCCATTGTAGTTTGAATTCACAGAAGCTGGGGGTGGAGTTCCTGGTTTTGGCCTGTGAGTGTCTGGGGAAAAAAACCTCACTCCATTATAGTTTGAATTCACAGAAGCTGGGGGTGGAGTTCCTGGCTGAGACCTGTGAGTATCTGGGGAAAAAACCTCACACCATTGTAGTTTGAATTAACAGAAGCTGGGGGTGGAGTTCCTGGCTCAGGCCTGTGAGTATCTGGGAAAAAAAACCTCACTCCATTGTAGTTTGAATTCACAGAAGCTGGGGGTGGAGTTCCTGGTTTAGACATGTGAGTGTCTGGGGAAAAAAACCTCACTCCATTATAGTTTGAAATTAAGGAGCTGGGGGTGGACTTCCTGACAGAGACCTGTGAGTATCTGTGGGGAAAAAAACTTACTCCATTGTAGTTTGAATTCACAGAAGCTGGGGGTGGAGTTTCTGGCTGAGACCTGTAAGTATCTGGTGATGAAAACCTCACTCCATTGTAGTTTGAATTCACAGAAGCTGTGGGTGGAGTTTCTGGCTGAGACCTGTGAGTATCTGGTGAAGAAAACCTCACTCCATTGTAGTTTGAATTCACAGAAGCTGGGGGTGGAGTTCCTGGCTTACACCTGTGAGTATCTGGGGAAAAAACCTCACTCCATTATAGTTTGTATTCACAGAAGCTGGGGGTGGAGTTCCTGGCTTAGACCTGTGAGTATCTGTGGAAAAAACCTCACACCATTGTAGTTTGAATTCACAGAAGCTGTGGGTGGAGTTCCTGGCTTAGACCTGTGAGTATCTGGGGAAAAAAACCTCACTCCGTTGTACTTTGAATTCACAGAAGCTGGGAGTGGAGTTCCTGGCTGAGACCTGTGAGTATCTGGCGTAAAAAACCTCACTCCATTGTAGTTTGAATTCACAGAAGCTGGGGGTGGAGTTCCTGGTTTAGACATGTGAGTGTCTGGGGAAAAAAACCTCACTCCATTATAGTTTGAAATTAAAGGAGCTGGGGGTGGACTTCCTGACTGAGACCTGTCCGTATCTGTGGGGAAAAAAACTTACTCCATTGTAGTTTGAATTCAGAGAAGCTGGGGGTGGAGTTTCTGGCTGAGACCTGTAAGTATCTGGTGATGAAAACCTCACTCCATTGTAGTTTGAATTCACAGAAGCTGGGGGTGGAGTTCCTGACTGAGACCTGTGAGTATCTGTGGGGAAAAAAACTTACTCCATTTTATTTTGAATTCACAGAAGTTGGGGGTGGAGTTCCTGGCTTACACCTGTGAGTATCTGGGGAAAAAACCTCACTCCATTGTAGTTTGAATTCACAGAAGCTGGGGGTGGAGTTCCTGGCTGAGACCTGTGAGTATCTGGGGAAAAAACCTCACTCCATTGTAGTTTGAATTCACAGAAGCTGTGGGTGGAGTTCCTGGCTTAGACCTGTGAGTATCTGGGGAAAAAAACCTCACTCCATTGTAGTTTGAATTAACAGAAGCTGGGGGTGGAGTTCCTGGTTTAGACATGTGAGTGTCTGGGGAAAAAAACCTCACTCCATTATAGTTTGAAATTAAAGGAGCTGGGGGTGGACATCCTGACTGAGACCTGTGAGTATCTGTGGGGAAAGAAACTTACTCCATTGTAGTTTGAATTCACAGAAGCTGGGGGTGGAGTTTCTGGCTGAGACCTGTAAGTATCTGGTGATGAAAACCTCACTCCATTGTAGTTTGAATTCACAGAAGCTGGGGGTGGAGTTCCTGGCTGAGACCTGTGAGTATATGGGGGAAAAAACCTCACTCCATTGTAGTTTTAATTCACAGAAGCTTTGGGTGGAGTTTCTGGCTGAGACCTGTGAGTATCTGGTGAAGAAAACCTCACTCCATTGTAGTTTGAATTCACAGAAGCTGGGGGCAGAGTACCTGGCTGATACCTGTGAGTATCTGGGGGAACAAACCTCACTCCACTGTAGTTTGAATTCACAGAAGCTGGGGGTGGAGTTCCTGGCTGTTACCTGTGAGTATCTGGGGGAACAAAGCTCACTCCATTTTATTTTGAATTCACAGAAGTTGGGGGTGGAGTTCCTGGCTTACACCTGTGAGTATCTGGGGAAAAAACCTCACTCCATTATAGTTTGTATTCACAGAAGCTGGGGGTGGAGTTCCTGGCTTAGACCTGTGAGTATCTGTGGAAAAAACCTCACACCATTGTAGTTTGAATTCACAGAAGCTGTGGGTGGAGTTCCTGGCTTAGACCTGTGAGTATCTGGGGAAAAAAACCTCACTCCGTTGTAGTTTGAATTCACAGAAGCTGGGAGTGGAGTTCCTGGCTGAGACCTGTGAGTATCTGGCGTAAAAAACCTCACTCCATTGTAGTTTGAATTCACAGAAGCTGGGGGTGGAGTTCCTGGTTTAGACATGTGAGTGTCTGGGGAAAAAAACCTCACTCCATTATAGTTTGAAATTAAAGGAGCTGGGGGTGGACTTCCTGACTGAGACCTGTGAGTATCTGTGGGGAAAAAAACTTACTCCATTGTAGTTTGAATTCACAGAAGCTGGGGGTGGAGTTTCTGGCTGAGACCTGTAAGTATCTGGTGATGAAAACCTCACTCCATTGTAGTTTGAATTCACAGAAGCTGGGGGTGGAGTTCCTGGCTTACACCTGTGAGTATCTGGGGAAAAAACCTCACTCCATTGTAGTTTGAATTCACAGAAGCTGGGGGTGGAGTTCCTGGCTGAGACCTGTGAGTATCTGGGGAAAAAACCTCACTCCATTGTAGTTTGAATTCACAGAAGCTGGGGGTGGAGTTCCTGGCTGAGACCTGTGAGTGTCTGCGGGAAAAAAACTTACTCCATTGTAGTTTGAATTCACAGAAGCTTGGGGTGGAGTTCCTGGCTGAGACTTGTGAGTATCTGGGGGAACAAAACCTCACTCCATTGTAGTTTGAATTCACAGAAGCTGGGGGTGGAGTTCCTGGCTGAGACCTGTGAGTATCTGGGGTAAAAAACCTCACTCCATTGTAGTTTGAATTCACAGAAGCTGGGGGTGGAGTTCCTGGCTGAGACTTGTGAGTATCTGGGGGAACAAAACCTCACTCCATTGTAGTTTGAATTCACAGAAGCTGGGGGTGGAGTTCCTGGCTTAGACCTGTGAGTGTCTGGGGAAAAAAACCTCACTCCATTATAGTTTGAAATTAAAGGAGCTGGGGGTGGACTTCCTGACTGAGACCTGTGAGTATCTGTGGGGAAAACAACTCACTCCATTGTAGTTTGAATTCACAGGAGCTGGGGGTGGAGTTCCTGGCTGAGACCTGTGAGTATCTGGGGGAAAAAACATCACTCCATTGTAGTTTGAATTCACAGAAGCTTTGGGTGGAGTTTCTGGCTGAGACCTGTGAGTATCTGGTGAAGAAAACCTCACTCCATTGTAGTTTGAATTCACAGAAGCTGGGGGCAGAGTACCTGGCTGATACCTGTGAGTATCTGGGGGAACAAACCTCACTCCACTGTAGTTTGAAATTAAAGGAGCTGGGGGTGGACTTCCTGACTGAGACCTGTCCGTATCTGTGGGGAAAAAAACTTACTCCATTGTAGTTTGAATTCAGAGAAGCTGGGGGTGGAGTTTCTGGCTGAGACCTGTAAGTATCTGGTGATGAAAACCTCACTCCATTGTAGTTTGAATTCACAGAAGCTGGGGGTGGAGTTCCTGACTGAGACCTGTGAGTATCTGTGGGGAAAAAAACTTACTCCATTTTATTTTGAATTCACAGAAGTTGGGGGTGGAGTTCCTGGCTTACACCTGTGAGTATCTGGGGAAAAAACCTCACTCCATTGTAGTTTGAATTCACAGAAGCTGGGGGTGGAGTTCCTGGTTTAGGCCTGTGAGTGTCTGGGGAAAAAAACCTCACTCCATTATAGTTTGAATTCACAGAAGCTGGGGGTGGAGTTCCTGGCTGAGACCTGTGAGTATCTGGGGAAAAACCTCACACCATTGTAGTTTGAATTCACAGAAGCTGTGGGTGGAGTTCCTGGCTTAGACCTGTGAGTATCTGGGGAAAAAAACCTCACTCCATTGTAGTTTGAATTCACAGAAGCTGGGGGTAGAGTACCTGGCTGATACCTGTGAGTATCTGGGGGAACAAACCTCACTCCATTGTAGTTTGAATTCACAGAAGCTGAAGGTTGAGTTCCTGGCTGTTACCTGTGAGTATCTGGGGGAACAAAGCTCACTCCATTTTATTTTGAATTCACAGAAGTTGGGGGTGGAGTTCCTGGCTTACACCTGTGAGTATCTGGGGAAAAAACCTCACTCCATTGTAGTTTGAATTCACAGAAGCTGGGGGTGGAGTTCCTGGTTTAGGCCTGTGAGTGTCTGGGGAAAAAAACCTCACTCCATTATAGTTTGAATTCACAGAAGCTGGGGGTGGAGTTCCTGGCTGAGACCTGTGAGTATCTGGGGAAAAACCTCACACCATTGTAGTTTGAATTCACAGAAGCTGTGGGTGGAGTTCCTGGCTTAGACCTGTGAGTATCTGGGGAAAAAAACCTCACTCCATTGTAGTTTGAATTAACAGAAGCTGGGGGTGGAGTTCCTGGTTTAGACATGTGAGTGTCTGGGGAAAAAAACCTCACTCCATTATAGTTTGAAATTATTATTTTTTAAATAATCTTTATTAATTATATAAAAAAGACAAACAAACATCCAAACAAACATAAAAACGTGTATAAACATATGTATATATAATTAGAGTAAGAAATATCTTTGAATATAGAAAACATTGAACATTGAACATACATGTCAACCATCTCGTCGACGCTATCCTTTTACAGCCTAGTGATACAAAAAATATTTACATCATTATCTTTCTTATATCTTCCAATATTTCCCTTATTCTTTTCTGTTATTATATTATGTTCAGTCTATTATCATTACAATAAAACAATTTTCCCTTTTTCAACAATGGTTCTTTTGTTCAGCTTGATTAATATTTTATAACCTTGTAAAATTGTATACATTCTGATATTTTGTTCCGGTCTTTGCGAAAAAGTAGACATTTGTTATTATTTATACTGTCTGAGATCATAACTCATAATGTGTCTAAGATCATGACATATAGTTATAGCAATTTTTGATATTTATTTTGGTTAAGCCAGTTATACCACCTGTCCCAAGTTTTATAGAATTCAAAGTCATCTTTATCTTGCATTTCCAGTGACATCCTACTAAGTTCTGCACATTCAAATACTTTATTAATGAGATTTAACATAGTTGGGATTTTTTCAGTTTTCCAAATCTGTGCATATATAATTCTTGCGGCTGTTGTAATGTGTAGAATTATATATCTGTCTTCGTTCGTCATTTTTTCCCTGAAGATACCTAATAGGAAAAGCTCCGGCTTTAGGGGGATCGTTTTTGAAGTTATTTGTTCAAGGCAGTTTTTGATCTTAATCCAAAAGTTTTTCGCTTTGGGGCAGGTCCACCATAGATGGTAGTATGTTCCTATACCTTCTTTACACTTCCAGCACTTTGGGGAAAGTTTCGGGAACATTTTTGCCAATCGTGCTGGAGGAAGGTGCCACCGGTAAAACATTTTGTATATGTTTTCTTTGTATGGTATCGCCAGTGTTAGTTTATAATTTATAGACCAAATTTTTTCCCATTCGTTTAAATTAACTGAATAACCAAAGTTTTGTGCCCACGCAATCATCGAGCCTTTCACCACCTCTTCAAATAGATTATATTGGAGTAGGAAATTATATAGTTTGGAAGTCATTTTTTGGTCCTTGCCCATTAATATTCTATCTAAGTCACATTTTTTTTGAAATCCGTATTTTATTTTATCTTTATTGTATTTTGATTTGACCTGTAAATAGTGCCACCAATCAAGGTCTATTCCTTTTTCTTTAAGTTCTTGTTTTGAGAGCATCTCATTGTGTTCATCTAGGAGTTGTTGATATGTTATAATCTTATTTACGTCTAAAAGGTTCGGGTATATAATTGCTTCAGTTGGTGATATCCATTTTGGAACACTTGTATAGTGGTCCTTCCTTATTGTTAGCCATGTGTCTAATAGGTTCTTTCTTATATAATGTCGGCGGAAATATGTATGTGTTTTATAGGTGTCCCCCCATAAGAAGGCGTGCCAACCTATCTGCAAATCGAAACCCTCTAGAGTTAGTATCCTTCTGTTTTTGAGTGTGATCCATTCCCTCATCCAATTGAGTGTAGCAGATTGGTGGTATAGTTCCCAGTTAGGGAGACCAAATCCTCCTCTCCTCCTATGGTCTTGAAGAAGTTTCAGTTTGATCCTTGCTTTTCTTTTGGCCCATATGAATTTATGAATCATTTTATTTAAATTTGAAAAAACTGTTTTGTTCAACTTTATTGGAATTACCTGGAATAGAAATAAGATCTTGGGTAAGATGTTCATTTTAATTGTCGCGATTTTACCCATAAATGATAATTGAAGTTTTGACCATCCGTCAAGGTCCTTACTAATTTTCTGTATTAGTTTTATATAATTATCCTCCTTTAATGAACTACATCTTGCGGTGAGCCATATCCCAAGATATTTAACTCTTTTTACTATTTTCATGCCCAATAAATTTTCCAATTTGATATTTTGTTTTGGTGTCATGTTTTTAGTTATTATTTTTGTTTTTTCCTTATTAATTTTTAGGCCTGCCGCCTTTCCAAATTTTTCAATTTCATTAATTAGAATCGGGCCGGTGTCTAAAGGTTCTTCAACTATAAATGTCATATCATCGGCGAAGGCTTGAAGTTTGAATTCCTCCTTCCTGATTTTTAGGCCTTTTATCTCTTGCATGCTTCTTACTTTCCTCAGTAGGCTTTCTAATGCTAATATGAAAATTAATGGGGCTAACGGGCATCCTTGACGTACTCCTTTTTTAATATCTATTTTCTCTGTGATATCGTTATTTACTATTATTTTTGCTGTTTGGGTACTATATATAGCTCTGATCAACCCTATAAATTTTTCGCCAAATTTCATTTTTTCTAGTTGCATAATAAAAAATTGCCAGTAAAGGTTGTCGAACGCTTTTTGGGCGTCGACAAAAATAAGTGCTAGTTGTTTATCTATGTGTATATCGTAGTACTCTAGTGTATTGAGTATTATTCTGGTATTGTTCCTTATCTGTCTGTGGGGTAAAAAACCGTTTTGATCTGAGTGGATAATCCGATTTAAAATTTTTTTGAGTCGTTCAGCCATTATTGATGCGAGTATCTTGTAATCCGTATTTAGTAATGAAATCGGTCTATAATTTTTAATGTTTTGTTTGTTCGAATCTTCCTTGGGTATCAGAGTTATATATGCTTCTTTCCAGGACTCGGGTAGTTCCCCTTTTTCCATTGTTTCATTGAATAAGTCTAACATTACTAGTTCTAATGAGCTTTATAGATTTTTATATATTTCAAAGGGGATACCGTCCGGACCTGGTGATTTATTATTCTTTTGTTTACTGATGGCGTTTTTTAATTCTATTAGAGTAATCTTGTCATTTAGCATATTCCTGTCCTCCTCCAGCACGATTGGCAAATTGCTTTCATTGAGATATTCTTTAACTGCTTCGTCTTTTGGGTCTTCCTGTTTGTAAAGGTCGGTATAAAAAGTTTGAATTATATTTTTTTTCTCAGCGATTCTGGTATGTACTTCCCCATTTTGGTCTTGAAGAGCGTCAATTGTTCTATCTGCTTTATCTTTTGCAAGTTTGTAAGCGAGCCATCTTCCTGGTTTGTTGGCTGATTCGAAGTAGTTTTGTTTTGCTAATTTAAGTTTCCTGGCCAATTGCTCTTGCGTTATCAAGTTTATTTTATGCCTGGTTATATTTAAGTCCTCTAATGTTTTAGAATCTTTGGGGTCTTCTTGCAATGTTTTCTCTAATTCGTGCAATTTAGTTGTTAATGTATTTAATTTGTTGTTTCTCTCTTTATTACGTTTGGCCAAGTAAGCTATGGACAGCCCCCTTATGTATGCCTTCGTTGTATCCCATAGAGTTCTTAGGGAAGTCTGTTCTTTAGTGTTAATCTGAAAAAAGATATCTAATTCTTTCTGCATCATTTTAATATAATCTTTTTCCTTTGTTATTGTTTGGTTTAAGGTCCATCTTACTCTTATTTTACTATTTGGCTCTTTCCATTTTATCCATAAGGGATTGTGGTCGGCCCAGGCGTTTGGAAGAATTTCAGACTCAGCCAAATCGTTTAAGAATTCCCCATTTGCCCAGGCCATATCAATTCTCGACCATGATTTGTGTGGAAATGAAAAGAAGGTATAGTGCCTGCTGTCTGGATTTTGGTATCGCCAACTGTCTTTTAAGTTAAATTCTGTTGCCAATTGATTAAATGATGTCGGTAGTACTCTTCTTGCTTTTTTCTTATTGGTACCTTTGTAGTCCTTTTTCCTATCAACGACTGCGTTGAAGTCGCCTATTATCAATAATTTCTCCCACTGTATTTCTAGTAATTTTTTATGTAAGCTGGAAAAAAAGGCTAATTGATTTATATTTGGGGCATATATAACCACTATCGTTACAGATTTGCTTCCGTTTTTTATTTGTATTATCAGTGTTCTACCGTCCTCGTCTGAATATAGTAGTTTTGGATTCAACCATGCTTTTGTATATATTGCTATTCCACGCTTCTTATGTGTAGATAATGCTGTGAATAGTTTCCCTAACTTTGGGAATTCCAAAATCTGATGTTGTTCTTTTTTGATGTGTGTTTCTTGTAGACAGATAATGTCTGCATTTTGATTTAGTAATTTGTGGAAAAAATTTTTCCTTTTTGTGGGCGAGTTTAGTCCATTTATGTTCAGGGATAGCAGATTTACTGTCTGTTCAGTTGGTGGTTTCCCTTGGTTTTGCTCTTTTTGCCTCGGCCTGTGCTCTCGTTGTCGCACCATCTCTACCGTAATTAACTGCCACCGTCCTCACACTTTCTTCTTTTTGCAGTAAATTTTCTTCTGAGCTTATCTCCTCCAAACTCTCCCTTTCCCCCTCTGCCTTTGTTTCATGTTCCTCTACTACTTTGATATACTGCTCATAAAAGTCTCTGGCATCTTCTATTGTTGTGAGTTTATGTTTTTTATCCAGTAGAGTTATTAGCATTCCTTCAGGTAATAGCCACCTGAAGGATATCCTGTGTCTATTCAGTTTGGTGGATAAGAATTGATAGGGCCGCCTTTTTTCCCTTACACGTCTTGGTATTTGTCTAAGTACTAGTATCTCTTTACCGTTATGTGTGACTGTATTTTCTTTCGATAAATTATAAATTTCATCTTTAACTATTCTTTTAGTAAATCTAATATGTACTTCTTTCGGTAGTCTGTTCTTTCGGGCATAGCTCGTATTCAGTCTATATATTTCATCCATATCCATTATTGTTTCCTGTAGTGTTCTATTTGTCATACTAGCAATTATTTGTGCCATGACCTCCGGTAAGTTCTCGTCTTTACTTTCAGTAACATTTTGAAATCTAAGAAAGAAGGCCGATTTTTCAAGCTCTAGATTTAAAATTGCCTCTTCGAGATCCCTGTTTATTATATCTGTTTTATTCTCTGCAACTTGAAGTCTAAGTTGAATCCTCTCATTGTGTTCCTCTATTTTTTTTATTCTCTGTACATTGTTTGCCAGTTCTCCTTGAATTAATTCCAATCTCTCATCTAGTTTTCCCACCCTGTCATCCACCTTTTTGATATCATCCCTCACCTCTCCTATTGTCCCTCTCATGTGATTGTAATTTCTGTCAATGGACTCCTGCATTTTAATCATCATCTCCTGGAGTGATGCTTGAGTTGTCGATGTCATTTGTGTACTGGAAGTTCCACCTGCTCTCTCTCCTGTGGAACCTTCAGTGGTACGCTGGTTTGATGGAGTTGGGGGTAGGGTTGAGGTTTTTTGTTTCCCTGTTTTAGTTACAGTGGATGTAGTAGACATTTTTAATACACTCCAGATGCTGTCCCAGTATACCATACGAAACCTCTTCTCCCTCTTGTTATTTTGGCACCAATTCTTTTTTTTTTACTATTTATATCTTTTTCTTCAAGTGTCACATCAATCTGTTTCTTAGATTCTAATGTCAATTTCCTCAAATGATTATATCACACCCTTAATTCCTTCACTATAAATTGTAAATTATATATAAATGTTATCACCGTTTACATCGCATTTATATCACATTCGCAAGGGATCAATCAATAATTGTCAATGCTTAAAGTAATTAATCTAAGTTCTATATATAATGTTATTTTCTAGACTCTATTATATAGATATTGTATAAATATGTAAATATATAGCAATGAATATATCTAGAATGTCCAGTTTGTATATATAGTCCAGTGTCCACAGTTTATATATATGTGAATATAGGTAGAATAAAGTTTAAGCCAATACTTAAATTTATCTAAGGTAAAGGTTCAAATAAGTTATGGATGCAAGTACTCACTTATAAATATTTCTTTTGGTCTATTGTCCTTTTGTTGATATATTTATAGTCTATATTTTACTAGTCCTTAGAGTCCAATGTTGATCTTGCTGGTAATTCTATCTCCTTGTTTAATAGTTAAAAATGTCCTCCGGATTTTGCTGTGTCACCGTCTCAGTTCCTTCTTTTCTCTTTCAACTCTAACTTCCTCCCACCTTCCGCACTTTCCAGAAATATTTCTTGCCCTTTTGCTGTAGTTCTTTACCTTTTAAGTTCTCCAAACACAGTTCTCTTTTTGTTTCTTGCAGAGTGCTTTAAATCAAATTGGGTCATAAATCTGTCTTGGTTCAGCAAGCTCTCTGCCCGTCCTTTTCGCTCCCCCTTGCAATCGCCGCCTTTATCCTCTCGGAGCTTTCTGTCATAAATCCACAGGTCAGCAATCAGCTACAAGGGCACACCGTCTTATTTCCTTCCACCAGTTGTTGAAAAAACCTCTCAATAATATCTCTCTCTCACAATTCTCCACCACAATTCTTTGCTGTTTTTCTCTTACTTCCTTATCTGAGTCGGGCAGTCATGTCTCCAGATCGGCCATGGAGGCTGATTTCTTCACGGTCGGCTCCAGGAGTTGTTCTTGCTCCCTGGGTGGATTGCTTGTCCTCCCCAGAGGCTCCGAACTCTCCCCCTTCGAATCACTCTTCCCTCCAGGTCAGTGATCGCCGCTAGGCAACCGAAATCAGTGAAAAGCACAGATGCAGCCTCAGAGGTTCTTGAGGCTACTGTGCCCAGACATGACGTCAAACCGGAAGTCCTATAGTTTGAAATTAAAGGAGCTGGGGGTGGACTTCCTGACTGAGACCTGTGAGTATCTGTGGGGAAAAAAACTTACTCCATTGTAGTTTGAATTCACAGAAGCTGGGGGTGGAGTTTCTGGCTGAGACCTGTAAGTATCTGGTGATGAAAACCTCACTCCATTGTAGTTTGAATTCACAGAAGCTGGGGGTGGAGTTCCTGGCTGAGACCTGTGAGTATATGGGGGAAAAAACCTCACTCCATTGTAGTTTGAATTCACAGAAGCTGGGCGTGGAGTTCCTGGCTGAGACCTGTGAGTATATGGGGGAAAAAACCTCACTCCATTGTAGTTTGAATTCACAGAAGCTGGGGGTGGACTTCCTGGCTGAGACCTGTGAGTATCTGGGGAAAAAACCTCACTCCGTTGTAGTTTGAATTCACAGAAGCTAGGGGTGGAGTTCCTGGTTTAGACCAGTGAGTGTCTGTGGAAAAAAACCTCACTCCATTATAGTTTGAATTCACAGAAGCTGGGGGTGGAGTTCCTGGTTTAGACCTGTGAGTGTCTGCGGGAAAAAAACTTACTCCATTGTAGTTTGAATTCACAGAAGCTGGGGGTGGAGTTCCTGGCTGATACTTGTGAGTATCTGGGGGAAAAAACCTCACTCCATTGTAGTTTGAATAAACGGAAGCTGGGGGTGGAGTTCCTGCCTGAAACCTTTGAGTATCTGGGGTAAAATACCTCCCTCCATTGTAGTTTGAATTCACAGAAGCTGGGGGTGGAGTTCCTGGTTTAGACCTGTGAGTGTCTGGGGAAAAAAACCTCACTCCATTATAGTTTGAAATTAAAGAAACTGGGGGTGGATTTCCTGACTGAGACCTGTGAGTATCTGTGGGGAAAAAAACTTACTCCATTGTAGTTTGAATTCATAGGAGCTAGGGGTGGAGTTCCTGGCTGAGACTTGTGAGTATCTGGGGGAACAAAACCTCACTCCATTGTAGTTTGAATTCACAGAAGCTGGGGGTGGAGTTCCTGGCTGAGACTTGTGAGTATCTGGGGGAAAAAACCTCACTGCATTGTAGTTTGAATTCACAGAAGCTGGGGGTGGAGTTCCTGGCTGAGACCTGTGAGTATCTGGGGGAAAAAACCTCACTGCATTGTAGTTTGAATTCACAGAAGCTTTGGGTGGAATTTCTGGCTGAGACCTGTGAGTATCTGGTGAAGAAAACCTCACTCCATTGTAGTTTGAATTCACAGAAGCTGGGGGTGGAGTTCCTGGCTTAGACCTGTGAGTATCTGTGGAAAAAACCTCACTCCATTATAGTTTGAATTCACAGAAGCTGGGGGTGGAGTTCCTGGCTTAGACCTGTGAGTATCTGTGGAAAAAACCTCACACCATTGTAGTTTGAATTCACAGAAACTGTGGGTGGAGTTCCTGGCTTAGACCTGTGAGTATCTGGGGAAAAAAACCTCACTCCGTTGTAGTTTGAATTCACAGAAGCTGGGGGTGGAGTTCCTGGCTGAGACCTGTGAGTATCTGGCGTAAAAAACCTCACTCCATTGTAGTTTGAATTCACAGAAGCTGGGGGTGGAGTTCCTGGTTTAGACATGTGAGTGTCTGGGGAAAAAAAACCTCACTCCATTATAGTTTGAAATAAAAGGAGCTGGGGGTGGACTTCCTGACTGAGACCTGTGAGTATCTGTGGGGAAAAAAACTTACTCCATTGTAGTTTGAATTCACAGAAGCTGGGGGTGGAGTTTCTGGCTGAGACCTGTAAGTATCTGGTGATGAAAACCTCACTCCATTGTAGTTTGAATTCACAGAAGCTGGGGGTGGAGTTCCTGGCTGAGACTTGTGAGTATCTGGGGGAACAAAACCTCACTCCATTGTAGTTTGAATTCACAGAAGCTGGGGTGCAGTTCCTGGTTTAGACCTGTGAGTGTCTGGGGAAAAAAACCTCACTCCATTATAGTTTGAAATTAAAGGAGCTGGGGGTGGACTTCCTGACTGAGACCTGTGAGTATCTGTGGGGAAAAAAACTTACTCCATTGTAGTTTGAATTCACAGAAGCTGGGGGTGGAGTTTCTGGCTGAGACCTGTAAGTATCTGGTGATGAAAACCTCACTCCATTGTAGTTTGAATTCACAGAAGCTGGGGGTGGAGTTCCTGGCTGAGACTTGTGAGTATCTGGGGGAACAAAACCTCACTCCATTGTAGTTTGAATTCACAGAAGGTGGGGTGCAGTTCCTGGTTTAGACCTGTGAGTGTCTGGGGAAAAAAACCTCACTCCATTATAGTTTGAAATTAAAGGAGCTGGGGGTGGACTTCCTGACTGAGACCTGTGAGTATCTAGGGGAAAAAACCTCACTGCATTGTAATTTGAATTCACAGAAGCTGAAGGTGGAGTTCCTGGCTGTTACCTGTGAGTATCTGGGGGAACAAAGCTCACTCCATTTTATTTTGAATTCACAGAAGCTGGGGGTGGAGTTCCTGGTTCAGACATGTGAGTGTCTGGGGAAAAAAACCTCACTCCATTATAGTTTGAAATTAAAGAAACTGGGGGTGGATTTCCTGACTGAGACCTGTGAGTATCTGTGGGGAAAAAAACTTACTCCATTGTAGTTTGAATTCATAGGAGCTGGGGGTGGAGTTCCTGGCTGAGACTTGTGAGTATCTGGGGGAACAAAACCTCACTCCATTGTAGTTTGAATTCACAGAAGCTGGGGGTGGAGTTCCTGGCTGAGACTTGTGAGTATCTGGGGGAAAAAACCTCACTGCATTGTAGTTTGAATTCACAGAAGCTGGGGGTGGAGTTCCTGGCTGAGACCTGTGAGTATCTGGGGGAAAAAACCTCACTGCATTGTAGTTTGAATTCACAGAAGCTTTGGGTGGAATTTCTGGCTGAGACCTGTGAGTATCTGGTGAAGAAAACCTCACTCCATTGTAGTTTGAATTCACAGAAGCTGGGGGTGGAGTTCCTGGCTTAGACCTGTGAGTATCTGTGGAAAAAACCTCACTCCATTATAGTTTGAATTCACAGAAGCTGGGGGTGGAGTTCCTGGCTTAGACCTGTGAGTATCTGTGGAAAAAACCTCACACCATTGTAGTTTGAATTCACAGAAACTGTGGGTGGAGTTCCTGGCTTAGACCTGTGAGTATCTGGGGAAAAAAACCTCACTCCGTTGTAGTTTGAATTCACAGAAGCTGGGGGTGGAGTTCCTGGCTGAGACCTGTGAGTATCTGGCGTAAAAAACCTCACTCCATTGTAGTTTGAATTCACAGAAGCTGGGGGTGGAGTTCCTGGTTTAGACATGTGAGTGTCTGGGGAAAAAAAACCTCACTCCATTATAGTTTGAAATAAAAGGAGCTGTGGGTGGACTTCCTGACTGAGACCTGTGAGTATCTGTGGGGAAAAAAACTTACTCCATTGTAGTTTGAATTCACAGAAGCTGGGGGTGGAGTTTCTGGCTGAGACCTGTAAGTATCTGGTGATGAAAACCTCACTCCATTGTAGTTTGAATTCACAGAAGCTGGGGGTGGAGTTCCTGGCTGAGACTTGTGAGTATCTGGGGGAACAAAACCTCACTCCATTGTAGTTTGAATTCACAGAAGCTGGGGTGCAGTTCCTGGTTTAGACCTGTGAGTGTCTGGGGAAAAAAACCTCACTCCATTATAGTTTGAAATTAAAGGAGCTGGGGGTGGACTTCCTGACTGAGACCTGTGAGTATCTGTGGGGAAAAAAACTTACTCCATTGTAGTTTGAATTCACAGAAGCTGGGGGTGGAGTTTCTGGCTGAGACCTGTAAGTATCTGGTGATGAAAACCTCACTCCATTGTAGTTTGAATTCACAGAAGCTGGGGGTGGAGTTCCTGGCTGAGACTTGTGAGTATCTGGGGGAACAAAACCTCACTCCATTGTAGTTTGAATTCACAGAAGGTGGGGTGCAGTTCCTGGTTTAGACCTGTGAGTGTCTGGGGAAAAAAACCTCGCTCCATTATAGTTTGAAATTAAAGGAGCTGGGGGTGGACTTCCTGACTGAGACCTGTGAGTATCTAGGGGAAAAAACCTCACTGCATTGTAATTTGAATTCACAGAAGCTGAAGGTGGAGTTCCTGGCTGTTACCTGTGAGTATCTGGGGGAACAAAGCTCACTCCATTTTATTTTGAATTCACAGAAGCTGGGGGTGGAGTTCCTGGTTCAGACATGTGAGTGTCTGGGGAAAAAAACCTCACTCCATTATAGTTTGAAATTAAAGGACCTGGGGGTGGACTTCCTGACTGAGACCTGTGAGTATCTGTGGGGAAAAAAACTTACTCCATTGTAGTTTGAATTCACAGAAGCTGGGGGTGGAGTTTCTGGCTGAGACCTGTGAGTATCTGGTGAAGAAAACCTCACTCCATTGTAGTTTGAATTCACAGAAGCTGGGGGTAGAGTACCTGGCTGATACCTGTGAGTATCTGGGGGAACAAACCTCACTCCATTGTAGTTTGAATTCACAGAAGCTGGGGGTGGAGTTCCTGGCTGTTACCTGTGAGTATCTGGGGGAACAAAGCTCACTCCATTTTATTTTGAATTCACAGAAGTTGGGGGTGGAGTTCCTGGCTTACACCTGTGAGTATCTGGGGAAAAATCCTCACTCCATTGTAGTTTGAATTCACAGAAGCTGGGGGTGGAGTTCCTGGTTTAGGCCTGTGAGTGTCTGGGGAAAAAAACCTCACTCCATTATAGTTTGAATTCACAGAAGCTGGGGGTGGAGTTCCTGGCTGAGACCTGTGAGTATCTGGGGAAAAAACCTCACACCATTGTAGTTTGAATTAACAGAAGCTGTGGGTGGAGTTTCTGGCTGAGACCTGTGAGTATCTGGTGAAGAAAACCTCACTCCATTGTAGTTTGAATTCACAGAAGCTGGGGGTAGAGTACCTGGCTGATACCTGTGAGTATCTGGGGGAACAAACCTCACTCCATTGTAGTTTGAATTCACAGAAGCTGAAGGTGGAGTTCCTGGATGTTACCTGTGAGTATCTGGGGGAACAAAGCTCACTCCATTTTATTTTGAATTCAAAGAAGTTGGGGGTGGAGTTCCTGGCTTACACCTGTGAGTATCTGGGGAAAAAACCTCACTCCATTGTGGTTTGAATTCACAGAAGCTGGGGGTGGAGTTCCTGGCTGAGACCTGTCCGTATCTGGGGGGAAAAACCTCACTCCATTGTAGTTTGAATTCACAGAAGCTGGGGGTGGACTTCCTGGCTGAGACCTGTGAGTATCTGGGGAAAAAAACTCACTCCGTTGTAGTTTGAATTCACAGAAGCTGGGGGTGGAGTTCCTGGTTTAGACCTGTGAGTGTCTGGGGGAAAAAACCTCACACCATTATAGTATGAAATTAAAGGAGCTGGGGGTGGACTTCCTGACTGAGACCTGTGAGTATCTGTGGGGGAAAAACTCACTCCATTGTAGTTTGAATTCACAGAAGCTGGGGGAGGAGTTCCTGGTTTAGGCCTGTGAGTTTCTGGGGAAAAAAACCTCACTCCATAATAGTTTGAATTCACAGGAGCTGGGGGTGGAGTTCCTGGCTGAGACTTGTGAGTATCTGGGGGAACAAACCTCACTCCATTGTAGTTTGAATTCACAGAAGCTGGGGGTGGAGTTCCTGGCTGAGACCTGTGAGTATCTGGCGTAAAAAACCTCACTCCATTGTAGTTTGAATTCACAGAAGCTGGGGGTGAAGTTCCTGGCTGAGACTTGTGAGTATCTGGGGGAAAAAACCTCACTCCATTGTAGTTTGAATTCACAGAAGCTTTGGGTGGAGTTTCTGGCTGAGACCTGTGAGTATCTGGTGAAGAAAACCTCACTCCATTGTAGTTTGAATTCACAGAAGCTGGGGGTGGAGTACCTGGCTGATACCTGTGAGTATCTGGGGGAAAAGTCTCACTCCATTGTAGTTTGAATTCACAGAAGCTGGGGGTGGAGTTCCTGGCTGAGACTTGTGAGTATCTGGCAGAAAAAAACTCACTCCATTATAGTTTGAAATTAAAGGAGCTGGGGGTGGAGTTCCTGGCTGAGACTTCTGAGTATCTAGGGGAAAAAACCTCACTGCATTGTAATTTGAATTCACAGAAGCTGAAGGTGGAGTTCCTGGCTATTACCTGTGAGTATCTGGGGGAACAAAGCTCACTCCATTTTATTTTGAATTCACAGAAGCTGGGGGTGGAGTTCCTGGTTTAGACATGTGAGTGTCTGGGGAAAAAAACCTCACTCCATTATAGTTTGAAATTAAAGGAGCTGGGGGTGGACTTCCTGACTGAGACCTGCGAGTATCTGTGGGGAAAAAAACTTACTCCATTGTAGTTTGAATTCACAGAAGCTGGGGGTGGAGTTTCTGGCTGAGACCTGTGAGTATCTGAAGAAAACCTCACTCCATTGTAGTTTGAATTCACAGAAGCTGGGGGTATAGTACCTGGCTGATACCTGTGAGTGTCTGGGGGAACAAACCTCACTCCATTGTAGTTTGAATTCACAGAAGCTGAAGGTGGAGTTCCTGGCTGTTACCTGTGAGTATCTGGGGGAACAAAGCTCACTCCATTTTATTTTGAATTCACAGAAGTTGGGGGTGGAGTTCCTGGCTTACACCTGTGAGTATCTGGGGAAAAATCCTCACTCCATTGTAGTTTGAATTCACAAAAGCTGGGGGTGGAGTTCCTGGTTTAGGCCTGTGAGTGTCTGGGGAAAAAAACCTCACTCCATTATAGTTTGAATTCACAGAAGCTGGGGGTGGAGTTCCTGGCTGAGACCTGTGAGTATCTGGGGAAAAAACCTCACACCATTGTAGTTTGAATTAACAGAAGCTGGGGGTGGAGTTCCTGGCTCAGGCCTGTGAGTATCTGGGAAAAAAAACTTCACTCCATTGTAGTTTGAATTCACAGAAGCTGGGGGTGGAGTTCCTGGTTTAGACATGTGAGTGTCTGGGGAAAAAAACCTCACTCCATTATAGTTTGAAATTAAGGAGCTGGGGGTGGACTTCCTGACTGAGACCGGTGAGTATCTGTGGGGAAAAAAACTTACTCCATTGTAGTTTGAATTCACAGAAGCTGGGGGTGGAGTTTCTGGCTGAGACCTGTAAGTATCTGGTGATGAAAACCTCACTCCATTGTAGTTTGAATTCACAGAAGCTGTGGGTGGAGTTTCTGGCTAATACCTGTGAGTATCTGGTGAAGAAAACCTCACTCCATTGTAGTTTGAATTCACAGAAGCTGTGGGTGGAGTTCCTGGCTTAGACCTGTGAGTATCTGGGGAAAAAAAACTCACTCCATTGTAGTTTGAATTAACAGAAGCTGGGGGTGGAGTTCCTGGTTTAGACATGTGAGTGTCTGGGGAAAAAAACCTCACTCCATTATAGTTTGAAATTAAAGGAGCTGGGGGTGGACTTCCTGACTGAGACCTGTGAGTATCTGTGGGGAAAGAAACTTACTCCATTGTAGTTTGAATTCACAGAAGCTGGGGGTGGAGTTTCTGGCTGAGACCTGTAAGTATCTGGTGATGAAAACCTCACTCCATTGTAGTTTGAATTCACAGAAGCTGGGGGTGGAGTTCCTGGCTGAGACCTGTGAGTATATGGGGGAAAAAACGTCACTCCATTGTAGTTTGAATTCACAGAAGCTTTGGGTGGAGTTTCTGGCTGAGACCTGTGAGTATCTGGTGAAGAAAACCTCACTCCATTGTAGTTTGAATTCACAGAAGCTGGGGGCAGAGTACCTGGCTGATACCTGTGAGTATCTGGGGGAACAAACCTCACTCCACTGTAGTTTGAATTCACAGAAGCTGGGGGTGGAGTTCCTGGCTGTTACCTGTGAGTATCTGGGGGAACAAAGCTCACTCCATTTTATTTTGAATTCACAGAAGTTGGGGGTGGAGTTCCTGGTTTAGACATGTGAGTGTCTGGGGAAAAAAACCTCACTCCATTATAGTTTGAAATTAAAGGAGCTGGGGGTGGACTTCCTGACTGAGACCTGTGAGTTTCTGTGGGGAAAAAAACTTACTCCATTGTAGTTTGAATTCACAGAAGCTGGGGGTGGAGTTTCTGGCTGAGACCTGTAAGTATCTGGTGATGAAAACCTCACTCCATTGTAGTTTGAATTCACAGAAGCTGGGGGTGGAGTTCCTGACTGAGACCTGTGAGTATCTGTGGGGGAAAAAAACTTACTCCATTTTATTTTGAATTCAGAGAAGTTGGGGGTGGAGTTCCTGGCTTACACCTGTGAGTATCTGGGGAAAAAACCTCACTCCATTGTAGTTTGAATTCACAGAAGCTGGGGGTGGAGTTCCTGGCTGAGACCTGTGAGTATCTGGGGAAAAAACCTCACTCCATTGTAGTTTGAATTCACAGAAGCTGGGGGTGGAGTTCCTGGCTGAGACCTGTGAGTGTCTGCGGGAAAAAAACTTACTCCATTGTAGTTTGAATTCACAGAAGCTTGGGGTGGAGTTCCTGGCTGAGACTTGTGAGTATCTGGGGGAACAAAACCTCACTCCATTGTAGTTTGAATTCACAGAAGCTGGGGGTGGAGTTCCTGGCTGAGACTTGTGAGTATCTGGGGGAACAAAACCTCACTCCATTGTAGTTTGAATTCACAGAAGCTGGGGGTGGAGTTCCTGGCTTAGACCTGTGAGTGTCTGGGGAAAAAAACCTCACTCCATTGTAGTTTGAATTCACAGAAGCTGGGGGTGGAGTTCCTGGCTTAGACCTGTGAGTGTCTGGGGAAAAAAACCTCACTCCATTATAGTTTGAAATTAAAGGAGCTGGGGGTGGACTTCCTGACTGAGACCTGTGAGTATCTGTGGGGAAAACAACTCACTCCATTGTAGTTTGAATTCACAGGAGCTGGTTGTGGAGTTCCTGGCTGAGACCTGTGAGTATCTGGGGGAAAAAACATCACTCCATTGTAGTTTGAATTCACAGAAGCTGGGGGTGAAGTTCCTGGCTGAGACCTGTGAGTATCTGGTGAAGAAAACCTCACTCCATTGTAGTTTGAATTCACAGAAGCTGGGGGTAGAGTACCTGGCTGATACCTGTGAGTATCTGGGGGAACAAACCTCACTCCATTGTAGTTTGAATTCACAGAAGCTGAAGGTGGAGTTCCTGGCTGTTACCTGTGAGTATCTGGGGGAACAAAGCTCACTCCATTTTATTTTGAATTCACAGAAGTTGGGGGTGGAGTTCCTGGCTTACACCTGTGAGTATCTGGGGAAAAAACCTCACTCCATTGTAGTTTGAATTCACAGAAGCTGGGGGTGGAGTTCCTGGTTTAGGCCTGTGAGTGTCTGGGGAAAAAAACCTCACTCCATTATAGTTTGAATTCACAGAAGCTGGGGGTGGAGTTCCTGGCTGAGACCTGTGAGTATCTGGGGAAAAACCTCACACCATTGTAGTTTGAATTCACAGAAGCTGTGGGTGGAGTTCCTGGCTTAGACCTGTGAGTATCTGGGGAAAAAAACCTCACTCCATTGTAGTTTGAATTAACAGAAGCTGGGGGTGGAGTTCCTGGTTTAGACATGTGAGTGTCTGGGGAAAAAAACCTCACTCCATTATAGTTTGAAATTAAAGGAGCTGGGGGTGGACTTCCTGACTGAGACCTGTGAGTATCTGTGGGGAAAAAAACTTACTCCATTGTAGTTTGAATTCACAGAAGCTGGGGGTGGAGTTTCTGGCTGAGACCTGTAAGTATCTGGTGATGAAAACCTCACTCCATTGTAGTTTGAATTCACAGAAGCTGGGGGTGGAGTTCCTGGCTGAGACCTGTGAGTATATGGGGGAAAAAACCTCACTCCATTGTAGTTTGAATTCACAGAAGCTGGGCGTGGAGTTCCTGGCTGAGACCTGTCCGTATCTGGGGGAAAAAACCTCACTCCATTGTAGTTTGAATTCACAGAAGCTGGGGGTGGACTTCCTGGCTGAGACCTGTGAGTATCTGGGGAAAAAACCTCACTCCGTTGTAGTTTGAATTCACAGAAGCTAGGGGTGGAGTTCCTGGTTTAGACCAGTGAGTGTCTGTGGAAAAAAACCTCACTCCATTATAGTTTGAATTCACAGAAGCTGGGGGTGGAGTTCCTGGTTTAGACCTGTGAGTGTCTGCGGGAAAAAAACTTAGTCCATTGTAGTTTGAATTCACAGAAGCTGGGGGTGGAGTTCCTGGCTGATACTTGTGAGTATCTGGGGGAAAAAACCTCACTCCATTGTAGTTTGAATAAACAGAAGCTGGGGGTGGAGTTCCTGCCTGAAACCTTTGAGTATCTGGGGTAAAAAACCTCCCTCCATTGTAGTTTGAATTCACAGAAGCTGGGGTGCAGTTCCTGGTTTAGACCTGTGAGTGTCTGGGGAAAAAAACCTCACTCCATTATAGTTTGAAATTAAAGAAGCTGGGGGTGGATTTCCTGACTGAGACCTGTGAGTATCTGTGGGGGAAAAAACTTACTCCATTGTAGTTTGAATTCATAGGAGCTGGGGGTGGAGTTCCTGGCTGAGACTTGTGAGTATCTGGGGGAACAAAACCTCACTCAATTGTAGTTTGAATTCACAGAAGCTGGGGGTGGAGTTCCTTGCTGAGACTTGTGAGTATCTGTGGAAAAAACCTCACACCATTGTAGTTTGAATTCACAGAAGCTGTGGGTGGAGTTCCTGGCTTAGACCTGTGAGTATCTGGGGAAAAAAACCTCACTCCATTGTAGTTTGAATTCACAGAAGCTTTGGGTGGAATTTCTGGCTGAGACCTGTGAGTATCTGGTGAAGAAAACCTCACTCCATTGTAGTTTGAATTCACAGAAGCTGGGGGTGGAGTTCCTGGCTTAGACCTGTGAGTATCTGTGGAAAAAACCTCACTCCATTATAGTTTGAATTCACAGAAGCTGGGGGTGGAGTTCCTGGCTTAGACCTGTGAGTATCTTTGGAAAAAACCTCACACCATTGTAGTTTGAATTCACAGAAGCTGTGGGTGGAGTTCCTGGCTTAGACCTGTGAGTATCTGGGGAAAAAAACCTCACTCCATTGTAGTTTGAATTCACAGAAGCTGGGGGTGGAGTTCCTGGCTGAGACCTGTGAGTATCTGGCGTATAAAACCTCACTCCATTGTAGTTTGAATTCACAGAAGCTGGGGGTGGAGTTCCTGGTTTAGACATGTGAGTGTCTGGGGAAAAAAAACCTCACTCCATTATAGTTTGAAATTAAAGGAGCTGGGGGTGGACTTCCTGACTGAGACCTGTGAGTATCTGTGGGGAAAAAAACTTACTCCATTGTAGTTTGAATTCACAGAAGCTGGGGGTGGAGTTTCTGGCTGAGACCTGTAAGTATCTGGTGATGAAAACCTCACTCCATTGTAGTTTGAATTCACAGAAGCTGGGGGTGGAGTTCCTGGCTGAGACTTGTGAGTATCTGGGGGAACAAAACCTCACTCCATTGTAGTTTGAATTCACAGAAGGTGGGGTGCAGTTCCTGGTTTAGACCTGTGAGTGTCTGGGGAAAAAAATCTCACTCCATTATAGTTTGAAATTAAAGGAGCTGGGGGTGGACTTCCTGACTGAGACCTGTGAGTATCTGTGTGGAAAAAAAACTTACTCCATTGTAGTTTGAATTCACAGGAGCTGGGGGTGGAGTTCCTGGCTGAGACCCGTGAGTATCTGGGGGAACAAAACCTCACTCCATTGTAATTTGAATTCACAGAAGCTGGGGGTGGAGTTCCTGGCTGAGACCTGTGAGTATCTGGGGGAACAAAACCTCACTCCATTGTAGTTTGAATTCACAGAAGCTGGGGTGCAGTTCCTGGTTTAGACCTGTGAGTGTCTGGGGAAAAAAACCTCACTCCATTATAGTTTGAAATTAAAGGAGCTGGGGGTGGACTTCCTGACTGAGACCTGTGAGTATCTGTGTGGAAAAAAAACTTACTCCATTGTAGTTTGAATTCACAGGAGCTAGGAGTGGAGTTCCTGGCTGAGACCCGTGAGTATCTGGGGGAAAAAACCTCACTCCATTGTAATTTGAATTCACAGAAGCTGCGGGTGGAGTTCCTGACTGAGACCTGTGAGTATCTGTGGGGAAAAAAACTTACTCCATTTTATTTTGAATTCACAGAAGTTGGGGGTGGAGTTCCTGGCTTACACCTGTGAGTATCTGGGGAAAAAACCTCACTCCATTGTAGTTTGAATTCACAGAAGCTGGGGGTGGAGTTCCTGGCTGAGACCTGTGAGTATCTGGGGAAAAAACCTCACTCCATTGTAGTTTGAATTCACAGAAGCTGGGGGTGGAGTTCCTGGCTGAGACCTGTGAGTGTCTGCGGGAAAAAAACTTACTCCATTGTAGTTTGAATTCACAGAAGCTTGGGGTGGAGTTCCTGGCTGAGACTTGTGAGTATCTGGGGGAACAAAACCTCATTCCATTGTAGTTTGAATTCACAGAAGCTGGGGGTGGAGTTCCTGGCTGAGACTTGTGAGTATCTGGCAGAAAAAAACTCACTCCATTATAGTTTGAAATTAAAGGAGCTGGGGGTGGAGTTCCTGGCTGAGACTTCTGAGTATCTAGGGGAAAAAACCTCACTGCATTGTAATTTGAATTCACAGAAGCTGAAGGTGGAGTTCCTGGCTATTACCTGTGAGTATCTGGGGGAACAAAGCTCACTCCATTTTATTTTGAATTCACAGAAGCTGGGGGTGGAGTTCCTGGTTTAGACATGTGAGTGTCTGGGGAAAAAAACCTCACTCCATTATAGTTTGAAATTAAAGGAGCTGGGGGTGGACTTCCTGACTGAGACCTGCGAGTATCTGTGGGGAAAAAAACTTACTCCATTGTAGTTTGAATTCACAGAAGCTGGGGGTGGAGTTTCTGGCTGAGACCTGTGAGTATCTGAAGAAAACCTCACTCCATTGTAGTTTGAATTCACAGAAGCTGGGGGTATAGTACCTGGCTGATACCTGTGAGTGTCTGGGGGAACAAACCTCACTCCATTGTAGTTTGAATTCACAGAAGCTGAAGGTGGAGTTCCTGGCTGTTACCTGTGAGTATCTGGGGGAACAAAGCTCACTCCATTTTATTTTGAATTCACAGAAGTTGGGGGTGGAGTTCCTGGCTTACACCTGTGAGTATCTGGGGAAAAATCCTCACTCCATTGTAGTTTGAATTCACAAAAGCTGGGGGTGGAGTTCCTGGTTTAGGCCTGTGAGTGTCTGGGGAAAAAAACCTCACTCCATTATAGTTTGAATTCACAGAAGCTGGGGGTGGAGTTCCTGGCTGAGACCTGTGAGTATCTGGGGAAAAAACCTCACACCATTGTAGTTTGAATTAACAGAAGCTGGGGGTGGAGTTCCTGGCTCAGGCCTGTGAGTATCTGGGAAAAAAAACTTCACTCCATTGTAGTTTGAATTCACAGAAGCTGGGGGTGGAGTTCCTGGTTTAGACATGTGAGTGTCTGGGGAAAAAAACCTCACTCCATTATAGTTTGAAATTAAGGAGCTGGGGGTGGACTTCCTGACTGAGACCGGTGAGTATCTGTGGGGAAAAAAACTTACTCCATTGTAGTTTGAATTCACAGAAGCTGGGGGTGGAGTTTCTGGCTGAGACCTGTAAGTATCTGGTGATGAAAACCTCACTCCATTGTAGTTTGAATTCACAGAAGCTGTGGGTGGAGTTTCTGGCTAATACCTGTGAGTATCTGGTGAAGAAAACCTCACTCCATTGTAGTTTGAATTCACAGAAGCTGTGGGTGGAGTTCCTGGCTTAGACCTGTGAGTATCTGGGGAAAAAAAACTCACTCCATTGTAGTTTGAATTAACAGAAGCTGGGGGTGGAGTTCCTGGTTTAGACATGTGAGTGTCTGGGGAAAAAAACCTCACTCCATTATAGTTTGAAATTAAAGGAGCTGGGGGTGGACTTCCTGACTGAGACCTGTGAGTATCTGTGGGGAAAGAAACTTACTCCATTGTAGTTTGAATTCACAGAAGCTGGGGGTGGAGTTTCTGGCTGAGACCTGTAAGTATCTGGTGATGAAAACCTCACTCCATTGTAGTTTGAATTCACAGAAGCTGGGGGTGGAGTTCCTGGCTGAGACCTGTGAGTATATGGGGGAAAAAACGTCACTCCATTGTAGTTTGAATTCACAGAAGCTTTGGGTGGAGTTTCTGGCTGAGACCTGTGAGTATCTGGTGAAGAAAACCTCACTCCATTGTAGTTTGAATTCACAGAAGCTGGGGGCAGAGTACCTGGCTGATACCTGTGAGTATCTGGGGGAACAAACCTCACTCCACTGTAGTTTGAATTCACAGAAGCTGGGGGTGGAGTTCCTGGCTGTTACCTGTGAGTATCTGGGGGAACAAAGCTCACTCCATTTTATTTTGAATTCACAGAAGTTGGGGGTGGAGTTCCTGGTTTAGACATGTGAGTGTCTGGGGAAAAAAACCTCACTCCATTATAGTTTGAAATTAAAGGAGCTGGGGGTGGACTTCCTGACTGAGACCTGTGAGTTTCTGTGGGGAAAAAAACTTACTCCATTGTAGTTTGAATTCACAGAAGCTGGGGGTGGAGTTTCTGGCTGAGACCTGTAAGTATCTGGTGATGAAAACCTCACTCCATTGTAGTTTGAATTCACAGAAGCTGGGGGTGGAGTTCCTGACTGAGACCTGTGAGTATCTGTGGGGGAAAAAAACTTACTCCATTTTATTTTGAATTCAGAGAAGTTGGGGGTGGAGTTCCTGGCTTACACCTGTGAGTATCTGGGGAAAAAACCTCACTCCATTGTAGTTTGAATTCACAGAAGCTGGGGGTGGAGTTCCTGGCTGAGACCTGTGAGTATCTGGGGAAAAAACCTCACTCCATTGTAGTTTGAATTCACAGAAGCTGGGGGTGGAGTTCCTGGCTGAGACCTGTGAGTGTCTGCGGGAAAAAAACTTACTCCATTGTAGTTTGAATTCACAGAAGCTTGGGGTGGAGTTCCTGGCTGAGACTTGTGAGTATCTGGGGGAACAAAACCTCACTCCATTGTAGTTTGAATTCACAGAAGCTGGGGGTGGAGTTCCTGGCTGAGACTTGTGAGTATCTGGGGGAACAAAACCTCACTCCATTGTAGTTTGAATTCACAGAAGCTGGGGGTGGAGTTCCTGGCTTAGACCTGTGAGTGTCTGGGGAAAAAAACCTCACTCCATTGTAGTTTGAATTCACAGAAGCTGGGGGTGGAGTTCCTGGCTTAGACCTGTGAGTGTCTGGGGAAAAAAACCTCACTCCATTATAGTTTGAAATTAAAGGAGCTGGGGGTGGACTTCCTGACTGAGACCTGTGAGTATCTGTGGGGAAAACAACTCACTCCATTGTAGTTTGAATTCACAGGAGCTGGTTGTGGAGTTCCTGGCTGAGACCTGTGAGTATCTGGGGGAAAAAACATCACTCCATTGTAGTTTGAATTCACAGAAGCTGGGGGTGAAGTTCCTGGCTGAGACCTGTGAGTATCTGGTGAAGAAAACCTCACTCCATTGTAGTTTGAATTCACAGAAGCTGGGGGTAGAGTACCTGGCTGATACCTGTGAGTATCTGGGGGAACAAACCTCACTCCATTGTAGTTTGAATTCACAGAAGCTGAAGGTGGAGTTCCTGGCTGTTACCTGTGAGTATCTGGGGGAACAAAGCTCACTCCATTTTATTTTGAATTCACAGAAGTTGGGGGTGGAGTTCCTGGCTTACACCTGTGAGTATCTGGGGAAAAAACCTCACTCCATTGTAGTTTGAATTCACAGAAGCTGGGGGTGGAGTTCCTGGTTTAGGCCTGTGAGTGTCTGGGGAAAAAAACCTCACTCCATTATAGTTTGAATTCACAGAAGCTGGGGGTGGAGTTCCTGGCTGAGACCTGTGAGTATCTGGGGAAAAACCTCACACCATTGTAGTTTGAATTCACAGAAGCTGTGGGTGGAGTTCCTGGCTTAGACCTGTGAGTATCTGGGGAAAAAAACCTCACTCCATTGTAGTTTGAATTAACAGAAGCTGGGGGTGGAGTTCCTGGTTTAGACATGTGAGTGTCTGGGGAAAAAAACCTCACTCCATTATAGTTTGAAATTAAAGGAGCTGGGGGTGGACTTCCTGACTGAGACCTGTGAGTATCTGTGGGGAAAAAAACTTACTCCATTGTAGTTTGAATTCACAGAAGCTGGGGGTGGAGTTTCTGGCTGAGACCTGTAAGTATCTGGTGATGAAAACCTCACTCCATTGTAGTTTGAATTCACAGAAGCTGGGGGTGGAGTTCCTGGCTGAGACCTGTGAGTATATGGGGGAAAAAACCTCACTCCATTGTAGTTTGAATTCACAGAAGCTGGGCGTGGAGTTCCTGGCTGAGACCTGTCCGTATCTGGGGGAAAAAACCTCACTCCATTGTAGTTTGAATTCACAGAAGCTGGGGGTGGACTTCCTGGCTGAGACCTGTGAGTATCTGGGGAAAAAACCTCACTCCGTTGTAGTTTGAATTCACAGAAGCTAGGGGTGGAGTTCCTGGTTTAGACCAGTGAGTGTCTGTGGAAAAAAACCTCACTCCATTATAGTTTGAATTCACAGAAGCTGGGGGTGGAGTTCCTGGTTTAGACCTGTGAGTGTCTGCGGGAAAAAAACTTAGTCCATTGTAGTTTGAATTCACAGAAGCTGGGGGTGGAGTTCCTGGCTGATACTTGTGAGTATCTGGGGGAAAAAACCTCACTCCATTGTAGTTTGAATAAACAGAAGCTGGGGGTGGAGTTCCTGCCTGAAACCTTTGAGTATCTGGGGTAAAAAACCTCCCTCCATTGTAGTTTGAATTCACAGAAGCTGGGGTGCAGTTCCTGGTTTAGACCTGTGAGTGTCTGGGGAAAAAAACCTCACTCCATTATAGTTTGAAATTAAAGAAGCTGGGGGTGGATTTCCTGACTGAGACCTGTGAGTATCTGTGGGGGAAAAAACTTACTCCATTGTAGTTTGAATTCATAGGAGCTGGGGGTGGAGTTCCTGGCTGAGACTTGTGAGTATCTGGGGGAACAAAACCTCACTCAATTGTAGTTTGAATTCACAGAAGCTGGGGGTGGAGTTCCTTGCTGAGACTTGTGAGTATCTGTGGAAAAAACCTCACACCATTGTAGTTTGAATTCACAGAAGCTGTGGGTGGAGTTCCTGGCTTAGACCTGTGAGTATCTGGGGAAAAAAACCTCACTCCATTGTAGTTTGAATTCACAGAAGCTTTGGGTGGAATTTCTGGCTGAGACCTGTGAGTATCTGGTGAAGAAAACCTCACTCCATTGTAGTTTGAATTCACAGAAGCTGGGGGTGGAGTTCCTGGCTTAGACCTGTGAGTATCTGTGGAAAAAACCTCACTCCATTATAGTTTGAATTCACAGAAGCTGGGGGTGGAGTTCCTGGCTTAGACCTGTGAGTATCTTTGGAAAAAACCTCACACCATTGTAGTTTGAATTCACAGAAGCTGTGGGTGGAGTTCCTGGCTTAGACCTGTGAGTATCTGGGGAAAAAAACCTCACTCCATTGTAGTTTGAATTCACAGAAGCTGGGGGTGGAGTTCCTGGCTGAGACCTGTGAGTATCTGGCGTATAAAACCTCACTCCATTGTAGTTTGAATTCACAGAAGCTGGGGGTGGAGTTCCTGGTTTAGACATGTGAGTGTCTGGGGAAAAAAAACCTCACTCCATTATAGTTTGAAATTAAAGGAGCTGGGGGTGGACTTCCTGACTGAGACCTGTGAGTATCTGTGGGGAAAAAAACTTACTCCATTGTAGTTTGAATTCACAGAAGCTGGGGGTGGAGTTTCTGGCTGAGACCTGTAAGTATCTGGTGATGAAAACCTCACTCCATTGTAGTTTGAATTCACAGAAGCTGGGGGTGGAGTTCCTGGCTGAGACTTGTGAGTATCTGGGGGAACAAAACCTCACTCCATTGTAGTTTGAATTCACAGAAGGTGGGGTGCAGTTCCTGGTTTAGACCTGTGAGTGTCTGGGGAAAAAAATCTCACTCCATTATAGTTTGAAATTAAAGGAGCTGGGGGTGGACTTCCTGACTGAGACCTGTGAGTATCTGTGTGGAAAAAAAACTTACTCCATTGTAGTTTGAATTCACAGGAGCTGGGGGTGGAGTTCCTGGCTGAGACCCGTGAGTATCTGGGGGAACAAAACCTCACTCCATTGTAATTTGAATTCACAGAAGCTGGGGGTGGAGTTCCTGGCTGAGACCTGTGAGTATCTGGGGGAACAAAACCTCACTCCATTGTAGTTTGAATTCACAGAAGCTGGGGTGCAGTTCCTGGTTTAGACCTGTGAGTGTCTGGGGAAAAAAACCTCACTCCATTATAGTTTGAAATTAAAGGAGCTGGGGGTGGACTTCCTGACTGAGACCTGTGAGTATCTGTGTGGAAAAAAAACTTACTCCATTGTAGTTTGAATTCACAGGAGCTAGGAGTGGAGTTCCTGGCTGAGACCCGTGAGTATCTGGGGGAAAAAACCTCACTCCATTGTAATTTGAATTCACAGAAGCTGCGGGTGGAGTTCCTGACTGAGACCTGTGAGTATCTGTGGGGAAAAAAACTTACTCCATTTTATTTTGAATTCACAGAAGTTGGGGGTGGAGTTCCTGGCTTACACCTGTGAGTATCTGGGGAAAAAACCTCACTCCATTGTAGTTTGAATTCACAGAAGCTGGGGGTGGAGTTCCTGGCTGAGACCTGTGAGTATCTGGGGAAAAAACCTCACTCCATTGTAGTTTGAATTCACAGAAGCTGGGGGTGGAGTTCCTGGCTGAGACCTGTGAGTGTCTGCGGGAAAAAAACTTACTCCATTGTAGTTTGAATTCACAGAAGCTTGGGGTGGAGTTCCTGGCTGAGACTTGTGAGTATCTGGGGGAACAAAACCTCATTCCATTGTAGTTTGAATTCACAGAAGGTGGGGTGCAGTTCCTGGTTTAGACCTGTGAGTGTCTGGGGAAAAAAACCTCACTCCATTATAGTTTGAAATTAAAGGAGCTGGGGGTGGACTTCCTGACTGAGACCTGTGAGTATCTGTGTGGAAAAAAAACTTACTCCATTGTAGTTTGAATTCACAGGAGCTGGGGGTGGAGTTCCTGGCTGAGACCCGTGAGTATCTGGGGGAAAAAACCTCACTCCATTGTAATTTGAATTCACAGAAGCTGGGGGTGGAGTTCCTGGCTGAGACCTGTGAGTATCTGGGGGAACAAAACCTCACTGCATTGTAGTTTGAATTCACAGAAGCTGGGGTGCAGTTCCTGGTTTAGACCTGTGAGTGTCTGGGGAAAAAAACCTCACTCCATTATAGTTTGAAATTAAAGGAGCTGGGGGTGGACTTCCTGACTGAGACCTGTGAGTATCTGTGTGGAAAAAAAACTTACTCCATTGTAGTTTGAATTCACAGGAGCTAGGAGTGGAGTTCCTGGCTGAGACCCGTGAGTATCTGGGGGAAAAAACCTCACTCCATTGTAATTTGAATTCACAGAAGCTGGAGGTGGAATTCCTGACTGAGACCTGTGAGTATCTGTGGGGAAAAAAACTTACTCCATTTTATTTTGAATTCACAGAAGTTGGGGGTGGAGTTCCTGGCTTACACCTGTGAGTATCTGGGGAAAAAACCTCACTCCATTGTAGTTTGAATTCACAGAAGTTGGGGGTGGAGTTCCTGGCTTACACCTGTGAGTATCTGGGGAAAAAACCTCACTCCATTGTAGTTTGAATTCACAGAAGCTGGGGGTGGAGTTCCTGGCTGAGACCTGTGAGTATCTGGGGAAAAAACCTCACTCCATTGTAGTTTGAATTCACAGAAGCTGGGGGTGGAGTTCCTGGCTGAGACCTGTGAGTGTCTGCGGGAAAAAAACTTACTCCATTGTAGTTTGAATTCACAGAAGCTTGGGGTGGAGTTCCTGGCTGAGACTTGTGAGTATCTGGGGGAACAAAACCTCACTCCATTGTAGTTTGAATTCACAGAAACTGGGGTGCAGTTCCTGGTTTAGACCTGTGAGTGTCTGGGGAAAAATACCTCACTCCATTATAGTTTGAAATTAAAGGAGCTGGGGGTGGACTTCCTGACTGAGACCTGTGAGTATCTGTGGGGAAAACAACTCACTCCATTGTAGTTTGAATTCACAGAAGCTGGGGGTGAAGTTCCTGGCTGAGACTTGTGAGTATCTGGGGGAAAAAACCTCACTCCATTGTAATTTGAATTCACAGAAGCTGGAGGTGGAATTCCTGACTGAGACCTGTGAGTATCTGTGGGGAAAAAAACTTACTCCATTTTATTTTGAATTCACAGAAGTTGGGGGTGGAGTTCCTGGCTTACACCTGTGAGTATCTGGGGAAAAAACCTCACTCCATTGTAGTTTGAATTCACAGAAGTTGGGGGTGGAGTTCCTGGCTTACACCTGTGAGTATCTGGGGAAAAAACCTCACTCCATTGTAGTTTGAATTCACAGAAGCTGGGGGTGGAGTTCCTGGCTGAGACCTGTGAGTATCTGGGGAAAAAACCTCACTCCATTGTAGTTTGAATTCACAGAAGCTGGGGGTGGAGTTCCTGGCTGAGACCTGTGAGTGTCTGCGGGAAAAAAACTTACTCCATTGTAGTTTGAATTCACAGAAGCTTGGGGTGGAGTTCCTGGCTGAGACTTGTGAGTATCTGGGGGAACAAAACCTCACTCCATTGTAGTTTGAATTCACAGAAACTGGGGTGCAGTTCCTGGTTTAGACCTGTGAGTGTCTGGGGAAAAATACCTCACTCCATTATAGTTTGAAATTAAAGGAGCTGGGGGTGGACTTCCTGACTGAGACCTGTGAGTATCTGTGGGGAAAACAACTCACTCCATTGTAGTTTGAATTCACAGAAGCTGGGGGTGAAGTTCCTGGCTGAGACTTGTGAGTATCTGGGGGAAAAAACCTCACTCCATTGTAGTTTGAATTCACAGAAGCTGTGGGTGGAGTTTCTGGCTGAGACCTGTGAGTATCTGGGGAAAAAACCTCACTCCATTGTAGTTTGAATTCACAGAAGCTGGGGGTGGAGTTCCTGGTTTAGGCCTGTGAGTGTCTGGGGAAAAAAACCTCACTCCATTATAGTTTGAATTCACAGAAGCTGGGGGTGGAGTTCCTGGCTGAGACCTGTGAGTATCTGGGGAAAAAACCTCACACCATTGTAGTTTGAATTCACAGAAGCTGTGGGTGGAATTCCTGGCTTACACCTGTGAGTATCTGGGGAAAAAAACCTCACTCCATTGTAGTTTGAATTAACAGAAGCTGGGGGTGGAGTTCCTGGCTGAGGCCTGTGAGTATCTGGGAAAATAAACCTCACTCCATTGTAGTTTGAATTCACAGAAGCTGGGGGTGGAGTTCCTGGTTTAGACATGTGAGTGTCTGGGGAAAAAAACCTCACTCCATTATAGTTTGAAATTAAAGGAGCTGGGGGTGGACTTCCTGACTGAGACCTGTGAGTATCTGTGGGGAAAAAAACTTACTCCATTGTAGTTTGAATTCACAGAAGCTGGGGGTGGAGTTTCTGGCTGAGACCTGTAAGTATCTGGTGATGAAAACCTCACTCCATTGTAGTTTGAATTCACAGAAGCTGGGGGTGGAGTTCCTGGCTGAGACCTGTGAGTATATGGGGGAAAAAAACTTCACTCCATTGTAGTTTGAATTCACAGAAGCTGGGCGTGGAGTTCCTGGCTGAGACCTGTCCGTATCTGGGGGAAAAAACCTCACTCCATTGTAGTTTGAATTCACAGAAGCTGGGGGTGGACTTCCTGGCTGAGACCTGTGAGTATCTGGGGAAAAAACCTCACTCCGTTGTAGTTTGAATTCACAGAAGCTGGGGGTGCAGTTCCTGGTTTAGACCTGTGAGTGTCTGGGGTAAAAAACCTCACACCATTATAGTTTGAAATTAAAGGAGCTGGGGGTGGACTTCCTGACTGAGACCTGTGAGTATCTGTGGGGGAAAAACTCACTCCATTGTAGTTTGAATTCACAGGAGCTGGGGGTGGAGTTCCTGGCTGAGACTTGTGAGTATCTGGGGGAACAAACCTCACTCCATTGTAGTTTGAATTCACAGAAGCTGGGGGTGGAGTTCCTGGCTGAGACTTGTGAGTATCTGGGGGGAAAAACCTCACTGCATTGTAGTTTGAATTCACAGAAGCTGGGGGTAGAGTACCTGGCTGATACCTGTGAGTATCTGGGGGAACAAACCTCACTCCATTGTAGTTTGAATTCACAGAAGCTGGGGGTGGAGTTCCTGGCTGTTACCTGTGAGTATCTGGGGGAACAAAGCTCACTCCATTTTATTTTGAATTCACAGACGTTGGGGGTGGAGTTCCTGGCTGAGACCTGTGAGTATCTGTGGAAAAAACCTCACACCATTGTAGTTTGAATTCACAGAAGCTGTGGGTGGAGTTCCTGGCTTAGACCTGTGAGTATCTGGGGGAAAAAACCTCACTCCATTGTAGTTTGAATTCACAGAAGCTGGGGGTGGAGTTCCTGGCTGAGACCTGTGAGTATCTGGCGTAAAAAATCTCACTCCATTGTAGTTTGAATTCACAGAAGCTGGGGGTGGAGTTCCTGGATTAGACCTGTGAGTGTCTGGGGGAAAAAACCTCACTCCATTATAGTTTGAAATTAAAGGAGCTGGGGGTGGACTTCCTGACTGAGACCTGTGAGTATCTGTGGGGAAAAAAACTCACTCCATTGTAGTTTGAATTCACAGGAGCTGGGGGTGGAGTTTCTGGCTGAGACCTGTGAGTATCTGGTGAAGAAAACCTCACTCCATTGTAGTTTGAATTCACAGAAGCTGGTGGTAGAGTACCTGGCTGATACCTGTCCGTATCTGGGGGAAAAAACCTCACTCCATTGTAGTTTGAATTCACAGAAGCTGGGGGTGGACTTCCTGGCTGAGACCTGTGAGTATCTGGGGAAAAAACCTCACTCCGTTGTAGTTTGAATTCACAGAAGCTGGGGGTGCAGTTCCTGGTTTAGACCTGTGAGTGTCTGGGGTAAAAAACCTCACACCATTATAGTTTGAAATTAAAGGAGCTGGGGGTGGACTTCCTGACTGAGACCTGTGAGTATCTGTGGGGGAAAAACTCACTCCATTGTAGTTTGAATTCACAGGAGCTGGGGGTGGAGTTCCTGGCTGAGATTTGTGAGTATCTGGGGGAACAAACCTCACTCCATTGTAGTTTGAATTCACAGAAGCTGGGGGTGGAGTTCCTGGCTGAGACTTGTGAGTATCTGGGGGAAAAAACCTCACTGCATTGTAGTTTGAATTCACAGAAGCTGGGGGTAGAGTACCTGGCTGATACCTGTGAGTATCTGGGGGAACAAACCTCACTCCATTGTAGTTTGAATTCACAGAAGCTGGGGGTGGAGTTCCTGGCTGTTACCTGTGAGTATCTGGGGGAACAAAGCTCACTCCATTTTATTTTGAATTCACAGACGTTGGGGGTGGAGTTCCTGGCTGAGACCTGTGAGTATCTGTGGAAAAAACCTCACACCATTGTAGTTTGAATTCACAGAAGCTGTGGGTGGAGTTCCTGGCTTAGACCTGTGAGTATCTGGGGGAAAAAACCTCACTCCATTGTAGTTTGAATTCACAGAAGCTGGGGGTGGAGTTCCTGGCTGAGACCTGTGAGTATCTGGCGTAAAAAATCTCACTCCATTGTAGTTTGAATTCACAGAAGCTGGGGGTGGAGTTCCTGGATTAGACCTGTGAGTGTCTGGGGGAAAAAACCTCACTCCATTATAGTTTGAAATTAAAGGAGCTGGGGGTGGACTTCCTGACTGAGACCTGTGAGTATCTGTGGGGAAAAAAACTCACTCCATTGTAGTTTGAATTCACAGGAGCTGGGGGTGGAGTTTCTGGCTGAGACCTGTGAGTATCTGGTGAAGAAAACCTCACTCCATTGTAGTTTGAATTCACAGAAGCTGGTGGTAGAGTACCTGGCTGATACCTGTGAGTATCTGGGGGAACAAACCTCACTCCATTGTAGTTTGAATTCACAGAAGCTGGGGGTGGAGTTCCTGGCTGTTACCTGTGAGTATCTGGGGGAACAAAGGTCACTCCATTTTATTTTGAATTCACAGAAGTTGGGGGTGGAGTTCCTGGCTTACACCTGTGAGTATCTGGGGAAAAAACCTCACTCCATTATAGTTTGAATTCACAGAAGCTGTGGGTGGAGTTCCTGGCTTAGACCTGTGAGTATCTGGGGAAAAAAACCTCACTCCATTGTAGTTTGAATTCACAGAAGCTGGGGGTGGAGTTCCTGGCTGAGACCTGTGAGTATCTGGGGTAAAAAACCTCACTCCATTGTAGTTTGAATTCACAGAAGCTTGGGGTGGAGTTCCTGGTTTAGACATGTGAGTGTCTTGGGAAAAAACCTCACTCCATTATAGTTTGAAATTAAAGGAGCTGGGGGTGGACTTCCTGACTGAGACCTGTGAGTATCTGTGGGGAAAAAAACTTACTCCATTGTAGTTTGAATTCACAGAAGCTGGGGGTGGAGTTTCTGGCTGAGACCTGTAAGTATCTGGTGATGAAAACCTCACTCCATTGTAGTTTGAATTCACAGAAGCTGGGGGTGGAGTTCCTGGCTGAGACCTGTGAGTATCTGGGGGAAAAACGTCACTCCATTGTAGTTTGAATTCACAGAAGCTGGGCGTGGAGTTCCTGGCTGAGACCTGTCCGTATCTGGGGGAAAAAACCTCACTTCACTGTAGTTTGAATTCACAGAAGCTGGGGGTGGAGTTCCTGGTTTAGGCCTGTGAGTGTCTCGGGAAAAAAACCTCACTCCATTATAGTTTGAATTCACAGAAGCTGGGGGTGGAGTTCCTGGCTGAGACTTGTGAGTATCTGGGGAAAAAAACTCACACCATTGTAGTTTGAATTCACAGAAGCTGGGGGTGGAGTTCCTGGCTTAGACCTGTGAGTATCTGGGGAAAAAAACCTCACTCCATTGTAGTTTGAATTCACAGAAGCTGGGGTGGAGTTCATGGCTGAGACTTGTGAGTATCTGGGGGAACAAAACCTCACTCCATTGTAGTTTGAATTCACAGAAGCTGGGGGTGGAGTTCCTGGCTTAGACCTGTGAGTGTCTGGGGAAAAAAAACCTCACTCCATTATAGTTTGAAATTAAAGGAGCTGGGGGTGGACTTCCTGACTGAGACCTGTGAGTATCTGTGGGGAAAACAACTCACTCCATTGTAGTTTGAATTCACAGGAGCTGGGGGTGGAGTTCCTGGCTGAGACTTGTGATTATCTGGGGGAAAAAACCTCACTCCATTGTAGTTTGAATTCACAGAAGCTGGGGGTGAAGTTCCTGGCTGAGACCTGTGAGTATCTGGGGGGAAAAACGTCACTCCATTGTAGTTTGAATTCAAAGAAGCTGGGTGTGGAGTTCCTGGCTGAGACCTGTCCGTATCTGGGGGAAAAAACCTCACTTCACTGTAGTTTGAATTCACAGAAGCTGGGGGTGGAGTTCCTGGCTGAGACTTGTGAGTATCTGGGGGAAAAAACCTCACTGCATTGTAGTTTGAATTCACAGAAGCTGGGGGTAGAGTACCTGGCTGATACCTGTGAGTATCTGGGGGAACAAACCTCACTCCATTGTAGTTTGAATTCACAGAAGCTGGGGGTGGAGTTCCTGGCTGTTACCTGTGAGTATCTGGGGGAACAAAGCTCACTCCATTTTATTTTGAATTCACAGACGTTGGGGGTGGAGTTCCTGGCTGAGACCTGTGAGTATCTGTGGAAAAAACCTCACACCATTGTAGTTTGAATTCACAGAAGCTGTGGGTGGAGTTCCTGGCTTAGACCTGTGAGTATCTGGGGGGAAAAACCTCACTCCATTGTAGTTTGAATTCACAGAAGCTGGGGGTGGAGTTCCTGGCTGAGACCTGTGAGTATCTGGCGTAAAAAATCTCACTCCATTGTAGTTTGAATTCACAGAAGCTGGGGGTGGAGTTCCTGGATTAGACCTGTGAGTGTCTGGGGGAAAAAACCTCACTCCATTATAGTTTGAAATTAAAGGAGCTGGGGGTGGACTTCCTGACTGAGACCTGTGAGTATCTGTGGGGAAAAAAACTCACTCCATTGTAGTTTGAATTCACAGGAGCTGGGGGTGGAGTTTCTGGCTGAGACCTGTGAGTATCTGGTGAAGAAAACCTCACTCCATTGTAGTTTGAATTCACAGAAGCTGGTGGTAGAGTACCTGGCTGATACCTGTGAGTATCTGGGGGAACAAACCTCACTCCATTGTAGTTTGAATTCACAGAAGCTGGGGGTGGAGTTCCTGGCTGTTACCTGTGAGTATCTGGGGGAACAAAGGTCACTCCATTTTATTTTGAATTCACAGAAGTTGGGGGTGGAGTTCCTGGCTTACACCTGTGAGTATCTGGGTTAAAAAACCTCACTCCATTATAGTTTGAATTCACAGAAGCTGGGGGTGGAGTTCCTGGCTGAGACCTGTGAGTATCTGTTGAAAAAACCTCACACCATTGTAGTTTGAATTCACAGAAGCTGTGGGTGGAGTTCCTGGCTTAGACCTGTGAGTATCTGGGGAAAAAAACCTCACTCCATTGTAGTTTGAATTCACAGAAGCTGGGGGTGGAGTTCCTGGCTGAGACCTGTGAGTATCTGGGGTAAAAAACCTCACTCCATTGTAGTTTGAATTCACAGAAGCTTGGGGTGGAGTTCCTGGTTTAGACATGTGAGTGTCTTGGGAAAAAACCTCACTCCATTATAGTTTGAAATTAAAGGAGCTGGGGGTGGACTTCCTGACTGAGACCTGTGAGTATCTGTGTGGAAAAAAAACTTACTCCATTGTAGTTTGAATTCACAGAAGCTGGGGGTGAAGTTCCTGGCTGAGACCTGTGAGTATCTGGGGGGAAAAACGTCAATCCATTGTAGTTTGAATTCAAAGAAGCTGGGCGTGGAGTTCCTGGCTGAGACCTGTCCGTATCTGGGGGAAAAAACCTCACTTCACTGTAGTTTGAATTCACAGAAGCTGGGGGTGGAGTTCCTGGTTTAGGCCTGTGAGTGTCTGGGGAAAAAAACCTCACTCCATTATAGTTTAAATTCACAGAAGCTGGGGGTGGAGTTCCTGGCTGAGACCTGTGAGTATCTGGGGAAAAAAACTCACTCCATTGTAGTTTGAATTCACAGAAGCTGGGGTGGAGTTCCTGGCTGAGACTTGTGAGTATCTGGGGGAACAAAACCTCACTCCATTGTAGTTTGAATTCACAGAAGCTGGGGGTGGAGTTCCTGGCTTAGACCTGTGAGTGTCTGGGGAAAAAAACCTCACTCCATTATAGATTGAAATTAAAGGAGCTGGGGGTGGACTTCCTGACTGAGACCTGTGAGTATCTGTGGGGAAAAAAACTTACTGCATTGTAGTTTGAATTCACAGAAGCTGGGGGTGGAGTTCCTGGCTGAGACCTGTGAGTATATGGGGGAAAAAAACTTCACTCCATTGTAGTTTGAATTCACAGAAGCTGGGCGTGGAGTTCCTGGCTGAGACCTGTCCGTATCTGTGGGAAAAAACCTCACTCCATTGTAGTTTGAATTCACAGAAGCTGGGGGTGGACTTCCTGGCTGAGACCTGTGAGTATCTGGGGAAAAAACCTCACTCCGTTGTAGTTTGAATTCACAGAAGCTGGGGGTGCAGTTCCTGGTTTAGACCTGTGAGTGTCTGGGGTAAAAAACCTCACACCATTATAGTTTGAAATTAAAGGAGCTGGGGGTGGACTTCCTGACTGAGACCTGTGAGTATCTGTGGGGGAAAAACTCACTCCATTGTAGTTTGAATTCACAGGAGCTGGGGGTGGAGTTCCTGGCTGAGACTTGTGAGTATCTGGGGGAACAAACCTCACTCCATTGTAGTATGAATTCACAGGAGCTGGGGGTGGAGTTTCTGGCTGAGACCTGTGAGTATCTGGTGAAGAAAACCTCACTCCATTGTAGTTTGAATTCACAGAAGCTGGTGGTAGAGTACATGGCTGATACCTGTGAGTATCTGGGGGAACAAACCTCACTCCATTGTAGTTTGAATTCACAGAAGCTGGGGGTGGAGTTCCTGGCTGTTACCTGTGAGTATCTGGGGGAACAAAGCTCACTCCATTTTATTTTGAATTCACAGAAGTTGGGGGTGGAGTTCCTGGCTTACACCTGTGAGTATCTGGGGAAAAAACCTCACTCCATTATAGTTTGAATTCACAGAAGCTGGGGGTGGAGTTCCTGGCTGAGACCTGTGAGTATCTGTTGAAAAAACCTCACTCCATTGTAGTTTGAATTCACAGAAGCTTGGGGTGGAGTTCCTGGTTTAGACATGTGAGTGTCTTGGGAAAAAACCTCACTCCATTATAGTTTGAAATTAAAGGAGCTGGGGGTGGACTTCCTGACTGAGACCTGTGAGTATCTGTGGGGAAAAAAACTTACTCCATTGTAGTTTGAATTCACAGAAGCTGGGGGTGGAGTTTCTGGCTGAGACCTGTAAGTATCTGGTGATGAAAACCTCACTCCATTGTAGTTTGAATTCACAGAAGCTGGGGGTGGAGTTCCTGGCTGAGACCTGTGAGTATCTGGGGGAAAAAACGTCACTCCATTGTAGTTTGAATTCACAGAAGCTGGGCGTGGAGTTCCTGGCTGAGACCTGTCCGTATCTGGGGGAAAAAACCTCACTTCACTGTAGTTTGAATTCACAGAAGCTGGGGGTGGAGTTCCTGGTTTAGGCCTGTGAGTGTCTCGGGAAAAAAACCTCACTCCATTATAGTTTGAATTCACAGAAGCTGGGGGTGGAGTTCCTGGCTGAGACCTGTGAGTATCTGGGGAAAAAAACTCACACCATTGTAGTTTGAATTCACAGAAGCTGGGGGTGGAGTTCCTGGCTTAGACCTGTGAGTATCTGGGGAAAAAAACCTCACTCCATTGTAGTTTGAATTCACAGAAGCTGGGGGTGGAGTTCCTGGCTGAGACCTGTGAGTATCTGGGGTAAAAAAACCTCACTCCATTGTAGTTTGAATTCACAGAAGCTGGGGTGGAGTTCCTGGCTGAGACTTGTGAGTATCTGGGGGAACAAAACCTCACTCCATTGTAGTTTGAATTCACAGAAGCTGGGGGTGGAGTTCCTGGCTTAGACCTGTGAGTGTCTGGGGAATAAAAACCTCACTCCATTATAGTTTGAAATTAAAGGAGCTGGGGGTGGACTTCCTGACTGAGACCTGTGAGTATCTGTGGGGAAAACAACTCACTCCATTGTAGTTTGAATTCACAGGAGCTGGGGGTGGAGTTCCTGGCTGAGACTTGTGATTATCTGGGGGAAAAAACCTCACTCCATTGTAGTTTGAATTCACAGAAGCTGGGGGTGAAGTTCCTGGCTGAGACCTGTGAGTATCTGGTGGGAAAAACGTCACTCCATTGTAGTTTGAATTCACAGAAGCTGGGCGTGGAGTTCCTGGCTGAGACCTGTCCGTATCTGGGGGAAAAAACCTCACTTCACTGTAGTTTGAATTCACAGAAGCTGGGGGTGGAGTTCCTGGTTTAGGCCTGTGAGTGTCTGGGGAAAAAAACCTCACTCCATTATAGTTTAAATTCACAGAAGCTGGGGGTGGAGTTCCTGGCTGAGACCTGTGAGTATCTGGGGAAAAAAACTCACACCATTGTAGTTTGAATTCACAGAAGCTGGGGTGGAGTTCCTGGCTGAGACTTGTGAGTATCTGGGTGAACAAAACCTCACTCCATTGTAGTTTGAATTCACAGAAGCTGGGGGTGGAGTTCCTGGCTTAGACCTGTGAGTGTCTGGGGAAAAAAACCTCACTCCATTATAGTTTGAAATTAAAGGAGCTGGGGGTGGACTTCCTGACTGAGACCTGTGAGTATCTGTGGGGAAAACAACTCACTCCATTGTAGTTTGAATTCACAGGAGCTGGGGGTGGAGTTCCTGGCTGAGACTTGTGAGTATCTGGGGGAAAAAACATCACTCCATTGTAGTTTGAATTCACAGAAGCTGGGGGTGAAGTTCCTGGCTGAGACTTGTGAGTATCTGGGGGAAAAAACCTCACTCCATTGTAGTTTGAATTCACAGAAGCTGTGGGTGGAGTTTCTGGCTGAGACCTGTGAGTATCTGGTGAAGAAAACCTCACTCCATTGTAGTTTGAATTCACAGAAGCTGGGGGTATAGTACCTGGCTGATACCTGTGAGTATCTGGGGGAACAAACCTCACTCCATTGTAGTTTGAATTCACAGAAGCTGAAGGTGGAGTTCCTGGCTGTTACCTGTGAGTATCTGGGGGAACAAGGCTCACTCCATTATATTTTGAATTCACAGAAGTTGGGGGTGGAGTTCCTGGCTTACACCTGTGAGTATCTGGGGAAAAAACCTCACTCCATTGTAGTTTGAATTCACAGAAGCTGGGGGTGGAGTTCCTGGTTTAGGCCTGTGAGTGTCTGGGGAAAAAAACCTCACTCCATTATAGTTTGAATTCACAGAAGCTGGGGGTGGAGTTCCTGGCTGAGACCTGTGAGTATCTGGGGAAAAACCTCACACCATTGTAGTTTGAATTCACAGAAGCTGTGGGTGGAGTTCCTGGCTTAGACCTTTGAGTATCTGGGGAAAAAAACCTCACTCCATTGTAGTTTGAATTAACAGAAGCTGGGGGTGGAGTTCCTGGTTTAGACATGTGAGTGTCTGGGGAAAAAAACCTCACTCCATTATAGTTTGAAATTAAAGGAGCTGGGGGTGGACTTCCTGACTGAGACCTGTGAGTATCTAGTGATGAAAACCTCACTCCATTGTAGTTTGAATTCACAGAAGCTGGGGGTGGAGTTCCTGGCTGAGACCTGTGAGTATATGGGGGAAAAAACCTCACTCCATTGTAGTTTGAATTCACAGAAGCTGGGCGTGGAGTTCCTGGCTGAGACCTGTCCGTATCTGGGGGAATAAACCTCACTCCATTGTAGTTTGAATTCACAGAAGCTGGGGGTGGACTTCCTGGCTGAGACCTGTGAGTATCTGGGGAAAAAACCTCACTCCGTTGTAGTTTGAATTCACAGAAGCTGGGGGTGGAGTTCCTGGTTTAGACCTGTGAGTGTCTGTGGAAAAAAACCTCACTCCATTGTAGTTTGAATTCACAGAAGCTGGGGGTGGAGTTCCTGGCTGATACTTGTGAGTATCTGGGGGAAAAAACCTCACTCCATTGTAGTTTGAATAAACAGAAGCTGGGGGTGGAGTTCCTGCCTGAAACCTGTGAGTATCTGGGGTAAAAAACCTCCCTCCATTGTAGTTTGAATTCACAGAAGCTGGGGGTGGAGTTCCTGGTTTAGACCTGTGAGTGTCTGGGGAAAAAAACCTCACTCCATTATAGTTTGAAATTAAAGAAGCTGGGGGTGGATTTCCTGACTGAGACCTGTGAGTATCTGTGGGGAAAAAAACTTACTCCATTGTAGTTTGAATTCATAGGAGCTGGGGGTGGAGTTCCTGGCTGAGACTTGTGAGTATCTGGGGGAACAAAACCTCACTCCATTGTAGTTTGAATTCACAGAAGCTGGGGGTGGAGTTCCTGGCTGAGACTTGTGAGTATCTGGGGGAAAAAACCTCACTGCATTGTAGTTTGAATTCATAGAAGCTGGGGGTGGAGTTCCTGGCTGAGACCTGTGAGTATCTGGGGGAAAAAACCTCACTGCATTGTAGTTTGAATTCACAGAAGCTTTGGGTGGAATTTCTGGCTGAGACCTGTGAGTATCTGGTGAAGAAAACCTCACTCCACTGTAGTTTGAATTCACAGAAGCTGGGGGTGGAGTTCCTGGCTGTTACCTGTGAGTATCTGGGGGAACAAAGCTCACTCCATTTTATTTTGAATTCACAGAAGTTGGGGGTGGAGTTCCTGGCTTACACCTGTGTGTATCTGTGGAAAAAACCTCACACCATTGTAGTTTGAATTCACAGAAGCTGTGGGTGGAGTTCCTGGCTTAGACCTGTGAGTATCTGGGGAAAAAACCTCACTCCGCTGTAGTTTGAATTCACAGAAGCTGGGGGTGGAGTTCCTGGCTGAGACCTGTGAGTATCTGGCGTAAAAAACCTCACTCCATTGTAGTTTGAATTCACAGAAGCTGGGGGTGGAGTTCCTGGTTTAGACATGTGAGTGTCTGGGGAAAAAACCCTCACTCCATTATAGTTTGAAATTAAAGGAGCTGGGGGTGGACTTCCTGACTGAGACCTGTGAGTATCTGTGGGGAAAAAAACTTACTCCATTGTAGTTTGAATTCACAGAAGCTGGGGGTGGAGTTTCTGGCTGAGACCTGTAAGTATCTGGTGATGAAAACCTCACTCCATTGTAGTTTGAATTCACAGAAGCTGGGGGTGGAGTTCCTGGCTGAGACTTGTGAGTATCTGGGGGAACAAAACCTCACTCCATTGTAGTTTGAATTCACAGAAGGTGGGGTGCAGTTCCTGGTTTAGACCTGTGAGTGTCTGGGGAAAAAAACCTCACTCCATTATAGTTTGAAATTAAAGGAGCTGGGGGTGGACTTCCTGACTGAGACCTGTGAGTATCTGTGTGGAAAAAAAACTTACTCCATTGTAGTTTGAATTCACAGGAGCTAGGAGTGGAGTTCCTGGCTGAGACCCATGAGTATCTGGGGGAAAAAACCTCACTCCATTGTAATTTGAATTCACAGAAGCTGGGGGTGGAGTTCCTGACTGAGACCTGTGAGTATCTGTGGGGAAAAAAACTTACTCCATTTTATTTTGAATTCACAGAAGTTGGGGGTGGAGTTCCTGGCTTACACCTGTGAGTATCTGGGGAAAAAACCTCACTCCATTGTAGTTTGAATTCACAGAAGCTGGGGGTGGAGTTCCTGGCTGAGACTTGTGAGTATCTGGGGGAACAAAACCTCACTCCATTGTAGTTTGAATTCACAGAAACTGGGGTGCAGTTCCTGGTTTAGACCTGTGAGTGTCTGGGGAAAAAAACCTCACTCTATTATAGTTTGAAATTAAAGGAGCTGGGGGTGGACCTCCTGACTGAGACCTGTGAGTATCTGTGTGGAAAAAAAACTTACTCCATTGTAGTTTGAATTCACAGGAGGTGGGGGTGGAGTTCCTGGCTGAGACCCGTGAGTATCTGGGGGAAAAAACCTCACTCCATTGTAATTTGAATTCACAGAAGCTGGGGGTGGAGTTCCTGGCTGAGTCTTGTGAGTATCTGGGGGAAAAAACCTCACTGCATTGTAGTTTGAATTCACAGAGGCTATGGATGGAGTTTCTGGCTGAGACCTGTGAGTATCTGGTGAAGAAAACCTCACTCCATTGTAGTTTGAATTCACAGAAGCTGGGGGTAGAGTACCTGGCTGATACCTGTGAGTATCTGGGGGAACAAACCTCACTCCACTGTAGTTTGAATTCACAGAAGCTGGGGGTGGAGTTCCTGGCTGTTACCTGTGAGTATCTGGGGGAACAAAGCTCACTCTATTTTATTTTGAATTCACAGAAGTTGGGGGTGGAGTTCCTGGCTTACACCTGTGAGTATCTGGGGAAAAAACCTCACTCCATTATAGTTTGAATTCACAGAAGCTGGGGGTGGAGTTCCTGGCTTAGACCTGTGTGTATCTGTGGAAAAAACCTCACACCATTGTAGTTTGAATTCACAGAAGCTGGGGGTGGAGTTCCTGGCTGAGACCCGTGAGTATCTGGGGGAAAAAACCTCACTGCATTGTAGTTTGAATTCATAGAAGCTGGGGGTGGAGTTCCTGGCTGAGACCTGTGAGTATCTGGGGGAAAAAACCTCACTGCATTGTAGTTTGAATTCACAGAAGCTTTGGGTGGAATTTCTGGCTGAGACCTGTGAGTATCTGGTGAAGAAAACCACACTCCACTGTAGTTTGAATTCACAGAAGCTGGGGGTGGAGTTCCTGGCTGTTACCTGTGAGTATCTGGGGGAACAAAGCTCACTCCATTTTGTTTTGAATTCACAGAAGTTGGGGGTGGAGTTCCTGGCTTACACCTGTGTGTATCTGTGGAAAAAACCTCACACCATTGTAGTTTGAATTCACAGAAGCTGGGGGTGGAGTTTCTGGCTGAGACCTGTAAGTATCTGGTGATGAAAACCTCACTCCATTGTAGTTTGAATTCACAGAAGCTGGGGGTGGAGTTCCTGGCTGAGACTTGTGAGTATCTGGGGGAACAAAACCTCACTCCATTGTAGTTTGAATTCACAGAAGGTGGGGTGCAGTTCCTGGTTTAGACCTGTGAGTGTCTGGGGAAAAAAACCTCACTCCATTATAGTTTGAAATTAAAGGAGCTGGGGGTGGACTTCCTGACTGAGACCTGTGAGTATCTGTGTGGAAAAAAACTTACTCCATTGTAGTTTGAATTCACAGGAGCTGGGGGTGGAGTTCCTGGCTGAGACCTGTGAGTATCTGGGGGAAAAAACCTCACTCCATTGTAATTTGAATTCACAGAAGCTGGGGGTGGAGTTCCTGGCTGAGACCTGTGAGTATCTGGGGGAACAAAACCTCACTCCATTGTAGTTTGAATTCACAGAAGCTGGGGTGCAGTTCCTGGTTTAGACCTGTGAGTGTCTGGGGAAAAAAACCTCACTCCATTATAGTTTGAAATTAAAGGAGCTGGGGGTGGACTTCCTGACTGAGACCTGTGAGTATCTGTGTGGAAAAAAAACTTACTCCATTGTAGTTTGAATTCACAGGAGCTAGGAGTGGAGTTCCTGGCTGAGACCCGTGAGTATCTGGGGGAAAAAACCTCACTCCATTGTAATTTGAATTCACAGAAGCTGGGGGTGGAGTTCCTGACTGAGACCTGTGAGTATCTGTGGGGAAAAAAACTTACTCCATTTTATTTTGAATTCACAGAAGTTGGGGGTGGAGTTCCTGGCTTACACCTGTGAGTATCTGGGGAAAAAACCTCACTCCATTGTAGTTTGAATTCACAGAAGCTGGGGGTGGAGTTCCTGGCTGAGACTTGTGAGTATCTGGGGGAACAAAACCTCACTCCATTGTAGTTTGAATTCACAGAAACTGGGGTGCAGTTCCTGGTTTAGACCTGTGAGTGTCTGGGGAAAAAAACCTCACTCCATTATAGTTTGAAATTAAAGGAGCTGGGGGTGGACCTCCTGACTGAGACCTGTGAGTATCTGTGTGGAAAAAAAACTTACTCCATTGTAGTTTGAATTCACAGGAGGTGGGGGTGGAGTTCCTGGCTGAGACCCGTGAGTATCTGGGGGAAAAAACCTCACTCCATTGTAATTTGAATTCACAGAAGCTGGGGGTGGAGTTCCTGGCTGAGTCTTGTGAGTATCTGGGGGAAAAAACCTCACTGCATTGTAGTTTGAATTCACAGAGGCTGTGGATGGAGTTTCTGGCTGAGACCTGTGAGTATCTGTGGGGAAAAAAACTTACTCCATTGTAGTTTGAATTCAAAGGAGCTGGGGGTGGAGTTCCTGGCTGAGACTTGTGAGTATCTGGGGGAACAAAACCTCACTCCATTGTAGTTTGAATTCACAGAAGCTGGGGGTGGAGTTCCTGGCTGAGACTTGTGAGTATCTGGGGGAAAAAACCTCACTGCATTGTAGTTTGAATTCATAGAAGCTGGGGGTGGAGTTCCTGGCTGAGACCTGTGAGTATCTGGGGGAAAAAACCTCACTGCATTGTAGTTTGAATTCACAGAAGCTTTGGGTGGAATTTCTGGCTGAGACCTGTGAGTATCTGGTGAAGAAAACCTCACTCCACTGTAGTTTGAATTCACAGAAGCTGGGGGTGGAGTTCCTGGCTGTTACCTGTGAGTATCTGGGGGAACAAAGCTCACTCCATTTTATTTTGAATTCACAGAAGTTGGGGGTGGAGTTCCTGGCTTACACCTGTGTGTATCTGTGGAAAAAACCTCACACCATTGTAGTTTGAATTCACAGAAGCTGTGGGTGGAGTTCCTGGCTTAGACCTGTGAGTATCTGGGGAAAAAACCTCACTCCGCTGTAGTTTGAATTCACAGAAGCTGGGGGTGGAGTTCCTGGCTGAGACCTGTGAGTATCTGGCGTAAAAAACCTCACTCCATTGTAGTTTGAATTCACAGAAGCTGGGGGTGGAGTTCCTGGTTTAGACATGTGAGTGTCTGGGGAAAAAACCCTCACTCCATTATAGTTTGAAATTAAAGGAGCTGGGGGTGGACTTCCTGACTGAGACCTGTGAGTATCTGTGGGGAAAAAAACTTACTCCATTGTAGTTTGAATTCACAGAAGCTGGGGGTGGAGTTTCTGGCTGAGACCTGTAAGTATCTGGCGTAAAAAACCTCACTCCATTGTAGTTTGAATTCACAGAAGGTGGGGTGCAGTTCCTGGGTTAGACCTGTGAGTGTCTGGGGAAAAAAACCTCACTCCATTATAGTTTGAAATTAAAGGAGCTGGGGGTGGACTTCCTGACTGAGACCTGTGAGTATCTGTGTGGAAAAAAACTTACTCCATTGTAGTTTGAATTCACAGGAGCTGGGGGTGGAGTTCCTGGCTGAGACCTGTGAGTATCTGGGGGAAAAAACCTCACTCCATTGTAATTTGAATTCACAGAAGCTGGGGGTGGAGTTCCTGGCTGAGACCTGTGAGTATCTGGGGGAACAAAACCTCACTCCATTGTAGTTTGAATTCACAGAAGCTGGGGTGCAGTTCCTGGTTTAGACCTGTGAGTGTCTGGGGAAAAAAACCTCACTCCATTATAGTTTGAAATTAAAGGAGCTGGGGGTGGACTTCCTGACTGAGACCTGTGAGTATCTGTGTGGAAAAAAAACTTACTCCATTGTAGTTTGAATTCACAGGAGCTAGGAGTGGAGTTCCTGGCTGAGACCCGTGAGTATCTGGGGGAAAAAACCTCACTCCATTGTAATTTGAATTCACAGAAGCTGGGGGTGGAGTTCCTGACTGAGACCTGTGAGTATCTGTGGGGAAAAAAACTTACTCCATTTTATTTTGAATTCACAGAAGTTGGGGGTGGAGTTCCTGGCTTACACCTGTGAGTATCTGGGGAAAAAACCTCACTCCATTGTAGTTTGAATTCACAGAAGCTGGGGGTGGAGTTCCTGACTGAGACCTCTGAGTATCTGTGTGGAAAAAAACTTACTCCATTTTATTTTGAATTCACAGAAGTTGGGGGTGGAGTTCCTGGCTTACACCTGTGAGTATCTGGGGAAAAAACCTCACTCCATTATAGTTTGAAATTAAAGGAGCTGGGGGTGGACCTCCTGACTGAGACCTGTGAGTATCTGTGTGGAAAAAAAACTTACTCCATTGTAGTTTGAATTCACAGGAGGTGGGGGTGGAGTTCCTGGCTGAGACCCGTGAGTATCTGGGGGAAAAAACCTCACTGCATTGTAGTTTGAATTCACAGAGGCTGTGGATGGAGTTTCTGGCTGAGACCTGTGAGTATCTGGTGAAGAAAACCTCACTCCATTGTAGTTTGAATTCACAGAAGCTGGGGGTAGAGTACCTGGCTGATACCTGTGAGTATCTGGGGGAACAAACCTCACTCCACTGTAGTTTGAATTCACAGAAGCTGGGGGTGGAGTTCCTGGCTGTTACCTGTGAGTATCTGGGGGAACAAAGCTCACTCTATTTTATTTTGAATTCACAGAAGTTGGGGGTGGAGTTCCTGGCTTACACCTGTGAGTATCTGGGGAAAAAACCTCACTCCATTATAGTTTGAATTCACAGAAGCTGGGGGTGGAGTTCCTGGCTTAGACCTGTGTGTATCTGTGGAAAAAACCTCACACCATTGTAGTTTGAATTCACAGAAGCTGGGGGTGGAGTTCCTGGCTGAGACCCGTGAGTATCTGGGGGAAAAAACCTCACTGCATTGTAGTTTGAATTCATAGAAGCTGGGGGTGGAGTTCCTGGCTGAGACCTGTGAGTATCTGGGGGAAAAAACCTCACTGCATTGTAGTTTGAATTCACAGAAGCTTTGGGTGGAATTTCTGGCTGAGACCTGTGAGTATCTGGTGAAGAAAACCTCACTCCACTGTAGTTTGAATTCACAGAAGCTGGGGGTGGAGTTCCTGGCTGTTACCTGTGAGTATCTGGGGGAACAAAGCTCACTCCATTTTATTTTGAATTCACAGAAGTTGGGGGTGGAGTTCCTGGCTTACACCTGTGTGTATCTGTGGAAAAAACCTCACACCATTGTAGTTTGAATTCACAGAAGCTGTGGGTGGAGTTCCTGGCTTAGACCTGTGAGTATCTGGGGAAAAAACCTCACTCCGCTGTAGTTTGAATTCACAGAAGCTGGGGGTGGAGTTCCTGGCTGAGACCTGTGAGTATCTGGCGTAAAAAACCTCACTCCATTGTAGTTTGAATTCACAGAAGCTGGGGGTGGAGTTCCTGGTTTAGACATGTGAGTGTCTGGGGAAAAAAACCTCACTCCATTATAGTTTGAAATTAAAGGAGCTGGGGGTGGACTTCCTGACTGAGACCTGTGAGTATCTGTGGGGAAAAAAACTTACTCCATTGTAGTTTGAATTCACAGAAGCTGGGGGTGGAGTTTCTGGCTGAGACCTGTAAGTATCTGGTGATGAAAACCTCACTCCATTGTAGTTTGAATTCACAGAAGCTGGGGGTGGAGTTCCTGGCTGAGACTTGTGAGTATCTGGGGGAACAAAACCTCACTCCATTGTAGTTTGAATTCACAGAAGGTGGGGTGCAGTTCCTGGTTTAGACCTGTGAGTGTCTGGGGAAAAAAACCTCACTCCATTATAGTTTGAAATTAAAGGAGCTGGGGGTGGACTTCCTGACTGAGACCTGTGAGTATCTGTGTGGAAAAAAACTTACTCCATTGTAGTTTGAATTCACAGGAGCTGGGGGTGGAGTTCCTGGCTGAGACCTGTGAGTATCTGGGGGAAAAAACCTCACTCCATTGTAATTTGAATTCACAGAAGCTGGGGGTGGAGTTCCTGGCTGAGACCTGTGAGTATCTGGGGGAACAAAACCTCACTCCATTGTAGTTTGAATTCACAGAAGCTGGGGTGCAGTTCCTGGTTTAGACCTGTGAGTGTCTGGGGAAAAAAACCTCACTCCATTATAGTTTGAAATTAAAGGAGCTGGGGGTGGACTTCCTGACTGAGACCTGTGAGTATCTGTGTGGAAAAAAAACTTACTCCATTGTAGTTTGAATTCACAGGAGCTAGGAGTGGAGTTCCTGGCTGAGACCCGTGAGTATCTGGGGGAAAAAACCTCACTCCATTGTAATTTGAATTCACAGAAGCTGGGGGTGGAGTTCCTGACTGAGACCTGTGAGTATCTGTGGGGAAAAAAACTTACTCCATTTTATTTTGAATTCACAGAAGTTGGGGGTGGAGTTCCTGGCTTACACCTGTGAGTATCTGGGGAAAAAACCTCACTCCATTGTAGTTTGAATTCACAGAAGCTGGGGGTGGAGTTCCTGGCTGAGACTTGTGAGTATCTGGGGGAACAAAACCTCACTCCATTGTAGTTTGAATTCACAGAAGCTGGGGTGCAGTTCCTGGTTTAGACCTGTGAGTGTCTGGGGAAAAAAACCTCACTCCATTATAGTTTGAAATTAAAGGAGCTGGGGGTGGACTTCCTGACTGAGACCTGTGAGTATCTGTGTGGAAAAAAAACTTACTCCATTGTAGTTTGAATTCACAGGAGCTAGGAGTGGAGTTCCTGGCTGAGACCCGTGAGTATCTGGGGGAAAAAACCTCACTCCATTGTAATTTGAATTCACAGAAGCTGGGGGTGGAGTTCCTGACTGAGACCTGTGAGTATCTGTGGGGAAAAAAACTTACTCCATTTTATTTTGAATTCACAGAAGTTGGGGGTGGAGTTCCTGGCTTACACCTGTGAGTATCTGGGGAAAAAACCTCACTCCATTGTAGTTTGAATTCACAGAAGCTGGGGGTGGAGTTCCTGGCTGAGACTTGTGAGTATCTGTGGGGAACAAAACCTCACTCCATTGTAGTTTGAATTCACAGAAACTGGGGTGCAGTTCCTGGTTTAGACCTGTGAGTGTCTGGGGAAAAAAACCTCACTCCATTATAGTTTGAAATTAAAGGAGCTGGGGGTGGACCTCCTGACTGAGACCTGTGAGTATCTGTGTGGAAAAAAAACTTACTCCATTGTAGTTTGAATTCACAGGAGGTGGGGGTGGAGTTCCTGGCTGAGACCCGTGAGTATCTGGGGGAAAAAAACCTCACTCCATTGTAATTTGAATTCACAGAAGCTGGGGGTGGAGTTCCTGGCTGAGTCTTGTGAGTATCTGGGGGAAAAAACCTCACTGCATTGTAGTTTGAATTCGCAGAGGCTGTGGATGAAGTTTCTGGCTGAGACCTGTGAGTATCTGGTGAAGAAAACCTCACTCCATTGTAGTTTGAATTCACAGAAGCTGGGGGTAGAGTACCTGGCTGATACCTGTGAGTATCTGGGGGAACAAACCTCAATCCACTGTAGTTTGAATTCACAGAAGCTGGGGGTGGAGTTCCTGGCTGTTACCTGTGAGTATCTGGGGGAACAAAGCTCACTCTATTTTATTTTGAATTCACAGAAGTTGGGGGTGGAGTTCCTGGCTTACACCTGTGAGTATCTGGGGAAAAAACCTCACTCCATTATAGTTTGAATTCACAGAAGCTGGGGGTGGAGTTCCTGGCTTAGACCTGTGTGTATCTGTGGAAAAAACCTCACACCATTGTAGTTTGAATTCACAGAAGCTGTGGGTAGAATTCCTGGCTTAGACCTGTGAGTATCTGGGGAAAAAAACCTCACTCCGTTGTAGTTTGAATTCACAGAAGCTGGGGGTGGAGTTCCTAGCTGAGACCTGTGAGTATCTGGCGTAAAAAACCTCACTCCATTGTAGTTTGAATTCACAGAAGCTGGGGGTGGAGTTCCTGGTTTAGACATGTGAGTGTCTGGGGAAAAAAACCTCACTCCATTATAGTTTGAAATTAAAGGAGCTGGGGGTGGACTTCCTGACTGAGACCTGTGAGTATCTGAGGGGAAAAAAACTTACTCCATTGTAGTTTGAATTCACAGAAGCTGGGGGTGGAGTTTCTGGCTGAGACCCGTGAGTATCTGGGGGAAAAAACCTCACTCCATTGTAATTTGAATTCACAGAAGCTGGGGATGGAGTTCCTGGCTGAGACCTGTGAGTATCTGGGGGAACAAAACCTCACTCCATTGTAGTTTGAATTCACAGAAGCTGGGGTGCAGTTCCTGGTTTAGACCTGTGAGTGTCTGGGGAAAAAACCTCACTCCATTATAGTTTGAAATTAAAGGAGCTGGGGGTGGACTTCCTGACTGAGACCTGTGAGTATCTGTGTGGAAAAAAAACTTACTCCATTGTAGTTTGAATTCAGAGGAGCTAGGAGTGGAGTTCCTGGCTGAGACCCGTGAGTATCTGGGGGAAAAAACCTCACTCCATTGTAATTTGAATTCACAGAAGCTGGGGGTGGAGTTCCTGACTGAGACCTGTGAGTATCTGTGGGGAAAAAAACTTACTCCATTTTATATTGAATTCACAGAAGTTGGGGGTGGAGTTCCTGGCTTACACCTGTGAGTATCTGGCGAAAAAACCTCACTCCATTGTAGTTTGAATTCACAGAAGCTGGGGGTGGAGTTCCTGGCTGAGACCTGTGAGTATCTGGGGAAAAAAACTCACTCCATTGTAGTTTGAATTCACAGAAGCTGGGGGTGGAGTTCCTGGCTGAGACCTGTGAGTGTCTGCGGGAAAAAAACTTACTCCATTGTAGTTTGAATTCACAGAAGCTTGGGGTGGAGTTCCTGGCTGAGACTTGTGAGTATCTGGGGGAACAAAACCTCACTCCATTGTAGTTTGAATTCACAGAAACTGGGGTGCAGTTCCTGGTTTAGACCTGTGAGTGTCTGGGGAAAAAAACCTCACTCCATTATAGTTTGAAATTAAAGGAGCTGGGGGTGGACTTCCTGACTGAGACCTGTGAGTATCTGTGTGGAAAAAAAACTTACTCCATTGTAGTTTGAATTCACAGGAGCTGGGGGTGGAGTTCCTGGCTGAGACTTGTGAGTATCTGGGGGAAAAAACCTCACTGCATTGTAGTTTGAATTCACAGAAGCTGGGGGTGGAGTTCCTGGCTGAGACCTGTGAGTATCTGGGGGAAAAAACCTCACTGCATTGTAGTTTGAATTCACAGAAGCTTTGGGTGGAATTTCTGGCTGAGACCTGTGAGTATCTGGTGAAGAAAACCTCACTCCACTGTAGTTTGAATTCACAGAAGCTGGGGGTGGAGTTCCTGGCTGTTACCTGTGAGTATCTGGGGGAACAAAGCTCACTCCATTATATTTTGAATTCACAGAAGTTGGGGGTGGAGTTCCTGGCTTACACCTGTGTGTATCTGTGGAAAAAACCTCACACCATTGTAGTTTGAATTCACAGAAGCTGTGGGTGGAGTTCCTGGCTTAGACCTGTGAGTATCTGGCGTAAAAAACCTCACTCCATTGTAGTTTGAATACACAGAAGCTGGGGGTGGAGTTCCTGGTTTAGACATGTGAGTGTCTGGGGAAAAAAACCTCACTCCATTATAGTTTGAAATTAAAGGAGCTGGGGGTGGACTTCCTGACTGAGACCTGTGAGTATCTGTGGGGAAAAAAACTTACTCCATTGTAGTTTGAATTCACAGAAGCTGGGGGTGGAGTTTCTGGCTGAGACCTGTAAGTACCTGGTGATGAAAACCTCACTCCATTGTAGTTTGAATTCACAGAAGCTGGGGGTGGAGTTCCTGGCTGAGACTTGTGAGTATCTGGGGGAACAAAACCTCACTCCATTGTAGTTTGAATTCACAGAAGGTGGGGTGCAGTTCCTGGTTTAGACCTGTGAGTGTCTGGGGAAAAAAACCTCACTCCATTATAGTTTGAAATTAAAGGAGCTGGGGGTGGACTTCCTACCTGAGACCTGTGAGTATCTGTGTGGAAAAAAACTTACTCCATTGTAGTTTGAATTCACAGGAGCTGGGGGTGGAGTTCCTGGCTGAGACCTGTGAGTATCTGGGGGAAAAAACCTCACTCCATTGTAGTTTGAATTCACAGAAGCTGGGGGTGGAGTTCCTGGTTTAGACATGTGAGTGTCTGGGGAAAAAAACCTCACTCCATTATAGTTTGAAATTAAAGGAGCTGGGGGTGGACTTCCTGACTGAGACCTGTGAGTATCTGTGGGGAAAAAAACTTACTCCATTGTAGTTTGAATTCACAGAAGCTGGGGGTGGAGTTTCTGGCTGAGACCCGTGAGTATCTGGGGGAAAAAACCTCACTCCATTGTAATTTGAATTCACAGAAGCTGGGGGTGGAGTTCCTGGCTGAGACCTGTGAGTATCTGGGGGAACAAAACCTCACTCCATTGTAGTTTGAATTCACAGAAGCTGGGGTGCAGTTCCTGGTTTAGACCTGTGAGTGTCTGGGGAAAAAACCTCACTCCATTATAGTTTGAAATTAAAGGAGCTGGGGGTGGACTTCCTGACTGAGACCTGTGAGTATCTGTGTGGAAAAAAAACTTACTCCATTGTAGTTTGAATTCAGAGGAGCTAGGAGTGGAGTTCCTGGCTGAGACCCGTGAGTATCTGGGGGAAAAAACCTCACTCCATTGTAATTTGAATTCACAGAAGCTGGGGGTAGAGTTCCTGACTGAGACCTGTGAGTATCTGTGGGGAAAAAAACTTACTCCATTTTATATTGAATTCACAGAAGTTGGGGGTGGAGTTCCTGGCTGAGACCTGTGAGTATCTGGGGAAAAAAACTCACTCCATTGTAGTTTGAATTCACAGAAGCTGGGGGTGGAGTTCCTGGCTGAGACCTGTGAGTGTCTGCGGGAAAAAAACTTACTCCATTGTAGTTTGAATTCACAGAAGCTTGGGGTGGAGTTCCTGGCTGAGACTTGTGAGTATCTGGGGGAACAAAACCTCACTCCATTGTAGTTTGAATTCACAGAAACTGGGGTGCAGTTCCTGGTTTAGACCTGTGAGTGTCTGGGGAAAAAAACCTCACTCCATTATAGTTTGAAATTAAAGGAGCTGGGGGTGGACTTCCTGACTGAGACCTGTGAGTATCTGTGTGGAAAAAAAACTTACTCCATTGTAGTTTGAATTCACAGGAGCTGGGGGTGGAGTTCCTGGCTGAGACTTGTGAGTATCTGGGGGAAAAAACCTCACTGCATTGTAGTTTGAATTCACAGAAGCTGTGGGTGGAGTTCCTGGCTTAGACCTGTGAGTATCTGGCGTAAAAAACCTCACTCCATTGTAGTTTGAATACACAGAAGCTGGGGGTGGAGTTCCTGGTTTAGACATGTGAGTGTCTGGGGAAAAAAACCTCACTCCATTATAGTTTGAAATTAAAGGAGCTGGGGGTGGACTTCCTGACTGAGACCTGTGAGTATCTGTGGGGAAAAAAACTTACTCCATTGTAGTTTGAATTCACAGAAGCTGGGGGTGGAGTTTCTGGCTGAGACCTGTAAGTACCTGGTGATGAAAACCTCACTCCATTGTAGTTTGAATTCACAGAAGCTGGGGGTGGAGTTCCTGGCTGAGACTTGTGAGTATCTGGGGGAACAAAACCTCACTCCATTGTAGTTTGAATTCACAGAAGGTGGGGTGCAGTTCCTGGTTTAGACCTGTGAGTGTCTGGGGAAAAAAACCTCACTCCATTATAGTTTGAAATTAAAGGAGCTGGGGGTGGACTTCCTACCTGAGACCTGTGAGTATCTGTGTGGAAAAAAACTTACTCCATTGTAGTTTGAATTCACAGAAGCTGGGGGTGGAGTTCCTGGCTGAGACCTGTGAGTATCTGGGGGAACAAAACCTCACTCCATTGTAGTTTGAATTCACAGAAGCTGGGGTTCAGTTCCTGGTTTAGACCTGTGAGTGTCTGGGGAAAAAAACCTCACTCCATTATAGTTTGAAATTAAAGGAGCTGGGGGTGGACTTCCTGACTGAGACCTGTGAGTATCTTTGTGGAAAAAAAACTTACTCCATTGTAGTTTGAATTCACAGGAGCTAGGAGTGGAGTTCCTGGCTGAGACCCGTGAGTATCTGGGGGAAAAAACCTCACTCCATTGTAATTTGAATTCACAGAAGCTGGGGGTGGAGTTCCTGACTGAGACCTGTGAGTATCTGTGGGGAAAAAAACTTACTCCATTTTATTTTGAATTCACAGAAGTTGGGGGTGGAGTTCCTGGCTTACACCTGTGAGTATCTGGGGAAAAAACCTCACTCCATTGTAGTTTGAATTCACAGAAGCTGGGGGTGGAGTTCCTGGCTGAGACTTGTGAGTATCTGGGGGAACAAAACCTCACTCCATTGTAGTTTGAATTCACAGAAACTGGGGTGCAGTTCCTGGTTTAGACCTGTGAGTGTCTGGGGGAAAAAAGCTCACTCCATTATAGTTTGAAATTAAAGGAGCTGGGGGTGGACCTCCTGACTGAGACCTGTGAGTATCTGTGGGGAAAAAAACTTACTCCATTGTAGTTTGAATTCACAGAAGCTGGGGGTGGAGTTTCTGGCTGAGACCTGTAAGTACCTGGTGATGAAAACCTCACTCCATTGTAGTTTGAATTCACAGAAGCTGGGGTGCAGTTCCTGGTTTAGACCTGTGAGTGTCTGGGGAAAAAAACCTCACTCCATTATAGTTTGAAATTAAAGGAGCTGGGGGTGGACTTCCTGACTGAGACCTGTGAGTATCTGTGTGGAAAAAAAACTTACTCCATTGTAGTTTGAAATCACAGGAGCTAGGAGTGGAGTTCCTGGCTGAGACCCGTGAGTATCTGGGGGAAAAAACCTCACTCCATTGTAATTTGAATTCACAGAAGCTGGGGGTGGAGTTCCTGACTGAGACCTGTGAGTATCTGTGGGGAAAAAAACTTACTCCATTTTATTTTGAATTCACAGAAGTTGGGGGTGGAGTTCCTGGCTTACACCTGTGAGTATCTGGGGAAAAAACCTCACTCCATTGTAGTTTGAATTCACAGAAGCTGGGGGTGGAGTTCCTGGCTGAGACTTGTGAGTATCTGGGGGAACAAAACCTCACTCCATTGTAGTTTGAATTCACAGAAACTGGGGTGCAGTTCCTGGTTTAGACCTGTGAGTGTCTGGGGAAAAAAACCTCACTCCATTATAGTTTGAAATTAAAGGAGCTGGGGGTGGACTTCCTGACTGAGACCTGTGAGTATCTGTGTGGAAAAAAACTTACTCCATTGTAGTTTGAATTCACAGGAGCTGGGGGTGGAGTTCCTGGCTGAGACCTGTGAGTATCTGGGGGAAAAAACCTCACTCCATTGTAATTTGAATTCACAGAAGCTGGGGGTGGAGTTCCTGGCTGAGACCTGTGAGTATCTGGGGGAACGAAACCTCACTCCATTGTAGTTTGAATTCACAGAAGCTGGGGTGCAGTTCCTGGTTTAGACCTGTGAGTGTCTGGGGAAAAAAACCTCACTCCATTATAGTTTGAAATTAAAGGAGCTGGGGGTGGACTTCCTGACTGAGACCTGTGAGTATCTGTGTGGAAAAAAAACTTACTCCATTGTAGTTTGAATTCACAGGAGCTAGGAGTGGAGTTCCTGGCTGAGACCCGTGAGTATCTGGGGGCAAAAACCTCACTCCATTGTAATTTGAATTCACAGAAGCTGGGGGTGGAGTTCCTGACTGAGACCTGTGAGTATCTGTGGGGAAAAAAACTTACTCCATTTTATTTTGAATTCACAGAAGTTGGGGGTGGAGTTCCTGGCTTACACCTGTGAGTATCTGGGGAAAAAACCTCACTCCATTATAGTTTGAAATTAAAGGAGCTGGGGGTGGACCTCCTGACTGAGACCTGTGAGTATCTGTGTGGAAAAAAAACTTACTCCATTGTAGTTTGAATTCACAGGAGGTGGGGGTGGAGTTCCTGGCTGAGACCCGTGAGTATCTGGGGGAAAAAACCTCACTGCATTGTAGTTTGAATTCACAGAGGCTGTGGATGGAGTTTCTGGCTGAGACCTGTGAGTATCTGGTGAAGAAAACCTCACTCCATTGTAGTTTGAATTCACAGAAGCTGGGGGTAGAGTACCTGGCTGATACCTGTGAGTATCTGGGGGAACAAACCTCACTCCACTGTAGTTTGAATTCACAGAAGCTGGGGGTGGAGTTCCTGGCTGTTACCTGTGAGTATCTGGGGGAACAAAGCTCACTCTATTTTATTTTGAATTCACAGAAGTTGGGGGTGGAGTTCCTGGCTTACACCTGTGAGTATCTGGGGAAAAAACCTCACTCCATTATAGTTTGAATTCACAGAAGCTGGGGGTGGAGTTCCTGGCTTAGACCTGTGTGTATCTGTGGAAAAAACCTCACACCATTGTAGTTTGAATTCACAGAAGCTGGGGGTGGAGTTCCTGGCTGAGACCCGTGAGTATCTGGGGGAAAAAACCTCACTGCATTGTAGTTTGAATTCATAGAAGCTGGGGGTGGAGTTCCTGGCTGAGACCTGTGAGTATCTGGGGGAAAAAACCTCACTGCATTGTAGTTTGAATTCACAGAAGCTTTGGGTGGAATTTCTGGCTGAGACCTGTGAGTATCTGGTGAAGAAAACCTCACTCCACTGTAGTTTGAATTCACAGAAGCTGGGGGTGGAGTTCCTGGCTGTTACCTGTGAGTATCTGGGGGAACAAAGCTCACTCCATTTTATTTTGAATTCACAGAAGTTGGGGGTGGAGTTCCTGGCTTACACCTGTGTGTATCTGTGGAAAAAACCTCACACCATTGTAGTTTGAATTCACAGAAGCTGTGGGTGGAGTTCCTGGCTTAGACCTGTGAGTATCTGGGGAAAAAACCTCACTCCGCTGTAGTTTGAATTCACAGAAGCTGGGGGTGGAGTTCCTGGTTTAGACATTTATTTATTTTATTTTATTTTGTTATTCTTATATGCCGCCCAACTCCCGAAGGACTCAGGGCGGCGTACAACATAAGAGATACAAGAATGAACAAAATTTCAACAATTTAAAAAACGGTACAAAATTTAAAAAGGCAGTATAAAAGCAACAACAACATCCATCCATTCAACCACATACATACTTGGGGGGTAAGCTCAAATGATTAAGCTGTCCCCCCCACCTGCAGGAAGAGCCATGTCTTAACGGCCTTTCGGAAGGCCAGCAGAGTGGGGATGGTTCGGGTCTCTGGGGGGAGTTGGTTCCAGAGCACGGGGCCAGCCACAGAGAAGGCCCTCCCCCTGGGGCCCGCCAGCCGGCATTGCTTGGCCGACGGGACCCGGAGGAGGCCAACTCTGTGGGCCCTAACCGGTCGGAGGGAAGTATGCGGCAGAATGCGGTCCCGGAGATATCCTGGTCCTAAGCCATGAAGGGCTTTAAAGATGGTGATCAACACCTTGAATTGGACCCGGAGACCGATGGGCAACCAATGCAGCTGGCGGAAAATCGGTGTCACGTGGGTGTACCTCGGCACACCCACCACAGCACGCGCAGCCGCATTTTGCACCAACTGAAGTCTCCGGATACTCTTCAAGGGTAGCCCCATGTAGAGCGCATTGCAGTAGTCCAAACGCGAGGTGACAAGGGCATGAGTGACCGTGAGTAAAGCCTCCTTCTCCAGATATGGCCGCAGCTGGTGCACCAGGCGAACCTGTGCAAAGGCCCCCCTAGCCACAGCAGAAAGGTGATGATCTAATTTTAGCTGTGGATCTAGGAGGACCCCCAAGTTGCGGACCTGGTCTGAGGGAGTCAGTTTCGCACCCTCGAAGACCAAGGAGGGATAGTTATCATGGTCCTTAGGAGGCATTATCCACAGCCACTCGGTCTTGTCGGGATTAAGTCTGAGTCTGTTCCTCCCCATCCAGATCCTAACGTCGTCCAGGCATCGGCACATTACATCAACTGCCTCCCTGAAGTCAGACGGGGTGGTAATGTACAGCTGGGTGTCGTCAGCGTACTGATGGAAACACACCCCATGCCTGCGGATGATCTCACCCAACGGTTTCATGTAGATGTTAAACAGGATGGGCGAGAGAACCGACCCCTGGGGCACCCCACATAGTAGGGGCCTGGGGGACGATCTCTGCCCTCCTGCCAACACCGACTGCATCCGATCGGCGAGATAAGAGGAGAACCACCGCAAAACGGTGCCTCCCACTCCCAACTCGCCGAGCCGATGCAGAAGGATACCATGGTCGATGGTATCGAAAGCCGCTGAGAGGTCAAGTAGCACCAGGATGGAGGAGTTCCCCCCATCCCGGGCCCGCCAGAGATCATCCATCAGAGCGACCAAGGCAGTTTCTGTACTGTAGCCGCGCCTGAAACCCGACTGATAAGAATCTAGATGATCTGTTTCATCCAGGAGCTGCAGAAGCTGGGTCACCACCACCTTCTCTACAACTTTACCTAGAAAAGGTAAGTTGGAGACTGGACGGTAGTTTTTCAAATCGGCTGGATCCAGGGAAGGCTTCTTCAGGAGGGGTCGCACCACCGCAGCTTTTAATGACTGCAGTACGGATCCCTCTCGCAAAGAAGCGATGATCACCGCCTGGATCCAGCCGCGTGCCACCTCCCTGCTGGCCGAAACCAGCCAGGAGGGGCACGGGTCCAATAAACAGGTGGAGGTACCCATCGCTCCCATAGCCCTGTCCACATCCTCGGGAGAAACAGGCCCAAACTCTTCCCATAATGGTGGACTAAGACTCGCCCCCGTCAACTCTATGGACTCTGCCATGTGAGTGTCTGGGGAAAAAAACCTCACTCCATTATAGTTTGAAATTAAAGGAGCTGGGGGTGGACTTCCTGACTGAGACCTGTGAGTATCTGTGGGGAAAAAAACTTACTCCATTGTAGTTTGAATTCACAGAAGCTGGGGGTGGAGTTTCTGGCTGAGACCTGTAAGTATCTGGTGATGAAAACCTCACTCCATTGTAGTTTGAATTCACAGAAGCTGGGGGTGGAGTTCCTGGCTGAGACTTGTGAGTATCTGGGGGAACAAAACCTCACTCCATTGTAGTTTGAATTCACAGAAGGTGGGGTGCAGTTCCTGGTTTAGACCTGTGAGTGTCTGGGGAAAAAAACCTCACTCCATTATAGTTTGAAATTAAAGGAGCTGGGGGTGGACTTCCTGACTGAGACCTGTGAGTATCTGTGTGGAAAAAAACTTACTCCATTGTAGTTTGAATTCACAGGAGCTGGGGGTGGAGTTCCTGGCTGAGACCTGTGAGTATCTGGGGGAAAAAACCTCACTCCATTGTAATTTGAATTCACAGAAGCTGGGGGTGGAGTTCCTGGCTGAGACCTGTGAGTATCTGGGGGAACAAAACCTCACTCCATTGTAGTTTGAATTCACAGAAGCTGGGGTGCAGTTCCTGGTTTAGACCTGTGAGTGTCTGGGGAAAAAAACCTCACTCCATTATAGTTTGAAATTAAAGGAGCTGGGGGTGGACTTCCTGACTGAGACCTGTGAGTATCTGTGTGGAAAAAAAACTTACTCCATTGTAGTTTGAATTCACAGGAGCTAGGAGTGGAGTTCCTGGCTGAGACCCGTGAGTATCTGGGGGAAAAAACCTCACTCCATTGTAATTTGAATTCACAGAAGCTGGGGGTGGAGTTCCTGACTGAGACCTGTGAGTATCTGTGGGGAAAAAAACTTACTCCATTTTATTTTGAATTCACAGAAGTTGGGGGTGGAGTTCCTGGCTTACACCTGTGAGTATCTGGGGAAAAAACCTCACTCCATTGTAGTTTGAATTCACAGAAGCTGGGGGTGGAGTTCCTGGCTGAGACTTGTGAGTATCTGGGGGAACAAAACCTCACTCCATTGTAGTTTGAATTCACAGAAACTGGGGTGCAGTTCCTGGTTTAGACCTGTGAGTGTCTGGGGAAAAAAACCTCACTCCATTATAGTTTGAAATTAAAGGAGCTGGGGGTGGACCTCCTGACTGAGACCTGTGAGTATCTGTGTGGAAAAAAAACTTACTCCATTGTAGTTTGAATTCACAGGAGGTGGGGGTGGAGTTCCTGGCTGAGACCCGTGAGTATCTGGGGGAAAAAACCTCACTCCATTGTAATTTGAATTCACAGAAGCTGGGGGTGGAGTTCCTGGCTGAGTCTTGTGAGTATCTGGGGGAAAAAACCTCACTGCATTGTAGTTTGAATTCGCAGAGGCTGTGGATGAAGTTTCTGGCTGAGACCTGTGAGTATCTGGTGAAGAAAACCTCACTCCATTGTAGTTTGAATTCACAGAAGCTGGGGGTAGAGTACCTGGCTGATACCTGTGAGTATCTGGGGGAACAAACCTCAATCCACTGTAGTTTGAATTCACAGAAGCTGGGGGTGGAGTTCCTGGCTGTTACCTGTGAGTATCTGGGGGAACAAAGCTCACTCTATTTTATTTTGAATTCACAGAAGTTGGGGGTGGAGTTCCTGGCTTACACCTGTGAGTATCTGGGGAAAAAACCTCACTCCATTATAGTTTGAATTCACAGAAGCTGGGGGTGGAGTTCCTGGCTTAGACCTGTGTGTATCTGGGGGAACAAAACCTCACTCCATTGTAGTTTGAATTCACAGAAGGTGGGGTGCAGTTCCTGGTTTAGACCTGTGAGTGTCTGGGGAAAAAAACCTCACTCCATTATAGTTTGAAATTAAAGGAGCTGGGGGTGGACTTCCTACCTGAGACCTGTGAGTATCTGTGTGGAAAAAAACTTACTCCATTGTAGTTTGAATTCACAGGAGCTGGGGGTGGAGTTCCTGGCTGAGACCTGTGAGTATCTGGGGGAAAAAACCTCACTCCATTGTAGTTTGAATTCACAGAAGCTGGGGGTGGAGTTCCTGGTTTAGACATGTGAGTGTCTGGGGAAAAAAACCTCACTCCATTATAGTTTGAAATTAAAGGAGCTGGGGGTGGACTTCCTGACTGAGACCTGTGAGTATCTGTGGGGAAAAAAACTTACTCCATTGTAGTTTGAATTCACAGAAGCTGGGGGTGGAGTTTCTGGCTGAGACCCGTGAGTATCTGGGGGAAAAAACCTCACTCCATTGTAATTTGAATTCACAGAAGCTGGGGGTGGAGTTCCTGGCTGAGACCTGTGAGTATCTGGGGGAACAAAACCTCACTCCATTGTAGTTTGAATTCACAGAAGCTGGGGTGCAGTTCCTGGTTTAGACCTGTGAGTGTCTGGGGAAAAAACCTCACTCCATTATAGTTTGAAATTAAAGGAGCTGGGGGTGGACTTCCTGACTGAGACCTGTGAGTATCTGTGTGGAAAAAAAACTTACTCCATTGTAGTTTGAATTCAGAGGAGCTAGGAGTGGAGTTCCTGGCTGAGACCCGTGAGTATCTGGGGGAAAAAACCTCACTCCATTGTAATTTGAATTCACAGAAGCTGGGGGTAGAGTTCCTGACTGAGACCTGTGAGTATCTGTGGGGAAAAAAACTTACTCCATTTTATATTGAATTCACAGAAGTTGGGGGTGGAGTTCCTGGCTTACACCTGTGAGTATCTGGCGAAAAAACCTCACTCCATTGTAGTTTGAATTCACAGAAGCTGGGGGTGGAGTTCCTGGCTGAGACCTGTGAGTATCTGGGGAAAAAAACTCACTCCATTGTAGTTTGAATTCACAGAAGCTGGGGGTGGAGTTCCTGGCTGAGACCTGTGAGTGTCTGCGGGAAAAAAACTTACTCCATTGTAGTTTGAATTCACAGAAGCTTGGGGTGGAGTTCCTGGCTGAGACTTGTGAGTATCTGGGGGAACAAAACCTCACTCCATTGTAGTTTGAATTCACAGAAACTGGGGTGCAGTTCCTGGTTTAGACCTGTGAGTGTCTGGGGAAAAAAACCTCACTCCATTATAGTTTGAAATTAAAGGAGCTGGGGGTGGACTTCCTGACTGAGACCTGTGAGTATCTGTGTGGAAAAAAAACTTACTCCATTGTAGTTTGAATTCACAGGAGCTGGGGGTGGAGTTCCTGGCTGAGACTTGTGAGTATCTGGGGGAAAAAACCTCACTGCATTGTAGTTTGAATTCACAGAAGCTGGGGGTGGAGTTCCTGGCTGAGACCTGTGAGTATCTGGGGGAAAAAACCTCACTGCATTGTAGTTTGAATTCACAGAAGCTTTGGGTGGAATTTCTGTCTGAGACCTGTGAGTATCTGGTGAAGAAAACCTCACTCCACTGTAGTTTGAATTCACAGAAGCTGGGGGTGGAGTTCCTGGCTGTTACCTGTGAGTATCTGGGGGAACAAAGCTCACTCCATTATATTTTGAATTCACAGAAGTTGGGGGTGGAGTTCCTGGCTTACACCTGTGTGTATCTGTGGAAAAAACCTCACACCATTGTAGTTTGAATTCACAGAAGCTGTGGGTGGAGTTCCTGGCTTAGACCTGTGAGTATCTGGCGTAAAAAACCTCACTCCATTGTAGTTTGAATACACAGAAGCTGGGGGTGGAGTTCCTGGTTTAGACATGTGAGTGTCTGGGGAAAAAAACCTCACTCCATTATAGTTTGAAATTAAAGGAGCTGGGGGTGGACTTCCTGACTGAGACCTGTGAGTATCTGTGGGGAAAAAAACTTACTCCATTGTAGTTTGAATTCACAGAAGCTGGGGGTGGAGTTTCTGGCTGAGACCTGTAAGTACCTGGTGATGAAAACCTCACTCCATTGTAGTTTGAATTCACAGAAGCTGGGGGTGGAGTTCCTGGCTGAGACTTGTGAGTATCTGGGGGAACAAAACCTCACTCCATTGTAGTTTGAATTCACAGAAGGTGGGGTGCAGTTCCTGGTTTAGACCTGTGAGTGTCTGGGGAAAAAAACCTCACTCCATTATAGTTTGAAATTAAAGGAGCTGGGGGTGGACTTCCTACCTGAGACCTGTGAGTATCTGTGTGGAAAAAAACTTACTCCATTGTAGTTTGAATTCACAGAAGCTGGGGGTGGAGTTCCTGGCTGAGACCTGTGAGTATCTGGGGGAACAAAACCTCACTCCATTGTAGTTTGAATTCACAGAAGCTGGGGTTCAGTTCCTGGTTTAGACCTGTGAGTGTCTGGGGAAAAAAACCTCACTCCATTATAGTTTGAAATTAAAGGAGCTGGGGGTGGACTTCCTGACTGAGACCTGTGAGTATCTTTGTGGAAAAAAAACTTACTCCATTGTAGTTTGAATTCACAGGAGCTAGGAGTGGAGTTCCTGGCTGAGACCCGTGAGTATCTGGGGGAAAAAACCTCACTCCATTGTAATTTGAATTCACAGAAGCTGGGGGTGGAGTTCCTGACTGAGACCTGTGAGTATCTGTGGGGAAAAAAACTTACTCCATTTTATTTTGAATTCACAGAAGTTGGGGGTGGAGTTCCTGGCTTACACCTGTGAGTATCTGGGGAAAAAACCTCACTCCATTGTAGTTTGAATTCACAGAAGCTGGGGGTGGAGTTCCTGGCTGAGACTTGTGAGTATCTGGGGGAACAAAACCTCACTCCATTGTAGTTTGAATTCACAGAAACTGGGGTGCAGTTCCTGGTTTAGACCTGTGAGTGTCTGGGGAAAAAAAGCTCACTCCATTATAGTTTGAAATTAAAGGAGCTGGGGGTGGACCTCCTGACTGAGACCTGTGAGTATCTGTGGGGAAAAAAACTTACTCCATTGTAGTTTGAATTCACAGAAGCTGGGGGTGGAGTTTCTGGCTGAGACCTGTAAGTACCTGGTGATGAAAACCTCACTCCATTGTAGTTTGAATTCACAGAAGCTGGGGTGCAGTTCCTGGTTTAGACCTGTGAGTGTCTGGGGAAAAAAACCTCACTCCATTATAGTTTGAAATTAAAGGAGCTGGGGGTGGACTTCCTGACTGAGACCTGTGAGTATCTGTGTGGAAAAAAAACTTACTCCATTGTAGTTTGAAATCACAGGAGCTAGGAGTGGAGTTCCTGGCTGAGACCCGTGAGTATCTGGGGGAAAAAACCTCACTCCATTGTAATTTGAATTCACAGAAGCTGGGGGTGGAGTTCCTGACTGAGACCTGTGAGTATCTGTGGGGAAAAAAACTTACTCCATTTTATTTTGAATTCACAGAAGTTGGGGGTGGAGTTCCTGGCTTACACCTGTGAGTATCTGGGGAAAAAACCTCACTCCATTGTAGTTTGAATTCACAGAAGCTGGGGGTGGAGTTCCTGGCTGAGACTTGTGAGTATCTGGGGGAACAAAACCTCACTCCATTGTAGTTTGAATTCACAGAAACTGGGGTGCAGTTCCTGGTTTAGACCTGTGAGTGTCTGGGGAAAAAAACCTCACTCCATTATAGTTTGAAATTAAAGGAGCTGGGGGTGGACTTCCTGACTGAGACCTGTGAGTATCTGTGTGGAAAAAAACTTACTCCATTGTAGTTTGAATTCACAGGAGCTGGGGGTGGAGTTCCTGGCTGAGACCTGTGAGTATCTGGGGGAAAAAACCTCACTCCATTGTAATTTGAATTCACAGAAGCTGGGGGTGGAGTTCCTGGCTGAGACCTGTGAGTATCTGGGGGAACGAAACCTCACTCCATTGTAGTTTGAATTCACAGAAGCTGGGGTGCAGTTCCTGGTTTAGACCTGTGAGTGTCTGGGGAAAAAAACCTCACTCCATTATAGTTTGAAATTAAAGGAGCTGGGGGTGGACTTCCTGACTGAGACCTGTGAGTATCTGTGTGGAAAAAAAACTTACTCCATTGTAGTTTGAATTCACAGGAGCTAGGAGTGGAGTTCCTGGCTGAGACCCGTGAGTATCTGGGGGCAAAAACCTCACTCCATTGTAATTTGAATTCACAGAAGCTGGGGGTGGAGTTCCTGACTGAGACCTGTGAGTATCTGTGGGGAAAAAAACTTACTCCATTTTATTTTGAATTCACAGAAGTTGGGGGTGGAGTTCCTGGCTTACACCTGTGAGTATCTGGGGAAAAAACCTCACTCCATTGTAGTTTGAATTCACAGAAGCTGGGGGTGGAGTTCCTGACTGAGACCTGTGAGTATCTGTGGGGAAAAAAACTTACTCCATTTTATTTTGAATTCACAGAAGTTGGGGGTGGAGTTCCTGGCTTACACCTGTGAGTATCTGGGGAAAAAACCTCACTCCATTATAGTTTGAAATTAAAGGAGCTGGGGGTGGACCTCCTGACTGAGACCTGTGAGTATCTGTGTGGAAAAAAAACTTACTCCATTGTAGTTTGAATTCACAGGAGGTGGGGGTGGAGTTCCTGGCTGAGACCCGTGAGTATCTGGGGGAAAAAACCTCACTGCATTGTAGTTTGAATTCACAGAGGCTGTGGATGGAGTTTCTGGCTGAGACCTGTGAGTATCTGGTGAAGAAAACCTCACTCCATTGTAGTTTGAATTCACAGAAGCTGGGGGTAGAGTACCTGGCTGATACCTGTGAGTATCTGGGGGAACAAACCTCACTCCACTGTAGTTTGAATTCACAGAAGCTGGGGGTGGAGTTCCTGGCTGTTACCTGTGAGTATCTGGGGGAACAAAGCTCACTCTATTTTATTTTGAATTCACAGAAGTTGGGGGTGGAGTTCCTGGCTTACACCTGTGAGTATCTGGGGAAAAAACCTCACTCCATTATAGTTTGAATTCACAGAAGCTGGGGGTGGAGTTCCTGGCTTAGACCTGTGTGTATCTGTGGAAAAAACCTCACACCATTGTAGTTTGAATTCACAGAAGCTGGGGGTGGAGTTCCTGGCTGAGACCCGTGAGTATCTGGGGGAAAAAACCTCACTGCATTGTAGTTTGAATTCATAGAAGCTGGGGGTGGAGTTCCTGGCTGAGACCTGTGAGTATCTGGGGGAAAAAACCTCACTGCATTGTAGTTTGAATTCACAGAAGCTTTGGGTGGAATTTCTGGCTGAGACCTGTGAGTATCTGGTGAAGAAAACCTCACTCCACTGTAGTTTGAATTCACAGAAGCTGGGGGTGGAGTTCCTGGCTGTTACCTGTGAGTATCTGGGGGAACAAAGCTCACTCCATTTTATTTTGAATTCACAGAAGTTGGGGGTGGAGTTCCTGGCTTACACCTGTGTGTATCTGTGGAAAAAACCTCACACCATTGTAGTTTGAATTCACAGAAGCTGTGGGTGGAGTTCCTGGCTTAGACCTGTGAGTATCTGGGGAAAAAACCTCACTCCGCTGTAGTTTGAATTCACAGAAGCTGGGGGTGGAGTTCCTGGTTTAGACATGTGAGTGTCTGGGGAAAAAAACCTCACTCCATTATAGTTTGAAATTAAAGGAGCTGGGGGTGGACTTCCTGACTGAGACCTGTGAGTATCTGTGGGGAAAAAAACTTACTCCATTGTAGTTTGAATTCACAGAAGCTGGGGGTGGAGTTTCTGGCTGAGACCTGTAAGTATCTGGTGATGAAAACCTCACTCCATTGTAGTTTGAATTCACAGAAGCTGGGGGTGGAGTTCCTGGCTGAGACTTGTGAGTATCTGGGGGAACAAAACCTCACTCCATTGTAGTTTGAATTCACAGAAGGTGGGGTGCAGTTCCTGGTTTAGACCTGTGAGTGTCTGGGGAAAAAAACCTCACTCCATTATAGTTTGAAATTAAAGGAGCTGGGGGTGGACTTCCTGACTGAGACCTGTGAGTATCTGTGTGGAAAAAAACTTACTCCATTGTAGTTTGAATTCACAGGAGCTGGGGGTGGAGTTCCTGGCTGAGACCTGTGAGTATCTGGGGGAAAAAACCTCACTCCATTGTAATTTGAATTCACAGAAGCTGGGGGTGGAGTTCCTGGCTGAGACCTGTGAGTATCTGGGGGAACAAAACCTCACTCCATTGTAGTTTGAATTCACAGAAGCTGGGGTGCAGTTCCTGGTTTAGACCTGTGAGTGTCTGGGGAAAAAAACCTCACTCCATTATAGTTTGAAATTAAAGGAGCTGGGGGTGGACTTCCTGACTGAGACCTGTGAGTATCTGTGTGGAAAAAAAACTTACTCCATTGTAGTTTGAATTCACAGGAGCTAGGAGTGGAGTTCCTGGCTGAGACCCGTGAGTATCTGGGGGAAAAAACCTCACTCCATTGTAATTTGAATTCACAGAAGCTGGGGGTGGAGTTCCTGACTGAGACCTGTGAGTATCTGTGGGGAAAAAAACTTACTCCATTTTATTTTGAATTCACAGAAGTTGGGGGTGGAGTTCCTGGCTTACACCTGTGAGTATCTGGGGAAAAAACCTCACTCCATTGTAGTTTGAATTCACAGAAGCTGGGGGTGGAGTTCCTGGCTGAGACTTGTGAGTATCTGGGGGAACAAAACCTCACTCCATTGTAGTTTGAATTCACAGAAACTGGGGTGCAGTTCCTGGTTTAGACCTGTGAGTGTCTGGGGAAAAAAACCTCACTCCATTATAGTTTGAAATTAAAGGAGCTGGGGGTGGACCTCCTGACTGAGACCTGTGAGTATCTGTGTGGAAAAAAAACTTACTCCATTGTAGTTTGAATTCACAGGAGGTGGGGGTGGAGTTCCTGGCTGAGACCCGTGAGTATCTGGGGGAAAAAACCTCACTCCATTGTAATTTGAATTCACAGAAGCTGGGGGTGGAGTTCCTGGCTGAGTCTTGTGAGTATCTGGGGGGAAAAACCTCACTGCATTGTAGTTTGAATTCGCAGAGGCTGTGGATGAAGTTTCTGGCTGAGACCTGTGAGTATCTGGTGAAGAAAACCTCACTCCATTGTAGTTTGAATTCACAGAAGCTGGGGGTAGAGTACCTGGCTGATACCTGTGAGTATCTGGGGGAACAAACCTCAATCCACTGTAGTTTGAATTCACAGAAGCTGGGGGTGGAGTTCCTGGCTGTTACCTGTGAGTATCTGGGGGAACAAAGCTCACTCTATTTTATTTTGAATTCACAGAAGTTGGGGGTGGAGTTCCTGGCTTACACCTGTGAGTATCTGGGGAAAAAACCTCACTCCATTATAGTTTGAATTCACAGAAGCTGGGGGTGGAGTTCCTGGCTTAGACCTGTGTGTATCTGTGGAAAAAACCTCACACCATTGTAGTTTGAATTCACAGAAGCTGTGGGTGGAATTCCTGGCTTAGACCTGTGAGTATCTGGGGAAAAAAACCTCACTCCGTTGTAGTTTGAATTCACAGAAGCTGGGGGTGGAGTTCCTAGCTGAGACCTGTGAGTATCTGGCGTAAAAAACCTCACTCCATTGTAGTTTGAATTCACAGAAGCTGGGGGTGGAGTTCCTGGTTTAGACATGTGAGTGTCTGGGGAAAAAAACCTCACTCCATTATAGTTTGAAATTAAAGGAGCTGGGGGTGGACTTCCTGACTGAGACCTGTGAGTATCTGTGGGGAAAAAAACTTACTCCATTGTAGTTTGAATTCACAGAAGCTGGGGGTGGAGTTTCTGGCTGAGACCCGTGAGTATCTGGGGGAAAAAACCTCACTCCATTGTAATTTGAATTCACAGAAGCTGGGGGTGGAGTTCCTGGCTGAGACCTGTGAGTATCTGGGGGAACAAAACCTCACTCCATTGTAGTTTGAATTCACAGAAGCTGGGGTGCAGTTCCTGGTTTAGACCTGTGAGTGTCTGGGGAAAAAACCTCACTCCATTATAGTTTGAAATTAAAGGAGCTGGGGGTGGACTTCCTGACTGAGACCTGTGAGTATCTGTGTGGAAAAAAAACTTACTCCATTGTAGTTTGAATTCAGAGGAGCTAGGAGTGGAGTTCCTGGCTGAGACCCGTGAGTATCTGGGGGAAAAAACCTCACTCCATTGTAATTTGAATTCACAGAAGCTGGGGGTGGAGTTCCTGACTGAGACCTGTGAGTATCTGTGGGGAAAAAAACTTACTCCATTTTATATTGAATTCACAGAAGTTGGGGGTGGAGTTCCTGGCTTACACCTGTGAGTATCTGGCGAAAAAACCTCACTCCATTGTAGTTTGAATTCACAGAAGCTGGGGGTGGAGTTCCTGGCTGAGACCTGTGAGTATCTGGGGAAAAAAACTCACTCCATTGTAGTTTGAATTCACAGAAGCTGGGGGTGGAGTTCCTGGCTGAGACCTGTGAGTGTCTGCGGGAAAAAAACTTACTCCATTGTAGTTTGAATTCACAGAAGCTTGGGGTGGAGTTCCTGGCTGAGACTTGTGAGTATCTGGGGGAACAAAACCTCACTCCATTGTAGTTTGAATTCACAGAAACTGGGGTGCAGTTCCTGGTTTAGACCTGTGAGTGTCTGGGGAAAAAAACCTCACTCCATTATAGTTTGAAATTAAAGGAGCTGGGGGTGGACTTCCTGACTGAGACCTGTGAGTATCTGTGTGGAAAAAAAACTTACTCCATTGTAGTTTGAATTCACAGGAGCTGGGGGTGGAGTTCCTGGCTGAGACTTGTGAGTATCTGGGGGAAAAAACCTCACTGCATTGTAGTTTGAATTCACAGAAGCTGGGGGTGGAGTTCCTGGCTGAGACCTGTGAGTATCTGGGGGAAAAAACCTCACTGCATTGTAGTTTGAATTCACAGAAGCTTTGGGTGGAATTTCTGGCTGAGACCTGTGAGTATCTGGTGAAGAAAACCTCACTCCACTGTAGTTTGAATTCACAGAAGCTGGGGGTGGAGTTCCTGGCTGTTACCTGTGAGTATCTGGGGGAACAAAGCTCACTCCATTATATTTTGAATTCACAGAAGTTGGGGGTGGAGTTCCTGGCTTACACCTGTGTGTATCTGTGGAAAAAACCTCACACCATTGTAGTTTGAATTCACAGAAGCTGTGGGTGGAGTTCCTGGCTTAGACCTGTGAGTATCTGGCGTAAAAAACCTCACTCCATTGTAGTTTGAATACACAGAAGCTGGGGGTGGAGTTCCTGGTTTAGACATGTGAGTGTCTGGGGAAAAAAACCTCACTCCATTATAGTTTGAAATTAAAGGAGCTGGGGGTGGACTTCCTGACTGAGACCTGTGAGTATCTGTGGGGAAAAAAACTTACTCCATTGTAGTTTGAATTCACAGAAGCTGGGGGTGGAGTTTCTGGCTGAGACCTGTAAGTACCTGGTGATGAAAACCTCACTCCATTGTAGTTTGAATTCACAGAAGCTGGGGGTGGAGTTCCTGGCTGAGACTTGTGAGTATCTGGGGGAACAAAACCTCACTCCATTGTAGTTTGAATTCACAGAAGGTGGGGTGCAGTTCCTGGTTTAGACCTGTGAGTGTCTGGGGAAAAAAACCTCACTCCATTATAGTTTGAAATTAAAGGAGCTGGGGGTGGACTTCCTACCTGAGACCTGTGAGTATCTGTGTGGAAAAAAACTTACTCCATTGTAGTTTGAATTCACAGGAGCTGGGGGTGGAGTTCCTGGCTGAGACCTGTGAGTATCTGGGGGAAAAAACCTCACTCCATTGTAATTTGAATTCACAGAAGCTGGGGGTGGAGTTCCTGGCTGAGACCTGTGAGTATCTGGGGGAACAAAACCTCACTCCATTGTAGTTTGAATTCACAGAAGCTGGGGTTCAGTTCCTGGTTTAGACCTGTGAGTGTCTGGGGAAAAAAACCTCACTCCATTATAGTTTGAAATTAAAGGAGCTGGGGGTGGACTTCCTGACTGAGACCTGTGAGTATCTTTGTGGAAAAAAAACTTACTCCATTGTAGTTTGAATTCACAGGAGCTAGGAGTGGAGTTCCTGGCTGAGACCCGTGAGTATCTGGGGGAAAAAACCTCACTCCATTGTAATTTGAATTCACAGAAGCTGGGGGTGGAGTTCCTGACTGAGACCTGTGAGTATCTGTGGGGAAAAAAACTTACTCCATTTTATTTTGAATTCACAGAAGTTGGGGGTGGAGTTCCTGGCTTACACCTGTGAGTATCTGGGGAAAAAACCTCACTCCATTGTAGTTTGAATTCACAGAAGCTGGGGGTGGAGTTCCTGGCTGAGACTTGTGAGTATCTGGGGGAACAAAACCTCACTCCATTGTAGTTTGAATTCACAGAAACTGGGGTGCAGTTCCTGGTTTAGACCTGTGAGTGTCTGGGGAAAAAAAGCTCACTCCATTATAGTTTGAAATTAAAGGAGCTGGGGGTGGACCTCCTGACTGAGACCTGTGAGTATCTGTGGGGAAAAAAACTTACTCCATTGTAGTTTGAATTCACAGAAGCTGGGGGTGGAGTTTCTGGCTGAGACCTGTAAGTACCTGGTGATGAAAACCTCACTCCATTGTAGTTTGAATTCACAGAAGCTGGGGTGCAGTTCCTGGTTTAGACCTGTGAGTGTCTGGGGAAAAAAACCTCACTCCATTATAGTTTGAAATTAAAGGAGCTGGGGGTGGACTTCCTGACTGAGACCTGTGAGTATCTGTGTGGAAAAAAAACTTACTCCATTGTAGTTTGAAATCACAGGAGCTAGGAGTGGAGTTCCTGGCTGAGACCCGTGAGTATCTGGGGGAAAAAACCTCACTCCATTGTAATTTGAATTCACAGAAGCTGGGGGTGGAGTTCCTGACTGAGACCTGTGAGTATCTGTGGGGAAAAAAACTTACTCCATTTTATTTTGAATTCACAGAAGTTGGGGGTGGAGTTCCTGGCTTACACCTGTGAGTATCTGGGGAAAAAACCTCACTCCATTGTAGTTTGAATTCACAGAAGCTGGGGGTGGAGTTCCTGGCTGAGACTTGTGAGTATCTGGGGGAACAAAACCTCACTCCATTGTAGTTTGAATTCACAGAAACTGGGGTGCAGTTCCTGGTTTAGACCTGTGAGTGTCTGGGGAAAAAAACCTCACTCCATTATAGTTTGAAATTAAAGGAGCTGGGGGTGGACCTCCTGACTGAGACCTGTGAGTATCTGTGTGGAAAAAAAACTTACTCCATTGTAGTTTGAATTCACAGGAGGTGGGGGTGGAGTTCCTGGCTGAGACCCGTGAGTATCTGGGGGAAAAAACCTCACTCCATTGTAATTTGAATTCACAGAAGCTGGGGGTGGAGTTCCTGGCTGAGTCTTGTGAGTATCTGGGGGAAAAAACCTCACTGCATTGTAGTTTGAATTCACAGAGGCTGGGGTTCAGTTCCTGGTTTAGACCTGTGAGTGTCTGGGGAAAAAAACCTCACTCCATTATAGTTTGAAATTAAAGGAGCTGGGGGTGGACTTCCTGACTGAGACCTGTGAGTATCTTTGTGGAAAAAAAACTTACTCCATTGTAGTTTGAATTCACAGAAGCTGGGGGTGGAGTTTCTGGCTGAGACCTGTAAGTACCTGGTGATGAAAACCTCACTCCATTGTAGTTTGAATTCACAGAAGCTGGGGGTGGAGTTCCTGGCTGAGACTTGTGAGTATCTGGGGGAACAAAACCTCACTCCATTGTAGTTTGAATTCACAGAAGGTGGGGTGCAGTTCCTGGTTTAGACCTGTGAGTGTCTGGGGAAAAAAACCTCACTCCATTATAGTTTGAAATTAAAGGAGCTGGGGGTGGACTTCCTACCTGAGACCTGTGAGTATCTGTGTGGAAAAAAACTTACTCCATTGTAGTTTGAATTCACAGGAGCTGGGGGTGGAGTTCCTGGCTGAGACCTGTGAGTATCTGGGGGAAAAAACCTCACTCCATTGTAATTTGAATTCACAGAAGCTGGGGGTGGAGTTCCTGGCTGAGACCTGTGAGTATCTGGGGGAACAAAACCTCACTCCATTGTAGTTTGAATTCACAGAAGCTGGGGTTCAGTTCCTGGTTTAGACCTGTGAGTGTCTGGGGAAAAAAACCTCACTCCATTATAGTTTGAAATTAAAGGAGCTGGGGGTGGACTTCCTGACTGAGACCTGTGAGTATCTTTGTGGAAAAAAAACTTACTCCATTGTAGTTTGAATTCACAGGAGCTAGGAGTGGAGTTCCTGGCTGAGACCCGTGAGTATCTGGGGGAAAAAACCTCACTCCATTGTAATTTGAATTCACAGAAGCTGGGGGTGGAGTTCCTGACTGAGACCTGTGAGTATCTGTGGGGAAAAAAACTTACTCCATTTTATTTTGAATTCACAGAAGTTGGGGGTGGAGTTCCTGGCTTACACCTGTGAGTATCTGGGGAAAAAACCTCACTCCATTGTAGTTTGAATTCACAGAAGCTGGGGGTGGAGTTCCTGGCTGAGACTTGTGAGTATCTGGGGGAACAAAACCTCACTCCATTGTAGTTTGAATTCACAGAAACTGGGGTGCAGTTCCTGGTTTAGACCTGTGAGTGTCTGGGGAAAAAAAGCTCACTCCATTATAGTTTGAAATTAAAGGAGCTGGGGGTGGACCTCCTGACTGAGACCTGTGAGTATCTGTGGGGAAAAAAACTTACTCCATTGTAGTTTGAATTCACAGAAGCTGGGGGTGGAGTTTCTGGCTGAGACCTGTAAGTACCTGGTGATGAAAACCTCACTCCATTGTAGTTTGAATTCACAGAAGCTGGGGTGCAGTTCCTGGTTTAGACCTGTGAGTGTCTGGGGAAAAAAACCTCACTCCATTATAGTTTGAAATTAAAGGAGCTGGGGGTGGACTTCCTGACTGAGACCTGTGAGTATCTGTGTGGAAAAAAAACTTACTCCATTGTAGTTTGAAATCACAGGAGCTAGGAGTGGAGTTCCTGGCTGAGACCCGTGAGTATCTGGGGGAAAAAACCTCACTCCATTGTAATTTGAATTCACAGAAGCTGGGGGTGGAGTTCCTGACTGAGACCTGTGAGTATCTGTGGGGAAAAAAACTTAGTCCATTTTATTTTGAATTCACAGAAGTTGGGGGTGGAGTTCCTGGCTTACACCTGTGAGTATCTGGGGAAAAAACCTCACTCCATTGTAGTTTGAATTCACAGAAGCTGGGGGTGGAGTTCCTGGCTGAGACTTGTGAGTATCTGGGGGAACAAAACCTCACTCCATTGTAGTTTGAATTCACAGAAACTGGGGTGCAGTTCCTGGTTTAGACCTGTGAGTGTCTGGGGAAAAAAACCTCACTCCATTATAGTTTGAAATTAAAGGAGCTGGGGGTGGACCTCCTGACTGAGACCTGTGAGTATCTGTGTGGAAAAAAAACTTACTCCATTGTAGTTTGAATTCACAGGAGGTGGGGGTGGAGTTCCTGGCTGAGACCCGTGAGTATCTGGGGGAAAAAACCTCACTCCATTGTAATTTGAATTCACAGAAGCTGGGGGTGGAGTTCCTGGCTGAGTCTTGTGAGTATCTGGGGGAAAAAACCTCACTGCATTGTAGTTTGAATTCACAGAGGCTGTGGATGGAGTTTCTGGCTGAGACCTGTGAGTATCTGGTGAAGAAAACCTCACTCCATTGTAGTTTGAATTCACAGAAGCTGGGGGTAGAGTACCTGGCTGATACCTGTGAGTATCTGGGGGAACAAACCTCACTCCACTGTAGTTTGAATTCACAGAAGCTGGGGGTGGAGTTCCTGGCTGTTACCTGTGAGTATCTGGGGGAACAAAGCTCACTCTATTTTATTTTGAATTCACAGAAGTTGGGGGTGGAGTTCCTGGCTTACACCTGTGAGTATCTGGGGAAAAAACCTCACTCCATTATAGTTTGAATTCACAGAAGCTGGGGGTGGAGTTCCTGGCTTAGACCTGTGTGTATCTGTGGAAAAAACCTCACACCATTGTAGTTTGAATTCACAGAAGCTGTGGGTGGAGTTCCTGGCTTAGACCTGTGAGTATCTGGGGAAAAAAACCTCCCTCCGTTGTAGTTTGAATTCACAGAAGCTGGGGGTGGAGTTCCTAGCTGAGACCTGTGAGTATCTGGCGTAAAAAACCTCACTCCATTGTAGTTTGAATTCACAGAAGCTGGGGGTGGAGTTCCTGGTTTAGACATGTGAGTGTCTGGGGAAAAAAACCTCACTCCATTATAGTTTGAAATTAAAGGAGCTGGGGGTGGACTTCCTGACTGAGACCTGTGAGTATCTGTGGGGAAAAAAACTTACTCCATTGTAGTTTGAATTCACAGAAGCTAGGGGTGGAGTTTCTGGCTGAGACCTGTAAGTATCTGGTGATGAAAACCTCACTCCATTGTAGTTTGAATTCACAGAAGCTGGGGGTGGAGTTCCTGGCTGAGACTTGTGAGTATCTGGGGGAACAAAACCTCACTCCATTGTAGTTTGAATTCACAGAAGGTGGGGTGCAGTTCCTGGTTTAGACCTGTGAGTGTCTGGGGAAAAAAACCTCACTCCATTATAGTTTGAAATTAAAGGAGCTGGGGGTGGACTTCCTGACTGAAACCAGTGAGTATCTGTGTGGAAAAAAAACTTACTCCATTGTAGTTTGAATTCACAGGAGCTGGGGGTGGAGTTCCTGGCTGAGACCCGTGAGTATCTGGTGGGAAAAACCTCACTCCATTGTAATTTGAATTCACAGAAGCTGGGGGTGGAGTTCCTGGCTGAGACCTGTGAGTATCTGGGGGAGCAAAACCTCACTCCATTGTAGTTTGAATTCACAGAAGCTGGGGTGCAGTTCCTGGTTTAGACCTGTGAGTGTCTGGGGAAAAAACCTCACTCCATTATAGTTTGAAATTAAAGGAGCTGGGGGTGGACTTCCTGACTGAGACCTGTGAGTATCTGTGTGGAAAAAAAACTTACTCCATTGTAGTTTGAATTCAGAGGAGCTAGGAGTGGAGTTCCTGGCTGAGACCCGTGAGTATCTGGGGGAAAAAACCTCACTCCATTGTAATTTGAATTCACAGAAGCTGGGGGTGGAGTTCCTTACTGAGACCTGTGAGTATCTGTGGGGAAAAAAACTTACTCCATTTTATATTGAATTCACAGAAGTTGGGGGTGGAGTTCCTGGCTTACACCTGTGAGTATCTGGCGAAAAAACCTCACTTCATTGTAGTTTGAATTCACAGAAGCTGGGGGTGGAGTTCCTGGCTGAGACCTGTGAGTATCTGGGGAAAAAAACTCACTCCATTGTAGTTTGAATTCACAGAAGCTGGGGGTGGAGTTCCTGGCTGAGACCTGTGAGTGTCTGCGGGAAAAAAACTTACTCCATTGTAGTTTGAATTCACAGAAGCTTGGGGTGGAGTTCCTGGCTGAGACTTGTGAGTATCTGGGGGAACAAAACCTCACTCCATTGTAGTTTGAATTCACAGAAACTGGGGTGCAGTTCCTGGTTTAGACCTGTGAGTGTCTGGGGAAAAAAACCTCACTCCATTATAGTTTGAAATTAAAGGAGCTGGGGGTGGACTTCCTGACTGAGACCTGTGAGTATCTGTGTGGAAAAAAAACTTACTCCATTGTAGTTTGAATTCACAGGAGCTGGGGGTGGAGTTCCTGGCTGAGACTTGTGAGTATCTGGGGGAAAAAACCTCACTGCATTGTAGTTTGAATTCACAGAAGCTGGGGGTGGAGTTCCTGGCTGAGACCTGTGAGTATCTGGGGGAAAAAACCTCACTGCATTGTAGTTTGAATTCACAGAAGCTTTGGGTGGAATTTCTGGCTGAGACCTGTGAGTATCTGGTGAAGAAAACCTCACTCCACTGTAGTTTGAATTCACAGAAGCTGGGGGTGGAGTTCCTGGCTGTTACCTGTGAGTATCTGGGGGAACAAAGCTCACTCCATTATATTTTGAATTCACAGAAGTTGGGGGTGGAGTTCCTGGCTTACACCTGTGTGTATCTGTGGAAAAAACCTCACACCATTGTAGTTTGAATTCACAGAAGCTGTGGGTGGAGTTCCTGGCTTAGACCTGTGAGTATCTGGGGAAAAAACCTCACTCCGCTGTAGTTTGAATTCACAGAAGCTGGGGGTGGAGTTCCTGGCTGAGACCTGTGAGTATCTGGCGTAAAAAACCTCACTCCATTGTAGTTTGAATTCACAGAAGCTGGGGGTGGAGTTCCTGGTTTAGACATGTGAGTGTCTGGGGAAAAAAACCTCACTCCATTATAGTTTGAAATTAAAGGAGCTGGGGGTGGACTTCCTGACTGAGACCTGTGAGTATCTGTGGGGAAAAAAACTTACTCCATTGTAGTTTGAATTCACAGAAGCTGGGGGTGGAGTTTCTGGCTGAGACCTGTAAGTACCTGGTGATGAAAACCTCACTCCATTGTAGTTTGAATTCACAGAAGCTGGGGGTGGAGTTCCTGGCTGAGACTTGTGAGTATCTGGGGGAACAAAACCTCACTCCATTGTAGTTTGAATTCACAGAAGGTGGGGTGCAGTTCCTGGTTTAGACCTGTGAGTGTCTGGGGAAAAAAACCTCACTCCATTATAGTTTGAAATTAAAGGAGCTGGGGGTGAACTTCCTGACTGAGACCTGTGAGTATCTGTGTGGAAAAAAACTTACTCCATTGTAGTTTGAATTCACAGGAGCTGGGGGTGGAGTTCCTGGCTGAGACCTCTGAGTATCTGGGGGAAAAAACCTCACTCCATTGTAATTTGAATTCACAGAAGCTGGGGGTGGAGTTCCTGGCTGAGACCTGTGAGTATCTGGGGGAACAAAACCTCACTCCATTGTAGTTTGAATTCACAGAAGCTGGGGTGCAGTTCCTGGTTTAGACCTGTGAGTGTCTGGGGAAAAAAACCTCACTCCATTATAGTTTGAAATTAAAGGAGCTGGGGGTGGACTTCCTGACTGAGACCTGTGAGTATCTTTGTGGAAAAAAAACTTACTCCATTGTAGTTTGAATTCACAGGAGCTAGGAGTGGAGTTCCTGGCTGAGACCCGTGAGTATCTGGGGGAAAAAACCTCACTCCATTGTAATTTGAATTCACAGAAGCTGGGGGTGGAGTTCCTGACTGAGACCTGTGAGTATCTGTGGGGAAAAAAACTTACTCCATTTTATTTTGAATTCACAGAAGTTGGGGGTGGAGTTCCTGGCTTACACCTGTGAGTATCTGGGGAAAAAACCTCACTCCATTGTAGTTTGAATTCACAGAAGCTGGGGGTGGAGTTCCTGGCTGAGACTTGTGAGTATCTGGGGGAACAAAACCTCACTCCATTGTAGTTTGAATTCACAGAAACTGGGGTGCAGTTCCTGGTTTAGACCTGTGAGTGTCTGGGGAAAAAAAGCTCACTCCATTATAGTTTGAAATTAAAGGAGCTGGGGGTGGACCTCCTGACTGAGACCTGTGAGTATCTGTGGGGAAAAAAACTTACTCCATTGTAGTTTGAATTCACAGAAGCTGGGGGTGGAGTTTCTGGCTGAGACCTGTAAGTACCTGGTGATGAAAACCTCACTCCATTGTAGTTTGAATTCACAGAAGCTGAGGGTGGAGTTCCTGGCTGAGACCTGTGAGTATCTGGGGGAACAAAACCTCACTCCATTGTAGTTTGAATTCACAGAAGCTGGGGTGCAGTTCCTGGTTTAGACCTGTGAGTGTCTGGGGAAAAAACCTCACTCCATTATAGTTTGAAATTAAAGGAGCTGGGGGTGGACTTCCTGACTGAGACCTGTGAGTATCTGTGTGGAAAAAAAACTTACTCCATTGTAGTTTGAATTCAGAGGAGCTAGGAGTGGAGTTCCTGGCTGAGACCCGTGAGTATCTGGGGGAAAAAACCTCACTCCATTGTAATTTGAATTCACAGAAGCTGGGGGTGGAGTTCCTGACTGAGACCTGTGAGTATCTGTGGGGAAAAAAACTTACTCCATTTTATATTGAATTCACAGAAGTTGGGGGTGGAGTTCCTGGCTTACACCTGTGAGTATCTGGCGAAAAAACCTCACTCCATTGTAGTTTGAATTCACAGAAGCTGGGGGTGGAGTTCCTGGCTGAGACCTGTGAGTATCTGGGGAAAAAAACTCACTCCATTGTAGTTTGAATTCACAGAAGCTGGGGGTGGAGTTCCTGGCTGAGACCTGTGAGTGTCTGCGGGAAAAAAACTTACTCCATTGTAGTTTGAATTCACAGAAGCTTGGGGTGGAGTTCCTGGCTGAGACTTGTGAGTATCTGGGGGAACAAAACCTCACTCCATTGTAGTTTGAATTCACAGAAACTGGGGTGCAGTTCCTGGTTTAGACCTGTGAGTGTCTGGGGAAAAAAACCTCACTCCATTATAGTTTGAAATTAAAGGAGCTGGGGGTGGACTTCCTGACTGAGACCTGTGAGTATCTGTGTGGAAAAAAAACTTACTCCATTGTAGTTTGAATTCACAGGAGCTGGGGGTGGAGTTCCTGGCTGAGACTTGTGAGTATCTGGGGGAAAAAACCTCACTGCATTGTAGTTTGAATTCACAGAAGCTGGGGGTGGAGTTCCTGGCTGAGACCTGTGAGTATCTGGGGGAAAAAACCTCACTGCATTGTAGTTTGAATTCACAGAGCTTTGGGTGGAATTTCTGGCTGAGACCTGTGAGTATCTGGTGAAGAAAACCTCACTCCACTGTAGTTTGAATTCACAGAAGCTGGGGGTGGAGTTCCTGGCTGTTACCTGTGAGTATCTGGGGGAACAAAGCTCACTCCATTATATTTTGAATTCACAGAAGTTGGGGGTGGAGTTCCTGGCTTACACCTGTGTGTATCTGTGGAAAAAACCTCACACCATTGTAGTTTGAATTCACAGAAGCTGTGGGTGGAGTTCCTGGCTTAGACCTGTGAGTATCTGGCGTAAAAAACCTCACTCCATTGTAGTTTGAATACACAGAAGCTGGGGGTGGAGTTCCTGGTTTAGACATGTGAGTGTCTGGGGAAAAAAACCTCACTCCATTATAGTTTGAAATTAAAGGAGCTGGGGGTGGACTTCCTGACTGAGACCTGTGAGTATCTGTGGGGAAAAAAACTTACTCCATTGTAGTTTGAATTCACAGAAGCTGGGGGTGGAGTTTCTGGCTGAGACCTGTAAGTACCTGGTGATGAAAACCTCACTCCATTGTAGTTTGAATTCACAGAAGCTGGGGGTGGAGTTCCTGGCTGAGACTTGTGAGTATCTGGGGGAACAAAACCTCACTCCATTGTAGTTTGAATTCACAGAAGGTGGGGTGCAGTTCCTGGTTTAGACCTGTGAGTGTCTGGGGAAAAAAACCTCACTCCATTATAGTTTGAAATTAAAGGAGCTGGGGGTGGACTTCCTACCTGAGACCTGTGAGTATCTGTGTGGAAAAAAACTTACTCCATTGTAGTTTGAATTCACAGGAGCTGGGGGTGGAGTTCCTGGCTGAGACCTGTGAGTATCTGGGGGGAAAAACCTCACTCCATTGTAATTTGAATTCACAGAAGCTGGGGGTGGAGTTCCTGGCTGAGACCTGTGAGTATCTGGGGGAACAAAACCTCACTCCATTGTAGTTTGAATTCACAGAAGCTGGGGTTCAGTTCCTGGTTTAGACCTGTGAGTGTCTGGGGAAAAAAACCTCACTCCATTATAGTTTGAAATTAAAGGAGCTGGGGGTGGACTTCCTGACTGAGACCTGTGAGTATCTTTGTGGAAAAAAAAACTTACTCCATTGTAGTTTGAATTCACAGGAGCTAGGAGTGGAGTTCCTGGCTGAGACCCGTGAGTATCTGGGGGAAAAAACCTCACTCCATTGTAATTTGAATTCACAGAAGCTGGGGGTGGAGTTCCTGACTGAGACCTGTGAGTATCTGTGGGGAAAAAAACTTACTCCATTTTATTTTGAATTCACAGAAGTTGGGGGTGGAGTTCCTGGCTTACACCTGTGAGTATCTGGGGAAAAAACCTCACTCCATTGTAGTTTGAATTCACAGAAGCTGGGGGTGGAGTTCCTGGCTGAGACTTGTGAGTATCTGGGGGAACAAAACCTCACTCCATTGTAGTTTGAATTCACAGAAACTGGGGTGCAGTTCCTGGTTTAGACCTGTGAGTGTCTGGGGAAAAAAAGCTCACTCCATTATAGTTTGAAATTAAAGGAGCTGGGGGTGGACCTCCTGACTGAGACCTGTGAGTATCTGTGGGGAAAAAAACTTACTCCATTGTAGTTTGAATTCACAGAAGCTGGGGGTGGAGTTTCTGGCTGAGACCTGTAAGTACCTGGTGATGAAAACCTCACTCCATTGTAGTTTGAATTCACAGAAGCTGGGGTGCAGTTCCTGGTTTAGACCTGTGAGTGTCTGGGGAAAAAAACCTCACTCCATTATAGTTTGAAATTAAAGGAGCTGGGGGTGGACTTCCTGACTGAGACCTGTGAGTATCTGTGTGGAAAAAAAACTTACTCCATTGTAGTTTGAAATCACAGGAGCTAGGAGTGGAGTTCCTGGCTGAGACCCGTGAGTATCTGCGGGAAAAAACCTCACTCCATTGTAATTTGAATTCACAGAAGCTGGGGGTGGAGTTCCTGACTGAGACCTGTGAGTATCTGTGGGGAAAAAAACTTACTCCATTTTATTTTGAATTCACAGAAGTTGGGGGTGGAGTTCCTGGCTTACACCTGTGAGTATCTGGGGAAAAAACCTCACTCCATTGTAGTTTGAATTCACAGAAGCTGGGGGTGGAGTTCCTGGCTGAGACTTGTGAGTATCTGGGGGAACAAAACCTCACTCCATTGTAGTTTGAATTCACAGAAACTGGGGTGCAGTTTCTGGTTTAGACCTGTGAGTGTCTGGGGAAAAAAACCTCACTCCATTATAGTTTGAAATTAAAGGAGCTGGGGGTGGACCTCCTGACTGAGACCTGTGAGTATCTGTGTGGAAAAAAAACTTACTCCATTGTAGTTTGAATTCACAGGAGGTGGGGGTGGAGTTCCTGGCTGAGACCCGTGAGTATCTGGGGGAAAAAACCTCACTCCATTGTAATTTGAATTCACAGAAGCTGGGGGTGGAGTTCCTGGCTGAGTCTTGTGAGTATCTGGTGGAAAAAACCTCACTGCATTGTAGTTTGAATTCACAGAGGCTGTGGATGGAGTTTCTGGCTGAGACCTGTGAGTATCTGGTGAAGAAAACCTCACTCCATTGTAGTTTGAATTCACAGAAGCTGGGGGTAGAGTACCTGGCTGATACCTGTGAGTATCTGGGGGAACAAACCTCACTCCACTGTAGTTTGAATTCACAGAAGCTGGGGGTGGAGTTCCTGGCTGTTACCTGTGAGTATCTGGGGGAACAAAGCTCACTCTATTTTATTTTGAATTCACAGAAGTTGGGGGTGGAGTTCCTGGCTTACACCTGTGAGTATCTGGGGAAAAAACCTCACTCCATTATAGTTTGAATTCACAGAAGCTGGGGGTGGAGTTCCTGGCTTAGACCTGTGTGTATCTGTGGAAAAAACCTCACACCATTGTAGTTTGAATTCACAGAAGCTGTGGGTGGAGTTCCTGGCTTAGACCTGTGAGTATCTGGGGAAAAAAACCTCACTCCGTTGTAGTTTGAATTCACAGAAGCTGGGGGTGGAGTTCCTAGCTGAGACCTGTGAGTATCTGGCGTAAAAAACCTCACTCCATTGTAGTTTGAATTCACAGAAGCTGGGGGTGGAGTTCCTGGTTTAGACATGTGAGTGTCTGGGGAAAAAAACCTCACTCCATTATAGTTTGAAATTAAAGGAGCTGGGGGTGGACTTCCTGACTGAGACCTGTGAGTATCTGTGGGGAAAAAAACTTACTCCATTGTAGTTTGAATTCACAGAAGCTAGGGGTGGAGTTTCTGGCTGAGACCTGTAAGTATCTGGTGATGAAAACCTCACTCCATTGTAGTTTGAATTCACAGAAGCTGGGGGTGGAGTTCCTGGCTGAGACTTGTGAGTATCTGGGGGAACAAAACCTCACTCCATTGTAGTTTGAATTCACAGAAGGTGGGGTGCAGTTCCTGGTTTAGACCTGTGAGTGTCTGGGGAAAAAAACCTCACTCCATTATAGTTTGAAATTAAAGGAGCTGGGGGTGGACTTCCTGACTGAAACCAGTGAGTATCTGTGTGGAAAAAAAACTTACTCCATTGTAGTTTGAATTCACAGGAGCTGGGGGTGGAGTTCCTGGCTGAGACCCGTGAGTATCTGGGGGGAAAAACCTCACTCCATTGTAATTTGAATTCACAGAAGCTGGGGGTGGAGTTCCTGGCTGAGACCTGTGAGTATCTGGGGGAACAAAACCTCACTCCATTGTAGTTTGAATTCACAGAAGCTGGGGTGCAGTTCCTGGTTTAGACCTGTGAGTGTCTGGGGAAAAAACCTCACTCCATTATAGTTTGAAATTAAAGGAGCTGGGGGTGGAGTTCCTGACTGAGACCTGTGAGTATCTGTGTGGAAAAAAAACTTACTCCATTGTAGTTTGAATTCAGAGGAGCTAGGAGTGGAGTTCCTGGCTGAGACCCGTGAGTATCTGGGGGAAAAAACCTCACTCCATTGTAATTTGAATTCACAGAAGCTGGGGGTGGAGTTCCTTACTGAGACCTGTGAGTATCTGTGGGGAAAAAAACTTACTCCATTTTATATTGAATTCACAGAAGTTGGGGGTGGAGTTCCTGGCTTACACCTCTGAGTATCTGGCGAAAAAACCTCACTCCATTGTAGTTTGAATTCACAGAAGCTGGGGGTGGAGTTCCTGGCTGAGACCTGTGAGTATCTGGGGAAAAAAACTCACTCCATTGTAGTTTGAATTCACAGAAGCTGGGGGTGGAGTTCCTGGCTGAGACCTGTGAGTGTCTGCGGGAAAAAAACTTACTCCATTGTAGTTTGAATTCACAGAAGCTTGGGGTGGAGTTCCTGGCTGAGACTTGTGAGTATCTGGGGGAACAAAACCTCACTCCATTGTAGTTTGAATTCACAGAAACTGGGGTGCAGTTCCTGGTTTAGACCTGTGAGTGTCTGGGGAAAAAAACCTCACTCCATTATAGTTTGAAATTAAAGGAGCTGGGGGTGGACTTCCTGACTGAGACCTGTGAGTATCTGTGTGGAAAAAAAACTTACTCCATTGTAGTTTGAATTCACAGGAGCTGGGGGTGGAGTTCCTGGCTGAGACTTGTGAGTATCTGGGGGAAAAACCTCACTGCATTGTAGTTTGAATTCACAGAAGCTGGGGGTGGAGTTCCTGGCTGAGACCTGTGAGTATCTGGGGGAAAAAACCTCACTGCATTGTAGTTTGAATTCACAGAAGCTTTGGGTGGAATTTCTGGCTGAGACCTGTGAGTATCTGGTGAAGAAAACCTCACTCCACTGTAGTTTGAATTCACAGAAGCTGGGGGTGGAGTTCCTGGCTGTTACCTGTGAGTATCTGGGGGAACAAAGCTCACTCCATTATATTTTGAATTCACAGAAGTTGGGGGTGGAGTTCCTGGCTTACACCTGTGTGTATCTGTGGAAAAAACCTCACACCATTGTAGTTTGAATTCACAGAAGCTGTGGGTGGAGTTCCTGGCTTAGACCTGTGAGTATCTGGGGAAAAAACCTCACTCCGCTGTAGTTTGAATTCACAGAAGCTGGGGGTGGAGTTCCTGGCTGAGACCTGTGAGTATCTGGCGTAAAAAACCTCACTCCATTGTAGTTTGAATTCACAGAAGCTGGGGGTGGAGTTCCTGGTTTAGACATGTGAGTGTCTGGGGAAAAAAACCTCACTCCATTATAGTTTGAAATTAAAGGAGCTGGGGGTGGACTTCCTGACTGAGACCTGTGAGTATCTGTGGGGAAAAAAACTTACTCCATTGTAGTTTGAATTCACAGAAGCTGGGGGTGGAGTTTCTGGCTGAGACCTGTAAGTACCTGGTGATGAAAACCTCACTCCATTGTAGTTTGAATTCACAGAAGCTGGGGGTGGAGTTCCTGGCTGAGACTTGTGAGTATCTGGGGGAACAAAACCTCACTCCATTGTAGTTTGAATTCACAGAAGGTGGGGTGCAGTTCCTGGTTTAGACCTGTGAGTGTCTGGGGAAAAAAACCTCACTCCATTATAGTTTGAAATTAAAGGAGCTGGGGGTGAACTTCCTGACTGAGACCTGTGAGTATCTGTGTGGAAAAAAACTTACTCCATTGTAGTTTGAATTCACAGGAGCTGGGGGTGGAGTTCCTGGCTGAGACCTGTGAGTATCTGGGGGAAAAAACCTCACTCCATTGTAATTTGAATTCACAGAAGCTGGGGGTGGAGTTCCTGGCTGAGACCTGTGAGTATCTGGGGGAACAAAACCTCACTCCATTGTAGTTTGAATTCACAGAAGCTGGGGTGCAGTTCCTGGTTTAGACCTGTGAGTGTCTGGGGAAAAAAACCTCACTCCATTATAGTTTGAAATTAAAGGAGCTGGGGGTGGACTTCCTGACTGAGACCTGTGAGTATCTTTGTGGAAAAAAAACTTACTCCATTGTAGTTTGAATTCACAGGAGCTAGGAGTGGAGTTCCTGGCTGAGACCCGTGAGTATCTGGGGGAAAAAACCTCACTCCATTGTAATTTGAATTCACAGAAGCTGGGGGTGGAGTTCCTGACTGAGACCTGTGAGTATCTGTGGGGAAAAAAAACTTACTCCATTTTATTTTGAATTCACAGAAGTTGGGGGTGGAGTTCCTGGCTTACACCTGTGAGTATCTGGGGAAAAAACCTCACTCCATTGTAGTTTGAATTCACAGAAGCTGGGGGTGGAGTTCCTGGCTGAGACTTGTGAGTATCTGGGGGAACAAAACCTCACTCCATTGTAGTTTGAATTCACAGAAACTGGGGTGCAGTTCCTGGTTTAGACCTGTGAGTGTCTGGGGAAAAAAAGCTCACTCCATTATAGTTTGAAATTAAAGGAGCTGGGGGTGGACCTCCTGACTGAGACCTGTGAGTATCTGTGGGGAAAAAAACTTACTCCATTGTAGTTTGAATTCACAGAAGCTGGGGGTGGAGTTTCTGGCTGAGACCTGTAAGTACCTGGTGATGAAAACCTCACTCCATTGTAGTTTGAATTCACAGAAGCTGAGGGTGGAGTTCCTGGCTGAGACCTGTGAGTATCTGGGGGAAAAAACCTCACTCCATTGTAATTTGAATTCACAGAAGCTGGGGGTGGAGTTCCTGGCTGAGACCTGTGAGTATCTGGGGGAACAAAACCTCACTCCATTGTAGTTTGAATTCACAGAAGTTGGGGGTGGAGTTCCTGGCTTACACCTGTGAGTATCTGGGGAAAAAACCTCACTCCATTGTAGTTTGAATTCACAGAAGCTGGGGGTGGAGTTCCTGGCTGAGACTTGTGAGTATCTGGGGGAACAAAACCTCACTCCATTGTAGTTTGAATTCACAGAAACTGGGGTGCAGTTCCTGGTTTAGACCTGTGAGTGTCTGGGGAAAAAAAGCTCACTCCATTATAGTTTGAAATTAAAGGAGCTGGGGGTGGACCTCCTGACTGAGACCTGTGAGTATCTGTGTGGAAAAAAAACTTACTCCATTGTAGTTTGAATTCACAGGAGGTGGGGGTGGAGTTCCTGGCTGAGACCCGTGAGTATCTGGTGAAGAAAACCTCACTCCATTGTAGTTTGAATTCACAGAAGCTGGGGGTAGAGTACCTGGCTGTTACCTGTGAGTATCTGGGGGAACAAAGCTCACTCTATTTTATTTTGAATTCACAGAAGTTGGGGGTGGAGTTCCTGGCTTACACCTGTGAGTATCTGGGGAAAAAACCTCACTCCATTGTAGTTTGAATTCACAGAAGCTGGGGGTGGAGTTCCTGGCTTAGACCTGTGTGTATCTGTGGAAAAAACCTCACACCATTGTAGTTTGAATTCACAGAAGCTGTGGGTGGAGTTCCTGGCTTAGACCTGTGAGTATCTGGTGATGAAAACCTCACTCCGTTGTAGTTTGAATTCACAGAAGCTGGGGGTGGAGTTCCTGGCTGAGACTTGTGAGTATCTGGGGGAACAAAACCTCACTCCATTGTAGTTTGAATTCACAGAAGGTGGGGTGCAGTTCCTGGTTTAGACCTGTGAGTGTCTGGGGAAAAAAACCTCACTCCATTATAGTTTGAAATTAAAGGAGCTGGGGGTGGACTTCCTGACTGAGACCAGTGAGTATCTGTGTGGAAAAAAAACTTACTCCATTGTAGTTTGAATTCACAGGAGCTGGGGGTGGAGTTCCTGGCTGAGACCCGTGAGTATCTGGGGGAAAAAACCTCACTCCATTGTAATTTGAATTCACAGAAGCTGGGGGTGGAGTTCCTGGCTGAGACCTGTGAGTATCTGTGGGGAAAAAAACTTACTCCATTTTATATTGAATTCACAGAAGTTGGGGGTGGAGTTCCTGGCTTACACCTGTGAGTATCTGGCGAAAAAACCTCACTCCATTGTAGTTTGAATTCACAGAAGCTGGGGGTGGAGTTCCTGGCTGAGACCTGTGAGTATCTGGGGAAAAAAACTCACTCCATTGTAGTTTGAATTCACAGAAGCTGGGGGTGGAGTTCCTGGCTGAGACCTGTGAGTGTCTGGGGAAAAAAACCTCACTCCATTATAGTTTGAAATTAAAGGAGCTGGGGGTGGACTTCCTGACTGAGACCTGTGAGTATCTGTGTGGAAAAAAAACTTACTCCATTGTAGTTTGAATTCACAGGAGCTGGGGGTGGAGTTCCTGGCTGAGACCCGTGAGTATCTGGGGGAAAAAACCTCACTCCATTGTAATTTGAATTCACAGAAGCTGGGGGTGGAGTTCCTGGCTGAGTCTTGTGAGTATCTGGGGGAAAAAACCTCACTGCATTGCAGTTTGAATTCACAGAGGCTGTGGATGGAGTTTCTGGCTGAGACCTGTGAGTATCTGGTGAAGAAAACCTCACTCCATTGTAGTTTGAATTCACAGAAGCTGGGGGTGGAGTACCTGGCTGATACATGTGAGTATCTGGGGGAACAAACCTCACTCCATTTTATTTTGAATTCACAGAAGTTGGGGGTGGAGTTCCTGGCTTACACCTGTGAGTATCTGGGGAAAAAACCTCACTCCATTGTAGTTTGAATTCACAGAAGCTGGGGGTGCAGTTCCTGGCTGAGACCTGTGAGTATCTGGGGGGGGGGGAAACTTACTCCATTTTAGTTTGAATTCACAGAAGCTGGGGGTGGAGTTCCTGGCTTAGACCTGTGAGTGTCTGGGGAAAAAAACCTCACTCCATTATAGTTTGAAATTAAAGGAGCTGGGGGTGGAGTTCCTGGCTGAGACCTGTGAGTGTCTGGGGAAGAAAAACTCACTCCATTATAGTTTGAATTCACAGAAGCTGGGGGTGGAGTTCCTGGTTTAGGCCTGTGAGTGTCTGGGGAAAAAAACCTCACTCCATTATAGTTTGAATTCACAGAAGCTGGGGGTGGAGTTCCTGGCTGAGACCTGTGAGTATCTGGGGAAAAAACCTCACACCATTGTAGTTTGAATTCACAGAAGCTGTGGGTGGAGTTCCTGGCTTACACCTGTGAGTATCTGGGGAAAAAAACCTCACTCCATTGTAGTTTGAATTAACAGAAGCTGGGGGTGGAGTTCCTGGCTGAGGCCTGTGAGTATCTGGGAAAAAAAACCTCACTACATTGTGGTTTGAATTCACAGAAGCTGGGGGTGGAGTTCCTGGTTTAGACATGTGAGTGTCTGGGGAAAAAAACCTCACTCCATTATAGTTTGAAATTAAAGGAGCTGGGGGTGGACTTCCTGGCTGAGACCTGTGAGTGTCTGGGGAAAAAAAACTTACTCCATTGTAGTTTGAATTCACAGGAGCTAGGAGTGGAGTTCCTGGCTGAGACCCGTGAGTATCTGGGGGAAAAAACCTCACTCCATTGTAATTTGAATTCACAGAAGCTGGGGGTGGAGTTCCTGACTGAGACCTGTGAGTATCTGTGGGGGAAAAACTTACTCCATTTTATTTTGAATTCACAGAAGTTGGGGGTGGAGTTCCTGGCTTACACCTGTGAGTATCTGGGGAAAAAACCTCACTCCATTGTAGTTTGAATTCACAGAAGCTGGGGGTGGAGTTCCTGGCTGAGACCTGTGAGTGTCTGCGGGAAAAAAACTTACTCCATTGTAGTTTGAATTCACAGAAACTTGGGGTGGAGTTCCTGGCTGAGACTTGTGAGTATCTGGGGGAACAAAACCTCACTCCATTGTAGTTTGAATTCACAGAAGGTGGGGTGCAGTTCCTGGTTTAGACCTGTGAGTGTCTGGGGAAAAAAACCTCACTCCATTATAGTTTGAAATTAAAGGAGCTGGGGGTGGACTTCCTGACTGAGACCTGTGAGTATCTGTGTGGAAAAAAAACTTACTCCATTGTAGTTTGAATTCACAGGAGCTGGGGGTGGAGTTCCTGGCTGAGACCCATGAGTATCTGGGGGAAAAAACCTCACTCCATTGTAATTTGAATTCACAGAAGCTGGGGGTGGAGTTCCTGGCTGAGACCTGTGAGTATCTGGGGGAACAAAACTTCACTCCATTGTAGTTTGAATTCACAGAAGCTGGGGTGCAGTTCCTGGTTTAGACCTGTGAGTGTCTGGGGAAAAAACCTCACTCCATTATAGTTGGAAATTAAAGGAGCTGGGGGTGGACTTCCTGACTGAGACCTGTGAGTATCTGTGTGGAAAAAAAACTTACTCCATTGTAGTTTGAATTCACACGAGCTAGGAGTGGAGTTCCTGGCTGAGACCCGTGAGTGTCTGGCGAAAAAACCTCACTCCATTGTAGTTTGAATTCACAGAAGCTGGGGGTGGAGTTCCTGGCTGAGACCTGTGAGTATCTGGGGAAAAACCCTCACTCCATTTTAGTTTGAATTCACAGAAGCTGGGGGTGGAGTTCCTGGCTGAGACCTGTGAGTGTCTGCGGGAAAAAAACTTACTCCATTGTAGTTTGAATTCACAGAAGCTTGGGGTGGAGTTCCTGGCTGAGACTTGTGAGTATCTGGGGGGACAAAACCTCACTCCATTGTAGTTTGAATTCACAGAAACTGGGGTGCAGTTCCTGGTTTAGACCTGTGAGTGTCTGGGGAAAAAAACCTCACTCCATTATAGTTTGAAATTAAAGGAGCTGGGGGTGGACTTCCTGACTGAGACCTGTGAGTATCTGTGTGGAAAAAAAACTTACTCCATTGTAGTTTGAATTCACAGGAGCTGGGGGTGGAGTTCCTGGCTGAGACCCGTGAGTATCTGGGGGAAAAAACCTCACTCCATTGTCATTTGAATTCACAGAAGCTGGGGGTGGAGTTCCTGGCTGAGTCTTGTGAGTATCTGGGGGAAAAAACCTCACTGCATTGTAGTTTGAATTCACAGAGGCTGTGGATGGAGTTTCTGGCTGAGACCTGTGAGTATCTGGTGAAGAAAACCTCACTCCATTGTAGTTTGAATTCACAGAAGCTGGGGGTGGAGTACCTGGCTGATACATGTGAGTATCTGGGGGAACAAACCTCACTCCATTTTATTTTGAATTCACAGAAATTGGGGGTGGAGTTCCTGGCTTACACCTGTGAGTATCTTGGGAAAAAACCTCACTCCATTGTAGTTTGAATTCACAGAAGCTGGGGGTGAAGCTCCTGGCTGAGACCTGTGAGTATCTGGGGGGGGGGAAACTTACTCCATTTTAGTTTGAATTCACAGAAGCTGGGGGTGGAGTTCCTGGCTTAGACCTGTGAGTGTCTGGGGAAAAAAAACCTCACTCCATTATAGTTTGAAATTAAAGGAGCTGGGGGTGGAGTTCCTGGCTGAGACCTGTGAGTGTCTGGGGAAAAAAAACTCACTCCATTATAGTTTGAATTCACAGAAGCTGGGGGTGGAGTTCCTGGCTGAGACCTGTGAGTATCTGGGGAAAAAACCTCACACCATTGTAGTTTGAATTCACAGAAGCTGTGGGTGGAGTTCCTGGCTTACACCTGTGAGTATCTGGGGAAAAAAACCTCACTCCATTGTAGTTTGAATTAACAGAAGCTGGGGGTGGAGTTCCTGGCTGAGGCCTGTGAGTATCTGGGAAAAAAAACCTCACTCCATTGTAGTTTGAATTCACAGAAGCTGGGGGTGGAGTTCCTGGTTTAGACATGTGAGTGTCTGGGGAAAAAAACCTCACTCCATTATAGTTTGAAATTAAAGGAGCTGGGGGTGGACTTCCTGACTGAGACCTGTGAGTATCTGTGGGGAAAAAAACTTACTCCATTGTAGTTTGAATTCACAGAAGCTGGGGGTGGAGTTTCTGGCTGAGACCTGTAAGTATCTGGTGATGAAAACCTCACTCCATTGTAGTTTGAATTCACAGAAGCTGGGGGTGGAGTTCCTGGCTGAGACCTGTGAGTATATGGGGGGAAAAAACCTCACTCCATTATAGTTTGAAATTAAAGGAGCTGGGGGTGGAGTTCCTGGCTGAGACCTGTGAGTATCTGGGGAAAAAACCTCACACCATTGTAGTTTGAATTCACAGAAGCTGTGGGTGGAGTTCCTGGCTTACACCTGTGAGTATCTGGGGAAAAAAACCTCACTCCATTGTAGTTTGAATTAACAGAAGCTGGGGGTGGAGTTCCTGGCTGAGGCCTGTGACTATCTGGGAAAAAAAACCTCACTCCATTGTAGTTTGAATTCACAGAAGCTGGGGGTGGAGTTCCTGGTTTAGACATGTGAGTGTCTGGGGAAAAAAACCTCACTCCATTATAGTTTGAAATTAAAGGAGCTGGGGGTGGACTTCCTGACTGAGACCTGTGAGTATCTGTGGGGAAAAAAACTTACTCCATTGTAGTTTGAATTCACAGAAGCTGGGGGTGGAGTTTCTGGCTGAGACCTGTAAGTATCTGGTGATGAAAACCTCACTCCATTGTAGTTTGAATTCACAGAAGCTGGGGGTGGAGTTCCTGGCTGAGACCTGTGAGTATATGGGGGGAAAAAACCTCACTCCATTATAGTTTGAAATTAAAGGAGCTGGGGGTGGAGTTCCTGGCTGAGACCTGTGAGTATCTGGGGAAAAAACCTCCCACCATTGTAGTTTGAATTCACAGAAGCTGTGGGTGGAGTTCCTGGCTTACACCTGTGAGTATCTGGGGAAAAAAACCTCACTCCATTGTAGTTTGAATTAACAGAAGCTGGGGGTGGAGTTCCTGGCTGAGGCCTGTGAGTATCTGGGAAAAAAAAACCTCACTCCATTGTAGTTTGAATTCACAGAAGCTGGGGGTGGAGTTCCTGGTTTAGACATGTGAGTGTCTGGGGAAAAAAACCTCACTCCATTATAGTTTGAAATTAAAGGAGCTGGGGTGGACTTCCTGACTGAGACCTGTGAGTATCTGTGGGGAAAAAAACTTACTCCATTGTAGTTTGAATTCACAGAAGCTGGGGGTGGAGTTTCTGGCTGAGACCTGTAAGTATCTGGTGATGAAAACCTCACTCCATTGTAGTTTGAATTCACAGAAGCTGGGGGTGGAGTTCCTGGCTGAGACCTGTGAGTATATGGGGGAAAAAAACCTCACTCCATTGTAGTTTGAATTCACAGAAGCTGGGCGTGGAGTTCCTGGCTGAGACCTGTCCGTATCTGGGGGAAAAAACCTCACACCATTATAGTTTGAAATTAAAGGAGCTGGGGGTGGACTTCCTGACTGAGACCTGTGAGTATCTGTGGGGGAAAAACTCACTCCATTGTAGTTTGAATTCACAGGAGCTGGGGGTGGAGTTCCTGGCTGAGACTTGTGAGTATCTGGGGGACAAAACCTCACTCCATTGTAGTTTGAATTCACAGAAGCTGGGGGTGGACTTCCTGGCTGAGACTTGTGAGTATCTGGGGGAAAAAACCTCACTGCATTGTAGTTTGAATTCACAGAAGCTGGGGGTAGAGTACCTGGCTGATACCTGTGAGTATCTGGGGGAACAAACCTCCCTCCATTGTAGTTTGAATTCACAGAAGCTGGGGGTGGAGTTCCTGGCTGAGGCCTGTGAGTATCTGGCGTAAAAAATCTCACTCCATTGTAGTTTGAATTCACTGAAACTGGTGGTGGAGTTCCTGGTTTAGACCTGTGAGTGTCTGGGGGAAAAAACCTCACTCCATTATAGTTTGAAATTAAAGGAGCTGGGGGTGGACTTCCTGACTGAGACTTGTGAGTATCTGGTGGAACAAAGCTCACTCCATTTTATTTTGAATTCACAGACGTTGGGGGTGGAGTTCCTGGCTGAGACCTGTGAGTATCTGGGGGAACAAAACCTCACTCCATTGTAGTTTGAATTCACAGAAGCTGGGGTGCAGTTCCTGGTTTAGACCTGTGAGTGTCTGGGGAAAAAAACCTCACTCCATTATAGTTTGAAATTAAAGGAGCTGGGGGTGGACTTCCTGACTGAGACCTGTGAGTATCTTTGTGGAAAAAAAACTTACTCCATTGTAGTTTGAATTCACAGGAGCTAGGAGTGGAGTTCCTGGCTGAGACCCGTGAGTATCTGGGGGAAAAAACCTCACTCCATTGTAATTTGAATTCACAGAAGCTGGGGGTGGAGTTCCTGACTGAGACCTGTGAGTATCTGTGGGGAAAAAAACTTACTCCATTTTATTTTGAATTCACAGAAGTTGGGGGTGGAGTTCCTGGCTTACACCTGTGAGTATCTGGGGAAAAAACCTCACTCCATTGTAGTTTGAATTCACAGAAGCTGGGGGTGGAGTTCCTGGCTGAGACTTGTGAGTATCTGGGGGAACAAAACCTCACTCCATTGTAGTTTGAATTCACAGAAACTGGGGTGCAGTTCCTGGTTTAGACCTGTGAGTGTCTGGGGAAAAAAAGCTCACTCCATTATAGTTTGAAATTAAAGGAGCTGGGGGTGGACCTCCTGACTGAGACCTGTGAGTATCTGTGGGGAAAAAAACTTACTCCATTGTAGTTTGAATTCACAGAAGCTGGGGGTGGAGTTTCTGGCTGAGACCTGTAAGTACCTGGTGATGAAAACCTCACTCCATTGTAGTTTGAATTCACAGAAGCTGAGGGTGGAGTTCCTGGCTGAGACCTGTGAGTATCTGGGGGAAAAAACCTCACTCCATTGTAATTTGAATTCACAGAAGCTGGGGGTGGAGTTCCTGGCTGAGACCTGTGAGTATCTGGGGGAACAAAACCTCACTCCATTGTAGTTTGAATTCACAGAAGTTGGGGGTGGAGTTCCTGGCTTACACCTGTGAGTATCTGGGGAAAAAACCTCACTCCATTGTAGTTTGAATTCACAGAAGCTGGGGGTGGAGTCCCTGGCTGAGACTTGTGAGTATCTGGGGGAACAAAACCTCACTCCATTGTAGTTTGAATTCACAGAAACTGGGGTGCAGTTCCTGGTTTAGACCTGTGAGTGTCTGGGGAAAAAAAGCTCACTCCATTATAGTTTGAAATTAAAGGAGCTGGGGGTGGACCTCCTGACTGAGACCTGTGAGTATCTGTGTGGAAAAAAAACTTACTCCATTGTAGTTTGAATTCACAGGAGGTGGGGGTGGAGTTCCTGGCTGAGACCCGTGAGTATCTGGGGGAAAAAACCTCACTCCATTGTAATTTGAATTCACAGAAGCTGGGGGTGGAGTTCCTGGCTGAGTCTTGTGAGTATCTGGGGGAAAAAACCTCACTGCATTGTAGTTTGAATTCACAGAGGCTGTGGATGGAGTTTCTGGCTGAGACCTGTGAGTATCTGGTGAAGAAAACCTCACTCCATTGTAGTTTGAATTCACAGAAGCTGGGGGTAGAGTACCTGGCTGTTACCTGTGAGTATCTGGGGGAACAAAGCTCACTCTATTTTATTTTGAATTCACAGAAGTTGGGGGTGGAGTTCCTGGCTTACACCTGTGAGTATCTGGGGAAAAAACCTCACTCCATTGTAGTTTGAATTCACAGAAGCTGGGGGTGGAGTTCCTGGCTTAGACCTGTGTGTATCTGTGGAAAAAACCTCACACCATTGTAGTTTGAATTCACAGAAGCTGTGGGTGGAGTTCCTGGCTTAGACCTGTGAGTATCTGGGGAAAAAAACCTCACTCCGTTGTAGTTTGAATTCACAGAAGCTGGGGGTGGAGTTCCTGGCTGAGACCTGTGAGTATCTGGCGTAAAAAACCTCACTCCATTGTAGTTTGAATTCACAGAAGCTGGGGGTGGAGTTCCTGGTTTAGACATGTGAGTGTCTGGGGAAAAAAACCTCACTCCATTATAGTTTGAAATTAAAGGAGCTGGGGGTGGACTTCCTGACTGAGACCTGTGAGTATCTGTGGGGAAAAAAACTTACTCCATTGTAGTTTGAATTCACAGAAGCTGGGGGTGGAGTTTCTGGCTGAGACCTGTAAGTATCTGGTGATGAAAACCTCACTCCATTGTAGTTTGAATTCACAGAAGCTGGGGGTGGAGTTCCTGGCTGAGACTTGTGAGTATCTGGGGGAACAAAACCTCACTCCATTGTAGTTTGAATTCACAGAAGGTGGGGTGCAGTTCCTGGTTTAGACCTGTGAGTGTCTGGGGAAAAAAACCTCACTCCATTATAGTTTGAAATTAAAGGAGCTGGGGGTGGACTTCCTGACTGAGACCAGTGAGTATCTGTGTGGAAAAAAAACTTACTCCATTGTAGTTTGAATTTACAGGAGCTGGGGGTGGAGTTCCTGGCTGAGACCCGTGAGTATCTGGGGGAAAAAACCTCACTCCATTGTAATTTGAATTCACAGAAGCTGGGGGTGGAGTTCCTGGCTGAGACCTGTGAGTATCTGTGGGGAAAAAAACTTACTCCATTTTATATTGAATTCACAGAAGTTGGGGGTGGAGTTCCTGGCTTACACCTGTGAGTATCTGGCGAAAAAACCTCACTCCATTGTAGTTTGAATTCACAGAAGCTGGGGGTGGAGTTCCTGGCTGAGACCTGTGAGTATCTGGGGAAAAAAACTCACTCCATTGTAGTTTGAATTCACAGAAGCTGGGGGTGGAGTTCCTGGCTGAGACCTGTGAGTGTCTGGGGAAAAAAACCTCACTCCATTATAGTTTGAAATTAAAGGAGCTGGGGGTGGACTTCCTGACTGAGACCTGTGAGTATCTGTGTGGAAAAAAAACTTACTCCATTGTAGTTTGAATTCACAGGAGCTGGGGGTGGAGTTCCTGGCTGAGACCCGTGAGTATCTGGGGGAAAAAACCTCACTCCATTGTAATTTGAATTCACAGAAGCTGGGGGTGGAGTTCCTGGCTGAGTCTTGTGAGTATCTGGGGGAAAAAACCTCACTGCATTGCAGTTTGAATTCACAGAGGCTGTGGATGGAGTTTCTGGCTGAGACCTGTGAGTATCTGGTGAAGAAAACCTCACTCCATTGTAGTTTGAATTCACAGAAGCTGGGGGTGGAGTACCTGGCTGATACATGTGAGTATCTGGGGGAACAAACCTCACTCCATTTTATTTTGAATTCACAGAAGTTGGGGGTGGAGTTCCTGGCTTACACCTGTGAGTATCTGGGGAAAAAACCTCACTCCATTGTAGTTTGAATTCACAGAAGCTGGGGGTGGAGTTCCTGGCTGAGACCTGTGAGTATCTGGGGGGGGGGAAACTTACTCCATTTTAGTTTGAATTCACAGAAGCTGGGGGTGGAGTTCCTGGCTTAGACCTGTGAGTGTCTGGGGAAAAAAACCTCACTCCATTATAGTTTGAAATTAAAGGAGCTGGGGGTGGAGTTCCTGGCTGAGACCTGTGAGTGTCTGGGGAAAAAAAACTCACTCCATTATAGTTTGAATTCACAGAAGCTGGGGGTGGAGTTCCTGGTTTAGGCCTGTGAGTGTCTGGGGAAAAAAACCTCACTCCATTATAGTTTGAATTCACAGAAGCTGGGGGTGGAGTTCCTGGCTGAGACCTGTGAGTATCTGGGGAAAAAACCTCACACCATTGTAGTTTGAATTCACAGAAGCTGTGGGTGGAGTTCCTGGCTTACACCTGTGAGTATCTGGGGAAAAAAACCTCACTCCATTGTAGTTTGAATTAACAGAAGCTGGGGGTGGAGTTCCTGGCTGAGGCCTGTGAGTATCTGGGAAAAAAAACCTCACTACATTGTGGTTTGAATTCACAGAAGCTGGGGGTGGAGTTCCTGGTTTAGACATGTGAGTGTCTGGGGAAAAAAACCTCACTCCATTATAGTTTGAAATTAAAGGAGCTGGGGGTGGACTTCCTGGCTGAGACCTGTGAGTGTCTGGGGAAAAAAAACTTACTCCATTGTAGTTTGAATTCACAGGAGCTAGGAGTGGAGTTCCTGGCTGAGACCCGTGAGTATCTGGGGGAAAAAACCTCACTCCATTGTAGTTTGAATTCACAGGAGCTAGGAGTGGAGTTCCTGGCTTACACCTGTGAGTATCTGGGGAAAAAACCTCACTCCATTGTAGTTTGAATTCACAGAAGCCGGGGGTGGAGTTCCTGGCTGAGACCTGTGAGTGTCTGCGGGAAAAAAACTTACTCCATTGTAGTTTGAATTCACAGAAACTTGGGGTGGAGTTCCTGGCTGAGACTTGTGAGTATCTGGGGGAACAAAACCTCACTCCATTGTAGTTTGAATTCACAGAAGGTGGGGTGCAGTTCCTGGTTTAGACCTGTGAGTGTCTGGGGAAAAAAACCTCACTCCATTATAGTTTGAAATTAAAGGAGCTGGGGGTGGACTTCCTGACTGAGACCTGTGAGTATCTGTGTGGAAAAAAAACTTACTCCATTGTAGTTTGAATTCACAGGAGCTGGGGGTGGAGTTCCTGGCTGAGACCCATGAGTATCTGGGGGAAAAAACCTCACTCAATTGTAATTTGAATTCACAGAAGCTGGGGGTGGAGTTCCTGGCTGAGACCTGTGAGTATCTGGGGGAACAAAACTTCACTCCATTGTAGTTTGAATTCACAGAAGCTGGGGTGCAGTTCCTGGTTTAGACCTGTGAGTATCTGGTGAAGAAAACCTCACTCCATTGTAGTTTGAATTCACAGAAGCTGGGGGTGGAGTACCTGGCTGATACATGTGAGTATCTGGGGGAACAAACCTCACTCCATTTTATTTTGAATTCACAGAAATTGGGGGTGGAGTTCCTGGCTTACACCTGTGAGTATCTTGGGAAAAAACCTCACTCCATTGTAGTTTGAATTCACAGAAGCTGGGGGTGGAGCTCCTGGCTGAGACCTGTGAGTATCTGGGGGGGGGAAACTTACTCCATTTTAGTTTGAATTCACAGAAGCTGGGGGTGGAGTTCCTGGCTTAGACCTGTGAGTGTCTGGGGAAAAAAAACCTCACTCCATTATAGTTTGAAATTAAAGGAGCTGGGGGTGGAGTTCCTGGCTGAGACCTGTGAGTGTCTGGGGAAAAAAAACTCACTCCATTATAGTTTGAATTCACAGAAGCTGGGGGTGGAGTTCCTGGTTTAGGCCTGTGAGTGTCTGGGGAAAAAAACCTCACTCCATTATAGTTTGAATTCACAGAAGCTGGGGGTGGAGTTCCTGGCTGAGACCTGTGAGTATCTGGGGAAAAAACCTCACACCATTGTAGTTTGAATTCACAGAAGCTGTGGGTGGAGTTCCTGGCTTACACCTGTGAGTATCTGGGGAAAAAAACCTCACTCCATTGTAGTTTGAATTAACAGAAGCTGGGGGTGGAGTTCCTGGCTGAGGCCTGTGAGTATCTGGGAAAAAAAACCTCACTCCATTGTAGTTTGAATTCACAGAAGCTGGGGGTGGAGTTCCTGGTTTAGACATGTGAGTGTCTGGGGAAAAAAACCTCACTCCATTATAGTTTGAAATTAAAGGAGCTGGGGGTGGACTTCCTGACTGAGACCTGTGAGTATCTGTGGGGAAAAAAACTTACTCCATTGTAGTTTGAATTCACAGAAGCTGGGGGTGGAGTTTCTGGCTGAGACCTGTAAGTATCTGGTGATGAAAACCTCACTCCATTGTAGTTTGAATTCACAGAAGCTGGGGGTGGAGTTCCTGGCTGAGACCTGTGAGTATATGGGGGGAAAAAACCTCACTCCATTATAGTTTGAAATTAAAGGAGCTGGGGGTGGAGTTCCTGGCTGAGACCTGTGAGTGTCTGGGGAAAAAAAACTCACTCCATTATAGTTTGAATTCACAGAAGCTGGGGGTGGAGTTCCTGGTTTAGGCCTGTGAGTGTCTGGGGAAAAAAACCTCACTCCATTATAGTTTGAATTCACAGAAGCTGGGGGTGGAGTTCCTGGCTGAGACCTGTGAGTATCTGGGGAAAAAACCTCACACCATTGTAGTTTGAATTCACAGAAGCTGTGGGTGGAGTTCCTGGCTTACACCTGTGAGTATCTGGGGAAAAAAACCTCACTCCATTGTAGTTTGAATTAACAGAAGCTGGGGGTGGAGTTCCTGGCTGAGGCCTGTGAGTATCTGGGAAAAAAAAACCTCACTCCATTGTAGTTTGAATTCACAGAAGCTGGGGGTGGAGTTCCTGGTTTAGACATGTGAGTGTCTGGGGAAAAAAACCTCACTCCATTATAGTTTGAAATTAAAGGAGCTGGGGGTGGACTTCCTGACTGAGACCTGTGAGTATCTGTGGGGAAAAAAACTTACTCCATTGTAGTTTGAATTCACAGAAGCTGGGGGTGGAGTTTCTGGCTGAGACCTGTAAGTATCTGGTGATGAAAACCTCACTCCATTGTAGTTTGAATTCACAGAAGCTGGGGGTGGAGTTCCTGGCTGAGACCTGTGAGTATATGGGGGAAAAAAACCTCACTCCATTGTAGTTTGAATTCACAGAAGCTGGGCGTGGAGTTCCTGGCTGAGACCTGTCCGTATCTGGGGGAAAAAACCTCACACCATTATAGTTTGAAATTAAAGGAGCTGGGGGTGGACTTCCTGACTGAGACCTGTGAGTATCTGTGGGGGAAAAACTCACTCCATTGTAGTTTGAATTCACAGGAGCTGGGGGTGGAGTTCCTGGCTGAGACTTGTGAGTATCTGGGGGACAAAACCTCACTCCATTGTAGTTTGAATTCACAGAAGCTGGGGGTGGACTTCCTGGCTGAGACTTGTGAGTATCTGGGGGAAAAAACCTCACTGCATTGTAGTTTGAATTCACAGAAGCTGGGGGTAGAGTACCTGGCTGATACCTGTGAGTATCTGGGGGAACAAACCTCCCTCCATTGTAGTTTGAATTCACAGAAGCTGGGGGTGGAGTTCCTGGCTGAGGCCTGTGAGTATCTGGCGTAAAAAATCTCACTCCATTGTAGTTTGAATTCACTGAAACTGGTGGTGGAGTTCCTGGTTTAGACCTGTGAGTGTCTGGGGGAAAAAACCTCACTCCATTATAGTTTGAAATTAAAGGAGCTGGGGGTGGACTTCCTGACTGAGACTTGTGAGTATCTGGTGGAACAAAGCTCACTCCATTTTATTTTGAATTCACAGATGTTGGGGGTGGAGTTCCTGGCTTACACCTGTGAGTATCTGGGGAAAAAACCTCACTCCATTATAGTTTGAATTCACAGAAGCTGGGGGTGGAGTTCCTGGCTGAGACCTGTGTGTATCTGTGGAAAAAACCTCACACCATTGTAGTTTGAATTCACAGAAGCTGTGGGTGGAGTTCCTGGCTTAGACCTGTGAGTATCTGGGGAAAAAAACCTCACTCCATTGTAGTTTGAATTCACAGAAGCTGGGGGTGGAGTTCCTGGCTGAGACCTGTGAGTATCTGGCGTAAAAAATCTCACTCCATTGTAGTTTGAATTCACAGAAACTGGGGGTGGAGTTCCTGGTTTAGACCTGTGAGTGTCTGGGGGAAAAAACCTCACTCCATTATAGTTTGAAATTAAAGGAGCTAGGGGTGGACTTCCTGACTGAGACCTGTGAGTATCTGTGGGGAAAAAAACTCACTCCATTGTAGTTTGAATTCACAGGAGCTGGGGGAGGAGTTTCTGGCTGAGACCTGTGAGTATCTGGTGAAGAAAACCTCACTCCATTGTAGTTTGAATTCACAGAAGCTGGGGGTAGAGTACCTGGCTGATACCTGTGAGTATCTGGAGGAACAAACCTCACTCCATTGTAGTTTGAATTCACAGAAGCTGGGGGTGGAGTTCCTGGCTGTTACCTGTGAGTATCTGGGGGAACAAAGCTCACTCCATTTTATTTTGAATTCACAGAAGTTGGGGGTGGAGTTCCTGGCTTACACCTGTGAGTATCTCGGGAAAAAACCTCACTCCATTATAGTTTGAATTCACAGAAGCTGGGGGTGGAGTTCCTGGCTGAGACCTGTGAGTATCTGTTGAAAAAACCTCACAACATTGTAGTTTGAATTCACAGAAGCTGTGGGTGGAGTTCCTGGCTTAGACCTGTGAGTATCTGGGGAAAAAAACCTCACTCCATTGTAGTTTGAATTCACAGAAGCTGGGGGTGGAGTTTCTGGCTGAGACCTGTAAGTATCTGGTGATGAAAACCTCACTCCATTGTAGTTTGAATTCACAGAAGCTGGGGGTGGAGTTCCTGGCTGAGACCTGTGAGTATCTGGGGGAAAAACGTCACTCCATTGTAGTTTGAATTCACAGAAGCTGGGCGTGGAGTTCCTGGCTGAGACCTGTCAGTATCTGGGGGAAAAAACCTCACTTCACTGTAGTTTGAATTCACAGAAGCTGGGGGTGGAGTTCCTGGCTGAGACTTGTGAGTATCTGGGGGGACAAAACCTCACTCCATTGTAGTTTGAATTCACAGAAACTGGGGTGCAGTTCCTGGTTTAGACCTGTGAGTGTCTGGGGAAAAAAACCTCACTCCATTATAGTTTGAAATTAAAGGAGCTGGGGGTGGACTTCCTGACTGAGACCTGTGAGTATCTGTGTGGAAAAAAAACTTACTCCATTGTAGTTTGAATTCACAGGAGCTGGGGGTGGAGTTCCTGGCTGAGACCCGTGAGTATCTGGGGGAAAAAACCTCACTCCATTGTCATTTGAATTCACAGAAGCTGGGGGTGGAGTTCCTGGCTGAGTCTTGTGAGTATCTGGGGGAAAAAACCTCACTGCATTGTAGTTTGAATTCACAGAGGCTGTGGATGGAGTTTCTGGCTGAGACCTGTGAGTATCTGGTGAAGAAAACCTCACTCCATTGTAGTTTGAATTCACAGAAGCTGGGGGTGGAGTACCTGGCTGATACATGTGAGTATCTGGGGGAACAAACCTCACTCCATTTTATTTTGAATTCACAGAAATTGGGGGTGGAGTTCCTGGCTTACACCTGTGAGTATCTTGGGAAAAAACCTCACTCCATTGTAGTTTGAATTCACAGAAGCTGGGGGTGAAGCTCCTGGCTGAGACCTGTGAGTATCTGGGGGGGGGGAAACTTACTCCATTTTAGTTTGAATTCACAGAAGCTGGGGGTGGAGTTCCTGGCTTAGACCTGTGAGTGTCTGGGGAAAAAAAACCTCACTCCATTATAGTTTGAAATTAAAGGAGCTGGGGGTGGAGTTCCTGGCTGAGACCTGTGAGTGTCTGGGGAAAAAAAACTCACTCCATTATAGTTTGAATTCACAGAAGCTGGGGGTGGAGTTCCTGGCTGAGACCTGTGAGTATCTGGGGAAAAAACCTCACACCATTGTAGTTTGAATTCACAGAAGCTGTGGGTGGAGTTCCTGGCTTACACCTGTGAGTATCTGGGGAAAAAAACCTCACTCCATTGTAGTTTGAATTAACAGAAGCTGGGGGTGGAGTTCCTGGCTGAGGCCTGTGAGTATCTGGGAAAAAAAACCTCACTCCATTGTAGTTTGAATTCACAGAAGCTGGGGGTGGAGTTCCTGGTTTAGACATGTGAGTGTCTGGGGAAAAAAACCTCACTCCATTATAGTTTGAAATTAAAGGAGCTGGGGGTGGACTTCCTGACTGAGACCTGTGAGTATCTGTGGGGAAAAAAACTTACTCCATTGTAGTTTGAATTCACAGAAGCTGGGGGTGGAGTTTCTGGCTGAGACCTGTAAGTATCTGGTGATGAAAACCTCACTCCATTGTAGTTTGAATTCACAGAAGCTGGGGGTGGAGTTCCTGGCTGAGACCTGTGAGTATATGGGGGGAAAAAACCTCACTCCATTATAGTTTGAAATTAAAGGAGCTGGGGGTGGAGTTCCTGGCTGAGACCTGTGAGTATCTGGGGAAAAAACCTCACACCATTGTAGTTTGAATTCACAGAAGCTGTGGGTGGAGTTCCTGGCTTACACCTGTGAGTATCTGGGGAAAAAAACCTCACTCCATTGTAGTTTGAATTAACAGAAGCTGGGGGTGGAGTTCCTGGCTGAGGCCTGTGACTATCTGGGAAAAAAAACCTCACTCCATTGTAGTTTGAATTCACAGAAGCTGGGGGTGGAGTTCCTGGTTTAGACATGTGAGTGTCTGGGGAAAAAAACCTCACTCCATTATAGTTTGAAATTAAAGGAGCTGGGGGTGGACTTCCTGACTGAGACCTGTGAGTATCTGTGGGGAAAAAAACTTACTCCATTGTAGTTTGAATTCACAGAAGCTGGGGGTGGAGTTTCTGGCTGAGACCTGTAAGTATCTGGTGATGAAAACCTCACTCCATTGTAGTTTGAATTCACAGAAGCTGGGGGTGGAGTTCCTGGCTGAGACCTGTGAGTATATGGGGGGAAAAAACCTCACTCCATTATAGTTTGAAATTAAAGGAGCTGGGGGTGGAGTTCCTGGCTGAGACCTGTGAGTATCTGGGGAAAAAACCTCCCACCATTGTAGTTTGAATTCACAGAAGCTGTGGGTGGAGTTCCTGGCTTACACCTGTGAGTATCTGGGGAAAAAAACCTCACTCCATTGTAGTTTGAATTAACAGAAGCTGGGGGTGGAGTTCCTGGCTGAGGCCTGTGAGTATCTGGGAAAAAAAAACCTCACTCCATTGTAGTTTGAATTCACAGAAGCTGGGGGTGGAGTTCCTGGTTTAGACATGTGAGTGTCTGGGGAAAAAAACCTCACTCCATTATAGTTTGAAATTAAAGGAGCTGGGGTGGACTTCCTGACTGAGACCTGTGAGTATCTGTGGGGAAAAAAACTTACTCCATTGTAGTTTGAATTCACAGAAGCTGGGGGTGGAGTTTCTGGCTGAGACCTGTAAGTATCTGGTGATGAAAACCTCACTCCATTGTAGTTTGAATTCACAGAAGCTGGGGGTGGAGTTCCTGGCTGAGACCTGTGAGTATATGGGGGAAAAAAACCTCACTCCATTGTAGTTTGAATTCACAGAAGCTGGGCGTGGAGTTCCTGGCTGAGACCTGTCCGTATCTGGGGGAAAAAACCTCACACCATTATAGTTTGAAATTAAAGGAGCTGGGGGTGGACTTCCTGACTGAGACCTGTGAGTATCTGTGGGGGAAAAACTCACTCCATTGTAGTTTGAATTCACAGGAGCTGGGGGTGGAGTTCCTGGCTGAGACTTGTGAGTATCTGGGGGACAAAACCTCACTCCATTGTAGTTTGAATTCACAGAAGCTGGGGGTGGACTTCCTGGCTGAGACTTGTGAGTATCTGGGGGAAAAAACCTCACTGCATTGTAGTTTGAATTCACAGAAGCTGGGGGTAGAGTACCTGGCTGATACCTGTGAGTATCTGGGGGAACAAACCTCCCTCCATTGTAGTTTGAATTCACAGAAGCTGGGGGTGGAGTTCCTGGCTGAGGCCTGTGAGTATCTGGCGTAAAAAATCTCACTCCATTGTAGTTTGAATTCACTGAAACTGGTGGTGGAGTTCCTGGTTTAGACCTGTGAGTGTCTGGGGGAAAAAACCTCACTCCATTATAGTTTGAAATTAAAGGAGCTGGGGGTGGACTTCCTGACTGAGACTTGTGAGTATCTGGTGGAACAAAGCTCACTCCATTTTATTTTGAATTCACAGACGTTGGGGGTGGAGTTCCTGGCTGAGACCTGTGAGTATCTGGGGGAACAAAACCTCACTCCATTGTAGTTTGAATTCACAGAAGCTGGGGTGCAGTTCCTGGTTTAGACCTGTGAGTGTCTGGGGAAAAAAACCTCACTCCATTATAGTTTGAAATTAAAGGAGCTGGGGGTGGACTTCCTGACTGAGACCTGTGAGTATCTTTGTGGAAAAAAAACTTACTCCATTGTAGTTTGAATTCACAGGAGCTAGGAGTGGAGTTCCTGGCTGAGACCCGTGAGTATCTGGGGGAAAAAACCTCACTCCATTGTAATTTGAATTCACAGAAGCTGGGGGTGGAGTTCCTGACTGAGACCTGTGAGTATCTGTGGGGAAAAAAACTTACTCCATTTTATTTTGAATTCACAGAAGTTGGGGGTGGAGTTCCTGGCTTACACCTGTGAGTATCTGGGGAAAAAACCTCACTCCATTGTAGTTTGAATTCACAGAAGCTGGGGGTGGAGTTCCTGGCTGAGACTTGTGAGTATCTGGGGGAACAAAACCTCACTCCATTGTAGTTTGAATTCACAGAAACTGGGGTGCAGTTCCTGGTTTAGACCTGTGAGTGTCTGGGGAAAAAAAGCTCACTCCATTATAGTTTGAAATTAAAGGAGCTGGGGGTGGACCTCCTGACTGAGACCTGTGAGTATCTGTGGGGAAAAAAACTTACTCCATTGTAGTTTGAATTCACAGAAGCTGGGGGTGGAGTTTCTGGCTGAGACCTGTAAGTACCTGGTGATGAAAACCTCACTCCATTGTAGTTTGAATTCACAGAAGCTGAGGGTGGAGTTCCTGGCTGAGACCTGTGAGTATCTGGGGGAAAAAACCTCACTCCATTGTAATTTGAATTCACAGAAGCTGGGGGTGGAGTTCCTGGCTGAGACCTGTGAGTATCTGGGGGAACAAAACCTCACTCCATTGTAGTTTGAATTCACAGAGGTTGGGGGTGGAGTTCCTGGCTTACACCTGTGAGTATCTGGGGAAAAAACCTCACTCCATTGTAGTTTGAATTCACAGAAGCTGGGGGTGGAGTCCCTGGCTGAGACTTGTGAGTATCTGGGGGAACAAAACCTCACTCCATTGTAGTTTGAATTCACAGAAACTGGGGTGCAGTTCCTGGTTTAGACCTGTGAGTGTCTGGGGAAAAAAAGCTCACTCCATTATAGTTTGAAATTAAAGGAGCTGGGGGTGGACCTCCTGACTGAGACCTGTGAGTATCTGTGTGGAAAAAAAACTTACTCCATTGTAGTTTGAATTCACAGGAGGTGGGGGTGGAGTTCCTGGCTGAGACCCGTGAGTATCTGGGGGAAAAAACCTCACTCCATTGTAATTTGAATTCACAGAAGCTGGGGGTGGAGTTCCTGGCTGAGTCTTGTGAGTATCTGGGGGAAAAAACCTCACTGCATTGTAGTTTGAATTCACAGAGGCTGTGGATGGAGTTTCTGGCTGAGACCTGTGAGTATCTGGTGAAGAAAACCTCACTCCATTGTAGTTTGAATTCACAGAAGCTGGGGGTAGAGTACCTGGCTGTTACCTGTGAGTATCTGGGGGAACAAAGCTCACTCTATTTTATTTTGAATTCACAGAAGTTGGGGGTGGAGTTCCTGGCTTACACCTGTGAGTATCTGGGGAAAAAACCTCACTCCATTGTAGTTTGAATTCACAGAAGCTGGGGGTGGAGTTCCTGGCTTAGACCTGTGTGTATCTGTGGAAAAAACCTCACACCATTGTAGTTTGAATTCACAGAAGCTGTGGGTGGAGTTCCTGGCTTAGACCTGTGAGTATCTGGGGAAAAAAACCTCACTCCGTTGTAGTTTGAATTCACAGAAGCTGGGGGTGGAGTTCCTGGCTGAGACCTGTGAGTATCTGGCGTAAAAAACCTCACTCCATTGTAGTTTGAATTCACAGAAGCTGGGGGTGGAGTTCCTGGTTTAGACATGTGAGTGTCTGGGGAAAAAAACCTCACTCCATTATAGTTTGAAATTAAAGGAGCTGGGGGTGGACTTCCTGACTGAGACCTGTGAGTATCTGTGGGGAAAAAAACTTACTCCATTGTAGTTTGAATTCACAGAAGCTGGGGGTGGAGTTTCTGGCTGAGACCTGTAAGTATCTGGTGATGAAAACCTCACTCCATTGTAGTTTGAATTCACAGAAGCTGGGGGTGGAGTTCCTGGCTGAGACTTGTGAGTATCTGGGGGAACAAAACCTCACTCCATTGTAGTTTGAATTCACAGAAGGTGGGGTGCAGTTCCTGGTTTAGACCTGTGAGTGTCTGGGGAAAAAAACCTCACTCCATTATAGTTTGAAATTAAAGGAGCTGGGGGTGGACTTCCTGACTGAGACCAGTGAGTATCTGTGTGGAAAAAAAACTTACTCCATTGTAGTTTGAATTTACAGGAGCTGGGGGTGGAGTTCCTGGCTGAGACCCGTGAGTATCTGGGGGAAAAAACCTCACTCCATTGTAATTTGAATTCACAGAAGCTGGGGGTGGAGTTCCTGGCTGAGACCTGTGAGTATCTGTGGGGAAAAAAACTTACTCCATTTTATATTGAATTCACAGAAGTTGGGGGTGGAGTTCCTGGCTTACACCTGTGAGTATCTGGCGAAAAAACCTCACTCCATTGTAGTTTGAATTCACAGAAGCTGGGGGTGGAGTTCCTGGCTGAGACCTGTGAGTATCTGGGGAAAAAAACTCACTCCATTGTAGTTTGAATTCACAGAAGCTGGGGGTGGAGTTCCTGGCTGAGACCTGTGAGTGTCTGGGGAAAAAAACCTCACTCCATTATAGTTTGAAATTAAAGGAGCTGGGGGTGGACTTCCTGACTGAGACCTGTGAGTATCTGTGTGGAAAAAAAACTTACTCCATTGTAGTTTGAATTCACAGGAGCTGGGGGTGGAGTTCCTGGCTGAGACCCGTGAGTATCTGGGGGAAAAAACCTCACTCCATTGTAATTTGAATTCACAGAAGCTGGGGGTGGAGTTCCTGGCTGAGTCTTGTGAGTATCTGGGGGAAAAAACCTCACTGCATTGCAGTTTGAATTCACAGAGGCTGTGGATGGAGTTTCTGGCTGAGACCTGTGAGTATCTGGTGAAGAAAACCTCACTCCATTGTAGTTTGAATTCACAGAAGCTGGGGGTGGAGTACCTGGCTGATACATGTGAGTATCTGGGGGAACAAACCTCACTCCATTTTATTTTGAATTCACAGAAGTTGGGGGTGGAGTTCCTGGCTTACACCTGTGAGTATCTGGGGAAAAAACCTCACTCCATTGTAGTTTGAATTCACAGAAGCTGGGGGTGGAGTTCCTGGCTGAGACCTGTGAGTATCTGGGGGGGGGGAAACTTACTCCATTTTAGTTTGAATTCACAGAAGCTGGGGGTGGAGTTCCTGGCTTAGACCTGTGAGTGTCTGGGGAAAAAAACCTCACTCCATTATAGTTTGAAATTAAAGGAGCTGGGGGTGGAGTTCCTGGCTGAGACCTGTGAGTGTCTGGGGAAAAAAAACTCACTCCATTATAGTTTGAATTCACAGAAGCTGGGGGTGGAGTTCCTGGTTTAGGCCTGTGAGTGTCTGGGGAAAAAAACCTCACTCCATTATAGTTTGAATTCACAGAAGCTGGGGGTGGAGTTCCTGGCTGAGACCTGTGAGTATCTGGGGAAAAAACCTCACACCATTGTAGTTTGAATTCACAGAAGCTGTGGGTGGAGTTCCTGGCTTACACCTGTGAGTATCTGGGGAAAAAAACCTCACTCCATTGTAGTTTGAATTAACAGAAGCTGGGGGTGGAGTTCCTGGCTGAGGCCTGTGAGTATCTGGGAAAAAAAACCTCACTACATTGTGGTTTGAATTCACAGAAGCTGGGGGTGGAGTTCCTGGTTTAGACATGTGAGTGTCTGGGGAAAAAAACCTCACTCCATTATAGTTTGAAATTAAAGGAGCTGGGGGTGGACTTCCTGGCTGAGACCTGTGAGTGTCTGGGGAAAAAAAACTTACTCCATTGTAGTTTGAATTCACAGGAGCTAGGAGTGGAGTTCCTGGCTGAGACCCGTGAGTATCTGGGGGAAAAAACCTCACTCCATTGTAGTTTGAATTCACAGGAGCTAGGAGTGGAGTTCCTGGCTTACACCTGTGAGTATCTGGGGAAAAAACCTCACTCCATTGTAGTTTGAATTCACAGAAGCCGGGGGTGGAGTTCCTGGCTGAGACCTGTGAGTGTCTGCGGGAAAAAAACTTACTCCATTGTAGTTTGAATTCACAGAAACTTGGGGTGGAGTTCCTGGCTGAGACTTGTGAGTATCTGGGGGAACAAAACCTCACTCCATTGTAGTTTGAATTCACAGAAGGTGGGGTGCAGTTCCTGGTTTAGACCTGTGAGTGTCTGGGGAAAAAAACCTCACTCCATTATAGTTTGAAATTAAAGGAGCTGGGGGTGGACTTCCTGACTGAGACCTGTGAGTATCTGTGTGGAAAAAAAACTTACTCCATTGTAGTTTGAATTCACAGGAGCTGGGGGTGGAGTTCCTGGCTGAGACCCATGAGTATCTGGGGGAAAAAACCTCACTCAATTGTAATTTGAATTCACAGAAGCTGGGGGTGGAGTTCCTGGCTGAGACCTGTGAGTATCTGGGGGAACAAAACTTCACTCCATTGTAGTTTGAATTCACAGAAGCTGGGGTGCAGTTCCTGGTTTAGACCTGTGAGTATCTGGTGAAGAAAACCTCACTCCATTGTAGTTTGAATTCACAGAAGCTGGGGGTGGAGTACCTGGCTGATACATGTGAGTATCTGGGGGAACAAACCTCACTCCATTTTATTTTGAATTCACAGAAATTGGGGGTGGAGTTCCTGGCTTACACCTGTGAGTATCTTGGGAAAAAACCTCACTCCATTGTAGTTTGAATTCACAGAAGCTGGGGGTGGAGCTCCTGGCTGAGACCTGTGAGTATCTGGGGGGGGGAAACTTACTCCATTTTAGTTTGAATTCACAGAAGCTGGGGGTGGAGTTCCTGGCTTAGACCTGTGAGTGTCTGGGGAAAAAAAACCTCACTCCATTATAGTTTGAAATTAAAGGAGCTGGGGGTGGAGTTCCTGGCTGAGACCTGTGAGTGTCTGGGGAAAAAAAACTCACTCCATTATAGTTTGAATTCACAGAAGCTGGGGGTGGAGTTCCTGGTTTAGGCCTGTGAGTGTCTGGGGAAAAAAACCTCACTCCATTATAGTTTGAATTCACAGAAGCTGGGGGTGGAGTTCCTGGCTGAGACCTGTGAGTATCTGGGGAAAAAACCTCACACCATTGTAGTTTGAATTCACAGAAGCTGTGGGTGGAGTTCCTGGCTTACACCTGTGAGTATCTGGGGAAAAAAACCTCACTCCATTGTAGTTTGAATTAACAGAAGCTGGGGGTGGAGTTCCTGGCTGAGGCCTGTGAGTATCTGGGAAAAAAAACCTCACTCCATTGTAGTTTGAATTCACAGAAGCTGGGGGTGGAGTTCCTGGTTTAGACATGTGAGTGTCTGGGGAAAAAAACCTCACTCCATTATAGTTTGAAATTAAAGGAGCTGGGGGTGGACTTCCTGACTGAGACCTGTGAGTATCTGTGGGGAAAAAAACTTACTCCATTGTAGTTTGAATTCACAGAAGCTGGGGGTGGAGTTTCTGGCTGAGACCTGTAAGTATCTGGTGATGAAAACCTCACTCCATTGTAGTTTGAATTCACAGAAGCTGGGGGTGGAGTTCCTGGCTGAGACCTGTGAGTATATGGGGGGAAAAAACCTCACTCCATTATAGTTTGAAATTAAAGGAGCTGGGGGTGGAGTTCCTGGCTGAGACCTGTGAGTGTCTGGGGAAAAAAAACTCACTCCATTATAGTTTGAATTCACAGAAGCTGGGGGTGGAGTTCCTGGTTTAGGCCTGTGAGTGTCTGGGGAAAAAAACCTCACTCCATTATAGTTTGAATTCACAGAAGCTGGGGGTGGAGTTCCTGGCTGAGACCTGTGAGTATCTGGGGAAAAAACCTCACACCATTGTAGTTTGAATTCACAGAAGCTGTGGGTGGAGTTCCTGGCTTACACCTGTGAGTATCTGGGGAAAAAAACCTCACTCCATTGTAGTTTGAATTAACAGAAGCTGGGGGTGGAGTTCCTGGCTGAGGCCTGTGAGTATCTGGGAAAAAAAAACCTCACTCCATTGTAGTTTGAATTCACAGAAGCTGGGGGTGGAGTTCCTGGTTTAGACATGTGAGTGTCTGGGGAAAAAAACCTCACTCCATTATAGTTTGAAATTAAAGGAGCTGGGGGTGGACTTCCTGACTGAGACCTGTGAGTATCTGTGGGGAAAAAAACTTACTCCATTGTAGTTTGAATTCACAGAAGCTGGGGGTGGAGTTTCTGGCTGAGACCTGTAAGTATCTGGTGATGAAAACCTCACTCCATTGTAGTTTGAATTCACAGAAGCTGGGGGTGGAGTTCCTGGCTGAGACCTGTGAGTATATGGGGGAAAAAAACCTCACTCCATTGTAGTTTGAATTCACAGAAGCTGGGCGTGGAGTTCCTGGCTGAGACCTGTCCGTATCTGGGGGAAAAAACCTCACACCATTATAGTTTGAAATTAAAGGAGCTGGGGGTGGACTTCCTGACTGAGACCTGTGAGTATCTGTGGGGGAAAAACTCACTCCATTGTAGTTTGAATTCACAGGAGCTGGGGGTGGAGTTCCTGGCTGAGACTTGTGAGTATCTGGGGGACAAAACCTCACTCCATTGTAGTTTGAATTCACAGAAGCTGGGGGTGGACTTCCTGGCTGAGACTTGTGAGTATCTGGGGGAAAAAACCTCACTGCATTGTAGTTTGAATTCACAGAAGCTGGGGGTAGAGTACCTGGCTGATACCTGTGAGTATCTGGGGGAACAAACCTCCCTCCATTGTAGTTTGAATTCACAGAAGCTGGGGGTGGAGTTCCTGGCTGAGGCCTGTGAGTATCTGGCGTAAAAAATCTCACTCCATTGTAGTTTGAATTCACTGAAACTGGTGGTGGAGTTCCTGGTTTAGACCTGTGAGTGTCTGGGGGAAAAAACCTCACTCCATTATAGTTTGAAATTAAAGGAGCTGGGGGTGGACTTCCTGACTGAGACTTGTGAGTATCTGGTGGAACAAAGCTCACTCCATTTTATTTTGAATTCACAGATGTTGGGGGTGGAGTTCCTGGCTTACACCTGTGAGTATCTGGGGAAAAAACCTCACTCCATTATAGTTTGAATTCACAGAAGCTGGGGGTGGAGTTCCTGGCTGAGACCTGTGTGTATCTGTGGAAAAAACCTCACACCATTGTAGTTTGAATTCACAGAAGCTGTGGGTGGAGTTCCTGGCTTAGACCTGTGAGTATCTGGGGAAAAAAACCTCACTCCATTGTAGTTTGAATTCACAGAAGCTGGGGGTGGAGTTCCTGGCTGAGACCTGTGAGTATCTGGCGTAAAAAATCTCACTCCATTGTAGTTTGAATTCACAGAAACTGGGGGTGGAGTTCCTGGTTTAGACCTGTGAGTGTCTGGGGGAAAAAACCTCACTCCATTATAGTTTGAAATTAAAGGAGCTAGGGGTGGACTTCCTGACTGAGACCTGTGAGTATCTGTGGGGAAAAAAACTCACTCCATTGTAGTTTGAATTCACAGGAGCTGGGGGAGGAGTTTCTGGCTGAGACCTGTGAGTATCTGGTGAAGAAAACCTCACTCCATTGTAGTTTGAATTCACAGAAGCTGGGGGTAGAGTACCTGGCTGATACCTGTGAGTATCTGGAGGAACAAACCTCACTCCATTGTAGTTTGAATTCACAGAAGCTGGGGGTGGAGTTCCTGGCTGTTACCTGTGAGTATCTGGGGGAACAAAGCTCACTCCATTTTATTTTGAATTCACAGAAGTTGGGGGTGGAGTTCCTGGCTTACACCTGTGAGTATCTCGGGAAAAAACCTCACTCCATTATAGTTTGAATTCACAGAAGCTGGGGGTGGAGTTCCTGGCTGAGACCTGTGAGTATCTGTTGAAAAAACCTCACAACATTGTAGTTTGAATTCACAGAAGCTGTGGGTGGAGTTCCTGGCTTAGACCTGTGAGTATCTGGGGAAAAAAACCTCACTCCATTGTAGTTTGAATTCACAGAAGCTGGGGGTGGAGTTTCTGGCTGAGACCTGTAAGTATCTGGTGATGAAAACCTCACTCCATTGTAGTTTGAATTCACAGAAGCTGGGGGTGGAGTTCCTGGCTGAGACCTGTGAGTATCTGGGGGAAAAACGTCACTCCATTGTAGTTTGAATTCACAGAAGCTGGGCGTGGAGTTCCTGGCTGAGACCTGTCAGTATCTGGGGGAAAAAACCTCACTTCACTGTAGTTTGAATTCACAGAAGCTGGGGGTGGAGTTCCTGGTTTAGGCCTGTGAGTGTCTGGGGAAAGAAACCTCACTCCATTATAGTTTGAATTCACAGAAGCTGGGGGTGGAGTTCCTGGCTGAGACCTGTGAGTATCTGGGGAAAAAAACTCACACCATTGTAGTTTGAATTCACAGAAGCTGGGGGTGGAGTTCCTGGCTTAGACCTGTGAGTATCTGGGGAAAAAAACCTCACTCCATTGTAGTTTGAATTCACAGAAGCTGGGGGTGGAGTTCCTGGCTGAGACCTGTGAGTATCTGGGGTAAAAAAACCTCACTCCATTGTAGTTTGAATTCACAGAAGCTGGGGTGCAGTTCCTGGCTGAGACTTGTGAGTATCTGGGGGAACAAAACCTCACTCCATTGTAGTTTGAATTCACAGAAGCTGGGGGTGGAGTTCCTGGCTTAGACCTGTGAGTGTCTGGGGAAAAAAAACCTCACTCCATTATAGTTTGAAATTAAAGGAGCTGGGGGTGGACTTCCTGACTGAGACCTGTGAGTATCTGTGGGGAAAACAACTCACTCCATTGTAGTTTGAATTCACAGGAGCTGGGGGTGGAGTTCCTGGCTGAGACTTGTGATTATCTGGGGGAAAAAACCTCACTCCATTGTAGTTTGAATTCACAGAAGCTGGGGGTGAAGTTCCTGGCTGAGACCTGTGAGTATCTGGGGGGAAAAACGTCACTCCATTGTAGTTTGAATTCACAGAAGCTGGGCGTGGAGTTCCTGGCTGAGACCTGTCCGTATCTGGGGGAAAAAACCTCACTTCACTGTAGTTTGAATTCACAGAAGCTGGGGGTGGAGTTCCTGGTTTAGGCCTGTGAGTGTCTGGGGAAAAAAACCTCACTCCATTATAGTTTAAATTCACAGAAGCTGAGGGTGGAGTTCCTGGCTGAGACCTGTGAGTATCTGGGGAAAAAAACTCACACCATTGTAGTTTGAATTCACAGAAGCTGGGGGTGGAGTTCCTGGCTTAGACCTGTGAGTATCTGGGGAAAAAAACCTCACTCCATTGTAGTTTGAATTCACAGAAGCTGGGGGTGGAGTTCCTGGCTTAGACCTGTGAGTATCTGGGGAAAAAAACCTCACTCCATTGTAGTTTGAATTCACAGAAGCTGGGGGTGGAGTTCCTGGCTGAGACCTGTGAGTTTCTGGGGTAAAAAACCTCACTCCATTGTAGTTTGAATTCACAGAAGCTGGGGGTGGAGTTCCTGGCTGAGACTTGTGAGTATCTGGGGGAACAAAACCTCACTCCATTGTAGTTTGAATTCACAGAAGCTGGGGGTGGAGTTCCTGGCTTAGACCTGTGAGTGTCTGGGGAAAAAAACCTCACTCCATTATAGTTTGAAATTAAAGGAGCTGGGGGTGGACTTCCTGACTGAGACCTGTGAGTATCTGTGGGGAAAACAACTCACTCCATTGTAGTTTGAATTCACAGGAGCTGGGGGTGGAGTTCCTGGCTGAGACCTGTGAGTATCTGTGGGGAAAAAAACTCACTCCATTGTAGTTTGAATTCACAGGAGCTGGGGGTGGAGTTTCTGGCTGAGACCTGTGAGTATCTGGTGAAGAAAACCTCACTCCATTGTAGTTTGAATTCACAGGAGCTGGGGGTAGAGTACCTGGCTGATACCTGTGAGTATCTGGGGGAACAAACCTCACTCCATTGTAGTTTGAATTCACAGAAGCTGTGGGTGGAGTTCCTGGCTGTTACCTGTGAGTATCTGGGGGAACAAAGCTCACTCCATTTTATTTTGAATTCACAGAAGTTGGGGGTGGAGTTCCTGGCTTACACCTGTGAGTATCTGGGGAAAAAACCTCACTCCATTATAATTTGAATTCACAGAAGCTGGGGGTGGAGTTCCTGGCTTACACCTGTGAGTATCTGGGGAAAAAACCTCACTCCATTATAGTTTGAATTCACAGAAGCTGGGGGTGGAGTTCCTGGCTGAGACCTGTGAGTATCTGTTGAAAAAACCTCACACCATTGTAGTTTGAATTCACAGAAGCTGTGGGTGGAGTTCCTGGCTTAGACCTGTGAGTATCTGGGGAAAAAACCTCACTCCATTGTAGTTTGAATTCACAGAAGCTGGGGGTGGAGTTCCTGGCTGAGACCTGTGAGTATCTGGGGTAAAAAACCTCACTCCATTGTAGTTTGAATTCACAGAAGCTTGGGGTGGAGTTCCTGGTTTAGACCTGTGAGTGTCTTGGGAAAAAACCTCACTCCATTATAGTTTGAATTCACAGGAGCTGGGGGTGGAGTTCCTGGCTGAGACTTGTGATTATCTGGGGGAAAAACCTCACTCCATTGTAGTTTGAATTCACAGAAGCTGGGGGTGAAGTTCCTGGCTGAGACCTGTGAGTATCTGGGGGGAAAAACGTCACTCCATTGTAGTTTGAATTCACAGAAGCTGGGCGTGGAGTTCCTGTCTGAGACCTGTCCGTATCTGGGGGAAAAAACCTCACTTCACTGTAGTTTGAATTCACAGAAGCTGGGGGTGGAGTTCCTGGTTTAGGCCTGTGAGTGTCTGGGGAAAAAAACCTCACTCCATTATAGTTTAAATTCACAGAAGCTGGGGGTGGAGTACCTGGCTGAGACCTGTGAGTATCTGGGGAAAAAAACTCACACCATTGTAGTTTGAATTCACAGAAGCTGGGGGTGGAGTTCCTGGCTTAGACCTGTGAGTATCTGGGGAAAAAAACCTCACTCCATTGTAGTTTGAATTCACAGAAGCTGGGGGTGGAGTTCCTGGCTGAGACCTGTGAGTTTCTGGGGTAAAAAACCTCACTCCATTGTAGTTTGAATTCAAAGAAGCTGGGGGTGGAGTTCCTGGCTGAGACTTGTGAGTATCTGGGTGAACAAAACCTCACTCCATTGTAGTTTGAATTCACAGAAGCTGGGGGTGGAGTTCCTGGCTTAGACCTGTGAGTGTCTGGGGAAAAAAACCTCACTCCATTATAGTTTGAAATTAAAGGAGCTGGGGGTGGACTTCCTGACTGAGACCTGTGAGTATCTGTGGGGAAAACAACTCACTCCATTGTAGTTTGAATTCACAGGAGCTGGGGGTGGAGTTCCTGGCTGAGACTTGTGAGTATCTGGGGGAAAAAACCTCACTCCATTGTAGTTTGAATTCACAGAAGCTGTGGGTGGAGTTTCTGGCTGAGACCTGTGAGTATCTGGTGAAGAAAACCTCACTCCATTGTAGTTTGAATTCACAGAAGCTGGGGGTAGAGTACCTGGCTGATACCTGTGAGTATCTGGGGGAACAAACCTCACTCCATTGTAGTTTGAATTCACAGAAGCTGAAGGTGGAGTTCCTGGCTGTTACCTGTGAGTATCTGGGGGAACAAAGCTCACTCCATTTTATTTTGAATTCACAGAAGTTGGGGGTGGAGTTCCTGGCTTACACCTGTGAGTATCTGGGGAAAAAACCTCACTCCATTGTACTTTGAATTCACAGAAGCTGGGGGTGGAGTTCCTGGTTTAGGCCTGTGAGTGTCTGGGGAAAAAAACCTCACTCCATTATAGTTTGAATTCACAGAAGCTGGGGGTGGAGTTCCTGGCTGAGACCTGTGAGTATCTGTGGAAAAACCTCACACCATTGTAGTTTGAATTCACAGAAGCTGTGGGTGAAGTTCCTGGCTTAGACCTGTGAGTATCTGGGGAAAAAAACCTCACTCCATTGTAGTTTGAATTAACAGAAGCTGGGGGTGGAGTTCCTGGTTTAGACATGTGAGTGTCTGGGGAAAAAAACCTCACTCCATTATAGTTTGAAATTAAAGGAGCTGGGGGTGGACTTCCTGACTGAGACCTGTGAGTATCTGTGGGGAAAAAAACTTACTCCATTGTAGTTTGAATTCACAGAAGCTGGGGGTGGAGTTTCTGGCTGAGACCTGTAAGTATCTGGTGATGAAAACCTCACTCCATTGTAGTTTGAATTCACAGAAGCTGGGCGTGGAGTTCCTGGCTGAGACCTGTGAGTATATGTTGGAAAAAACCTCACTCCATTGTAGTTTGAATTCACAGAAGCTGGGCGTGGAGTTCCTGGCTGAGACCTGTCCGTATCTGGGGGGAAAAACCTCACTCCATTGTAGTTTGAATTCACAGAAGCTGGGGGTGGACTTCCTGGCTGAGACCTGTGAGTATCTGGGGAAAAAACCTCACTCCGTTGTAGTTTGAATTCACAGAAGCTGGGGGTGGAGTTCCTGGTTTAGACCTGTGAGTGTCTGTGGAAAAAAACCTCACTCCATTGTAGTTTGAATTCACAGAAGCTGGGGGTGGAGTTCCTGGTTTAGACCTGTGAGTGTCTGCGGGAAAAAAACTTACTCCATTGTAGTTTGAATTCACAGAAGCTGGGGGTGGAGTTCCTGGCTGATACTTGTGAGTATCTGGGGGAAAAAACCTCACTCCATTGTAGTTTGAATTCACAGAAGCTGGGGGTGGAGTTCCTGGTTTAGACCTGTGAGTGTCTGGGGAAAAAAACCTCACTCCATTATAGTTTGAAATTAAAGAAGCTGGGAGTGGATTTCCTGACTGAGACCTGTGAGTATCTGTGGGGAAAAAAACTTTCTCCATTGTAGTTTGAATTCATAGGAGCTGGGGGTGGAGTTCCTGGCTGAGACTTGTGAGTATCTGGGGGAACAAAACCTCACTCCATTGTAGTTTGAATTCACAGAAGCTGGGGGTGGAGTTCCTGGCTGAGACTTGTGAGTATCTGGGGGGAAAAACCTCACTGCATTGTAGTTTGAATTCACAGAAGCTGGGGGTGGAGTTCCTGGCTGAGACCTGTGAGTATCTGGGGGAAAAAACCTCACTGCATTGTAGTTTGAATTCACAGAAGCTTTGGGTGGAGTTTCTGGCTGAGACCTGTGAGTATCTGGTGAAGAAAACCTCACTCCATTGTAGTTTGAATACACAGAAGCTGGGGGTAGAGTACCTGGCTGATACCTGTGAGTATCTGGGGGAACAAACCTCACTCCACTGTAGTTTGAATTCACAGAAGCTGGGGGTGTAGTTCCTGGCTGTTACCTGTGAGTATCTGGGGGAACAAAGCTCACTCCATTTTATTTTGAATTCACAGAAGTTGGGGGTGGAGTTCCTGGCTTACACCTGTGAGTATCTGGGGAAAAAACCTCACTCCATTATAGTTTGAATTCACAGTAGCTGGGGGTGGAGTTCCTGGCTTAGACCTGTGAGTATCTGTGGAAAAGACCTCACACCATTGTAGTTTGAATTCACAGAAGCTGTGGGTGGAGTTCCTGGCTTAGACCTGTGAGTTTCTGGGGAAAAAAACCTCACTCCGTTGTAGTTTGAATTCACAGAAGCTGGGGGTGGAGTTCCTGGCTGAGACCTGTGAGTATCTGGCGTAAAAAACCTCACTCCATTGTAGTTTGAATTCACAGAAGCTGGGGGTGGAGTTTCTGGTTTAGACATGTGAGTGTCTGGGGAAAAAAACCTCACTCCATTATAGTTTGAAATTAAAGGAGCTGGGGGTGGACTTCCTGACTGAGACCTGTGAGTATCTGTGGGGAAAAAAACTTACTCCATTGTAGTTTGAATTCACAGAAGCTGGGGGTGGAGTTTCTGGCTGAGACCTGTAAGTATCTGGTGATGAAAACCTCACTCCATTGTAGTTTGAATTCACAGAAGCTGGGGGTGGAGATCCTGGCTGAGACCTGTGAGTATCTGTTGAAAAAACCTCACACCATTGTAGTTTGAATTCACAGAAGCTGTGGGTGGAGTTCCTGGCTTAGACCTGTGAGTATCTGGGGAAAAAACCTCACTCCATTGTAGTTTGAATTCACAGAAGCTGGGGGTGGAGTACCTGTCTGATACCTGTGAGTATCTGGCGTAAAAAACCTCACTCCATTGTAGTTTGAATTCACAGAAGCTGGGGGTGGAGTTTCTGGTTTAGACATGTGAGTGTCTGGGGAAAAAAACCTCACTCCATTATAGTTTGAAATTAAAGGAGCTGGGGGTGGACTTCCTGACTGAGACCTGTGAGTATCTGTGGGGAAAAAAACTTACTCCATTGTAGTTTGAATTCACAGAAGCTGGGGGTGGAGTTTCTGGCTGAGACCTGTAAGTATCTGGTGATGAAAACCTCACTCCATTGTAGTTTGAATTCACAGAAGCTGGGGGTGGAGATCCTGGCTGAGACCTGTGAGTATCTGGGGGGAAAAACGTCACTCCATTGTAGTTTGAATTCACAGAAGCTGGGCGTGGAGTTCCTGTCTGAGACCTGTCCGTATCTGGGGGAAAAAACCTCACTTCACTGTAGTTTGAATTCACAGAAGCTGGGGGTGGAGTTCCTGGTTTAGGCCTGTGAGTGTCTGGGGAAAAAAACCTCACTCCATTATAGTTTAAATTCACAGAAGCTGGGGGTGGAGTTCCTGGCTGAGACCTGTGAGTATCTGGGGAAAAAAACTCACACCATTGTAGTTTGAATTCACAGAAGCTGGGGGTGGAATTCCTGGCTTAGACCTGTGAGTATCTGGGGAAAAAAACCTCACTCCATTGTAGTTTGAATTCACAGAAGCTGGGGGTGGAGTTCCTGGCTGAGACCTGTGAGTTTCTGGGGTAAAAAACCTCACTCCATTGTAGTTTGAATTCAAAGAAGCTGGGGGTGGAGTTCCTGGCTGAGACTTGTGAGTATCTGGGGGAACAAAACCTCACTCCATTGTAGTTTGAATTCACAGAAGCTGGGGGTGGAGTTCCTGGCTTAGACCTGTGAGTGTCTGGGGAAAAAAACCTCACTCCATTATAGTTTGAAATTAAAGGAGCTGGGGGTGGACTTCCTGACTGAGACCTGTGAGTATCTGTGGGGAAAACAACTCACTCCATTGTAGTTTGAATTCACAAGAGCTGGGGGTGGAGTTCCTGGCTGAGACTTGTGAGTATCTGGGGGAAAAAACATCACTCCATTGTAGTTTGAATTCACAGAAACTGGGGGTGAAGTTCCTGGCTGAGACTTGTGAGTATCTGGGGGAAAAAACCTCACTCCATTGTAGTTTGAATTCACAGAAGCTGTGGGTGGAGTTTCTGGCTGAGACCTGTGAGTATCTGGTGAAGAAAACCTCACTCCATTGTAGTTTGAATTCACAGAAGCTGGGGGTAGAGTACCTGGCTGATACCTGTGAGTATCTGGGGGAACAAACCTCACTCCATTGTAATTTGAATTCACAGAAGCTGAAGGTGGAGTTCCTGGCTGTTACCTGTGAGTATCTGGGGGAACAAAACTCACTCCATTTTATTTTGAATTCACAGAAGTTGGGGGTGGAGTTCCTGGCTTACACCTGTGAGTATCTGGGGAAAAAACCTCACTCCATTGTACTTTGAATTCACAGAAGCTGGGGGTGGAGTTCCTGGTTTAGGCCTGTGAGTGTCTGGGGAAAAAAACCTCACTCCATTATAGTTTGAATTCACAGAAGCTGGGGGTGTAGTTCCTGGCTGAGACCTGTGAGTATCTGGGGAAAAACCTCACACCATTGTAGTTTGAATTCACAGAAGCTGTGGGTGAAGTTCCTGGCTTAGACTTGTGAGTATCTGGGGGAACAAAACCTCACTCCATTGTAGTTTGAATTCACAGAAGCTGGGGGTGGAGTTCCTGGCTTAGACCTGTGAGTGTCTGGGGAAAAAAACCTCACTCCATTATAGTTTGAAATTAAAGGAGCTGGGGGTGGACTTCCTGACTGAGACCTGTGAGTATCTGTGGGGAAAACAACTCACTCCATTGTAGTTTGAATTCACAAGAGCTGGGGGTGGAGTTCCTGGCTGAGACTTGTGAGTATCTGGGGGAAAAAACATCACTCCATTGTAGTTTGAATTCACAGAAACTGGGGGTGAAGTTCCTGGCTGAGACTTGTGAGTATCTGGGGGAAAAAACCTCACTCCATTGTAGTTTGAATTCACAGAAGCTGTGGGTGGAGTTTCTGGCTGAGACCTGTGAGTATCTGGTGAAGAAAACCTCACTCCATTGTAGTTTGAATTCACAGAAGCTGGGGGTAGAGTACCTGGCTGATACCTGTGAGTATCTGGGGGAACAAACCTCACTCCATTGTAATTTGAATTCACAGAAGCTGAAGGTGGAGTTCCTGGCTGTTACCTGTGAGTATCTGGGGGAACAAAACTCACTCCATTTTATTTTGAATTCACAGAAGTTGGGGGTGGAGTTCCTGGCTTACACCTGTGAGTATCTGGGGAAAAAACCTCACTCCATTGTACTTTGAATTCACAGAAGCTGGGGGTGGAGTTCCTGGTTTAGGCCTGTGAGTGTCTGGGGAAAAAAACCTCACTCCATTATAGTTTGAAATTAAAGGAGCTGGGGGTGGACTTCCTGACTGAGACCTGTGAGTATCTGTGGGGAAAAAAACTTACTCCATTGTAGTTTGAATTCACAGAAGCTGGGGGTGGAGTTTCTGGCTGAGACCTGTAAGTATCTGGTGATGAAAACCTTACTCCATTGTAGTTTGAATTCACAGAAGCTGGGCGTGGAGTTCCTGGCTGAGACCTGTGAGTATATGGGGGAAAAAACCTCACTCCATTGTAGTTTGAATTCACAGAAGCTGGGCGTGGAGTTCCTGGCTGAGACCTGTCCGTATCTGGGGGAAAAAACCTCACTCCATTGAAGTTTGAATTCACAGAAGCTGGGGGTGGAGTTCCTGGTTTAGACCTGTGAGTGTCTGCGGGAAAAAAACTTACTCCATTGTAGTTTGAATTCACAGAAGCTGGGGGTGGAGTTCCTGGCTGATACTTCTGAGTATCTGGGGGAAAAAACCTCACTCCATTGTAGTTTGAATTCACAGAAGCTGGGGGTGGAGTTCCTGGTTTAGACCTATGAGTGTCTGGGGAAAAAAACCTCACTCCATTATAGTTTGAAATTAAAGAAGCTGGGAGTGGATTTCCTGACTGAGACCTGTGAGTATCTGTGGGGAACAAAACCTCACTCCATTGTAGTTTGAATTCATAGGAGCTGGGGGTGGAGTTCCTGGCTGAGACTTGTGAGTATCTGGGGGAACAAAACCTCACTCCATTGTAGTTTGAATTCACAGAAGCTGGGGGTGGAGTTCCTGGCTGAGACTTGTGAGTATCTGGGGGGAAAAACCTCACTGCATTGTAGTTTGAATTCACAGAAGCTGGGGGTGGAGTTCCTGGCTGAGACCTGTGAGTATCTGGGGGAAAAAACCTCACTGCATTGTAGTTTGAATTCACAGAAGCTTTGGGTGGAGTTTCTGGCTGAGACCTGTGAGTATCTGGTGAAGAAAACCTCACTCCATTGTAGTTTGAATACACAGAAGCTGGGGGTAGAGTACCTGGCTGATACCTGTGAGTATCTGGGGGAACAAACCTCACTCCACTGTAGTTTGAATTCACAGAAGCTGGGGGTGGAGTTCCTGGCTGTTACCTGTGAGTATCTGGGGGAACAAAGCTCACTCCATTTTATTTTGAATTCACAGAAGTTGGGGGTGGAGTTTCTGGCTTACACCTGTGAGTATCTGGGGAAAAAACCTCACTCCATTGTAGTTTGAATTCACAGAAGCTGGGGGTGGAGATCCTGGCTGAGACCTGTAAGTATCTGGTGATGAAAACCTCACTCCATTGTAGTTTGAATTCACAGAAGCTGGGGGTGGAGATCCTGGCTGAGACTTGTGAGTATCTGGGGGAACAAAACCTCACTCCATTGTAGTTTGAATTCACAGAAGGTGGGGTGCAGTTCCTGGTTTAGACCTGTGAGTGTCTGGGGAAAAAAACCTCACTCCATTATAGTTTGAAATTAAAGGAGCTGGGGGTGGACTTCCTGACTGAGACCTGTGAGTATCTGTGTGGAAAAAAAACTTACTCCATTGTAGTTTGAATTCACAGGAGCTGGGGGTGGAGTTCCTGGCTTAGACCCGTGAGTATCTGGGGGAAAAAACCTCACTCCATTGTAATTTGAATTCACAGAAGCTGGGGGTGGAGTTCCTGGCTGAGACCTGTGAGTATCTGGGGGAACAAAACCTCACTCCATTGTAGTTTGAATTCACAGAATCTGGGGTGCAGTTCCTGGTTTAGACCTGTGAGTGTCTGGGGAAAAAAACCTCACTCCATTATAGTTTGAAATTAAAGGAGCTGGGGGTGGACTTCCTGACTGAGACCTGTGAGTATCTGTGTGGAAAAAAAACTTACTCCATTGTAGTTTGAATTCACAGGAGCTAGGGGTGGAGTTCCTGGCTGAGACCCGTGAGTATCTGGGGGAAAAAACCTCACTCCATTGTAATTTGAATTCACAGAAGCTGGGGGTGGAGTTCCTGACTGAGACCTGTGAGTATCTGTGGGGGAAAAAACTTACTCCATTTTATTTTGAATTCACAGAAGTTGGGGGTGGAGTTCCTGGCTTACACCTGTGAGTATCTGGGGAAAAAACCTCACTCCATTGTAGTTTGAATTCACAGAAGCTGGGGGTGGAGTTCCTGGCTGAGACCTGTGAGTATCTGGGGAAAAAACCTCACTCCGTTGTAGTTTGAATTCACAGAAGCTGGGGGTGGAGTTCCTGGCTGAGACCTGTGAGTGTCTGCGGGAAAAAAACTTACTCCATTGTAGTTTGAATTCACAGAAGCTTGGGGTGGAGTTCCTGGCTGAGACCCGTGAGTATCTGGGGGAAAAAACCTCACTCCATTGTAATTTGAATTCACAGAAGCTGGGGGTGGAGTTCCTGGCTGAGTCTTGTGAGTATCTGGGGGGAAAAACCTCACTGCATTGTAGTTTGAATTCACAGAAGCTGGGGGTGGAGTACCTGGCTGATACATGTGAGTATCTGGGGGAACAAACCTCACTCCATTTTATTTTGAATTCACAGAAGTTGGGGGTGGAGTTCCTGGCTTACACCTGTGAGTATCTGGGGAAAAAACCTCACTCCATTGTAGTTTGAATTCACAGAAGCTGGGGGTGGAGTTCCTGGCTGAGACCTGTGAGTATCTGTGGGGGGGGAAACTTACTCCATTTTAGTTTCAATTCACAGAAGCTGGGGGTGGAGTTCCTGGCTGAGACCTGTGAGTGTCTGGGGAAAAAAAACTCACTCCATTATAGTTTGAATTCACGGTAGCTGGGGCTGGAGTTCCTGGCTGAGACCTGTGAGTATCTGGGGAAAAAACCTCACTCCATTGTAGTTTGAATTCACAGAAGCTTGGGGTGGAGTTCCTGGTTTAGACATGTGAGTGTCTTGGGAAAAAACCTCACTCCATTATAGTTTGACATTAAAGGAGCTGGGGGTGGACTTCCTGACTGAGACCTGTGAGTATCTGTGGGGAAAACAACTCACTCCATTGTAGTTTGAATTCACAGGAGCTGGGGGTGGAGTTCCTGGCTGAGACTTGTGAGTATCTGGGGGAACAAAGCTCACTCCATTTTATTTTGAATTCACAGAAGTTGGGGGTGGAGTTCCTGGCTTACACCTGTGAGTATCTGGGGAAAAAACCTCACTCCATTGTAGTTTGAATTCACAGAAGCTGGGGGTGGAGATCCTGGCTGAGACCTGTAAGTATCTGGTGATGAAAACCTCACTCCATTGTAGTTTGAATTCACAGAAGCTGGGGGTGGAGATCCTGGCTGAGACTTGTGAGTATCTGGGGGAACAAAACCTCACTCCATTGTAGTTTGAATTCACAGAAGGTGGGGTGCAGTTCCTGGTTTAGACCTGTGAGTGTCTGGGGAAAAAAACCTCACTCCATTATAGTTTGAAATTAAAGGAGCTGGGGGTGGACTTCCTGACTGAGACCTGTGAGTATCTGTGTGGAAAAAAAACTTACTCCATTGTAGTTTGAATTCACAGGAGCTGGGGGTGGAGTTCCTGGCTTAGACCCGTGAGTATCTGGGGGAAAAAACCTCACTCCATTGTAATTTGAATTCACAGAAGCTGGGGGTGGAGTTCCTGGCTGAGACCTGTGAGTATCTGGGGGAACAAAACCTCACTCCATTGTAGTTTGAATTCACAGAATCTGGGGTGCAGTTCCTGGTTTAGACCTGTGAGTGTCTGGGGAAAAAAACCTCACTCCATTATAGTTTGAAATTAAAGGAGCTGGGGGTGGACTTCCTGACTGAGACCTGTGAGTATCTGTGTGGAAAAAAAACTTACTCCATTGTAGTTTGAATTCACAGGAGCTAGGGGTGGAGTTCCTGGCTGAGACCCGTGAGTATCTGGGGGAAAAAACCTCACTCCATTGTAATTTGAATTCACAGAAGCTGGGGGTGGAGTTCCTGACTGAGACCTGTGAGTATCTGTGGGGGAAAAAACTTACTCCATTTTATTTTGAATTCACAGAAGTTGGGGGTGGAGTTCCTGGCTTACACCTGTGAGTATCTGGGGAAAAAACCTCACTCCATTGTAGTTTGAATTCACAGAAGCTGGGGGTGGAGTTCCTGGCTGAGACCTGTGAGTATCTGGGGAAAAAACCTCACTCCGTTGTAGTTTGAATTCACAGAAGCTGGGGTTGGAGTTCCTGGCTGAGACCTGTGAGTGTCTGCGGGAAAAAAACTTACTCCATTGTAGTTTGAATTCACAGAAGCTTGGGGTGGAGTTCCTGGCTGAGACCCGTGAGTATCTGGGGGAAAAAACCTCACTCCATTGTAATTTGAATTCACAGAAGCTGGGGGTGGAGTTCCTGGCTGAGTCTTGTGAGTATCTGGGGGAAAAAACCTCACTGCATTGTAGTTTGAATTCACAGAAGCTGGGGGTGGAGTACCTGGCTGATACATGTGAGTATCTGGGGGAACAAACCTCACTCCATTTTATTTTGAATTCACAGAAGTTGGGGGTGGAGTTCCTGGCTTACACCTGTGAGTATCTGGGGAAAAAACCTCACTCCATTGTAGTTTGAATTCACAGAAGCTGGGGGTGGAGTTCCTGGCTGAGACCTGTGAGTGTCTGCGGGAAAAAAACTTACTCCATTGTAGTTTGAATTCACAGAAGCTTGGGGTGGAGTTCCTGGCTGAGACCCGTGAGTATCTGTGGGGGGGGAAACTTACTCCATTTTAGTTTGAATTCACAGAAGCTGGGGGTGGAGTTCCTGGCTGAGACCTGTGAGTGTCTGGGGAAAAAAAAACTCACTCCATTATAGTTTGAATTCACAGTAGCTGGGGCTGGAGTTCCTGGCTGAGACCTGTGAGTATCTGGGGAAAAAACCTCACTCCATTGTAGTTTGAATTCACAGAAGCTTGGGGTGGAGTTCCTGGTTTAGACATGTGAGTGTCTTGGGAAAAAACCTCACTCCATTATAGTTTGACATTAAAGGAGCTGGGGGTGGACTTCCTGACTGAGACCTGTGAGTATCTGTGGGGAAAACAACTCACTCCATTGTAGTTTGAATTCACAGGAGCTGGGGGTGGAGTTCCTGGCTGAGACTTGTGATTATCTGGGGGAAAAACCTCACTCCATTGTAGTTTGAATTCACAGAAGCTGGGGGTGAAGTTCCTGGCTGAGACCTGTGAGTATCTGGGGGGAAAAACGTCACTCCATTGTAGTTTGAATTCACAGAAGCTGGGCGTGGAGTTCCTGTCTGAGACCTGTCCGTATCTGGGGGAAAAAACCTCACTTCACTGTAGTTTGAATTCACAGAAGCTGGGGGTGGAGTTCCTGGTTTAGGCCTGTGAGTGTCTGGGGAAAAAAACCTCACTCCATTATAGTTTAAATTCACAGAAGCTGGTGGTGGAGTTTCTGGCTGAGACCTGTGAGTATCTGGGGAAAAAAACTCACACCATTGTAGTTTGAATTCACAGAAGCTGGGGGTGGAGTTCCTGGCTTAGACCTGTGAGTATCTGGGGAAAAAAACCTCACTCCATTGTAGTTTGAATTCACAGAAGCTGGGGGTGGAGTTCCTGGCTGAGACCTGTGAGTTTCTGGGGTAAAAAACCTCACTCCATTGTAGTTTGAATTCACAGCAGCTGGGGTTGGAGTTCCTGGCTGAGACTTGTGAGTATCTGGGGAAAAAAACCTCACTCCATTGTAGTTTGAATTCACAGAAGCTGGGGGTGGAGTTCCTGGCTTTGACCTGTGAGTATCTGGGGGAACAAACCTCACTCCATTATAGTTTGAAATTAAAGGAGCTGGGGGTGGACTTCCTGACTGAGACCTGTGAGTATCTGTGGGGAAAACAACTCACTCCATTGTAGTTTGAATTCACAGGAGCTGGGGGTGGAGTTCCTGGCTGAGACTTGTGAGTATCTGTGGGGGAAAAAACTTACTCCATTTTATTTTGAATTCACAGAAGTTGGGGGTGGAGTTCCTGGCTTACACCTGTGAGTATCTGGGGAAAAAACCTCACTCCATTGTAGTTTGAATTCACAGAAGCTGGGGGTGGAGTTCCTGGCTGAGACCTGTGAGTATCTGGGGAAAAAACCTCACTCCGTTGTAGTTTGAATTCACAGAAGCTGGGGTTGGAGTTCCTGGCTGAGACCTGTGAGTGTCTGCGGGAAAAAAACTTACTCCATTGTAGTTTGAATTCACAGAAGCTTGGGGTGGAGTTCCTGGCTGAGACCCGTGAGTATCTGGGGGAAAAAACCTCACTCCATTGTAATTTGAATTCACAGAAGCTGGGGGTGGAGTTCCTGGCTGAGTCTTGTGAGTATCTGGGGGAAAAAACCTCACTGCATTGTAGTTTGAATTCACAGAAGCTGGGGGTGGAGTACCTGGCTGATACATGTGAGTATCTGGGGGAACAAACCTCACTCCATTTTATTTTGAATTCACAGAAGTTGGGGGTGGAGTTCCTGGCTTACACCTGTGAGTATCTGGGGAAAAAACCTCACTCCATTGTAGTTTGAATTCACAGAAGCTGGGGGTGGAGTTCCTGGCTGAGACCTGTGAGTGTCTGCGGGAAAAAAACTTACTCCATTGTAGTTTGAATTCACAGAAGCTTGGGGTGGAGTTCCTGGCTGAGACCCGTGAGTATCTGTGGGGGGGGAAACTTACTCCATTTTAGTTTGAATTCACAGAAGCTGGGGGTGGAGTTCCTGGCTGAGACCTGTGAGTGTCTGGGGAAAAAAAAACTCACTCCATTATAGTTTGAATTCACAGTAGCTGGGGCTGGAGTTCCTGGCTGAGACCTGTGAGTATCTGGGGAAAAAACCTCACTCCATTGTAGTTTGAATTCACAGAAGCTTGGGGTGGAGTTCCTGGTTTAGACATGTGAGTGTCTTGGGAAAAAACCTCACTCCATTATAGTTTGACATTAAAGGAGCTGGGGGTGGACTTCCTGACTGAGACCTGTGAGTATCTGTGGGGAAAACAACTCACTCCATTGTAGTTTGAATTCACAGGAGCTGGGGGTGGAGTTCCTGGCTGAGACTTGTGATTATCTGGGGGAAAAACCTCACTCCATTGTAGTTTGAATTCACAGAAGCTGGGGGTGAAGTTCCTGGCTGAGACCTGTGAGTATCTGGGGGGAAAAACGTCACTCCATTGTAGTTTGAATTCACAGAAGCTGGGCGTGGAGTTCCTGTCTGAGACCTGTCCGTATCTGGGGGAAAAAACCTCACTTCACTGTAGTTTGAATTCACAGAAGCTGGGGGTGGAGTTCCTGGTTTAGGCCTGTGAGTGTCTGGGGAAAAAAACCTCACTCCATTATAGTTTAAATTCACAGAAGCTGGGGGTGGAGTTTCTGGCTGAGACCTGTGAGTATCTGGGGAAAAAAACTCACACCATTGTAGTTTGAATTCACAGAAGCTGGGGGTGGAGTTCCTGGCTTAGACCTGTGAGTATCTGGGGAAAAAAACCTCACTCCATTGTAGTTTGAATTCACAGAAGCTGGGGGTGGAGTTCCTGGCTGAGACCTGTGAGTTTCTGGGGTAAAAAACCTCACTCCATTGTAGTTTGAATTCACAGCAGCTGGGGTTGGAGTTCCTGGCTGAGACTTGTGAGTATCTGGGGAAATAAACCTCACTCCATTGTAGTTTGAATTCACAGAAGCTGGGGGTGGAGTTCCTGGCTTTGACCTGTGAGTATCTGGGGGAACAAACCTCACTCCATTATAGTTTGAAATTAAAGGAGCTGGGGGTGGACTTCCTGACTGAGACCTGTGAGTATCTGTGGGGAAAACAACTCACTCCATTGTAGTTTGAATTCACAGGAGCTGGGGGTGGAGTTCCTGGCTGAGACTTGTGAGTATCTGGGGAAAAAACCTCACTCCGTTGTAGTTTGAATTCACAGAAGCTGGGGTTGGAGTTCCTGGCTGAGACCTGTGAGTGTCTGCGGGAAAAAAACTTACTCCATTGTAGTTTGAATTCACAGAAGCTTGGGGTGGAGTTCCTGGCTGAGACCCGTGAGTATCTGGGGGAAAAAACCTCACTCCATTGTAATTTGAATTCACAGAAGCTGGGGGTGGAGTTCCTGGCTGAGTCTTGTGAGTATCTGGGGGAAAAAACCTCACTGCATTGTAGTTTGAATTCACAGAAGCTGGGGGTGGAGTACCTGGCTGATACATGTGAGTATCTGGGGGAACAAACCTCACTCCATTTTATTTTGAATTCACAGAAGTTGGGGGTGGAGTTCCTGGCTTACACCTGTGAGTATCTGGGGAAAAAACCTCACTCCATTGTAGTTTGAATTCACAGAAGCTGGGGGTGGAGTTCCTGGCTGAGACCTGTGAGTGTCTGCGGGAAAAAAACTTACTCCATTGTAGTTTGAATTCACAGAAGCTTGGGGTGGAGTTCCTGGCTGAGACCCGTGAGTATCTGTGGGGGGGGAAACTTACTCCATTTTAGTTTGAATTCACAGAAGCTGGGGGTGGAGTTCCTGGCTGAGACCTGTGAGTGTCTGGGGAAAAAAAAACTCACTCCATTATAGTTTGAATTCACAGTAGCTGGGGCTGGAGTTCCTGGCTGAGACCTGTGAGTATCTGGGGAAAAAACCTCACTCCATTGTAGTTTGAATTCACAGAAGCTTGGGGTGGAGTTCCTGGTTTAGACATGTGAGTGTCTTGGGAAAAAACCTCACTCCATTATAGTTTGACATTAAAGGAGCTGGGGGTGGACTTCCTGACTGAGACCTGTGAGTATCTGTGGGGAAAACAACTCACTCCATTGTAGTTTGAATTCACAGGAGCTGGGGGTGGAGTTCCTGGCTGAGACTTGTGATTATCTGGGGGAAAAACCTCACTCCATTGTAGTTTGAATTCACAGAAGCTGGGGGTGAAGTTCCTGGCTGAGACCTGTGAGTATCTGGGGGGAAAAACGTCACTCCATTGTAGTTTGAATTCACAGAAGCTGGGCGTGGAGTTCCTGTCTGAGACCTGTCCGTATCTGGGGGAAAAAACCTCACTTCACTGTAGTTTGAATTCACAGAAGCTGGGGGTGGAGTTCCTGGTTTAGGCCTGTGAGTGTCTGGGGAAAAAAACCTCACTCCATTATAGTTTAAATTCACAGAAGCTGGGGGTGGAGTTTCTGGCTGAGACCTGTGAGTATCTGGGGAAAAAAACTCACACCATTGTAGTTTGAATTCACAGAAGCTGGGGGTGGAGTTCCTGGCTTAGACCTGTGAGTATCTGGGGAAAAAAACCTCACTCCATTGTAGTTTGAATTCACAGAAGCTGGGGGTGGAGTTCCTGGCTGAGACCTGTGAGTTTCTGGGGTAAAAAACCTCACTCCATTGTAGTTTGAATTCACAGCAGCTGGGGTTGGAGTTCCTGGCTGAGACTTGTGAGTATCTGGGGAAAAAAACCTCACTCCATTGTAGTTTGAATTCACAGAAGCTGGGGGTGGAGTTCCTGGCTTTGACCTGTGAGTATCTGGGGGAACAAACCTCACTCCATTATAGTTTGAAATTAAAGGAGCTGGGGGTGGACTTCCTGACTGAGACCTGTGAGTATCTGTGGGGAAAACAACTCACTCCATTGTAGTTTGAATTCACAGGAGCTGGGGGTGGAGTTCCTGGCTGAGACTTGTGAGTATCTGGGGGAAAAAACATCACTCCATTGTAGTTTGAATTCACAGAAGCTGTGGGTGAAGTTCCTGGCTGAGACTTGTGAGTATCTGGGGGAAAAAACCTCACTCCATTGTAGTTTGAATTCACAGAAGCTGTGGGTGGAGTTTCTGGCTGAGACCTGTGAGTGTCTGGTGAAGAAAACCTCACTCCATTGTAAGTTGAATTCACAGAAGCTGGGGGTAGAGTACCTGGCTGATACCTGTGAGTATCTGGGGGAACAAACCTCACTCCATTGTAGTTTGAATTCACAGAAGCTGAAGGTGGAGTTCCTGGCTGTTACCTGTGAGTATCTGGGGGAACAAAGCTCACTCCATTTTATTTTGAATTCACAGAAGTTGGGGGTGGAGTTCCTGGCTTACACCTGTGAGTATCTGGGGAAAAAACCTCACTCCATTGTACTTTGAATTCACAGAAGCTGGGGGTGGAGTTCCTGGCTGAGACCTGTGAGTATCTGGGGAAAAACCTCACACCATTGTAGTTTGAATTCACAGAAGCTGTGGGTGAAGTTCCTGGCTTAGACCTGTGAGTATCTGGGGAAAAAAACCTCACTCCATTGTAGTTTGAATTAACAGAAGCTGGGGTTGGAGTTCCTGGTTTAGACATGTGAGTGTCTGGGGAAAAAAACCTCACTCCATTATAGTTTGAAATTAAAGGAGCTGGGGGTGGACTTCCTGACTGAGACCTGTGAGTATCTGGGGAAAAAACCTCACTCCATTGTAGTTTGAATTCACAGAAGCTGGGGGTGGAGTTCCTGGCTGAGACCTGTGAGTATCTGGGGAAAAAACCTCACTCCATTGTAGTTTGAATTCACAGAAGCTGGGGGTGGAGTTCCTGGCTGAGACCTGTGAGTGTCTGCGGGAAAAAAACTTACTCCATTGTAGTTTGAATTCACAGAAGCTTGGGGTGGAGTTCCTGGCTGAGACTTGTGAGTATCTGGGGGAACAAAACCTCACTCCATTGTAGTTTGAATTCACAGAAACTGGGGTGCAGTTCTTGGTTTAGACCTGTGAGTGTCTGGGGAAAAAAACCTCACTCCATTATAGTTTGAAATTAAAGGAGCTGGGGGTGGACTTCCTGACTGAGACCTGTGAGTATCTGTGTGGAAAAAAAACTTACTCCATTGTAGTTTGAATTCACAGAAGCTGGGGGTGGAGTTCCTGGCTGAGACCTGTGAGTGTCTGCGGGAAAAAAACTTACTCCATTGTAGTTTGAATTCACAGAAGCTTGGGGTGGAGTTCCTGGCTGAGACCCGTGAGTATCTGTGGGGGGGGAAACTTACTCCATTTTAGTTTCAATTCACAGAAGCTGGGGGTGGAGTTCCTGGCTGAGACCTGTGAGTATCTGGGGAAAAAACCTCACTCCATTGTAGTTTGAATTCACAGAAGCTTGGGGTGGAGTTCCTGGTTTAGACATGTGAGTGTCTTGGGAAAAAACCTCACTCCATTATAGTTTGACATTAAAGGAGCTGGGGGTGGACTTCCTGACTGAGACCTGTGAGTATCTGTGGGGAAAACAACTCACTCCATTGTAGTTTGAATTCACAGGAGCTGGGGGTGGAGTTCCTGGCTGAGACTTGTGATTATCTGGGGGAAAAACCTCACTCCATTGTAGTTTGAATTCACAGAAGCTGGGGGTGAAGTTCCTGGCTGAGACCTGTGAGTTTCTGGGGTAAAAAACCTCACTCCATTGTAGTTTGAATTCACAGAAGCTGGGGTTGGAGTTCCTGGCTGAGACTTGTGAGTATCTGGGGAAAAAAACCTCACTCCATTGTAGTTTGAATTCACAGAAGCTGGGGGTGGACTTCCTGACTGAGACCTGTGAGTATCTGTGGGGAAAACAACTCACTCCATTGTAGTTTGAATTCACAGGAGCTGGGGGTGGAGTTCCTGGCTGAGACTTGTGAGTATCTGGGGGAAAAAACATCACTCCATTGTAGTTTGAATTCACAGAAGCTGGGGGTGAAGTTCCTGGCTGAGACTTGTGAGTATCTGGGGGAAAAAACCTCACTCCATTGTAGTTTGAATTCACAGAAGCTGTGGGTGGAGTTTCTGGCTGAGACCTGTGAGTGTCTGGTGAAGAAAACCTCACTCCATTGTAAGTTGAATTCACAGAAGCTGGGGGTAGAGTACCTGGCTGATACCTGTGAGTATCTGGGGGAACAAACCTCACTCCATTGTAGTTTGAATTCACAGAAGCTGAAGGTGGAGTTCCTGGCTGTTACCTGTGAGTATCTGGGGGAAAAAACCTCACTCCATTGTAGTTTGAATTCACAGAAGCTGGGGGTGGAGTTCCTGGCTGTTACCTGTGAGTATCTGGGGGAAAAAACCTCACTCCATTGTAGTTTGAATTCACAGAAGCTGGGGGTGGAGTTTCTGGCTGAGACCTGTAAGTATCTGGTGATGAAAACCTCACTCCATTGTAGTTTGAATTCACAGAAGCTGGGGGTGGAGTTCCTGGCTGAGACCTGTGAGTATATGGGGGGAAAAAACCTCACTCCATTATAGTTTGAAATTAAAGGAGCTGGGGGTGGAGTTCCTGGCTGAGACCTGTGAGTATCTGGGGAAAAAACCTCACACCATTGTAGTTTGAATTCACAGAAGCTGTGGGTGGAGTTCCTGGCTTACACCTGTGAGTATCTGGGGAAAAAAACCTCACTCCATTGTAGTTTGAATTAACAGAAGCTGGGGGTGGAGTTCCTGGCTGAGGCCTGTGAGTATCTGGGAAAAAAAACCTCACTCCATTGTAGTTTGAATTCACAGAAGCTGGGGGTGGAGTTCCTGGTTTAGACATGTGAGTGTCTGGGGAAAAAAACCTCACTCCATTATAGTTTGAAATTAAAGGAGCTGGGGGTGGACTTCCTGACTGAGACCTGTGAGTATCTGTGGGGAAAAAAACTTACTCCATTGTAGTTTGAATTCACAGAAGCTGGGGGTGGAGTTTCTGGCTGAGACCTGTAAGTATCTGGTGATGAAAACCTCACTCCATTGTAGTTTGAATTCACAGAAGCTGGGGGTGGAGTTCCTGGCTGAGACCTGTGAGTATATGGGGGGAAAAAACCTCACTCCATTATAGTTTGAAATTAAAGGAGCTGGGGGTGGAGTTCCTGGCTGAGACCTGTGAGTATCTGGGGAAAAAACCTCACACCATTGTAGTTTGAATTCACAGAAGCTGTGGGTGGAGTTCCTGGCTTACACCTGTGAGTATCTGGGGAAAAAAACCTCACTCCATTGTAGTTTGAATTAACAGAAGCTGGGGGTGGAGTTCCTGGCTGAGGCCTGTGAGTATCTGGGAAAAAAAAACCTCACTCCATTGTAGTTTGAATTCACAGAAGCTGGGGGTGGAGTTCCTGGTTTAGACATGTGAGTGTCTGGGGAAAAAAACCTCACTCCATTATAGTTTGAAATTAAAGGAGCTGGGGGTGGACTTCCTGACTGAGACCTGTGAGTATCTGTGGGGAAAAAAACTTACTCCATTGTAGTTTGAATTCACAGAAGCTGGGGGTGGAGTTTCTGGCTGAGACCTGTAAGTATCTGGTGATGAAAACCTCACTCCATTGTAGTTTGAATTCACAGAAGCTGGGGGTGGAGTTCCTGGCTGAGACCTGTGAGTATATGGGGGAAAAAAACCTCACTCCATTGTAGTTTGAATTCACAGAAGCTGGGCGTGGAGTTCCTGGCTGAGACCTGTCCGTATCTGGGGGAAAAAACCTCACACCATTATAGTTTGAAATTAAAGGAGCTGGGGGTGGACTTCCTGACTGAGACCTGTGAGTATCTGTGGGGGAAAAACTCACTCCATTGTAGTTTGAATTCACAGGAGCTGGGGGTGGAGTTCCTGGCTGAGACTTGTGAGTATCTGGGGGACAAAACCTCACTCCATTGTAGTTTGAATTCACAGAAGCTGGGGGTGGACTTCCTGGCTGAGACTTGTGAGTATCTGGGGGAAAAAACCTCACTGCATTGTAGTTTGAATTCACAGAAGCTGGGGGTAGAGTACCTGGCTGATACCTGTGAGTATCTGGGGGAACAAACCTCCCTCCATTGTAGTTTGAATTCACAGAAGCTGGGGGTGGAGTTCCTGGCTGAGGCCTGTGAGTATCTGGCGTAAAAAATCTCACTCCATTGTAGTTTGAATTCACTGAAACTGGTGGTGGAGTTCCTGGTTTAGACCTGTGAGTGTCTGGGGGAAAAAACCTCACTCCATTATAGTTTGAAATTAAAGGAGCTGGGGGTGGACTTCCTGACTGAGACTTGTGAGTATCTGGTGGAACAAAGCTCACTCCATTTTATTTTGAATTCACAGACGTTGGGGGTGGAGTTCCTGGCTGAGACCTGTGAGTATCTGGGGGAACAAAACCTCACTCCATTGTAGTTTGAATTCACAGAAGCTGGGGTGCAGTTCCTGGTTTAGACCTGTGAGTGTCTGGGGAAAAAAACCTCACTCCATTATAGTTTGAAATTAAAGGAGCTGGGGGTGGACTTCCTGACTGAGACCTGTGAGTATCTTTGTGGAAAAAAAACTTACTCCATTGTAGTTTGAATTCACAGGAGCTAGGAGTGGAGTTCCTGGCTGAGACCCGTGAGTATCTGGGGGAAAAAACCTCACTCCATTGTAATTTGAATTCACAGAAGCTGGGGGTGGAGTTCCTGACTGAGACCTGTGAGTATCTGTGGGGAAAAAAACTTACTCCATTTTATTTTGAATTCACAGAAGTTGGGGGTGGAGTTCCTGGCTTACACCTGTGAGTATCTGGGGAAAAAACCTCACTCCATTGTAGTTTGAATTCACAGAAGCTGGGGGTGGAGTTCCTGGCTGAGACTTGTGAGTATCTGGGGGAACAAAACCTCACTCCATTGTAGTTTGAATTCACAGAAACTGGGGTGCAGTTCCTGGTTTAGACCTGTGAGTGTCTGGGGAAAAAAAGCTCACTCCATTATAGTTTGAAATTAAAGGAGCTGGGGGTGGACCTCCTGACTGAGACCTGTGAGTATCTGTGGGGAAAAAAACTTACTCCATTGTAGTTTGAATTCACAGAAGCTGGGGGTGGAGTTTCTGGCTGAGACCTGTAAGTACCTGGTGATGAAAACCTCACTCCATTGTAGTTTGAATTCACAGAAGCTGAGGGTGGAGTTCCTGGCTGAGACCTGTGAGTATCTGGGGGAAAAAACCTCACTCCATTGTAATTTGAATTCACAGAAGCTGGGGGTGGAGTTCCTGGCTGAGACCTGTGAGTATCTGGGGGAACAAAACCTCACTCCATTGTAGTTTGAATTCACAGAAGTTGGGGGTGGAGTTCCTGGCTTACACCTGTGAGTATCTGGGGAAAAAACCTCACTCCATTGTAGTTTGAATTCACAGAAGCTGGGGGTGGAGTCCCTGGCTGAGACTTGTGAGTATCTGGGGGAACAAAACCTCACTCCATTGTAGTTTGAATTCACAGAAACTGGGGTGCAGTTCCTGGTTTAGACCTGTGAGTGTCTGGGGAAAAAAAGCTCACTCCATTATAGTTTGAAATTAAAGGAGCTGGGGGTGGACCTCCTGACTGAGACCTGTGAGTATCTGTGTGGAAAAAAAACTTACTCCATTGTAGTTTGAATTCACAGGAGGTGGGGGTGGAGTTCCTGGCTGAGACCCGTGAGTATCTGGGGGAAAAAACCTCACTCCATTGTAATTTGAATTCACAGAAGCTGGGGGTGGAGTTCCTGGCTGAGTCTTGTGAGTATCTGGGGGAAAAAACCTCACTGCATTGTAGTTTGAATTCACAGAGGCTGTGGATGGAGTTTCTGGCTGAGACCTGTGAGTATCTGGTGAAGAAAACCTCACTCCATTGTAGTTTGAATTCACAGAAGCTGGGGGTAGAGTACCTGGCTGTTACCTGTGAGTATCTGGGGGAACAAAGCTCACTCTATTTTATTTTGAATTCACAGAAGTTGGGGGTGGAGTTCCTGGCTTACACCTGTGAGTATCTGGGGAAAAAACCTCACTCCATTGTAGTTTGAATTCACAGAAGCTGGGGGTGGAGTTCCTGGCTTAGACCTGTGTGTATCTGTGGAAAAAACCTCACACCATTGTAGTTTGAATTCACAGAAGCTGTGGGTGGAGTTCCTGGCTTAGACCTGTGAGTATCTGGGGAAAAAAACCTCACTCCGTTGTAGTTTGAATTCACAGAAGCTGGGGGTGGAGTTCCTGGCTGAGACCTGTGAGTATCTGGCGTAAAAAACCTCACTCCATTGTAGTTTGAATTCACAGAAGCTGGGGGTGGAGTTCCTGGTTTAGACATGTGAGTGTCTGGGGAAAAAAACCTCACTCCATTATAGTTTGAAATTAAAGGAGCTGGGGGTGGACTTCCTGACTGAGACCTGTGAGTATCTGTGGGGAAAAAAACTTACTCCATTGTAGTTTGAATTCACAGAAGCTGGGGGTGGAGTTTCTGGCTGAGACCTGTAAGTATCTGGTGATGAAAACCTCACTCCATTGTAGTTTGAATTCACAGAAGCTGGGGGTGGAGTTCCTGGCTGAGACTTGTGAGTATCTGGGGGAACAAAACCTCACTCCATTGTAGTTTGAATTCACAGAAGGTGGGGTGCAGTTCCTGGTTTAGACCTGTGAGTGTCTGGGGAAAAAAACCTCACTCCATTATAGTTTGAAATTAAAGGAGCTGGGGGTGGACTTCCTGACTGAGACCAGTGAGTATCTGTGTGGAAAAAAAACTTACTCCATTGTAGTTTGAATTCACAGAAGCTGGGGGTGGAGTTTCTGGCTGAGACCCGTGAGTATCTGGGGGAAAAAACCTCACTCCATTGTAATTTGAATTCACAGAAGCTGGGGGTGGAGTTCCTGGCTGAGACCTGTGAGTATCTGTGGGGAAAAAAACTTACCCCATTTTATATTGAATTCACAGAAGTTGGGGGTGGAGTTCCTGGCTTACACCTGTGAGTATCTGGCGAAAAAACCTCACTCCATTGTAGTTTGAATTCACAGAAGCTGGGGGTGGAGTTCCTGGCTGAGACCTGTGAGTATCTGGGGAAAAAAACTCACTCCATTGTAGTTTGAATTCACAGAAGCTGGGGGTGGAGTTCCTGGCTGAGACCTGTGAGTGTCTGGGAAAAAAAACCTCACTCCATTATAGTTTGAAATTAAAGGAGCTGGGGGTGGACTTCCTGACTGAGACCTGTGAGTATCTGTGTGGAAAAAAAACTTACTCCATTGTAGTTTGAATTCACAGGAGCTGGGGGTGGAGTTCCTGGCTGAGACCCGTGAGTATCTGGGGGAAAAAACCTCACTCCATTGTAATTTGAATTCACAGAAGCTGGGGGTGGAGTTCCTGGCTGAGTCTTGTGAGTATCTGGGGGAAAAAACCTCACTGCATTGCAGTTTGAATTCACAGAGGCTGTGGATGGAGTTTCTGGCTGAGACCTGTGAGTATCTGGTGAAGAAAACCTCACTCCATTGTAGTTTGAATTCACAGAAGCTGGGGGTGGAGTACCTGGCTGATACATGTGAGTATCTGGGGGAACAAACCTCACTCCATTTTATTTTGAATTCACAGAAGTTGGGGGTGGAGTTCCTGGCTTACACCTGTGAGTATCTGGGGAAAAAACCTCACTCCATTGTAGTTTGAATTCACAGAAGCTGGGGGTGGAGTTCCTGGCTGAGACCTGTGAGTATCTGGGGGGGGGGAAACTTACTCCATTTTAGTTTGAATTCACAGAAGCTGGGGGTGGAGTTCCTGGCTTAGACCTGTGAGTGTCTGGGGAAAAAAACCTCACTCCATTATAGTTTGAAATTAAAGGAGCTGGGGGTGGAGTTCCTGGCTGAGACCTGTGAGTGTCTGGGGAAAAAAAACTCACTCCATTATAGTTTGAATTCACAGAAGCTGGGGGTGGAGTTCCTGGTTTAGGCCTGTGAGTGTCTGGGGAAAAAAACCTCACTCCATTATAGTTTGAATTCACAGAAGCTGGGGGTGGAGTTCCTGGCTGAGACCTGTGAGTATCTGGGGAAAAAACCTCACACCATTGTAGTTTGAATTCACAGAAGCTGTGGGTGGAGTTCCTGGCTTACACCTGTGAGTATCTGGGGAAAAAAACCTCACTCCATTGTAGTTTGAATTAACAGAAGCTGGGGGTGGAGTTCCTGGCTGAGGCCTGTGAGTATCTGGGAAAAAAAACCTCACTACATTGTGGTTTGAATTCACAGAAGCTGGGGGTGGAGTTCCTGGTTTAGACATGTGAGTGTCTGGGGAAAAAAACCTCACTCCATTATAGTTTGAAATTAAAGGAGCTGGGGGTGGACTTCCTGGCTGAGACCTGTGAGTGTCTGGGGAAAAAAAACTTACTCCATTGTAGTTTGAATTCACAGGAGCTAGGAGTGGAGTTCCTGGCTGAGACCCGTGAGTATCTGGGGGAAAAAACCTCACTCCATTGTAATTTGAATTCACAGAAGCTGGGGGTGGAGTTCCTGACTGAGACCTGTGAGTATCTGTGGGGGAAAAAACTTACTCCATTTTATTTTGAATTCACAGAAGTTGGGGGTGGAGTTCCTGGCTTACACCTGTGAGTATCTGGGGAAAAAACCTCACTCCGTTGTAGTTTGAATTCACAGAAGCCGGGGGTGGAGTTCCTGGCTGAGACCTGTGAGTGTCTGCGGGAAAAAAACTTACTCCATTGTAGTTTGAATTCACAGAAACTTGGGGTGGAGTTCCTGGCTGAGACTTGTGAGTATCTGGGGGAACAAAACCTCACTCCATTGTAGTTTGAATTCACAGAAGGTGGGGTGCAGTTCCTGGTTTAGACCTGTGAGTGTCTGGGGAAAAAAACCTCACTCCATTATAGTTTGAAATTAAAGGAGCTGGGGGTGGACTTCCTGACTGAGACCTGTGAGTATCTGTGTGGAAAAAAAACTTACTCCATTGTAGTTTGAATTCACAGGAGCTGGGGGTGGAGTTCCTGGCTGAGACCCATGAGTATCTGGGGGAAAAAACCTCACTCCATTGTAATTTGAATTCACAGAAGCTGGGGGTGGAGTTCCTGGCTGAGACCTGTGAGTATCTGGGGGAACAAAACTTCACTCCATTGTAGTTTGAATTCACAGAAGCTGGGGTGCAGTTCCTGGTTTAGACCTGTGAGTGTCTGGGGAAAAAACCTCACTCCATTATAGTTGGAAATTAAAGGAGCTGGGGGTGGACTTCCTGACTGAGACCTGTGAGTATCTGTGTGGAAAAAAAACTTACTCCATTGTAGTTTGAATTCACACGAGCTAGGAGTGGAGTTCCTGGCTGAGACCCGTGAGTGTCTGGCGAAAAAACCTCACTCCATTGTAGTTTGAATTCACAGAAGCTGGGGGTGGAGTTCCTGGCTGAGACCTGTGAGTATCTGGGGAAAAACCCTCACTCCATTTTAGTTTGAATTCACAGAAGCTGGGGGTGGAGTTCCTGGCTGAGACCTGTGAGTGTCTGCGGGAAAAAAACTTACTCCATTGTAGTTTGAATTCACAGAAGCTTGGGGTGGAGTTCCTGGCTGAGACTTGTGAGTATCTGGGGGGACAAAACCTCACTCCATTGTAGTTTGAATTCACAGAAACTGGGGTGCAGTTCCTGGTTTAGACCTGTGAGTGTCTGGGGAAAAAAACCTCACTCCATTATAGTTTGAAATTAAAGGAGCTGGGGGTGGACTTCCTGACTGAGACCTGTGAGTATCTGTGTGGAAAAAAAACTTACTCCATTGTAGTTTGAATTCACAGGAGCTGGGGGTGGAGTTCCTGGCTGAGACCCGTGAGTATCTGGGGGAAAAAACCTCACTCCATTGTCATTTGAATTCACAGAAGCTGGGGGTGGAGTTCCTGGCTGAGTCTTGTGAGTATCTGGGGGAAAAAACCTCACTGCATTGTAGTTTGAATTCACAGAGGCTGTGGATGGAGTTTCTGGCTGAGACCTGTGAGTATCTGGTGAAGAAAACCTCACTCCATTGTAGTTTGAATTCACAGAAGCTGGGGGTGGAGTACCTGGCTGATACATGTGAGTATCTGGGGGAACAAACCTCACTCCATTTTATTTTGAATTCACAGAAATTGGGGGTGGAGTTCCTGGCTTACACCTGTGAGTATCTTGGGAAAAAACCTCACTCCATTGTAGTTTGAATTCACAGAAGCTGGGGGTGGAGCTCCTGGCTGAGACCTGTGAGTATCTGGGGGGGGGAAACTTACTCCATTTTAGTTTGAATTCACAGAAGCTGGGGGTGGAGTTCCTGGCTTAGACCTGTGAGTGTCTGGGGAAAAAAAACCTCACTCCATTATAGTTTGAAATTAAAGGAGCTGGGGGTGGAGTTCCTGGCTGAGACCTGTGAGTGTCTGGGGAAAAAAAACTCACTCCATTATAGTTTGAATTCACAGAAGCTGGGGGTGGAGTTCCTGGTTTAGGCCTGTGAGTGTCTGGGGAAAAAAACCTCACTCCATTATAGTTTGAATTCACAGAAGCTGGGGGTGGAGTTCCTGGCTGAGACCTGTGAGTATCTGGGGAAAAAACCTCACACCATTGTAGTTTGAATTCACAGAAGCTGTGGGTGGAGTTCCTGGCTTACACCTGTGAGTATCTGGGGAAAAAAACCTCACTCCATTGTAGTTTGAATTAACAGAAGCTGGGGGTGGAGTTCCTGGCTGAGGCCTGTGAGTATCTGGGAAAAAAAACCTCACTCCATTGTAGTTTGAATTCACAGAAGCTGGGGGTGGAGTTCCTGGTTTAGACATGTGAGTGTCTGGGGAAAAAAACCTCACTCCATTATAGTTTGAAATTAAAGGAGCTGGGGGTGGACTTCCTGACTGAGACCTGTGAGTATCTGTGGGGAAAAAAACTTACTCCATTGTAGTTTGAATTCACAGAAGCTGGGGGTGGAGTTTCTGGCTGAGACCTGTAAGTATCTGGTGATGAAAACCTCACTCCATTGTAGTTTGAATTCACAGAAGCTGGGGGTGGAGTTCCTGGCTGAGACCTGTGAGTATATAGGGGGGGAAAAAACCTCACTCCATTATAGTTTGAAATTAAAGGAGCTGGGGGTGGAGTTCCTGGCTGAGACCTGTGAGTGTCTGGGGAAAAAAAACTCACTCCATTATAGTTTGAATTCACAGAAGCTGGGGGTGGAGTTCCTGGTTTAGGCCTGTGAGTGTCTGGGGAAAAAAACCTCACTCCATTATAGTTTGAATTCACAGAAGCTGGGGGTGGAGTTCCTGGCTGAGACCTGTGAGTATCTGGGGAAAAAACCTCACACCATTGTAGTTTGAATTCACAGAAGCTGTGGGTGGAGTTCCTGGCTTACACCTGTGAGTATCTGGGGAAAAAAACCTCACTCCATTGTAGTTTGAATTAACAGAAGCTGGGGGTGGAGTTCCTGGCTGAGGCCTGTGAGTATCTGGGAAAAAAAAACCTCACTCCATTGTAGTTTGAATTCACAGAAGCTGGGGGTGGAGTTCCTGGTTTAGACATGTGAGTGTCTGGGGAAAAAAACCTCACTCCATTATAGTTTGAAATTAAAGGAGCTGGGGGTGGACTTCCTGACTGAGACCTGTGAGTATCTGTGGGGAAAAAAACTTACTCCATTGTAGTTTGAATTCACAGAAGCTGGGGGTGGAGTTTCTGGCTGAGACCTGTAAGTATCTGGTGATGAAAACCTCACTCCATTGTAGTTTGAATTCACAGAAGCTGGGGGTGGAGTTCCTGGCTGAGACCTGTGAGTATATGGGGGAAAAAAAACCTCACTCCATTGTAGTTTGAATTCACAGAAGCTGGGCGTGGAGTTCCTGGCTGAGACCTGTCCGTATCTGGGGGAAAAAACCTCACACCATTATAGTTTGAAATTAAAGGAGCTGGGGGTGGACTTCCTGACTGAGACCTGTGAGTATCTGTGGGGGAAAAACTCACTCCATTGTAGTTTGAATTCACAGGAGCTGGGGGTGGAGTTCCTGGCTGAGACTTGTGAGTATCTGGGGGACAAAACCTCACTCCATTGTAGTTTGAATTCACAGAAGCTGGGGGTGGACTTCCTGGCTGAGACTTGTGAGTATCTGGGGGAAAAAACCTCACTGCATTGTAGTTTGAATTCACAGAAGCTGGGGGTAGAGTACCTGGCTGATACCTGTGAGTATCTGGGGGAACAAACCTCCCTCCATTGTAGTTTGAATTCACAGAAGCTGGGGGTGGAGTTCCTGGCAGAGGCCTGTGAGTATCTGGCGTAAAAAATCTCACTCCATTGTAGTTTGAATTCACTGAAACTGGTGGTGGAGTTCCTGGTTTAGACCTGTGAGTGTCTGGGGGAAAAAACCTCACTCCATTATAGTTTGAAATTAAAGGAGCTGGGGGTGGACTTCCTGACTGAGACTTGTGAGTATCTGGTGGAACAAAGCTCACTCCATTTTATTTTGAATTCACAGACGTTGGGGGTGGAGTTCCTGGCTTACACCTGTGAGTATCTGGGGAAAAAACCTCACTCCATTATAGTTTGAATTCACAGAAGCTGGGGGTGGAGTTCCTGGCTGAGACCTGTGTGTATCTGTGGAAAAAACCTCACACCATTGTAGTTTGAATTCACAGAAGCTGTGGGTGGAGTTCCTGGCTTAGACCTGTGAGTATCTGGGGAAAAAAACCTCACTCCATTGTAGTTTGAATTCACAGAAGCTGGGGGTGGAGTTCCTGGCTGAGACCTGTGAGTATCTGGCGTAAAAAATCTCACTCCATTGTAGTTTGAATTCACAGAAACTGGGGGTGGAGTTCCTGGTTTAGACCTGTGAGTGTCTGGGGGAAAAAACCTCACTCCATTATAGTTTGAAATTAAAGGAGCTAGGGGTGGACTTCCTGACTGAGACCTGTGAGTATCTGTGGGGAAAAAAACTCACTCCATTGTAGTTTGAATTCACAGGAGCTGGGGGAGGAGTTTCTGGCTGAGACCTGTGAGTATCTGGTGAAGAAAACCTCACTCCATTGTAGTTTGAATTCACAGAAGCTGGGGGTAGAGTACCTGGCTGATACCTGTGAGTATCTGGAGGAACAAACCTCACTCCATTGTAGTTTGAATTCACAGAAGCTGGGGGTGGAGTTCCTGGCTGTTACCTGTGAGTATCTGGGGGAACAAAGCTCACTCCATTTTATTTTGAATTCACAGAAGTTGGGGGTGGAGTTCCTGGCTTACACCTGTGAGTATCTCGGGAAAAAACCTCACTCCATTATAGTTTGAATTCACAGAAGCTGGGGGTGGAGTTCCTGGCTGAGACCTGTGAGTATCTGTTGAAAAAACCTCACAACATTGTAGTTTGAATTCACAGAAGCTGTGGGTGGAGTTCCTGGCTTAGACCTGTGAGTATCTGGGGAAAAAAACCTCACTCCATTGTAGTTTGAATTCACAGAAGCTGGGGGTGGAGTTTCTGGCTGAGACCTGTAAGTATCTGGTGATGAAAACCTCACTCCATTGTAGTTTGAATTCACAGAAGCTGGGGGTGGAGTTCCTGGCTGAGACCTGTGAGTATCTGGGGGAAAAACGTCACTCCATTGTAGTTTGAATTCACAGAAGCTGGGCGTGGAGTTCCTGGCTGAGACCTGTCAGTATCTGGGGGAAAAAACCTCACTTCACTGTAGTTTGAATTCACAGAAGCTGGGGGTGGAGTTCCTGGTTTAGGCCTGTGAGTGTCTGGGGAAAGAAACCTCACTCCATTATAGTTTGAATTCACAGAAGCTGGGGGTGGAGTTCCTGGCTGAGACCTGTGAGTATCTGGGGAAAAAAACTCACACCATTGTAGTTTGAATTCACAGAAGCTGGGGGTGGAGTTCCTGGCTTAGACCTGTGAGTATCTGGGGAAAAAAACCTCACTCCATTGTAGTTTGAATTCACAGAAGCTGGGGGTGGAGTTCCTGGCTGAGACCTGTGAGTATCTGGGGTAAAAAAACCTCACTCCATTGTAGTTTGAATTCACAGAAGCTGGGGTGCAGTTCCTGGCTGAGACTTGTGAGTATCTGGGGGAACAAAACCTCACTCCATTGTAGTTTGAATTCACAGAAGCTGGGGGTGGAGTTCCTGGCTTAGACCTGTGAGTGTCTGGGGAAAAAAAACCTCACTCCATTATAGTTTGAAATTAAAGGAGCTGGGGGTGGACTTCCTGACTGAGACCTGTGAGTATCTGTGGGGAAAACAACTCACTCCATTGTAGTTTGAATTCACAGGAGCTGGGGGTGGAGTTCCTGGCTGAGACTTGTGATTATCTGGGGGAAAAAACCTCACTCCATTGTAGTTTGAATTCACAGAAGCTGGGGGTGAAGTTCCTGGCTGAGACCTGTGAGTATCTGGGGGGAAAAACGTCACTCCATTGTAGTTTGAATTCACAGAAGCTGGGCGTGGAGTTCCTGGCTGAGACCTGTCCGTATCTGGGGGAAAAAACCTCACTTCACTGTAGTTTGAATTCACAGAAGCTGGGGGTGGAGTTCCTGGTTTAGGCCTGTGAGTGTCTGGGGAAAAAAACCTCACTCCATTATAGTTTAAATTCACAGAAGCTGAGGGTGGAGTTCCTGGCTGAGACCTGTGAGTATCTGGGGAAAAAAACTCACACCATTGTAGTTTGAATTCACAGAAGCTGGGGGTGGAGTTCCTGGCTTAGACCTGTGAGTATCTGGGGAAAAAAACCTCACTCCATTGTAGTTTGAATTCACAGAAGCTGGGGGTGGAGTTCCTGGCTTAGACCTGTGAGTATCTGGGGAAGAAAACCTCACTCCATTGTAGTTTGAATTCACAGAAGCTGGGGGTGGAGTTCCTGGCTGAGACCTGTGAGTTTCTGGGGTAAAAAACCTCACTCCATTGTAGTTTGAATTCACAGAAGCTGGGGGTGGAGTTCCTGGCTGAGACTTGTGAGTATCTGGGGGAACAAAACCTCACTCCATTGTAGTTTGAATTCACAGAAGCTGGGGGTGGAGTTCCTGGCTTAGACCTGTGAGTGTCTGGGGAAAAAAACCTCACTCCATTATAGTTTGAAATTAAAGGAGCTGGGGGTGGACTTCCTGACTGAGACCTGTGAGTATCTGTGGGGAAAACAACTCACTCCATTGTAGTTTGAATTCACAGGAGCTGGGGGTGGAGTTCCTGGCTGAGACCTGTGAGTATCTGTGGGGAAAAAAACTCACTCCATTGTAGTTTGAATTCACAGGAGCTGGGGGTGGAGTTTCTGGCTGAGACCTGTGAGTATCTGGTGAAGAAAACCTCACTCCATTGTAGTTTGAATTCACAGGAGCTGGGGGTAGAGTACCTGGCTGATACCTGTGAGTATCTGGGGGAACAAACCTCACTCCATTGTAGTTTGAATTCACAGAAGCTGTGGGTGGAGTTCCTGGCTGTTACCTGTGAGTATCTGGGGGAACAAAGCTCACTCCATTTTATTTTGAATTCACAGAAGTTGGGGGTGGAGTTCCTGGCTTACACCTGTGAGTATCTGGGGAAAAAACCTCACTCCATTATAATTTGAATTCACAGAAGCTGGGGGTGGAGTTCCTGGCTTACACCTGTGAGTATCTGGGGAAAAAACCTCACTCCATTATAGTTTGAATTCACAGAAGCTGGGGGTGGAGTTCCTGGCTGAGACCTGTGAGTATCTGTTGAAAAAACCTCACACCATTGTAGTTTGAATTCACAGAAGCTGTGGGTGGAGTTCCTGGCTTAGACCTGTGAGTATCTGGGGAAAAAACCTCACTCCATTGTAGTTTGAATTCACAGAAGCTGGGGGTGGAGTTCCTGGCTGAGACCTGTGAGTATCTGGGGTAAAAAACCTCACTCCATTGTAGTTTGAATTCACAGAAGCTTGGGGTGGAGTTCCTGGTTTAGACCTGTGAGTGTCTTGGGAAAAAACCTCACTCCATTATAGTTTGAATTCACAGGAGCTGGGGGTGGAGTTCCTGGCTGAGACTTGTGATTATCTGGGGGAAAAACCTCACTCCATTTTAGTTTGAATTCACAGAAGCTGGGGGTGAAGTTCCTGGCTGAGACCTGTGAGTATCTGGGGGGAAAAACGTCACTCCATTGTAGTTTGAATTCACAGAAGCTGGGCGTGGAGTTCCTGTCTGAGACCTGTCCGTATCTGGGGGAAAAAACCTCACTTCACTGTAGTTTGAATTCACAGAAGCTGGGGGTGGAGTTCCTGGTTTAGGCCTGTGAGTGTCTGGGGAAAAAAACCTCACTCCATTATAGTTTAAATTCACAGAAGCTGGGGGTGGAGTACCTGGCTGAGACCTGTGAGTATCTGGGGAAAAAAACTCACACCATTGTAGTTTGAATTCACAGAAGCTGGGGGTGGAGTTCCTGGCTTAGACCTGTGAGTATCTGGGGAAAAAAACCTCACTCCATTGTAGTTTGAATTCACAGAAGCTGGGGGTGGAGTTCCTGGCTGAGACCTGTGAGTTTCTGGGGTAAAAAACCTCACTCCATTGTAGTTTGAATTCAAAGAAGCTGGGGGTGGAGTTCCTGGCTGAGACTTGTGAGTATCTGGGTGAACAAAACCTCACTCCATTGTAGTTTGAATTCACAGAAGCTGGGGGTGGAGTTCCTGGCTTAGACCTGTGAGTGTCTGGGGAAAAAAACCTCACTCCATTATAGTTTAAAATTAAAGGAGCTGGGGGTGGACTTCCTGACTGAGACCTGTGAGTATCTGTGGGGAAAACAACTCACTCCATTGTAGTTTGAATTCACAGGAGCTGGGGGTGGAGTTCCTGGCTGAGACTTGTGAGTATCTGGGGGAAAAAACCTCACTCCATTGTAGTTTGAATTCACAGAAGCTGTGGGTGGAGTTTCTGGCTGAGACCTGTGAGTATCTGGTGAAGAAAACCTCACTCCATTGTAGTTTGAATTCACAGAAGCTGGGGGTAGAGTACCTGGCTGATACCTGTGAGTATCTGGGGGAACAAACCTCACTCCATTGTAGTTTGAATTCACAGAAGCTGAAGGTGGAGTTCCTGGCTGTTACCTGTGAGTATCTGGGGGAACAAAGCTCACTCCATTTTATTTTGAATTCACAGAAGTTGGGGGTGGAGTTCCTGGCTTACACCTGTGAGTATCTGGGGAAAAAACCTCACTCCATTGTACTTTGAATTCACAGAAGCTGGGGGTGGAGTTCCTGGTTTAGGCCTGTGAGTGTCTGGGGAAAAAAACCTCACTCCATTATAGTTTGAATTCACAGAAGCTGGGGGTGGAGTTCCTGGCTGAGACCTGTGAGTATCTGTGGAAAAACCTCACACCATTGTAGTTTGAATTCACAGAAGCTGTGGGTGAAGTTCCTGGCTTAGACCTGTGAGTATCTGGGGAAAAAAACCTCACTCCATTGTAGTTTGAATTAACAGAAGCTGGGGGTGGAGTTCCTGGTTTAGACATGTGAGTGTCTGGGGAAAAAAACCTCACTCCATTATAGTTTGAAATTAAAGGAGCTGGGGGTGGACTTCCTGACTGAGACCTGTGAGTATCTGTGGGGAAAAAAACTTACTCCATTGTAGTTTGAATTCACAGAAGCTGGGGGTGGAGTTTCTGGCTGAGACCTGTAAGTATCTGGTGATGAAAACCTCACTCCATTGTAGTTTGAATTCACAGAAGCTGGGCGTGGAGTTCCTGGCTGAGACCTGTGAGTATATGTTGGAAAAAACCTCACTCCATTGTAGTTTGAATTCACAGAAGCTGGGCGTGGAGTTCCTGGCTGAGACCTGTCCGTATCTGGGGGAAAAAACCTCACTCCATTGTAGTTTGAATTCACAGAAGCTGGGGGTGGACTTCCTGGCTGAGACCTGTGAGTATCTGGGGAAAAAACCTCACTCCGTTGTAGTTTGAATTCACAGAAGCTGGGGGTGGAGTTCCTGGTTTAGACCTGTGAGTGTCTGTGGAAAAAAACCTCACTCCATTGTAGTTTGAATTCACAGAAGCTGGGGGTGGAGTTCCTGGTTTAGACCTGTGAGTGTCTGCGGGAAAAAAACTTACTCCATTGTAGTTTGAATTCACAGAAGCTGGGGGTGGAGTTCCTGGCTGATACTTGTGAGTATCTGGGGGAAAAAACCTCACTCCATTGTAGTTTGAATTCACAGAAGCTGGGGGTGGAGTTCCTGGTTTAGACCTGTGAGTGTCTGGGGAAAAAAACCTCACTCCATTATAGTTTGAAATTAAAGAAGCTGGGAGTGGATTTCCTGACTGAGACCTGTGAGTATCTGTGGGGGAAAAAACTTTCTCCATTGTAGTTTGAATTCATAGGAGCTGGGGGTGGAGTTCCTGGCTGAGACTTGTGAGTATCTGGGGGAACAAAACCTCACTCCATTGTAGTTTGAATTCACAGAAGCTGGGGGTGGAGTTCCTGGCTGAGACTTGTGAGTATCTGGGGGGAAAAACCTCACTGCATTGTAGTTTGAATTCACAGAAGCTGGGGGTGGAGTTCCTGGCTGAGACCTGTGAGTATCTGGGGGAAAAAACCTCACTGCATTGTAGTTTGAATTCACAGAAGCTGGGGGTGGAGGTCCTGGCTGAGACCTGTGAGTATCTGTGGGGAAAAAAACTCACTCCATTGTAGTTTGAATTCACAGGAGCTGGGGGAGGAGTTTCTGGCTGAGACCTGTGAGTATCTGGTGAAGAAAACCTCACTCCATTGTAGTTTGAATTCACAGAAGCTGGGGGTAGAGTACCTGGCTGATACCTGTGAGTATCTGGAGGAACAAACCTCACTCCATTGTAGTTTGAATTCACAGAAGCTGGGGGTGGAGTTCCTGGCTGTTACCTGTGAGTATCTGGGGGAACAAAGCTCACTCCATTTTATTTTGAATTCACAGAAGTTGGGGGTGGAGTTCCTGGCTTACACCTGTGAGTATCTCGGGAAAAAACCTCACTCCATTATAGTTTGAATTCACAGAAGCTGGGGGTGGAGTTCCTGGCTGAGACCTGTGAGTATCTGTTGAAAAAACCTCACAACATTGTAGTTTGAATTCACAGAAGCTGTGGGTGGAGTTCCTGGCTTAGACCTGTGAGTATCTGGGGAAAAAAACCTCACTCCATTGTAGTTTGAATTCACAGAAGCTGGGGGTGGAGTTTCTGGCTGAGACCTGTAAGTATCTGGTGATGAAAACCTCACTCCATTGTAGTTTGAATTCACAGAAGCTGGGGGTGGAGTTCCTGGCTGAGACCTGTGAGTATCTGGGGGAAAAACGTCACTCCATTGTAGTTTGAATTCACAGAAGCTGGGCGTGGAGTTCCTGGCTGAGACCTGTCAGTATCTGGGGGAAAAAACCTCACTTCACTGTAGTTTGAATTCACAGAAGCTGGGGGTGGAGTTCCTGGTTTAGGCCTGTGAGTGTCTGGGGAAAGAAACCTCACTCCATTATAATTTGAATTCACAGAAGCTGGGGGTGGAGTTCCTGGCTGAGACCTGTGAGTATCTGGGGAAAAAAACTCACACCATTGTAGTTTGAATTCACAGAAGCTGGGGGTGGAGTTCCTGGCTGAGACCTGTGAGTATCTGGGGTAAAAAAACCTCACTCCATTGTAGTTTGAATTCACAGAAGCTGGGGTGCAGTTCCTGGCTGAGACTTGTGAGTATCTGGGGGAACAAAACCTCACTCCATTGTAGTTTGAATTCACAGAAGCTGGGGGTGGAGTTCCTGGCTTAGACCTGTGAGTGTCTGGGGAAAAAAAACCTCACTCCATTATAGTTTGAAATTAAAGGAGCTGGGGGTGGACTTCCTGACTGAGACCTGTGAGTATCTGTGGGGAAAACAACTCACTCCATTGTAGTTTGAATTCACAGGAGCTGGGGGTGGAGTTCCTGGCTGAGACTTGTGATTATCTGGGGGAAAAAACCTCACTCCATTGTAGTTTGAATTCACAGAAGCTGGGGGTGAAGTTCCTGGCTGAGACCTGTGAGTATATGGGGGGAAAAACGTCACTCCATTGTAGTTTGAATTCACAGAAGCTGGGCGTGGAGTTCCTGGCTGAGACCTGTCCGTATCTGGGGGAAAAAACCTCACTTCACTGTAGTTTGAATTCACAGAAGCTGGGGGTGGAGTTCCTGGTTTAGGCCTGTGAGTGTCTGGGGAAAAAAACCTCACTCCATTATAGTTTAAATTCACAGAAGCTGAGGGTGGAGTTCCTGGCTGAGACCTGTGAGTATCTGGGGAAAAAAACTCACACCATTGTAGTTTGAATTCACAGAAGCTGGGGGTGGAGTTCCTGGCTTAGACCTGTGAGTATCTGGGGAAAAAAACCTCACTCCATTGTAGTTTGAATTCACAGAAGCTGGGGGTGGAGTTCCTGGCTTAGACCTGTGAGTATCTGGGGAAAAAAACCTCACTCCATTGTAATTTGAATTCACAGAAGCTGGGGGTGGAGTTCCTGGCTTACACCTGTGAGTATCTGGGGAAAAAACCTCACTCCATTATAGTTTGAATTCACAGAAGCTGGGGGTGGAGTTCCTGGCTGAGACCTGTGAGTATCTGTTGAAAAAACCTCACACCATTGTAGTTTGAATTCACAGAAGCTGTGGGTGGAGTTCCTGGCTTAGACCTGTGAGTATCTGGGGAAAAAACCTCACTCCATTGTAGTTTGAATTCACAGAAGCTGGGGGTGGAGTTCCTGGCTGAGACCTGTGAGTATCTGGGGTAAAAAACCTCACTCCATTGTAGTTTGAATTCACAGAAGCTTGGGGTGGAGTTCCTGGTTTAGACCTGTGAGTGTCTTGGGAAAAAACCTCACTCCATTATAGTTTGAATTCACAGGAGCTGGGGGTGGAGTTCCTGGCTGAGACTTGTGATTATCTGGGGGAAAAACCTCACTCCATTGTAGTTTGAATTCACAGAAGCTGGGGGTGAAGTTCCTGGCTGAGACCTGTGAGTATCTGGGGGGAAAAACGTCACTCCATTGTAGTTTGAATTCACAGAAGCTGGGCGTGGAGTTCCTGTCTGAGACCTGTCCGTATCTGGGGGAAAAAACCTCACTTCACTGTAGTTTGAATTCACAGAAGCTGGGGGTGGAGTTCCTGGTTTAGGCCTGTGAGTGTCTGGGGAAAAAAACCTCACTCCATTATAGTTTAAATTCACAGAAGCTGGGGGTGGAGTTCCTGGCTGAGACTTGTGATTATCTGGGGGAAAAAACCTCACTCCATTGTAGTTTGAATTCACAGAAGCTGGGGGTGAAGTTCCTGGCTGAGACCTGTGAGTATATGGGGGGAAAAACGTCACTCCATTGTAGTTTGAATTCACAGAAGCTGGGCGTGGAGTTCCTGGCTGAGACCTGTCCGTATCTGGGGGAAAAAACCTCACTTCACTGTAGTTTGAATTCACAGAAGCTGGGGGTGGAGTTCCTGGTTTAGGCCTGTGAGTGTCTGGGGAAAAAAACCTCACTCCATTATAGTTTAAATTCACAGAAGCTGAGGGTGGAGTTCCTGGCTGAGACCTGTGAGTATCTGGGGAAAAAAACTCACACCATTGTAGTTTGAATTCACAGAAGCTGGGGGTGGAGTTCCTGGCTTAGACCTGTGAGTATCTGGGGAAAAAAACCTCACTCCATTGTAGTTTGAATTCACAGAAGCTGGGGGTGGAGTTCCTGGCTTAGACCTGTGAGTATCTGGGGAAAAAAACCTCACTCCATTGTAATTTGAATTCACAGAAGCTGGGGGTGGAGTTCCTGGCTTACACCTGTGAGTATCTGGGGAAAAAACCTCACTCCATTATAGTTTGAATTCACAGAAGCTGGGGGTGGAGTTCCTGGCTGAGACCTGTGAGTATCTGTTGAAAAAACCTCACACCATTGTAGTTTGAATTCACAGAAGCTGTGGGTGGAGTTCCTGGCTTAGACCTGTGAGTATCTGGGGAAAAAACCTCACTCCATTGTAGTTTGAATTCACAGAAGCTGGGGGTGGAGTTCCTGGCTGAGACCTGTGAGTATCTGGGGTAAAAAACCTCACTCCATTGTAGTTTGAATTCACAGAAGCTTGGGGTGGAGTTCCTGGTTTAGACCTGTGAGTGTCTTGGGAAAAAACCTCACTCCATTATAGTTTGAATTCACAGGAGCTGGGGGTGGAGTTCCTGGCTGAGACTTGTGATTATCTGGGGGAAAAACCTCACTCCATTGTAGTTTGAATTCACAGAAGCTGGGGGTGAAGTTCCTGGCTGAGACCTGTGAGTATCTGGGGGGAAAAACGTCACTCCATTGTAGTTTGAATTCACAGAAGCTGGGCGTGGAGTTCCTGTCTGAGACCTGTCCGTATCTGGGGGAAAAAACCTCACTTCACTGTAGTTTGAATTCACAGAAGCTGGGGGTGGAGTTCCTGGTTTAGGCCTGTGAGTGTCTGGGGAAAAAAACCTCACTCCATTATAGTTTAAATTCACAGAAGCTGGGGGTGGAGTACCTGGCTGAGACCTGTGAGTATCTGGGGAAAAAAACTCACACCATTGTAGTTTGAATTCACAGAAGCTGGGGGTGGAGTTCCTGGCTTAGACCTGTGAGTATCTGGGAAAAAAAACCTCACTCCATTGTAGTTTGAATTCACAGAAGCTGGGGGTGGAGTTCCTGGCTGAGACCTGTGAGTTTCTGGGGTAAAAAACCTCACTCCATTGTAGTTTGAATTCAAAGAAGCTGGGGGTGGAGTTCCTGGCTGAGACTTGTGAGTATCTGGGTGAACAAAACCTCACTCCATTGTAGTTTGAATTCACAGAAGCTGGGGGTGGAGTTCCTGGCTTAGACCTGTGAGTGTCTGGGGAAAAAAACCTCACTCCATTATAGTTTGAAATTAAAGGAGCTGGGGGTGGACTTCCTGACTGAGACCTGTGAGTATCTGTGGGGAAAACAACTCACTCCATTGTAGTTTGAATTCACAGGAGCTGGGGGTGGAGTTCCTGGCTGAGACTTGTGAGTATCTGGGGGAAAAAACCTCACTCCATTGTAGTTTGAATTCACAGAAGCTGTGGGTGGAGTTTCTGGCTGAGACCTGTGAGTATCTGGTGAAGAAAACCTCACTCCATTGTAGTTTGAATTCACAGAAGATGGGGGTAGAGTACATGGCTGATACCTGTGAGTATCTGGGGGAACAAACCTCACTCCATTGTAGTTTGAATTCACAGAAGCTGAAGGTGGAGTTCCTGGCTGTTACCTGTGAGTATCTGGGGGAACAAAGCTCACTCCATTTTATTTTGAATTCACAGAAGTTGGGGGTGGAGTTCCTGGCTTACACCTGTGAGTATCTGGGGAAAAAACCTCACTCCATTGTACTTTGAATTCACAGAAGCTGGGGGTGGAGTTCCTGGTTTAGGCCTGTGAGTGTCTGGGGAAAAAAACCTCACTCCATTATAGTTTGAATTCACAGAAGCTGGGGGTGGAGTTCCTGGCTGAGACCTGTGAGTATCTGTGGAAAAACCTCACACCATTGTAGTTTGAATTCACAGAAGCTGTGGGTGAAGTTCCTGGCTTAGACCTGTGAGTATCTGGGGAAAAAAACCTCACTCCATTGTAGTTTGAATTAACAGAAGCTGGGGGTGGAGTTCCTGGTTTAGACATGTGAGTGTCTGGGGAAAAAAACCTCACTCCATTATAGTTTGAAATTAAAGGAGCTGGGGGTGGACTTCCTGACTGAGACCTGTGAGTATCTGTGGGGAAAAAAACTTTCTCCATTGTAGTTTGAATTCATAGGAGCTGGGGGTGGAGTTCCTCGCTGAGACTTGTGAGTATCTGGGGGAACAAAACCTCACTCCATTGTAGTTTGAATTCACAGAAGCTGGGGGTGGAGTTCCTGGCTGAGACTTGTGAGTATCTGGGGGGAAAAACCTCACTGCATTGTAGTTTGAATTCACAGAAGCTGGGGGTGGAGTTCCTGGCTGAGACCTGTGAGTATCTGGGGGAAAAAACCTCACTGCATTGTAGTTTGAATTCACAGAAGCTGGGCGTGGAGTTCCTGGCTGAGACCTGTCCGTATCTGGGGGAAAAAACCTCACTCCATTGTAGTTTGAATTCACAGAAGCTGGGGGTGGACTTCCTGGCTGAGACCTGTGAGTATCTGGGGAAAAAACCTCACTCCGTTGTAGTTTGAATTCACAGAAGCTGGGGGTGGAGTTCCTGGTTTAGACCTGTGAGTGTCTGTGGAAAAAAACCTCACTCCATTGTAGTTTGAATTCACAGAAGCTGGGGGTGGAGTTCCTGGTTTAGACCTGTGAGTGTCTGCGGGAAAAAAACTTACTCCATTGTAGTTTGAATTCACAGAAGCTGGGGGTGGAGTTCCTGGCTGATACTTGTGAGTATCTGGGGGAAAAAACCTCACTCCATTGTAGTTTGAATTCACAGAAGCTGGGGGTGGAGTTCCTGGTTTAGACCTGTGAGTGTCTGGGGAAAAAAACCTCACTCCATTATAGTTTGAAATTAAAGAAGCTGGGAGTGGATTTCCTGACTGAGACCTGTGAGTATCTGTGGGGAAAAAAACTTTCTCCATTGTAGTTTGAATTCATAGGAGCTGGGGGTGGAGTTCCTGGCTGAGACTTGTGAGTATCTGGGGGAACAAAACCTCACTCCATTGTAGTTTGAATTCACAGAAGCTGGGGGTGGAGTTCCTGGCTGAGACTTGTGAGTATCTGGGGGGAAAAACCTCACTGCATTGTAGTTTGAATTCACAGAAGCTGGGGGTGGAGTTCCTGGCTGAGACCTGTGAGTATCTGGGGGAAAAAACCTCACTGCATTGTAGTTTGAATTCACAGAAGCTTTGGGTGGAGTTTCTGGCTGAGACCTGTGAGTATCTGGTGAAGAAAACCTCACTCCATTGTAGTTTGAATACACAGAAGCTGGGGGTAGAGTACCTGGCTGATACCTGTGAGTATCTGGGGGAACAAACCTCACTCCACTGTAGTTTGAATTCACAGAAGCTGGGGGTGTAGTTCCTGGCTGTTACCTGTGAGTATCTGGGGGAACAAAGCTCACTCCATTTTATTTTGAATTCACAGAAGTTGGGGGTGGAGTTCCTGGCTTACACCTGTGAGTATCTGGGGAAAAAACCTCACACCATTGTAGTTTGAATTCACAGAAGCTGTGGGTGGAGTTCCTGGCTTAGACCTGTGAGTTTCTGGGGAAAAAAACCTCACTCCGTTGTAGTTTGAATTCACAGAAGCTGGGGGTGGAGTTCCTGGCTGAGACCTGTGAGTATCTGGCGTAACAAACCTCACTCCATTGTAGTTTGAATTCACAGAAGCTGGGGGTGGAGTTTCTGGTTTAGACATGTGAGTGTCTGGGGAAAAAAACCTCACTCCATTATAGTTTGAAATTAAAGGAGCTGGGGGTGGACTTCCTGACTGAGACCTGTGAGTATCTGTGGGGAAAAAAACTTACTCCATTGTAGTTTGAATTCACAGAAGCTGGGGGTGGAGTTTCTGGCTGAGACCTGTAAGTATCTGGTGATGAAAACCTCACTCCATTGTAGTTTGAATTCACAGAAGCTGGGGGTGGAGATCCTGGCTGAGACCTGTGAGTATCTGTTGAAAAAACCTCACACCATTGTAGTTTGAATTCACAGAAGCTGTGGGTGGAGTTCCTGGCTTAAACCTGTGAGTATCTGGGGAAAAAACCTCACTCCATTGTAGTTTGAATTCACAGAAGCGGGGGGTGGAGTACCTGTCTGATACCTGTGAGTATCTGGCGTAAAAAACCTCACTCCATTGTAGTTTGAATTCACAGAAGCTGGGGGTGGAGTTTCTGGTTTAGACATGTGAGTGTCTGGGGAAAAAAACCTCACTCCATTATAGTTTGAAATTAAAGGAGCTGGGGGTGGACTTCCTGACTGAGACCTCTGAGTATCTGTGGGGAAAAAAACTTACTCCATTGTAGTTTGAATTCACAGAAGCTGGGGGTGGAGTTTCTGGCTGAGACCTGTAAGTATCTGGTGATGAAAACCTCACTCCATTGTAGTTTGAATTCACAGAAGCTGGGGGTGGAGATCCTGGCTGAGACCTGTGAGTATCTGGGGGGAAAAACGTCACTCCATTGTAGTTTGAATTCACAGAAGCTGGGCGTGGAGTTCCTGTCTGAGACCTGTCCGTATCTGGGGGAAAAAACCTCACTTCACTGTAGTTTGAATTCACAGAAGCTGGGGGTGGAGTTCCTGGTTTAGGCCTGTGAGTGTCTGGGGAAAAAAACCTCACTCCATTATAGTTTAAATTCACAGAAGCTGGGGGTGGAGTTCCTGGCTGAGACCTGTGAGTATCTGGGGAAAAAAAACTCACACCATTGTAGTTTGAATTCACAGAAGCTGGGGGTGGAATTCCTGGCTTAAACCTGTGAGTATCTGGGGAAAAAAACCTCACTCCATTGTAGTTTGAATTCACAGAAGCTGGGGGTGGAGTTCCTGGCTGAGACCTGTGAGTTTCTGGGGTAAAAAACCTCACTCCATTGTAGTTTGAATTCAAAGAAGCTGGGGGTGGAGTTCCTGGCTGAGACTTGTGAGTATCTGGGGGAACAAAACCTCACTCCATTGTAGTTTGAATTCACAGAAGCTGGGGGTGGAGTTCCTGGCTTAGACCTGTGAGTGTCTGGGGAAAAAAACCTCACTCCATTATAGTTTGAAATTAAAGGAGCTGGGGGTGGACTTCCTGACTGAGACCTGTGAGTATCTGTGGGGAAAACAACTCACTCCATTGTAGTTTGAATTCACAAGAGCTGGGGGTGGAGTTCCTGGCTGAGACTTGTGAGTATCTGGGGGAAAAAACATCACTCCATTGTAGTTTGAATTCACAGAAACTGGGGGTGAAGTTCCTGGCTGAGACTTGTGAGTATCTGGGGGAAAAAACCTCACTCCATTGTAGTTTGAATTCACAGAAGCTGTGGGTGGAGTTTCTGGCTGAGACCTGTGAGTATCTGGTGAAGAAAACCTCACTCCATTGTAGTTTGAATTCACAGAAGCTGGGGGTAGAGTTCCTGGCTGATACCTGTGAGTATCTGGGGGAACAAACCTCACTCCATTGTAATTTGAATTCACAGAAGCTGAAGGTGGAGTTCCTGGCTGTTACCTGTGAGTATCTGGGGGAACAAAACTCACTCCATTTTATTTTGAATTCACAGAAGTTGGGGGTGGAGTTCCTGGCTTACACCTGTGAGTATCTGGGGAAAAAACCTCACTCCATTGTACTTTGAATTCACAGAAGCTGGGGGTGGAGTTCCTGGTTTAGGCCTGTGAGTGTCTGGGGAAAAAAACCTCACTCCATTATAGTTTGAATTCACAGAAGCTGGGGGTGTAGTTCCTGGCTGAGACCTGTGAGTATCTGGGGAAAAACCTCACACCATTGTAGTTTGAATTCACAGAAGCTGTGGGTGAAGTTCCTGGCTTAGACCTGTGAGTATCTGGGGAAAAAAACCTCACTCCATTGTAGTTTGAATTAACAGAAGCTGGGGGTGGAGTTCCTGGTTTAGACATGTGAGTGTCTGGGGAAAAAAACCTCACTCCATTATAGTTTGAAATTAAAGGAGCTGGGGGTGGACTTCCTGACTGAGACCTGTGAGTATCTGTGGGGAAAAAAACTTACTCCATTGTAGTTTGAATTCACAGAAGCTGGGGGTGGAGTTTCTGGCTGAGACCTGTAAGTATCTGGTGATGAAAACCTTACTCCATTGTAGTTTGAATTCACAGAAGCTGGGCGTGGAGTTCCTGGCTGAGACCTGTGAGTATATGGGGGAAAAAACCTCACTCCATTGTAGTTTGAATTCACAGAAGCTGGGCGTGGAGTTCCTGGCTGAGACCTGTCCGTATCTGGGGGAAAAAACCTCACTCCATTGAAGTTTGAATTCACAGAAGCTGGGGGTGGAGTTCCTGGTTTAGACCTGTGAGTGTCTGCGGGAAAAAAACTTACTCCATTGTAGTTTGAATTCACAGAAGCTGGGGGTGGAGTTCCTGGCTGATACTTCTGAGTATCTGGGGGAAAAAACCTCACTCCATTCTAGTTTGAATTCACAGAAGCTGGGGGTGGAGTTCCTGGTTTAGACCTATGAGTGTCTGGGGAAAAAAACCTCACTCCATTATAGTTTGAAATTAAAGAAGCTGGGAGTGGATTTCCTGACTGAGACCTGTGAGTATCTGTGGGGAACAAAACCTCACTCCATTGTAGTTTGAATTCATAGGAGCTCTGGGTGGAGTTCCTGGCTGAGACTTGTGAGTATCTGGGGGAACAAAACCTCACTCCATTGTAGTTTGAATTCACAGAAGCTGGGGGTGGAGTTCCTGGCTGAGACTTGTGAGTATCTGGGGGGAAAAACCTCACTGCATTGTAGTTTGAATTCACAGAAGCTGGGGGTGGAGTTCCTGGCTGAGACCTGTGAGTATCTGGGGGAAAAAACCTCACTGCATTGTAGTTTGAATTCACAGAAGCTTTGGGTGGAGTTTCTGGCTGAGACCTGTGAGTATCTGGTGAAGAAAACCTCACTCCATTGTAGTTTGAATACACAGAAGCTGGGGGTAGAGTACCTGGCTGATACCTGTGAGTATCTGGGGGAACAAACCTCACTCCACTGTAGTTTGAATTCACAGAAGCTGGGGGTGGAGTTCCTGGCTGTTACCTGTGAGTATCTGGGGGAACAAAGCTCACTCCATTTTATTTTGAATTCACAGAAGTTGGGGGTGGAGTTCCTGGCTTACACCTGTGAGTATCTGGGGAAAAAACCTCACTCCATTGTAGTTTGAATTCACAGAAGCTGGGGGTGGAGATCCTGGCTGAGACCTGTAAGTATCTGGTGATGAAAACCTCACTCCATTGTAGTTTGAATTCACAGAAGCTGGGGGTGGAGATCCTGGCTGAGACTTGTGAGTATCTGGGGGAACAAAACCTCACTCCATTGTAGTTTGAATTCACAGAAGGTGGGGTGCAGTTCCTGGTTTAGACCTGTGAGTGTCTGGGGAAAAAAACCTCACTCCATTATAGTTTGAAATTAAAGGAGCTGGGGGTGGACTTCCTGACTGAGACCTGTGAGTATCTGTGTGGAAAAAAAACTTACTCCATTGTAGTTTGAATTCACAGGAGCTGGGGGTGGAGTTCCTGGCTTAGACCCGTGAGTATCTGGGGGAAAAAACCTCACTCCATTGTAATTTGAATTCACAGAAGCTGGGGGTGGAGTTCCTGGCTGAGACCTGTGAGTATCTGGGGGAACAAAACCTCACTCCATTGTAGTTTGAATTCACAGAATCTGGGGTGCAGTTCCTGGTTTAGACCTGTGAGTGTCTGGGGAAAAAAACCTCACTCCATTATAGTTTGAAATTAAAGGAGCTGGGGGTGGACTTCCTGACTGAGACCTGTGAGTATCTGTGTGGAAAAAAAACTTACTCCATTGTAGTTTGAATTCACAGGAGCTAGGGGTGGAGTTCCTGGCTGAGACCCGTGAGTATCTGGGGGAAAAAACCTCACTCCATTGTAATTTGAATTCACAGAAGCTGGGGGTGGAGTTCCTGACTGAGACCTGTGAGTATCTGTGGGGGAAAAAACTTACTCCATTTTATTTTGAATTCACAGAAGTTGGGGGTGGAGTTCCTGGCTTACACCTGTGAGTATCTGGGGAAAAAACCTCACTCCATTGTAGTTTGAATTCACAGAAGCTGGGGGTGGAGTTCCTGGCTGAGACCTGTGAGTATCTGGGGAAAAAACCTCACTCCGTTGTAGTTTGAATTCACAGAAGCTGGGGGTGGAGTTCCTGGCTGAGACCTGTGAGTGTCTGCGGGAAAAAAACTTACTCCATTGTAGTTTGAATTCACAGAAGCTTGGGGTGGAGTTCCTGGCTGAGACCCGTGAGTATCTGGGGGAAAAAACCTCACTCCATTGTAATTTGAATTCACAGAAGCTGGGGGTGGAGTTCCTGGCTGAGTCTTGTGAGTATCTGGGGGGAAAAACCTCACTGCATTGTAGTTTGAATTCACAGAAGCTGGGGGTGGAGTACCTGGCTGATACATGTGAGTATCTGGGGGAAAAAACCTCACTCCATTGTAGTTTGAATTCACAGAAGCTGTGGGTGGAGTTTCTGGCTGAGACCTGTGAGTGTCTGGTGAAGAAAACCTCACTCCATTGTAAGTTGAATTCACAGAAGCTGGGGGTAGAGTACCTGGCTGATACCTGTGAGTATCTGGGGGAACAAACCTCACTCCATTGTAGTTTGAATTCACAGAAGCTGGGGGTGGAGTTCCTGGCTGAGACCTGTGAGTGTCTGCGGGAAAAAAACTTACTCCATTGTAGTTTGAATTCACAGAAGCTTGGGGTGGAGTTCCTGGCTGAGACCCGTGAGTATCTGGGGGAAAAAACCTCACTCCATTGTAATTTGAATTCACAGAAGCTGGGGGTGGAGTTCCTGGCTGAGTATTGTGAGTATCTGGGGGGAAAAACCTCACTCCATTGTAGTTTGAATTCACAGCAGCTGGGGTTGGAGTTCCTGGCTGAGACTTGTGAGTATCTGGGGAAAAAAACCTCACTCCATTGTAGTTTGAATTCACAGAAGCTGGGGGTGGAGTTCCTGGCTTTGACCTGTGAGTATCTGGGGGAACAAACCTCACTCCATTATAGTTTGAAATTAAAGGAGCTGGGGGTGGACTTCCTGACTGAGACCTGTGAGTATCTGTGGGGAAAACAACTCACTCCATTGTAGTTTGAATTCACAGGAGCTGGGGGTGGAGTTCCTGGCTGAGACTTGTGAGTATCTGGGGGAAAAAACATCACTCCATTGTAGTTTGAATTCACAGAAGCTGGGGGTGAAGTTCCTGGCTGAGACTTGTGAGTATCTGGGGGAAAAAACCTCACTCCATTGTAGTTTGAATTCACAGAAGCTGTGGGTGGAGTTTCTGGCTGAGACCTGTGAGTGTCTGGTGAAGAAAACCTCACTCCATTGTAAGTTGAATTCACAGAAGCTGGGGGTAGAGTACCTGGCTGATACCTGTGAGTATCTGGGGGAACAAACCTCACTCCATTGTAGTTTGAATTCACAGAAGCTGGGGGTGGAGTTCCTGGCTGAGACCTGTGAGTGTCTGCGGGAAAAAAACTTACTCCATTGTAGTTTGAATTCACAGAAGCTTGGGGTGGAGTTCCTGGCTGAGACCCGTGAGTATCTGGGGGAAAAAACCTCACTCCATTGTAATTTGAATTCACAGAAGCTGGGGGTGGAGTTCCTGGCTGAGTCTTGTGAGTATCTGGGGGGAAAAACCTCACTGCATTGTAGTTTGAATTCACAGAAGCTGGGGGTGGAGTACCTGGCTGATACATGTGAGTATCTGGGGGAACAAACCTCACTCCATTTTATTTTGAATTCACAGAAGTTGGGGGTGGAGTTCCTGGCTTACACCTGTGAGTATCTGGGGAAAAAACCTCACTCCATTGTAGTTTGAATTCACAGAAGCTGGGGGTGGAGTTCCTGGCTGAGTCTTGTGAGTATCTGGGGGAAAAAACCTCACTGCATTGTAGTTTGAATTCACAGAAGCTGGGGGTGGAGTACCTGGCTGATACATGTGAGTATCTGGGGGAACAAACCTCACTCCATTTTATTTTGAATTCACAGAAGTTGGGGGTGGAGTTCCTGGCTTACACCTGTGAGTATCTGGGGAAAAAACCTCACTCCATTGTAGTTTGAATTCACAGAAGCTGGGGGTGGAGTTCCTGGCTGAGACCTGTGAGTTTCTGGGGAAAAAACCTCACTCCATTGTAGTTTGAATTCACAGAAGCTTGGGGTGGAGTTCCTGGTTTAGACATGTGAGTGTCTTGGGAAAAAACCTCACTCCATTATAGTTTGACATTAAAGGAGCTGGGGGTGGACTTCCTGACTGAGACCTGTGAGTATCTGTGGGGAAAACAACTCACTCCATTGTAGTTTGAATTCACAGGAGCTGGGGGTGGAGTTCCTGGCTGAGACTTGTGATTATCTGGGGGAAAAACCTCACTCCATTGTAGTTTGAATTCACAGAAGCTGGGGGTGAAGTTCCTGGCTGAGACCTGTGAGTATCTGGGGGGAAAAACGTCACTCCATTGTAGTTTGAATTCACAGAAGCTGGGCGTGGAGTTCCTGTCTGAGACCTGTCCGTATCTGGGGGAAAAAACCTCACTTCACTGTAGTTTGAATTCACAGAAGCTGGGGGTGGAGTTCCTGGTTTAGGCCTGTGAGTGTCTGGGGAAAAAAACCTCACTCCATTATAGTTTAAATTCACAGAAGCTGGGGGTGGAGTTTCTGGCTGAGACCTGTGAGTATCTGGGGAAAAAAACTCACACCATTGTAGTTTGAATTCACAGAAGCTGGGGGTGGAGTTCCTGGCTTAGACCTGTGAGTATCTGGGGAAAAAAACCTCACTCCATTGTAGTTTGAATTCACAGAAGCTGGGGGTGGAGTTCCTGGCTGAGACCTGTGAGTTTCTGGGGTAAAAAACCTCACTCCATTGTAGTTTGAATTCACAGCAGCTGGGGTTGGAGTTCCTGGCTGAGACTTGTGAGTATCTGGGGAAAAAAACCGCACTCCATTGTAGTTTGAATTCACAGAAGCTGGGGGTGGAGTTCCTGGCTTTGACCTGTGAGTATCTGGGGGAACAAACCTCACTCCATTATAGTTTGAAATTAAAGGAGCTGGGGGTGGACTTCCTGACTGAGACCTGTGAGTATCTGTGGGGAAAACAACTCACTCCATTGTAGTTTGAATTCACAGGAGCTGGGGGTGGAGTTCCTGGCTGAGACTTGTGAGTATCTGGGGGAAAAAACATCACTCCATTGTAGTTTGAATTCACAGAAGCTGGGGGTGAAGTTCCTGGCTGAGACTTGTGAGTATCTGGGGGAAAAAACCTCACTCCATTGTAGTTTGAATTCACAGAAGCTGTGGGTGGAGTTTCTGGCTGAGACCTGTGAGTGTCTGGTGAAGAAAACCTCACTCCATTGTAAGTTGAATTCACAGAAGCTGGGGGTAGAGTACCTGGCTGATACCTGTGAGTATCTGGGGGAACAAACCTCACTCCATTGTAGTTTGAATTCACAGAAGCTGGGGGTGGAGTTCCTGGCTGAGACCTGTGAGTGTCTGCGGGAAAAAAACTTACTCCATTGTAGTTTGAATTCACAGAAGCTTGGGGTGGAGTTCCTGGCTGAGACCCGTGAGTATCTGGGGGAAAAAACCTCACTCCATTGTAATTTGAATTCACAGAAGCTGGGGGTGGAGTTCCTGGCTGAGTCTTGTGAGTATCTGGGGGGAAAAACCTCACTGCATTGTAGTTTGAATTCACAGAAGCTGGGGGTGGAGTACCTGGCTGATACATGTGAGTATCTGGGGGAACAAACCTCACTCCATTTTATTTTGAATTCACAGAAGTTGGGGGTGGAGTTCCTGGCTTACACCTGTGAGTATCTGGGGAAAAAACCTCACTCCATTGTAGTTTGAATTCACAGAAGCTGGGGGTGGAGTTCCTGGCTGAGACCTGTGAGTATCTGTGGGGGGGGAAACTTACTCCATTTTAGTTTCAATTCACAGAAGCTGGGGGTGGAGTTCCTGGCTGAGACCTGTGAGTGTCTGGGGAAAAAAAACTCACTCCATTATAGTTTGAATTCACGGTAGCTGGGGCTGGAGTTCCTGGCTGAGACCTGTGAGTATCTGGGGAAAAAACCTCACTCCATTGTAGTTTGAATTCACAGAAGCTTGGGGTGGAGTTCCTGGTTTAGACATGTGAGTGTCTTGGGAAAAAACCTCACTCCATTATAGTTTGACATTAAAGGAGCTGGGGGTGGACTTCCTGACTGAGACCTGTGAGTATCTGTGGGGAAAACAACTCACTCCATTGTAGTTTGAATTCACAGGAGCTGGGGGTGGAGTTCCTGGCTGAGACTTGTGAGTATCTGGGGGAACAAAGCTCACTCCATTTTATTTTGAATTCACAGAAGTTGGGGGTGGAGTTCCTGGCTTACACCTGTGAGTATCTGGGGAAAAAACCTCACTCCATTGTAGTTTGAATTCACAGAAGCTGGGGGTGGAGATCCTGGCTGAGACCTGTAAGTATCTGGTGATGAAAACCTCACTCCATTGTAGTTTGAATTCACAGAAGCTGGGGGTGGAGATCCTGGCTGAGACTTGTGAGTATCTGGGGGAACAAAACCTCACTCCATTGTAGTTTGAATTCACAGAAGGTGGGGTGCAGTTCCTGGTTTAGACCTGTGAGTGTCTGGGGAAAAAAACCTCACTCCATTATAGTTTGAAATTAAAGGAGCTGGGGGTGGACTTCCTGACTGAGACCTGTGAGTATCTGTGTGGAAAAAAAACTTACTCCATTGTAGTTTGAATTCACAGGAGCTGGGGGTGGAGTTCCTGGCTTAGACCCGTGAGTATCTGGGGGAAAAAACCTCACTCCATTGTAATTTGAATTCACAGAAGCTGGGGGTGGAGTTCCTGGCTGAGACCTGTGAGTATCTGGGGGAACAAAACCTCACTCCATTGTAGTTTGAATTCACAGAATCTGGGGTGCAGTTCCTGGTTTAGACCTGTGAGTGTCTGGGGAAAAAAACCTCACTCCATTATAGTTTGAAATTAAAGGAGCTGGGGGTGGACTTCCTGACTGAGACCTGTGAGTATCTGTGTGGAAAAAAAACTTACTCCATTGTAGTTTGAATTCACAGGAGCTAGGGGTGGAGTTCCTGGCTGAGACCCGTGAGTATCTGGGGGAAAAAACCTCACTCCATTGTAATTTGAATTCACAGAAGCTGGGGGTGGAGTTCCTGACTGAGACCTGTGAGTATCTGTGGGGGAAAAAACTTACTCCATTTTATTTTGAATTCACAGAAGTTGGGGGTGGAGTTCCTGGCTTACACCTGTGAGTATCTGGGGAAAAAACCTCACTCCATTGTAGTTTGAATTCACAGAAGCTGGGGGTGGAGTTCCTGGCTGAGACCTGTGAGTATCTGGGGAAAAAAACCTCACTCCGTTGTAGTTTGAATTCACAGAAGCTGGGGTTGGAGTTCCTGGCTGAGACCTGTGAGTGTCTGCGGGAAAAAAACTTACTCCATTGTAGTTTGAATTCACAGAAGCTTGGGGTGGAGTTCCTGGCTGAGACCCGTGAGTATCTGGGGGAAAAAACCTCACTCCATTGTAATTTGAATTCACAGAAGCTGGGGGTGGAGTTCCTGGCTGAGTCTTGTGAGTATCTGGGGGAAAAAACCTCACTGCATTGTAGTTTGAATTCACAGAAGCTGGGGGTGGAGTACCTGGCTGATACATGTGAGTATCTGGGGGAACAAACCTCACTCCATTTTATTTTGAATTCACAGAAGTTGGGGGTGGAGTTCCTGGCTTACACCTGTGAGTATCTGGGGAAAAAACCTCACTCCATTGTAGTTTGAATTCACAGAAGCTGGGGGTGGAGTTCCTGGCTGAGACCTGTGAGTTTCTGGGGAAAAAACCTCACTCCATTGTAGTTTGAATTCACAGAAGCTTGGGGTGGAGTTCCTGGTTTAGACATGTGAGTGTCTTGGGAAAAAACCTCACTCCATTATAGTTTGACATTAAAGGAGCTGGGGGTGGACTTCCTGACTGAGACCTGTGAGTATCTGTGGGGAAAACAACTCACTCCATTGTAGTTTGAATTCACAGGAGCTGGGGGTGGAGTTCCTGGCTGAGACTTGTGATTATCTGGGGGAAAAACCTCACTCCATTGTAGTTTGAATTCACAGAAGCTGGGGGTGAAGTTCCTGGCTGAGACCTGTGAGTATCTGGGGGGAAAAACGTCACTCCATTGTAGTTTGAATTCACAGAAGCTGGGCGTGGAGTTCCTGTCTGAGACCTGTCCGTATCTGGGGGAAAAAACCTCACTTCACTGTAGTTTGAATTCACAGAAGCTGGGGGTGGAGTTCCTGGTTTAGGCCTGTGAGTGTCTGGGGAAAAAAACCTCACTCCATTATAGTTTAAATTCACAGAAGCTGGGGGTGGAGTTTCTGGCTGAGACCTGTGAGTATCTGGGGAAAAAAACTCACACCATTGTAGTTTGAATTCACAGAAGCTGGGGGTGGAGTTCCTGGCTTAGACCTGTGAGTATCTGGGGAAAAAAACCTCACTCCATTGTAGTTTGAATTCACAGAAGCTGGGGGTGGAGTTCCTGGCTGAGACCTGTGAGTTTCTGGGGTAAAAAACCTCACTCCATTGTAGTTTGAATTCACAGCAGCTGGGGTTGGAGTTCCTGGCTGAGACTTGTGAGTATCTGGGGAAAAAAACCTCACTCCATTGTAGTTTGAATTCACAGAAGCTGGGGGTGGAGTTCCTGGCTTTGACCTGTGAGTATCTGGGGGAACAAACCTCACTCCATTATAGTTTGAAATTAAAGGAGCTGGGGGTGGACTTCCTGACTGAGACCTGTGAGTATCTGTGGGGAAAACAACTCACTCCATTGTAGTTTGAATTCACAGGAGCTGGGGGTGGAGTTCCTGGCTGAGACTTGTGAGTATCTGGGGGAAAAAACATCACTCCATTGTAGTTTGAATTCACAGAAGCTGGGGGTGAAGTTCCTGGCTGAGACTTGTGAGTATCTGGGGGAAAAAACCTCACTCCATTGTAGTTTGAATTCACAGAAGCTGTGGGTGGAGTTTCTGGCTGAGACCTGTGAGTGTCTGGTGAAGAAAACCTCACTCCATTGTAAGTTGAATTCACAGAAGCTGGGGGTAGAGTACCTGGCTGATACCTGTGAGTATCTGGGGGAACAAACCTCACTCCATTGTAGTTTGAATTCACAGAAGCTGAAGGTGGAGTTCCTGGCTGTTACCTGTGAGTATCTGGGGGAACAAAGCTCACTCCATTTTATTTTGAATTCACAGAAGTTGGGGGTGGAGTTCCTGGCTTACACCTGTGAGTATCTGGGGAAAAAACCTCACTCCATTGTGCTTTGAATTCACAGAAGCTGGGGGTGGAGTTCCTGGTTTAGGCCTGTGAGTGTCTGGGGAAAAAAACCTCACTCCATTATAGTTTGAATTCACAGAAGCTGGGGGTGGAGTTCCTGGCTGAGACCTGTGAGTATCTGGGGAAAAACCTCACACCATTGTAGTTTGAATTCACAGAAGCTGTGGGTGAAGTTCCTGGTTTAGACCTGTGAGTATCTGGGGAAAAAAACCTCACTCCATTGTAGTTTGAATTAACAGAAGCTGGGGTTGGAGTTCCTGGTTTAGACATGTGAGTGTCTGGGGAAAAAAACCTCACTCCATTATAGTTTGAAATTAAAGGAGCTGGGGGTGGACTTCCTGACTGAGACCTGTGAGTATCTGGGGAAAAAACCTCACTCCATTGTAGTTTGAATTCACAGAAGCTGGGGGTGGAGTTCCTGGCTGAGACCTGTGAGTATCTGGGGAAAAAACCTCACTCCATTGTAGTTTGAATTCACAGAAGCTGGGGGTGGAGTTCCTGGCTGAGACCTGTGAGTGTCTGCGGGAAAAAAACTTACTCCATTGTAGTTTGAATTCACAGAAGCTTGGGGTGGAGTTCCTGGCTGAGACTTGTGAGTATCTGGGGGAACAAAACCTCACTCCATTGTAGTTTGAATTCACAGAAACTGGGGTGCAGTTCTTGGTTTAGACCTGTGAGTGTCTGGGGAAAAAAACCTCACTCCATTATAGTTTGAAATTAAAGGAGCTGGGGGTGGACTTCCTGACTGAGACCTGTGAGTATCTGTGTGGAAAAAAAACTTACTCCATTGTAGTTTGAATTCACAGAAGCTGGGGGTGGAGTTCCTGGCTGAGACCTGTGAGTGTCTGCGGGAAAAAAACTTACTCCATTGTAGTTTGAATTCACAGAAGCTTGGGGTGGAGTTCCTGGCTGAGACCCGTGAGTATCTGTGGGGGGGGAAACTTACTCCATTTTAGTTTCAATTCACAGAAGCTGGGGGTGGAGTTCCTGGCTGAGACCTGTGAGTATCTGGGGAAAAAACCTCACTCCATTGTAGTTTGAATTCACAGAAGCTTGGGGTGGAGTTCCTGGTTTAGACATGTGAGTGTCTTGGGAAAAAACCTCACTCCATTATAGTTTGACATTAAAGGAGCTGGGGGTGGACTTCCTGACTGAGACCTGTGAGTATCTGTGGGGAAAACAACTCACTCCATTGTAGTTTGAATTCACAGGAGCTGGGGGTGGAGTTCCTGGCTGAGACTTGTGATTATCTGGGGGAAAAACCTCACTCCATTGTAGTTTGAATTCACAGAAGCTGGGGGTGAAGTTCCTGGCTGAGACCTGTGAGTTTCTGGGGTAAAAAACCTCACTCCATTGTAGTTTGAATTCACAGAAGCTGGGGTTGGAGTTCCTGGCTGAGACTTGTGAGTATCTGGGGAAAAAAACCTCACTCCATTGTAGTTTGAATTCACAGAAGCTGGGGGTGGACTTCCTGACTGAGACCTGTGAGTATCTGTGGGGAAAACAACTCACTCCATTGTAGTTTGAATTCACAGGAGCTGGGGGTGGAGTTCCTGGCTGAGACTTGTGAGTATCTGGGGGAAAAAACATCACTCCATTGTAGTTTGAATTCACAGAAGCTGGGGGTGAAGTTCCTGGCTGAGACTTGTGAGTATCTGGGGGAAAAAACCTCACTCCATTGTAGTTTGAATTCACAGAAGCTGTGGGTGGAGTTTCTGGCTGAGACCTGTGAGTGTCTGGTGAAGAAAACCTCACTCCATTGTAAGTTGAATTCACAGAAGCTGGGGGTAGAGTACCTGGCTGATACCTGTGAGTATCTGGGGGAACAAACCTCACTCCATTGTAGTTTGAATTCACAGAAGCTGAAGGTGGAGTTCCTGGCTGTTACCTGTGAGTATCTGGGGGAACAAAGCTCACTCCATTTTATTTTGAATTCACAGAAGTTGGGGGTGGAGTTCCTGGCTTACACCTGTGAGTATCTGGGGAAAAAACCTCACTCCATTGTACTTTGAATTCACAGAAGCTGGGGGTGGAGTTCCTGGTTTAGGCCTGTGAGTGTCTGGGGAAAAAAACCTCACTCCATTATAGTTTGAATTCACAGAAGCTGGGGGTGGAGTTCCTGGCTGAGACCTGTGAGTATCTGCGGAAAAACCTCACACCATTGTAGTTTGAATTCACAGAAGCTGTGGGTGAAGTTCCTGGCTTAGACCTGTGAGTATCTGGGGAAAAAAACCTCACTCCATTGTAGTTTGAATTAACAGAAGCTGGGGTTGGAGTTCCTGGTTTAGACATGTGAGTGTCTGGGGAAAAAAACCTCACTCCATTATAGTTTGAAATTAAAGGAGCTGGGGGTGGACTTCCTGACTGAGACTTGTGAGTATCTGGGGGAACAAAACCTCACTCCATTGTAGTTTGAATTCACAGAAACTGGGGTGCAGTTCCTGGTTTAGACCTGTGAGTGTCTGGGGAAAAAAACCTCACTCCATTATAGTTTGAAATTAAAGGAGCTGGGGGTGGACTTCCTGACTGAGACCTGTGAGTATCTGTGTGGAAAAAAAACTTACTCCATTGTAGTTTGAATTCACAGGAGCTGGGGGTGGAGTTCCTGGCTGAGACCCGTGAGTATCTGGGGGAAAAAACTTCACTGCATTGTAGTTTGAATTCACAGAAGCTGGGGGTGAAGTACCTGGCTGATACATGTGAGTATCTGGGGGAACAAACCTCACTCCATTTTATTATGAATTCACAGAAGTTGGGGGTGGAGTTCCTGGCTTACACCTGTGAGTATCTGGGGAAAAAACCTCACTCCATTGTAGTTTGAATTCACAGAAGCTGGGGGTGGAGTTCCTGGCTGAGACCTGTGAGTGTCTGGGGAAAAAAACTCACTCCATTATAGTTTGAATTCACAGAAGCTGGGGGTGGAGTTCCTGGCTGAGACCTTTGAGTATCTGGGGAAAAAACCTCACTCCATTGTAGTTTGAATTCACAGAAGCTTGGGGTGGAGTTCCTGGTTTAGACATGTGAGTGTCTTGGGAAAAAACCTCACTCCATTATAGTTTGAAATTAAAGGAGCTGGGGGTGGACTTCCTGACTGAGACCTGTGAGTATCTGTGGGGAAAACAACTCACTCCATTGTAGTTTGAATTCACAGGAGCTGGGGGTGGAGTTCCTGGCTGATACTTGTTATTATCTGGGGGAAAAACCTCACTCCATTGTAGTTTGAATTCACAGAAGCTGGGGGTGAAGTTCCTGGCTGAGACCTGTGAGTATCTGGGGGGAAAAACGTTACTCCATTGTAGTTTGAATTCACAGAAGCTGGGCGTGGAGTTCCTGTCTGAGACCTGTCCGTATCTGGGGGAAAAAACCTCACTTCACTGTAGTTTGAATTCACAGAAGCTGGGGGTGGAGTTCCTGGTTTAGGCCTGTGAGTGTCTGGGGAAAAAAACCTCACTCCATTATAGTTTAAATTCACAGAAGCTGGGGGTGGAGTTCCTGGCTGAGACCTGTGAGTATCTGGGGAAAAAAAACTCACACCATTGTAGTTTGAATTGACAGAAGCTGGGGGTGGAGTTCCTGGCTTAGACCTGTGAGCATCTGGGGAAAAAAACCTCACTCCATTGTAGTTTGAATTCACAGAAGCTGGGGGTGGAGTTCCTGGCTGAGACCTGTGAGTTTCTGGGGTAAAAAGCCTCACTCCATTGTAGTTTGAATTCACAGAAGCTGGGGGTGGAGTTCCTGGCTGAGACTTGTGAGTATCTGGGGGAACAAAACCTCACTCCATTGTAGTTTGAATTCACAGAAGCTGGGGGTGGAGTTCCTGGCTGAGACTTGTGAGTATCTGGGGGAAAAAACCTCACTGCATTGTAGTTTGAATTCACAGAAGCTGGGGGTGGAGTTCCTGGCTGAGACCTGTGAGTATCTGGGGGAAAAAACCTCACTGCATTGTAGTTTGAATTCACAGAAGCTTTGGGTGGAGTTTCTGGCTGAGACCTGTGAGTATCTGGTGAAGAAAACCTCACTCCATTGTAGTTTGAATACACAGAAGCTGGGGGTAGAGTACCTGGCTGATACCTGTGAGTATCTGCGGGAACAAACCTCACTCCACTGTAGTTTGAATTCACAGAAGTTGGGGGTGGAGTTCCTGGCTGTTACCTGTGAGTATCTGGGGGAACAAAGCTCACTCCATTTTATTTTGAATTCACAGAAGTTGGGGGTGGAGTTCCTGGCTTACACCTGTGAGTATCTGGGGAAAAAACCTCACTCCATTATAGTTTGAATTCACAGAAGCTGGGGGTGGAGTTCCTGGCTTAGACCTGTGAGTATCTGTGGAAAAAACCTCACACCATTGTAGTTTGAATTCACAGAAGCTGTGGGTGGAGTTCCTGGCTTAGACCTGTGAGTTTCTGGGGAAAAAAACCTCACTCCATTGTAGTTTGAATTCACAGAAGCTGGGGGTGGAGTTTCTGGTTTAGACATGTGAGTGTCTGGGGAAAAAAACCTCACTCCATTATAGTTTGAAATTAAAGGAGCTGGGGGTGGACTTCCTGACTGAGACCTGTGAGTATCTGTGGGGAAAAAAACTTACTCCATTGTAGTTTGAATTCACAGAAGCTGGGGGTGGAGTTCCTGGCTGAGACTTGTGAGTATCTGGGGGAACAAAACCTCACTCGATTGTAGTTTGAATTCACAGAAGGTGGGGTGCAGTTCCTGGTTTAGACCTGTGAGTGTCTGGGGAAAAAAACCTCACTCCATTATAGTTTGAAATTAAAGGAGCTGGGGGTGGACTTCCTGACTGAGACCTGTGAGTATCTGTGTGGAAAAAAAACTTACTCCATTGTAGTTTGAATTCACAGGAGCTGGGGGTGGAGTTCCTGGCTGATACCCGTGAGTATCTGGGGGAAAAAACCTCACTCCATTGTAATTTGAATTCACAGAAGCTGGGGGTGGAGTTCCTGGCTGAGACCTGTGAGTATCTGGGGGAACAAAACCTCACTCCATTGTAGTTTGAATTCACAGAAGCTGGGGTGCAGTTCCTGGTTTAGACCTGTGAGTGTCTGGGGAAAAAAACCTCACTCCATTATAGTTTGAAATTAAAGGAGCTGGGGGTGGACTTAATGACTGAGACCTGTGAGTTTCTGTGTGGAAAACAACTCACTCCATTGTAGTTTGAATTCACAGGAGCTGGGGGTGGAGTTCCTGGCTGAGACTTGTGAGTATCTGGGGGAAAAAACATCACTCCATTGTAGTTTGAATTCACAGAAGCTGGGGGTGAAGTTCCTGGCTCAGACTTGTGAGTATCTGGGGGAAAAAACCTCACTCCATTGTAGTTTGAATTCACAGAAGCTGTGGGTGGAGTTTCTGGCTGAGACCTGTGAGTGTCTGGTGAAGAAAACCTCACTCCATTGTAAGTTGAATTCACAGAAGCTGGGGGTAGAGTACCTGGCTGATACCTGTGAGTATCTGGGGGAACAAACCTCACTCCATTGTAGTTTGAATTCACAGAAGCTGAAGGTGGAGTTCCTGGCTGTTACCTGTGAGTATCTGGGGGAACAAAGCTCACTCCATTTTATTTTGAATTCACAGAAGTTGGGGGTGGAGTTCCTGGCTTACACCTGTGAGTATCTGGGGAAAAAAACCTCACTCCATTATAGTTTGAAATTAAAGGAGCTGGGGGTGGACTTCCTGACTGAGACTTGTGAGTATCTGGGGGAACAAAACCTCACTCCATTGTAGTTTGAATTCACAGAAACTGGGGTGCAGTTCCTGGTTTAGACCTGTGAGTGTCTGGGGAAAAAAACCTCACTCCATTATAGTTTGAAATTAAAGGAGCTGGGGGTGGACTTCCTGACTGAGACCTGTGAGTATCTGTGTGGAAAAAAAACTTACTCCATTGTAGTTTGAATTCACAGGAGCTGGGGGTGGAGTTCCTGGCTGAGACCCGTGAGTATCTGGGGGAAAAAACTTCACTGCATTGTAGTTTGAATTCACAGAAGCTGGGGGTGAAGTACTTGGCTGATACATGTGAGTATCTGGGGGAACAAACCTCACTCCATTTTATTATGAATTCACAGAAGTTGGGGGTGGAGTTCCTGGCTTACACCTGTGAGTATCTGGGGAAAAAACCTCACTCCATTGTAGTTTGAATTCACAGAAGCTGGGGGTGGAGTTCCTGGCTGAGACCTGTGAGTGTCTGGGGAAAAAAACTCACTCCATTATAGTTTGAATTCACAGAAGCTGGGGGTGGAGTTCCTGGCTGAGACCTGTGAGTATCTGGGGAAAAAACCTCACTCCATTGTAGTTTGAATTCACAGAAGCTTGGGGTGGAGTTCCTGGTTTAGACATGTGAGTGTCTTGGGAAAAAACCTCACTCCATTATAGTTTGAAATTAAAGGAGCTGGGGGTGGACTTCCTGACTGAGACCTGTGAGTATCTGTGGGGAAAACAACTCACTCCATTGTAGTTTGAATTCACAGGAGCTGGGGGTGGAGTTCCTGGCTGATACTTGTTATTATCTGGGGGAAAAACCTCACTCCATTGTAGTTTGAATTCACAGAAGCTGGGGGTGAAGTTCCTGGCTGAGACCTGTGAGTATCTGGGGGGAAAAACGTTACTCCATTGTAGTTTGAATTCACAGAAGCTGGGCGTGGAGTTCCTGTCTGAGACCTGTCCGTATCTGGGGGAAAAAACCTCACTTCACTGTAGTTTGAATTCACAGAAGCTGGGGGTGGAGTTCCTGGTTTAGGCCTGTGAGTGTCTGGGGAAAAAAACCTCACTCCATTATAGTTTAAATTCACAGAAGCTGGGGGTGGAGTTCCTGGCTGAGACCTGTGAGTATCTGGGGAAAAAAAACTCACACCATTGTAGTTTGAATTCACAGAAGCTGGGGGTGGAGTTCCTGGCTTAGACCTGTGAGCATCTGGGGAAAAAAACCTCACTCCATTGTAGTTTGAATTCACAGAAGCTGGGGGTGGAGTTCCTGGCTGAGACCTGTGAGTTTCTGGGGTAAAAAGCCTCACTCCATTGTAGTTTGAATTCACAGAAGCTGGGGGTGGAGTTCCTGGCTGAGACTTGTGAGTATCTGGGGGAACAAAACCTCACTCCATTGTAGTTTGAATTCACAGAAGCTGGGGGTGGAGTTCCTGGCTGAGACTTGTGAGTATCTGGGGGAAAAAACCTCACTGCATTGTAGTTTGAATTCACAGAAGCTGGGGGTGGAGTTCCTGGCTGAGACCTGTGAGTATCTGGGGGAAAAAACCTCACTGCATTGTAGTTTGAATTCACAGAAGCTTTGGGTGGAGTTTCTGGCTGAGACCTGTGAGTATCTGGTGAAGAAAACCTCACTCCATTGTAGTTTGAATACACAGAAGCTGGGGGTAGAGTACCTGGCTGATACCTGTGAGTATCTGCGGGAACAAACCTCACTCCACTGTAGTTTGAATTCACAGAAGTTGGGGGTGGAGTTCCTGGCTGTTACCTGTGAGTATCTGGGGGAACAAAGCTCACTCCATTTTATTTTGAATTCACAGAAGTTGGGGGTGGAGTTCCTGGCTTACACCTGTGAGTATCTGGGGAAAAAACCTCACTCCATTATAGTTTGAATTCACAGAAGCTGGGGGTGGAGTTCCTGGCTTAGACCTGTGAGTATCTGTGGAAAAAACCTCACACCATTGTAGTTTGAATTCACAGAAGCTGTGGGTGGAGTTCCTGGCTTAGACCTGTGAGTTTCTGGGGAAAAAAACCTCACTCCATTGTAGTTTGAATTCACAGAAGCTGGGGGTGGAGTTTCTGGTTTAGACATGTGAGTGTCTGGGGAAAAAAACCTCACTCCATTATAGTTTGAAATTAAAGGAGCTGGGGGTGGACTTCCTGACTGAGACCTGTGAGTATCTGTGGGGAAAAAAACTTACTCCATTGTAGTTTGAATTCACAGAAGCTGGGGGTGGAGTTCCTGGCTGAGACTTGTGAGTATCTGGGGGAACAAAACCTCACTCCATTGTAGTTTGAATTCACAGAAGGTGGGGTGCAGTTCCTGGTTTAGACCTGTGAGTGTCTGGGGAAAAAAACCTCACTCCATTATAGTTTGAAATTAAAGGAGCTGGGGGTGGACTTCCTGACTGAGACCTGTGAGTATCTGTGTGGAAAAAAAACTTACTCCATTGTAGTTTGAATTCACAGGAGCTGGGGGTGGAGTTCCTGGCTGATACCCGTGAGTATCTGGGGTAAAAAACCTCACTCCATTGTAATTTGAATTCACAGAAGCTGGGGGTGGAGTTCCTGGCTGAGACCTGTGAGTATCTGGGGGAACAAAACCTCACTCCATTGTAGTTTGAATTCACAGAAGCTGGGGTGCAGTTCCTGGTTTAGACCTGTGAGTGTCTGGGGAAAAAAACCTCACTCCATTATAGTTTGAAATTAAAGGAGCTGGGGGTGGACTTAATGACTGAGACCTGTGAGTATCTGTGTGGAAAACAACTCACTCCATTGTAGTTTGAATTCACAGGAGCTGGGGGTGGAGTTCCTGGCTGAGACTTGTGAGTATCTGGGGGAAAAAACATCACTCCATTGTAGTTTGAATTCACAGAAGCTGGGGGTGAAGTTCCTGGCTCAGACTTGTGAGTATCTGGGGGAAAAAACCTCACTCCATTGTAGTTTGAATTCACAGAAGCTGTGGGTGGAGTTTCTGGCTGAGACCTGTGAGTGTCTGGTGAAGAAAACCTCACTCCATTGTAAGTTGAATTCACAGAAGCTGGGGGTAGAGTACCTGGCTGATACCTGTGAGTATCTGGGGGAACAAACCTCACTCCATTGTAGTTTGAATTCACAGAAGCTGAAGGTGGAGTTCCTGGCTGTTACCTGTGAGTATCTGGGGGAACAAAGCTCACTCCATTTTATTTTGAATTCACAGAAGTTGGGGGTGGAGTTCCTGGCTTACACCTGTGAGTATCTGGGGAAAAAACCTCACTCCATTGTACTTTGAATTCACAGAAGCTGGGGGTGGAGTTCCTGGTTTAGGCCTGTGAGTGTCTGGGGAAAAAAACCTCACTCCATTATAGTTTGAATTCACAGAAGCTGGGGGTGGAGTTCCTGGCTGAGACCTGTGAGTATCTGGGGAAAAACCTCACACCATTGTAGTTTGAATTCACAGAAGCTGTGGGTGAAGTTCCTGGCTTAGACCTGTGAGTATCTGGGGAAAAAAACCTCACTCCATTGTAGTTTGAATTAACAGAAGCTGGGGTTGGAGTTCCTGGTATAGACATGTGAGTGTCTGGGGAAAAAAACCTCACTCCATTATAGTTTGAAATTAAAGGAGCTGGGGGTGGACTTCCTGACTGAGACCTGTGAGTATCTGGGGAAAAAACCTCACTCCATTGTAGTTTGAATTCACAGAAGCTGGGGGTGGAGTTCCTGGCTGAGACTTGTGAGTATCTGGGGAAAAAACCTCACTCCATTGTAGTTTGAATTCACAGAAGCTGGGGGTGGAGTTCCTGGCTGAGACCTGTGAGTGTCTGCGGGAAAAGAACTTACTCCATTGTAGTTTGAATTCACAGAAGCTTGGGGTGGAGTTCCTGGCTGAGACTTGTGAGTATCTGGGGGAACAAAACCTCACTCCATTGTAGTTTGAATTCACAGAAACTGGGGTGGAGTTCCTGGCTTAGACCTGTGAGTATCTGGGGAAAAATACCTCACTCCATTGTAGTTTGAATTCACAGAAGCTGGGGGTGGAGTTCCTGGTTGAGACCTGTGAGTATCTGGGGTAAAAAAAACCTCACTCCATTGTAGTTTGAATACACAGAAGCTGGGGGTGGAGTACCTGGCTGATACCTGTGAGTATCTGCGGGAACAAACCTCACTCCACTGTAGTTTGAATTCACAGAAGTTGGGGGTGGAGTTCCTGGCTGTTACCTGTGAGTATCTGGGGGAACAAAGCTCACTCCATTTTATTTTGAATTCACAGAAGTTGGGGGTGGAGTTCCTGGCTTACACCTGTGAGTATCTGGGGAAAAAACCTCACTCCATTATAGTTTGAATTCACAGAAGCTGGGGGTGGAGTTCCTGGCTTAGACCTGTGAGTATCTGTGGAAAAAACCTCACACCATTGTAGTTTGAATTCACAGAAGCTGTGGGTGGAGTTCCTGGCTTAGACCTGTGAGTTTCTGGGGAAAAAAACCTCACTCCATTGTAGTTTGAATTCACAGAAGCTGGGGGTGGAGTTTCTGGTTTAGACATGTGAGTGTCTGGGGAAAAAAACCTCACTCCATTATAGTTTGAAATTAAAGGAGCTGGGGGTGGACTTCCTGACTGAGACCTGTGAGTATCTGTGGGGAAAAAAACTTACTCCATTGTAGTTTGAATTCACAGAAGCTGGGGGTGGAGTTTCTGGCTGAGACCTGTAAGTATCTGGTGATGAAAACCTCACTCCATTGTAGTTTGAATTCACAGAAGCTGGGGGTGGAGTTTCTGGCTGAGACTTGTGAGTATCTGGGGGAACAAAACCTCACTCCATTGTAGTTTGAATTCACAGAAGGTGGGGTGCAGTTCCTGGTTTAGACCTGTGAGTGTCTGGGGAAAAAAACCTCACTCCATTATAGTTTGAAATTAAAGGAGCTGGGGGTGGACTTCCTGACTGAGACCTGTGAGTATCTGTGTGGAAAAAAAACTTACTCCATTGTAGTTTGAATTCACAGGAGCTGGGGGTGGAGTTCCTGGCTTAGACCCGTGAGTATCTGGGGGAAAAAACCTCACTCCATTGTAATTTGAATACACAGAAGCTGGGGGTGGAGTACCTGGCTGATACCTGTGAGTATCTGCGGGAACAAACCTCACTCCACTGTAGTTTGAATTCACAGAAGTTGGGGGTGGAGTTCCTGGCTGTTACCTGTGAGTATCTGGGGGAACAAAGCTCACTCCATTTTATTTTGAATTCACAGAAGTTGGGGGTGGAGTTCCTGGCTTACACCTGTGAGTATCTGGGGAAAAAACCTCACTCCATTATAGTTTGAATTCACAGAAGCTGGGGGTGGAGTTCCTGGCTTAGACCTGTGAGTATCTGTGGAAAAAACCTCACACCATTGTAGTTTGAATTCACAGAAGCTGTGGGTGGAGTTCCTGGCTTAGACCTGTGAGTTTCTGGGGAAAAAAACCTCACTCCATTGTAGTTTGAATTCACAGAAGCTGGGGGTGGAGTTTCTGGTTTAGACATGTGAGTGTCTGGGGAAAAAAACCTCACTCCATTATAGTTTGAAATTAAAGGAGCTGGGGGTGGACTTCCTGACTGAGACCTGTGAGTATCTGTGGGGAAAAAAACTTACTCCATTGTAGTTTGAATTCACAGAAGCTGGGGGTGGAGTTTCTGGCTGAGACCTGTAAGTATCTGGTGATGAAAACCTCACTCCATTGTAGTTTGAATTCACAGAAGCTGGGGGTGGAGTTTCTGGCTGAGACTTGTGAGTATCTGGGGGAACAAAACCTCACTCCATTGTAGTTTGAATTCACAGAAGGTGGGGTGCAGTTCCTGGTTTAGACCTGTGAGTGTCTGGGGAAAAAAACCTCACTCCATTATAGTTTGAAATTAAAGGAGCTGGGGGTGGACTTCCTGACTGAGACCTGTGAGTATCTGTGTGGAAAAAAAACTTACTCCATTGTAGTTTGAATTCACAGGAGCTGGGGGTGGAGTTCCTGGCTTAGACCCGTGAGTATCTGGGGGAAAAAACCTCACTCCATTGTAATTTGAATTCACAGAAGCTGGGGGTGGAGTTCCTGGCTGAGACCTGTGAGTATCTGGGGGAACAAAACCTCACTCCATTGTAGTTTGAATTCACAGAAGCTGGGGTGCAGTTCCTGGTTTAGACCTGTGAGTGTCTGGGGAAAAAAACCTCACTCCATTATAGTTTGAAATTAAAGGAGCTGGGGGTGGACTTCCTGACTGAGACCTGTGAGTATCTGTGTGGAAAAAAAACTTACTCCATTGTAGTTTGAATTCATAGGAACTAGGGGTGGAGTTCCTGGTTTAGACCTGTGAGTGTCTGGGGGAAAAAACCTCACTCCATTGTAATTTGAATTCACAGAAGCTGGGGGTGGAGTTCCTGGCTTACACCTGTGAGTATCTGGGGAAAAAACCTCACTCCATTGTAGTTTGAATTCACAGAAGCTGGGGGTGGAGTTCCTGGCTGAGACCCGTGAGTATCTGGGGGAAAAAACCTCACTCCATTGTAATTTGAATTCACAGAAGCTGGGGGTGGAGTTCCTGGCTGAGTCTTGTGAGTATCTGGGGGAAAAAACCTCACTGCATTGTAGTTTGAATACACAGAAGCTGGGGGTAGAGTACCTGGCTGATACCTGTGAGTATCTGCGGGAACAAACCTCACTCCACTGTAGTTTGAATTCACAGAAGTTGGGGGTGGAGTTGCTGGCTGTTACCTGTGAGTATCTGGGGGAACAAAGCTCACTCCATTTTATTTTGAATTCACAGAAGCTGGGGGTGGAGTTCCTGGCTGAGACCTGTGAGTATCTGGGGAAAAAACCTCACTCCATTGTAGTTTGAATTCACAGAAGCTGGGGGTGGAGTTCCTGGCTGAGACCTGTGAGTGTCTGCGGGAAAAAAACTTACTCCATTGTAGTTTGAATTCACAGAAGCTTGGGGTGGAGTTCCTGGCTGAGACTTGTGAGTATCTGGGGGAACAAAACCTCACTCCATTGTAGTTTGAATTCACAGAAACTGGGGTGCAGTTCCTGGTTTAGACCTGTGAGTGTCTGGGGAAAAAAACCTCACTCCATTATAGTTTGAAATTAAAGGAGCTGGGGGTGGACTTCCTGACTGAGACCTGTGAGTATCTGTGTGGAAAAAAAACTTACTCCATTGTAGTTTGAATTCACAGGAGCTGGGGGTGGAGTTCCTGGCTGAGACCCGTGAGTATCTGGGGAAAAAAACCTCACTCCATTGTAATTTGAATTCACAGAAGCTGGGGGTGGAGTTCCTGGCTGAGTCTTGTGAGTATCTGGGGGAAAAAACCTCACTGCATTGTAGTTTGAATTCACAGAAGGTGGGGGTGGAGTACCTGGCTGATACATGTGAGTATCTGGGGGAACAAACCTCACTCCATTTTATTTTGAATTCACAGAAGTTGGGGGTGGAGTTCCTGGCTTACACCTGTGAGTATCTGGGGAAAAAACCTCACTCCATTGTAGTTTGAATTCACAGAAGCTGGGGGTGGAGTTCCTGGCTGAGACCTGTGAGTATCTGTGGGGGGGGAAACTTACTCCATTTTAGTTTCAATTCACAGAAGCTGGGGGTGGAGTTCCTGGCTGAGACCTGTGAGTGTCTGGGGAAAAAAACTCACTCCATTATAGTTTGAATTCTCAGAAGCTGGGGGTGGAGTTCCTGGCTGAGACCTGTGAGTATCTGGGGAAAAAAACTCACACCATTGTAGTTTGAATTCACAGAAGCTGGGGGTGGAGTTCCTGGCTTAGACCTGTGAGTATCTGGGGAAAAAACCTCACACCATTGTAGTTTGAATTCACAGAAGCTGGGGGTGGAGTTCCTGGCTTAGACCTGTGAGTATCTGGGGAAAAATACCTCACTCCATTGTAGTTTGAATTCACAGAAGCTGGGGGTGGAGTTCCTGGTTGAGACCTGTGAGTATCTGGGGTAAAAAAACCTCACTCCATTGTAGTTTGAATACACAGAAGCTGGGGGTGGAGTACCTGGCTGATACCTGTGAGTATCTGCGGGAACAAACCTCACTCCACTGTAGTTTGAATTCACAGAAGTTGGGGGTGGAGTTCCTGGCTGTTACCTGTGAGTATCTGGGGGAACAAAGCTCACTCCATTTTATTTTGAATTCACAGAAGTTGGGGGTGGAGTTCCTGGCTTACACCTGTGAGTATCTGGGGAAAAAACCTCACTCCATTATAGTTTGAATTCACAGAAGCTGGGGGTGGAGTTCCTGGCTTAGACCTGTGAGTATCTGTGGAAAAAACCTCACACCATTGTAGTTTGAATTCACAGAAGCTGTGGGTGGAGTTCCTGGCTTAGACCTGTGAGTTTCTGGGGAAAAAAACCTCACTCCATTGTAGTTTGAATTCACAGAAGCTGGGGGTGGAGTTTCTGGTTTAGACATGTGAGTGTCTGGGGAAAAAAACCTCACTCCATTATAGTTTGAAATTAAAGGAGCTGGGGGTGGACTTCCTGACTGAGACCTGTGAGTATCTGTGGGGAAAAAAACTTACTCCATTGTAGTTTGAATTCACAGAAGCTGGGGGTGGAGTTTCTGGCTGAGACCTGTAAGTATCTGGTGATGAAAACCTCACTCCATTGTAATTTGAATTCACAGAAGCTGGATGTGGAGTTCCTGGCTGAGACCTGTGAGTATCTGGGGGAACAAAACCTCACTCCATTGTAGTTTCAATTCACAGAAGCTGGGGTGCAGTTCCTGGTTTAGACCTGTGAGTGTCTGGGGAAAAAAACCTCACTCCATTATAGTTTGAAATTAAAGGAGCTGGGGGTGGACTTCCTGACTGAGACCTGTGAGTATCTGTGTGGAAAAAAAACTTACTCCATTGTAGTTTGAATTCATAGGAACTAGGGGTGGAGTTCCTGGCTGAGACCCGTGAGTATCTGGGGGAAAAAACCTCACTCCATTGTAATTTGAATTCACAGAAGCTGGGGGTGGAGTTCCTGGCTTACACCTGTGAGTATCTGGGGAAAAAACCTCACTCCATTGTAGTTTGAATTCACAGAAGCTGGGGGTGGAGTTCCTGGCTGAGACCTGTGAGTATCTGGGGAAAAAACCTCACTCCATTGTAGTTTGAATTCACAGAAGCTGGGGGTGGAGTTCCTGGCTTAGACCTGTGAGTATCTGGGGAAAAAACCTCACACCATTGTAGTTTGAATTCACAGAAGCTGGGGGTGGAGTTCCTGGCTTAGACCTGTGAGTATCTGGGGAAAAATACCTCACTCCATTGTAGTTTGAATTCACAGAAGCTGGGGGTGGAGTTCCTGGTTGAGACCTGTGAGTATCTGGGGTAAAAAAAACCTCACTCCATTGTAGTTTGAATACACAGAAGCTGGGGGTGGAGTACCTGGCTGATACCTGTGAGTATCTGCGGGAACAAACCTCACTCCACTGTAGTTTGAATTCACAGAAGTTGGGGGTGGAGTTGCTGGCTGAGACCTGTGAGTGTCTGCGGGAAAAAAACTTACTCCATTGTAGTTTGAATTCACAGAAGCTTGGGGTGGAGTTCCTGGCTGAGACTTGTGAGTATCTGGGGGAACAAAACCTCACTCCATTGTAGTTTGAATTCACAGAAACTGGGGGTGGAGTACCTGGCTGATACATGTGAGTATCTGGGGGAACAAACCTCACTCCATTTTATTTTGAATTCACAGAAGTTGGGGGTGGAGTTCCTGGCTTACACCTGTGAGTATCTGGGGAAAAAACCTCACTCCATTGTAGTTTGAATTCACAGAAGCTGGGGGTGGAGTTCCTGGCTGAGACCTGTGAGTATCTGTGGGGGGGGGAAACTTACTCCATTTTAGTTTCAATTCACAGAAGCTGGGGGTGGAGTTCCTGGCTGAGACCTGTGAGTGTCTGGGGAAAAAAAACTCACTCCATTATAGTTTGAATTCTCAGAAGCTGGGGTTGGAGTTCCTGGCTGAGACCTGTGAGTATCTGGGGAAAAAAACTCACACCATTGTAGTTTGAATTCACAGAAGCTGGGGGTGGAGTTCCTGGCTTAGACCTGTGAGTATCTGGGGAAAAAACCTCACACCATTGTAGTTTGAATTAACAGAAGCTGGGGTTGGAGTTCCTGGTTTAGACATGTGAGTGTCTGGGGAAAAAAACCTCACTCCATTATAGTTTGAAATTAAAGGAGCTGGGGGTGGACTTCCTGACTGAGACCTGTGAGTATCTGGGGAAAAAACCTCACTCCATTGTAGTTTGAAATCACAGAAGCTGGGGGTGGAGTTCCTGGCTGAGACCTGTGAGTATCTGGGGAAAAAACCTCACTCCATTGTAGTTTGAATTCACAGAAGCTGGGGGTGGAGTTCCTGGCTGAGACCTGTGAGTGTCTGCGGGAAAAAAACTTACTCCATTGTAGTTTGAATTCACAGAAGCTTGGGGTGGAGTTCCTGGCTGAGACTTGTGAGTATCTGGGGGAACAAAACCTCACTCCATTGTAGTTTGAATTCACAGAAACTGGGGTGCAGTTCTTGGTTTAGACCTGTGAGTGTCTGGGGAAAAAAACCTCACTCCATTATAGTTTGAAATTAAAGGAGCTGGGGGTGGACTTCCTGACTGAGACCTGTGAGTATCTGTGTGGAAAAAAAACTTACTCCATTGTAGTTTGAATTCACAGAAGCTGGGGGTGGAGTTCCTGGCTGAGACCTGTGAGTGTCTGCGGGAAAAAAACTTACTCCATTGTAGTTTGAATTCACAGAAGCTTGGGGTGGAGTTCCTGGCTGAGACCCGTGAGTATCTGTGGGGGGGGAAACTTACTCCATTTTAGTTTCAATTCACAGAAGCTGGGGGTGGAGTTCCTGGCTGAGACCTGTGAGTATCTGGGGAAAAAACCTCACTCCATTGTAGTTTGAATTCACAGAAGCTTGGGGTGGAGTTCCTGGTTTAGACATGTGAGTGTCTTGGGAAAAAACCTCACTCCATTATAGTTTGACATTAAAGGAGCTGGGGGTGGACTTCCTGACTGAGACCTGTGAGTATCTGTGGGGAAAACAACTCACTCCATTGTAGTTTGAATTCACAGGAGCTGGGGGTGGAGTTCCTGGCTGAGACTTATGATTATCTGGGGGAAAAACCTCACTCCATTGTAGTTTGAATTCACAGAAGCTGGGGGTGAAGTTCCTGGCTGAGACCTGTGAGTTTCTGGGGTAAAAAACCTCACTCCATTGTAGTTTGAATTCACAGAAGCTGGGGTTGGAGTTCCTGGCTGAGACTTGTGAGTATCTGGGGAAAAAAACCTCACTCCATTGTAATTTGAATTCACAGAAGCTGGGGGTGGAGTTCCTGGCTTAGACCTGTGAGTGTCTGGGGAAAAAAACCTCACTCCATTATAGTTTGAAATTAAAGGAGCTGGGGGTGGACTTCCTGACTGAGACCTGTGAGTATCTGTGGGGAAAACAACTCACTCCATTGTAGTTTGAATTCACAGGAGCTGGGGGTGGAGTTCCTGGCTGAGACTTGTGAGTATCTGGGGGAAAAAACATCACTCCATTGTAGTTTGAATTCACAGAAGCTGGGGGTGAAGTTCCTGGCTGAGACTTGTGAGTATCTGGGGGAAAAAACCTCACTCCATTGTAGTTTGAATTCACAGAAGCTGTGGGTGGAGTTTCTGGCTGAGACCTGTGAGTGTCTGGTGAAGAAAACCTCACTCCATTGTAAGTTGAATTCACAGAAGCTGGGGGTAGAGTACCTGGCTGATACCTGTGAGTATCTGGGGGAACAAACCTCACTCCATTGTAGTTTGAATTCACAGAAGCTGAAGGTGGAGTTCCTGGCTGTTACCTGTGAGTATCTGGGGGAACAAAGCTCACTCCATTTTATTTTGAATTCACAGAAGTTGGGGGTGGAGTTCCTGGCTTACACCTGTGAGTATCTGGGGAAAAAACCTCACTCCATTGTACTTTGAATTCACAGAAGCTGGGGGTGGAGTTCCTGGTTTAGGCCTGTGAGTGTCTGGGGAAAAAAACCTCACTCCATTATAGTTTGAATTCACAGAAGCTGGGGGTGGAGTTCCTGGCTGAGACCTGTGAGTATCTGGGGAAAAACCTCACACCATTGTAGTTTGAATTCACAGAAGCTGTGGGTGAAGTTCCTGGCTTAGACCTGTGAGTATCTGGGGAAAAAAACCTCACTCCATTGTAGTTTGAATTCACAGAAGCTGGGGTTGGAGTTCCTGGTTTAGACATGTGAGTGTCTGGGGAAAAAAACCTCACTCCATTATAGTTTGAAATTAAAGGAGCTGGGGGTGGACTTCCTGACTGAGACCTGTGAGTATCTGGGGAAAAAACCTCACTCCATTGTAGTTTGAATTCACAGAAGCTGGGGGTGGAGTTCCTGGCTGAGACTTGTGAGTATCTGGGGAAAAAACCTCACTCCATTGTAGTTTGAATTCACAGAAGCTGGGGGTGGAGTTCCTGGCTGAGACCTGTGAGTGTCTGCGGGAAAAGAACTTACTCCATTGTAGTTTGAATTCACAGAAGCTTGGGGTGGAGTTCCTGGCTGAGACTTGTGAGTATCTGGGGGAACAAAACCTCACTCCATTGTAGTTTGAATTCACAGAAACTGGGGTGCAGTTCCTGGTTTAGACCTGTGAGTGTCTGGGGAAAAAAACCTCACTCCATTATAGTTTGAAATTAAAGGAGCTGGGGGTGGACTTCCTGACTGAGACCTGTGAGTATCTGTGTGGAAAAAAAACTTACTCCATTGTAGTTTGAATTCACAGGAGCTGGGGGTGGAGTTCCTGGCTGAGACCCGTGAGTATCTGGGGGAAAAAACTTCACTGCATTGTAGTTTGAATTCACAGAAGCTGGGGGTGAAATTCCTGGCTGAGACCTGTGAGTTTCTGGGGTAAAAAACCTCACTCCATTGTAGTTTGAATTCACAGAAGCTGGGGTTGGAGTTCCTGGCTGAGACTTGTGAGTATCTGGGGAAAAAAACCTCACTCCATTGTAGTTTGAATTCACAGAAGCTGGGGGTGGAGTTCCTGGCTTAGACCTGTGAGTGTCTGGGGAAAAAAACCTCACTCCATTATAGTTTGAAATTAAAGGAGCTGGGGGTGGACTTCCTGACTGAGACCTGTGAGTATCTGTGGGGAAAACAACTCACTCCATTGTAGTTTGAATTCACAGGAGCTGGGGGTGGAGTTCCTGGCTGAGACTTGTGAGTATCTGGGGGAAAAAACATCACTCCATTGTAGTTTGAATTCACAGAAGCTGGGGGTGAAGTTCCTGGCTGAGACTTGTGAGTATCTGGGGGAAAAAACCTCACTCCATTGTAGTTTGAATTCACAGAAGCTGTGGGTGGAGTTTCTGGCTGAGACCTGTGAGTGTCTGGTGAAGAAAACCTCACTCCATTGTAGTTTGAATTCACAGAAGCTGGGGGTAGAGTACCTGGCTGATACCTGTGAGTATCTGGGGGAACAAACCTCACTCCATTGTAGTTTGAATTCACAGAAGCTGAAGGTGGAGTTCCTGGCTGTTACCTGTGAGTATCTGGGGGAACAAAGCTCACTCCATTTTATTTTGAATTCACAGAAGTTGGGGGTGGAGTTCCTGGCTTACACCTGTGAGTATCTGGGGAAAAAACCTCACTCCATTGTACTTTGAATTCACAGAAGCTGGGGGTGGAGTTCCTGGTTTAGGCCTGTGAGTGTCTGGGGAAAAAAACCTCACTCCATTATAGTTTGAATTCACAGAAGCTGGGGGTGGAGTTCCTGGCTGAGACCTGTGAGTATCTGGGGAAAAACCTCACACCATTGTAGTTTGAATTCACAGAAGCTGTGGGTGAAGTTCCTGGCTTAGACCTGTGAGTATCTGGGGAAAAAAACCTCACTCCATTGTAGTTTGAATTCACAGAAGCTGGGGTTGGAGTTCCTGGTTTAGACATGTGAGTGTCTGGGGAAAAAAACCTCACTCCATTATAGTTTGAAATTAAAGGAGCTGGGGGTGGACTTCCTGACTGAGACCTGTGAGTATCTGGGGAAAAAACCTCACTCCATTGTAGTTTGAATTCACAGAAGCTGGGGGTGGAGTTCCTGGCTGAGACTTGTGAGTATCTGGGGAAAAAACCTCACTCCATTGTAGTTTGAATTCACAGAAGCTGGGGGTGGAGTTCCTGGCTGAGACCTGTGAGTGTCTGCGGGAAAAGAACTTACTCCATTGTAGTTTGAATTCACAGAAGCTTGGGGTGGAGTTCCTGGCTGAGACTTGTGAGTATCTGGGGGAACAAAACCTCACTCCATTGTAGTTTGAATTCACAGAAACTGGGGTGCAGTTCCTGGTTTAGACCTGTGAGTGTCTGGGGAAAAAAACCTCACTCCATTATAGTTTGAAATTAAAGGAGCTGGGGGTGGACTTCCTGACTGAGACCTGTGAGTATCTGTGTGGAAAAAAAACTTACTCCATTGTAGTTTGAATTCACAGGAGCTGGGGGTGGAGTTCCTGGCTGAGACCCGTGAGTATCTGGGGGAAAAAACTTCACTGCATTGTAGTTTGAATTCACAGAAGCTGGGGGTGAAATTCCTGGCTGAGACCTGTGAGTTTCTGGGGTAAAAAACCTCACTCCATTGTAGTTTGAATTCACAGAAGCTGGGGTTGGAGTTCCTGGCTGAGACTTGTGAGTATCTGGGGAAAAAAACCTCACTCCATTGTAGTTTGAATTCACAGAAGCTGGGGGTGGAGTTCCTGGCTTAGACCTGTGAGTGTCTGGGGAAAAAAACCTCACTCCATTATAGTTTGAAATTAAAGGAGCTGGGGGTGGACTTCCTGACTGAGACCTGTGAGTATCTGTGGGGAAAACAACTCACTCCATTGTAGTTTGAATTCACAGGAGCTGGGGGTGGAGTTCCTGGCTGAGACTTGTGAGTATCTGGGGGAAAAAACATCACTCCATTGTAGTTTGAATTCACAGAAGCTGGGGGTGAAGTTCCTGGCTGAGACTTGTGAGTATCTGGGGGAAAAAACCTCACTCCATTGTAGTTTGAATTCACAGAAGCTGTGGGTGGAGTTTCTGGCTGAGACCTGTGAGTGTCTGGTGAAGAAAACCTCACTCCATTGTAGTTTGAATTCACAGAAGCTGGGGGTAGAGTACCTGGCTGATACCTGTGAGTATCTGGGGGAACAAACCTCACTCCATTGTAGTTTGAATTCACAGAAGCTGAAGGTGGAGTTCCTGGCTGTTACCTGTGAGTATCTGGGGGAACAAAGCTCACTCCATTTTATTTTGAATTCACAGAAGTTGGGGGTGGAGTTCCTGGCTTACACCTGTGAGTATCTGGGGAAAAAACCTCACTCCATTGTACTTTGAATTCACAGAAGCTGGGGGTGGAGTTCCTGGTTTAGGCCTGTGAGTGTCTGGGGAAAAAAACCTCACTCCATTATAGTTTGAATTCACAGAAGCTGGGGGTGGAGTTCCTGGCTTAGACCTGTGAGTATCTGGGGAAAAAAACCTCACTCCATTGTAGTTTGAATTAACAGAAGCTGGGGTTGGAGTTCCTGGTTTAGACATGTGAGTGTCTGGGGAAAAAAACCTCACTCCATTATAGTTTGAAATTAAAGGAGCTGGGGGTGGACTTCCTGACTGAGACCTGTGAGTATCTGGGGAAAAAACCTCACTCCATTGTAGTTTGAATTCACAGAAGCTGGGGGTGGAGTTCCTGGCTGAGACTTGTGAGTATCTGGGGAAAAAACCTCACTCCATTGTAGTTTGAATTCACAGAAGCTGGGGGTGGAGTTCCTGGCTGAGACCTGTGAGTGTCTGCGGGAAAAGAACTTACTCCATTGTAGTTTGAATTCACAGAAGCTTGGGGTGGAGTTCCTGGCTGAGACTTGTGAGTATCTGGGGGAACAAAACCTCACTCCATTGTAGTTTGAATTCACAGAAACTGGGGTGCAGTTCCTGGTTTAGACCTGTGAGTGTCTGGGGAAAAAAACCTCACTCCATTATAGTTTGAAATTAAAGGAGCTGGGGGTGGACTTCCTGACTGAGACCTGTGAGTATCTGTGTGGAAAAAAAACTTACTCCATTGTAGTTTGAATTCACAGGAGCTGGGGGTGGAGTTCCTGGCTGAGACCCGTGAGTATCTGGGGGAAAAAACTTCACTGCATTGTAGTTTGAATTCACAGAAGCTGGGGGTGGAGTACCTGGCTGATACATGTGAGTATCTGGGGGAACAAACCTCACTCCATTTTATTATGAATTCACAGAAGTTGGGGGTGGAGTTCCTGGCTTACACCTGTGAGTATCTGGGGAAAAAACCTCACTCCATTGTAGTTTGAATTCACAGAAGCTGGGGGTGGAGTTCCTGGCTGAGACCTGTGAGTATCTGTGGGGGGGGGGAAACTTACTCCATTTTAGTTTCAATTCACAGAAGCTGGGGGTGGAGTTCCTGGCTGAGACCTGTGAGTGTCTGGGGAAAAAAACTCACTCCATTATAGTTTGAATTCACAGAAGCTGGGGGTGGAGTTCCTGGCTGAGACCTGTGAGTATCTGGGGAAAAAACCTCACTCCATTGTAGTTTGAATTCACAGAAGCTTGGGGTGGAGTTCCTGGTTTAGACATGTGAGTGTCTTGGGAAAAAACCTCACTCCATTATAGTTTGAAATTAAAGGAGCTGGGGGTGGACTTCCTGACTGAGACCTGTGAGTATCTGTGGGGAAAAAACCTCACTCCATTGTAGTTTGAATTCACAGAAGCTGGGGGTGGAGTTCCTGGCTGAGACTTGTGAGTATCTGGGGAAAAAACCTCACTCCATTGTAGTTTGAATTCACAGAAGCTGGGGGTGGAGTTCCTGGCTGAGACCTGTGAGTGTCTGCGGGAAAAGAACTTACTCCATTGTAGTTTGAATTCACAGAAGCTTGGGGTGGAGTTCCTGGCAGAGACTTGTGAGTATCTGGGGGAACAAAACCTCACTCCATTGGGACTTCCGGTTCCGGATCGCTGCATCGCGGACGCTCCTCGTTGAGCGCCTTTCCTTTTCCCCGTTAAAGCCGCCAGAACAGCTGTCTGGCGGCTTGAAAGTCTCTGCCCCGGGCAAAGGGGAGAGATGAGAGCCGGACAGGTGGGGTAGAGCCCCCCCTAGTGCCCCAAGTGTCAGCTAGGGGCGCGAAAGGTGAGGGCTCCCCAGCCAGCCTGTCTCTTGCTCCGGGGACTTGGAAACCTCCGCTTTTGCGGAGCAAGATGCTGTGACCACCCGCTGCTTCGTGAATGGGATTACAACTACTTAATTGTTTAAACAAGCAGACAGAGAGAGACAGGATTTTAAAGGGCAAGTACAGATTTTTTTTTTCTTTCAACTCCACTGCTGATTTTCACTTCGGAAGAAACTAAGTAACAGTTATTAGGCTACAACATGGCGATCGGAGAAAGTGGGAGGAGAAGTGAAAGTAACTTTCGTTTCCCTAGCAGCTTTTTTTCTTATGGAAATTTTTGATTTTGAAAGTTGGCTTTACTCTCTCTGTCTCCCGATTCTGGATTAAATAATAACTGACAATTTTTTAAAAATAAAATTCTATCTGGCTTTGGAATTTGAAAGAATTTTAAAAGAAATTTAAAAGAACTTTAACTAGAGACTTGGCTTTTTCTTTGTTCACCACTGGAAATACTAAAATGGCTTCAAAATCTGGAAAGATTGTTTTGAATAAAAGAATGGATTATTCATCTGGTTATATTTCTAAAATGCAACTTACCACTGAGTTAACACCCCCAAAGTCTTTAACACCTGAAAATTTAATAAGTACTTTAAAGATTATGAAAGATGAACTTATTGTTGAATTTAACCAAAAAATTAGTGAAATAGATAATAAAATGCAGGCTGCTTTAAAGAATATTGACCAACAAATTAGAAATGATGTGTTGGAGGTATGTAAAGGTCTAGCAACAAATATTGAAGTTTTGGCAAACCGCATTGAAGAAAACAAACAAGTTTTGACAACTTCAGTAGAATATATAGATAAAATACAAAATGACATTGCAAATTTTGAAACAGAGGTGTTAATGACGCAATTCAGATCCATGGAATTTGCCATAAGGGTCAGGGGGTTGAAAGAAGGATTATATGAAGATTTGAAAGGAAGGATGGTCGAAGCTTTGGAGCAGGTGTCTGGACTGTCTAAAGAAGAACTAGCCAGGCAAATTGATAAAATATATAGAATCAACTCCTGGTATGCAAAACAAAAACACCTACCAAGGGATATTGTAATATACTTTACTACAAGAGCCTTACGGAATAGGATTATACAGGCGACGTTTAAAAATAACCTGCAGGTGAATGGCCAGGAACTGATGATATGGAAAGAAATTCCCTCTAAAATGCTCAAAGCCAGAAAAGATTATACCTTTCTGATTGATGAATTTAAAAGGTTAAATTTACATTACAAATGGGAAGCACCAACAGGAGTTGCAGTGAAATTTCTGGGAAAAAGATATCGGCTTAATACAACAAAGAAAGCTACTGAATTTTATGTCAACGTCTTAAAGGCTGATATATCCAAGATTCCAGAGGAAAGATGTATGAAAACAAAAGAGGAGGAGGAGGGAAAGCCATCCCTTCCTCTTCAAATCGAAACAGATTTACAAAATTTAAATGATTGGCAGAGCCAGACAGATGTCTACAGTCTGGAAAAGGAGATGGAAGATCGGGGTCAGATGGGAGGCGAGCTGACAACTACAAAATTATCAAGTTACAAAAAGATGCAACCATCATCAAGATACAACAAGATGCAGTGTTGAAGTTTATTGGACAGATGGTTGCCATTATGACTGTACTTTTCTTTTTCCCTTCTTTCCTTAATTTTTTTTTCTTTTCTTTACTTCTTGCATTCTTTTTTTTTTCTTTTGTTTTTTTTGGGGGGCTTATTCAAAGTATTATTAATTCTTTTTAAAGATTTAGAACTTTTTTGAACCTAATAATTTAATACATAGTAACATTTTGTTACTAATAGAGTGGTAGAATTTATGATGAAGTTTAAGGTTTTTGTATTATTATTTAGTTATTTTTTGTGTAATATCAATTTAAGTTTTATTTAATTGTGAGAAAGATTTGGAATTGTTATCTATCCAGTTATAAAATATTACAATTAGATTTAACATTTTTTTTTTGGGAGGAAGGTTATTTAAAGTTTGGAATTAGTGCTTATAATCTGATATATAGTAATAGTAAGTTATTTATATACTGATTGATTTTATGATGAAGTTTAAGGTTTTTGTATTTAATACTTAGTCATCATTTATGTAATAATCATTTAATTCTTAGTTAACAGTGAAGAAATGTTGTGAAGGGTAGATGATTGAAAGGAGGAGGAAGGAATTTTTATTAGTGTACAATTTGGAGTTGAAGTTTTAAAAAAATAAGGTGGAAGTCAAAATTTTTTAATTTAATTTAAATTTATTTTATTGATATTATGCCCTGTACTCTCTCTGGGAAGTCCGGGGGGGAGGGGGGAGGGAAAGGGGTGGGTTAGGGGGGAGAAAAATTAAAAAAAATGTTTGTACTTTCTATTTAATGTTTAGCTATTATCTATGTAATTTTGTACTAATAAAACTTTTTGGAAAAAAAAAAAAAAAAAACCTCACTCCATTGTAGTTTGAATTCACAGAAACTGGGGTGCAGTTCCTGGTTTAGACCTGTGAGTGTCTGGGGAAAAAAACCTCACTGCATTATAGTTTGAAATTAAAGGAGCTGGGGGTGGACTTCCTGACTGAGACCTGTGAGTATCTGTGTGGAAAAAAAACTTACTCCATTGTAGTTTGAATTCACAGGAGCTGGGGGTGGAGTTCCTGGCTGAGACCCGTGAGTATCTGGGGGAAAAAACTTCACTGCATTGTAGTTTGAATTCACAGAAGCTGGGGGTGGAGTACCTGGCTGATACATGTGAGTATCTGGGGGAACAAACCTCACTCCATTTTATTATGAATTCACAGAAGTTGGGGGTGGAGTTCCTGGCTTACACCTGTGAGTATCTGGGGAAAAAACCTCACTCCATTGTAGTTTGAATTCACAGAAGCTGGGGGTGGAGTTCCTGGCTGAGACCTGTGAGTATCTGTGGGGGGGGGAAACTTACTCCATTTTAGTTTCAATTCACAGAAGCTGGGGGTGGAGTTCCTGGTTGAGACCTGTGAGTGTCTGGGGAAAAAAACTCACTCCATTATAGTTTGAATTCACAGAAGCTGGGGGTGGAGTTCCTGGCTGAGACCTGTGAGTATCTGGGGAAAAAACCTCACTCCATTGTAGTTTGAATTCACAGAAGCTTGGGGTGGAGTTCCTGGTTTAGACATGTGAGTGTCTTGGGAAAAAACCTCACTCCATTATAGTTTGAAATTAAAGGAGCTGGGGGTGGACTTCCTGACTGAGACCTGTGAGTATCTGTGGGGAAAACAACTCACTCCATTGTAGTTTGAATTCACAGGAGCTGGGGGTGGAGTTCCTGGCTGAGACCCGTGAGTATCTGGGGGAAAAAACTTCACTGCATTGTAGTTTGAATTCACAGAAGCTGGGGGTGGAGTACCTGGCTGATACATGTGAGTATCTGGGGGAACAAACCTCACTCCATTTTATTATGAATTCACAGAAGTTGGGGGTGGAGTTCCTGGCTTACACCTGTGAGTATCTGGGGAAAAAACCTCACTCCATTGTAGTTTGAATTCACAGAAGCTGGGGGTGGAGTTCCTGGCTGAGACCTGTGAGTATCTGTGGGGGGGGGGGGAAACTTACTCCATTTTAGTTTCAATTCACAGAAGCTGGGGGTGGAGTTCCTGGCTGAGACCTGTGAGTGTCTGGGGAAAAAAACTCACTCCATTATAGTTTGAATTCACAGAAGCTGGGGGTGGAGTTCCTGGCTGAGACCTGTGAGTATCTGGGGAAAAAACCTCACTCCATTGTAGTTTGAATTCACAGAAGCTTGGGGTGGAGTTCCTGGTTTAGACATGTGAGTGTCTTGGGAAAAAACCTCACTCCATTATAGTTTGAAATTAAAGGAGCTGGGGGTGGACTTCCTGACTGAGACCTGTGAGTATCTGTGGGGAAAACAACTCACTCCATTGTAGTTTGAATTCACAGGAGCTGGGGGTGGAGTTCCTGGCTGATACTTGTTATTATCTGGGGGAAAAACCTCACTCCATTGTAGTTTGAATTCACAGAAGCTGGGGGTGAAGTTCCTGGCTGAGACCTGTGAGTATCTGGGGGGAAAAACGTTACTCCATTGTAGTTTGAATTCACAGAAGCTGGGCGTGGAGTTCCTGTCTGAGACCTGTCCGTATCTGGGGGAAAAAACCTCACTTCACTGTAGTTTGAATTCACAGAAGCTGGGGGTGGAGTTCCTGGTTTAGGCCTGTGAGTGTCTGGGGAAAAAAACCTCACTCCATTATAGTTTAAATTCACAGAAGCTGGGGGTGGAGTTCCTGGCTGAGACCTGTGAGTATCTGGGGAAAAAAACTCACACCATTGTAGTTTGAATTCACAGAAGCTGGGGGTGGAGTTCCTGGCTTAGACCTGTGAGCATCTGGGGAAAAAAACCTCACTCCATTGTAGTTTGAATACACAGAAGCTGGGGGTGGAGTTCCTGGCTGAGACCTGTGAGTTTCTGGGGTAAAAAACCTCACTCCATTGTAGTTTGAATTCACAGAAGCTGGGGGTGGAGTTCCTGGCTGAGACTTGTGAGTATCTGGGGGAACAAAACCTCACTCCATTGTAGTTTGAATTCACAGAAGCTGGGGGTGGAGTTCCTGGCTGAGACTTGTGAGTATCTGGGGGAAAAAACCTCACTGCATTGTAGTTTGAATTCACAGAAGCTGGGGGTGGAGTTCCTGGCTGAGACCTGTGAGTATCTGGGGGAAAAAACCTCACTGCATTGTAGTTTGAATTCACAGAAGCTTTGGGTGGAGTTTCTGGCTGAGACCTGTGAGTATCTGGTGAAGAAAACCTCACTCCATTGTAGTTTGAATACACAGAAGCTGGGGGTAGAGTACCTGGCTGATACCTGTGAGTATCTGCGGGAACAAACCTCACTCCACTGTAGTTTGAATTCACAGAAGTTGGGGGTGGAGTTCCTGGCTGTTACCTGTGAGTATCTGGGGGAACAAAGCTCACTCCATTTTATTTTGAATTCACAGAAGTTGGGGGTGGAGTTCTTGGCTTACACCTGTGAGTATCTGGGGAAAAAACCTCACTCCATTATAGTTTGAATTCACAGAAGCTGGGGGTGGAGTTCCTGGCTTAGACCTGTGAGTATCTGTGGAAAAAACCTCACACCATTGTAGTTTGAATTCACAGAAGCTGTGGGTGGAGTTCCTGGCTTAGACCTGTGAGTTTCTGGGGAAAAAAACCTCACTCCATTGTAGTTTGAATTCACAGAAGCTGGGGGTGGAGTTTCTGGTTTAGACATGTGAGTGTCTGGGGAAAAAAACCTCACTCCATTATAGTTTGAAATTAAAGGAGCTGGGGGTGGACTTCCTGACTGAGACCTGTGAGTATCTGTGGGGAAAAAAACTTACTCCATTGTAGTTTGAATTCACAGAAGCTGGGGGTGGAGTTCCTGGCTGAGACTTGTGAGTATCTGGGGGAACAAAACCTCACTCCATTGTAGTTTGAATTCACAGAAGGTGGGGTGCAGTTCCTGGTTTAGACCTGTGAGTGTCTGGGGAAAAAAACCTCACTCCATTATAGTTTGAAATTAAAGGAGCTGGGGGTGGACTTCCTGACTGAGACCTGTGAGTATCTGTGTGGAAAAAAAACTTACTCCATTGTAGTTTGAATTCACAGGAGCTGGGGGTGGAGTTCCTGGCTTAGACCCGTGAGTATCTGGGGGAAAAAACCTCACTCCATTGTAATTTGAATTCACAGAAGCTGGGGGTGGAGTTCCTGGCTGAGACCTGTGAGAATCTGGGGGAACAAAACCTCACTCCATTGTAGTTTGAATTCACAGAAGCTGGGGTGCAGTTCCTGGTTTAGACCTGTGAGTGTCTGGGGAAAAAAACCTCACTCCATTATAGTTTGAAATTAAAGGAGCTGGGGGTGGACTTAATGACTGAGACCTGTGAGTATCTGTGTGGAAAAAAAACTTACTCCATTGTAGTTTGAATTCATAGGAACTAGGGGTGGAGTTCCTGGCTGAGACCCGTGAGTATCTGGGGGAAAAAACCTCACTCCATTGTAATTTGAATTCACAGAAGCTGGGGGTGGAGTTCCTGGCTTACACCTGTGAGTATCTGGGGAAAAAACCTCACTCCATTGTAGTTTGAATTCACAGAAGCTGGGGGTGGAGTTCCTGGCTGAGACCCGTGAGTATCTGGGGGAAAAAACCTCACTCCATTGTAATTTGAATTCACAGAAGCTGGGGGTGGAGTTCCTGGCTGAGTCTTGTGAGTATCTGGGGGAAAAAACCTCACTGCATTGTAGTTTGAATACACAGAAGCTGGGGGTAGAGTACCTGGCTGATACCTGTGAGTATCTGCGGGAACAAACCTCACTCCACTGTAGTTTGAATTCACAGAAGTTGGGGGTGGAGTTGCTGGCTGTTACCTGTGAGTATCTGGGGGAACAAAGCTCACTCCATTTTATTTTGAATTCACAGAAGTTGGGGGTGGAGTTCCTGGCTTACACCTGTGAGTATCTGGCGAAAAAACCTCACTCCATTATAGTTTGAATTCACAGAAGCTGGGGGTGGAGTTCCTGGCTTAGACCTGTGAGTATCTGTGGAAAAAACCTCACACCATTGTAGTTTGAATTCACAGAAGCTGTGGGTGGAGTTCCTGGCTTAGACCTGTGAGTTTCTGGGGAAAAAAACCTCACTCCATTGTAGTTTGAATTCACAGAAGCTGGGGGTGGAGTTTCTGGTTTAGACATGTGAGTGTCTGGGGAAAAAAACCTCACTCCATTATAGTTTGAAATTAAAGGAGCTGGGGGTGGACTTCCTGACTGAGACCTGTGAGTATCTGTGGGGAAAAAAACTTACTCCATTGTAGTTTGAATTCACAGAAGCTGGGGGTGGAGTTCCTGGCTGAGACTTGTGAGTATCTGGGGGAACAAAACCTCACTCCATTGTAGTTTGAATTCACAGAAGCTGGGGGTGGAGTTTCTGGTTTAGACATGTGAGTGTCTGGGGAAAAAAACCTCACTCCATTATAGTTTGAAATTAAAGGAGCTGGGGGTGGACTTCCTGACTGAGACCTGTGAGTATCTGTGTGGAAAAAAACTTACTCCATTGTAGTTTGAATTCACAGGAGCTGGGGGTGGAGTTCCTGGCTTAGACCCGTGAGTTTCTGGGGGAAAAAACCTCACTCCATTGTAATTTGAATTCACAGAAGCTGGGGGTGGAGTTCCTGGCTGAGACCTGTGAGTATCTGGGGGAACAAAACCTCACTCCATTGTAGTTTGAATTCACAGAAGCTGGGGTGCAGTTCCTGGTTTAGACCTGTGAGTGTCTGGGGAAAAAAACCTCACTCCATTATAGTTTGAAATTAAAGGAGCTGGGGGTGGACTTAATGACTGAGACCTGTGAGTATCTGTGTGGAAAAAAAACTTACTCCATTGTAGTTTGAATTCATAGGAACTAGGGGTGGAGTTCCTGGCTGAGACCCGTGAGTATCTGGGGGAAAAAACCTCACTCCATTGTAATTTGAATTCACAGAAGCTGGGGGTGGAGTTCCTGGCTTACACCTTTGAGTATCTGGGGAAAAAACCTCACTCCATTGTAGTTTGAATTCACAGAAGCTGGGGGTGGAGTTCCTGGCTGAGACCTGTGAGTATCTGGGGAAAAAACCTCACTCCATTGTAGTTTGAATTCACAGAAGCTGGGGGTGGAGTTCCTGGCTGAGACCTGTGAGTGTCTGCGGGAAAAAAACTTACTCCATTGTATTTTGAATTCACAGAAGCTTGGGGTGGAGTTCCTGGCTGAGACTTGTGAGTATCTGGGGGAACAAAACCTCACTCCATTGTAGTTTGAATTCACAGAAACTGGGGTGCAGTTCCTGGTTTAGACCTGTGAGTGTCTGGGGAAAAAAACCTCACTCCATTATAGTTTGAAATTAAAGGAGCTGGGGGTGGACTTCCTGACTGAGACCTGTGAGTATCTGTGTGGAAAAAAAACTTACTCCATTGTAGTTTGAATTCACAGGAGCTGGGGGTGGAGTTCCTGGCTGAGACCCGTGAGTATCTGGGGAAAAAAACCTCACTCCATTGTAATTTGAATTCACAGAAGCTGGGGGTGGAGTTCCTGGCTGAGTCTTGTGAGTATCTGGGGGAAAAAACCTCACTGCATTGTAGTTTGAATTCACAGAAGCTGGGGGTGGAGTACCTGGCTGATACATGTGAGTATCTGGGGGAACAAACCTCACTCCATTTTATTTTGAATTCACAGAAGTTGGGGGTGGAGTTCCTGGCTTACACCTGTGAGTATCTGGGGAAAAAACCTCACTCCATTGTAGTTTGAATTCACAGAAGCTGGGGGTGGAGTTCCTGGCTGAGACCTGTGAGTATCTGTGGGGGGGGAAACTTACTCCATTTTAGTTTCAATTCACAGAAGCTGGGGGTGGAGTTCCTGGCTGAGACCTGTGAGTGTCTGGGGAAAAAAAACTCACTCCATTATAGTTTGAATTCTCAGAAGCTGGGGGTGGAGTTCCTGGCTGAGACCTGTGAGTATCTGGGGAAAAAAACTCACACCATTGTAGTTTGAATTCACAGAAGCTGGGGGTGGAGTTCCTGGCTTAGACCTGTGAGTATCTGGGGAAAAAACCTCACACCATTGTAGTTTGAATTCACAGAAGCTGGGGGTGGAGTTCCTGGCTTAGACCTGTGAGTATCTGGGGAAAAATACCTCACTCCATTGTAGTTTGAATTCACAGAAGCTGGGGGTGGAGTTCCTGGTTGAGACCTGTGAGTATCTGGGGTAAAAAAAACCTCACTCCATTGTAGTTTGAATACACAGAAGCTGGGGGTGGAGTACCTGGCTGATACCTGTGAGTATCTGCGGGAACAAACCTCACTCCACTGTAGTTTGAATTCACAGAAGTTGGGGGTGGAGTTCCTGGCTGTTACCTGTGAGTATCTGGGGGAACAAAGCTCACTCCATTTTATTTTGAATTCACAGAAGTTGGGGGTGGAGTTCCTGGCTTACACCTGTGAGTATCTGGGGAAAAAACCTCACTCCATTATAGTTTGAATTCACAGAAGCTGGGGGTGGAGTTCCTGGCTTAGACCTGTGAGTATCTGTGGAAAAAACCTCACACCATTGTAGTTTGAATTCACAGAAGCTGTGGGTGGAGTTCCTGGCTTAGACCTGTGAGTTTCTGGGGAAAAAAACCTCACTCCATTTTAGTTTGAATTCACAGAAGCTGGGGGTGGAGTTTCTGGTTTAGACATGTGAGTGTCTGGGGAAAAAAACCTCACTCCATTATAGTTTGAAATTAAAGGAGCTGGGGGTGGACTTCCTGACTGAGACCTGTGAGTATCTGTGGGGAAAAAAACTTACTCCATTGTAGTTTGAATTCACAGAAGCTGGGGGTGGAGTTTCTGGCTGAGACCTGTAAGTATCTGGTGATGAAAACCTCACTCCATTGTAGTTTGAATTCACAGAAGCTGGGGGTGGAGTTTCTGGCTGAGACTTGTGAGTATCTGGGGGAACAAAACCTCACTCCATTGTAGTTTGAATTCACAGAAGGTGGGGTGCAGTTCCTGGTTTAGACCTGTGAGTGTCTGGGGAAAAAAACCTCACTCCATTATAGTTTGAAATTAAAGGAGCTGGGGGTGGACTTCCTGACTGAGACCTGTGAGTATCTGTGTGGAAAAAAAACTTACTCCATTATAGTTTGAATTCACAGGAGCTGGGGGTGGAGTTCCTGGCTTAGACCCGTGAGTATCTGGGGGAAAAAACCTCACTCCATTGTAATTTGAATTCACAGAAGCTGGGGGTGGAGTTCCTGGCTGAGACCTGTGAGTATCTGGGGGAACAAAACCTCACTCCATTGTAGTTTGAATTCACAGAAGCTGGGGTGCAGTTCCTGGTTTAGACCTGTGAGTGTCTGGGGAAAAAAACCTCACTCCATTATAGTTTGAAATTAAAGGAGCTGGGGGTGGACTTCCTGACTGAGACCTGTGAGTATCTGTGTGGAAAAAAAACTTACTCCATTGTAGTTTGAATTCATAGGAACTAGGGGTGGAGTTCCTGGCTGAGACCCGTGAGTATCTGGGGGAAAAAACCTCACTCCATTGTAATTTGAATTCACAGAAGCTGGGGGTGGAGTTCCTGGCTTACACCTGTGAGTATCTGGGGAAAAAACCTCACTCCATTGTAGTTTGAATTCACAGAAGCTGGGGGTGGAGTTCCTGGCTGAGACCTGTGAGTATCTGGGGAAAAAACCTCACTCCATTGTAGTTTGAATTCACAGAAGCTGGGGGTGGAGTTCCTGGCTGAGACCTGTGAGTGTCTGCGGGAAAAAAACTTACTCCATTGTAGTTTGAATTCACAGAAGCTTGGGGTGGAGTTCCTGGCTGAGACTTGTGAGTATCTGGGGGAACAAAACCTCACTTCATTGTAGTTTGAATTCACAGAAACTGGGGTGCAGTTCCTGGTTTAGACCTGTGAGTGTCTGGGGAAAAAAACCTCACTCCATTATAGTTTGAAATTAAAGGAGCTGGGGGTGGACTTCCTGACTGAGACCTGTGAGTATCTGTGTGGAAAAAAAACTTACTCCATTGTAGTTTGAATTCACAGGAGCTGGGGGTGGAGTTCCTGGCTGAGACCCGTGAGTATCTGGGGGAAAAAACCTCACTCCATTGTAATTTGAATTCACAGAAGCTGGGGGTGGAGTTCCTGGCTGAGTCTTGTGAGTATCTGGGGGAAAAAACCTCACTGCATTGTAGTTTGAATTCACAGAAGCTGGGGGTGGAGTACCTGGCTGATACATGTGAGTATCTGGGGGAACAAACCTCACTCCATTTTATTTTGAATTCACAGAAGTTGGGGGTGGAGTTCCTGGCTTACACCTGTGAGTATCTGGGGAAAAAACCTCACTCCATTGTAGTTTGAATTCACAGAAGCTGGGGGTGGAGTTCCTGGCTGAGACCTGTGAGTATCTGTGGGGGGGGGAAACTTACTCCATTTTAGTTTCAATTCACAGAAGCTGGGGGTGGAGTTCCTGGCTGAGACCTGTGAGTGTCTGGGGAAAAAAAACTCACTCCATTATAGTTTGAATTCTCAGATGCTGGGGTTGGAGTTCCTGGCTGAGACCTGTGAGTATCTGGGGAAAAAAACTCACACCATTGTAGTTTGAATTCACAGAAGCTGGGGGTGGAGTTCCTGGCTTAGACCTGTGAGTATCTGGGGGAAAAACCTCACACCATTGTAGTTTGAATTCACAGAAGCTGGGGGTGGAGTTCCTGGCTTAGACCTGTGAGTATCTGGGGAAAAATACCTCACTCCATTGTAGTTTGAATTCACAGAAGCTGGGGGTGGAGTTCCTGGTTGAGACCTGTGAGTATCTGGGGTAAAAAAAACCTCACTCCATTGTAGTTTGAATACACAGAAGCTGGGGGTGGAGTACCTGGCTGATACCTGTGAGTATCTGCGGGAACAAACCTCACTCCACTGTAGTTTGAATTCACAGAAGTTGGGGGTGGAGTTCCTGGCTGTTACCTGTGAGTATCTGGGGGAACAAAGCTCACTCCATTTTATTTTGAATTCACAGAAGTTGGGGGTGGAGTTCCTGGCTTACACCTGTGAGTATCTGGGGAAAAAACCTCACTCCATTATAGTTTGAATTCACAGAAGCTGGGGGTGGAGTTCCTGGCTTAGACCTGTGAGTATCTGTGGAAAAAACCTCACACCATTGTAGTTTGAATTCACAGAAGCTGTGGGTGGAGTTCCTGGCTTAGACCTGTGAGTATCTGTGTGGAAAAAAAACTTACTCCATTGTAGTTTGAATTCATAGGAACTAGGGGTGGAGTTCCTGGCTGAGACCCGTGAGTATCTGGGGGAAAAAACCTCACTCCATTGTAATTTGAATTCACAGAAGCTGGGGGTGGAGTTCCTGGCTTACACCTGTGAGTATCTGGGGAAAAAACCTCACTCCATTGTAGTTTGAATTCACAGAAGCTGGGGGTGGAGTTCCTGGCTGAGACCTGTGAGTATCTGGGGAAAAAACCTCACTCCATTGTAGTTTGAATTCACAGAAGCTGGGGGTGGAGTTCCTGGCTGAGACCTGTGAGTGTCTGCGGGAAAAAATCTTACTCCATTGTAGTTTGAATTCACAGAAGCTTGGGGTGGAGTTCCTGGCTGAGACTTGTGAGTATCTGGGGGAACAAAACCTCACTCCATTGTAGTTTGAATTCACAGAAACTGGGGTGCAGTTCCTTGTTTAGACCTGTGAGTGTCTGGGGAAAAAAACCTCACTCCATTATAGTTTGAAATTAAAGGAGCTGGGGGTGGACTTCCTGACTGAGACCTGTGAGTATCTGTGTGGAAAAAAAACTTACTCCATTGTAGTTTGAATTCACAGGAGCTGGGGGTGGAGTTCCTGGCTGAGACCCGTGAGTATCTGGGGGAAAAAACCTCACTCCATTGTAATTTGAATTCACAGAAGCTGGGGGTGGAGTTCCTGGCTGAGTCTTGTGAGTATCTGGGGGAAAAAACCTCACTGCATTGTAGTTTGAATTCACAGAAGCTGGGGGTGGAGTACCTGGCTGATACATGTGAGTATCTGGGGGAACAAACCTCACTCCATTTTATTTTGAATTCACAGAAGTTGGGGGTGGAGTTCCTGGCTTACACCTGTGAGTATCTGGGGAAAAAACCTCACTCCATTGTAGTTTGAATTCACAGAAGCTGGGGGTGGAGTTCCTGGCTGAGACCTGTGAGTATCTGTGGGGGGGGGGGGGAAACTTACTCCATTTTAGTTTCAATTCACAGAAGCTGGGGGTGGAGTTCCTGGCTGAGACCTGTGAGTGTCTGGGGAAAAAAACTCACTCCATTATAGTTTGAATTCTCAGAAGCTGGGGGTGGAGTTCCTGGCTGAGACCTGTGAGTATCTGGGGGAAAAAACTCACACCATTGTAGTTTGAATTCACAGAAGCTGGGGGTGGAGTTCCTGGCTTAGACCTGTGAGTATCTGGGGAAAAAACCTCACACCATTGTAGTTTGAATTCACAGAAGCTGGGGGTGGAGTTCCTGGCTTAGACCTGTGAGTATCTGGGGAAAAATACCTCACTCCATTGTAGTTTGAATTCACAGAAGCTGGGGGTGGAGTTCCTGGTTGAGACCTGTGAGTATCTGGGGTAAATAAAACCTCACACCATTGTAGTTTGAATTCAAAGAAGCTGGGGGTGGAGTTCCTGGCTGAGACTTGTGAGTATCTGGGGGAAAAAACCTCACTCCATTATAGTTTGAATTGACAGAAGCTGGGTGTGAAGATCCTGGCTGAGACATGTGAGTATCTGGGGAAAAAACCTCACACCATTGTAGTTTGAATTCACAGAAGCTGGGGGTGGAGTTCCTGGCTGGAACCTGTGAGTATCTGTGGGGGGAAAAACTTACTCCATTTTAGTTTGAATTCACAGAAGCTGGGGGTGGAGTTCCTGGCTGAGACCTGTGAGTGTCTGGGGAAAAAAACCTCACTCCATTATAGTTTGAATTCACAGAAGCTGGGGGTGGAGTTCCTGGCTGAGACCTGTGAGTATCTGTGTGGAAAAAAAACTTACTCCATTGTAGTTTGAATTCACAGAAGCTGGGGGTGGAGTTTCTGGCTGAGACCTGTGAGTATCTGGTGATGAAAACCTCACTCCATTGTAGTTTGAATTCACAGAAGCTGGGGGTGGAGTTCCTGGCTGAGACCTGTGAGTATCTGGGGGAAAAAACGTCACTCCATTGTAGTTTGAATTCACAGAAGCTGGGCGTGGAGTTCCTGGCTGAGACCTGTCCGTATCTGGGGGAAAAAACCTCACTTCACTGTAGTTTGAATTCACAGAAGCTGGGGGTGGAGTTCCTGGTTTAGGCCTGTGAGTGTCTGGGGAAAAAAACCTCACTCCATTATAGTTTGAATTCACAGAAGCTGGGGGTGGAGTTCCTGGCTGAGACCTGTGAGTATCTGGGGAAAAAACCTCACACCATTGTAGTTTGAATTCACAGAAGCTGGGGGTGGAGTTCCTGGCTGAGACTTGTGAGTATCTGGGGGAAAAAACCTCACTCCATTATAGTTTGAATTGACAGAAGCTGGGGGTGAAGATCCTGGCTGAGACATGTGAGTATCTGGGGAAAAAACCTCACACCATTGTAGTTTGAATTCACAGAAGCTGGGGGTGGAGTTCCTGGCTGGAACCTGTGAGTATCTGTGGGGGGAAAAACTTACTCCATTTTAGTTTGAATTCACAGAAGCTGGGGGTGGAGTTCCTGGCTGAGACCTGTGAGTGTCTGGGGAAAAAAAACCTCACTCCATTATAGTTTGAATTCACATAAGCTGGGGGTGGAGTTCCTGGCTGAGACCTGTGAGTATCTGTGTGGGAAAAAAACTTACTCCATTGTAGTTTGAATTCACAGAAGCTGGGGGTGGAGTTTCTGGCTGAGACCTGTAAGTATCTGGTGATAAAAACCTCTCTCCATTGTAGTTTGAATTCACAGAAGCTGGGGGTGGAGTTCCTGGCTGAGACCTGTGAGTATCTGGGGGAAAAAACGTCACTCCATTGTAGTTTGAATTCACAGAAGCTGGGCGTGGAGTTCCTGGCTGAGACCTGTCCGTATCTGGGGGAAAAAACCTCACTTCACTGTAGTTTGAATTCACAGAAGCTGGGGGTGGAGTTCCTGGTTTAGGCCTGTGAGTGTCTGGGGAAAAAAACCTCACTCCATTATAGTTTGAATTCACAGAACCTGGGGGTGGAGTTCCTGGCTGAGACCTGTGAGTATCTGGGGAAAAAACCTCACACCATTGTAGTTTGAATTCACAGAAGCTGGGGGTGGAGTTCCTGGCTTAGACCTGTGTGTATCTGGGGAAAAAAACCTCACTCCATTGTAGTTTGAATTCACAGAAGCTGGGGGTGGAGTTCCTGGCTGAGACCTGTGAGTATCTGGGGTAAAAAAACCTCACTCCATTGTAGTTTGAATTCACAGAAGCTGGGGGTGGAGTTCCTGGCTTAGACCTGTGAGTGTCTGGGGAAATAAAACCTCACTCCATTATAGTTTGAAATTAAAGGAGCTGGGGGTGGACTTCCTGACTGAGACCTGTGAGTATCTGTGGGGAAAACAACTCACTCCATTGTAGTTTGAATTCACAGGAGCTGGGGGTGGAGTTCCTGGCTGAGACTTGTGATTATCTGGGGGAAAAACCTCACTCCATTGTAGTTTGAATTCACAGAAGCTGGGGGTGAAGTTCCTGGCTGAGACCTGTGAGTATCTGGGGGGAAAAACGTCACTCCATTGTAGTTTGAATTCACAGAAGCTGGGCGTGGAGTTCCTGTCTGAGACCTGTCCGTATCTGGGGGAAAAAACCTCACTTCACTGTAGTTTGAATTCACAGAAGCTGGGGGTGGAGTTCCTGGTTTAGGCCTGTGAGTGTCTGGGGAAAAAAACCTCACTCCATTATAGTTTAAATTCACAGAAGCTGGGGGTGGAGTTCCTGGCTAAGACCTGTGAGTATCTGGGGAAAAAAACTCACACCATTGTAGTTTGAATTCACAGAAGCTGGGGGTGGAGTTCCTGGCTTAGACCTGTGAGTATCTGGGGAAAAAAACCTCACTCCATTGTAGTTTGAATTCACAGAAGCTGGGGGTGGAGTTCCTGGCTGAGACCTGTGAGTTTCTGGGGTAAAAAACCTCACTCCATTATAGTTTGAATTCACAGAAGCTGGGGGTGAAGTTCCTGGCTGAGACTTGTGAGTATCTGGGGGAACATAACCTCACTCCATTGTAGTTTGAATTCACAGAAGCTGGGGGTGGAGTTCCTGGCTTAGACCTGTGAGTGTCTGGGGAAAAAAACCTCACTCCATTATAGTTTGAAATTAAAGGAGCTGGGGGTGGACTTCCTGACTGAGACCTGTGAGTATCTGTGGGGAAAACAACTCACTCCATTGTAGTTTGAATTCACAGGAGCTGGGGGTGGAGTTCCTGGCTGAGACTTGTGAGTATCTGGGGGAAAAAACATCACTCCATTGTAGTTTGAATTCACAGAAGCTGGGGGTGAAGTTCCTGGCTGAGACTTGTGAGTATCTGGGGGAAAAAACCTTACTCCATTGTAGTTTGAATTCACAGAAGCTGGGGGTGGAGTTCCTGCCTGAAACCTGTGAGTATCTGGGGTAAAAAACCTCCCTCCATTGTAGTTTGAATTCACAGAAGCTGGGGGTGGAGTTCCTGGTTTAGACCTGTGAGTGTCTGGGGAAAAAAACCTCACTCCATTATAGTTTGAAATTAAAGAAGCTGGGGGTGGATTTCCTGACTGAGACCTGTGAGTATCTGTGGGGAAAAAAACTTACTCCATTGTAGTTTGAATTCATAGGAGCTGGGGGTGGAGTTCCTGGCTGAGACTTGTGAGTATCTGGGGTAAAAAAAACCTCACACCATTGTAGTTTGAATTCAAAGAAGCTGGGGGTGGAGTTCCTGGCTGAGACTTGTGAGTATCTGGGGGAAAAAACCTCACTCCATTATAGTTTGAATTGACAGAAGCTGGGGGTGAAGATCCTGGCTGAGACATGTGAGTATCTGGGGAAAAAACCTCACACCATTGTAGTTTGAATTCACAGAAGCTGGGGGTGGAGTTCCTGGCTGTAACCTGTGAGTATCTGTGGGGGGAAAAACTTACTCCATTTTAGTTTGAATTCACAGAAGCTGGGGGTGGAGTTCCTGGCTGAGACCTGTGAGTGTCTGGGGAAAAAAACCTCACTCCATTATAGTTTGAATTCACAGAAGCTGGGGGTGGAGTTCCTGGCTGAGACCTGTGAGTATCTGTGTGGAAAAAAAACTTACTCCATTGTAGTTTGAATTGACAGAAGCTGGGGGTGGAGTTTCTGGCTGAGACCTGTAAGTATCTGGTGATGAAAACCTCACTCCATTGTAGTTTGAATTCACAGAAGCTTGGGGTGGAGTTCCTGGCTGAGACTTGTGAGTATCTGGGGGAAAAAACCTCACTCCATTATAGTTTGAATTGACAGAAGCTGGGGGTGAAGATCCTGGCTGAGACATGTGAGTATCTGGGGAAAGAACCTCACACCATTGTAGTTTGAATTCACAGAAGCTGGGGGTGGAGTTCCTGGCTGGAACCTGTGAGTATCTGTGGGGGGAAAAACTTACTCCATTTTAGTTTGAATTCACAGAAGCTGGGGGTGGAGTTCCTGGCTGAGACCTGTGAGTGTCTGGGGAAAAAAACCTCACTCCATTATAGTTTGAATTCACAGAAGCTGGGGGTGGAGTTCCTGGCTGAGACCTGTGAGTATCTGTGTGGAAAAAAAACTTACTCCATTGTAGTTTGAATTCACAGAAGCTGGGGGTGGAGTTTCTGGCTGAGACCTGTAAGTATCTGGTGATGAAAACCTCACTCCATTGTAGTTTGAATTCACAGAAGCTGGGGGTGGAGTTCCTGGCTGAGACCTGTGAGTATCTGGGGGAAAAAACGTCACTCCATTGTAGTTTGAATTCACAGAAGCTGGGCGTGGAGTTCCTGGCTGAGACCTGTCCGTATCTGGGGGAAAAAACCTCACTTCACTGTAGTTTGAATTCACAGAAGCTGGGGGTGGAGTTCCTGGTTTAGGCCTGTGAGTGTCTGGGGAAAAAAACCTCACTCCATTATAGTTTGAATTCACAGAAGCTGGGGGTGGAGTTCCTGGCTGAGACCTGTGAGTATCTGGGGAAAAAACCTCACACCATTGTAGTTTGAATTCACAGAAGCTGGGGGTGGAGTTCCTGGCTTAGACCTGTGTGTATCTGGGGAAAAAAACCTCACTCCATTGTAGTTTGAATTCACAGAAGCTGGGGGTGGAGTTCCTGGCTGAGACCTGTGAGTATCTGGGGTAAAAAAACCTCACTCCATTGTAGTTTGAATTCACAGAAGCTGGGGTGGAGTTCCTGGCTGAGACTTGTGAGTATCTGGGGGAACAAAACCTCACTCCATTGTAGTTTGAATTCACAGAAGCTGGGGGTGGAGTTCCTGGCTTAGACCTGTGAGTGTCTGGGGAAATAAAACCTCACTCCATTATAGTTTGAAATTAAAGGAGCTGGGGGTGGACTTCCTGACTGAGACCTGTGAGTATCTGTGGGGAAAACAACTCACTCCATTGTAGTTTGAATTCACAGGAGCTGGGGGTGGAGTTCCTGGCTGAGACTTGTGATTATCTGGGGGAAAAACCTCACTCCATTGTAGTTTGAATTCACAGAAGCTGGGGGTGAAGTTCCTGGCTGAGACTTGTGAGTATCTGGGGGAAAAAACCTCACTCCATTGTAGTTTGAATTCACAGAAGCTGGGCGTGGAGTTCCTGGCTGAGACCTGTGAGTATCTGGGGTAAAAAAACCTCACTCCATTGTAGTTTGAATTCACAGAAGCTGGGGTGGAGTTCCTGGCTGATACCTGTGAGTATCTGGGGGAACAAACCTCACTCCATTGTAGTTTGAATTCACAGAAGCTGAAGGTGGAGTTCCTGGCTGTTACCTGTGAGTGTCTGGGGAAATAAAACCTCACTCCATTATAGTTTGAAATTAAAGGAGCTGGGGGTGGAGTTCCTGACTGAGACCTGTGAGTTTCTGTGATGAAAACAACTCACTCCATTGTAGTTTGAATTCACAGGAGCTGGGGGTGGAGTTCCTGGCTGAGACTTGTGATTATCTGGGGGAAAAACCTCACTCCATTGTAGTTTGAATTCACAGAAGCTGGGGGTGAAGTTCCTGGCTGAGACCTGTGAGTATCTGGGGGAAAAAACCTCACTTCACTGTAGTTTGAATTCACAGAAGCTGGGGGTGGAGTTCCTGGTTTAGGCCTGTGAGTGTCTGGGGAAAAAAACCTCACTCCATTATAGTTTGAATTCACAGAAGCTGGGGGTGGAGTTCCTGGCTGAGACCTGTGAGTATCTGTGTGGAAAAAAAACTTACTCCATTGTAGTTTGAATTCACAGAAGCTGGGGGTGGAGTTTCTGGCTGAGACCTGTGTGTATCTGGGGAAAAAAACCTCACTCCATTGTAGTTTGAATTCACAGAAGCTGGGGGTGGAGTTCCTGGCTGAGACCTGTGAGTATCTGGGGTAAAAAAACCTCACTCCATTGTAGTTTGAATTCACAGAAGCTGGGGTGGAGTTCCTGGCTGAGACTTGTGAGTATCTGGGGGAACAAAACCTCACTCCATTGTAGTTTGAATTCACAGAAGCTGGGGGTGGAGTTCCTGGCTTAGACCTGTGAGTGTCTGGGGAAATAAAACCTCACTCCATTATAGTTTGAAATTAAAGGAGCTGGGGGTGGACTTCCTGACTGAGACCTGTGAGTATCTGTGGGGAAAACAACTCACTCCATTGTAGTTTGAATTCACAGGAGCTGGGGGTGGAGTTCCTGGCTGAGACTTGTGATTATCTGGGGGAAAAACCTCACACCATTGTAGTTTGAATTCACAGAAGCTGGGGGTGAAGTTCCTGGCTGAGACCTGTGAGTATCTGGGGGGAAAAACGTCACTCCATTGTAGTTTGAATTCACAGAAGCTGGGCGTGGAGTTCCTGGCTGAGACCTGTGAGTATCTGGGGTAAAAAAACCTCACTCCATTGTAGTTTGAATTCACAGAAGCTGGGGTGGAGTTCCTGGCTGAGACTTGTGAGTATCTGGGGGAACAAAACCTCACTCCATTGTAGTTTGAATTCACAGAAGCTGGGGGTGGAGTTCCTGGCTTAGACCTGTGAGTGTCTGGGGAAATAAAACCTCACTCCATTATAGTTTGAAATTAAAGGAGCTGGGGGTGGACTTCCTGACTGAGACCTGTGAGTATCTGTGGGGAAAACAACTCACTCCATTGTAGTTTGAATTCACAGGAGCTGGGGGTGGAGTTCCTGGCTGAGACTTGTGATTATCTGGGGGAAAAACCTCACTCCATTGTAGTTTGAATTCACAGAAGCTGGGGGTGAAGTTCCTGGCTGAGACCTGTGAGTATCTGGGGGGAAAAACGTCACTCCATTGTAGTTTGAATTCACAGAAGCTGGGCGTGGAGTTCCTGTCTGAGACCTGTCCGTATCTGGGGGAAAAAACCTCACTTCACTGTAGTTTGAATTCACAGAAGCTGGGGGTGGAGTTCCTGGTTTAGGCCTGTGAGTGTCTGGGGAAAAAAACCTCACTCCATTATAGTTTAAATTCACAGAAGCTGGGGGTGGAGTTCCTGGCTGAGACCTGTGAGTATCTGGGGAAAAAAACTCACACCATTGTAGTTTGAATTCACAGAAGCTGGGGGTGGAGTTCCTGGCTGAGACTTGTGAGTATCTGGGGGAACAAAACCTCACTCCATTGTAGTTTGAATTCACAGAAGCTGGGGGTGGAGTTCCTGGCTTTGACCTGTGAGTGTCTGGGTAAAAAAACCTCACTCCATTATAGTTTGAAATTAAAGGAGCTGGGGGTGGACTTCCTGACTGAGACCTGTGAGTATCTGTGGGGAAAACAACTCACTCCATTGTAGTTTGAATTCACAGGAGCTGGGGGTGGAGTTCCTGGCTGAGACTTGTGAGTTTCTGGGGGAAAAAACATCACTCCATTGTAGTTTGAATTCACAGAAGCTGGGGGTGAAGTTCCTGCCTGAAACCTGTGAGTATCTGGGGTAAAAAACCTCCCTCCATTGTAGTTTGAATTCACAGAAGCTGGGGGTGGAGTTCCTGGTTTAGACCTGTGAGTGTCTGGGGAAAAAAACCTCACTCCATTATAGTTTGAAATTAAAGAAGCTGGGGGTGGATTTTCTGACTGAGACCTGTGAGTATCTGTGGGGAAAAAAACTTACTCCATTGTAGTTTGAATTCATAGGAGCTGGGGGTGGAGTTCCTGGCTGAGACTTGTGAGTATCTGGGGTAAAAAAAACCTCACACCATTGTAGTTTGAATTCAAAGAAGCTGGGGGTGGAGTTCCTGGCTGAGACTTGTGAGTATCTGGGGGAAAAAACCTCACTCCATTATAGTTTGAATTGACAGAAGCTGGGGGTGAAGATCCTGGCTGAGACATGTGAGTATCTGGGGAAAAAACCTCACACCATTGTAGTTTGAATTCACAGAAGCTGGGGGTGGAGTTCCTGGCTGTAACCTGTGAGTATCTGTGGGGGGAAAAACTTACTCCATTTTAGTTTGAATTCACAGAAGCTGGGGGTGGAGTTCCTGGCTGAGACCTGTGAGTGTCTGGGGAAAAAAACCTCACTCCATTATAGTTTGAATTCACAGAAGCTGGGGGTGGAGTTCCTGGCTGAGACCTGTCAGTATCTGTGTGGAAAAAAAACTTACTCCATTGTAGTTTGAATTGACAGAAGCTGGGGGTGGAGTTTCTGGCTGAGACCTGTGAGTATCTGGGGGAACAAAACCTCAATCCATTGTAGTTTGAATTAACAGAAGCTGGGGGTGGAGTTCCTGGCTGAGACCTGTGAGTATCTGGGGGAACAAAACCTCACTCCATTGTAGTTTGAATTCACAGAAGCTGGGCGTGGAGTTCCTGTCTGAGACCTGTCCGTATCTGGGGGAAAAAAACTCACTTCACTGTAGTTTGAATTCACAGAAGCTGGGGGTGGAGTTCCTGGTTTAGGCCTGTGAGTGTCTGGGGAAAAAAACCTCACTCCATTATAGTTTAAATTCACAGAAGCTGGGGGTGGAGTTCCTGGCTGAGACCTGTGAGTATCTGGGGAAAAAAACTCACACCATTGTAGTTTGAATTCACAGAAGCTGGGGGTGGAGTTCCTGGCTTAGACCTGTGAGTATCTGGGGAAAAAAACCTCACTCCATTGTAGTTTGAATTCACAGAAGCTGGGGGTGGAGTTCCTGGCTGAGACCTGTGAGTTTCTGGGGTAAAAAACCTCACTCCATTATAGTTTGAATTCACAGAAGCTGGGGGTGGAGTTCCTGGCTGAGACTTGTGAGTATCTGGGGGAACAAAACCTCACTCCATTGTAGTTTGAATTCACAGAAGCTGGGGGTGGAGTTCCTGGCTTAGACCTGTGAGTGTCTGGGTAAAAAAACCTCACTCCATTATAGTTTGAAATTAAAGGAGCTGGGGGTGGACTTCCTGACTGAGACCTGTGAGTATCTGTGGGGAAAACAACTCACTCCATTGTAGTTTGAATTCACAGGAGCTGGGGGTGGAGTTCCTGGCTGAGACTTGTGAGTATCTGGGGGAAAAAACATCACTCCATTGTAGTTTGAATTCACAGAAGCTGGGGGTGAAGTTCCTGGCTGAGACTTGTGAGTATCTGGGGGAAAAAACCTTACTCCATTGTAGTTTGAATTCACAGAAGCTGGGGGTGGAGTTCCTGCCTGAAACCTGTGAGTATCTGGGGTAAAAAACCTCCCTCCATTGTAGTTTGAATTCACAGAAGCTGGGGGTGGAGTTCCTGGTTTAGACCTGTGAGTGTCTGGGGAAAAAAACCTCACTCCATTATAGTTTGAAATTAAAGAAGCTGGGGGTGGATTTCCTGACTGAGACCTGTGAGTATCTGTGGGGAAAAAAACTTACTCCATTGTAGTTTGAATTCATAGGAGCTGGGGGTGGAGTTCCTGGCTGAGACTTGTGAGTATCTGGGGTAAAAAAAACCTCACACCATTGTAGTTTGAATTCAAAGAAGCTGGGGGTGGAGTTCCTGGCTGAGACTTGTGAGTATCTGGGGGAAAAAACCTCACTCCATTATAGTTTGAATTGACAGAAGCTGGGGGTGAAGATCCTGGCTGAGACATGTGAGTATCTGGGGAAAAAACCTCACACCATTGTAGTTTGAATTCACAGAAGCTGGGGGTGGAGTTCCTGGCTGTAACCTGTGAGTATCTGTGGGGGGAAAAACTTACTCCATTTTAGTTTGAATTCACAGAAGCTGGGGGTGGAGTTCCTGGCTGAGACCTGTGAGTGTCTGGGGAAAAAAACCTCACTCCATTATAGTTTGAATTCACAGAAGCTGGGGGTGGAGTTCCTGGCTGAGACCTGTGAGTATCTGTGTGGAAAAAAAACTTACTCCATTGTAGTTTGAATTGACAGAAGCTGGGGGTGGAGTTTCTGGCTGAGACCTGTGAGTATCTGGGGGAACAAAACCTCAATCCATTGTAGTTTGAATTCACAGAAGCTGGGGGTGGAGTTCCTGGCTGAGACCTGTGAGTATCTGGGGGAACAAAACCTCACTCCATTGTAGTTTGAATTCACAGAAGCTGGGCGTGGAGTTCCTGTCTGAGACCTGTCCGTATCTGGGGGAAAAAACCTCACTTCACTGTAGTTTGAATTCACAGAAGCTGGGGGTGGAGTTCCTGGTTTAGGCCTGTGAGTGTCTGGGGAAAAAAACCTCACTCCATTATAGTTTAAATTCACAGAAGCTGGGGGTGGAGTTCCTGGCTGAGACCTGTGAGTATCTGGGGAAAAAAACTCACACCATTGTAGTTTGAATTCACAGAAGCTGGGGGTGGAGTTCCTGGCTTAGACCTGTGAGTATCTGGGGAAAAAAACCTCACTCCATTGTAGTTTGAATTCACAGAAGCTGGGGGTGGAGTTCCTGGCTGAGACCTGTGAGTTTCTGGGGTAAAAAACCTCACTCCATTATAGTTTGAATTCACAGAAGCTGGGGGTGGAGTTCCTGGCTGAGACTTGTGAGTATCTGGGGGAACAAAACCTCACTCCATTGTAGTTTGAATTCACAGAAGCTGGGGGTGGAGTTCCTGGCTTAGACCTGTGAGTGTCTGGGTAAAAAAACCTCACTCCATTATAGTTTGAAATTAAAGGAGCTGGGGGTGGACTTCCTGACTGAGACCTGTGAGTATCTGTGGGGAAAACAACTCACTCCATTGTAGTTTGAATTCACAGGAGCTGGGGGTGGAGTTCCTGGCTGAGACTTGTGAGTATCTGGGGGAAAAAACATCACTCCATTGTAGTTTGAATTCACAGAAGCTGGGGGTGAAGTTCCTGGCTGAGACTTGTGAGTATCTGGGGGAAAAAACCTTACTCCATTGTAGTTTGAATTCACAGAAGCTGGGGGTGGAGTTCCTGCCTGAAACCTGTGAGTATCTGGGGTAAAAAACCTCCCTCCATTGTAGTTTGAATTCACAGAAGCTGGGGGTGGAGTTCCTGGTTTAGACCTGTGAGTGTCTGGGGAAAAAAACCTCACTCCATTATAGTTTGAAATTAAAGAAGCTGGGGGTGGATTTCCTGACTGAGACCTGTGAGTATCTGTGGGGAAAAAAACTTACTCCATTGTAGTTTGAATTCATAGGAGCTGGGGGTGGAGTTCCTGGCTGAGACTTGTGAGTATCTGGGGTAAAAAAAACCTCACACCATTGTAGTTTGAATTCAAAGAAGCTGGGGGTGGAGTTCCTGGCTGAGACTTGTGAGTATCTGGGGGAAAAAACCTCACTCCATTATAGTTTGAATTGACAGAAGCTGGGGGTGAAGATCCTGGCTGAGACATGTGAGTATCTGGGGAAAAAACCTCACACCATTGTAGTTTGAATTCACAGAAGCTGGGGGTGGAGTTCCTGGCTGTAACCTGTGAGTATCTGTGGGGGGGGGGAAAACTTACTCCATTTTAGTTTGAATTCACAGAAGCTGGGGGTGGAGTTCCTGGCTGAGACCTGTGAGTGTCTGGGGAAAAAAACCTCACTCCATTATAGTTTGAATTCACAGAAGCTGGGGGTGGAGTTCCTGGCTGAGACCTGTGAGTATCTGTGTGGAAAAAAAACTTACTCCATTGTAGTTTGAATTGACAGAAGCTGGGGGTGGAGTTTCTGGCTGAGACCTGTGAGTATCTGGGGGAACAAAACCTCAATCCATTGTAGTTTGAATTCACAGAAGCTGGGGGTGGAGTTCCTGGCTGAGACCTGTGAGTATCTGGGGGAACAAAACCTCAATCCATTGTAGTTTGAATTCACAGAAGCTGGGGGTGGAGTTCCTGGCTTAGACCTGTGAGTGTCTGGGGAAAAAAAACCTCACTCCATTATAGTTTGAAATTAAAGGAGCTGGGGGTGGACTTCCTGACTGAGACCTGTGAGTATCTGTGGGGAAAACAACTCACTCCATTGTAGTTTGAATTCACAGGAGCTGGGGGTGGAGTTCCTGGCTGAGACTTGTGATTATCTGGGGCAAAAACCTCACTCCATTGTAGTTTGAATTCACAGAAGCTGGGGGTGAAGTTCCTGGCTGAGACCTGTGAGTATCTGGGGGGAAAAACGTCACTCCATTGTAGTTTGAATTCACAGAAGCTGGGCGTGGAGTTCCTGGTTTAGGCCTGTGAGTGTCTGGGGAAAAAAACCTCACTCAATTATAGTTTAAATTCACAGAAGCTGGGGGTGGAGTTCCTGGCTGAGACCTGTGAGTATCTGGGGAAAAAAACTCACACCATTGTAGTTTGAATTCACAGAAGCTGGGGGTGGAGTTCCTGGCTTAGACCTGTGAGTATCTGGGGAAAAAAACCTCACTCCATTGTAGTTTGAATTCACAGAAGCTGGGGGTGGAGTTCCTGGCTGAGACCCGTGAGTATCTGGGGGAAAAAACCTCACTCCATTGTAATTTGAATTCACAGAAGCTGGGGGTGGAGTTCCTGGCTGAGACCTGTGAGTATCTGGGGGAACAAAACCTCACTCCATTGTAGTTTGAATTCACAGAAGCTGGGGTGCAGTTCCTGGTTTATACCTGTGAGTGTCTGGGGAAAAAAACCTCACTCCATTATAGTTTGAAATTAAAGGAGCTGGGGGTGGACTTCCTGACTGAGACCTGTGAGTATCTGTGTGGAAAAAAAACTTACTCCATTGTAGTTTGAATTCACAGGAGCTGGGGGTGGAGTTCCTGGCTGAGACCCGTGAGTATCTGGGGGAAAAAACCTCACTCCATTGTAATTTGAATTCACAGAAGCTGGGGGTGGAGTTCCTGGCTGAGTCTTGTGAGTATCTGGGGGAAAAAACCTCACTGCATTGTAGTTTGAATTCACAGAGGCTGTGGATGGAGTTTCTGGCTGAGACCTGTGAGTATCTGGTGAAGAAAACCTCACTCCATTGTAGTTTGAATTCACAGAAGCTGGGGGTAGAGTACCTGGCTGATACCTGTGAGTATCTGGGGGAACAAACCTCACTCCACTGTAGTTTGAATTCACAGAAGCTGGGGGTGGAGTTCCTGGCTGTTACCTGTGAGTATCTGGGGGAACAAAGCTCACTCCATTTTATTTTGAATTCACAGAAGTTGGGGGTGGAGTTCCTGGCTTACACCTGTGAGTATCTGGGGAAAAAACCTCACTCCATTATAGTTTGAATTTACAGAAGCTGGGGGTGGAGTTCCTGGCTTAGACCTGTGTGTATCTGTGGAAAAAACCTCACACCATTGTAGTTTGAATTCACAGAAGCTGTGGGTGGAGTTCCTGGCTGAGACCTGTGAGTATCTGGGGAAAAAAACCTCACTCCGTTGTAGTTTGAATTCACAGAAGCTGGGGGTGGAGTTCCTGGCTGAGACCTGTGAGTATCTGGCGTAAAAAACCTCACTCCATTGTAGTTTGAATTCACAGAAGCTGGGGGTGGAGTTCCTGGTTTAGACATGTGAGTGTCTGGGAAAAAAAACCTCACTCCATTATAGTTTGAAATTAAAGGAGCTGGGGGTGGACTTCCTGACTGAGACCTGTGAGTATCTGTGGGGAAAAAAACTTACTCCATTGTAGTTTGAATTCACAGAAGCTGGGGGTGGAGTTTCTGGCTGAGACCTGTAAGTATCTGGTGATGAAAACCTCACTCCATTGTAGTTTGAATTCACAGAAGCTGGGGGTGGAGTTCCTGGCTGAGACTTGTGAGTATCTGGGGGAACAAAACCTCACTCCATTGTAGTTTGAATTCACAGAAGGTGGGGTGCAGTTCCTGGTTTAGACCTGTGAGTGTCTGGGGAAAAAAACCTCACTCCATTATAGTTTGAAATTAAAGGAGCTGGGGGTGGACTTCCTGACTGAGACCTGTGAGTATCTGTGTGGAAAAAAACTTACTCCATTGTAGTTTGAATTCACAGGAGCTGGGGGTGGAGTTCCTGGCTGAGACCCGTGAGTATCTGGGGGAAAAAACCTCACTCCATTGTAATTTGAATTCACAGAAGCTGGGGGTGGAGTTCCTGGCTGAGACCTGTGAGTATCTGGGGGAAAAAACCTCACTCCATTGTAGTTTGAATTCACAGAAGCTGGGCGTGGAGTTCCTAGCTGAGACCTGTCCGTATCTGGGGGAAAAAACCTCACTCCATTGTAGTTTGAATTCACAGAAGCTGGGGTGCAGTTCCTGGTTTATACCTGTGAGTGTCTGGGGAAAAAAACCTCACTCCATTATAGTTTGAAATTAAAGGAGCTGGGGGTGGACTTCCTGACTGAGACCTGTGAGTATCTGTGTGGAAAAAAAACTTACTCCATTGTAGTTTGAATTCACAGGAGCTGGGGGTGGAGTTCCTGGCTGAGACCCGTGAGTTTCTGGGGGAAAAAACCTCACTCCATTGTAATTTGAATTCACAGAAGCTGGGGGTGGAGTTCCTGGCTGAGTCTTGTGAGTATCTGGGGGAAAAAACCTCACTGCATTGTAGTTTGAATTCACAGAGGCTGTGGATGGAGTTTCTGGCTGACACCTGTGAGTATCTGGTGAAGAAAACCTCACTCCATTGTAGTTTGAATTCACAGAAGCTGGGGGTAGAGTACCTGGCTGATACCTGTGAGTATCTGGGGGAACAAACCTCACTCCACTGTAGTTTGAATTCACAGAAGCTGGGGGTGGAGTTCCTGGCTGTTACCTGTGAGTATCTGGGGGAACAAAGCTCACTCCATTTTATTTTGAATTCACAGAAGTTGGGGGTGGAGTTCCTGGCTTACACCTGTGAGTATCTGGGGAAAAAACCTCACTCCATTATAGTTTGAATTCACAGAAGCTGGGGGTGGAGTTCCTGGCTTAGACCTGTGAGTATCTGGCGTAAAAAACCTCACTCCATTGTAGTTTGAATTCACAGAAGCTGGGGGTGGAGTTCCTGGTTTAGACATGTGAGTATCTGGGAAAAAAAACCTCACTCCATTATAGTTTGAAATTAAAGGAGCTGGGGGTGGACTTCCTGACTGAGACCTGTGAGTATCTGTGGGGAAAAAAACTTACTCCATTGTAGTTTGAATTCACAGAAGCTGGGGGTGGAGTTTCTGGCTGAGACCTGCAAGTATCTGGTGATGAAAACCTCACTCCATTGTAGTTTGAATTCACAGAAGCTGGGGGTGGAGTTCCTGGCTGAGACTTGTGAGTATCTGGGAGAACAAAACCTCACTCCATTGTAGTTTGAATTCACAGAAGGTGGGGTGCAGTTCCTGGTTTAGACCTGTGAGTGCCTGGGGAAAAAAACCTCACTCCATTATAGTTTGAAATTAAAGGAGCTGGGGGTGGACTTCCTGACTGAGACCTGTGAGTATCTGTGTGGAAAAAAACTTACTCCATTGTAGTTTGAATTCACAGGAGCTGGGGGTGGAGTTCCTGGCTGAGACCCGTGAGTATCTTTGGGAAAAAACCTCACTCCATTGTAATTTGAATTCACAGAAGCTGGGGGTGGAGTTCCTGGCTGAGACCTGTGAGTATCTGGGGGAACAAAACCTCACTCCATTGTAGTTTGAATTCACAGAAGCTGGGGTGCAGTTCCTGGTTTAGACCTGTGAGTGTCTGGGGAAAAAAACCTCACTCCATTATAGTTTGAAATTAAAGGAGCTGGGGGTGGACTTCCTGACTGAGACCTGTGAGTATCTGTGTGGAAAAAAAACTTACTCCATTGTAGTTTGAATTCACAGGAGCTGGGGGTGGAGTTCCTGGCTGAGACCCGTGAGTATCTGGGGGAAAAAACCTCACTCCATTGTAATTTGAATTCACAGAAGCTGGGGGTGGAGTTCCTGGCTGAGTCTTGTGAGTATCTGGGGGAAAAAACCTCACTGCATTGTAGTTTGAATTCACAGAGGCTGTGGATGGAGTTTCTGGCTGAGACCTGTGAGTATCTGGTGAAGAAAACCTCACTCCATTGTAGTTTGAATTCACAGAAGCTGGGGGTAGAGTACCTGGCTGATACCTGTGAGTATCTGGGGGAACAAACCTCACTCCACTGTAGTTTGAATTCACAGAAGCTGGGGGTGGAGTTCCTGGCTGTTACCTGTGAGTATCTGGGGGAACAAAGCTCACTCCATTTTATTTTGAATTCACAGAAGTTGGGGGTGGAGTTCCTGGCTTACACCTGTGAGTATCTGGAGAAAAAACCTCACTCCATTATAGTTTGAATTCACAGAAGCTGGGGGTGGAGTTCCTGGCTTAGACCTGTGTGTATCTGTGGAAAAAACCTCACACCATTGTAGTTTGAATTCACAGAAGCTGTGGGTGGAGTTCCTGGCTTAGACCTGTGAGTATCTGGGGAAAAAAACCTCACTCCATTGTAGTTTGAATTCACAGAAGCTGGGGGTGGAGTTCCTGGTTTAGACATGTGAGTGTCTGGGGAAAAAATCCTCACTCCATTATAGTTTGAAATTAAAGGAGCTGGGGGTGGACTTCCTGACTGAGACCTGTGAGTATCTGTGGGGAAAAAAACTTACTCCATTGTAGTTTGAATTCACAGAAGCTGGGGGTGGAGTTTCTGGCTGAGACCTGTAAGTATCTGGTGATGAAAACCTCACTCCATTGTAGTTTGAATTCACAGAAGCTGGGGGTGGAGTTCCTGGCTGAGACTTGTGAGTATCTGGGGGAACAAAACCTCACTCCATTGTAGCTTGAATTCACAGAAGGTGGGGTGCAGTTCCTGGTTTAGACCTGTGAGTGTCTGGGGAAAAAACCTCACTCCATTATAGTTTGAAATTAAAGGAGCTGGGGGTGGACTTCCTGACTGAGACCTGTGAGTATCTGTGTGGAAAAAAAACTTACTCCATTGTAGTTTGAATTCACAGAAGCTGGGGGAGGAGTTCCTGGTTTAGGCCTGTGAGTGTCTGGGGGAAAAAACCTCACTCCATTGTAATTTGAATTCACAGAAGCTGGGGGTGGAGTTCCTGGCTGAGACCTGTGAGTATCTGGGGGAACAAAACCTCACTCCATTGTAGTTTGAATTCACAGAAGCTGGGGTGCAGTTCCTGGTTTAGACCTGTGAGTGTCTGGGGAAAAAACCTCACTCTATTATAGTTTGAAATTAAAGGAGCTGGGGGTGGACTTCCTGACTGAGACCTGTGAGTATCTGTGTGGAAAAAAAAACTTACTCCATTGTAGTTTGAATTCACAGGAGCTAGGAGTGGAGTTCCTGGCTGAGACCCGTGAGTATCTGGGGGAAAAATCTCACTCCATTGTAATTTGAATTCACAGAAGCTGGGGGTGGAGTTCCTGACTGAGACCTGTGAGTATCTGTGGGGAAAAAAACTTACTCCATTTTTTTTTGAATTCACAGAAGTTGGGGGTGGAGTTCCTGGCTTACACCTGTGAGTATCTGGGGAAAAAACCTCACTCCATTGTAGTTTGAATTCACAGAAGCTGGGGGTGGAGTTCCTGGCTGAGACCTGTAAGTATCTGGGGAAAAAACCTCACTCCATTGTAGTTTGAATTCACAGAAGCTGGGGGTGGAGTTCCTGGCTGAGACCTGTGAGTGTCTGCGGGAAAAAAACTTACTCCATTGTAGTTTGAATTCATAGAAGCTTGGGGTGGAGTTCCTGGCTGAGACCTGTGAGTATCTGGGGGAACAAAACCTCACTCCATTGTAGTTTGAATTCACAGAAGCTGGGGTGCAGTTCCTGGTTTATACCTGTGAGTGTCTGGGGAAAAAAACCTCACTCTATTATAGTTTGAAATTAAAGGAGCTGGGGGTGGACTTCCTGACTGAGACCTGTGAGTATCTGTGTGGAAAAAAAAACTTACTCCATTGTAGTTTGAATTCACAGGAGCTAGGAGTGGAGTTCCTGGCTGAGACCCGTGAGTATCTGGGGGAAAAATCTCACTCCATTGTAATTTGAATTCACAGAAGCTGGGGGTGGAGTTCCTGACTGAGACCTGTGAGTATCTGTGGGGAAAAAAACTTACTCCATTTTTTTTTGAATTCACAGAAGTTGGGGGTGGAGTTCCTGGCTTACACCTGTGAGTATCTGGGGAAAAAACCTCACTCCATTGTAGTTTGAATTCACAGAAGCTGGGGGTGGAGTTCCTGGCTGAGACCTGTAAGTATCTGGGGAAAAAACCTCACTCCATTGTAGTTTGAATTCACAGAAGCTGGGGGTGGAGTTCCTGGCTGAGACCTGTGAGTGTCTGCGGGAAAAAAACTTACTCCATTGTAGTTTGAATTCATAGAAGCTTGGGGTGGAGTTCCTGGCTGAGACTTGTGAGTATCTGGGGGAACAAAACCTCACTCCATTGTAGTTTGAATTCACAGAAACTGGGGTGCAGTTCCTGGTTTAGACCTGTGAGTGTCTGGGGAAAAAAACCTCACTCCATTATAGTTTGAAATTAAAGGAGCTGGGGGTGGACTTCCTGACTGAGACCTGTGAGTATCTGTGTGGAAAAAAAACTTACTCCATTGTAGTTTGAATTCACAGGAGCTGGGGGTGGAGTTTCTGGCTGAGACCCGTGAGTATCTGGGGGAAAAAACCTCACTCCATTGTAATTTGAATTCACAGAAGCTGGGGGTGGAGTTCCTGGCTGAGACCTGTGAGTATCTGGGGGAACAAAACCTCACTCCATTGTAGTTTGAATTCACAGAAGCTGGGGTGCAGTTCCTGGTTTAGACCTGTGAGTGTCTGGGGAAAAAACCTCACTCTATTATAGTTTGAAATTAAAGGAGCTGGGGGTGGACTTCCTGACTGAGACCTGTGAGTATCTGTGTGGAAAAAAAACTTACTCCATTGTAGTTTGAATTCACAGGAGCTAGGAGTGGAGTTCCTGGCTGAGACCCGTGAGTATCTGGGGGAAAAATCTCACTCCATTGTAATTTGAATTCACAGAAGCTGGGGGTGGAGTTCCTGACTGAGACCTGTGAGTATCTGTGGGGAAAAAAACTTACTCCATTTTTTTTTGAATTCACAGAAGTTGGGGGTGGAGTTCCTGGCTTACACCTGTGAGTATCTGGGGAAAAAACCTCACTCCATTGTAGTTTGAATTCACAGAAGCTGGGGGTGGAGTTCCTGGCTGAGACCTGTAAGTATCTGGGGAAAAAACCTCACTCCATTGTAGTTTGAATTCACAGAAGCTGGGGGTGGAGTTCCTGGCTGAGACCTGTGAGTGTCTGCGGGAAAAAAACTTACTCCATTGTAGTTTGAATTCATAGAAGCTTGGGGTGGAGTTCCTGGCTGAGACTTGTGAGTATCTGGGGGAACAAAACCTCACTCCATTGTAGTTTGAATTCACAGAAACTGGGGTGCAGTTCCTGGTTTAGACCTGTGAGTGTCTGGGGAAAAAAACCTCACTCCATTATAGTTTGAAATTAAAGGAGCTGGGGGTGGACTTCCTGACTGAGACCTGTGAGTATCTGTGTGGAAAAAAAACTTACTCCATTGTAGTTTGAATTCACAGGAGCTGGGGGTGGAGTTCCTGGCTGAGACCCGTGAGTATCTGGGGGAAAAAACCTCACTCCATTGTAATTTGAATTCACAGAAGCTGGGGGTGGAGTTCCTGGCTGAGTCTTGTGAGTATCTGGGGGAAAAAACCTCACTGCATTGTAGTTTGAATTCACAGAGGCTGTGGATGGAGTTTCTGGCTGAGACCTGTGAGTATCTGGTGAAGAAAACCTCACTCCATTGTAGTTTGAATTCACAGAAGCTGGGGGTAGAGTACCTGGCTGATACCTGTGAGTATCTGGGGGAACAAACCTCACTCCACTGTAGTTTGAATTCACAGAAGCTGGGGGTGGAGTTCCTGGCTGTTACCTGTGAGTATCTGGGGGAACAAAGCTCACTCCATTTTATTTTGAATTCACAGAAGTTGGGGGTGGAGTTCCTGGCTTACACCTGTGAGTATCTGGGGAAAAAACCTCACTCCATTATAGTTTGAATTCACAGAAGCTGGGGGTGGAGTTCCTTGCTTAGACCTGTGTGTATCTGTGGAAAAAACCTCACACCATTGTAGTTTGAATTCACAGAAGCTGTGGGTGGAGTTCCTGGCTAAGACCTGTGAGTATCTGGGGAAAAAACCTCACTCCATTGTAGTTTGAATTCACAGAAGCTGGGGGTGGAGTTCCTGGCTGAGACCTGTGAGTATCTGGCGTAAAAAACCTCACTCCATTGTAGTTTGAATTCACAGAAGCTGGGGGTGGAGTTCCTGGTTTAGACATGTGAGTATCTGGGGGAACAAAGCTCACTCCATTTTATTTTGAATTCACAGAAGTTGGGGGTGGAGTTCCTGGCTTACACCTGTGAGTATCTGGGGAAAAAACCTCACTCCATTATAGTTTGAATTCACAGAAGCTGGGGGTGGAGTTCCTGGCTTAGACCTGTGTGTATCTGTGGAAAAAACCTCACACCATTGTAGTTTGAATTCACAGAAGCTGTGGGTGGAGTTCCTGGCTTAGACCTGTGAGTATCTGGGGAAAAAAACCTCACTCCATTGTAGTTTGAATTCACAGAAGCTGGGGGTGGAGTTCCTGGTTTAGACATGTGAGTGTCTGGGGAAAAAATCCTCACTCCATTATAGTTTGAAATTAAAGGAGCTGGGGGTGGACTTCCTGACTGAGACCTGTGAGTATCTGTGTGGAAAAAAAACTTACTCCATTGTAGTTTGAATTCACAGGAGCTGGGGGTGGAGTTTCTGGCTGAGACCCGTGAGTATCTGGGGGAAAAAACCTCACTCCATTGTAATTTGAATTCACAGAAGCTGGGGGTGGAGTTCCTGGCTGAGACCTGTGAGTATCTGGGGGAACAAAACCTCACTCCATTGTAGTTTGAATTCACAGAAGCTGGGGTGCAGTTCCTGGTTTAGACCTGTGAGTGTCTGGGGAAAAAACCTCACTCTATTATAGTTTGAAATTAAAGGAGCTGGGGGTGGACTTCCTGACTGAGACCTGTGAGTATCTGTGTGGAAAAAAAACTTACTCCATTGTAGTTTGAATTCACAGGAGCTAGGAGTGGAGTTCCTGGCTGAGACCCGTGAGTATCTGGGGGAAAAATCTCACTCCATTGTAATTTGAATTCACAGAAGCTGGGGGTGGAGTTCCTGACTGAGACCTGTGAGTATCTGTGGGGAAAAAAACTTACTCCATTTTTTTTTGAATTCACAGAAGTTGGGGGTGGAGTTCCTGGCTTACACCTGTGAGTATCTGGGGAAAAAACCTCACTCCATTGTAGTTTGAATTCACAGAAGCTGGGGGTGGAGTTCCTGGCTGAGACCTGTAAGTATCTGGGGAAAAAACCTCACTCCATTGTAGTTTGAATTCACAGAAGCTGTGGGTGGAGTTCCTGGCTGAGACCTGTGAGTGTCTGCGGGAAAAAAACTTACTCCATTGTAGTTTGAATTCATAGAAGCTTGGGGTGGAGTTCCTGGCTGAGACTTGTGAGTATCTGGGGGAACAAAACCTCACTCCATTGTAGTTTGAATTCACAGAAACTGGGGTGCAGTTCCTGGTTTAGACCTGTGAGTGTCTGGGGAAAAAAACCTCACTCCATTATAGTTTGAAATTAAAGGAGCTGGGGGTGGACTTCCTGACTGAGACCTGTGAGTATCTGTGTGGAAAAAAAACTTACTCCATTGTAGTTTGAATTCACAGGAGCTGGGGGTGGAGTTCCTGGCTGAGACCCGTGAGTATCTGGGGGAAAAAACCTCACTCCATTGTAATTTGAATTCACAGAAGCTGGGGGTGGAGTTCCTGGCTGAGTCTTGTGAGTATCTGGGGGAAAAAACCTCACTGCATTGTAGTTTGAATTCACAGAGGCTGTGGATGGAGTTTCTGGCTGAGACCTGTGAGTATCTGGTGAAGAAAACCTCACTCCATTGTAGTTTGAATTCACAGAAGCTGGGGGTAGAGTACCTGGCTGATACCTGTGAGTATCTGGGGGAACAAACCTCACTCCACTGTAGTTTGAATTCACAGAAGCTGGGGGTGGAGTTCCTGGCTGTTACCTGTGAGTATCTGGGGGAACAAAGCTCACTCCATTTTATTTTGAATTCACAGAAGTTGGGGGTGGAGTTCCTGGCTTACACCTGTGAGTATCTGGGGAAAAAACCTCACTCCATTATAGTTTGAATTCACAGAAGCTGGGGGTGGAGTTCCTGGCTTAGACCTGTGTGTATCTGTGGAAAAAACCTCACACCATTGTAGTTTGAATTCACAGAAGCTGTGGGTGGAGTTCCTGGCTAAGACCTGTGAGTATCTGGGGAAAAAACCTCACTCCATTGTAGTTTGAATTCACAGAAGCTGGGGGTGGAGTTCCTGGCTGAGACCTGTGAGTATCTGGCGTAAAAAACCTCACTCCATTGTAGTTTGAATTCACAGAAGCTGGGGGTGGAGTTCCTGGTTTAGACATGTGAGTGTCTGGGGAAAAAAACCTCACTCCATTATAGTTTGAAATTAAAGGAGCTGGGGGTGGACTTCCTGACTGAGACCTGTGAGTATCTGTGGGGGAAAAAACTTACTCCATTGTAGTTTGAATTCACAGAAGCTGGGGGTGGAGTTTCTGGCTGAGACTTGTGAGTATCTGGGGGAACAAAACCTCACTCCATTGTAGCTTGAATTCACAGAAGGTGGGGTGCAGTTCCTGGTTTAGACCTGTGAGTGTCTGGGGAAAAAAACCTCACTCCATTATAGTTTGAAATTAAAGGAGCTGGGGGTGGACTTCCTGACTGAGACCTGTGAGTATCTGTGTGGAAAAAAAACTTACTCCATTGTAGTTTGAATTCACAGGAGCTGGGGGTGGAGTTTCTGGCTGAGACCCGTGAGTATCTGGGGGAAAAAACCTCACTCCATTGTAATTTGAATTCACAGAAGCTGGGGGTGGAGTTCCTGGCTGAGACCTGTGAGTATCTGGGGGAACAAAACCTCACTCCATTGTAGTTTGTATTCACAGAAGCTGGGGTGCAGTTCCTGGTTTAGACCTGTGAGTGTCTGGGGAAAAAACCTCACTCTATTATAGTTTGAAATTAAAGGAGCTGGGGGTGGACTTCCTGACTGAGACCTGTGAGTATCTGTGTGGAAAAAAAACTTACTCCATTGTAGTTTGAATTCACAGGAGCTAGGAGTGGAGTTCCTGGCTGAGACCCGTGAGTATCTGGGGGGAAAATCTCACTCCATTGTAATTTGAATTCACAGAAGCTGGGGGTGGAGTTCCTGACTGAGACCTGTGAGTATCTGTGGGGAAAAAAACTTACTCCATTTTATTTTGAATTCACAGAAGTTGGGGGTGGAGTTCCTGGCTTACACCTGTGAGTATCTGGGGAAAAAACCTCACTCCATTGTAGTTTGAATTCACAGAAGCTGGGGGTGGAGTTCCTGGCTGAGACCTGTAAGTATCTGGGGAAAAAACCTCACTCCATTGTAGTTTGAATTCACAGAAGCTGGGGGTGGAGTTCCTGGCTGAGACCTGTGAGTGTCTGCGGGAAAAAAACTTACTCCATTGTAGTTTGAATTCATAGAAGCTTGGGGTGGAGTTCCTGGCTGAGACTTGTGAGTATCTGGGGGAACAAAACCTCACTCCATTGTAGTTTGAATTCACAGAAACTGGGGTGCAGTTCCTGGTTTAGACCTGTGAGTGTCTGGGGAAAAAAACCTCACTCCATTATAGTTTGAAATTAAAGGAGCTGGGGGTGGACTTCCTGACTGAGACCTGTGAGTATCTGTGTGGAAAAAAAACTTACTCCATTGTAGTTTGAATTCACAGGAGCTGGGGGTGGAGTTCCTGGCTGAGACCCGTGAGTATCTGGGGGAAAAAACCTCACTCCGTTGTAATTTGAATTCACAGAAGCTGGGGGTGGAGTTCCTGGCTGAGTCTTGTGAGTATCTGGGGGAAAAAACCTCACTGCATTGTAGTTTGAATTCACAGAGGCTGTGGATGGAGTTTCTGGCTGAGACCTGTGAGTATCTGGGGGAACAAAACCTCACTCCATTGTAGTTTGAATTCACAGAAGCTGGGGGTGGAGTTCCTGGCTGAGACTTGTGAGTATCTGGGGGAACAAAACCTCACTCCATTGTAGTTTGAATTCACAGAAGCTGGGGGTGGAGTTTCTGGCTGAGACCTGTAAGTATCTGGTGATGAAAACCTCACTCCATTGTAGTTTGAATTCACAGAAGCTGGGGGTGGAGTTCCTGGCTGAGACTTGTGAGTATCTGGGGGAACAAAACCTCACTCCATTGTAGCTTGAATTCACAGAAGGTGGGGTGCAGTTCCTGGTTTAGACCTGTGAGTGTCTGGGGAAAAAAACCTCACTCCATTATAGTTTGAAATTAAAGGAGCTGGGGGTGGACTTCCTGACTGAGACCTGTGAGTATCTGTGTGGAAAAAAAACTTACTCCATTGTAGTTTGAATTCACAGGAGCTGGGGGTGGAGTTCCTGGCTGAGACCCGTGAGTATCTGGGGGAAAAAACCTCACTCCATTGTAATTTCAATTCACAGAAGCTGGGGGTGGAGTTCCTGGCTGAGACCTGTGAGTATCTGGGGGAACAAAACCTCACTCCATTGTAGTTTGAATTCACAGAAGCTGGGGTGCAGTTCCTGGTTTAGACCTGTGAGTGTCTGGGGAAAAAGCCTCACTCTATTATAGTTTGAAATTAAAGGAGCTGGGGGTGGACTTCCTGACTGAGACCTGTGAGTATCTGTGTGGAAAAAAAACTTACTCCATTGTAGTTTGAATTCACAGGAGCTAGGAGTGGAGTTCCTGGCTGAGACCCGTGAGTATCTGGGGGAAAAAACCTCACTCCATTGTAATTTGAATTCACAGAAGCTGGGGGTGGAGTTCCTGACTGAGACCTGTGAGTATCTGTGGGGAAAAAAACTTACTCCATTTTATTTTGAATTCACAGAAGTTGGGGGTGGAGTTCCTGGCTTACACCTGTGAGTATCTGGGGAAAAAACCTCACTCCATTGTAGTTTGAATTCACAGAAGCTGGGGGTGGAGTTCCTGGCTGAGTCTTGTGAGTATCTGGGGGAAAAAACCTCACTGCATTGTAGTTTGAATTCACAGAGGCTGTGGATGGAGTTTCTGGCTGAGACCTGTGAGTATCTGGTGAAGAAAACCTCACTCCATTGTAGTTTGAATTCACAGAAGCTGGGGGTGGAGTACCTGGCTGATACATGTGAGTATCTGGGGGAACAAACCTCACTCCATTTTATTTTGAATTCACAGAAGTTGGGGGTGGAGTTCCTGGCTTACACCTGTGAGTATCTGGGGAAAAAACCTCACTCCATTGTAGTTTGAATTCACAGAAGCTGGGGGTGGAGTTCCTGGCTGAGACTTGTGAGTATCTGGGGGAACAAAACCTCACTCCATTGTAGTTTGAATTCACAGAAGCTGGGGGTGGAGTTCCTGGCTTAGACCTGTGAGTATCTGGGGGGGAAAACGTCACTCCATTGTAGTTTGAATTCACAGAAGCTGGGCGTGGAGTTCCTGGCTGAGACCTGTCCGTATCTGGGGGAAAAAACCTCACTTCACTGTAGTTTGAATTCAAAGAAGCTGGGGGTGGAGTTCCTGGTTTAGGCCTGTGAGTGTCTGGGGAAAAAAACCTCACTCCATTATAGTTTAAATTCACAGAAGCTGGGGGTGGAATTCCTGGCTGAGACCTGTGAGTATCTGGGGAAAAAAACTCAAACCATTGTAGTTTGAATTCACAGAAGCTGGGGGTGGAGTTCCTGGCTTAGACCTGTGAGTATCTGGGGAAAAAAACCTCACTCCATTGTAGTTTGAATTCACAGAAGCTGGGGGTGGAGTTCCTGGCTGAGACCTGTGAGTTTCTGTGGTAAAACACCTCACTCCATTGTAGTTTGAATTCACAGAAGCTGGGGGTGGAGTTCCTGGCTGAGACTTGTGAGTATCTGGGGGAACAAAACCTCACTCCATTGTAGTTTGAATTCACAGAAGCTGGGGGTGGAGTTCCTGGCTTAGACCTGTGAGTGTCTGGGGAAAAAAACCTCACTCCATTATAGTTTGAAATTATAGGAGCTGGGGGTGGACTTCCTGACTGAGACCTGTGAGTATCTGTGGGGAAAACAACTCACTCCATTGTAGTTTGAATTCACAGGAGCTGGGGGTGGAGTTCCTGGCTGAGACCTGTGAGTATCTGTGGGGAAAAAAACTCACTCCATTGTAGTTTGAATTCACAGGAGCTGGGGGTGGAGTTTCTGGCTGAGACCTGTGAGTATCTGGTGAAGAAAACCTCACTCCATTGTAGTTTGAATTCACAGGAGCTGGGGGTAGAGTACCTGGCTGATACCTGTGAGTATCTGGGGGAACAAACCTCACTCCATTGTAGTTTGAATTCACAGAAGCTGGGGGTGGAGTTCCTGGCTGTTACCTGTGAGTATCTGGGGGAACAAAGCTCACTCCATTTTATTTTGAATTCACAGAAGTTGGGGGTGGAGTTCCTGGCTTACACCTGTGAGTATCTGGGGAAAAAACCTCACTCCATTATAGATTGAATTCACAGAAGCTGGGGGTGGAGTTCCTGGCTGAGACCTGTGAGTATCTGTTGAAAAAACCTCACACCATTGTAGTTTGAATTCACCGAAGCTGTGGTTGGAGTTCCTGGCTTAGACCTGTGAGTATCTGGGGAAAAAAACCTCACTCCATTGTAGTTTGAATTCACAGAAGCTGGGGGTGGAGTTCCTGGCTGAGACCTGTGAGTATCTGGGGTAAAAAATCTCACTCCATTGTAGTTTGAATTCACAGAAGCTTGGGGTGGAGTTCCTGGTTTAGACATGTGAGTGTCTTGGGAAAAAACCTCACTCCATTATAGTTTGAAATTAAAGGAGCTGGGGGTGGACTTCCTGACTGAGACCTGTGAGTATCTGTGGGGAAAACAACTCACTCCATTGTAGTTTGAATTCACAGGAGCTGGGGGTGGAGTTCCTGGCTGAGACTTGTGATTATCTGGGGGAAAAACCTCACTTCACTGTAGTTTGAATTCACAGAAACTGGGGGTGGAGTTCCTGGTTTAGGCCTGTGAGTGTCTGGGGAAAAAAACCTCACTCCATTATAGTTTAAATTCACAGAAGCTGGGGGTGGAGTTCCTGGCTGAGACCTGTGAGTATCTGGGGAAAAAAACTCACACCATTGTAGTTTGAATTCACAGAAGCTGGGGGTGGAGTTCCTGGCTTAGACCTGTGAGTATCTGGGGAAAAAAACCTCACTCCATTGTAGTTTGAATTCACAGAAGCTGGGGGTGGAGTTCCTGGCTGAGACCTGTGAGTTTCTGGGGTAAAAAACCTCACTCCATTGTAGTTTGAATTCACAGAAGCTGGGGGTGGAGTTCCTGGCTGAGACTTGTGAGTATCTGGGGGAACAAAACCTCACTCCATTGTAGTTTGAATTCACAGAAGCTGGGGGTGGAGTTCCTGGCTTAGACCTGTGAGTGTCTGGGGAAAAAAACCTCACTCCATTATAGTTTGAAATTAAAGGAGCTGGGGGTGGACTTCCTGACTGAGACCTGTGAGTATCTGTGGGGAAAACAACTCACTCCATTGTAGTTTGAATTCACAGGAGCTGGGGGTGGAGTTCCTGGCTGAGACTTGTGAGTATCTGGGGGAAAAAAACATCACTCCATTGTAGTTTGAATTCACAGAAGCTGGGGGTGAAGTTCCTGGCTGAGACTTGTGAGTATCTGGGGGAAAAAACCTCACTCCATTGTAGTTTGAATTCACAGAAGCTGTGGGTGGAGTTTCTGGCTGAGACCTGTGAGTATCTGGTGAAGAAAACCTCACTCCATTGTAGTTTGAATTCACAGAAGCTGGGGGTAGAGTACCTGGCTGATACCTGTGAGTATCTGGGGGAACAAACCTCACTCCATTGTAGTTTGAATTCACAGAAGCTGAAGGTGGAGTTCCTGGCTGTTACCTGTGAGTATCTGGGGGAACAAAGCTCACTCCATTTTATTTTGAATTCACAGAAGTTGGGGGTGGAGTTCCTGGCTTACACCTGTGAGTATCTGGGGAAAAAACCTCACTCCATTGTACTTTGAATTCACAGAAGCTGGGGGTGGAGTTCCTGGTTTAGGCCTGTGAGTGTCTGGGGAAAAAAACCTCACTCCATTATAGTTTGAATTCACAGAAGCTGGGGGTGGAGTTCCTGGCTGAGACCTGTGAGTATCTGGGGAAAAACCTCACACCATTGTAGTTTGAATTAACAGAAGCTGGGGGTGGAGTTCCTGGTTTAGACATGTGAGTGTCTGGGGAAAAAAACCTCACTCCATTATAGTTTGAAATTAAAGGAGCTGGGGGTGGACTTCCTGACTGAGACCTGTGAGTATCTGTGGGGAAAAAAACTTACTCCATTGTAGTTTGAATTCACAGAAGCTGGGGGTGGAGTTTCTGGCTGAGACCTGTAAGTATCTGGTGATGAAAACCTCACTCCATTGTAGTTTGAATTCACAGAAGCTGGGCGTGGAGTTCCTGGCTGAGACCTGTGAGTATATGGGGGAAAAACCTCACTCCATTGTAGTTTGAATTCACAGAAGCTGGGCGTGGAGTTCCTGGCTGAGACCTGTCCGTATCTGGGGGAAAAAACCTCACTCCATTGTAGTTTGAATTCACAGAAGCTGGGGGTGGACTTCCTGGCTGAGACCTGTGAGTATCTGGGGAAAAAACCTCACTCCATTTTAGTTTGAATTCACAGAAGCTGTGGGTGGAGTTTCTGGCTGAGACCTGTGAGTATCTGGTGAAGAAAACCTCACTCCATTGTAGTTTGAATTCACAGAAGCTGGGGGTAGAGTACCTGGCTGATACCTGTGAGTATCTGGGGGAACAAACCTCACTCCGTTGTAGTTTGAATTCACAGAAGCTGGGGGTGAAGTTCCTGGTTTAGACCTGTGAGTGTCTGTGGAAAAAAACCTCACTCCATTGTAGTTTGAATTCACAGAAGCTGGGGGTGGAGTTCCTGGTTTAGACCTGTGAGTGTCTGCGGGGAAAAACTTACTCCATTGTAGTTTGAATTCACAGAAGCTGGGGGTGGAGTTCCTGGCTGATACTTGTGAGTATCTGGGGGAAAAAACCTCACTCCATTGTAGTTTGAATAAACAGAAGCTGGGGGTGGAGTTCCTGCCTGAAACCTGTGAGTATCTGGGGTAAAAAACCTCACTCCATTGTAGTTTGAATTCACAGAAGCTGGGGGTGGAGTTCCTGGTTTAGACCTGTGAGTGTCTGGGGGAAAAAACCTCACTCCATTATAGTTTGAAATTAAAGAAGCTTGGAGTGGATTTCCTGACTGAGACCTGTGAGTATCTGTGGGGAAAAAAACTTTCTCCATTGTAGTTTGAATTCATAGGAGCTGGGGGTGGAGTTCCTGGCTGAGACTTGTGAGTATCTGGGGGAACAAAACCTCACTCCATTGTAGTTTGAATTCACAGAAGCTGGGGGTGGAGTTCCTGGCTGAGACTTGTGAGTATCTGGGGGAAAAAACCTCACTGCATTGTAGTTTGAATTCACAGAAGCTGGGGGTGGAGTTCCTGGCTGAGACCTGTGAGTATCTGGGGGAAAAAACCTCACTGCATTGTAGTTTGAATTCACAGAAGCTTTGGGTGGAGTTTCTGGCTGAGACCTGTGAGTATCTGGTGAAGAAAACCTCACTCCATTGTAGTTTGAATACACAGAAGCTGGGGGTAGAGTACCTGGCTGATACCTGTGAGTATCTGGGGGAACAAACCTCACTCCACTGTAGTTTGAATTCACAGAAGCTGGGGCTGGAGTTCCTGGCTGTTACCTGTGAGTATCTGGGGGAACAAAGCTCACTCCATTTTATTTTGAATTCACAGAAGTTGGGGGTGGAGTTCCTGGCTTACACCTGTGAGTATCTGGGGAAAAAACCTCACTCCATTATAGCTTGAATTCACAGAAGCTGGGGGTGGAGTTCCTGGCTTAGACCTGTGAGTATCTGTGGAAAAAACCTCACACCATTGTAGTTTGAATTCACAGAAGCTGGGCGTGGAGTTCCTGGCTGAGACCTGTGAGTATATGGGGGAAAAACCTCACTCCATTGTAGTTTGAATTCACAGAAGCTGGGCGTGGAGTTCCTGGCTGAGACCTGTGAGTATATGGGGGAAAAACCTCACTCCATTGTAGTTTGAATTCACAGAAGCTGGGCGTGGAGTTCCTGGCTGAGACCTGTCCGTATCTGGGGGAAAAAACCTCACTCCATTGTAGTTTGAATTCACAGAAGCTGGGGGTGGACTTCCTGGCTGAGACCTGTGAGTATCTGGGGAAAAAACCTCACTCCATTGTAGTTTGAATTCACAGAAGCTGTGGGTGGAGTTTCTGGCTGAGACCTGTGAGTATCTGGTGAAGAAAACCTCACTCCATTGTAGTTTGAATTCACAGAAGCTGGGGGTAGAGTACCTGGCTGATACCTGTGAGTATCTGGGGGAACAAACCTCACTCCGTTGTAGTTTGAATTCACAGAAGCTGGGGGTGAAGTTCCTGGTTTAGACCTGTGAGTGTCTGTGGAAAAAAACCTCACTCCATTGTAGTTTGAATTCACAGAAGCTGGGGGTGGAGTTCCTGGTTTAGACCTGTGAGTGTCTGCGGGGAAAAACTTACTCCATTGTAGTTTGAATTCACAGAAGCTGGGGGTGGAGTTCCTGGCTGATACTTGTGAGTATCTGGGGGAAAAAACCTCACTCCATTGTAGTTTGAATAAACAGAAGCTGGGGGTGGAGTTCCTGCCTGAAACCTGTGAGTATCTGGGGTAAAAAACCTCACTCCATTGTAGTTTGAATTCACAGAAGCTGGGGGTGGAGTTCCTGGTTTAGACCTGTGAGTGTCTGGGGGAAAAAACCTCACTCCATTATAGTTTGAAATTAAAGAAGCTGGGAGTGGATTTCCTGACTGAGACCTGTGAGTATCTGTGGGGAAAAAAACTTTCTCCATTGTAGTTTGAATTCATAGGAGCTGGGGGTGGAGTTCCTGGCTGAGACTTGTGAGTATCTGGGGGAACAAAACCTCACTCCATTGTAGTTTGAATTCACAGAAGCTGGGGGTGGAGTTCCTGGCTGAGACTTGTGAGTATCTGGGGGAACAAACCTCACTCCACTGTAGTTTGAATTCACAGAAGCTGGGGCTGGAGTTCCTGGCTGTTACCTGTGAGTATCTGGGGGAACAAAGCTCACTCCATTTTATTTTGAATTCACAGAAGTTGGGGGTGGAGTTCCTGGCTTACACCTGTGAGTATCTGGGGAAAAAACCTCACTCCATTATAGCTTGAATTCACAGAAGCTGGGGGTGGAGTTCCTGGCTTAGACCTGTGAGTATCTGTGGAAAAAACCTCACACCATTGTAGTTTGAATTCACAGAAGCTGTGGGTGGAGTTCCTGGCTTAGACCTGTGAGTTTCTGGGGAAAAAAAACTCACTCCGTTGTAGTTTGAATTCACAGAAGCTGGGGGTGGAGTTCCTGGCTGAGACCTGTGAGTATCTGGCGTAAAAAACCTCACTCCATTGTAGTTTGAATTCACAGAAGCTGGGGGTGGAGTTTCTGGTTTAGACATGTGAGTGTCTGGGGAAAAAAACCTCACTCCATTATAGTTTGAAATTAAAGGAGCTGGGGGTGGACTTCCTGACTGAGACCTGTGAGTATCTGTGGGGAAAAAAACTTACTCCATTGTAGTTTGAATTCACAGAAGCTGGGGGTGGAGTTTCTGGCTGAGACCTGTAAGTATCTGGTGATGAAAACCTCACTCCATTGTAGTTTGAATTCACAGAAGCTGGGGGTGGAGTTCCTGGCTGAGACTTGTGAGTATCTGGGGGAACAAAACCTCACTCCATTGTAGTTTGAATTCACAGAAGGTGGGGTGCAGTTCCTGGTTTAGACCTGTGAGTGTCTGGGGAAAAAACCTCACTCCATTATAGTTTGAAATTAAAGGAGCTGGGGGTGGACTTCCTGACTGAGACCTGTGAGTATCTGTGTGGAAAAAAACTTACTCCATTGTAGTTTGAATTCACAGGAGCTGGGGGTGGAGTTCCTGGCTGAGACCCGTGAGTATCTGGGGGAAAAAACCTCACTCCATTGTAATTTGAATTCACAGAAGCTGGGGGTGGAGTTCCTGGCTGAGACCTGTGAGTATCTGGGGGAACAAAACCTCACTCCATTGTAGTTTGAATTCACAGAAGCTGGGGTGCAGTTCCTGGTTTATACCTGTGAGTGTCTGGGGAAAAAAACCTCACTCCATTATAGTTTGAAATTAAAGGAGCTGGGGGTGGACTTCCTGACTGAGACCTGTGAGTATCTGTGTGGAAAAAAAACTTACTCCATTGTAGTTTGAATTCACAGGAGCTGGGGGTGGAGTTCCTGGCTGAGACCCGTGAGTATCTGGGGGAAAAAACCTCACTCCATTGTAATTTGAATTCACAGAAGCTGGGGGTGGAGTTCCTGGCTGAGTCTTGTGAGTATCTGGGGGAAAAAACCTCACTGCATTGTAGTTTGAATTCACAGAGGCTGTGGATGGAGTTTCTGGCTGAGACCTGTGAGTATCTGGTGAAGAAAACCTCACTCCATTGTAGTTTGAATTCACAGAAGCTGGGGGTAGAGTACCTGGCTGATACCTGTGAGTATCTGGGGGAACAAACCTCACTCCACTGTAGTTTGAATTCACAGAAGCTGGGGGGTGGAGTTCCTGGCTGTTACCTGTGAGTATCTGGGGGAACAAAGCTCACTCCATTTTATTTTGAATTCACAGAAGTTGGGGGTGGAGTTCCTGGCTTACACCTGTGAGTATCTGGGGAAAAAACCTCACTCCATTATAGTTTGAATTCACAGAAGCTGGGGGTGGAGTTCCTGGCTTAGACCTGTGAGTATCTGGCGTAAAAAACCTCACTCCATTGTAGTTTGAATTCACAGAAGCTGGGGGTGCAGTTCCTGGTTTAGACATGTGAGTGTCTGGGAAAAAAAACCTCACTCCATTATAGTTTGAAATTAAAGGAGCTGGGGGTGGACTTCCTGACTGAGACCTGTGAGTATCTGTGGGGAAAAAAACTTACTCCATTGTAGTTTGAATTCACAGAAGCTGGGGGTGGAGTTTCTGGCTGAGACCTGTAAGTATCTGGTGATGAAAACCTCACTCCATTGTAGTTTGAATTCACAGAAGCTGGGGGTGGAGTTCCTGGCTGAGACTTGTGAGTATCTGGGGGAACAAAACCTCACTCCATTGTAGTTTGAATTCACAGAAGGTGGGGTGCAGTTCCTGGTTTAGACCTGTGAGTGCCTGGGGAAAAAAACCTCACTCCATTATAGTTTGAAATTAAAGGAGCTGGGGGTGAACTTCCTGACTGAGACCTGTGAGTATCTGTGTGGAAAAAAACTTACTCCATTGTAGTTTGAATTCACAGGAGCTGGGGGTGGAGTTCCTGGCTGAGACCCGTGAGTATCTGGGGGAAAAAACCTCACTCCATTGTAATTTGAATTCACAGAAGCTGGGGGTGGAGTTCCTGGCTGAGACCTGTGAGTATCTGGGGGAACAAAACCTCACTCCATTGTAGTTTGAATTCACAGAAGCTGGGGTGCAGTTCCTGGTTTAGACCTGTGAGTGTCTGGGGAAAAAAACCTCACTCCATTATAGTTTGAAATTAAAGGAGCTGGGGGTGGACTTCCTGACTGAGACCTGTGAGTATCTGTGTGGAAAAAAAACTTACTCCATTGTAGTTTGAATTCACAGGAGCTGGGGGTGGAGTTCCTGGCTGAGACCCGTGAGTATCTGGGGGAAAAAACCTCACTCCATTGTAATTTGAATTCACAGAAGCTGGGGGTGGAGTTCCTGGCTGAGTCTTGTGAGTATCTGGGGGAAAAAACCTCACTGCATTGTAGTTTGAATTCACAGAAGCTGGGGGTGGAGTTCCTGGCTGAGTCTTGTGAGTATCTGGGGGAAAAAACCTCACTGCATTGTAGTTTGAATTCACAGAGGCTGTGGATGGAGTTTCTGGCTGAGACCTGTGAGTATCTGGTGAAGAAAACCTCACTCCATTGTAGTTTGAATTCACAGAAGCTGGGGGTAGAGTACCTGGCTGATACCTGTGAGTATCTGGGGGAACAAACCTCACTCCACTGTAGTTTGAATTCACAGAAGCTGGGGGTGGAGTTCCTGGCTGTTACCTGTGAGTATCTGGGGGAACAAAGCTCACTCCATTTTATTTTGAATTCACAGAAGTTGGGGGTGGAGTTCCTGGCTTACACCTGTGAGTATCTGGGGAAAAAACCTCACTCCATTATAGTTTGAATTCACAGAAGCTGGGGGTGGAGTTTCTGGCTTAGACCTGTGTGTATCTGTGGAAAAAACCTCACACCATTGTAGTTTGAATTCACAGAAGCTGTGGGTGGAGTTCCTGGCTTAGACCTGTGAGTATCTGGGGAAAAAAACCTCACTCCATTGTAGTTTGAATTCACAGAAGCTGGGGGTGGAGTTCCTGGTTTAGACATGTGAGTGTCTGGGGAAAAAAACCTCACTCCATTATAGTTTGAAATTAAAGGAGCTGGGGGTGGACTTCCTGACTGAGACCTGTGAGTATCTGTGGGGAAAAAAACTTACTCCATTGTAGTTTGAATTCACAGAAGCTGGGGGTGGAGTTTCTGGCTGAGACCTGTAAGTATCTGGTGATGAAAACCTCACTCCATTGTAGTTTGAATTCACAGAAGCTGGGGGTGGAGTTCCTGGCTGAGACTTGTGAGTATCTGGGGGAACAAAACCTCACTCCATTGTAGCTTGAATTCACAGAAGGTGGGGTGCAGTTACTGGTTTAGACCTGTGAGTGTCTGGGGAAAAAACCTCACTCCATTATAGTTTGAAATTAAAGAAGCTGGGGGTGGACTTCCTGACTGAGACCTGTGAGTATCTGTGTGGAAAAAAAACTTACTCCATTGTAGTTTGAATTCACAGGAGCTGGGGGTGGAGTTTCTGGCTGAGACCCGTGAGTATCTGGGGGAAAAAACCTCACTCCATTGTAATTTGAATTCACAGAAGCTGGGGGTGGAGTTCCTGGCTGAGACCTGTGAGTATCTGGGGGAACAAAACCTCACTCCATTGTAGTTTGAATTCACAGAAGCTGGGGTGCAGTTCCTGGTTTAGACCTGTGAGTGTCTGGGGAAAAAACCTCACTCTATTATAGTTTGAAATTAAAGGAGCTGGGGGTGGACTTCCTGACTGAGACCTGTGAGTATCTGTGTGGAAAAAAAACTTACTCCATTGTAGTTTGAATTCACAGGAGCTAGGAGTGGAGTTCCTGGCTGAGACCCGTGAGTATCTGGGGGAAAAATCTCACTCCATTGTAATTTGAATTCACAGAAGCTGGGGGTGGAGTTCCTGACTGAGACCTGTGAGTATCTGTGGGGAAAAAAACTTACTCCATTTTTTTTTGAATTCACAGAAGTTGGGGGTGGAGTTCCTGGCTTACACCTGTGAGTATCTGGGGAAAAAACCTCACTCCATTGTAGTTTGAATTCACAGAAGCTGGGGGTGGAGTTCCTGGCTGAGACCTGTAAGTATCTGGGGAAAAAACCTCACTCCATTGTAGTTTGAATTCACAGAAGCTGGGGGTGGAGTTCCTGGCTGAGACCTGTGAGTGTCTACGGAAAAAAAACTTACTCCATTGTAGTTTGAATTCATAGAAGCTTGGGGTGGAGTTCCTGGCTGAGACTTGTGAGTATCTGGGGGAACAAAACCTCACTCCATTGTAGTTTGAATTCACAGAAACTGGGGTGCAGTTCCTGGTTTAGACCTGTGAGTGTCTGGGGAAAAAAACCTCACTCCATTATAGTTTGAAATTAAAGGAGCTGGGGATGGACTTCCTGACTGAGACCTGTGAGTATCTGTGTGGAAAAAAAACTTACTCCATTGTAGTTTGAATTCACAGGAGCTGGGGGTGGAGTTCCTGGCTGAGACCCGTGAGTATCTGGGGGAAAAAACCTCACTCCATTGTAATTTGAATTCACAGAAGCTGGGGGTGGAGTTCCTGGCTGAGTCTTGTGAGTATCTGGGGGAAAAAACCTCACTGCATTGTAGTTTGAATTCACAGAGGCTGTGGATGGAGTTTCTGGCTGAGACCTGTGAGTATCTGGTGAAGAAAACCTCACTCCATTGTAGTTTGAATTCACAGAAGCTGGGGGTAGAGTACCTGGCTGATACCTGTGAGTATCTGGGGGAACAAACCTCACTCCACTGTAGTTTGAATTCACAGAAGCTGGGGGTGGAGTTCCTGGCTGTTACCTGTGAGTATCTGGGGGAACAAAGCTCACTCCATTTTATTTTGAATTCACAGAAGTTGGGGGTGGAGTTCCTGGCTTACACCTGTGAGTATCTGGGGAAAAAACCTCACTCCATTATAGTTTGAATTCACAGAAGCTGGGGGTGGAGTTCCTGGCTTAGACCTGTGTGTATCTGTGGAAAAAACCTCACACCATTGTAGTTTGAATTCACAGAAGCTGTGGGTGGAGTTCCTGGCTTAGACCTGTGAGTATCTGGGGAAAAAACCTCACTCCATTGTAGTTTGAATTCACAGAAGCTGGGGGTGGAGTTCCTGGCTGAGACCTGTGAGTATCTGGCGTAAAAAACCTCACTCCATTGTAGTTTGAATTCACAGAAGCTGGGGGTGGAGTTCCTGGTTTAGACATGTGAGTGTCTGGGGAAAAAAACCTCACTCCATTATAGTTTGAAATTAAAGGAGCTGGGGGTGGACTTCCTGACTGAGACCTGTGAGTATCTGTGGGGAAAAAAACTTACTCCATTGTAGTTTGAATTCACAGAAGCTGGGGGTGGAGTTTCTGGCTGAGACCTGTAAGTATCTGGTGATGAAAACCTCACTCCATTGTAGTTTGAATTCACAGAAGCTGGGGGTGGAGTTCCTGGCTGAGACTTGTGAGTATCTGGGGGAACAAAACCTCACTCCATTGTAGCTTGAATTCACAGAAGGTGGGGTGCAGTTCCTGGTTTAGACCTGTGAGTGTCTGGGGAAAAAAACCTCACTCCATTATAGTTTGAAATTAAAGGAGCTGGGGGTGGACTTCCTGACTGAGACCTGTGAGTATCTGTGTGGAAAAAAAACTTACTCCATTGTAGTTTGAATTCACAGGAGCTGGGGGTGGAGTTTCTGGCTGAGACCCGTGAGTATCTGGGGGAAAAAACCTCACTCCATTGTAATTTGAATTCACAGAAGCTGGGGGTGGAGTTCCTGGCTGAGACCTGTGAGTATCTGGGGGAACAAAACCTCACTCCATTGTAGTTTGTATTCACAGAAGCTGGGGTGCAGTTCCTGGTTTAGACCTGTGAGTGTCTGGGGAAAAAACCTCACTCTATTATAGTTTGAAAGTAAAGGAGCTGGGGGTGGACTTCCTGACTGAGACCTGTGAGTATCTGTGTGGAAAAAAAACTTACTCCATTGTAGTTTGAATTCACAGGAGCTAGGAGTGGAGTTCCTTGCTGAGACCCGTGAGTATCTGGGGGAAAAATCTCACTCCATTGTAATTTGAATTCACAGAAGCTGGGGGTGGAGTTCCTGGCTTACACCTGTGAGTATCTGGGGAAAAAACCTCACTCCATTGTAGTTTGAATTCACAGAAGCTGGGGGTGGAGTTCCTGGCTGAGACCTGTAAGTATCTGGGGAAAAAACCTCACTCCATTGTAGTTTGAATTCACAGAAGCTGGGGGTGGAGTTCCTGGCTGAGACCTGTGAGTGTCTGCGGGAAAAAAACTTACTCCATTGTAGTTTGAATTCATAGAAGCTTGGGGTGGAGTTCCTGGCTGAGACTTGTGAGTATCTGGGGGAACAAAACCTCACTCCATTGTAGTTTGAATTCACAGAAACTGGGGTGCAGTTCCTGGTTTAGACCTGTGAGTGTCTGGGGAAAAAAACCTCACTCCATTATAGCTTGAAATTAAAGGAGCTGGGGGTGGACTTCCTGACTGAGACCTGTGAGTATCTGTGTGGAAAAAAAACTTACTCCATTGTAGTTTGAATTCACAGGAGCTGGGGGTGGAGTTCCTGGCTGAGACCCGTGAGTATCTGGGGGAAAAAACCTCACTCCATTGTAATTTGAATTCACAGAAGCTGGGGGTGGAGTTCCTGGCTGAGTCTTGTGAGTATCTGGGGGAAAAAACCTCACTGCATTGTAGTTTGAATTCACAGAGGCTGTGGATGGAGTTTCTGGCTGAGACCTGTGAGTATCTGGTGAAGAAAACCTCACTCCATTGTAGTTTGAATTCACAGAAGCTGGGGGTGGAGTACCTGGCTGAAACATGTGAGTATCTGGGGGAACAAACCTCACTCCATTTTATTTTGAATTCACAGAAGTTGGGGGTGGAGTTCCTGGCTTACACCTGTGAGTATCTGGGGAAAAAACCTCACTCCATTGTAGTTTGAATTCACAGAAGCTGGGGGTGGAGTTCCTGGCTGAGACTTGTGAGTATCTGGGGGAACAAAACCTCACTCCATTGTAGTTTGAGTTCACAGAAGCTGGGGGTGGAGTTTCTGGCTGAGACCTGTAAGTATCTGGTGATGAAAACCTCACTCCATTGTAGTTTGAATTCACAGAAGCTGGGGGTGGAGTTCCTGGCTGAGACTTGTGAGTATCTGGGGGAACAAAACCTCACTCCATTGTAGCTTGAATTCACAGAAGGTGGGGTGCAGTTCCTGGTTTAGACCTGTGAGTGTCTGGGGAAAAAAACCTCACTCCATTATAGTTTGAAATTAAAGGAGCTGGGGGTGGACTTCCTGACTGAGACCTGTGAGTATCTGTGTGGAAAAAAAACTTACTCCATTGTAGTTTGAATTCACAGAAGCTGGGGGTGGAGTTCCTGGCTGAGACCCATGAGTATCTGGGGGAAAAAACCTCACTCCATTGTAATTTGAATTCACAGAAGCTGGGGGTGGAGTTCCTGGCTGAGACCTGTGAGTATCTGGGGGAACAAAACCTCACTCCATTGTAGTTTGAATTCACAGAAGCTGGGGTGCAGTTCCTGGTTTAGACCTGTGAGTGTCTGGGGAAAAAACCTCACTCTATTATAGTTTGAAATTAAAGGAGCTGGGGGTGGACTTCCTGACTGAGACCTGTGAGTATCTGTGTGGAAAAAAAACTTACTCCATTGTAGTTTGAATTCACAGGAGCTAGGAGTGGAGTTCCTGGCTGAGACCCGTGAGTATCTGGGGGAAAAAACCTCACTCCATTGTAATTTGAATTCACAGAAGCTGGGGGTGGAGTTCCTGACTGAGACCTGTGAGTATCTGTGGGGAAAAAAACTTACTCCATTTTATTTTGAATTCACAGAAGTTGGGGGTGGAGTTCCTGGCTTACACCTGTGAGTATCTGGGGAAAAAACCTCACTCCATTGTAGTTTGAATTCACAGAAGCTGGGGGTGGAGTTCCTGGCTGAGACCTGTAAGTATCTGGGGAAAAAACCTCACTCCATTGTAGTTTGAATTCACAGAAGCTGGGGGTGGAGTCCTGGCTGAGACCTGTGAGTGTCTGCGGGAAAAAAACTTACTCCATTGTAGTTTGAATTCACAGAAGCTTGGGGTGGAGTTCCTGGCTGAGACTTGTGAGTATCTGGGGGAACAAAACCTCACCCCATTGTAGTTTGAATTCACAGAAACTGGGGTGCAGTTCCTGGTTTAGACCTGTGAGTGTCTGGGGAAAAAAACCTCACTCCATTATAGTTTGAAATTAAAGGAGCTGGGGGTGGACTTCCTGACTGAGACCTGTGAGTATCTGTGTGGAAAAAAAACTTACTCCATTGTAGTTTGAATTCACAGGAGCTGGGGGTGGAGTTCCTGGCTGAGACCCGTGAGTATCTGGGGGAACAAAACCTCACTCCATTGTAGTTTGAATTCACAGAAGCTGGGGGTGGAGTTTCTGGCTGAGACCTGTAAGTATCTGGTGATGAAAACCTCACTCCATTGTAGTTTGAATTCACAGAAGCTGGGGGTGGAGTTCCTGGCTGAGACTTGTGAGTATCTGGGGGAACAAAACCTCACTCCATTGTAGCTTGAATTCACAGAAGGTGGGGTGCAGTTCCTGGTTTAGACCTGTGAGTGTCTGGGGAAAAAAACCTCACTCCATTATAGTTTGAAATTAAAGGAGCTGGGGGTGGACTTCCTGACTGAGACCTGTGAGTATCTGTGTGGAAAAAAAACTTACTCCATTGTAGTTTGAATTCACAGAAGCTGGGGGTGGAGTTCCTGGCTGAGACCCATGAGTATCTGGGGGAAAAAACCTCACTCCATTGTAATTTGAATTCACAGAAGCTGGGGGTGGAGTTCCTGGCTGAGACCTGTGAGTATCTGGGGGAACAAAACCTCACTCCATTGTAGTTTGAATTCACAGAAGCTGGGGTGCAGTTCCTGGTTTAGACCTGTGAGTGTCTGGGGAAAAAACCTCACTCTATTATAGTTTGAAATTAAAGGAGCTGGGGGTGGACTTCCTGACTGAGACCTGTGAGTATCTGTGTGGAAAAAAAACTTACTCCATTGTAGTTTGAATTCACAGGAGCTAGGAGTGGAGTTCCTGGCTGAGACCCGTGAGTATCTGGGGGAAAAAACCTCACTCCATTGTAATTTGAATTCACAGAAGCTGGGGGTGGAGTTCCTGACTGAGACCTGTGAGTATCTGTGGGGAAAAAAACTTACTCCATTTTATTTTGAATTCACAGAAGTTGGGGGTGGAGTTCCTGGCTTACACCTGTGAGTATCTGGGGAAAAAACCTCACTCCATTGTAGTTTGAATTCACAGAAGCTGGGGGTGGAGTTCCTGGCTGAGACCTGTAAGTATCTGGGGAAAAAACCTCACTCCATTGTAGTTTGAATTCACAGAAGCTGGGGGTGGAGTCCTGGCTGAGACCTGTGAGTGTCTGCGGGAAAAAAACTTACTCCATTGTAGTTTGAATTCACAGAAGCTTGGGGTGGAGTTCCTGGCTGAGACTTGTGAGTATCTGGGGGAACAAAACCTCACCCCATTGTAGTTTGAATTCACAGAAACTGGGGTGCAGTTCCTGGTTTAGACCTGTGAGTGTCTGGGGAAAAAAACCTCACTCCATTATAGTTTGAAATTAAAGGAGCTGGGGGTGGACTTCCTGACTGAGACCTGTGAGTATCTGTGTGGAAAAAAAACTTACTCCATTGTAGTTTGAATTCACAGGAGCTGGGGGTGGAGTTCCTGGCTGAGACCCGTGAGTATCTGGGGGAAAAAACGTCACTCCATTGTAATTTGAATTCACAGAAGCTGGGGGTGGAGTTCCTGGCTGAGTCTTGTGAGTATCTGGGGGAAAAAACCTCACTGCATTGTAGTTTGAATTCACAGAGGCTGTGGATGGAGTTTCTGGCTGAGACCTGTGAGTATCTGGTGAAGAAAACCTCACTCCATTGTAGTTTGAATTCACAGAAGCTGGGGGTGGAGTACCTGGCTGATACATGTGAGTATCTGGGGGAACAAACCTCACTCCATTTTATTTTGAATTCACAGAAGTTGGGGGTGGAGTTCCTGGCTTACACCTATGAGTATCTGGGGAAAAAACCTCACTCCATTGTAGTTTGAATTCACAGAAGCTGGGGGTGGAGTTCCTGGCTGAGACTTGTGAGTATCTGGGGGAACAAAACCTCACTCCATTGTAGTTTGAATTCACAGAAGCTGGGCGTGGAGTTCCTGGCTGAGACCTGTCCGTATCTGGGGGAAAAAACCTCACTTCACTGTAGTTTGAATTCAAAGAAGCTGGGGGTGGAGTTCCTGGTTTAGGCCTGTGAGTGTCTGGGGAAAAAAACCTCACTCCATTATAGTTTAAATTCACAGAAGCTGGGGGTGGAGTTCCTGGCTGAGACCTGTGAGTATCTGGGGAAAAAAACTCAAACCATTGTAGTTTGAATTCACAGAAGCTGGGGGTGGAGTTCCTGGCTTAGACCTGTGAGTATCTGGGGAAAAAAACCTCACTCCATTGTAGTTTGAATTCACAGAAGCTGGGGGTGGAGTTCCTGGCTGAGACCTGTGAGTTTCTGTGGTAAAACACCTCACTCCATTGTAGTTTGAATTCACAGAAGCTGGGGGTGGAGTTCCTGGCTGAGACTTGTGAGTATCTGGGGGAACAAAACCTCACTCCATTGTAGTTTGAATTCACAGAAGCTGGGGGTGGAGTTCCTGGCTTAGACCTGTGAGTGTCTGGGGAAAAAAACCTCACTCCATTATAGTTTGAAATTATAGGAGCTGGGGGTGGACTTCCTGACTGAGACCTGTGAGTATCTGTGGGGAAAACAACTCACTCCATTGTAGTTTGAATTCACAGGAGCTGGGGGTGGAGTTCCTGGCTGAGACCTGTGAGTATCTGTGGGGAAAAAAACTCACTCCATTGTAGTTTGAATTCACAGGAGCTGGGGGTGGAGTTTCTGGCTGAGACCTGTGAGTATCTGGTGAAGAAAACCTCACTCCATTGTAGTTTGAATTCACAGGAGCTGGGGGTAGAGTACCTGGCTGATACCTGTGAGTATCTGGGGGAACAAACCTCACTACATTGTAGTTTGAATTCACAGAAGCTGGGGGTGGAGTTCCTGGCTGTTACCTGTGAGTATCTGGGGGAACAAAGCTCACTCCATTTTATTTTGAATTCACAGAAGTTGGGGGTGGAGTTCCTGGCTTACACCTGTGAGTATCTGGGGAAAAAACCTCACTCCATTATAGTTTGAATTCACAGAAGCTGGGGGTGGAGTTCCTGGCTGAGACCTGTGAGTATCTGTTGAAAAAACCTCACACCATTGTAGTTTGAATTCACAGAAGCTGTGGGTGGAGTTCCTGGCTTAGACCTGTGAGTATCTGGGGAAAAAAACCTCACTCCATTGTAGTTTGAATTCACAGAAGCTGGGGGTGGAGTTCCTGGCTGAGACCTGTGAGTATCTGGGGTAAAAAAACCTCACTCCATTGTAGTTTGAATTCACAGAAGCTTGGGGTGGAGTTCCTGGTTTAGACATGTGAGTGTCTTGGGAAAAAACCTCACTCCATTATAGTTTGAAATTAAAGGAGCTGGGGGTGGACTTCCTGACTGAGACCTGTGAGTATCTGTGGGGAAAACAACTCACTCCATTGTAGTTTGAATTCACAGGAGCTGGGGGTGGAGTTCCTGGCTGAGACTTGTGATTATCTGGGGGAAAAACCTCACTCCATTGTAGTTTGAATTCACAGAAGCTGGGGGTGAAGTTCCTGGCTGAGACCTGTGAGTATCTGGGGGGAAAAACGTCACTCCATTGTAGTTTGAATTCACAGAAGCTGGGGTTGGAGTTCCTGTCTGAGACCTGTCCGTATCTGGGGGAAAAAACCTCACTTCACTGTAGTTTGAATTCACAGAAGCTGGGGGTGGAGTTCCTGGTTTAGTCCTGTGAGTGTCTGGGGAAAAAAACCTCACTCCATTATAGTTTAAATTCACAGAAGCTGGGGGTGGAGTTCCTGGCTGAGACCTGTGAGTATCTGGGGAAAAAAACTCACACCATTGTAGTTTGAATTCACAGAAGCTGGGGGTGGAGTTCCTGGCTTAGACCTGTGAGTATCTGGGGAAAAAAACCTCACTCCATTGTAGTTTGAATTCACAGAAGCTGGGGGTGGAGTTCCTGGCTGAGACCTGTGAGTTTCTGGGGTAAAAAACCTCACTCCATTGTAGTTTGAATTCACAGAAGCTGGGGGTGGAGTTCCTGGCTGAGACTTGTGAGTATCTGGGGGAACAAAACCTCACTCCATTGTAGTTTGAATTCACAGAAGCTGGGGGTGGAGTTCCTGGCTTAGACCTGTGAGTGTCTGGGGAAAAAAACCTCACTCCATTATAGTTTGAAATTAAAGGAGCTGGGGGTGGACTTCCTGACTGAGACCTGTGAGTATCTGTGGGGAAAACAACTCACTCCATTGTAGTTTGAATTCACAGGAGCTGGGGGTGGAGTTCCTGGCTGAGACTTGTGAGTATCTGGGGGAAAAAAACATCACTCCATTGTAGTTTGAATTCACAGAAGCTGGGGGTGAAGTTCCTGGCTGAGACTTGTGAGTATCTGGGGGAAAAAACCTCACTCCATTGTAGTTTGAATTCACAGAAGCTGTGGGTGGAGTTTCTGGCTGAGACCTGTGAGTATCTGGTGAAGAAAACCTCACTCCATTGTAGTTTGAATTCACAGAAGCTGGGGGTAGAGTACCTGGCTGATACCTGTGAGTATCTGGGGGAAAAAAACCTCACTCCATTGTAGTTTGAATTCACAGAAGCTGAAGGTGGAGTTCCTGGCTGTTACCTGTGAGTATCTGGGGGAACAAAGCTCACTCCATTTTATTTTGAATTCACAGAAGTTGGGGGTGGAGTTCCTGGCTTACACCTGTGAGTATCTGGGGAAAAAACCTCACTCCATTGTACTTTGAATTCACAGAAGCTGGGGGTGGAGTTCCTGGTTTAGGCCTGTGAGTGTCTGGGGAAAAAAACCTCACTCCATTATAGTTTGAATTCACAGAAGCTGGGGGTGGAGTTCCTGGCTGAGACCTGTGAGTATCTGGGGAAAAACCTCACACCATTGTAGTTTGAATTAACAGAAGCTGGGGGTGGAGTTCCTGGTTTAGACATGTGAGTGTCTGGGGAAAAAACCTCACTCCATTATAGTTTGAAATTAAAGGAGCTGGGGGTGGACTTCCTGACTGAGACCTGTGAGTATCTGTGGGGAAAAAAACTTACTCCATTGTAGTTTGAATTCACAGAAGCTGGGGGTGGAGTTTCTGGCTGAGACCTGTAAGTATCTGGTGATGAAAACCTCACTCCATTGTAGTTTGAATTCACAGAAGCTGGGCGTGGAGTTCCTGGCTGAGACCTGTGAGTATATGGGGGAAAAACCTCACTCCATTGTAGTTTGAATTCACAGAAGCTGGGCGTGGAGTTCCTGGCTGAGACCTGTCCGTATCTGGGGGAAAAAACCTCACTCCATTGTAGTTTGAATTCACAGAAGCTGGGGGTGGACTTCCTGGCTGAGACCTGTGAGTATCTGGGGAAAAAACCTCACTCCATTGTAGTTTGAATTCACAGAAGCTGTGGGTGGAGTTTCTGGCTGAGACCTGTGAGTATCTGTTGAAGAAAACCTCACTCCATTGTAGTTTGAATTCACAGAAGCTGGGGGTAGAGTACCTGGCTGATACCTGTGAGTATCTGGGGGAACAAACCTCACTCCGTTGTAGTTTGAATTCACAGAAGCTGGGGGTGGAGTTCCTGGTTTAGACCTGTGAGTGTCTGTGGAAAAAAACCTCACTCCATTGTAGTTTGAATTCACAGAAGCTGGGGGTGGAGTTCCTGGTTTAGACCTGTGAGTGTCTGCGGGGAAAAAACTTACTCCATTGTAGTTTGAATTCACAGAAGCTGGGGGTGGAGTTCCTGGCTGATACTTGTGAGTATCTGGGGGAAAAAACCTCACTCCATTGTAGTTTGAATAAACAGAAGCTGGGGGTGGAGTTCCTGCCTGAAACCTGTGAGTATCTGGGGTAAAAAACCTCACTCCATTGTAGTTTGAATTCACAGAAGCTGAGGGTGGATTTCCTGACTGAGACCTGTGAGTATCTGTGGGGAAAAAAACTTTCTCCATTGTAGTTTGAATTCATAGGAGCTGGGGGTGGAGTTCCTGGCTGAGACTTGTGAGTATCTGGGGGAACAAAACCTCACTCCATTGTAGTTTGAATTCACAGAAGCTGGGGGTGGAGTTCCTGGCTGAGACTTGTGAGTATCTGGGGGAAAAAACCTCACTGCATTGTAGTTTGAATTCACAGAAGCTGGGGGTGGAGTTCCTGGCTGAGACCTGTGAGTATCTGGGGGAAAAAACCTCACTGCATTGTAGTTTGAATTCACAGAAGCTTTGGGTGGAGTTTCTGGCTGAGACCTGTGAGTATCTGGTGAAGAAAACCTCACTCCATTGTAGTTTGAATACACAGAAGCTGGGGGTAGAGTACCTGGCTGATACCTGTGAGTATCTGGGGGAACAAACCTCACTCCACTGTAGTTTGAATTCACAGAAGCTGGGGGTGGAGTTCCTGGCTGTTACCTGTGAGTATCTGGGGGAACAAAGCTCACTCCATTTTATTTTGAATTCACAGAAGTTGGGGGTGGAGTTCCTGGCTTACACCTGTGAGTATCTGGGGAAAAAACCTCACTCCATTATAGTTTGAATTCACAGAAGCTGGGGGTGGAGTTCCTGGCTTAGACCTGTGAGTATCTGTGGAAAAAACCTCACACCATTGTAGTTTGAATTCACAGAAGCTGTGGGTGGAGTTCCTGGCTTAGACCTGTGAGTTTCTGGGGAAAAAAACCTCACTCCGTTGTAGTTTGAATTCACAGAAGCTGGGGGTGGAGTTCCTGGCTGAGACCTGTGAGTATCTGGCGTAAAAAACCTCACTCCATTGTAGTTTGAATTCACAGAAGCTGGGGGTGGAGTTTCTGGTTTAGACATGTGAGTGTCTGGGGAAAAAAACCTCACTCCATTATAGTTTGAAATTAAAGGAGCTGGGGGTGGACTTCCTGACTGAGACCTGTGAGTATCTGTGGGGAAAAAAACTTACTCCATTGTAGTTTGAATTCAGAGAAGCTGGGGGTGGAGTTTCTGGCTGAGACCTGTAAGTATCTGGTGATGAAAACCTCACTCCTTTGTAGTTTGAATTCACAGAAGCTGGGGGTGGAGTTCCTGGCTGAGACTTGTGAGTATCTGGGGGAACAAAACCTCACTCCATTGTAGTTTGAATTCACAGAAGGTGGGGTGCAGTTCCTGGTTTAGACCTGTGAGTGTCTGGGGAAAAAAACCTCACTCCATTATAGTTTGAAATTAAAGGAGCTGGGGGTGGACTTCCTGACTGAGACCTGTGAGTATCTGTGTGGATAAAAAACTTACTCCGTTGTAGTTTGAATTCACAGTAGCTGGGGGTGGAGTTCCTGGCTTAGACCCGTGAGTATCTGGGGGAAAAAACCTCACTCCATTGTAATTTGAATTCACAGAAGCTGGGGGTGGAGTTCCTGGCTGAGACTTGTGAGTATCTGGTGGAAAAAAACATCACTCCATTGTAGTTTGAATTCACAGAAGCTGGGGGTGAAGTTCCTGGCTGAGACTTGTGAGTATCTGGGGGAAAAAACCTCACTCCATTGTAGTTTGAATTCACAGAAGCTGTGGGTGGAGTTTCTGGCTGAGACCTGTGAGTATCTGGTGAAGAAAACCTCACTCCATTGTAGTTTGAATTCACAGAAGCTGGGGGTAGAGTACCTGGCTGATACCTGTGAGTATCTGGGGGAAAAAAACCTCACTCCATTGTAGTTTGAATTCACAGAAGCTGAAGGTGGAGTTCCTGGCTGTTACCTGTGAGTATCTGGGGGAACAAAGCTCACTCCATTTTATTTTGAATTCACAGAAGTTGGGGGTGGAGTTCCTGGCTTACACCTGTGAGTATCTGGGGAAAAAACCTCACTCCATTGTACTTTGAATTCACAGAAGCTGGGGGTGGAGTTCCTGGTTTAGGCCTGTGAGTGTCTGGGGAAAAAAACCTCACTCCATTATAGTTTGAATTCACAGAAGCTGGGGGTGGAGTTCCTGGCTGAGACCTGTGAGTATCTGGGGAAAAACCTCACACCATTGTAGTTTGAATTAACAGAAGCTGGGGGTGGAGTTCCTGGTTTAGACATGTGAGTGTCTGGGGAAAAAAACCTCACTCCATTATAGTTTGAAATTAAAGGAGCTGGGGGTGGACTTCCTGACTGAGACCTGTGAGTATCTGTGGGGAAAAAAACTTACTCCATTGTAGTTTGAATTCACAGAAGCTGGGGGTGGAGTTTCTGGCTGAGACCTGTAAGTATCTGGTGATGAAAACCTCACTCCATTGTAGTTTGAATTCACAGAAGCTGGGCGTGGAGTTCCTGGCTGAGACCTGTGAGTATATGGGGGAAAAACCTCACTCCATTGTAGTTTGAATTCACAGAAGCTGGGCGTGGAGTTCCTGGCTGAGACCTGTCCGTATCTGGGGGAAAAAACCTCACTCCATTGTAGTTTGAATTCACAGAAGCTGGGGGTGGACTACCTGGCTGAGACCTGTGAGTATCTGGGGAAAAAACCTCACTCCATTGTAGTTTGAATTCACAGAAGCTGTGGGTGGAGTTTCTGGCTGAGACCTGTGAGTATCTGGTGAAGAAAACCTCACTCCATTGTAGTTTGAATTCACAGAAGCTGGGGGTAGAGTACCTGGCTGATACCTGTGAGTATCTGGGGGAACAAACCTCACTCCGTTGTAGTTTGAATTCACAGAAGCTGGGGGTGGAGTTCCTGGTTTAGACCTGTGAGTGTCTGTGGAAAAAAACCTCACTCCATTGTAGTTTGAATTCACAGAAGCTGGGGGTGGAGTTCCTGGTTTAGACCTGTGAGTGTCTGCGGGGAAAAAACTTACTCCATTGTAGTTTGAATTCACAGAAGCTGGGGGTGGAGTTCCTGGCTGATACTTGTGAGTATCTGGGGGAAAAAACCTCACTCCATTGTAGTTTGAATAAACAGAAGCTGGGGGTGGAGTTCCTGCCTGAAACCTTTGAGTATCTGGGGTAAAAAACCTCACTCCATTGTAGTTTGAATTCAAAGAAGCTGAGGGTGGATTTCCTGACTGAGACCTGTGAGTATCTGTGGGGAAAAAAACTTTCTCCATTGTAGTTTGAATTCATAGGAGCTGGGGGTGGAGTTCCTGGCTGAGACTTGTGAGTATCTGGGGGAACAAAACCTCACTCCATTGTAGTTTGAATTCACAGAAGCTGGGGGTGGAGTTCCTGGCTGAGACTTGTGAGTATCTGGGGGAAAAAACCTCACTGCATTGTAGTTTGAATTCACAGAAGCTGGGGGTGGAGTTCCTGGCTGAGACCTGTGAGTATCTGGGGGAAAAAACCTCACTGCATTGTAGTTTGAATTCACAGAAGCTTTGGGTGGAGTTTCTGGCTGAGACCTGTGAGTATCTGGTGAAGAAAACCTCACTCCATTGTAGTTTGAATACACAGAAGCTGGGGGTAGAGTACCTGGCTGATACCTGTGAGTATCTGGGGGAACAAACCTCACTCCACTGTAGTTTGAATTCACAGAAGCTGGGGGTGGAGTTCCTGGCTGTTACCTGTGAGTATCTGGGGGAACAAAGCTCACTCCATTTTATTTTGAATTCACAGAAGTTGGGGGTGGAGTTCCTGGCTTACACCTGTGAGTATCTGGGGAAAAAACCTCACTCCATTATAGTTTGAATTCACAGAAGCTGGGGGTGGAGTTCCTGGCTGAGACTTGTGAGTATCTGGGGGAACAAAACCTCACTCCATTGTAGTTTGAATTCACAGAAGGTGGGGTGCAGTTCCTGGTTTAGACCTGTGAGTGTCTGGGGAAAAAAACCTCACTCCATTATAGTTTGAAATTAAAGGAGCTGGGGGTGGACTTCCTGACTGAGACCTGTGAGTATCTGTGTGGATAAAAAACTTACTCCGTTGTAGTTTGAATTCACAGTAGCTGGGGGTGGAGTTCCTGGCTTAGACCCGTGAGTATCTGGGGGAAAAAACCTCACTCCATTGTAATTTGAATTCACAGAAGCTGGGGGTGGAATTCCTGGCTGAGACCTGTGAGTATCTGGGGGAACAAAACCTCACTCCATTGTAGTTTGAATTCACAGAAGCTGGGGTGCAGTTCCTGGTTTAGACCTGTGAGAGTCTGGGGAAAAAAACCTCACTCCATTATAGTTTGAAATTAAAGGAGCTGGGGGTGGACTTCCTGACTGAGACCTGTGAGTATCTGTGTGGGAAAAAAAACTTACTCCATTGTAGTTTGAATTCACAGGAGCTAGGGGTGGAGTTCCTGGCTGAGACCCGTGAGTATCTGGGGGAAAAAACCTCACTCCATTGTAATTTGAATTCACAGAAGCTGGGGTTGGAGTTCCTGACTGAGACCTGTGAGTATCTGTGGGGAAAAAAACTTACTCCATTTTATTTTGAATTCACAGAAGTTGGGGGTGGAGTTCCTGGCTTACACCTGTGAGTATCTGGGGAAAAAACCTCACTCCATTGTAGTTTGAATTCACAGAAGCTGGGGGTGGAGTTCCTGGCTGAGACCTGTGAGTGTCTGCGGGAAAAAAACTTACTCCATTGTAGTTTGAATTCACAGAAGCTTGGGGTGGAGTTCCTGGCTGAGACTTGTGAGTATCTGGGGGAACAAAACCTCACTCCATTGTAGTTTGAATTCACAGAAACTGGGGTGCAGTTCCTGGTTTAGACCTGTGAGTGTCTGGGGAAAAAAACCTCACTCCATTATAGTTTGAAATTATAGGAGCTGGGGGTGGACTTCCTGACTGAGACCTGTGAGTATCTGTGTGGATAAAAAACTTACTCCATTGTAGTTTGAATTCACAGGAGCTGGGGGTGGAGTTCCTGGCTGAGACCCGTGAGTATCTGGGGGAAAAAACCTCACTCCATTGTAATTTGAATTCACAGAAGCTGGGGGTGGAGTTCCTGGCTGAGTCTTGTGAGTATCTGGGGGAAAAAACCTCACTGCATTGTAGTTTGAATTCACAGAAGCTGAGGGTGGATTTCCTGACTGAGACCTGTGAGTATCTGTGGGGAAAAAAACTTTCTCCATTGTAGTTTGAATTCATAGGAGCTGGGGGTGGAGTTCCTGGCTGAGACTTGTGAGTATCTGGGGGAACAAAACCTCACTCCATTGTAGTTTGAATTCACAGAAGCTGGGGGTGGAGTTCCTGGCTGAGACTTGTGAGTATCTGGGGGAAAAAACCTCACTGCATTGTAGTTTGAATTCACAGAAGCTGGGGGTGGAGTTCCTGGCTGAGACCTGTGAGTATCTGGGGGAAAAAACCTCACTGCATTGTAGTTTGAATTCACAGAAGCTTTGGGTGGAGTTTCTGGCTGAGACCTGTGAGTATCTGGTGAAGAAAACCTCACTCCATTGTAGTTTGAATACACAGAAGCTGGGGGTAGAGTACCTGGCTGATACCTGTGAGTATCTGGGGGAACAAACCTCACTCCACTGTAGTTTGAATTCACAGAAGCTGGGGGTGGAGTTCCTGGCTGTTACCTGTGAGTATCTGGGTGAACAAAGCTCACTCCATTTTATTTTGAATTCACAGAAGTTGGGGGTGGAGTTCCTGGCTTACACCTGTGAGTATCTGGGGAAAAAACCTCACTCCATTATAGTTTGAATTCACAGAAGCTGGGGGTGGAGTTCCTGGCTTAGACCTGTGAGTATCTGTGGAAAAAACCTCACACCATTGTAGTTTGAATTCACAGAAGCTGTGGGTGGAGTTCCTGGCTTAGACCTGTGAGTTTCTGGGGAAAAAAACCTCACTCCGTTGTAGTTTGAATTCACAGAAGCTGGGGGTGGAGTTCCTGGCTGAGACCTGTGAGTATCTGGCGTAAAAAACCTCACTCCATTGTAGTTTGAATTCACAGAAGCTGGGGGTGGAGTTTCTGGTTTAGACATGTGAGTGTCTGGGGAAAAAAACCTCACTCCATTATAGTTTGAAATTAAAGGAGCTGGGGGTGGACTTCATGACTGAGACCTGTGAGTATCTGTGGGGAAAAAAACTTACTCCATTGTAGTTTGAATTCACAGAAGCTGGGGGTGGAGTTTCTGGCTGAGACCTGTAAGTATCTGGTGATGAAAACCTCACTCCTTTGTAGTTTGAATTCACAGAAGCTGGGGGTGGAGTTCCTGGCTGAGACTTGTGAGTATCTGGGGGAACAAAACCTCACTCCATTGTAGTTTGAATTCACAGAAGGTGGGGTGCAGTTCCTGGTTTAGACCTGTGAGTGTCTGGGGAAAAAAACCTCACTCCATTATAGTTTGAAATTAAAGGAGCTGGGGGTGGACTTCCTGACTGAGACCTGTGAGTATCTGTGTGGATAAAAAACTTACTCCGTTGTAGTTTGAATTCACAGTAGCTGGGGGTGGAGTTCCTGGCTTAGACCCGTGAGTATCTGGGGGAAAAAACCTCACTCCATTGTAATTTGAATTCACAGAAGCTGGGGGTGGAATTCCTGGCTGAGACCTGTGAGTATCTGGGGGAACAAAACCTCACTCCATTGTAGTTTGAATTCACAGAAGCTGGGGTGCAGTTCCTGGTTTAGACCTGCGAGAGTCTGGGGTAAAAAACCTCACTCCATTATAGTTTGAAATTAAAGGAGCTGGGGGTGGACTTCCTGACTGAGACCTGTGAGTATCTGTGTGGGAAAAAAAACTTACTCCATTGTAGTTTGAATTCACAGGAGCTAGGGGTGGAGTTCCTGGCTGAGACCCGTGAGTATCTGGGGGAAAAAACCTCACTCCATTGTAATTTGAATTCACAGAAGCTGGGGTTGGAGTTCCTGACTGAGACCTGTGAGTATCTGTGGGGAAAAAAACTTACTCCATTTTATTTTGAATTCACAGAAGTTGGGGGTGGAGTTCCTGGCTTACACCTGTGAGTATCTGGGGAAAAAACCTCACTCCATTGTAGTTTGAATTCACAGAAGCTGGGGGTGGAGTTCCTGGCTGAGACCTGTGAGTGTCTGCGGGAAAAAAACTTACTCCATTGTAGTTTGAATTCACAGAAGCTTGGGGTGGAGTTCCTGGCTGAGACTTGTGAGTATCTGGGGGAACAAAACCTCACTCCATTGTAGTTTGAATTCACAGAAACTGGGGTGCAGTTCCTGGTTTAGACCTGTGAGTGTCTGGGGAAAAAAACCTCACTCCATTATAGTTTGAATTCACAGAAGCTGGGGGTGGAGTACCTGGCTGATACATGTGAGTATCTGTGGGGAAAAAAACTTACTCCATTTTATTTTGAATTCACAGAAGCTGGGGGTGGAGTTCCTGGCTGAGTCTTGTGAGTATCTGGGGGAAAAAACCTCACTGCATTGTAGTTTGAATTCACAGAAGCTGGGGGTGGAGTACCTGGCTGATACATGTGAGTATCTGTGGGGAAAAAAACTTACTCCATTTTATTTTGAATTCACAGAAGTTGGGGGTGGAGTTCCTGGCTTACACCTGTGAGTATCTGGGGAAAAAACCTCACTCCATTGTAGTTTGAATTCACAGAAGCTGGGGGTGGAGTTCCTGGCTGAGACCTGTGAGTGTCTGCGGGAAAAAAACTTACTCCATTGTAGTTTGAATTCACAGAAGCTTGGGGTGGAGTTCCTGGCTGAGACTTGTGAGTATCTGGGGGAACAAAACCTCACTCCATTGTAGTTTGAATTCACAGAAACTGGGGTGCAGTTCCTGGTTTAGACCTGTGAGTGTCTGGGGAAAAAAACCTCACTCCATTATAGTTTGAAATTATAGGAGCTGGGGGTGGACTTCCTGACTGAGACCTGTGAGTATCTGTGTGGATAAAAAACTTACTCCATTGTAGTTTGAATTCACAGGAGCTGGGGGTGGAGTTCCTGGCTGAGACCCGTGAGTATCTGGGGGAAAAAACCTCACTCCATTGTAATTTGAATTCACAGAAGCTGGGGGTGGAGTTCCTGGCTGAGTCTTGTGAGTATCTGGGGGAAAAAACCTCACTGCATTGTAGTTTGAATTCACAGAAGCTGGGGGTGGAGTACCTGGCTGATACATGTGAGTATCTGGGGGAACAAACCTCACTCCATTTTATTTTGAATTCACAGAAGTTGGGGGTGGAGTTCCTGGCTTACACCTGTGAGTATCTGGGGAAAAAAACTCACTCCATTGTAGTTTGAATTCACAGAAGCTGGGGGTGGAGTTCCTGGCTGAGACCTGTAAGTATCTGTGGGGGGGGAAACTTACTCCATTTTAGTTTCAATTCACAGAAGCTGGGGGTGGAGTTCCTGGCTGAGACCTGTGAGTGTCTGGGGATAAAAACTCACTCCATTATAGTTTGAATTCACAGAAGCTGGGGGTGGAGTTCCTGGCTGAGACCTGTGAGTATCTGGGGAAAAAAACTCACACCATTGTAGTTTGAATTCACAGAAGCTGGGGGTGGAGTTCCTGGCTTAGACCTGTGAGTATCTGGGGAAAAAACCTCACACCATTGTAGTTTGAATTCACAGAAGCTGGGGGTGGAGTTCCTGGCTTAGACCTGTGAGTATCTGGGGAAAAAAACCTCACTCCATTGTAGTTTGAATTCACAGAAGCTGGGGGTGGAGTTCCTGGTTGAGACCTGTGAGTATCTGGGGTAAAAAAAACCTCACACCATTGTAGTTTGAATTCAAAGAAGCTGGGGGTGGAGTTCCTGGCTGAGACTTGTGAGTATCTGGGGGAAAAAACCTCACTCCATTATAGTTTGAATTGACAGAAGCTGGGGGTGAAGATCCTGGCTGAGACCTGTGAGTATCTGGGGAAAAAACCTCACTCCATTGTAGTTTGAATTCACAGAAGCTGGGGGTGGAGTTCCTGGCTGGAACCTCTGAGTATCTGTGGGGGGAAAAACTTACTCCATTTTAGTTTGAATTCACAGAAGCTGGGGGTGGAGTTCCTGGCTGAGACCTGTGAGTGTCTGGGGAAAAAAACCTCACTCCATTATAGTTTGAATTCACAGAAGCTGGGGGTGGAGTTCCTGGCTGAGACCTGTGAGTATCTGTGTGGAAAAAAAACTTACTCCATTGTAGTTTGAATTCACAGAAGCAGGGGGTGGAGTTTCTGGCTGAGACCTGTAAGTATCTGGTGATGAAAAGCTCACTCCATTGTAGTTTGAATTCACAGAAGCTGGGGTTGGAGTTCCTGGCTTAGACCTGTGAGTATCTGGGGGAAAAAACGTCACTCCATTGTAGTTTGAATTCACAGAAGCTGGGCGTGGAGTTCCTGTCTGAGACCTGTCCGTATCTGGGGGAAAAAACGTCACTTCACTGTAGTTTGAATTCACAGAAGCTGGGGGTGGAGTTCCTGGTTTAGGCCTGTGAGTGTCTGGGGAAAAAAACCTCACTCCATTATAGTTTGAATTCACAGAAGCTGGGGGTGGAGTTCCTGGCTCAGACCTGTGAGTATCTGGGGAAAAAACCTCACACCATTGTAGTTTGAATTCACAGAAGCTGGGGGTGGAGTTCCTGGCTTAGACCTGTGTGTATCTGGGGAAAAAAACCTCACTCCATTGTAGTTTGAATTCACAGAAGCTGGGGGTGGAGTTCCTGGCTGAGACCTGTGAGTATCTGGGGTAAAAAAACCTCACTCCATTGTAGTTTGAATTCACAGAAGCTGGGGTGGAGTTCCTGGCTGAGACTTGTGAGTATCTGGGGGAACAAAACCTCACTCCATTGTAGTTTGAATTCACAGAAGCTGGGGGTAGAGTTCCTTGCTTAGACCTGTGAGTGTCTGGGGAAAAAAAACCTCACTCCATTATAGTTTGAAATTAAAGGAGCTGGGGGTGGACTTCCTGACTGAGACCTGTGAGTATCTGTGGGGAAAACAACTCACTCCATTGTAGTTTGAATTCACAGGAGCTGGGGGTGGAGTTCCTGGCTGAGACTTGTGATTATCTGGGGGAAAAACCTCACTCCATTGTAGTTTGAATTCACAGAAGCTGGGGGTGGAGTTCCTGGCTGAGACCTGTGAGTATCTGGGGAAAAAAACGTCACTCCATTGTAGTTTGAATTCACAGAAGCTGGGCGTGGAGTTCCTGGCTGAGACCTGTCCGTATCTGGGGGAAAAAACCTCACTTCACTGTAGTTTGAATTCACAGAAGCTGGGGGTGGAGTTCCTGGTTTAGGCCTGTGAGTGTGTGGGGAAAAAAACCTCACTCCATTATAGTTTGAATTCACAGAAGCTGGGGGTGGAGTTCCTGGCTGAGACCTGTGAGTATCTGGGGAAAAAACCTCACACCATTGTAGTTTGAATTCACAGAAGCTGGGGGTGGAGTTCCTGGCTTAGACCTGTGTGTATCTGGGGAAAAAAACCTCACTCCATTGTAGTTTGAATTCACAGAAGCTGGGGTGGAGTTCCTGGCTGAGACTTGTGAGTATCTGGGGGAACAAAACCTCACTCCATTGTAGTTTGAATTCACAGAAGCTGGGGGTGGAGTTCCTTGCTTAGACCTGTGAGTGTCTGGGGAAAAAAAACCTCACTCCATTATAGTTTGAAATTAAAGGAGCTGGGGGTGGACTTCCTGACTGAGACCTGTGAGTGTCTGTGGGGAAAACAACTCACTCCATTGTAGTTTGAATTCACAGGAGCTGGGGGTGGAGTTCCTGGCTGAGACTTGTGAGTATCTGGGGGAAAAAACCTCACTCCATTGTAGTTTGAATTCACAGAAGCTGTGGGTGGAGTTTCTGGTTGAGACCTGTGAGTATCTGGTGAAGAAAACCTCACTCCATTGTAGTTTGAATTCACAGAAGCTGGGAGTAGAGTACCTGGCTGATACCTGTGAGTATCTGGGGGAACAAACATCACTCCATTGTAGTTTGAATTCACAGAAGTTGGGGGTGGAGTTCCTGGCTTACACTTGTGAGTATCTGGGGAAAAAACCTCACTCCATTGTAGTTTGAATTCACAGAAGCTGGGGGTGGAGTTCCTGGTTTAGGCCTGTGAGTGTCTGGGGAAAAAAAACTCACTCCATTATAGTTTGAATTCACAGAAGCTGGGGGTGGAGTTCCTGGCTGAGACCTGTGAGTATCTGGGGAAAAAAACCTCACTCCATTGTAGTTTGAATTAACAGAAGCTGGGGGTGGAGTTCCTGGTTTAGACATGTGAGTGTCTGTGGAAAAAAACCTCACTCCATTGTAGTTTGAATTCACAGAAGCTGGGGGTGCAGTTCCTGGTTTAGACCTGTGAGTGTCTGGGGAAAAAAACCTCACTCCATTATAGTTTGAAATTAAAGAAGCTGGGGGTGGATTTCCTGACTGAGACCTGTGAGTATCTGTGGGGAAAAAAACTTACTCCATTGTAGTTTGAATTCATAGGAGCTGGGGGTGGAGTTCCTGGCTGAGACTTGTGAGTATCTGGGGGAACAAAACCTCACTCCATTGTAGTTTGAATTCACAGAAGCTGGGGGTGGAGTTCCTGGCTGAGACTTGTGAGTATCTGGGGGAAAAAACCTCACTGCATTGTAGTTTGAATTCACAGAAGCTGGGGGTGGAGTTCCTGGCTGAGACCTGTGAGTATCTGGGGGAAAAAACCTCACTGCATTGTAGTTTGAATTCACAGAAGCTTTGGGTGGAGTTTCTGGCTGAGACCTGTGAGTATCTGGTGAAGAAAACCTCACTCCATTGTAGTTTGAATACACAGAAGCTGGGGGTAGAGTACCTGGCTGATACCTGTGAGTATCTGGGGGAACAAACCTCACTCCACTGTAGTTTGAATTCACAGAAGCTGGGGGTGGAGTTCCTGGCTGTTACCTGTGAGTATCTGGGGGAACAAAGCTCACTCCATTTTATTTTGAATTCACAGAAGTTGGGGGTGGAGTTCCTGGCTTAGACCTGTGAGTATCTGGGGAAAAAAACCTCACTCCATTGTAGTTTGAATTCACAGAAGCTGGGGGTGGAGTTCCTGGCTTAGACCTGTGAGTATCTGGGGGAAAAAACCTCACTCCATTGTAGTTTGAATTCACAGAAGCTGGGGGTGGAGTTCCTGGCTGAGACCTGTGAGTTTCTGGGGTAAAAAACCTCACTCCATTGTAGTTTGAATTCACAGAAGCTGGGGGTGGAGTTCCTGGCTGAGACTTGTGAGTATCTGGGGGAACAAAACCTCACTCCATTGTAGTTTGAATTCACAGAAGCTGGGGGTGGAGTTCCTGGCTTAGACCTGTGAGTGTCTGGGGAAAAAAACCTCACTCCATTATAGTTTGAAATTAAAGGAGCTGGGGGTGGACTTCCTGACTGAGACCTGTGAGTGTCTGTGGGGAAAACAACTCACTCCATTGTAGTTTGAATTCACAGGAGCTGGGGGTGGAGTTCCTGGCTGAGACTTGTGAGTATCTGGGGGAAAAAGCATCACTTCATTGTAGTTTGAATTCACAGAAGCTGGGGGTGAAGTTCCTGGCTGAGACTTGTGAGTATCTGGGGGAAAAAACCTCACTCCATTGTAGTTTGAATTCACAGAAGCTGTGGGTGGAGTTTCTGGCTGAGACCTGTGAGTATCTGGGGGAACAAACATCACTCCATTGTAGTTTGAATTCACAGAAGTTGGGGGTGGAGTTCCTGGCTTACACCTGTGAGTATCTGGGGAAAAAAACCTCACTCCATTATAGTTTGAATTCACAGAAGCTGGGGGTGGAGTTCCTGGCTGAGACCTGTGAGTATCTGGGGAAAAACCTCACACCATTGTAGTTTGAATTCACAGAAGCTGTGGGTGGAGTTCCTGGCTTAGACCTGTGAGTATCTGGGGAAAAAAACCTCACTCCATTGTAGTTTGAATTAACAGAAGCTGGGGGTGGAGTTCCTGGTTTAGACATGTGAGTGTCTGTCGAAAAAAACCTCACTCCATTGTAGTTTGAATTCACAGAATCTGGGGGTGGAGTTCCTGGTTTAGACCTGTGAGTGTCTGGGGAAAAAAACCTCACTCCATTATAGTTTGAAATTAAAGAAGCTGGGGGTGGATTTCCTGACTGAGACCTGTGAGTATCTGTGGGGAAAAAAACTTACTCCATTGTAGTTTGAATTCATAGGAGCTGGGGGTGGAGTTCCTGGCTGAGACTTGTGAGTATCTGGGGGAACAAAACCTCACTCCATTGTAGTTTGAATTCACAGAAGCTCGGGGTGGAGTTCCTGGCTGAGACTTGTGAGTATCTGGGGGGAAAAACCTCACTGCATTGTAGTTTGAATTCACAGAAGCTGGGGGTGGAGTTCCTGGCTGAGACCTGTGAGTATCTGGGGGAAAAAACCTCACTGCATTGTAGTTTGAATTCACAGAAGCTTTGGGTGGAGTTTCTGGCTGAGACCTGTGAGTATCTGGTGAAGAAAACCTCACTCCATTGTAGTTTGAATACACAGAAGCTGGGGGTAGAGTACCTGGCTGATACCTGTGAGTATCTGGGGGAACAAACCTCACTCCACTGTAGTTTGAATTCACAGAAGCTGGGGGTGGAGTTCCTGGCTGTTACCTGTGAGTATCTGGGGGAACAAAGCTCACTCCATTTTATTTTGAATTCACAGAAGTTGGGGGTGGAGTTCCTGGCTTACACCTGTGAGTATCTGGGGAAAAAACCTCACTCCATTATAGTTTGAATTCACAGAAGCTGGGGGTGGAGTTCCTGGCTTAGACCTGTGAATATCTGTGGAAAAAACCTCACACCATTGTAGTTTGAATTCACAGAAGCTGTGGGTGGAGTTCCTGGTTGAGACCTGTGAGTATCTGGGGTAAAAAAAACCTCACACCATTGTAGTTTGAATTCAAAGAAGCTGGGGGTGGAGTTCCTGGCTGAGACTTGTGAGTATCTGGGGGAAAAAACCTCACTCCATTATAGTTTGAATTGACAGAAGCTGGGGGTGGAGTTCCTGGCTGAGACCTGTGAGTGTCTGGGGAAAAAAACCTCACTCCATTATAGTTTGAATTCACAGAAGCTGGGGGTGGAGTTCCTGGCTGAGACCTGTGAGTATCTGTGTGGAAAAAAAACTTACTCCATTGTAGTTTGAATTCACAGAAGCAGGGGGTGGAGTTTCTGGCTGAGACCTGTAAGTATCTGGTGATGAAAACCTCACTCCATTGTAGATTGAATTCACAGAAGCTGGGGGTGGAGTTCCTGGCTGAGACCTGTCCGTATCTGGGGGAAAAAACCTCACTTCACTGTAGTTTGAATTCACAGAAGCTGGGGGTGGAGTTCCTGGTTTAGGCCTGTGAGTGTCTGGGGAAAAAAACCTCACTCCATTATAGTTTGAATTCACAGAAGCTGGGGGTGGAGTTCCTGGCTCAGACCTGTGAGTATCTGGGGAAAAAACCTCACACCATTGTAGTTTGAATTCACAGAAGCTGGGGGTGGAGTTCCTGGCTTAGACCTTTGTGTATCTGGGGAAAAAAACCTCACTCCATTGTAGTTTGAATTCACAGAAGCTGGGGGTGGAGTTCCTGGCTGAGACCTGTGGGTATCTGGGGTAAAAAAACCTCACTTCATTGTAGTTTGAATTCACAGAAGCTGGGGTGGAGTTCCTGGCTGAGACTTGTGAGTATCTGGGGGAACAAAACCTCACTCCATTGTAGTTTGAATTCACAGAAGCTGGGGGTGGAGTTCCTTGCTTAGACCTGTGAGTGTCTGGGGAAAAAAAACCTCACTCCATTATAGTTTGAAATTAAAGGAGCTGGGGGTGGACTTCCTGACTGAGACCTGTGAGTATCTGTGGGGAAAACAACTCACTCCATTGTAGTTTGAATTCACAGGAGCTGGGGGTGGAGTTCCTGGCTGAGACTTGTGATTATCTGGGGTAAAAACCTCACTCCATTGTAGTTTGAATTCACAGAAGCTGGGGGTGGAGTTCCTGGCTGAGACCTGTGAGTATCTGGGGGAAAAAACGTCACTCCATTGTAGTTTGAATTCACAGAAGCTGGGCGTGGAGTTCCTGGCTGAGACCTGTCCGTATCTGGGGGAAAAAACCTCACTTCACTGTAGTTTGAATTCACAGAAGCTGGGGGTGGAGTTCCTGGTTTAGGCCTGTGAGTGTCTGGGGAAAAAAACCTCACTCCATTATAGTTTGAATTCACAGAAGCTGGGGGTGGAGTTCCTGGTTTAGGCCTGTGAGTGTCTGGGGAAAAAAACCTCACTCCATTATAGTTTGAATTCACAGAAGCTGGGGGTGGAGTTCCTGGCTGAGACTTGTGAGTATCTGGGGAAAAAAACCTCACTCCATTGTAGTTTGAATTCACAGAAGCTGGGGGTGGAGTTCCTGGCTGAGACCTGTGAGTATCTGGGGTAAAAAAACCTCACTCCATTGTAGTTTGAATTCACAGAAGCTGGGGTGGAGTTCCTGGCTGAGACTTGTGAGTATCTGGGGGAACAAAACCTCACTCCATTGTAGTTTGAATTCACAGAAGCTGGGGGTGGAGTTCCTTGCTTAGACCTGTGAGTGTCTGGGGAAAAAAAACCTCACTCCATTATAGTTTGAAATTAAAGGAGCTGGGGGTGGACTTCCTGACTGAGACCTGTGAGTATCTGTGGGGAAAACAACTCACTCCATTGTAGTTTGAATTCACAGGAGCTGGGGGTGGAGTTCCTGGCTGAGACTTGTGATTATCTGGGGGAAAAACCTCACTCCATTGTAGTTTGAATTCACAGAAGCAGGGGGTGAAGTTCCTGGCTGAGACCTGTGAGTATCTGGGGGGAAAAACGTCACTCCATTGTAGTTTGAATTCACAGAAGGTGGGCGTGGAGTTCCTGTCTGAGACCTGTCCGTATTTGGGGATAAAAACCTCACTTCACTGTAGTTTGAATTCACAGAAGCTGGGGGTGGAGTTCCTGGTTTAGGCCTGTGAGTGTCTGGGGTAAAAAACCTCACTCCATTATAGTTTAAATTCACAGAAGCTGGGGGTGGAGTTCCTGGCTGAGACCTGTGAGTATCTGGGGAAAAAAACTCACACCATTGTAGTTTGAATTCACAGAAGCTGGGGGTGGAGTTCCTGGTTTAGGCCTGTGAGTGTCTGGGGAAAAAAACCTCACTCCATTATAGTTTAAATTCACAGAAGCTGGGGGTGGAGTTCCTGGCTGAGACCTGTGAGTATCTGGGGAAAAAAACTCACACCATTGTAGTTTGAATTCACAGAAGCTGGGGGTGGAGTTCCTGGCTTAGACCTGTGAGTATCTGGGGAAAAAAACCTCACTCCATTGTAGTTTGAATTCACAGAAGCTGGGGGTGGAGTTCCTGGCTGAGACTTGTGAGTATCTGGGGGAACAAAACCTCACTCCATTGTAGTTTGAATTCACAGAAGCTGGGGGTGGAGTTCCTGGCTTAGACCTGTGAGTGTCTGGGGAAAAAAACCTCACTCCATTATAGTTTGAAATTAAAGGAGCTGGGGGTGGACTTCCTGACTGAGACCTGTGAGTGTCTGTGGGGAAAACAACTCACTCCATTGTAGTTTGAATTCACAGGAGCTGGGGGTGGAGTTCCTGGCTGAGACTTGTGAGTATCTGGGGGAAAAAACATCACTTCATTGTAGTTTGAATTCACAGAAGCTGGGGGTGAAGTTCCTGGCTGAGACTTGTGAGTATCTGGGGGAAAAAACCTCACTCCATTGTAGTTTGAATTCACAGAAGCTGTGGGTGGAGTTTCTGGCTGAGACCTGTGAGTATCTGGTGAAGAAAACCTCACTCCATTGTAGTTTGAATTCACAGAAGCTGGGAGTAGAGTACCTGGCTGATACCTGTGAGTATCTGGGGGAACAAACATCACTCCATTGTAGTTTGAATTCACAGAAGTTGGGGGTGGAGTTCCTGGCTTACACCTGTGAGTATCTGGGGAAAAGACCTCACTCCATTGTAGTTTGAATTCACAGAAGCTGGGGGTGGAGTTCCTGGTTTAGGCCTATGAGTGTCTGGGGAAAAAAACCTCACTCCATTGTAGTTTGAATTAACAGAAGCTGGGGGTGGAGTTCCTGGTTTAGACATGTGAGTGTCTGTGGAAAAAAACCTCACTCCATTGTAGTTTGAATTCACAGAAGCTGGGGGTGGAGTTCCTGGTTTAGACCTGTGAGTGTCTGGGGAAAAAAACCTCACTCCATTATAGTTTGAAATTAAAGAAGCTGGGGGTGGATTTCCTGACTGAGACCTGTGAGTATCTGTGGGGAAAAAAACTTACTCCATTGTAGTTTGAATTCATAGGAGATGGGGGTGGAGTTCCTGGCTGAGACTTGTGAGTATCTGGGGGAACAAAACCTCACTCCATTGTAGTTTGAATTCACAGAAGCTGGGGGTGGAGTTCCTGGCTGAGACTTGTGAGTATCTGGGGGAAAAAACCTCACTCCATTGTAGTTTGAATTCACAGAAGCTGGGGGTGGAGTTCCTGGCTGAGACCTGTGAGTATCTGGGGGAAAAAACCTCACTGCATTGTAGTTTGAATTCACAGAAGCTTTGGGTGGAGTTTCTGGCTGAGACCTGTGAGTATCTGGTGAAGAAAACCTCACTCCATTGTAGTTTGAATACACAGAAGCTGGGGGTAGAGTACCTGGCTGATACCTGTGAGTATCTGGGGGAACAAACCTCACTCCACTGTAGTTTGAATTCACAGAAGCTGGGGGTGGAGTTCCTGGCTGTTACCTGTGAGTATCTGGGGGAACAAAGCTCACTCCATTTTATTTTGAATTCACAGAAGTTGGGGGTGGAGTTCCTGGCTTACACCTGTGAGTATCTGGGGAAAAAACCTCACTCCATTATAGTTTGAATTCACAGAAGCTGGGGGTGGAGTTCCTGGCTTAGACCTGTGAGTATCTGTGGAAAAAACCTCACACCATTGTAGTTTGAATTCACAGAAGCTGTGGGTGGAGTTCCTGGCTGAGACCTGTGAGTATCTAGCGTAAAAAACCTCACTCCATTGTAGTTTGAATTCACAGAAGCTGGGGGTGGAGTTCCTGGCTTAGACCTGTGAGTTTCTGGGGCAAAAAACCTCACTCCGTTGTAGTTTGAATTCACAGAAGCTGGGGGTGGAGTTCCTGGCTGAGACCTGTGAGTATCTGGCGTAAAAAACCTCACTCCATTGTAGTTTGAATTCACAGAAGCTGGGGGTGGAGTTTCTGGTTTAGACATGTGAGTGTCTGGGGAAAAAAACCTCACTCCATTATAGTTTGAAATTAAAGGAGCTGGGGGTGGACTTCCTGACTGAGACCTGTGAGTATCTGTGGGGAAAAAAACTTACTCCATTGTAGTTTGAATTCACAGAAGCTGGGGGTGGAGTTTCTGGCTGAGACCTGTAAGTATCTGGTGATGAAAACCTCACTCCATTGTAGTTTGAATTAACAGAAGCTGGGGGTGGAGTTCCTGGCTGAGACATGTGAGTATCTGGGGGAACAAAACCTCACTCCATTGTAGTTTGAATTCACAGAAGGTGGGGTGCAGTTCCTGGTTTAGACCTGTGAGTGTCTGGGGAAAAAAACCTCACTCCATTATAGTTTGAAATTAAAGGAGCTGGGGGTGGACTTCCTGACTTAGACCTGTGAGTATCTGTGTGGAAAAAAAACTTACTCCATTGTAGTTTGAATTCACAGGAGCTGGGGGTGGAGTTCCTGGCTTAGACCCGTGAGTATCTGGGGGAAAAAACCTCACTCCATTGTAATTTGAATTCACAGAAGCTGGGGGTGGAGTTCCTGGCTGAGACCTGTGAGTATCTGGGGGAACAAAACCTCACTCCATTGTAGTTTGAATTCACAGAAGCTGGGGTGCAGTTCCTGGTTTAGACCTGTGAGTGTCTGGGGAAAAATACCTCACTCCATTATAGTTTGAAATTAAAGGAGCTGGGGGTGGACTTCCTGACTGAGACCTGTGAGTATCTGGGGTAAAAAAAACCTCACACCATTGTAGTTTGAATTCAAAGAAGCTGGGGGTGGAGTTCCTGGCTGAGACTTGTGAGTATCTGGGGGAAAAAACCTCACTCCATTATAGTTTGAATTGACAGAAGCTGGGGGTGAAGATCCTGGCTGAGACCTGTGAGTATCTGGGGAAAAAACCTCACACCATTGTAGTTTGAATTCACAGAAGCTGGGGGTGGAGTTCCTGGCTGGAACCTGTGAGTATCTGTGGGGGGAAAAACTTACTCCATTTTAGTTTGAATTCACAGAAGCTGGGGGTGGAGTTCCTGGCTGAGACCTGTGAGTATCATTGTGGAAAAAAAACTTACTCCATTGTAGTTTGAATTCACAGAAGCTGGGGGTGGAGTTTCTGGCTGAGACCTGTAAGTATCTGGTGATGAAAACCTCACTCTATTGTAGTTTGAATTCACAGAAGCTGGGGGTGGAGTTCCTGGCTGAGACCTGTGAGTATCTGGGGGAAAAATGTCACTCCATTGTAGTTTGAATTCACAGAAGCTGGGCGTGGAGTTCCTGGCTGAGACCTGTCCGTATCTGGGGAAAAAAACTCACACCATTGTAGTTTGAATTCACAGAAGCTGGGGGTGGAGTTCCTGGCTTAGACCTGTGAGTATCTGGGGTAAAAAAACCTCACTCCATTGTAGTTTGAATTCACAGAAGCTGGGGGTGGAGTTCCTGGCTTAGACCTGTGAGTGTCTGGGGAAAAAAAACCTCACTCCATTATAGTTTGAAATTAAAGGAGCTGGGGGTGGACTTCCTGACTGAGACCTGTGAGTATCTGTGGGGAAAACAACTCACTCCATTGTAGTTTGAATTCACAGGAGCTGGGGGTGGAGTTCCTGGCTGAGACTTGTGATTATCTGGGGGAAAAACCTCACTCCATTGTAGTTTGAATTCACAGAAGCTGGGGGTGAAGTTCCTGGCTGAGACCTGTGAGTATCTGGGGGGGAAAACGTCACTCCATTGTAGTTTGAATTCACAGAAGCTGGGCGTGGAGTTCCTGTCTGAGACCTGTCCGTATCTGGGAGAAAAAACCTCACTTCACTGTAGTTTGAATTCACAGAAGCTGGGGGTGGAGTTCCTGGTTTAGGCCTGTGAGTGTCTGGGGAAAAAAACCTCACTACATTATAGTTTAAATTCACAGAAGCTGGGGGTGGAGTTCCTGGCTGAGACCTGTGAGTATCTGGGGAAAAAAACTCACACCATTGTAGTTTGAATTCACAGAAGCTGGGGGGTGGAGTTCCTGGCTTAGACCTGTGAGTATCTGGGGAAAAAAACCTCACTCCATTGTAGTTTGAATTCACAGAAGCTGGGGGTGGAGTTCCTGGCTGAGACCTGTGAGTTTCTGGGGAAAAAACCTCACTCCATTGTAGTTTGAATTCACAGAAGCTGGGGGTGGAGTTCCTGGCTGAGACCTGTGAGTATCTGGGGGAACAAAACCTCACTCCATTGTAGTTTGAATTCACAGAAGCTGGGGGTGGAGTTCCTGGCTTAGACCTGTGAGTGTCTGGGGAAAAAAACCTCACTCCATTATTGTTTGAAATTAAAGGAGCTGGGGGTGGACTTCCTGACTGAGACCTGTGAGTATATGTGGGGAAAACAACTCACTCCATTGTAGTTTGAATTCACAGGAGCCGGGGGTGGAGTTCCTGGCTGAGACTTGTGAGTATCTGCGGGAAAAACATCACTCCATTGTAGTTTGAATTCACAGAAGCTGGGGGTGAAGTTCCTGGCTGAGACTTGTGAGTTTCTGGGGGAAAAAACCTCACTCCATTGTAGTTTGAATTCACAGAAGCTGTGGGTGGAGTTTCTGGCTGAGACCTGTGAGTATCTGGTGAAGAAAACCTCACTCCATTGTAGTTTGAATTCACAGAAGCTGGGGGTAGAGTACCTGGCTGATACCTGTGAGTATCTGGGGGAACAAACCTCACTCCATTGTAGTTTGAATTCACAGAAGCTGAAGGTGGAGTTCCTGGCTGAGACCTGTGAGTATCTGGGGTAAAAAAACCTCACTCCATTGTAGTTTGAATTCACAGAAGCTGGGGGTGGAGTTCCTGGCTTAGACCTGTGAGTGTCTGGGGAAAAAAAACCTCACTCCATTATAGTTTGAAATTAAAGGAGCTGGGGGTGGACTTCCTGACTGAGACCTGTGAGTATCTGTGGGGAAAACAACTCACTCCATTGTAGTTTGAATTCACAGGAGCTGGGGGTGGAGTTCCTGGCTGAGACTTGTGATTATCTGGGGGAAAAACCTCACTCCATTGTAGTTTGAATTCACAGAAGCTGGGGGTGAAGTTCCTGGCTGAGACCTGTGAGTATCTGGGGGGGAAAACGTCACTCCATTGTAGTTTGAATTCACAGAAGCTGGGCGTGGAGTTCCTGTCTGAGACCTGTCCGTATCTGGGGGAAAAACCTCACTTCACTGTAGTTTGAATTCACAGAAGCTGGGGGTGGAGTTCCTGGTTTAGGCCTGTGAGTGTCTGGGGAAAAAAACCTCACTACATTATAGTTTAAATTCACAGAAGCTGGGGGTGGAGTTCCTGGCTGAGACCTGTGAGTATCTGGGGAAAAAAACTCACACCATTGTAGTTTGAATTCACAGAAGCTGGGGGGTGGAGTTCCTGGCTTAGACCTGTGAGTATCTGGGGAAAAAAACCTCACTCCATTGTAGTTTGAATTCACAGAAGCTGGGGGTGGAGTTCCTGGCTGAGACCTGTGAGTTTCTGGGGTAAAAAACCTCACTCCATTGTAGTTTGAATTCACAGAAGCTGGGGGTGGAGTTCCTGGCTGAGACCTGTGAGTATCTGGGGGAACAAAACCTCACTCCATTGTAGTTTGAATTCACAGAAGCTGGGGGTGGAGTTCCTGGCTTAGACCTGTGAGTGTCTGGGGAAAAAAACCTCACTCCATTATAGTTTGAAATTAAAGGAGCTGGGGGTGGACTTCCTGACTGAGACCTGTGAGTATCTGTGGGGAAAATAACTCACTCCATTGTAGTTTGAATTCACAGGAGCTGGGGGTGGAGTTCCTGGCTGAGACTTGTGAGTATCTGGGGGAAAAACATCACTCCATTGTAGTTTGAATTCACAGAAGCTGGGGGTGAAGTTCCTGGCTGATACCTGTGAGTATCTGGGGGAACAAACCTCACTCCATTGTAGTTTGAATTCACAGAAGCTGAAGGTGGAGTTCCTGGCTGTTACCTGTGAGTATCTGGGGGAACAAAGCTCACTCCATTTTATTTTGAATTCACAGAAGTTGGGGGTGGAGTTCCTGGCTTACACCTGTGAGTATCTGGGGAAAAAACCTCACTCCATTGTAGTTTGAATTAACAGAAGCTGGGGGTGGAGTTCCTGGTTTAGACATGTGAGTGTCTGGGGAAAAAAACCTCACTCCATTATAGTTTGAAATTAAAGGAGCTGGGGGTGGACTTCCTGACTGAGACCTGTGAGTATCTGTGGGGAAAAAAACCTCACTCCATTATAGTTTGAAATTAAAGGAGCTGGGGGTGGAGTTCCTGACTGAGACCTGTGAGTATCTGGGGTAAAAAAAACCTCACACCATTGTAGTTTGAATTCAAAGAAGCTGGGGGTGGAGTTCCTGGCTGAGACTTGTGAGTATCTGGGGGAAAAAACCTCACTCCATTATAGTTTGAATTGACAGAAGCTGGGGATGAAGATCCTGGCTGAGACCTGTGAGTATCTGGGGAAAAAACCTCACACCATTGTAGTTTGAATTCACAGAAGCTGGGGGTGGAGTTCCTGGCTGGAACCTGTGAGTATCTGTGGGGGAAAAAACTTACTCCATTTTAGTTTGAATTCACAGAAGCTGGGGGTGGAGTTTCTGGCTGAGACCTGTGAGTGTCTGGGGAAAAAAACCTCACTCCATTATAGTTTGAATTCACAGAAGCTGGGGGTGGAGTTCCTGGCTGAGACCTGTGAGTATCTGGGGTAAAAAAACCTCACTCCATTGTAGTTTGAATTCACAGAAGCTGGGGTGGAGTTCCTGGCTAAGACTTGTGAGTATCTGGGGGAACAAAACCTCACTCCATTGTAGTTTGAATTCACAGAAGCTGGGGGTGGAGTTCCTGGCTTAGACCTGTGAGTGTCTGGGGAAAAAAAACCTCACACCATTATAGTTTGAAATTAAAGGAGCTGGGGGTGGACTTCCTGACTGAGACCTGTGAGTATCTGTGGGGAAAACAACTCACTCCATTGTAGTTTGAATTCACAGGAGCTGGGGGTGGAGTTCCTGGCTGAGACTTGTGATTATCTGGGGGAAAAACCTCACTACATTGTAGTTTGAATTCACAGAAGCTGGGGGTGAAGTTCCTGGCTGAGACCTGTGAGTATCTGGGGGGAAAAACGTCACTCCATTGTAGTTTGAATTCACAGAAGCTGGGTGTGGAGTTCCTGTCTGAGACCTGTCCGTTTCTGGGGGAAAAAACCTCACTTCACTGTAGTTTGAATTCACAGAAGCTGGGGGTGGAGTTCCTGGTTTAGGCCTGTGAGTGTCTGGGGAAAAAAACCTCACTACATTATAGTTTAAATTCACAGAAGCTGGGGGTGGAGTTCCTGGCTGAGACCTGTGAGTATCTGGGGAAAAAAACTCACACCATTGTAGTTTGAATTCACAGAAGCTGGGGTTGGAGTTCCTGGCTTAGACCTGTGAGTATCTGGGGAAAAAAACCTCACTCCATTGTAGTTTGAATTCACAGGAGCTGGGGGTGGAGTTCCTGGCTGAGACTTGTGAGTATCTGGGGGAAAAAACATCACTCCATTGTAGTTTGAATTCACAGAAGCTGGGGGTGAAGTTCCTGGCTGAGACTTGTGAGTATCTGGGGGAAAGAACCTCACTCCATTGTAGTTTGAATTCACAGAAGCTGTGGGTGGAGTTTCTGGCTGAGACCTGTGAGTATCTGGTGAAGAAAACCTCACTCCATTGTAGTTTGAATTCACAGAAGCTGGGGGTAGAGTACCTGGCTGATACCTGTGAGTATCTGGGGGAACAAACCTCACTCCATTGTAGTTTGAATTCACAGAAGCTGAAGGTGGAGTTCCTGGCTGTTACCTGTGAGTATCTGGGGAAAAAAACCTCACTCCATTATAGTTTGAATTCACAGAAGCTGGGGGTAGAGTACCTGGCTGATACCTGTGAGTATCTGGGGGAACAAACCTCACTCCATTGTAGTTTGAATTCACAGAAGCTGAAGGTGGAGTTCCTGGCTGAAACCTGTGAGTGTCTGGGGAAAAAAACCTCACTCCATTATAGTTTGAAATTAAAGGAGCTGGGGGTGGACTTCCTGACTGAGACCTGTGAGTATCTGTGGGGAAAACAACTCACTCCATTGTAGTTTGAATTCACAGGAGCCGGGGGTGGAGTTCCTGGCTGAGACTTGTGAGTATCTGGGGGAAAAAACATCACTCCATTGTAGTTTGAATTCACAGAAGCTGGGGGTGAAGTTCCTGGCTGAGACTTGTGAGTTTCTGGGGGAAAAAACCTCACTCCATTGTAGTTTGAATTCACAGAAGCTGTGGGTGGAGTTTCTGGCTGAGACCTGTGAGTATCTGGTGAAGAAAACCTCACTCCATTGTAGTTTGAATTCACAGAAGCTGGGGGTAGAGTACCTGGCTGATACCTGTGAGTATCTGGGGGAACAAACCTCACTCCATTGTACTTTGAATTCACAGAAGCTGAAGGTGGAGTTCCTGGCTGAGACCTGTGAGTATCTGGGGTAAAAAAACCTCACTCCATTGTAGTTTGAATTCACAGAAGCTGGGGGTGGAGTTCCTGGCTTAGACCTGTGAGTGTCTGGGGAAAAAAAACCTCACTCCATTATAGTTTGAAATTAAAGGAGCTGGGGGTGGACTTCCTGACTGAGACCTGTGAGTATCTGTGGGGAAAACAACTCACTCCATTGTAGTTTGAATTCACAGGAGCTGGGGGTGGAGTTCCTGGCTGAGACTTGTGATTATCTGGGGGAAAAACCTCACTCCATTGTAGTTTGAATTCACAGAAGCTGGGGGTGAAGTTCCTGGCTGAGACCTGTGAGTATCTGGGGGGGAAAACGTCACTCCATTGTAGTTTGAATTCACAGAAGCTGGGCGTGGAGTTCCTGTCTGAGACCTGTCCGTATCTGGGGGAAAAAACCTCACTTCACTGTAGTTTGAATTCACAGAGGCTGGGGGTGGAGTTCCTGGTTTAGGCCTGTGAGTGTCTGGGGAAAAAAACCTCACTACATTATAGTTTAAATTCACAGAAGCTGGGGGTGGAGTTCCTGGCTGAGACCTGTGAGTATCTGGGGAAAAAAACTCACACCATTGTAGTTTGAATTCACAGAAGCTGGGGGGTGGAGTTCCTGGCTTAGACCTGTGAGTATCTGGGGAAAAAAACTCACACCATTGTAGTTTGAATTCACAGAAGCTGGGGGTGGAGTTCCTGGCTGAGACCTGTGAGTATCTGGGGGAACAAAACCTCACTCCATTGTAGTTTGAATTCACAGAAGCTGGGGGTGGAGTTCCTGGCTTAGACCTGTGAGTGTCTGGGGAAAAAAACCTCACTCCATTATAGTTTGAAATTAAAGGAGCTGGGGGTGGACTTCCTGACTGAGACCTGTGAGTATCTGTGGGGAAAATAACTCACTCCATTGTAGTTTGAATTCACAGGAGCTGGGGGTGGAGTTCCTGGCTGAGACTTGTGAGTATCTGGGGGAAAAAACATCACTCCATTTTAGTTTGAATTCACAGAAGCTGGGGGTGAAGTTCCTGGCTGATACCTTTGAGTATCTGGGGGAACAAACCTCACTCCATTGTAGTTTGAATTCACAGAAGCTGAAGGTGGAGTTCCTGGCTGTTACCTGTGAGTATCTGGGGGAACAAAGCTCACTCCATTTTATTTTGAATTCACAGAAGTTGGGGGTGGAGTTCCTGGCTTACACCTGTGAGTATCTGGGGAAAAAACCTCACTCCATTGTAGTTTGAATTAACAGAAGCTGGGGGTGGAGTTCCTGGTTTAGACATGTGAGTGTCTGGGGAAAAAAACCTCACTCCATTATAGTTTGAAATTAAAGGAGCTGGGGGTGGACTTCCTGACTGAGACCTGTGAGTATCTGTGGGGAAAAAAACCTCACTCCATTATAGTTTGAAATTAAAGGAGCTGGGGGTGGAGTTCCTGACTGAGACCTGTGAGTATCTGGGGTAAAAAAAACCTCACACCATTGTAGTTTGAATTCAAAGAAGCTGGGGGTGGAGTTCCTGGCTGAGACTTGTGAGTATCTGGGGGAAAAAACCTCACTCCATTATAGTTTGAATTGACAGAAGCTGGGGATGAAGATCCTGGCTGAGACCTGTGAGTATCTGGGGAAAAAACCTCACACCATTGTAGTTTGAATTCACAGAAGCTGGGGGTGGAGTTCCTGGCTGGAACCTGTGAGTATCTGTGGGGGAAAAAACTTACTCCATTTTAGTTTGAATTCACAGAAGCTGGGGGTGGAGTTTCTGGCTGAGACCTGTGAGTGTCTGGGGAAAAAAACCTCACTCCATTATAGTTTGAATTCACAGAAGCTGGGGGTGGAGTTCCTGGCTGAGACCTGTGAGTATCTGGGGTAAAAAAACCTCACTCCATTGTAGTTTGAATTCACAGAAGCTGGGGTGGAGTTCCTGGCTAAGACTTGTGAGTATCTGGGGGAACAAAACCTCACTCCATTGTAGTTTGAATTCACAGAAGCTGGGGGTGGAGTTCCTGGCTTAGACCTGTGAGTGTCTGGGGAAAAAAAACCTCACACCATTATAGTTTGAAATTAAAGGAGCTGGGGGTGGACTTCCTGACTGAGACCTGTGAGTATCTGTGGGGAAAACAACTCACTCCATTGTAGTTTGAATTCACAGGAGCTGGGGGTGGAGTTCCTGGCTGAGACTTGTGATTATCTGGGGGAAAAACCTCACTCCATTGTAGTTTGAATTCACAGAAGCTGGGGGTGAAGTTCCTGGCTGAGACCTGTGAGTATCTGGGGGGAAAAACGTCACTCCATTGTAGTTTGAATTCACAGAAGCTGGGCGTGGAGTTCCTGTCTGAGACCTGTCCGTATCTGGGGGAAAAAACCTCACTTCACTGTAGTTTGAATTCACAGAAGCTGGGGGTGGAGTTCCTGGTTTAGGCCTGTGAGTGTCTGGGGAAAAAAACCTCACTACATTATAGTTTAAATTCACAGAAGCTGGGGGTGGAGTTCCTGGCTGAGACCTGTGAGTATCTGGGGAAAAAAACTCACACCATTGTAGTTTGAATTCACAGAAGCTGGGGGTGGAGTTCCTGGCTTAGACCTGTGAGTATCTGGGGAAAAAAACCTCACTCCATTGTAGTTTGAATTCACAGGAGCTGGGGGTGGAGTTCCTGGCTGAGACTTGTGAGTATCTGGGGGAAAAAACATCACTCCATTGTAGTTTGAATTCACAGAAGCTGGGGGTGAAGTTCCTGGCTGAGACTTGTGAGTATCTGGGGGAAAGAACCTCACTCCATTGTAGTTTGAATTCACAGAAGCTGTGGGTGGAGTTTCTGGCTGAGACCTGTGAGTATCTGGGGGAACAAACCTCACTCCATTGTAGTTTGAATTCACAGAAGCTGAAGGTGGAGTTCCTGGCTGTTACCTGTGAGTATCTGGGGGAAAAAACCTCACTCCATTATAGTTTGAATTCACAGAAGCTGGGGGTGGAGTTCCTGGCTGAAACCTGTGAGTATCTGGGGAAAAACCTCACACCATTGTAGTTTGAATTAACAGAAGCTGGGGGTGGAGTTCCTGGTTTAGACCTGTGAGTGTCTGGGGATAAAAACCTCACTCCATTATAGTTTGAAATTAAAGGAGCTGGGGGTGGACTTCCTGACTGAGACCTGTGAGTATCTGTGGGGAAAAAAACCTCACTCCATTATAGTTTGAAATTAAAGGAGCTGGGGGTGGACTTCCTGACTGAGACCTGTGAGTATCTGGGGTAAAAAAAACCTCACACCATTGTAGTTTGAATTCAAAGAAGCTGGGGGTGGAGTTCCTGGCTGAGACTTGTGAGTATCTGGGGGAAAAAACCTCACTCCATTATAGTTTGAATTGACAGAAGCTGGGGGTGAAGATCCTGGCTGAGACCTGTGAGTATCTGGGGAAAAAACCTCACACCATTGTAGTTTGAATTCACAGAAGCTGGGGGTGGAGTTCCTGGCTGGAACCTGTGAGTATCTGTGGGGGGAAAAACTTACTCCATTTTAGTTTGAATTCACAGAAGCTGGGGGTGGAGTTCCTGGCTGAGACCTGTGAGTGTCTGGGGAAAAAAACTTACTCCATTGTAGTTTGAATTCACAGAAGCTGGGTGTGGAGTTTCTGGCTGAGACCTGTAAGTATCTGGTGATGAAAACCTCACACCATTGTAGTTTGAATTCAAAGAAGCTGGGGGTGGAGTTCCTGGCTGAGACTTGTGAGTATCTGGGGGAAAAAACCTCACTCCATTATAGTTTGAATTGACAGAAGCTGGGGGTGAAGATCCTGGCTGAGACCTGTGAGTATCTGGGGAAAAAACCTCACACCATTGTAGTTTGAATTCACAGAAGCTGGGGGTGGAGTTCCTGGCTGGAACCTGTGAGTATCTGTGTGGGGAAAAACTTACTCCATTTTAGTTTGAATTCACAGAAGCTGGGGGTGGAGTTCCTGGCTGAGACCTGTGAGTGTCTGGGGAAAAAAACTTACTCCATTGTAGTTTGAATTCACAGAAGCTGGGGGTGGAGTTTCTGGCTGAGACCTGTAAGTATCTGGTGATGAAAACCTCACTCCATTGTAGTTTGAATTCACAGAAGCTGGGGGTGGAGTTCCTGGCTGAGACCTGTGAGTATCTGGGGGAAAAAACGTCACTCCATTGTAGTTTGAATTCACAGAAGCTGGGCGTGGAGTTCCTGGCTGAGACCTGTCTGTATCTGGGGGAAAAAACCTCACTCCATTGTAGTTTGAATTCACAGAAGCTGGGCGTGGAGTTCCTGTCTGAGACCTGTCCGTATCTGGGGGAAAAAACCTCACTTCACTGTAGTTTGAATTCACAGAAGCTGGGGGTGGAGTTCCTGGTTTAGGCCTGTGAGTGTCTGGGGAAAAAAACCTCACTACATTATAGTTTAAATTCACAGAAGCTGGGGGTGGAGTTCCTGGCTGAGACCTGTGAGTATCTGGGGAAAAAAACTCACACCATTGTAGTTTGAATTCACAGAAGCTGGGGGTGGAGTTCCTGGCTTAGACCTGTGAGTATCTGGGGAAAAAAACTTCACTCCATTGTAGTTTGAATTCACAGAAGCTGGGGGTGGAGTTCCTGGCTGAGACCTGTGAGTTTCTGGGGTAAAAAACCTCACTCCATTGTAGTTTGAATTCACAGAAGCTGGGGGTGGAGTTCCTGGCTGAGACCTGTGAGTATCTGGGGGAACAAAACCTCACTCCATTGTAGTTTGAATTCACAGAAGCTGGGGGTGGAGTTCCTGGCTTAGACCTGTGAGTGTCTGGGGAAAAAAACCTCACTCCATTATAGTTTGAAATTAAAGGAGCTGGGGGTGGACTTCCTGACTGAGACCTGTGAGTATCTGTGGGGAAAACAACTCACTCCATTGTAGTTTGAATTCACAGGAGCTGGGGGTGGAGTTGCTGGCTGAGACTTGTGAGTATCTGGGGGAAAAAACATCACTCCATTGTAGTTTGAATTCACAGAAGCTGGGGGTGAAGTTCCTGGCTGAGACTTGTGAGTATCTGGGGGAAAAAACCTCACTCCATTATAGTTTGAATTGACAGAAGCTGGGGATGAAGATCCTGGCTGAGACCTGTGAGTATCTGGGGAAAAAACCTCACACCATTGTAGTTTGAATTCACAGAAGCTGGGGTGGAGTTCCTGGCTGGAACCTGTGAGTATCTGTGGGGGGAAAAACTTACTCCATTTTAGTTTGAATTCACAGAAGCTGGGGGTGGAGTTTCTGGCTGAGACCTGTGAGTGTCTGGGAAAAAAAACCTCACTCCATTATAGTTTGAATTCACAGAAGCTGGGGGTGGAGTTCCTGGCTGAGACCTGTGAGTATCTGGGGTAAAAAAACCTCACTCCATTGTAGTTTGAATTCACAGAAGCTGGGGTGGAGTTCCTGGCTAAGACTTGTGAGTATCTGGGGGAACAAAACCTCACTCCATTGTAGTTTGAATTCACAGAAGCTGGGGGTGGAGTTCCTGGCTTAGACCTGTGAGTGTCTGGGGAAAAAAAACCTCACTCCATTATAGTTTGAAATTAAAGGAGCTGGGGGTGGACTTCCTGACTGAGACCTGTGAGTGTCTGTGGGGAAAACAACTCACTCCATTGTAGTTTGAATTCACAGGAGCTGGGGGTGGAGTTCCTGGCTGAGAGTTGTGATTATCTGGGGGAAAAACCTCACTCCATTGTAGTTTGAATTCACAGAAGCTGGGGGTGAAGTTCCTGGCTGAGACCTGTGAGTATCTGGGGGGAAAAACGTCACTCCATTGTAATTTGAATTCACAGAAGCTGGGCGTGGAGTTCCTGTCTGAGACCTGTCCGTATCTGGGGGAAAAAACCTCACTTCACTGTAGTTTGAATTCACAGAAGCTGGGGGTGGAGTTCCTGGTTTAGGCCTGTGAGTGTCTGGGGAAAAAAACCTCACTACATTATAGTTTAAATTCACAGAAGCTGGGGGTGGAGTTCCTGGCTGAGACCTGTGAGTATCTGGGGAAAAAAACTCACACCATTGTAGTTTGAATTCACAGAAGCTGGGGGTGGAGTTCCTGGCTTAGACCTGTGAGTATCTGGGGAAAAAAACCTCACTCCATTGTAGTTTGAATTCACAGAAGCTGGGGGTGCAGTTCCTGGCTGAGACCTGTGAGTTTCTGGGGTAAAAAACCTCACTCCATTGTAGTTTGAATTCACAGAAGCTGGGGGTGGAGTTCCTGGCTGAGACCTGTGAGTATCTGGGGGAACAAAACCTCACTCCATTGTAGTTTGAATTCACAGAAGCTGGGGGTGGAGTTCCTGGCTTAGACCTGTGAGTGTCTGGGGAAAAAAACCTCACTCCATTATAGTTTGAAATTAAAGGAGCTGGGGGTGGACTTCCTGACTGAGACCTGTGAGTATCTGTGGGGAAAACAACTCACTCCATTGTAGTTTGAATTCACAGGAGCTGGGGGTGGAGTTCCTGGCTGAGACTTGTGAGTATCTGGGGGAAAAAACCTCACTCCATTGTAGTTTGAATTCACAGAAGCTGTGGGTGGAGTTTCTGGCTGAGACCTGTGAGTATCTGGTGAAGAAAACCTCACTCCATTGTAGTTTGAATTCACAGAAGCTGGGGGTAGAGTACCTGGCTGATACCTGTGAGTATCTGGGGGAACAAACCTCACTCCATTGTAGTTTGAATTCACAGAAGCTGAAGGTGGAGTTCCTGGCTGTTACCTGTGAGTATCTGGGTGAACAAAGCTCACTCCATTTTATTTTGAATTCACAGAAGTTGGGGGTGGAGTTCCTGGCTTACACCTGTGAGTATCTGGGGAAAAAACCTCACTCCATTGTAGTTTGAATTCACAGAAGCTGGGGGTGGAGTTCCTGGCTGAGACCTGTGAGTATCTGGGGAAAAACCTCACACCATTGTAGTTTGAATTAACAGAAGCTGGGGGTGGAGTTCCTGGTTTAGACATGTGAGTGTCTGGGGATAAAAACCTCACTCCATTATAGTTTGAAATTAAAGGAGCTGGGGGTGGACTTCCTGACTGAGACCTGTGAGTATCTGTGGGGAAAAAAACCTCACTCCATTATAGTTTGAAATTAAAGGAGCTGGGGGTGGACTTCCTGACTGAGACCTGTGAGTATCTGGGGGAAAAAACCTCACTCCATTATAGTTTGAATTGACAGAAGCTGGGGGTGAAGATCCTGGCTGAGACCTGTGAGTATCTGGGGAAAAAACCTCACACCATTGTAGTTTGAATTCACAGAAGCTGGGGGTGGAGTTCCTGGCTGGAACCTGTGAGTATCTGTGGGGGGAAAAACTTACTCCATTTTAGTTTGAATTCACAGAAGCTGGGGGTGGAGTTCCTGGCTGAGACCTGTGAGTGTCTGGGGAAAAAAACTTACTCCATTGTAGTTTGAATTCACAGAAGGTGGGGTGCAGTTCCTGGTTTAGACCTGTGAGTGTCTGGGGAAAAAAACCTCACTCCATTATAGTTTGAAATTAAAGGAGCTGGGGCTGGACTTCCTGACTGAGACCTGTGAGTATCTGTGTGGAAAAAAAACTTACTCCGTTGTAGTTTGAATTCACAGGAGCTGGGGGTGGAGTTCCTGGCTTAGACCCGTGAGTATCTGGGGGAAAAAACCTCACTCCATTGTAATTTGAATTCACAGAAGCTGGGGGTGGAATTCCTGGCTGAGACCTGTGAGTATCTGGGGGAACAAAACCTCACTCCATTGTAGTTTGAATTCACAGAAGCTGGGGTGCAGTTCCTGGTTTAGACCTGTGAGAGTCTGGGGAAAAAAACCTCACTCCATTATAGTTTGAAATTAAAGGAGCTGGGGGTGGACTTCCTGACTGAGACCTGTGAGTTTCTGTGTGGGAAAAAAACTTACTCCATTGTAGTTTGAATTCACAGGAGCTAGGGGTGGAGTTCCTGGCTGAGACCCGTGAGTATCTGGGGGAAAAAACCTCACTCCATTGTAATTTGAATTCACAGAAGCTGGGGGTGGAGTTCCTGACTGAGACCTGTGAGTATCTGTGGGGAAAAAAACTTACTCCATTTTATTTTGAATTCACAGAAGTTGGGGGTGGAGTTCCTGGCTTACACCTGTGAGTATCTGGGGAAAAAACCTCACTCCATTGTAGTTTGAATTCAGAGAAGCTGTGGGTGGAGTTCCTGGCTGAGACCTGTGAGTATCTGGGGAAAAAACCTCACTCCATTGTAGTTTGAATTCACAGAAGCTGGGGGTGGAGTTCCTGGCTGAGACCTGTGAGTGTCTGCGGGAAAAAAACTTACTCCATTGTAGTTTGAATTCACAGAAGCTTGGGGTGGAGTTCCTGGCTGAGACTTGTGAATATCTGGGGGAACAAAACCTCACTCCATTGTAGTTTGAATTCACAGAAACTGGGGTGCAGTTCCTGGTTTAGACCTGTGAGTGTCTGGGGAAAAAAACCTCACTCCATTATAGTTTGAAATTATAGGAGCTGGGGGTGGACTTCCTGACTGAGACCTGTGAGTATCTGTGTGGATAAAAAACTTACTCCATTGTAGTTTGAATTCACAGGAGCTGGGGGTGGAGTTCCTGGCTGAGACCCGTGAGTATCTGGGGGAAAAAACCTCACTCCATTGTAATTTGAATTCACAGAAGCTGGGGGTGGAGTTCCTGGCTGAGTCTTGTGAGTATCTGGGGGAAAAAACCTCACTGCATTGTAGTTTGAATTCACAGAAGCTGGGGGTGGAGTACCTGGCTGATACATGTGAGTATCTGGGGGAACAAACCTCACTCCATTTTATTTTGAATTCACAGAAGTTGGGGGTGGAGTTCCTGGCTTACACCTGTGAGTATCTGGGGAAAAAAACTCACTCCATTGTAGTTTGAATTCACAGAAGCTGGGGGTGGAGTTCCTGGCTGAGACCTGTAAGTATCTGTGGGGGGGGGGAAACTTACTCCATTTTAGTTTCAATTCACAGAAGCTGGGGGTGGAGTTCCTGGCTGAGACCTGTGAGTGTCTGGGGATAAAAACTCACTCCATTATAGTTTGAATTCACAGAAGCTGGGGGTGGAGTTCCTGGCTGAGACCTGTGAGTATCTGGGGAAAAAAACTCACACCATTGTAGTTTGAATTCACAGAAGCTGGGGGTGGAGTTCCTGGCTTAGACCTGTGAGTATCTGGGGAAAAAACCTCACACCATTGTAGTTTGAATTCACAGAAGCTGGGGGTGGAGTTCCTGGCTTAGACCTGTGAGTATCTGGGGAAAAAAACCTCACTCCATTGTAGTTTGAATTCACAGAAGCTGGGGGTGGAGTTCCTGGTTGAGACCTGGGAGTATCTGGGGTAAAAAAAACCTCACACCATTGTAGTTTGAATTCAAAGAAGCTGGGGGTGGAGTTCCTGGCTGAGACTTGTGAGTATCTGGGGGAAAAAACCTCACTCCATTATAGTTTGAATTGACAGAAGCTGGGGGTGAAGATCCTGGCTGAGACCTGTGAGTATCTGGGGAAAAAACCTCACACCATTGTAGTTTGAATTCACAGAAGCTCGGGGTGGAGTTCCTGGCTGGAACCTCTGAGTATCTGTGGGGGGAAAAACTTACTCCATTTTAGTTTGAATTCACAGAAGCTGGGGGTGGAGTTCCTGGCTGAGACCTGTGAGTGTCTGGGGAAAAAAACCTCACTCCATTATAGTTTGAATTCACAGAAGCTGGGGGTGGAGTTCCTGGCTGAGACCTGTGAGTATCTGTGTGGAAAAAAAACTTACTCCATTGTAGTTTGAATTCACAGAAGCAGGGGGTGGAGTTTCTGGCTGAGACCTGTAAGTATCTGGTGATGAAAACCTCACTCCATTGTACTTTGAATTCACAGAAGCTGGGGGTGGAGTTCCTGGCTTAGACCTGTGAGTATCTGGGGGAAAAAACGTCACTCCATTGTAGTTTGAATTCACAGAAGCTGGGCGTGGAGTTCCTGTCTGAGACCTGTCCGTATCTGGGGGAAAAAACCTCACTTCACTGTAGTTTGAATTCACAGAAGCTGGGGGTGGAGTTCCTGGTTTAGGCCTGTGAGTGTCTGGGGAAAAAAACCTCACTCCATTATAGTTTGAATTCACAGAAGCTGGGGGTGGAGTTCCTGGCTCAGACCTGTGAGTATCTGGGGAAAAAACCTCACACCATTGTAGTTTGAATTCACAGAAGCTGGGGGTGGAGTTCCTGGCTTAGACCTTTGTGTATCTGGGGAAAAAAACCTCACTCCATTGTAGTTTGAATTCACAGAAGCTGGGGGTGGAGTTCCTGGCTGAGACCTGTGAGTATCTGGGGTAAAAAAACCTCACTCCATTGTAGTTTGAATTCACAGAAGCTGGGGTGGAGTTCCTGGCTGAGACTTGTGAGTATCTGGGAAAACAAAACCTCACTCCATTGTAGTTTGAATTCACAGAAACTGGGGTGCAGTTCCTGGTTTAGACCTGTGAGTGTCTGGGGAAAAAAACCTCACTCCATTATAGTTTGAAATTATAGGAGCTGGGGGTGGACTTCCTGACTGAGACCTGTGAGTATCTGTGTGGAAAAAAAACTTACTCCATTGTAGTTTGAATTCACAGGAGCTGGGGGTGGAGTTCCTGGCTGAGACCCGTGAGTATCTGGGGGAAAAAACCTCACTCCATTGTAATTTGAATTCACAGAAGCTGGGGGTGGAGTTCCTGGCTGAGTCTTGTGAGTTTCTGGGGGAAAAAACCTCACTGCATTGTAGTTTGAATTCACAGAAGCTGGGGGTGGAGTACCTGGCTGATACATGTGAGTATCTGGGGGAACAAACCTCACTCCATTTTATTTTGAATTCACAGAAGTTGGGGGTGGAGTTCCTGGCTTACACCTGTGAGTATCTGGGGAAAAAACCTCACTCCATTGTAGTTTGAATTCACAGAAGCTGGGGGTGGAGTTCCTGGCTGAGACCTGTAAGTATCTGTGGGGGGGGGGAAACTTACTCCATTTTAGTTTCAATTCACAGAAGCTGGGGGTGGAGTTCCTGGCTGAGACCTGTGAGTGTCTGGGGATAAAAACTCACTCCATTATAGTTTGAATTCACAGAAGCTGGGGGTGGAGTTCCTGGCTGAGACCTGTGAGTATCTGGGGAAAAAAACTCACACCATTGTAGTTTGAATTCACAGAAGCTGGGGGTGGAGTTCCTGGCTTAGACCTGTGAGTATCTGGGGAAAAAACCTCACACCATTGTAGTTTGAATTCACAGAAGCTGGGGGTGGAGTTCCTGGCTTAGACCTGTGAGTATCTGGGGAAAAAACCTCACTCCATTGTAGTTTGAATTCACAGAAGCTGGGGGTGGAGTTCCTGGTTGAGACCTGTGAGTATCTGGGGTAAAAAAAACCTCACACCATTGTAGTTTGAATTCAAAGAAGCTGGGGGTGGAGTTCCTGGCTGAGACTTGTGAGTATCTGGGGGAAAAAACCTCACTCCATTATAGTTTGAATTGACAGAAGCTGGGGGTGAAGATCCTGGCTGAGACCTGTGAGTATCTGGGGAAAAAACCTCACACCATTGTAGTTTGAATTCACAGAAGCTCGGGGTGGAGTTCCTGGCTGGAACCTGTGAGTATCTGTGGGGGGAAAAACTTACTCCATTTTAGTTTGAATTCACAGAAGCTGGGGGTGGAGTTCCTGTCTGAGACCTGTGAGTGTCTGGGGAAAAAAACCTCACTCCATTATAGTTTGAATTCACAGAAGCTGGGGGTGGAGTTCCTGGCTGAGACCTGTGAGTATCTGTGTGGAAAAAAAACTTACTCCATTGTAGTTTGAATTCACAGAAGCAGGGGGTGGAGTTTCTGGCTGAGACCTGTAAGTATCTGGTGATGAAAACCTCACTCCATTGTAGTTTGAATTCACAGAAGCTGGGGGTGGAGTTCCTGGCTTAGACCTGTGAGTATCTGGGGGAAAAAACGTCACTCCATTGTAGTTTGAATACACAGAAGCTGGGCGTGGAGTTCCTGGCTGAGACCTGTCCGTATCTGGGGGAAAAAACCTCACTTCACTGTAGTTTGAATTCACAGAAGCTGGGGGTGGAGTTCCTGGTTTAGGCCTGTGAGTGTCTGGGGAAAAAAACCTCACTCCATTATAGTTTGAATTCACAGAAGCTGGGGGTAGAGTTCCTGGCTCAGACCTGTGAGTATCTGGGGAAAAAACCTCACACCATTGTAGTTTGAATTCACAGAAGCTGGGGGTGGAGTTCCTGGCTTAGACCTGTGTGTATCTGGGGAAAAAAACCTCACTTCATTGTAGTTTGAATTCACAGAAGCTGGGGGTGGAGTTCCTGGCTGAGACCTGTGAGTATCTGGGGTAAAAAACCCTCACTCCATTGTAGTTTGAATTCACAGAAGCTGGGGTGGAGTTCCTGGCTGAGACTTGTGAGTATCTGGGGGAACAAAACCTCACTCCATTGTAGTTTGAATTCACAGAAGCTGGGGGTGGAGTTCCTTGCTTAGACCTGTGAGTGTCTGGGGAAAAAAAACCTCACTCCATTATAGTTTGAAATTAAAGGAGCTGGGGGTGGACTTCCTGACTGAGACCTGTGAGTATCTGTGGGGAAAACAACTCACTCCATTGTAGTTTGAATTCACAGGAGCTGGGGGTGGAGTTCCTGGCTGAGACTTGTGATTATCTGGGGGAAAAACCTCACTCCATTGTAGTTTGAATTCACAGAAGCTGGGGGTGGAGTTCCTGGCTGAGACCTGTGAGTATCTGGGGGAAAAAACGTCACTCCATTGTAGTTTGAATTCACAGAAGCTGGGCGTGGAGTTCCTGGTTTAGACCTGTAGGTATCTGGGGGAAAAAACCTCACTTCACTGTAGTTTGAATTCACAGAAGCTGGGGGTGGAGTTCCTGGTTTAGGCCTGTGAGTGTGTGGGGAAAAAAACCTCACTCCATTATAGTTTGAATTCACAGAAGCTGGGGGTGGAGTTCCTGGCTGAGACCTGTGAGTATCTGGGGAAAAAACCTCACACCATTGTAGTTTGAATTCACAGAAGCTGGGGGTGGAGTTCCTGGCTTAGACCTGTGTGTATCTGGGGAAAAAAACCTCACTCCATTGTAGTTTGAATTCACAGAAGCTGGGGGTGGAGTTCCTGGCTGAGACCTGTGAGTATCTGGGGTAAAAAAACCTCACTCCATTGTAGTTTGAATTCACAGAAGCTGGGGTGGAGTTCCTTGCTTAGACCTGTGAGTGTCTGGGGAAAAAAAACCTCACTCCATTATAGTTTGAAATTAAAGGAGCTGGGGGTGGACTTCCTGACTGAGACCTGTGAGTGTCTGTGGGGAAAACAACTCACTCCATTGTAGTTTGAATTCACAGGAGCTGGGGGTGGAGTTCCTGGCTGAGACTTGTGAGTATCTGGGGGAAAAAACCTCACTTCATTGTAGTTTGAATTCACAGAAGCTGGGGGTGAAGTTCCTGGCTGAGACTTGTGAGTATCTGGGGGAAAAAACCTCACTCCATTGTAGTTTGAATTCACAGAAGCTGTGGGTGGAGTTTCTGGCTGAGACCTGTGAGTATCTGGTGAAGAAAACCTCACTCCATTGTAGTTTGAATTCACAGAAGCTGGGAGTAGAGTACCTGGCTGATACCTGTGAGTATCTGGGGGAACAAACATCACTCCATTGTAGTTTGAATTCACAGAAGTTGGGGGTGGAGTTCCTGGCTTACACCTGTGAGTATCTGGGGAAAAAACCTCACTCCATTGTAGTTTGAATTCACAGAAGCTGGGGGTGGAGTTCCTGGTTTAGGCCTGTGAGTGTCTGGGGGAAAAAAACTCACTCCATTATAGTTTGAATTCACAGAAGCTGGGGGTGGAGTTCCTGGCTGAGACCTGTGAGTATCTGGGGAAAAACCTCACACCATTGTAGTTTGAATTCACAGAAGCTGTGGGTGGAGTTCCTGGCTTAGACCTGTGAGTATCTGGGGAAAAAAACCTCACTCCATTGTAGTTTGAATTAACAGAAGCTGGGGGTGGAGTTCCTGGTTTAGACATGTGAGTGTCTGTGGAAAAAAACCTCACTCCATTGTAGTTTGAATTCACAGAAGCTGGGGGTGGAGTTCCTGGTTTAGACCTGTGAGTGTCTGGGGAAAAAAACCTAACTCCATTATAGTTTGAAATTAAAGAAGCTGGGGGTGGATTTCCTGACTGAGACCTGTGAGTATCTGTGGGGAAAAAAACTTACTCCATTGTAGTTTGAATTCATAGGAGCTGGGGGTGGAGTTCCTGGCTGAGACTTGTGAGTATCTGGGGGAACAAAACCTCACTCCATTGTAGTTTGAATTCACAGAAGCTGGGGGTGGAGTTCCTGGCTGAGACTTGTGAGTATCTGGGGGAAAAAACCTCACTGCATTGTAGTTTGAATTCACAGAAGCTGGGGGTGGAGTTCCTGGCTGAGACCTGTGAGTATCTGGGGGAAAAAACCTCACTGCATTGTAGTTTGAATTCACAGAAGCTTTGGGTGGAGTTTCTGGCTGAGACCTGTGAGTATCTGGTGAAGAAAACCTCACTCCATTGTAGTTTGAATACACAGAAGCTGGGGGTAGAGTACCTGGCTGATACCTGTGAGTATCTGGGGGAACAAACCTCACTCCACTGTAGTTTGAATTCACAGAAGCTGGGGGTGGAGTTCCTGGCTGTTACCTGTGAGTATCTGGGGGAACAAAGCTCACTCCATTTTATTTTGAATTCACAGAAGTTGGGGGTGGAGTTCCTGGCTTAGACCTGTGAGTATCTGGGGAAAAAAACCTCACTCCATTGTAGTTTGAATTCACAGAAGCTGGGGGTGGAGTTCCTGGCTTAGACCTGTGAGTATCTGGGGAAAAAAACCTCACTCCATTGTAGTTTGAATTCACAGAAGCTGGGGGTGGAGTTCCTGGCTGAGACCTGTGAGTTTCTGGGGTAAAAAACCTCACTCCATTGTAGTTTGAATTCACAGAAGCTGGGGGTGGAGTTCCTGGCTGAGACTTGTGAGTATCTGGGGGAACAAAACCTCACTCCATTGTAGTTTGAATTCACAGAAGCTGGGGGTGGAGTTCCTGGCTTAGACCTGTGAGTGTCTGGGGAAAAAAACCTCACTCCATTATAGTTTGAAATTAAAGGAGCTGGGGGTGGACTTCCTGACTGAGACCTGTGAGTGTCTGTGGGTAAAACAACTCACTCCATTGTAGTTTGAATTCACAGGAGCTGGGGGTGGAGTTCCTGGCTGAGACTTGTGAGTATCTGGGGGAAAAAACATCACTTCATTGTAGTTTGAATTCACAGAAGCTGGGGGTGAAGTTCCTGGCTGAGACTTGTGAGTATCTGGGGGAAAAAACCTCACTCCATTGTAGTTTGAATTCACAGAAGCTGTGGGTGGAGTTTCTGGCTGAGACCTGTGAGTATCTGGGGGAACAAACATCACTCCATTGTAGTTTGAATTCACAGAAGTTGGGGGTGGAGTTCCTGGCTTACACCTGTGAGTATCTGGGGAAAAAACCTCACTCCATTGTAGTTTGAATTCACAGAAGCTGGGGGTGGAGTTCCTGGTTTAGGCCTGTGAGTTTCTGGGGAAAAAAACCTCACTCCATTATAGTTTGAATTCACAGAAGCTGGGGGTGGAGTTCCTGGCTGAGACCTGTGAGTATCTGGGGAAAAACCTCACACCATTGTAGTTTGAATTCACAGAAGCTGTGGGTGGAGTTCCTGGCTTAGACCTGTGAGTATCTGGGGAAAAAAACCTCACTCCATTGTAGTTTGAATTAACAGAAGCTGGGGGTGGAGTTCCTGGTTTAGACATGTGAGTGTCTGTGGAAAAAAACCTCACTCCATTGTAGTTTGAATTCACAGAAGCTGGGGGTGGAGTTCCTGGTTTAGACCTGTGAGTATCTGGGGAAAAAAACTCACACCATTGTAGTTTGAATTCATAGGAGCTGGGAGTGGAGTTCCTGGCTGAGACTTGTGAGTATCTGGGGGAACAAAACCTCACTCCATTGTAGTTTGAATTCACAGAAGCTGGGGGTGGAGTTCCTGGCTGAGACTTGTGAGTATCTGGGGGGAAAAACCTCACTGCATTGTAGTTTGAATTCACAGAAGCTTTGGGTGGAGTTTCTGGCTGAGACCTGTGAGTATCTGGTGAAGAAAACCTCACTCCATTGTAGTTTGAATACACAGAAGCTGGGGGTAGAGTACCTGGCTGATACCTGTGAGTATCTGGGGGAACAAACCTCACTCCACTGTAGTTTGAATTCACAGAAGCTGGGGGTGGAGTTCCTGGCTGTTACCTGTGAGTATCTGGGGGAACAAAGCTCACTCCATTTTATTTTGAATTCACAGAAGTTGGGGGTGGAGTTCCTGGCTTACACCTGTGAGTATCTGGGGAAAAAACCTCACTCCATTATAGTTTGAATTCACAGAAGCTGGGGGTGGAGTTCCTGGCTTAGACCTGTGAGTATCTGTGGAAAAAACCTCACACCATTGTAGTTTGAATTCACAGAAGCTGTGGGTGGAGTTCCTGGTTGAGACCTGTGAGTATCTGGGGTAAAAAAAACCTCACACCATTGTAGTTTGAATTCAAAGAAGCTGGGGGTGGAGTTCCTGGCTGAGACTTGTGAGTATCTGGGGGAAAAAACCTCACTCCATTATAGTTTGAATTGACAGAAGCTGGGGGTGGAGTTCCTGGCTGAGACCTGTGAGTGTCTGGGGAAAAAAACCTCACTCCATTATAGTTTGAATTCACAGAAGCTGGGGGTGGAGTTCCTGGCTGAGACCTGTGAGTATCTGTGTGGAAAAAAAACTTACTCCATTGTAGTTTGAATTCACAGAAGCAGGGGGTGGAGTTTCTGGCTGAGACCTGTAAGTATCTGGTGATGAAAACCTCACTCCATTGTAGATTGAATTCACAGAAGCTGGGGGTGGAGTTCCTGGCTGAGACCTGTCCGTATCTGGGGGAAAAAACCTCACTTCACTGTAGTTTGAATTCACAGAAGCTGGGGGTGGAGTTCCTGGTTTAGGCCTGTGAGTGTCTGGGGAAAAAAACCTCACTCCATTATAGTTTGAATTCACAGAAGCTGGGGGTGGAGTTCCTGGCTCAGACCTGTGAGTATCTGGGGAAAAAACCTCACACCATTGTAGTTTGAATTCACAGGAGCTGGGGGTGGAGTTCCTGGCTGAGACTTGTGATTATCTGGGGGAAAAACCTCACTCCATTGTAGTTTGAATTCACATAAGCTGGGGGTGGAGTTCCTGGCTGAGACCTGTGAGTATCTGGGGGAAAAAACGTCACTCCATTGTAGTTTGAATTCACAGAAGCTGGGCGTGGAGTTCCTGGCTGAGACCTGTCCGTATCTGGGGGAAAAAACCTCACTTCACTGTAGTTTGAATTCACAGAAGCTGGGGGTGGAGTTCCTGGTTTAGGCCTGTGAGTGTCTGGGGAAAAAAACCTCACTCCATTATAGTTTGAATTCACAGAAGCTGGGGGTGGAGTTCCTGGCTGAGACCTGTGAGTATCTGGGGAAAAAACCTCACACCATTGTAGTTTGAATTCACAGAAGCTGGGGGTGGAGTTCCTGGCTGAGACTTGTGAGTATCTGGGGAAAAAAACCTCACTCCATTGTAGTTTGAATTCACAGAAGCTGGGGGTGGAGTTCCTGGCTGAGACCTGTGAGTATCTGGGGTAAAAAAACCTCACTCCATTGTAGTTTGAATTCACAGAAGCTGGGGTGGAGTTCCTGGCTGAGACTGGTGAGTATCTGGGGGAACAAAACCTCACTCCATTGTAGTTTGAATTCACAGAAGCTGGGGGTGGAGTTCCTTGCTTAGACCTGTGAGTGTCTGGGGAAAAAAAACCTCACTCCATTATAGTTTGAAATTAAAGGAGCTGGGGGTGGACTTCCTGACTGAGACCTGTGAGTATCTGTGGGGAAAACAACTCACTCCATTGTAGTTTGAATTCACAGTAGCTGGGGGTGGAGTTCCTGGCTGAGACTTGTGATTATCTGGGGGAAAAACCTCACTCCATTGTAGTTTGAATTCACAGAAGCAGGGGGTGAAGTTCCTGGCTGAGACCTGTGAGTATCTGGGGGGAAAAAAGTCACTCCATTGTAGTTTGAATTCACAGAAGGTGGGCGTGGAGTTCCTGTCTGAGACCTGTCCGTATTTGGGGATAAAAACCTCACTCCATTGTAGTTTGAATTCACAGAAGCTGGGGGTGGAGTTCCTGGCTGAGACCTGTGGGTATCTGGGGTAAAAAAACCTCACTCCATTGTAGTTTGAATTCACAGAAGCTGGGGTGGAGTTCCTGGCTGAGACTTGTGAGTATCTGGGGGAACAAAACCTCACTCCATTGTAGTTTGAATTCACAGAAGCTGGGGGTGGAGTTCCTTGCTTAGACCTGTGAGTGTCTGGGGAAAAAAAACCTCACTCCATTATAGTTTGAAATTAAAGGAGCTGGGGGTGGACTTCCTGACTGAGACCTGTGAGTATCTGTGGGGAAAACAACTCACTCCATTGTAGTTTGAATTCACAGGAGCTGGGGGTGGAGTTCCTGGCTGAGACTTGTGATTATCTGGGGGAAAAACCTCACTCCATTGTAGTTTGAATTCACAGAAGCTGGGGGTGGAGTTCCTGGCTGAGACCTGTGAGTATCTGGGGGAAAAAACGTCACTCCATTGTAGTTTGAATTCACAGAAGCTGGGCGTGGAGTTCCTGGCTGAGACCTGTCCGTATCTGGGGGAAAAAACCTCACTTCACTGTAGTTTGAATTCACAGAAGCTGGGGGTGGAGTTCCTGGTTTAGGCCTGTGAGTGTCTGGGGAAAAAAACCTCACTCCATTATAGTTTGAATTCACAGAAGCTGGGGGTGGAGTTCCTGGCTGAGACCTGTGAGCATCTGGGGAAAAAACCTCACACCATTGTAGTTTGAATTCACAGAAGCTGGGGGTGGAGTTCCTGGCTGAGACTTGTGAGTATCTGGGGAAAAAAACCTCACTCCATTGTAGTTTGTATTCACAGAAGCTGGGGGTGGAGTTCCTGGCTGAGACCTGTGAGTATCTGGGGTAAAAAAACCTCACTCCATTGTAGTTTGAATTCACAGAAGCTGGGGTGGAGTTCCTGGCTGAGACTTGTGAGTATCTGGGGGAACAAAACCTCACTCCATTGTAGTTTGAATTCACAGAAGCTGGGGGTGGAGTTCCTTGCTTAGACCTGTGAGTGTCTGGGGAAAAAAAACCTCACTCCATTATAGTTTGAAATTAAAGGAGCTGGGGGTGGACTTCCTGACTGAGACCTGTGAGTATCTGTGGGGAAAACAACTCACTCCATTGTAGTTTGAATTCACAGTAGCTGGGGGTGGAGTTCCTGGCTGAAACTTGTGATTATCTGGGGGAAAAACCTCACTCCATTGTAGTTTGAATTCACAGAAGCAGGGGGTGAAGTTCCTGGCTGAGACCTGTGAGTATCTGGGGGGAAAAACGTCACTCCATTGTAGTTTGAATTCACAGAAGGTGGGCGTGGAGTTCCTGTCTGAGACCTGTCCGTATTTGGGGATAAAAACCTCACTTCACTGTAGTTTGAATTCACAGAAGCTGGGGGTGGAGTTCCTGGTTTAGGCCTGTGAGTGTCTGGGGAAAAAAACCTCACTCCATTATAGTTTAAATTCACAGAAGCTGGGGGTGGAGTTCCTGGCTGAGACCTGTGAGTATCTGGGGAAAAAAACTCACACCATTGTAGTTTGAATTCACAGAAGCTGGGGGTGGAGTTCCTGGTTTAGGCCTGTGAGTGTCTGGGGAAAAAAACCTCACTCCATTATAGTTTAAATTCACAGAAGCTGGGGGTGGAGTTCCTGGCTGAGACCTGTGAGTATCTGGGGAAAAAAACTCACACCATTGTAGTTTGAATTCACAGAAGCTGGGGGTGGAGTTCCTGGCTTAGACCTGTGAGTATCTGGGGAAAAAAACCTCACTCCATTGTAGTTTGAATTCACAGAAGCTGGGGGTGGAGTTCCTGGCTGAGACTTGTGAGTATCTGGGGGAACAAAACCTCACTCCATTGTAGTTTGAATTCACAGAAGCTGGGGGTGGAGTTCCTGGCTTAGACCTGTGAGTGTCTGGGGAAAAAAACCTCACTCCATTATAGTTTGAAATTAAAGGAGCTGGGGGTGGACTTCCTGACTGAGACCTGTGAGTGTCTGTGGGGAAAACAACTCACTCCATTGTAGTTTGAATTCACAGGAGCTGGGGGTGGAGTTCCTGGCTGAGACTTGTGAGTATCTGGGGGAAAAAACATCACTTCATTGTAGTTTGAATTCACAGAAGCTGGGGGTGAAGTTCCTGGCTGAGACTTGTGAGTATCTGGGGGAAAAAACCTCACTCCATTGTAGTTTGAATTCACAGAAGCTGTGGGTGGAGTTTCTGGCTGAGACCTGTGAGTATCTGGTGAAGAAAACCTCACTCCATTGTAGTTTGAATTCACAGAAGCTGGGAGTAGAGTACCTGGCTGATACCTGTGAGTATCTGGGGGAACAAACATCACTCCATTGTAGTTTGAATTCACAGAAGTTGGGGGTGGAGTTCCTGGCTTACACCTGTGAGTATCTGGGGAAAAGACCTCACTCCATTGTAGTTTGAATTCACAGAAGCTGGGGGTGGAGTTCCTGGTTTAGGCCTATGAGTGTCTGGGGAAAAAAACCTCACTCCATTGTAGTTTGAATTCACAGAAGCTGGGGGTGGAGTTCCTGGTTTAGACATGTGAGTGTCTGTGGAAAAAAACCTCACTCCATTGTAGTTTGAATTCACAGAAGCTGGGGGTGGAGTTCCTGGTTTAGACCTGTGAGTGTCTGGGGAAAAAAACCTCACTCCATTATAGTTTGAAATTAAAGGAGCTGGGGGTGGATTTCCTGACTGAGACCTGTGTGTATCTGTGGGGAAAAAAACTTACTCCATGGTAGTTTGAATTCATAGGAGATGGGGGTGGAGTTCCTGGCTGAGACTTGTGAGTATCTGGGGGAACAAAACCTCACTCCATTGTAGTTTGAATTCACAGAAGCTGGGGGTGGAGTTCCTGGCTGAGACTTGTGAGTATCTGGGGGAAAAAACCTCACTCCATTGTAGTTTGAATTCACAGAAGCTGGGGGTGGAGTTCCTGGCTGAGACCTGTGAGTATCTGGGGGAAAAAACCTCACTGCATTGTAGTTTGAATTCACAGAAGCTTTGGGTGGAGTTTCTGGCTGAGACCTGTGAGTATCTGGTGAAGAAAACCTCACTCCATTGTAGTTTGAATACACAGAAGCTGGGGGTAGAGTACCTGGCTGATACCTGTGAGTATCTGGGGGAACAAACCTCACTCCACTGTAGTTTGAATTCACAGAAGCTGGGGGTGGAGTTCCTGGCTGTTACCTGTGAGTATCTGGGGGAACAAAGCTCACTCCATTTTATTTTGAATTCACAGAAGTTGGGGGTGGAGTTCCTGGCTTACACCTGTGAGTATCTGGGGAAAAAACCTCACTCCATTATAGTTTGAATTCACAGAAGCTGGGGGTGGAGTTCCTGGCTTAGACCTGTGAGTATCTGTGGAAAAAACCTCACACCATTGTAGTTTGAATTCACAGAAGCTGTGGGTGGAGTTCCTGGCTGAGACCTGTGAGTATCTAGCGTCAAAAACCTCACTCCATTGTAGTTTGAATTCACAGAAGCTGGGGGTGGAGTTCCTGGCTTAGACCTGTGAGTTTCTGGGGCAAAAAACCTCACTCCGTTGTAGTTTGAATTCACAGAAGCTGGGGGTGGAGTTCCTGGCTGAGACCTGTGAGTATCTGGCGTAAAAAACCTCACTCCATTGTAGTTTGAATTCACAGAAGCTGGGGGTGGAGTTTCTGGTTTAGACATGTGAGTGTCTGGGGAAAAAAACCTCACTCCATTATAGTTTGAAATTAAAGGAGCTGGGGGTGGACTTCCTGACTGAGACCTGTGAGTATCTGTGGGGAAAAAAACTTACTCCATTGTAGTTTGAATTCACAGAAGCTGGGGGTGGAGTTTCTGGCTGAGACCTGTAAGTATCTGGTGATGAAAACCTCACTCCATTGTAGTTTGAATTAACAGAAGCTGGGGGTGGAGTTCCTGGCTGAGACTTGTGAGTATCTGGGGGAACAAAACCTCACTCCATTGTAGTTTGAATTCACAGAAGGTGGGGTGCAGTTCCTGGTTTAGACCTGTGAGTGTCTGGGGAAAAAAACCTCACTCCATTATAGTTTGAAATTAAAGGAGCTGGGGGTGGACTTCCTGACTTAGACCTGTGAGTATCTGTGTGGAAAAAAAACTTACTCCATTGTAGTTTGAATTCACAGGAGCTGGGGGTGGAGTTCCTGGCTTAGACCCGTGAGTATCTGGGGGATAAAACCTCACTCCATTGTAATTTGAATTCACAGAAGCTGGGGGTGGAGTTCCTGGCTGAGACCTGTGAGTATCTGGGGGAACAAAACCTCACTCCATTGTAGTTTGAATTCACAGAAGCTGGGGTGCAGTTCCTGGTTTAGACCTGTGAGTGTCTGGGGAAAAAAACCTCACTCCATTATAGTTTGAAATTAAAGGAGCTGGGGGTGGACTTCCTGACTGAGACCTGTGAGTATCTGGGGTAAAAAAAACCTCACACCATTGTAGTTTGAATTCAAAGAAGCTGGGGGTGGAGTTCCTGGCTGAGACTTGTGAGTATCTGGGGGAAAAAACCTCACTCCATTATAGTTTGAATTGACAGAAGCTGGGGGTGAAGATCCTGGCTGAGACCTGTGAGTATCTGGGGAAAAAACCTCACACCATTGTAGTTTGAATTCACAGAAGCTGGGGGTGGAGTTCCTGGCTGGAACCTGTGAGTATCTGTGGGGGGAAAAACTTACTCCATTTTAGTTTGAATTCACAGAAGCTGGGGGTGGAGTTCCTGGCTGAGACCTGTGAGTATCTGTGTGGAAAAAAAACTTACTCCATTGTAGTTTGAATTCACAGAAGCTGGGGGTGGAGTTTCTGGCTGAGACCTGTAAGTATCTGGTGATGAAAACCTCACTCTATTGTAGTTTGAATTCACAGAAGCTGGGGGTGGAGTTCCTGGCTGAGACCTGTGAGTATCTGGGGGAAAAATGTCACTCCATTGTAGTTTGAATTCACAGAAGCTGGGCGTGGAGTTCCTGGCTGAGACCTGTCCGTATCTGGGGAAAAAAACTCACACCATTGTAGTTTGAATTCACAGAAGCTGGGGGTGGAGTTCCTGGCTTAGACCTGTGAGTATCTGGGGTAAAAAAATCTCACTCCATTGTAGTTTGAATTCACAGAAGCTGGGGGTGGAGTTCCTGGCTTAGACCTGTGAGTGTCTGGGGAAAAAAAACCTCACTCCATTATAGTTTGAAATTAAAGGAGCTGGGGGTGGACTTCCTGACTGAGACCTGTGAGTATCTGTGGGGAAAACAACTCACTCCATTGTAGTTTGAATTCACAGGAGCTGGGGGTGGAGTTCCTGGCTGAGACTTGTGATTATCTGGGGGAAAAACCTCACTCCATTGTAGTTTGAATTCACAGAAGCTGGGGGTGAAGTTCCTGGCTGAGACCTGTGAGTATCTGGGGGGGAAAACGTCACTCCATTGTAGTTTGAATTCACAGAAGCTGGGCGTGGAGTTCCTGTCTGAGACCTGTCCGTATCTGGGGGAAAAAACCTCACTTCACTGTAGTTTGAATTCACAGAAGCTGGGGGTGGAGTTCCTGGTATAGGCCTGTGAGTGTCTGGGGAAAAAAACCTCACTACATTATAGTTTAAATTCACAGAAGCTGGGGGTGGAGTTCCTGGCTGAGACCTGTGAGTATCTGGGGAAAAAAACTCACACCATTGTAGTTTGAATTCACAGAAGCTGGGGGTGGAGTTCCTGGCTTAGACCTGTGAGTATCTGGGGAAAAAAACCTCACTCCATTGTAGTTTGAATTCACAGAAGCTGGGGGTGGAGTTCCTGGCTGAGACCTGTGAGTTTCTGGGGTAAAAAACCTCACTCCATTGTAGTTTGAATTCACAGAAGCTGGGGGTGGAGTTCCTGGCTGAGACCTGTGAGTATCTGGGGGAACAAAACCTCACTCCATTGTAGTTTGAATTCACAGAAGCTGGGGGTGGAGTTCCTGGCTTAGACCTGTGAGTGTCTGGGGAAAAAAACCTCACTCCATTATAGTTTGAAATTAAAGGAGCTGGGGGTGGACTTCCTGACTGAGACCTGTGAGTATCTGGGGTAAAAAAACCTCACACCATTGTAGTTTGAATTCAAAGAAGCTGGGGGTGGAGTTCCTGGCTGAGACTTGTGAGTATCTGGGGGAAAAAACCTCACTCCATTATAGTTTGAATTGACAGAAGCTGGGGGTGAAGATCCTGGCTGAGACCTGTGAGTATCTGGGGAAAAAACCTCACACCATTGTAGTTTGAATTCACAGAAGCTGGGGGTGGAGTTCCTGGCTGGAACCTGTGAGTATCTGTGGGGGGAAAAACTTACTCCATTTTAGTTTGAATTCACAGAAGCTGGGGGTGGAGTTCCTGGCTGAGACCTGTGAGTATCTGTGTGGAAAAAAAACTTACTCCATTGTAGTTTGAATTCACAGAAGCTGGGGGTGGAGTTTCTGGCTGAGACCTGTAAGTATCTGGTGATGAAAACCTCACTCTATTGTAGTTTGAATTCACAGAAGCTGGGGGTGGAGTTCCTGGCTGAGACCTGTGAGTATCTGGGGGAAAAATGTCACTCCATTGTAGTTTGAATTCACAGAAGCTGGGCGTGGAGTTCCTGGCTGAGACCTGTCCGTATCTGGGGAAAAAAACTCACACCATTGTAGTTTGAATTCACAGAAGCTGGGGGTGGAGTTCCTGGCTTAGACCTGTGAGTATCTGGGGTAAAAAAACCTCACTCCATTGTAGTTTGAATTCACAGAAGCTGGGGGTGGAGTTCCTGGCTTAGACCTGTGAGTGTCTGGGGAAAAAAAACCTCACTCCATTATAGTTTGAAATTAAAGGAGCTGGGGGTGGACTTCCTGACTGAGACCTGTGAGTATCTGTGGGGAAAACAACTCACTCCATTGTAGTTTGAATTCACAGGAGCTGGGGGTGGAGTTCCTGGCTGAGACTTGTGATTATCTGGGGGAAAAACCTCACTCCATTGTAGTTTGAATTCACAGAAGCTGGGGGTGAAGTTCCTGGCTGAGACCTGTGAGTATCTGGGGGGGAAAACGTCACTCCATTGTAGTTTGAATTCACAGAAGCTGGGCGTGGAGTTCCTGTCTGAGACCTGTCCGTATCTGGGGGAAAAAACCTCACTTCACTGTAGTTTGAATTCACAGAAGCTGGGGGTGGAGTTCCTGGTTTAGGCCTGTGAGTGTCTGGGGAAAAAAACCTCACTACATTATAGTTTAAATTCACAGAAGCTGGGGGTGGAGTTCCTGGCTGAGACCTGTGAGTATCTGGGGAAAAAAACTCACACCATTGTAGTTTGAATTCACAGAAGCTGGGGGGTGGAGTTCCTGGCTTAGACCTGTGAGTATCTGGGGAAAAAAACCTCACTCCATTGTAGTTTGAATTCACAGAAGCTGGGGGTGGAGTTCCTGGCTGAGACCTGTGAGTTTCTGGGGTAAAAAACCTCACTCCATTGTAGTTTGAATTCACAGAAGCTGGGGGTGGAGTTCCTGGCTGAGACCTGTGAGTATCTGGGGGAACAAAACCTCACTCCATTGTAGTTTGAATTCACAGAAGCTGGGGGTGGAGTTCCTGGCTTAGACCTGTGAGTGTCTGGGGAAAAAAACCTCACTCCATTATAGTTTGAAATTAAAGGAGCTGGGGGTGGACTTCCTGACTGAGACCTGTGAGTATCTGTGGGGAAAACAACTCACTCCATTGTAGTTTGAATTCACAGGAGCCGGGGGTGGAGTTCCTGGCTGAGACTTGTGAGTATCTGGGGGAAAAAACATCACTCCATTGTAGTTTGAATTCACAGAAGCTGGGGGTGAAGTTCCTGGCTGAGACTTGTGAGTTTCTGGGGGAAAAAACCTCACTCCATTGTAGTTTGAATTCACAGAAGCTGTGGGTGGAGTTTCTGGCTGAGACCTGTGAGTATCTGGTGAAGAAAACCTCACTCCATTGTAGTTTGAATTCACAGAAGCTGGGGGTAGAGTACCTGGCTGATACCTGTGAGTATTTGGGGTAAAAAAACCTCACTCCATTGTAGTTTGAATTCACAGAAGCTGGGGGTGGAGTTCCTGGCTTAGACCTGTGAGTGTCTGGGGAAAAAAAACCTCACTCCATTATAGTTTGAAATTAAAGGAGCTGGGGGTGGACTTCCTGACTGAGACCTGTGAGTATCTGTGGGGAAAACAACTCACTCCATTGTAGTTTGAATTCACAGGAGCTGGGGGTGGAGTTCCTGGCTGAGACTTGTGATTATCTGGGGGAAAAACCTCACTCCATTGTAGTTTGAATTCACAGAAGCTGGGGGTGAAGTTCCTGGCTGAGACCTGTGAGTATCTGGGGGGGAAAACGTCACTCCATTGTAGTTTGAATTCACAGAAGCTGGGCGTGGAGTTTCTGTCTGAGACCTGTCCGTATCTGGGGGAAAAAACCTCACTTCACTGTAGTTTGAATTCACAGAAGCTGGGGGTGGAGTTCCTGGTTTAGGCCTGTGAGTGTCTGGGGAAAAAAACCTCACTACATTATAGTTTAAATTCACAGAAGCTGGGGGTGGAGTTCCTGGCTGAGACCTGTGAGTATCTGGGGAAAAAAACTCACACCATTGTAGTTTGAATTCACAGAAGCTGGGGGGTGGAGTTCCTGGCTTAGACCTGTGAGTATCTGGGGAAAAAAACCTCACTCCATTGTAGTTTGAATTCACAGAAGCTGGGGGTGGAGTTCCTGGCTGAGACCTGTGAGTTTCTGGGGTAAAAAACCTCACTCCATTGTAGTTTGAATTGACAGAAGCTGGGGGTGGAGTTCCTGGCTGAGACCTGTGAGTATCTGGGGGAACAAAACCTCACTCCATTGTAGTTTGAATTCACAGAAGCTGGGGGTGGAGTTCCTGGCTTAGACCTGTGAGTGTCTGGGGAAAAAAACCTCACTCCATTATAGTTTGAAATTAAAGGAGCTGGGGGTGGACTTCCTGACTGAGACCTGTGAGTATCTGTGGGGAAAATAACTCACTCCATTGTAGTTTGAATTCACAGGAGCTGGGGGTGGAGTTCCTGGCTGAGACTTGTGAGTATCTGGGGGAAAAAACATCACTCCATTGTAGTTTGAATTCACAGAAGCTGGGGGTGAAGTTCCTGGCTGATACCTGTGAGTATCTGGGGGAACAAACCTCACTCCATTGTAGTTTGAATTCACAGAAGCTGAAGGTGGAGTTCCTGGCTGTTACCTGTGAGTATCTGGGGGAACAAAGCTCACTCCATTTTATTTTGAATTCACAGAAGTTGGGGGTGGAGTTCCTGGCTTACACCTGTGAGTATCTGGGGAAAAAACCTCACTCCATTGTAGTTTGAATTCACAGAAGCTGGGGGTGGAGTTCCTGGTTTAGGCCTGTGAGTGTCTGGGGAAAAAAACCTCACTCCATTATAGTTTGAATTCACAGAAGCTGGGGGTGGAGTTCCTGGCTGAGACCTGTGAGTATCTGGGGAAAAACCTCACACCATTGTAGTTTGAATTCACAGAAGCTGTGGGTGGAGTTCCTGGCTTAGACCTGTGAGTATCTGGGGAAAAAAACCTCACTCCATTGTAGTTTGAATTAACAGAAGCTGGGGGTGGAGTTCCTGGTTTAGACATGTGAGTGTCTGGGGAAAAAAACCTCACTCCATTATAGTTTGAAATTAAAGGAGCTGGGGGTGGACTTCCTGACTGAGACCTGTGAGTATCTGTGGGGAAAAAAACCTCACTCCATTATAGTTTGAAATTAAAGGAGCTGGGGGTGGACTTCCTGACTGAGACCTGTGAGTATCTGGGGTAAAAAAAACCTCACACCATTGTAGTTTGAATTCAAAGAAGCTGGGGGTGGAGTTCCTGGCTGAGACTTGTGAGTATCTGGGGGAAAAAACCTCACTCCATTATAGTTTGAATTGACAGAAGCTGGGGATGAAGATCCAGGCTGAGACCTGTGAGTATCTGGGGAAAAAACCTCACACCATTGTAGTTTGAATTCACAGAAGCTGGGGGTGGAGTTCCTGGCTGGAACCTGTGAGTATCTGTGGGGGAAAAAACTTACTCCATTTTAGTTTGAATTCACAGAAGCTGGGGGTGGAGTTTCTGGCTGAGACCTGTGAGTGTCTGGGGAAAAAAACCTCACTCCATTATAGTTTGAATTCACAGAAGCTGGGGGTGGAGTTCCTGGCTGAGACCTGTGAGTATCTGGGGTAAAAAAACCTCACTCCATTGTAGTTTGAATTCACAGAAGCTGGGGTGGAGTTCCTGGCTAAGACTTGTGAGTATCTGGGGGAACAAAACCTCACTCCATTGTAGTTTGAATTCACAGAAGCTGAGGGTGGAGTTCCTGGCTTAGACCTGTGAGTGTCTGGGGAAAAAAAACCTCACTCCATTATAGTTTGAAATTAAAGGAGCTGGGGGTGGACTTCCTGACTGAGACCTGTGAGTATCTGTGGGGAAAACAACTCACTCCATTGTAGTTTGAATTCACAGGAGCTGGGGGTGGAGTTCCTGGCTGAGACTTGTGATTATCTGGGGGAAAAACCTCACTCCATTGTAGTTTGAATTCACAGAAGCTGGGGGTGAAGTTCCTGGCTGAGACCTGTGAGTATCTGGGGGGAAAAACGTCACTCCATTGTAGTTTGAATTCACAGAAGCTGGGCGTGGAGTTCCTGTCTGAGACCTGTCCGTATCTGGGGGAAAAAACCTCACTTCACTGTAGTTTGAATTCACAGAAGCTGGGGGTGGAGTTCCTGGTTTAGGCCTGTGAGTGTCTGGGGAAAAAAACCTCACTACATTATAGTTTAAATTCACAGAAGCTGGGGGTGGAGTTCCTGGCTGAGACCTGTGAGTATCTGGGGAAAAAAACTCACACCATTGTAGTTTGAATTCACAGAAGCTGGGGGTGGAGTTCCTGGCTTAGACCTGTGAGTATCTGGGGAAAAAAACCTCACTCCATTGTAGTTTGAATTCACAGGAGCTGGGGGTGGAGTTCCTGGCTGAGACTTGTGAGTATCTGGGGGAAAAAACATCACTCCATTGTAGTTTGAATTCACAGAAGCTGGGGGTGAAGTTCCTGGCTGAGACTTGTGAGTATCTGGGGGAAAGAACCTCACTCCATTGTAGTTTGAATTCACAGAAGCTGTGGGTGGAGTTTCTGGCTGAGACCTGTGAGTATCTGGTGAAGAAAACCTCACTCCATTGTAGTTTGAATTCACAGAAGCTGGGGGTAGAGTACCTGGCTGATACCTGTGAGTATCTGGGGGAACAAACCTCACTCCATTGTAGTTTGAATTCACAGAAGCTGAAGGTGGAGTTCCTGGCTGTTACCTGTGAGTATCTGGGGGAACAAAGCTCACTCCATTTTATTTTGAATTCACAGAAGTTGGGGGTGGAGTTCCTGGCTTACACCTGTGAGTATCTGGGGAAAAAACCTCACTCCATTGTAGTTTGAATTCACAGAAGCTGGGGGTGGAGTTCCTGGTTTAGGCCTGTGAGTGTCTGGGGAAAAAAACCTCACTCCATTATAGTTTGAATTCACAGAAGCTGGGGGTGGAGTTCCTGGCTGAAACCTGTGAGTATCTGGGGAAAAACCTCACACCATTGTAGTTTGAATTAACAGAAGCTGGGGGTGGAGTTCCTGGTTTAGACCTGTGAGTGTCTGGGGATAAAAACCTCACTCCATTATAGTTTGAAATTAAAGGAGCTGGGGGTGGACTTCCTGACTGAGACCTGTGAGTATCTGTGGGGAAAAAAACCTCACTCCATTATAGTTTGAAATTAAAGGAGCTGGGGGTGGACTTCCTGACTGAGACCTGTGAGTATCTGGGGTAAAAAAAACCTCACACCATTGTAGTTTGAATTCAAAGAAGCTGGGGGTGGAGTTCCTGGCTGAGACTTGTGAGTATCTGGGGGAAAAAACCTCACTCCATTATAGTTTGAATTGACAGAAGCTGGGGGTGAAGATCCTGGCTGAGACCTGTGAGTATCTGGGGAAAAAACCTCACACCATTGTAGTTTGAATTCACAGAAGCTGGGGGTGGAGTTCCTGGCTGGAACCTGTGAGTATCTGTGGGGGGAAAAACTTACTCCATTTTAGTTTGAATTCACAGAAGCTGGGGGTGGAGTTCCTGGCTGAGACCTGTGAGTGTCTGGGGAAAAAAACTTACTCCATTGTAGTTTGAATTCACAGAAGCTGGGGGTGGAGTTTCTGGCTGAGACCTGTAAGTATCTGGTGATGAAAACCTCACTCCATTGTAGTTTGAATTCACAGAAGCTGGGGGTGGAGTTCCTGGCTGAGACCTGTGAGTATCTGGGGGAAAAAACGTCACTCCATTGTAGTTTGAATTCACAGAAGCTGGGCGTGGAGTTCCTGGCTGAGACCTGTCTGTATCTGGGGGAAAAAACCTCACTCCATTGTAGTTTGAATTCACAGAAGCTGGGCGTGGAGTTCCTGTCTGAGACCTGTCCGTATCTGGGGGAAAAAACCTCACTTCACTGTAGTTTGAATTCACAGAAGCTGGGGGTGGAGTTCCTGGTTTAGGCCTGTGAGTGTCTGGGGAAAAAAACCTCACTACATTATAGTTTAAATTCACAGAAGCTGGGGGTGGAGTTCCTGGCTGAGACCTGTGAGTATCTGGGGAAAAAAACTCACACCATTGTAGTTTGAATTCACAGAAGCTGGGGGTGGAGTTCCTGGCTTAGACCTGTGAGTATCTGGGGAAAAAAACTTCACTCCATTGTAGTTTGAATTCACAGAAGCTGGGGGTGGAGTTCCTGGCTGAGACCTGTGAGTTTCTGGGGTAAAAAACCTCACTCCATTGTAGTTTGAATTCACAGAAGCTGGGGGTGGAGTTCCTGGCTGAGACCTGTGAGTATCTGGGGGAACAAAACCTCACTCCATTGTAGTTTGAATTCACAGAAACTGTGGGTGGAGTTCCTGGCTTAGACCTGTGAGTGTCTGGGGAAAAAAACCTCACTCCATTATAGTTTGAAATTAAAGGAGCTGGGGGTGGAGTTCCTGGCTGAGACTTGTGAGTATCTGGGGGAAAAAACATCACTCCATTGTAGTTTGAATTCACAGAAGCTGGGGGTGAAGTTCCAGGCTGAGACTTGTGAGTATCTGGGGGAAAAAACCTCACTCCATTGTAGTTTGAATTCACAGAAGCTGTGGGTGGAGTTTCTGGCTGAGACCTGTGAGTATCTGGTGAAGAAAACCTTACTCCATTGTAGTTTGAATTCACAGAAGCTGGGGGTAGAGTACCTGGCTGATACCTGTGAGTATCTGGGGGAACAAACCTCACTCCATTGTAGTTTGAATTCACAGAAGCTGAAGGTGGAGTTCCTGGCTGTTACCTGTGAGTATCTGGGGGAACAAAGCTCACTCCATTTTATTTTGAATTCACAGAAGTTGGGGGTGGAGTTCCTGGCTTACACCTGTGAGTATCTGCGGAAAAAACCTCACTCCATTGTAGTTTGAATTCACAGAAGCTGGGGGTGGAGTTCCTGGTTTAGGCCTGTGAGTGTCTGGGGAAAAAAACCTCACTCCATTATAGTTTGAATTCACAGAAGCTGGGGGTGGAGTTCCTGGCTGAGACCTGTGAGTATCTGGGGAAAAACCTCACACCATTGTAGTTTGAATTCACAGAAGCTGTGGGTGGAGTTCCTGGCTTAGACCTGTGAGTATCTGGGGAAAAAAACCTCACTCCATTATAGTTTGAATTGACAGAAGCTGGGGGTGGAGTTCCTGGTTTAGACATGTGAGTGTCTGGGGAAAAAAACCTCACTCCATTATAGTTTGAAATTAAAGGAGCTGGGGGTGGAGTTCCTGGCTGAGACCTGTGAGTTTCTGGGGTAAAAAACCTCACTCCATTGTAGTTTGAATTCACAGAAGCTGGGGGTGGAGTTCCTGGCTGAGACCTGTGAGTATCTGGGGGAACAAAACCTCACTCCATTGTAGTTTGAATTCACAGAAGCTGGGGGTGGAGTTCCTGGCTTAGACCTGTGAGTGTCTGGGGAAAAAAACCTCACTCCATTATAGTTTGAAATTAAAGGAGCTGGGGGTGGACTTCCTGACTGAGACCTGTGAGTATCTGTGGGGAAAACAACTCACTCCATTGTAGTTTGAATTCACAGGAGCTGGGGGTGGAGTTCCTGGCTGAGACTTGTGAGTATCTGGGGGAAAAAACATCACTCCATTGTAGTTTGAATTCACAGAAGCTGGGGGTGAAGTTCCTGGCTGAGACTTGTGAGTATCTGGGGGAAAAAACCTCACTCCATTATAGTTTGAATTGACAGAAGCTGGGGATGAAGATCCTGGCTGAGACCTGTGAGTATCTGGGGAAAAAACCTCACACCATTGTAGTTTGAATTCACAGAAGCTGGGGTGGAGTTCCTGGCTGGAACCTGTGAGTATCTGTGGGGGGAAAAACTTACTCCATTTTAGTTTGAATTCACAGAAGCTGGGGGTGGAGTTTCTGGCTGAGACCTGTGAGTGTCTGGGGAAAAAAACCTCACTCCATTATAGTTTGAATTCACAGAAGCTGGGGGTGGAGTTCCTGGCTGAGACCTGTGAGTATCTGGGGTAAAAAAACCTCACTCCATTGTAGTTTGAATTCACAGAAGCTGGGGTGGAGTTCCTGGCTAAGACTTGTGAGTATCTGGGGGAACAAAACCTCACTCCATTGTAGTTTGAATTCACAGAAGCTGGGGGTGGAGTTCCTGGCTTAGACCTGTGAGTGTCTGGGGAAAAAAAACCTCACTCCATTATAGTTTGAAATTAAAGGAGCTGGGGGTGGACTTCCTGACTGAGACCTGTGAGTGTCTGTGGGGAAAACAACTCACTCCATTGTAGTTTGAATTCACAGGAGCTGGGGGTGGAGTTCCTGGCTGAGACTTGTGATTATCTGGGGGAAAAACCTCACTCCATTGTAGTTTGAATTCACAGAAGCTGGGGGTGAAGTTCCTGGCTGAGACCTGTGAGTATCTGGGGGGAAAAACGTCACTCCATTGTAGTTTGAATTCACAGAAGCTGGGCGTGGAGTTCCTGTCTGAGACCTGTCCGTATCTGGGGGAAAAAACCTCACTTCACTGTAGTTTGAATTCACAGAAGCTGGGGGTGGAGTTCCTGGTTTAGGCCTGTGAGTGTCTGGGGAAAAAAACCTCACTACATTATAGTTTAAATTCACAGAAGCTGGGGGTGGAGTTCCTGGCTGAGACCTGTGAGTATCTGGGGAAAAAAACTCACACCATTGTAGTTTGAATTCACAGAAGCTGGGGGTGGAGTTCCTGGCTTAGACCTGTGAGTATCTGGGGAAAAAAACCTCACTCCATTGTAGTTTGAATTCACAGAAGCTGGGGTTGGAGTTCCTGGCTGAGACCTGTGAGTTTCTGGGGTAAAAAACCTCACTCCATTGTAGTTTGAATTCACAGAAGCTGGGGGTGGAGTTCCTGGCTGAGACCTGTGAGTATCTGGGGGAACAAAACCTCACTCCATTGTAGTTTGAATTCACAGAAGCTGGGGGTGGAGTTCCTGGCTTAGACCTGTGAGTGTCTGGGGAAAAAAACCTCACTCCATTATAGTTTGAAATTAAAGGAGCTGGGGGTGGACTTCCTGACTGAGACCTGTGAGTATCTGTGGGGAAAACAACTCACTCCATTGTAGTTTGAATTCACAGGAGCTGGGGGTGGAGTTCCTGGCTGAGACTTGTGAGTATCTGGGGGAAAAAACCTCACTCCATTGTAGTTTGAATTCACAGAAGCTGTGGGTGGAGTTTCTGGCTGAGACCTGTGAGTATCTGGTGAAGAAAACCTCACTCCATTGTAGTTTGAATTCACAGAAGCTGGGGGTAGAGTACCTGGCTGATACCTGTGAGTATCTGGGGGAACAAACCTCACTCCATTGTAGTTTGAATTCACAGAAGCTGAAGGTGGAGTTCCTGGCTGTTACCTGTGAGTATCTGGGGGAACAAAGCTCACTCCATTTTATTTTGAATTCACAGAAGTTGGGGGTGGAGTTCCTGGCTTACACCTGTGAGTATCTGGGGAAAAAACCTCACTCCATTGTAGTTTGAATTCACAGAAGCTGGGGGTGGAGTTCCTGGCTGAGACCTGTGAGTATCTGGGGAAAAACCTCACACCATTGTAGTTTGAATTAACAGAAGCTGGGGGTGGAGTTCCTGGTTTAGACATGTGAGTGTCTGGGGATAAAAACCTCACTCCATTATAGTTTGAAATTAAAGGAGCTGGGGGTGGACTTCCTGACTGAGACCTGTGAGTATCTGTGGGGAAAAAAACCTCACTCCATTATAGTTTGAAATTAAAGGAGCTGGGGGTGGACTTCCTGACTGAGACCTGTGAGTATCTGGGGTAAAAAAAACCTCACACCATTGTAGTTTGAATTCAAAGAAGCTGGGGGTGGAGTTCCTGGCTGAGACTTGTGAGTATCTGGGGGAAAAAACCTCACTCCATTATAGTTTGAATTGACAGAAGCTGGGGGTGAAGATCCTGGCTGAGACCTGTGAGTATCTGGGGAAAAAACCTCACACCATTGTAGTTTGAATTCACAGAAGCTGGGGGTGGAGTTCCTGGCTGGAACCTGTGAGTATCTGTGGGGGGAAAAACTTACTCCATTTTAGTTTGAATTCACAGAAGCTGGGGGTGGAGTTCCTGGCTGAGACCTGTGAGTGTCTGGGGAAAAAAACTTACTCCATTGTAGTTTGAATTCACAGAAGCTGGGGGTGGAGTTTCTGGCTGAGACCTGTAAGTATCTGGTGATGAAAACCTCACTCCATTGTAGTTTGAATTCACAGAAGCTGGGGGTGGAGTTCCTGGCTGAGACCTGTGAGTATCTGGGGGAAAAAACGTCACTCCATTGTAGTTTGAATTCACAGAAGCTGGGCGTGGAGTTCCTGGCTGAGACCTGTCTGTATCTGGGGGAAAAAACCTCACTCCATTGTAGTTTGAATTCACAGAAGCTGGGCGTGGAGTTCCTGTCTGAGACCTGTCCGTATCTGGGGGAAAAAACCTCACTTCACTGTAGTTTAAATTCACAGAAGCTGGGGGTGGAGTTCCTGGTTTAGGCCTGTGAGTATCTGGGGAAAAAAACTCACACCATTGTAGTTTGAATTCACAGAAGCTGGGGGTGGAGTTCCTGGCTTAGACCTGTGAGTATCTGGGGAAAAAAACTTCACTCCATTGTAGTTTGAATTCACAGAAGCTGGGGGTGGAGTTCCTGGCTGAGACCTGTGAGTTTCTGGGGTAAAAAACCTCACTCCATTGTAGTTTGAATTCACAGAAGCTGGGGGTGGAGTTCCTGGCTGAGACCTGTGAGTATCTGGGGGAACAAAACCTCACTCCATTGTAGTTTGAATTCACAGAAACTGGGGGTGGAGTTCCTGGCTTAGACCTGTGAGTGTCTGGGGAAAAAAACCTCACTCCATTATAGTTTGAAATTAAAGGAGCTGGGGGTGGACTTCCTGACTGAGACCTGTGAGTATCTGTGGGGAAAACAACTCACTCCATTGTAGTTTGAATTCACAGGAGCTGGGGGTGGAGTTCCTGGCTGAGACTTGTGAGTATCTGGGGGAAAAAACATCACTCCATTGTAGTTTGAATTCACAGAAGCTGGGGGTGAAGTTCCTGGCTGAGACTTGTGAGTATCTGGGGGAAAAAACCTCACTCCATTGTAGTTTGAATTCACAGAAGCTGTGGGTGGATTTTCTGGCTGAGACCTGTGAGTATCTGGTGAAGAAAACCTCACTCCATTGTAGTTTGAATTCACAGAAGCTGGGGGTAGAGTACCTGGCTGATACCTGTGAGTATCTGGGGGAACAAACCTCACTCCATTGTAGTTTGAATTCACAGAAGCTGAAGGTGGAGTTCCTGGCTTAGACCTGTGAGTATCTGGGGAGAAAAACCTCACTCCATTGTAGTTTGAATTAACAGAAGCTGGGGGTGGAGTTCCTGGTTTAGACATGTGAGTGTCTGGGGAAAAAAACCTCACTCCATTATAGTTTGAAATTAAAGGAGCTGGGGGTGGACTTCCTGACTGAGACCTGTGAGTATCTGTGGGGAAGAAAACCTCACTCCATTATAGTTTGAAATTAAAGGAGCTGGGGGTGGACTTCCTGACTGAGACCTGTGAGTATCTGGGGTAAAAAAAACCTCACACCATTGTAGTTTGAATTCAAAGAAGCTGGGGGTGGAGTTCCTGGCTGAGACTTGTGAGTATCTGGGGGAAAAAACCTCACTCCATTATAGTTTGAATTGACAGAAGCTGGGGGTGAAGATCCTGGCTGAGACCTGTGAGTATCTGGGGAAAAAACCTCACACCATTGTAGTTTGAATTCACAGAAGCTGGGGGTGGAGTTCCTGGCTGGAACCTGTGAGTATCTGTGGGGGGGAAAACTTACTCCATTTTAGTTTGAATTCACAGAAGCTGGGGGTGGAGTTCCTGGCTGAGACCTGTGAGTGTCTGGGGAAAAAAACCTCACTCCATTATAGTTTGAATTCACAGAAGCTGGGGGTGGAGTTCCTGGCTGAGACCTGTGAGTATCTGGGGTAAAAAAACCTCACTCCATTGTAGTTTGAATTCACAGAAGCTGGGGTGGAGTTCCTGGCTGAGACTTGTGAGTATCTGGGGGAACAAAACCTCACTCCATTGTAGTTTGAATTCACAGAAGCTGGGGGTGGAGTTCCTGGCTTAGACCTGTGAGTGTCTGGGAAAAAAAAACCTCACTCCATTATAGTTTGAAATTAAAGGAGCTGGGGGTGGACTTCCTGACTGAGACCTGTGAGTATCTGTGGGGAAAACAACTCACTCCATTGTAGTTTGAATTCACAGGAGCTGGGGCTGGAGTTCCTGGCTGAGACTTGTGATTATCTGGGGGAAAAACCTCACTCCATTGTAGTTTGAATTCACAGAAGCTGGGAGTGAAGTTCCTGGCTGAGACCTGTGAGTATCTGGGGGGAAAAATGTCACTCCATTGTAGTTTGAATTCACAGAAGCTGGGCGTGGAGTTCCTGTCTGAGACCTGTCCGTATCTGGGGGAAAAAACCTCACTTCACTGTAGTTTGAATTCACAGAAGCTGGGGGTGGAGTTCCTGGTTTAGGCCTGTGAGTGTCTGGGGAAAAAAACCTCACTACATTATAGTTTAAATTCACAGAAGCTGGGGGTGGAGTTCCTGGCTGAGACCTGTGAGTATCTGGGGAAAAAAACTCACACCATTGTAGTTTGAATTCACAGAAGCTGGGGGTGGAGTTCCTGGCTGAGACCTGTGAGTATCTGGGGGAACAAAACCTCACTCCATTGTAGTTTGAATTCACAGAAGCTGGGGGTGGAGTTCCTGGCTTAGACCTGTGAGTGTCTGGGGAAAAAAACCTCACTCCATTATAGTTTGAAATTAAAGGAGCTGGGGGTGGACTTCCTGACTGAGACCTGTGAGTATCTGTGGGGAAAACAACTCACTCATTTGTAGTTTGAATTCACAGGAGCTGGGGGTGGAGTTCCTGGCTGAGACTTGTGAGTATCTGGGGGAAAAAACATCACTCCATTGTAGTTTGAATTCACAGAAGCTGGGGGTGAAGTTCCTGGCTGAGACTTGTGAGTATCTGGGGAAAAAAACCTCACTCCATTGTAGTTTGAATTCACAGAAGCTGGGGGTGGAGTTCCTGGCTTAGACCTGTGAGTATCTGGGGAAAAAAACTTCACTCCATTGTAGTTTGAATTCACAGAAGCTGGGGGTGGAGTTCCTGGCTGAGACCTGTGAGTTTCTGGGGTAAAAAACCTCACTCCATTGTAGTTTGAATTCACAGAAGCTGGGGGTGGAGTTCCTGGCTGAGACCTGTGAGTATCTGGGGGAACAAAACCTCACTCCATTGTAGTTTGAATTCACAGAAACTGGGGGTGGAGTTCCTGGCTTAGACCTGTGAGTGTCTGGGGAAAAAAACCTCACTCCATTGTAGTTTGAAATTAAAGGAGCTGGGGGTGGACTTCCTGGCTGTTACCTGTGAGTATCTGGGGGAACAAAGCTCACTCCATTTTATTTTGAATTCACAGAAGTTGGGGGTGGAGTTCCTGGCTTACACCTGTGAGTATCTGGGGAAAAAACCTCACTCCATTGTAGTTTGAATTCACAGAAGCTGGGGGTGGAGTTCCTGGCTGAGACTTGTGAGTATCTGGGGGAAAAAACATCACTCCATTGTAGTTTGAATTCACAGAAGCTGGGGGTGAAGTTCCTGGCTGAGACTTGTGAGTATCTGGGGGAAAAAACCTCACTCCATTGTAGTTTGAATTCACAGAAGCTGTGGGTGGAGTTTCTGGCTGAGACCTGTGAGTATCTGGTGAAGAAAACCTCACTCCATTGTAGTTTGAATTCACAGAAGCTGGGGGTAGAGTACCTGGCTGATACCTGTGAGTATCTGGGGGAACAAACCTCACTCCATTGTAGTTTGAATTCACAGAAGCTGAAGGTGGAGTTCCTGGCTTAGACCTGTGAGTATCTGGGGAGAAAAACCTCACTCCATTGTAGTTTGAATTAACAGAAGCTGGGGGTGGAGTTCCTGGTTTAGACATGTGAGTGTCTGGGGAAAAAAACCTCACTCCATTATAGTTTGAAATTAAAGGAGCTGGGGGTGGACTTCCTGACTGAGACCTGTGAGTATCTGTGGGGAAGAAAACCTCACTCCATTATAGTTTGAAATTAAAGGAGCTGGGGGTGGACTTCCTGACTGAGACCTGTGAGTATCTGGGGTAAAAAAAACCTCACACCATTGTAGTTTGAATTCAAAGAAGCTGGGGGTGGAGTTCCTGGCTGAGACTTGTGAGTATCTGGGGGAAAAAACCTCACTCCATTATAGTTTAAATTGACAGAAGCTGGGGGTGAAGATCCTGGCTGAGACCTGTGAGTATCTGGGGAAAAAACCTCACACCATTGTAGTTTGAATTCACAGAAGCTGGGGGTGGAGTTCCTGGCTGGAACCTGTGAGTATCTGTGGGGGGGAAAACTTACTCCATTTTAGTTTGAATTCACAGAAGCTGGGGGTGGAGTTCCTGGCTGAGACCTGTGAGTGTCTGGGGAAAAAAACCTCACTCCATTATAGTTTGAATTCACAGAAGCTGGGGGTGGAGTTCCTGGCTGAGACCTGTGAGTATCTGGGGTAAAAAAACCTCACTCCATTGTAGTTTGAATTCACAGAAGCTGGGGTGGAGTTCCTGGCTGAGACTTGTGAGTATCTGGGGGAACAAAACCTCACTCCATTGTAGTTTGAATTCACAGAAGCTGGGGGTGGAGTTCCTGGCTTAGACCTGTGAGTATCTGGGGAAAAAAAACCTCACTCCATTATAGTTTGAAATTAAAGGAGCTGGGGGTGGACTTCCTGACTGAGACCTGTGAGTATCTGTGGGGAAAACAACTCACTCCATTGTAGTTTGAATTCACAGGAGCTGGGGCTGGAGTTCCTGGCTGAGACTTGTGATTATCTGGGGGAAAAACCTCACTCCATTGTAGTTTGAATTCACAGAAGCTGGGGGTGAAGTTCCTGGCTGAGACCTGTGAGTATCTGGGGGGAAAAATGTCACTCCATTGTAGTTTGAATTCACAGAAGCTGGGCGTGGAGTTCCTGTCTGAGACCTGTCCGTATCTGGGGGAAAAAACCTCACTTCACTGTAGTTTGAATTCACAGAAGCTGGGGGTGGAGTTCCTGGTTTAGGCCTGTGAGTGTCTGGGGAAAAAAACCTCACTACATTATAGTTTAAATTCACAGAAGCTGGGGGTGGAGTTCCTGGCTGAGACCTGTGAGTATCTGGGGAAAAAAACTCACACCATTGTAGTTTGAATTCACAGAAGCTGGGGGTGGAGTTCCTGGCTGAGACCTGTGAGTATCTGGGGGAACAAAACCTCACTCCATTGTAGTTTGAATTCACAGAAGCTGGGGGTGGAGTTCCTGGCTTAGACCTGTGAGTGTCTGGGGAAAAAAACCTCACTCCATTATAGTTTGAAATTAAAGGAGCTGGGGGTGGACTTCCTGACTGAGACCTGTGAGTATCTGTGGGGAAAACAACTCACTCATTTGTAGTTTGAATTCACAGGAGCTGGGGGTGGAGTTCCTGGCTGAGACTTGTGAGTATCTGGGGGAAAAAACATCACTCCATTGTAGTTTGAATTCACAGAAGCTGGGGGTGAAGTTCCTGGCTGAGACTTGTGAGTATCTGGGGGAAAAAACCTCACTCCATTGTAGTTTGAATTCACAGAAGCTGTGGGTGGAGTTTCTGGCTGAGACCTGTGAGTATCTGGTGAAGAAAACCTCACTCCATTGTAGTTTGAATTCACAGAAGCTGGGGGTAGAGTACCTGGCTGATACCTGTGAGTATCTGGGGGAACAAACCTCACTCCATTGTAGTTTGAATTCACAGAAGCTGAAGGTGGAGTTCCTGGCTTTTACCTGTGAGTATCTGGGGGAACAAAGCTCACTCCATTTTATTTTGAATTCACAGAAGTTGGGGGTGGAGTTCCTGGCTTACACCTGTGAGTATCTGGGGAAAAAGCCTCACTCCATTGTAGTTTGAATTCACAGAAGCTGGGGGTGGAGTTCCTGGTTTAGGCCTGTGAGTGTCTGGGGAAAAAAACCTCACTCCATTATAGTTTGAATTCACAGAAGCTGGGGGTGGAGTTCCTGGCTGAGACCTGTGAGTATCTGGGGAAAAACCTCACACTATTGTAGTTTGAATTCACAGAAGCTGTGGGTGGAGTTCCTGGCTTAGACCTGTGAGTATCTGGGGAAAAAAACCTCACTCCATTGTAGTTTGAATTAACAGAAGCTGGGGGTGGAGTTCCTGGTTTAGACATGTGAGTGTCTGGGGAAAAAAACCTCACTCCATTATAGTTTGAAATTAAAGGAGCTGGGGGTGGACTTCCTGACTGAGACCTGTGAGTATCTGTGGGGAAAAAAACCTCACTCCATTATAGTTTGAAATTAAAGGAGCTGGGGGTGGACTTCCTGACTGAGACCTGTGAGTATCTGGGGTAAAAAAAACCTCACACCATTGTAGTTTGAATTCAAAGAAGCTGGGGGTGGAGTTCCTGGCTGAGACTTGTGAGTATCTGGGGGAAAAAACCTCACTCCATTATAGTTTGAATTGACAGAAGCTGGGGGTGAAGATCCTGGCTGAGACCTGTGAGTATCTGGGGAAAAAACCTCACACCATTGTAGTTTGAATTCACAGAAGCTGGGGGTGGAGTTCCTGGCTGGAACATGTGAGTATCTGTTGGGGGAAAAACTTACTCCATTTTAGTTTGAATTCACAGAAGCTGGGGGTGGAGTTCCTGGCTGAGACCTGTGAGTGTCTGGGGAAAAAAACCTCACTCCATTATAGTTTGAATTCACAGAAGCTGGGGGTGGAGTTCCTGGCTGAGACTTGTGAGTATCTGGGGGGAAAAAACTCACTCCATTATAGTTTGAATTGACAGAAGCTGGGGGTGAAGATCCTGGCTGAGACCTGTGAGTATCTGGGGAAAAAAACTCACACCATTGTAGTTTGAATTCACAGAAGCTGGGGGTGGAGTTCCTGGCTTAGACCTGTGTGTATCTGGGGAAAAAAATCTCACTCCATTGTAGTTTGAATTCACAGAAGCTGGGGGTGGAGTTCCTGGCTGAGACCTGTGAGTATCTGGGGGAACAAAACCTCACTCCATTGTAGTTTGAATTCACAGAAACTGGGGGTGGAGTTCCTGGCTTAGACCTGTGAGTGTCTGGGGAAAAAAACCTCACTCCATTATAGTTTGAAATTAAAGGAGCTGGGGGTGGACTTCCTGACTGAGACCTGTGAGTATCTGTGGGGAAAACAACTCACTCCATTGTAGTTTGAATTCACAGGAGCTGGGGGTGGAGTTCCTGGCTGAGACTTGTGAGTATCTGGGGGAAAAAACATCACTCCATTGTAGTTTGAATTCACAGAAGCTGGGGGTGAAGTTCCTGGCTGAGACTTGTGAGTATCTGGGGGAAAAAACCTCACTCCATTGTAGTTTGAATTCACAGAAGCTGTGGGTGGAGTTTCTGGCTGAGACCTGTGAGTATCTGGTGAAGAAAACCTCACTCCATTGTAGTTTGAATTCACAGAAGCTGGGGGTAGAGTACCTGGCTGATACCTGTGAGTATCTGGGGGAACAAACCTCACTCCATTGTAGTTTGAATTCACAGAAGCTGAAGGTGGAGTTCCTGGCTTAGACCTGTGAGTATCTGGGGAGAAAAACCTCACTCCATTGTAGTTTGAATTAACAGAAGCTGGGGGTGGAGTTCCTGGTTTAGACATGTGAGTGTCTGGGGAAAAAAACCTCACTCCATTATAGTTTGAAATTAAAGGAGCTGGGGGTGGACTTCCTGACTGAGACCTGTGAGTATCTGTGGGGAAGAAAACCTCACTCCATTATAGTTTGAAATTAAAGGAGCTGGGGGTGGACTTCCTGACTGAGACCTGTCAGTATCTGGGGTAAAAAAAACCTCACACCATTGTAGTTTGAATTCAAAGAAGCTGGGGGTGGAGTTCCTGGCTGAGACTTGTGAGTATCTGGGGGAAAAAACCTCACTCCATTATAGTTTGAATTGACAGAAGCTGGGGGTGAAGATCCTGGCTGAGACCTGTGAGTATCTGGGGAAAAAACCTCACACCATTGTAGTTTGAATTCACAGAAGCTGGGGGTGGAGTTCCTGGCTGGAACCTGTGAGTATCTGTGGGGGGGAAAACTTACTCCATTTTAGTTTGAATTCACAGAAGCTGGGGGTGGAGTTCCTGGCTGAGACCTGTGAGTGTCTGGGGAAAAAAACCTCACTCCATTATAGTTTGAATTCACAGAAGCTGGGGGTGGAGTTCCTGGCTGAGACCTGTGAGTATCTGGGGTAAAAAAACCTCACTCCATTGTAGTTTGAATTCACAGAAGCTGGGGTGGAGTTCCTGGCTGAGACCTGTGAGTGTCTGGGGAAAAAAAACCTCACTCCATTATAGTTTGAAATTAAAGGAGCTGGGGGTGGACTTCCTGACTGAGACCTGTGAGTATCTGTGGGGAAAACAACTCACTCCATTGTAGTTTGAATTCACAGGAGCTGGGGCTGGAGTTCCTGGCTGAGACTTGTGATTATCTGGGGGAAAAACCTCACTCCATTGTAGTTTGAATTCACAGAAGCTGGGGGTGAAGTTCCTGGCTGAGACCTGTGAGTATCTGGGGGGAAAAATGTCACTCCATTGTAGTTTGAATTCACAGAAGCTGGGCGTGGAGTTCCTGTCTGAGACCTGTCCGTATCTGGGGGAAAAAACCTAACTTCACTGTAGTTTGAATTCACAGAAGCTGGGGGTGGAGTTCCTGGTTAAGGCCTGTGAGTGTCTGGGGAAAAAAACCTCACTACATTATAGTTTAAATTCACAGAAGCTGGGGGTGGAGTTCCTGGCTGAGACCTGTGAGTATCTGGGGAAAAAAACTCACACCATTGTACTTTGAATTCACAGAAGCTGGGGGTGGAGTTCCTGGCTGAGACCTGTGAGTATCTGGGGGAACAAAACCTCACTCCATTGTAGTTTGAATTCACAGAAGCTGGGGGTGGAGTTCCTGGCTTAGACCTGTGAGTGTCTGTGGAAAAAAACCTCACTCCATTATAGTTTGAAATTTAAGGAGCTGGGGGTGGACTTCCTGACTGAGACCTGTGAGTATCTGTGGGGAAAACAACTCACTCATTTGTAGTTTGAATTCACAGGAGCTGGGGGTGGAGTTCCTGGCTGAGACTTGTGAGTATCTGGGGGAAAAAACATCACTCCATTGTAGTTTGAATTCACAGAAGCTGGGGGTGAAGTTCCTGGCTGAGACTTGTGAGTATCTGGGGGAAAAAACCTCACTCCATTGTAGTTTGAATTCACAGAAGCTGGGCGTGGAGTTCCTGTCTGAGACCTGTCCGTATCTGGGGGGAAAAACCTCACTCCATTGTAGTTTGAATTCAAAGAAGCTGAAGGTGGAGTTCCTGGCTTTTACCTGTGAGTATCTGGGGGAACAAAGCTCACTCCATTTTATTTTGAATTCACAGAAGTTGGGGGTGGAGTTCCTGGCTTACACCTGTGAGTATCTGGGGAAAAAACCTCACTCCATTGTAGTTTGAATTCACAGAAGCTGGGGGTGGAGTTCCTGGTTTAGGCCTGTGAGTGTCTGGGGAAAAAAACCTCACTCCATTATAGTTTGAATTCACAGAAGCTGGGGGTGGAGTTCCTGGCTGAGACCTGTGAGTATCTGGGGAAAAACCTCACACTATTGTAGTTTGAATTCACAGAAGCTGTGGGTGGAGTTCCTGGCTTAGACCTGTGAGTATCTGGGGAAAAAAACCTCACTCCATTGTAGTTTGAATTAACAGAAGCTGGGGGTGGAGTTCCTGGTTTAGACATGTGAGTGTCTGGGGAAAAAAACCTCACTCCATTATAGTTTGAAATTAAAGGAGCTGGGGGTGGACTTCCTGACTGAGACCTGTGAGTATCTGTGGGGAAAAAAACCTCACTCCATTATAGTTTGAAATTAAAGGAGCTGGGGGTGGACTTCCTGACTGAGACCTGTGAGTATCTGGGGTAAAAAAAACCTCACACCATTGTAGTTTGAATTCAAAGAAGCTGGGGGTGGAGTTCCTGGCTGAGACTTGTGAGTATCTGGGGGAAAAAACCTCACTCCATTATAGTTTGAATTGACAGAAGCTGGGGGTGAAGATCCTGGCTGAGACCTGTGAGTATCTGGGGAAAAAACCTCACACCATTGTAGTTTGAATTCACAGAAGCTGGGGGGTGGAGTTCCTGGCTGGAACATGTGAGTATCTGTTGGGGGAAAAACTTACTCCATTTTAGTTTGAATTCACAGAAGCTGGGGGTGGAGTTCCTGGCTGAGACCTGTGAGTGTCTGGGGAAAAAAACCTCACTCCATTATAGTTTGAATTCACAGAAGCTGGGGGTGGAGTTCCTGGCTGAGACTTGTGAGTATCTGGGGGGAAAAACTCACTCCATTATAGTTTGAATTGACAGAAGCTGGGGGTGAAGATCCTGGCTGAGACCTGTGAGTATCTGGGGAAAAAAACTCACACCATTGTAGTTTGAATTCACAGAAGCTGGGGGTGGAGTTCCTGGCTTAGACCTGTGTGTATCTGGGGAAAAAAATCTCACTCCATTGTAGTTTGAATTCACAGAAGCTGGAGGTGGAGTTCCTGGCTGAGACCTGTGAGTATTTGGGGTAAAAAAACCTCACTCCATTGTAGTTTGAATTCACAGAAGCTGGGGTGGAGTTCCTGGCTGAGACTTGTGAGTATCTGGGGGAACAAAACCTCACTCCATTGTAGTTTGAATTCACAGAAGCTGGGGGTGGAGTTCCTGGCTTAGACCTGTGAGTGTCTGGGGAAAAAAAACCTCACTCCATTATAGTTTGAAATTAAAGGAGCTGGGGGTGGACTTCCTGACTGAGACCTGTGAGTATCTGTGGGGAAAACAACTCACTCCATTGTAGTTTGAATTCACAGGAGCTGGGGGTGGAGTTCCTGGCTGAGACTTGTGATTATCTGGGGGAAAAACCTCACTCCATTGTAGTTTGAATTCACAGAAGCTGGGCGTGGAGTTCCTGTCTGAGACCTGTCCGTATCTGGGGGGAAAAACCTCACTTCACTGTAGTTTGAATTTACAGAAGCTGGGGGTGGAGTTCCTGGTTTAGGCCTGTGAGTGTCTGGGGAAAAAAACCTCACTCCATTATAGTTTAAATTCACAGAAGCTGGGGGTGGAGTTCCTGGCTGAGACCTGTGAGTATCTGGGGAAAAAAGCTCACACCATTGTAGTTTGAATTCACAGAAGCTGGGGGTGGAGTTCCTGGCTTAGACCTGTGAGTATCTGGGGAAAAAAACCTCACTCCATTGTAGTTTAAATTCACAGAAGCTGGGGGTGGAGTTCCTGGCTGAGACCTGTGAGTTTCTGGGGTAAAAAACCTCACTCCATTGTAGTTTGAATTCACAGAAGCTGGGGGTGGAGTTCCTGGCTGAGACTTGTGAGTATCTGGGGGAACAAAACCTCACTCCATTGTAGTTTGAATTCACAGAAGCTGGGGGTGGAGTTCCTGGCTTAGACCTGTGAGTGTCTGGGGAAAAAAACCTCACTCCATTATAGTTTGAAATTAAAGGAGCTGGGGGTGGACTTCCTGACTGAGACCTGTGAGTTTCTGTGGGGAAAACAACTTACTCCATTGTAGTTTGAATTCACAGGAGCTGGGGCTGGAGTTCCTGGCTGAGACTTGTGATTATCTGGGGGAAAAACCTCACTCCATTGTAGTTTGAATTCACAGAAGCTGGGGGTGAAGTTCCTGGCTGAGACTTGTGAGTATCTGGGGGAAAAAACCTCACTCCATTGTAGTTTGAATTCACAGAAGCTGTGGGTGGAGTTTCTGGCTGAGACCTGTGAGTATCTGGTGAAGAAAACCTCACTCCATTGTAGTTTGAATTCACAGAAGCTGGGGGTTGAGTACCTGGCTGATACCTGTGAGTATCTGGGGGAACAAACCTCACTCCATTGTAGTTTGAATTCACAGAAGCTGAAGGTGGAGTTCCTGGCTGTTACCTGTGAGTATCTGGGGGAACAAAGCTCACTCCATTTTATTTTGAATTCACAGAAGTTGGGGGTGGAGTTCCTGGCTTACACCTGTGAGTATCTGGGGAAAAAACCTCACTCCATTGTAGTTTGAATTCACAGAAGCTGGGGGTGGAGTTCCTGGCTGAGACCTGTGAGTATCTGGGGAAAAACCTCACACCATTGTAGTTTGAATTCACAGAAGCTGTGGGTGGAGTTCCTGGCTTAGACCTGTGAGTATCTGGGGAAAAAAACCTCACTCCATTGTAGTTTGAATTAACAGAAGCTGGGGGTGGAGTTCCTGGTTTAGACATGTGAGTGTCTGGGGAAAAAAACCTCACTCCATTATAGTTTGAAATTAAAGGAGCTGGGGGTGGACTTCCTGACTGAGACCTGTGAGTATCTGTGGGGAAAAAAACTTACTCCATTGTAGTTTGAATTCACAGAGGCTGGGGGTGGAGTTTCTGGCTGAGACCTGTAAGTATCTGGTGATGAAAACCTCACTCCATTGTAGTTTGAATTCACAGAAGCTGGGGGTGGAGTTCCTGGCTGAGACCTGTGAGTATATGGGGGAAAAAACCTCACTCCATTGTAGTTTGAATTCACAGAAGCTGGGCGTGGAGTTCCTGGCTGATACCTGTGAGTATCTGGGGGAACAAAGCTCACTCCATTTTATTTTGAATTCACAGAAGTTGGGGGTGGAGTTCCTGGCTTACACCTGTGAGTATCTGGGGAAAAAACCTCACTCCATTGTAGTTTGAATTCACAGAAGCTGGGGGTGGAGTTTCTGGCTGAGACCTGTGAGTGTCTGGGGAAAAAAACCTCACTCCATTATAGTTTGAATTCACAGAAGCTGGGGGTGGAGTTCCTGGCTGAGACCTGTGAGTATCTGGGGAAAAACCTCACACCATTGTAGTTTGAATTCACAGAAGCTGTGGGTGGAGTTCCTGGCTTAGACCTGTGAGTATCTGGGGAAAAAAACCTCACTCCATTGTAGTTTGAATTAACAGAAGCTGGGGGTGGAGTTCCTGGTTTAGACATGTGAGTGTCTGGGGAAAAAAACCTCACTCCATTATAGTTTGAAAATAAAGGAGCTGGGGGTGGACTTCCTGACTGAGACCTGTGAGTATCTGTGGGGAAAAAAACTTACTCCATTGTAGTTTGAATTCACAGAAGCTGGGGGTGGAATTTCTGGCTGAGACCTGTAAGTATCTGGTGATGAAAACCTCACTCCATTGTAGTTTGAATTCACAGAAGCTGGGGGTGGAGTTCCTGGCTGAGACCTGTAAGTATATGGGGGAAAAAACCTCACTCCATTGTAGTTTGAATTCACAGAAGCTGGGCGTGGAGTTCCTGGCTGATACCTGTGAGTATCTGGGGGAACAAAGCTCACTCCATTTTATTTTGAATTCACAGAAGTTGGGGGTGGAGTTCCTGGCTTACACCTGTGAGTATCTGGGGAAAAAACCTCACTCCGTTGTAGTTTGAATTCACAGAAGCTGGGGGTGGAGTTCCTGGTTTAGACCTGTGAGTGTCTGTGGAAAAAAACCTCACTCCATTGTAGTTTGAATTCACAGAAGCTGGGGGTGAAGTTCCTGGCTGAGACTTGTGAGTATCTGGGGGAAAAAACCTCACTCCATTGTAGTTTGAATTCACAGAAGCTGTGGGTGGAGTTTCTGGCTGAGACCTGTGAGTATCTGGTGAAGAAAACCTCACTCCATTGTAGTTTGAATTCACAGAAGCTGGGGGTAGAGTACCTGGCTGATACCTGTGAGTATCTGGGGGAACAAACCTCACTCCATTGTAGTTTGAATTCACAGAAGCTGAAGGTGGAGTTCCTGGCTTAGACCTGTGAGTATCTGGGGAGAAAAACCTCACTCCATTGTAGTTTGAATTAACAGAAGCTGGGGGTGGAGTTCCTGGTTTAGACATGTGAGTGTCTGGGGAAAAAAACCTCACTCCATTATAGTTTGAAATTAAAGGAGCTGGGGGTGGACTTCCTGACTGAGACCTGTGAGTATCTGTGGGGAAGAAAACCTCACTCCATTATAGTTTGAAATTAAAGGAGCTGGGGGTGGACTTCCTGACTGAGACCTGTCAGTATCTGGGGTAAAAAAAACCTCACACCATTGTAGTTTGAATTCAAAGAAGCTGGGGGTGGAGTTCCTGGCTGAGACTTGTGAGTATCTGGGGGAAAAAACCTCACTCCATTATAGTTTGAATTGACAGAAGCTGGGGGTGAAGATCCTGGCTGAGACCTGTGAGTATCTGGGGAAAAAACCTCACACCATTGTAGTTTGAATTCACAGAAGCTGGGGGTGGAGTTCCTGGCTGGAACCTGTGAGTATCTGTGGGGGGGAAAACTTACTCCATTTTAGTTTGAATTCACAGAAGCTGGGGGTGGAGTTCCTGGCTGAGACCTGTGAGTGTCTGGGGAAAAAAACCTCACTCCATTATAGTTTGAATTCACAGAAGCTGGGGGTGGAGTTCCTGGCTGAGACCTGTGAGTATCTGGGGTAAAAAAACCTCACTCCATTGTAGTTTGAATTCACAGAAGCTGGGGTGGAGTTCCTGGCTGAGACCTGTGAGTGTCTGGGGAAAAAAAACCTCACTCCATTATAGTTTGAAATTAAAGGAGCTGGGGGTGGACTTCCTGACTGAGACCTGTGAGTATCTGTGGGGAAAACAACTCACTCCATTGTAGTTTGAATTCACAGGAGCTGGGGCTGGAGTTCCTGGCTGAGACTTGTGATTATCTGGGGGAAAAACCTCACTCCATTGTAGTTTGAATTCACAGAAGCTGGGGGTGAAGTTCCTGGCTGAGACCTGTGAGTATCTGGGGGGAAAAATGTCACTCCATTGTAGTTTGAATTCACAGAAGCTGGGCGTGGAGTTCCTGTCTGAGACCTGTCCGTATCTGGGGGAAAAAACCTAACTTCACTGTAGTTTGAATTCACAGAAGCTGGGGGTGGAGTTCCTGGTTAAGGCCTGTGAGTGTCTGGGGAAAAAAACCTCACTACATTATAGTTTAAATTCACAGAAGCTGGGGGTGGAGTTCCTGGCTGAGACCTGTGAGTATCTGGGGAAAAAAACTCACACCATTGTACTTTGAATTCACAGAAGCTGGGGGTGGAGTTCCTGGCTGAGACCTGTGAGTATCTGGGGGAACAAAACCTCACTCCATTGTAGTTTGAATTCACAGAAGCTGGGGGTGGAGTTCCTGGCTTAGACCTGTGAGTGTCTGTGGAAAAAAACCTCACTCCATTATAGTTTGAAATTTAAGGAGCTGGGGGTGGACTTCCTGACTGAGACCTGTGAGTATCTGTGGGGAAAACAACTCACTCATTTGTAGTTTGAATTCACAGGAGCTGGGGGTGGAGTTCCTGGCTGAGACTTGTGAGTATCTGGGGGAAAAAACATCACTCCATTGTAGTTTGAATTCACAGAAGCTGGGGGTGAAGTTCCTGGCTGAGACTTGTGAGTATCTGGGGGAAAAAACCTCACTCCATTGTAGTTTGAATTCACAGAAGCTGGGCGTGGAGTTCCTGTCTGAGACCTGTCCGTATCTGGGGGGAAAAACCTCACTCCATTGTAGTTTGAATTCAAAGAAGCTGAAGGTGGAGTTCCTGGCTTTTACCTGTGAGTATCTGGGGGAACAAAGCTCACTCCATTTTATTTTGAATTCACAGAAGTTGGGGGTGGAGTTCCTGGCTTACACCTGTGAGTATCTGGGGAAAAAACCTCACTCCATTGTAGTTTGAATTCACAGAAGCTGGGGGTGGAGTTCCTGGTTTAGGCCTGTGAGTGTCTGGGGAAAAAAACCTCACTCCATTATAGTTTGAATTCACAGAAGCTGGGGGTGGAGTTCCTGGCTGAGACCTGTGAGTATCTGGGGAAAAACCTCACACTATTGTAGTTTGAATTCACAGAAGCTGTGGGTGGAGTTCCTGGCTTAGACCTGTGAGTATCTGGGGAAAAAAACCTCACTCCATTGTAGTTTGAATTAACAGAAGCTGGGGGTGGAGTTCCTGGTTTAGACATGTGAGTGTCTGGGGAAAAAAACCTCACTCCATTATAGTTTGAAATTAAAGGAGCTGGGGGTGGACTTCCTGACTGAGACCTGTGAGTATCTGTGGGGAAAAAAACCTCACTCCATTATAGTTTGAAATTAAAGGAGCTGGGGGTGGACTTCCTGACTGAGACCTGTGAGTATCTGGGGTAAAAAAAACCTCACACCATTGTAGTTTGAATTCAAAGAAGCTGGGGGTGGAGTTCCTGGCTGAGACTTGTGAGTATCTGGGGGAAAAAACCTCACTCCATTATAGTTTGAATTGACAGAAGCTGGGGGTGAAGATCCTGGCTGAGACCTGTGAGTATCTGGGGAAAAAACCTCACACCATTGTAGTTTGAATTCACAGAAGCTGGGGGGTGGAGTTCCTGGCTGGAACATGTGAGTATCTGTTGGGGGAAAAACTTACTCCATTTTAGTTTGAATTCACAGAAGCTGGGGGTGGAGTTCCTGGCTGAGACCTGTGAGTGTCTGGGGAAAAAAACCTCACTCCATTATAGTTTGAATTCACAGAAGCTGGGGGTGGAGTTCCTGGCTGAGACTTGTGAGTATCTGGGGGGAAAAACTCACTCCATTATAGTTTGAATTGACAGAAGCTGGGGGTGAAGATCCTGGCTGAGACCTGTGAGTATCTGGGGAAAAAAACTCACACCATTGTAGTTTGAATTCACAGAAGCTGGGGGTGGAGTTCCTGGCTTAGACCTGTGTGTATCTGGGGAAAAAAATCTCACTCCATTGTAGTTTGAATTCACAGAAGCTGGAGGTGGAGTTCCTGGCTGAGACCTGTGAGTATTTGGGGTAAAAAAACCTCACTCCATTGTAGTTTGAATTCACAGAAGCTGGGGTGGAGTTCCTGGCTGAGACTTGTGAGTATCTGGGGGAACAAAACCTCACTCCATTGTAGTTTGAATTCACAGAAGCTGGGGGTGGAGTTCCTGGCTTAGACCTGTGAGTGTCTGGGGAAAAAAAACCTCACTCCATTATAGTTTGAAATTAAAGGAGCTGGGGGTGGACTTCCTGACTGAGACCTGTGAGTATCTGTGGGGAAAACAACTCACTCCATTGTAGTTTGAATTCACAGGAGCTGGGGGTGGAGTTCCTGGCTGAGACTTGTGATTATCTGGGGGAAAAACCTCACTCCATTGTAGTTTGAATTCACAGAAGCTGGGCGTGGAGTTCCTGTCTGAGACCTGTCCGTATCTGGGGGGAAAAACCTCACTTCACTGTAGTTTGAATTTACAGAAGCTGGGGGTGGAGTTCCTGGTTTAGGCCTGTGAGTGTCTGGGGAAAAAAACCTCACTCCATTATAGTTTAAATTCACAGAAGCTGGGGGTGGAGTTCCTGGCTGAGACCTGTGAGTATCTGGGGAAAAAAGCTCACACCATTGTAGTTTGAATTCACAGAAGCTGGGGGTGGAGTTCCTGGCTTAGACCTGTGAGTATCTGGGGAAAAAAACCTCACTCCATTGTAGTTTAAATTCACAGAAGCTGGGGGTGGAGTTCCTGGCTGAGACCTGTGAGTTTCTGGGGTAAAAAACCTCACTCCATTGTAGTTTGAATTCACAGAAGCTGGGGGTGGAGTTCCTGGCTGAGACTTGTGAGTATCTGGGGGAACAAAACCTCACTCCATTGTAGTTTGAATTCACAGAAGCTGGGGGTGGAGTTCCTGGCTTAGACCTGTGAGTGTCTGGGGAAAAAAACCTCACTCCATTATAGTTTGAAATTAAAGGAGCTGGGGGTGGACTTCCTGACTGAGACCTGTGAGTTTCTGTGGGGAAAACAACTTACTCCATTGTAGTTTGAATTCACAGGAGCTGGGGCTGGAGTTCCTGGCTGAGACTTGTGATTATCTGGGGGAAAAACCTCACTCCATTGTAGTTTGAATTCACAGAAGCTGGGGGTGAAGTTCCTGGCTGAGACTTGTGAGTATCTGGGGGAAAAAACCTCACTCCATTGTAGTTTGAATTCACAGAAGCTGTGGGTGGAGTTTCTGGCTGAGACCTGTGAGTATCTGGTGAAGAAAACCTCACTCCATTGTAGTTTGAATTCACAGAAGCTGGGGGTTGAGTACCTGGCTGATACCTGTGAGTATCTGGGGGAACAAACCTCACTCCATTGTAGTTTGAATTCACAGAAGCTGAAGGTGGAGTTCCTGGCTGTTACCTGTGAGTATCTGGGGGAACAAAGCTCACTCCATTTTATTTTGAATTCACAGAAGTTGGGGGTGGAGTTCCTGGCTTACACCTGTGAGTATCTGGGGAAAAAACCTCACTCCATTGTAGTTTGAATTCACAGAAGCTGGGGGTGGAGTTCCTGGCTGAGACCTGTGAGTATCTGGGGAAAAACCTCACACCATTGTAGTTTGAATTCACAGAAGCTGTGGGTGGAGTTCCTGGCTTAGACCTGTGAGTATCTGGGGAAAAAAACCTCACTCCATTGTAGTTTGAATTAACAGAAGCTGGGGGTGGAGTTCCTGGTTTAGACATGTGAGTGTCTGGGGAAAAAAACCTCACTCCATTATAGTTTGAAATTAAAGGAGCTGGGGGTGGACTTCCTGACTGAGACCTGTGAGTATCTGTGGGGAAAAAAACTTACTCCATTGTAGTTTGAATTCACAGAGGCTGGGGGTGGAGTTTCTGGCTGAGACCTGTAAGTATCTGGTGATGAAAACCTCACTCCATTGTAGTTTGAATTCACAGAAGCTGGGGGTGGAGTTCCTGGCTGAGACCTGTGAGTATATGGGGGAAAAAACCTCACTCCATTGTAGTTTGAATTCACAGAAGCTGGGCGTGGAGTTCCTGGCTGATACCTGTGAGTATCTGGGGGAACAAAGCTCACTCCATTTTATTTTGAATTCACAGAAGTTGGGGGTGGAGTTCCTGGCTTACACCTGTGAGTATCTGGGGAAAAAACCTCACTCCATTGTAGTTTGAATTCACAGAAGCTGGGGGTGGAGTTTCTGGCTGAGACCTGTGAGTGTCTGGGGAAAAAAACCTCACTCCATTATAGTTTGAATTCACAGAAGCTGGGGGTGGAGTTCCTGGCTGAGACCTGTGAGTATCTGGGGAAAAACCTCACACCATTGTAGTTTGAATTCACAGAAGCTGTGGGTGGAGTTCCTGGCTTAGACCTGTGAGTATCTGGGGAAAAAAACCTCACTCCATTGTAGTTTGAATTAACAGAAGCTGGGGGTGGAGTTCCTGGTTTAGACATGTGAGTGTCTGGGGAAAAAAACCTCACTCCATTATAGTTTGAAAATAAAGGAGCTGGGGGTGGACTTCCTGACTGAGACCTGTGAGTATCTGTGGGGAAAAAAACTTACTCCATTGTAGTTTGAATTCACAGAAGCTGGGGGTGGAATTTCTGGCTGAGACCTGTAAGTATCTGGTGATGAAAACCTCACTCCATTGTAGTTTGAATTCACAGAAGCTGGGGGTGGAGTTCCTGGCTGAGACCTGTAAGTATATGGGGGAAAAAACCTCACTCCATTGTAGTTTGAATTCACAGAAGCTGGGCGTGGAGTTCCTGGCTGATACCTGTGAGTATCTGGGGGAACAAAGCTCACTCCATTTTATTTTGAATTCACAGAAGTTGGGGGTGGAGTTCCTGGCTTACACCTGTGAGTATCTGGGGAAAAAACCTCACTCCGTTGTAGTTTGAATTCACAGAAGCTGGGGGTGGAGTTCCTGGTTTAGACCTGTGAGTGTCTGTGGAAAAAAACCTCACTCCATTGTAGTTTGAATTCACAGAAGCTGGGGGTGGAGTTCCTTGTTTAGACCTGTGAGTGTCTGCGGGGAAAAAACTTACTCCATTGTAGTTTGAATTCACAGAAGCTGGGGGTGGAGTTCCTGGCTGATACTTGTGAGTATCTGGGGGGAAAAACCTCACTCCATTGTAGTTTGAATAAACAGAAGCTGGGGGTGGAGTTCCTGCCTGAAACCTGTGAGTATCTGGGGTAAAAAACCTCACTCCATTGTAGTTTGAATTCACAGAAGCTGGGGGTGGAGTTCCTGGTTTAGACCTGTGAGTGTTTGGGGAAAAAAACCTCACTCCATTATAGTTTGAAATTAAAGAAGCTGGGGGTGGATTTCCTGACTGAGACCTGTGAGTATTTGTGGGGAAAAAAACTTACTCCATTGTAGTTTGAATTCATAGGAGCTGGGGGTGGAGTTCCTGGCTGAGACTTGTGAGTATCTGGGGGAAGAAAACCTCACTCCATTGTAGTTTGAATTCACAGAAGCTGGGGGTGGAGTTCGTGGCTTAGACCTGTGAGTGTCTGGGGAAAAAAACCTCACTCCATTATAGTTTGAAATTAAAGGAGCTGGGGGTGGAATTCCTGACTGAGACCTGTGAGTATCTGTGGGGAAAACAACTCACTCCATTGTAGTTTGAATTCACAGGAGCTGGGGGTGGAGTTCCTGGCTGAGACTTGTGAGTATCTGGGGGGAAAAACATCACTCCATTGTAGTTTGAATTCACAGAAGCTGGGGGTGAAGTTCCTGGCTGAGACTTGTGAGTATCTGGGGGAAAAAACCTCACTCCATGGTAGTTTGAATTCACAGAAGCTGTGGGTGGAGTTTCTGGCTGAGACCTGTGAGTATCTGGTGAAGAAAACCTCACTCCATTGTAGTTTGAATTCACAGAAGCTGGGGGTAGAGTACCTGGCTGATACCTGTGAGTATCTGGGGGAACAAACCTCACTCCATTGTAGTTTGAATTCACAGAAGCTGAAGGTGGAGTTCCTGGCTGTTACCTGTGAGTATCTGGGGGAACAAAGCTCACTCCATTTTATTTTGAATTCACAGAAGCTGGGGGTGGAGTTCCTGGCTTACACCTGTGAGTATCTGGGGAAAAAACCTCACTCCATTGTAGTTTGAATTCACAGAAGCTGGGGGTGGAGTTCCTGGTTTAGGCCTGTGAGTGTCTGGGGAAAAAAACCTCACTCCATTATAGTTTGAATTCACAGAAGCTGGGGGTGGAGTTCCTGGCTGAGACCTGTGAGTATCTGGGGAAAAACCTCACACCATTGTAGTTTGAATTCACAGAAGCTGTGGGTGGAGTTCCTGGCTTAGACCTGTGAGTATCTGGGGAAAAAAACCTCACTCCATTGTAGTTTGAATTAACAGAAGCTGGGGGTGGAGTTCCTGGTTTAGACATGTGAGTGTCTGGGGAAAAAAACCTCACTCCATTATAGTTTGAAATTAAAGGAGCTGGGGGTGGACTTCCTGACTGAGACCTGTGAGTATCTGTGGGGAAAAAAACTTACTCCATTGTAGTTTGAATTCACAGAAGCTGGGGGTGGAGTTTCTGGCTGAGACCTGTAAGTATCTGGTGATGAAAACCTCACTCCATTGTAGTTTGAATTCACAGAAGCTGGGGGTGGAGTTCCTGGCTGAGACCTGTGAGTATATGAGGGAAAAAACCTCACTCCATTGTAGTTTGAATTCACAGAAGCTGGGCGTGGAGTTCCTGGCTGATACCTGTGAGTATCTGGGGGAACAAAGCTCACTCCATTTTATTTTGAATTCACAGAAGTTGGGGGTGGAGTTCCTGGCTTACACCTGTGAGTATCTGGGGAAAAAACCTCACTCCGTTGTAGTTTGAATTCACAGAAGCTGGGGGTGGAGTTCCTGGTTTAGACCTGTGAGTGTCTGTGGAAAAAAACCTCACTCCATTGTAGTTTGAATTCACAGAATCTGGGGGTGGAGTTCCTGGCTGATACTTGTGAGTATCTGGGGGAAAAAACCTCACTCCATTGTAGTTTGAATAAACAGAAGCTGGGGGTGGAGTTCCTGCCTGAAACCTGTGAGTATCTGGGGTAAAAAACCTCACTCCATTGTAGTTTGAATTCACAGAAGCTGGGGGTGGAGTTCCTGGTTTAGACCTGTGAGTGTCTGGGGAAAAAAACCTCACTCCATTATAGTTTGAAATTAAAGAAGCTGGGGGTGGATTTCCTGACTGAGACCTGTGAGTATCTGTGGGGAAAAAAACTTACTCCATTGTAGTTTGAATTCATAGGAGCTGGGGGTGGAGTTCCTGGCTGAGACTTGTGAGTATCTGGGGGAACAAAACCTCACTCCATTGTAGTTTGAATTCACAGAAGCTGGGGGTGGAGTTTCTGGCTGAGACCTGTAAGTATCTGGTGATGAAAACCTCACTCCATTGTAGTTTGAATTCACAGAAGCTGGGGGTGGAGTTCCTGGCTGAGACCTGTGAGTATCTGGGGGAAAAAACGTCACTCCATTGTAGTTTGAATTCACAGAAGCTGGGCGTGGAGTTCCTGGCTGAGACCTGTCCGTATCTGTGGGAAAAAACCTCACTTCACTGTAGTTTGAATTCACAGAAGCTGGGGGTGGAGTTCCTGGTTTAGGCCTGTGAGTGTCTGGGGAAAAAAACCTCACTCCATTATAGTTTGAATTCACAGAAGCTGGGGGTGGAGTTCCTGGCTGAGACCTGTGAGTATCTGGGGAAAAAAACTCACACCATTGTAGTTTGAATTCACAGAAGCTGGGGGTGGAGTTCCTGGCTTAGACCTGTGTGTATCTGGGGAAAAAAACCTCACTCCATTGTAGTTTGAATTCACAGAAGCTGGGGGTGGAGTTCCTGGCTGAGACCTGGGAGTATCTGGGGTAAAAAAACCTCACTCCATTGTAGTTTGAATTCACAGAAGCTGGGGTGGAGTTCCTGGCTGAGACTTGTGAGTATCTGGGGGAACAAAACCTCACTCCATTGTAGTTTGAATTCACAGAAGCTGGGGGTGGAGTTCCTGGCTGATACCTGTGAGTATCTGGGGGAACAAAGCTCACTCCATTTTATTTTGAATTCACAGAAGTTGGGGGTGGAGTTCCTGGCTTACACCTGTGAGTATCTGGGGAAAAAACCTCACTCAGTTGTAGTTTGAATTCACAGAAGCTGGGGGTGGAGTTCCTGGTTTAGACCTGTGAGTGTCTGTGGAAAAAAACCTCACTCCATTGTAGTTTGAATTCACAGAAGCTGGGGGTGGAGTTCCTGGTTTAGACCTGTGAGTGTCTGCGGGAAAAAAACTTACTCCATTGTAGTTTGAATTCACAGAATCTGGGGGTGGAGTTCCTGGCTGATACTTGTGAGTATCTGGGGGAAAAAACCTCACTCCATTGTAGTTTGAATAAACAGAAGCTGGGGGTGGAGTTCCTGCCTGAAACCTGTGAGTATCTGGGGTAAAAAACCTCACTCCATTGTAGTTTGAATTCACAGAAGCTGGGGGTGGAGTTCCTGGTTTAGACCTGTGAGTGTCTGGGGAAAAAAACCTCACTCCATTATAGTTTGAAATTAAAGAAGCTGGGGGTGGATTTCCTGACTGAGACCTGTGAGTATCTGTGGGGAAAAAAACTTACTCCATTGTAGTTTGAATTCATAGGAGCTGGGGGTGGAGTTCCTGGCTGAGACTTGTGAGTATCTGGGGGAACAAAACCTCACTCCATTGTAGTTTGAATTCACAGAATCTGGGGGTGGAGTTCCTGGCTGAGACTTGTGAGTATCTGGGGGAAAAAAAAACCTCACTGCATTGTAGTTTGAATTCACAGAAGCTGGGGGTGGAGTTCCTGGCTGAGACCTGTGAGTATCTGGGGGAAAAAACCTCACTGCATTGTAGTTTGAATTCACAGAAGCTTGGGGTGGAATTCCTGGTTTAGACATGTGAGTGTCTTGGGAAAAAACCTCACTCCATTATAGTTTGAAATTAAAGGAGCTGGGGGTGGACTTCCTGACTGAGACCTGTGAGTATCTGTGGGGAAAAAAACTTACTCCATTGTAGTTTGAATTCACAGAAGCTGGGGGTGGAGTTTCTGGCTGAGACCTGTAAGTATCTGGTGATGAAAACCTCACTCCATTGTAGTTTGAATTCACAGAAGCTGGGGGTGGAGTTCCTGGCTGAGACCTGTGAGTATCTGGGGGAAAAAAGGTCACTCCATTGTAGTTTGAATTCACAGAAGCTGGGCGTGGAGTTCCTGGCTGAGACCTGTCCGTATCTGTGGGAAAAAACCTCACTTCACTGTAGTTTGAATTCACAGAAGCTGGGGGTGGAGTTCCTGGTTTAGGCCTGTGAGTGTCTGGGGAAAAAAACCTCACTCCATTATAGTTTGAATTCACAGAAGCTGGGGGTGGAGTTCCTGGCTGAGACCTGTGAGTATCTGGGGAAAAAAACTCACACCATTGTAGTTTCAATTCACAGAAGCTGGGGGTGGAGTTCCTGGCTTAGACCTGTGTGTATCTGGGGGAAAAAACCTCACTCCATTGTAGTTTGAATTCACAGAAGCTGGGGGTGGAGTTCCTGGCTGAGACCTGGGAGTATCTGGGGTAAAAAAACCTCACTCCATTGTAGTTTGAATTCACAGAAGCTGGGGTGGAGTTCCTGGCTGAGACTTGTGAGTATCTGGGGGAACAAAACCTCACTCCATTGTAGTTTGAATTCACAGAAGCTGGGGGTGGAGTTCCTGGCTTAGACCTGTGAGTGTCTGGGGGAAAAAAACCTCACTCCATTATAGTTTGAAATTAAAGGAGCTGGGGGTGAACTTCCTGACTGAGACCTGTGAGTATCTGTGGGGAAAACAACTCACCCCATTGTAGTTTGAATTCACAGGAGCTGGGGGTGGAGTTCCTGGCTGAGACTTGTGATTATCTGGGGGAAAAACCTCACTCCATTGTAGTTTGAATTCACAGAAGCTGGGGGTGAAGTTCCTGGCTGAGACCTGTGAGTATCTGGGGGGAAAAACGTCACTACATTGTAGTTTGAATTCACAGAAGCTGGGCGTGGAGTTCCTGTCTGAGACCTGTGAGTATCTGGGGGGAAAAACCTCACTTCACTGTAGTTTGAATTCACAGAAGCTGGGGGTGGAGTTCCTGGTTTAGGCCTGTGAGTGTCTGGGGAAAAAAACCTCACTCCATTATAGTTTAAATTCACAGAAGCTGGGGGTGGAGTTCCTGGCTGAGACCTGTGAGTATCTGGGGAAAAAAACTCACACCATTGTAGTTTGAATTCACAGAAGCTGGGGGTGGAGTTCCTGGCTTAGACCTGTGAGTATCTGGGGAAAAAAACCTCACTCCATTGTAGTTTGAATTCACAGAAGCTGGGGGTGGAGTTCCTGGCTGAAACCTGTGAGTTTCTGGGGTAAAAAACCTCACTCCATTGTAGTTTGAATTCACAGAAGCTGGGGGTGGAGTTCCTGGCTGAGACTTGTGAGTATCTGGGGGAACAAAACCTCACTCCATTGTAGTTTGAATTCACAGAAGCTGGGGGTGGAGTTCCTGGCTTAGACCTGTGAGTGTCTGGGGAAAAAAACCTCACTCCATTATAGTTTGAAATTAAAGGAGCTGGGGGTGGACTTCCTGACTGAGACCTGTGAGTATCTGTGGGGAAAACAACTCACTCCATTGTAGTTTGAATTCACAGGAGCTGGGGGTGGAGTTCCTGGCTGAGACTTGTGAGTATCTGGGGGAAAAAACATCACTCCATTGTAGTTTGAATTCACAGAAGCTGGGGGTAGAGTACCTGGCTGATACCTGTGAGTATCTGGGGGAGCAAACCTCACTCCATTGTAGTTTGAATTCACAGAAGCTGAAGGTGGAGTTCCTGGCTGTTACCTGTGAGTATCTGGGGGAACAAAGCTCACTCCATTTTATTTTGAATTCACAGAAGTTGGGGGTGGAGTTCCTGGCTTACACCTGTGAGTATCTGGGGAAAAAACCTCACTCCATTGTACTTTGAATTCACAGAAGCTGGGGGTGGAGTTCCTGGTTTAGGCCTGTGAGTGTCTGGGGAAAAAAACCTCACTCCATTATAGTTTGAATTCACAGAAGCTGGGGGTGGAGTTCCTGGCTGAGACCTGTGAGTATCTGGGGAAAAACCTCACACCATTGTAGTTTGAATTCACAGAAGCTGTGGGTGGAGTTCCTGGCTTACACCTGTGAGTATCTGGGGAAAAAACCTCACTCCATTGTAGTTTGAATTAACAGAAGCTGGGGGTGGAGTTCCTGGTTTAGACATGTGAGTGTCTGGGGAAAAAAACCTCACTCCATTATAGTTTGAAATTATAGGAGCTGGGGGTGGACTTCCTGACTGAGACCTGTGAGTATCTGTGGGGAAAAAACCTCACTGCATTGTAGTTTGAATTCACAGAAGCTGGGGGTGGAGTTCCTGGCTGAGACCTGTCAGTATCTGGGGGAAAAACATCACTGCATTGTAGTTTGAATTCACAGAAGCTTTGGGTGGAGTTTCTGGCTGAGACCTGTGAGTATCTGGTGAAGAAAACCTCACTCCATTGTAGTTTGAATACACAGAAGCTGGGGGTAGAGTACCTGGCTGATACCTGTGAGTATCTGGGGGAACAAACCTCACTCCACTGTAGTTTGAATTCACAGAAGCTGGGGGTGGAGTTCCTGGCTGTTACCTGTGAGTATCTGGGGGAACAAAGCTCACTCCATTGTAGTTTGAATTCACAGAATCTGGGGGTGGAGTTCCTGGCTGAGACTTGTGAGTATCTGGGGGAAAAAAAAACCTCACTGCATTGTAGTTTGAATTCACAGAAGCTGGGGGTGGAGTTCCTGGCTGAGACCTGTGAGTATCTGGGGGAAAAAACCTCACTGCATTGTAGTTTGAATTCACAGAAGCTTGGGGTGGAATTCCTGGTTTAGACATGTGAGTGTCTTGGGAAAAAACCTCACTCCATTATAGTTTGAAATTAAAGGAGCTGGGGGTGGACTTCCTGACTGAGACCTGTGAGTATCTGTGGGGAAAAAAACTTACTCCATTGTAGTTTGAATTCACAGAAGCTGGGGGTGGAGTTTCTGGCTGAGACCTGTAAGTATCTGGTGATGAAAACCTCACTCCATTGTAGTTTGAATTCACAGAAGCTGGGGGTGGAGTTCCTGGCTGAGACCTGTGAGTATCTGGGGGAAAAAAGGTCACTCCATTGTAGTTTGAATTCACAGAAGCTGGGCGTGGAGTTCCTGGCTGAGACCTGTCCGTATCTGTGGGAAAAAACCTCACTTCACTGTAGTTTGAATTCACAGAAGCTGGGGGTGGAGTTCCTGGTTTAGGCCTGTGAGTGTCTGGGGAAAAAAACCTCACTCCATTATAGTTTGAATTCACAGAAGCTGGGGGTGGAGTTCCTGGCTGAGACCTGTGAGTATCTGGGGAAAAAAACTCACACCATTGTAGTTTGAATTCACAGAAGCTGGGGGTGGAGTTCCTGGCTTAGACCTGTGTGTATCTGGGGGAAAAAACCTCACTCCATTGTAGTTTGAATTCACAGAAGCTGGGGGTGGAGTTCCTGGCTGAGACCTGGGAGTATCTGGGGTAAAAAAACCTCACTCCATTGTAGTTTGAATTCACAGAAGCTGGGGTGGAGTTCCTGGCTGAGACTTGTGAGTATCTGGGGGAACAAAACCTCACTCCATTTTAGTTTGAATTCACAGAAGCTGGGGGTGGAGTTCCTGGCTTAGACCTGTGAGTGTCTGGGGGAAAAAAACCTCACTCCATTATAGTTTGAAATTAAAGGAGCTGGGGGTGAACTTCCTGACTGAGACCTGTGAGTATCTGTGGGGAAAACAACTCACCCCATTGTAGTTTGAATTCACAGGAGCTGGGGGTGGAGTTCCTGGCTGAGACTTGTGATTATCTGGGGGAAAAACCTCACTCCATTGTAGTTTGAATTCACAGAAGCTGGGGGTGAAGTTCCTGGCTGAGACCTGTGAGTATCTGGGGGGAAAAACGTCACTACATTGTAGTTTGAATTCACAGAAGCTGGGCGTGGAGTTCCTGTCTGAGACCTGTCCGTATCTGGGGGGAAAAACCTCACTTCACTGTAGTTTGAATTCACAGAAGCTGGGGGTGGAGTTCCTGGTTTAGGCCTGTGAGTGTCTGGGGAAAAAAACCTCACTCCATTATAGTTTAAATTCACAGAAGCTGGGGGTGGAGTTCCTGGCTTACACCTGTGAGTATCTGGGGAAAAAAACTCACACCATTGTAGTTTGAATTCACAGAAGCTGGGGGTGGAGTTCCTGGCTTAGACCTGTGAGTATCTGGGGAAAAAAACCTCACTCCATTGTAGTTTGAATTCACAGAAGCTGGGGGTGGAGTTCCTGGCTGAAACCTGTGAGTTTCTGGGGTAAAAAACCTCACTCCATTGTAGTTTGAATTCACAGAAGCTGGGGGTGGAGTTCCTGGCTGAGACTTGTGAGTATCTGGGGGAACAAAACCTCACTCCATTGTAGTTTGAATTCACAGAAGCTGGGGGTGGAGTTCCTGGCTTAGACCTGTGAGTGTCTGGGGAAAAAAACCTCACTCCATTATAGTTTGAAATTAAAGGAGCTGGGGGTGGACTTCCTGACTGAGACCTGTGAGTATCTGTGGGGAAAACAACTCACTCCATTGTAGTTTGAATTCACAGGAGCTGGGGGTGGAGTTCCTGGCTGAGACTTGTGAGTATCTGGGGGAAAAAACATCACTCCATTGTAGTTTGAATTCACAGAAGCTGGGGGTAGAGTACCTGGCTGATACCTGTGAGTATCTGGGGGAGCAAACCTCACTCCATTGTAGTTTGAATTCACAGAAGCTGAAGGTGGAGTTCCTGGCTGTTACCTGTGAGTATCTGGGGGAACAAAGCTCACTCCATTTTATTTTGAATTCAGAGAAGTTGGGGGTGGAGTTCCTGGCTTACACCTGTGAGTATCTGGGGAAAAAACCTCACTCCATTGTACTTTGAATTCACAGAAGCTGGGGGTGGAGTTCCTGGTTTAGGCCTGTGAGTGTCTGGGGAAAAAAACCTCACTCCATTATAGTTTGAATTCACAGAAGCTGGGGGTGGAGTTCCTGGCTGAGACCTGTGAGTATCTGGGGAAAAACCTCACACCATTGTAGTTTGAATTCACAGAAGCTGTGGGTGGAGTTCCTGGCTTAGACCTGTGAGTATCTGGGGAAAAAACCTCACTCCATTGTAGTTTGAATTAACAGAAGCTGGGGGTGGAGTTCCTGGTTTAGACATGTGAGTGTCTGGGGAAAAAAACCTCACTCCATTATAGTTTGAAATTAAAGGAGCTGGGGGTGGACTTCCTGACTGAGACCTGTGAGTATCTGTGGGGAAAAAACCTCACTGCATTGTAGTTTGAATTCACAGAAGCTGGGGGTGGAGTTCCTGGCTGAGACCTGTCAGTATCTGGGGGAAAAACATCACTGCATTGTAGTTTGAATTCACAGAAGCTTTGGGTGGAGTTTCTGGCTGAGACCTGTGAGTATCTGGTGAAGAAAACCTCACTCCATTGTAGTTTGAATACACAGAAGCTGGGGGTAGAGTACCTGGCTGATACCTGTGAGTATCTGGGGGAACAAACCTCACTCCACTGTAGTTTGAATTCACAGAAGCTGGGGGTGGAGTTCCTGGCTGTTACCTGTGAGTATCTGGGGGAACAAAGCTCACTCCATTTTATTTTGAATTCACAGAAGTTGGGGGTGGAGTTCCTGGCTTACACCTGTGAGTATCTGGGGAAAAAACCTCACTCCATTATTGTTTGAATTCACAGAAGCTGGGGGTGGAGTTCCTGGCTTAGACCTGTGAGTATCTGTGGAAAAGACCTCACACCATTGTAGTTTGAATTCACAGAAGCTGTGGGTGGAGTTCCTGGCTTAGACCTGTGAGTTTCTGGGGAAAAAAACCTCACTCCGTTGTAGTTTGAATTCACAGAAGCTGGGGGTGGAGTTCCTGGCTTAGACCTGTGAGTATCTGTGGAAAAGACCTCACACCATTGTAGTTTGAATTCACAGAAGCTGTGGGTGGAGTTCCTGGCTTAGACCTGTGAGTTTCTGGGGAAAAAAACCTCACTCCATTGTAGTTTGAATTCACAGAAGCTGGGGGTGGAGTTCCTGGCTGAGACTTGTGAGTATCTGGGGGAACAAAACCTCACTCCATTGTAGTTTGAATTCACAGAAGGTGGGGTGCAGTTCCTGGTTTAGACCTGTGAGTGTCTGGGGAAAAAACATCACTCCATTATAGTTTGAAATTAAAGGAGCTGGGGGTGGACTTCCTGACTGAGACCTGTGAGTATCTGTGGGGAAAAAAAACTTACTCCATTGTAGTTTGAATTCACAGGAGCTGGGGGTGGAGTTCCTGGCTTAGACCCGTGAGTATCTGGGGGAAAAAACCTCACTCCATTGTAATTTGAATTCACAGAAGCTGGGGGTGGAGTTCCTGGCTGAGACCTGTGAGTATCTGGGGGAACAAAACCTCACTCCATTGTAGTTTGAATTCACAGAAGCTGGGGTGCAGTTCCTGGTTTAGACCTGTGAGTGTCTGGGGAAAAAAACCTCACTCCATTATAGTTTGAAATTAAAGGAGCTGGAGGTGGACTTCCTGACTGAGACCTGTGAGTATCTGTGTGGAAAAAAAACTTACTCCATTGTAGTTTGAATTCACAGGAGCTAGGGGTGGAGTTCCTGGCTGAGACCCGTGAGTATCTGGGGGAAAAAACCTCACTTCATTGTAATTTGAATTCACAGAAGCTGGGGGTGGAGTTCCTGACTGAGACCTGTGAGTATCTGTGGGGAAAAAACCTCACTCCATTGTAGTTTGAATTCACAGAAGCTGGGGGTGGAGTTCCTGGCTGAGACCTGTGAGTATCTGGGGAAAAAACCTCACTCCATTGTAATTTGAATTCACAGAAGCTGGGGGTGGAGTTCCTGGCTGAGACCTGTGAGTATCTGGGGGAACAAAACCTCACTCCATTGTAGTTTGAATTCACAGAAGCTGGGGTGCAGTTCCTGGTTTAGACCTGTGAGTGTCTGGGGAAAAAAACCTCACTCCATTATAGTTTGAAATTAAAGGAGCTGGAGGTGGACTTCCTGACTGAGACCTGTGAGTATCTGTGTGGAAAAAAAACTTACTCCATTGTAATTTGAATTCACAGAAGCTGGGGGTGGAGTTCCTGGCTGAGACCTGTGAGTATCTGGGGGAACAAAACCTCACTCCATTGTAGTTTGAATTCACAGAAGCTGGGGTGCAGTTCCTGGTTTAGACCTGTGAGTGTCTGGGGAAAAAAACCTCACTCCATTATAGTTTGAAATTAAAGGAGCTGGAGGTGGACTTCCTGACTGAGACCTGTGAGTATCTGTGTGGAAAAAAAACTTACTCCATTGTAATTTGAATTCACAGAAGCTGGGGGTGGAGTTCTGACTGAGACCTGTGAGTATCTGTGGGGAAAAAAACTTACTCCATTTTATTTTGAATTCACAGAAGTTGGGGGTGGAGTTCCTGGCTTACACCTGTGAGTATCTGGGGAAAAAAACCTCACTCCATTATAGTTTGAAATTAAAGGAGCTGGGGGTGGACTTCCTGACTGAGACCTGTGAGTATCTGGGGGAAAAAAACTCACTCCATTGTAGTTTGAATTCACAGAAGCTGGGGGTGGAGTTCCTGGCTTAGACCTGTGAGTGTCTGGGGAAAAAAACCTCACTCCATTATAGTTTGAAATTAAAGGAGCTGGGGGTGGACTTCCTGACTGAGACCTGTGAGTATCTGTGGGGAAAACAACTCACTCCATTGTAGTTTGAATTCACAGGAGCTGGGGGTGGAGTTCCTGGCTGAGACTTGTGAGTATCTGGGGGAAAAAACATCACTCCATTGTAGTTTGAATTCACAGAAGCTGGGGGTGAAGTTCCTGGCTGAGACTTGTGAGTATCTGGGGGAAAAAACCTCACTCCATTGTAGTTTGAATTCACAGAAGCTGTGGGTGGAGTTTCTGGCTGAGACCTGTGAGTATCTGGTGAAGAAAACCTCACTCCATTGTAGTTTGAATTCACAGAAGCTGGGGGTAGAGTACCTGGCTGATACCTGTGAGTATCTGGGGGAACAAACCTCACTCCATTATAGTTTGAATTCACAGAAGCTGGGGGTGAAGTTCCTGGCTGAGACTTGTGAGTATCTGGGGGAAAAAACCTCACTCCATTGTAGTTTGAATTGACAGAAGTTGGGGGTGGAGTTCCTGGCTTACACCTGTGAGTATCTGGGGAAAAAACCTCACTCCATTGTAGTTTGAATTCACAGAAGCTGGGGGTGGAGTTCCTGGTTTAGGCCTGTGAGTGTCTGGGGAAAAAAACCTCACTCCATTATAGTTTGAATTCACAGAAGCTGGGGGTGGAGTTCCTGGCTGAGACCTGTGAGTATCTGGGGAAAAACCTCACACCATTGTAGTTTGAATTCACAGAAGCTGTGGGTGGAGTTCCTGGCTTAGACCTGTGAGTATCTGGGGAAAAAAACCTCACTCCATTGTAGTTTGAATTAACAGAAGCTGGGGGTGGAGTTCCTGGTTTAGACATGTGAGTGTCTGGGGAAAAAAACCTCACTCCATTATAGTTTGAAATTAAAGGAGCTGGGGGTGGACTTCCTGACTGAGACCTGTGAGTATCTGTGGGGAAAAAAACTTACTCCATTGTAGTTTGAATTCACAGAAGCTGGGGGTGGAGTTTCTGGCTGAGACCTGTAAGTATCTGGTGATGAAAACCTCACTCCATTGTAGTTTGAATTCACAGAAGCTGGGGGTGGAGTTCCTGGCTGAGACCTGTGAGTATATGGGGGGAAAAACCTCACTCCATTGTAGTTTGAATTCACAGAAGCTGGGCGTGGAGTTCCTGGCTGATACCTGTGAGTATCTGGGGGAACAAAGCTCACTCCATTTTATTTTGAATTCACAGAAGTTGGGGGTGGAGTTCCTGGCTTACACCTGTGAGTATCTGGGGAAAAAACCTCACTCCGTTGTAGTTTGAATTCACAGAAGCTGGGGGTGGAGTTCCTGGTTTAGACCTGTGAGTGTCTGTGGAAAAAAACCTCACTCCATTGTAGTTTGAATTCACAGAAGCTGGGGGTGGAGTTCCTGGTTTAGACCTGTGAGTGTCTGCGGGAAAAAAACTTACTCCATTGTAGTTTGAATTCACAGAATCTGGGGGTGGAGTTCCTGGCTGATACTTGTGAGTTTCTGGGGGAAAAAACCTCACTCCATTGTAGTTTGAATAAACAGAAGCTGGGGGTGGAGTTCCTGCCTGAAACCTGTGAGTATCTGGGGTAAAAAACCTCACTCCATTGTAGTTTGAATTCACAGAAGCTGGGGGTGGAGTTCCTGGTTTAGACCTGTGAGTGTCTGGGGAAAAAAACCTCACTCCATTATAGTTTGAAATTAAAGAAGCTGGGGGTGGATTTCCTGACTGAGACCTGTGAGTATCTGTGGGGAAAAAAACTTACTCCATTGTAGTTTGAATTCACAGAATCTGGGGGTGGAGTTCCTGGCTGAGACTTGTGAGTATCTGGGGGAACAAAACCTCACTCCATTGTAGTTTGAATTCACAGAATCTGGGGGTGGAGTTCCTGGCTGAGACTTGTGAGTATCTGGGGGAAAAAAAAACCTCACTGCATTGTAGTTTGAATTCACAGAAGCTGGGGGTGGAGTTCCTGGCTGAGACCTGTGAGTATCTGGGGGAAAAAACCTCACTGCATTGTAGTTTGAATTCACAGAAGCTTGGGGTGGAGTTCCTGGTTTAGACATGTGAGTGTCTTGGGAAAAAACCTCACTCCATTATAGTTTGAAATTAAAGGAGCTGGGGGTGGACTTCCTGACTGAGACCTGTGAGTATCTGTGGGGAAAAAAACTTACTCCATTGTAGTTTGAATTCACAGAAGCTGGGGGTGGAGTTCCTGGTTTAGGCCTGTGAGTGTCTGGGGAAAAAAACCTCACTCCATTATAGTTTGAATTCACAGAAGCTGGGGGTGGAGTTCCTGGCTGAGACCTGTGAGTATCTGGGGAAAAAAAGTCACACCATTGTAGTTTGAATTCACAGAAGCTGGGGGTGGAGTTCCTGGCTTAGACCTGTGTGTATCTGGGGTAAAAAACCTCACTCCATTGTAGTTTGAATTCACAGAAGCTGGGGGTGGAGTTCCTGGCTGAGACCTGGGAGTATCTGGGGTAAAAAAACCTCACTCCATTGTAGTTTGAATTCACAGAAGCTGGGGTGGAGTTCCTGGCTGAGACTTGTGAGTATCTGGGGGAACAAAACCTCACTCCATTGTAGTTTGAATTCACAGAAGCTGGGGGTGGAGTTCCTGGCTTAGACCTGTGAGTGTCTGGGGGAAAAAAACCTCACTCCATTATAGTTTGAAATTAAAGGAGCTGGGGGTGAACTTCCTGACTGAGACCTGTGAGTATCTGTGGGGAAAACAACTCACTCCATTGTAGTTTGAATTCACAGGAGCTGGGGGTGGAGTTCCTGGCTGAGACTTGTGATTATCTGGGGGAAAAACCTCACTCCATTGTAGTTTGAATTCACAGAAGCTGGGGGTGAAGTTCCTGGCTGAGACCTGTGAGTATCTGGGGGGAAAAACGTCACTCCATTGTAGTTTGAATTCACAGAAGCTGGGCGTGGAGTTCCTGTCTGAGACCTGTCCGTATCTGGGGGGAAAAACCTCACTTCACTGTAGTTTGAATTCACAGAAGCTGGGGGTGGAGTTCCTGGTTTAGGCCTGTGAGTGTCTGGGGAAAAAAACCTCACTCCATTATAGTTTAAACTCACAGAAGCTGGGGGTGGAGTTCCTGGCTGAGACCTGTGAGTATCTGGGGAAAAAAACTCACACCATTGTAGTTTGAATTCACAGAAGCTGGGGGTGGAGTTCCTGGCTTAGACCTGTGAGTATCTGGGGAAAAAAACCTCACTCCATTGTAGTTTGAATTCACAGAAGCTGGGGGTGGAGTTCCTGGCTGAGACCTGTGAGTTTCTGGGGTAAAAAACCTCACTCCATTGTAGTTTGAATTCACAGAAGCTGGGGGTGGAGTTCCTGGCTGAGACTTGTGAGTATCTGGGGGAACAAAACCTCACTCCATTGTAGTTTGAATTCACAGAAGCTGGGGGTGGAGTTCCTGGCTTAGACCTGTGAGTGTCTGGGGAAAAAAACCTCACTCCATTATAGTTTGAAATTAAAGGAGCTGGGGGTGGACTTCCTGACTGAGACCTGTGTGTATCTGTGGGGAAAACAACTCACTCCATTGTAGTTTGAATTCACAGGAGCTGGGGGTGGAGTTCCTGGCTGAGACTTGTGAGTATCTGGGGGAAAAAACCTCACTCCATTGTAGTTTGAATTCACAGAAGCTGAAGGTGGAGTTCCTGGCTGTTACCTGTGAGTATCTGGGGGAACAAAGCTCACTCCATTTTATTTTGAATTCACAGAAGTTGGGGGTGGAGTTCCTGGCTTACACCTGTGAGTATCTGGGGAAAAAACCTCACTCCATTGTACTTTGAATTCACAGAAGCTGGGGGTGGAGTTCCTGGTTTAGGCCTGTGAGTGTCTGGGGAAAAAAACCTCACTCCATTATAGTTTGAATTCACAGAAGCTGGGGGTGGAGTTCCTGGCTGAGACCTGTGAGTATCTGGGGAAAAACCTCACACCATTGTAGTTTGAATTCACAGAAGCTGTGGGTGGAGTTCCTGGCTTAGACCTGTGAGTATCTGGGGAAAAAACCTCACTCCATTGTAGTTTGAATTAACAGAAGCTGGGGGTGGAGTTCCTGGTTTAGACATGTGAGTGTCTGGGGAAAAAAACCTCACTCCATTATAGTTTGAAATTAAAGGAGCTGGGGGTGGACTTCCTGACTGAGACCTGTGAGTATCTGTGGGGAAAAAACCTCACTGCATTGTAGTTTGAATTCACAGAAGCTGGGGGTGGAGTTCCTGGCTGAGACCTGTCAGTATCTGGGGGAAAAAACCTCACTGCATTGTAGTTTGAATTCACAGAAGCTTTGGGTGGAGTTTCTGGCTGAGACCTGTGAGTATCTGGTGAAGAAAACCTCACTCCATTGTAGTTTGAATACACAGAAGCTGGGGGTAGAGTACCTGGCTGATACCTGTGAGTATCTGGGGGAACAAACCTCACTCCACTGTAGTTTGAATTCACAGAAGCTGGGGGTGGAGTTCCTGGCTGTTACCTGTGAGTATCTGGGGGAACAAAGCTCACTCCATTTTATTTTGAATTCACAGAAGTTGGGGGTGGAGTTCCTGGCTTACACCTGTGAGTATCTGGGGAAAAAACCTCACTCTATTATAGTTTGAATTCACAGAAGCTGGGGGTGGAGTTCCTGGCTTAGACCTGTGAGTATCTGTGGAAAAGACCTCACACCATTGTAGTTTGAATTCACAGAAGCTGTGGGTGGAGTTCCTGGCTTAGACCTGTGAGTTTCTGGGGAAAAAAACCTCACTCCGTTGTAGTTTGAATTCACAGAAGCTGGGGGTGGAGTTCCTGGCTGAGACCTGTGAGTATCTGGCGTAAAAAACCTCACTCCATTGTAGTTTGAATTCACAGAAGCTGGGGGTGGAGTTTCTGGTTTAGACATGTGAGTGTCTGGGGAAAAAAACCTCACTCCATTATAGTTTGAAATTAAAGGTGCTGGGGGTGGACTTCCTGACTGAGACCTGTGAGTATCTGTGGGGAAAAAAAACTTACTCCATTGTAGTTTGAATTCACAGAAGCTGGGGGTGGAGTTTCTGGCTGAGACCTGTAAGTATCTGGTGATGAAAACCTCACTCCATTGTAGTTTGAATTCACAGAAGCTGGGGGTGGAGATCCTGGCTGAGACTTGTGAGTATCTGGGGGAACAAAACCTCACTCCATTGTAGTTTGAATTCACAGAAGGTGGGGTGCAGTTCCTGGTTTAGACCTGTGAGTGTCTGGGGAAAAAAACCTCACTCCATTATAGTTTGAAATTAAAGGAGCTGGGGGTGGACTTCCTGACTGAGACCTGTGAGTATCTGTGTGGAAAAAAAACTTACTCCATTGTAGTTTGAATTCACAGGAGCTGGGGGTGGAGTTCCTGGCTTAGACCCGTGAGTATCTGGGGGAAAAAACCTCACTCCATTGTAATTTGAATTCACAGAAGCTGGGGGTGGAGTTCCTGGCTGAGACCTGTGAGTATCTGGGGGAACAAAACCTCACTCCATTGTAGTTTGAATTCACAGAAGCTGGGGTGCAGTTCCTGGTTTAGACCTGTGAGTGTCTGGGGAAAAAAACCTCACTCCATTATTGTTTGAAATTAAAGGAGCTGGAGGTGGACTTCCTGACTCCATTGTAGTTTGAATTCACAAAAGCTGGGGGTGGGGTTCCTGGCTGAGACCTGTATCTGGGGGAAAAAATCTCACTCCATTGTAGTTTGAATTCACAGAAGCTGAGGGTGGAGTTCTTGGCTGAGACTTCTGAATATGTGGGGGGGGAACCGCACTCTATTGTAGTTTGAATTCACAGAAGTTGGGGGTGGAGTTCCTGGCTGAGACCTGTGAGTATCTGGGGGAAAAAACCTCACTCCATTGTAGTTTGAATTCACAGAAGCTGGGGGTGGAGTTCCTGGCTTAGACCAGTGAGTATCTGGTGGAAAAAACCTCACTTCATTGTAGTTTGAATTCACAGAAGTTGGGGGTGGAGTTCCTGGCTGAGACCTGTGAGTATCTGGGGGAAAAAACCGCACTCCATTGTAGTTTTAATTCACAGAAGGTGGGGGTGGGGTTCCTGGCTTAGACCTGTGAGCATCTGGGGGGAAACCTCACTCCATTGTAGTTTTAATTCACAGAAGCTGGGGGTGGAGTTCCTGGCTGAGACTTGTGAGTATCTGGGGAAAAAACCTCACTCCATTGTTGTTTGAATTCACAGAAGCTGGGGGTGGAATTCCTGGCTGAGACTTCTGAGTATCTGGGGGGAAATACCTCACTCCATTGTAGTTTGAAATCAAAGAAGCTGGGGGTGGAGTTCATGGCTGAGACCTGTGAGAATCTCGGGGAAACAACCTCACTCCATTGTAGTTTGAATTCACAGAAGCTGGGGGTGGAGTTCCTGGCTGAGACCTGTGAGTATCTGGGGGAAAAAACCTCACTCCATTGTAGTTTGAATTCACAGAAGCTGGGGGTGGAGTTCCTGGCTGAGACCTGAAAGTATATGGGCGGGGGAACAGCACTCCATTGTAGTTTTAATTCACAGAAGCTGGGGGTGGAGTTCCTGGCTGAGACCTGTGAGAATCTGGGGGGGGGGGAAATCCTCACTCCATTGTAGTTTGATTTCACAAAAGCTGGGGGTGGGGTTCCTGGCTGAGACCTGTATCTGGGGGAAAAAATCTCACTCCATTGTAGTTTGAATTCACAGAAGCTGGGGGTGGAGTTCTTGGCTGAGACTTCTGAATATGTGGGGGGGGGGAACCGCACTCCATTGTAGTTTGAATTCACAGAAGTTGGGGGTGGAGTTCCTGGCTGAGACCTGTGAGTATCTGGGGGAAAAAACCTCACTCCATTGTAGTTTGAATTCACAGAAGCTGGGGGTGGAGTTCCTGGCTTAGACCAGTGAGTATCTGGTGGAAAAAACCTCACTTCATTGTAGTTTGAATTTAAAGAAGCTGGGGGTGGAGTTCATGGCTGAGACCTGTGAGTATCTGGGGGAAAAAACCTCACTCCATTGTAGTTTGAATTCACAGAAGCTGGGGGTGGAGTTCCTGGCTGAGACTTCTGAATATCTGGGGGGGGGAACCGCACTCCATTGTAGTTTGAATTCACAGAAGTTGGGGGTGGAGTTCCTGGCTGTGACCTGTGAGTATCTGGGGGAAAAAACCTCACTCCATTGTAGTTTGAATTCACAGAAGCTGGGGTTGGAGTTCCTGGCTGAGACTTGTATCTGGGGATAAAAACTCACATAATTGTAGTTTGAATTCACAAAAGCTGGGGGTGGGGTTCCTGGCTTAGACCTGTGAGTATCTGGGGAAAAATCCTCACTCCATTGTAGTTTGAATTCACAGAAGCTGGGGGTGGAGTTCCTGGCTGAGTCTTGTGAGTATCTGGGGGGAAAAACCTCACTCCATTGTAGTTTGAATTCACAGAAACTGGGGGTGGAGTTCCTGGCTGAGACCAATGAGTATCTGGTGGAAAAAACCTCACTTCATTGTAGTTTGAATTCAAAGAAGCTGGGGGTGGAGTTCCTGGCTGAGACCTGTGAGTATATGGGCGGGGGGAACAGCATTCCATTGTAGTTTTAATTCACAGAAGCTGGGGGTGGAGTTCCTGGCTGAGACCTGTGAGTATCTGGGGGGGGGGAAATCCTCACTCCATTGTAGTTTGAATTCACAAAAGCTGGGGGTGGGGTTCCTGGCTGAGACCTGTATCTGGGGGAAAAAATCTCACTCCATTGTAGTTTGAATTCACAGAAGCTGGGGGTGGAGTTCCTGGCTGAGACTTCTGAATATCTGGGGGGGGAACCGCACTCCATTGTAGTTTGAATTCACAGAAGTTGGGGGTGGAGTTCCTGGCTGTGACCTGTGAGTATCTGGGGGAAAAAACCTCAGTCCATTGTAGTTTGAATTCACAGAAGCTGGGGGTGGAATTCCTGGCTGAGACCTGTGAGTATCTGGGGGGAAAAACCTCACTCCATTGTAGTTTGAATTCACAGAAGCTGGGGGTGGAGTTCCTGGCTGAGACCAGTGAGTATCTGGTGGAAAAAACCTCAATTCATTGGAGTTTGAATTCAAAGAAGCTGGGGGTGGATTTCCTGGCTGAGACCTGTGAGTATCTGGGGGAAAAAACCTCACTCCATTGTAGTTTGAATTCACAGAATCTGGGGGTGCAGTTCCTGGCTGAGACCTGTGAGTATCTGGTGGAAAAACCTCACTCCATTGTAGTTTGAATTCAAGGAAGCTGGGGGTGGAGTTCCTTGCTGAGACTTGTGAGTATTTGGGGTGGGGAAATGTCACACAATTGTAGTTTGAATTCACAGGAGCTGGGGGTGGAGTTCCTGGCTGAGACTTGTGAGCATCTGGGGGGGGGGGAAACCTCACTCCATTGTAGTTTTAATTCACAGAAGCTGGGGGTGGAGTTCTTGGCTGAGACTTGTGAGTATCTGGGGAAAAAACCTCACTCCATTGTTGTTTTAATACACAGAAGCTGGGGGTGGAATTCCTGGCTGAGACTTGTGAGTATCTGGGGGGGAAACCTCACTCCATTGTAGTTTCAATTCACAGAAGCTGGGGGTTGAGTTCCTGGCTGAGACCTGTTTGTATCTGGGGGGAAAATTCTCACTCCATTGTAGTTTGAATTCACAGAAGCTGGGGATGGAGTTCCTGGCTTAGACCTGTTTGTATCTTGGAAAAGAACCCTCACTCCATTGTAGTTTGAATTGAAAGAAGCTGGGGGTGGAGTTCCTGGCTGAGACCTGTGAGTATCTTTGGGAAACAACCTCACTCCATTGTAGTTTGAATTCAAAGAAGCTGGGGTGGAGTTCCTGGCTGAGACCTGTGAGTATCTGGGGGACAAAACCTCACTCCATTGTAGTTTGAATTCACAGGAGCTGGAGGTGGAGCTCCTGGCTGAGACTTGTGAGTATCTGGGGGGGAAACCTCACTCCATTGTAGTTTCATTCACAGAAGCTGGGGGTTGAGTTCCTGGCTGAGACCTGTTTGTATCTGGGGGGAAAAATCTCACTCCATTGTAGTTTGAATTCACAGAAGCTGGGGGGTGGAATTCCTGGCTGAGACTTCTGAGTAACTGGGGGGAAATACCTCACTCCATTGTAGTTTGAATTCAAAGAAGCTGGGGGTGCAGTTCCTGGCTGAGACTTGTGAGAATCTGGGGGAAACAACCTCACTCCATTGTAGTTTTAATTCACAGAAGCTGGGGGTGGGGTTCCTGGCTTAGACCTGTGAGCATCTGGGGGGAAACCTCACTCCATTGTAGTTTTAATTCACAGAAGCTGGGGGTGGAGTTCTTGGCTGAGACTTGTGAGTATCTGGGGAAAAAACCTCACTCCATTGTTGTTTGAATTCACAGAAGCTGGGGGTGGAATTCCTGGCTGAGACTTCTGAGTATCTGGGGGGAAATACCTCACTCCATTGTAGTTTGAATTCAAAGAAGCTGGGGGTGGAGTTCATGGCTGAGACTTGTGAGAATCTGGGGGAAAATCCTCACTCCATTGTAGTTTGAATTCACAGAAACTGGGGGTGGAGTTCCTGGCTGAGACAAGTGAGTATCTGGTGGAAAGAACCTCACTTCATTGTAGTTTGAATTCAAAGAAGCTGGGGGTGGAGTTCCTGGCTGAGACCTGAAAGTATATGGGCGGGGGGAACAGCACTCCATTGTAGTTTTAATTCACAGAAGCTGGGGGTGGAGTTCCTGGCTGAGACCTGTGAGAATCTGGGGGGGAAAATCCTCACTCCATTGTAGTTTGATTTCACAAAAGCTGGGGGTGGGGTTCCTGGCTGAGACCTGTATCTGGGGGAAAAAATCTCACTCCATTGTAGTTTGAATTCACAGAAGCTGAGGGTGGAGTTCTTGGCTGAGACTTCTGAATATGTGGGGGGGGGGAACCGTACTCCATTGTAGTTTGAATTCACAGAAGTTGGGGGTGGAGTTCCTGGCTGAGACCTGTGAGTATCTGGGGGAAAAAACCTCACTCCATTGTAGTTTGAATTCACAGAAGCTGGGGGTGGAGTTCCTGGCTTAGACCAGTGAGTATCTGGTGGAAAAAACCTCACTTCATTGTAGTTTGAATTCACAGAAGTTGGGGGTGGAGTTCCTGGCTGAGACCTGTGAGTATCTGGTGGAAAAAACCGCACTCCATTGTAGTTTGAATTCACAGAAGTTGGGGGTGGAGTTCCTGGCTGAGACCTGTGAGTATCTGGGGAAAAAAACCTCACTCCATTGTAGTTTTAATTCACAGAAGGTGGGGGTGGGGTTCCTGGCTTAGACCTGTGAGCATCTGGGGGGAAACCTCACTCCATTGTAGTTTTAATTCACAGAAGCTGGGGGTGGAGTTCCTGGCTGAGACTTGTGAGTATCTGGGGAAAAAACCTCACTCCATTGTTGTTTGAATTCACAGAAGCTGGGGGTGGAATTCCTGGCTGAGACTTCTGAGTATCTGGGGGGAAATACCTCACTCCATTGTAGTTTGAATTCAAAGAAGCTGGGGGTGGAGTTCATGGCTGAGACTTGTGAGAATCTGGGGGAAACAACCTCACTCCATTGTAGTTTTAATTCACAGAAGCTGGGGGTGGTGTTCCTGGCTGAGACTTGTATCTGGGGAAAAAAACTCACACAATTGTAGTTTGAATTCACAAAAGCTGGGAGTGGGGTTCCTGGCTTAGACCTGTGAGTATCTGGGGGAAAATCCTCACTCCATTGTAGTTTGAATTCACAGAAACTGGGGGTGGAGTTCCTGGCTGAGACAAGTGAGTATCTGGTGGAAAAAACCTCACTTCATTGTAGTTTGAATTCAAAGAAGCTGGGGGTGGAGTTCCTGGCTGAGACCTGAAAGTATATGGGCGGGGGGAACAGCACTCCATTGTAGTTTTAATTCACAGAAGCTGGGGGTGGAGTTCCTGGCTGAGACCTGTGAGAATCTGGGGGGGAAATCCTCACTCCATTGTAGTTTGATTTCACAAAAGCTGGGGGTGGGGTTCCTGGCTGAGACCTGTATCTGGGGGAAAAAATCTCACTCCATTGTAGTTTGAATTCACAGAAGCTGGGGGTGGAGTTCTTGGCTGAGACTTCTGAATATGTGGGGGGGGGAAACCGCACTCCATTGTAGTTTGAATTCACAGAAGTTGGGGGTGGAGTTCCTGGCTGAGACCTGTGAGTATCTGGGGGAAAAAACCTCACTCCATTGTAGTTTGAATTCACAGAAGCTGGGGGTGGAGTTCCTGGCTTAGACCAGTGAGTATCTGGTGGAAAAAACCTCACTTCATTGTAGTTTGAATTTAAAGAAGCTGGGGGTGGAGTTCCTGGCTGAGACCTGTGAGTATCTGGGGGAAAAAACCTCACTCCATTGTAGTTTGAATTCACAGAATCTGGGGGTGGAGTTCCTGGCTGAGACCTGTGAGTATCTGGGGGAAAAAACCTCACTCCATTGTAGTTTGAATTCACAGAAGCTGGGGGTGGAGTTCCTGGCTGAGACCTGTGAGTATCTGGGGGAAAAAACCTCACTCCATTGTAGTTTGAATTCACAGAAGCTGGGGGTGGAGTTCCTGGCTGAGACTTCTGAATATCTGGGGGGGGGGAACCGCACTCCATTGTAGTTTGAATTCACAGAAGTTGGGGGTGGAGTTCCTGGCTGTGACCTGTGAGTATCTGGGGGAAAAAACCTCACTCCATTGTAGTTTGAATTCACAGAAGCTGGGGTTGGAGTTCCTGGCTGAGACCTGTGAGTATCTGGGGGGAAAAACCTCACTCCATTGTAGTTTGAATTCACAGAAGCTGGGGGTGGAGTTCCTGGCTGAGACTTGTATCTGGGGAAAAAAACTCACACAATTGTAGTTTGAATTCACAAAAGCTGGGGGTGGGGTTCCTGGCTTAGACCTGTGAGTATCTGGGGAAAAATCCTTACTCCATTGTAGTTTGAATTCACAGAAACTGGGGGTGGAGTTCCTGGCTGAGTCTTGTGAGTATCTGGGGGGAAAAACCTCACTCCATTGTAGTTTGAATTCACAGAAACTGGGGGTGGAGTTCCTGGCTGAGACCAGTGAGTATCTGGTGGAAAAAACCTCACTTCATTGTAGTTTGAATTCAAAGAAGCTGGGGGTGGAGTTCCTGGCTGAGACCTGTGAGTATTTGGGCGGGGGGAACAGCATTCCATTGTAGTTTTAATTCACAGAAGCTGGGGGTGGAGTTCCTGGCTGAGACCTGTGAGTATCTGGGGGGGGGGAAATCCTCACTCCATTGTAGTTTGAATTCACAAAAGCTGGGGGTGGGGTTCCTGGCTGAGACCTGTATCTGGGGGAAAAAATCTCACTCCATTGTAGTTTGAATTCACAGAAGCTGGGGGTGGAGTTCCTGGCTGAGACTTCTGAATATGTGGGGGGGGGAACCGCACTCCATTGTAGTTTGAATTCACAGAAGTTGGGGGTGGAGTTCCTGGCTGTGACCTGTGAGTATCTGGGGGAAAAAACCTCAGTCCATTGTAGTTTGAATTCACAGAAGCTGGGGGTGGAATTCCTGGCTGAGACCTGTGAGTATCTGGGGGGAAAAACCTCACTCCATTGTAGTTTGAATTCACAGAAGCTGGGGGTGGAGTTCCTGGCTGAGACCAGTGAGTATCTGGTGGAAAAAACCTCAATTCATTGGAGTTTGAATTCAAAGAAGCTGGGGGTGGATTTCCTGGCTGAGACCTGTGAGTATCTGGAGGAAAAAACCTCACTCCATTGTAGTTTGAATTCACAGAATCTGGGGGTGCAGTTCCTGGCTGAGACCTGTGAGTATCTGGTGGAAAAACCTCACTCCATTGTAGTTTGAATTCAAGGAAGCTGGGGGTGGAGTTCCTTGCTGAGACTTGTGAGTATTTGGGGTGGGGAAATGTCACACAATTGTAGTTTGAATTCACAGGAGCTGGGGGTGGAGTTCCTGGCTGAGACTTGTGAGCATCTGGGGGGGGGGGAAACCTCACTCCATTGTAGTTTTAATTCACAGAAGCTGGGGGTGGAGTTCTTGGCTGAGACTTGTGAGTATCTGGGGAAAAAACCTCACTCCATTGTTGTTTTAATACACAGAAGCTGGGGGTGGAATTCCTGGCTGAGACTTGTGAGTATCTGGGGGGGAAACCTCACTCCATTGTAGTTTCAATTCACAGAAGCTGGGGGTTGAGTTCCTGGCTGAGACCTGTTTGTATCTGGGGGAAAAATCCTCACTCCATTGTAGTTTGAATTCACAGAAGCTGGGGGTGGAGTTCCTGGCTGATACCTGTTTGTATCTTGGGAAAGAACCCTCACTCCATTGTAGTTTGAATTGAAAGAAGCTGGGGGTGGAGTTCCTGGCTGAGACCTGTGAGTATCTGGGGGAAACAACATCACTCCATAGTAGTTTGAATTCACAGAAGCTGGGGGTGGAGTTCCTGGCTTAGACCTGTGAGTATCTGGGGGGAAAGCCTCACTCCATTGTAGTTTGAATTCACAGAAGCCGGGGGTGGAGTTCCTGGCTGAGACCAGTGAGTATCTGGTGGAAAAAACCTCACTTCATTGTAGTTTGAATTCAAAGAAGCTGGGGTGGAGTTCCTGGCTGAGACCTGTGAGTATCTGGGGGACAAAACCTCACTCCATTGTAGTTTGAATTCACAGGAGCTGGAGGTGGAGCTCCTGGCTGAGACTTGTGAGTATCTGGGGGGGAAACCTCACTCCATTGTAGTTTCAATTCACAGAAGCTGGGGGTTGAGTTCCTGGCTGAGACCTGTTTGTATCTGGGGGGAAAATCCTCACTCCATTGTAGTTTGAATTCACAGAAGCTGGGGATGGAGTTCCTGGCTGAGACCTGTTTGTATCTTGGAAAAGAACCCTCACTCCATTGTAGTTTGAATTGAAAGAAGCTGGGGGTGGAGTTCCTGGCTGAGACCTGTGAGTATCTTTGGGAAACAACCTCACTCCATTGTAGTTTGAATTCAAAGAAGCTGGGGTGGAGTTCCTGGCTGAGACCTGTGAGTATCTGGGGGACAAAACCTCACTCCATTGTAGTTTGAATTCACAGGAGCTGGAGGTGGAGCTCCTGGCTGAGACTTGTGAGTATCTGGGGGGGAAACCTCACTCCATTGTAGTTTCAATTCACAGAAGCTGGGGGTTGAGTTCCTGGCTGAGACCTGTTTGTATCTGGGGGGAAAAATCTCACTCCATTGTAGTTTGAATTCACAGAAGCTGGGGGTGGAATTCCTGGCTGAGACTTCTGAGTATCTGGGGGGAAATACCTCACTCCATTGTAGTTTGAATTCAAAGAAGCTGGGGGTGGAGTTCCTGGCTGAGACTTGTGAGAATCTGGGGGAAACAACCTCACTCCATTGTAGTTTTAATTCACAGAAGCTGGGGGTGGGGTTCCTGGCTTAGACCTGTGAGCATCTGGGGGGAAACCTCACTCCATTGTAGTTTTAATTCACAGAAGCTGGGGGTGGAGTTCCTGGCTGAGACTTGTGAGTATCTGGGGAAAAAACCTCACTCCATTGTTGTTTGAATTCACAGAAGCTGGGGGTGGAATTCCTGGCTGAGACTTCTGAGTATCTGGGGGGAAATACCTCACTCCATTGTAGTTTGAATTCAAAGAAGCTGGGGGTGGAGTTCATGGCTGAGACTTGTGAGAATCTGGGGGAAACAACCTCACTCCATTGTAGTTTTAATTCACAGAAGCTGGGGGTGGTGTTCCTGGCTGAGACTTGTATCTGGGGAAAAAAACTCACACAATTGTAGTTTGAATTCACAAAAGCTGGGGGTGGGGTTCCTGTCTTAGACCTGTGAGTATCTGGGGGAAAATCCTCACTCCATTGTAGTTTGAATTCACAGAAACTGGGGGTGGAGTTCCTGGCTGAGACAAGTGAGTATCTGGTGGAAAAAACCTCACTTCATTGTAGTTTGAATTCAAAGAAGCTGGGGGTGGAGTTCCTGGCTGAGACCTGAAAGTATATGGGCGGGGGGAACAGCACTCCATTGTAGTTTTAATTCACAGAAGCTGGGGGTGGAGTTCCTGGCTGAGACCTGTGAGAATCTGGGGGGGAAAATCCTCACTCCATTGTAGTTTGATTTCACAAAAGCTGGGGGTGGGGTTCCTGGCTGAGACCTGTATCTGGGGGAAAAAATCTCACTCCATTGTAGTTTGAATTCACAGAAGCTGAGGGTGGAGTTCTTGGCTGAGACTTCTGAATATGTGGGGGGGGGAACCGCACTCCATTGTAGTTTGAATTCACAGAAGTTGGGGGTGGAGTTCCTGGCTGAGACCTGTGAGTATCTGGGGGGAAAAACCTCACTCCATTGTAGTTTGAATTCACAGAAGCTGGGGGTGGAGTTCCTGGCTTAGACCAGTGAGTATCTGGTGGAAAAAACCTCACTTCATTGTAGTTTGAATTCACAGAAGTTGGGGGTGGAGTTCCTGGCTGAGACCTGTGAGTATCTGGGGGAAAAAACCGCACTCCATTGTAGTTTGAATTCACAGAAGTTGGGGGTGGAGTTCCTGGCTGAGACCTGTGAGTATCTGGGGGAAAAAACCGCACTCCATTGTAGTTTGAATTCACAGAAGCTGGGGGTGGAGTTCCTGGCTTAGACCAGTGAGTATCTGGTGGAAAAAACCTCACTCCATTGTAGTTTTAATTCACAGAATGTGGGGGTGGGGTTCCTGGCTTAGACCTGTGAGCATCTGGGGGGAAACCTCACTCCATTGTAGTTTTAATTCACAGAAGCTGGGGGTGGAGTTCCTGGCTGAGACTTGTGAGTATCTGGGGAAAAAACCTCACTCCATTGTTGTTTGAATTCACAGAAGCTGGGGGTGGAATTCCTGGCTGAGACTTCTGAGTATCTGGGGGGAAATACCTCACTCCATTGTAGTTTGAATTCAAAGAAGCTGGGGCTGGAGTTCATGGCTGAGACCTGTGAGAATCTGGGGGAAACAACCTCACTCCATTGTAGTTTGAATTCACAGAAGCTGGGGGTGGAGTTCCTGGCTGAGACCTGTGAGTATCTGGGGGGGGGGAAATCCTCACTCCATTGTAGTTTGATTTCACAAAAGCTGGGGGTGGGGTTCCTGGCTGAGACCTGTATCTGGGGGAAAAAATCTCACTCCATTGTAGTTTGAATTCACAGAAGCTGGGGGTGGAGTTCTTGGCTGAGACCTGAAAGTATATGGGCGGGGGAACAGCACTCCATAGTAGTTTTAATTCACAGAAGCTGGGGGTGGAGTTCCTGGCTGAGACCTGTGAGAATCTGGGGGGGGGGAAATCCTCACTCCATTGTAGTTTGATTTCACAAAAGCTGGGGGTGGGGTTCCTGGCTGAGACCTGTATCTGGGGGAAAAAATCTCACTCCATTGTAGTTTGAATTCACAGAAGCTGGGGGTGGAGTTCTTGGCTGAGACTTCTGAATATGTGGGGGGGGGAACCGCACTCCATTGTAGTTTGAATTCACAGAAGTTGGGGGTGGAGTTACTGGCTGAGACCTGTGAGTATCTGGGGGAAAAAACCTCACTCCATTGTAGTTTGAATTCACAGAAGCTGGGGGTGGAGTTCCTGGCTTAGACCAGTGAGTATCTGGTGGAAAAAACCTCACTTCATTGTAGTTTGAATTTAAAGAAGCTGGGGGTGGAGTTCATGGCTGAGACCTGTGAGTATCTGGGGGAAAAAACCTCACTCCATTGTAGTTTGAATTCACAGAAGCTGGGGGTGGAGTTCCTGGCTGAGACTTCTGAATATCTGGGGGGGGGAACCGCACTCCATTGTAGTTTGAATTCACAGAAGTTGGGGGTGGAGTTCCTGGCTGTGACCTGTGAGTATCTGGGGGAAAAAACCTCACTCCATTGTAGTTTGAATTCACAGAAGCTGGGGTTGGAGTTCCTGGCTGAGACCTGTGAGTATCTTGGGGGAAAAACCTCACTCCATTGTAGTTTGAATTCACAGAAGCTGGGGGTGGAGTTCCTGGCTGAGACTTGTATCTGGGGAAAAAAACTCACACAATTGTAGTTTGAATTCACAAAAGCTGGGGGTGGGGTTCCTGGCTTAGACCTGTGAGTATCTGGGGAAAAATCCTCACTCCATTGTAGTTTGAATTCACAGAAGCTGGGGGTGGAGTTCCTGGCTGAGTCTTGTGAGTATCTGGGGGGAAAAACCTCACTCCATTGTAGTTTGAATTCACAGAAACTGGGGGTGGAGTTCCTGGCTGAGACCAGTGAGTATCTGGTGGAAAAAACCTCACTTCATTGTAGTTTGAATTCAAAGAAGCTGGGGGTGGAGTTCCTGGCTGAGACCTGTGAGTATATGGGCGGGGGGAACAGCATTCCATTGTAGTTTTAATTCACAGAAGCTGGGGGTGGAGTTCCTGGCTGAGACCTGTGAGTATCTGGGGGGGGGGGAAATCCTCACTCCATTGTAGTTTGAATTCACAAAAGCTGGGGGTGGGGTTCCTGGCTGAGACCTGTATCTGGGGGAAAAAATCTCACTCCATTGTAGTTTGAATTCACAGAAGCTGGGGGTGGAGTTCCTGGCTGAGACTTCTGAATATCTGGGGGGGGAACCGCACTCCATTGTAGTTTGAATTCACAGAAGTTGGGGGTGGAGTTCCTGGCTGTGACCTGTGAGTATCTGGGGGAAAAAACCTCAGTCCATTGTAGTTTGAATTCACAGAAGCTGGGGGTGGAATTCCTGGCTGAGACCTGTGAGTATCTGGGGGGGAAAACCTCACTCCATTGTAGTTTGAATTCACAGAAGCTGGGGGTGGAGTTCCTGGCTGAGACCAGTGAGTATCTGGTGGAAAAAACCTCAATTCATTGGAGTTTGAATTCAAAGAAGCTGGGGGTGGATTTCCTGGCTGAGACCTGTGAGTATCTGGGGGGAAAATCCTCACTCCATTGTAGTTTGAATTCACAGAATCTGGGGGTGCAGTTCCTGGCTGAGACCTGTGAGTATCTGGTGGAAAAACCTCACTCCATTGTAGTTTGAATTCAAGGAAGCTGGGGGTGGAGTTCCTTGCTGAGACTTGTGAGTATTTGGGGTGGGGAAATGTCACACAATTGTAGTTTGAATTCACAGGAGCTGGGGGTGGAGTTCCTGGCTGAGACTTGTGAGCATCTGGGGGGGGGGAAACCTCACTCCATTGTAGTTTTAATTCACAGAAGCTGGGGGTGGAGTTCTTGGCTGAGACTTGTGAGTATCTGGGGAAAAAACCTCACTCCATTGTTGCTTTAATACACAGAAGCTGGGGGTGGAATTCCTGGCTGAGACTTGTGAGTATCTGGGGGGGAAACCTCAATCCATTGTAGTTTCAATTCACAGAAGCTGGGGGTTGAGTTCCTGGCTGAGACCTGTTTGTATCTGGGGGGAAAATCCTCACTCCATTGTAGTTTGAATTCACAGAAGCTGGGGATGGAGTTCCTGGCTGAGACCTGTTTGTATCTTGGAAAAGAACCCTCACTCCATTGTAGTTTGAATTGAAAGAAGCTGGGGGTGGAGTTCCTGGCTGAGACCTGTGAGTATCTTTGGGAAACAACCTCACTCCATTGTAGTTTGAATTCAAAGAAGCTGGGGTGGAGTTCCTGGCTGAGACCTGTGAGTATCTGGGGGAAAAAACCTCACTCCATTGTAGTTTGAATTCACAGAAGCTGGGGGTGGAGTTCCTGGCTGAGACCTGTGAGTATCTGGGGGAAAAAACCTCACTCCATTGTAGTTTGAATTCACAGAAGCTGGGGGTGGAGTTCCTGGCTGAGACCTGTGAGTATCTGGGGGAAAAAACCTCACTCCATTGTAGTTTGAATTCACAGAAGCTGGGGGTGGAGTTCCTGGCTGAGACTTCTGAATATCTGGGGGGGGGGAACCGCACTCCATTGTAGTTTGAATTCACAGAAGTTGGGGGTGGAGTTCCTGGCTGTGACCTGTGAGTATCTGGGGGAAAAAACCTCACTCCATTGTAGTTTGAATTCACAGAAGCTGGGGTTGGAGTTCCTGGCTGAGACCTGTGAGTATCTGGGGGGAAAAACCTCACTCCATTGTAGTTTGAATTCACAGAAGCTGGGGGTGGAGTTCCTGGCTGAGACTTGTATCTGGGGAAAAAAACTCACACAATTGTAGTTTGAATTCACAAAAGCTGGGGGTGGGGTTCCTGGCTTAGACCTGTGAGTATCTGGGGAAAAATCCTCACTCCATTGTAGTTTGAATTCACAGAAGCTGGGGGTGGAGTTCCTGGCTGAGTCTTGTGAGTATCTGGGGGGAAAAACCTCACTCCATTGTAGTTTGAATTCACAGAAACTGGGGGTGGAGTTCCTGGCTGAGACCAGTGAGTATCTGGTGGAAAAAACCTCACTTCATTGTAGTTTGAATTCAAAGAAGCTGGGGGTGGAGTTCCTGGCTGAGACCTGTGAGTATATGGGCGGGGGGAACAGCATTCCATTGTAGTTTTAATTCACAGAAGCTGGGGGTGGAGTTCCTGGCTGAGACCTGTGAGTATCTGGGGGGGGAAATCCTCACTCCATTGTAGTTTGAATTCACAAAAGCTGGGGGTGGGGTTCCTGGCTGAGACCTGTATCTGGGGGAAAAAATCTCACTCCATTGTAGTTTGAATTCACAGAAGCTGGGGGTGGAGTTCCTGGCTGAGACTTCTGAATATCTGGGGGGGGAACCGCACTCCATTGTAGTTTGAATTCACAGAAGTTGGGGGTGGAGTTCCTGGCTGTGACCTGTGAGTATCTGGGGGAAAAAACCTCAGTCCATTGTAGTTTGAATTCACAGAAGCTGGGGGTGGAATTCCTGGCTGAGACCTGTGAGTATCTGGGGGGAAAAACCTCACTCCATTGTAGTTTGAATTCACAGAAGCTGGGGGTGGAGTTCCTGGCTGAGACCAGTGAGTATCTGGTGGAAAAAACCTCAATTCATTGGAGTTTGAATTCAAAGAAGCTGGGGGTGGATTTCCTGGCTGAGACCTGTGAGTATCTGGGGGAAAAAACCTCACTCCATTGTAGTTTGAATTCACAGAATCTGGGGGTGCAGTTCCTGGCTGAGACCTGTGAGTATCTGGTGGAAAAACCTCACTCCATTGTAGTTTGAATTCAAGGAAGCTGGGGGTGGAGTTCCTTGCTGAGACTTGTGAGTATTTGGGGTGGGGAAATGTCACACAATTGTAGTTTGAATTCACAGGAGCTGGGGGTGGAGTTCCTGGCTGAGACTTGTGAGCATCTGGGGGGGGGAACCTCACTCCATTGTAGTTTTAATTCACAGAAGCTGGGGGTGGAGTTCTTGGCTGAGACTTGTGAGTATCTGGGGAAAAAACCTCACTCCATTGTTGTTTTAATACACAGAAGCTGGGGGTGGAATTCCTGGCTGAGACTTTTGAGTATCTGGGGGGGAAACCTCACTCCATTGTAGTTTCAATTCACAGAAGCTGGGGGTTGAGTTCCTGGCTGAGACCTGTTTGTATCTGGGGGAAAAATCCTCACTCCATTGTAGTTTGAATTCACAGAAGCTGGGGGTGGAGTTCCTGGCTGATACCTGTTTGTATCTTGGGAAAGAACCCTCACTCCATTGTAGTTTGAATTGAAAGAAACTGGGGGTGGAGTTCCTGGCTGAGACCTGTGAGTATCTGGGGGGAAAGCCTCACTCCATTGTAGTTTGAATTCACAGAAGCCGGGGGTGGAGTTCCTGGCTGAGACCAGTGAGTATCTGGTGGAAAAAACCTCACTTCATTGTAGTTTGAATTCAAAGAAGCTGGGGTGGAGTTCCTGGCTGAGACCTGTGAGTATCTGGGGGACAAAACCTCACTCCATTGTAGTTTGAATTCACAGGAGCTGGAGGTGGAGCTCCTGGCTGGGACTTGTGAGTATCTGGGGGGGAAACCTCACTCCATTGTAGTTTCAATTCACAGAAGCTGGGGGTTGAGTTCCTGGCTGAGACCTGTTTGTATCTGGGGGGAAAATCCTCACTCCATTGTAGTTTGAATTCACAGAAGCTGGGGATGGAGTTCCTGGCTGAGACCTGTTTGTATCTTGGAAAAGAACCCTCACTCCATTGTAGTTTGAATTGAAAGAAGCTGGGGGTGGAGTCCCTGGCTGAGACCTGTGAGTATCTTTGGGAAACAACCTCACTCCATTGTAGTTTGAATTCAAAGAAGCTGGGGTGGAGTTCCTGGCTGAGACCTGTGAGTATCTGGGGGACAAAACCTCACTCCATTGTAGTTTGAATTCACAGGAGCTGGAGGTGGAGCTCCTGGCTGAGACTTGTGAGTATCTGGGGGGGGAAACCTCACTTCATTGTAGTTTGATTTCACAGAAGCTGGGGGTGGAATTCCTGGCTGAGACTTCTGAGTATCTGGGGGGAAATACCTCACTCCATTGTAGTTTGAATTCAAAGAAGCTGGGGGTGGAGTTCATGGCTGAGACTTGTGAGAATCTGGGGGAAACAACCTCACTCCATTGTAGTTTTAATTCACAGAAGCTGGGGGTGGTGTTCCTGGCTGAGACTTGTATCTGGGGAAAAAAACTCACACAATTGTAGTTTCAATCCACAGAAGCTGGGGGTTGAGTTCCTGGCTGAGACCTGTTTGTATCTGGGGGGAAAAATCTCACTCCATTGTAGTTTGAATTCACAGAAGCTGGGGGTGGAATTCCTGGCTGAGACTTCTGAGTATCTGGGGGGAAATACCTCACTCCATTGTAGTTTGAATTCAAAGAAGCTGGGGGTGGAGTTCCTGGCTGAGACTTGTGAGAATCTGGGGGAAACAACCTCACTCCATTGTAGTTTTAATTCACAGAATCTGGGGGTGCAGTTCCTGGCTGAGACCTGTGAGTATCTGGTGGAAAAACCTCACTCCATTGTAGTTTGAATTCAAGGAAGCTGGGGGTGGAGTTCCTTGCTGAGACTTGTGAGTATTTGGGGTGGGGAAATGTCACACAATTGTAGTTTGAATTCACAGGAGCTGGGGGTGGAGTTCCTGGCTGAGACTTGTGAGCATCTGGGGGGGGGGAAACCTCACTCCATTGTAGTTTTAATTCACAGAAGCTGGGGGTGGAGTTCTTGGCTGAGACTTGTGAGTATCTGGGGAAAAAACCTCACTACATTGTTGCTTTAATACACAGAAGCTGGGGGTGGAATTCCTGGCTGAGACTTGTGAGTATCTGGGGGGGAAACCTCAATCCATTGTAGTTTCAATTCACAGAAGCTGGGGGTTGAGTTCCTGGCTGAGACCTGTTTGTATCTGGGGGGAAAATCCTCACTCCATTGTAGTTTGAATTCACAGAAGCTGGGGATGGAGTTCCTGGCTGAGACCTGTTTGTATCTTGGAAAAGAACCCTCACTCCATTGTAGTTTGAATTGAAAGAAGCTGGGGGTGGAGTTCCTGGCTGAGACCTGTGAGTATCTTTGGGAAACAACCTCACTCCATTGTAGTTTGAATTCAAAGAAGCTGGGGTGGAGTTCCTGGCTGAGACCTGTGAGTATCTGGGGGAAAAAACCTCACTCCATTGTAGTTTGAATTCACAGAAGCTGGGGGTGGAGTTCCTGGCTGAGACCTGTGAGTATCTGGGGGAAAAAACCTCACTCCATTGTAGTTTGAATTCACAGAAGCTTGGGGTGGAGTTCCTGGCTGAGACCTGTGAGTATCTGGGGGAAAAAACCTCACTCCATTGTAGTTTGAATTCACAGAAGCTGGGGGTGGAGTTCCTGGCTGAGACTTCTGAATATCTGGGGGGGGGGGGAACCGCACTCCATTGTAGTTTGAATTCACAGAAGTTGGGGGTGGAGTTCCTGGCTGTGACCTGTGAGTATCTGGGGGAAAAAACCTCACTCCATTGTAGTTTGAATTCACAGAAGCTGGGGTTGGAGTTCCTGGCTGAGACCTGTGAGTATCTGGGGGGAAAAACCTCACTCCATTGTAGTTTGAATTCACAGAAGCTGGGGGTGGAGTTCCTGGCTGAGACTTGTATCTGGGGAAAAAAACTCACACAATTGTAGTTTGAATTCACAAAAGCTGGGGGTGGGGTTCCTGGCTTAGACCTGTGAGTATCTGGGGAAAAATCCTCACTCCATTGTAGTTTGAATTCACAGAAGCTGGGGGTGGAGTTCCTGGCTGAGTCTTGTGAGTATCTGGGGGGAAAAACCTCACTCCATTGTAGTTTGAATTCACAGAAACTGGGGGTGGAGTTCCTGGCTGAGACCAGTGAGTATCTGGTGGAAAAAACCTCACTTCATTGTAGTTTGAATTCAAAGAAGCTGGGGGTGGAGTTCCTGGCTGAGACCTGTGAGTATATGGGCGGGGGGAACAGCATTCCATTGTAGTTTTAATTCACAGAAGCTGGGGGTGGAGTTCCTGGCTGAGACCTGTGAGTATCTGGGGGGGGAAATCCTCACTCCATTGTAGTTTGAATTCACAAAAGCTGGGGGTGGGGTTCCTGGCTGAGACCTGTATCTGGGGGAAAAAATCTCACTCCATTGTAGTTTGAATTCACAGAAGCTGGGGGTGGAGTTCCTGGCTGAGACTTCTGAATATCTGGGGGGGGAACCGCACTCCATTGTAGTTTGAATTCACAGAAGTTGGGGGTGGAGTTCCTGGCTGTGACCTGTGAGTATCTGGGGGAAAAAACCTCAGTCCATTGTAGTTTGAATTCACAGAAGCTGGGGGTGGAATTCCTGGCTGAGACCAGTGAGTATCTGGTGGAAAAAACCTCAATTCATTGGAGTTTGAATTCAAAGAAGCTGGGGGTGGATTTCCTGGCTGAGACCTGTGAGTATCTTTGGGAAAAAACCTCACTCCATTGTAGTTTGAATTCACAGAATCTGGGGGTGCAGTTCCTGGCTGAGACCTGTGAGTATCTGGTGGAAAAACCTCACTCCATTGTAGTTTGAATTCAAGGAAGCTGGGGGTGGAGTTCCTTGCTGAGACTTGTGAGTATTTGGGGTGGGGAAATGTCACACAATTGTAGTTTGAATTCACAGGAGCTGGGGGTGGAGTTCCTGGCTGAGACTTGTGAGCATCTGGGGGGGGAAAACCTCACTCCATTGTAGTTTTAATTCACAGAAGCTGGGGGTGGAGTTCTTGGCTGAGACTTGTGAGTATCTGGGGAAAAAACCTCACTCCATTGTTGTTTTAATACACAGAAGCTGGGGGTGGAATTCCTGGCTGAGACTTGTGAGTATCTGGGGGGGAAACCTCACTCCATTGTAGTTTCAATTCACAGAAGCTGGGGGTTGAGTTCCTGGCTGAGACCTGTTTGTATCTGGGGGAAAAATCCTCACTCCATTGTAGTTTGAATTCACAGAAGCTGGGGGTGGAGTTCCTGGCTGATACCTGTTTGTATCTTGGGAAAGAACCCTCACTCCATTGTAGTTTGAATTGAAAGAAACTGGGGGTGGAGTTCCTGGCTGAGACCTGTGAGTATCTGGGGGGAAAGCCTCACTCCATTGTAGTTTGAATTCACAGAAGCCGGGGGTGGAGTTCCTGGCTGAGACCAGTGAGTATCTGGTGGAAAAAACCTCACTTCATTGTAGTTTGAATTCAAAGAAGCTGGGGTGGAGTTCCTGGCTGAGACCTGTGAGTATCTGGGGGACAAAACCTCACTCCATTGTAGTTTCAATTCACAGAAGCTGGGGGTTGAGTTCCTGGCTGAGACCTGTTTGTATCTGGGGGGAAAATCCTCACTCCATTGTAGTTTGAATTCACAGAAGCTGGGGATGGAGTTCCTGGCTGAGACCTGTTTGTATCTTGGAAAAGAACCCTCACTCCATTGTAGTTTGAATTGAAAGAAGCTGGGGGTGGAGTCCCTGGCTGAGACCTGTGAGTATCTTTGGGAAACAACCTCACTCCATTGTAGTTTGAATTCAAAGAAGCTGGGGTGGAGTTCCTGGCTGAGACCTGTGAGTATCTGGGGGACAAAACCTCACTCCATTGTAGTTTGAATTCACAGGAGCTGGAGGTGGAGCTCCTGGCTGAGACTTGTGAGTATCTGGGGGGGAAACCTCACTTCATTGTAGTTTGATTTCACAGAAGCTGGGGGTGGAATTCCTGGCTGAGACTTCTGAGTATCTGGGGGGAAATACCTCACTCCATTGTAGTTTGAATTCAAAGAAGCTGGGGGTGGAGTTCATGGCTGAGACTTGTGAGAATCTGGGGGAAACAACCTCACTCCATTGTAGTTTTAATTCACAGAAGCTGGGGGTGGTGTTCCTGGCTGAGACTTGTATCTGGGGAAAAAAACTCACACAATTGTAGTTTCAATCCACAGAAGCTGGGGGTTGAGTTCCTGGCTGAGACCTGTTTGTATCTGGGGGGAAAAATCTCACTCCATTGTAGTTTGAATTCACAGAAGCTGGGGGTGGAATTCCTGGCTGAGACTTCTGAGTATCTGGGGGGAAATACCTCACTCCATTGTAGTTTGAATTCAAAGAAGCTGGGGGTGGAGTTCCTGGCTGAGACTTGTGAGAATCTGGGGGAAACAACCTCACTCCATTGTAGTTTTAATTCACAGAAGCTGGGGGTGGGGTTCCTGGCTTAGACCTGTGAGCATCTGGGGGGAAACCTCACTCCATTGTAGTTTTAATTCACAGAAGCTGGGGGTGGAGTTCCTGGCTGAGACTTGTGAGTATCTGGGGAAAAAACCTCACTCCATTGTTGTTTGAATTCACAGAAGCTGGGGGTGGAATTCCTGGCTGAGACTTCTGAGTATCTGGGGGGAAATACCTCACTCCATTGTAGTTTGAATTCAAAGAAGCTGGGGGTGGAGTTCATGGCTGAGACTTGTGAGAATCTGGGGGAAACAACCTCACTCCATTGTAGTTTTAATTCACAGAAGCTGGGGGTGGTGTTCCTGGCTGAGACTTGTATCTGGGGAAAAAAACTCACACAATTGTAGTTTGAATTCACAAAAGCTGGGGGTGGGGTTCCTGGCTTAGACCTGTGAGTATCTGGGGGAAAATCCTCACTCCATTGTAGTTTGAATTCACAGAAACTGGGGGTGGAGTTCCTGGTTGAGACCTGAAAGTATATGGGCGGGGGGAACAGCACTCCATTGTAGTTTTAATTCACAGAAGCTGGGGGTGGAATTCCTGGCTGAGACTTCTGAGTATCTGGGGGGAAATACCTCACTCCATTGTAGTTTGAAATCAAAGAAGCTGGGGGTGGAGTTCATGGCTGAGACCTGTGAGAATCTGGGGGAAACAACCTCACTCCATTGTAGTTTGAATTCACAGAAGCTGGGGGTGGAGTTCCTGGCTGAGACCTGTGAGTATCTGGGGGAAAAAACCTCACTCCATTGTAGTTTGAATTCACAGAAGCTGGGGGTGGAGTTCCTGGCTGAGACCTGAAAGTATATGGGCGGGGGAACAGCACTCCATTGTAGTTTTAATTCACAGAAGCTGGGGGTGGAGTTCCTGGCTGAGACCTGTGAGAATCTGGGGGGGGGGAAATCCTCACTCCATTGTAGTTTGATTTCACAAAAGCTGGGGGTGGGGTTCCTGGCTGAGACCTGTATCTGGGGGAAAAAATCTCACTCCATTGTAGTTTGAATTCACAGAAGCTGGGGGTGGAGTTCTTGGCTGAGACTTCTGAATATGTGGGGGGGGGAACCGCACTCCATTGTAGTTTGAATTCACAGAAGTTGGGGGTGGAGTTACTGGCTGAGACCTGTGAGTATCTGGGGGAAAAAACCTCACTCCATTGTAGTTTGAATTCACAGAAGCTGGGGGTGGAGTTCCTGGCTTAGACCAGTGAGTATCTGGTGGAAAAAACCTCACTTCATTGTAGTTTGAATTTAAAGAAGCTGGGGGTGGAGTTCATGGCTGAGAACTGTGAGTATCTGGGGGAAAAAACCTCACTCCATTGTAGTTTGAATTCACAGAAGCTGGGGGTGGAGTTCCTGGCTGAGACTTCTGAATATCTGGGGGGGGGGAACCGCACTCCATTGTAGTTTGAATTCACAGAAGTTGGGGGTGGAGTTCCTGGCTGTGACCTGTGAGTATCTGGGGGAAAAAACCTCACTCCATTGTAGTTTGAATTCACAGAAGCTGGGGTTGGAGTTCCTGGCTGAGACCTGTGAGTATCTTGGGGGAAAAACCTCACTCCATTGTAGTTTGAATTCACAGAAGCTGGGGGTGGAGTTCCTGGCTGAGACTTGTATCTGGGGAAAAAAACTCACACAATTGTAGTTTGAATTCACAAAAGCTGGGGGTGGGGTTCCTGGCTTAGACCTGTGAGTATCTGGGGAAAAATCCTCACTCCATTGTAGTTTGAATTCACAGAAGCTGGGGGTGGAGTTCCTGGCTGAGTCTTGTGAGTATCTGGGGGGAAAAACCTCACTCCATTGTAGTTTGAATTCACAGAAACTGGGGGTGGAGTTCCTGGCTGAGACCAGTGAGTATCTGGTGGAAAAAACCTCACTTCATTGTAGTTTGAATCCAAAGAAGCTGGGGGTGGAGTTCCTGGCTGAGACCTGTGAGTATATGGGCGGGGGGAACAGCATTCCATTGTAGTTTTAATTCACAGAAGCTGGGGGTGGAGTTCCTGGCTGAGACCTGTGAGTATCTGGGGGGGGGGGAAATCCTCACTCCATTGTAGTTTGAATTCACAAAAGCTGGGGGTGGGGTTCCTGGCTGAGACCTGTATCTGGGGGAAAAAATCTCACTCCATTGTAGTTTGAATTCACAGAAGCTGGGGGTGGAGTTCCTGGCTGAGACTTCTGAATATCTGGGGGGGGAACCGCACTCCATTGTAGTTTGAATTCACAGAAGTTGGGGGTGGAGTTCCTGGCTGTGACCTGTGAGTATCTGGGGGAAAAAACCTCAGTCCATTGTAGTTTGAATTCACAGAAGCTGGGGGTGGAATTCCTGGCTGAGACCTGTGAGTATCTGGGGGGGAAAACCTCACTCCATTGTAGTTTGAATTCACAGAAGATGGGGGTGGAGTTCCTGGCTGAGACCAGTGAGTATCTGGTGGAAAAAACCTCAATTCATTGGAGTTTGAATTCAAAGAAGCTGGGGGTGGATTTCCTGGCTGAGACCTGTGAGTATCTGGGGGAAAAAACCTCACTCCATTGTAGTTTGAATTCACAGAATCTGGGGGTGCAGTTCCTGGCTGAGACCTGTGAGTATCTGGTGGAAAAACCTCACTCCATTGTAGTTTGAATTCAAGGAAGCTGGGGGTGGAGTTCCTTGCTGAGACTTGTGAGTATTTGGGGTGGGGAAATGTCACACAATTGTAGTTTGAATTCACAGGAGCTGGGGGTGGAGTTCCTGGCTGAGACTTGTGAGCATCTGGGGGGGGGGAAACCTCACTCCATTGTAGTTTTAATTCACAGAAGCTGGGGGTGGAGTTCTTGGCTGAGACTTGTGAGTATCTGGGGAAAAAACCTCACTCCATTGTTGTTTTAATACACAGAAGCTGGGGGTGGAATTCCTGGCTGAGACTTGTGAGTATCTGGGGGGGAAACCTCACTCCATTGTAGTTTCAATTCACAGAAGCTGGGGGTTGAGTTCCTGGCTGAGACCTGTTTGTATTTGGGGGGAAAATCCTCACTCCATTGTAGTTTGAATTCACAGAAGCTGGGGATGGAGTTCCTGGCTGAGACCTGTTTGTATCTTGGAAAAGAACCCTCACTCCATTGTAGTTTGAATTGAAAGAAGCTGGGGGTGGAGTTCCTGGCTGAGACCTGTGAGTATCTTTGGGAAACAACCTCACTCCATTGTAGTTTGAATTCAAAGAAGCTGGGGTGGAGTTCCTGGCTGAGACCTGTGAGTATCTGGGGGAAAAAACCTCACTCCATTGTAGTTTGAATTCACAGAAGCTGGGGGTGGAGTTCCTGGCTGAGACCTGTGAGTATCTGGGGGAAAAAACCTCACTCCATTGTAGTTTGAATTCACAGAAGCTGGGGGTGGAGTTCCTGGCTGAGACTTCTGAAAATCTGGGGGGGGGGGAACCGCACTCCATTGTAGTTTGAATTCACAGAAGTTGGGGGTGGAGTTCCTGGCTGTGACCTGTGAGTATCTGGGGGAAAAAACCTCACTCCATTGTAGTTTGAATTCACAGAAGCTGGGGTTGGAGTTCCTGGCTGAGACCTGTGAGTATCTGGGGGGAAAAACCTCACTCCATTGTAGTTTGAATTCACAGAAGCTGGGGGTGGAGTTCCTGGCTGAGACTTGTATCTGGGGAAAAAAACTCACACAATTGTAGTTTGAATTCACAAAAGCTGGGGGTGGGGTTCCTGGCTTAGACCTGTGAGTATCTGGGGAAAAATCCTCACTCCATTGTAGTTTGAATTCACAGAAGCTGGGGGTGGAGTTCCTGGCTGAGTCTTGTGAGTATCTGGGGGGAAAAACCTCACTCCATTGTAGTTTGAATTCACAGAAACTGGGGGTGGAGTTCCTGGCTGAGACCAGTGAGTATCTGGTGGAAAAAACCTCACTTCATTGTAGTTTGAATTCAAAGAAGCTGGGGGTGGAGTTCCTGGCTGAGACCTGTGAGTATATGGGCGGGGGGAACAGCATTCCATTGTAGTTTTAATTCACAGAAGCTGGGGGTGGAGTTCCTGGCTGAGACCTGTGAGTATCTGGGGGGGGAAATCCTCACTCCATTGTAGTTTGAATTCACAAAAGCTGGGGGTGGGGTTCCTGGCTGAGACCTGTATCTGGGGGAAAAAATCTCACTCCATTGTAGTTTGAATTCACAGAAGCTGGGGGTGGAGTTCCTGGCTGAGACTTCTGAATATCTGGGGGGGGAACCGCACTCCATTGTAGTTTGAATTCACAGAAGTTGGGGGTGGAGTTCCTGGCTGTGACCTGTGAGTATCTGGGGGAAAAAACCTCAGTCCATTGTAGTTTGAATTCACAGAAGCTGGGGGTGGAATTCCTGGCTGAGACCTGTGAGTATCTGGGGGGAAAAACCTCACTCCATTGTAGTTTGAATTCACAGAAGCTGGGGGTGGAGTTCCTGGCTGAGACCAGTGAGTATCTGGTGGAAAAAACCTCAATTCATTGGAGTTTGAATTCAAAGAAGCTGGGGGTGGATTTCCTGGCTGAGACCTGTGAGTATCTGGGGGAAAAAACCTCACTCCATTGTAGTTTGAATTCACAGAATCTGGGGGTGCAGTTCCTGGCTGAGACCTGTGAGTATCTGGTGGAAAAACCTCACTCCATTGTAGTTTGAATTCAAGGAAGCTGGGGGTGGAGTTCCTTGCTGAGACTTGTGAGTATTTGGGGTGGGGAAATGTCACACAATTGTAGTTTGAATTCACAGGAGCTGGGGGTGGAGTTCCTGGCTGAGACTTGTGAGCATCTGGGGGGGGGGAACCTCACTCCATTGTAGTTTTAATTCACAGAAGCTGGGGGTGGAGTTCTTGGCTGAGACTTGTGAGTATCTGGGGAAAAAACCTCACTCCATTGTTGTTTTAATACACAGAAGCTGGGGGTGGAATTCCTGGCTGAGACTTGTGAGTATCTGAGGGGGGAAACCTCACTCCATTGTAGTTTCAATTCACAGAAGCTGGGGGTTGAGTTCCTGGCTGAGACCTGTTTGTATCTGGGGGGAAAATCCTCACTCCATTGTAGTTTGAATTCACAGAAGCTGGGGATGGAGTTCCTGGCTGAGACCTGTTTGTATCTTGGAAAAGAACCCTCACTCCATTGTAGTTTGAATTGAAAGAAGCTGGGGGTGGAGTCCCTGGCTGAGACCTGTGAGTATCTTTGGGAAACAACCTCACTCCATTGTAGTTTGAATTCAAAGAAGCTGGGGTGGAGTTCCTGGCTGAGACCTGTGAGTATCTGGGGGACAAAACCTCACTCCATTGTAGTTTGAATTCACAGGAGCTGGAGGTGGAGCTCCTGGCTGAGACTTGTGAGTATCTGGGGGGGAAACCTCACTCCATTGTAGTTTGATTTCACAGAAGCTGGGGGTGGAATTCCTGGCTGAGACTTCTGAGTATCTGGGGGGAAATACCTCACTCCATTGTAGTTTGAATTCAAAGAAGCTGGGGGTGGAGTTCCTGGCTGAGACTTGTGAGAATCTGGGGGAAACAACCTCACTCCATTGTAGTTTTAATTCACAGAAGCTGGGGGTGGAGTTCCTGGCTGAGACTTGTGAGTATCTGGGGAAAAAACCTCACTCCATTGTTGTTTGAATTCACAGAAGCTGGGGGTGGAATTCCTGGCTGAGACTTCTGAGTATCTGGGGGGAAATACATCACTCCATTGTAGTTTGAATTCAAAGAAGCTGGGGGTGGAGTTCATGGCTGAGACTTGTATCTGGGGAAAAAAACTCACACAATTGTAGTTTGAATTCACAAAAGCTGGGGGTGGGGTTCCTGGCTTAGACCTGTGAGTATCTGGGGGAAAATCCTCACTCCATTGTAGTTTGAATTCACAGAAACTGGGGGTGGAGTTCCTGGCTGAGACAAGTGAGTATCTGGTGGAAAAAACCTCACTTCATTGTAGTTTGAATTCAAAGAAGCTGGGGGTGGAGTTCCTGGCTGAGACCTGAAAGTATATGGGCGGGGGGAACAGCACTCCATTGTAGTTTTAATTCACAGAAGCTGGGGGTGGAGTTCCTGGCTGAGACCTGTGAGAATCTGGGGGGGAAAATCCTCACTCCATTGTAGTTTGATTTCACAAAAGCTGGGGGTGGGGTTCCTGGCTGAGACCTGTATCTGGGGGAAAAAATCTCACTCCATTGTAGTTTGAATTCACAGAAGCTGAGGGTGGAGTTCTTGGCTGAGACTTCTGAATATGTGGGGGGGGGAACCGCACTCCATTGTAGTTTGAATTCACAGAAGTTGGGGGTGGAGTTCCTGGCTGAGACCTGTGAGTATCTGGGGGAAAAAACCTCACTCCATTGTAGTTTGAATTCACAGAAGCTGGGGGTGGAGTTCCTGGCTTAGACCAGTGAGTATCTGGTGGAAAAAACCTCACTTCATTGTAGTTTGAATTCACAGAAGTTGGGGGTGGAGTTCCTGGCTGAGACCTGTGAGTATCTGGGGGAAAAAACCGCACTCCATTGTAGTTTGAATTCACAGAAGTTGGGGGTGGAGTTCCTGGCTGAGACCTGTGAGTATCTGGGGGAAAAAACCGCACTCCATTGTAGTTTGAATTCACAGAAGCTGGGGGTGGAGTTCCTGGCTTAGACCAGTGAGTATCTGGTGGAAAAAACCTCACTCCATTGTAGTTTTAATTCACAGAAGGTGGGGGTGGGGTTCCTGGCTTAGACCTGTGAGCATCTGGGGGGAAACCTCACTCCATTGTAGTTTTAATTCACAGAAGCTGGGGGTGGAGTTCCTGGCTGAGACTTGTGAGTATCTGGGGAAAAAACCTCACTCCATTGTTGTTTGAATTCACAGAAGCTGGGGGTGGAATTCCTGGCTGAGACTTCTGAGTATCTGGGGGGAAATACCTCACTCCATTGTAGTTTGAATTCAAAGAAGCTGGGGGTGGAGTTCATGGCTGAGACCTGTGAGAATCTGGGGGAAACAACCTCACTCCATTGTAGTTTGAATTCACAGAAGCTGGGGGTGGAGTTCCTGGCTGAGACCTGTGAGTATCTGGGGGAAAAAACCTCACTCCATTGTAGTTTGAATTCACAGAAGCTGGGGGTGGAGTTCCTGGCTGAGACCTGAAAGTATATGGGCGGGGGAACAGCACTCCATTGTAGTTTTAATTCACAGAAGCTGGGGGTGGAGTTCCTGGCTGAGACCTGTGAGAATCTGGGGGGGGAAATCCTCACTCCATTGTAGTTTGATTTCACAAAAGCTGGGGGTGGGGTTCCTGGCTGAGACCTGTATCTGGGGGAAAAAATCTCACTCCATTGTAGTTTGAATTCACAGAAGCTCGGGGTGGAGTTCTTGGCTGAGACTTCTGAATATGTGGGGGGGGGGAACCGCACTCCATTGTAGTTTGAATTCACAGAAGTTGGGGGTGGAGTTCCTGGCTTAGACCAGTGAGTATCTGGTGGAAAAAACCTCACTTCATTGTAGTTTGAATTCACAGAAGCTGGGGGTGGAGTTCCTGGCTTAGACCAGTGAGTATCTGGTGGAAAAAACCTCACTTCATTGTAGTTTGAATTTAAAGAAGCTGGGGGTGGAGTACATGGCTGAGACCTGTGAGTATCTGGGGGAAAAAACCTCACTCCATTGTAGTTTGAATTCACAGAAGCTGGGGGTGGAGTTCCTGGCTGAGACTTCTGAATATCTGGGGGGGGGGGGGAACCGCACTCCATTGTAGTTTGAATTCACAGAAGTTGGGGGTGGAGTTCCTGGCTGAGACTTGTGAGCATCTGGGGGGGGGGAAACCTCACTCCATTGTAGTTTTAATTCACAGAAGCTGGGGGTGGAGTTCTTGGCTGAGACTTGTGAGTATCTGGGGAAAAAACCTCACTCCATTGTTGTTTTAATACACAGAAGCTGGGGGTGGAATTCCTGGCTGAGACTTGTGAGTATCTGGGGGGGAAACCTCACTCCATTGTAGTTTCAATTCAAAGAAGCTGGGGGTTGAGTTCCTGGCTGAGACCTGTTTGTATCTGGGGGGAAAATCCTCACTCCATTGTAGTTTGAATTCACAGAAGCTGGGGATGGAGTTCCTGGCTGAGACCTGTTTGTATCTTGGAAAAGAACCCTCACTCCATTGTAGTTTGAATTGAAAGAAGCTGGGGGTGGAGTTCCTGGCTGAGACCTGTGAGTATCTTTGGGAAACAACCTCACTCCATTGTAGTTTGAATTCAAAGAAGCTGGGGTGGAGTTCCTGGCTGAGACCTGTGAGTATCTGGGGGACAAAACCTCACTCCATTGTAGTTTGAATTCACAGGAGCTGGAGGTGGAGCTCCTGGCTGAGACTTGTGAGTATCTGGGGGGGAAACTTCACTCCATTGTAGTTTGAATTCAAAGAAGCTGGGGGTGGAGTTCCTGGCTGAGACCCGTGAGTATCTGGGGGGGAAAACCTCACTCCATTGTAGTTTGAATTCACAGAAGCTGGGGGTGGAGTTCCTGGCTGAGACCCGTGAGTATCTGGGGGAATAAACCTCACTCCATTGTAGTTTGAATTCACAGAATCTGGGGGTGGAGTTCTTTTCTGAGACCTTTGAGTATCTGGGGGAACAAAACCTCACTGCATTGTAGTTTGAATTCACAGAAACTGGGGGTGGAGTTCCTGGCTGAGACTTGTGAGTATCTGGGGGAAGAAACCTCACTCCATTGTAGTTTGAATTCACAGAAGCTTTGGGTGGAGTTCCTGGCTGAGACCTGTGAGTATCTGGGGGAAAAAACCTCACTCCATTGTAGTTTGAATTCACAGAAGCTGGGGGTGGAGTTCCTGGCTGAGACCTGTGAGTATCTGGGGGAAAAAACCTCACTCCATTGTAGTTTGAATTCACAGAAGCTGGGGGTGGAGTTCCTGGCTGAGACCTGAAAGTATATGGGCGGGGGAACAGCACTCCATAGTAGTTTTAATTCACAGAAGCTGGGGGTGGAGTTCCTGGCTGAGACCTGTGAGTATCTGGGGGAAAAAACCTCACTCCATTGTAGTTTGAATTCACAGAAGCTGGGGGTGGAGTTCTGGCTGAGACCTGAAAGTATATGGGCGGGGGAACAGCACTCCATTGTAGTTTGAATTCACAGAAGCTTTGGGTGGAGTTCCTGGCTGAGACCTGTGAGAATCTGGGGGGGGAAATCCTCACTCCATTGTAGTTTGATTTCACAAAAGCTGGGGGTGGGGTTCCTGGCTGAGACCTGTATCTGGGGGAAAAAATCTCACTCCATTGTAGTTTGAATTCACAGAAGCTGGGGGTGGAGTTCTTGGCTGAGACTTCTGAATATGTGGGGGGGGGAACCGCACTCCATTGTAGTTTGAATTCACAGAAGTTGGGGGTGGAGTTACTGGCTGAGACCTGTGAGTATCTGGGGGAAAAAACCTCACTCCATTGTAGTTTGAATTCACAGAAGCTGGGGGTGGAGTTCCTGGCTTAGACCAGTGAGTATCTGGTGGAAAAAACCTCACTTCATTGTAGTTTGAATTTAAAGAAGCTGGGGGTGGAGTTCATGGCTGAGACCTGTGAGTATCTGGGGGAAAAAACCTCACTCCATTGTAGTTTGAATTCACAGAAGCTGGGGGTGGAGTTCCTGGCTGAGACTTCTGAATATCTGGGGGGGGGGGGGAACCGCACTCCATTGTAGTTTGAATTCACAGAAGTTGGGGGTGGAGTTCCTGGCTGTGACCTGTGAGTATCTGGGGGAAAAAACCTCACTCCATTGTAGTTTCAATTCACAGAAGCTGGGGTTGGAGTTCCTGGCTGAGACCTGTGAGTATCTTGGGGGAAAAACCTCACTCCATTGTAGTTTGAATTCACAGAAGCTGGGGGTGGAGTTCCTGGCTGAGACTTGTATCTGGGGAAAAAACTCACACAATTGTAGTTTGAATTCACAAAAGCTGGGGGTGGGGTTCCTGGCTTAGACCTGTGAGTATCTGGGGAAAAATCCTCACTCCATTGTAGTTTGAATTCACAGAAGCTGGGGGTGGAGTTCCTGGCTGAGTCTTGTGAGTATCTGGGGGGAAAAACCTCACTCCATTGTAGTTTGAATTCACAGAAACTGGGGGTGGAGTTCCTGGCTGAGACCAGTGAGTATCTGGTGGAAAAAACCTCACTTCATTGTAGTTTGAATCCAAAGAAGCTGGGGGTGGAGTTCCTGGCTGAGACCTGTGAGTATATAGGCGGGGGGAACAGCATTCCATTGTAGTTTTAATTCACAGAAGCTGGGGGTGGAGTTCCTGGCTGAGACCTGTGAGTATCTGGGGGGGGGAAATCCTCACTCCATTGTAGTTTGAATTCACAAAAGCTGGGGGTGGGGTTCCTGGCTGAGACCTGTATCTGGGGGAAAAAATCTCACTCCATTGTAGTTTGAATTCACAGAAGCTGGGGGTGGAGTTCCTGGCTGAGACTTCTGAATATCTGGGGGGGGGAACCGCACTCCATTGTAGTTTGAATTCACAGAAGTTGGGGGTGGAGTTCCTGGCTGTGACCTGTGAGTATCTGGGGGAAAAAACCTCAGTCCATTGTAGTTTGAATTCACAGAAGCTGGGGGTGGAATTCCTGGCTGAGACCTGTGAGTATCTGGGGGGAAAAACCTCACTCCATTGTAGTTTGAATTCACAGAAGCTGGGGGTGGAGTTCCTGGCTGAGACCAGTGAGTATCTGGTGGAAAAAACCTCAATTCATTGGAGTTTGAATTCAAAGAAGCTGGGGGTGGATTTCCTGGCTGAGACCTGTGAGTATCTTGGGGAAAAAAACTCACTCCATTGTAGTTTGAATTCACAGAATCTGGGGGTGCAGTTCCTGGCTGAGACCTGTGAGTATCTGGTGGAAAAACCTCACTCCATTGTAGTTTGAATTCAAGGAAGCTGGGGGTGGAGTTCCTTGCTGAGACTTGTGAGTATTTGGGGTGGGGAAATGTCACACAATTGTAGTTTGAATTCACAGGAGCTGGGGGTGGAGTTCCTGGCTGAGACTTGTGAGCATCTGGGGGGGGGGAAACCTCACTCCATTGTAGTTTTAATTCACAGAAGCTGGGGGTGGAGTTCTTGGCTGAGACTTGTGAGTATCTGGGGAAAAAACCTCACTCCATTGTTGTTTTAATACACAGAAGCTGGGGGTGGAATTCCTGGCTGAGACTTGTGAGTATCTGGGGGGGAAACCTCACTCCATTGTAGTTTCAATTCAAAGAAGCTGGGGGTTGAGTTCCTGGCTGAGACCTGTTTGTATCTGGGGGGAAAATCCTCACTCCATTGTAGATTGAATTCACAGAAGCTGGGGGTGGAATTCCTGGCTGAGACTTCTGAGTATCTGGGGGGAAATACCTCACTCCATTGTAGTTTGAATTCAAAGAAGCTGGGGGTGGAGTTCCTGGCTGAGACTTGTGAGAATCTGGGGGAAACAACCTCACTCCATTGTAGTTTTAATTCACAGAAGCTGGGGGTGGGGTTCCTGGCTTAGACCTGTGAGCATCTGGGAGGAGACCTCACTCCATTGTAGTTTTAATTCACAGAAGCTGGGGGTGGAGTTCTTGGCTGAGACTTGTGAGTATCTGGGGAAAAAACCTCACTCCATTGTTGTTTGAATTCACAGAAGCTGGGGGTGGAATTCCTGGCTGAGGCTTCTGAGTATCTGGGGGGAAATACCTCACTCCATTGTAGTTTGAATTCAAAGAAGCTGGGGGTGGAGTTCATGGCTGAGACTTGTGAGAATCTGGGGGAAACAACCTCACTCCATTGTAGTTTTAATTCACAGAAGCTGGGGGTGGTGTTCCTGGCTGAGACTTGTATCTGGGGAAAAAAACTCACACAATTGTAGTTTGAATTCACAAAAGCTGGGGGTGGGGTTCCTGGCTTAGACCTGTGAGTATCTGGGGGAAAATCCTCACTCCATTGTAGTTTGAATTCACAGAAACTGGGGGTGGAGTTCCTGGCTGAGACAAGTGAGTATCTGGTGGAAAAAACCTCACTTCATTGTAGTTTGAATTCAAAGAAGCTGGGGGTGGAGTTCCTGGCTGAGACCTGAAAGTATATGGGCGGGGGGAACAGCACTCCATTGTAGTTTTAATTCACAGAAGCTGGGGGTGGAGTTCCTGGCTGAGACCTGTGAGAATCTGGGGGGGGGAAATCCTCACTCCATTGTAGTTTGATTTCACAAAAGCTGGGGGTGGGGTTCCTGGCTGAGACCTGTATCTGGGGGAAAAAATCTCACTCCATTGTAGTTTGAATTCACAGAAGCTGAGGGTGGAGTTCTTGGCTGAGACTTCTGAATATGTGGGGGGGGAACCGCACTCCATTGTAGTTTGAATTCACAGAAGTTGGGGGTGGAGTTCCTGGCTGAGACCTGTGAGTATCTGGGGGAAAAAACCTCACTCCATTGTAGTTTGAATTCACAGAAGCTGGGGGTGGAGTTCCTGGCTTAGACCAGTGAGTATCTGGTGGAAAAAACCTCACTTCATTGTAGTTTGAATTCACAGAAGTTGGGGGTGGAGTTCCTGGCTGAGACCTGTGAGTATCTGGGGGAAAAAACCGCACTCCATTGTAGTTTGAATTCACAGAAGTTGGGGGTGGAGTTCCTGGCTGAGACCTGTGAGTATCTGGGGGAAAAAACCTCACTCCATTGTAGTTTTAATTCACAGAAGGTGGGGGTGGGGTTCCTGGCTTAGACCTGTGAGCATCTGGGGGGAAACCTCACTCCATTGTAGTTTTAATTCACAGAAGCTGGGGGTGGAGTTCCTGGCTGAGACTTGTGAGTATCTGGGGAAAAAACCTCACTCCATTGTTGTTTGAATTCACAGAAGCTGGGGGTGGAATTCCTGGCTGAGACCTGTGAGTATCTGGGGGGAAAAACCTCACTCCATTGTAGTTTGAATTCACAGAAGCTGGGGGTGGAGTTCCTGGCTGAGACCAGTGAGTATCTGGTGGAAAAAACCTCAATTCATTGGAGTTTGAATACAAAAAAGCTGGGGGTGGATTTCCTGGCTGAGACCTGTGAGTATCTTGGGGAAAAAAACTCACTCCATTGTAGTTTGAATTCACAGAATCTGGGGGTGCAGTTCCTGGCTGAGACCTGTGAGTATCTGGTGGAAAAACCTCACTCCATTGTAGTTTGAATTCAAGGAAGCTGGGGGTGGAGTTCCTTGCTGAGACTTGTGAGTATTTGGGGTGGGGAAATGTCACACAATTGTAGTTTGAATTCACAGGAGCTGGGGGTGGAGTTCCTGGCTGAGACTTGTGAGCATCTGGGGGGGGGGGAAACCTCACTCCATTGTAGTTTTAATTCACAGAAGCTGGGGGTGGAGTTCTTGGCTGAGACTTGTGAGTATCTGGGGAAAAAACCTCACTCCATTGTTGTTTTAATACACAGAAGCTGGGGGTGGAATTCCTGGCTGAGACTTGTGAGTATCTGGGGGGGAAACCTCACTCCATTGTAGTTTCAATTCAAAGAAGCTGGGGGTTGAGTTCCTGGCTGAGACCTGTTTGTATCTGGGGGGAAAATCCTCACTCCATTGTAGATTGAATTCACAGAAGCTGGGGATGGAGTTCCTGGCTGAGACCTGTTTGTATCTTGGAAAAGAACCCTCACTCCATTGTAGTTTGAATTGAAAGAAGCTGGGGGTGGAGTTCCTGGCTGAGACCTGTGAGTATCTTTGGGAAACAACCTCACTCCATTGTAGTTTGAATTCAAAGAAGCTGGGGTGGAGTTCCTGGCTGAGACCTGTGAGTATCTGGGGGACAAAACCTCACTCCATTGTAGTTTGAATTCACAGGAGCTGGAGGTGGAGCTCCTGGCTGAGACTTGTGAGTATCTGGGGGGGAAACCTCACTCCATTGTAGTTTCAATTCACAGAAGCTGGGGGTTGAGTTCCTGGCTGAGACCTGTTTGTATCTGGGGGGAAAAATCTCACTCCATTGTAGTTTGAATTCACAGAAGCTGGGGGTGGAATTCCTGGCTGAGACTTCTGAGTATCTGGGGGGAAATACCTCACTCCATTGTAGTTTGAATTCAAAGAAGCTGGGGGTGGAGTTCCTGGCTGAGACTTGTGAGAATCTGGGGGAAACAACCTCACTCCATTGTAGTTTTAATTCACAGAAGCTGGGGGTGGGGTTCCTGGCTTAGACCTGTGAGCATCTGGGAGGAAACCTCACTCCATTGTAGTTTTAATTCACAGAAGCTGGGGGTGGAGTTCTTGGCTGAGACTTGTGAGTATCTGGGGAAAAAACCTCACTCCATTGTTGTTTGAATTCACAGAAGCTGGGGGTGGAATTCCTGGCTGAGACTTCTGAGTATCTGGGGGGAAATACCTCACTCCATTGTAGTTTGAATTCAAAGAAGCTGGGGGTGGAGTTCATGGCTGAGACTTGTGAGAATCTGGGGGAAACAACCTCACTCCATTGTAGTTTTAATTCACAGAAGCTGGGGGTGGTGTTCCTGGCTGAGACTTGTATCTGGGGAAAAAAACTCACACAATTGTAGTTTGAATTCACAAAAGCTGGGGGTGGGGTTCCTGGCTTAGACCTGTGAGTATCTGGGGGAAAATCCTCACTCCATTGTAGTTTGAATTCACAGAAACTGGGGGTGGAGTTCCTGGCTGAGACAAGTGAGTATCTGGTGGAAAAAACCTCACTTCATTGTAGTTTGAATTCAAAGAAGCTGGGGGTGGAGTTCCTGGCTGAGACCTGAAAGTATATGGGCGGGGGGAACAGCACTCCATTGTAGTTTTAATTCACAGAAGCTGGGGGTGGAGTTCCTGGCTGAGACCTGTGAGAATCTGGGGGGGGAAATCCTCACTCCATTGTAGTTTGATTTCACAAAAGCTGGGGGTGGGGTTCCTGGCTGAGACCTGTATCTGGGGGAAAAAATCTCACTCCATTGTAGTTTGAATTCACAGAAGCTGAGGGTGGAGTTCTTGGCTGAGACTTCTGAATATGTGGGGGGGGAACCGCACTCCATTGTAGTTTGAATTCACAGAAGTTGGGGGTGGAGTTCCTGGCTGAGACCTGTGAGTATCTGGGGGAAAAAACCTCACTCCATTGTAGTTTGAATTCACAGAAGCTGGGGGTGGAGTTCCTGGCTTAGACCAGTGAGTATCTGGTGGAAAAAACCTCACTTCATTGTAGTTTGAATTCACAGAAGTTGGGGGTGGAGTTCCTGGCTGAGACCTGTGAGTATCTGGGGGAAAAAACCGCACTCCATTGTAGTTTGAATTCACAGAAGTTGGGGGTGGAGTTCCTGGCTGAGACCTGTGAGTATCTGGGGGAAAAAACCTCACTCCATTGTAGTTTTAATTCACAGAAGGTGGGGGTGGGGTTCCTGGCTTAGACCTGTGAGCATCTGGGGGGAAACCTCACTCCATTGTAGTTTTAATTCACAGAAGCTGGGGGTGGAGTTCCTGGCTGAGACTTGTGAGTATCTGGGGAAAAAACCTCACTCCATTGTTGTTTGAATTCACAGAAGCTGGGGGTGGAATTCCTGGCTGAGACTTCTGAGTATCTGGGGGGAAATACCTCACTCCATTGTAGTTTGAATTCAAAGAAGCTGGGGGTGGAGTTCATGGCTGAGACTTGTGAGAATCTGGGGAAAACAACCTCACTCCATTGTAGTTTTAATTCACAGAAGCTGGGGGTGGTGTTCCTGGCTGAGACTTGTATCTGGGGAAAAAAACTCACACAATTGTAGTTTGAATTCACAAAAGCTGGGGGTGGGGTTCCTGGCTTAGACCTGTGAGTATCTGGGGGAAAATCCTCACTCCATTGTAGTTTGAATTCACAGAAACTGGGGGTGGAGTTCCTGGCTGAGACAAGTGAGTATCTGGTGGAAAAAACCTCACTTCATTGTAGTTTGAATTCAAAGAAGCTGGGGGTGGAGTTCCTGGCTGACACCTGAAAGTATATGGGCGGGGGGAACAGCACTCCATTGTAGTTTTAATTCACAGAAGCTGGGGGTGGAGTTCCTGGCTGAGACCTGTGAGAATCTGGGGGGGAAATCCTCACTCCATTGTAGTTTGATTTCAGAAAAGCTGGGGGTGGGGTTCCTGGCTGAGACCTGTATCTGGGGGAAAAAATCTCACTCCATTGTAGTTTGAATTCACAGAAGCTGGGGGTGGAGTTCTTGGCTGAGACTTCTGAATATGTGGGGGGGGGAACCGCACTCCATTGTAGTTTGAATTCACAGAAGCTGGGGGTGGAGTTCCTGGCTTAGACCAGTGAGTATCTGGTGGAAAAAACCTCACTTCATTGTAGTTTGAATTTAAAGAAGCTGGGGGTGGAGTTCCTGGCTGAGACCTGTGAGTATCTGGGGGAAAAAACCTCACTCCATTGTAGTTTGAATTCACAGAAGCTGGGGGTGGAGTTCCTGGCTGAGACCTGTGAGTATCTGGGGGAAAAAACCTCACTCCATTGTAGTTTGAATTCACAGAAGCTGGGGGTGGAGTTCCTGGCTGAGACCTGTGAGTATCTGGGGGAAAAAACCTCACTCCATTGTAGTTTGAATTCACAGAAGCTGGGGGTGGAGTTCCTGGCTGAGACCTGAAAGTATATGGGCGGGGGGAACAGCACTCCATTGTAGTTTTAATTCACAGAAGCTGGGGGTGGAGTTCCTGGCTGAGACATGTGAGAATCTGGGGGGGAAAATCCTCACTCCATTGTAGTTTGATTTCACAAAAGCTGGGGGTGGGGTTCCTGGCTGAGACCTGTATCTGGGGGAAAAAATCTCACTCCATTGTAGTTTGAATTCACAGAAGCTGGGGGTGGAGTTCTTGGCTGAGACTTCTGAATATGTGGGGGGGGACCGCACTCCATTGTAGTTTGAATTCACAGAAGTTGTGGGTGGAGTTCCTGGCTGAGACCTGTGAGTATCTGGGGGAAAAAACCTCACTCCATTGTAGTTTGAATTCACAGAAGCTGGGGGTGGAGTTCCTGGCTTAGACCAGTGAGTATCTGGTGGAAAAAACCTCACTTCATTGTAGTTTGAATTTAAAGAAGCTGGGGGTGGAGTTCCTGGCTGAGACCTGTGAGTATCTGGGGGAAAAAACCTCACTCCGTTGTAGTTTGAATTCACAGAAGCTGGGGGTGCAGTTCCTGGCTGAGACCTGTGAGTATCTGGGGGAAAAAACCTCACTCCATTGTAGTTTGAATTCACAGAAGCTGGGGGTGGAGTTCCTGGCTGAGACCTGTGAGTATCTGGGGGGGGGGACCGCACTCCAGTGTAGTTTGAATTCACAGAAGCTGGGGGTGGAGTTCCTTGCTGAGACCTGTGAGTATCTGGGGTGGGGAAATGTCACACAATTGTAGTTTGAATTCACAGGAGCTGGGGGTGGAGCTCCTGGCTTAGACCTGTGAGCATCTGGGGGGAAACCTCACTCCATTGTAGTTTTAATTCACAGAAGCTGGGGGTGGAGTTCCTGGCTGAGACTTGTGAGTATCTGGGGAAAAAACCTCACTCCATTGTTGTTTGAATTCACAGAAGCTGGGGGTGGAATTCCTGGCTGAGACTTCTGAGTATCTGGGGGGAAATACCTCACTCCATTGTAGTTTGAATTCAAAGAAGCTGGGGGTGGAGTTCATGGCTGAGACTTGTGAGAATCTGGGGAAAACAACCTCACTCCATTGTAGTTTTAATTCACAGAAGCTGGGGGTGGTGTTCCTGGCTGAGACTTGTATCTGGGGAAAAAAACTCACACAATTGTAGTTTGAATTCACAAAAGCTGGGGGTGGGGTTCCTGGCTTAGACCTGTGAGTATCTGGGGGAAAATCCTCACTCCATTGTAGTTTGAATTCACAGAAACTGGGGGTGGAGTTCCTGGCTGAGACAAGTGAGTATCTGGTGGAAAAAACCTCACTTCATTGTAGTTTGAATTCAAAGAAGCTGGGGGTGGAGTTCCTGGCTGACACCTGAAAGTATATGGGCGGGGGGAACAGCACTCCATTGTAGTTTTAATTCACAGAAGCTGGGGGTGGAGTTCCTGGCTGAGACCTGTGAGAATCTGGGGGGGAAATCCTCACTCCATTGTAGTTTGATTTCAGAAAAGCTGGGGGTGGGGTTCCTGGCTGAGACCTGTATCTGGGGGAAAAAATCTCACTCCATTGTAGTTTGAATTCACAGAAGCTGGGGGTGGAGTTCTTGGCTGAGACTTCTGAATATGTGGGGGGGGGAACCGCACTCCATTGTAGTTTGAATTCACAGAAGCTGGGGGTGGAGTTCCTGGCTTAGACCAGTGAGTATCTGGTGGAAAAAACCTCACTTCATTGTAGTTTGAATTTAAAGAAGCTGGGGGTGGAGTTCCTGGCTGAGACCTGTGAGTATCTGGGGGAAAAAACCTCACTCCATTGTAGTTTGAATTCACAGAAGCTGGGGGTGGAGTTCCTGGCTGAGACCTGTGAGTATCTGGGGGAAAAAACCTCACTCCATTGTAGTTTGAATTCACAGAAGCTGGGGGTGGAGTTCCTGGCTGAGACCTGTGAGTATCTGGGGGAAAAAACCTCACTCCATTGTAGTTTGAATTCACAGAAGCTGGGGGTGGAGTTCCTGGCTGAGACCTGAAAGTATATGGGCGGGGGGAACAGCACTCCATTGTAGTTTTAATTCACAGAAGCTGGGGGTGGAGTTCCTGGCTGAGACATGTGAGAATCTGGGGGGGAAAATCCTCACTCCATTGTAGTTTGATTTCACAAAAGCTGGGGGTGGGGTTCCTGGCTGAGACCTGTATCTGGGGGAAAAAATCTCACTCCATTGTAGTTTGAATTCACAGAAGCTGGGGGTGGAGTTCTTGGCTGAGACTTCTGAATATGTGGGGGGGGACCGCACTCCATTGTAGTTTGAATTCACAGAAGTTGTGGGTGGAGTTCCTGGCTGAGACCTGTGAGTATCTGGGGGAAAAAACCTCACTCCATTGTAGTTTGAATTCACAGAAGCTGGGGGTGGAGTTCCTGGCTTAGACCAGTGAGTATCTGGTGGAAAAAACCTCACTTCATTGTAGTTTGAATTTAAAGAAGCTGGGGGTGGAGTTCCTGGCTGAGACCTGTGAGTATCTGGGGGAAAAAACCTCACTCCGTTGTAGTTTGAATTCACAGAAGCTGGGGGTGCAGTTCCTGGCTGAGACCTGTGAGTATCTGGGGGAAAAAACCTCACTCCATTGTAGTTTGAATTCACAGAAGCTGGGGGTGGAGTTCCTGGCTGAGACCTGTGAGTATCTGGGGGGGGGACCGCACTCCAGTGTAGTTTGAATTCACAGAAGCTGGGGGTGGAGTTCCTTGCTGAGACCTGTGAGTATCTGGGGTGGGGAAATGTCACACAATTGTAGTTTGAATTCACAGGAGCTGGGGGTGGAGCTCCTGGCTGAGACCTGGGAGTATCTGGGGAAAAAACCTCACTCCATTGTTGTTTTAATTCACAGAAGCTGGGGGTGGAATTCCTGGCTGAGACTTCTGAGTATCTGGGGGGAAATACCTCACTCCATTGTAGCTTGAATTCAAAGAAGCTGGGGGTGGAGTTCCTGGCTGAGACTTGTGAGAATCTGGGGGAAACAACCTCACTCCATTGTAGTTTTAATTCACAGAAGCTGGGGGTGGGGTTCCTGGCTTAGACCTGTGAGTATCTGGGGGAAAAAACCTCACTCCATTGTAGTTTGAATTCACAGAAGCTGGGGGTGGTGTTCCTGGCTGAGACTTGTATAAGGGAAAAAAACTCACACAATTGTAGTTTGAATTCACAAAAGCTGGGAGTGGGGTTCCTGGCTTAGACCTGTGAGTATCTGGGGGGAAATCCTCACTCCATTGTAGTTTGAATTCACAGAAGCTGGGGGTGGAATTCCTGGCTGAGACCTCTGAGTATCCTGGGGGGAAATCCTCACTCCATTGTAGTTTCAATTCACAGAAGCTGGGGGTGGCGTTTCTGTCTGAGACCTGTTGAGTATCTGGGGGGAAAAAACCTCACTCCATTGTAGTTTGAATTCACAGAAGCTGAGGGTGGAGTTCCTGGCTGAGACTTGTGAGTATCTGGGGGAAAAAACCTCACTCCATTGTAGTTTGAATTCACAGAAGCTGGGGGTGGAGTTCCTGGCTGAGACCTGTGAGTACCTAGGGAAAAAAACCTCACTCCATTGTAGTTTGAATTCACAGAAGCTGGGGGTGGAGTTCCTGGCTGAGACTTGTTAGTATCTGGGGGGAAATCCTCACTCCATTGTAGTTTGAATTCACAGAAGCTGGGGGTGGAATTCCTGGCTGAGACCTCTGAGTATCTGGGGGGAAATCCTCACTCCATTGTAGTTTCAATTCACAGAAGCTGGGGGTGGCGTTTCTGTCTGAGACCTGTTGAGTATCTGGGGGGAAATCCTCACTCCATTGTAGTTTGAATTCACAGAAGCTGGGGGTGGAATTCCTGGCTGAGACCTCTGAGTATCTGGGGGGAAATCCTCACTCCATTGTAGATTGAATTCACAGAAGCTGGGGGTGGCGTTTCTGGCTGAGACCTGTTGAGTATCTGGGGGAAAAAACTCACTCCACTGTAGTTTGAATTCAAGGAAGCTGGGGGTGGAGTTCCTGGCTGAGACCTTTGAGTATCTGGGGGAAACAACGTCACTCCATTGTAGTATTAATTCACAGAAGCTGGGGGTGGAGTTCCTGGCTGAGACTTGTGAGCATCTGGGGGAAAAACCACACTCCATTGTAGTTTGAATTCACAGAAGCTGGGGGTGGAGTTCCTGCCTGAGACTTGTGAGTATGTGGGGGGGAAACCTCACTCCATAGTAGTTTGAATTCACAGAAGCTGGGGGTGGAGTTCCTGGCTGAGACCTGTTTGTATCTGGGGAAAGAACCCTCACTCCATTGTAGTTTGAATTCACAGAAGCTGGGGGTGGAGTTCCTGGCTGATACCTGTTTGTATCTTGGGAAAGAACCCTCACTCCATTGTAGTTTGAATTGAAAGAAGCTGGGGGTGGAGTTCCTGGCTGAGACCTGTGAGTATCTGGGGGAAACACCCTCCCTCCATGGTAGTTTGAATTCACAGAAGCTGGGGGTGGAGTTTCTGGCTTAGAACTGTGAGTATCTGGGGGAACAACCTCACTCCATTGTAGTTTGAATTCACAGAAGCTTGGGGTGGAGTTCCTGGCTGAGACTTGTGAGTATCTGGGGGAAAAAACCTCACTCCATTGTAGTTTGAATTCAAGGAAGCCGGGGGTGGAGTTCCTGGCTGAGACCTGTTTGTATCTGGGGAAAGAAACCTCACTCCATTGGAGTTTGAATTGAAAGAAGCTGGGGGTGGAGTTCCTGGCTGAGACCTGTGAGTATCTGCGGGAAAAACCTCACTCCATTGGAGTTTGAATTCACAGAAGCCGGGGGTGGAGTTCCTGGCTGAGACCAGTGAGTATCTGGTCGAAAAAACCTCACTTCATTGTAGTTTGAATTCAAAGAGGCTGGGGGTGGAGTTCCTGGCTGAGACCTGTGAGTATATGGGGGGGAACTGCACTCCATTGAAGTTTGAATTCACAGAAGCCGGGGGTGGAGTTCCTGGCTGAGACCTGTTGCTATCTGGGGTAAAAACCTCACTCCGTTGTAGTTTGAATTCACAGGAGCTGGAGGTGGAGTTCCTGGCTGAGACCTGTGAGTTTCTGGGGGAAAAAAACTCACTCCACTGTAGTTTGAATTCAAGGAAGCTGGGGGTGGAGTTCCTGGCTGAGACCTTTGAGTATCTGGGGGAAAAACCTCACTCCATTGTAGTTTGAATTCAAAGAAGCTGGGGGTGGAGTTCCTGGCTGAGACTTGTGAGAATCTGGGGGAAACAACGTCACTCCATTGTAGTATTAATTCACAGAAGCTGGGGGTGGAGTTCCTGGCTGAGACTTGTGAGCATCTGGGGGAAAAACCACACTCCATTGTAGTTTGAATTCACAGAAGCTGGGGGTGGAGTTCCTGGCTGAGACTTGTGAGTATGTGGGGGGGAAACCTCACTCCATAGTAGTTTGAATTCACAGAAGCTGGGGGTGGAGTTCCTGGCTGAGACCTGTTTCTATCTGGGGAAAGAACCCTCACTCCATTGTAGTTTAAATTGAAATAAGCTGGGGGTGGAGTTCCTGGCTGAGACCTGTTTGTATCTTGGGAAAGAACCCTCACTCCATTGTAGTTTGAATTCACAGAAGCTGGGGGTGGAGTTCCTGGCTTAGACCTGTGAGTATCTGGGGGAAAAACCTCACTCCATTGTAGTTTGAATTCACAGAAGCCGGGGGTGGAGTTCCTGGCTGAGACCTATTTGTATCTCGGGAAAGAAACCTCACTCCATTGTAGTTTGAATTGAAAGAAGCTGGGGGTGGAGTTCCTGGTTGAGACCTGTGAGTATCTGGGGGAAACAACCTCACTCCATAGTAGTTTGAATTCACAGAGGCTGGGGGTGGAGTTCCTGGCTTAGACCTGTTAGTATCTGGGGGGGAAATCCTCACTCCATTGTAATTTGAATTCACAGGAGTTGGGGGTGGAGTTCCTGGCTGAGACTTCTGAATATCTGGGGGGGGGGAACCGCACACCAGTGTAGTTTGAATTCACAGAAGTTGGGGGGTGGAGTTCCTGGCTGAGACCTGTGAGTATCTGGGGGAAAAAACCTCACTCCATTGTAGTTTGAATTCACAGAAGCTGGGGGTGGGGTTCCTGGCTGATACCTGTGAGTATCTGGGGGAACAAACCTCACTGCATTGTAGTTTGAATTCACAGAAGCTGGGGGTGGAGTTCCTGGCTGAGACCTGTGAGTATCTGGGGAAACAAAGCTCAATCCGTTGTAATTAGAATTCACAGAAGCTTGGGGTGGAGTTCCTGGCTGAGACCTGTGAGTATCTGGGGGAAAAAACCTCACTCCATTGTAGTTTGAATTCACAGAAGCTGGGGGTGAAGTTCCTGGCTGAGACCTGTGAGTATCTGGGGGAAGAAACCTCACTCCATTGTAGTTTGAATTCACAGAAGCTGTGGGTGGAGTTTCTGGCTGAGACCTGTGAGTATCTGGGAGAAGAAAACCTCACTGCATTGTAGTTTCAATTCACAGAAGCTGGGGATGGAGTTCCTGGCTGAGACTTGTGAGTATCTGGTGGGGGAAAACCTCACACAATTATAGTTTTAATTCACAGAAGCTGGGGGTGGAGTTCCTGGCTGAGACCTGTGAGTACCTAGGGAAAAAACATCACTCCATTGTAGTTTGAATTCACAGAAGCTGGGGGTGGAGTTCCTGGCTGAGACTTGTGAGTATCTGGGGGGAAATCCTCACTCCATTGTAGTTTGAATTCACAGAAGCTGGGGGTGGAATTCCTGGCTGAGACCTCTGAGTATCTGGGGGGAAATCCTCACTCCATTGTAGTTTGAATTCACAGAAGCTGGGGGTGGCGTTCCGGGCTGAGACTTGTGAGTATCTGGGGGGGGGGAAACCTCACACAATTATAGTTTTAATTCACAGAAGCTGGGGGTGGAGTTCCTGGCTGAGACCTGTGAGTATCTAGGGAAAAAAACCTCACTCCATTGTAGTTTGAATTCACAGAAGCTGGGGGTGGGGTTCCTGGCTTAGACCTGTGAGTATCTGGGGGGAAATCCTCACTCCATTGTAGTTTGAATTCACAGAAGCTGGGGGTGGAATTCCTGGCTGAGACCTCTGAGTATCTGGGGGGAAATCCTCACTCCATTGTAGATTGAATTCACAGAAGCTGGGGGTGGCGTTTCTGGCTGAGACCTGTTGAGTATCTGGGGGAAAAAAACTCACTCCACTGTAGTTTGAATTCAAGGAAGCTGGGGGGGGGAGTTCCTGGCTGAGACCTTTGAGTATCTGGGGGAAAAACCTCACTCCATTGTAGTTTGAATTCTAAGAAGCTGGGGGTGGAGTTCCTGGCTGAGACTTGTGAGAATCTGGGGGAAACAACGTCACTCCATTGTAGTATTAATTCACAGAAGCTGGGGGTGGAGGTCCTGGCTGAGACTTGTGAGCATCTGGGGGAAAAACCACACTCCATTGTAGTTTGAATTCACAGAAGCTGGGGGTGGAGTTCCTGGCTGAGACTTGTGAGTATGTGGGGGGGAAACCTCACTCCATAGTAGTTTGAATTCACAGAAGCTGGGGGTGGAGTTCGTGGCTGAGACCTGTTTGTATCTGGGCAAAGAACCCTCACTCCATTGTAGTTTAAATTGAAATAAGCTGGGGGTGGAGTTCCTGGCTGAGACCTGTGAGTATCTGGGGGAAACAAACTCACTCCATTGTAGTTTGAATTCACAGAAGCTGGGGGTGGAGTTCCTGGCTGAGACTTGTGAGTATCTGGGGGGGAAAACCTCACTCCATTGTAGTTTGAATTCACAGAAGCCGGCGGTGGAGTTCCTGGCTGAGACCTGTTGGTATCTGGGGGAAAAAACATCACTCCATTGTAGTTTGAATTCACAGGAGCTGGAGGTGGAGTTCCTGGCTGAGACTTGTGAGTATCTGGGGGGGAAACCTCACTCCATTGTAGTTTGAATTTACAGAAGCTGGGGGTGGAGTTCCTGGCTGAGACCTGTTTGTATCTTGGGAAAGAACCCTCACTCCATTGTAGTTTGAATTGAAAGAAGCTGGGGGTGGAGTTCCTGGCTGAGACCTGTGAGTATCTGCGGGAAACAACCTCACTCCATAGTAGTTTGAATTCACAGAAGCTGGGGGTGGAGTTCCTGGCTTAGATCTGTGAGTATCTGGGGGAACAACCTCACTCAATTGTAGTTTGAATTCACAGAAGCTGGGGGTGGAGTTCCTGGCTGAGACTTGTGAGTATCGGGGGGGGGGGGGAAACCTCACACAATTATAGTTTTAATTCACAGAAGCTGGGGGTGGAGTTCCTGGCTGAGACCTGTGAGTATCTAGGGAAAAAAACCTCACTCCATTGTAGTTTGAATTCACAGAAGCTGGGGGTGGAGTTCCTGGCTGAGACCTGTGAGTACCTAGGGAAAAAAACCTCACTCCATTGTAGTTTGAATTCACAGAAGCTGGGGGTGGAGTTCCTGGCTGAGACTTGTTAGTATCTGGGGGGAAATCCTCACTCCATTGTAGTTTGAATTCACAGAAGCTGGGGGTGGAATTCCTGGCTGAGACCTCTGAGTATCTGGGGGGAAATCCTCACTCCATTGTAGTATTAATTCACAGAAGCTGGGGGTGGAGTTCCTGGCTGAGACTTGTGAGCATCTGGGGGAAAAACCACACTCCATTGTAGTTTGAATTCACAGAAGCTGGGGGTGGAGTTCCTGGCTGAGACTTGTGAGTATGTGGGGGGGAAACCTCACTCCATAGTAGTTTGAATTCACAGAAGCTGGGGGTGGAGTTCCTGGCTGAGACTTGTGAGTATCTGGGGGAAAAAACCTCACTCCATTGTAGTTTGAATTCACAGAAGCTGGGGGTGGAGTTCCTGGCTGAGACCTGTGAGTACCTAGGGAAAAAAACCTCACTCCATTGTAGTTTGAATTCACAGAAGCTGGGGGTGGAGTTCCTGGCTGAGACTTGTTAGTATCTGGGGGGAAATCCTCACTCCATTGTAGTTTGAATTCACAGAAGCTGGGGGTGGAATTCCTGGCTGAGACCTCTGAGTATCTGGGGGGAAATCCTCACTCCATTGTAGTTTCAATTCACAGAAGCTGGGGGTGGCGTTTCTGTCTGAGACCTGTTGAGTATCTGGGGGGAAATCCTCACTCCATTGTAGTTTGAATTCACAGAAGCTGGGGGTGGAATTCCTGGCTGAGACCTCTGAGTATCTGGGGGGAAATCCTCACTCCATTGTAGATTGAATTCACAGAAGCTGGGGGTGGCGTTTCTGGCTGAGACCTGTTGAGTATCTGGGGGAAAAAAAACTCACTCCACTGTAGTTTGAATTCAAGGAAGCTGGGGGTGGAGTTCCTGGCTGAGACCTTTGAGTATCTGGGGGAAACAACGTCACTCCATTGTAGTATTAATTCACAGAAGCTGGGGGTGGAGGTCCTGGCTGAGACTTGTGAGCATCTGGGGGAAAAACCACACTCCATTGTAGTTTGAATTCACAGAAGCTGGGGGTGGAGTTCCTGGCTGAGACTTGTGAGTATGTGGGGGGGAAACCTCACTCCATAGTAGTTTGAATTCACAGAAGCTGGGGGTGGAGTTCGTGGCTGAGACCTGTTTGTATCTGGGGAAAGAACCCTCACTCCATTGTAGTTTAAATTGAAATAAGCTGGGGGTGGAGTTCCTGGCTGAGACCTGTGAGTATCTGGGGGAAACAAACTCACTCCATTGTAGTTTGAATTCACAGAAGCTGGGGGTGGAGTTCCTGGCTGAGACTTGTGAGTATCTGGGGGGGAAAACCTCACTCCATTGTAGTTTGAATTCACAGAAGCCGGCGGTGGAGTTCCTGGCTGAGACCTGTTGGTATCTGGGGGAAAAAACATCACTCCATTGTAGTTTGAATTCACAGGAGCTGGAGGTGGAGTTCCTGGCTGAGACTTGTGAGTATCTGGGGGGGAAACCTCACTCCATTGTAGTTTGAATTTACAGAAGCTGGGGGTGGAGTTCCTGGCTGAGACCTGTTTGTATCTTGGGAAAGAACCCTCACTCCATTGTAGTTTGAATTGAAAGAAGCTGGGGGTGGAGTTCCTGGCTGAGACCTGTGAGTATCTGCGGGAAACAACCTCACTCCATAGTAGTTTGAATTCACAGAAGCTGGGGGTGGAGTTCCTGGCTTAGATCTGTGAGTATCTGGGGGAACAACCTCACTCAATTGTAGTTTGAATTCACAGAAGCTGGGGGTGGAGTTCCTGGCTGAGACTTGTGAGTATCGGGGGGGGGGAAACCTCACACAATTATAGTTTTAATTCACAGAAGCTGGGGGTGGAGTTCCTGGCTGAGACCTGTGAGTATCTAGGGAAAAAAACCTCACTCCATTGTAGTTTGAATTCACAGAAGCTGGGGGTGGAGTTCCTGGCTGAGACCTGTGAGTACCTAGGGAAAAAAACCTCACTCCATTGTAGTTTGAATTCACAGAAGCTGGGGGTGGAGTTCCTGGCTGAGACTTGTGAGTATCTGGGGGAAAAAACCTCACTCCATTGTAGTTTGAATTCACAGAAGCTGGGGGTGGAGTTCCTGGCTGAGACCTGTGAGTACCTAGGGAAAAAAACCTCACTCCATTGTAGTTTGAATTCACAGAAGCTGGGGGTGGAGTTCCTGGCTGAGACTTGTTAGTATCTGGGGGGAAATCCTCACTCCATTGTAGTTTGAATTCACAGAAGCTGGGGGTGGAATTCCTGGCTGAGACCTCTGAGTATCTGGGGGGAAATCCTCACTCCATTGTAGTTTCAATTCACAGAAGCTGGGGGTGGCGTTTCTGTCTGAGACCTGTTGAGTATCTGGGGGGAAATCCTCACTCCATTGTAGTTTGAATTCACAGAAGCTGGGGGTGGAATTCCTGGCTGAGACCTCTGAGTATCTGGGGGGAAATCCTCACTCCATTGTAGATTGAATTCACAGAAGCTGGGGGTGGCGTTTCTGGCTGAGACCTGTTGAGTATCTGGGGGAAAAAAACTCACTCCACTGTAGTTTGAATTCAAGGAAGCTGGGGGTGGAGTTCCTGGCTGAGACCTTTGAGTATCTGGGGGAAACAACGTCACTCCATTGTAGTATTAATTCACAGAAGCTGGGGGTGGAGTTCCTGGCTGAGACTTGTGAGCATCTGGGGGAAAAACCACACTCCATTGTAGTTTGAATTCACAGAAGCTGGGGGTGGAGTTCCTGCCTGAGACTTGTGAGTATGTGGGGGGGAAACCTCACTCCATAGTAGTTTGAATTCACAGAAGCTGGGGGTGGAGTTCCTGGCTGAGACCTGTTTGTATCTGGGGAAAGAACCCTCACTCCATTGTAGTTTGAATTCACAGAAGCTGGGGGTGGAGTTCCTGGCTGATACCTGTTTGTATCTTGGGAAAGAACCCTCACTCCATTGTAGTTTGAATTCACAGAGGCTGGGGGTGGGGTTCCTGGCTTAGACCTGTGAGTATCTGGGGGGAAATCCTCACTCCATTGTAGTTTGAATTCACAGAAGCTGGGGGTGGAATTCCTGGCTGAGACCTCTGAGTATCTGGGGGGAAATCCTCACTCCATTGTAGATTGAATTCACAGAAGCTGGGGGTGGCGTTTCTGGCTGAGACCTGTTGAGTATCTGGGGGAAAAAAACTCACTCCACTGTAGTTTGAATTCAAGGAAGCTGGGGGTGGAGTTCCTGGCTGAGACCTTTGAGTATCTGGGGGAAAAACCTCACTCCATTGTAGTTTGAATTCTAAGAAGCTGGGGGTGGAGTTCCTGGCTGAGACTTGTGAGAATCTGGGGGAAACAACGTCACTCCATTGTAGTATTAATTCACAGAAGCTGGGGGTGGAGGTCCTGGCTGAGACTTGTGAGCATCTGGGGGAAAAACCACACTCCATTGTAGTTTGAATTCACAGAAGCTGGGGGTGGAGTTCCTGGCTGAGACTTGTGAGTATGTGGGGGGGAAACCTCACTCCATAGTAGTTTGAATTCACAGAAGCTGGGGGTGGAGTTCGTGGCTGAGACCTGTTTGTATCTGGGGAAAGAACCCTCACTCCATTGTAGTTTAAATTGAAATAAGCTGGGGGTGGAGTTCCTGGCTGAGACCTGTGAGTATCTGGGGGAAACAAACTCACTCCATTGTAGTTTGAATTCACAGAAGCTGGGGGTGGAGTTCCTGGCTGAGACTTGTGAGTATGTGGGGGGGAAAACCTCACTCCATTGTAGTTTGAATTCACAGAAGCCGGCGGTGGAGTTCCTGGCTGAGACCTGTTGGTATCTGGGGGAAAAAACATCACTCCATTGTAGTTTGAATTCACAGGAGCTGGAGGTGGAGTTCCTGGCTGAGACTTGTGAGTATCTGGGGGGGAAACCTCACTCCATTGTAGTTTGAATTTACAGAAGCTGGGGGTGGAGTTCCTGGCTGAGACCTGTTTGTATCTTGGGAAAGAACCCTCACTCCATTGTAGTTTGAATTGAAAGAAGCTGGGGGTGGAGTTCCTGGCTGAGACCTGTGAGTATCTGCGGGAAACAACCTCACTCCATAGTAGTTTGAATTCACAGAAGCTGGGGGTGGAGTTCCTGGCTTAGATCTGTGAGTATCTGGGGGAACAACCTCACTCAATTGTAGTTTGAATTCACAGAAGCTGGGGGTGGAGTTCCTGGCTGAGACTTGTGAGTATCGGGGGGGGGGAAACCTCACACAATTATAGTTTTAATTCACAGAAGCTGGGGGTGGAGTTCCTGGCTGAGACCTGTGAGTATCTAGGGAAAAAAACCTCACTCCATTGTAGTTTGAATTCACAGAAGCTGGGGGTGGAGTTCCTGGCTGAGACCTGTGAGTACCTAGGGAAAAAAACCTCACTCCATTGTAGTTTGAATTCACAGAAGCTGGGGGTGGAGTTCCTGGCTGAGACTTGTTAGTATCTGGGGGGAAATCCTCACTCCATTGTAGTTTGAATTCACAGAAGCTGGGGGTGGAATTCCTGGCTGAGACCTCTGAGTATCTGGGGGGAAATCCTCACTCCATTGTAGTATTAATTCACAGAAGCTGGGGGTGGAGTTCCTGGCTGAGACTTGTGAGCATCTGGGGGAAAAACCACACTCCATTGTAGTTTGAATTCACAGAAGCTGGGGGTGGAGTTCCTGGCTGAGACTTGTGAGTATGTGGGGGGGAAACCTCACTCCATAGTAGTTTGAATTCACAGAAGCTGGGGGTGGAGTTCCTGGCTGAGACTTGTGAGTATCTGGGGGAAAAAACCTCACTCCATTGTAGTTTGAATTCACAGAAGCTGGGGGTGGAGTTCCTGGCTGAGACCTGTGAGTACCTAGGGAAAAAAACCTCACTCCATTGTAGTTTGAATTCACAGAAGCTGGGGGTGGAGTTCCTGGCTGAGACTTGTTAGTATCTGGGGGGAAATCCTCACTCCATTGTAGTTTGAATTCACAGAAGTTGGGGGTGGAATTCCTGGCTGAGACCTCTGAGTATCTGGGGGGAAATCCTCACTCCATTGTAGTTTGAATTCACAGAAGCTGGGGGTGGAATTCCTGGCTGAGACCTCTGAGTATCTGGGGGGAAATCCTCACTCCATTGTAGATTGAATTCACAGAAGCTGGGGGTGGCGTTTCTGGCTGAGACCTGTTGAGTATCTGGGGGAAAAAAACTCACTCCACTGTAGTTTGAATTCAAGGAAGCTGGGGGTGGAGTTCCTGGCTGAGACCTTTGAGTATCTGGGGGAAACAACGTCACTCCATTGTAGTATTAATTCACAGAAGCTGGGGGTGGAGTTCCTGGCTGAGACTTGTGAGCATCTGGGGGAAAAACCACACTCCATTGTAGTTTGAATTCACAGAAGCTGGGGGTGGAGTTCCTGCCTGAGACTTGTGAGTATGTGGGGGGGAAACCTCACTCCATAGTAGTTTGAATTCACAGAAGCTGGGGGTGGAGTTCCTGGCTGAGACCTGTTTGTATCTGGGGAAAGAACCCTCACTCCATTGTAGTTTGAATTCACAGAAGCTGGGGGTGGAGTTCCTGGCTGATACCTGTTTGTATCTTGGGAAAGAACCCTCACTCCATTGTAGTTTGAATTGAAAGAAGCTGGGGGTGGAGTTCCTGGCTGAGACCTGTGAGTATCTGGGGGAAACACCCTCCCTCCATGGTAGTTTGAATTCACAGAAGCTGGGGGTGGAGTTTCTGGCTTAGAACTGTGAGTATCTGGGGGAACAACCTCACTCCATTGTAGTTTGAATTCACAGAAGCTTGGGGTGGAGTTCCTGGCTGAGACTTGTGAGTATCTGGGGGAAAAAACCTCACTCCATTGTAGTTTGAATTCAAGGAAGCCGGGGGTGGAGTTCCTGGCTGAGACCTGTTTGTATCTGGGGAAAGAAACCTCACTCCATTGGAGTTTGAATTGAAAGAAGCTGGGGGTGGAGTTCCTGGCTGAGACCTGTGAGTATCTGCGGGAAAAACCTCACTCCATTGGAGTTTGAATTCACAGAAGCCGGGGGTGGAGTTCCTGGCTGAGACCAGTGAGTATCTGGTCGAAAAAACCTCACTTCATTGTAGTTTGAATTCAAAGAAGCTGGGGGTGGAGTTCCTGGCTGAGACTTGTGAGTATATGGGGGGGAACTGCACTCCATTGAAGTTTGAATTCACAGAAGCCGGGGGTGGAGTTCCTGGCTGAGACCTGTTGCTATCTGGGGTAAAAACCTCACTCCGTTGTAGTTTGAATTCACAGGAGCTGGAGGTGGAGTTCCTGGCTGAGACCTGTGAGTTTCTGGGGGAAAAAAACTCACTCCACTGTAGTTTGAACTCAAGGAAGCTGGGGGTGGAGTTCCTGGCTGAGACCTTTGAGTATCTGGGGGAAAAACCTCACTCCATTGTAGTTTGAATTCAAAGAAGCTGGGGGTGGAGTTCCTGGCTGAAACTTGTGAGAATCTGGGGGAAACAACGTCACTCCATTGTAGTATTAATTCACAGAAGCTGGGGGTGGAGTTCCTGGCTGAGACTTGTGAGCATCTGGGGGAAAAACCACACTCCATTGTAGTTTGAATTCACAGAAGCTGGGGGTGGAGTTCCTGGCTGAGACTTGTGAGTATGTGGGGGGGAAACCTCACTCCATAGTAGTTTGAATTCACAGAAGCTGGGGGTGGAGTTCCTGGCTGAGACCTGTTTGTATCTGGGGAAAGAACCCTCACTCCATTGTAGTTTAAATTGAAATAAGCTGGGGGTGGAGTTCCTGGCTGAGACCTGTTTGTATCTTGGGAAAGAACCCTCACTCCATTGTAGTTTGAATTCACAGAAGCTGGGGGTGGAGTTCCTGGCTTAGACCTGTGAGTATCTGGGGGAAAAACCTCACTCCATTGTAGTTTGAATTCACAGAAGCCGGGGGTGGAGTTCCTGGCTGAGACCTATTTGTATCTCGGGAAAGAAACCTCACTCCATTGTAGTTTGAATTGAAAGAAGCTGGGGGTGGAGTTCCTGGCTGAGACCTGTGAGTATCTGGGGGAAACAACCTCACTCCATAGTAGTTTGAATTCACAGAGGCTGGGGGTGGAGTTCCTGGCTTAGACCTGTGAGTATCTGGGGGGGAAATCCTCACTCCATTGTAATTTGAATTCACAGGAGTTGGGGGTGGAGTTCCTGGCTGAGACTTCTGAATATCTGGGGGGGGGGGAACCGCACACCAGTGTAGTTTGAATTCACAGAAGTTGGGGGGTGGAGTTCCTGGCTGAGACCTGTGAGTATCTGGCGGAAAAAACCTCACTCCATTGTAGTTTGAATTCACAGAAGCTGGGGGTGGGGTTCCTGGCTGATACCTGTGAGTATCTGGGGGAACAAACCTCACTGCATTGTAGTTTGAATTCACAGAAGCTGGGGGTGGAGTTCCTGGCTGAGACCTGTGAGTATCTGGGGAAACAAAGCTCAATCCGTTGTAATTAGAATTCACAGAAGCTGGGGGTGGAGTTCCTGGCTGAGACCCGTGAGTATCTGGGGGAAAAAACCTCACTGCATTGTAGTTTGAATTCACAGAAGCTGGGGGTGGAGTTCCTGGCTGAGACTTGTGAGTATCTGGTGGGGGAAAACCTCACACAATTATAGTTTTAATTCACAGAAGCTGGGGGTGGAGTTCCTGGCTGAGACCTGTGAGTACCTAGGGAAAAAAACCTCACTCCATTGTAGTTTGAATTCACAGAAGCTGGGGGTGGAGTTCCTGGCTGAGACTTGTGAGTATCTGGGGGGAAATCCTCACTCCATTGTAGTTTGAATTCACAGAAGCTGGGGGTGGAATTCCTGGCTGAGACCTCTGAGTATCTGGGGGGAAATCCTCACTCCATTGTAGTTTGAATTCACAGAAGCTGGGGGTGGCGTTCCGGGCTGAGACTTGTGAGTACCTGGGGGGGGGGGAAACCTCACACAATTATAGTTTTAATTCACAGAAGCTGGGGGTGGAGTTCCTGGCTGAGACCTGTGAGTATCTAGGGAAAAAAACCTCACTCCATTGTAGTTTGAATTCACAGAAGCTGGGGGTGGGGTTCCTGGCTTAGACCTGTGAGTATCTGGGGGGAAATCCTCACTCCATTGTAGTTTGAATTCACAGAAGCTGGGGGTGGAATTCCTGGCTGAGACCTCTGAGTATCTGGGGGGAAATCCTCACTCCATTGTAGATTGAATTCACAGAAGCTGGGGGTGGCGTTTCTGGCTGAGACCTGTTGAGTATCTGGGGGAAAAAAACTCACTCCACTGTAGTTTGAATTCAAGGAAGCTGGGGGTGGAGTTCCTGGCTGAGACCTTTGAGTATCTGAGGGAAAAACCTCACTCCATTGTAGTTTGAATTCTAAGAAGCTGGGGTGGAGTTCCTGGCTGAGACTTGTGAGAATCTGGGGGAAACAACGTCACTCCATTGTAGTATTAATTCACAGAAGCTGGGGGTGGAGGTCCTGGCTGAGACTTGTGAGCATCTGGGGGAAAAACCACACTCCATTGTAGTTTGAATTCACAGAAGCTGGGGGTGGAGTTCCTGGCTGAGACTTGTGAGTATGTGGGGGGGAAACCTCACTCCATAGTAGTTTGAATTCACAGAAGCTGGGGGTGGAGTTCGTGGCTGAGACCTGTTTGTATCTGGGGAAAGAACCCTCACTCCATTGTAGTTTAAATTGAAATAAGCTGGGGGTGGAGTTCCTGGCTGAGACCTGTGAGTATCTGGGGGAAACAACCTCACTCCATTGTAGTTTGAATTCACAGAAGCTGGGGGTGGAGTTCCTGGCTGAGACTTGTGAGTATCTGGGGGGGAAAACCTCACTCCATTGTAGTTTGAATTCACAGAAGCCGGCGGTGGAGTTCCTGGCTGAGACCTGTTGGTATCTGGGGGAAAAAACATCACTCCATTGTAGTTTGAATTCACAGGAGCTGGAGGTGGAGTTCCTGGCTGAGACTTGTGAGTATCTGGGGGGGAAACCTCACTCCATTGTAGTTTGAATTTACAGAAGCTGGGGGTGGAGTTCCTGGCTGAGACCTGTTTGTATCTTGGGAAAGAACCCTCACTCCATTGTAGTTTGAATTGAAAGAAGCTGGGGGTGGAGTTCCTGGCTGAGACCTGTGAGTATCTGCGGGAAACAACCTCACTCCAAAGTAGTTTGAATTCACAGAAGCTGGGGGTGGAGTTCCTGGCTTAGATCTGTGAGTATCTGGGGGAACAACCTCACTCAATTGTAGTTTGAATTCACAGAAGCTGGGGGTGGAGTTCCTGGCTGAGACTTGTGAGTATCGGGGGGGGGGGGAAACCTCACACAATTATAGTTTTAATTCACAGAAGCTGGGGGTGGAGTTCCTGGCTGAGACCTGTGAGTATCTAGGGAAAAAAACCTCACTCCATTGTAGTTTGAATTCACAGGAGCTGGGGGTGGAGTTCCTGGCTGAGACCTGTGAGTGCCTAGGGAAAAAAACCTCACTCCATTGTAGTTTGAATTCACAGAAGCTGGGGGTGGAGTTCCTGGCTGAGACTTGTTAGTATCTGGGGGGAAATCCTCACTCCATTGTAGTTTGAATTCACAGAAGCTGGGGGTGGAATTCCTGGCTGAGACCTCTGAGTATCTGGGGGGAAATCCTCACTCCATTGTAGTATTAATTCACAGAAGCTGGGGGTGGAGTTCCTGGCTGAGACTTGTGAGCATCTGGGGGAAAAACCACACTCCATTGTAGTTTGAATTCACAGAAGCTGGGGGTGGAGTTCCTGGCTGAGACTTGTGAGTATGTGGGGGGGAAACCTCACTCCATAGTAGTTTGAATTCACAGAAGCTGGGGGTGGAGTTCCTGGCTGAGACCTGTTTGTATCTGGGGAAAGAACCCTCACTCCATTGTAGTTTAAATTGAAATAAGCTGGGGGTGGAGTTCCTGGCTGAGACCTGTGAGTATCTGGGGGAAACAACCTCACTCCATTGTAGTTTGAATTCACAGAAGCTGGGGGTGGAGTTCCTGGCTGAGACTTGTGAGTATCTGGGGGGGGGGAAACCTCACTCCATTGTAGTTTGAATTCACAGAAGCCGGCGGTGGAGTTCCTGGCTGAGACCTGTTGGTATCTGGGGGAAAAACATCACTCCATTGTAGTTTGAATTCACAGGAGCTGGAGGTGGAGTTCCTGGCTGAGACTTGTGAGTATCTGGGGGGGAAACCTCACTCCATTGTAGTTTCAATTCACAGAAGCTGGGGGTTGAGTTCCTGGCTGAGACCTGTTTGTATCTGGGGGAAAAATCCTCACTCCATTGTAGTTTGAATTCACAGAAGCTGGGGGTGGAGTTCCTGGCTGATACCTGTTTGTATCTTGGGAAAGAACCCTCACTCCATTGTAGTTTGAATTGAAAGAAGCTGGGGGTGGAGTTCCTGGCTGAGACCTGTGAGTATCTGGGGGAAACACCCTCCCTCCATAGTAGTTTGAATTCACAGAAGCTGGGGGTGGAGTTTCTGGCTTAGAACTGTGAGTATCTGGGGGAACAACCTCACTCCATTGTAGTTTGAATTCACAGAAGCTTGGGGTGGAGTTCCTGGCTGAGACTTGTGAGTATCTGGGGGAAAAAACCTCACTCCATTGTAGTTTGAATTCAAGGAAGCCGGGGGTGGAGTTCCTGGCTGAGACCTGTTTGTATCTGGGGAAAGAAATCTCACTCCATTGGAGTTTGAATTGAAAGAAGCTGGGGGTGGAGTTCCTGGCTGAGACCTGTGAGTATCTGCGTGAAAAACCTCACTCCATTGTAGTTTGAATTCACAGAAGCCGGGGGTGGAGTTCCTGTCTGAGACCAGTGAGTATCTGGTGGAAAAAACCTCACTTCATTGTAGTTTGAATTCAAAGAAGCTGGGGGTGGAGTTCCTGGCTGAGACCTGTTGCTATCTGGGGTAAAAACCTCACTCCATTGTAGTTTGAATTCACAGGAGCTGGAGGTGGAGTTCCTGGCTGAGACCTGTGAGTATCTGGGGGAAAAAAACTCACTCCACTGTAGTTTGAATTCAAGGAAGCTGGGGGTGGAGTTCCTGGCTGAGACCTTTGAGTATCTGGGGGAAAAACCTCACTCCATTGTAGTTTGAATTCAAAGAAGCTGGGGGTGGAGTTCCTGGCTGAGACTTGTCAGAATCTGGGGGAAACAACGTCACTCCATTGTAGTATTAATTCACAGAAGCTGGGGGTGGAGTTCCTGGCTGAGACTTGTGAGCATCTGGGGGAAAAACCACACTCAATTGTAGTTTGAATTCACAGAAGCTGGGGGTGGAGTTCCTGGCTGAGACTTGTGAGTATGTGGGGGGGAAACCTCACTCCATAGTAGTTTGAATTCACAGAAGCTGGGGGTGGAGTTCCTGGCTGAGACCTGTTTGTATCTGGGGAAAGAACCCTCACTCCATTGTAGTTTAAATTGAAATAAGCTGGGGGTGGAGTTCCTGGCTGAGACCTGTTTGTATCTTGGGAAAGAACCCTCACTCCATTGTAGTTTGAATTGAAAGAAGCTGGGGATGGAGTTCCTGGCTGAGACTTGTGAGTATCTGGGGGAAACAACCTCACTCCATAGTAGTTTGAATTCACAGAAGCTGGGGGTGGAGTTCCTGGCTGAGACCTATTTGTATCTGGGGAAAGAAACCTCACTCCATTGTAGTTTGAATTGAAAGAAGCTGGGGGTGGAGTTCCTGGCTGAGACCTGTGAGTATCTGGGGGAAACAACCTCACTCCATAGTAGTTTGAATTCACAGAAGCTGGGGGTGGAGTTCCTGGCTTAGACCTGTGAGTATCTGGGGGTAAAATCCTCACTCCATTGTAATTTGAATTCACAGAAGTTGGGGGTGGAGTTCCTGGCTGAGACTTGTGAGTATCGGGGGGGGGGGAAACCTCACACAATTATAGTTTTAATTCACAGAAGCTGGGGGTGGAGTTCCTGGCTGAGACCTGTGAGTATCTAGGGAAAAAAACCTCACTCCATTGTAGTTTGAATTCACAGAAGCTGGGGGTGGAGTTCCTGGCTGAGACCTGTGAGTACCTAGGGAAAAAAACCTCACTCCATTGTAGTTTGAATTCACAGAAGCTGGGGGTGGAGTTCCTGGCTGAGACTTGTTAGTATCTGGGGGGAAATCCTCACTCCATTGTAGTTTGAATTCACAGAAGCTGGGGGTGGAATTCCTGGCTGAGACCTCTGAGTATCTGGGGGGAAATCCTCACTCCATTGTAGTATTAATTCACAGAAGCTGGGGGTGGAGTTCCTGGCTGAGACTTGTGAGCATCTGGGGGAAAAAAACTCACTCCACTGTAGTTTGAATTCAAGGAAGCTGGGGGTGGAGTTCCTGGCTGAGACCTTTGAGTATCTGGGGGAAAAACCTCACTCCATTGTAGTTTGAATTCAAAGAAGCTGGGGGTGGAGTTCCTGGCTGAGACTTGTCAGAATCTGGGGGAAACAACGTCACTCCATTGTAGTATTAATTCACAGAAGCTGGGGGTGGAGTTCCTGGCTGAGACTTGTGAGCATCTGGGGGAAAAACCACACTCAATTGTAGTTTGAATTCACAGAAGCTGGGGGTGGAGTTCCTGGCTGAGACTTGTGAGTATGTGGGGGGGAAACCTCACTCCATAGTAGTTTGAATTCACAGAAGCTGGGGGTGGAGTTCCTGGCTGAGACCTGTTTGTATCTGGGGAAAGAACCCTCACTCCATTGTAGTTTAAATTGAAATAAGCTGGGGGTGGAGTTCCTGGCTGAGACCTGTTTGTATCTTGGGAAAGAACCCTCACTCCATTGTAGTTTGAATTGAAAGAAGCTGGGGATGGAGTTCCTGGCTGAGACTTGTGAGTATCTGGGGGAAACAACCTCACTCCATAGTAGTTTGAATTCACAGAAGCTGGGGGTGGAGTTCCTGGCTGAGACCTATTTGTATCTGGGGAAAGAAACCTCACTCCATTGTAGTTTGAATTGAAAGAAGCTGGGGGTGGAGTTCCTGGCTGAGACCTGTGAGTATCTGGGGGAAACAACCTCACTCCATAGTAGTTTGAATTCACAGAAGCTGGGGGTGGAGTTCCTGGCTTAGACCTGTGAGTATCTGGGGGTAAAATCCTCACTCCATTGTAATTTGAATTCACAGAAGTTGGGGGTGGAGTTCCTGGCTGAGACTTGTGAGTATCGGGGGGGGGGGGGAAACCTCACACAATTATAGTTTTAATTCACAGAAGCTGGGGGTGGAGTTCCTGGCTGAGACCTGTGAGTATCTAGGGAAAAAAACCTCACTCCATTGTAGTTTGAATTCACAGAAGCTGGGGGTGGAGTTCCTGGCTGAGACCTGTGAGTACCTAGGGAAAAAAACCTCACTCCATTGTAGTTTGAATTCACAGAAGCTGGGGGTGGAGTTCCTGGCTGAGACTTGTTAGTATCTGGGGGGAAATCCTCACTCCATTGTAGTTTGAATTCACAGAAGCTGGGGGTGGAATTCCTGGCTGAGACCTCTGAGTATCTGGGGGGAAATCCTCACTCCATTGTAGTATTAATTCACAGAAGCTGGGGGTGGAGTTCCTGGCTGAGACTTGTGAGCATCTGGGGGAAAAACCACACTCCATTGTAGTTTGAATTCACAGAAGCTGGGGGTGGAGTTCCTGGCTGAGACTTGTGAGTATGTGGGGGGGAAACCTCACTCCATAGTAGTTTGAATTCACAGAAGCTGGGGGTGGAGTTCCTGGCTGAGACTTGTGAGTATCTGGGGGAAAAAACCTCACTCCATTGTAGTTTGAATTCACAGAAGCTGGGGGTGGAGTTCCTGGCTGAGACCTGTGAGTACCTAGGGAAAAAAACCTCACTCCATTGTAGTTTGAATTCACAGAAGCTGGGGGTGGAGTTCCTGGCTGAGACTTGTTAGTATCTGGGGGGAAATCCTCACTCCATTGTAGTTTGAATTCACAGAAGCTGGGGGTGGAATTCCTGGCTGAGACCTCTGAGTATCTGGGGGGAAATCCTCACTCCATTGTAGTTTCAATTCACAGAAGCTGGGGGTGGCGTTTCTGTTTGAGACCTGTTGAGTATCTGGGGGGAAATCCTCACTCCATTGTAGTTTGAATTCACAGAAGCTGGGGGTGGAATTCCTGGCTGAGACCTCTGAGTATCTGGGGGGAAATCCTCACTCCATTGTAGATTGAATTCACAGAAGCTGGGGGTGGCGTTTCTGGCTGAGACCTGTTGAGTATCTGGGGGAAAAAAACTCACTCCACTGTAGTTTGAATTCAAGGAAGCTGGGGGTGGAGTTCCTGGCTGAGACCTTTGAGTATCTGGGGGAAACAACGTCACTCCATTGTAGTATTAATTCACAGAAGCTGGGGGTGGAGTTCCTGGCTGAGACTTGTGAGCATCTGGGGGAAAAACCACACTCCATTGTAGTTTGAATTCACAGAAGCTGGGGGTGGAGTTCCTGCCTGAGACTTGTGAGTATGTGGGGGGGAAACCTCACTCCATAGTAGTTTGAATTCACAGAAGCTGGGGGTGGAGTTCCTGGCTGAGACCTGTTTGTATCTGGGGAAAGAACCCTCACTCCATTGTAGTTTGAATTCACAGAAGCTGGGGGTGGAGTTCCTGGCTGATACCTGTTTGTATCTTGGGAAAGAACCCTCACTCCATTGTAGTTTGAATTGAAAGAATCTGGGGGTGGAGTTCCTGGCTGAGACCTGTGAGTATCTGGGGGAAACACCCTCCCTCCATGGTAGTTTGAATTCACAGAAGCTGGGGGTGGAGTTTCTGGCTTAGAACTGTGAGTATCTGGGGGAAAAACCTCACTCCATTGTAGTTTGAATTCACAGAAGCTTGGGGTGGAGTTCCTGGCTGAGACTTGTGAGTATCTGGGGGAAAAAACCTCACTCCATTGTAGTTTGAATTGAAAGAAGCTGGGGGTGGAGTTCCTGGCTGAGACCTGTGAGTATCTGGGGGAAACAACCTCACTCCATAGTAGTTTGAATTCACAGAGGCTGGGGGTGGAGTTCCTGGCTTAGACCTGTGAGTATCTGGGGGGGAAATCCTCACTCCATTGTAATTTGAATTCACAGGAGTTGGGGGTGGAGTTCCTGGCTGAGACTTCTGAATATCTGGGGGGGGGGGAACCGCACACCAGTGTAGTTTGAATTCACAGAAGTTGGGGGGTGGAGTTCCTGGCTGAGACCTGTGAGTATCTGGCGGAAAAAACCTCACTCCATTGTAGTTTGAATTCACAGAAGCTGGGGGTGGGGTTCCTGGCTGATACCTGTGAGTATCTGGGGGAACAAACCTCACTGCATTGTAGTTTGAATTCACAGAAGCTGGGGGTGGAGTTCCTGGCTGAGACCTGTGAGTATCTGGGGAAACAAAGCTCAATCCGTTGTAATTAGAATTCACAGAAGCTGGGGGTGGAGTTCCTGGCTGAGACCCGTGAGTATCTGGGGGAAAAAACCTCACTGCATTGTAGTTTGAATTCACAGAATCTGGGGGTGGAGTTCCTGGCTGAGACTTGTGAGTATCTGGTGGGGGAAAACCTCACACAATTATAGTTTTAATTCACAGAAGCTGGGGGTGGAGTTCCTGGCTGAGACCTGTGAGTACCTAGGGAAAAAAACCTCACTCCATTGTAGTTTGAATTCACAGAAGCTGGGGGTGGAGTTCCTGGCTGAGACTTGTGAGTATCTGGGGGGAAATCCTCACTCCATTGTAGTTTGAATTCACAGAAGCTGGGGGTGGAATTCCTGGCTGAGACCTCTGAGTATCTGGGGGGAAATCCTCACTCCATTGTAGTTTGAATTCACAGAAGCTGGGGGTGGCGTTCCGGGCTGAGACTTGTGAGTATCTGGGGGGGGGGGAAACCTCACACAATTATAGTTTTAATTCACAGAAGCTGGGGGTGGAGTTCCTGGCTGAGACCTGTGAGTATCTAGGGAAAAAAACCTCACTCCATTGTAGTTTGAATTCACAGAAGCTGGGGGTGGGGTTCCTGGCTGAGACTTGTTAGTATCTGGGGGGAAATCCTCACTCCATTGTAGTTTGAATTCACAGAAGCTGGGGGTGGAATTCCTGGCTGAGACCTCTGAGTATCTGGGGGGAAATCCTCACTCCATTGTAGTATTAATTCACAGAAGCTGGGGGTGGAGTTCCTGGCTGAGACTTGTGAGCATCTGGGGGAAAAACCACACTCCATTGTAGTTTGAATTCACAGAAGCTGGGGGTGGAGTTCCTGGCTGAGACTTGTGAGTATGTGGGGGGGGAAACCTCACTCCATAATAGTTTGAATTCACAGAAGCTGGGGGTGGAGTTCCTGGCTGAGACCTGTTTGTATCTGGGGAAAGAACCCTCACTCCATTGTAGTTTAAATTGAAATAAGCTGGGGGTGGAGTTCCTGGCTGAGACCTGTGAGTATCTGGGGGAAACAACCTCACTCCATTGTAGTTTGAATTCACAGAAGCTGGGGGTGGAGTTCCTGGCTGAGACTTGTGAGTATCTGGGGGGGGGGGGAAACCTCACTCCATTGTAGTTTGAATTCACAGAAGCCGGCGGTGGAGTTCCTGGCTGAGACCTGTTGGTATCTGGGGGAAAAACATCACTCCATTGTAGTTTGAATTCACAGGAGCTGGAGGTGGAGTTCCTGGCTGAGACTTGTGAGTATCTGGGGGGGAAACCTCACTCCATTGTAGTTTCAATTCACAGAAGCTGGGGGTTGAGTTCCTGGCTGAGACCTGTTTGTATCTGGGGGAAAAATCCTCACTCCATTGTAGTTTGAATTCACAGAAGCTGGGGGTGGAGTTCCTGGCTGATACCTGTTTGTATCTTGGGAAAGAACCCTCACTCCATTGTAGTTTGAATTGAAAGAAGCTGGGGGTGGAGTTCCTGGCTGAGACCTGTGAGTATCTGGGGGAAACACCCTCCCTCCATAGTAGTTTGAATTCACAGAAGCTGGGGGTGGAGTTTCTGGCTTAGAACTGTGAGTATCTGGGGGAACAACCTCACTCCATTGTAGTTTGAATTCACAGGAGCTTGGGGTGGAGTTCCTGGCTGAGACTTGTGAGTATCTGGGGGAAAAAACCTCACTCCATTGTAGTTTGAATTCAAGGAAGCCGGGGGTGGAGTTCCTGGCTGAGACCTGTTTGTATCTGGGGAAAGAAATCTCACTCCATTGGAGTTTGAATTGAAAGAAGCTGGGGGTGGAGTTCCTGGCTGAGACCTGTGAGTATCTGCGGGAAAAACCTCACTCCATTGTAGTTTGAATTCACAGAAGCCGGGGGTGGAGTTCCTGTCTGAGACCAGTGAGTATCTGGTGGAAAAAACCTCACTTCATTGTAGTTTGAATTCAAAGAAGCTGGGGGTGGAGTTCCTGGCTGAGACCTGTTGCTATCTGGGGTAAAAACCTCACTCCATTGTAGTTTGAATTCACAGGAGCTGGAGGTGGAGTTCCTGGCTGAGACCTGTGAGTATCTGGGGGAAAAAAACTCACTCCACTGTAGTTTGAATTCAAGGAAGCTGGGGGTGGAGTTCCTGGCTGAGACCTTTGAGTATCTGGGGGAAAAACCTCACTCCATTGTAGTTTGAATTCAAAGAAGCTGGGGGTGGAGTTCCTGGCTGAGACTTGTCAGAATCTGGGGGAAACAACGTCACTCCATTGTAGTATTAATTCACAGAAGCTGGGGGTGGAGTTCCTGGCTGAGACTTGTGAGTATGTGGGGGGGAAACCTCACTCCATAGTAGTTTGAATTCACAGAAGCTGGGGGTGGAGTTCCTGGCTGAGACCTGTTTGTATCTGGGGAAAGAACCCTCACTCCATTGTAGTTTAAATTGAAATAAGCTGGGGGTGGAGTTCCTGGCTGAGACCTGTTTGTATCTTGGGAAAGAACCCTCACTCCATTGTAGTTTGAATTGAAAGAAGCTGGGTATGGAGTTCCTGGCTGAGACTTGTGAGTATCTGGGGGAAACAACCTCACTCCATAGTAGTTTGAATTCACAGAAGCTGGGGGTGGAGTTCCTGGCTGAGACCTATTTGTATCTGGGGAAAGAAACCTCACTCCATTGTAGTTTGAATTGAAAGAAGCTGGGGGTGGAGTTCCTGGCTGAGACCTGTGAGTATCTGGGGGAAACAACCTCACTCCATAGTAGTTTGAATTCACAGAAGCTGGGGGTGGAGTTCCTGGCTTAGACCTGTGAGTATCTGGGGGTAAAATCCTCACTCCATTGTAATTTGAATTCACAGAAGTTGGGGGTGGAGTTCCTGGCTGAGACTTGTGAGTATCGGGGGGGGGGAACCTCACACAATTATAGTTTTAATTCACAGAAGCTGGGGGTGGAGTTCCTGGCTGAGACCTGTGAGTATCTAGGGAAAAAAACCTCACTCCATTGTAGTTTGAATTCACAGAAGCTGGGGGTGGAGTTCCTGGCTGAGACCTGTGAGTACCTATGGAAAAAAACCTCACTCCATTGTAGTTTGAATTCACAGAAGCTGGGGGTGGAGTTCCTGGCTGAGACTTGTTAGTATCTGGGGGGAAATCCTCACTCCATTGTAGTTTGAATTCACAGAAGCTGGGGGTGGAATTCCTGGCTGAGACCTCTGAGTATCTGGGGGGAAATCCTCACTCCATTGTAGTATTAATTCACAGAAGCTGGGGGTGGAGTTCCTGGCTGAGACTTGTGAGCATCTGGGGGAAAAACCACACTCCATTGTAGTTTGAATTCACAGAAGCTGGGGGTGGAGTTCCTGGCTGAGACTTGTGAGTATGTGGGGGGGAAACCTCACTCCATAGTAGTTTGAATTCACAGAAGCTGGGGGTGGAGTTCCTGGCTGAGACTTGTGAGTATCTGGGGGAAAAAACCTCACTCCATTGTAGTTTGAATTCACAGAAGCTGGGGGTGGAGTTCCTTTTCTGAGACCTGTGAGTACCTAGGGAAAAAAACCTCACTCCATTGTAGTTTGAATTCACAGAAGCTGGGGGTGGAGTTCCTGGCTGAGACTTGTTAGTATCTGGGGGGAAATCCTCACTCCATTGTAGTTTGAATTCACAGAAGCTGGGGGTGGAATTCCTGGCTGAGACCTCTGAGTATCTGGGGGGAAATCCTCACTCCATTGTAGTTTCAATTCACAGAAGCTGGGGGTGGCGTTTCTGTCTGAGACCTGTTGAGTATCTGGGGGGAAATCCTCACTCCATTGTAGTTTGAATTCACAGAAGCTGGGGGTGGAATTCCTGGCTGAGACCTCTGAGTATCTGGGGGGAAATCCTCACTCCATTGTAGATTGAATTCACAGAAGCTGGGGGTGGCGTTTCTGGCTGAGACCTGTTGAGTATCTGGGGGAAAAAAACTCACTCCACTGTAGTTTGAATTCAAGGAAGCTGGGGGTGGAGTTCCTGGCTGAGACCTTTGAGTATCTGGGGGAAACAACGTCACTCCATTGTAGTATTAATTCACAGAAGCTGGGGGTGGAGTTCCTGGCTGAGACTTGTGAGCATCTGGGGGAAAAACCACACTCCATTGTAGTTTGAATTCACAGAAGCTGGGGGTGGAGTTCCTGCCTGAGACTTGTGAGTATGTGGGGGGGAAACCTCACTCCATAGTAGTTTGAATTCACAGAAGCTGGGGGTGGAGTTCCTGGCTGAGACCTGTTTGTATCTGGGGAAAGAACCCTCACTCCATTGTAGTTTGAATTCACAGAAGCTGGGGGTGGAGTTCCTGGCTGATACCTGTTTGTATCTTGGGAAAGAACCCTCACTCCATTGTAGTTTGAATTGAAAGAAGCTGGGGGTGGAGTTCCTGGCTGAGACCTGTGAGTATCTGGGGGAAACACCCTCCCTCCATGGTAGTTTGAATTCACAGAAGCTGGGGGTGGAGTTTCTGGCTTAGAACTGTGAGTATCTGGGGGAACAACCTCACTCCATTGTAGTTTGAATTCACAGAAGCTTGGGGTGGAGTTCCTGGCTGAGACTTGTGAGTATCTGGGGGAAAAAACCTCACTCCATTGTAGTTTGAATTCAAGGAAGCCGGGGGTGGAGTTCCTGGCTGAGACCTGTTTGTATCTGGGGAAAGAAACCTCACTCCATTGGAGTTTGAATTGAAAGAAGCTGGGGGTGGAGTTCCTGGCTGAGACCTGTGAGTATCTGCGGGAAAAACCTCACTCCATTGGAGTTTGAATTCACAGAAGCCGGGGGTGGAGTTCCTGGCTGAGACCAGTGAGTATCTGGTCGAAAAAACCTCACTTCATTGTAGTTTGAATTCAAAGACGCTGGGGGTGGAGTTCCTGGCTGAGACTTGTGAGTATATGGGGGGGAACTGCACTCCATTGAAGTTTGAATTCACAGAAGCCGGGGGTGGAGTTCCTGGCTGAGACCTGTTGCTATCTGGGGTAAAAACCTCACTCCGTTGTAGTTTGAATTCACAGGAGCTGGAGGTGGAGTTCCTGGCTGAGACCTGTGAGTTTCTGGGGGAAAAAAACTCACTCCACTGTAGTTTGAATTCAAGGAAGCTGGGGGTGGAGTTCCTGGCTGAGACCTTTGAGTATCTGGGGGAAAAACCTCACTCCATTGTAGTTTGAATTCAAAGAAGCTGGGGGTGGAGTTCCTGGCTGAGACTTGTGAGAATCTGGGGGAAACAACGTCACTCCATTGTAGTATTAATTCACAGAAGCTGGGGGTGGAGTTCCTGGCTGAGACTTGTGAGCATCTGGGGGAAAAACCACACTCCATTGTAGTTTGAATTCACAGAAGCTGGGGGTGGAGTTCCTGGCTGAGACTTGTGAGTATGTGGGGGGGAAACCTCACTCCATAGTAGTTTGAATTCACAGAAGCTGGGGGTGGAGTTCCTGGCTGAGACCTGTTTGTATCTGGGGAAAGAACCCTCACTCCATTGTAGTTTAAATTGAAATAAGCTGGGGGTGGAGTTCCTGGCTGAGACCTGTTTGTATCTTGGGAAAGAACCCTCACTCCATTGTAGTTTGAATTCACAGAAGCTGGGGGTGGAGTTCCTGGCTTAGACCTGTGAGTATCTGGGGGAAAAACCTCACTCCATTGTAGTTTGAATTCACAGAAGCCGGGGGTGGAGTTCCTGGCTGAGACCTATTTGTATCTCGGGAAAGAAACCTCACTCCATTGTAGTTTGAATTGAAAGAAGCTGGGGGTGGAGTTCCTGGCTGAGACCTGTGAGTATCTGGGGGAAACAACCTCACTCCATAGTAGTTTGAATTCACAGAGGCTGGGGGTGGAGTTCCTGGCTTAGACCTGTGAGTATCTGGGGGGGAAATCCTCACTCCATTGTAATTTGAATTCACAGGAGTTGGGGGTGGAGTTCCTGGCTGAGACTTCTGAATATCTGGGGGGGGGGAACCGCACACCAGTGTAGTTTGAATTCACAGAAGTTGGGGGGTGGAGTTCCTGGCTGAGACCTGTGAGTATCTGGGGGAAAAAACCTCACTCCATTGTAGTTTGAATTCACAGAAGCTGGGGGTGGGGTTCCTGGCTGATACCTGTGAGTATCTGGGGGAACAAACCTCACTGCATTGTAGTTTGAATTCACAGAAGCTGGGGGTGGAGTTCCTGGCTGAGACCTGTGAGTATCTGGGGAAACAAAGCTCAATCCGTTGTAATTAGAATTCACAGAAGCTGGGGGTGGAGTTCCTGGCTGAGACCCGTGAGTATCTGGGGGAAAAAACCTCACTGCATTGTAGTTTGAATTCACAGAAGCTGGGGGTGGAGTTCCTGGCTGAGACTTGTGAGTATCTGGTGGGGGAAAACCTCACACAATTATAGTTTTAATTCACAGAAGCTGGGGGTGGAGTTCCTGGCTGAGACCTGTGAGTACCTAGGGAAAAAAACCTCACTCCATTGTAGTTTGAATTCACAGAAGCTGGGGGTGGAGTTCCTGGCTGAGACTTGTTAGTATCTGGGGGGAAATCCTCACTCCATTGTAGTTTGAATTCACAGAAGCGGGGGGTGGAATTCCTGGCTGAGACCTCTGAGTATCTGGGGGGAAATCCTCACTCCATTGTAGTTTCAATTCACAGAAGCTGGGGGTGGCGTTTCTGTCTGAGACCTGTTGAGTATCTGGGGGGAAATCCTCACTCCATTGTAGATTGAATTCACAGAAGCTGGGGGTGGAATTCCTGGCTGAGACCTCTGAGTATCTGGGGGGAAATCCTCACTCCATTGTAGATTGAATTCACAGAAGCTGGGGGTGGCGTTTCTGGCTGAGACCTGTTGAGTATCTGGGGGAAAAAAACTCACTCCACTGTAGTTTGAATTCAAGGAAGCTGGGGGTGGAGTTCCTGGCTGAGACCTTTGAGTATCTGGGGGAAACAACGTCACTCCATTGTAGTATTAATTCACAGAAGCTGGGGGTGGAGTTCCTGGCTGAGACTTGTGAGCATCTGGGGGAAAAACCACACTCCATTGTAGTTTGAATTCACAGAAGCTGGGGGTGGAGTTCCTGCCTGAGACTTGTGAGTATGTGGGGGGGAAACCTCACTCCATAGTAGTTTGAATTCACAGAAGCTGGGGGTGGAGTTCCTGGCTGAGACCTGTTTGTATCTGGGGAAAGAACCCTCACTCCATTGTAGTTTGAATTCACAGAAGCTGGGGGTGGAGTTCCTGGCTGATACCTGTTTGTATCTTGGGAAAGAACCCTCACTCCATTGTAGTTTGAATTGAAAGAAGCTGGGGGTGGAGTTCCTGGCTGAGACCTGTGAGTATCTGGGGGAAACACCCTCCCTCCATGGTAGTTTGAATTCACAGAAGCTGGGGGTGGAGTTTCTGGCTTAGAACTGTGAGTATCTGGGGGAACAACCTCACTCCATTGTAGTTTGAATTCACAGAAGCTTGGGGTGGAGTTCCTGGCTGAGACTTGTGAGTATCTGGGGGAAAAAACCTCACTCCATTGTAGTTTGAATTCAAGGAAGCCGGGGGTGGAGTTCCTGGCTGAGACCTGTTTGTATCTGGGGAAAGAAACCTCACTCCATTGGAGTTTGAATTGAAAGAAGCTGGGGGTGGAGTTCCTGGCTGAGACCTGTGAGTATCTGCGGGAAAAACCTCACTCCATTGGAGTTTGAATTCACAGAAGCCGGGGGTGGAGTTCCTGGCTGAGACCAGTGAGTATCTGGTCGAAAAAACCTCACTTCATTGTAGTTTGAATTCAAAGAAGCTGGGGGTGGAGTTCCTGGCTGAGACTTGTGAGTATATGGGGGGGAACTGCACTCCATTGAAGTTTGAATTCACAGAAGCCGGGGGTGGAGTTCCTGGCTGAGACCTGTTGCTATCTGGGGTAAAAACCTCACTCCGTTGTAGTTTGAATTCACAGGAGCTGGAGGTGGAGTTCCTGGCTGAGACCTGTGAGTTTCTGGGGGAAAAAAACTCACTCCACTGTAGTTTGAATTCAAGGAAGCTGGGGGTGGAGTTCCTGGCTGAGACCTTTGAGTATCTGGGGGAAAAACCTCACTCCATTGTAGTTTGAATTCAAAGAAGCTGGGGGTGGAGTTCCTGGCTGAGACTTGTGAGAATCTGGGGGAAACAACGTCACTCCATTGTAGTATTAATTCACAGAAGCTGGGGGTGGAGTTCCTGGCTGAGACTTGTGAGCATCTGGGGGAAAAACCACACTCCATTGTAGTTTGAATTCACAGAAGCTGGGGGTGGAGTTCCTGGCTGAGACTTGTGAGTATGTGGGGGGGAAACCTCACTCCATAGTAGTTTGAATTCACAGAAGCTGGGGGTGGAGTTCCTGGCTGAGACCTGTTTGTATCTGGGGAAAGAACCCTCACTCCATTGTAGTTTAAATTGAAATAAGCTGGGGGTGGAGTTCCTGGCTGAGACCTGTTTGTATCTTGGGAAAGAACCCTCACTCCATTGTAGTTTGAATTCACAGAAGCTGGGGGTGGAGTTCCTGGCTTAGACCTGTGAGTATCTGGGGGAAAAACCTCACTCCATTGTAGTTTGAATTCACAGAAGCCGGGGGTGGAGTTCCTGGCTGAGACCTATTTGTATCTCGGGAAAGAAACCTCACTCCATTGTAGTTTGAATTGAAAGAAGCTGGGGGTGGAGTTCCTGGCTGAGACCTGTGAGTATCTGGGGGAAACAACCTCACTCCATAGTAGTTTGAATTCACAGAGGCTGGGGGTGGAGTTCCTGGCTTAGACCTGTGAGTATCTGGGGGGGAAATCCTCACTCCATTGTAATTTGAATTCACAGGAGTTGGGGGTGGAGTTCCTGGCTGAGACCTGTTGCTATCTGGGGAAAGAAACCTCACTCCATTGTAGTTTGAATTCACAGAAGCTGGGGGTGGAGTTCCTGGCTGAGACTTGTGAGTATCTGGGGGGAAATCCTCACTCCATTGTAGTTTGAATTCACAGAAGCTGGGGGTGGAATTCCTGGCTGAGACCTCTGAGTATCTGGGGGGAAATCCTCACTCCATTGTAGTTTGAATTCACAGAAGCTGGGGGTGGCGTTCCGGGCTGAGACTTGTGAGTATCTGGGGGGGGGGGAAACCTCACACAATTATAGTTTTAATTCACAGAAGCTGGGGGTGGAGTTCCTGGCTGAGACCTGTGAGTATCTAGGGAAAAAAACCTCACTCCATTGTAGTTTGAATTCACAGAAGCTGGGGGTGGGGTTCCTGGCTTAGACCTGTGAGTATCTGGGGGGAAATCCTCACTCCATTGTAGTTTGAATTCACAGAAGCTGGGGGTGGAATTCCTGGCTGAGACCTCTGAGTATCTGGGGGGAAATCCTCACTCCATTGTAGATTGAATTCACAGAAGCTGGGGGTGGCGTTTCTGGCTGAGACCTGTTGAGTATCTGGGGGAAAAAAACTCACTCCACTGTAGTTTGAATTCAAGGAAGCTGGGGGTGGAGTTCCTGGCTGAGACCTTTGAGTATCTGGGGGAAACAACGTCACTCCATTGTAGTATTAATTCACAGAAGCTGGGGGTGGAGTTCCTGGCTGAGACTTGTGAGCATCTGGGGGAAAAACCACACTCCATTGTAGTTTGAATTCACAGAAGCTGGGGGTGGAGTTCCTGCCTGAGACTTGTGAGTATGTGGGGGGGAAACCTCACTCCATAGTAGTTTGAATTCACAGAAGCTGGGGGTGGAGTTCCTGGCTGAGACCTGTTTGTATCTGGGGAAAGAACCCTCACTCCATTGTAGTTTGAATTCACAGAAGCTGGGGGTGGAGTTCCTGGCTGATACCTGTTTGTATCTTGGGAAAGAACCCTCACTCCATTGTAGTTTGAATTGAAAGAAGCTGGGGGTGGAGTTCCTGGCTGAGACCTGTGAGTATCTGGGGGAAACACCCTCCCTCCATGGTAGTTTGAATTCACAGAAGCTGGGGGTGGAGTTTCTGGCTTAGAACTGTGAGTATCTGGGGGAACAACCTCACTCCATTGTAGTTTGAATTCACAGAAGCTTGGGGTGGAGTTCCTGGCTGAGACTTGTGAGTATCTGGGGGAAAAAACCTCACTCCATTGTAGTTTGAATTCAAGGAAGCCGGGGGTGGAGTTCCTGGCTGAGACCTGTTTGTATCTGGGGAAAGAAACCTCACTCCATTGGAGTTTGAATTGAAAGAAGCTGGGGGTGGAGTTCCTGGCTGAGACCTGTGAGTATCTGCGGGAAAAACCTCACTCCATTGGAGTTTGAATTCACAGAAGCCGGGGGTGGAGTTCCTGGCTGAGACCAGTGAGTATCTGGTCGAAAAAACCTCACTTCATTGTAGTTTGAATTCAAAGAAGCTGGGGGTGGAGTTCCTGGCTGAGACTTGTGAGTATATGGGGGGGAACTGCACTCCATTGAAGTTTGAATTCACAGAAGCCGGGGGTGGAGTTCCTGGCTGAGACCTGTTGCTATCTGGGGTAAAAACCTCACTCCGTTGTAGTTTGAATTCACAGGAGCTGGAGGTGGAGTTCCTGGCTGAGACCTGTGAGTTTCTGGGGGAAAAAAACTCACTCCACTGTAGTTTGAATTCAAGGAAGCTGGGGGTGGAGTTCCTGGCTGAGACCTTTGAGTATCTGGGGGAAAAACCTCACTCCATTGTAGTTTGAATTCAAAGAAGCTGGGGGTGGAGTTCCTGGCTGAGACTTGTGAGAATCTGGGGGAAACAACGTCACTCCATTGTAGTATTAATTCACAGAAGCTGGGGGTGGAGTTCCTGGCTGAGACTTGTGAGCATCTGGGGGAAAAACCACACTCCATTGTAGTTTGAATTCACAGAAGCTGGGGGTGGAGTTCCTGGCTGAGACTTGTGAGTATGTGGGGGGGAAACCTCACTCCATAGTAGTTTGAATTCACAGAAGCTGGGGGTGGAGTTCCTGGCTGAGACCTGTTTGTATCTGGGGAAAGAACCCTCACTCCATTGTAGTTTAAATTGAAATAAGCTGGGGGTGGAGTTCCTGGCTGAGACCTGTTTGTATCTTGGGAAAGAACCCTCACTCCATTGTAGTTTGAATTCACAGAAGCTGGGGGTGGAGTTCCTGGCTTAGACCTGTGAGTATCTGGGGGAAAAACCTCACTCCATTGTAGTTTGAATTCACAGAAGCCGGGGGTGGAGTTCCTGGCTGAGACCTATTTGTATCTCGGGAAAGAAACCTCACTCCATTGTAGTTTGAATTGAAAGAAGCTGGGGGTGGAGTTCCTGGCTGAGACCTGTGAGTATCTGGGGGAAACAACCTCACTCCATAGTAGTTTGAATTCACAGAGGCTGGGGGTGGAGTTCCTGGCTTAGACCTGTGAGTATCTGGGGGGGAAATCCTCACTCCATTGTAATTTGAATTCACAGGAGTTGGGGGTGGAGTTCCTGGCTGAGACCTGTTGCTATCTGGGGAAAGAAACCTCACTCCATTGTAGTTTGAATTCACAGAAGCTGGGGGTGGAGTTCCTGGCTGAGACTTGTGAGTATCTGGGGGGAAATCCTCACTCCATTGTAGTTTGAATTCACAGAAGCTGGGGGTGGAATTCCTGGCTGAGACCTCTGAGTATCTGGGGGGAAATCCTCACTCCATTGTAGTTTGAATTCACAGAAGCTGGGGGTGGCGTTCCGGGCTGAGACTTGTGAGTATCTGGGGGGGGGGGGAAACCTCACACAATTATAGTTTTAATTCACAGAAGCTGGGGGTGGAGTTCCTGGCTGAGACCTGTGAGTATCTAGGGAAAAAAACCTCACTCCATTGTAGTTTGAATTCACAGAAGCTGGGGGTGGGGTTCCTGGCTTAGACCTGTGAGTATCTGGGGGGAAATCCTCACTCCATTGTAGTTTGAATTCACAGAAGCTGGGGGTGGAATTCCTGGCTGAGACCTCTGAGTATCTGGGGGGAAATCCTCACTCCATTGTAGATTGAATTCACAGAAGCTGGGGGTGGCGTTTCTGGCTGAGACCTGTTGAGTATCTGGGGGAAAAAAACTCACTCCACTGTAGTTTGAATTCAAGGAAGCTGGGGGTGGAGTTCCTGGCTGAGACCTTTGAGTATCTGGGGGAAACAACGTCACTCCATTGTAGTATTAATTCACAGAAGCTGGGGGTGGAGTTCCTGGCTGAGACTTGTGAGCATCTGGGGGAAAAACCACACTCCATTGTAGTTTGAATTCACAGAAGCTGGGGGTGGAGTTCCTGCCTGAGACTTGTGAGTATGTGGGGGGGAAACCTCACTCCATAGTAGTTTGAATTCACAGAAGCTGGGGGTGGAGTTCCTGGCTGAGACCTGTTTGTATCTGGGGAAAGAACCCTCACTCCATTGTAGTTTGAATTCACAGAAGCTGGGGGTGGAGTTCCTGGCTGATACCTGTTTGTATCTTGGGAAAGAACCCTCACTCCATTGTAGTTTGAATTGAAAGAAGCTGGGGGTGGAGTTCCTGGCTGAGACCTGTGAGTATCTGGGGGAAACACCCTCCCTCCATGGTAGTTTGAATTCACAGAAGCTGGGGGTGGAGTTTCTGGCTTAGAACTGTGAGTATCTGGGGGAACAACCTCACTCCATTGTAGTTTGAATTCACAGAAGCTTGGGGTGGAGTTCCTGGCTGAGACTTGTGAGTATCTGGGGGAAAAAACCTCACTCCATTGTAGTTTGAATTCAAGGAAGCCGGGGGTGGAGTTCCTGGCTGAGACCTGTTTGTATCTGGGGAAAGAAACCTCACTCCATTGGAGTTTGAATTGAAAGAAGCTGGGGGTGGAGTTCCTGGCTGAGACCTGTGAGTATCTGCGGGAAAAACCTCACTCCATTGGAGTTTGAATTCACAGAAGCCGGGGGTGGAGTTCCTGGCTGAGACCAGTGAGTATCTGGTCGAAAAAACCTCACTTCATTGTAGTTTGAATTCAAAGAAGCTGGGGGTGGAGTTCCTGGCTGAGACTTGTGAGTATATGGGGGGGAACTGCACTCCATTGAAGTTTGAATTCACAGAAGCCGGGGGTGGAGTTCCTGGCTGAGACCTGTTGCTATCTGGGGTAAAAACCTCACTCCGTTGTAGTTTGAATTCACAGGAGCTGGAGGTGGAGTTCCTGGCTGAGACCTGTGAGTTTCTGGGGGAAAAAAACTCACTCCACTGTAGTTTGAATTCAAGGAAGCTGGGGGTGGAGTTCCTGGCTGAGACCTTTGAGTATCTGGGGGAAAAACCTCACTCCATTGTAGTTTGAATTCAAAGAAGCTGGGGGTGGAGTTCCTGGCTGAGACTTGTGAGAATCTGGGGGAAACAACGTCACTCCATTGTAGTATTAATTCACAGAAGCTGGGGGTGGAGTTCCTGGCTGAGACTTGTGAGCATCTGGGGGAAAAACCACACTCCATTGTAGTTTGAATTCACAGAAGCTGGGGGTGGAGTTCCTGGCTGAGACTTGTGAGTATGTGGGGGGGAAACCTCACTCCATAGTAGTTTGAATTCACAGAAGCTGGGGGTGGAGTTCCTGGCTGAGACCTGTTTGTATCTGGGGAAAGAACCCTCACTCCATTGTAGTTTAAATTGAAATAAGCTGGGGGTGGAGTTCCTGGCTGAGACCTGTTTGTATCTTGGGAAAGAACCCTCACTCCATTGTAGTTTGAATTCACAGAAGCTGGGGGTGGAGTTCCTGGCTTAGACCTGTGAGTATCTGGGGGAAAAACCTCACTCCATTGTAGTTTGAATTCACAGAAGCCGGGGGTGGAGTTCCTGGCTGAGACCTATTTGTATCTCGGGAAAGAAACCTCACTCCATTGTAGTTTGAATTGAAAGAAGCTGGGGGTGGAGTTCCTGGCTGAGACCTGTGAGTATCTGGGGGAAACAACCTCACTCCATAGTAGTTTGAATTCACAGAGGCTGGGGGTGGAGTTCCTGGCTTAGACCTGTGAGTATCTGGGGGGGAAATCCTCACTCCATTGTAATTTGAATTCACAGGAGTTGGGGGTGGAGTTCCTGGCTGAGACCTGTTGCTATCTGGGGAAAGAAACCTCACTCCATTGTAGTTTGAATTCACAGAAGCTGGGGGTGGAGTTCCTGGCTGAGACTTGTGAGTATCTGGGGGGAAATCCTCACTCCATTGTAGTTTGAATTCACAGAAGCTGGGGGTGGAATTCCTGGCTGAGACCTCTGAGTATCTGGGGGGAAATCCTCACTCCATTGTAGTTTGAATTCACAGAAGCTGGGGGTGGCGTTCCGGGCTGAGACTTGTGAGTATCTGGGGGGGGGGGGGAAACCTCACACAATTATAGTTTTAATTCACAGAAGCTGGGGGTGGAGTTCCTGGCTGAGACCTGTGAGTATCTAGGGAAAAAAACCTCACTCCATTGTAGTTTGAATTCACAGAAGCTGGGGGTGGGGTTCCTGGCTTAGACCTGTGAGTATCTGGGGGGAAATCCTCACTCCATTGTAGTTTGAATTCACAGAAGCTGGGGGTGGAATTCCTGGCTGAGACCTCTGAGTATCTGGGGGGAAATCCTCACTCCATTGTAGATTGAATTCACAGAAGCTGGGGGTGGCGTTTCTGGCTGAGACCTGTTGAGTATCTGGGGGAAAAAAACTCACTCCACTGTAGTTTGAATTCAAGGAAGCTGGGGGTGGAGTTCCTGGCTGAGACCTTTGAGTATCTGGGGGAAAAACCTCACTCCATTGTAGTTTGAATTCTAAGAAGCTGGGGGTGGAGTTCCTGGCTGAGACTTGTGAGAATCTGGGGGAAACAACGTCACTCCATTGTCGTATTAATTCACAGAAGCTGGGGGTGGAGGTCCTGGCTGAGACTTGTGAGCATCTGGGGGAAAAACCTCACTCCATAGTAGTTTGAATTCACAGAAGCTGGGGGTGGAGTTCCTGGCTGAGACTTGTGAGTATGTGGGGAAAGAACCCTCACTCCATTGTAGTTTAAATTGAAATAAGCTGGGGGTGGAGTTCCTGGCTGAGACCTGTGAGTATCTGGGGGAAACAACCTCACTCCATTGTAGTTTGAATTCACAGAAGCTGGGGGTGGAGTTCCTGGCTGAGACTTGTGAGTATCTGGGGGGGAAAACCTCACTCCATTGTAGTTTGAATTCACAGAAGCCGGCGGTGGAGTTCCTGGCTGAGACCTGTTGGTATCTGGGGGAAAAAACATCACTCCATTGTAGTTTGAATTCACAGGAGCTGGAGGTGGAGTTCCTGGCTGAGACTTGTGAGTATCTGGGGGGGAAACCTCACTCCATTGTAGTTTGAATTTACAGAAGCTGGGGGTGGAGTTCCTGGCTGAGACCTGTTTGTATCTTGGGAAAGAACCCTCACTCCATTGTAGTTTGAATTGAAAGAAGCTGGGGGTGAGAGTTCCTGGCTGAGACCTGTGAGTATCTGCGGGAAACAACCTCACTCCATAGTAGTTTGAATTCACAGAAGCTGGGGGTGGAGTTCCTGGCTTAGATCTGTGAGTATCTGGGGGAACAACCTCACTCAATTGTAGTTTGAATTCACAGAAGCTGGGGGTGGAGTTCCTGGCTGAGACTTGTGAGTATCGGGGGGGGGGGGAAACCTCACACAATTATAGTTTTAATTCACAGAAGCTGGGGGTGGAGTTCCTGGCTGAGACCTGAGAGTATCTAGGGAAAAAAACCTCACTCCATTGTAGTTTGAATTCACAGAAGCTGGGGGTGGAGTTCCTGGCTGAGACCTGTGAGTACCTAGGGAAAAAAACCTCACTCCATTGTAGTTTGAATTCACAGAAGCTGGGGGTGGAGTTCCTGGCTGAGACTTGTTAGTATCTGGGGGGAAATCCTCACTCCATTGTAGTTTGAATTCACAGAAGCTGGGGGTGGAATTCCTGGCTGAGACCTCTGAGTATCTGGGGGGAAATCCTCACTCCATTGTAGTATTAATTCACAGAAGCTGGGGGTGGAGTTCCTGGCTGAGACTTGTGAGCATCTGGGGGAAAAACCACACTCCATTGTAGTTTGAATTCACAGAAGCTGGGGGTGGAGTTCCTGGCTGAGACTTGTGAGTATGTGGGGGGGAAACCTCACTCCATAGTAGTTTGAATTCACAGAAGCTGGGGGTGGAGTTCCTGGCTGAGACCTGTTTGTATCTGGGGAAAGAACCCTCACTCCATTGTAGTTTAAATTGAAATAAGCTAGGGGTGGAGTTCCTGGCTGAGACCTGTGAGTATCTGGGGGAAACAACCTCACTCCATAGTAGTTTGAATTCACAGAAGCTGGGGGTGGAGTTCCTGGCTGAGACTTGTGAGTATCTGGGGGGGGGGAAACCTCACTCCATTGTAGTTTGAATTCACAGAAGCCGGCGGTGGAGTTCCTGGCTGAGACCTGTTTGTATCTGGGGATAAAACATCACTCCATTGTAGTTTGAATTCACAGGAGCTGGAGGTGGAGTTCCTGGCTGAGACTTGTGAGTATCTGGGGGGGAAACCTCACTCCATTGTAGTTTCAATTCACAGAAGCTGGGGGTTGAGTTCCTGGCTGAGACCTGTTTGTATCTGGGGGAAAAATCCTCACTCCATTGTAGTTTGAATTCACAGAAGCTGGGGGTGGAGTTCCTGGCTGATACCTGTTTGTATCTTGGGAAAGAACCCTCACTCCATTGTAGTTTGAATTGAAAGAAGCTGGGGGTGGAGTTCCTGGCTGAGACCTGTGAGTATCTGGGGGAAACACCCTCCCTCCATAGTAGTTTGAATTCACAGAAGCTGGGGGTGGAGTTTCTGGCTTAGAACTGTGAGTATCTGGGGGAACAACCTCACTCCATTGTAGTTTGAATTCACAGAAGCTTGGGGTGGAGTTCCTGGCTGAGACTTGTGAGTATCTGGGGGAAAAAACCTCACTCCATTGTAGTTTGAATTCAAGGAAGCCGGGGGTGGAGTTCCTGGCTGAGACCTGTTTGTATCTGGGGAAAGAAATCTCACTCCATTGGAGTTTGAATTGAAATAAGCTGGGGGTGGAGTTCCTGGCTGAGACCTGTGAGTATCTGCGGGAAAAACCTCACTCCATTGTAGTTTGAATTCACAGAAGCCGGGGGTGGAGTTCCTGTCTGAGACCAGTGAGTATCTGGTGGAAAAAACCTCACTTCATTGTAGTTTGAATTCAAAGAAGCTGGGGGTGGAGTTTCTGGCTGAGACCTGTTGCTATCTGGGGTAAAAACCTCACTCCATTGTAGTTTGAATTCACAGGAGCTGGAGGTGGAGTTCCTGGCTGAGACCTGTGAGTATCTGGGGGAAAAAAACTCACTCCACTGTAGTTTGAATTCAAGGAAGCTGGGGGTGGAGTTCCTGGCTGAGACCTTTGAGTATCTGGGGGAAAAACCTCACTCCATTGTAGTTTGAATTCAAAGAAGCTGGGGGTGGAGTTCCTGGCTGAGACTTGTCAGAATCTGGGGGAAACAACGTCACTCCATTGTAGTATGAATTCACAGAAGCTGGGGGTGGAGTTCCTGGCTGAGACTTGTGAGCATCTGGGGGAAAAACCACACTCAATTGTAGTTTGAATTCACAGAAGCTGGGGGTGGAGTTCCTGGCTGAGACTTGTGAGTATGTGGGGGGGAAACCTCACTCCATAGTAGTTTGAATTCACAGAAGCTGGGGGTGGAGTTCCTGGCTGAGACCTGTTTGTATCTGGGGAAAGAACCCTCACTCCATTGTAGTTTAAATTGAAATAAGCTGGGGGTGGAGTTCCTGGCTGAGACCTGTTTGTATCTTGGGAAAGAACCCTCACTCCATTGTAGTTTGAATTGAAAGAAGCTGGGGATGGAGTTCCTGGCTGAGACTTGTGAGTATCTGGGGGAAACAACCTCACTCCATAGTAGTTTGAATTCACAGAAGCTGGGGGTGGAGTTCCTGGCTGAGACCTATTTGTATCTGGGGAAAGAAACCTCACTCCATTGTAGTTTGAATTGAAAGAAGCTGGGGGTGGAGTTCCTGGCTGAGACCTGTGAGTATCTGGGGGAAACAACCTCACTCCATTGTAGTTTGAATTCACAGAAGCTGGGGGTGGAGTTCCTGGCTGAGACCTGTGAGTATCTGGGGAAAAAACCTCACTCCATTGTAGTTTGAATTCACAGAAGCTGGGGGTGGAGTTCCTGGCTGAGACCCGTGAGTATCTGTGGGAAGAAACCTCACTCCATTGTAGTTTGAATTCACAGAAGCTTGGGGTGGAGTTCCTGGCTGAGACCTGTGAGTATCTGGGGGGAAAAACCTCACTCCATTGTAGTTTGAATTCACAGAAGCTGGGGGTGAAGTTCCTTGCTGAGACCTGTGAGTATCTGGGGCAAGAAACCTCACTCCATTGTAGTTTGAATACACAGAAGCTGTGGGTGGAGTTTCTGGCTGATAGCTGTGAGTATCTGGGGGGAAAAACCTCACTCCATTGTAGTTTGAATTCACAGAAGCTGTGGGTGGAGTTTCTGGCTGAGACCTGTGAGTATCTGGGGGGAAAAACCTCACTCCATTGTAGTTTGAATTCACAGAAGCTGTGGGTGGAGTTTCTGGCTGAGACCTGTGAGCATCTGGGAGAAGATAACCTCACTGCATTGTAGTGTCAATTCACAGAAGCTGGGGATGGAGTTCCTGGCTGAGACTTGTGAGTATCTGGGGGGAAAAACCTCACTGCATTGTGGTTTGAATTCACAGAAGCTGGGGGTGGAGTTCCTGGCTGAGACCCGTGAGTATCTGGGGGGGGAAACCTCACTCCATTGTAGTTTGAATTCACAGAAGCTTGGGGTGGAGTTCCTGGGTGAGACTTGTTAGTATCTGGGGGAACAAACCTCACTCCATTGTAGTTTGAATTCACAGAAGCTAGGGGTGGAGTTCTTTGCTGAGACCTGTGAGTATCTGGGGGAACAAAACCTCACTGCATTGTAGTTTGAATTCGCAGAAACTGGGGGTGGAGTTCCTGGCTTACACCCGTGAGTATCTGGGGGAACAAACCTCACTCCATTGTAGTTTGAATTCACAGAAGCTGGGTGTGGACTTCCTGGCTGAGACCCGTGAGTATCTGGGGGGAAAAACTCACTCCATTGTAGTTTGAATTCACAGAAGCCGGGGGTGGAGTTCCTGGCTGATACCTGTGAGTATCTGGGGGAACAAACCTCACTGCATTGTAGTTTGAATTCACAGAAACTGGGGGTGGAGTTCCTGGCTGAGACCCGTGAGTATCTGGGGGGGGGGGAAACTCACTCCATTGTAGTTTGAATTCACAGAAGCTGGGAGTGGAGTTCCTGGGTGAGACTTGTTAGTATCTGGGGGAACAAACCTCACTCCATTGTAGTTTGAATTCACAGAAGCTCGGGTGGAGTTCCTGGCTGAGACCTGTGAGCATCTGGGGGAACAAAACCTCACTGCATTGTAGTTTGAATTCACAGAAACTGGGGGTGGAGGTCCTGGCTGAGACCCATGAGTATCTGGGGGGAAAAACCTCACTCCATTGTAGTTTGAATTCACAGAAGCTGTGGGTGGAGTTTCTGGCTGAGACCCATGAGTATCTGGGGGGAAAAACCTCACTCCATTGTAGTTTGAATTCACAGAAACTGGGGGTGGGGTTCCTGGCTGATACCTGTGAGTATCTGGGGGAACAAACCTCACTCCATTGTAGTTTGAATTCACACAAGCTGTGGGTGGAGTTCCTGGCTGAGATCTGAGAGTATCTGGGGAAACAAAGCTCAATCCGTTGTAAATTGAATTCACAGAAGCTGTGGGTGGAGTTTCTGGCTGAGACCTGTGAGTATCTGGGGTAAAAAACCTCACTCCATTGTAGTTTGAATTCACAGAAGCTGTGGGTGGAGTTTCTGGCTGAGACCTGTGAGTATCTGGGGGGAAAAACCTCACTCCATTGTAGTTTAAATTCACAGAAACTGGGGGTGGAGTTCCTGGCTGAAACCCGTGAGTATCTGGGGGGGGGAAACTCACTCCATTGTAGTTTGAATTCACAGAAGCTGGGGGTGGAGTTCCTGGCTGAGACCTGTGAGTATCTGGGGAAACAAAGCTCAATCCGTTGTAATTTGAATTCAGAGAAGCTGGGAGTGGAGTTCCTGGCTGAGACCTGTGAGTATCTGGGGGAAAAAACCTCACTCCATTGTAGTTTGAATTCACAGAAGCTGGGGGTGGAGTTCCTGGCTGAGACCCGTGAGTATCTGTGGGAAGAAACCTCACTCCATTGTAGTTTGAATTCAGAGTAGCTGGGGGTGGAGTTCCTGGCTGAGACCTGTGAGTATCTGGGGGAAAAAACCTCACTCCATTGTAGTTTGAATTCACAGAAGCTGGGGGTGGAGTTCCTGGCTGAGACCCGTGAGTATCTGTGGGAAGAAACCTCACTCCATTGTAGTTTGAATTCACAGAAGCTTGGGGTGGAGTTCCTGGCTGAGACCTGTGAGTATCTGGGGGGAAAAACCTCACTCCATTGTAGTTTGAATTCACAGAAGCTGGGGGTGAAGTTCCTGGCTGAGACCTGTGAGTATCTGGGGGAAGAAACCTCACTCCATTGTAGTTTGAATTCACAGAAGCTGTGGGTGGAGTTTCTGGCTGATACCTGTGAGTATCTGGGGGAAAAAACCTCACTCCATTGTAGTTTGAATTCACAGAAGCTGTGGGTGGAGTTTCTGGCTGAGACCTGTGAGTATCTGGGGGAAAAAACCTCACTCCATTGTAGTTTGAATTCACAGAAGCTGTGGATGGAGTTTCTGGCTGAGACCTGTGAGTATCTGGGAGAAGAAAACCTCACTGCATTGTAGTTTCAATTCACAGAAGCTGGGGATGGAGTTCCTGGCTGAGACTTGTGAGTATCTGGGGGGAAAAACCTCACTGCATTGTGTTTTGAATTCACAGAAGCTGGGGGTGGAGTTCCTGGCTGAGACCCGTGAGTATCTGGGAGAAAAACCTCACTCCATTGTAATTTGAATTCACAGAAGCTGGGGGTGGAGTTCCTGGCTGAGACCCGTGAGTATCTGGGGGGGAAACCTCACTCCATTGTAGTTTGAATTCACAGAAGCTGGGGGTGGAGTTCCTGGCTGAGACCCGTGAGTATCTGTGGGAAAAAACCTCACTCCATTGTAGTTTGAATTCACACAAGCTGTGGGTGGAGTTCCTGGCTGAGATCTGAGAGTATCTGGGGAAACAAAGCTCAATCCGTTGTAATTTGAATTCACAGAAGCTGTGGGTGGAGTTTCTGGCTGAGACCTGTGAGTATTTGGGGGAAAAAACCTCACTCCATTGTAGTTTGAATTCACAGAAGCTGTGGGTGGATTTTCTGGCTGAGACCTGTGAGTATCTGGGGGAAAAAACCTCACTCCATTGTAGTTTGAATTCACAGAAACTGGGGGTGGAGTTCCTGGCTGAAACCCGTGAGTATCTGGGGGGGGGGAAACTCACTCCATTGTAGTTTGAATTCACAGAAGCTGGGGGTGGAGTTCCTGGCTGAGACCTGTGAGTATTTGGGGAAACAAAGCTCAATCCGTTGTAATTTGAATTCAGAGAAGCTGGGGGTGGAGTTCCTGGCTGAGACCTGTGAGTATCTGGGGGAAAAAACCTCACTCCATTGTAGTTTGAATTCACAGAAGCTGGGGGTGGAGTTCCTGGCTGAGACCCGTGAGTATCTGTGGGAAGAAACCTCACTCCATTGTAGTTTGAATTCACAGAAGCTTGGGGTGGAGTTCCTGGCTGAGACCTGTGAGTATCTGGGGGAAAAAACCTCACTCCATTGTAGTTTGAATTCACAGAAGCTGGGGGTGAAGTTCCTGGCTGAGACCTGTGAGTATCTGGGGGAAGAAACCTCACTCCATTGTAGTTTGAATTCATAGAAACTGGGGGTGGAGTTCCTGGCTGAAACCCGTGAGTATCTGGGGGGGGGGGAACTCACTCCATTGTAGTTTGAATTCACAGAAGCTGGGGGTGGAGTTCCTGGCTGAGACCTGTGAGTATTTGGGGAAACAAAGCTCAATCCGTTGTAATTTGAATTCAGAGAAGCTGGGGGTGGAGTTCCTGGCTGAGACCTGTGAGTATCTGGGGGAAAAAACCTCACTCCATTGTAGTTTGAATTCACAGAAGCTGGGGGTGGAGTTCCTGGCTGAGACCCGTGAGTATCTGTGGGAAGAAACCTCACTCCATTGTAGTTTGAATTCACAGAAGCTTGGGGTGGAGTTCCTGGCTGAGACCTGTGAGTATCTGGGGGAAAAAACCTCACTCCATTGTAGTTTGAATTCACAGAAGCTGGGGGTGAAGTTCCTGGCTGAGACCAGTGAGTATCTGGGGAAACAAAGCTCAATCCGTTGTAATTTGAATTCAGAGAAGCTGGGGGTGGAGTTCCTGGCTGAGACCTGTGAGTATCTGGGGGAAAAAACCTCACTCCATTGTAGTTTGAATTCACAGAAGCTGGGGTGGAGTTCCTGGCTGAGACCCGTGAGTATCTGTGGGAAGAAACCTCACTCCATTGTAGTTTGAATTCACAGAAGCTTGGGGTGGAGTTCCTGGCTGAGACCTGTGAGTATCTGGGGGAAAAAACCTCACTCCATTGTAGTTTGAATTCACAGAAGCTGGGGGTGAAGTTCCTGGCTGAGACCTGTGAGTATCTGGGGGAAGAAACCTCACTCCATTGTAGTTTGAATTCACAGAAGCTGTGGGTGGAGTTTCTGGCTGAGACCTGTGAGTATCTGGGAGAAGAAAACCTCACTGCATTGTAGTTTCAATTCACAGAAGCTGGGGATGGAGTTCCTGGCTGAGACTTGTGAGTATCTGGGGGGGGAAACCTCACTGCATTGTGTTTTGAATTCACAGAAGCTGGGGGTGGAGTTCCTGGCTGAGACCCGTGAGTATCTGGGGGAAAAAACCTCACTCCATTGTAGTTTGAATTCACAGAAGCTGTGGGTGGAGTTTCTGGCTGAGACCTGTGAGCATCTGGGAGAAGAAAACCTCACTCCATTGTAGTTTGAATTCACAGAAGCTGTGGGTGGAGTTTCTGGCTGATACCTGTGAGTATCTGGGGGAAAAAACCTCACTCCATTGTAGTTTGAATTCACAGAAGCTGGGGGTGGAGTTCCTGGCTGAGACCCGTGAGTATCTGGGGGGGAAAACCTCACTCCATTGTAGTTTGAATTCACAGAAGCTGGGGGTGGAGTTCCTGGCTGAGACCCGTGAGTATCTGGGGGAATAAACCTCACTCCATTGTAGTTTGAATTCACAGAATCTGGGGGTGGAGTTCTTTTCTGAGACCTTTGAGTATCTGGGGGAAGAAAACCTCACTGCATTGTAGTTTGAATTCACAGAAACTGGGGGTGGAGTTCCTGGCTGACACCCGTGAGTATCTTGGGGGAAAAAACCTCACTCCATTGTAGTTTGAATTCACAGAAGCTGGGGGTGGAGTTCCTGGCTGAGACATGTGAGTATCTGGGGGAAGAAACCTCACTCCATTGTAGTTTGAATTCACAGAAGCTGGGGGTGGGGTTCCTGGCTGATACCTGTGAGTATCTGGGGGAACAAACCTCACTGCATTGTAGTTTGAATTCACAGAAGCTGGGGGTGGAGTTCCTGGCTGAGACCTCTGAGTATCTGGGGAAACAAAGCTCAATCCGTTGTAATTTGAATTCAGAGAAGCTGGGGGTGGAGTTCCTGGCTGAGACATGTGAGTATCTGGGGAAACAAAGCTCAATCCGTTGTAATTTGAATTCAGAGAAGCTGGGAGTGTAGTTCCTGGCTGAGACCTGTGAGTATCTGGGGGAAAAAACCTCACTCCATTGTAGTTTGAATTCACAGAAGCTGGGGGTGGAGTTCCTGGCTGAGACCCGTGAGTATCTGTGGGAAGAAACCTCACTCCATTGTAGTTTGAATTCAGAGAAGCTGGGGGTGGAGTTCCTGGCTGAGACCTGTGAGTATCTGGGGGAAAAAACCTCACTCCATTGTAGTTTGAATTCACAGAAGCTGGGGGTGGAGTTCCTGGCTGAGACCCGTGAGTATCTGTGGGAAGAAACCTCACTCCATTGTAGTTTGAATTCACAGAAGCTTGGGGTGGAGTTCCTGGCTGAGACCTGTGAGTATCTGGGGGGAAAAACCTCACTCCATTGTAGTTTGAATTCACAGAAGCTGGGGGTGAAGTTCCTGGCTGAGACCTGTGAGTATCTGGGGGAAGAAACCTCACTCCATTGTAGTTTGAATTCACAGAAGCTGTGGGTGGAGTTTCTGGCTGATACCTGTGAGTATCTGGGGGAAAAAACCTCACTCCATTGTAGTTTGAATTCACAGAAGCTGTGGGTGGAGTTTCTGGCTGAGACCTGTGAGTATCTGGGGGAAAAAACCTCACTCCATTGTAGTTTGAATTCACAGAAGCTGTGGGTGGAGTTTCTGGCTGAGACCTGTGAGCATCTGGGAGAAGAAAACCTCACTGCATTGTAGTTTCAATTCACAGAAGCTGGGGGTGAAGTTCCTGGCTGAGACCTGTGAGTATCTGGGGAAACAAAGCTCAATCCGTTGTAATTTGAATTCAGAGAAGCTGGGGGTGGAGTTCCTGGCTGAGACCTGTGAGTATCTGGGGGAAAAAACCTCACTCCATTGTAGTTTGAATTCACAGAAGCTGGGGTGGAGTTCCTGGCTGAGACCCGTGAGTATCTGTGGGAAGAAACCTCACTCCATTGTAGTTTGAATTCACAGAAGCTTGGGGTGGAGTTCCTGGCTGAGACCTGTGAGTATCTGGGGGAAAAAACCTCACTCCATTGTAGTTTGAATTCACAGAAGCTGGGGGTGAAGTTCCTGGCTGAGACCTGTGAGTATCTGGGGGAAGAAACCTCACTCCATTGTAGTTTGAATTCACAGAAGCTGGGGGTGGAGTTCCTGGCTGAGACCTGTTTGTATCTGGGGAAAGAACCCTCACTCCATTGTAGTTTAAATTGAAATAAGCTAGGGGTGGAGTTCCTGGCTGAGACCTGTGAGTATCTGGGGGAAACAACCTCACTCCATAGTAGTTTGAATTCACAGAAGCTGGGGGTGGAGTTCCTGGCTGAGACTTGTGAGTATCTGGGGGGGGGGAAACCTCACTCCATTGTAGTTTGAATTCACAGAAGCCGGCGGTGGAGTTCCTGGGTGAGACCTGTTTGTATCTGGGGATAAAACATCACTCCATTGTAGTTTGAATTCACAGGAGCTGGAGGTGGAGTTCCTGGCTGATACCTGTGAGTATCTGGGGGAAAAAACCTCACTCCATTGTAGTTTGAATTCACAGAAGCTGGGGGTGGAGTTCCTGGCTGAGACCCGTGAGTATCTGGGGGGGAAAACCTCACTCCATTGTAGTTTGAATTCACAGAAGCTGGGGGTGGAGTTCCTGGCTGAGACCCGTGAGTATCTGGGGGAATAAACCTCACTCCATTGTAGTTTGAATTCACAGAATCTGGGGGTGGAGTTCTTTTCTGAGACCTTTGAGTATCTGGGGGAAGAAAACCTCACTGCATTGTAGTTTGAATTCACAGAAACTGGGGGTGGAGTTCCTGGCTGACACCCGTGAGTATCTTGGGGGAAAAAACCTCACTCCATTGTAGTTTGAATTCACAGAAGCTGGGGGTGGAGTTCCTGGCTGAGACATGTGAGTATCTGGGGGAAGAAACCTCACTCCATTGTAGTTTGAATTCACAGAAGCTGGGGGTGGGGTTCCTGGCTGATACCTGTGAGTATCTGGGGGAACAAACCTCACTGCATTGTAGTTTGAATTCACAGAAGCTGGGGGTGGAGTTCCTGGCTGAGACCTCTGAGTATCTGGGGAAACAAAGCTCAATCCGTTGTAATTTGAATTCAGAGAAGCTGGGGGTGGAGTTCCTGGCTGAGACATGTGAGTATCTGGGGAAACAAAGCTCAATCCGTTGTAATTTGAATTCAGAGAAGCTGGGAGTGTAGTTCCTGGCTGAGACCTGTGAGTATCTGGGGGAAAAAACCTCACTCCATTGTAGTTTGAATTCACAGAAGCTGGGGGTGGAGTTCCTGGCTGAGACCCGTGAGTATCTGTGGGAAGAAACCTCACTCCATTGTAGTTTGAATTCAGAGAAGCTGGGGGTGGAGTTCCTGGCTGAGACCTGTGAGTATCTGGGGGAAAAAACCTCACTCCATTGTAGTTTGAATTCACAGAAGCTGGGGGTGGAGTTCCTGGCTGAGACCCGTGAGTATCTGTGGGAAGAAACCTCACTCCATTGTAGTTTGAATTCACAGAAGCTTGGGGTGGAGTTCCTGGCTGAGACCTGTGAGTATCTGGGGGGAAAAACCTCACTCCATTGTAGTTTGAATTCACAGAAGCTGGGGGTGAAGTTCCTGGCTGAGACCTGTGAGTATCTGGGGGAAGAAACCTCACTCCATTGTAGTTTGAATTCACAGAAGCTGTGGGTGGAGTTTCTGGCTGATACCTGTGAGTATCTGGGGGAAAAAACCTCACTCCATTGTAGTTTGAATTCACAGAAGCTGTGGGTGGAGTTTCTGGCTGAGACCTGTGAGTATCTGGGGGAAAAAACCTCACTCCATTGTAGTTTGAATTCACAGAAGCTGTGGGTGGAGTTTCTGGCTGAGACCTGTGAGCATCTGGGAGAAGAAAACCTCACTGCATTGTAGTTTCAATTCACAGAAGCTGGGGGTGAAGTTCCTGGCTGAGACCTGTGAGTATCTGGGGAAACAAAGCTCAATCCGTTGTAATTTGAATTCAGAGAAGCTGGGGGTGGAGTTCCTGGCTGAGACCTGTGAGTATCTGGGGGAAAAAACCTCACTCCATTGTAGTTTGAATTCACAGAAGCTGGGGTGGAGTTCCTGGCTGAGACCCGTGAGTATCTGTGGGAAGAAACCTCACTCCATTGTAGTTTGAATTCACAGAAGCTTGGGGTGGAGTTCCTGGCTGAGACCTGTGAGTATCTGGGGGAAAAAACCTCACTCCATTGTAGTTTGAATTCACAGAAGCTGGGGGTGAAGTTCCTGGCTGAGACCTGTGAGTATCTGGGGGAAGAAACCTCACTCCATTGTAGTTTGAATTCACAGAAGCTGGGGGTGGAGTTCCTGGCTGAGACCTGTTTGTATCTGGGGAAAGAACCCTCACTCCATTGTAGTTTAAATTGAAATAAGCTAGGGGTGGAGTTCCTGGCTGAGACCTGTGAGTATCTGGGGGAAACAACCTCACTCCATAGTAGTTTGAATTCACAGAAGCTGGGGGTGGAGTTCCTGGCTGAGACTTGTGAGTATCTGGGGGGGGGGGAACCTCACTCCATTGTAGTTTGAATTCACAGAAGCCGGCGGTGGAGTTCCTGGGTGAGACCTGTTTGTATCTGGGGATAAAACATCACTCCATTGTAGTTTGAATTCACAGGAGCTGGAGGTGGAGTTCCTGGCTGAGACTTGTGAGTATCTGGGGGGGAAACCTCACTCCATTGTAGTTTCAATTCACAGAAGCTGGGGGTGGAGTTCCTGGCTGAGACCTGTTTGTATCTGGGGGAAAAATCCTCACTCCATTGTAGTTTGAATTCACAGAAGCTGGGGGTGGAGTTCCTGGCTGATACCTGTTTGTATCTTGGGAAAGAACCCTCACTCCATTGTAGTTTGAATTGAAAGAAGCTGGGGGTGGAGTTCCTGGCTGAGACCTGTGAGTATCTGGGGGAAACACCCTCCCTCCATAGTAGTTTGAATTCACAGAAGCTGGGGGTGGAGTTTCTGGCTTAGAACTGTGAGTATCTGGGGGAACAACCTCACTCCATTGTAGTTTGAATTCACAGAAGCTTGGGGTGGAGTTCCTGGCTGAGACTTGTGAGTATCTGGGGGAAAAAACCTCACTCCATTGTAGTTTGAATTCAAGGAAGCCGGGGGTGGAGTTCCTGGCTGAGACCTGTTTGTATCTGGGGAAAGAAATCTCACTCCATTGGAGTTTGAATTGAAAGAAGCTGGGGGTGGAGTTCCTGGCTGAGACCTGTGAGTATCTGCGGGAAAAACCTCACTCCATTGTAGTTTGAATTCACAGAAGCCGGGGGTGGAGTTCCTGTCTGAGACCAGTGAGTATCTGGTGGAAAAAACCTCACTTCATTGTAGTTTGAATTCAAAGAAGCTGGGGGTGGAGTTTCTGGCTGAGACCTGTTGCTATCTGGGGTAAAAACCTCACTCCATTGTAGTTTGAATTCACAGGAGCTGGAGGTGGAGTTCCTGGCTGAGACCTGTGAGTATCTGGGGGAAAAAAACTCACTCCACTGTAGTTTGAATTCAAGGAAGCTGGGGGTGGAGTTCCTGGCTGAGACCTTTGAGTATCTGGGGGAAAAACCTCACTCCATTGTAGTTTGAATTCAAAGAAGCTGGGGGTGGAGTTCCTGGCTGAGACTTGTCAGAATCTGGGGGAAACAACGTCACTCCATTGTAGTATGAATTCACAGAAGCTGGGGGTGGAGTTCCTGGCTGAGACTTGTGAGCATCTGGGGGAAAAACCACACTCAATTGTAGTTTGAATTCACAGAAGCTGGGGGTGGAGTTCCTGGCTGAGACTTGTGAGTATGTGGGGGGGAAACCTCACTCCATAGTAGTTTGAATTCACAGAAGCTGGGGGTGGAGTTCCTGGCTGAGACCTGTTTGTATCTGGGGAAAGAACCCTCACTCCATTGTAGTTTAAATTGAAATAAGCTGGGGGTGGAGTTCCTGGCTGAGACCTGTTTGTATCTTGGGAAAGAACCCTCACTCCATTGTAGTTTGAATTGAAAGAAGCTGGGGATGGAGTTCCTGGCTGAGACTTGTGAGTATCTGGGGGAAACAACCTCACTCCATAGTAGTTTGAATTCACAGAAGCTGGGGGTGGAGTTCCTGGCTGAGACCTATTTGTATCTGGGGAAAGAAACCTCACTCCATTGTAGTTTGAATTCACAGAAGCTGGGGGTGGAGTTCCTGGCTGATACCTGTTTGTATCTTGGGAAAGAACCCTCACTCCATTGTAGTTTGAATTGAAAGAAGCTGGGGGTGGAGTTCCTGGCTGAGACCTGTGAGTATCTGGGGGAAACACCCTCCCTCCATAGTAGTTTGAATTCACAGAAGCTGGGGGTGGAGTTCCTGGCTGAGACCTATTTGTATCTGGGGAAAGAAACCTCACTCCATTGTAGTTTGAATTCACAGAAGCTGGGGGTGGAGTTCCTGGCTGATACCTGTTTGTATCTGGGGAAAGAACCCTCACTCCATTGTAGTTTAAATTGAAATAAGCTGGGGGTGGAGTTCCTGGCTGAGACCTGTTTGTATCTTGGGAAAGAACCCTCACTCCATTGTAGTTTGAATTGAAAGAAGCTGGGGATGGAGTTCCTGGCTGAGACTTGTGAGTATCTGGGGGAAACAACCTCACTCCATAGTAGTTTCAATTCACAGAAGCTGGGGGTGGAGTTCCTGGCTGAGACCTGTTTGTATCTGGGGGAAAAATCCTCACTCCATTGTAGTTTGAATTCACAGAAGCTGGGGGTGGAGTTCCTGGCTGATACCTGTTTGTATCTTGGGAAAGAACCCTCACTCCATTGTAGTTTGAATTGAAAGAAGCTGGGGGTGGAGTTCCTGGCTGAGACCTGTGAGTATCTGGGGGAAACACCCTCCCTCCATAGTAGTTTGAATTCACAGAAGCTGGGGGTGGAGTTTCTGGCTTAGAACTGTGAGTATCTGGGGGAACAACCTCACTCCATTGTAGTTTGAATTCACAGAAGCTTGGGGTGGAGTTCCTGGCTGAGACTTGTGAGTATCTGGGGGAAAAAACCTCACTCCATTGTAGTTTGAATTCAAGGAAGCCGGGGGTGGAGTTCCTGGCTGAGACCTGTTTGTATCTGGGGAAAGAAATCTCACTCCATTGGAGTTTGAATTGAAAGAAGCTGGGGGTGGAGTTCCTGGCTGAGACCTGTGAGTATCTGCGGGAAAAACCTCACTCCATTGTAGTTTGAATTCACAGAAGCCGGGGGTGGAGTTCCTGTCTGAGACCAGTGAGTATCTGGTGGAAAAAACCTCACTTCATTGTAGTTTGAATTCAAAGAAGCTGGGGGTGGAGTTTCTGGCTGAGACCTGTTGCTATCTGGGGTAAAAACCTCACTCCATTGTAGTTTGAATTCACAGGAGCTGGAGGTGGAGTTCCTGGCTGAGACCTGTGAGTATCTGGGGGAAAAAAACTCACTCCACTGTAGTTTGAATTCAAGGAAGCTGGGGGTGGAGTTCCTGGCTGAGACCTTTGAGTATCTGGGGGAAAAACCTCACTCCATTGTAGTTTGAATTCAAAGAAGCTGGGGGTGGAGTTCCTGGCTGAGACTTGTCAGAATCTGGGGGAAACAACGTCACTCCATTGTAGTATGAATTCACAGAAGCTGGGGGTGGAGTTCCTGGCTGAGACTTGTGAGCATCTGGGGGAAAAACCACACTCAATTGTAGTTTGAATTCACAGAAGCTGGGGGTGGAGTTCCTGGCTGAGACTTGTGAGTATGTGGGGGGGAAACCTCACTCCATAGTAGTTTGAATTCACAGAAGCTGGGGGTGGAGTTCCTGGCTGAGACCTGTTTGTATCTGGGGAAAGAACCCTCACTCCATTGTAGTTTAAATTGAAATAAGCTGGGGGTGGAGTTCCTGGCTGAGACCTGTTTGTATCTTGGGAAAGAACCCTCACTCCATTGTAGTTTGAATTGAAAGAAGCTGGGGATGGAGTTCCTGGCTGAGACTTGTGAGTATCTGGGGGAAACAACCTCACTCCATAGTAGTTTGAATTCACAGAAGCTGGGGGTGGAGTTCCTGGCTGAGACCTATTTGTATCTGGGGAAAGAAACCTCACTCCATTGTAGTTTGAATTGAAAGAAGCTGGGGGTGGAGTTCCTGGCTGAGACCTGTGAGTATCTGGGGGAAACAACCTCACTCCATAGTAGTTTGAATTCACAGAAGCTGGGGGTGGAGTTCCTGGCTTAGACCTGTGAGTATCTGGGGGTAAAATCCTCACTCCATTGTAATTTGAATTCACAGAAGTTGGGGGTGGAGTTCCTGGCTGAGACTTCTGAATATCTGGGGGGGGAACCACACTCCAGTGTAGTTTGAATTCACAGAAGTTGGGGGGTGGAGTTCCTGGCTGAGACCTGTGAGTATCTGGGGGAAAAAACCTCACTCCATTGTAGTTTGAATTCACAGAAGCTGGGGGTGGGGTTCCTGGCTGATACCTGTGAGTATCTGGGGGAACAAACCTCACTGAATTGTAGTTTGAATTCACAGAAGCTGGGGGTGGAGTTACTGGCTGAGACCTGTGAGTATCTGGGGAAACAAAGCTCAATCCGTGGTAATTTGAATTCACAGAAGCTGGGGGTGGAGTTCCTGGCTGAGACCCGTGAGTATCTTTGGGAAGAAACCTCACTCCATTGTAGTTTGAATTCACAGAAGCTTTGGGTGGAGTTCCTGGCTGAGACCTGTGAGTATCTGGGGGAAAAAACCTCACTCCATTGTAGTTTGAATTCACAGAAGCTGTGGGTGGAGTTTCTGGCTGATACCTGTGAGTATCTGGGGGAAAAAACCTCACTCCATTGTAGTTTGAATTCACAGAAGCTGGGGGTGGAGTTCCTGGCTGAGACCCGTGAGTATCTGGGGGGGAAAACCTCACTCCATTGTAGTTTGAATTCACAGAAGCTGGGGGTGGAGTTCCTGGCTGAGACCCGTGAGTATCTGGGGGAATAAACCTCACTCCATTGTAGTTTGAATTCACAGAAACTGGGGGTGGAGTTCCTGGCTGACACTTGTGAGTATCTGGGGGGAAAAAACTCACTCCAATGTAGTTTGAATTCACAGAAGCTGGGGGTGGAGTTCCTGGCTGAGACCTGTGAGTATCTGGGGGAAGAAACCTCACTCCATTGTAGTTTGAATTCACAGAAGCTATGGGTGGAGTTTCTGGCTGAGACCTGTGAGTATCTGGGGGGAAAAAACTCACTCCAATGTAGTTTGAATTCACAGAAGCTGGGGGTGGACTTCCTGGCTGAGACCTGTGAGTATCTGGGGGAAGAAACCTCACTCCATTGTAGTTTGAATTCACAGAAGCTATGGGTGGAGTTTCTGGCTGAGACCTGTGAGTATCTAGGGGGGAAACCTCACTCCATTGTAGTTTGAATTCACAGAAGCTGTGGGTGGAGTTTCTGGCTGAGACCTGTGAGTATCTGGGGAAAAAAACCTCAATCCATTGTAGTTTGAATTCACAGAAGCTGGGGGTGGAGGTCCTGGCTTAGACCTGTGAGTATCTGGAGGAAAAAACCTCACTCCATTGTAGTTTGAATTCACAGAAGCTGGGGGTGGAGTTCCTGGCTGAGACATGTGAGTATCTGGGGGAAGAAACCTCACTCCATTGTAGTTTGAATTCACAGAAGCTGGGGGTGGGGTTCCTGGCTGATACCTGTGAGTACCTGGGGGAACAAACCTCACTCCATTGTAGTTTGAATTCACAGAAACTGGGGGTGGAGTTCCTGGCTGAGACCTGAGAGTATCTGGGGGGAAAACCTCACTCCATTGTAGTTTGAATTCACAGAAGCTGGGGGTGGAGTTCCTGGCTGAGACATGTGAGTATCTGGGGGAAGAAACCTCACTCCATTGTAGTTTGAATTCACAGAAGCTGGGGGTGGGGTTCCTGGCTGATACCTGTGAGTATCTGGGGGAACAAACCTCACTCCATTGTAGTTTGAATTCACAGAAGCTGGGGGTGGAGTTCCTGGCTGAGACCTGAGAGTATCTGGGGAAACAAAGCTCAATCCGTTGTAATTTGAATTCAGAGAAGCTGGGTTTGGAGTTCCTGGCTTATACCTGCGAGTATCTGGGGGGGGGGGAACTCACTCCAATGTAGTTTGAATTCACAGAAGCTGTGGGTGGAGTTTCTGGCTGAGACCTGTGAGTATCTGGGGGAAAAAACCTCAATCCATTGTAGTTTGAATTCACAGAAGCTGGGGGTGGAGGTCCTGGCTTAGACCTGTGAGTATCTGGAGGAAAAAACCTCACTCCATTGTAGTTTGAATTCACAGAAGCTGGGGGTGGAGTTCCTGGGTGAGACATGTGAGTATCTGGGGGAAGAAACCTCACTCCATTGTAGTTTGAATTCACAGAAGCTGGGGGTGGGGTTCCTGGCTGATACCTGTGAGTATCTGGGGGAACAAACCTCACTCCATTGTAGTTTGAATTCACAGAAGCTGGGGGTGGAGTTCCTGGCTGAGACCTGTGAGTATCTGGGGAAAAAACCTCACTCCATTGTAGTTTGAATTCACAGAAGCTGGGGGTGGAGTTCCTGGCTGAGACCCGTGAGTATCTGTGGGAAGAAACCTCACTCCATTGTAGTTTGAATTCACAGAAGCTTGGGGTGGAGTTCCTGGCTGAGACCTGTGAGTATCTGGGGGGAAAAACCTCACTCCATTGTAGTTTGAATTCACAGAAGCTGGGGGTGAAGTTCCTTGCTGAGACCTGTGAGTATCTGGGGCAAGAAACCTCACTCCATTGTAGTTTGAATACACAGAAGCTGTGGGTGGAGTTTCTGGCTGATAGCTGTGAGTATCTGGGGGGAAAAACCTCACTCCATTGTAGTTTGAATTCACAGAAGCTGTGGGTGGAGTTTCTGGCTGAGACCTGTGAGTATCTGGGGGGAAAAACCTCACTCCATTGTAGTTTGAATTCACAGAAGCTGTGGGTGGAGTTTCTGGCTGAGACCTGTGAGCATCTGGGAGAAGATAACCTCACTGCATTGTAGTGTCAATTCACAGAAGCTGGGGATGGAGTTCCTGGCTGAGACTTGTGAGTATCTGGGGGGAAAAACCTCACTGCATTGTGGTTTGAATTCACAGAAGCTGGGGGTGGAGTTCCTGGCTGAGACCCGTGAGTATCTGGGGGGGGAAACCTCACTCCATTGTAGTTTGAATTCACAGAAGCTTGGGGTGGAGTTCCTGGGTGAGACTTGTTAGTATCTGGGGGAACAAACCTCACTCCATTGTAGTTTGAATTCACAGAAGCTAGGGGTGGAGTTCTTTGCTGAGACCTGTGAGTATCTGGGGGAACAAAACCTCACTGCATTGTAGTTTGAATTCGCAGAAACTGGGGGTGGAGTTCCTGGCTTACACCCGTGAGTATCTGGGGGAACAAACCTCACTCCATTGTAGTTTGAATTCACAGAAGCTGGGTGTGGACTTCCTGGCTGAGACCCGTGAGTATCTGGGGGGAAAAACTCACTCCATTGTAGTTTGAATTCACAGAAGCCGGGGGTAGAGTTCCTGGCTGATACCTGTGAGTATCTGGGGGAACAAACCTCACTGCATTGTAGTTTGAATTCACAGAAACTGGGGGTGGAGTTCCTGGCTGAGACCCGTGAGTATCTGGGGGGGGGGGAAACTCACTCCATTGTAGTTTGAATTCACAGAAGCTGGGAGTGGAGTTCCTGGGTGAGACTTGTTAGTATCTGGGGGAACAAACCTCACTCCATTGTAGTTTGAATTCACAGAAGCTCGGGTGGAGTTCCTGGCTGAGACCTGTGAGCATCTGGGGGAACAAAACCTCACTGCATTGTAGTTTGAATTCACAGAAACTGGGGGTGGAGGTCCTGGCTGAGACCCATGAGTATCTGGGGGGAAAAACCTCACTCCATTGTAGTTTGAATTCACAGAAGCTGTGGGTGGAGTTTCTGGCTGAGACCCATGAGTATCTGGGGGGAAAAACCTCACTCCATTGTAGTTTGAATTCACAGAAACTGGGGGTGGGGTTCCTGGCTGATACCTGTGAGTATCTGGGGGAACAAACCTCACTCCATTGTAGTTTGAATTCACACAAGCTGTGGGTGGAGTTCCTGGCTGAGATCTGAGAGTATCTGGGGAAACAAAGCTCAATCCGTTGTAAATTGAATTCACAGAAGCTGTGGGTGGAGTTTCTGGCTGAGACCTGTGAGTATCTGGGGGAAAAAACCTCACTCCATTGTAGTTTGAATTCACAGAAGCTGTGGGTGGAGTTTCTGGCTGAGACCTGTGAGTATCTGGGGGGAAAAACCTCACTCCATTGTAGTTTAAATTCACAGAAACTGGGGGTGGAGTTCCTGGCTGAAACCCGTGAGTATCTGGGGGGGGGGGAAACTCACTCCATTGTAGTTTGAATTCACAGAAGCTGGGGGTGGAGTTCCTGGCTGAGACCTGTGAGTATCTGGGGAAACAAAGCTCAATCCGTTGTAATTTGAATTCAGAGAAGCTGGGAGTGGAGTTCCTGGCTGAGACCTGTGAGTATCTGGGGGAAAAAACCTCACTCCATTGTAGTTTGAATTCACAGAAGCTGGGGGTGGAGTTCCTGGCTGAGACCCGTGAGTATCTGTGGGAAGAAACCTCACTCCATTGTAGTTTGAATTCAGAGTAGCTGGGGGTGGAGTTCCTGGCTGAGACCTGTGAGTATCTGGGGGAAAAAACCTCACTCCATTGTAGTTTGAATTCACAGAAGCTGGGGGTGGAGTTCCTGGCTGAGACCCGTGAGTATCTGTGGGAAGAAACCTCACTCCATTGTAGTTTGAATTCACAGAAGCTTGGGGTGGAGTTCCTGGCTGAGACCTGTGAGTATCTGGGGGGAAAAACCTCACTCCATTGTAGTTTGAATTCACAGAAGCTGGGGGTGAAGTTCCTGGCTGAGACCTGTGAGTATCTGGGGGAAGAAACCTCACTCCATTGTAGTTTGAATTCACAGAAGCTGTGGGTGGAGTTTCTGGCTGATACCTGTGAGTATCTGGGGGAAAAAACCTCACTCCATTGTAGTTTGAATTCACAGAAGCTGTGGGTGGAGTTTCTGGCTGAGACCTGTGAGTATCTGGGGGAAAAAACCTCACTCCATTGTAGTTTGAATTCACAGAAGCTGTGGGTGGAGTTTCTGGCTGAGACCTGTGAGCATCTGGGAGAAGAAAACCTCACTGCATTGTAGTTTCAATTCACAGAAGCTGGGGATGGAGTTCCTGGCTGAGACTTGTGAGTATCTGGGGGGAAAAACCTCACTGCATTGTGTTTTGAATTCACAGAAGCTGGGGGTGGAGTTCCTGGCTGAGACCCGTGAGTATCTGGGAGAAAAAGCTCACTCCATTGTAATTTGAATTCACAGAAGCTGGGGGTGGAGTTCCTGGCTGAGACCCGTGAGTATCTGGGGGGGAAACCTCACTCCATTGTAGTTTGAATTCACAGAAGCTGGGGGTGGAGTTCCTGGCTGAGACCCGTGAGTATCTGTGGGAAAAAACCTCACTCCATTGTAGTTTGAATTCACACAAGCTGTGGGTGGAGTTCCTGGCTGAGATCTGAGAGTATCTGGGGAAACAAAGCTCAATCCGTTGTAATTTGAATTCACAGAAGCTGTGGGTGGAGTTTCTGGCTGAGACCTGTGAGTATTTGGGGGAAAAAACCTCACTCCATTGTAGTTTGAATTCACAGAAGCTGTGGGTGGATTTTCTGGCTGAGACCTGTGAGTATCTGGGGGAAAAAACCTCACTCCATTGTAGTTTGAATTCACAGAAACTGGGGGTGGAGTTCCTGGCTGAAACCCGTGAGTATCTGGGGGGGGGAACTCACTCCATTGTAGTTTGAATTCACAGAAGCTGGGGGTGGAGTTCCTGGCTGAGACCTGTGAGTATTTGGGGAAACAAAGCTCAATCCGTTGTAATTTGAATTCAGAGAAGCTGGGGGTGGAGTTCCTGGCTGAGACCTGTGAGTATCTGGGGGAAAAAACCTCACTCCATTGTAGTTTGAATTCACAGAAGCTGGGGGTGGAGTTCCTGGCTGAGACCCGTGTGTATCTGTGGGAAGAAACCTCACTCCATTGTAGTTTGAATTCACAGAAGCTTGGGGTGGAGTTCCTGGCTGAGACCTGTGAGTATCTGGGGGAAAAAACCTCACTCCATTGTAGTTTGAATTCACAGAAGCTGGGGGTGAAGTTCCTGGCTGAGACCTGTGAGTATCTGGGGGAAGAAACCTCACTCCATTGTAGTTTGAATTCATAGAAACTGGGGGTGGAGTTCCTGGCTGAAACCCGTGAGTATCTGGGGGGGGGGAACTCACTCCATTGTAGTTTGAATTCACAGAAGCTGGGGGTGGAGTTCCTGGCTGAGACCTGTGAGTATTTGGGGAAACAAAGCTCAATCCGTTGTAATTTGAATTCAGAGAAGCTGGGGGTGGAGTTCCTGGCTGAGACCTGTGAGTATCTGGGGGAAAAAACCTCACTCCATTGTAGTTTGAATTCACAGAAGCTGGGGGTGGAGTTCCTGGCTGAGACCCGTGAGTATCTGTGGGAAGAAACCTCACTCCATTGTAGTTTGAATTCACAGAAGCTTGGGGTGGAGTTCCTGGCTGAGACCTGTGAGTATCTGGGGGAAAAAACCTCACTCCATTGTAGTTTGAATTCACAGAAGCTGGGGGTGAAGTTCCTGGCTGAGACCTGTGAGTATCTGGGGAAACAAAGCTCAATCCGTTGTAATTTGAATTCAGAGAAGCTGGGGGTGGAGTTCCTGGCTGAGACCTGTGAGTATCTGGGGGAAAAAACCTCACTCCATTGTAGTTTGAATTCACAGAAGCTGGGGTGGAGTTCCTGGCTGAGACCCGTGAGTATCTGTGGGAAGAAACCTCACTCCATTGTAGTTTGAATTCACAGAAGCTTGGGGTGGAGTTCCTGGCTGAGACCTGTGAGTATCTGGGGGAAAAAACCTCACTCCATTGTAGTTTGAATTCACAGAAGCTGGGGGTGAAGTTCCTGGCTGAGACCTCTGAGTATCTGGGGGAAGAAACCTCACTCCATTGTAGTTTGAATTCACAGAAGCTGTGGGTGGAGTTTCTGGCTGAGACCTGTGAGTATCTGGGAGAAGAAAACCTCACTGCATTGTAGTTTCAATTCACAGAAGCTGGGGATGGAGTTCCTGGCTGAGACCCGTGAGTATCTGGGGGAAAAAACCTCACTCCATTGTAGTTTGAATTCACAGAAGCTGTGGGTGGAGTTTCTGGCTGAGACCTGTGAGCATCTGGGAGAAGAAAACCTCACTCCATTGTAGTTTGAATTCACAGAAGCTGTGGGTGGAGTTTCTGGCTGATACCTGTGAGTATCTGGGGGAAAAAACCTCACTCCATTGTAGTTTGAATTCACAGAAGCTGGGGGTGGAGTTCCTGGCTGAGACCCGTGAGTATCTGGGGGGGAAAACCTCACTCCATTGTAGTTTGAATTCACAGAAGCTGGGGGTGGAGTTCCTGGCTGAGACCCGTGAGTATCTGGGGGAATAAACCTCACTCCATTGTAGTTTGAATTCACAGAATCTGGGGGTGGAGTTCTTTTCTGAGACCTTTGAGTATCTGGGGGAAGAAAACCTCACTGCATTGTAGTTTGAATTCACAGAAACTGGGGGTGGAGTTCCTGGCTGACACCCGTGAGTATCTTGGGGGAAAAAACCTCACTCCATTGTAGTTTGAATTCACAGAAGCTGGGGGTGGAGTTCCTGGCTGAGACCTCTGAGTATCTGGGGAAACAAAGCTCAATCCGTTGTAATTTGAATTCAGAGAAGCTGGGGGTGGAGTTCCTGGCTGAGACATGTGAGTATCTGGGGAAACAAAGCTCAATCCGTTGTAATTTGAATTCAGAGAAGCTGGGAGTGGAGTTCCTGGCTGAGACCTGTGAGTATCTGGGGGAAAAAACCTCACTCCATTGTAGTTTGAATTCACAGAAGCTGGGGGTGGAGTTCCTGGCTGAGACCCGTGAGTATCTGTGGGAAGAAACCTCACTCCATTGTAGTTTGAATTCAGAGAAGCTGGGGGTGGAGTTCCTGGCTGAGACCTGTGAGTATCTGGGGGAAAAAACCTCACTCCATTGTAGTTTGAATTCACAGAAGCTGGGGGTGGAGTTCCTGGCTGAGACCCGTGAGTATCTGTGGGAAGAAACCTCACTCCATTGTAGTTTGAATTCACAGAAGCTTGGGGTGGAGTTCCTGGCTGAGACCTGTGAGTATCTGGGGGGAAAAACCTCACTCCATTGTAGTTTGAATTCAGAGAAGCTGGGGGTGAAGTTCCTGGCTGAGACCTGTGAGTATCTGGGGGAAGAAACCTCACTCCATTGTAGTTTGAATTCACAGAAGCTGTGGGTGGAGTTTCTGGCTGATACCTGTGAGTATCTGGGGGAAAAAACCTCACTCCATTGTAGTTTGAATTCACAGAAGCTGTGGGTGGAGTTTCTGGCTGAGACCTGTGAGTATCTGGGGGAAAAAACCTCACTCCATTGTAGTTTGAATTCACAGAAGCTGTGGGTGGAGTTTCTGGCTGAGACCTGTGAGCATCTGGGAGAAGAAAACCTCACTGCATTGTAGTTTCAATTCACAGAAGCTGGGGATGGAGTTCCTGGCTGAGACTTGTGAGTATCTGGGGGGAAAAACCTCACTGCATTGTGTTTTGAATTCACAGAAACTGGGGGTGGAGTTCCTGGCTGAGACCCGTGAGTATCTGGGAGAAAAACCTCACTCCATTGTAATTTGAATTCACAGAAGCTGGGGGTGGAGTTCCTGGCTGAGACCCGTGAGTATCTGGGGGGGAAACCTCACTCCATTGTAGTTTGAATTCACAGAAGCTGGGGGTGGAGTTCCTGGCTGAGACCCGTGAGTATCTGTGGGAAAAAACCTCACTCCATTGTAGTTTGAATTCACACAAGCTGTGGGTGGAGTTTCTGGCTGAGACCTTTGAGTATCTGGGGAAACAAAGCTCAATCCGTTGTAATTTGAATTCACAGAAGCTGTGGGTGGAGTTTCTGGCTGAGACCTGTGAGTATTTGGGGGAAAAAACCTCACTCCATTGTAGTTTGAATTCACAGAAGCTGTGGGTGGAGTTTCTGGCTGAGACCTTTGAGTATCTGGGGGAAGAAACCTCACTCCATTGTAGTTTGAATTCATAGAAACTGGGGGTGGAGTTCCTGGCTGAAACCCGTGAGTATCTGGGGGGGGGGAACTCACTCCATTGTAGTTTGAATTCACAGAAGCTGGGGGTGGAGTTCCTGGCTGAGACCTGTGAGTATTTGGGGAAACAAAGCTCAATCCGTTGTAATTTGAATTCAGAGAAGCTGGGGGTGGAGTTCCTGGCTGAGACCTGTGAGTATCTGGGGGAAAAAACCTCACTCCATTGTAGTTTGAATTCACAGAAGCTGGGGGTGGAGTTCCTGGCTGAGACCCGTGAGTATCTGTGGGAAGAAACCTCACTCCATTGTAGTTTGAATTCACAGAAGCTTGGGGTGGAGTTCCTGGCTGAGACCTGTGAGTATCTGGGGGAAAAAACCTCACTCCATTGTAGTTTGAATTCACAGAAGCTGGGGGTGAAGTTCCTGGCTGAGACCTGTGAGTTTCTGGGGAAACAAAGCTCAATCCGTTGTAATTTGAATTCAGAGAAGCTGGGGGTGGAGTTCCTGGCTGAGACCTGTGAGTATCTGGGGGAAAAAACCTCACTCCATTGTAGTTTGAATTCACAGAAGCTGGGGTGGAGTTCCTGGCTGAGACCCGTGAGTATCTGTGGGAAGAAACCTCACTCCATTGTAGTTTGAATTCACAGAAGCTTGGGGTGGAGTTCCTGGCTGAGACCTGTGAGTATCTGGGGGAAAAAACCTCACTCCATTGTAGTTTGAATTCACAGAAGCTGGGGGTGAAGTTCCTGGCTGAGACCTGTGAGTATCTGGGGGAAGAAACCTCACTCCATTGTAGTTTGAATTCACAGAAGCTGTGGGTGGAGTTTCTGGCTGATACCTGTGAGTATCTGGGGGGAAAAACCTCACTCCATTGTAGTTTGAATTCACAGAAGCTGGGGATGGAGTTCCTGGCTGAGACTTGTGAGTATCTGGGGGGGAAAACCTCACTGCATTGTGTTTTGAATTCACAGAAGCTGGGGGTGGAGTTCCTGGCTGAGACCCGTGAGTATCTGGGGGAAAAAACCTCACTCCATTGTAGTTTGAATTCACAGAAGCTGTGTGTGGAGTTTCTGGCTGAGACCTGTGAGCATCTGGGAGAAGAAAACCTCACTCCATTGTAGTTTGAATTCACAGAAGCTGTGGGTGGAGTTTCTGGCTGATACCTGTGAGTATCTGGGGGAAAAAACCTCACTCCATTGTAGTTTGAATTCACAGAAGCTGGGGGTGGAGTTCCTGGCTGAGACCCGTGAGTATCTGGGGGGGAAAACCTCACTCCATTGTAGTTTGAATTCACAGAAGCTGGGGGTGGAGTTCCTGGCTGATACCTGTGAGTATCTGGGGGAAAAAACCTCACTCCATTGTAGTTTGAATTCACAGAAGCTGGGGGTGGAGTTCCTGGCTGAGACCCGTGAGTATCTGGGGGGGAAAACCTCACTCCATTGTAGTTTGAATTCACAGAAGCTGGGGGTGGAGTTCCTGGCTGAGACCCGTGAGTATCTGGGGGAATAAACCTCACTCCATTGTAGTTTGAATTCACAGAATCTGGGGGTGGAGTTCTTTTCTGAGACCTTTGAGTATCTGGGGGAAGAAAACCTCACTGCATTGTAGTTTGAATTCACAGAAACTGGGGGTGGAGTTCCTGGCTGACACCCGTGAGTATCTTGGGGGAAAAAACCTCACTCCATTGTAGTTTGAATTCACAGAAGCTGGGGGTGGAGTTCCTGGCTGAGACATGTGAGTATCTGGGGGAAGAAACCTCACTCCATTGTAGTTTGAATTCACAGAAGCTGGGGGTGGGGTTCCTGGCTGATACCTGTGAGTATCTGGGGGAACAAACCTCACTGCATTGTAGTTTGAATTCACAGAAGCTGGGGGTGGAGTTCCTGGCTGAGACCTCTGAGTATCTGGGGAAACAAAGCTCAATCCGTTGTAATTTGAATTCAGAGAAGCTGGGGGTGGAGTTCCTGGCTGAGACATGTGAGTATCTGGGGAAACAAAGCTCAATCCGTTGTAATTTGAATTCAGAGAAGCTGGGAGTGGAGTTCCTGGCTGAGACCTGTGAGTATCTGGGGGAAAAAACCTCACTCCATTGTAGTTTGAATTCACAGAAGCTGGGGGTGGAGTTCCTGGCTGAGACCCGTGAGTATCTGTGGGAAGAAACCTCACTCCATTGTAGTTTGAATTCAGAGAAGCTGGGGGTGGAGTTCCTGGCTGAGACCTGTGAGTATCTGGGGGAAAAAACCTCACTCCATTGTAGTTTGAATTCACAGAAGCTGGGGGTGGAGTTCCTGGCTGAGACCCGTGAGTATCTGTGGGAAGAAACCTCACTCCATTGTAGTTTGAATTCACAGAAGCTTGGGGTGGAGTTCCTGGCTGAGACCTGTGAGTATCTGGGGGGAAAAACCTCACTCCATTGTAGTTTGAATTCACAGAAGCTGGGGGTGAAGTTCCTGGCTGAGACCTGTGAGTTTCTGGGGGAAGAAACCTCACTCCATTGTAGTTTGAATTCACAGAAGCTGTGGGTGGAGTTTCTGGCTGATACCTGTGAGTATCTGGGGGAAAAAACCTCACTCCATTGTAGTTTGAATTCACAGAAGCTGTGGGTGGAGTTTCTGGCTGAGACCTGTGAGTATCTGGGGGAAAAAACCTCACTCCATTGTAGTTTGAATTCACAGAAGCTGTGGGTGGAGTTTCTGGCTGAGACCTGTGAGCATCTGGGAGAAGAAAACCTCACTGCATTGTAGTTTCAATTCACAGAAGCTGGGGATGGAGTTCCTGGCTGAGACTTGTGAGTATCTGGGGGGAAAAACCTCACTGCATTGTGTTTTGAATTCACAGAAACTGGGGGTGGAGTTCCTGGCTGAGACCCGTGAGTATCTGGGAGAAAAACCTCACTCCATTGTAATTTGAATTCACAGAAGCTGGGGGTGGAGTTCCTGGCTGAGACCCGTGAGTATCTGGGGGGGAAACCTCACTCCATTGTAGTTTGAATTCACAGAAGCTGGGGGTGGAGTTCCTGGCTGAGACCCGTGAGTATCTGTGGGAAAAAACCTCACTCCATTGTAGTTTGAATTCACACAAGCTGTGGGTGGAGTTTCTGGCTGAGACCTTTGAGTATCTGGGGAAACAAAGCTCAATCCGTTGTAATTTGAATTCACAGAAGCTGTGGGTGGAGTTTCTGGCTGAGACCTGTGAGTATTTGGGGGAAAAAACCTCACTCCATTGTAGTTTGAATTCACAGAAGCTGTGGGTGGAGTTTCTGGCTGAGACCTTTGAGTATCTGGGGGAAGAAACCTCACTCCATTGTAGTTTGAATTCATAGAAACTGGGGGTGGAGTTCCTGGCTGAAACCCGTGAGTATCTGGGGGGGGGAACTCACTCCATTGTAGTTTGAATTCACAGAAGCTGGGGGTGGAGTTCCTGGCTGAGACCTGTGAGTATTTGGGGAAACAAAGCTCAATCCGTTGTAATTTGAATTCAGAGAAGCTGGGGGTGGAGTTCCTGGCTGAGACCTGTGAGTATCTGGGGGAAAAAACCTCACTCCATTGTAGTTTGAATTCACAGAAGCTGGGGGTGGAGTTCCTGGCTGAGACCCGTGAGTATCTGTGGGAAGAAACCTCACTCCATTGTAGTTTGAATTCACAGAAGCTTGGGGTGGAGTTCCTGGCTGAGACCTGTGAGTATCTGGGGGAAAAAACCTCACTCCATTGTAGTTTGAATTCACAGAAGCTGGGGGTGAAGTTCCTGGCTGAGACCTGTGAGTTTCTGGGGAAACAAAGCTCAATCCGTTGTAATTTGAATTCAGAGAAGCTGGGGGTGGAGTTCCTGGCTGAGACCTGTGAGTATCTGGGGGAAAAAACCTCACTCCATTGTAGTTTGAATTCACAGAAGCTGGGGTGGAGTTCCTGGCTGAGACCCGTGAGTATCTGTGGGAAGAAACCTCACTCCATTGTAGTTTGAATTCACAGAAGCTTGGGGTGGAGTTCCTGGCTGAGACCTGTGAGTATCTGGGGGAAGAAACCTCACTCCATTGTAGTTTGAATTCACAGAAGCTGTGGGTGGAGTTTCTGGCTGATACCTGTGAGTATCTGGGGGGAAAAACCTCACTCCATTGTAGTTTGAATTCACAGAAGCTGTGGGTGGAGTTCCTGGCTGAGACCTGTGAGTATCTGGGGGGAAAAACCTCACTCCATTGTAGTTTGAATTCACAGAAGCTGTGGGTGGAGTTTCTGGCTGAGACCTGTGAGCATCTGGGAGAAGAAAACCTCACTGCATTGTAGTTTCAATTCACAGAAGCTGGGGATGGAGTTCCTGGCTGAGACTTGTGAGTATCTGGGGGGGAAAACCTCACTGCATTGTGTTTTGAATTCACAGAAGCTGGGGGTGGAGTTCCTGGCTGAGACCCGTGAGTATCTGGGAGAAAAACCTCACTCCATTGTAGTTTGAATTCACAGAAGCTGGGGGTGGAGTTCCTGGCTGAGACCCGTGAGTATCTGGGGGAAAAAACCTCACTCCATTGTAGTTTGAATTCACAGAAGCTGTGGGTGGAGTTTCTGGCTGAGACCTGTGAGCATCTGGGAGAAGAAAACCTCACTCCATTGTAGTTTGAATTCACAGAAGCTGTGGGTGGAGTTTCTGGCTGATACCTGTGAGTATCTGGGGGAAAAAACCTCACTCCATTGTAGTTTGAATTCACAGAAGCTGTGGGTGGAGTTCCTGGCTGAGACCCGTGAGTATCTGGGGGGGAAAACCTCACTCCATTGTAGTTTGAATTCACAGAAGCTGGGGGTGGAGTTCCTGGCTGAGATCCGTGAGTATCTGGGGGAATAAACCTCACTCCATTGTAGTTTGAATTCACAGAATCTGGGGGTGTAGTTCTTTTCTGAGACCTTTGAGTATCTGGGGGAAGAAAACCTCACTGCATTGTAGTTTGAATTCACAGAAACTGGGGGTGGAGTTCCTGGCTGACACCCGTGAGTATCTTGGGGGAAAAAACCTCACTCCATTGTAGTTTGAATTCACAGAAGCTGGGGGTGGAGTTCCTGGCTGAGACATGTGAGTATCTGGGGGAAGAAACCTCACTCCATTGTAGTTTGAATTCACAGAAGCTGGGGGTGGGGTTCCTGGCTGATACCTGTGAGTATCTGGGGGAACAAACCTCACTGCATTGTAGTTTGAATTCACAGAAGCTGGGGGTGGAGTTCCTGGCTGAGACCTGTGAGTATCTGGGGAAACAAAGCTCAATCCGTTGTAATTTGAATTCAGAGAAGCTGGGGGTGGAGTTCCTGGCTGAGACATGTGAGTATCTGGGGGGAAAAAACCTCACTCCATTGTAGTTTGAATTCACAGAAGCTGGGGGTGGAGTTCCTGGCTGAGACCTGTGAGTATCTGGGGGAAAAAACCTCACTCCATTGTAGTTTGAATTCACAGAAGCTGGGGGTGAATTTCCTGGCTGACACCTGTGAGTATCTGGGGGAAGAAACCTCACTCCATTGTAATTTGAATTCACAGAAGCTGTGGGTGGAGTTTCTGGCTGATACCTGTGAGTATCTGGGGGAAAAAACCTCAGTCCATTGTAGTTTGAATTCACAGAAGCTGGGGGTGGAGTTCCTGGCTGAGACCCGTGAGTATCTGTGGGAAGAAACCTCACTCCATTGTAGTTTGAATTCACAGAAGCTTGGGGTGGAGTTCCTGGCTGAGACCTGTGAGTATCTGGGGGAAAAAACCTCACTCCATTGTAGTTTGAATTCACAGAAGCTGGGGGTGAAGTTCCTGGCTGAGACCTGTGAGTATCTGGGGGAAGAAACCTCACTCCATTGTAGTTTGAATTCACAGAAGCTGTGGGTGGAGTTTCTGGCTGATACCTGTGAGTATCTGGGGAAACAAAGCTCAATCCGTTGTAATTTGAATTCAGAGAAGCTGGGGGTGGAGTTCCTGGCTGAGACATGTGAGTATCTGGGGGGAAAAAACCTCACTCCATTGTAGTTTGAATTCACAGAAGCTGGGGGTGGAGTTCCTGGCTGAGACCCGTGAGTATCTGTGGGAAGAAACCTCACTCCATTGTAGTTTGAATTCACAGAAGCTTGGGGTGGAGTTCCAGGCTGAGACCTGTGAGTATCTGGGGGAAAAAACCTCACTCCATTGTAGTTTGAATTCACAGAAGCTGGGGGTGAAGTTCCTGGCTGAGACCTGTGAGTATCTGGGGGAAGAAACCTCACTCCATTGTAGTTTGAATTCACAGAAGCTGGGGGTGGCGTTCCGGGCTGAGACTTGTGAGTATCTGCGGGGGGGGGAAACCTCACACAATTATAGTTTTAATTCACAGAAGCTGGGGGTGGAGTTCCTGGCTGAGACCTGTGAGTATCTAGGGAAAAAAACCTCACTCCATTGTAGTTTGAATTCACAGAAGCTGGGGGTGGGGTTCCTGGCTTAGACCTGTGAGTATCTGGGGGGAAATCCTCACTCCATTGTAGTTTGAATTCACAGAAGCTGGGGGTGGAATTCCTGGCTGAGACCTCTGAGTATCTGGGGGGAAATCCTCACTCCATTGTAGATTGAATTCACAGAAGCTGGGGGTGGCGTTTCTGGCTGAGACCTGTTGAGTATCTGGGGGAAAAAAACTCACTCCACTGTAGTTTGAATTCAAGGAAGCTGGGGGTGGAGTTCCTGGCTGAGACCTTTGAGTATCTGGGGGAAAAACCTCACTCCATTGTAGTTTGAATTCTAAGAAGCTGGGGGTGGAGTTCCTGGCTGAGACTTGTGAGAATCTGGGGAAAACAACGTCACTCCATTGTAGTATTAATTCACAGAAGCTGGGGGTGGAGTTCCTGGCTGAGACCTGTGAGTATCTGGGGGAAACAACCTCACTCCATTGTAGTTTGAATTCACAGAAGCTGGGGGTGGAGTTCCTGGCTAAGACTTGTGAGTATCTGGGGGGGAAAACCTCACTCCATTGTAGTTTGAATTCACAGAAGCCGGCGGTGGAGTTCCTGGCTGAGACCTGTTGGTATCTGGGGGAAAAAACATCACTCCATTGTAGTTTGAATTCACAGGAGCTGGAGGTGGAGTTCCTGGCTGAGACTTGTGAGTATCTGGGGGGGAAACCTCACTCCATTGTAGTTTGAATTTACAGAAGCTGGGGGTGGAGTTCCTGGCTTATACCTGTGAGTATCTGGGGGGAAAAACTCACTCCAATGTAGTTTGAATTCACAGAAGCTGTGGGTGGAGTTTCTGGCTGAGACCTGTGAGTATCTGGGGAAAAAAACCTCAATCCATTGTAGTTTGAATTCACAGAAGCTGGGGGTGGAGGTCCTGGCTGAGACCTGTGAGTATCTGGAGGAAAAAACCTCACTCCATTGTAGTTTGAATTCACAGAAGCTGGGGGTGGAGTTGCTGGCTGAGACATGTGAGTATCTGGGGGAAGAAACCTCACTCCATTGTAGTTTGAATTCACAGAAGCTGGGGGTGGGGTTCCTGGCTGATACCTGTGAGTATCTGGGGGAACAAACCTCACTCCATTGTAGTTTGAATTCACAGAAGCTGGGGGTTGAGTTCCTGGCTGAGACCTGTGAGTATCTGGGGAAACAAAGCTCAATCCGTTGTAATTTGAATTCAGAGAAGCTGGGGGTGGAGTTCCTGGCTGAGACATGTGAGTATCTGGGGGGAAAAAACCTCACTCCATTGTAGTTTGAATTCACAGAAGCTGGGGGTGGAGTTCCTGGCTGAGACCCGTGAGTATCTGTGGGAAGAAACCTCACTCCATTGTAGTTTGAATTCACAGAAGCTTGGGGTGGAGTTCCTGGCTGAGACCTGTGAGTATCTGGGGGAAAAAACCTCACTCCATTGTAGTTTTAATTCACAGAAGCTGGGGGTGGAGTTCCTGGCTGAGACCTGTGAGTACCTAGGGAAAAAAACCTCACTCCATTGTAGTTTGAATTCACAGAAGCTGGGGGTGGAGTTCCTGGCTGAGACTTGTGAGTATCTGGGGGGAAATCCTCACTCCATTGTAGTTTAAATTGAAATAAGCTGGGGGTGGAGTTCCTGGCTGAGACCTGTGAGTATCTGGGGGAAACAACCTCACTCCATTGTAGTTTGAATTCACAGAAGCTGGGGGTGGAGTTCCTGGCTGAGACTTGTGAGTATCTGGGGGGGAAAACCTCACTCCATTGTAGTTTGAATTCACAGAAGCCGGCGGTGGAGTTCCTGGCTGAGACCTGTTGGTATCTGGGGGAAAAAACCTCACTCCATTGTAGTTTGAATTCACAGAAGCTGGGGGTGGAGTTCCTGGCTGAGACATGTGAGTATCTGGGGGAACAAACCTCACTCCATTGTAGTTTGAATTCACAGAAGCTGGGGGTTGAGTTCCTGGCTGAGACCTGTGAGTTTCTGGGGAAACAAAGCTCAATCCGTTGTAATTTGAATTCAGAGAAGCTGGGGGTGGAGTTCCTGGCTGAGACATGTGAGTATCTGGGGGGAAAAAACCTCACTCCATTGTAGTTTGAATTCACAGAAGCTGGGGGTGGAGTTCCTGGCTGAGACCCGTGAGTATCTGTGGGAAGAAACCTCACTCCATTGTAGTTTGAATTCACAGAAGCTTGGGGTGGAGTTCCTGGCTGAGACCTGTGAGTATCTGGGGGAAAAAACCTCACTCCATTGTAGTTTTAATTCACAGAAGCTGGGGGTGGAGTTCCTGGCTGAGACCTGTGAGTACCTAGGGAAAAAAACCTCACTCCATTGTAGTTTGAATTCACAGAAGCTGGGGGTGGAGTTCCTGGCTGAGACTTGTGAGTATCTGGGGGGAAATCCTCACTCCATTGTAGTTTGAATTCACAGAAGCTGGGGGTGGAATTCCTGGCTGAGACCTCTGAGTATCTGGGGGGAAATCCTCACTCCATTGTAGTTTGAATTCACAGAAGCTGGGGGTGGCGTTCCGGGCTGAGACTTGTGAGTATCTGGGGGGGGGGGAAAACCTCACACAATTATAGTTTTAATTCACAGAAGCTGGGGGTGGAGTTCCTGGCTGAGACCTGTGAGTATCTAGGGAAAAAAACCTCACTCCATTGTAGTTTGAATTCACAGAAGCTGGGGGTGGGGTTCCTGGCTTAGACCTGTGAGTATCTGGGGGGAAATCCTCACTCCATTGTAGTTTGAATTCACAGAAGCTGGGGGTGGAATTCCTGGCTGAGACCTCTGAGTATCTGGGGGGAAATCCTCACTCCATTGTAGATTGAATTCACAGAAGCTGGGGGTGGCGTTTCTGGCTGAGACCTGTTGAGTATCTGGGGGAAAAAAACTCACTCCACTGTAGTTTGAATTCAAGGAAGCTGGGGGTGGAGTTTCTGGCTGAGACCTTTGAGTATCTGGGGGAAAAACCTCACTCCATTGTAGTTTGAATTCTAAGAAGCTGGGGGTGGAGTTCCTGGCTGAGACTTGTGAGAATCTGGGGGAAACAACGTCACTCCATTGTAGTATTAATTCACAGAAGCTGGGGGTGGAGGTCCTGGCTGAGACTTGTTTGTATCTGGGGAAAGAACCCTCACTCCATTGTAGTTTAAATTGAAATAAGCTGGGGGTGGAGTTCGTGGCTGAGACCTGTTTGTATCTGGGGAAAGAACCCTCACTCCATTGTAGTTTAAATTGAAATAAGCTGGGGGTGGAGTTCCTGGCTGAGACCTGTGAGTATCTGGGGGAAACAACCTCACTCCATTGTAGTTTGAATTCACAGAAGCTGGGGGTGGAGTTCCTGGCTGAGACTTGTGAGTATCTGGGGGGGAAAACCTCACTCCATTGTAGTTTGAATTCACAGAAGCCGGCGGGGGAGTTCCTGGCTGAGACCTGTTGGTATCTGGGGGAAAAAACATCACTCCATTGTAGTTTGAATTCACAGGAGCTGGAGGTGGAGTTCCTGGCTGAGACTTGTGAGTATCTGGGGGGGAAACCTCACTCCATTGTAGTTTGAATTTACAGAAGCTGGGGGTGGAGTTCCTGGCTGAGACCTGTTTGTATCTTGGGAAAGAACCCTCACTCCATTGTAGTTTGAATTGAAAGAAGCTGGGGGTGGAGTTCCTGGCTGAGACCTGTGAGTATCTGCGGGAAACAACCTCATTCCATAGTAGTTTGAATTCACAGAAGCTGGGGGTGGAGTTCCTGGCTTAGATCTGTGAGTATCTGGGGGAACAACCTCACTCAATTGTAGTTTGAATTCACAGAAGCTGGGGGTGGAGTTCCTGGCTGAGACTTGTGAGTATCGGGGGGGGGGGAAACCTCACACAATTATAGTTTTAATTCACAGAAGCTGGGGGTGGAGTTCCTGGCTGAGACCTGAGAGTATCTAGGGGAAAAAACCTCACTCCATTGTAGTTTGAATTCACAGAAGCTGGGGGTGGAGTTCCTGGCTGAGACCTGTTGGTATCTGGGGGAAAAACATCACTCCATTGTAGTTTGAATTCACAGAAGCCGGCGGTGGAGTTCCTGGCTGAGACCTGTTGGTATCTGGGGGAAAAAACATCACTCCATTGTAGTTTGAATTCACAGGAGCTGGAGGTGGAGTTCCTGGCTGAGACTTGTGAGTATCTGGGGGGGAAACCTCACTCCATTGTAGTTTGAATTTACAGAAGCTGGGGGTGGAGTTCCTGGCTTATACCTGTGAGTATCTGGGGGGAAAAACTCACTCCAATGTAGTTTGAATTCACAGAAGCTGTGGGTGGAGTTTCTGGCTGAGACCTGTGAGTATCTGGGGAAAAAAACCTCAATCCATTGTAGTTTGAATTCACAGAAGCTGGGGGTGGAGGTCCTGGCTGAGACCTGTGAGTATCTGGAGGAAAAAACCTCACTCCATTGTAGTTTGAATTCACAGAAGCTGGGGGTGGAGTTGCTGGCTGAGACATGTGAGTATCTGGGGGAAGAAACCTCACTCCATTGTAGTTTGAATTCACAGAAGCTGGGGGTGGGGTTCCTGGCTGATACCTGTGAGTATCTGGGGGAACAAACCTCACTCCATTGTAGTTTGAATTCACAGAAGCTGGGGGTTGAGTTCCTGGCTGAGACCTGTGAGTATCTGGGGAAACAAAGCTCAATCCGTTGTAATTTGAATTCAGAGAAGCTGGGGGTGGAGTTCCTGGCTGAGACATGTGAGTATCTGGGGGGAAAAAACCTCACTCCATTGTAGTTTGAATTCACAGAAGCTGGGGGTGGAGTTCCTGGCTGAGACCCGTGAGTATCTGTGGGAAGAAACCTCACTCCATTGTAGTTTGAATTCACAGAAGCTTGGGGTGGAGTTCCTGGCTGAGACCTGTGAGTATCTGGGGGAAAAAACCTCACTCCATTGTAGTTTTAATTCACAGAAGCTGGGGGTGGAGTTCCTGGCTGAGACCTGTGAGTACCTAGGGAAAAAAACCTCACTCCATTGTAGTTTGAATTCACAGAAGCTGGGGGTGGAGTTCCTGGCTGAGACTTGTGAGTATCTGGGGGGAAATCCTCACTCCATTGTAGTTTAAATTGAAATAAGCTGGGGGTGGAGTTCCTGGGTGAGACCTGTGAGTATCTGGGGGAAACAACCTCACTCCATTGTAGTTTGAATTCACAGAAGCTGGGGGTGGAGTTCCTGGCTGAGACTTGTGAGTATCTGGGGGGGAAAACCTCACTCCATTGTAGTTTGAATTCACAGAAGCCGGCGGTGGAGTTCCTGGCTGAGACCTGTTGGTATCTGGGGGAAAAAACATCACTCCATTGTAGTTTGAATTCACAGGAGCTGGAGGTGGAGTTCCTGGCTGAGACTTGTGAGTATCTGGGGGGGAAACCTCACTCCATTGTAGTTTGAATTTACAGAAGCTGGGGGTGGAGTTCCTGGCTTATACCTGTGAGTATCTGGGGGGAAAAACTCACTCCAATGTAGTTTGAATTCACAGAAGCTGTGGGTGGAGTTTCTGGCTGAGACCTGTGAGTATCTGGGGAAAAAAACCTCAATCCATTGTAGTTTGAATTCACAGAAGCTGGGGGTGGAGGTCCTGGCTGAGACCTGTGAGTATCTGGAGGAAAAAACCTCACTCCATTGTAGTTTGAATTCACAGAAGCTGGGGGTGGAGTTGCTGGCTGAGACATGTGAGTATCTGGGGGAAGAAACCTCACTCCATTGTAGTTTGAATTCACAGAAGCTGGGGGTGGGGTTCCTGGCTGATACCTGTGAGTATCTGGGGGAACAAACCTCACTCCATTGTAGTTTGAATTCACAGAAGCTGGGGGTTGAGTTCCTGGCTGAGACCTGTGAGTATCTGGGGAAACAAAGCTCAATCCGTTGTAATTTGAATTCAGAGAAGCTGGGGGTGGAGTTCCTGGCTGAGACATGTGAGTATCTGGGGGGAAAAAACCTCACTCCATTGTAGTTTGAATTCACAGAAGCTGGGGGTGGAGTTCCTGGCTGAGACCCGTGAGTATCTGTGGGAAGAAACCTCACTCCATTGTAGTTTGAATTCACAGAAGCTTGGGGTGGAGTTCCTGGCTGAGACCTGTGAGTATCTGGGGGAAAAAACCTCACTCCATTGTAGTTTTAATTCACAGAAGCTGGGGGTGGAGTTCCTGGCTGAGACCTGTGAGTACCTAGGGAAAAAAACCTCACTCCATTGTAGTTTGAATTCACAGAAGCTGGGGGTGGAGTTCCTGGCTGAGACTTGTGAGTATCTGGGGGGAAATCCTCACTCCATTGTAGTTTGAATTCACAGAAGCTGGGGGTGGAATTCCTGGCTGAGACCTCTGAGTATCTGGGGGGAAATCCTCACTCCATTGTAGTTTGAATTCACAGAAGCTGGGGGTGGCGTTCCGGGCTGAGACTTGTGAGTATCTGGGGGGGGGGGGAAACCTCACACAATTATAGTTTTAATTCACAGAAGCTGGGGGTGGAGTTCCTGGCTGAGACCTGTGAGTATCTAGGGAAAAAAACCTCACTCCATTGTAGTTTGAATTCACAGAAGCTGGGGGTGGGGTTCCTGGCTTAGACCTGTGAGTATCTGGGGGGAAATCCTCACTCCATTGTAGTTTGAATTCACAGAAGCTGGGGGTGGAATTCCTGGCTGAGACCTCTGAGTATCTGGGGGGAAATCCTCACTCCATTGTAGATTGAATTCACAGAAGCTGGGGGTGGCGTTTCTGGCTGAGACCTGTTGAGTATCTGGGGGAAAAAAACTCACTCCACTGTAGTTTGAATTCAAGGAAGCTGGGGGTGGAGTTCCTGGCTGAGACCTTTGAGTATCTGGGGGAAAAACCTCACTCCATTGTAGTTTGAATTCTAAGAAGCTGGGGGTGGAGTTCCTGGCTGAGACTTGTGAGAATCTGGGGGAAACAACGTCACTCCATTGTAGTATTAATTCACAGAAGCTGGGGGTGGAGGTCCTGGCTGAGACTTGTGAGCATCTGGGGGAAAAACCACACTCCATTGTAGTTTGAATTCACAGAAGCTGGGGGTGGAGTTCCTGGCTGAGACTTGTGAGTATGTGGGGGGGAAACCTCACTCCATAGTAGTTTGAATTCACAGAAGCTGGGGGTGGAGTTCGTGGCTGAGACCTGTTTGTATCTGGGGAAAGAACCCTCACTCCATTGTAGTTTAAATTGAAATAAGCTGGGGGTGGAGTTCCTGGCTGAGACCTGTGAGTATCTGAGGGAAACAACCTCACTCCATTGTAGTTTGAATTCACAGAAGCTGGGGGTGGAGTTCCTGGCTGAGACTTGTGAGTATCTGGGGGGGAAAACCTCACTCCATTGTAGTTTGAATTCACAGAAGCCGGCGGTGGAGTTCCTGGCTGAGACCTGTTGGTATCTGGGGGAAAAAACATCACTCCATTGTAGTTTGAATTCACAGGAGCTGGAGGTGGAGTTCCTGGCTGAGACTTGTGAGTATCTGGGGGGGAAACCTCACTCCATTGTAGTTTGAATTTACAGAAGCTGGGGGTGGAGTTCCTGGCTGAGACCTGTTTGTATCTTGGGAAAGAACCCTCACTCCATTGTAGTTTGAATTGAAAGAAGCTGGGGGTGGAGTTCCTGGCTGAGACCTGTGAGTATCTGCGGGAAACAACCTCATTCCATAGTAGTTTGAATTCACAGAAGCTGGGGGTGGAGTTCCTGGCTTAGATCTGTGAGTATCTGGGGGAACAACCTCACTCAATTGTAGTTTGAATTCACAGAAGCTGGGGGTGGAGTTCCTGGCTGAGACTTGTGAGTATCGGGGGGGGGGGGGAAACCTCACACAATTATAGTTTTAATTCACAGAAGCTGGGGGTGGAGTTCCTGGCTGAGACCTGAGAGTATCTAGGGGAAAAAACCTCACTCCATTGTAGTTTGAATTCACAGAAGCTGGGGGTGGAGTTCCTGGCTGAGACCTGTGAGTACCTAGGGAAAAAAACCTCACTCCATTGTAGTTTGAATTCACAGAAGCTGGGGGTGGAGTTCCTGGCTGAGACTTGTTAGTATCTGGGGGGAAATCCTCACTCCATTGTAGTTTGAATTCACAGAAGCTGGGGGTGGAATTCCTGGCTGAGACCTCTGAGTATCTGGGGGGAAATCCTCACTCCATTGTAGTATTAATTCACAGAAGCTGGGGGTGGAGTTCCTGGCTGAGACTTGTGAGCATCTGGGGGAAAAACCACACTCCATTGTAGTTTGAATTCACAGAAGCTGGGGGTGGAGTTCCTGGCTGAGACTTGTGAGTATGTGGGGGGGAAACCTCACTCCATAGTAGTTTGAATTCACAGAAGCTGGGGGTGGAGTTCCTGGCTGAGACCTGTTTGTATCTGGGGAAAGAACCCTCACTCCATTGTAGTTTAAATTGAAATAAGCTAGGGGTGGAGTTCCTGGCTGAGACCTGTGGGTATCTGGGGGAAACAGCCTCACTCCATAGTAGTTTGAATTCACAGAAGCTGGGGGTGGAGTTCCTGGCTGAGACTTGTGAGTATCTGGGGGGGGGGAAACCTCACTCCATTGTAGTTTGAATTCACAGAAGCCGGCGGTGGAGTTCCTGGCTGAGACCTGTTTGTATCTGGGGATAAAACATCACTCCATTGTAGTTTGAATTCACAGGAGCTGGAGGTGGAGTTCCTGGCTGAGACTTGTGAGTATCTGGGGGGGAAACCTCACTCCATTGTAGTTTCAATTCACAGAAGCTGGGGGTTGAGTTCCTGGCTGAGACCTGTTTGTATCTGGGGGAAAAATCCTCACTCCATTGTAGTTTGAATTCACAGAAGCTGGGGGTGGAGTTCCTGGCTGATACCTGTTTGTATCTTGGGAAAGAACCCTCACTCCATTGTAGTTTGAATTGAAAGAAGCTGGGGGTGGAGTTCCTGGCTGAGACCTGTGAGTATCTGGGGGAAACACCCTCCCTCCATAGTAGTTTGAATTCACAGAAGCTGGGGGTGGAGTTTCTGGCTTAGAACTGTGAGTATCTGGGGGAACAACCTCACTCCATTGTAGTTTGAATTCACAGAAGCTTGGGGTGGAGTTCCTGGCTGAGACTTGTGAGTATCTGGGGGAAAAAACCTCACTCCATTGTAGTTTGAATTCAAGGAAGCCGGGGGTGGAGTTCCTGGCTGAGACCTGTTTGTATCTGGGGAAAGAAATCTCACTCCATTGGAGTTTGAATTGAAAGAAGCTGGGGGTGGAGTTCCTGGCTGAGACCTGTGAGTATCTGCGGGAAAAACCTCACTCCATTGTAGTTTGAATTCACAGAAGCCGGGGGTGGAGTTCCTGTCTGAGACCAGTGAGTATCTGGTGGAAAAAACCTCACTTCATTGTAGTTTGAATTCAAAGAAGCTGGGGGTGAAGTTCCTGGCTGAGACCTGTGAGTATCTGGGGGAAGAAACCTCACTCCATTGTAGTTTGAATTCACAGAAGCTGTGGGTGGAGTTTCTGGCTGATACCTGTGAGTATCTGGGGGAAAAAACCTCACTCCATTGTAGTTTGAATTCACAGAAGCTGTGGGTGGAGTTTCTGGCTGAGACCTGTGAGTATCTGGGGGAAAAAACCTCACTCCATTGTAGTTTGAATTCACAGAAGCTGTGGGTGGAGTTTCTGGCTGAGACCTGTGAGCATCTGGGAGAAGAAAACCTCACTGCATTGTAGTTTCAATTCACAGAAGCTGGGGATGGAGTTCCTGGCTGAGACTTGTGAGTATCTGGGGGGAAAAACCTCACTGCATTGTGTTTTGAATTCACAGAAACTGGGGGTGGAGTTCCTGGCTGAGACCCGTGAGTATCTGGGAGAAAAACCTCACTCCATTGTAATTTGAATTCACAGAAGCTGGGGGTGGAGTTCCTGGCTGAGACCCGTGAGTATCTGGGGGGGAAACCTCACTCCATTGTAGTTTGAATTCACAGAAGCTGGGGGTGGAGTTCCTGGCTGAGACCCGTGAGTATCTGTGGGAAAAAACCTCACTCCATTGTAGTTTGAATTCACACAAGCTGTGGGTGGAGTTCCTGGCTGAGATCTGAGAGTATCTGGGGAAACAAAGCTCAATCCGTTGTAATTTGAATTCACAGAAGCTGTGGGTGGAGTTTCTGGCTGAGACCTGTGAGTATTTGGGGGAAAAAACCTCACTCCATTGTAGTTTGAATTCACAGAAGCTGTGGGTGGAGTTTCTGGCTGAGACCTTTGAGTATCTGGGGGAAAAAACCTCACTCCATTGTAGTTTGAATTCACAGAAACTGGGGGTGGAGTTCCTGGCTGAAACCCGTGAGTATCTGGGGGGGGGGGGAAACTCACTCCATTGTAGTTTGAATTCACAGAAGCTGGGGGTGCAGTTCCTGGCTGAGACCTGTGAGTATTTGGGGAAACAAAGCTCAATCCGTTGTAATTTGAATTCAGAGAAGCTGGGGGTGGAGTTCCTGGCTGAGACCTGTGAGTATCTGGGGGAAAAAACCTCACTCCATTGTAGTTTGAATTCACAGAAGCTGGGGGTGGAGTTCCTGGCTGAGACCCGTGAGTATCTGTGGGAAGAAACCTCACTCCATTGTAGTTTGAATTCACAGAAGCTGGGGGTGAAGTTCCTGGCTGAGACCTGTGAGTATCTGGGGGAAGAAACCTCACTCCATTGTAGTTTGAATTCATAGAAACTGGGGGTGGAGTTCCTGGCTGAAACCTGTGAGTATCTGGGGGGGGGAACTCACTCCATTGTAGTTTGAATTCACAGAAGCTGGGGGTGGAGTTCCTGGCTGAGACCTGTGAGTATTTGGGGAAACAAAGCTCAATCCGTTGTAATTTGAATTCAGAGAAGCTGGGGGTGGAGTTCCTGGCTGAGACCTGTGAGTATCTGGGGGAAAAAACCTCACTCCATTGTAGTTTGAATTCACAGAAGCTGGGGGTGGAGTTCCTGGCTGAGACCCGTGAGTATCTGTGGGAAGAAACCTCACTCCATTGTAGTTTGAATTCACAGAAGCTTGGGGTGGAGTTCCTGGCTGAGACCTGTGAGTATCTGGGGGAAAAAACCTCACTCCATTGTAGTTTGAATTCACAGAAGCTGGGGGTGAAGTTCCTGGCTGAGACCTGTGAGTTTCTGGGGAAACAAAGCTCAATCCGTTGTAATTTGAATTCAGAGAAGCTGGGGGTGGAGTTCCTGGCTGAGACCTGTGAGTATCTGGGGGAAAAAACCTCACTCCATTGTAGTTTGAATTCACAGAAGCTGGGGTGGAGTTCCTGGCTGAGACCCGTGAGTATCTGTGGGAAGAAACCTCACTCCATTGTAGTTTGAATTCACAGAAGCTTGGGGTGGAGTTCCTGGCTGAGACCTGTGAGTATCTGGGGGAAAAAACCTCACTCCATTGTAGTTTGAATTCACAGAAGCTGGGGGTGAAGTTCCTGGCTGAGACCTGTGAGTATCTGGGGGAAGAAACCTCACTCCATTGTAGTTTGAATTCACAGAAGCTGTGGGTGGAGTTTCTGGCTGATACCTGTGAGTATCTGGGGGGAAAAACCTCACTCCATTGTAGTTTGAATTCACAGAAGCTGTGGGTGGAGTTTCTGGCTGAGACCTGTGAGTATCTGGGGGGAAAAACCTCACTCCATTGTAGTTTGAATTCACAGAAGCTGTGGGTGGAGTTTCTGGCTGAGACCTGTGAGCATCTGGGAGAAGAAAACCTCACTGCATTGTAGTTTCAATTCACAGAAGCTGGGGATGGAGTTCCTGGCTGAGACTTGTGAGTATCTGGGGGGGAAAACCTCACTGCATTGTGTTTTGAATTCACAGAAGCTGGGGGTGGAGTTCCTGGCTGAGACCCGTGAGTATCTGGGAGAAAAACCTCACTCCATTGTAGTTTGAATTCACAGAAGCTGGGGGTGGAGTTCCTGGCTGAGACCCGTGAGTATCTGGGGGAAAAAACCTCACTCCATTGTAGTTTGAATTCACAGAAGCTGTGGGTGGAGTTTCTGGCTGAGACCTGTGAGCATCTGGGAGAAGAAAACCTCACTCCATTGTAGTTTGAATTCACAGAAGCTGTGGGTGGAGTTTCTGGCTGATACCTGTGAGTATCTGGGTGAAAAAACCTCACTCCATTGTAGTTTGAATTCACAGAAGCTGTGGGTGGAGTTCCTGGCTGAGACCCGTGAGTATCTGGGGGGGAAAACCTCACTCCATTGTAGTTTGAATTCACAGAAGCTGGGGGTGGAGTTCCTGGCTGAGACCCGTGAGTATCTGGGGGAATAAACCTCACTCCATTGTAGTTTGAATTCACAGAATCTGGGGGTGTAGTTCTTTTCTGAGACCTTTGAGTATCTGGGGGAAGAAAACCTCACTGCATTGTAGTTTGAATTCACAGAAACTGGGGGTGGAGTTCCTGGCTGACACCCGTGAGTATCTTGGGGGAAAAAACCTCACTCCATTGTAGTTTGAATTCACAGAAGCTGGGGGTGGAGTTCCTGGCTGAGACATGTGAGTATCTGGGGGAAGAAACCTCACTCCATTGTAGTTTGAATTCACAGAAGCTGGGGGTGGGGTTCCTGGCTGATACCTGTGAGTATCTGGGGGAACAAACCTCACTGCATTGTAGTTTGAATTCACAGAAGCTGGGGGTGGAGTTCCTGGCTGAGACCTGTGAGTATCTGGGGAAACAAAGCTCAATCCGTTGTAATTTGAATTCAGAGAAGCTGGGGGTGGAGTTCCTGGCTGAGACATGTGAGTATCTGGGGGGAAAAAACCTCACTCCATTGTAGTTTGAATTCACAGAAGCTGGGGGTGGAGTTCCTGGCTGAGACCTGTGAGTATCTGGGGGAAAAAACCTCACTCCATTGTAGTTTGAATTCACAGAAGCTGGGGGTGAATTTCCTGGCTGACACCTGTGAGTATCTGGGGGAAGAAACCTCACTCCATTGTAATTTGAATTCACAGAAGCTGTGGGTGGAGTTTCTGGCTGATACCTGTGAGTATCTGGGGGAAAAAACCTCACTCCATTGTAGTTTGAATTCACAGAAGCTGGGGGTGGAGTTCCTGGCTGAGACCCGTGAGTATCTGTGGGAAGAAACCTCACTCCATTGTAGTTTGAATTCACAGAAGCTTGGGGTGAAGTTCCTGGCTGAGACCTGTGAGTATCTGGGGGAAAAAACCTCACTCCATTGTAGTTTGAATTCACAGAAGCTGGGGGTGAAGTTCCTGGCTGAGACCTGTGAGTATCTGGGGGAAGAAACCTCACTCCATTGTAGTTTGAATTCACAGAAGCTGTGGGTGGAGTTTCTGGCTGATACCTGTGAGTATCTGGGGAAACAAAGCTCAATCCGTTGTAATTTGAATTCAGAGAAGCTGGGGGTGGAGTTCCTGGCTGAGACATGTGAGTATCTGGGGGGAAAAAACCTCACTCCATTGTAGTTTGAATTCACAGAAGCTGGGGGTGGAGTTCCTGGCTGAGACCCGTGAGTATCTGTGGGAAGAAACCTCACTCCATTGTAGTTTGAATTCACAGAAGCTTGGGGTGGAGTTCCAGGCTGAGACCTGTGAGTATCTGGGGGAAAAAACCTCACTCCATTGTAGTTTGAATTCACAGAAGCTGGGGGTGAAGTTCCTGGCTGAGACCTGTGAGTATCTGGGGGAAGAAACCTCACTCCATTGTAGTTTGAATTCACAGAAGCTGGGGGTGGCGTTCCGGGCTGAGACTTGTGAGTATCTGGGGGGGGGGAAACCTCACACAATTATAGTTTTAATTCACAGAAGCTGGGGGTGGAGTTCCTGGCTGAGACCTGTGAGTATCTAGGGAAAAAAACCTCACTCCATTGTAGTTTGAATTCACAGAAGCTGGGGGTGGGGTTCCTGGCTTAGACCTGTGAGTATCTGGGGGGAAATCCTCACTCCATTGTAGTTTGAATTCACAGAAGCTGGGGGTGGAATTCCTGGCTGAGACCTCTGAGTATCTGGGGGGAAATCCTCACTCCATTGTAGATTGAATTCACAGAAGCTGGGGGTGGCGTTTCTGGCTGAGACCTGTTGAGTATCTGGGGGAAAAAAACTCACTCCACTGTAGTTTGAATTCAAGGAAGCTGGGGGTGGAGTTCCTGGCTGAGACCTTTGAGTATCTGGGGGAAAAACCTCACTCCATTGTAGTTTGAATTCTAAGAAGCTGGGGGTGGAGTTCCTGGCTGAGACTTGTGAGAATCTGGGGAAAACAACGTCACTCCATTGTAGTATTAATTCACAGAAGCTGGGGGTGGAGGTCCTGGCTGAGACTTGTGAGCATCTGGGGGAAAAACCACACTCCATTGTAGTTTGAATTCACAGAAGCTGGGGGTGGAGTTCCTGGCTGAGACTTGTGAGTATGTGGGGGGGAAACCTCACTCCATAGTAGTTTGAATTCACAGAAGCTGGGGGTGGAGTTCGTGGCTGAGACCTGTTTGTATCTGGGGAAAGAACCCTCACTCCATTGTAGTTTAAATTGAAATAAGCTGGGGGTGGAGTTCCTGGCTGAGACCTGTGAGTATCTGGGGGAAACAACCTCACTCCATTGTAGTTTGAATTCACAGAAGCTGGGGGTGGAGTTCCTGGCTGAGACTTGTGAGTATCTGGGGGGGGGAAACCTCACTCCATTGTAGTTTGAATTCACAGAAGCCGGCGGTGGAGTTCCTGGCTGAGACCTGTTGGTATCTGGGGGAAAAAACATCACTCCATTGTAGTTTGAATTCACAGGAGCTGGAGGTGGAGTTCCTGGCTGAGACTTGTGAGTATCTGGGGGGGAAACCTCACTCCATTGTAGTTTGAATTTACAGAAGCTGGGGGTGGAGTTCCTGGCTTATACCTGTGAGTATCTGGGGGGAAAAACTCACTCCAATGTAGTTTGAATTCACAGAAGCTGTGGGTGGAGTTTCTGGCTGAGACCTGTGAGTATCTGGGGAAAAAAACCTCAATCCATTGTAGTTTGAATTCACAGAAGCTGGGGGTGGAGGTCCTGGCTGAGACCTGTGAGTATCTGGAGGAAAAAACCTCACTCCATTGTAGTTTGAATTCACAGAAGCTGGGGGTGGAGTTGCTGGCTGAGACATGTGAGTATCTGGGGGAAGAAACCTCACTCCATTGTAGTTTGAATTCACAGAAGCTGGGGGTGGGGTTCCTGGCTGATACCTGTGAGTATCTGGGGGAACAAACCTCACTCCATTGTAGTTTGAATTCACAGAAGCTGGGGGTTGAGTTCCTGGCTGAGACCTGTGAGTATCTGGGGAAACAAAGCTCAATCCGTTGTAATTTGAATTCAGAGAAGCTGGGGGTGGAGTTCCTGGCTGAGACATGTGAGTATCTGGGGGGAAAAAAACCTCACTCCATTGTAGTTTGAATTCACAGAAGCTGGGGGTGGAGTTCCTGGCTGAGACCCGTGAGTATCTGTGGGAAGAAACCTCACTCCATTGTAGTTTGAATTCACAGAAGCTTGGGGTGGAGTTCCTGGCTGAGACCTGTGAGTATCTGGGGGAAAAAACCTCACTCCATTGTAGTTTTAATTCACAGAAGCTGGGGGTGGAGTTCCTGGCTGAGACCTGTGAGTACCTAGGGAAAAAAACCTCACTCCATTGTAGTTTGAATTCACAGAAGCTGGGGGTGGAGTTCCTGGCTGAGACTTGTGAGTATCTGGGGGGAAATCCTCACTCCATTGTAGTTTGAATTCACAGAAGCTGGGGGTGGAATTCCTGGCTGAGACCTCTGAGTATCTGGGGGGAAATCCTCACTCCATTGTAGTTTGAATTCACAGAAGCTGGGGGTGGCGTTCCGGGCTGAGACTTGTGAGTATCTGGGGGGGGGAAACCTCACACAATTATAGTTTTAATTCACAGAAGCTGGGGGTGGAGTTCCTGGCTGAGACCTGTGAGTATCTAGGGAAAAAAACCTCACTCCATTGTAGTTTGAATTCACAGAAGCTGAGGGTGGGGTTCCTGGCTTAGACCTGTGAGTATCTGGGGGGAAATCCTCACTCCATTGTAGTTTGAATTCACAGAAGCTGGGGGTGGAATTCCTGGCTGAGACCTCTGAGTATCTGGGGGGAAATCCTCACTCCATTGTAGATTGAATTCACAGAAGCTGGGGGTGGCGTTTCTGGCTGAGACCTGTTGAGTATCTGGGGGAAAAAAACTCACTCCACTGTAGTTTGAATTCAAGGAAGCTGGGGGTGGAGTTCCTGGCTGAGACCTTTGAGTATCTGGGGGAAAAACCTCACTCCATTGTAGTTTGAATTCTAAGAAGCTGGGGGTGGAGTTCCTGGCTGAGACTTGTGAGAATCTGGGGGAAACAACGTCACTCCATTGTAGTTTGAATTCACAGAAGCTGGGGGTGGAGTTCCTGGCTGAGACATGTGAGTATCTGGGGGAAGAAACCTCACTCCATTGTAGTTTGAATTCACAGAAGCTGGGGGTGGGGTTCCTGGCTGATACCTGTGAGTATCTGGGGGAACAAACCTCACTGCATTGTAGTTTGATTTCACAGAAGCTGGGGGTGGAGTTCCTGGCTGAGACCTGTGAGTATCTGGGGAAACAAAGCTCAATCCGTTGTAATTTGAATTCAGAGAAGCTGGGGGTGGAGTTCCTGGCTGAGACATGTGAGTATCTGGGGGGAAAAAACCTCACTCCATTGTAGTTTGAATTCACAGAAGCTGGGGGTGGAGTTCCTGGCTGAGACCTGTGAGTATCTGGGGGAAAAAACCTCACTCCATTGTAGTTTGAATTCACAGAAGCTGGGGGTGAATTTCCTGGCTGACACCTGTGAGTATCTGGGGGAAGAAACCTCACTCCATTGTAATTTGAATTCACAGAAGCTGTGGGTGGAGTTTCTGGCTGATACCTGTGAGTATCTGGGGGAAAAAACCTCACTCCATTGTAGTTTGAATTCACAGAAGCTGGGGGTGGAGTTCCTGGCTGAGACCCGTGAGTATCTGTGGGAAGAAACCTCACTCCATTGTAGTTTGAATTCACAGAAGCTTGGGGTGGAGTTCCTGGCTGAGACCTGTGAGTATCTGGGGGAAAAAACCTCACTCCATTGTAGTTTGAATTCACAGAAGCTGGGGGTGAAGTTCCTGGCTGAGACCTGTGAGTATCTGGGGGAAGAAACCTCACTCCATTGTAGTTTGAATTCACAGAAGCTGTGGGTGGAGTTTCTGGCTGATACCTGTGAGTATCTGGGGAAACAAAGCTCAATCCGTTGTAATTTGAATTCAGAGAAGCTGGGGGTGGAGTTCCTGGCTGAGACATGTGAGTATCTGGGGGGAAAAAACCTCACTCCATTGTAGTTTGAATTCACAGAAGCTGGGGGTGGAGTTCCTGGCTGAGACCCGTGAGTATCTGTGGGAAGAAACCTCACTCCATTGTAGTTTGAATTCACAGAAGCTTGGGGTGGAGTTCCAGGCTGAGACCTGTGAGTATCTGGGGGAAAAAACCTCACTCCATTGTAGTTTGAATTCACAGAAGCTGGGGGTGAAGTTCCTGGCTGAGACCTGTGAGTATCTGGGGGAAGAAACCTCACTCCATTGTAGTTTGAATTCACAGAAGCTGGGGGTGGCGTTCCGGGCTGAGACTTGTGAGTATCTGGGGGAAGAAACCTCACTCCATTGTAGTTTGAATTCACAGAAGCTGGGGGTGGAGTTCCTGGCTGAGACCTTTGAGTATCTGGGGGAAAAACCTCACTCCATTGTAGTATTAATTCACAGAAGCTGGGGGTGGAGGTCCTGGCTGAGACTTGTGAGCATCTGGGGGAAAAACCACACTCCATTGTAGTTTGAATTCACAGAAGCTGGGGGTGGAGTTCCTGGCTGAGACTTGTGAGTATGTGGGGGGGAAACCTCACTCCATAGTAGTTTGAATTCACAGAAGCTGGGGGTGGAGTTCGTGGCTGAGACCTGTTTGTATCTGGGGAAAGAACCCTCACTCCATTGTAGTTTAAATTGAAATAAGCTGGGGGTGGAGTTCCTGGCTGAGACCTGTGAGTATCTGGGGGAAACAACCTCACTCCATTGTAGTTTGAATTCACAGAAGCTGGGGGTGGAGTTCCTGGCTGAGACTTGTGAGTATCTGGGGGGGAAAACCTCACTCCATTGTAGTTTGAATTCACAGAAGCCGGCGGTGGAGTTCCTGGCTGAGACCTGTTGGTATCTGGGGGAAAAAACATCACTCCATTGTAGTTTGAATTCACAGGAGCTGGAGGTGGAGTTCCTGGCTGAGACTTGTGAGTATCTGGGGGGGAAACCTCACTCCATTGTAGTTTGAATTTACAGAAGCTGGGGGTGGAGTTCCTGGCTGAGACCTGTTTGTATCTTGGGAAAGAACCCTCACTCCATTGTAGTTTGAATTGAAAGAAGCTGGGGGTGGAGTTCCTGGCTGAGACCTGTGAGTATCTGCGGGAAACAACCTCATTCCATAGTAGTTTGAATTCACAGAAGCTGGGGGTGGAGTTCCTGGCTTAGATCTGTGAGTATCTGGGGGAACAACCTCACTCAATTGTAGTTTGAATTCACAGAAGCTGGGGGTGGAGTTCCTGGCTGAGACTTGTAAGTATCGGGGGGGGGGGAACCTCACACAATTATAGTTTTAATTCACAGAAGCTGGGGGTGGAGTTCCTGGCTGAGACCTGAGAGTATCTAGGGAAAAGAACCTCACTCCATTGTAGTTTGAATTCACAGAAGCTGGGGGTGGAGTTCCTGGCTGAGACCTGTGAGTACCTAGGGAAAAAAACCTCACTCCATTGTAGTTTGAATTCACAGAAGCTGGGGGTGGAGTTCCTGGCTGAGACTTGTTAGTATCTGGGGGGAAATCCTCACTCCATTGTAGTTTGAATTCACAGAAGCTGGGGGTGGAATTCCTGGCTGAGACCTCTGAGTATCTGGGGGGAAATCCTCACTCCATTGTAGTATTAATTCACAGAAGCTGGGGGTGGAGTTCCTGGCTGAGACTTGTGAGCATCTGGGGGAAAAACCACACTCCATTGTAGTTTGAATTCACAGAAGCTGGGGGTGGAGTTCCTGGCTGAGACTTGTGAGTATGTGGGGGGGAAACCTCACTCCATAGTAGTTTGAATTCACAGAAGCTGGGGGTGGAGTTCCTGGCTGAGACCTGTTTGTATCTGGGGAAAGAACCCTCACTCCATTGTAGTTTAAATTGAAATAAGCTAGGGGTGGAGTTCCTGGCTGAGACCTGTGAGTATCTGGGGGAAACAGCCTCACTCCATAGTAGTTTGAATTCACAGAAGCTGGGGGTGGAGTTCCTGGCTGAGACTTGTGAGTATCTGGGGGGGGGGAAACCTCACTCCATTGTAGTTTGAATTCACAGAAGCCGGCGGTGGAGTTCCTGGCTGAGACCTGTTTGTATCTGGGGATAAAACATCACTCCATTGTAGTTTGAATTCACAAGAGCTGGAGGTGGAGTTCCTGGCTGAGACTTGTGAGTATCTGGGGGGGAAACCTCACTCCATTGTAGTTTCAATTCACAGAAGCTGGGGGTTGAGTTCCTGGCTGAGACCTGTTTGTATCTGGGGGAAAAATCCTCACTCCATTGTAGTTTGAATTCACAGAAGCTGGGGGTGGAGTTCCTGGCTGATACCTGTTTGTATCTTGGGAAAGAACCCTCACTACATTGTAGTTTGAATTGAAAGAAGATGGGGGTGGAGTTCCTGGCTGAGACCTGTGAGTATCTGGGGGAAACACCCTCCCTCCATAGTAGTTTGAATTCACAGAAGCTGGGGGTGGAATTTCTGGCTTAGAACTGTGAGTATCTGGGGGAACAACCTCACTCCATTGTAGTTTGAATTCACAGAAGCTTGGGGTGGAGTTCCTGGCTGAGACTTGTGAGTATCTGGGGGAAAAAACCTCACTCCATTGTAGTTTGAATTCAAGGAAGCCGGGGGTGGAGTTCCTGGCTGATACCTGTTTGTATCTTGGGAAAGAACCCTCACTACATTGTAGTTTGAATTGAAAGAAGATGGGGGTGGAGTTCCTGGCTGAGACCTTTGAGTATCTGGGGGAAAAACCTCACTCCATTGTAGTATTAATTCACAGAAGCTGGGGGTGGAGGTCCTGGCTGAGACTTGTGAGCATCTGGGGGAAAAACCACACTCCATTGTAGTTTGAATTCACAGAAGCTGGGGGTGGAGTTCCTGGCTGAGACTTGTGAGTATGTGGGGGGGAAACCTCACTCCATAGTAGTTTGAATTCACAGAAGCTGGGGGTGGAGTTCGTGGCTGAGACCTGTTTGTATCTGGGGAAAGAACCCTCACTCCATTGTAGTTTAAATTGAAATAAGCTGGGGGTGGAGTTCCTGGCTGAGACCTGTGAGTATCTGGGGGAAACAACCTCACTCCATTGTAGTTTGAATTCACAGAAGCTGGGGGTGGAGTTCCTGGCTGAGACTTGTGAGTATCTGGGGGGGAAAACCTCACTCCATTGTAGTTTGAATTCACAGAAGCCGGCGGTGGAGTTCCTGGCTGAGACCTGTTGGTATCTGGGGGAAAAAACATCACTCCATTGTAGTTTGAATTCACAGGAGCTGGAGGTGGAGTTCCTGGCTGAGACTTGTGAGTATCTGGGGGGGAAACCTCACTCCATTGTAGTTTGAATTTACAGAAGCTGGGGGTGGAGTTCCTGGCTGAGACCTGTTTGTATCTTGGGAAAGAACCCTCACTCCATTGTAGTTTGAATTGAAAGAAGCTGGGGGTGGAGTTCCTGGCTGAGACCTGTGAGTATCTGCGGGAAACAACCTCATTCCATAGTAGTTTGAATTCACAGAAGCTGGGGGTGGAGTTCCTGGCTTAGATCTGTGAGTATCTGGGGGAACAACCTCACTCAATTGTAGTTTGAATTCACAGAAGCTGGGGGTGGAGTTCCTGGCTGAGACTTGTAAGTATCGGGGGGGGGAACCTCACACAATTATAGTTTTAATTCACAGAAGCTGGGGGTGGAGTTCCTGGCTGAGACCTGAGAGTATCTAGGGAAAAGAACCTCACTCCATTGTAGTTTGAATTCACAGAAGCTGGGGGTGGAGTTCCTGGCTGAGACCTGTGAGTACCTAGGGAAAAAAACCTCACTCCATTGTAGTTTGAATTCACAGAAGCTGGGGGTGGAGTTCCTGGCTGAGACTTGTTAGTATCTGGGGGGAAATCCTCACTCCATTGTAGTTTGAATTCACAGAAGCTGGGGGTGGAATTCCTGGCTGAGACCTCTGAGTATCTGGGGGGAAATCCTCACTCCATTGTAGTATTAATTCACAGAAGCTGGGGGTGGAGTTCCTGGCTGAGACTTGTGAGCATCTGGGGGAAAAACCACACTCCATTGTAGTTTGAATTCACAGAAGCTGGGGGTGGAGTTCCTGGCTGAGACTTGTGAGTATGTGGGGGGGAAACCTCACTCCATAGTAGTTTGAATTCACAGAAGCTGGGGGTGGAGTTCCTGGCTGAGACCTGTTTGTATCTGGGGAAAGAACCCTCACTCCATTGTAGTTTAAATTGAAATAAGCTAGGGGTGGAGTTCCTGGCTGAGACCTGTGAGTATCTGGGGGAAACAGCCTCACTCCATAGTAGTTTGAATTCACAGAAGCTGGGGGTGGAGTTCCTGGCTGAGACTTGTGAGTATCTGGGGGGGGGGAAACCTCACTCCATTGTAGTTTGAATTCACAGAAGCCGGCGGTGGAGTTCCTGGCTGAGACCTGTTTGTATCTGGGGATAAAACATCACTCCATTGTAGTTTGAATTCACAAGAGCTGGAGGTGGAGTTCCTGGCTGAGACTTGTGAGTATCTGGGGGGGAAACCTCACTCCATTGTAGTTTCAATTCACAGAAGCTGGGGGTTGAGTTCCTGGCTGAGACCTGTTTGTATCTGGGGGAAAAATCCTCACTCCATTGTAGTTTGAATTCACAGAAGCTGGGGGTGGAGTTCCTGGCTGATACCTGTTTGTATCTTGGGAAAGAACCCTCACTACATTGTAGTTTGAATTGAAAGAAGATGGGGGTGGAGTTCCTGGCTGAGACCTGTGAGTATCTGGGGGAAACACCCTCCCTCCATAGTAGTTTGAATTCACAGAAGCTGGGGGTGGAATTTCTGGCTTAGAACTGTGAGTATCTGGGGGAACAACCTCACTCCATTGTAGTTTGAATTCACAGAAGCTTGGGGTGGAGTTCCTGGCTGAGACTTGTGAGTATCTGGGGGAAAAAACCTCACTCCATTGTAGTTTGAATTCAAGGAAGCCGGGGGTGGAGTTCCTGGCTGAGACCTGTTTGTATCTGGGGAAAGAAATCTCACTCCATTGGAGTTTGAATTGAAAGAAGCTGGGGGTGGAGTTCCTGGCTGAGACCTGTGAGTATCTGCGGGAAAAACCTCACTCCATTGTAGTTTGAATTCACAGAAGCCGGGGGTGGAGTTCCTGTCTGAGACCAGTGAGTATCTGGTGGAAAAAACCTCACTTCATTGTAGTTTGAATTCAAAGAAGCTGGGGGTGGAGTTTCTGGCTGAGACCTGTTGCTATCTGGGGTAAAAACCTCACTCCATTGTAGTTTGAATTCACAGGAGCTGGAGGTGGAGTTCCTGGCTGAGACCTGTGAGTATCTGGGGGAAAAAAACTCACTCCACTGTAGTTTGAATTCAAGGAAGCTGGGGGTGGAGTTCCTGGCTGAGACCTTTGAGTATCTGGGGGAAAAACCTCACTCCATTGTAGTTTGAATTCAAAGAAGCTGGGGGTGGAGTTCCTGGCTGAGACTTGTCAGAATCTGGGGGAAACAACGTCACTCCATTGTAGTATGAATTCACAGAAGCTGGGGGTGGAGTTCCTGGCTGAGACTTGTGAGCATCTGGGGGAAAAACCACACTCAATTGTAGTTTGAATTCACAGAAACTGGGGGTGGAGTTCCTGGCTGAGACTTGTGAGTATGTGGGGGGGAAACCTCACTCCATAGTAGTTTGAATTCACAGAAGCTGGGGGTGGAGTTCCTGGCTGAGACCTGTTTGTATCTGGGGAAAGAACCCTCACTCCATTGTAGTTTAAATTGAAATAAGCTGGGGGTGGAGTTCCTGGCTGAGACCTGTTTGTATCTTGGGAAAGAACCCTCACTCCATTGTAGTTTGAATTGAAAGAAGCTGGGGATGGAGTTCCTGGCTGAGACTTGTGAGTATCTGGGGAAAACAACCTCACTCCATAGTAGTTTGAATTCACAGAAGCTGGGGGTGGAGTTCCTGGCTGAGACCTATTTGTATCTGGGGAAAGAAACCTCACTCCATTGTAGTTTGAATTGAAAGAAGCTGGGGGTGGAGTTCCTGGCTGAGACCTGTGAGTATCTGGGGGAAACAACCTCACTCCATAGTAGTTTGAATTCACAGAAGCTGGGGGTGGAGTTCCTGGCTTAGACCTGTGAGTATCTGGGGGTAAAATCCTCACTCCATTTTAATTTGAATTCACAGAAGTTGGGGGTGGAGTTCCTGGCTGAGACTTCTGAATATCTGGGGGGGGGGAACCGCACTCCAGTGTAGTTTGAATTCACAGAAGTTGGGGGGTGGAGTTCCTGGCTGAGACCTGTGAGTATCTGGGGGAAAAAACCTCACTCCATTGTAGTTTGAATTCACAGAAGCTGGGGGTGGGGTTCCTGGCTGATACCTGTGAGTATCTGGGGGAACAAACCTCACTGAATTGTAGTTTGAATTCACAGAAGCTGGGGGTGGAGTTACTGGCTGAGACCTGTGAGTATCTGGGGAAACAAAGCTCAATCCGTGGTAATTTGAATTCACAGAAGCTGGGGGTGGAGTTCCTGGCTGAGACCCGTGAGTATCTGTGGGAAGAAACCTCACTCCATTGTAGTTTGAATTCACAGAAGCTTTGGGTGGAGTTCCTGGCTGAGACCTGTGAGTATCTGGGGGAAAAAACCTCACTCCATTGTAGTTTGAATTCACAGAAGCTGTGGGTGGAGTTTCTGGCTGATACCTGTGAGTATCTGGGGGAAAAAACCTCACTCCATTGTAGTTTGAATTCACAGAAGCTGGGGGTGGAGTTCCTGGCTGAGACCCGTGAGTATCTGGGGGGGAAAACCTCACTCCATTGTAGTTTGAATTCACAGAAGCTGGGGGTGGAGTTCCTGGCTGAGACCCGTGAGTATCTGGGGGAATAAACCTCACTCCATTGTAGTTTGAATTCACAGAAACTGGGGGTGGAGTTCCTGGCTGACACTCGTGAGTATCTGGGGGGAAAAAACTCACTCCAATGTAGTTTGAATTCACAGAAGCTGGGGGTGGAGTTCCTGGCTGAGACCTGTGAGTATCTGGGGGAAGAAACCTCACTCCATTGTAGTTTGAATTCACAGAAGCTATGGGTGGAGTTTCTGGCTGAGACCTGTGAGTATCTGGGGGGAAAAAACTCACTCCAATGTAGTTTGAATTCACAGAAGCTATGGGTGGAGTTTCTGGCTGAGACCTGTGAGTATCTAGGGGGGAAACCTCACTCCATTGTAGTTTGAATTCACAGAAGCTGTGGGTGGAGTTTCTGGGTGAGACCTGTGAGTATCTGGGGAAAAAAACCTCAATCCATTGTAGTTTGAATTCACAGAAGCTGGGGGTGGAGGTCCTGGCTTAGACCTGTGAGTATCTGGAGGAAAAAACCTCACTCCATTGTAGTTTGAATTCACAGAAGCTGGGGGTGGAGTTCCTGGCTGAGACATGTGAGTATCTGGGGGAAGAAACCTCACTCCATTGTAGTTTGAATTCACAGAAGCTGGGGGTGGGGTTCCTGGCTGATACCTGTGAGTACCTGGGGGAACAAACCTCACTCCATTGTAGTTTGAATTCACAGAAACTGGGGGTGGAGTTCCTGGCTGAGACCTGAGAGTATCTGGGGGGGAAACCTCACTCCATTGTAGTTTGAATTCACAGAAGCTGGGGGTGGAGTTCCTGGCTGAGACATGTGAGTATCTGGGGGAAGAAACCTCACTCCATTGTAGTTTGAATTCACAGAAGCTGGGGGTGGGGTTCCTGGCTGATACCTGTGAGTATCTGGGGGAACAAACCTCACTCCATTGTAGTTTGAATTCACAGAAGCTGGGGGTGGAGTTCCTGGCTGAGACCTGAGAGTATCTGGGGAAACAAAGCTCAATCCGTTGTAATTTGAATTCAGAGAAGCTGGGTTTGGAGTTCCTGGCTTATACCTGCGAGTATCTGGGGGGGGGGGGAAACTCACTCCAATGTAGTTTGAATTCACAGAAGCTGTGGGTGGAGTTTCTGGCTGAGACCTGTGAGTATCTGGGGAAAAAAACCTCAATCCATTGTAGTTTGAATTCACAGAAGCTGGGGGTGGAGGTCCTGGCTTAGACCTGTGAGTATCTGGAGGAAAAAACCTCACTCCATTGTAGTTTGAATTCACAGAAGCTGGGGGTGGAGTTCCTGGGTGAGACATGTGAGTATCTGGGGGAAGAAACCTCACTCCATTGTAGTTTGAATTCACAGAAGCTGGGGGTGGGGTTCCTGGCTGATACCTGTGAGTATCTGGGGGAACAAACCTCACTCCATTGTAGTTTGAATTCACAGAAGCTGGGGGTGGAGTTCCTGGCTGAGACCTGTGAGTATCTGGGGAAAAAACCTCACTCCATTGTAGTTTGAATTCACAGAAGCTGGGGGTGGAGTTCCTGGCTGAGACCCGTGAGTATCTGTGGGAAGAAACCTCACTCCATTGTAGTTTGAATTCACAGAAGCTTGGGGTGGAGTTCCTGGCTGAGACCTGTGAGTATCTGGGGGGAAAAACCTCACTCCATTGTAGTTTGAATTCACAGAAGCTGGGGGTGAAGTTCCTTGCTGAGACCTGTGAGTATCTGGGGCAAGAAACCTCACTCCATTGTAGTTTGAATTCACAGAAGCTGTGGGTGGAGTTTCTGGCTGATAGCTGTGAGTATCTGGGGGGAAAAACCTCACTCCATTGTAGTTTGAATTCACAGAAGCTGTGGGTGGAGTTTCTGGCTGAGACCTGTGAGTATCTGGGGGGAAAAACCTCACTCCATTGTAGTTTGAATTCACAGAAGCTGTGGGTGGAGTTTCTGGCTGAGACCTGTGAGCATCTGGGAGAAGATAACCTCACTGCATTGTAGTGTCAATTCACAGAAGCTGGGGATGGAGTTCCTGGCTGAGACTTGTGAGTATCTGGGGGGAAAAACCTCACTGCATTGTGGTTTGAATTCACAGAAACTGGGGGTGGAGTTCCTGGCTGAGACCCGTGAGTATCTGGGGGGGGAAACCTCACTCCATTGTAGTTTGAATTCACAGAAGCTTGGGGTGGAGTTCCTGGGTGAGACTTGTTAGTATCTGGGGGAACAAACCTCACTCCATTGTAGTTTGAATTCACAGAAGCTAGGGGTGGAGTTCTTTGCTGAGACCTGTGAGTATCTGGGGGAACAAAACCTCACTGCATTGTAGTTTGAATTCGCAGAAACTGGGGGTGGAGTTCCTGGCTTACACCCGTGAGTATCTGGGGGAACAAATCTCACTCCATTGTAGTTTGAATTCACAGAAGCTGGGTGTGGACTTCCTGGCTGAGACCCGTGAGTATCTGGGGGGAAAAACTCACTCCATTGTAGTTTGAATTCACAGAAGCCGGGGGTGGAGTTCCTGGCTGATACCTGTGAGTATCTGGGGGAACAAACCTCACTGCATTGTAGTTTGAATTCACAGAAACTGGGGGTGGAGTTCCTGGCTGAGACCCGTGAGTATCTGGGGGGGGGGAAACTCACTCCATTGTAGTTTGAATTCACAGAAGCTGGGAGTGGAGTTCCTGGGTGAGACTTGTTAGTATCTGGGGGAACAAACCTCACTCCATTGTAGTTTGAATTCACAGAAGCCGGGGGTGGAGTTCCTGTCTGAGACCAGTGAGTATCTGGTGGAAAAAACCTCACTTCATTGTAGTTTGAATTCAAAGAAGCTGGGGGTGAAGTTCCTGGCTGAGACCTGTGAGTATCTGGGGGAAGAAACCTCACTCCATTGTAGTTTGAATTCACAGAAGCTGTGGGTGGAGTTTCTGGCTGATACCTGTGAGTATCTGGGAGAAGAAAACCTCACTGCATTGTAGTTTCAATTCACAGAAGCTGGGGATGGAGTTCCTGGCTGAGACTTGTGAGTATCTGGGGGGAAAAACCTCACTGCATTGTGTTTTGAATTCACAGAAACTGGGGGTGGAGTTCCTGGCTGAGACCCGTGAGTATCTGGGAGAAAAACCTCACTCCATTGTAATTTGAATTCACAGAAGCTGGGGGTGGAGTTCCTGGCTGAGACCCGTGAGTATCTGGGGGGGAAACCTCACTCCATTGTAGTTTGAATTCACAGAAGCTGGGGGTGGAGTTCCTGGCTGAGACCCGTTAGTATCTGTGGGAAAAAACCTCACTCCATTGTAGTTTGAATTCACACAAGCTGTGGGTGGAGTTCCTGGCTGAGATCTGAGAGTATCTGGGGAAACAAAGCTCAATCCGTTGTAATTTGAATTCACAGAAGCTGTGGGTGGAGTTTCTGGCTGAGACCTGTGAGTATTTGGGGGAAAAAACCTCACTCCATTGTAGTTTGAATTCACAGAAGCTGTGGGTGGAGTTTCTGGCTGAGACCTTTGAGTATCTGGGGGAAAAAACCTCACTCCATTGTAGTTTGAATTCACAGAAACTGGGGGTGGAGTTCCTGGCTGAAACCCGTGAGTATCTGGGGGGGGGGGAAACTCACTCCATTGTAGTTTGAATTCACAGAAGCTGGGGGTGCAGTTCCTGGCTGAGACCTGTGAGTATTTGGGGAAACAAAGCTCAATCCGTTGTAATTTGAATTCAGAGAAGCTGGGGGTGGAGTTCCTGGCTGAGACCTGTGAGTATCTGGGGGAAAAAACCTCACTCCATTGTAGTTTGAATTCACAGAAGCTGGGGGTGGAGTTCCTGGCTGAGACCCGTGAGTATCTGTGGGAAGAAACCTCACTCCATTGTAGTTTGAATTCACAGAAGCTTGGGGTGGAGTTCCTGGCTGAGACCTGTGAGAATCTGGGGGAAAAAACCTCACTCCATTGTAGTTTGAATTCACAGAAGCTGGGGGTGAAGTTCCTGGCTGAGACCTGTGAGTATCTGGGGGAAGAAACCTCACTCCATTGTAGTTTGAATTCATAGAAACTGGGGGTGGAGTTCCTGGCTGAAACCCGTGAGTATCTGGGGGGGGGGAACTCACTCCATTGTAGTTTGAATTCACAGAAGCTGGGGGTGGAGTTCCTGGCTGAGACCTGTGAGTATTTGGGGAAACAAAGCTCAATCCGTTGTAATTTGAATTCAGAGAAGCTGGGGGTGGAGTTCCTGGCTGAGACCTGTGAGTATCTGGGGGAAAAAACCTCACTCCATTGTAGTTTGAATTCACAGAAGCTGGGGGTGGAGTTCCTGGCTGAGACCCGTGAGTATCTGTGGGAAGAAACCTCACTCCATTGTAGTTTGAATTCACAGAAGCTTGGGGTGGAGTTCCTGGCTGAGACCTGTGAGTATCTGGGGGAAAAAACCTCACTCCATTGTAGTTTGAATTCACAGAAGCTGGGGGTGAAGTTCCTGGCTGAGACCTGTGAGTTTCTGGGGAAACAAAGCTCAATCCGTTGTAATTTGAATTCAGAGAAGCTGGGGGTGGAGTTCCTGGCTGAGACCTGTGAGTATCTGGGGGAAAAAACCTCACTCCATTGTAGTTTGAATTCACAGAAGCTGGGGTGGAGTTCCTGGCTGAGACCCGTGAGTATCTGTGGGAAGAAACCTCACTCCATTGTAGTTTGAATTCACAGAAGCTGTGGGTGGAGTTTCTGGCTGATAGCTGTGAGTATCTGGGGGGAAAAACCTCACTCCATTGTAGTTTGAATTCACAGAAGCTGTGGGTGGAGTTTCTGGCTGAGACCTGTGAGTATCTGGGGGGAAAAACCTCACTCCATTGTAGTTTGAATTCACAGAAGCTGTGGGTGGAGTTTCTGGCTGAGACCTGTGAGCATCTGGGAGAAGATAACCTCACTGCATTGTAGTGTCAATTCACAGAAGCTGGGGATGGAGTTCCTGGCTGAGACTTGTGAGTATCTGGGGGGAAAAACCTCACTGCATTGTGGTTTGAATTCACAGAAACTGGGGGTGGAGTTCCTGGCTGAGACCCGTGAGTATCTGGGGGGGGAAACCTCACTCCATTGTAGTTTGAATTCACAGAAGCTTGGGGTGGAGTTCCTGGGTGAGACTTGTTAGTATCTGGGGGAACAAACCTCACTCCATTGTAGTTTGAATTCACAGAAGCTAGGGGTGGAGTTCTTTGCTGAGACCTGTGAGTATCTGGGGGAACAAAACCTCACTGCATTGTAGTTTGAATTCGCAGAAACTGGGGGTGGAGTTCCTGGCTTACACCCGTGAGTATCTGGGGGAACAAATCTCACTCCATTGTAGTTTGAATTCACAGAAGCTGGGTGTGGACTTCCTGGCTGAGACCCGTGAGTATCTGGGGGGAAAAACTCACTCCATTGTAGTTTGAATTCACAGAAGCCGGGGGTGGAGTTCCTGGCTGATACCTGTGAGTATCTGGGGGAACAAACCTCACTGCATTGTAGTTTGAATTCACAGAAACTGGGGGTGGAGTTCCTGGCTGAGACCCGTGAGTATCTGGGGGGGGGGGAAACTCACTCCATTGTAGTTTGAATTCACAGAAGCTGGGAGTGGAGTTCCTGGGTGAGACTTGTTAGTATCTGGGGGAACAAACCTCACTCCATTGTAGTTTGAATTCACAGAAGCCGGGGGTGGAGTTCCTGTCTGAGACCAGTGAGTATCTGGTGGAAAAAACCTCACTTCATTGTAGTTTGAATTCAAAGAAGCTGGGGGTGAAGTTCCTGGCTGAGACCTGTGAGTATCTGGGGGAAGAAACCTCACTCCATTGTAGTTTGAATTCACAGAAGCTGTGGGTGGAGTTTCTGGCTGATACCTGTGAGTATCTGGGAGAAGAAAACCTCACTGCATTGTAGTTTCAATTCACAGAAGCTGGGGATGGAGTTCCTGGCTGAGACTTGTGAGTATCTGGGGGGAAAAACCTCACTGCATTGTGTTTTGAATTCACAGAAACTGGGGGTGGAGTTCCTGGCTGAGACCCGTGAGTATCTGGGAGAAAAACCTCACTCCATTGTAATTTGAATTCACAGAAGCTGGGGGTGGAGTTCCTGGCTGAGACCCGTGAGTATCTGGGGGGGAAACCTCACTCCATTGTAGTTTGAATTCACAGAAGCTGGGGGTGGAGTTCCTGGCTGAGACCCGTGAGTATCTGTGGGAAAAAACCTCACTCCATTGTAGTTTGAATTCACACAAGCTGTGGGTGGAGTTCCTGGCTGAGATCTGAGAGTATCTGGGGAAACAAAGCTCAATCCGTTGTAATTTGAATTCACAGAAGCTGTGGGTGGAGTTTCTGGCTGAGACCTGTGAGTATTTGGGGGAAAAAACCTCACTCCATTGTAGTTTGAATTCACAGAAGCTGTGGGTGGAGTTTCTGGCTGAGACCTTTGAGTATCTGGGGGAAAAAACCTCACTCCATTGTAGTTTGAATTCACAGAAACTGGGGGTGGAGTTCCTGGCTGAAACCCGTGAGTATCTGGGGGGGGGGGAAACTCACTCCATTGTAGTTTGAATTCACAGAAGCTGGGGGTGCAGTTCCTGGCTGAGACCTGTGAGTATTTGGGGAAACAAAGCTCAATCCGTTGTAATTTGAATTCAGAGAAGCTGGGGGTGGAGTTCCTGGCTGAGACCTGTGAGTATCTGGGGGAAAAAACCTCACTCCATTGTAGTTTGAATTCACAGAAGCTGGGGGTGGAGTTCCTGGCTGAGACCCGTGAGTATCTGTGGGAAGAAACCTCACTCCATTGTAGTTTGAATTCACAGAAGCTTGGGGTGGAGTTCCTGGCTGAGACCTGTGAGAATCTGGGGGAAAAAACCTCACTCCATTGTAGTTTGAATTCACAGAAGCTGGGGGTGAAGTTCCTGGCTGAGACCTGTGAGTATCTGGGGGAAGAAACCTCACTCCATTGTAGTTTGAATTCATAGAAACTGGGGGTGGAGTTCCTGGCTGAAACCCGTGAGTATCTGGGGGGGGGGGAACTCACTCCATTGTAGTTTGAATTCACAGAAGCTGGGGGTGGAGTTCCTGGCTGAGACCTGTGAGTATTTGGGGAAACAAAGCTCAATCCGTTGTAATTTGAATTCAGAGAAGCTGGGGGTGGAGTTCCTGGCTGAGACCTGTGAGTATCTGGGGGAAAAAACCTCACTCCATTGTAGTTTGAATTCACAGAAGCTGGGGGTGGAGTTCCTGGCTGAGACCCGTGAGTATCTGTGGGAAGAAACCTCACTCCATTGTAGTTTGAATTCACAGAAGCTTGGGGTGGAGTTCCTGGCTGAGACCTGTGAGTATCTGGGGGAAAAAACCTCACTCCATTGTAGTTTGAATTCACAGAAGCTGGGGGTGAAGTTCCTGGCTGAGACCTGTGAGTTTCTGGGGAAACAAAGCTCAATCCGTTGTAATTTGAATTCAGAGAAGCTGGGGGTGGAGTTCCTGGCTGAGACCTGTGAGTATCTGGGGGAAAAAACCTCACTCCATTGTAGTTTGAATTCACAGAAGCTGGGGTGGAGTTCCTGGCTGAGACCCGTGAGTATCTGTGGGAAGAAACCTCACTCCATTGTAGTTTGAATTCACAGAAGCTTGGGGTGGAGTTCCTGGCTGAGACCTGTGAGTGTCTGGGGGAAAAAACCTCACTCCATTGTAGTTTGAATTCACAGAAGCTGGGGGTGAAGTTCCTGGCTGAGACCTGTGAGTATCTGGGGGAAGAAACCTCACTCCATTGTAGTTTGAATTCACAGAAGCTGTGGGTGGAGTTTCTGGCTGATACCTGTGAGTATCTGGGGGGAAAAACCTCACTCCATTGTAGTTTGAATTCACAGAAGCTGTGGGTGGAGTTTCTGGCTGAGACCTGTGAGTATCTGGGGGGAAAAACCTCACTCCATTGTAGTTTGAATTCACAGAAGCTGTGGGTGGAGTTTCTGGCTGAGACCTGTGAGCATCTGGGAGAAGAAAACCTCACTGCATTGTAGTTTCAATTCACAGAAGCTGGGGATGGAGTTCCTGGCTGAGACTTGTGAGTATCTGGGGGGGAAAACCTCACTGCATTGTGTTTTGAATTCACAGAAGCTGGGGGTGGAGTTCCTGGCTGAGACCCGTGAGTATCTGGGAGAAAAACCTCACTCCATTGTAGTTTGAATTCACAGAAGCTGGGGGTGGAGTTCCTGGCTGAGACCCGTGAGTATCTGGGGGAAAAAACCTCACTCCATTGTAGTTTGAATTCACAGAAGCTGTGGGTGGAGTTTCTGGCTGAGACCTGTGAGCATCTGGGAGAAGAAAACCTCACTCCATTGTAGTTTGAATTCACAGAAGCTGTGGGTGGAGTTTCTGGCTGATACCTGTGAGTATCTGGGGGAAAAAACCTCACTCCATTGTAGTTTGAATTCACAGAAGCTGTGGGTGGAGTTCCTGGCTGAGACCCGTGAGTATCTGGGGGGGAAAACCTCACTCCATTGTAGTTTGAATTCACAGAAGCTGGGGGTGGAGTTCCTGGCTGAGACCCGTGAGTATCTGGGGGAATAAACCTCACTCCATTGTAGTTTGAATTCACAGAATCTGGGGGTGTAGTTCTTTTCTGAGACCTTTGAGTATCTGGGGGAAGAAAACCTCACTGCATTGTAGTTTGAATTCACAGAAACTGGGGGTGGAGTTCCTGGCTGACACCCGTGAGTATCTTGGGGGAAAAAACCTCACTCCATTGTAGTTTGAATTCACAGAAGCTGGGGGTGGAGTTCCTGGCTGAGACATGTGAGTATCTGGGGGAAGAAACCTCACTCCATTGTAGTTTGAATTCACAGAAGCTGGGGGTGGGGTTCCTGGCTGATACCTGTGAGTATCTGGGGGAACAAACCTCACTGCATTGTAGTTTGAATTCACAGAAGCTGGGGGTGGAGTTCCTGGCTGAGACCTGTGAGTATCTGGGGAAACAAAGCTCAATCCGTTGTAATTTGAATTCAGAGAAGCTGGGGGTGGAGTTCCTGGCTGAGACATGTGAGTATCTGGGGGGAAAAAACCTCACTCCATTGTAGTTTGAATTCACAGAAGCTGGGGGTGGAGTTCCTGGCTGAGACCTGTGAGTATCTGGGGGAAAAAACCTCACTCCATTGTAGTTTGAATTCACAGAAGCTGGGGGTGAATTTCCTGGCTGACACCTGTGAGTATCTGGGGGAAGAAACCTCACTCCATTGTAATTTGAATTCACAGAAGCTGTGGGTGGAGTTTCTGGCTGATACCTGTGAGTATCTGGGGGAAAAAACCTCACTCCATTGTAGTTTGAATTCACAGAAGCTGGGGGTGGAGTTCCTGGCTGAGACCCGTGAGTATCTGTGGGAAGAAACCTCACTCCATTGTAGTTTGAATTCACAGAAGCTTGGGGTGGAGTTCCTGGCTGAGACCTGTGAGTATCTGGGGGAAAAAACCTCACTCCATTGTAGTTTGAATTCACAGAAGCTGGGGGTGAAGTTCCTGGCTGAGACCTGTGAGTATCTGGGGGAAGAAACCTCACTCCATTGTAGTTTGAATTCACAGAAGCTGTGGGTGGAGTTTCTGGCTGATACCTGTGAGTATCTGGGGAAACAAAGCTCAATCCGTTGTAATTTGAATTCAGAGAAGCTGGGGGTGGAGTTCCTGGCTGAGACATGTGAGTATCTGGGGGGAAAAAACCTCACTCCATTGTAGTTTGAATTCACAGAAGCTGGGGGTGGAGTTCCTGGCTGAGACCCGTGAGTATCTGTGGGAAGAAACCTCACTCCATTGTAGTTTGAATTCACAGAAGCTTGGGGTGGAGTTCCAGGCTGAGACCTGTGAGTATCTGGGGGAAAAAACCTCACTCCATTGTAGTTTGAATTCACAGAAGCTGGGGGTGAAGTTCCTGGCTGAGACCTGTGAGTATCTGGGGGAAGAAACCTCACTCCATTGTAGTTTGAATTCACAGAAGCTGGGGGTGGCGTTCCGGGCTGAGACTTGTGAGTATCTGGGGGGGGGAAACCTCACACAATTATAGTTTTAATTCACAGAAGCTGGGGGTGGAGTTCCTGGCTGAGACCTGTGAGTATCTAGGGAAAAAAACCTCACTCCATTGTAGTTTGAATTCACAGAAGCTGGGGGTGGGGTTCCTGGCTTAGACCTGTGAGTATCTGGGGGGAAATCCTCACTCCATTGTAGTTTGAATTCACAGAAGCTGGGGGTGGAATTCCTGGCTGAGACCTCTGAGTATCTGGGGGGAAATCCTCACTCCATTGTAGATTGAATTCACAGAAGCTGGGGGTGGCGTTTCTGGCTGAGACCTGTTGAGTATCTGGGGGAAAAAAACTCACTCCACTGTAGTTTGAATTCAAGGAAGCTGGGGGTGGAGTTCCTGGCTGAGACCTTTGAGTATCTGGGGGAAAAACCTCACTCCATTGTAGTTTGAATTCTAAGAAGCTGGGGGTGGAGTTCCTGGCTGAGACTTGTGAGAATCTGGGGAAAACAACGTCACTCCATTGTAGTATTAATTCACAGAAGCTGGGGGTGGAGGTCCTGGCTGAGACTTGTGAGCATCTGGGGGAAAAACCACACTCCATTGTAGTTTGAATTCACAGAAGCTGGGGGTGGAGTTCCTGGCTGAGACTTGTGAGTATGTGGGGGGGAAACCTCACTCCATAGTAGTTTGAATTCACAGAAGCTGGGGGTGGAGTTCGTGGCTGAGACCTGTTTGTATCTGGGGAAAGAACCCTCACTCCATTGTAGTTTAAATTGAAATAAGCTGGGGGTGGAGTTCCTGGCTGAGACCTGTGAGTATCTGGGGGAAACAACCTCACTCCATTGTAGTTTGAATTCACAGAAGCTGGGGGTGGAGTTCCTGGCTGAGACTTGTGAGTATCTGGGGGGGAAAACCTCACTCCATTGTAGTTTGAATTCACAGAAGCCGGCGGTGGAGTTCCTGGCTGAGACCTGTTGGTATCTGGGGGAAAAAACATCACTCCATTGTAGTTTGAATTCACAGGAGCTGGAGGTGGAGTTCCTGGCTGAGACTTGTGAGTATCTGGGGGGGAAACCTCACTCCATTGTAGTTTGAATTTACAGAAGCTGGGGGTGGAGTTCCTGGCTTATACCTGTGAGTATCTGGGGGGAAAAACTCACTCCAATGTAGTTTGAATTCACAGAAGCTGTGGGTGGAGTTTCTGGCTGAGACCTGTGAGTATCTGGGGAAAAAAACCTCAATCCATTGTAGTTTGAATTCACAGAAGCTGGGGGTGGAGGTCCTGGCTGAGACCTGTGAGTATCTGGAGGAAAAAACCTCACTCCATTGTAGTTTGAATTCAAAGAAGCTGGGGGTGGAGTTGCTGGCTGAGACATGTGAGTATCTGGGGGAAGAAACCTCACTCCATTGTAGTTTGAATTCACAGAAGCTGGGGGTGGGGTTCCTGGCTGATACCTGTGAGTATCTGGGGGAACAAACCTCACTCCATTGTAGTTTGAATTCACAGAAGCTGGGGGTTGAGTTCCTGGCTGAGACCTGTGAGTATCTGGGGAAACAAAGCTCAATCCGTTGTAATTTGAATTCAGAGAAGCTGGGGGTGGAGTTCCTGGCTGAGACATGTGAGTATCTGGGGGGAAAAAACCTCACTCCATTGTAGTTTGAATTCACAGAAGCTGGGGGTGGAGTTCCTGGCTGAGACCCGTGAGTATCTGTGGGAAGAAACCTCACTCCATTGTAGTTTGAATTCACAGAAGCTTGGGGTGGAGTTCCTGGCTGAGACCTGTGAGTATCTGGGGGAAAAAACCTCACTCCATTGTAGTTTTAATTCACAGAAGCTGGGGGTGGAGTTCCTGGCTGAGACCTGTGAGTACCTAGGGAAAAAAACCTCACTCCATTGTAGTTTGAATTCACAGAAGCTGGGGGTGGAGTTCCTGGCTGAGACTTGTGAGTATCTGGGGGGAAATCCTCACTCCATTGTAGTTTGAATTCACAGAAGCTGGGGGTGGAATTCCTGGCTGAGACCTCTGAGTATCTGGGGGGAAATCCTCACTCCATTGTAGTTTGAATTCACAGAAGCTGGGGGTGGCGTTCCGGGCTGAGACTTGTGAGTATCTGGGGGGGGGGAAACCTCACACAATTATAGTTTTAATTCACAGAAGCTGGGGGTGGAGTTCCTGGCTGAGACCTGTGAGTATCTAGGGAAAAAACCTCACTCCATTGTAGTTTGAATTCACAGAAGCTGGGGGTGGGGTTCCTGGCTTAGACCTGTGAGTATCTGGGGGGAAATCCTCACTCCATTGTAGTTTGAATTCACAGAAGCTGGGGGTGGAATTCCTGGCTGAGACCTCTGAGTATCTGGGGGGAAATCCTCACTCCATTGTAGATTGAATTCACAGAAGCTGGGGGTGGCGTTTCTGGCTGAGACCTGTTGAGTATCTGGGGGAAAAAAACTCACTCCACTGTAGTTTGAATTCAAGGAAGCTGGGGGTGGAGTTCCTGGCTGAGACCTTTGAGTATCTGGGGGAAAAACCTCACTCCATTGTAGTTTGAATTCTAAGAAGCTGGGGGTGGAGTTCCTGGCTGAGACTTGTGAGAATCTGGGGGAAACAACGTCACTCCATTGTAGTATTAATTCACAGAAGCTGGGGGTGGAGGTCCTGGCTGAGACTTGTGAGCATCTGGGGGAAAAACCACACTCCATTGTAGTTTGAATTCACAGAAGCTGGGGGTGGAGTTCCTGGCTGAGACTTGTGAGTATGTGGGGGGGAAACCTCACTCCATAGTAGTTTGAATTCACAGAAGCTGGGGGTGGAGTTCGTGGCTGAGACCTGTTTGTATCTGGGGAAAGAACCCTCACTCCATTGTAGTTTAAATTGAGATAAGCTGGGGGTGGAGTTCCTGGCTGAGACCTGTGAGTATCTGGGGGAAACAACCTCACTCCATTGTAGTTTGAATTCACAGAAGCTGGGGGTGGAGTTCCTGGCTGAGACTTGTGAGTATCTGGGGGGGAAAACCTCACTCCATTGTAGTTTGAATTCACAGAAGCCGGCGGTGGAGTTCCTGGCTGAGACCTGTTGGTATCTGGGGGAAAAAACATCACTCCATTGTAGTTTGAATTCACAGGAGCTGGAGGTGGAGTTCCTGGCTGAGACTTGTGAGTATCTGGGGGGGAAACCTCACTCCATTGTAGTTTGAATTTACAGAAGCTGGGGGTGGAGTTCCTGGCTGAGACCTGTTTGTATCTTGGGAAAGAACCCTCACTCCATTGTAGTTTGAATTGAAAGAAGCTGGGGGTGGAGTTCCTGGCTGAGACCTGTGAGTATCTGCGGGAAACAACCTCATTCCATAGTAGTTTGAATTCACAGAAGCTGGGGGTGGAGTTCCTGGCTTAGATCTGTGAGTATCTGGGGGAACAACCTCACTCAATTGTAGTTTGAATTCACAGAAGCTGGGGGTGGAGTTCCTGGCTGAGACTTGTGAGTATCGGGGGGGGGAAACCTCACACAATTATAGTTTTAATTCACAGAAGCTGGGGGTGGAGTTCCTGGCTGAGACCTGAGAGTATCTAGGGAAAAAAACCTCACTCCATTGTAGTTTGAATTCACAGAAGCTGGGGGTGGAGTTCCTGGCTGAGACCTGTGAGTACCTAGGGAAAAAAACCTCACTCCATTGTAGTTTGAATTCACAGAAGCTGGGGGTGGAGTTCCTGGCTGAGACTTGTTAGTATCTGGGGGGAAATCCTCACTCCATTGTAGTTTGAATTCACAGAAGCTGGGGGTGGAATTCCTGGCTGAGACCTCTGAGTATCTGGGGGGAAATCCTCACTCCATTGTAGTATTAATTCACAGAAGCTGGGGGTGGAGTTCCTGGCTGAGACTTGTGAGCATCTGGGGGAAAAACCACACTCCATTGTAGTTTGAATTCACAGAAGCTGGGGGTGGAGTTCCTGGCTGAGACTTGTGAGTATGTGGGGGGGAAACCTCACTCCATAGTAGTTTGAATTCACAGAAGCTGGGGGTGGAGTTCCTGGCTGAGACCTCTTTGTATCTGGGGAAAGAACCCTCACTCCATTGTAGTTTAAATTGAAATAAGCTAGGGGTGGAGTTCCTGGCTGAGACCTGTGAGTATCTGGGGGAAACAGCCTCACTCCATAGTAGTTTGAATTCACAGAAGCTGGGGGTGGAGTTCCTGGCTGAGACTTGTGAGTATCTGGGGGGGGGGAAACCTCACTCCATTGTAGTTTGAATTCACAGAAGCCGGCGGTGGAGTTCCTGGCTGAGACCTGTTTGTATCTGGGGATAAAACATCACTCCATTGTAGTTTGAATTCACAGGAGCTGGAGGTGGAGTTCCTGGCTGAGACTTGTGAGTATCTGGGGGGGAAACCTCACTCCATTGTAGTTTCAATTCACAGAAGCTGGGGGTTGAGTTCCTGGCTGAGACCTGTTTGTATCTGGGGGAAAAATCCTCACTCCATTGTAGTTTGAATTCACAGAAGCTGGGGGTGGAGTTCCTGGCTGATACCTGTTTGTATCTTGGGAAAGAACCCTCACTCCATTGTAGTTTGAATTGAAAGAAGCTGGGGGTGGAGTTCCTGGCTGAGACCTGTGAGTATCTGGGGGAAACACCCTCCCTCCATAGTAGTTTGAATTCACAGAAGCTGGGGGTGGAGTTTCTGGCTTAGAACTGTGAGTATCTGGGGGAACAACCTCACTCCATTGTAGTTTGAATTCACAGAAGCTTGGGGTGGAGTTCCTGGCTGAGACTTGTGAGTATCTGGGGGAAAAAACCTCACTCCATTGTAGTTTGAATTCAAGGAAGCCGGGGGTGGAGTTCCTGGCTGAGACCTGTTTGTATCTGGGGAAAGAAATCTCACTCCATTGGAGTTTGAATTGAAAGAAGCTGGGGGTGGAGTTCCTGGCTGAGACCTGTGAGTATCTGCGGGAAAAACCTCACTCCATTGTAGTTTGAATTCACAGAAGCCGGGGGTGGAGTTCCTGTCTGAGACCAGTGAGTATCTGGTGGAAAAAACCTCACTTCATTGTAGTTTGAATTCAAAGAAGCTGGGGGTGGAGTTCCTGGCTGAGACCTGTTGCTATCTGGGGTAAAAACCTCACTCCATTGTAGTTTGAATTCACAGGAGCTGGAGGTGGAGTTCCTGGCTGAGACCTGTGAGTATCTGGGGGAAAAAAACTCACTCCACTGTAGTTTGAATTCAAGGAAGCTGGGGGTGGAGTTCCTGGCTGAGACCTTTGAGTATCTGGGGGAAAAACCTCACTCCATTGTAGTTTGAATTCAAAGAAGCTGGGGGTGGAGTTCCTGGCTGAGACTTGTCAGAATCTGGGGGAAACAACGTCACTCCATTGTAGTATGAATTCACAGAAGCTGGGGGTGGAGTTCCTGGCTGAGACTTGTGAGCATCTGGGGGAAAAACCACACTCAATTGTAGTTTGAATTCACAGAAGCTGGGGGTGGAGTTCCTGGCTGAGACTTGTGAGTATGTGGGGGGGAAACCTCACTCCATAGTAGTTTGAATTCACAGAAGCTGGGGGTGGAGTTCCTGGCTGAGACCTGTTTGTATCTGGGGAAAGAACCCTCACTCCATTGTAGTTTAAATTGAAATAAGCTGGGGGTGGAGTTCCTGGCTGAGACCTGTTTGTATCTTGGGAAAGAACCCTCACTCCATTGTAGTTTGAATTGAAAGAAGCTGGGGATGGAGTTCCTGGCTGAGACTTGTGAGTATCTGGGGAAAACAACCTCACTCCATAGTAGTTTGAATTCACAGAAGCTGGGGGTGGAGTTCCTGGCTGAGACCTATTTGTATCTGGGGAAAGAAACCTCACTCCATTGTAGTTTGAATTGAAAGAAGCTGGGGGTGGAGTTCCTGGCTGAGACCTGTGAGTATCTGGGGGAAACAACCTCACTCCATAGTAGTTTGAATTCACAGAAGCTGGGGGTGGAGTTCCTGGCTTAGACCTGTGAGTATCTGGGGGTAAAATCCTCACTCCATTGTAATTTGAATTCACAGAAGTTGGGGGTGGAGTTCCTGGCTGAGACTTCTGAATATCTGGGGGGGGAACCGCACTCCAGTGTAGTTTGAATTCACAGAAGTTGGGGGGTGGAGTTCCTGGCTGAGACCTGTGAGTATCTGGGGGAAAAAACCTCACTCCATTGTAGTTTGAATTCACAGAAGCTGGGGGTGGGGTTCCTGGCTGATACCTGTGAGTATGTGGGGGAACGAACCTCACTGAATTGTAGTTTGAATTCACAGAAGCTGGGGGTGGAGTTACTGGCTGAGACCTGTGAGTATCTGGGGAAACAAAGCTCAATCCGTGGTAATTTGAATTCACAGAAGCTGGGGGTGGAGTTCCTGGCTGAGACCCGTGAGTATCTGTGGGAAGAAACCTCACTCCATTGTAGTTTGAATTCACAGAAGCTTTGGGTGGAGTTCCTGGCTGAGACCTGTGAGTATCTGGGGGAAAAAACCTCACTCCATTGTAGTTTGAATTCACAGAAGCTGTGGGTGGAGTTTCTGGCTGATACCTGTGAGTATCTGGGGGAAAAAACCTCACTCCATTGTAGTTTGAATTCACAGAAGCTGGGGGTGGAGTTCCTGGCTGAGACCCGTGAGTATCTGGGGGGGAAAACCTCACTCCATTGTAGTTTGAATTCACAGAAGCTGGGGGTGGAGTTCCTGGCTGAGACCCGTGAGTATCTGGGGGAATAAACCTCACTCCATTGTAGTTTGAATTCACAGAAACTGGGGGTGGAGTTCCTGGCTGACACTCGTGAGTATCTGGGGGGAAAAAACTCACTCCAATGTAGTTTGAATTCACAGAAGCTGGGGGTGGAGTTCCTGGCTGAGACCTGTGAGTATCTGGGGGAAGAAACCTCACTCCATTGTAGTTTGAATTCACAGAAGCTATGGGTGGAGTTTCTGGCTGAGACCTGTGAGTATCTGGGGGGAAAAAACTCACTCCAATGTAGTTTGAATTCACAGAAGCTATGGGTGGAGTTTCTGGCTGAGACCTGTGAGTATCTAGGGGGGAAACCTCACTCCATTGTAGTTTGAATTCACAGAAGCTGTGGGTGGAGTTTCTGGCTGAGACCTGTGAGTATCTGGGGAAAAAAACCTCAATCCATTGTAGTTTGAATTCACAGAAGCTGGGGGTGGAGGTCCTGGCTTAGACCTGTGAGTATCTGGAGGAAAAAACCTCACTCCATTGTAGTTTGAATTCACAGAAGCTGGGGGTGGAGTTCCTGGCTGAGACATGTGAGTATCTGGGGGAAGAAACCTCACTCCATTGTAGTTTGAATTCACAGAAGCTGGGGGTGGGGTTCCTGGCTGATACCTGTGAGTACCTGGGGGAACAAACCTCACTCCATTGTAGTTTGAATTCACAGAAACTGGGGGTGGAGTTCCTGGCTGAGACCTGAGAGTATCTGGGGGGGAAACCTCACTCCATTGTAGTTTGAATTCACAGAAGCTGGGGGTGGAGTTCCTGGCTGAGACATGTGAGTATCTGGGGGAAGAAACCTCACTCCATTGTAGTTTGAATTCACAGAAGCTGGGGGTGGGGTTCCTGGCTGATACCTGTGAGTATCTGGGGGAACAAACCTCACTCCATTGTAGTTTGAATTCACAGAAGCTGGGGGTGAAGTTCCTGGCTGAGACCTGTGAGTATCTGGGGGAAGAAACCTCACTCCATTGTAGTTTGAATTCATAGAAACTGGGGGTGGAGTTCCTGGCTGAAACCCGTGAGTATCTGGGGGGGGGGAACTCACTCCATTGTAGTTTGAATTCACAGAAGCTGGGGGTGGAGTTCCTGGCTGAGACCTGTGAGTATTTGGGGAAACAAAGCTCAATCCGTTGTAATTTGAATTCAGAGAAGCTGGGGGTGGAGTTCCTGGCTGAGACCTGTGAGTATCTGGGGGAAAAAACCTCACTCCATTGTAGTTTGAATTCACAGAAGCTGGGGGTGGAGTTCCTGGCTGAGACCCGTGAGTATCTGTGGGAAGAAACCTCACTCCATTGTAGTTTGAATTCACAGAAGCTTGGGGTGGAGTTCCTGGCTGAGACCTGTGAGTATCTGGGGGAAAAAACCTCACTCCATTGTAGTTTGAATTCACAGAAGCTGGGGGTGAAGTTCCTGGCTGAGACCTGTGAGTTTCTGGGGAAACAAAGCTCAATCCGTTGTAATTTGAATTCAGAGAAGCTGGGGGTGGAGTTCCTGGCTGAGACCTGTGAGTATCTGGGGGAAAAAACCTCACTCCATTGTAGTTTGAATTCACAGAAGCTGGGGTGGAGTTCCTGGCTGAGACCCGTGAGTATCTGTGGGAAGAAACCTCACTCCATTGTAGTTTGAATTCACAGAAGCTGTGGGTGGAGTTTCTGGCTGATAGCTGTGAGTATCTGGGGGGAAAAACCTCACTCCATTGTAGTTTGAATTCACAGAAGCTGTGGGTGGAGTTTCTGGCTGAGACCTGTGAGTATCTGGGGGGAAAAACCTCACTCCATTGTAGTTTGAATTCACAGAAGCTGTGGGTGGAGTTTCTGGCTGAGACCTGTGAGCATCTGGGAGAAGATAACCTCACTGCATTGTAGTGTCAATTCACAGAAGCTGGGGATGGAGTTCCTGGCTGAGACTTGTGAGTATCTGGGGGGAAAAACCTCACTGCATTGTGGTTTGAATTCACAGAAACTGGGGGTGGAGTTCCTGGCTGAGACCCGTGAGTATCTGGGGGGGGAAACCTCACTCCATTGTAGTTTGAATTCACAGAAGCTTGGGGTGGAGTTCCTGGGTGAGACTTGTTAGTATCTGGGGGAACAAACCTCACTCCATTGTAGTTTGAATTCACAGAAGCTAGGGGTGGAGTTCTTTGCTGAGACCTGTGAGTATCTGGGGGAACAAAACCTCACTGCATTGTAGTTTGAATTCGCAGAAACTGGGGGTGGAGTTCCTGGCTTACACCCGTGAGTATCTGGGGGAACAAATCTCACTCCATTGTAGTTTGAATTCACAGAAGCTGGGTGTGGACTTCCTGGCTGAGACCCGTGAGTATCTGGGGGGAAAAACTCACTCCATTGTAGTTTGAATTCACAGAAGCCGGGGGTGGAGTTCCTGGCTGATACCTGTGAGTATCTGGGGGAACAAACCTCACTGCATTGTAGTTTGAATTCACAGAAACTGGGGGTGGAGTTCCTGGCTGAGACCCGTGAGTATCTGGGGGGGGGGGAAACTCACTCCATTGTAGTTTGAATTCACAGAAGCTGGGAGTGGAGTTCCTGGGTGAGACTTGTTAGTATCTGGGGGAACAAACCTCACTCCATTGTAGTTTGAATTCACAGAAGCCGGGGGTGGAGTTCCTGTCTGAGACCAGTGAGTATCTGGTGGAAAAAACCTCACTTCATTGTAGTTTGAATTCAAAGAAGCTGGGGGTGAAGTTCCTGGCTGAGACCTGTGAGTATCTGGGGGAAGAAACCTCACTCCATTGTAGTTTGAATTCACAGAAGCTGTGGGTGGAGTTTCTGGCTGATACCTGTGAGTATCTGGGAGAAGAAAACCTCACTGCATTGTAGTTTCAATTCACAGAAGCTGGGGATGGAGTTCCTGGCTGAGACTTGTGAGTATCTGGGGGGAAAAACCTCACTGCATTGTGTTTTGAATTCACAGAAACTGGGGGTGGAGTTCCTGGCTGAGACCCGTGAGTATCTGGGAGAAAAACCTCACTCCATTGTAATTTGAATTCACAGAAGCTGGGGGTGGAGTTCCTGGCTGAGACCCGTGAGTATCTGGGGGGGAAACCTCACTCCATTGTAGTTTGAATTCACAGAAGCTGGGGGTGGAGTTCCTGGCTGAGACCCGTGAGTATCTGTGGGAAAAAACCTCACTCCATTGTAGTTTGAATTCACACAAGCTGTGGGTGGAGTTCCTGGCTGAGATCTGAGAGTATCTGGGGAAACAAAGCTCAATCCGTTGTAATTTGAATTCACAGAAGCTGTGGGTGGAGTTTCTGGCTGAGACCTGTGAGTATTTGGGGGAAAAAACCTCACTCCATTGTAGTTTGAATTCACAGAAGCTGTGGGTGGAGTTTCTGGCTGAGACCTTTGAGTATCTGGGGGAAAAAACCTCACTCCATTGTAGTTTGAATTCACAGAAACTGGGGGTGGAGTTCCTGGCTGAAACCCGTGAGTATCTGGGGGGGGGGGGAAACTCACTCCATTGTAGTTTGAATTCACAGAAGCTGGGGGTGCAGTTCCTGGCTGAGACCTGTGAGTATTTGGGGAAACAAAGCTCAATCCGTTGTAATTTGAATTCAGAGAAGCTGGGGGTGGAGTTCCTGGCTGAGACCTGTGAGTATCTGGGGGAAAAAACCTCACTCCATTGTAGTTTGAATTCACAGAAGCTGGGGGTGGAGTTCCTGGCTGAGACCCGTGAGTATCTGTGGGAAGAAACCTCACTCCATTGTAGTTTGAATTCACAGAAGCTTGGGGTGGAGTTCCTGGCTGAGACCTGTGAGAATCTGGGGGAAAAAACCTCACTCCATTGTAGTTTGAATTCACAGAAGCTGGGGGTGAAGTTCCTGGCTGAGACCTGTGAGTATCTGGGGGAAGAAACCTCACTCCATTGTAGTTTGAATTCATAGAAACTGGGGGTGGAGTTCCTGGCTGAAACCCGTGAGTATCTGGGGGGGGGGAACTCACTCCATTGTAGTTTGAATTCACAGAAGCTGGGGGTGGAGTTCCTGGCTGAGACCTGTGAGTATTTGGGGAAACAAAGCTCAATCCGTTGTAATTTGAATTCAGAGAAGCTGGGGGTGGAGTTCCTGGCTGAGACCTGTGAGTATCTGGGGGAAAAAACCTCACTCCATTGTAGTTTGAATTCACAGAAGCTGGGGGTGGAGTTCCTGGCTGAGACCCGTGAGTATCTGTGGGAAGAAACCTCACTCCATTGTAGTTTGAATTCACAGAAGCTTGGGGTGGAGTTCCTGGCTGAGACCTGTGAGTATCTGGGGGAAAAAACCTCACTCCATTGTAGTTTGAATTCACAGAAGCTGGGGGTGAAGTTCCTGGCTGAGACCTGTGAGTTTCTGGGGAAACAAAGCTCAATCCGTTGTAATTTGAATTCAGAGAAGCTGGGGGTGGAGTTCCTGGCTGAGACCTGTGAGTATCTGGGGGAAAAAACCTCACTCCATTGTAGTTTGAATTCACAGAAGCTGGGGTGGAGTTCCTGGCTGAGACCCGTGAGTATCTGTGGGAAGAAACCTCACTCCATTGTAGTTTGAATTCACAGAAGCTTGGGGTGGAGTTCCTGGCTGAGACCTGTGAGTGTCTGGGGGAAAAAACCTCACTCCAATTTAGTTTGAATTCACAGAAGCTGGGGGTGAAGTTCCTGGCTGAGACCTGTGAGTATCTGGGGGAAGAAACCTCACTCCATTGTAGTTTGAATTCACAGAAGCTGTGGGTGGAGTTTCTGGCTGATACCTGTGAGTATCTGGGGGGAAAAACCTCACTCCATTGTAGTTTGAATTCACAGAAGCTGTGGGTGGAGTTTCTGGCTGAGACCTGTGAGTATCTGGGGGGAAAAACCTCACTCCATTGTAGTTTGAATTCACAGAAGCTGTGGGTGGAGTTTCTGGCTGAGACCTGTGAGCATCTGGGAGAAGAAAACCTCACTGCATTGTAGTTTCAATTCACAGAAGCTGGGGATGGAGTTCCTGGCTGAGACTTGTGAGTATCTGGGGGGGAAAACCTCACTGCATTGTGTTTTGAATTCACAGAAGCTGGGGGTGGAGTTCCTGGCTGAGACCCGTGAGTATCTGGGAGAAAAACCTCACTCCATTGTAGTTTGAATTCACAGAAGCTGGGGGTGGAGTTCCTGGCTGAGACCCGTGAGTATCTGGGGGAAAAAACCTCACTCCATTGTAGTTTGAATTCACAGAAGCTGTGGGTGGAGTTTCTGGCTGAGACCTGTGAGCATCTGGGAGAAGAAAACCTCACTCCATTGTAGTTTGAATTCACAGAAGCTGTGGGTGGAGTTTCTGGCTGATACCTGTGAGTATCTGGGGGAAAAAACCTCACTCCATTGTAGTTTGAATTCACAGAAGCTGTGGGTGGAGTTCCTGGCTGAGACCCGTGAGTATCTGGGGGGGAAAACCTCACTCCATTGTAGTTTGAATTCACAGAAGCTGGGGGTGGAGTTCCTGGCTGAGACCCGTGAGTATCTGGGGGAATAAACCTCACTCCATTGTAGTTTGAATTCACAGAATCTGGGGGTGTAGTTCTTTTCTGAGACCTTTGAGTATCTGGGGGAAGAAAACCTCACTGCATTGTAGTTTGAATTCACAGAAACTGGGGGTGGAGTTCCTGGCTGACACCCGTGAGTATCTTGGGGGAAAAAACCTCACTCCATTGTAGTTTGAATTCACAGAAGCTGGGGGTGGAGTTCCTGGCTGAGACATGTGAGTATCTGGGGGAAGAAACCTCACTCCATTGTAGTTTGAATTCACAGAAGCTGGGGGTGGGGTTCCTGGCTGATACCTGTGAGTATCTGGGGGAACAAACCTCACTGCATTGTAGTTTGAATTCACAGAAGCTGGGGGTGGAGTTCCTGGCTGAGACCTGTGAGTATCTGGGGAAACAAAGCTCAATCCGTTGTAATTTGAATTCAGAGAAGCTGGGGGTGGAGTTCCTGGCTGAGACATGTGAGTATCTGGGGGGAAAAAACCTCACTCCATTGTAGTTTGAATTCACAGAAGCTGGGGGTGGAGTTCCTGGCTGAGACCTGTGAGTATCTGGGGGAAAAAACCTCACTCCATTGTAGTTTGAATTCACAGAAGCTGGGGGTGAATTTCCTGGCTGACACCTGTGAGTATCTGGGGGAAGAAACCTCACTCCATTGTAATTTGAATTCACAGAAGCTGTGGGTGGAGTTTCTGGCTGATACCTGTGAGTATCTGGGGGAAAAAACCTCACTCCATTGTAGTTTGAATTCACAGAAGCTGGGGGTGGAGTTCCTGGCTGAGACCCGTGAGTATCTGTGGGAAGAAACCTCACTCCATTGTAGTTTGAATTCACAGAAGCTTGGGGTGGAGTTCCTGGCTGAGACCTGTGAGTATCTGGGGGAAAAAACCTCACTCCATTGTAGTTTGAATTCACAGAAGCTGGGGGTGAAGTTCCTGGCTGAGACCTGTGAGTATCTGGGGGAAGAAACCTCACTCCATTGTAGTTTGAATTCACAGAAGCTGTGGGTGGAGTTTCTGGCTGATACCTGTGAGTATCTGGGGAAACAAAGCTCAATCCGTTGTAATTTGAATTCAGAGAAGCTGGGGGTGGAGTTCCTGGCTGAGACATGTGAGTATCTGGGGGGAAAAAACCTCACTCCATTGTAGTTTGAATTCACAGAAGCTGGGGGTGGAGTTCCTGGCTGAGACCCGTGAGTATCTGTGGGAAGAAACCTCACTCCATTGTAGTTTGAATTCACAGAAGCTTGGGGTGGAGTTCCAGGCTGAGACCTGTGAGTATCTGGGGGAAAAAACCTCACTCCATTGTAGTTTGAATTCACAGAAGCTGGGGGTGAAGTTCCTGGCTGAGACCTGTGAGTATCTGGGGGAAGAAACCTCACTCCATTGTAGTTTGAATTCACAGAAGCTGGGGGTGGCGTTCCGGGCTGAGACTTGTGAGTATCTGGGGGGGGGGGAAACCTCACACAATTATAGTTTTAATTCACAGAAGCTGGGGGTGGAGTTCCTGGCTGAGACCTGTGAGTATCTAGGGAAAAAAACCTCACTCCATTGTAGTTTGAATTCACAGAAGCTGGGGGTGGGGTTCCTGGCTTAGACCTGTGAGTATCTGGGGGGAAATCCTCACTCCATTGTAGTTTGAATTCACAGAAGCTGGGGGTGGAATTCCTGGCTGAGACCTCTGAGTATCTGGGGGGAAATCCTCACTCCATTGTAGATTGAATTCACAGAAGCTGGGGGTGGCGTTTCTGGCTGAGACCTGTTGAGTATCTGGGGGAAAAAAACTCACTCCACTGTAGTTTGAATTCAAGGAAGCTGGGGGTGGAGTTCCTGGCTGAGACCTTTGAGTATCTGGGGGAAAAACCTCACTCCATTGTAGTTTGAATTCTAAGAAGCTGGGGGTGGAGTTCCTGGCTGAGACTTGTGAGAATCTGGGGAAAACAACGTCACTCCATTGTAGTATTAATTCACAGAAGCTGGGGGTGGAGGTCCTGGCTGAGACTTGTGAGCATCTGGGGGAAAAACCACACTCCATTGTAGTTTGAATTCACAGAAGCTGGGGGTGGAGTTCCTGGCTGAGACTTGTGAGTATGTGGGGGGGAAACCTCACTCCATAGTAGTTTGAATTCACAGAAGCTGGGGGTGGAGTTCGTGGCTGAGACCTGTTTGTATCTGGGGAAAGAACCCTCACTCCATTGTAGTTTAAATTGAAATAAGCTGGGGGTGGAGTTCCTGGCTGAGACCTGTGAGTATCTGGGGGAAACAACCTCACTCCATTGTAGTTTGAATTCACAGAAGCTGGGGGTGGAGTTCCTGGCTGAGACTTGTGAGTATCTGGGGGGGAAAACCTCACTCCATTGTAGTTTGAATTCACAGAAGCCGGCGGTGGAGTTCCTGGCTGAGACCTGTTGGTATCTGGGGGAAAAAACATCACTCCATTGTAGTTTGAATTCACAGGAGCTGGAGGTGGAGTTCCTGGCTGAGACTTGTGAGTATCTGGGGGGAAAACCTCACTCCATTGTAGTTTGAATTTACAGAAGCTGGGGGTGGAGTTCCTGGCTTATACCTGTGAGTATCTGGGGGGAAAAACTCACTCCAATGTAGTTTGAATTCACAGAAGCTGTGGGTGGAGTTTCTGGCTGAGACCTGTTTGTATCTGGGGAAAAAAACCTCAATCCATTGTAGTTTGAATTCACAGAAGCTGGGGGTGGAGGTCCTGGCTGAGACCTGTGAGTATCTGGAGGAAAAAACCTCACTCCATTGTAGTTTGAATTCAAAGAAGCTGGGGGTGGAGTTGCTGGCTGAGACATGTGAGTATCTGGGGGAAGAAACCTCACTCCATTGTAGTTTGAATTCACAGAAGCTGGGGGTGGGGTTCCTGGCTGATACCTGTGAGTATCTGGGGGAACAAACCTCACTCCATTGTAGTTTGAATTCACAGAAGCTGGGGGTTGAGTTCCTGGCTGAGACCTGTGAGTATCTGGGGAAACAAAGCTCAATCCGTTGTAATTTGAATTCAGAGAAGCTGGGGGTGGAGTTCCTGGCTGAGACATGTGAGTATCTGGGGGGAAAAAACCTCACTCCATTGTAGTTTGAATTCACAGAAGCTGGGGGTGGAGTTCCTGGCTGAGACCCGTGAGTATCTGTGGGAAGAAACCTCACTCCATTGTAGTTTGAATTCACAGAAGCTTGGGGTGGAGTTCCTGGCTGAGACCTGTGAGTATCTGGGGGAAAAAACCTCACTCCATTGTAGTTTTAATTCACAGAAGCTGGGGGTGGAGTTCCTGGCTGAGACCTGTGAGTACCTAGGGAAAAAAACCTCACTCCATTGTAGTTTGAATTCACAGAAGCTGGGGGTGGAGTTCCTGGCTGAGACTTGTGAGTATCTGGGGGGAAATCCTCACTCCATTGTAGTTTGAATTCACAGAAGCTGGGGGTGGAATTCCTGGCTGAGACCTCTGAGTATCTGGGGGGAAATCCTCACTCCATTGTAGTTTGAATTCACAGAAGCTGGGGGTGGCGTTCCGGGCTGAGACTTGTGAGTATCTGGGGGGGGGGAAACCTCACACAATTATAGTTTTAATTCACAGAAGCTGGGGGTGGAGTTCCTGGCTGAGACCTGTGAGTATCTAGGGAAAAAACCTCACTCCATTGTAGTTTGAATTCACAGAAGCTGGGGGTGGGGTTCCTGGCTTAGACCTGTGAGTATCTGGGGGGAAATCCTCACTCCATTGTAGTTTGAATTCACAGAAGCTGGGGGTGGAATTCCTGGCTGAGACCTCTGAGTATCTGGGGGGAAATCCTCACTCCATTGTAGATTGAATTCACAGAAGCTGGGGGTGGCGTTTCTGGCTGAGACCTGTTGAGTATCTGGGGGAAAAAAACTCACTCCACTGTAGTTTGAATTCAAGGAAGCTGGGGGTGGAGTTCCTGGCTGAGACCTTTGAGTATCTGGGGGAAAAACCTCACTCCATTGTAGTTTGAATTCTAAGAAGCTGGGGGTGGAGGTCCTGGCTGAGACTTGTGAGCATCTGGGGGAAAAACCACACTCCATTGTAGTTTGAATTCACAGAAGCTGGGGGTGGAGTTCCTGGCTGAGACTTGTGAGTATGTGGGGGGGAAACCTCACTCCATAGTAGTTTGAATTCACAGAAGCTGGGGGTGGAGTTCGTGGCTGAGACCTGTTTGTATCTGGGGAAAGAACCCTCACTCCATTGTAGTTTAAATTGAAATAAGCTGGGGGTGGAGTTCCTGGCTGAGACCTGTGAGTATCTGGGGGAAACAACCTCACTCCATTGTAGTTTGAATTCACAGAAGCTGGGGGTGGAGTTCCTGGCTGAGACTTGTGAGTATCTGGGGGGGAAAACCTCACTCCATTGTAGTTTGAATTCACAGAAGCCGGCGGTGGAGTTCCTGGCTGAGACCTGTTGGTATCTGGGGGAAAAAACATCACTCCATTGTAGTTTGAATTCACAGGAGCTGGAGGTGGAGTTCCTGGCTGAGACTTGTGAGTATCTGGGGGGGAAACCTCACTCCATTGTAGTTTGAATTTACAGAAGCTGGGGGTGGAGTTCCTGGCTGAGACCTGTTTGTATCTTGGGAAAGAACCCTCACTCCATTGTAGTTTGAATTGAAAGAAGCTGGGGGTGGAGTTCCTGGCTGAGACCTGTGAGTATCTGCGGGAAACAACCTCATTCCATAGTAGTTTGAATTCACAGAAGCTGGGGGTGGAGTTCCTGGCTTAGATCTGTGAGTATCTGGGGGAACAACCTCACTCAATTGTAGTTTGAATTCACAGAAGCTGGGGGTGGAGTTCCTGGCTGAGACTTGTGAGTATCGGGGGGGGGGGAAACCTCACACAATTATAGTTTTAATTCACAGAAGCTGGGGGTGGAGTTCCTGGCTGAGACCTGAGAGTATCTAGGGAAAAAAACCTCACTCCATTGTAGTTTGAATTCACAGAAGCTGGGGGTGGAGTTCCTGGCTGAGACCTGTGAGTACCTAGGGAAAAAAACCTCACTCCATTGTAGTTTGAATTCACAGAAGCTGGGGGTGGAGTTCCTGGCTGAGACTTGTTAGTATCTGGGGGGAAATCCTCACTCCATTGTAGTTTGAATTCACAGAAGCTGGGGGTGGAATTCCTGGCTGAGACCTCTGAGTATCTGGGGGGAAATCCTCACTCCATTGTAGTATTAATTCACAGAAGCTGGGGGTGGAGTTCCTGGCTGAGACTTGTGAGCATCTGGGGGAAAAACCACACTCCATTGTAGTTTGAATTCACAGAAGCTGGGGGTGGAGTTCCTGGCTGAGACTTGTGAGTATGTGGGGGGGAAACCTCACTCCATAGTAGTTTGAATTCACAGAAGCTGGGGGTGGAGTTCCTGGCTGAGACCTCTTTGTATCTGGGGAAAGAACCCTCACTCCATTGTAGTTTAAATTGAAATAAGCTAGGGGTGGAGTTCCTGGCTGAGACCTGTGAGTATCTGGGGGAAACAGCCTCACTCCATAGTAGTTTGAATTCACAGAAGCTGGGGGTGGAGTTCCTGGCTGAGACTTGTGAGTATCTGGGGGGGGGGAAACCTCACTCCATTGTAGTTTGAATTCACAGAAGCCGGCGGTGGAGTTCCTGGCTGAGACCTGTTTGTATCTGGGGATAAAACATCACTCCATTGTAGTTTGAATTCACAGGAGCTGGAGGTGGAGTTCCTGGCTGAGACTTGTGAGTATCTGGGGGGGAAACCTCACTCCATTGTAGTTTCAATTCACAGAAGCTGGGGGTTGAGTTCCTGGCTGAGACCTGTTTGTATCTGGGGGAAAAATCCTCACTCCATTGTAGTTTGAATTCACAGAAGCTGGGGGTGGAGTTCCTGGCTGATACCTGTTTGTATCTTGGGAAAGAACCCTCACTCCATTGTAGTTTGAATTGAAAGAAGCTGGGGGTGGAGTTCCTGGCTGAGACCTGTGAGTATCTGGGGGAAACACCCTCCCTCCATAGTAGTTTGAATTCACAGAAGCTGGGGGTGGAGTTTCTGGCTTAGAACTGTGAGTATCTGGGGGAAAAAACCTCACTCCATTGTAGTTTGAATTCACAGAAGCTGGGGGTGGAGTTCCTGGCTGATACCTGTTTGTATCTTGGGAAAGAACCCTCACTCCATTGTAGTTTGAATTGAAAGAAGCTGGGGGTGGAGTTCCTGGCTGAGACCTGTTTGTATCTGGGGAAAGAAATCTCACTCCATTGGAGTTTGAATTGAAAGAAGCTGGGGGTGGAGTTCCTGGCTGAGACCTGTGAGTATCTGCGGGAAAAACCTCACTCCATTGTAGTTTGAATTCACAGAAGCCGGGGGTGGAGTTCCTGTCTGAGACCAGTGAGTATCTGGTGGAAAAAACCTCACTTCATTGTAGTTTGAATTCAAAGAAGCTGGGGGTGGAGTTCCTGGCTGAGACCTGTTGCTATCTGGGGTAAAAACCTCACTCCATTGTAGTTTGAATTCACAGGAGCTGGAGGTGGAGTTCCTGGCTGAGACCTGTGAGTATCTGGGGGAAAAAAACTCACTCCACTGTAGTTTGAATTCAAGGAAGCTGGGGGTGGAGTTCCTGGCTGAGACCTTTGAGTATCTGGGGGAAAAACCTCACTCCATTGTAGTTTGAATTCAAAGAAGCTGGGGGTGGAGTTCCTGGCTGAGACTTGTCAGAATCTGGGGGAAACAACGTCACTCCATTGTAGTATGAATTCACAGAAGCTGGGGGTGGAGTTCCTGGCTGAGACTTGTGAGCATCTGGGGGAAAAACCACACTCAATTGTAGTTTGAATTCACAGAAGCTGGGGGTGGAGTTCCTGGCTGAGACTTGTGAGTATGTGGGGGGGAAACCTCACTCCATAGTAGTTTGAATTCACAGAAGCTGGGGGTGGAGTTCCTGGCTGAGACCTGTTTGTATCTGGGGAAAGAACCCTCACTCCATTGTAGTTTAAATTGAAATAAGCTGGGGGTGGAGTTCCTGGCTGAGACCTGTTTGTATCTTGGGAAAGAACCCTCACTCCATTGTAGTTTGAATTGAAAGAAGCTGGGGATGGAGTTCCTGGCTGAGACTTGTGAGTATCTGGGGAAAACAACCTCACTCCATAGTAGTTTGAATTCACAGAAGCTGGGGGTGGAGTTCCTGGCTGAGACCTATTTGTATCTGGGGAAAGAAACCTCACTCCATTGTAGTTTGAATTGAAAGAAGCTGGGGGTGGAGTTCCTGGCTGAGACCTGTGAGTATCTGGGGGAAACAACCTCACTCCATAGTAGTTTGAATTCACAGAAGCTGGGGGTGGAGTTCCTGGCTTAGACCTGTGAGTATCTGGGGGTAAAATCCTCACTCCATTGTAATTTGAATTCACAGAAGTTGGGGGTGGAGTTCCTGGCTGAGACTTCTGAATATCTGGGGGGGGAACCGCACTCCAGTGTAGTTTGAATTCACAGAAGTTGGGGGGTGGAGTTCCTGGCTGAGACCTGTGAGTATCTGGGGGAAAAAACCTCACTCCATTGTAGTTTGAATTCACAGAAGCTGGGGGTGGGGTTCCTGGCTGATACCTGTGAGTATGTGGGGGAACGAACCTCACTGAATTGTAGTTTGAATTCACAGAAGCTGGGGGTGGAGTTACTGGCTGAGACCTGTGAGTATCTGGGGAAACAAAGCTCAATCCGTGGTAATTTGAATTCACAGAAGCTGGGGGTGGAGTTCCTGGCTGAGACCCGTGAGTATCTGTGGGAAGAAACCTCACTCCATTGTAGTTTGAATTCACAGAAGCTTTGGGTGGAGTTCCTGGCTGAGACCTGTGAGTATCTGGGGGAAAAAACCTCACTCCATTGTAGTTTGAATTCACAGAAGCTGTGGGTGGAGTTTCTGGCTGATACCTGTGAGTATCTGGGGGAAAAAACCTCACTCCATTGTAGTTTGAATTCACAGAAGCTGGGGGTGGAGTTCCTGGCTGAGACCCGTGAGTATCTGGGGGGGAAAACCTCACTCCATTGTAGTTTGAATTCACAGAAGCTGGGGGTGGAGTTCCTGGCTGAGACCCGTGAGTATCTGGGGGAATAAACCTCACTCCATTGTAGTTTGAATTCACAGAAACTGGGGGTGGAGTTCCTGGCTGACACTCGTGAGTATCTGGGGGGAAAAAACTCACTCCAATGTAGTTTGAATTCACAGAAGCTGGGGGTGGAGTTCCTGGCTGAGACCTGTGAGTATCTGGGGGAAGAAACCTCACTCCATTGTAGTTTGAATTCACAGAAGCTATGGGTGGAGTTTCTGGCTGAGACCTGTGAGTATCTGGGGGGAAAAAACTCACTCCAATGTAGTTTGAATTCACAGAAGCTATGGGTGGAGTTTCTGGCTGAGACCTGTGAGTATCTAGGGGGGAAACCTCACTCCATTGTAGTTTGAATTCACAGAAGCTGTGGGTGGAGTTTCTGGCTGAGACCTGTGAGTATCTGGGGAAAAAAACCTCAATCCATTGTAGTTTGAATTCACAGAAGCTGGGGGTGGAGGTCCTGGCTTAGACCTGTGAGTATCTGGAGGAAAAAACCTCACTCCATTGTAGTTTGAATTCACAGAAGCTGGGGGTGGAGTTCCTGGCTGAGACATGTGAGTATCTGGGGGAAGAAACCTCACTCCATTGTAGTTTGAATTCACAGAAGCTGGGGGTGGGGTTCCTGGCTGATACCTGTGAGTACCTGGGGGAACAAACCTCACTCCATTGTAGTTTGAATTCACAGAAACTGGGGGTGGAGTTCCTGGCTGAGACCTGAGAGTATCTGGGGGGGAAACCTCACTCCATTGTAGTTTGAATTCACAGAAGCTGGGGGTGGAGTTCCTGGCTGAGACATGTGAGTATCTGGGGGAAGAAACCTCACTCCATTGTAGTTTGAATTCACAGAAGCTGGGGGTGGGGTTCCTGGCTGATACCTGTGAGTATCTGGGGGAACAAACCTCACTCCATTGTAGTTTGAATTCACAGAAGCTGGGGGTGGAGTTCCTGGCTGAGACCTGAGAGTATCTGGGGAAACAAAGCTCAATCCGTTGTAATTTCAATTCAGAGAAGCTGGGTTTGGAGTTCCTGGCTTATACCTGCGAGTATCTGGGGGGGGGGGAAACTCACTCCAATGTAGTTTGAATTCACAGAAGCTGTGGGTGGAGTTTCTGGCTGAGACCTGTGAGTATCTGGGGAAAAAAACCTCAATCCATTGTAGTTTGAATTCACAGAAGCTGGGGGTGGAGGTCCTGGCTTAGACCTGTGAGTATCTGGAGGAAAAAACCTCACTCCATTGTAGTTTGAATTCACAGAAGCTGGGGGTGGAGTTCCTGGGTGAGACATGTGAGTATCTGGGGGAAGAAACCTCACTCCATTGTAGTTTGAATTCACAGAAGCTGGGGGTGGGGTTCCTGGCTGATACCTGTGAGTATCTGGGGGAACAAACCTCACTCCATTGTAGTTTGAATTCACAGAAGCTGGGGGTGGAGTTCCTGGCTGAGACCTGTGAGTATCTGGGGAAAAAACCTCACTCCATTGTAGTTTGAATTCACAGAAGCTGGGGGTGGAGTTCCTGGCTGAGACCCGTGAGTATCTGTGGGAAGAAACCTCACTCCATTGTAGTTTGAATTCACAGAAGCTTGGGGTGGAGTTCCTGGCTGAGACCTGTGAGTATCTGGGGGGAAAAACCTCACTCCATTGTAGTTTGAATTCACAGAAGCTGGGGGTGAAGTTCCTTGCTGAGACCTGTGAGTATCTGGGGCAAGAAACCTCACTCCATTGTAGTTTGAATTCACAGAAGCTGTGGGTGGAGTTTCTGGCTGATAGCTGTGAGTATCTGGGGGGAAAAACCTCACTCCATTGTAGTTTGAATTCACAGAAGCTGTGGGTGGAGTTTCTGGCTGAGACCTGTGAGTATCTGGGGGGAAAAACCTCACTCCATTGTAGTTTGAATTCACAGAAGCTGTGGGTGGAGTTTCTGGCTGAGACCTGTGAGCATCTGGGAGAAGATAACCTCACTGCATTGTAGTGTCAATTCACAGAAGCTGGGGATGGAGTTCCTGGCTGAGACTTGTGAGTATCTGGGGGGAAAAACCTCACTGCATTGTGGTTTGAATTCACAGAAGCTGGGGGTGGAGTTCCTGGCTGAGACCCGTGAGTATCTGGGGGGGGAAACCTCACTCCATTGTAGTTTGAATTCACAGAAGCTTGGGGTGGAGTTCCTGGGTGAGACTTGTTAGTATCTGGGGGAACAAACCTCACTCCATTGTAGTTTGAATTCACAGAAGCTAGGGGTGGAGTTCTTTGCTGAGACCTGTGAGTATCTGGGGGAACAAAACCTCACTGCATTGTAGTTTGAATTCGCAGAAACTGGGGGTGGAGTTCCTGGCTTACACCCGTGAGTATCTGGGGGAAAAAACCTCACTCCATTGTAGTTTGAATTCACAGAAGCTGTGGGTGGAGTTTCTGGCTGATACCTGTGAGTATCTGGGGGAAAAAACCTCACTCCATTGTAGTTTGAATTCACAGAAGCTGGGGGTGGAGTTCCTGGCTGAGACCCGTGAGTATCTGGGGGGGAAAACCTCACTCCATTGTAGTTTGAATTCACAGAAGCTGAGGGTGGAGTTCCTGGCTGAGACCCGTGAGTATCTGGGGGAATAAACCTCACTCCATTGTAGTTTGAATTCACAGAAACTGGGGGTGGAGTTCCTGGCTGACACTCGTGAGTATCTGGGGGGAAAAAACTCACTCCAATGTAGTTTGAATTCACAGAAGCTGGGGGTGGAGTTCCTGGCTGAGACCTGTGAGTATCTGGGGGAAGAAACCTCACTCCATTGTAGTTTGAATTCACAGAAGCTATGGGTGGAGTTTCTGGCTGAGACCTGTGAGTATCTGGGGGGAAAAAACTCACTCCAATGTAGTTTGAATTCACAGAAGCTATGGGTGGAGTTTCTGGCTGAGACCTGTGAGTATCTAGGGGGGAAACCTCACTCCATTGTAGTTTGAATTCACAGAAGCTGTGGGTGGAGTTTCTGGCTGAGACCTGTGAGTATCTGGGGAAAAAAACCTCAATCCATTGTAGTTTGAATTCACAGAAGCTGGGGGTGGAGGTCCTGGCTTAGACCTGTGAGTATCTGGAGGAAAAAACCTCACTCCATTGTAGTTTGAATTCACAGAAGCTGGGGGTGGAGTTCCTGGCTGAGACATGTGAGTATCTGGGGGAAGAAACCTCACTCCATTGTAGTTTGAATTCACAGAAGCTGGGGGTGGGGTTCCTGGCTGATACCTGTGAGTACCTGGGGGAACAAACCTCACTCCATTGTAGTTTGAATTCACAGAAACTGGGGGTGGAGTTCCTGGCTGAGACCTGAGAGTATCTGGGGGGGAAACCTCACTCCATTGTAGTTTGAATTCACAGAAGCTGGGGGTGGAGTTCCTGGCTGAGACATGTGAGTATCTGGGGGAAGAAACCTCACTCCATTGTAGTTTGAATTCACAGAAGCTGGGGGTGGGGTTCCTGGCTGATACCTGTGAGTATCTGGGGGAACAAACCTCACTCCATTGTAGTTTGAATTCACAGAAACTGGGGGTGGAGTTCCTGGCTGAGACCTGAGAGTATCTGGGGAAACAAAGCTCAATCCGTTGTAATTTGAATTCAGAGAAGCTGGGTTTGGAGTTCCTGGCTTATACCTGCGAGTATCTGGGGGGGGGGGAACTCACTCCAATGTAGTTTGAATTCACAGAAGCTGTGGGTGGAGTTTCTGGCTGAGACCTGTGAGTATCTGGGGAAAAAAACCTCAATCCATTGTAGTTTGAATTCACAGAAGCTGGGGGTGGAGGTCCTGGCTTAGACCTGTGAGTATCTGGAGGAAAAAACCTCACTCCATTGTAGTTTGAATTCACAGAAGCTGGGGGTGGAGTTCCTGGGTGAGACATGTGAGTATCTGGGGGAAGAAACCTCACTCCATTGTAGTTTGAATTCACAGAAGCTGGGGGTGGGGTTCCTGGCTGATACCTGTGAGTATCTGGGGGAACAAACCTCACTCCATTGTAGTTTGAATTCACAGAAGCTGGGGGTGGAGTTCCTGGCTGAGACCTGTGAGTATCTGGGGAAAAAACCTCACTCCATTGTAGTTTGAATTCACAGAAGCTGGGGGTGGAGTTCCTGGCTGAGACCCGTGAGTATCTGTGGGAAGAAACCTCACTCCATTGTAGTTTGAATTCACAGAAGCTTGGGGTGGAGTTCCTGGCTGAGACCTGTGAGTATCTGGGGGGAAAAACCTCACTCCATTGTAGTTTGAATTCACAGAAGCTGGGGGTGAAGTTCCTTGCTGAGACCTGTGAGTATCTGGGGCAAGAAACCTCACTCCATTGTAGTTTGAATTCACAGAAGCTGTGGGTGGAGTTTCTGGCTGATAGCTGTGAGTATCTGGGGGGAAAAACCTCACTCCATTGTAGTTTGAATTCACAGAAGCTGTGGGTGGAGTTTCTGGCTGAGACCTGTGAGTATCTGGGGGGAAAAACCTCACTCCATTGTAGTTTGAATTCACAGAAGCTGTGGGTGGAGTTTCTGGCTGAGACCTGTGAGCATCTGGGAGAAGATAACCTCACTGCATTGTAGTGTCAATTCACAGAAGCTGGGGATGGAGTTCCTGGCTGAGACTTGTGAGTATCTGGGGGGAAAAACCTCACTGCATTGTGGTTTGAATTCACAGAAGCTGGGGGTGGAGTTCCTGGCTGAGACCCGTGAGTATCTGGGGGGGGAAACCTCACTCCATTGTAGTTTGAATTCACAGAAGCTTGGGGTGGAGTTCCTGGGTGAGACTTGTTAGTATCTGGGGGAACAAACCTCACTCCATTGTAGTTTGAATTCACAGAAGCTAGGGGTGGAGTTCTTTGCTGAGACCTGTGAGTATCTGGGGGAACAAAACCTCACTGCATTGTAGTTTGAATTCGCAGAAACTGGGGGTGGAGTTCCTGGCTTACACCCGTGAGTATCTGGGGGAACAAACCTCACTCCATTGTAGTTTGAATTCACAGAAGCTGGGTGTGGACTTCCTGGCTGAGACCCGTGAGTATCTGGGGGGAAAAACTCACTCCATTGTAGTTTGAATTCACAGAAGCCGGGGGTGGAGTTCCTGGCTGATACCTGTGAGTATCTGGGGGAACAAACCTCACTGCATTGTAGTTTGAATTCACAGAAACTGGGGGTGGAGTTCCTGGCTGAGACCCGTGAGTATCTGGGGGGGGGGGGGAAACTCACTCCATTGTAGTTTGAATTCACAGAAGCTGGGAGTGGAGTTCCTGGGTGAGACTTGTTAGTATCTGGGGGAACAAACCTCACTCCATTGTAGTTTGAATTCACAGAAGCTCGGGTGGAGTTCCTGGCTGAGACCTGTGAGCATCTGGGGGAACAAAACCTCACTGCATTGTAGTTTGAATTCACAGAAACTGGGGGTGGAGGTCCTGGCTGAGACCCATGAGTATCTGGGGGGAAAAACCTCACTCCATTGTAGTTTGAATTCACAGAAGCTGTGGGTGGAGTTTCTGGCTGAGACCCATGAGTATCTGGGGGGAAAAACCTCACTCCATTGTAGTTTGAATTCACAGAAACTGGGGGTGGGGTTCCTGGCTGATACCTGTGAGTATCTGGGGGAACAAACCTCACTCCATTGTAGTTTGAATTCACACAAGCTGTGGGTGGAGTTCCTGGCTGAGATCTGAGAGTATCTGGGGAAACAAAGCTCAATCCGTTGTAATTTGAATTCACAGAAGCTGTGGGTGGAGTTTCTGGCTGAGACCTGTGAGTATCTGGGGGAAAAAACCTCACTCCATTGTAGTTTGAATTCACAGAAGCTGTGGGTGGAGTTTCTGGCTGAGACCTGTGAGTATCTGGGGGAAAAAACCTCACTCCATTGTAGTTTAAATTCACAGAAACTGGGGGTGGAGTTCCTGGCTGAAACCCGTGAGTATCTGGGGGGGGGGGAAACTCACTCCATTGTAGTTTGAATTCACAGAAGCTGGGGGTGGAGTTCCTGGCTGAGACCTGTGAGTATCTGGGGAAACAAAGCTCAATCCGTTGTAATTTGAATTCAGAGAAGCTGGGAGTGGAGTTCCTGGCTGAGACCTGTGAGTATCTGGGGGAAAAAACCTCACTCCATTGTAGTTTGAATTCACAGAAGCTGGGGGTGGAGTTCCTGGCTGAGACCCGTGAGTATCTGTGGGAAGAAACCTCACTCCATTGTAGTTTGAATTCAGAGTAGCTGGGGGTGGAGTTCCTGGCTGAGACCTGTGAGTATCTGGGGGAAAAAACCTCACTCCATTGTAGTTTGAATTCACAGAAGCTGTGGGTGGAGTTCCTGGCTGAGACCCGTGAGTATCTGTGGGAAGAAACCTCACTCCATTGTAGTTTGAATTCACAGAAGCTTGGGGTGGAGTTCCTGGCTGAGACCTGTGAGTATCTGGGGGGAAAAACCTCACTCCATTGTAGTTTGAATTCACAGAAGCTGGGGGTGAAGTTCCTGGCTGAGACCTGTGAGTATCTGGGGGAAGAAACCTCACTCCATTGTAGTTTGAATTCACAGAAGCTGTGGGTGGAGTTTCTGGCTGATACCTGTGAGTATCTGGGGGAAAAAACCTCACTCCATTGTAGTTTGAATTCACAGAAGCTGTGGGTGGAGTTTCTGGCTGAGACCTGTGAGTATCTGGGGGAAAAAACCTCACTCCATTGTAGTTTGAATTCACAGAAGCTGTGGGTGGAGTTTCTGGCTGAGACCTGTGAGCATCTGGGAGAAGAAAACCTCACTGCATTGTAGTTTCAATTCACAGAAGCTGGGGATGGAGTTCCTGGCTGAGACTTGTGAGTATCTGGGGGGAAAAACCTCACTGCATTGTGTTTTGAATTCACAGAAGCTGGGGGTGGAGTTCCTGGCTGAGACCCGTGAGTATCTGGGAGAAAAACCTCACTCCATTGTAATTTGAATTCACAGAAGCTGGGGGTGGAGTTCCTGGCTGAGACCCGTGAGTATCTGGGGGGGAAACCTCACTCCATTGTAGTTTGAATTCACAGAAGCTGGGGGTGGAGTTCCTGGCTGAGACCCGTGAGTATCTGTGGGAAAAAACCTCACTCCATTGTAGTTTGAATTCACACAAGCTGTGGGTGGAGTTCCTGGCTGAGATCTGAGAGTATCTGGGGAAACAAAGCTCAATCCGTTGTAATTTGAATTCACAGAAGCTGTGGGTGGAGTTTCTGGCTGAGACCTGTGAGTATTTGGGGGAAAAAACCTCACTCCATTGTAGTTTGAATTCACAGAAGCTGTGGGTGGAGTTTCTGGCTGAGACCTGTGAGTATCTGGGGGAAAAAACCTCACTCCATTGTAGTTTGAATTCACAGAAACTGGGGGTGGAGTTCCTGGCTGAAACCCGTGAGTATCTGGGGGGGGGGAAACTCACTCCATTGTAGTTTGAATTCACAGAAGCTGGGGGTGGAGTTCCTGGCTGAGACCTGTGAGTATTTGGGGAAACAAAGCTCAATCCGTTGTAATTTGAATTCAGAGAAGCTGGGGGTGGAGTTCCTGGCTGAGACCTGTGAGTATCTGGGGGAAAAAACCTCACTCCATTGTAGTTTGAATTCACAGAAGCTGGGGGTGGAGTTCCTGGCTGAGACCCGTGAGTATCTGTGGGAAGAAACCTCACTCCATTGTAGTTTGAATTCACAGAAGCTTGGGGTGGAGTTCCTGGCTGAGACCTGTGAGTATCTGGGGGAAAAAACCTCACTCCATTGTAGTTTGAATTCACAGAAGCTGGGGGTGAAGTTCCTGGCTGAGACCTGTGAGTATCTGGGGGAAGAAACCTCACTCCATTGTAGTTTGAATTCATAGAAACTGGGGGTGGAGTTCCTGGCTGAAACCCGTGAGTATCTGGGGGGGGGGAACTCACTCCATTGTAGTTTGAATTCACAGAAGCTGGGGGTGGAGTTCCTGGCTGAGACCTGTGAGTATTTGGGGAAACAAAGCTCAATCCGTTGTAATTTGAATTCAGAGAAGCTGGGGGTGGAGTTCCTGGCTGAGACCTGTGAGTATCTGGGGGGGGGGAACTCACTCCATTGTAGTTTGAATTCACAGAAGCTGGGGGTGGAGTTCCTGGCTGAGACCTGTGAGTATTTGGGGAAACAAAGCTCAATCCGTTGTAATTTGAATTCAGAGAAGCTGGGGGTGGAGTTCCTGGCTGAGACCTGTGAGTATCTGGGGGAAAAAACCTCACTCCATTGTAGTTTGAATTCACAGAAGCTGGGGGTGGAGTTCCTGGCTGAGACCCGTGAGTATCTGTGGGAAGAAACCTCACTCCATTGTAGTTTGAATTCACAGAAGCTTGGGGTGGAGTTCCTGGCTGAGACCTGTGAGTATCTGGGGGAAAAAACCTCACTCCATTGTAGTTTGAATTCACAGAAGCTGGGGGTGAAGTTCCTGGCTGAGACCTGTGAGTATCTGGGGAAACAAAGCTCAATCCATTGTAATTTGAATTCAGAGAAGCTGGGGGTGGAGTTCCTGGCTGAGACCTGTGAGTATCTGGGGGAAAAAACCTCACTCCATTGTAGTTTGAATTCACAGAAGCTGGGGTGGAGTTCCTGGCTGAGACCCGTGAGTATCTGTGGGAAGAAACCTCACTCCATTGTAGTTTGAATTCACAGAAGCTTGGGGTGGAGTTCCTGGCTGAGACCTGTGAGTATCTGGGGGAAAAAACCTCACTCCATTGTAGTTTGAATTCACAGAAGCTGGGGGTGAAGTTCCTGGCTGAGACCTGTGAGTATCTGGGGGAAGAAACCTCACTCCATTGTAGTTTGAATTCACAGAAGCTGTGGGTGGAGTTTCTGGCTGAGACCTGTGAGTATCTGGGAGAAGAAAACCTCACTGCATTGTAGTTTCAATTCACAGAAGCTGGGGATGGAGTTCCTGGCTGAGACTTGTGAGTATCTGGGGGGGAAAACCTCACTGCATTGTGTTTTGAATTCACAGAAGCTGGGGGTGGAGTTCCTGGCTGAGACCCGTGAGTATCTGGGGGAAAAAACCTCACTCCATTGTAGTTTGAATTCACAGAAGCTGTGGGTGGAGTTTCTGGCTGAGACCTGTGAGCATCTGGGAGAAGAAAACCTCACTCCATTGTAGTTTGAATTCACAGAAGCTGTGGGTGGAGTTTCTGGCTGATACCTGTGAGTATCTGGGGGAAAAAACCTCACTCCATTGTAGTTTGAATTCACAGAAGCTGGGGGTGGAGTTCCTGGCTGAGACCCGTGAGTATCTGGGGGGGAAAACCTCACTCCATTGTAGTTTGAATTCACAGAAGCTGGGGGTGGAGTTCCTGGCTGAGACCCGTGAGTATCTGGGGGAATAAACCTCACTCCATTGTAGTTTGAATTCACAGAATCTGGGGGTGGAGTTCTTTTCTGAGACCTTTCAGTATCTGGGGGAAGAAAACCTCACTGCATTGTAGTTTGAATTCACAGAAACTGGGGGTGGAGTTCCTGGCTGACACCCGTGAGTATCTTGGGGGAAAAAACCTCACTCCATTGTAGTTTGAATTCACAGAAGCTGGGGGTGGAGTTCCTGGCTGAGACATGTGAGTATCTGGGGGAAGAAACCTCACTCCATTGTAGTTTGAATTCACAGAAGCTGGGGGTGGGGTTCCTGGCTGATACCTGTGAGTATCTGGGGGAACAAACCTCACTGCATTGTAGTTTGAATTCACAGAAGCTGGGGGTGGAGTTCCTGGCTGAGACCTCTGAGTATCTGGGGAAACAAAGCTCAATCCGTTGTAATTTGAATTCAGAGAAGCTGGGGGTGGAGTTCCTGGCTGAGACATGTGAGTATCTGGGGAAACAAAGCTCAATCCGTTGTAATTTGAATTCAGAGAAGCTGGGAGTGGAGTTCCTGGCTGAGACCTGTGAGTATCTGGGGGAAAAAACCTCACTCCATTGTAGTTTGAATTCACAGAAGCTGGGGGTGGAGTTCCTGGCTGAGACCCGTGAGTATCTGTGGGAAGAAACCTCACTCCATTGTAGTTTGAATTCAGAGAAGCTGGGGGTGGAGTTCCTGGCTGAGACCTGTGAGTATCTGGGGGAAAAAACCTCACTCCATTGTAGTTTGAATTCACAGAAGCTGGGGGTGGAGTTCCTGGCTGAGACCCGTGAGTATCTGTGGGAAGAAACCTCACTCCATTGTAGTTTGAATTCACAGAAGCTTGGGGTGGAGTTCCTGGCTGAGACCTGTGAGTATCTGGGGGGAAAAACCTCACTCCATTGTAGTTTGAATTCACAGAAGCTGGGGGTGAAGTTCCTGGCTGAGACCTGTGAGTATCTGGGGGAAGAAACCTCACTCCATTGTAGTTTGAATTCACAGAAGCTGTGGGTGGAGTTTCTGGCTGATACCTGTGAGTATCTGGGGGAAAAAACCTCACTCCATTGTAGTTTGAATTCACAGAAGCTGTGGGTGGAGTTTCTGGCTGAGACCTGTGAGTATCTGGGGGAAAAAACCTCACTCCATTGTAGTTTGAATTCACAGAAGCTGTGGGTGGAGTTTCTGGCTGAGACCTGTGAGCATCTGGGAGAAGAAAACCTCACTGCATTGTAGTTTCAATTCACAGAAGCTGGGGATGGAGTTCCTGGCTGAGACTTGTGAGTATCTGGGGGGAAAAACCTCACTGCATTGTGTTTTGAATTCACAGAAGCTGGGGGTGGAGTTCCTGGCTGAGACCCGTGAGTATCTGGGAGAAAAACCTCACTCCATTGTAGTTTGAATTCACAGAAGCTGGGGGTGGAGTTCCTGGCTGAGACCCGTGAGTATCTGTGGGAAAAAACCTCACTCCATTGTAGTTTGAATTCACACAAGCTGTGGGTGGAGTTCCTGGCTGAGATCTGAGAGTATCTGGGGAAACAAAGCTCAATCCGTTGTAATTTGAATTCACAGAAGCTGTGGGTGGAGTTTCTGGCTGAGACCTGTGAGTATTTGGGGGAAAAAACCTCACTCCATTGTAGTTTGAATTCACAGAAGCTGTGGGTGGAGTTTCTGGCTGAGACCTTTGAGTATCTGGGGGAAAAAACCTCACTCCATTGTAGTTTGAATTCACAGAAACTGGGGGTGGAGTTCCTGGCTGAAACCCGTGAGTATCTGGGGGGGGGGAAACTCACTCCATTGTAGTTTGAATTCACAGAAGCTGGGGGTGCAGTTCCTGGCTGAGACCTGTGAGTATTTGGGGAAACAAAGCTCAATCCGTTGTAATTTGAATTCAGAGAAGCTGGGGGTGGAGTTCCTGGCTGAGACCTGTGAGTATCTGGGGGAAAAAACCTCACTCCATTGTAGTTTGAATTCACAGAAGCTGGGGGTGGAGTTCCTGGCTGAGACCCGTGAGTATCTGTGGGAAGAAACCTCACTCCATTGTAGTTTGAATTCACAGAAGCTTGGGGTGGAGTTCCTGGCTGAGACCTGTGAGTATCTGGGGGAAAAAACCTCACTCCATTGTAGTTTGAATTCACAGAAGCTGGGGGTGAAGTTCCTGGCTGAGACCTGTGAGTATCTGGGGGAAGAAACCTCACTCCATTGTAGTTTGAATTCAAAGAAACTGGGGGTGGAGTTCCTGGCTGAAACCCGTGAGTATCTGGGGGGGGGAACTCACTCCATTGTAGTTTGAATTCACAGAAGCTGGGGGTGGAGTTCCTGGCTGAGACCTGTGAGTATTTGGGGAAACAAAGCTCAATCCGTTGTAATTTGAATTCAGAGAAGCTGGGGGTGGAGTTCCTGGCTGAGACCTGTGAGTATCTGGGGGAAAAAACCTCACTCCATTGTAGTTTGAATTCACAGAAGCTGGGGGTGGAGTTCCTGGCTGAGACCCGTGAGTATCTGTGGGAAGAAACCTCACTCCATTGTAGTTTGAATTCACAGAAGCTTGGGGTGGAGTTCCTGGCTGAGACCTGTGAGTATCTGGGGGAAAAAACCTCACTCCATTGTAGTTTGAATTCACAGAAGCTGGGGGTGAAGTTCCTGGCTGAGACCTGTGAGTATCTGGGGAAACAAAGCTCAATCCGTTGTAATTTGAATTCAGAGAAGCTGGGGGTGGAGTTCCTGGCTGAGACCTGTGAGTATCTGGCGGAAAAAACCTCACTCCATTGTAGTTTGAATTCACAGAAGCTGGGGTGGAGTTCCTGGCTGAGACCCGTGAGTATCTGTGGGAAGAAACCTCACTCCATTGTAGTTTGAATTCACAGAAGCTTGGGGTGGAGTTCCTGGCTGAGACCTGTGAGTATCTGGGGGAAAAAACCTCACTCCATTGTAGTTTGAATTCACAGAAGCTGGGGGTGAAGTTCCTGGCTGAGACCTGTGAGTATCTGGGGGAAGAAACCTCACTCCATTGTAGTTTGAATTCACAGAAGCTGTGGGTGGAGTTTCTGGCTGATACCTGTGAGTATCTGGGGGGAAAAACCTCACTCCATTGTAGTTTGAATTCACAGAAGCTGCGGGTGGAGTTTCTGGCTGAGACCTGTGAGTATCTGGGGGGAAAAACCTCACTCCATTGTAGTTTGAATTCACAGAAGCTGTGGGTGGAGTTTCTGGCTGAGACCTGTGAGCATCTGGGAGAAGAAAACCTCACTGCATTGTAGTTTGAATTCACAGAAGCTGGGGATGGAGTTCCTGGCTGAGACTTGTGAGTATCTGGGGGGGAAAACCTCACTGCATTGTGTTTTGAATTCACAGAAGCTGGGGGTGGAGTTCCTGGCTGAGACCCGTGAGTATCTGGGAGAAAAACCTCACTCCATTGTAGTTTGAATTCACAGAAGCTGGGGGTGGAGTTCCTGGCTGAGACCCGTGAGTATCTGGGGGAAAAAACCTCACTCCATTGTAGTTTGAATTCACAGAAGCTGTGGGTGGAGTTTCTGGCTGAGACCTGTGAGCATCTGGGAGAAGAAAACCTCACTCCATTGTAGTTTGAATTCACAGAAGTTGTGGGTGGAGTTTCTGGCTGATACCTGTGAATATCTGGGGGAAAAAACCTCACTCCATTGTAGTTTGAATTCACAGAAGCTGTGGGTGGAGTTCCTGGCTGAGACCCGTGAGTATCTGGGGGGGAAAACCTCACTCCATTGTAGTTTGAATTCACAGAAGCTGGGGGTGGAGTTCCTGGCTGAGACCCGTGAGTATCTGGGGGAATAAACCTCACTCCATTGTAGTTTGAATTCACAGAATCTGGGGGTGTAGTTCTTTTCTGAGACCTTTGAGTATCTGGGGGAAGAAAACCTCACTGCATTGTAGTTTGAATTCACAGAAACTGGGGGTGGAGTTCCTGGCTGACACCCGTGAGTATCTTGGGGGAAAAAACCTCACTCCATTGTAGTTTGAATTCACAGAAGCTGGGGGTGGAGTTCCTGGCTGAGACATGTGAGTATCTGGGGGAAGAAACCTCACTCCATTGTAGTTTGAATTCACAGAAGCTGGGGGTGGGGTTCCTGGCTGATACCTGTGAGTATCTGGGGGAACAAACCTCACTGCATTGTAGTTTGAATTCACAGAAGCTGGGGGTGGAGTTCCTGGCTGAGACCTGTGAGTATCTGGGGAAACAAAGCTCAATCCGTTGTAATTTGAATTCAGAGAAGCTGGGGGTGGAGTTCCTGGCTGAGACATGTGAGTATCTGGGGGGAAAAAACCTCACTCCATTGTAGTTTGAATTCACAGAAGCTGGGGGTGGAGTTCCTGGCTGAGACCTGTGAGTATCTGGGGGAAAAAACCTCACTCCATTGTAGTTTGAATTCACAGAAGCTGGGGGTGAATTTCCTGGCTGACACCTGTGAGTATCTGGGGGAAGAAACCTCACTCCATTGTAATTTGAATTCACAGAAGCTGTGGGTGGAGTTTCTGGCTGATACCTGTGAGTATCTGGGGGAAAAAACCTCACTCCATTGTAGTTTGAATTCACAGAAGCTGTGGGTGGAGTTTCTGGCTGAGACCTGTGAGTATCTGGGGGAAAAAACCTCACTCTATTGTAGTTTGAATTCACAGAAGCTGTGGGTGGAGTTTCTGGCTGAGACCTGTGAGCATCTGGGAGAAGAAAACCTCACTCCATTGTAGTTTGAATTCACAGAAGCTGTGGGTGGAGTTTCTGGCTGATACCTGTGAGTATCTGTGGGAAGAAACCTCACTCCATTGTAGTTTGAATTCACAGAAGCTTTGGGTGGAGTTCCTGGCTGAGACCTGTGAGTATCTGGGGGAAAAAACCTCACTCCATTGTAGTTTGAATTCACAGAAGCTGGGGGTGAAGTTCCTGGCTGAGACCTGTGAGTATCTGGGGGAAGAAACCTCACTCCATTGTAGTTTGAATTCACAGAAGCTGTGGGTGGAGTTTCTGGCTGATACCTGTGAGTATCTGGGGGAAAAAACCTCACTCCATTGTAGTTTGAATTCACAGAAGCTGTGGGTGGAGTTTCTGGCTGAGACCTGTGAGTATCTGGGGGGAAAAACCTCACTCCATTGTAGTTTGAATTCACAGAAGCTGTGGGTGGAGTTTCTGGCTGAGACCTGTGAGCATCTGGGAGAAGAAAACCTCACTCCATTGTAGTTTGAATTCACAGAAGCTGTGGGTGGAGTTTCTGGCTGATACCTGTGAGTATCTGGGGGAAAAAACCTCACTCCATTGTAGTTTGAATTCATAGAAGCTGGGGGTGGAGTTCCTGGCTGAGACCCGTGAGTATCTGGGGGGGAAAACCTCACTCCATTGTAGTTTGAATTCACAGAAGCTGGGGGTGGAGTTCCTGGCTGAGACCTGTGAGTATTTGGGGAAACAAAGCTCAATCCGTTGTAATTTGAATTCAGAGAAGCTGGGGGTGGAGTTCCTGGCTGAGACCTGTGAGTATCTGGGGGAAAAAACCTCACTCCATTGTAGTTTGAATTCACAGAAGCTGGGGGTGGAGTTCCTGGCTGAGACCCGTGAGTATCTGTGGGAAGAAACCTCACTCCATTGTAGTTTGAATTCACAGAAGCTTGGGGTGGAGTTCCTGGCTGAGACCTGTGAGTATCTGGGGGAAAAAACCTCACTCCATTGTAGTTTGAATTCACAGAAGCTGGGGGTGAAGTTCCTGGCTGAGACCTGTGAGTATCTGGGGGAAGAAACCTCACTCCATTGTAGTTTGAATTCATAGAAACTGGGGGTGGAGTTCCTGGCTGAAACCCGTGAGTATCTGGGGGGGGGGGGAACTCACTCCATTGTAGTTTGAATTCACAGAAGCTGGGGGTGGAGTTCCTGGCTGAGACCTGTGAGTATTTGGGGAAACAAAGCTCAATCCGTTGTAATTTGAATTCAGAGAAGCTGGGGGTGGAGTTCCTGGCTGAGACCTGTGAGTATCTGGGGGGGGGGAACTCACTCCATTGTAGTTTGAATTCACAGAAGCTGGGGGTGGAGTTCCTGGCTGAGACCTGTGAGTATTTGGGGAAACAAAGCTCAATCCGTTGTAATTTGAATTCAGAGAAGCTGGGGGTGGAGTTCCTGGCTGAGACCTGTGAGTATCTGGGGGAAAAAACCTCACTCCATTGTAGTTTGAATTCACAGAAGCTGGGGGTGGAGTTCCTGGCTGAGACCCGTGAGTATCTGTGGGAAGAAACCTCACTCCATTGTAGTTTGAATTCACAGAAGCTTGGGGTGGAGTTCCTGGCTGAGACCTGTGAGTATCTGGGGGAAAAAACCTCACTCCATTGTAGTTTGAATTCACAGAAGCTGGGGGTGAAGTTCCTGGCTGAGACCTGTGAGTATCTGGGGAAACAAAGCTCAATCCATTGTAATTTGAATTCAGAGAAGCTGGGGGTGGAGTTCCTGGCTGAGACCTGTGAGTATCTGGGGGAAAAAACCTCACTCCATTGTAGTTTGAATTCACAGAAGCTGGGGTGGAGTTCCTGGCTGAGACCCGTGAGTATCTGTGGGAAGAAACCTCACTCCATTGTAGTTTGAATTCACAGAAGCTTGGGGTGGAGTTCCTGGCTGAGACCTGTGAGTATCTGGGGGAAAAAACCTCACTCCATTGTAGTTTGAATTCACAGAAGCTGGGGGTGAAGTTCCTGGCTGAGACCTGTGAGTATCTGGGGGAAGAAACCTCACTCCATTGTAGTTTGAATTCACAGAAGCTGTGGGTGGAGTTTCTGGCTGAGACCTGTGAGTATCTGGGAGAAGAAAACCTCACTGCATTGTAGTTTCAATTCACAGAAGCTGGGGATGGAGTTCCTGGCTGAGACTTGTGAATATCTGGGGGGGAAAACCTCACTGCATTGTGTTTTGAATTCACAGAAGCTGGGGGTGGAGTTCCTGGCTGAGACCCGTGAGTATCTGGGGGAAAAAACCTCACTCCATTGTAGTTTGAATTCACAGAAGCTGTGGGTGGAGTTTCTGGCTGAGACCTGTGAGCATCTGGGAGAAGAAAACCTCACTCCATTGTAGTTTGAATTCACAGAAGCTGTGGGTGGAGTTTCTGGCTGATACCTGTGAGTATCTGGGGGAAAAAACCTCACTCCATTGTAGTTTGAATTCACAGAAGCTGGGGGTGGAGTTCCTGGCTGAGACCCGTGAGTATCTGGGGGGGAAAACCTCACTCCATTGTAGTTTGAATTCACAGAAGCTGGGGGTGGAGTTCCTGGCTGAGACCCGTGAGTATCTGGGGGAATAAACCTCACTCCATTGTAGTTTGAATTCACAGAATCTGGGGGTGGAGTTCTTTTCTGAGACCTTTCAGTATCTGGGGGAAGAAAACCTCACTGCATTGTAGTTTGAATTCACAGAAACTGGGGGTGGAGTTCCTGGCTGACACCCGTGAGTATCTTGGGGGAAAAAACCTCACTCCATTGTAGTTTGAATTCACAGAAGCTGGGGGTGGAGTTCCTGGCTGAGACATGTGAGTATCTGGGGGAAGAAACCTCACTCCATTGTAGTTTGAATTCACAGAAGCTGGGGGTGGGGTTCCTGGCTGATACCTGTGAGTATCTGGGGGAACAAACCTCACTGCATTGTAGTTTGAATTCACAGAAGCTGGGGGTGGAGTTCCTGGCTGAGACCTCTGAGTATCTGGGGAAACAAAGCTCAATCCGTTGTAATTTGAATTCAGAGAAGCTGGGGGTGGAGTTCCTGGCTGAGACATGTGAGTATCTGGGGAAACAAAGCTCAATCCGTTGTAATTTGAATTCAGAGAAGCTGGGAGTGGAGTTCCTGGCTGAGACCTGTGAGTATCTGGGGGAAAAAACCTCACTCCATTGTAGTTTGAATTCACAGAAGCTGGGGGTGGAGTTCCTGGCTGAGACCCGTGAGTATCTGTGGGAAGAAACCTCACTCCATTGTAGTTTGAATTCAGAGAAGCTGGGGGTGGAGTTCCTGGCTGAGACCTGTGAGTATCTGGGGGAAAAAACCTCACTCCATTGTAGTTTGAATTCACAGAAGCTGGGGGTGGAGTTCCTGGCTGAGACCCGTGAGTATCTGTGGGAAGAAACCTCACTCCATTGTAGTTTGAATTCACAGAAGCTTGGGGTGGAGTTCCTGGCTGAGACCTGTGAGTATCTGGGGGGAAAAACCTCACTCCATTGTAGTTTGAATTCACAGAAGCTGGGGGTGAAGTTCCTGGCTGAGACCTGTGAGTATCTGGGGGAAGAAACCTCACTCCATTGTAGTTTGAATTCACAGAAGCTGTGGGTGGAGTTTCTGGCTGATACCTGTGAGTATCTGGGGGAAAAAACCTCACTCCATTGTAGTTTGAATTCACAGAAGCTGTGGGTGGAGTTTCTGGCTGAGACCTGTGAGTATCTGGGGGAAAAAACCTCACTCCATTGTAGTTTGAATTCACAGAAGCTGTGGGTGGAGTTTCTGGCTGAGACCTGTGAGCATCTGGGAGAAGAAAACCTCACTGCATTGTAGTTTCAATTCACAGAAGCTGGGGATGGAGTTCCTGGCTGAGACTTGTGAGTATCTGGGGGGAAAAACCTCACTGCATTGTGTTTTGAATTCACAGAAGCTGGGGGTGGAGTTCCTGGCTGAGACCCGTGAGTATCTGGGAGAAAAACCTCACTCCATTGTAATTTGAATTCACAGAAGCTGGGGGTGGAGTTCCTGGCTGAGACCCGTGAGTATCTGGGGGGGAAACCTCACTCCATTGTAGTTTGAATTCACAGAAGCTGGGGGTGGAGTTCCTGGCTGAGACCCGTGAGTATCTGTGGGAAAAAACCTCACTCCATTGTAGTTTGAATTCACACAAGCTGTGGGTGGAGTTCCTGGCTGAGATCTGAGAGTATCTGGGGAAACAAAGCTCAATCCGTTGTAATTTGAATTCACAGAAGCTGTGGGTGGAGTTTCTGGCTGAGACCTGTGAGTATTTGGGGGAAAAAACCTCACTCCATTGTAGTTTGAATTCACAGAAGCTGTGGGTGGAGTTTCTGGCTGAGACCTTTGAGTATCTGGGGGAAAAAACCTCACTCCATTGTAGTTTGAATTCACAGAAACTGGGGGTGGAGTTCCTGGCTGAAACCCGTGAGTATCTGGGGGGGGGGGGAAACTCACTCCATTGTAGTTTGAATTCACAGAAGCTGGGGGTGCAGTTCCTGGCTGAGACCTGTGAGTATTTGGGGAAACAAAGCTCAATCCGTTGTAATTTGAATTCAGAGAAGCTGGGGGTGGAGTTCCTGGCTGAGACCTGTGAGTATCTGGGGGAAAAAACCTCACTCCATTGTAGTTTGAATTCACAGAAGCTGGGGGTGGAGTTCCTGGCTGAGACCCGTGAGTATCTGTGGGAAGAAACCTCACTCCATTGTAGTTTGAATTCACAGAAGCTTGGGGTGGAGTTCCTGGCTGAGACCTGTGAGTATCTGGGGGAAAAAACCTCACTCCATTGTAGTTTGAATTCACAGAAGCTGGGGGTGAAGTTCCTGGCTGAGACCTGTGAGTATCTGGGGGAAGAAACCTCACTCCATTGTAGTTTGAATTCAAAGAAACTGGGGGTGGAGTTCCTGGCTGAAACCCGTGAGTATCTGGGGGGGGGAACTCACTCCATTGTAGTTTGAATTCACAGAAGCTGGGGGTGGAGTTCCTGGCTGAGACCTGTGAGTATTTGGGGAAACAAAGCTCAATCCGTTGTAATTTGAATTCAGAGAAGCTGGGGGTGGAGTTCCTGGCTGAGACCTGTGAGTATCTGGGGGAAAAAACCTCACTCCATTGTAGTTTGAATTCACAGAAGCTGGGGGTGGAGTTCCTGGCTGAGACCCGTGAGTATCTGTGGGAAGAAACCTCACTCCATTGTAGTTTGAATTCACAGAAGCTTGGGGTGGAGTTCCTGGCTGAGACCTGTGAGTATCTGGGGGAAAAAACCTCACTCCATTGTAGTTTGAATTCACAGAAGCTGGGGGTGAAGTTCCTGGCTGAGACCTGTGAGTATCTGGGGAAACAAAGCTCAATCCGTTGTAATTTGAATTCAGAGAAGCTGGGGGTGGAGTTCCTGGCTGAGACCTGTGAGTATCTGGCGGAAAAAACCTCACTCCATTGTAGTTTGAATTCACAGAAGCTGGGGTGGAGTTCCTGGCTGAGACCCGTGAGTATCTGTGGGAAGAAACCTCACTCCATTGTAGTTTGAATTCACAGAAGCTTGGGGTGGAGTTCCTGGCTGAGACCTGTGAGTATCTGGGGGAAAAAACCTCACTCCATTGTAGTTTGAATTCACAGAAGCTGGGGGTGAAGTTCCTGGCTGAGACCTGTGAGTATCTGGGGGAAGAAACCTCACTCCATTGTAGTTTGAATTCACAGAAGCTGTGGGTGGAGTTTCTGGCTGATACCTGTGAGTATCTGGGGGGAAAAACCTCACTCCATTGTAGTTTGAATTCACAGAAGCTGCGGGTGGAGTTTCTGGCTGAGACCTGTGAGTATCTGGGGGGAAAAACCTCACTCCATTGTAGTTTGAATTCACAGAAGCTGTGGGTGGAGTTTCTGGCTGAGACCTGTGAGCATCTGGGAGAAGAAAACCTCACTGCATTGTAGTTTGAATTCACAGAAGCTGGGGATGGAGTTCCTGGCTGAGACTTGTGAGTATCTGGGGGGGAAAACCTCACTGCATTGTGTTTTGAATTCACAGAAGCTGGGGGTGGAGTTCCTGGCTGAGACCCGTGAGTATCTGGGAGAAAAACCTCACTCCATTGTAGTTTGAATTCACAGAAGCTGGGGGTGGAGTTCCTGGCTGAGACCCGTGAGTATCTGGGGGAAAAAACCTCACTCCATTGTAGTTTGAATTCACAGAAGCTGTGGGTGGAGTTTCTGGCTGAGACCTGTGAGCATCTGGGAGAAGAAAACCTCACTCCATTGTAGTTTGAATTCACAGAAGTTGTGGGTGGAGTTTCTGGCTGATACCTGTGAATATCTGGGGGAAAAAACCTCACTCCATTGTAGTTTGAATTCACAGAAGCTGTGGGTGGAGTTCCTGGCTGAGACCCGTGAGTATCTGGGGGGGAAAACCTCACTCCATTGTAGTTTGAATTCACAGAAGCTGGGGGTGGAGTTCCTGGCTGAGACCCGTGAGTATCTGGGGGAATAAACCTCACTCCATTGTAGTTTGAATTCACAGAATCTGGGGGTGTAGTTCTTTTCTGAGACCTTTGAGTATCTGGGGGAAGAAAACCTCACTGCATTGTAGTTTGAATTCACAGAAACTGGGGGTGGAGTTCCTGGCTGACACCCGTGAGTATCTTGGGGGAAAAAACCTCACTCCATTGTAGTTTGAATTCACAGAAGCTGGGGGTGGAGTTCCTGGCTGAGACATGTGAGTATCTGGGGGAAGAAACCTCACTCCATTGTAGTTTGAATTCACAGAAGCTGGGGGTGGGGTTCCTGGCTGATACCTGTGAGTATCTGGGGGAACAAACCTCACTGCATTGTAGTTTGAATTCACAGAAGCTGGGGGTGGAGTTCCTGGCTGAGACCTGTGAGTATCTGGGGAAACAAAGCTCAATCCGTTGTAATTTGAATTCAGAGAAGCTGGGGGTGGAGTTCCTGGCTGAGACATGTGAGTATCTGGGGGGAAAAAACCTCACTCCATTGTAGTTTGAATTCACAGAAGCTGGGGGTGGAGTTCCTGGCTGAGACCTGTGAGTATCTGGGGGAAAAAACCTCACTCCATTGTAGTTTGAATTCACAGAAGCTGGGGGTGAATTTCCTGGCTGACACCTGTGAGTATCTGGGGGAAGAAACCTCACTCCATTGTAATTTGAATTCACAGAAGCTGTGGGTGGAGTTTCTGGCTGATACCTGTGAGTATCTGGGGGAAAAAACCTCACTCCATTGTAGTTTGAATTCACAGAAGCTGTGGGTGGAGTTTCTGGCTGAGACCTGTGAGTATCTGGGGGAAAAAACCTCACTCTATTGTAGTTTGAATTCACAGAAGCTGTGGGTGGAGTTTCTGGCTGAGACCTGTGAGCATCTGGGAGAAGAAAACCTCACTCCATTGTAGTTTGAATTCACAGAAGCTGTGGGTGGAGTTTCTGGCTGATACCTGTGAGTATCTGTGGGAAGAAACCTCACTCCATTGTAGTTTGAATTCACAGAAGCTTTGGGTGGAGTTCCTGGCTGAGACCTGTGAGTATCTGGGGGAAAAAACCTCACTCCATTGTAGTTTGAATTCACAGAAGCTGGGGGTGAAGTTCCTGGCTGAGACCTGTGAGTATCTGGGGGAAGAAACCTCACTCCATTGTAGTTTGAATTCACAGAAGCTGTGGGTGGAGTTTCTGGCTGATACCTGTGAGTATCTGGGGGAAAAAACCTCACTCCATTGTAGTTTGAATTCACAGAAGCTGTGGGTGGAGTTTCTGGCTGAGACCTGTGAGTATCTGGGGGGAAAAACCTCACTCCATTGTAGTTTGAATTCACAGAAGCTGTGGGTGGAGTTTCTGGCTGAGACCTGTGAGCATCTGGGAGAAGAAAACCTCACTCCATTGTAGTTTGAATTCACAGAAGCTGTGGGTGGAGTTTCTGGCTGATACCTGTGAGTATCTGGGGGAAAAAACCTCACTCCATTGTAGTTTGAATTCATAGAAGCTGGGGGTGGAGTTCCTGGCTGAGACCCGTGAGTATCTGGGGGGGAAAACCTCACTCCATTGTAGTTTGAATTCACAGAAGCTGGGGGTGGAGTTCCTGGCTGAGACCCGTGAGTATCTGGGGGAATAAACCTCACTCCATTGTAGTTTGAATTCACAGAATCTGGGGGTGGAGTTCTTTTCTGAGACCTTTGAGTATCTGGGGGAACAAAACCTCACTGCATTGTAGTCTGAATTCACAGAAACTGGGGGTGGAGTTCCTGGCTGACACCCGTGAGTATCTTGGGGGAAAAACTCACTGCATTGTAGTTTCAATTCACAGAAGCTGGGGATGGAGTTCCTGGCTGAGACTTGTGAGTATCTGGGGGAAGAAACCTCACTCCATTGTAGTTTGAATTCACAGAAGCTTTGGGTGGAGTTCCTGGCTGAGACCTGTGAGTATCTGGGGGAAAAAACCTCACTCCATTGTAGTTTGAATTCACAGAAGCTGGGGGTGAAGTTCCTGGCTGAGACCTGTGAGTATCTGGGGGAAGAAACCTCACTCCATTGTAGTTTGAATTCACAGAAGCTGTGGGTGGAGTTTCTGGCTGATACCTGTGAGTATCTGGGGGAAAAAACCTCACTCCATTGTAGTTTGAATTCACAGAAGCTGTCGGTGGAGTTTCTGGCTGAGACCTGTGAGTATCTGGGGGGAAAAACCTCACTCCATTGTAGTTTGAATTCACAGAAGCTGTGGGTGGAGTTTCTGGCTGAGACCTGTGAGCATCTGGGAGAAGAAAACCTCACTCCATTGTAGTTTGAATTCACAGAAGCTGTGGGTGGAGTTTCTGGCTGATACCTGTGAGTATCTGGGGAAAAAAACCTCACTCCATTGTAGTTTGAATTCATAGAAGCTGGGGGTGGAGTTCCTGGCTGAGACCCGTGAGTATCTGGGGGGGAAAACCTCACTCCATTGTAGTTTGAATTCACAGAAGCTGGGGGTGGAGTTCCTGGCTGAGACCCGTGAGTATCTGGGGGAATAAACCTCACTCCATTGTAGTTTGAATTCACAGAATCTGGGGGTGGAGTTCCTTTCTGAGACCTTTGAGTATCTGGGGGAACAAAACCTCACTGCATTGTAGTTTGAATTCACAGAAACTGGGGGTGGAGTTCCTGGCTGACACCCGTGAGTATCTTGGGGGAAAAACTCACTGCATTGTAGTTTCAATTCACAGAAGCTGGGGATGGAGTTCCTGGCTGAGACTTGTGAGTATCTGGGGGGAAAAAACTCACTGCATTGTGTTTTGAATTCACAGAAGCTGGGGGTGGAGTTCCTGGCTGAGACCCATGAGTATCTGGGAGAAAAACCTCACTCCATTGTAGTTTGAATTCACAGAAGCTGGGGGTGGAGTTCCTGGCTGAGATCTGATAGTATCTGGGGAAAAAAACCTCAATCCATTGTAGTTTGAATTCACAGAAGCTGGGGGTGGAGGTCCTGGCTTAGACCTGTGAGTATCTGGAGGAAAAAACCTCACTCCATTGTAGTTTGAATTCACAGAAACTGGGGGTGAAGTTCCTGGCTGAGACCTGTGAGTATCTGGGGAAACAAAGCTCAATCCGTTGTAATTTGAATTCAGAGAAGCTGGGGGTGGAGTTCCTGGCTGAGACATGTGAGTATCTGGGGGGAAAAAACCTCACTCCATTGTAGTTTGAATTCACAGAAGCTGGGGGTGGAGTTCCTGGCTGAGACCCGTGAGTATCTGTGGGAAGAAACCTCACTCCATTGTAGTTTGAATTCACAGAAGCTTGGGGTGGAGTTCCAGGCTGAGACCTGTGAGTATCTGGGGGAAAAAACCTCACTCCATTGTAGTTTGAATTCACAGAAGCTGGGGGTGAAGTTCCTGGCTGAGACCTGTGAGTATCTGGGGGAAGAAACCTCACTCCATTGTAGTTTGAATTCACAGAAGCTGTGGGTGGAGTTTCTGGCTGATACCTGTGAGTATCTGGGGGGAAAAACCTCACTCCATTGTAGTTTGAATTCACAGAAGCTGTGGGTGGAGTTTCTGGCTGAGACCTGTGAGTATCTGGGGGAAAAAACCTCACTCCATTGTAGTTTGAATTCACAGAAGCTGTGGGTGGAGTTTCTGGCTGAGACCTGTGAGTATCTGGGGGAAAAAACCTCACTCCATTGTAGTTTGAATTCACAGAAGCTGTGGGTGGAGTTTCTGGCTGAGACCTGTGAGCATCTGGGAGAAGAAAACCTCACTGCATTGTAGTTTCAATTCACAGAAGCTGGGGATGGAGTTCCTGGCTGAGACTTGTGAGTATCTGGGGGGAAAAACCTCACTGCATTGTATTTTGAATTCACAGAAGCTGGGGGTGGAGTTCCTGGCTGAGACCCGTGAGTATCTGGGAGAAAAACCTCACTCCATTGTAGTTTGAATTCACAGAAGCTGGGGGTGGAGTTCCTGGCTGAGACCCGTGAGTGTCTGGGGGGGAAACCTCACTCCATTGTAGTTTGAATTCACAGAAGCTGGGGGTGGAGTTCCTGGCTGAGACCCGTGAGTATCTGTGGGAAGAAACCTCACTCCATTGTAGTTTGAATTCACACAAGCTGTGGGTGGAGTTCCTGGCTGAGATCTGAGAGTATCTGGGGAAACAAAGCTCAATCCATTGTAATTTGAATTCACAGAAGCTGTGGGTGGAGTTTCTGGCTGAGACCTGTGAGTATCTGGGGAAAAAAACCTCAATCCATTGTAGTTTGAATTCACAGAAGCTGGGGGTGGAGGTCCTGGCTTAGACCTGTGAGTATCTGGAGGAAAAAACCTCACTCCATTGTAGTTTGAATTCACAGAAACTGGGGGTGGAGTTCCTGGCTGAAACCCGTGAGTATCTGGGGGGGGGGGGAAACTCACTCCATTGTAGTTTGAATTCACAGAAGCTGTGGGTGGAGTTTCTGGCTGAGACCTGTGAGCATCTGGGAGAAGAAAACCTCACTCCATTGTAGTTTGAATTCACAGAAGCTGTGGGTGGAGTTTCTGGCTGATACCTGTGAGTATCTGGGGGAAAAAACCTCACTCCATTGTAGTTTGAATTCATAGAAGCTGGGGGTGGAGTTCCTGGCTGAGACCCGTGAGTATCTGGGGGGGAAAACCTCACTCCATTGTAGTTTGAATTCACAGAAGCTGGGGGTGGAGTTCCTGGCTGAGACCCGTGAGTATCTGGGGGAATAAACCTCACTCCATTGTAGTTTGAATTCACAGAATCTGGGGGTGGAGTTCTTTTCTGAGACCTTTGAGTATCTGGGGGAACAAAACCTCACTGCATTGTAGTCTGAATTCACAGAAACTGGGGGTGGAGTTCCTGGCTGACACCCGTGAGTATCTTGGGGGAAAAACTCACTGCATTGTAGTTTCAATTCACAGAAGCTGGGGATGGAGTTCCTGGCTGAGACTTGTGAGTATCTGGGGGAAGAAACCTCACTCCATTGTAGTTTGAATTCACAGAAGCTTTGGGTGGAGTTCCTGGCTGAGACCTGTGAGTATCTGGGGGAAAAAACCTCACTCCATTGTAGTTTGAATTCACAGAAGCTGGGGGTGAAGTTCCTGGCTGAGACCTGTGAGTATCTGGGGGAAGAAACCTCACTCCATTGTAGTTTGAATTCACAGAAGCTGTGGGTGGAGTTTCTGGCTGATACCTGTGAGTATCTGGGGGAAAAAACCTCACTCCATTGTAGTTTGAATTCACAGAAGCTGTCGGTGGAGTTTCTGGCTGAGACCTGTGAGTATCTGGGGGGAAAAACCTCACTCCATTGTAGTTTGAATTCACAGAAGCTGTGGGTGGAGTTTCTGGCTGAGACCTGTGAGCATCTGGGAGAAGAAAACCTCACTCCATTGTAGTTTGAATTCACAGAAGCTGTGGGTGGAGTTTCTGGCTGATACCTGTGAGTATCTGGGGAAAAAAACCTCACTCCATTGTAGTTTGAATTCATAGAAGCTGGGGGTGGAGTTCCTGGCTGAGACCCGTGAGTATCTGGGGGGGAAAACCTCACTCCATTGTAGTTTGAATTCACAGAAGCTGGGGGTGGAGTTCCTGGCTGAGACCCGTGAGTATCTGGGGGAATAAACCTCACTCCATTGTAGTTTGAATTCACAGAATCTGGGGGTGGAGTTCCTTTCTGAGACCTTTGAGTATCTGGGGGAACAAAACCTCACTGCATTGTAGTTTGAATTCACAGAAACTGGGGGTGGAGTTCCTGGCTGACACCCGTGAGTATCTTGGGGGAAAAACTCACTGCATTGTAGTTTCAATTCACAGAAGCTGGGGATGGAGTTCCTGGCTGAGACCCGTGAGTATCTGTGGGAAGAAACCTCACTCCATTGTAGTTTGAATTCACACAAGCTGTGGGTGGAGTTCCTGGCTGAGACCTGTGAGTATCTGGGGAAACAAAGCTCAATCCGTTGTAATTTGAATTCAGAGAAGCTGGGGGTGGAGTTCCTGGCTGAGACATGTGAGTATCTGGGGGGAAAAAACCTCACTCCATTGTAGTTTGAATTCACAGAAGCTGGGGGTGGAGTTCCTGGCTGAGACCCGTGAGTATCTGTGGGAAGAAACCTCACTCCATTGTAGTTTGAATTCACAGAAGCTTGGGGTGGAGTTCCAGGCTGAGACCTGTGAGTATCTGGGGGAAAAAACCTCACTCCATTGTAGTTTGAATTCACAGAAGCTGGGGGTGAAGTTCCTGGCTGAGACCTGTGAGTATCTGGGGGAAGAAACCTCACTCCATTGTAGTTTGAATTCACAGAAGCTGTGGGTGGAGTTTCTGGCTGATACCTGTGAGTATCTGGGGGGAAAAACCTCACTCCATTGTAGTTTGAATTCACAGAAGCTGTGGGTGGAGTTTCTGGCTGAGACCTGTGAGTATCTGGGGGAAAAAACCTCACTCCATTGTAGTTTGAATTCACAGAAGCTGTGGGTGGAGTTTCTGGCTGAGACCTGTGAGTATCTGGGGGAAAAAACCTCACTCCATTGTAGTTTGAATTCACAGAAGCTGTGGGTGGAGTTTCTGGCTGAGACCTGTGAGCATCTGGGAGAAGAAAACCTCACTGCATTGTAGTTTCAATTCACAGAAGCTGGGGATGGAGTTCCTGGCTGAGACTTGTGAGTATCTGGGGGGAAAAACCTCACTGCATTGTATTTTGAATTCACAGAAGCTGGGGGTGGAGTTCCTGGCTGAGACCCGTGAGTATCTGGGAGAAAAACCTCACTCCATTGTAGTTTGAATTCACAGAAGCTGGGGGTGGAGTTCCTGGCTGAGACCCGTGAGTGTCTGGGGGGGAAACCTCACTCCATTGTAGTTTGAATTCACAGAAGCTGGGGGTGGAGTTCCTGGCTGAGACCCGTGAGTATCTGTGGGAAGAAACCTCACTCCATTGTAGTTTGAATTCACACAAGCTGTGGGTGGAGTTCCTGGCTGAGATCTGAGAGTATCTGGGGAAACAAAGCTCAATCCATTGTAATTTGAATTCACAGAAGCTGTGGGTGGAGTTTCTGGCTGAGACCTGTGAGTATCTGGGGAAAAAAACCTCAATCCATTGTAGTTTGAATTCACAGAAGCTGGGGGTGGAGGTCCTGGCTTAGACCTGTGAGTATCTGGAGGAAAAAACCTCACTCCATTGTAGTTTGAATTCACAGAAACTGGGGGTGGAGTTCCTGGCTGAAACCCGTGAGTATCTGGGGGGGGGGGAAACTCACTCCATTGTAGTTTGAATTCACAGAAGCTGTGGGTGGAGTTTCTGGCTGAGACCTGTGAGCATCTGGGAGAAGAAAACCTCACTCCATTGTAGTTTGAATTCACAGAAGCTGTGGGTGGAGTTTCTGGCTGATACCTGTGAGTATCTGGGGGAAAAAACCTCACTCCATTGTAGTTTGAATTCATAGAAGCTGGGGGTGGAGTTCCTGGCTGAGACCCGTGAGTATCTGGGGGGGAAAACCTCACTCCATTGTAGTTTGAATTCACAGAAGCTGGGGGTGGAGTTCCTGGCTGAGACCCGTGAGTATCTGGGGGAATAAACCTCACTCCATTGTAGTTTGAATTCACAGAATCTGGGGGTGGAGTTCTTTTCTGAGACCTTTGAGTATCTGGGGGAACAAAACCTCACTGCATTGTAGTCTGAATTCACAGAAACTGGGGGTGGAGTTCCTGGCTGACACCCGTGAGTATCTTGGGGGAAAAACTCACTGCATTGTAGTTTCAATTCACAGAAGCTGGGGATGGAGTTCCTGGCTGAGACTTGTGAGTATCTGGGGGAAGAAACCTCACTCCATTGTAGTTTGAATTCACAGAAGCTTTGGGTGGAGTTCCTGGCTGAGACCTGTGAGTATCTGGGGGAAAAAACCTCACTCCATTGTAGTTTGAATTCACAGAAGCTGGGGGTGAAGTTCCTGGCTGAGACCTGTGAGTATCTGGGGGAAGAAACCTCACTCCATTGTAGTTTGAATTCACAGAAGCTGTGGGTGGAGTTTCTGGCTGATACCTGTGAGTATCTGGGGGAAAAAACCTCACTCCATTGTAGTTTGAATTCACAGAAGCTGTCGGTGGAGTTTCTGGCTGAGACCTGTGAGTATCTGGGGGGAAAAACCTCACTCCATTGTAGTTTGAATTCACAGAAGCTGTGGGTGGAGTTTCTGGCTGAGACCTGTGAGCATCTGGGAGAAGAAAACCTCACTCCATTGTAGTTTGAATTCACAGAAGCTGTGGGTGGAGTTTCTGGCTGATACCTGTGAGTATCTGGGGAAAAAAACCTCACTCCATTGTAGTTTGAATTCATAGAAGCTGGGGGTGGAGTTCCTGGCTGAGACCCGTGAGTATCTGGGGGGGAAAACCTCACTCCATTGTAGTTTGAATTCACAGAAGCTGGGGGTGGAGTTCCTGGCTGAGACCCGTGAGTATCTGGGGGAATAAACCTCACTCCATTGTAGTTTGAATTCACAGAATCTGGGGGTGGAGTTCCTTTCTGAGACCTTTGAGTATCTGGGGGAACAAAACCTCACTGCATTGTAGTTTGAATTCACAGAAACTGGGGGTGGAGTTCCTGGCTGACACCCGTGAGTATCTTGGGGGAAAAACTCACTGCATTGTAGTTTCAATTCACAGAAGCTGGGGATGGAGTTCCTGTATGAGACTTGTGAGTATCTGGGGGGAAAAAACTCACTGCATTGTGTTTTGAATTCACAGAAGCTGGGGGTGGAGTTCCTGGCTGAGACCCATGAGTATCTGGGAGAAAAACCTCACTCCATTGTAGTTTGAATTCACAGAAGCTGGGGGTGGAGTTCCTGGCTGAGATCTGATAGTATCTGGGGAAAAAAACCTCAATCCATTGTAGTTTGAATTCACAGAAGCTGGGGGTGGAGGTCCTGGCTTAGACCTGTGAGTATCTGGAGGAAAAAACCTCACTCCATTGTAGTTTGAATTCACAGAAACTGGGGGTGAAGTTCCTGGCTGAGACCTGTGAGTATCTGGGGAAACAAAGCTCAATCCGTTGTAATTTGAATTCAGAGAAGCTGGGGGTGGAGTTCCTGGCTGAGACATGTGAGTATCTGGGGGGAAAAAACCTCACTCCATTGTAGTTTGAATTCACAGAAGCTGGGGGTGGAGTTCCTGGCTGAGACCCGTGAGTATCTGTGGGAAGAAACCTCACTCCATTGTAGTTTGAATTCACAGAAGCTTGGGGTGGAGTTCCAGGCTGAGACCTGTGAGTATCTGGGGGAAAAAACCTCACTCCATTGTAGTTTGAATTCACAGAAGCTGGGGGTGAAGTTCCTGGCTGAGACCTGTGAGTATCTGGGGGAAGAAACCTCACTCCATTGTAGTTTGAATTCACAGAAGCTGTGGGTGGAGTTTCTGGCTGATACCTGTGAGTATCTGGGGGGAAAAACCTCACTCCATTGTAGTTTGAATTCACAGAAGCTGTGGGTGGAGTTTCTGGCTGAGACCTGTGAGTATCTGGGGGAAAAAACCTCACTCCATTGTAGTTTGAATTCACAGAAGCTGTGGGTGGAGTTTCTGGCTGAGACCTGTGAGTATCTGGGGGAAAAAACCTCACTCCATTGTAGTTTGAATTCACAGAAGCTGTGGGTGGAGTTTCTGGCTGAGACCTGTGAGCATCTGGGAGAAGAAAACCTCACTGCATTGTAGTTTCAATTCACAGAAGCTGGGGATGGAGTTCCTGGCTGAGACTTGTGAGTATCTGGGGGGAAAAACCTCACTGCATTGTATTTTGAATTCACAGAAGCTGGGGGTGGAGTTCCTGGCTGAGACCCGTGAGTATCTGGGAGAAAAACCTCACTCCATTGTAGTTTGAATTCACAGAAGCTGGGGGTGGAGTTCCTGGCTGAGACCCGTGAGTGTCTGGGGGGGAAACCTCACTCCATTGTAGTTTGAATTCACAGAAGCTGGGGGTGGAGTTCCTGGCTGAGACCCGTGAGTATCTGTGGGAAGAAACCTCACTCCATTGTAGTTTGAATTCACACAAGCTGTGGGTGGAGTTCCTGGCTGAGATCTGAGAGTATCTGGGGAAACAAAGCTCAATCCATTGTAATTTGAATTCACAGAAGCTGTGGGTGGAGTTTCTGGCTGAGACCTGTGAGTATCTGGGGAAAAAAACCTCAATCCATTGTAGTTTGAATTCACAGAAGCTGGGGGTGGAGGTCCTGGCTTAGACCTGTGAGTATCTGGAGGAAAAAACCTCACTCCATTGTAGTTTGAATTCACAGAAACTGGGGGTGGAGTTCCTGGCTGAAACCCGTGAGTATCTGGGGGGGGGGGAAACTCACTCCATTGTAGTTTGAATTCACAGAAGCTGGGGGTGGAGTTCCTGGCTGAGACCTGTGAGTATCTGGGGAAACAAAGCTCAATCCGTTGTAATTTGAATTCAGAGAAGCTGGGGGTGGAGTTCCTGGCTGAGACCTGTGAGTATCTGGGGGAAAAAACCTCACTGCATTGTAGTTTGAATTCACAGAAGCTGGGGGTGGAGTTCCTGGCTGAGACCCGTCAGTATCTGTGGGAAGAAACCTCACTCCATTGTAGTTTGAATTCACAGAAGCTTGGGGTGGAGTTCCTGGCTGAGACCTGTGAGTATCTGGGGGAAAAAACCTCACTCCATTGTAGTTTGAATTCACAGAAGCTGGGGGTGAAGTTCCTGGCTTAGACCTGTGAATATCTGGGGGAAGAAACCTCACTCCATTGTAGTTTGAATTCACAGAAGCTGGGGGTGGAGTTCCTGGCTTATACCTGTGAGTATCTGGGGGGGAAAACTCACTCCAATGTAGTTTGAATTCACAGAAGCTTTGGGTGGAGTTTCTGGCTGAGACCTGTGAGTATCTGGGGAAAAAAACCTCAATCCATTGTAGTTTGCATTCACAGAAGCTGGGGGTGGAGGTCCTGGCTTAGACCTGTGAGTATCTGGAGGAAAAAACCTCACTCCATTGTAGTTTGAATTCACAGAAGCTGGGGGTGGAGTTGCTGGCTGAGACATGTGAGTATCTGGGGGAAGAAACCTCACTCCATTGTAGTTTGAATTCACAGAAGCTGGGGGTGGGGTTCCTGGCTGATACCTGTGAGTATCTGGGGGAACAAACCTCACTCCATTGTAGTTTGAATTCACAGAAGCTGGGGGTTGAGTTCCTGGCTGAGACCTGTGAGTATCTGGGGAAACAAAGCTCAATCCGTTGTAATTTGAATTCAGAGAAGCTGGGGGTGGAGTTCCTGGCTGAGACCTGTGAGTATCTGGGGAAACAAAGCTCAATCCGTTGTAATTTGAATTCAGAGAAGCTGGGGGTGGAGTTCCTGGCTGAGACATGTGAGTATCTGGGGGGAAAAAACCTCACTCCATTGTAGTTTGAATTCACAGAAGCTGGGGGTGGAGTTCCTGGCTGAGACCTGTGAGTATCTGGGGGAAAAAACCTCACTCCATTGTAGTTTGAATTCACAGAAGCTGGGGGTGAATTTCCTGGCTGACACCTGTGAGTATCTGGGGGAAGAAACCTCACTCCATTGTAATTTGAATTCACAGAAGCTGTGGGTGGAGTTTCTGGCTGATACCTGTGAGTATCTGGGGGAAAAAACCTCACTCCATTGTAGTTTGAATTCACAGAAGCTGGGGGTGGAGTTCCTGGCTGAGACCCGTGAGTATCTGTGGGAAGAAACCTCACTCCATTGTAGTTTGAATTCACAGAAGCTTGGGGTGGAGTTCCTGGCTGAGACCTGTGAGTATCTGGGGGAAAAAACCTCACTCCATTGTAGTTTGAATTCACAGAAGCTGGGGGTGAAGTTCCTGGCTGAGACCTGTGAGTATCTGGGGGAAGAAACCTCACTCCATTGTAGTTTGAATTCACAGAAGCTGTGGGTGGAGTTTCTGGCTGATACCTGTGAGTATCTGGGGAAACAAAGCTCAATCCGTTGTAATTTGAATTCAGAGAAGCTGGGGGTGGAGTTCCTGGCTGAGACATGTGAGTATCTGGGGGGAAAAAACCTCACTCCATTGTAGTTTGAATTCACAGAAGCTGGGGGTGGAGTTCCTGGCTGAGACCCGTGAGTATCTGTGGGAAGAAACCTCACTCCATTGTAGTTTGAATTCACAGAAGCTTGGGGTGGAGTTCCAGGCTGAGACCTGTGAGTATCTGGGGGAAAAAACCTCACTCCATTGTAGTTTGAATTCACAGAAGCTGGGGGTGAAGTTCCTGGCTGAGACCTGTGAGTATCTGGGGGAAGAAACCTCACTCCATTGTAGTTTGAATTCACAGAAGCTGTGGGTGGAGTTTCTGGCTGATACCTGTGAGTATCTGGGGGGAAAAACCTCACTGCATTGTGTTTTGAATTCACAGAAGCTGGGGGTGGAGTTCCTGGCTGAGACCCGTGAGTATCTGGGAGAAAAACCTCACTCCATTGTAGTTTGAATTCACAGAAGCTGGGGGTGGAGTTCCTGGCTGAGACCCGTGAGTATCTGGGGGGGAAACCTCACTCCATTGTAGTTTGAATTCACAGAAGCTGGGGGTGGAGTTCCTGGCTGAGACCCGTGAGTATCTGTGGGAAGAAACCTCACTCCATTGTAGTTTGAATTCACACAAGCTGTGGGTGGAGTTCCTGGCTGAGATCTGAGAGTATCTGGGGAAACAAAGCTCAATCCATTGTAATTTGAATTCACAGAAGCTGTGGGTGGAGTTTCTGGCTGAGACCTGTGAGTATCTGGGGAAAAAAACCTCAATCCATTGTAGTTTGAATTCACAGAAGCTGGGGGTGGAGGTCCTGGCTTAGACCTGTGAGTATCTGGAGGAAAAAACCTCACTCCATTGTAGTTTGAATTCACAGAAACTGGGGGTGGAGTTCCTGGCTGAAACCCGTGAGTATCTGGGGGGGGGGAAACTCACTCCATTGTAGTTTGAATTCACAGAAGCTGGGGGTGGAGTTCCTGGCTGAGACCTGTGAGTATCTGGGGAAACAAAGCTCAATCCGTTGTAATTTGAATTCAGAGAAGCTGGGGGTGGAGTTCCTGGCTGAGACCTGTGAGTATCTGGGGGAAAAAACCTCACTCCATTGTAGTTTGAATTCACAGAAGCTGGGGGTGGAGTTCCTGGCTGAGACCCGTCAGTATCTGTGGGAAGAAACCTCACTCCATTGTAATTTGAATTCACAGAAGCTTGGGGTGGAGTTCCTGGCTGAGACCTGTGAGTATCTGGGGGAAAAAACCTCACTCCATTGTAGTTTGAATTCACAGAAGCTGGGGGTGAAGTTCCTGGCTGAGACCTGTGAGTATCTGGGGGAAGAAACCTCACTCCATTGTAGTTTGAATTCACAGAAGCTGGGGGTGGAGTTCCTGGCTTATACCTGTGAGTATCTGGGGGGAAAAACTCACTCCAATGTAGTTTGAATTCACAGAAGCTGTGGGTGGAGTTTCTGGCTGAGACCTGTGAGTATCTGGGGAAAAAAACCTCAATCCATTGTAGTTTGAATTCACAGAAGCTGGGGGTGGAGGTCCTGGCTTAGACCTGTGAGTATCTGGAGGAAAAAACCTCACTCCATTGTAGTTTGAATTCACAGAAGCTGGGGGTGGAGTTGCTGGCTGAGACATGTGAGTATCTGGGGGAAGAAACCTCACTCCATTGTAGTTTGAATTCACAGAAGCTGGGGGTGGGGTTCCTGGCTGATACCTGTGAGTATCTGGGGGAAGAAACCTCACTCCATTGTAGTTTGAATTCACAGAAGCTGGGGGTTGAGTTCCTGGCTGAGACCTGTGAGTATCTGGGGAAACAAAGCTCAATCCGTTGTAATTTGAATTCAGAGAAGCTGGGGGTGGAGTTCCTGGCTGAGACATGTGAGTATCTGGGGGGAAAAAACCTCACTCCATTGTAGTTTGAATTCACAGAAGCTGGGGGTGGAGTTCCTGGCTGAGACCCGTGAGTATCTGTGGGAAGAAACCTCACTCCATTGTAGTTTGAATTCACAGAAGCTTGGGGTGGAGTTCCTGGCTGAGACCTGTGAGTATCTGGGGGAAAAAACCTCACTCCATTGTAGTTTGAATTCACAGAAGCTGGGGGTGAAGTTCCTGGCTCAGACCTGTGAGTATCTGGGGGAAGAAACCTCACTCCATTGTAGTTTGAATTCACAGAAGCTGTGGGTGGAGTTTCTGGCTGATACCTGTGAGTATCTGGGGGAAAAAACCTCACTCCATTGTAGTTTGAATTCACAGAAGCTGTGGGTGGAGTTTCTGGCTGAGACCTGTGAGTATCTGGGGGAAAAAACCTCACTCCATTGTAGTTTGAATTCACAGAAGCTGGGGGTGAAGTTCCTGGCTCAGACCTGTGAGTATCTGGGGAAACAAAGCTCAATCCGTTGTAATTTGAATTCAGAGAAGCTGGGGGTGGAGTTCCTGGCTGAGACATGTGAGTATCTGGGGGGAAAAAACCTCACTCCATTGTAGTTTGAATTCACAGAAGCTGGGGGTGGAGTTCCTGGCTGAGACCCGTGAGTATCTGTGGGAAGAAACCTCACTCCATTGTAGTTTGAATTCACAGAAGCTTGGGGTGGAGTTCCAGGCTGAGACCTGTGAGTATCTGGGGGAAAAAACCTCACTCCATTGTAGTTTGAATTCACAGAAGCTGGGGGTGAAGTTCCTGGCTGAGACCTGTGAGTATCTGGGGGAAGAAACCTCACTCCATTGTAGTTTGAATTCACAGAAGCTGTGGGTGGAGTTTCTGGCTGATACCTGTGAGTATCTGGGGGGAAAAACCTCACTGCATTGTAGTTTGAATTCACAGAAGCTGTGGGTGGAGTTTCTGGCTGAGACCTGTGAGTTTCTGGGGGAAAAAACCTCACTCCATTGTAGTTTGAATTCACAGAAGCTGTGGGTGGAGTTTCTGGCTGAGACCTGTGAGTATCTGGGGGAAAAAACCTCACTCCATTGTAGTTTGAATTCACAGAAGCTGTGGGTGGAGTTTCTGGCTGAGACCTGTGAGCATCTGGGAGAACAAAACCTCACTGCATTGTAGTTTCAATTCACAGAAGCTGGGGATGGAGTTCCTGGCTGAGACTTGTGAGTATCTGGGGGGAAAAACCTCACTGCATTGTGTTTTGAATTCACAGAAGCTGGGGGTGGACTTCCTGGCTGAGACCCGTGAGTATCTGGGAGAAAAACCTCACTCCATTGTAGTTTGAATTCACAGAAGCTGGGGGTGGAGTTCCTGGCTGAGACCCGTGAGTATCTGGGGGGGAAACCTCACTCCATTGTAGTTTGAATTCACAGAAGCTGGGGGTGGAGTTCCTGGCTGAGACCCGTGAGTATCTGTGGGAAGAAACCTCACTCCATTGTAGTTTGAATTCAAACAAGCTGTGGGTGGAGTTCCTGGCTGAGATCTGAGAGTATCTGGGGAAACAAAGCTCAATCCGTTGTAATTTGAATTCACAGAAGCTGTGGGTGGAGTTTCTGGCTGAGACCTGTGAGTATCTGGGGAAAAAAACCTCAATCCATTGTAGTTTGAATTCACAGAAGCTGGGGGTGGAGGTCCTGGCTTAGACCTGTGAGTATCTGGAGGAAAAAACCTCACTCCATTGTAGTTTGAATTCACAGAAACTGGGGGTGGAGTTCCTGGCTGAAACCCGTGAGTATCTGGGGGGGGGGGGAAACTCACTCCATTGTAGTTTGAATTCACAGAAGCTGGGGGTGGAGTTCCTGGCTGAGACCTGTGAGTATCTGGGGAAACAAAGCTCAATCCGTTGTAATTTGAATTCAGAGAAGCTGGGGGTGGAGTTCCTGGCTGAGACCTGTGAATATCTGGGGGAAGAAACCTCACTCCATTGTAGTTTGTATTCACAGAAGCTGGGGGTGGAGTTCCTGGCTTATACCTGTGAGTATCTGGGGGGAAAAACTCACTCCAATGTAGTTTGAATTCACAGAAGCTTTGGGTGGAGTTTCTGGCTGAGACCTGTGAGTATCTGGGGAAAAAAACCTCAATCCATTGTAGTTTGCATTCACAGAAGCTGGGGGTGGAGGTCCTGGCTTAGACCTGTGAGTATCTGGAGGAAAAAACCTCACTCCATTGTAGTTTGAATTCACAGAAGCTGGGGGTGGAGTTGCTGGCTGAGACATGTGAGTATCTGGGGGAAGAAACCTCACTCCATTGTAGTTTGAATTCACAGAAGCTGGGGGTGGGGTTCCTGGCTGATACCTGTGAGTATCTGGGGGAACAAACCTCACTCCATTGTAGTTTGAATTCACAGAAGCTGGGGGTTGAGTTCCTGGCTGAGACCTGTGAGTATCTGGGGAAACAAAGCTCAATCCGTTGTAATTTGAATTCAGAGAAGCTGGGGGTGGAGTTCCTGGCTGAGACCTGTGAGTATCTGGGGAAACAAAGCTCAATCCGTTGTAATTTGAATTCAGAGAAGCTGGGGGTGGAGTTCCTGGCTGAGACATGTGAGTATCTGGGGGGAAAAAACCTCACTCCATTGTAGTTTGAATTCACAGAAGCTGGGGGTGGAGTTCCTGGCTGAGACCTGTGAGTATCTGGGGGAAAAAACCTCACTCCATTGTAGTTTGAATTCACAGAAGCTGGGGGTGAATTTCCTGGCTGACACCTGTGAGTATCTGGGGGAAGAAACCTCACTCCATTGTAATTTGAATTCACAGAAGCTGTGGGTGGAGTTTCTGGCTGATACCTGTGAGTATCTGGGGGAAAAAACCTCACTCCATTGTAGTTTGAATTCACAGAAGCTGGGGGTGGAGTTCCTGGCTGAGACCCGTGAGTATCTGTGGGAAGAAACCTCACTCCATTGTAGTTTGAATTCACAGAAGCTTGGGGTGGAGTTCCTGGCTGAGACCTGTGGGTATCTGGGGGAAAAAACCTCACTCCATTGTAGTTTGAATTCACAGAAGCTGGGGGTGAAGTTCCTGGCTGAGACCTGTGAGTATCTGGGGGAAGAAACCTCACTCCATTGTAGTTTGAATTCACAGAAGCTGTGGGTGGAGTTTCTGGCTGATACCTGTGAGTATCTGGGGAAACAAAGCTCAATCCGTTGTAATTTGAATTCAGAGAAGCTGGGGGTGGAGTTCCTGGCTGAGACATGTGAGTATCTGGGGGGAAAAAACCTCACTCCATTGTAGTTTGAATTCACAGAAGCTGGGGGTGGAGTTCCTGGCTGAGACCCGTGAGTATCTGTGGGAAGAAACCTCACTCCATTGTAGTTTGAATTCACAGAAGCTTGGGGTGGAGTTCCAGGCTGAGACCTGTGAGTATCTGGGGGAAAAAACCTCACTCCATTGTAGTTTGAATTCACAGAAGCTGGGGGTGAAGTTCCTGGCTGAGACCTGTGAGTATCTGGGGGAAGAAACCTCACTCCATTGTAGTTTGAATTCACAGAAGCTGTGGGTGGAGTTTCTGGCTGATACCTGTGAGTATCTGGGGGGAAAAACCTCACTGCATTGTGTTTTGAATTCACAGAAGCTGGGGGTGGAGTTCCTGGCTGAGACCCGTGAGTATCTGGGAGAAAAACCTCACTCCATTGTAGTTTGAATTCACAGAAGCTGGGGGTGGAGTTCCTGGCTGAGACCCGTGAGTATCTGGGGGGGAAACCTCACTCCATTGTAGTTTGAATTCACAGAAGCTGGGGGTGGAGTTCCTGGCTGAGACCCGTGAGTATCTGTGGGAAGAAACCTCACTCCATTGTAGTTTGAATTCACACAAGCTGTGGGTGGAGTTCCTGGCTGAGATCTGAGAGTATCTGGGGAAACAAAGCTCAATCCATTGTAATTTGAATTCACAGAAGCTGTGGGTGGAGTTTCTGGCTGAGACCTGTGAGTATCTGGGGAAAAAAACCTCAATCCATTGTAGTTTGAATTCACAGAAGCTGGGGGTGGAGGTCCTGGCTTAGACCTGTGAGTATCTGGAGGAAAAAACCTCACTCCATTGTAGTTTGAATTCACAGAAACTGGGGGTGGAGTTCCTGGCTGAAACCCGTGAGTATCTGGGGGGGGGGAAACTCACTCCATTGTAGTTTGAATTCACAGAAGCTGGGGGTGGAGTTCCTGGCTGAGACCTGTGAGTATCTGGGGAAACAAAGCTCAATCCGTTGTAATTTGAATTCAGAGAAGCTGGGGGTGGAGTTCCTGGCTGAGACCTGTGAGTATCTGGGGGAAAAAACCTCACTCCATTGTAGTTTGAATTCACAGAAGCTGGGGGTGGAGTTCCTGGCTGAGACCCGTCAGTATCTGTGGGAAGAAACCTCACTCCATTGTAATTTGAATTCACAGAAGCTTGGGGTGGAGTTCCTGGCTGAGACCTGTGAGTATCTGGGGGAAAAAACCTCACTCCATTGTAGTTTGAATTCACAGAAGCTGGGGGTGAAGTTCCTGGCTGAGACCTGTGAGTATCTGGGGGAAGAAACCTCACTCCATTGTAGTTTGAATTCACAGAAGCTGGGGGTGGAGTTCCTGGCTTATACCTGTGAGTATCTGGGGGGAAAAACTCACTCCAATGTAGTTTGAATTCACAGAAGCTGTGGGTGGAGTTTCTGGCTGAGACCTGTGAGTATCTGGGGAAAAAAACCTCAATCCATTGTAGTTTGAATTCACAGAAGCTGGGGTTGGAGGTCCTGGCTTAGACCTGTGAGTATCTGGAGGAAAAAACCTCACTCCATTGTAGTTTGAATTCACAGAAGCTGGGGGTGGAGTTGCTGGCTGAGACATGTGAGTATCTGGGGGAAGAAACCTCACTCCATTGTAGTTTGAATTCACAGAAGCTGGGGGTGGGGTTCCTGGCTGATACCTGTGAGTATCTGGGGGAAGAAACCTCACTCCATTGTAGTTTGAATTCACAGAAGCTGGGGGTTGAGTTCCTGGCTGAGACCTGTGAGTATCTGGGGAAACAAAGCTCAATCCGTTGTAATTTGAATTCAGAGAAGCTGGGGGTGGAGTTCCTGGCTGAGACATGTGAGTATCTGGGGGGAAAAAACCTCACTCCATTGTAGTTTGAATTCACAGAAGCTGGGGGTGGAGTTCCTGGCTGAGACCCGTGAGTATCTGTGGGAAGAAACCTCACTCCATTGTAGTTTGAATTCACAGAAGCTTGGGGTGGAGTTCCTGGCTGAGACCTGTGAGTATCTGGGGGAAAAAACCTCACTCCATTGTAGTTTGAATTCACAGAAGCTGGGGGTGAAGTTCCTGGCTCAGACCTGTGAGTATCTGGGGGAAGAAACCTCACTCCATTGTAGTTTGAATTCACAGAAGCTGTGGGTGGAGTTTCTGGCTGATACCTGTGAGTATCTGGGGGAAAAAACCTCACTCCATTGTAGTTTGAATTCACAGAAGCTGTGGGTGGAGTTTCTGGCTGAGACCTGTGAGTATCTGGGGGAAAAAACCTCACTCCATTGTAGTTTGAATTCACAGAAGCTGGGGGTGAAGTTCCTGGCTCAGACCTGTGAGTATCTGGGGAAACAAAGCTCAATCCGTTGTAATTTGAATTCAGAGAAGCTGGGGGTGGAGTTCCTGGCTGAGACATGTGAGTATCTGGGGGGAAAAAACCTCAACCCATTGTAGTTTGAATTCACAGAAGCTGGGGGTGGAGTTCCTGGCTGAGACCCGTGAGTATCTGTGGGAAGAAACCTCACTCCATTGTAGTTTGAATTCACAGAAGCTTGGGGTGGAGTTCCAGGCTGAGACCTGTGAGTATCTGGGGGAAAAAACCTCACTCCATTGTAGTTTGAATTCACAGAAGCTGGGGGTGAAGTTCCTGGCTGAGACCTGTGAGTATCTGGGGGAAGAAACCTCACTCCATTGTAGTTTGAATTCACAGAAGCTGTGGGTGGAGTTTCTGGCTGATACCTGTGAGTATCTGGGGGGAAAAACCTCACTCCATTGTAGTTTGAATTCACAGAAGCTGTGGGTGGAGTTTCTGGCTGAGACCTGTGAGTTTCTGGGGGAAAAAACCTCACTCCATTGTAGTTTGAATTCACAGAAGCTGTGGGTGGAGTTTCTGGCTGAGACCTGTGAGTATCTGGGGGAAAAAACCTCACTCCATTGTAGTTTGAATTCACAGAAGCTGTGGGTGGAGTTTCTGGCTGAGACCTGTGAGCATCTGGGAGAACAAAACCTCACTGCATTGTAGTTTCAATTCACAGAAGCTGGGGATGGAGTTCCTGGCTGAGACTTGTGAGTATCTGGGGGGAAAAACCTCACTGCATTGTGTTTTGAATTCACAGAAGCTGGGGGTGGAGTTCCTGGCTGAGACCCGTGAGTATCTGGGAGAAAAACCTCACTCCATTGTAGTTTGAATTCACAGAAGCTGGGGGTGGATTTCCTGGCTGAGACCCGTGAGTATCTGGGGGGGAAACCTCACTCCATTGTAGTTTGAATTCACAGAAGCTGGGGGTGGAGTTCCTGGCTGAGACCCGTGAGTATCTGTGGGAAGAAACCTCACTCCATTGTAGTTTGAATTCAAACAAGCTGTGGGTGGAGTTCCTGGCTGAGATCTGAGAGTATCTGGGGAAACAAAGCTCAATCCGTTGTAATTTGAATTCACAGAAGCTGTGGGTGGAGTTTCTGGCTGAGACCTGTGAGTATCTGGGGAAAAAAACCTCAATCCATTGTAGTTTGAATTCACAGAAGCTGGGGGTGGAGGTCCTGGCTTAGACCTGTGAGTATCTGGAGGAAAAAACCTCACTCCATTGTAGTTTGAATTCACAGAAACTGGGGGTGGAGTTCCTGGCTGAAACCCATGAGTATCTGGGGGGGGGGGAAACTCACTCCATTGTAGTTTGAATTCACAGAAGCTGGGGGTGGAGTTCCTGGCTGAGACCTGTGAGTATCTGGGGAAACAAAGCTCAATCCGTTGTAATTTGAATTCAGAGAAGCTGGGGGTGGAGTTCCTGGCTGAGACCTGTGAGTATCTGGGGGAAAAAACCTCACTCCATTGTAGTTTGAATTCACAGAAGCTGGGGGTGGAGTTCCTGGCTGAGACCCGTGAGTATCTGTGGGAAGAAACCTCACTCCATTGTAGTTTGAATTCACAGAAGCTTGGGGTGGAGTTCCTGGCTGAGACCTGTGAGTATCTGGGGGAAAAAACCTCACTCCATTGTAGTTTGAATTCACAGAAGCTGGGGGTGAAGTTCCTGGCTGAGACCTGTGAGTATCTGGGGGAAGAAACCTCACTCCATTGTAGTTTGAATTCACAGAAGCTGGGGGTGGAGTTCCTGGCTTATACCTGTGAGTATCTGGGGGGAAAAACTCACTCCAATGTAGTTTGAATTCACAGAAGCTGTGGGTGGAGTTTCTGGCTGAGACCTGTGAGTATCTGGGGAAAAAAACCTCAATCCATTGTAGTTTGAATTCACAGAAGCTGGGGGTGGAGGTCCTGGCTTAGACCTGTGAGTATCTGGAGGAAAAAACCTCACTCCATTGTAGTTTGAATTCACAGAAGCTGGGGGTGGAGTTGCTGGCTGAGACATGTGAGTATCTGGGGGAAGAAACCTCACTCCATTGTAGTTTGAATTCACAGAAGCTGGGGGTGGGGTTCCTGGCTGATACCTGTGAGTATCTGGGGGAACAAACCTCACTCCATTGTAGTTTGAATTCACAGAAGCTGGGGGTTGAGTTCCTGGCTGAGACCTGTGAGTATCTGGGTAAACAAAGCTCAATCCGTTGTAATTTGAATTCAGAGAAGCTGGGGGTGGAGTTCCTGGCTGAGACATGTGAGTATCTGGGGGGAAAAAACCTCACTCCATTGTAGTTTGAATTCACAGAAGCTGGGGGTGGAGTTCCTGGCTGAGACATGTGAGTATCTGGGGGAAAAAACCTCACTCCATTGTAGTTTGAATTCACAGAAGCTGGGGGTGAAGTTCCTGGCTCAGACCTGTGAGTATCTGGGGGAAGAAACCTCACTCCATTGTAGCTTGAATTCACAGAAGCTGTGGGTGGAGTTTCTGGCTGATACCTGTGAGTATCTGGGGTAAAAAACCTCACTCAATTGTAGTTTGAATTCACAGAAGCTGTGGGTGGAGTTTCTGGCTGAGACCTGTGAGTATCTGGGGGAAAAAACCTCACTCCATTGTAGTTTGAATTCACAGAAGCTGGGGGTGAAGTTCCTGGCTCAGACCTGTGAGTATCTGGGGAAACAAAGCTCAATCCGTTGTAATTTGAATTCAGAGAAGCTGGGGGTGGAGTTCCTGGCTGAGACATGTGAGTATCTGGGGGGAAAAAACCTCACTCCATTGTAGTTTGAATTCACAGAAGCTGGGGGTGGAGTTCCTGGCTGAGACCCGTGAGTATCTGTGGGAAGAAACCTCACTCCATTGTAGTTTGAATTCACAGAAGCTTGGGGTGGAGTTCCAGGCTGAGACCTGTGAGTATCTGGGGGAAAAAACCTCACTCCATTGTAGTTTGAATTCACAGAAGCTGGGGGTGAAGTTCCTGGCTGAGACCTGTGAGTATCTGGGGGAAGAAACCTCACTCCATTGTAGTTTGAATTCACAGAAGCTGTGGGTGGAGTTTCTGGCTGATACCTGTGAGTATCTGGGGGGAAAAACCTCACTCCATTGTAGTTTGAATTCACAGAAGCTGTGGGTGGAGTTTCTGGCTGAGACCTGTGAGTTTCTGGGGGAAAAAACCTCACTCCATTGTAGTTTGAATTCACAGAAGCTGTGGGTGGAGTTTCTGGCTGAGACCTGTGAGTATCTGGGGGAAAAAACCTCACTCCATTGTAGTTTGAATTCACAGAAGCTGTGGGTGGAGTTTCTGGCTGAGACCTGTGAGCATCTGGGAGAACAAAACCTCACTGCATTGTAGTTTCAATTCACAGAAGCTGGGGATGGAGTTCCTGGCTGAGACTTGTGAGTATCTGGGGGGAAAAACCTCACTGCATTGTGTTTTGAATTCACAGAAGCTGGGGGTGGAGTTCCTGGCTGAGACCCGTGAGTATCTGGGAGAAAAACCTCACTCCATTGTAGTTTGAATTCACAGAAGCTGGGGGTGGATTTCCTGGCTGAGACCCGTGAGTATCTGGGGGGGAAACCTCACTCCATTGTAGTTTGAATTCACAGAAGCTGGGGGTGGAGTTCCTGGCTGAGACCCGTGAGTATCTGTGGGAAGAAACCTCACTCCATTGTAGTTTGAATTCAAACAAGCTGTGGGTGGAGTTCCTGGCTGAGATCTGAGAGTATCTGGGGAAACAAAGCTCAATCCGTTGTAATTTGAATTCACAGAAGCTGTGGGTGGAGTTTCTGGCTGAGACCTGTGAGTATCTGGGGAAAAAAACCTCAATCCATTGTAGTTTGAATTCACAGAAGCTGGGGGTGGAGGTCCTGGCTTAGACCTGTGAGTATCTGGAGGAAAAAACCTCACTCCATTGTAGTTTGAATTCACAGAAACTGGGGGTGGAGTTCCTGGCTGAAACCCGTGAGTATCTGGGGGGGGGGGGAAACTCACTCCATTGTAGTTTGAATTCACAGAAGCTGGGGGTGGAGTTCCTGGCTGAGACCTGTGAGTATCTGGGGAAACAAAGCTCAATCCGTTGTAATTTGAATTCAGAGAAGCTGGGGGTGGAGTTCCTGGCTGAGACCTGTGAGTATCTGGGGGAAAAAACCTCACTCCATTGTAGTTTGAATTCACAGAAGCTGGGGGTGGAGTTCCTGGCTGAGACCCGTGAGTATCTGTGGGAAGAAACCTCACTCCATTGTAGTTTGAATTCACAGAAGCTTGGGGTGGAGTTCCTGGCTGAGACCTGTGAGTATCTGGGGGAAAAAACCTCACTCCATTGTAGTTTGAATTCACAGAAGCTGGGGGTGAAGTTCCTGGCTGAGACCTGTGAGTATCTGGGGGAAGAAACCTCACTCCATTGTAGTTTGAATTCACAGAAGCTGGGGGTGGAGTTCCTGGCTTATACCTGTGAGTATCTGGGGGGAAAAACTCACTCCAATGTAGTTTGAATTCACAGAAGCTGTGGGTGGAGTTTCTGGCTGAGACCTGTGAGTATCTGGGGAAAAAAACCTCAATCCATTGTAGTTTGAATTCACAGAAGCTGGGGGTGGAGGTCCTGGCTTAGACCTGTGAGTATCTGGAGGAAAAAACCTCACTCCATTGTAGTTTGAATTCACAGAAGCTGGGGGTGGAGTTGCTGGCTGAGACATGTGAGTATCTGGGGGAAGAAACCTCACTCCATTGTAGTTTGAATTCACAGAAGCTGGGGGTGGGGTTCCTGGCTGATACCTGTGAGTATCTGGGGGAACAAACCTCACTCCATTGTAGTTTGAATTCACAGAAGCTGGGGGTTGAGTTCCTGGCTGAGACCTGTGAGTATCTGGGTAAACAAAGCTCAATCCGTTGTAATTTGAATTCAGAGAAGCTGGGGGTGGAGTTCCTGGCTGAGACATGTGAGTATCTGGGGGGAAAAAACCTCACTCCATTGTAGTTTGAATTCACAGAAGCTGGGGGTGGAGTTCCTGGCTGAGACCCGTGAGTATCTGTGGGAAGAAACCTCACTCCATTGTAGTTTGAATTCACAGAAGCTGGGGGTGAAGTTCCTGGCTGAGACCTGTGAGTATCTGAGGGAAGAAACCTCACTCCATTGTAGTTTGAATTCACAGAAGCTGTGGGTGGAGTTTCTGGCTGATACCTGTGAGTATCTGGGGGAAAAAACCTCACTCCATTGTAGTTTGAATTCACAGAAGCTGTGGGTGGAGTTTCTGGCTGAGACCTGTGAGTATCTGGGGGAAAAAACCTCACTCCATTGTAGTTTGAATTCACAGAAGCTGTGGGTGGAGTTTCTGGCTGAGACCTGTGAGCATCTGGGAGAAGAAAACCTCACTGCATTGTAGTTTCAATTCACAGAAGCTGGGGATGGAGTTCCTGGCTGAGACTTGTGAGTATCTGGGGGGAAAAACCTCACTGCATTGTGTTTTGAATTCACAGAAGCTGGGGGTGGAGTTCCTGGCTGAGACCCGTGAGTATCTGGGAGAAAAACCTCACTCCATTGTAGTTTGAATTCACAGAAGCTGGGGGTGGAGTTCCTGGCTGAGACCCGTGAGTATCTGGGGGGGAAACCTCACTCCATTGTAGTTTGAATTCACAGAAGCTGGGGGTGGAGTTCCTGGCTGAGACCCGTGAGTATCTGTGGGAAGAAACCTCACTCCATTGTAGTTTGAATTCACACAAGCTGTGGGTGGAGTTCCTGGCTGAGATCTGAGAGTATCTGGGGAAACAAAGCTCAATCCGTTGTAATTTGAATTCACAGAAGCTGTGGGTGGAGTTTCTGGCTGAGATCTGTGAGTATCTGGGGAAAAAAACCTCACTCCATTGTAGTTTGAATTCACAGAAGCTGGGGGTGGAGTTGCTGGCTGAGACATGTGAGTATCTGGGGGAAGAAACCTCACTGCATTGTAGTTTGAATTCACAGAAGCTGGGGGTGGGGTTCCTGGCTGATACCTGTGAGTATCTGGGGGAACAAACCTCACTCCATTGTAGTTTGAATTCACAGAAGCTGGGGGTGGAGTTCCTGGCTGAGACCTGTGAGTATCTGGGGAAACAAAGCTCAATCCGTTGTAATTTGAATTCAGAGAAGCTGGGGGTGGAGTTCCTGGCTGAGACTTGTGAGTATCTGTGGGAAAAAACCTCACTCCATTGTAGTTTGAATTCACAGAAGCTGGGGGTGGAGTTCCTGGCTGAGACCCGTGAGTATCTGTGGGAAGAAACCTCACTCCATTGTAGTTTGAATTCACAGAAGCTTGGGGTGGAGTTCCTGGCTGAGACCTGTGAGTATCTGGGGGAAAAAACCTCACTCCATTGTAGTTTGAATTCACAGAAGCTGGGGGTGAAGTTCCTGGCTGAGACCTGTGAGTATCTGGGGGAAGAAACCTCACTCCATTGTAGTTTGAATTCACAGAAGCTGGGGGTGGAGTTCCTGGCTTATACCTGTGAGTATCTGGGGGGAAAAACTCACTCCAATGTAGTTTGAATTCACAGAAGCTGTGGGTGGAGTTTCTGGCTGAGACCTGTGAGTATCTGGGGAAAAAACCTCAATCCATTGTAGTTTGAATTCACAGAAGCTGGGGGTGGAGGTCCTGGCTTAGACCTGTGAGTATCTTGAGGAAAAAACCTCACTCCATTGTAGTTTGAATTCACAGAAGCTGGGGGTGGAGTTGCTGGCTGAGACATGTGAGTATCTGGGGGAAGAAACCTCACTCCATTGTAGTTTGAATTCACAGAAGCTGGGGGTGGGGTTCCTGGCTGATACCTGTGAGTATCTGGGGGAACAAACCTCACTCCATTGTAGTTTGAATTCACAGAAGCTGGGGGTTGAGTTCCTGGCTGAGACCTGTGAGTATTTGGGGAAACAAAGCTCAATCCGTTGTAATTTGAATTCAGAGAAGCTGGGGGTGGAGTTCCTGGCTGAGACATGTGAGTATCTGGGGGAAAAAACCTCACTCCATTGTAGTTTGAATTCACAGAAGCTGGGGGTGGAGTTCCTGGCTGAGACCCGTGAGTATCTGTGGGAAGAAACCTCACTCCATTGTAGTTTGAATTCACAGAAGCTTGGGGTGGAGTTCCTGGCTGAGACCTGTGAGTATCTGGGGGAAAAAACCTCACTCCATTGTAGTTTGAATTCACAGAAGCTGGGGGTGAAGTTCCTGGCTGAGACCTGTGAGTATCTGGGGGAAGAAACCTCACTCCATTGTAGTTTGAATTCATAGAAACTGGGGGTGGAGTTCCTGGCTGAAACCCGTGAGTATCTGGGGGGGGGGAACTCACTCCATTGTAGTTTGAATTCACAGAAGCTGGGGGTGGAGTTCCTGGCTGAGACCTGTGAGTATTTGGGGAAACAAAGCTCAATCCGTTGTAATTTGAATTCAGAGAAGCTGGGGGTGGAGTTCCTGGCTGAGACCTGTGAGTATCTGGGGGAAAAAACCTCACTCCATTGTAGTTTGAATTCACAGAAGCTGGGGGTGGAGTTCCTGGCTGAGACCCGTGAGTATCTGTGGGAAGAAACCTCACTCCATTGTAGTTTGAATTCACAGAAGCTTGGGGTGGAGTTCCTGGCTGAGACCTGTGAGTATCTGGGGGAAAAAACCTCACTCCATTGTAGTTTGAATTCACAGAAGCTGGGGGTGAAGTTCCTGGCTGAGACCTGTGAGTATCTGGGGAAACAAAGCTCAATCCGTTGTAATTTGAATTCAGAGAAGCTGGGGGTGGAGTTCCTGGCTGAGACCTGTGAGTATCTGGGGGAAAAAACCTCACTCCATTGTAGTTTGAATTCACAGAAGCTGGGGGTGGAGTTCCTGGCTGAGACCCGTGAGTATCTGTGGGAAGAAACCTCACTCCATTGTAGTTTGAATTCACAGAAGCTGGGGGTGAAGTTCCTGGCTGAGACCTGTGAGTATCTGAGGGAAGAAACCTCACTCCATTGTAGTTTGAATTCACAGAAGCTGTGGGTGGAGTTTCTGGCTGATACCTGTGAGTATCTGGGGGAAAAAACCTCACTCCATTGTAGTTTGAATTCACAGAAGCTGTGGGTGGAGTTTCTGGCTGAGACCTGTGAGTATCTGGGGGAAAAAACCTCACTCCATTGTAGTTTGAATTCACAGAAGCTGTGGGTGGAGTTTCTGGCTGAGACCTGTGAGCATCTGGGAGAAGAAAACCTCACTGCATTGTAGTTTCAATTCACAGAAGCTGGGGATGGAGTTCCTGGCTGAGACTTGTGAGTATCTGGGGGGAAAAACCTCACTGCATTGTGTTTTGAATTCACAGAAGCTGGGGGTGGAGTTCCTGGCTGAGACCCGTGAGTATCTGGGAGAAAAACCTCACTCCATTGTAGTTTGAATTCACAGAAGCTGGGGGTGGAGTTCCTGGCTGAGACCCGTGAGTATCTGGGGGGGAAACCTCACTCCATTGTAGTTTGAATTCACAGAAGCTGGGGGTGGAGTTCCTGGCTGAGACCCGTGAGTATCTGTGGGAAGAAACCTCACTCCATTGTAGTTTGAATTCACACAAGCTGTGGGTGGAGTTCCTGGCTGAGATCTGAGAGTATCTGGGGAAACAAAGCTCAATCCGTTGTAATTTGAATTCACAGAAGCTGTGGGTGGAGTTTCTGGCTGAGATCTGTGAGTATCTGGGGAAAAAAACCTCACTCCATTGTAGTTTGAATTCACAGAAGCTGGGGGTGGAGTTGCTGGCTGAGACATGTGAGTATCTGGGGGAAGAAACCTCACTGCATTGTAGTTTGAATTCACAGAAGCTGGGGGTGGGGTTCCTGGCTGATACCTGTGAGTATCTGGGGGAACAAACCTCACTCCATTGTAGTTTGAATTCACAGAAGCTGGGGGTGGAGTTCCTGGCTGAGACCTGTGAGTATCTGGGGAAACAAAGCTCAATCCGTTGTAATTTGAATTCAGAGAAGCTGGGGGTGGAGTTCCTGGCTGAGACTTGTGAGTATCTGTGGGAAAAAACCTCACTCCATTGTAGTTTGAATTCACAGAAGCTGGGGGTGGAGTTCCTGGCTGAGACCCGTGAGTATCTGTGGGAAGAAACCTCACTCCATTGTAGTTTGAATTCACAGAAGCTTGGGGTGGAGTTCCTGGCTGAGACCTGTGAGTATCTGGGGGAAAAAACCTCACTCCATTGTAGTTTGAATTCACAGAAGCTGGGGGTGAAGTTCCTGGCTGAGACCTGTGAGTATCTGGGGGAAGAAACCTCACTCCATTGTAGTTTGAATTCACAGAAGCTGGGGGTGGAGTTCCTGGCTTATACCTGTGAGTATCTGGGGGGAAAAACTCACTCCAATGTAGTTTGAATTCACAGAAGCTGTGGGTGGAGTTTCTGGCTGAGACCTGTGAGTATCTGGGGAAAAAAACCTCAATCCATTGTAGTTTGAATTCACAGAAGCTGGGGGTGGAGGTCCTGGCTTAGACCTGTGAGTATCTTGAGGAAAAAACCTCACTCCATTGTAGTTTGAATTCACAGAAGCTGGGGGTGGAGTTGCTGGCTGAGACATGTGAGTATCTGGGGGAAGAAACCTCACTCCATTGTAGTTTGAATTCACAGAAGCTGGGGGTGGGGTTCCTGGCTGATACCTGTGAGTATCTGGGGGAACAAACCTCACTCCATTGTAGTTTGAATTCACAGAAGCTGGGGGTTGAGTTCCTGGCTGAGACCTGTGAGTATTTGGGGAAACAAAGCTCAATCCGTTGTAATTTGAATTCAGAGAAGCTGGGGGTGGAGTTCCTGGCTGAGACATGTGAGTATCTGGGGGAAAAACCTCACTCCATTGTAGTTTGAATTCACAGAAGCTGGGGGTGGAGTTCCTGGCTGAGACCCGTGAGTATCTGTGGGAAGAAACCTCACTCCATTGTAGTTTGAATTCACAGAAGCTTGGGGTGGAGTTCCTGGCTGAGACCTGTGAGTATCTGGGGGAAAAAACCTCACTCCATTGTAGTTTGAATTCACAGAAGCTGGGGGTGAAGTTCCTGGCTGAGACCTGTGAGTATCTGGGGGAAGAAACCTCACTCCATTGTAGTTTGAATTCATAGAAACTGGGGGTGGAGTACCTGGCTGAAACCCGTGAGTATCTGGGGGGGGGGGAACTCACTCCATTGTAGTTTGAATTCACAGAAGCTGGGGGTGGAGTTCCTGGCTGAGACCTGTGAGTATTTGGGGAAACAAAGCTCAATCCGTTGTAATTTGAATTCAGAGAAGCTGGGGTGGAGTTCCTGGCTGAGACCTGTGAGTATCTGGGGGAAAAAACCTCACTCCATTGTAGTTTGAATTCACAGAAGCTGGGGGTGGAGTTCCTGGCTGAGACCCGTGAGTATCTGTGGGAAGAAACCTCACTCCATTGTAGTTTGAATTCACAGAAGCTTGGGGTGGAGTTCCTGGCTGAGACCTGTGAGTATCTGGGGGAAAAAACCTCACTCCATTGTAGTTTGAATTCACAGAAGCTGGGGGTGAAGTTCCTGGCTGAGACCTGTGAGTATCTGGGGAAACAAAGCTCAATCCGTTGTAATTTGAATTCAGAGAAGCTGGGGGTGGAGTTCCTGGCTGAGACCTGTGAGTATCTGGGGGAAAAAACCTCACTCCATTGTAGTTTGAATTCACAGAAGCTGGGGTGGAGTTCCTGGCTGAGACCCGTGAGTATCTGTGGGAAGAAACCTCACTCCATTGTAGTTTGAATTCACAGAAGCTTGGGGTGGAGTTCCTGGCTGAGACCTGTGAGTATCTGGGGGAAAAAACCTCACTCCATTGTAGTTTGAATTCACAGAAGCTGGGGGTGAAGTTCCTGGCTGAGACCTGTGAGTATCTGGGGGAAGAAACCTCACTCCATTGTAGTTTGAATTCACAGAAGCTGTGGGTGGAGTTTCTGGCTGAGACCTGTGAGTATCTGGGAGAAGAAAACCTCACTGCATTGTAGTTTCAATTCACAGAAGCTGGGGATGGAGTTCCTGGCTGAGACTTGTGAGTATCTGGGGGGGAAAACCTCACTGCATTGTGTTTTGAATTCACAGAAGCTGGGGGTGGAGTTCCTGGCTGAGACCCGTGAGTATCTGGGGGAAAAAAACCTCACTCCATTGTAGTTTGAATTCACAGAAGCTGTGGGTGGAGTTTCTGGCTGAGACCTGTGAGCATCTGGGAGAAGAAAACCTCACTCCATTGTAGTTTGAATTCACAGAAGCTGTGGGTGGAGTTTCTGGCTGATACCTGTGAGTATCTGGGGGAAAAAACCTCACTCCATTGTAGTTTGAATTCACAGAAGCTGGGGGTGGAGTTCCTGGCTGAGACCCGTGAGTATCTGGGGGGGAAAACCTCACTCCATTGTAGTTTGAATTCACAGAAGCTGGGGGTGGAGTTCCTGGCTGAGACCCGTGAGTATCTGGGGGAATAAACCTCACTCCATTGTAGTTTGAATTCACAGAATCTGGGGGTGGAGTTCTTTTCTGAGACCTTTGAGTATCTGGGGGAAGAAAACCTCACTGCATTGTAGTTTGAATTCACAGAAACTGGGGGTGGAGTTCCTGGCTGACACCCGTGAGTATCTTGGGGGAAAAAACCTCACTCCATTGTAGTTTGAATTCACAGAAGCTGGGGGTGGAGTTCCTGGCTGAGACATGTGAGTATCTGGGGGAAGAAACCTCACTCCATTGTAGTTTGAATTCACAGAAGCTGGGGGTGGGGTTCCTGGCTGATACCTGTGAGTATCTGGGGGAACAAACCTCACTGCATTGTAGTTTGAATTCACAGAAGCTGGGGGTGGAGTTCCTGGCTGAGACCTCTGAGTATCTGGGGAAACAAAGCTCAATCCGTTGTAATTTGAATTCAGAGAAGCTGGGGGTGGAGTTCCTGGCTGAGACATGTGAGTATCTGGGGAAACAAAGCTCAATCCGTTGTAATTTGAATTCAGAGAAGCTGGGAGTGGAGTTCCTGGCTGAGACCTGTGAGTATCTGGGGGAAAAAACCTCACTCCATTGTAGTTTGAATTCACAGAAGCTGGGGGTTGAGTTCCTGGCTGAGACCTGTGAGTATTTGGGGAAACAAAGCTCAATCCGTTGTAATTTGAATTCAGAGAAGCTGGGGGTGGAGTTCCTGGCTGAGACATGTGAGTATCTGGGGGAAAAAACCTCACTCCATTGTAGTTTGAATTCACAGAAGCTGGGGGTGGAGTTCCTGGCTGAGACCCGTGAGTATCTGTGGGAAGAAACCTCACTCCATTGTAGTTTGAATTCACAGAAGCTTGGGGTGGAGTTCCTGGCTGAGACCTGTGAGTATCTGGGGGAAAAAACCTCACTCCATTGTAGTTTGAATTCACAGAAGCTGGGGGTGAAGTTCCTGGCTGAGACCTGTGAGTATCTGGGGGAAGAAACCTCACTCCATTGTAGTTTGAATTCATAGAAACTGGGGGTGGAGTTCCTGGCTGAAACCCGTGAGTATCTGGGGGGGGGGAACTCACTCCATTGTAGTTTGAATTCACAGAAGCTGGGGGTGGAGTTCCTGGCTGAGACCTGTGAGTATTTGGGGAAACAAAGCTCAATCCGTTGTAATTTGAATTCAGAGAAGCTGGGGGTGGAGTTCCTGGCTGAGACCTGTGAGTATCTGGGGGAAAAAACCTCACTCCATTGTAGTTTGAATTCACAGAAGCTGGGGGTGGAGTTCTTGGCTGAGACCCGTGAGTATCTGTGGGAAGAAACCTCACTCCATTGTAGTTTGAATTCACAGAAGCTTGGGGTGGAGTTCCTGGCTGAGACCTGTGAGTATCTGGGGGAAAAAACCTCACTCCATTGTAGTTTGAATTCACAGAAGCTGGGGGTGAAGTTCCTGGCTGAGACCTGTGAGTATCTGGGGAAACAAAGCTCAATCCGTTGTAATTTGAATTCAGAGAAGCTGGGGGTGGAGTTCCTGGCTGAGACCTGTGAGTATCTGGGGGAAAAAACCTCACTCCATTGTAGTTTGAATTCACAGAAGCTGGGGTGGAGTTCCTGGCTGAGACCCGTGAGTATCTGTGGGAAGAAACCTCACTCCATTGTAGTTTGAATTCACAGAAGCTGGGGGTGGAGTTCCTGGCTGAGACCCGTGAGTATCTGGGGGAATAAACCTCACTCCATTGTAGTTTGAATTCACAGAATCTGGGGGTGGAGTTCTTTTCTGAGACCTTTGAGTATCTGGGGGAAGAAAACCTCACTGCATTGTAGTTTGAATTCACAGAAACTGGGGGTGGAGTTCCTGGCTGACACCCGTGAGTATCTTGGGGGAAAAAACCTCACTCCATTGTAGTTTGAATTCACAGAAGCTGGGGGTGGAGTTCCTGGCTGAGACATGTGAGTATCTGGGGGAAGAAACCTCACTCCATTGTAGTTTGAATTCACAGAAGCTGGGGGTGGGGTTCCTGGCTGATACCTGTGAGTATCTGGGGGAACAAACCTCACTGCATTGTAGTTTGAATTCACAGAAGCTGGGGGTGGAGTTCCTGGCTGAGACCTCTGAGTATCTGGGGAAACAAAGCTCAATCCGTTGTAATTTGAATTCAGAGAAGCTGGGGGTGGAGTTCCTGGCTGAGACATGTGAGTATCTGGGGAAACAAAGCTCAATCCGTTGTAATTTGAATTCAGAGAAGCTGGGAGTGGAGTTCCTGGCTGAGACCTGTGAGTATCTGGGGGAAAAAACCTCACTCCATTGTAGTTTGAATTCACAGAAGCTGGGGGTGGAGTTCCTGGCTGAGACCCGTGAGTATCTGGGGGGGAAACCTCACTCCATTGTAGTTTGAATTCACAGAAGCTTGGGGTGGAGTTCCTGGCTGAGACCCGTGAGTATCTGTGGGAAGAAACCTCACTCCATTGTAGTTTGAATTCACACAAGCTGTGGGTGGAGTTCCTGGCTGAGATCTGAGAGTATCTGGGGAAACAAAGCTCAATCCGTTGTAATTTGAATTCACAGAAGCTGTGGGTGGAGTTTCTGGCTGAGATCTGTGAGTATCTGGGGAAAAAAACCTCACTCCATTGTAGTTTGAATTCACAGAAGCTGGGGGTGGAGTTGCTGGCTGAGACATGTGAGTATCTGGGGGAAGAAACCTCACTGCATTGTAGTTTGAATTCACAGAAGCTGGGGGTGGGGTTCCTGGCTGATACCTGTGAGTATCTGGGGGAACAAACCTCACTCCATTGTAGTTTGAATTCACAGAAGCTGGGGGTGGAGTTCCTGGCTGAGACCTGTGAGTATCTGGGGAAACAAAGCTCAATCCGTTGTAATTTGAATTCAGAGAAGCTGGGGGTGGAGTTCCTGGCTGAGACTTGTGAGTATCTGTGGGAAAAAACCTCACTCCATTGTAGTTTGAATTCACAGAAGCTGGGGGTGGAGTTCCTGGCTGAGACCCGTGAGTATCTGTGGGAAGAAACCTCACTCCATTGTAGTTTGAATTCACAGAAGCTTGGGGTGGAGTTCCTGGCTGAGACCTGTGAGTATCTGGGGGAAAAAACCTCACTCCATTGTAGTTTGAATTCACAGAAGCTGGGGGTGAAGTTCCTGGCTGAGACCTGTGAGTATCTGGGGGAAGAAACCTCACTCCATTGTAGTTTGAATTCACAGAAGCTGGGGGTGGAGTTCCTGGCTTATACCTGTGAGTATCTGGGGGGAAAAACTCACTCCAATGTAGTTTGAATTCACAGAAGCTGTGGGTGGAGTTTCTGGCTGAGACCTGTGAGTATCTGGGGAAAAAAACCTCAATCCATTGTAGTTTGAATTCACAGAAGCTGGGGGTGGAGGTCCTGGCTTAGACCTGTGAGTATCTTGAGGAAAAAACCTCACTCCATTGTAGTTTGAATTCACAGAAGCTGGGGGTGGAGTTGCTGGCTGAGACATGTGAGTATCTGGGGGAAGAAACCTCACTCCATTGTAGTTTGAATTCACAGAAGCTGGGGGTGGGGTTCCTGGCTGATACATGTGAGTATCTGGGGGAACAAACCTCACTCCATTGTAGTTTGAATTCACAGAAGCTGGGGGTTGAGTTCCTGGCTGAGACCTGTGAGTATTTGGGGAAACAAAGCTCAATCCGTTGTAATTTGAATTCAGAGAAGCTGGGGGTGGAGTTCCTGGCTGAGACATGTGAGTATCTGGGGGAAAAAACCTCACTCCATTGTAGTTTGAATTCACAGAAGCTGGGGGTGGAGTTCCTGGCTGAGACCCGTGAGTATCTGTGGGAAGAAACCTCACTCCATTGTAGTTTGAATTCACAGAAGCTTGGGGTGGAGTTCCTGGCTGAGACCTGTGAGTATCTGGGGGAAAAAACCTCACTCCATTGTAGTTTGAATTCACAGAAGCTGGGGGTGAAGTTCCTGGCTGAGACCTGTGAGTATCTGGGGGAAGAAACCTCACTCCATTGTAGTTTGAATTCATAGAAACTGGGGGTGGAGTTCCTGGCTGAAACCCGTGAGTATCTGGGGGGGGGGAACTCACTCCATTGTAGTTTGAATTCACAGAAGCTGGGGGTGGAGTTCCTGGCTGAGACCTGTGAGTATTTGGGGAAACAAAGCTCAATCGATTGTAATTTGAATTCAGAGAAGCTGGGGGTGGAGTTCCTGGCTGAGACCTGTGAGTATCTGGGGGAAAAAACCTCACTCCATTGTAGTTTGAATTCACAGAAGCTGGGGGTGGAGTTCCTGGCTGAGACCCGTGAGTATCTGTGGGAAGAAACCTCACTCCATTGTAGTTTGAATTCACAGAAGCTTGGGGTGGAGTTCCTGGCTGAGACCTGTGAGTATCTGGGGGAAAAAACCTCACTCCATTGTAGTTTGAATTCACAGAAGCTGGGGGTGAAGTTCCTGGCTGAGACCTGTGAGTATCTGGGGAAACAAAGCTCAATCCGTTGTAATTTGAATTCAGAGAAGCTGGGGGTGGAGTTCCTGGCTGAGACCTGTGAGTATCTGGGGGAAAAAACCTCACTCCATTGTAGTTTGAATTCACAGAAGCTGGGGTGGAGTTCCTGGCTGAGACCCGTGAGTATCTGTGGGAAGAAACCTCACTCCATTGTAGTTTGAATTCACAGAAGCTTGGGGTGGAGTTCCTGGCTGAGACCTGTGAGTATCTGGGGGAAAAAACCTCACTCCATTGTAGTTTGAATTCACAGAAGCTGGGGGTGAAGTTCCTGGCTGAGACCTGTGAGTATCTGGGGGAAGAAACCTCACTCCATTGTAGTTTGAATTCACAGAAGCTGTGGGTGGAGTTTCTGGCTGAGACCTGTGAGTATCTGGGAGAAGAAAACCTCACTGCATTGTAGTTTCAATTCACAGAAGCTGGGGATGGAGTTCCTGGCTGAGACTTGTGAGTATCTGGGGGGGAAAACCTCACTGCATTGTGTTTTGAATTCACAGAAGCTGGGGGTGGAGTTCCTGGCTGAGACCCGTGAGTATCTGGGGGAAAAAACCTCACTCCATTGTAGTTTGAATTCACAGAAGCTGTGGGTGGAGTTTCTGGCTGAGACCTGTGAGCATCTGGGAGAAGAAAACCTCACTCCATTGTAGTTTGAATTCACAGAAGCTGTGGGTGGAGTTTCTGGCTGATACCTGTGAGTATCTGGGGGAAAAAACCTCACTCCATTGTAGTTTGAATTCACAGAAGCTGGGGGTGGAGTTCCTGGCTGAGACCCGTGAGTATCTGGGGGGGAAAACCTCACTCCATTGTAGTTTGAATTCACAGAAGCTGGGGGTGGAGTTCCTGGCTGAGACCCGTGAGTATCTGGGGGAATAAACCTCACTCCATTGTAGTTTGAATTCACAGAATCTGGGGGTGGAGTTCTTTTCTGAGACCTTTGAGTATCTGGGGGAAGAAAACCTCACTGCATTGTAGTTTGAATTCACAGAAACTGGGGGTGGAGTTCCTGGCTGACACCCGTGAGTATCTTGGGGGAAAAAACCTCACTCCATTGTAGTTTGAATTCACAGAAGCTGGGGGTGGAGTTCCTGGCTGAGACATGTGAGTATCTGGGGGAAGAAACCTCACTCCATTGTAGTTTGAATTCACAGAAGCTGGGGGTGGGGTTCCTGGCTGATACCTGTGAGTATCTGGGGGAACAAACCTCACTGCATTGTAGTTTGAATTCACAGAAGCTGGGGGTGGAGTTCCTGGCTGAGACCTCTGAGTATCTGGGGAAACAAAGCTCAATCCGTTGTAATTTGAATTCAGAGAAGCTGGGGGTGGAGTTCCTGGCTGAGACATGTGAGTATCTGGGGAAACAAAGCTCAATCCGTTGTAATTTGAATTCAGAGAAGCTGGGAGTGGAGTTCCTGGCTGAGACCTGTGAGTATCTGGGGGAAAAAACCTCACTCCATTGTAGTTTGAATTCACAGAAGCTGGGGGTTGAGTTCCTGGCTGAGACCTGTGAGTATTTGGGGAAACAAAGCTCAATCCGTTGTAATTTGAATTCAGAGAAGCTGGGGGTGGAGTTCCTGGCTGAGACATGTGAGTATCTGGGGGAAAAAACCTCACTCCATTGTAGTTTGAATTCACAGAAGCTGGGGGTGGAGTTCCTGGCTGAGACCCGTGAGTATCTGTGGGAAGAAACCTCACTCCATTGTAGTTTGAATTCACAGAAGCTTGGGGTGGAGTTCCTGGCTGAGACCTGTGAGTATCTGGGGGAAAAAACCTCACTCCATTGTAGTTTGAATTCACAGAAGCTGGGGGTGAAGTTCCTGGCTGAGACCTGTGAGTATCTGGGGGAAGAAACCTCACTCCATTGTAGTTTGAATTCATAGAAACTGGGGGTGGAGTTCCTGGCTGAAACCCGTGAGTATCTGGGGGGGGGGAACTCACTCCATTGTAGTTTGAATTCACAGAAGCTGGGGGTGGAGTTCCTGGCTGAGACCTGTGAGTATTTGGGGAAACAAAGCTCAATCCGTTGTAATTTGAATTCAGAGAAGCTGGGGGTGGAGTTCCTGGCTGAGACCTGTGAGTATCTGGGGGAAAAAACCTCACTCCATTGTAGTTTGAATTCACAGAAGCTGGGGGTGGAGTTCCTGGCTGAGACCCGTGAGTATCTGTGGGAAGAAACCTCACTCCATTGTAGTTTGAATTCACAGAAGCTTGGGGTGGAGTTCCTGGCTGAGACCTGTGAGTATCTGGGGGAAAAAACCTCACTCCATTGTAGTTTGAATTCACAGAAGCTGGGGGTGAAGTTCCTGGCTGAGACCTGTGAGTATCTGGGGAAACAAAGCTCAATCCGTTGTAATTTGAATTCAGAGAAGCTGGGGGTGGAGTTCCTGGCTGAGACCTGTGAGTATCTGGGGGAAAAAACCTCACTCCATTGTAGTTTGAATTCACAGAAGCTGGGGTGGAGTTCCTGGCTGAGACCCGTGAGTATCTGTGGGAAGAAACCTCACTCCATTGTAGTTTGAATTCACAGAAGCTGGGGGTGGAGTTCCTGGCTGAGACCCGTGAGTATCTGGGGGAATAAACCTCACTCCATTGTAGTTTGAATTCACAGAATCTGGGGGTGGAGTTCTTTTCTGAGACCTTTGAGTATCTGGGGGAAGAAAACCTCACTGCATTGTAGTTTGAATTCACAGAAACTGGGGGTGGAGTTCCTGGCTGACACCCGTGAGTATCTTGGGGGAAAAAACCTCACTCCATTGTAGTTTGAATTCACAGAAGCTGGGGGTGGAGTTCCTGGCTGAGACATGTGAGTATCTGGGGGAAGAAACCTCACTCCATTGTAGTTTGAATTCACAGAAGCTGGGGGTGGGGTTCCTGGCTGATACCTGTGAGTATCTGGGGGAACAAACCTCACTGCATTGTAGTTTGAATTCACAGAAGCTGGGGGTGGAGTTCCTGGCTGAGACCTCTGAGTATCTGGGGAAACAAAGCTCAATCCGTTGTAATTTGAATTCAGAGAAGCTGGGGGTGGAGTTCCTGGCTGAGACATGTGAGTATCTGGGGAAACAAAGCTCAATCCGTTGTAATTTGAATTCAGAGAAGCTGGGAGTGGAGTTCCTGGCTGAGACCTGTGAGTATCTGGGGGAAAAAACCTCACTCCATTGTAGTTTGAATTCACAGAAGCTGGGGGTTGAGTTCCTGGCTGAGACCTGTGAGTATTTGGGGAAACAAAGCTCAATCCGTTGTAATTTGAATTCAGAGAAGCTGGGGGTGGAGTTCCTGGCTGAGACATGTGAGTATCTGGGGGAAAAAACCTCACTCCATTGTAGTTTGAATTCACAGAAGCTGGGGGTGGAGTTCCTGGCTGAGACCTGTGAGTATCTGGGGGAAAAAACCTCACTCCATTGTAGTTTGAATTCACAGAAGCTGGGGGTTGAGTTCCTGGCTGAGACCTGTGAGTATTTGGGGAAACAAAGCTCAATCCGTTGTAATTTGAATTCAGAGAAGCTGGTGGTGGAGTTCCTGGCTGAGACATGTGAGTATCTGGGGGAAAAAACCTCACTCCATTGTAGTTTGAATTCACAGAAGCTGGGGGTGGAGTTCCTGGCTGAGACCCGTGAGTATCTGTGGGAAGAAACCTCACTCCATTGTAGTTTGAATTCACAGAAGCTTGGGGTGGAGTTCCTGGCTGAGACCTGTGAGTATCTGGGGGAAAAAACCTCACTCCATTGTAGTTTGAATTCACAGAAGCTGGGGGTGAAGTTCCTGGCTGAGACCTGTGAGTATCTGGGGGAAGAAACCTCACTCCATTGTAGTTTGAATTCATAGAAACTGGGGGTGGAGTTCCTGGCTGAAACCCGTGAGTATCTGGGGGGGGGGAACTCACTCCATTGTAGTTTGAATTCACAGAAGCTGGGGGTGGAGTTCCTGGCTGAGACCTGTGAGTATTTGGGGAAACAAAGCTCAATCCGTTGTAATTTGAATTCAGAGAAGCTGGGGGTGGAGTTCCTGGCTGAGACCTGTGAGTATCTGGGGGAAAAAACCTCACTCCATTGTAGTTTGAATTCACAGAAGCTGGGGGTGGAGTTCCTGGCTGAGACCCGTGAGTATCTGTGGGAAGAAACCTCACTCCATTGTAGTTTGAATTCACAGAAGCTTGGGGTGGAGTTCCTGGCTGAGACCTGTGAGTATCTGGGGGAAAAAACCTCACTCCATTGTAGTTTGAATTCACAGAAGCTGGGGGTGAAGTTCCTGGCTGAGACCTGTGAGTATCTGGGGAAACAAAGCTCAATCCGTTGTAATTTGAATTCAGAGAAGCTGGGGGTGGAGTTCCTGGCTGAGACCTGTGAGTATCTGGGGGAAAAAACCTCACTCCATTGTAGTTTGAATTCACAGAAGCTGGGGTGGAGTTCCTGGCTGAGACCCGTGAGTATCTGTGGGAAGAAACCTCACTCCATTGTAGTTTGAATTCACAGAAGCTGGGGGTGGAGTTCCTGGCTGAGACCCGTGAGTATCTGGGGGAATAAACCTCACTCCATTGTAGTTTGAATTCACAGAATCTGGGGGTGGAGTTCTTTTCTGAGACCTTTGAGTATCTGGGGGAAGAAAACCTCACTGCATTGTAGTTTGAATTCACAGAAACTGGGGGTGGAGTTCCTGGCTGACACCCGTGAGTATCTTGGGGGAAAAAACCTCACTCCATTGTAGTTTGAATTCACAGAAGCTGGGGGTGGAGTTCCTGGCTGAGACATGTGAGTATCTGGGGGAAGAAACCTCACTCCATTGTAGTTTGAATTCACAGAAGCTGGGGGTGGGGTTCCTGGCTGATACCTGTGAGTATCTGGGGGAACAAACCTCACTGCATTGTAGTTTGAATTCACAGAAGCTGGGGGTGGAGTTCCTGGCTGAGACCTCTGAGTATCTGGGGAAACAAAGCTCAATCCGTTGTAATTTGAATTCAGAGAAGCTGGGGGTGGAGTTCCTGGCTGAGACATGTGAGTATCTGGGGAAACAAAGCTCAATCCGTTGTAATTTGAATTCAGAGAAGCTGGGAGTGGAGTTCCTGGCTGAGACCTGTGAGTATCTGGGGGAAAAAACCTCACTCCATTGTAGTTTGAATTCACAGAAGCTGGGGGTTGAGTTCCTGGCTGAGACCTGTGAGTATTTGGGGAAACAAAGCTCAATCCGTTGTAATTTGAATTCAGAGAAGCTGGGGGTGGAGTTCCTGGCTGAGACATGTGAGTATCTGGGGGAAAAAACCTCACTCCATTGTAGTTTGAATTCACAGAAGCTGGGGGTGGAGTTCCTGGCTGAGACCCGTGAGTATCTGTGGGAAGAAACCTCACTCCATTGTAGTTTGAATTCACAGAAGCTTGGGGTGGAGTTCCTGGCTGAGACCTGTGAGTATCTGGGGGAAAAAACCTCACTCCATTGTAGTTTGAATTCACAGAAGCTGGGGGTGAAGTTCCTGGCTGAGACCTGTGAGTATCTGGGGGAAGAAACCTCACTCCATTGTAGTTTGAATTCATAGAAACTGGGGGTGGAGTTCCTGGCTGAAACCCGTGAGTATCTGGGGGGGGGAACTCACTCCATTGTAGTTTGAATTCACAGAAGCTGGGGGTGGAGTTCCTGGCTGAGACCTGTGAGTATTTGGGGAAACAAAGCTCAATCCGTTGTAATTTGAATTCAGAGAAGCTGGGGGTGGAGTTCCTGGCTGAGACCTGTGAGTATCTGGGGGAAAAAACCTCACTCCATTGTAGTTTGAATTCACAGAAGCTGGGGGTGGAGTTCCTGGCTGAGACCCGTGAGTATCTGTGGGAAGAAACCTCACTCCATTGTAGTTTGAATTCACAGAAGCTTGGGGTGGAGTTCCTGGCTGAGACCTGTGAGTATCTGGGGGAAAAAACCTCACTCCATTGTAGTTTGAATTCACAGAAGCTGGGGGTGAAGTTCCTGGCTGAGACCTGTGAGTATCTGGGGAAACAAAGCTCAATCCGTTGTAATTTGAATTCAGAGAAGCTGGGGGTGGAGTTCCTGGCTGAGACCTGTGAGTATCTGGGGGAAAAAACCTCACTCCATTGTAGTTTGAATTCACAGAAGCTGGGGTGGAGTTCCTGGCTGAGACCCGTGAGTATCTGTGGGAAGAAACCTCACTCCATTGTAGTTTGAATTCACAGAAGCTTGGGGTGGAGTTCCTGGCTGAGACCTGTGAGTATCTGGGGGAAAAAACCTCACTCCATTGTAGTTTGAATTCACAGAAGCTGGGGGTGAAGTTCCTGGCTGAGACCTGTGAGTATCTGGGGGAAGAAACCTCACTCCATTGTAGTTTGAATTCACAGAAGCTGTGGGTGGAGTTTCTGGCTGAGACCTGTGAGTATCTGGGAGAAGAAAACCTCACTGCATTGTAGTTTCAATTCACAGAAGCTGGGGATGGAGTTCCTGGCTGAGACTTGTGAGTATCTGGGGGGGGAAACCTCACTGCATTGTGTTTTGAATTCACAGAAGCTGGGGGTGGAGTTCCTGGCTGAGACCCGTGAGTATCTGGGGGAAAAAACCTCACTCCATTGTAGTTTGAATTCACAGAAGCTGTGGGTGGAGTTTCTGGCTGAGACCTGTGAGCATCTGGGAGAAGAAAACCTCACTCCATTGTAGTTTGAATTCACAGAAGCTGTGGGTGGAGTTTCTGGCTGATACCTGTGAGTATCTGGGGGAAAAAACCTCACTCCATTGTAGTTTGAATTCACAGAAGCTGGGGGTGGAGTTCCTGGCTGAGACCCGTGAGTATCTGGGGGGGAAAACCTCACTCCATTGTAGTTTGAATTCACAGAAGCTGGGGGTGGAGTTCCTGGCTGAGACCCGTGAGTATCTGGGGGAATAAACCTCACTCCATTGTAGTTTGAATTCACAGAATCTGGGGGTGGAGTTCTTTTCTGAGACCTTTGAGTATCTGGGGGAAGAAAACCTCACTGCATTGTAGTTTGAATTCACAGAAACTGGGGGTGGAGTTCCTGGCTGACACCCGTGAGTATCTTGGGGGAAAAAACCTCACTCCATTGTAGTTTGAATTCACAGAAGCTGGGGGTGGAGTTCCTGGCTGAGACATGTGAGTATCTGGGGGAAGAAACCTCACTCCATTGTAGTTTGAATTCACAGAAGCTGGGGGTGGGGTTCCTGGCTGATACCTGTGAGTATCTGGGGGAACAAACCTCACTGCATTGTAGTTTGAATTCACAGAAGCTGGGGGTGGAGTTCCTGGCTGAGACCTCTGAGTATCTGGGGAAACAAAGCTCAATCCGTTGTAATTTGAATTCAGAGAAGCTGGGGGTGGAGTTCCTGGCTGAGACCTGTGAGTATCTGGGGGAAGAAACCTCACTCCATTGTAGTTTGAATTCATAGAAACTGGGGGTGGAGTTCCTGGCTGAAACCCGTGAGTATCTGGGGGGGGGGGAACTCACTCCATTGTAGTTTGAATTCACAGAAGCTGGGGGTGGAGTTCCTGGCTGAGACCTGTGAGTATTTGGGGAAACAAAGCTCAATCCGTTGTAATTTGAATTCAGAGAAGCTGGGGGTGGAGTTCCTGGCTGAGACCTGTGAGTATCTGGGGGAAAAAACCTCACTCCATTGTAGTTTGAATTCACAGAAGCTGGGGGTGGAGTTCCTGGCTGAGACCCGTGAGTATCTGTGGGAAGAAACCTCACTCCATTGTAGTTTGAATTCACAGAAGCTTGGGGTGGAGTTCCTGGCTGAGACCTGTGAGTATCTGGGGGAAAAAACCTCACTCCATTGTAGTTTGAATTCACAGAAGCTGGGGGTGAAGTTCCTGGCTGAGACCTGTGAGTATCTGGGGAAACAAAGCTCAATCCGTTGTAATTTGAATTCAGAGAAGCTGGGGGTGGAGTTCCTGGCTGAGACCTGTGAGTATCTGGGGGAAAAAACCTCACTCCATTGTAGTTTGAATTCACAGAAGCTGGGGTGGAGTTCCTGGCTGAGACCCGTGAGTATCTGTGGGAAGAAACCTCACTCCATTGTAGTTTGAATTCACAGAAGCTTGGGGTGGAGTTCCTGGCTGAGACCTGTGAGTATCTGGGGGAAAAAACCTCACTCCATTGTAGTTTGAATTCACAGAAGCTGGGGGTGAAGTTCCTGGCTGAGACCTGTGAGTATCTGGGGGAAGAAACCTCACTCCATTGTAGTTTGAATTCACAGAAGCTGTGGGTGGAGTTTCTGGCTGAGACCTGTGAGTATCTGGGAGAAGAAAACCTCACTGCATTGTAGTTTCAATTCACAGAAGCTGGGGATGGAGTTCCTGGCTGAGACTTGTGAGTATCTGGGGGGGAAAACCTCACTGCATTGTGTTTTGAATTCACAGAAGCTGGGGGTGGAGTTCCTGGCTGAGACCCGTGAGTATCTGGGGGAAAAAACCTCACTCCATTGTAGTTTGAATTCACAGAAGCTGTGGGTGGAGTTTCTGGCTGAGACCTGTGAGCATCTGGGAGAAGAAAACCTCACTCCATTGTAGTTTGAATTCACAGAAGCTGTGGGTGGAGTTTCTGGCTGATACCTGTGAGTATCTGGGGGAAAAAACCTCACTCCATTGTAGTTTGAATTCACAGAAGCTGGGGGTGGAGTTCCTGGCTGAGACCCGTGAGTATCTGGGGGGGAAAACCTCACTCCATTGTAGTTTGAATTCACAGAAGCTGGGGGTGGAGTTCCTGGCTGAGACCCGTGAGTATCTGGGGGAATAAACCTCACTCCATTGTAGTTTGAATTCACAGAATCTGGGGGTGGAGTTCTTTTCTGAGACCTTTGAGTATCTGGGGGAAGAAAACCTCACTGCATTGTAGTTTGAATTCACAGAAACTGGGGGTGGAGTTCCTGGCTGACACCCGTGAGTATCTTGGGGGAAAAAACCTCACTCCATTGTAGTTTGAATTCACAGAAGCTGGGGGTGGAGTTCCTGGCTGAGACATGTGAGTATCTGGGGGAAGAAACCTCACTCCATTGTAGTTTGAATTCACAGAAGCTGGGGGTGGGGTTCCTGGCTGATACCTGTGAGTATCTGGGGGAACAAACCTCACTGCATTGTAGTTTGAATTCACAGAAGCTGGGGGTGGAGTTCCTGGCTGAGACCTCTGAGTATCTGGGGAAACAAAGCTCAATCCGTTGTAATTTGAATTCAGAGAAGCTGGGGGTGGAGTTCCTGGCTGAGACATGTGAGTATCTGGGGAAACAAAGCTCAATCCGTTGTAATTTGAATTCAGAGAAGCTGGGAGTGGAGTTCCTGGCTGAGACCTGTGAGTATCTGGGGGAAAAAACCTCACTCCATTGTAGTTTGAATTCACAGAAGCTGGGGGTGGAGTTCCTGGCTGAGACCCGTGAGTATCTGTGGGAAGAAACCTCACTCCATTGTAGTTTGAATTCAGAGAAGCTGGGGGTGGAGTTCCTGGCTGAGACCTGTGAGTATCTGGGGGAAAAAACCTCACTCCATTGTAGTTTGAATTCACAGAAGCTGGGGGTGGAGTTCCTGGCTGAGACCCGTGAGTATCTGTGGGAAGAAACCTCACTCCATTGTAGTTTGAATTCACAGAAGCTTGGGGTGGAGTTCCTGGCTGAGACCTGTGAGTATCTGGGGGGAAAAACCTCACTCCATTGTAGTTTGAATTCACAGAAGCTGGGGGTGAAGTTCCTGGCTGAGACCTGTGAGTATCTGGGGGAAGAAACCTCACTCCATTGTAGTTTGAATTCACAGAAGCTGTGGGTGGAGTTTCTGGCTGATACCTGTGAGTATCTGGGGGAAAAAAACCTCACTCCATTGTAGTTTGAATTCACAGAAGCTGTGGGTGGAGTTTCTGGCTGAGACCTGTGAGTATCTGGGGGAAAAAACCTCACTCCATTGTAGTTTGAATTCACAGAAGCTGTGGGTGGAGTTTCTGGCTGAGACCTGTGAGCATCTGGGAGAAGAAAACCTCACTGCATTGTAGTTTCAATTCACAGAAGCTGGGGATGGAGTTCCTGGCTGAGACTTGTGAGTATCTGGGGGGAAAAACCTCACTGCATTGTGTTTTGAATTCACAGAAGCTGGGGGTGGAGTTCCTGGCTGAGACCCGTGAGTATCTGGGAGAAAAACCTCACTCCATTGTAATTTGAATTCACAGAAGCTGGGGGTGGAGTTCCTGGCTGAGACCCGTGAGTATCTGGGGGGGAAACCTCACTCCATTGTAGTTTGAATTCACAGAAGCTGGGGGTGGAGTTCCTGGCTGAGACCCGTGAGTATCTGTGGGAAAAAACCTCACTCCATTGTAGTTTGAATTCACACAAGCTGTGGGTGGAGTTCCTGGCTGAGATCTGAGAGTATCTGGGGAAACAAAGCTCAATCCGTTGTAATTTGAATTCACAGAAGCTGTGGGTGGAGTTTCTGGCTGAGACCTGTGAGTATTTGGGGGAAAAAACCTCACTCCATTGTAGTTTGAATTCACAGAAGCTGTGGGTGGAGTTTCTGGCTGAGACCTTTGAGTATCTGGGGGAAAAAAACCTCACTCCATTGTAGTTTGAATTCACAGAAACTGGGGGTGGAGTTCCTGGCTGAAACCCGTGAGTATCTGGGGGGGGGGAAACTCACTCCATTGTAGTTTGAATTCACAGAAGCTGGGGGTGCAGTTCCTGGCTGAGACCTGTGAGTATTTGGGGAAACAAAGCTCAATCCGTTGTAATTTGAATTCAGAGAAGCTGGGGGTGGAGTTCCTGGCTGAGACCTGTGAGTATCTGGGGGAAAAAACCTCACTCCATTGTAGTTTGAATTCACAGAAGCTGGGGGTGGAGTTCCTGGCTGAGACCCGTGAGTATCTGGGGGAAGAAACCTCACTCCATTGTAGTTTGAATTCACAGAAGCTTGGGGTGGAGTTCCTGGCTGAGACCTGTGAGTATCTGGGGGAAAAAACCTCACTCCATTGTAGTTTGAATTCACAGAAGCTGGGGGTGAAGTTCCTGGCTGAGACCTGTGAGTATCTGGGGGAAGAAACCTCACTCCATTGTAGTTTGAATTCATAGAAACTGGGGGTGGAGTTCCTGGCTGAAACCCGTGAGTATCTGGGGGGGGGGAACTCACTCCATTGTAGTTTGAATTCACAGAAGCTGGGGGTGGAGTTCCTGGCTGAGACCTGTGAGTATTTGGGGAAACAAAGCTCAATCCGTTGTAATTTGAATTCAGAGAAGCTGGGGGTGGAGTTCCTGGCTGAGACCTGTGAGTATCTGGGGGAAAAAACCTCACTCCATTGTAGTTTGAATTCACAGAAGCTGGGGGTGGAGTTCCTGGCTGAGACCCGTGAGTATCTGTGGGAAGAAACCTCACTCCATTGTAGTTTGAATTCACAGAAGCTTGGGGTGGAGTTCCTGGCTGAGACCTGTGAGTATCTGGGGGAAAAAACCTCACTCCATTGTAGTTTGAATTCACAGAAGCTGGGGGTGAAGTTCCTGGCTGAGACCTGTGAGTATCTGGGGAAACAAAGCTCAATCCGTTGTAATTTGAATTCAGAGAAGCTGGGGGTGGAGTTCCTGGCTGAGACCTGTGAGTATCTGGGGGAAAAAACCTCACTCCATTGTAGTTTGAATTCACAGAAGCTGGGGTGGAGTTCCTGGCTGAGACCCGTGAGTATCTGTGGGAAGAAACCTCACTCCATTGTAGTTTGAATTCACAGAAGCTTGGGGTGGAGTTCCTGGCTGAGACCTGTGAGTATCTGGGGGAAAAAACCTCACTCCATTGTAGTTTGAATTCACAGAAGCTGGGGGTGAAGTTCCTGGCTGAGACCTGTGAGTATCTGGGGGAAGAAACCTCACTCCATTGTAGTTTGAATTCACAGAAGCTGTGGGTGGAGTTTCTGGCTGATACCTGTGAGTATCTGGGGGGAAAAACCTCACTCCATTGTAGTTTGAATTCACAGAAGCTGCGGGTGGAGTTTCTGGCTGAGACCTGTGAGTATCTGGGGGGAAAAACCTCACTCCATTGTAGTTTGAATTCACAGAAGCTGTGGGTGGAGTTTCTGGCTGAGACCTGTGAGCATCTGGGAGAAGAAAACCTCACTGCATTGTAGTTTCAATTCACAGAAGCTGGGGATGGAGTTCCTGGCTGAGACTTGTGAGTATCTGGGGGGGAAAACCTCACTGCATTGTGTTTTGAATTCACAGAAGCTGGGGGTGGAGTTCCTGGCTGAGACCCGTGAGTATCTGGGAGAAAAACCTCACTCCATTGTAGTTTGAATTCACAGAAGCTGGGGGTGGAGTTCCTGGCTGAGACCCGTGAGTATCTGGGGGAAAAAACCTCACTCCATTGTAGTTTGAATTCACAGAAGCTGTGGGTGGAGTTTCTGGCTGAGACCTGTGAGCATCTGGGAGAAGAAAACCTCACTCCATTGTAGTTTGAATTCACAGAAGCTGTGGGTGGAGTTTCTGGCTGATACCTGTGAATATCTGGGGGAAAAAACCTCACTCCATTGTAGTTTGAATTCACAGAAGCTGTGGGTGGAGTTCCTGGCTGAGACCCGTGAGTATCTGGGGGGGAAAACCTCACTCCATTGTAGTTTGAATTCACAGAAGCTGGGGGTGGAGTTCCTGGCTGAGACCCGTGAGTATCTGGGGGAATAAACCTCACTCCATTGTAGTTTGAATTCACAGAATCTGGGGGTGTAGTTCTTTTCTGAGACCTTTGAGTATCTGGGGGAAGAAAACCTCACTGCATTGTAGTTTGAATTCACAGAAACTGGGGGTGGAGTTCCTGGCTGACACCCGTGAGTATCTTGGGGGAAAAAACCTCACTCCATTGTAGTTTGAATTCACAGAAGCTGGGGGTGGAGTTCCTGGCTGAGACATGTGAGTATCTGGGGGAAGAAACCTCACTCCATTGTAGTTTGAATTCACAGAAGCTGGGGGTGGGGTTCCTGGCTGATACCTGTGAGTATCTGGGGGAACAAACCTCACTGCATTGTAGTTTGAATTCACAGAAGCTGGGGGTGGAGTTCCTGGCTGAGACCTGTGAGTATCTGGGGAAACAAAGCTCAATCCGTTGTAATTTGAATTCAGAGAAGCTGGGGGTGGAGTTCCTGGCTGAGACATGTGAGTATCTGGGGGGAAAAAACCTCACTCCATTGTAGTTTGAATTCACAGAAGCTGGGGGTGGAGTTCCTGGCTGAGACCTGTGAGTATCTGGGGGAAAAAACCTCACTCCATTGTAGTTTGAATTCACAGAAGCTGGGGGTGAATTTCCTGGCTGACACCTGTGAGTATCTGGGGGAAGAAACCTCACTCCATTGTAATTTGAATTCACAGAAGCTGTGGGTGGAGTTTCTGGCTGATACCTGTGAGTATCTGGGGGAAAAAACCTCACTCCATTGTAGTTTGAATTCACAGAAGCTGTGGGTGGAGTTTCTGGCTGAGACCTGTGAGTATCTGGGGGAAAAAACCTCACTCTATTGTAGTTTGAATTCACAGAAGCTGTGGGTGGAGTTTCTGGCTGAGACCTGTGAGCATCTGGGAGAAGAAAACCTCACTCCATTGTAGTTTGAATTCACAGAAGCTGTGGGTGGAGTTTCTGGCTGATACCTGTGAGTATCTGTGGGAAGAAACCTCACTCCATTGTAGTTTGAATTCACAGAAGCTTTGGGTGGAGTTCCTGGCTGAGACCTGTGAGTATCTGGGGGAAAAAACCTCACTCCATTGTAGTTTGAATTCACAGAAGCTGGGGGTGAAGTTCCTGGCTGAGACCTGTGAGTATCTGGGGGAAGAAACCTCACTCCATTGTAGTTTGAATTCACAGAAGCTGTGGGTGGAGTTTCTGGCTGATACCTGTGAGTATCTGGGGGAAAAAACCTCACTCCATTGTAGTTTGAATTCACAGAAGCTGTGGGTGGAGTTTCTGGCTGAGACCTGTGAGTATCTGGGGGGAAAAACCTCACTCCATTGTAGTTTGAATTCACAGAAGCTGTGGGTGGAGTTTCTGGCTGAGACCTGTGAGCATCTGGGAGAAGAAAACCTCACTCCATTGTAGTTTGAATTCACAGAAGCTGTGGGTGGAGTTTCTGGCTGATACCTGTGAGTATCTGGGGGAAAAAACCTCACTCCATTGTAGTTTGAATTCATAGAAGCTGGGGGTGGAGTTCCTGGCTGAGACCCGTGAGTATCTGGGGGGGAAAACCTCACTCCATTGTAGTTTGAATTCACAGAAGCTGGGGGTGGAGTTCCTGGCTGAGACCCGTGAGTATCTGGGGGAATAAACCTCACTCCATTGTAGTTTGAATTCACAGAATCTGGGGGTGGAGTTCTTTTCTGAGACCTTTGAGTATCTGGGGGAACAAAACCTCACTGCATTGTAGTCTGAATTCACAGAAACTGGGGGTGGAGTTCCTGGCTGACACCCGTGAGTATCTTGGGGGAAAAACTCACTGCATTGTAGTTTCAATTCACAGAAGCTGGGGATGGAGTTCCTGGCTGAGACTTGTGAGTATCTGGGGGAAGAAACCTCACTCCATTGTAGTTTGAATTCACAGAAGCTTGGGGTGGAGTTCCTGGCTGAGACCTGTGAGTATCTGGGGGAAAAAACCTCACTCCATTGTAGTTTGAATTCACAGAAGCTGGGGGTGAAGTTCCTGGCTGAGACCTGTGAGTATCTGGGGGAAGAAACCTCACTCCATTGTAGTTTGAATTCACAGAAGCTGTGGGTGGAGTTTCTGGCTGATACCTGTGAGTATCTGAGGGAAAAAACCTCACTCCATTGTAGTTTGAATTCACAGAAGCTGTCGGTGGAGTTTCTGGCTGAGACCTGTGAGTATCTGGGGGAAAAAACCTCACTCCATTGTAGTTTGAATTCACAGAAGCTGTGGGTGGAGTTTCTGGCTGAGACCTGTGAGCATCTGGGAGAAGAAAACCTCACTCCATTGTAGTTTGAATTCACAGAAGCTGTGGGTGGAGTTTCTGGCTGATACCTGTGAGTATCTGGGGGAAAAAACCTCACTCCATTGTAGTTTGAATTCATAGAAGCTGGGGGTGGAGTTCCTGGCTGAGACCCGTGAGTATTTGGGGGGGAAAACCTCACTCCATTGTAGTTTGAATTCACAGAAGCTGGGGGTGGAGTTCCTGGCTGAGACCCGTGAGTATCTGGGGGAATAAACCTCACTCCATTGTAGTTTGAATTCACAGAATCTGGGGGTGGAGTTCTTTTCTGAGACCTTTGAGTATCTGGGGGAACAAAACCTCACTGCATTGTAGTTTGAATTCACAGAAACTGGGGGTGGAGTTCCTGGCTGACACCCGTGAGTATCTTGGGGGAAAAACTCACTGCATTGTAGTTTCAATTCACAGAAGCTGGGGATGGAGTTCCTGGCTGAGACTTGTGAGTATCTGGGGGGAAAAAACTCACTGCATTGTGTTTTGAATTCACAGAAGCTGGGGGTGGAGTTCCTGGCTGAGACCCATGAGTATCTGGGAGAAAAACCTCACTCCATTGTAGTTTGAATTCACAGAAGCTGGGGGTGGAGTTCCTGGCTGAGACCCGTGAGTATCTGGGGGGGAAACCTCACTCCATTGTAGTTTGAATTCACAGAAGCTGGGGGTGGAGTTCCTGGCTGACACCCGTGAGTATCTGTGGGAAGAAACCTCACTCCATTGTAGTTTGAATTCACACAAGCTGTGGGTGGAGTTCCTGGCTGAGATCTGAGAGTATCTAGGGAAACAAAGCTCAATCCGTTGTAATTTGAATTCACAGAAGCTGTGGGTGGAGTTTCTGGCTGAGACCTGTGAGTATCTGGGGGAAAAAACCTCACTCCATTGTAGTTTGAATTCACAGAAACTGGGGGTGGAGTTCCTGGCTGAAACCCGTGAGTATCTGGGGGGGGGGAAACTCACTCCATTGTAGTTTGAATTCACAGAAGCTGGGGGTGGAGTTCCTGGCTGAGACCCGTGAGTATCTGGGAGAAAAACCTCACTCCATTGTAGTTTGAATTCACAGAAGCTGGGGGTGGAGTTCCTGGCTGAGACCCGTGAGTATCTGGGGGAAGAAACCTCACTCCATTGTAGTTTGAATTCACAGAAGCTGGGGGTGGAGTTCCTGGCTTATACCTGTGAGTATCTGGGGGGAAAAAACTCACTCCAATGTAGTTTGAATTCACAGAAGCTGTGGGTGGAGTTTCTGGCTGAGACCTGTGAGTATCTGGGGAAAAAAACCTCAATCCATTGTAGTTTGAATTCACAGAAGCTGGGGGTGGAGGTCCTGGCTTAGACCTGTGAGTATCTGGAGGAAAAAACCTCACTCCATTGTAGTTTGAATTCACAGAAGCTGGGGGTGGAGTTGCTGGCTGAGACATGTGAGTATCTGGGGGAAGAAACCTCACTCCATTGTAGTTTGAATTCACAGAAGCTGGGGGTGGGGTTCCTGGCTGATACCTGTGAGTATCTGTGGGAAGAAACCTCACTCCATTGTAGTTTGAATTCACACAAGCTGTGGGTGGAGTTCCTGGCTGAGATCTGAGAGTATCTGGGGAAACAAAGCTCAATCCATTGTAATTTGAATTCACAGAAGCTGTGGGTGGAGTTTCTGGCTGAGACCTGTGAGTATCTGGGGAAAAAAACCTCAATCCATTGTAGTTTGAATTCACAGAAGCTGGGGGTGGAGGTCCTGGCTTAGACCTGTGAGTATCTGGAGGAAAAAACCTCACTCCATTGTAGTTTGAATTCACAGAAACTGGGGGTGGAGTTCCTGGCTGAAACCCGTGAGTATCTGGGGGGGGGGAAACTCACTCCATTGTAGTTTGAATTCACAGAAGCTGGGGGTGGAGTTCCTGGCTGAGACCTGTGAGTATCTGGGGAAACAAAGCTCAATCCGTTGTAATTTGAATTCAGAGAAGCTGGGGGTGGAGTTCCTGGCTGAGACCTGTGAGTATCTGGGGGAAAAAACCTCACTCCATTGTAGTTTGAATTCACAGAAGCTGGGGGTGGAGTTCCTGGCTGAGACCCGTCAGTATCTGTGGGAAGAAACCTCACTCCATTGTAGTTTGAATTCACAGAAGCTTGGGGTGGAGTTCCTGGCTGAGACCTGTGAGTATCTGGGGGAAAAAACCTCACTCCATTGTAGTTTGAATTCACAGAAGCTGGGGGTGAAGTTCCTGGCTGAGACCTGTGAATATCTGGGGGAAGAAACCTCACTCCATTGTAGTTTGAATTCACAGAAGCTGGGGGTGGAGTTCCTGGCTTATACCTGTGAGTATCTGGGGGGAAAAACTCACTCCAATGTAGTTTGAATTCACAGAAGCTGTGGGTGGAGTTTCTGGCTGAGACCTGTGAGTATCTGGGGAAAAAAACCTCAATCCATTGTAGTTTGCATTCACAGAAGCTGGGGGTGGAGGTCCTGGCTTAGACCTGTGAGTATCTGGAGGAAAAAACCTCACTCCATTGTAGTTTGAATTCACAGAAGCTGGGGGTGGAGTTGCTGGCTGAGACATGTGAGTATCTGGGGGAAGAAACCTCACTCCATTGTAGTTTGAATTCACAGAAGCTGGGGGTGGGGTTCCTGGCTGATACCTGTGAGTATCTGGGGGAACAAACCTCACTCCATTGTAGTTTGAATTCACAGAAGCTGGGGGTTGAGTTCCTGGCTGAGACCTGTGAGTATCTGGGGAAACAAAGCTCAATCCGTTGTAATTTGAATTCAGAGAAGCTGGGGGTGGAGTTCCTGGCTGAGACCTGTGAGTATCTGGGGGAAAAAACCTCACTCCATTGTAGTTTGAATTCACAGAAGCTGGGGGTGGAGTTCCTGGCTGAGACCCGTGAGTATCTGTGGGAAGAAACCTCACTCCATTGTAGTTTGAATTCACAGAAGCTTGGGGTGGAGTTCCTGGCTGAGACCTGTGAGTATCTGGGGGAAAAAACCTCACTCCATTGTAGTTTGAATTCACAGAAGCTGGGGGTGAAGTTCCTGGCTGAGACCTGTGAGTATCTGGGGGAAGAAACCTCACTCCATTGTAGTTTGAATTCACAGAAGCTGTGGGTGGAGTTTCTGGCTGATACCTGTGAGTATCTGGGGAAACAAAGCTCAATCCGTTGTAATTTGAATTCAGAGAAGCTGGGGGTGGAGTTCCTGGCTGAGACATGTGAGTATCTGGGGGGAAAAAACCTCACTCCATTGTAGTTTGAATTCACAGAAGCTGGGGGTGGAGTTCCTGGCTGAGACCCGTGAGTATCTGTGGGAAGAAACCTCACTCCATTGTAGTTTGAATTCACAGAAGCTGGGGGTGGAGTTCCAGGCTGAGACCTGTGAGTATCTGGGGGAAAAAACCTCACTCCATTGTAGTTTGAATTCACAGAATCTGGGGGTGAAGTTCCTGGCTGAGACCTGTGAGTATCTGGGGGAAGAAACCTCACTCCATTGTAGTTTGAATTCACAGAAGCTGTGGGTGGAGTTTCTGGCTGATACCTGTGAGTATCTGGGGGGAAAAACCTCACTGCATTGTGTTTTGAATTCACAGAAGCTGGGGGTGGAGTTCCTGGCTGAGACCCGTGAGTATCTGGGAGAAAAACCTCACTCCATTGTAGTTTGAATTCACAGAAGCTGGGGGTGGAGTTCCTGGCTGAGACCCGTGAGTATCTGGGGGGGAAACCTCACTCCATTGTAGTTTGAATTCACAGAAGCTGGGGGTGGAGTTCCTGGCTGAGACCCGTGAGTATCTGTGGGAAGAAACCTCACTCCATTGTAGTTTGAATTCACACAAGCTGTGGGTGGAGTTCCTGGCTGAGATCTGAGAGTATCTGGGGAAACAAAGCTCAATCCATTGTAATTTGAATTCACAGAAGCTGTGGGTGGAGTTTCTGGCTGAGACCTGTGAGTATCTGGGGAAAAAAACCTCAATCCATTGTAGTTTGAATTCACAGAAGCTGGGGGTGGAGGTCCTGGCTTAGACCTGTGAGTATCTGGAGGAAAAAACCTCACTCCATTGTAGTTTGAATTCACAGAAACTGGGGGTGGAGTTCCTGGCTGAAACCCGTGAGTATCTGGGGGGGGGAAACTCACTCCATTGTAGTTTGAATTCACAGAAGCTGGGGGTGGAGTTCCTGGCTGAGACCTGTGAGTATCTGGGGAAACAAAGCTCAATCCGTTGTAATTTGAATTCAGAGAAGCTGGGGGTGGAGTTCCTGGCTGAGACCTGTGAGTATCTGGGGGAAAAAACCTCACTCCATTGTAGTTTGAATTCACAGAAGCTGGGGGTGGAGTTCCTGGCTGAGACCCGTCAGTATCTGTGGGAAGAAACCTCACTCCATTGTAATTTGAATTCACAGAAGCTTGGGGTGGAGTTCCTGGCTGAGACCTGTGAGTATCTGGGGGAAAAAACCTCACTCCATTGTAGTTTGAATTCACAGAAGCTGGGGGTGAAGTTCCTGGCTGAGACCTGTGAGTATCTGGGGGAAGAAACCTCACTCCATTGTAGTTTGAATTCACAGAAGCTGGGGGTGGAGTTCCTGGCTTATACCTGTGAGTATCTGGGGGGGAAAACTCACTCCAATGTAGTTTGAATTCACAGAAGCTGTGGGTGGAGTTTCTGGCTGAGACCTGTGAGTATCTGGGGAAAAAAACCTCAATCCATTGTAGTTTGAATTCACAGAAGCTGGGGGTGGAGGTCCTGGCTTAGACCTGTGAGTATCTGGAGGAAAAAACCTCACTCCATTGTAGTTTGAATTCACAGAATCTGGGGGTGGAGTTGCTGGCTGAGACATGTGAGTATCTGGGGGAAGAAACCTCACTCCATTGTAGTTTGAATTCACAGAAGCTGGGGGTGGGGTTCCTGGCTGATACCTGTGAGTATCTGGGGGAACAAACCTCACTCCATTGTAGTTTGAATTCACAGAAGCTGGGGGTTGAGTTCCTGGCTGAGACCTGTGAGTATCTGGGGAAACAAAGCTCAATCCGTTGTAATTTGAATTCACACAAGCTGTGGGTGGAGTTCCTGGCTGAGATCTGAGAGTATCTGGGGAAACAAAGCTCAATCCATTGTAATTTGAATTCACAGAAGCTGTGGGTGGAGTTTCTGGCTGAGACCTGTGAGTATCTGGGGAAAAAAACCTCAATCCATTGTAGTTTGAATTCACAGAAGCTGGGGGTGGAGGTCCTGGCTTAGACCTGTGAGTATCTGGAGGAAAAAACCTCACTCCATTGTAGTTTGAATTCACAGAAACTGGGGGTGGAGTTCCTGGCTGAAACCCGTGAGTATCTGGGGGGGGGAAACTCACTCCATTGTAGTTTGAATTCACAGAAGCTGGGGGTGGAGTTCCTGGCTGATACCTGTGAGTATCTGGGGGAAAAAACCTCACTCCATTGTAGTTTGAATTCACAGAAGCTGGGGGTGGAGGTCCTGGCTTAGACCTGTGAGTATCTGGAGGAAAAAACCTCACTCCATTGTAGTTTGAATTCACAGAAACTGGGGGTGGAGTTCCTGGCTGAAACCCGTGAGTATCTGGGGGGGGGAAACTCACTCCATTGTAGTTTGAATTCACAGAAGCTGGGGGTGGAGTTCCTGGCTGAGACCTGTGAGTATCTGGGGAAACAAAGCTCAATCCGTTGTAATTTGAATTCAGAGAAGCTGGGGGTGGAGTTCCTGGCTGAGACCTGTGAGTATCTGGGGGAAAAAACCTCACTCCATTGTAGTTTGAATTCACAGAAGCTGGGGGTGGAGTTCCTGGCTGAGACCCGTCAGTATCTGTGGGAAGAAACCTCACTCCATTGTAATTTGAATTCACAGAAGCTTGGGGTGGAGTTCCTGGCTGAGACCTGTGAGTATCTGGGGGAAAAAACCTCACTCCATTGTAGTTTGAATTCACAGAAGCTGGGGGTGAAGTTCCTGGCTGAGACCTGTGAGTATCTGGGGGAAGAAACCTCACTCCATTGTAGTTTGAATTCACAGAAGCTGGGGGTGGAGTTCCTGGCTTATACCTGTGAGTATCTGGGGGGGAAAACTCACTCCAATGTAGTTTGAATTCACAGAAGCTGTGGGTGGAGTTTCTGGCTGAGACCTGTGAGTATCTGGGGAAAAAAACCTCAATCCATTGTAGTTTGAATTCACAGAAGCTGGGGGTGGAGGTCCTGGCTTAGACCTGTGAGTATCTGGAGGAAAAAACCTCACTCCATTGTAGTTTGAATTCACAGAATCTGGGGGTGGAGTTGCTGGCTGAGACATGTGAGTATCTGGGGGAAGAAACCTCACTCCATTGTAGTTTGAATTCACAGAAGCTGGGGGTGGGGTTCCTGGCTGATACCTGTGAGTATCTGGGGGAACAAACCTCACTCCATTGTAGTTTGAATTCACAGAAGCTGGGGGTTGAGTTCCTGGCTGAGACCTGTGAGTATCTGGGGAAACAAAGCTCAATCCGTTGTAATTTGAATTCAGAGAAGCTGGGGGTGGAGTTCCTGGCTGAGACATGTGAGTATCTGGGGGGAAAAAACCTCACTCCATTGTAGTTTGAATTCACAGAAGCTGGGGGTGGAGTTCCTGGCTGAGACCCGTGAGTATCTGTGGGAAGAAACCTCACTCCATTGTAGTTTGAATTCACAGAAGCTTGGGGTGGAGTTCCTGGCTGAGACCTGTGAGTATCTGGGGGAAAAAACCTCACTCCATTGTAGTTTGAATTCACAGAAGCTGGGGGTGAAGTTCCTGGCTCAGACCTGTGAGTATCTGGGGGAAGAAACCTCACTCCATTGTAGTTTGAATTCACAGAAGCTGTGGGTGGAGTTTCTGGCTGATACCTGTGAGTATCTGGGGGAAAAAACCTCACTCCATTGTAGTTTGAATTTACAGAAGCTGTGGGTGGAGTTTCTGGCTGAGACCTGTGAGTATCTGGGGGAAAAAACCTCACTCCATTGTAGTTTGAATTCACAGAAGCTGGGGGTGAAGTTCCTGGCTCAGACCTGTGAGTATCTGGGGAAACAAAGCTCAATCCGTTGTAATTTGAATTCAGAGAAGCTGGGGGTGGAGTTCCTGGCTGAGACATGTGAGTATCTGGGGGAAAAAAACCTCACTCCATTGTAGTTTGAATTCACAGAAGCTGGGGGTGGAGTTCCTGGCTGAGACCCGTGAGTATCTGTGGGAAGAAACCTCACTCCATTGTAGTTTGAATTCACAGAAGCTTGGGGTGGAGTTCCAGGCTGAGACCTGTGAGTATCTGGGGGAAAAAACCTCACTCCATTGTAGTTTGAATTCACAGAAGCTGGGGGTGAAGTTCCTGGCTGAGACCTGTGAGTATCTGGGGGAAGAAACCTCACTCCATTGTAGTTTGAATTCACAGAAGCTGTGGGTGGAGTTTCTGGCTGATACCTGTGAGTATCTGGGGGGAAAAACCTCACTCCATTGTAGTTTGAATTCACAGAAGCTGTGGGTGGAGTTTCTGGCTGAGACCTGTGAGTTTCTGGGGGAAAAAACCTCACTCCATTGTAGTTTGAATTCACAGAAGCTGTGGGTGGAGTTTCTGGCTGAGACCTGTGAGTATCTGGGGGAAAAAACCTCACTCCATTGTAGTTTGAATTCACAGAAGCTGTGGGTGGAGTTTCTGGCTGAGACCTGTGAGCATCTGGGAGAACAAAACCTCACTGCATTGTAGTTTCAATTCACAGAAGCTGGGGATGGAGTTCCTGGCTGAGACTTGTGAGTATCTGGGGGGAAAAACCTCACTGCATTGTGTTTTGAATTCACAGAAGCTGGGGGTGGAGTTCCTGGCTGAGACCCGTGAGTATCTGGGAGAAAAACCTCACTCCATTGTAGTTTGAATTCACAGAAGCTGGGGGTGGAGTTCCTGGCTGAGACCCGTGAGTATCTGGGGGGGAAACCTCACTCCATTGTAGTTTGAATTCACAGAAGCTGGGGGTGGAGTTCCTGGCTGAGACCCGTGAGTATCTGTGGGAAGAAACCTCACTCCATTGTAGTTTGAATTCAAACAAGCTGTGGGTGGAGTTCCTGGCTGAGATCTGAGAGTATCTGGGGAAACAAAGCTCAATCCGTTGTAATTTGAATTCACAGAAGCTGTGGGTGGAGTTTCTGGCTGAGACCTGTGAGTATCTGGGGAAAAAAACCTCAATCCATTGTAGTTTGAATTCACAGAAGCTGGGGGTGGAGGTCCTGGCTTAGACCTGTGAGTATCTGGAGGAAAAAACCTCACTCCATTGTAGTTTGAATTCACAGAAACTGGGGGTGGAGTTCCTGGCTGAAACCCGTGAGTATCTGGGGGGGGGGAACTCACTCCATTGTAGTTTGAATTCACAGAAGCTGGGGGTGGAGTTCCTGGCTGAGACCTGTGAGTATCTGGGGAAACAAAGCTCAATCCGTTGTAATTTGAATTCAGAGAAGCTGGGGGTGGAGTTCCTGGCTGAGACCTGTGAGTATCTGGGGGAAAAAACCTCACTCCATTGTAGTTTGAATTCACAGAAGCTGGGGGTGGAGTTCCTGGCTGAGACCCGTGAGTATCTGTGGGAAGAAACCTCACTCCATTGTAGTTTGAATTCACAGAAGCTTGGGGTGGAGTTCCTGGCTGAGACCTGTGAGTATCTGGGGGAAAAAACCTCACTCCATTGTAGTTTGAATTCACAGAAGCTGGGGGTGAAGTTCCTGGCTGAGACCTGTGAGTATCTGGGGGAAGAAACCTCACTCCATTGTAGTTTGAATTCACAGAAGCTGGGGGTGGAGTTCCTGGCTTATACCTGTGAGTATCTGGGGGGAAAAACTCACTCCAATGTAGTTTGAATTCACAGAAGCTGTGGGTGGAGTTTCTGGCTGAGACCTGTGAGTATCTGGGGAAAAAAACCTCAATCCATTGTAGTTTGAATTCACAGAAGCTGGGGGTGGAGGTCCTGGCTTAGACCTGTGAGTATCTGGAGGAAAAAACCTCACTCCATTGTAGTTTGAATTCACAGAAGCTGGGGGTGGAGTTGCTGGCTGAGACATGTGAGTATCTGGGGGAAGAAACCTCACTCCATTGTAGTTTGAATTCACAGAAGCTGGGGGTGGGGTTCCTGGCTGATACCTGTGAGTATCTGGGGGAACAAACCTCACTCCATTGTAGTTTGAATTCACAGAAGCTGGGGGTTGAGTTCCTGGCTGAGACCTGTGAGTATCTGGGGAAACAAAGCTCAATCCGTTGTAATTTGAATTCAGAGAAGCTGGGGGTGGAGTTCCTGGCTGAGACATGTGAGTATCTGGGGGGAAAAAACCTCACTCCATTGTAGTTTGAATTCACAGAAGCTGGGGGTGGAGTTCCTGGCTGAGACCCGTGAGTATCTGTGGGAAGAAACCTCACTCCATTGTAGTTTGAATTCACAGAAGCTGGGGGTGAAGTTCCTGGCTGAGACCTGTGAGTATCTGGGGGAAGAAACCTCACTCCATTGTAGTTTGAATTCACAGAAGCTGTGGGTGGAGTTTCTGGCTGATACCTGTGAGTATCTGGGGGAAAAAACCTCACTCCATTGTAGTTTGAATTCACAGAAGCTGTGGGTGGAGTTTCTGGCTGAGACCTGTGAGTATCTGGGGGAAAAAACCTCACTCCATTGTAGTTTGAATTCACAGAAGCTGTGGGTGGAGTTTCTGGCTGAGACCTGTGAGCATCTGGGAGAAGAAAACCTCACTGCATTGTAGTTTCAATTCACAGAAGCTGGGGATGGAGTTCCTGGCTGAGACTTGTGAGTATCTGGGGGGAAAAACCTCACTGCATTGTGTTTTGAATTCACAGAAGCTGGGGGTGGAGTTCCTGGCTGAGACCCGTGAGTATCTGGGAGAAAAACCTCACTCCATTGTAGTTTGAATTCACAGAAGCTGGGGGTGGAGTTCCTGGCTGAGACCCGTGAGTATCTGGGGGGGAAACCTCACTCCATTGTAGTTTGAATTCACAGAAGCTGGGGGTGGAGTTCCTGGCTGAGACCCGTGAGTATCTGTGGGAAGAAACCTCACTCCATTGTAGTTTGAATTCACACAAGCTGTGGGTGGAGTTCCTGGCTGAGATCTGAGAGTATCTGGGGAAACAAAGCTCAATCCGTTGTAATTTGAATTCACAGAAGCTGTGGGTGGAGTTTCTGGCTGAGATCTGTGAGTATCTGTGGGAAAAAACCTCACTCCATTGTAGTTTGAATTCACAGAAGCTGGGGGTGGAGTTCCTGGCTGAGACCCGTGAGTATCTGTGGGAAGAAACCTCACTCCATTGTAGTTTGAATTCACAGAAGCTTGGGGTGGAGTTCCTGGCTGAGACCTGTGAGTATCTGGGGGAAAAAACCTCACTCCATTGTAGTTTGAATTCACAGAAGCTGGGGGTGAAGTTCCTGGCTGAGACCTGTGAGTATCTGGGGGAAGAAACCTCACTCCATTGTAGTTTGAATTCACAGAAGCTGGGGGTGGAGTTCCTGGCTTATACCTGTGAGTATCTGGGGGGAAAAACTCACTCCAATGTAGTTTGAATTCACAGAAGCTGTGGGTGGAGTTTCTGGCTGAGACCTGTGAGTATCTGGGGAAAAAAACCTCAATCCATTGTAGTTTGAATTCACAGAAGCTGGGGGTGGAGGTCCTGGCTTAGACCTGTGAGTATCTTGAGGAAAAAACCTCACTCCATTGTAGTTTGAATTCACAGAAGCTGGGGGTGGAGTTGCTGGCTGAGACATGTGAGTATCTGGGGGAAGAAACCTCACTCCATTGTAGTTTGAATTCACAGAAGCTGGGGGTGGGGTTCCTGGCTGATACCTGTGAGTATCTGGGGGAACAAACCTCACTCCATTGTAGTTTGAATTCACAGAAGCTGGGGGTTGAGTTCCTGGCTGAGACCTGTGAGTATCTGGGGAAACAAAGCTCAATCCGTTGTAATTTGAATTCAGAGAAGCTGGGGGTGGAGTTCCTGGCTGAGACATGTGAGTATCTGGGGGGAAAAAACCTCACTCCATTGTAGTTTGAATTCACAGAAGCTGGGGGTGGAGTTCCTGGCTGAGACCCGTGAGTATCTGTGGGAAGAAACCTCACTCCATTGTAGTTTGAATTCACAGAAGCTTGGGGTGGAGTTCCTGGCTGAGACCTGTGAGTATCTGGGGGAAAAAACCTCACTCCATTGTAGTTTGAATTCACAGAAGCTGGGGGTGAAGTTCCTGGCTCAGACCTGTGAGTATCTGGGGGAAGAAACCTCACTCCATTGTAGTTTGAATTCACAGAAGCTGTGGGTGGAGTTTCTGGCTGATACCTGTGAGTATCTGGGGGAAAAAACCTCACTCCATTGTAGTTTGAATTCACAGAAGCTGTGGGTGGAGTTTCTGGCTGAGACCTGTGAGTATCTGGGGGAAAAAACCTCACTCCATTGTAGTTTGAATTCACAGAAGCTGTGGGTGGAGTTTCTGGCTGAGACCTGTGAGCATCTGGGAGAAGAAAACCTCACTGCATTGTAGTTTCAATTCACAGAAGCTGGGGATGGAGTTCCTGGCTGAGACTTGTGAGTATCTGGGGGGAAAAACCTCACTGCATTGTGTTTTGAATTCACAGAAGCTGGGGGTGGAGTTCCTGGCTGAGACCCGTGAGTATCTGGGAGAAAAACCTCACTCCATTGTAGTTTGAATTCACAGAAGCTGGGGGTGGAGTTCCTGGCTGAGACCCGTGAGTATCTGGGGGGGAAACCTCACTCCATTGTAGTTTGAATTCACAGAAGCTGGGGGTGGAGTTCCTGGCTGAGACCCGTGAGTATCTGGGGGAACAAACCTCACTCCATTGTAGTTTGAATTCACAGAAGCTAGGGGTGGAGTTCTTTGCTGAGACCTGTGAGTATCTGGGGGAACAAAACCTCACTGCATTATAGTTTGAATTCACAGAAACTGGGGGTGGAGTTCCTGGCTGAGACCCGTGAGTATCTGGGGGGAAAAACCTCACTCCATTATAGTTTGAATTCACAGAAGCTGGGGGTGGAGGTCCTGGCTGAGACCTGTGAGTATCTGGGGGAATAAACCTCACTCCATTGTAGTTTGAATTCACAGAAGCTGGGGGTGGAGTTCTTTTCTGAGACCTTTGAGTATCTGGGGGAACAAAACCTCACTGCATTGTAGTTTGAATTCACCGAAACTTGGGGTGGAGTTCCTGGCTGACACCCGTGAGTATCTTGGGGGAAAAACTCACTCCATTGTAGTTTGAATTCACAGAAGCTGGGGGTTGAGTTCCTGGCTGATACCTGTGAGTATCTGGGGGAAAAAAACTCACTCCAATGTAGTTTGAATTCACAGAAGCTGGGGGTGGACTTCCTGGCTGAGACCTGTGAGTATCTGGGGGAAAAAACCTCACTCCATTGTAGTTTGAATTCACAGAAACTGGGGGTGGAGTTCCTGGCTGAAACCCGTGAGTATCTGGGGGGAAAAACTCACTCCATTGTAGTTTGAATTCACAGAAGCTGGGGGTGGAGTTCCTGGCTGAGACCTGTGAGTATCTGAGGAAACAAAGCTCAATCCGTTGTAATTTGAATTCAGAGAAGCTGGTGGTTTAGTTCCTGGCTGAGACCTGTGAGTATCTGGGGGAAAAAAGCCTCACTCCAATGTAGTTTGAATTCACAGACGCTGGGGGTGGACATCATGGCTGAGATCTGAGAGTATCTGGGGAAACAAAGCTCAATCCGTTGTAATTTGAATTCAGAGAAGCTGGGGGTGGAGTTCCTGGCTGAGACTTGTGAGTATCTGTGGGAAAAAACCTCACTCCATTGTAGTTTGAATTCACAGAAGCTGGGGGTGGAGTTCCTGGCTGAGACCCGTGAGTATCTGTGGGAAGAAACCTCACTCCATTGTAGTTTGAATTCACAGAAGCTTGGGGTGGAGTTCCTGGCTGAGACCTGTGAGTATCTGGGGGAAAAAACCTCACTCCATTGTAGTTTGAATTCACAGAAGCTGGGGGTGAAGTTCCTGGCTGAGACCTGTGAGTATCTGGGGGAAGAAACCTCACTCCATTGTAGTTTGAATTCACAGAAGCTGGGGGTGGAGTTCCTGGCTTATACCTGTGAGTATCTGGGGGGAAAAACTCACTCCAATGTAGTTTGAATTCACAGAAGCTGTGGGTGGAGTTTCTGGCTGAGACCTGTGAGTATCTGGGGAAAAAAACCTCAATCCATTGTAGTTTGAATTCACAGAAGCTGGGGGTGGAGGTCCTGGCTTAGACCTGTGAGTATCTGGAGGAAAAAACCTCACTCCATTGTAGTTTGAATTCACAGAAGCTGGGGGTGGAGTTGCTGGCTGAGACATGTGAGTATCTGGGGGAAGAAACCTCACTCCATTGTAGTTTGAATTCACAGAAGCTGGGGGTGGGGTTCCTGGCTGATACCTGTGAGTATCTGGGGGAACAAACCTCACTCCATTGTAGTTTGAATTCACAGAAGCTGGGGGTTGAGTTCCTGGCTGAGACCTGTGAGTATCTGGGGAAACAAAGCTCAATCCGTTGTAATTTGAATTCAGAGAAGCTGGGGGTGGAGTTCCTGGCTGAGACATGTGAGTATCTGGGGGGAAAAAACCTCACTCCATCGTAGTTTGAATTCACAGAAGCTGGGGGTGGAGTTCCTGGCTGAGACCCGTGAGTATCTGTGGGAAGAAACCTCACTCCATTGTAGTTTGAATTCACAGAAGCTTGGGGTGGAGTTCCTGGCTGAGACCTGTGAGTATCTGGGGGAAAAAACCTCACTCCATTGTAGTTTGAATTCACAGAAGCTGGGGGTGAAGTTCCTGGCTCAGACCTGTGAGTATCTGGGGGAAGAAACCTCACTCCATTGTAGTTTGAATTCACAGAAGCTGTGGGTGGAGTTTCTGGCTGATACCTGTGAGTATCTGGGGAAAAAAACCTCACTCCATTGTAGTTTGAATTCACAGAAGCTGTGGGTGGAGTTTCTGGCTGAGACCTGTGAGTATCTGGGGGAAAAAACCTCACTCCATTGTAGTTTGAATTCACAGAAGCTGTGGGTGGAGTTTCTGGCTGAGACCTGTGAGCATCTGGGAGAAGAAAACCTCACTGCATTGTAGTTTCAATTCACAGAAGCTGGGGATGGAGTTCCTGGCTGAGACTTGTGAGTATCTGGGGGGAAAAACCTCACTGCATTGTGTTTTGAATTCACAGAAGCTGGGGGTGGAGTTCCTGGCTGAGACCCGTGAGTATCTGGGAGAAAAACCTCACTCCATTGTAGTTTGAATTCACAGAAGCTGGGGGTGGAGTTCCTGGCTGAGACCCGTGAGTATCTGGGGGGGAAACCTCACTCCATTGTAGTTTGAATTCACAGAAGCTGGGGGTGGAGTTCCTGGCTGAGACCCGTGAGTATCTGGGGGAACAAACCTCACTCCATTGTAGTTTGAATTCACAGAAGCTAGGGGTGGAGTTCTTTGCTGAGACCTGTGAGTATCTGGGGGAACAAAACCTCACTGCATTATAGTTTGAATTCACAGAAACTGGGGGTGGAGTTCCTGGCTGAGACCCGTGAGTATCTGGGGGGAAAAACCTCACTCCATTATAGTTTGAATTCACAGAAGCTGGGGGTGGAGGTCCTGGCTGAGACCTGTGAGTATCTGGGGGAATAAACCTCACTCCATTGTAGTTTGAATTCACAGAAGCTGGGGGTGGAGTTCTTTTCTGAGACCTTTGAGTATCTGGGGGAACAAAACCTCACTGCATTGTAGTTTGAATTCACAGAAACTTGGGGTGGAGTTCCTGGCTGACACCCGTGAGTATCTTGGGGGAAAAACTCACTCCATTGTAGTTTGAATTCACAGAAGCTGGGGGTGGAGTTCCTGGCTGATACCTGTGAGTATCTGGGGGAAAAAAACTCACTCCAATGTAGTTTGAATTCACAGAAGCTGGGGGTGGACTTCCTGGCTGAGACCTGTGAGTATCTGGGGGAAAAAACCTCACTCCATTGTAGTTTGAATTCACAGAAACTGGGGGTGGAGTTCCTGGCTGAAACCCGTGAGTATCTGGGGGGAAAAACTCACTCCATTGTAGTTTGAATTCACAGAAGCTGGGGGTGGAGTTCGTGGCTGAGACCTGTGAGTATCTGAGGAAACAAAGCTCAATCCGTTGTAATTTGAATTCAGAGAAGCTGGTGGTTTAGTTCCTGGCTGAGACCTGTGAGTATCTGGGGGAAAAAAGCCTCACTCCAATGTAGTTTGAATTCACAGATGCTGGGGGTGGACTTCATGGCTCAGACCTGTGAGTATCTGGGGGAAGAAACCTCACTCCATTGTAGTTTGAATTCACAGAAGCTGTGGGTGGGGTTTCTGGCTGAGACCTGTGAGTATCTGGGGGGAAAAACCTCACTCCATTGTAGTTTGAATTCACAGAAGCTGTGGGTGGAGTTTCTGGCTGAGACCTGTGAGTATCTGGGGGGAAAAACCTCACTCCATTGTAGTTTGAATTCACAGAAACTGGGGGTGGAGTTCCTGGCTGAAACCCGTGAGTATCTGGGGGGAAAAAACTCACTCCATTGTAGTTTGAATTCACAGAAGCTGGGGGTGGAGTTCCTGGCTGAGACCTGTGAGTATCTGGGGGGGAAAACCTCACTCCATTGTAGTATGAATTTACAGAAGCTGGGGGTGGAGTTCCTGACTGAGACTTGTGAGTATCTGGTGGAAAAAACCTCACTCCATTGTAGTTTCAATTCACAGAAGCTGGGGATGGAGTTCCTGGCTGAGACTTGTGAGTATCTGGGGGGGGGGAAATCTCACTGCATTGTGTTTTGAATTCACAGAAGCTGGGGGTGGAGTTCCTGGCTGAGACCCGTGAGTATCTGGGAGAAAAACCTCACTCCATTGTTGTTTGAATTCACAGAAGCTGGGGGTGGAGTTCCTGGCTGAGACCCGTGAGTATCTGGGGGGGAAAACCTCACTCCATTGTAGTTTGAATTCACAGAAACTGGGGGTGGAGTTCCTGGGTGAGACTTGTTAGTATCTGGGGGAACAAACCTCACTCCATTGTAGTTTAAATTCACAGAAGCTGGGGGTGGAGTTCTTTGCTGAGACCTGTGAGTATCTGGGGGAACAAAACCTCACTGCATTGTAGTTTGAATTCACAGAAGCTGGGGGTGGAGTTCCTGGCTGACACCCGTAAGTATCTGGGGGGAAAAAACTCACTCCATTGTAGTTTGAATTCACAGAAGCTGTGGGTGGAGTTTCTGGCTGAGACCTGTGAGTATCTGGGAGAAAAACCTCACTCCATTGTAGTTTGAATTCACAGAAGCTGGGGGTGGAGTTCCTGGCTGAGACCCGTGAGTATCTGGGGGGGAAACCTCACTCCATTGTAGTTTGAATTCACAGAAGCTGGGGGTGGAGTTCCTGGCTGAGACCCGTGAGTATCTGGGGGAACAAACCTCACTCCATTGTAGTTTGAATTCACAGAAGCTAGGGGTGGAGTTCTTTGCTGAGACCTGTGAGTATCTGGGGGAACAAAACCTCACTGCATTGTAGTTTGAATTCACAGAAACTGGGGGTGGAGTTCCTGGCTGAGACCCGTGAGTATCTGGGGGGGAAAACCTCACTCCATTATAGTTTGAATTCACAGAAGCTGGGGGTGGAGGTCCTGGCTGAGACCTGTGAGTATCTGGGGGAATAAACCTCACTCCATTGTAGTTTGAATTCACAGAAGCTGGGGGTGGAGTTCTTTTCTGACACCTTTGAGTATCTGGGGGAACAAAACCTCACTGCATTGTAGTTTGAATTCACAGAAACTGGGGGTGGAGTTCCTGGCTGACACCCGTGAGTATCTTGGGGGAAAAACTCACTCCATTGTAGTTTGAATTCACAGAAGCTGGGGGTGGAGTTCCTGGCTGATACCTGTGAGTATCTGGGGGAAAAAAACTCACTCCAATGTAGTTTGAATTCATAGAAGCTGGGGGTGGACTTCCTGGCTGAGACCTGTGAGTATCTGGGGGAAGAAACATCACTCCATTGTAGTTTGAATTAACAGAAGCTATGGGTGGACTTCCTGGCTGAGACCCGTGAGTATCTGGGGGGAAAAACTCACTCCATTGTAGTTTGAATTCACAGAAGCCGGGGGTGGAGTTCCTGGCTGAGACCTGTGAGTATCTGGGGGAACAAAACCTCACTGCATTGTAGTTTGAATTCACAGAAACTGGGGGTGGAGGTACTGGCTGACACCCGTGAGTATCTTGGGGGAAAAACTCACTCCATTGTAGTTTGAATTCACTGAAGCTGGGGGTGGAGTTCCTGGCTGATACCTGTGAGTATCTGGGGGGAAAAACTCACTCCAATGTAGTTTGAATTCACAGAAGCTGGGGGTGGACTTCCTGGCTGAGACCTGTGAGTATCTGGGGGAAGAAACCTCACTCCATTGTAGTTTGAATTCACAGAAGCTGTGGGTGGAGTTTCTGGCTGAGACATGTGAGTATCTGGGGGAAGAAACCTCACTCCATTGTAGTTTGAATTCACAGAAGCTGGGGGTGGAGTTCCTGGCTGAGACCCGTGAGTATCTGTGGGAAGAAACCTCACTCCATTGTAGTTTGAATTCACAGAAGCTTGGGGTGGAGTTCCTGGCTGAGACCTGTGAGTATCTGGGGGAAAAAACCTCACTCCATTGTAGTTTGAATTCACAGAAGCTGGGGGTGAAGTTCCTGGCTGAGACCTGTGAGTATCTGGGGGAAGAAACCTCACTCCATTGTAGTTTGAATTCACAGAAGCTGGGGGTGGAGTTCCTGGCTTATACCTGTGAGTATCTGGGGGGGAAAAACTCACTCCAATGTAGTTTGAATTCACAGAAGCTGTGGGTGGAGTTTCTGGCTGAGACCTGTGAGTATCTGGGGAAAAAAACCTCAATCCATTGTAGTTTGAATTCACAGAAGCTGGGGGTGGAGGTCCTGGCTTAGACCTGTGAGTATCTGGAGGAAAAAACCTCACTCCATTGTAGTTTGAATTCACAGAAGCTGGGGGTGGAGTTCCTGGCTGAGACCCGTGAGTATCTGTGGGAAGAAACCTCACTCCATTGTAGTTTGAATTCACAGAAGCTTGGAGTGGAGTTCCTGGCTGAGACCTGTGAGTATCTGGGGGAAAAAACCTCACTCCATTGTAGTTTGAATTCACAGAAGCTGGGGGTGAAGTTCCTGGCTGAGACCTGTGAGTATCTGGGGGAAGAAACCTCACTCCATTGTAGTTTGAATTCACAGAAGCTGTGGGTGGAGTTTCTGGCTGAAACCTGTGAGTATCTCGGGGGGAAAACCTCACTCCATTGTAGTTTGAATTCACAGAAGCTGTGGGTGGAGTTTCTGGCTGAGACCTGTGAGTATCTGGGGGAAAAAACCTCACTCCATTGTAGTTTGAATTCACAGAAGCTGTGGGTGGAGTTTCTGGCTGAGACCTGTGAGCATCTGGGAGAAGAAAACCTCACTGCATTGTAGTTTCAATTCACAGAAGCTGGGGATGGAGTTCCTGGCTTAGACTTGTGAGTATCTGGGGGGAAAAACCTCACTGCATTGTGTTTTGAATTCACAGAAGCTGGGGGTGGAGTTCCTGGCTGAGACCCGTGAGTATCTGTGGGAAGAAACCTCACTCCATTGTAGTTTGAATTCACAGAAGCTGGGGGTGGAGTTCCTGGCTGAGACCCGTGAGTATCTGTGGGAAGAAACCTCACTCCATTGTAGTTTAAATTCACACAAGCTGTGGGTGGAATTCCTGGCTGAGATCTGAGAGTATCTGGGGAAACAAAGCTCAATCCGTTGTAATTTGAATTCACAGAAGCTGTGGGTGGAGTTTCTGGCTGAGACCTGTGAGTATCTGGGGAAAAAAACCTCAATCCATTGTAGTTTGAATTCACAGAAGCTGGGGGTGGAGGTCCTGGCTTAGACCTGTGAGTATCTGGAGGAAAAAACCTCACTCCATTGTAGTTTGAATTCACAGAAACTGGGGGTGGAGTTCCTGGCTGAAACCCGTGAGTATCTGGGGGGGGGGAACTCACTCCATTGTAGTTTGAATTCACAGAAGCTGGGGGTGGAGTTCCTGGCTGAGACCTGTGAGTATCTGGGGAAACAAAGCTCAATCCGTTGTAATTTGAATTCAGAGAAGCTGGGAGTGGAGTTCCTGGCTGAGACCTGTGAGTATCTGGGGGGAAAAACCTCACTCCATTGTAGTTTGAATTCACAGAAGCTAGGGGTGGAGTTCCTGGCTGAGACCCGTGAGTATCTGTGGGAAGAAACCTCACTCCATTGTAGTTTGAATTCACAGAAGCTTGGGGTGGAGTTCCTGGCTGAGACCTGTGAGTATCTGGGGGAAAAAACCTCACTCCATTGTAGTTTGAATTCACAGAAGCTGGGGGTGAAGTTCCTGGCTGAGACCTGTGAGTATCTGGGGGAAGAAACCTCACTCCATTGTAGTTTGAATTCACAGAAGCTGGGGGTGGAGTTCCTGGCTTATACCTGTGAGTATCTGGGGGGGAAAAACTCACTCCAATGTAGTTTGAATTCACAGAAGCTGTGGGTGGAGTTTCTGGCTGAGACCTGTGAGTATCTGGGGAAAAAAACCTCAATCCATTGTAGTTTGAATTCACAGAAGCTGGGGGTGGAGGTCCTGGCTTAGACCTGTGAGTATCTGGAGGAAAAAACCTCACTCCATTGTAGTTTGAATTCACAGAAGCTGGGGGTGGAGTTGCTGGCTGAGACATGTGAGTATCTGGGGGAAGAAACCTCACTCCATTGTAGTTTGAATTCACAGAAGCTGGGGATGGAGTTCCTGGCTTAGACTTGTGAGTATCTGGGGGAACAAACCTCACTCCATTGTAGTTTGAATTCACAGAAGCTGGGGGTTGAGTTCCTGGCTGAGACCTGTGAGTATCTGGGGAAACAAAGCTCAATCCGTTGTAATTTGAATTCAGAGAAGCTGGGGGTGGAGTTCCTGGCTGAGACATGTGAGTATCTGGGGGGGAAAAACCTCACTCCATTGTAGTTTGAATTCACAGAAGCTGGGGGTGGAGTTCCTGGCTGAGACCCGTGAGTATCTGTGGGAAGAAACCTCACTCCATTGTAGTTTGAATTCACAGAAGCTGTGGGTGGAGTTTCTGGCTGATACCTGTGAGTATCTGGGGGAAAAAACCTCACTCCATTGTAGTTTGAATTCACAGAAGCTGTGGGTGGAGTTTCTGGCTGACACCTGTGAGTATCTGGGGGAAAAAACCTCACTCCATTGTAGTTTGAATTCACAGAAGCTGTGGGGGGAGTTTCTGGCTGAGACCTGTGAGCATCTGGGAGAAGAAAACCTCACTGCATTGTAGTTTCAATTCACAGAAGCTGGGGATGGAGTTCCTGGCTGAGACTTGTGAGTATCTGGGGGGAAAAACCTCACTGCATTGTGTTTTGAATTCACAGAAGCTGGGGGTGGAGTTCCTGGCTGAGACCCGTGAGTATCTGGGAGAAAAACCTCACTCCATTGTAGTTTGAATTCACAGAAGCTGGGGGTGGAGTTCCTGGCTGAGACCCGTGAGTATCTGGGGGGGAAACCTCACTCCATTGTAGTTTGAATTCACAGAAGCTGGGGGTGGAGTTCCTGGCTGAGACCCGTGAGTATCTGGGGGAACAAACCTCACTCCATTGTAGTTTGAATTCACAGAAGCTAGGGGTGGAGTTCTTTGCTGAGACCTGTGAGTATCTGGGGGAACAAAACCTCACTGCATTGTAGTTTGAATTCACAGAAACTGGGGGTGGAGTTCCTGGCTGAGACCCGTGAGTATCTGGGGGGGAAAACCTCACTCCATTATAGTTTGAATTCACAGAAGCTGGGGGTGGAGGTCCTGGCTGAGACCTGTGAGTATCTGGGGGAATAAACCTCACTCCATTGTAGTTTGAATTCACAGAAGCTGGGGGTGGAGTTCTTTTCTGAGACCTTTGAGTATCTGGGGGAACGAAACCTCACTGCATTGTAGTTTGAATTCACAGAAACTGGGGGTGGAGTTCCTGGCTGACACCCGTGAGTATCTTGGGGGAAAAACTAACTCCATTGTAGTTTGAATTCACAGAAGCTGGGGGTGGAGTTCCTGGCTGATACCTGTGAGTATCTGGGGGAAAAAAACTCACTCCAATGTAGTTTGAATTCATAGAAGCTGGGGGTGGACTTCCTGGCTGAGACCTGTGAGTATCTGGGGGAAGAAACATCACTCCATTGTAGTTTGAATTCACAGAAGCTATGGGTGGACTTCCTGGCTGAGACCCGTGAGTATCTGGGGGGAAAAACTCACTCCATTGTAGTTTGAATTCACTGAAGCTGGGGGTGGGGTTCCTGGCTGATACCTGTGAGTATCTGGGGGGAAAAACTCACTCCAATGTAGTTTGAATTCACAGAAGCTGGGGGTGGACTTCCTGGCTGAGACCTGTGAGTATCTGGGGGAAGAAACCTCACTCCATTGTAGTTTGAATTCACAGAAGCTGTGGGTGGAGTTTCTGGCTGAGACATGTGAGTATCTGGGGGAAGAAACCTCACTCCATTGTAGTTTGAATTCACAGAAGCTGGGGGTGGAGTTCCTGGCTGAGACCCGTGAGTATCTGTGGGAAGAAACCTCACTCCATTGTAGTTTGAATTCACAGAAGCTTGGGGTGGAGTTCCTGGCTGAGACCTGTGAGTATCTGGGGGAAAAAACCTCACTCCATTGTAGTTTGAATTCACAGAAGCTGGGGGTGAAGTTCCTGGCTGAGACCTGTGAGTATATGGGGGAAGAAACCTCACTCCATTGTAGTTTGAATTCACAGAAGCTGGGGGTGGAGTTCCTGGCTTATACCTGTGAGTATCTGGGGGGAAAAAACTCACTCCAATGTAGTTTGAATTCACAGAAGCTGTGGGTGGAGTTTCTGGCTGAGACCTGTGAGTATCTGGGGAAAAAAACCTCAATCCATTGTAGTTTGAATTCACAGAAGCTGGGGGTGGAGGTCCTGGCTTAGACCTGTGAGTATCTGGAGGAAAAAACCTCACTCCATTGTAGTTTGAATTCACAGAAGCTGGGGGTGGAGTTGCTGGCTCAGACATGTGAGTATCTGGGGGAAGAAACCTCACTCCATTGTAGTTTGAATTCACAGAAGCTGGGGGTGGAGTTCCTGGCTGAGACCCGTGAGTATCTGTGGGAAGAAACCTCACTCCATTGTAGTTTGAATTCACAGAAGCTTGGAGTGGAGTTCCTGGCTGAGACCTGTGAGTATCTGGGGGAAAAAACCTCACTCCATTGTAGTTTGAATTCACAGAAGCTGGGGGTGAAGTTCCTGGCTGAGACCTGTGAGTATCTGGGGGAAGAAACCTCACTCCATTGTAGTTTGAATTCACAGAAGCTGTGGATGGAGTTTCTGGCTGATACCTGTGAGTATCTCAGGGGAAAAACCTCACTCCATTGTAGTTTGAATTCACAGAAGCTGTGGGTGGAGTTTCTGGCTGAGACCTGTGAGTATCTGGGGGAAAAAACCTCACTCCATTGTAGTTTGAATTCACAGAAGCTGTGGGTGGAGTTTCTCGCTGAGACTTGTGAGTATCTGGGGGAAAAAACCTCACTCCATTGTAGTTTGAATTCACAGAAGCTGTGGGTGGAGTTTCTGGCTGAGACCTGTGAGCATCTGGGAGAAGAAAACCTCACTGCATTGTAGTTTCAATTCACAGAAGCTGGGGATGGAGTTCCTGGCTGAGACTTGTGAGTATCTGGGGGGAAAAACCTCACTGCATTGTGTTTTGAATTCACAGAAGCTGGGGGTGGAGTTCCTGGCTGAGACCCGTGAGTATCTGGGGGGGAAACCTCACTCCATTGTAGTTTGAATTCACAGAAGCTGGGGGTGGAGTTCCTGGCTGAGACCCGTGAGTATCTGTGGGAAGAAACCTCACTCCATTGTAGTTTGAATTCACACAAGCTGTGGGTGAAGTTCCTGGCTGAGATCTGAGAGTATCTGGGGAAACAAAGCTCAATCAGTTGTAATTTGAATTCACAGAAGCTGTGGGTGGAGTTTCTGGCTGAGACCTGTGAGTATCTGGGGAAAAAAACCTCAATCCATTGTAGTTTGAATTCACAGAAGCTGGGGGTGGAGGTCCTGGCTTAGACCTATGAGTATCTGGAGGAAAAAACCTCACTCCATTGTAGTTTGAATTCACAGAAACTGGGGGTGGAGTTCCTGGCTGAAACCCGTGAGTATCTGGGGGGGGGAAACTCACTCCATTGTAGTTTGAATTCACAGAAGCTGGGGGTGGAGTTCCTGGCTGAGACCTGTGAGTATCTGGGGAAACAAAGCTCAATCCGTTGTAATTTGAATTCAGAGAAGCTGGGGGTGGAGTTCCTGGCTGAGACCTGTGAGTATCTGGGGGGAAAAACCTCACTCCATTGTAGTTTGAATTCACAGAAGCTAGGGGTGGAGTTCCTGGCTGAGACCCGTGAGTATCTGTGGGAAGAAACCTCACTCCATTGTAGTTTGAATTCACAGAAGCTTGGGGTGGAGTTCCTGGTTGAGACCTTTGAGTATCTGGGGGAAAAAACCTCACTCCATTGTAGTTTGAATTCACAGAAGCTGGGGGTGAAGTTCCTGGCTGAGACCTGTGAGTATCTGGGGGAAGAAACCTCACTCCATTGTAGTTTGAATTCACAGAAGCTGGGGGTGGAGTTCCTGGCTTATACCTGTGAGTATCTGGGGGGGGGAAAAACTCACTCCAATGTAGTTTGAATTCACAGAAGCTGTGGGTGGAGTTTCTGGCTGAGACCTGTGAGTATCTCGGGAAAAAAACCTCAATCCATTGTAGTTTGAATTCACAGAAGCTGGGGGTGGAGGTCCTGGCTTAGACCTGTGAGTATCTGGAGTAAAAAACCTCACTCCATTGTAGTTTGAATTCACAGAAGCTGGGGGTGGAGTTGCTGGCTGAGACATGTGAGTATCTGGGGGAAGAAACCTCACTCCATTGTAGTTTGAATTCACAGAAGCTGGGGGTGGGGTTCCTGGCTGATACCTGTGAGTATCTGGGGGAACAAACCTCACTCCATTGTAGTTTGAATTCACAGAAGCTGGGGGTTGAGTTCCTGGCTGAGACCTGTGAGTATCTGGGGAAACAAAGCTCAATCCGTTGTAATTTGAATTCAGAGAAGCTGGGGGTGGAGTTCCTGGCTGAGACATGTGAGTAAATGGGGGGAAAAAACCTCACTCCATTGTAGTTTGAATTCACAGAAGCTGGGGGTGGAGTTCCTGGCTGAGACCCGTGAGTATCTGTGGGAAGAAACCTCACTCCATTGTAGTTTGAATTCACAGAAGCTTGGGGTGGAGTTCCTGGCTGAGACCTGTGAGTATCTGGGGGAAAAAACCTCACTCCATTGTAGTTTGAATTCACAGAAGCTGGGGGTGAAGTTCCTGGCTGAGACCTGTGAGTATCTGGGGGAAGAAACCTCACTCCATTGTAGTTTGAATTCACAGAAGCTGTGGGTGGAGTTTCTGGCTGATACCTGTGAGTATTTGGGGGAAAAAACCTCACTCCATTGTAGTTTGAATTCACAGAAGCTGTGGGTGGAGTTTCTGGCTGAGACCTGTGAGTATCTGGGGGAAAAAACCTCACTCCATTGTAGTTTGAATTCACAGAAGCTGTGGGTGGAGTTTCTGGCTGAGACCTGTGAGCATCTGGGAGAAGAAAACCTCACTGCATTGTAGTTTCAATTCACAGAAGCTGGGGATGGAGTTCCTGGCTGAGACTTGTGAGTATCTGGGGGGAAAAACCTCACTGCATTGTGTTTTGAATTCACAGAAGCTGGGGGTGGAGTTCCTGGCTGAGACCCGTGAGTATCTGGGAGAAAAACCTCACTCCATTGTAGTTTGAATTCACAGAAGCTGGGGGTGGAGTTCCTGGCTGAGACCCGTGAGTATCTGGGGGGGAAACCTCACTCCATTGTAGTTTGAATTCACAGAAGCTGGGGGTGGAGTTCCTGGCTGAGACCCGTGAGTATCTGGGGGAACAAACCTCACTCCATTGTAGTTTGAATTCACAGAAGCTAGGGGTGGAGTTCTTTGCTGAGACCTGTGAGTATCTGGGGGAACAAAACCTCACTGCATTCTAGTTTGAATTCACAGAAACTGGGGGTGGAGTTCCTGGCTGAGACCCGTGAGTATCTGGGGGGAAAAACCTCACTCCATTATAGTTTGAATTCACAGAAGCTGGGGGTGGAGGTCCTGGCTGAGACCTGTGAGTATCTGGGGGAATAAACCTCACTCCATTGTAGTTTGAATTCACAGAAGCTGGGGGTGGAGTTCTTTTCTGAGACCTTTGAGTATCTGGGGGAACAAAACCTCACTGCATTGTAGTTTGAATTCACAGAAACTGGGGGTGGAGTTCCTGGCTGACACCTGTGAGTATCTTGGGGGAAAAACTCACTCCATTGTAGTTTGAATTCACAGAAGCTGGGGGTGGAGTTCCTGGCTGATACCTGTGAGTATCTGGGGGAAAAAAACTCACTCCAATGTAGTTTGAATTCATAGAAGCTGGGGGTGGACTTCCTGGCTGATACCTGTGAGTATCTGGGGGAAGAAACATCACTCCATTGTAGTTTGAATTCACAGAAGCTATGGGTGGACTTCCTGGCTGAGACCCGTGAGTATCTGGGGGGAAAAACTCACTCCATTGTAGTTTGAATTCACAGAAGCCGGGGGTGGAGTTCCTGGCTGATACCTGTGAGTATCTGGGGGAACAAACCTCACTGCATTGTAGTTTGAATTCACAGAAACTGGGGGTGGAGGTCCTGGCTGAGACCCATGAGTATCTGGGGGGAAAAACCTCACTCCATTGTAGTTTGAATTCACAGAAGCTGGGGGTGAAGTTCCTGGCTGAGACCTGTGAGTATCTGGGGGAAGAAACCTCACTCCATTGTAGTTTGAATTCACAGAAGCTGGGGGTGGAGTTCCTGGCTTATACCTGTGAGTATCTGGGGGGGAAAAACTCACTCCAATGTAGTTTGAATTCACAGAAGCTGTGGGTGGAGTTTCTGGCTGAGACCTGTGAGTATCTGGGGAAAAAAACCTCAATCCATTGTAGTTTGAATTCACAGAAGCTGGGGGTGGAGGTCCTGGCTTAGACCTGTGAGTATCTGGAGAAAAAAACCTCACTCCATTGTAGTTTGAATTCAGAGAAGCTGGGAGTGGAGTTCCTGGCTGAGACCTGTGAGTATCTGGGGGAAAAAACCTCACTCCATTGTAGTTTGAATTCACAGAAGCTGGGGGTGGAGTTCCTGGCTGAGACCCGTGAGTATCTGTGGGAAGAAACCTCACTCCATTGTAGTTTGAATTCAGAGAAGCTGGGGGTGGAGTTCCTGGCTGAGACCTGTGAGTATCTGGGGGAAAAAACCTCACTCCATTGTAGTTTGAATTCACAGAAGCTGGGGGTGGAGTTCCTGGCTGAGACCCGTGAGTATCTGTGGGAAGAAACCTCACTCCATTGTAGTTTGAATTCACAGAAGCTTGGGGTGGAGTTCCTGGCTGAGACCTGTGAGTATCTGGGGGGAAAAACCTCACTCCATTGTAGTTTGAATTCACAGAAGCTGGGGGTGAAGTTCCTGGCTGAGACCTGTGAGTATCTGGGGGAAGAAACCTCACTCCATTGTAGTTTGAATTCACAGAAGCTGTGGGTGGAGTTTCTGGCTGATACCTGTGAGTATCTGGGGGAAAAAACCTCACTCCATTGTAGTTTGAATTCACAGAAGCTGTGGGTGGAGTTTCTGGCTGAGACCTGTGAGTATCTGGGGGAAAAAACCTCACTCCATTGTAGTTTGAATTTACAGAAGCTGTGGGTGGAGTTTCTGGCTGAGACCTGTGAGCATCTGGGAGAAGAAAACCTCACTGCATTGTAGTTTCAATTCACAGAAGCTGGGGATGGAGTTCCTGGCTGAGACTTGTGAGTATCTGGGGGGAAAAACCTCACTGCATTGTGTTTTGAATTCACAGAAGCTGGGGGTGGAGTTCCTGGCTGAGACCCGTGAGTATCTGGGAGAAAAACCTCACTCCATTGTAATTTGAATTCACAGAAGCTGGGGGTGGAGTTCCTGGCTGAGACCCGTGAGTATCTGGGGGGGAAACCTCACTCCATTGTAGTTTGAATTCACAGAAGCTGGGGGTGGAGTTCCTGGCTGAGACCCGTGAGTATCTGTGGGAAAAAACCTCACTCCATTGTAGTTTGAATTCACACAAGCTGTGGGTGGAGTTCCTGGCTGAGATCTGAGAGTATCTGGGGAAACAAAGCTCAATCCGTTGTAATTTGAATTCACAGAAGCTGTGGGTGGAGTTTCTGGCTGAGACCTGTGAGTATTTGGGGGAAAAAACCTCACTCCATTGTAGTTTGAATTCACAGAAGCTGTGGGTGGAGTTTCTGGCTGAGACCTTTGAGTATCTGGGGGAAAAAACCTCACTCCATTGTAGTTTGAATTCACAGAAACTGGGGGTGGAGTTCCTGGCTGAAACCCGTGAGTATCTGGGGGGGGGGGAAACTCACTCCATTGTAGTTTGAATTCACAGAAGCTGGGGGTGCAGTTCCTGGCTGAGACCTGTGAGTATTTGGGGAAACAAAGCTCAATCCGTTGTAATTTGAATTCAGAGAAGCTGGGGGTGGAGTTCCTGGCTGAGACCTGTGAGTATCTGGGGGAAAAAACCTCACTCCATTGTAGTTTGAATTCACAGAAGCTGGGGGTGGAGTTCCTGGCTGAGACCCGTGAGTATCTGTGGGAAGAAACCTCACTCCATTGTAGTTTGAATTCACAGAAGCTTGGGGTGGAGTTCCTGGCTGAGACCTGTGAGTATCTGGGGGAAAAAACCTCACTCCATTGTAGTTTGAATTCACAGAAGCTGGGGGTGAAGTTCCTGGCTGAGACCTGTGAGTATCTGGGGGAAGAAACCTCACTCCATTGTAGTTTGAATTCATAGAAACTGGGGGTGGAGTTCCTGGCTGAAACCCGTGAGTATCTGGGGGGGGGAACTCACTCCATTGTAGTTTGAATTCACAGAAGCTGGGGGTGGAGTTCCTGGCTGAGACCTGTGAGTATTTGGGGAAACAAAGCTCAATCCGTTGTAATTTGAATTCAGAGAAGCTGGGGGTGGAGTTCCTGGCTGAGACCTGTGAGTATCTGGGGGAAAAAACCTCACTCCATTGTAGTTTGAATTCACAGAAGCTGGGGGTGGAGTTCCTGGCTGAGACCCGTGAGTATCTGTGGGAAGAAACCTCACTCCATTGTAGTTTGAATTCACAGAAGCTTGGGGTGGAGTTCCTGGCTGAGACCTGTGAGTATCTGGGGGAAAAAACCTCACTCCATTGTAGTTTGAATTCACAGAAGCTGGGGGTGAAGTTCCTGGCTGAGACCTGTGAGTATCTGGGGAAACAAAGCTCAATCCGTTGTAATTTGAATTCAGAGAAGCTGGGGGTGGAGTTCCTGGCTGAGACCTGTGAGTATCTGGGGGAAAAAACCTCACTCCATTGTAGTTTGAATTCACAGAAGCTTGGGGTGGAGTTCCTGGCTGAGACCTGTGAGTATCTGGGGGAAAAAACCTCACTCCATTGTAGTTTGAATTCACAGAAGCTGGGGGTGAAGTTCCTGGCTGAGACCTGTGAGTATCTGGGGGAAGAAACCTCACTCCATTGTAGTTTGAATTCACAGAAGCTGTGGGTGGAGTTTCTGGCTGATACCTGTGAGTATCTGGGGGGAAAAACCTCACTCCATTGTAGTTTGAATTCACAGAAGCTGGGGGTGGAGTTCCTGGCTGAGACCCGTGAGTATCTGGGAGAAAAACCTCACTCCATTGTAGTTTGAATTCACAGAAGCTGGGGGTGGAGTTCCTGGCTGAGACCCGTGAGTATCTGGGGGAAAAAACCTCACTCCATTGTAGTTTGAATTCACAGAAGCTGTGGGTGGAGTTTCTGGCTGAGACCTGTGAGCATCTGGGAGAAGAAAACCTCACTCCATTGTAGTTTGAATTCACAGAAGCTGTGGGTGGAGTTTCTGGCTGATACCTGTGAATATCTGGGGGAAAAAACCTCACTCCATTGTAGTTTGAATTCACAGAAGCTGGGGGTGGAGTTCCTGGCTGAGACATGTGAGTATCTGGGGGAATAAACCTCACTCCATTGTAGTTTGAATTCACAGAATCTGGGGGTGTAGTTCTTTTCTGAGACCTTTGAGTATCTGGGGGAAGAAAACCTCACTGCATTGTAGTTTGAATTCACAGAAACTGGGGGTGGAGTTCCTGGCTGACACCCGTGAGTATCTTGGGGGAAAAAACCTCACTCCATTGTAGTTTGAATTCACAGAAGCTGGGGGTGGAGTTCCTGGCTGAGACATGTGAGTATCTGGGGGAAGAAACCTCACTCCATTGTAGTTTGAATTCACAGAAGCTGGGGGTGGGGTTCCTGGCTGATACCTGTGAGTATCTGGGGGAACAAACCTCACTGCATTGTAGTTTGAATTCACAGAAGCTGGGGGTGGAGTTCCTGGCTGAGACCTGTGAGTATCTGGGGAAACAAAGCTCAATCCGTTGTAATTTGAATTCAGAGAAGCTGGGGGTGGAGTTCCTGGCTGAGACATGTGAGTATCTGGGGGGAAAAAACCTCACTCCATTGTAGTTTGAATTCACAGAAGCTGGGGGTGGAGTTCCTGGCTGAGACCTGTGAGTATCTGGGGGAAAAAACCTCACTCCATTGTAGTTTGAATTCACAGAAGCTGGGGGTGAATTTCCTGGCTGACACCTGTGAGTATCTGGGGGAAGAAACCTCACTCCATTGTAATTTGAATTCACAGAAGCTGTGGGTGGAGTTTCTGGCTGATACCTGTGAGTATCTGGGGGAAAAAACCTCACTCCATTGTAGTTTGAATTCACAGAAGCTGTGGGTGGAGTTTCTGGCTGAGACCTGTGAGTATCTGGGGGAAAAAACCTCACTCTATTGTAGTTTGAATTCACAGAACCTGTGGGTGGAGTTTCTGGCTGAGACCTGTGAGCATCTGGGAGAAGAAAACCTCACTCCATTGTAGTTTGAATTCACAGAAGCTGTGGGTGGAGTTTCTGGCTGATACCTGTGAGTATCTGTGGGAAGAAACCTCACTCCATTGTAGTTTGAATTCACAGAAGCTTTGGGTGGAGTTCCTGGCTGAGACCTGTGAGTATCTGGGGGAAAAAACCTCACTCCATTGTAGTTTGAATTCACAGAAGCTGGGGGTGAAGTTCCTGGCTGAGACCTGTGAGTATCTGGGGGAAGAAACCTCACTCCATTGTAGTTTGAATTCACAGAAGCTGTGGGTGGAGTTTCTGGCTGATACCTGTGAGTATCTGGGGGAAAAAACCTCACTCCATTGTAGTTTGAATTCACAGAAGCTGTGGGTGGAGTTTCTGGCTGAGACCTGTGAGTATCTGGGGGGAAAAACCTCACTCCATTGTAGTTTGAATTCACAGAAGCTGTGGGTGGAGTTTCTGGCTGAGACCTGTGAGCATCTGGGAGAAGAAAACCTCACTCCATTGTAGTTTGAATTCACAGAAGCTGTGGGTGGAGTTTCTGGCTGATACCTGTGAGTATCTGGGGGAAAAAACCTCACTCCATTGTAGTTTGAATTCATAGAAGCTGGGGGTGGAGTTCCTGGCTGAGACCCGTGAGTATCTGGGGGGGAAAACCTCACTCCATTGTAGTTTGAATTCACAGAAGCTGGGGGTGGAGTTCCTGGCTGAGACCCGTGAGTATCTGGGGGAATAAACCTCACTCCATTGTAGTTTGAATTCACAGAATCTGGGGGTGGAGTTCTTTTCTGAGACCTTTGAGTATCTGGGGGAACAAAACCTCACTGCATTGTAGTCTGAATTCACAGAAACTGGGGGTGGAGTTCCTGGCTGACACCCGTGAGTATCTTGGGGGAAAAACTCACTGCATTGTAGTTTCAATTCACAGAAGCTGGGGATGGAGTTCCTGGCTGAGACTTGTGAGTATCTGGGGGAAGAAACCTCACTCCATTGTAGTTTGAATTCACAGAAGCTTTGGGTGGAGTTCCTGGCTGAGACCTGTGAGTATCTGGGGGAAAAAACCTCACTCCATTGTAGTTTGAATTCACAGAAGCTGGGGGTGAAGTTCCTGGCTGAGACCTGTGAGTATCTGGGGGAAGAAACCTCACTCCATTGTAGTTTGAATTCACAGAAGCTGTGGGTGGAGTTTCTGGCTGATACCTGTGAGTATCTGGGGGAAAAAACCTCACTCCATTGTAGTTTGAATTCACAGAAGCTGTCGGTGGAGTTTCTGGCTGAGACCTGTGAGTATCTGGGGGAAAAAACCTCACTCCATTGTAGTTTGAATTCACAGAAGCTGTGGGTGGAGTTTCTGGCTGAGACCTGTGAGCATCTGGGAGAAGAAAACCTCACTCCATTGTAGTTTGAATTCACAGAAGCTGTGGGTGGAGTTTCTGGCTGATACCTGTGAGTATCTGGGGGAAAAAACCTCACTCCATTGTAGTTTGAATTCATAGAAGCTGGGGGTGGAGTTCCTGGCTGAGACCCGTGAGTATTTGGGGGGGAAAACCTCACTCCATTGTAGTTTGAATTCACAGAAGCTGGGGGTGGAGTTCCTGGCTGAGACCCGTGAGTATCTGGGGGAATAAACCTCACTCCATTGTAGTTTGAATTCACAGAATCTGGGGGTGGAGTTCTTTTCTGAGACCTTTGAGTATCTGGGGGAACAAAACCTCACTGCATTGTAGTTTGAATTCACAGAAACTGGGGGTGGAGTTCCTGGCTGACACCCATGAGTATCTTGGGGGAAAAACTCACTGCATTGTAGTTTCAATTCACAGAAGCTGGGGATGGAGTTCCTGGCTGAGACTTGTGAGTATCTGGGGGGAAAAAACTCACTGCATTGTGTTTTGAATTCACAGAAGCTGGGGGTGGAGTTCCTGGCTGAGACCCATGAGTATCTGGGAGAAAAACCTCACTCCATTGTAGTTTGAATTCACAGAAGCTGGGGGTGGAGTTCCTGGCTGAGACCCGTGAGTATCTGGGGGGGAAACCTCACTCCATTGTAGTTTGAATTCACAGAAGCTGGGGGTGGAGTTCCTGGCTGACACCCGTGAGTATCTGTGGGAAGAAACCTCACTCCATTGTAGTTTGAATTCACACAAGCTGTGGGTGGAGTTCCTGGCTGAGATCTGAGAGTATCTGGGGAAACAAAGCTCAATCCGTTGTAATTTGAATTCACAGAAGCTGGGGGTGAAGTTCCTGGCTGAGACCTGTGAGTATCTGGGGGAAGAAACCTCACTCCATTGTAGTTTGAATTCACAGAAGCTGTGGGTGGAGTTTCTGGCTGATACCTGTGAGTATCTGGGGGAAAAAACCTCACTCCATTGTAGTTTGAATTCACAGAAGCTGTCGGTGGAGTTTCTGGCTGAGACCTGTGAGTATCTGGGGGAAAAAACCTCACTCCATTGTAGTTTGAATTCACAGAAGCTGTGGGTGGAGTTTCTGGCTGAGACCTGTGAGCATCTGGGAGAAGAAAACCTCACTCCATTGTAGTTTGAATTCACAGAAGCTGTGGGTGGAGTTTCTGGCTGATACCTGTGAGTATCTGGGGGAAAAAACCTCACTCCATTGTAGTTTGAATTCATAGAAGCTGGGGGTGGAGTTCCTGGCTGAGACCCGTGAGTATTTGGGGGGGAAAACCTCACTCCATTGTAGTTTGAATTCACAGAAGCTGGGGGTGGAGTTCCTGGCTGAGACCCGTGAGTATCTGGGGGAATAAACCTCACTCCATTGTAGTTTGAATTCACAGAATCTGGGGGTGGAGTTCTTTTCTGAGACCTTTGAGTATCTGGGGGAACAAAACCTCACTGCATTGTAGTTTGAATTCACAGAAACTGGGGGTGGAGTTCCTGGCTGACACCCATGAGTATCTTGGGGGAAAAACTCACTGCATTGTAGTTTCAATTCACAGAAGCTGGGGATGGAGTTCCTGGCTGAGACTTGTGAGTATCTGGGGGGAAAAAACTCACTGCATTGTGTTTTGAATTCACAGAAGCTGGGGGTGGAGTTCCTGGCTGAGACCCATGAGTATCTGGGAGAAAAACCTCACTCCATTGTAGTTTGAATTCACAGAAGCTGGGGGTGGAGTTCCTGGCTGAGACCCGTGAGTATCTGGGGGGGAAACCTCACTCCATTGTAGTTTGAATTCACAGAAGCTGGGGGTGGAGTTCCTGGCTGACACCCGTGAGTATCTGTGGGAAGAAACCTCACTCCATTGTAGTTTGAATTCACACAAGCTGTGGGTGGAGTTCCTGGCTGAGATCTGAGAGTATCTGGGGAAACAAAGCTCAATCCGTTGTAATTTGAATTCACAGAAGCTGTGGGTGGAGTTTCTGGCTGAGACCTGTGAGTATCTGGGGGAAAAAACCTCACTCCATTGTAGTTTGAATTCACAGAAACTGGGGGTGGAGTTCCTGGCTGAAACCCGTGAGTATCTGGGGGGGGGGAAACTCACTCCATTGTAGTTTGAATTCACAGAAGCTGGGGGTGGAGTTCCTGGCTGAGACCCGTGAGTATCTGGGAGAAAAACCTCACTCCATTGTAGTTTGAATTCACAGAAGCTGGGGGTGGAGTTCCTGGCTGAGACCCGTGAGTATCTGGGGGAAGAAACCTCACTCCATTGTAGTTTGAATTCACAGAAGCTGGGGGTGGAGTTCCTGGCTTATACCTGTGAGTATCTGGGGGGAAAAAACTCACTCCAATGTAGTTTGAATTCACAGAAGCTGTGGGTGGAGTTTCTGGCTGAGACCTGTGAGTATCTGGGGAAAAAAACCTCAATCCATTGTAGTTTGAATTCACAGAAGCTGGGGGTGGAGGTCCTGGCTTAGACCTGTGAGTATCTGGAGGAAAAAACCTCACTCCATTGTAGTTTGAATTCACAGAAGCTGGGGGTGGAGTTGCTGGCTGAGACATGTGAGTATCTGGGGGAAGAAACCTCACTCCATTGTAGTTTGAATTCACAGAAGCTGTGGGTGGAGTTTCTGGCTGATACCTGTGAGTATCTGGGGGGAAAAACCTCACTCCATTGTAGTTTGAATTCACAGAAGCTGTGGGTGGAGTTTCTGGCTGAGACCTGTGAGTATCTGGGGGAAAAAACCTCACTCCATTGTAGTTTGAATTCACAGAAGCTGTGGGTGGAGTTTCTGGCTGAGACCTGTGAGTATCTGGGGGAAAAAACCTCACTCCATTGTAGTTTGAATTCACAGAAGCTGTGGGTGGAGTTTCTGGCTGAGACCTGTGAGCATCTGGGAGAAGAAAACCTCACTGCATTGTAGTTTCAATTCACAGAAGCTGGGGATGGAGTTCCTGGCTGAGACTTGTGAGTATCTGGGGGGAAAAACCTCACTGCATTGTGTTTTGAATTCACAGAAGCTGGGGGTGGAGTTCCTGGCTGAGACCCGTGAGTATCTGGGAGAAAAACCTCACTCCATTGTAGTTTGAATTCACAGAAGCTGGGGGTGGAGTTCCTGGCTGAGACCCGTGAGTATCTGGGGGGGAAACCTCACTCCATTGTAGTTTGAATTCACAGAAGCTGGGGGTGGAGTTCCTGGCTGAGACCCGTGAGTATCTGTGGGAAGAAACCTCACTCCATTGTAGTTTGAATTCACACAAGCTGTGGGTGGAGTTCCTGGCTGAGATCTGAGAGTATCTGGGGAAAAAAACCTCAATCCATTGTAGTTTGAATTCACAGAAGCTGGGGGTGGAGGTCCTGGCTTAGACCTGTGAGTATCTGGAGGAAAAAACCTCACTCCATTGTAGTTTGAATTCACAGAAACTGGGGGTGAAGTTCCTGGCTGAGACCTGTGAGTATCTGGGGAAACAAAGCTCAATCCGTTGTAATTTGAATTCAGAGAAGCTGGGGGTGGAGTTCCTGGCTGAGACATGTGAGTATCTGGGGGGAAAAAACCTCACTCCATTGTAGTTTGAATTCACAGAAGCTGGGGGTGGAGTTCCTGGCTGAGACCCGTGAGTATCTGTGGGAAGAAACCTCACTCCATTGTAGTTTGAATTCACAGAAGCTTGGGGTGGAGTTCCAGGCTGAGACCTGTGAGTATCTGGGGGAAAAAACCTCACTCCATTGTAGTTTGAATTCACAGAAGCTGGGGGTGAAGTTCCTGGCTGAGACCTGTGAGTATCTGGGGGAAGAAACCTCACTCCATTGTAGTTTGAATTCACAGAAGCTGTGGGTGGAGTTTCTGGCTGATACCTGTGAGTATCTGGGGGGAAAAACCTCACTCCATTGTAGTTTGAATTCACAGAAGCTGTGGGTGGAGTTTCTGGCTGAGACCTGTGAGTATCTGGGGGAAAAAACCTCACTCCATTGTAGTTTGAATTCACAGAAGCTGGGGGTGGAGTTCCTGGCTGAGACCCGTGAGTATCTGTGGGAAGAAACCTCACTCCATTGTAGTTTGAATTCACAGAAGCTTGGGGTGGAGTTCCAGGCTGAGACCTGTGAGTATCTGGGGGGAAAAACCTCACTCCATTGTAGTTTGAATTCACAGAAGCTGGGGGTGGAGTTCCTGGCTGAGACCCGTGAGTATCTGGGGGAAGAAACCTCACTCCATTGTAGTTTGAATTCACAGAAGCTGGGGGTGGAGTTCCTGGCTTATACCTGTGAGTATCTGGGGGGAAAAAAACTCACTCCAATGTAGTTTGAATTCACAGAAGCTGTGGGTGGAGTTTCTGGCTGAGACCTGTGAGTATCTGGGGAAAAAAACCTCAATCCATTGTAGTTTGAATTCACAGAAGCTGGGGGTGGAGGTCCTGGCTTAGACCTGTGAGTATCTGGAGGAAAAAACCTCACTCCATTGTAGTTTGAATTCACAGAAGCTGGGGGTGGAGTTGCTGGCTGAGACATGTGAGTATCTGGGGGAAGAAACCTCACTCCATTGTAGTTTGAATTCACAGAAGCTGTGGGTGGAGTTTCTGGCTGATACCTGTGAGTATCTGGGGGGAAAAACCTCACTCCATTGTAGTTTGAATTCACAGAAGCTGTGGGTGGAGTTTCTGGCTGAGACCTGTGAGTATCTGGGGGAAAAAACCTCACTCCATTGTAGTTTGAATTCACAGAAGCTGTGGGTGGAGTTTCTGGCTGAGACCTGTGAGTATCTGGGGGAAAAAACCTCACTCCATTGTAGTTTGAATTCACAGAAGCTGTGGGTGGAGTTTCTGGCTGAGACCTGTGAGCATCTGGGAGAAGAAAACCTCACTGCATTGTAGTTTCAATTCACAGAAGCTGGGGATGGAGTTCCTGGCTGAGACTTGTGAGTATCTGGGGGGAAAAACCTCACTGCATTGTGTTTTGAATTCACAGAAGCTGGGGGTGGAGTTCCTGGCTGAGACCCGTGAGTATCTGGGAGAAAAACCTCACTCCATTGTAGTTTGAATTCACAGAAGCTGGGGGTGGAGGTCCTGGCTTAGACCTGTGAGTATCTGGAGGAAAAAACCTCACTCCATTGTAGTTTGAATTCACAGAAACTGGGGGTGAAGTTCCTGGCTGAGACCTGTGAGTATCTGGGGAAACAAAGCTCAATCCGTTGTAATTTGAATTCAGAGAAGCTGGGGGTGGAGTTCCTGGCTGAGACATGTGAGTATCTGGGGGGAAAAAACCTCACTCCATTGTAGTTTGAATTCACAGAAGCTGTGGGTGGAGTTTCTGGCTGAGACCTGTGAGTATCTGGGGAAAAAAACCTCAATCCATTGTAGTTTGAATTCACAGAAGCTGGGGGTGGAGGTCCTGGCTTAGACCTGTGAGTATCTGGAGGAAAAAACCTCACTCCATTGTAGTTTGAATTCACAGAAACTGGGGGTGGAGTTCCTGGCTGAAACCCGTGAGTATCTGGGGGGGGGGAAACTCACTCCATTGTAGTTTGAATTCACAGAAGCTGGGGGTGGAGTTCCTGGCTGAGACCTGTGAGTATCTGGGGAAACAAAGCTCAATCCGTTGTAATTTGAATTCAGAGAAGCTGGGGGTGGAGTTCCTGGCTGAGACCTGTGAGTATCTGGGGGAAAAAACCTCACTCCATTGTAGTTTGAATTCACAGAAGCTGGGGGTGGAGTTCCTGGCTGAGACCCGTCAGTATCTGTGGGAAGAAACCTCACTCCATTGTAGTTTGAATTCACAGAAGCTTGGGGTGGAGTTCCTGGCTGAGACCTGTGAGTATCTGGGGGAAAAAACCTCACTCCATTGTAGTTTGAATTCACAGAAGCTGGGGGTGAAGTTCCTGGCTGAGACCTGTGAATATCTGGGGGAAGAAACCTCACTCCATTGTAGTTTGAATTCACAGAAGCTGGGGGTGGAGTTCCTGGCTTATACCTGTGAGTATCTGGGGGGAAAAACTCACTCCAATGTAGTTTGAATTCACAGAAGCTGTGGGTGGAGTTTCTGGCTGAGACCTGTGAGTATCTGGGGAAAAAAACCTCAATCCATTGTAGTTTGCATTCACAGAAGCTGGGGGTGGAGGTCCTGGCTTAGACCTGTGAGTATCTGGAGGAAAAAACCTCACTCCATTGTAGTTTGAATTCACAGAAGCTGGGGGTGGAGTTGCTGGCTGAGACATGTGAGTATCTGGGGGAAGAAACCTCACTCCATTGTAGTTTGAATTCACAGAAGCTGGGGGTGGGGTTCCTGGCTGATACCTGTGAGTATCTGGGGGAACAAACCTCACTCCATTGTAGTTTGAATTCACAGAAGCTGGGGGTTGAGTTCCTGGCTGAGACCTGTGAGTATCTGGGGAAACAAAGCTCAATCCGTTGTAATTTGAATTCAGAGAAGCTGGGGGTGGAGTTCCTGGCTGAGACCTGTGAGTATCTGGGGAAACAAAGCTCAATCCGTTGTAATTTGAATTCAGAGAAGCTGGGGGTGGAGTTCCTGGCTGAGACATGTGAGTATCTGGGGGGGAAAAACCTCACTCCATTGTAGTTTGAATTCACAGAAGCTGGGGGTGGAGTTCCTGGCTGAGACCTGTGAGTATCTGGGGGAAAAAACCTCACTCCATTGTAGTTTGAATTCACAGAAGCTGGGGGTGAATTTCCTGGCTGACACCTGTGAGTATCTGGGGGAAGAAACCTCACTCCATTGTAATTTGAATTCACAGAAGCTGTGGGTGGAGTTTCTGGCTGATACCTGTGAGTATCTGGGGGAAAAAACCTCACTCCATTGTAGTTTGAATTCACAGAAGCTGGGGGTGGAGTTCCTGGCTGAGACCTGTGAGTATCTGGGGGAAGAAACCTCACTCCATTGTAGTTTGAATTCACAGAAGCTGTGGGTGGAGTTTCTGGCTGATACCTGTGAGTATCTGGGGGGAAAAACCTCACTCCATTGTAGTTTGAATTCACAGAAGCTGTGGGTGGAGTTTCTGGCTGAGACCTGTGAGTATCTGGGGGAAAAAACCTCACTCCATTGTAGTTTGAATTCACAGAAGCTGTGGGTGGAGTTTCTGGCTGAGACCTGTGAGTATCTGGGGGAAAAAACCTCACTCCATTGTAGTTTGAATTCACAGAAGCTGTGGGTGGAGTTTCTGGCTGAGACCTGTGAGCATCTGGGAGAAGAAAACCTCACTGCATTGTAGTTTCAATTCACAGAAGCTGGGGATGGAGTTCCTGGCTGAGACTTGTGAGTATCTGGGGGGAAAAACCTCACTGCATTGTATTTTGAATTCACAGAAGCTGGGGGTGGAGTTCCTGGCTGAGACCCGTGAGTATCTGGGAGAAAAACCTCACTCCATTGTAGTTTGAATTCACAGAAGCTGGGGGTGGAGTTCCTGGCTGAGACCCGTGAGTGTCTGGGGGGGAAACCTCACTCCATTGTAGTTTGAATTCACAGAAGCTGGGGGTGGAGTTCCTGGCTGAGACCCGTGAGTATCTGTGGGAAGAAACCTCACTCCATTGTAGTTTGAATTCACACAAGCTGTGGGTGGAGTTCCTGGCTGAGATCTGAGAGTATCTGGGGAAACAAAGCTCAATCCATTGTAATTTGAATTCACAGAAGCTGTGGGTGGAGTTTCTGGCTGAGACCTGTGAGTATCTGGGGAAAAAAACCTCAATCCATTGTAGTTTGAATTCACAGAAGCTGGGGGTGGAGGTCCTGGCTTAGACCTGTGAGTATCTGGAGGAAAAAACCTCACTCCATTGTAGTTTGAATTCACAGAAACTGGGGGTGGAGTTCCTGGCTGAAACCCGTGAGTATCTGGGGGGGGGGAAACTCACTCCATTGTAGTTTGAATTCACAGAAGCTGGGGGTGGAGTTCCTGGCTGAGACCTGTGAGTATCTGGGGAAACAAAGCTCAATCCGTTGTAATTTGAATTCAGAGAAGCTGGGGGTGGAGTTCCTGGCTGAGACCTGTGAGTATCTGGGGGAAAAAACCTCACTCCATTGTAGTTTGAATTCACAGAAGCTGGGGGTGGAGTTCCTGGCTGAGACCCGTCAGTATCTGTGGGAAGAAACCTCACTCCATTGTAGTTTGAATTCACAGAAGCTTGGGGTGGAGTTCCTGGCTGAGACCTGTGAGTATCTGGGGGAAAAAACCTCACTCCATTGTAGTTTGAATTCACAGAAGCTGGGGGTGAAGTTCCTGGCTGAGACCTGTGAATATCTGGGGGAAGAAACCTCACTCCATTGTAGTTTGAATTCACAGAAGCTGGGGGTGGAGTTCCTGGCTTATACCTGTGAGTATCTGGGGGGAAAAACTCACTCCAATGTAGTTTGAATTCACAGAAGCTGTGGGTGGAGTTTCTGGCTGAGACCTGTGAGTATCTGGGGAAAAAAACCTCAATCCATTGTAGTTTGCATTCACAGAAGCTGGGGGTGGAGGTCCTGGCTTAGACCTGTGAGTATCTGGAGGAAAAAACCTCACTCCATTGTAGTTTGAATTCACAGAAGCTGGGGGTGGAGTTGCTGGCTGAGACATGTGAGTATCTGGGGGAAGAAACCTCACTCCATTGTAGTTTGAATTCACAGAAGCTGGGGGTGGGGTTCCTGGCTGATACCTGTGAGTATCTGGGGGAACAAACCTCACTCCATTGTAGTTTGAATTCACAGAAGCTGGGGGTTGAGTTCCTGGCTGAGACCTGTGAGTATCTGGGGAAACAAAGCTCAATCCGTTGTAATTTGAATTCAGAGAAGCTGGGGGTGGAGTTCCTGGCTGAGACCTGTGAGTATCTGGGGAAACAAAGCTCAATCCGTTGTAATTTGAATTCAGAGAAGCTGGGGGTGGAGTTCCTGGCTGAGACATGTGAGTATCTGGGGGGGAAAAACCTCACTCCATTGTAGTTTGAATTCACAGAAGCTGGGGGTGGAGTTCCTGGCTGAGACCTGTGAGTATCTGGGGGAAAAAACCTCACTCCATTGTAGTTTGAATTCACAGAAGCTGGGGGTGAATTTCCTGGCTGACACCTGTGAGTATCTGGGGGAAGAAACCTCACTCCATTGTAATTTGAATTCACAGAAGCTGTGGGTGGAGTTTCTGGCTGATACCTGTGAGTATCTGGGGGAAAAAACCTCACTCCATTGTAGTTTGAATTCACAGAAGCTGGGGGTGGAGTTCCTGGCTGAGACCCGTGAGTATCTGTGGGAAGAAACCTCACTCCATTGTAGTTTGAATTCACAGAAGCTTGGGGTGGAGTTCCTGGCTGAGACCTGTGAGTATCTGGGGGAAAAAACCTCACTCCATTGTAGTTTGAATTCACAGAAGCTGGGGGTGAAGTTCCTGGCTGAGACCTGTGAGTATCTGGGGGAAGAAACCTCACTCCATTGTAGTTTGAATTCACAGAAGCTGTGGGTGGAGTTTCTGGCTGATACCTGTGAGTATCTGGGGAAACAAAGCTCAATCCGTTGTAATTTGAATTCAGAGAAGCTGGGGGTGGAGTTCCTGGCTGAGACATGTGAGTATCTGGGGGGAAAAAACCTCACTCCATTGTAGTTTGAATTCACAGAAGCTGGGGGTGGAGTTCCTGGCTGAGACCCGTGAGTATCTGTGGGAAGAAACCTCACTCCATTGTAGTTTGAATTCACAGAAGCTGGGGGTGGAGTTCCAGGCTGAGACCTGTGAGTATCTGGGGGAAAAAACCTCACTCCATTGTAGTTTGAATTCACAGAAGCTGGGGGTGAAGTTCCTGGCTGAGACCTGTGAGTATCTGGGGGAAGAAACCTCACTCCATTGTAGTTTGAATTCACAGAAGCTGTGGGTGGAGTTTCTGGCTGATACCTGTGAGTATCTGGGGGGAAAAACCTCACTGCATTGTGTTTTGAATTCACAGAAGCTGGGGGTGGAGTTCCTGGCTGAGACCCGTGAGTATCTGGGAGAAAAACCTCACTCCATTGTAGTTTGAATTCACAGAAGCTGGGGGTGGAGTTCCTGGCTGAGACCCGTGAGTATCTGGGGGGGAAACCTCACTCCATTGTAGTTTGAATTCACAGAAGCTGGGGGTGGAGTTCCTGGCTGAGACCCGTGAGTATCTGTGGGAAGAAACCTCACTCCATTGTAGTTTGAATTCACACAAGCTGTGGGTGGAGTTCCTGGCTGAGATCTGAGAGTATCTGGGGAAACAAAGCTCAATCCATTGTAATTTGAATTCACAGAAGCTGTGGGTGGAGTTTCTGGCTGAGACCTGTGAGTATCTGGGGAAAAAAACCTCAATCCATTGTAGTTTGAATTCACAGAAGCTGGGGGTGGAGGTCCTGGCTTAGACCTGTGAGTATCTGGAGGAAAAAACCTCACTCCATTGTAGTTTGAATTCACAGAAACTGGGGGTGGAGTTCCTGGCTGAAACCCGTGAGTATCTGGGGGGGGGAAACTCACTCCATTGTAGTTTGAATTCACAGAAGCTGGGGGTGGAGTTCCTGGCTGAGACCTGTGAGTATCTGGGGAAACAAAGCTCAATCCGTTGTAATTTGAATTCAGAGAAGCTGGGGGTGGAGTTCCTGGCTGAGACCTGTGAGTATCTGGGGGAAAAAACCTCACTCCATTGTAGTTTGAATTCACAGAAGCTGGGGGTGGAGTTCCTGGCTGAGACCCGTCAGTATCTGTGGGAAGAAACCTCACTCCATTGTAATTTGAATTCACAGAAGCTTGGGGTGGAGTTCCTGGCTGAGACCTGTGAGTATCTGGGGGAAAAAACCTCACTCCATTGTAGTTTGAATTCACAGAAGCTGGGGGTGAAGTTCCTGGCTGAGACCTGTGAGTATCTGGGGGAAGAAACCTCACTCCATTGTAGTTTGAATTCACAGAAGCTGGGGGTGGAGTTCCTGGCTTATACCTGTGAGTATCTGGGGGGAAAAACTCACTCCAATGTAGTTTGAATTCACAGAAGCTGTGGGTGGAGTTTCTGGCTGAGACCTGTGAGTATCTGGGGAAAAAAACCTCAATCCATTGTAGTTTGAATTCACAGAAGCTGGGGGTGGAGGTCCTGGCTTAGACCTGTGAGTATCTGGAGGAAAAAACCTCACTCCATTGTAGTTTGAATTCACAGAAGCTGGGGGTGGAGTTGCTGGCTGAGACATGTGAGTATCTGGGGGAAGAAACCTCACTCCATTGTAGTTTGAATTCACAGAAGCTGGGGGTGGGGTTCCTGGCTGATACCTGTGAGTATCTGGGGGAACAAACCTCACTCCATTGTAGTTTGAATTCACAGAAGCTGGGGGTTGAGTTCCTGGCTGAGACCTGTGAGTATCTGGGGAAACAAAGCTCAATCCGTTGTAATTTGAATTCAGAGAAGCTGGGGGTGGAGTTCCTGGCTGAGACATGTGAGTATCTGGGGGGAAAAAACCTCACTCCATTGTAGTTTGAATTCACAGAAGCTGGGGGTGGAGTTCCTGGCTGAGACCCGTGAGTATCTGTGGGAAGAAACCTCACTCCATTGTAGTTTGAATTCACAGAAGCTTGGGGTGGAGTTCCTGGCTGAGACCTGTGAGTATCTGGGGGAAAAAACCTCACTCCATTGTAGTTTGAATTCACAGAAGCTGGGGGTGAAGTTCCTGGCTCAGACCTGTGAGTATCTGGGGGAAGAAACCTCACTCCATTGTAGTTTGAATTCACAGAAGCTGTGGGTGGAGTTTCTGGCTGATACCTGTGAGTATCTGGGGGAAAAAACCTCACTCCATTGTAGTTTGAATTCACAGAAGCTGTGGGTGGAGTTTCTGGCTGAGACCTGTGAGTATCTGGGGGAAAAAACCTCACTCCATTGTAGTTTGAATTCACAGAAGCTGGGGGTGAAGTTCCTGGCTCAGACCTGTGAGTATCTGGGGAAACAAAGCTCAATCCGTTGTAATTTGAATTCAGAGAAGCTGGGGGTGGAGTTCCTGGCTGAGACATGTGAGTATCTGGGGGGAAAAAACCTCACTCCATTGTAGTTTGAATTCACAGAAGCTGGGGGTGGAGTTCCTGGCTGAGACCCGTGAGTATCTGTGGGAAGAAACCTCACTCCATTGTAGTTTGAATTCACAGAAGCTTGGGGTGGAGTTCCAGGCTGAGACCTGTGAGTATCTGGGGGAAAAAACCTCACTCCATTGTAGTTTGAATTCACAGAAGCTGGGGGTGAAGTTCCTGGCTGAGACCTGTGAGTATCTGGGGGAAGAAACCTCACTCCATTGTAGTTTGAATTCACAGAAGCTGTGGGTGGAGTTTCTGGCTGATACCTGTGAGTATCTGGGGGGAAAAACCTCACTCCATTGTAGTTTGAATTCACAGAAGCTGTGGGTGGAGTTTCTGGCTGAGACCTGTGAGTTTCTGGGGGAAAAAACCTCACTCCATTGTAGTTTGAATTCACAGAAGCTGTGGGTGGAGTTTCTGGCTGAGACCTGTGAGTATCTGGGGGAAAAAACCTCACTCCATTGTAGTTTGAATTCACAGAAGCTGTGGGTGGAGTTTCTGGCTGAGACCTGTGAGCATCTGGGAGAACAAAACCTCACTGCATTGTAGTTTCAATTCACAGAAGCTGGGGATGGAGTTCCTGGCTGAGACTTGTGAGTATCTGGGGGGAAAAACCTCACTGCATTGTGTTTTGAATTCACAGAAGCTGGGGGTGGAGTTCCTGGCTGAGACCCGTGAGTATCTGGGAGAAAAACCTCACTCCATTGTAGTTTGAATTCACAGAAGCTGGGGGTGGAGTTCCTGGCTGAGACCCGTGAGTATCTGGGGGGGAAACCTCACTCCATTGTAGTTTGAATTCACAGAAGCTGGGGGTGGAGTTCCTGGCTGAGACCCGTGAGTATCTGTGGGAAGAAACCTCACTCCATTGTAGTTTGAATTCAAACAAGCTGTGGGTGGAGTTCCTGGCTGAGATCTGAGAGTATCTGGGGAAACAAAGCTCAATCCGTTGTAATTTGAATTCACAGAAGCTGTGGGTGGAGTTTCTGGCTGAGACCTGTGAGTATCTGGGGAAAAAAACCTCAATCCATTGTAGTTTGAATTCACAGAAGCTGGGGGTGGAGGTCCTGGCTTAGACCTGTGAGTATCTGGAGGAAAAAACCTCACTCCATTGTAGTTTGAATTCACAGAAACTGGGGGTGGAGTTCCTGGCTGAAACCCGTGAGTATCTGGGGGGGGGAAACTCACTCCATTGTAGTTTGAATTCACAGAAGCTGGGGGTGGAGTTCCTGGCTGAGACCTGTGAGTATCTGGGGAAACAAAGCTCAATCCGTTGTAATTTGAATTCAGAGAAGCTGGGGGTGGAGTTCCTGGCTGAGACCTGTGAGTATCTGGGGGAAAAAACCTCACTCCATTGTAGTTTGAATTCACAGAAGCTGGGGGTGGAGTTCCTGGCTGAGACCCGTGAGTATCTGTGGGAAGAAACCTCACTCCATTGTAGTTTGAATTCACAGAAGCTTGGGGTGGAGTTCCTGGCTGAGACCTGTGAGTATCTGGGGGAAAAAACCTCACTCCATTGTAGTTTGAATTCACAGAAGCTGGGGGTGAAGTTCCTGGCTGAGACCTGTGAGTATCTGGGGGAAGAAACCTCACTCCATTGTAGTTTGAATTCACAGAAGCTGGGGGTGGAGTTCCTGGCTTATACCTGTGAGTATCTGGGGGGAAAAACTCACTCCAATGTAGTTTGAATTCACAGAAGCTGTGGGTGGAGTTTCTGGCTGAGACCTGTGAGTATCTGGGGAAAAAAACCTCAATCCATTGTAGTTTGAATTCACAGAAGCTGGGGGTGGAGGTCCTGGCTTAGACCTGTGAGTATTTGGAGGAAAAAACCTCACTCCATTGTAGTTTGAATTCACAGAAGCTGGGGGTGGAGTTGCTGGCTGAGACATGTGAGTATCTGGGGGAAGAAACCTCACTCCATTGTAGTTTGAATTCACAGAAGCTGGGGGTGGGGTTCCTGGCTGATACCTGTGAGTATCTGGGGGAACAAACCTCACTCCATTGTAGTTTGAATTCACAGAAGCTGGGGGTTGAGTTCCTGGCTGAGACCTGTGAGTATCTGGGGAAACAAAGCTCAATCCGTTGTAATTTGAATTCAGAGAAGCTGGGGGTGGAGTTCCTGGCTGAGACATGTGAGTATCTGGGGGAAAAAAACCTCACTACATTGTAGTTTGAATTCACAGAAGCTGGGGGTGGAGTTCCTGGCTGAGACCCGTGAGTATCTGTGGGAAGAAACCTCACTCCATTGTAGTTTGAATTCACAGAAGCTGGGGGTGAAGTTCCTGGCTGAGACCTGTGAGTATCTGGGGGAAGAAACCTCACTCCATTGTAGTTTGAATTCACAGAAGCTGTGGGTGGAGTTTCTGGCTGATACCTGTGAGTATCTGGGGGAAAAAACCTCACTCCATTGTAGTTTGAATTCACAGAAGCTGTGGGTGGAGTTTCTGGCTGAGACCTGTGAGTATCTGGGGGAAAAAACCTCACTCCATTGTAGTTTGAATTCACAGAAGCTGTGGGTGGAGTTTCTGGCTGAGACCTGTGAGCATCTGGGAGAAGAAAACCTCACTGCATTGTAGTTTCAATTCACAGAAGCTGGGGATGGAGTTCCTGGCTGAGACTTGTGAGTATCTGGGGGGAAAAACCTCACTGCATTGTGTTTTGAATTCACAGAAGCTGGGGGTGGAGTTCCTGGCTGAGACCCGTGAGTATCTGGGAGAAAAACCTCACTCCATTGTAGTTTGAATTCACAGAAGCTGGGGGTGGAGTTCCTGGCTGAGACCCGTGAGTATCTGGGGGGGAAACCTCACTCCATTGTAGTTTGAATTCACAGAAGCTGGGGGTGGAGTTCCTGGCTGAGACCCGTGAGTATCTGTGGGAAGAAACCTCACTCCATTGTAGTTTGAATTCACACAAGCTGTGGGTGGAGTTCCTGGCTGAGATCTGAGAGTATCTGGGGAAACAAAGCTCAATCCGTTGTAATTTGAATTCACAGAAGCTGTGGGTGGAGTTTCTGGCTGAGATCTGTGAGTATCTGGGGAAAAAAACCTCACTCCATTGTAGTTTGAATTCACAGAAGCTGGGGGTGGAGTTGCTGGCTGAGACATGTGAGTATCTGGGGGAAGAAACCTCACTGCATTGTAGTTTGAATTCACAGAAGCTGGGGGTGGGGTTCCTGGCTGATACCTGTGAGTATCTGGGGGAACAAACCTCACTCCATTGTAGTTTGAATTCACAGAAGCTGGGGGTGGAGTTCCTGGCTGAGACCTGTGAGTATCTGGGGAAACAAAGCTCAATCCGTTGTAATTTGAATTCAGAGAAGCTGGGGGTGGAGTTCCTGGCTGAGACTTGTGAGTATCTGTGGGAAAAAACCTCACTCCATTGTAGTTTGAATTCACAGAAGCTGGGGATGGAGTTCCTGGCTGAGACCCGTGAGTATCTGTGGGAAGAAACCTCACTCCATTGTAGTTTGAATTCACAGAAGCTTGGGGTGGAGTTCCTGGCTGAGACCTGTGAGTATCTGGGGGAAAAAACCTCACTCCATTGTAGTTTGAATTCACAGAAGCTGGGGGTGAAGTTCCTGGCTGAGACCTGTGAGTATCTGGGGGAAGAAACCTCACTCCATTGTAGTTTGAATTCACAGAAGCTGGGGGTGGAGTTCCTGGCTTATACCTGTGAGTATCTGGGGGGAAAAACTCACTCCAATGTAGTTTGAATTCACAGAAGCTGTGGGTGGAGTTTCTGGCTGAGACCTGTGAGTATCTGGGGAAAAAAACCTCAATCCATTGTAGTTTGAATTCACAGAAGCTGGGGGTGGAGGTCCTGGCTTAGACCTGTGAGTATCTTGAGGAAAAAACCTCACTCCATTGTAGTTTGAATTCACAGAAGCTGGGGGTGGAGTTGCTGGCTGAGACATGTGAGTATCTGGGGGAAGAAACCTCACTCCATTGTAGTTTGAATTCACAGAAGCTGGGGGTGGGGTTCCTGGCTGATACCTGTGAGTATCTGGGGGAACAAACCTCACTCCATTGTAGTTTGAATTCACAGAAGCTGGGGGTTGAGTTCCTGGCTGAGACCTGTGAGTATCTGGGGAAACAAAGCTCAATCCGTTGTAATTTGAATTCAGAGAAGCTGGGGGTGGAGTTCCTGGCTGAGACATGTGAGTATCTGGGGGGAAAAAACCTCACTCCATTGTAGTTTGAATTCACAGAAGCTGGGGGTGGAGTTCCTGGCTGAGACCCGTGAGTATCTGTGGGAAGAAACCTCACTCCATTGTAGTTTGAATTCACAGAAGCTTGGGGTGGAGTTCCTGGCTGAGACCTGTGAGTATCTGGGGGAAAAAACCTCACTCCATTGTAGTTTGAATTCACAGAAGCTGGGGGTGAAGTTCCTGGCTCAGACCTGTGAGTATCTGGGGGAAGAAACCTCACTCCATTGTAGTTTGAATTCACAGAAGCTGTGGGTGGAGTTTCTGGCTGATACCTGTGAGTATCTGGGGGAAAAAACCTCACTCCATTGTAGTTTGAATTCACAGAAGCTGTGGGTGGAGTTTCTGGCTGAGACCTGTGAGTATCTGGGGGAAAAAACCTCACTCCATTGTAATTTGAATTCACAGAAGCTGTGGGTGGAGTTTCTGGCTGAGACCTGTGAGCATCTGGGAGAAGAAAACCTCACTGCATTGTAGTTTCAATTCACAGAAGCTGGGGATGGAGTTCCTGGCTGAGACTTGTGAGTATCTGGGGGGAAAAACCTCACTGCATTGTGTTTTGAATTCACAGAAGCTGGGGGTGGAGTTCCTGGCTGAGACCCGTGAGTATCTGGGAGAAAAACCTCACTCCATTGTAGTTTGAATTCACAGAAGCTGGGGGTGGAGTTCCTGGCTGAGACCCGTGAGTATCTGGGGGGGAAACCTCACTCCATTGTAGTTTGAATTCACAGAAGCTGGGGGTGGAGTTCCTGGCTGAGACCCGTGAGTATCTGGGGGAACAAACCTCACTCCATTGTAGTTTGAATTCACAGAAGCTAGGGGTGGAGTTCTTTGCTGAGACCTGTGAGTATCTGGGGGAACAAAACCTCACTGCATTATAGTTTGAATTCACAGAAACTGGGGGTGGAGTTCCTGGCTGAGACCCGTGAGTATCTGGGGGGAAAAACCTCACTCCATTATAGTTTGAATTCACAGAAGCTGGGGGTGGAGGTCCTGGCTGAGACCTGTGAGTATCTGGGGGAATAAACCTCACTCCATTGTAGTTTGAATTCACAGAAGCTGGGGGTGGAGTTCTTTTCTGAGACCTTTGAGTATCTGGGGGAACAAAACCTCACTGCATTGTAGTTTGAATTCACAGAAACTTGGGGTGGAGTTCCTGGCTGACACCCGTGAGTATCTTGGGGGAAAAACTCACTCCATTGTAGTTTGAATTCACAGAAGCTGGGGGTTGAGTTCCTGGCTGATACCTGTGAGTATCTGGGGGAAAAAAACTCACTCCAATGTAGTTTGAATTCACAGAAGCTGGGGGTGGACTTCCTGGCTGAGACCTGTGAGTATCTGGGGGAAAAAACCTCACTCCATTGTAGTTTGAATTCACAGAAACTGGGGGTGGAGTTCCTGGCTGAAACCCGTGAGTATCTGGGGGGAAAAACTCACTCCATTGTAGTTTGAATTCACAGAAGCTGGGGGTGGAGTTCCTGGCTGAGACCTGTGAGTATCTGAGGAAACAAAGCTCAATCCGTTGTAATTTGAATTCAGAGAAGCTGGTGGTTTAGTTCCTGGCTGAGACTTGTGAGTATCTGTGGGAAAAAACCTCACTCCATTGTAGTTTGAATTCACAGAAGCTGGGGGTGGAGTTCCTGGCTGAGACCCGTGAGTATCTGTGGGAAGAAACCTCACTCCATTGTAGTTTGAATTCACAGAAGCTTGGGGTGGAGTTCCTGGCTGAGACCTGTGAGTATCTGGGGGAAAAAACCTCACTCCATTGTAGTTTGAATTCACAGAAGCTGGGGGTGAAGTTCCTGGCTGAGACCTGTGAGTATCTGGGGGAAGAAACCTCACTCCATTGTAGTTTGAATTCACAGAAGCTGGGGGTGGAGTTCCTGGCTTATACCTGTGAGTATCTGGGGGGAAAAACTCACTCCAATGTAGTTTGAATTCACAGAAGCTGTGGGTGGAGTTTCTGGCTGAGACCTGTGAGTATCTGGGGAAAAAAACCTCAATCCATTGTAGTTTGAATTCACAGAAGCTGGGGGTGGAGGTCCTGGCTTAGACCTGTGAGAATCTGGAGGAAAAAACCTCACTCCATTGTAGTTTGAATTCACAGAAGCTGGGGGTGGAGTTGCTGGCTGAGACATGTGAGTATCTGGGGGAAGAAACCTCACTCCATTGTAGTTTGAATTCACAGAAGCTGGGGGTGGGGTTCCTGGCTGATACCTGTGAGTATCTGGGGGAACAAACCTCACTCCATTGTAGTTTGAATTCACAGAAGCTGGGGGTTGAGTTCCTGGCTGAGACCTGTGAGTATCTGGGGAAACAAAGCTCAATCCGTTGTAATTTGAATTCAGAGAAGCTGGGGGTGGAGTTCCTGGCTGAGACATGTGAGTATCTGGGGGGAAAAAACCTCACTCCATTGTAGTTTGAATTCACAGAAGCTGGGGGTGGAGTTCCTGGCTGAGACCCGTGAGTATCTGTGGGAAGAAACCTCACTCCATTGTAGTTTGAATTCACAGAAGCTTGGGGTGGAGTTCCTGGCTGAGACCTGTGAGTATCTGGGGGAAAAAACCTCACTCCATTGTAGTTTGAATTCACAGAAGCTGGGGGTGAAGTTCCTGGCTCAGACCTGTGAGTATCTGGGGGAAGAAACCTCACTCCATTGTAGTTTGAATTCACAGAAGCTGTGGGTGGAGTTTCTGGCTGATACCTGTGAGTATCTGGGGAAAAAAACCTCACTCCATTGTAGTTTGAATTCACAGAAGCTGTGGGTGGAGTTTCTGGCTGAGACCTGTGAGTATCTGGGGGAAAAAACCTCACTCCATTGTAGTTTGAATTCATAGAAGCTGTGGGTGGAGTTTCTGGCTGAGACCTGTGAGCATCTGGGAGAAGAAAACCTCACTGCATTGTAGTTTCAATTCACAGAAGCTGGGGATGGAGTTCCTGGCTGAGACTTGTGAGTATCTGGGGGGAAAAACCTCACTGCATTGTGTTTTGAATTCACAGAAGCTGGGGGTGGAGTTCCTGGCTGAGACCCGTGAGTATCTGGGAGAAAAACCTCACTCCATTGTAGTTTGAATTCACAGAAGCTGGGGGTGGAGTTCCTGGCTGAGACCCGTGAGTATCTGGGGGGGAAACCTCACTCCATTGTAGTTTGAATTCACAGAAGCTGGGGGTGGAGTTCCTGGCTGAGACCCGTGAGTATCTGGGGGAACAAACCTCACTCCATTGTAGTTTGAATTCACAGAAGCTAGGGGTGGAGTTCTTTGCTGAGACCTGTGAGTATCTGGGGGAACAAAACCTCACTGCATTATAGTTTGAATTCACAGAAACTGGGGGTGGAGTTCCTGGCTGAGACCCGTGAGTATCTGGGGGGAAAAACCTCACTCCATTATAGTTTGAATTCACAGAAGCTGGGGGTGGAGGTCCTGGCTGAGACCTGTGAGTATCTGGGGGAATAAACCTCACTCCATTGTAGTTTGAATTCACAGAAGCTGGGGGTGGAGTTCTTTTCTGAGACCTTTGAGTATCTGGGGGAACAAAACCTCACTGCATTGTAGTTTGAATTCACAGAAACTTGGGGTGGAATTCCTGGCTGACACCCGTGAGTATCTTGGGGGAAAAACTCACTCCATTGTAGTTTGAATTCACAGAAGCTGGGGGTGGAGTTCCTGGCTGATACCTGTGAGTATCTGGGGGAAAAAAACTCACTCCAATGTAGTTTGAATTCACAGAAGCTGGGGGTGGACTTCCTGGCTGAGACCTGTGAGTATCTGGGGGAAAAAACCTCACTCCATTGTAGTTTGAATTCACAGAAACTGGGGGTGGAGTTCCTGGCTGAAACCCGTGAGTATCTGGGGGGAAAAACTCACTCCATTGTAGTTTGAATTCACAGAAGCTGGGGGTGGAGTTCGTGGCTGAGACCTGTGAGTATCTGAGGAAACAAAGCTCAATCCGTTGTAATTTGAATTCAGAGAAGCTGGTGGTTTAGTTCCTGGCTGAGACCTGTGAGTATCTGGGGGAAAAAAGCCTCACTCCAATGTAGTTTGAACTCACAGACGCTGGGGGTGGACTTCATGGCTCAGACCTGTGAGTATCTGGGGGAAGAAACCTCACTCCATTGTAGTTTGAATTCACAGAAGCTGTGGGTGGGGTTTCTGGCTGAGACCTGTGAGTATCTGGGGGGAAAAACCTCACTCCATTGTAGTTTGAATTCACAGAAGCTGTGGGTGGAGTTTCTGGCTGAGACCTGTGAGTATCTGGGGGGAAAAACCTCACTCCATTGTAGTTTGAATTCACAGAAACTGGGGGTGGAGTTCCTGGCTGAAACCCGTGAGTATCTGGGGGGAAAAAACTCACTCCATTGTAGTTTGAATTCACAGAAGCTGGGGGTGGAGTTCCTGGCTGAGACCTGTGAGTATCTGGGGGGGAAAACCTCACTCCATTGTAGTATGAATTTACAGAAGCTGGGGGTGGAGTTCGTGACTGAGACTTGTGAGTATCTGGTGGAAAAAACCTCACTCCATTGTAGTTTCAATTCACAGAAGCTGGGGATGGAGTTCCTGGCTGAGACTTGTGAGTATCTGGGGGGGGGAAATCTCACTGCATTGTGTTTTGAATTCACAGAAGCTGGGGGTGGAGTTCCTGGCTGAGACCCGTGAGTATCTGGGAGAAAAACCTCACTCCATTGTAGTTTGAATTCACAGAAGCTGGGGGTGGAGTTCCTGGCTGAGACCCGTGAGTATCTGGGGGGGAAAACCTCACTCCATTGTAGTTTGAATTCACAGAAACTGGGGGTGGAGTTCCTGGGTGAGACTTGTTAGTATCTGGGGGAACAAACCTCACTCCATTGTAGTTTAAATTCACAGAAGCTGGGGGTGGAGTTCTTTGCTGAGACCTGTGAGTATCTGGGGGAACAAAACCTCACTGCATTGTAGTTTGAATTCACAGAAGCTGGGGGTGGAGTTCCTGGCTGACACCCGTAAGTATCTGGGGGGAAAAAACTCACTCCATTGTAGTTTGAATTCACAGAAGCTGTGGGTGGAGTTTCTGGCTGAGACCTGTGAGTATCTGGGAGAAAAACCTCACTCCATTGTAGTTTGAATTCACAGAAGCTGGGGGTGGAGTTCCTGGCTGAGACCCGTGAGTATCTGGGGGGGAAACCTCACTCCATTGTAGTTTGAATTCACAGAAGCTGGGGGTGGAGTTCCTGGCTGAGACCCGTGAGTATCTGGGGGAACAAACCTCACTCCATTGTAGTTTGAATTCACAGAAGCTAGGGGTGGAGTTCTTTGCTGAGACCTGTGAGTATCTGGGGGAACAAAACCTCACTGCATTGTAGTTTGAATTCACAGAAACTGGGGGTGGAGTTCCTGGCTGAGACCCGTGAGTATCTGGGGGGGAAAACCTCACTCCATTATAGTTTGAATTCACAGAAGCTGGGGTGGAGGTCCTGGCTGAGACCTGTGAGTATCTGGGGGAATAAACCTCACTCCATTGTAGTTTGAATTCACAGAAGCTGGGGGTGGAGTTCTTTTCTGAGACCTTTGAGTATCTGGGGGAACAAAACCTCACTGCATTGTAGTTTGAATTCACAGAAACTGGGGGTGGAGTTCCTGGCTGACACCCGTGAGTATCTTGGGGGAAAAACTCACTCCATTGTAGTTTGAATTCACAGAAGCTGGGGGTGGAGTTCCTGGCTGATACCTGTGAGTATCTGGGGGAAAAAAACTCACTCCAATGTAGTTTGAATTCATAGAAGCTGGGGGTGGACTTCCTGGCTGAGACCTGTGAGTATCTGGGGGAAGAAACATCACTCCATTGTAGTTTGAATTAACAGAAGCTATGGGTGGACTTCCTGGCTGAGACCCGTGAGTATCTGGGGGGAAAAACTCACTCCATTGTAGTTTGAATTCACAGAAGCCGGGGGTGGAGTTCCTGGCTGAGACCTGTGAGTATCTGGGGGGAAAAACTCACTCCAATGTAGTTTGAATTCACAGAAGCTGGGGGTGGACTTCCTGGCTGAGACCTGTGAGTATCTGGGGGAAGAAACCTCACTCCATTGTAGTTTGAATTCACAGAAGCTGTGGGTGGAGTTTCTGGCTGAGACATGTGAGTATCTGGGGGAAGAAACCTCACTCCATTGTAGTTTGAATTCACAGAAGCTGGGGGTGGAGTTCCTGGCTGAGACCCGTGAGTATCTGTGGGAAGAAACCTCACTCCATTGTAGTTTGAATTCACAGAAGCTTGGGGTGGAGTTCCTGGCTGAGACCTGTGAGTATCTGGGGGAAAAAACCTCACTCCATTGTAGTTTGAATTCACAGAAGCTGGGGGTGAAGTTCCTGGCTGAGACCTGTGAGTATCTGGGGGAAGAAACCTCACTCCATTGTAGTTTGAATTCACAGAAGCTGGGGGTGGAGTTCCTGGCTTATACCTGTGAGTATCTGGGGGGGAAAAACTCACTCCAATGTAGTTTGAATTCACAGAAGCTGTGGGTGGAGTTTCTGGCTGAGACCTGTGAGTATCTGGGGAAAAAAACCTCAATCCATTGTAGTTTGAATTCACAGAAGCTGGGGGTGGAGGTCCTGGCTTAGACCTGTGAGTATCTGGAGGAAAAAACCTCACTCCATTGTAGTTTGAATTCACAGAAGCTGGGGGTGGAGTTCCTGGCTGAGACCCGTGAGTATCTGTGGGAAGAAACCTCACTCCATTGTAGTTTGAATTCACAGAAGCTTGGAGTGGAGTTCCTGGCTGAGACCTGTGAGTATCTGGGGGAAAAAACCTCACTCCATTGTAGTTTGAATTCACAGAAGCTGGGGGTGAAGTTCCTGGCTGAGACCTGTGAGTATCTGGGGGAAGAAACCTCACTCCATTGTAGTTTGAATTCACAGAAGCTGTGGGTGGAGTTTCTGGCTGAAACCTGTGAGTATCTCGGGGGAAAAACCTCACTCCATTGTAGTTTGAATTCACAGAAGCTGTGGGTGGAGTTTCTGGCTGAGACCTGTGAGTATCTGGGGGAAAAAACCTCACTCCATTGTAGTTTGAATTCACAGAAGCTGTGGGTGGAGTTTCTGGCTGAGACCTGTGAGCATCTGGGAGAAGAAAACCTCACTGCATTGTAGTTTCAATTCACAGAAGCTGGGGATGGAGTTCCTGGCTTAGACTTGTGAGTATCTGGGGGGAAAAACCTCACTGCATTGTGTTTTGAATTCACAGAAGCTGGGGGTGGAGTTCCTGGCTGAGACCCGTGAGTATCTGGGGGGGAAACCTCACTCCATTGTAGTTTGAATTCACAGAAGCTGGGGGTGGAGTTCCTGGCTGAGACCCGTGAGTATCTGTGGGAAGAAACCTCACTCCATTGTAGTTTTAATTCACACAAGCTGTGGGTGGAATTCCTGGCTGAGATCTGAGAGTATCTGGGGAAACAAAGCTCAATCCGTTGTAATTTGAATTCACAGAAGCTGTGGGTGGAGTTTCTGGCTGAGACCTGTGAGTATCTGGGGAAAAAAACCTCAATCCATTGTAGTTTGAATTCACAGAAGCTGGGGGTGGAGGTCCTGGCTTAGACCTGTGAGTATCTGGAGGAAAAAACCTCACTCCATTGTAGTTTGAATTCACAGAAACTGGGGGTGGAGTTCCTGGCTGAAACCCGTGAGTATCTGGGGGGGGGGGGGAACTCACTCCATTGTAGTTTGAATTCACAGAAGCTGGGGGTGGAGTTCCTGGCTGAGACCTGTGAGTATCTGGGGAAACAAAGCTCAATCCGTTGTAATTTGAATTCAGAGAAGCTGGGGGTGGAGTTCCTGGCTGAGACCTGTGAGTATCTGGGGGGAAAAACCTCACTCCATTGTAGTTTGAATTCACAGAAGCTAGGGGTGGAGTTCCTGGCTGAGACCCGTGAGTATCTGTGGGAAGAAACCTCACTCCATTGTAGTTTGAATTCACAGAAGCTTGGGGTGGAGTTCCTGGCTGAGACCTGTGAGTATCTGGGGGAAAAAACCTCACTCCATTGTAGTTTGAATTCACAGAAGCTGGGGGTGAAGTTCCTGGCTGAGACCTGTGAGTATCTGGGGGAAGAAACCTCACTCCATTGTAGTTTGAATTCACAGAAGCTGGGGGTGGAGTTCCTGGCTTATACCTGTGAGTATCTGGGGGGGAAAAACTCACTCCAATGTAGTTTGAATTCACAGAAGCTGTGGGTGGAGTTTCTGGCTGAGACCTGTGAGTATCTGGGGAAAAAAACCTCAATCCATTGTAGTTTGAATTCACAGAAGCTGGGGGTGGAGGTCCTGGCTTAGACCTGTGAGTATCTGGAGGAAAAAACCTCACTCCATTGTAGTTTGAATTCACAGAAGCTGGGGGTGGAGTTGCTGGCTGAGACATGTGAGTATCTGGGGGAAGAAACCTCACTCCATTGTAGTTTGAATTCACAGAAGCTGGGGATGGAGTTCCTGGCTTAGACTTGTGAGTATCTGGGGGACCAAACCTCACTCCATTGTAGTTTGAATTCACAGAAGCTGGGGGTGGAGTTCCTGGCTGAGACCCGTGAGTATCTGTGGGAAGAAACCTCACTCCATTGTAGTTTGAATTCACAGAAGCTTGGGGTGGAGTTCCTGGCTGAGACCTGTGAGTATCTGGGGGAAAAAACCTCACTCCATTGTAGTTTGAATTCACAGAAGCTGGGGGTGAAGTTCCTGGCTGAGACCTGTGAGTATCTGGGGGAAAAAACCTCACTCCATTGTAGTTTGAATTCACAGAAGCTGGGGGTGAAGTTCCTGGCTGAGACCTGTGAGTATCTGGGGGAAGAAACCTCACTCCATTGTAGTTTGAATTCACAGAAGCTGTGGGTGGAGTTTCTGGCTGATACCTGTGAGTATCTGGGGGAAAAAACCTCACTCCATTGTAGTTTGAATTCACAGAAGCTGTGGGTGGAGTTTCTGGCTGACACCTGTGAGTATCTGGGGGAAAAAACCTCACTCCATTGTAGTTTGAATTCACAGAAGCTGTGGGGGGAGTTTCTGGCTGAGACCTGTGAGCATCTGGGAGAAGAAAACCTCACTGCATTGTAGTTTCAATTCACAGAAGCTGGGGATGGAGTTCCTGGCTGAGACTTGTGAGTATCTGGGGGGAAAAACCTCACTGCATTGTGTTTTGAATTCACAGAAGCTGTGGGGGGAGTTTCTGGCTGAGACCTGTGAGCATCTGGGAGAAGAAAACCTCACTGCATTGTAGTTTCAATTCACAGAAGCTGGGGATGGAGTTCCTGGCTGAGACTTGTGAGTATCTGGGGGGAAAAACCTCACTGCATTGTGTTTTGAATTCACAGAAGCTGGGGGTGGAGTTCCTGGCTGAGACCCGTGAGTATCTGGGAGAAAAACCTCACTCCATTGTAGTTTGAATTCACAGGGGGTGGAGTTCCTGGCTGAGACCCGTGAGTATCTGGGGGGGAAACCTCACTCCATTGTAGTTTGAATTCACAGAAGCTGGGGGTGGAGTTCCTGGCTGAGACCCGTGAGTATCTGGGGGAACAAACCTCACTCCATTGTAGTTTGAATTCACAGAAGCTAGGGGTGGAGTTCTTTGCTGAGACCTGTGAGTATCTGGGGGAACAAAACCTCACTGCATTGTAGTTTGAATTCACAGAAACTGGGGGTGGAGTTCCTGGCTGAGACCCGTGAGTATCTGGGGGGGAAAACCTCACTCCATTATAGTTTGAATTCACAGAAGCTGGGGGTGGAGGTCGTGGCTGAGACCTGTGAGTATCTGGGGGAATAAACCTCACTCCATTGTAGTTTGAATTCACAGAAGCTGGGGGTGGAGTTCTTTTCTGAGACCTTTGAGTATCTGGGGGAACAAAACCTCACTGCATTGTAGTTTGAATTCACAGAAACTGGGGGTGGAGTTCCTGGCTGACACCCGTGAGTATCTTGGGGGAAAAACTCACTCCATTGTAGTTTGAATTCACAGAAGCTGGGGGTGGAGTTCCTGGCTGATACCTGTGAGTATCTGGGGGAAAAAAACTCACTCCAATGTAGTTTGAATTCATAGAAGCTGGGGGTGGACTTCCTGGCTGAGACCTGTGAGTATCTGGGGGAAGAAACATCACTCCATTGTAGTTTGAATTCACAGAAGCTATGGGTGGACTTCCTGGCTGAGACCCGTGAGTATCTGGGGGGAAAAACTCACTCCATTGTAGTTTGAATTCACTGAAGCTGGGGGTGGGGTTCCTGGCTGATACCTGTGAGTATCTGGGGGGAAAAACTCACTCCAATGTAGTTTGAATTCACAGAAGCTGGGGGTGGACTTCCTGGCTGAGACCTGTGAGTATCTGGGGGAAGAAACCTCACTCCATTGTAGTTTGAATTCACAGAAGCTGTGGGTGGAGTTTCTGGCTGAGACATGTGAGTATCTGGGGGAAGAAACCTCACTCCATTGTAGTTTGAATTCACAGAAGCTGGGGGTGGAGTTCCTGGCTGAGACCCGTGAGTATCTGTGGGAAGAAACCTCACTCCATTGTAGTTTGAATTCACAGAAGCTTGGGGTGGAGTTCCTGGCTGAGACCTGTGAGTATCTGGGGGAAAAAACCTCACTCCATTGTAGTTTGAATTCACAGAAGCTGGGGGTGAAGTTCCTGGCTGAGACCTGTGAGTATATGGGGGAAGAAACCTCACTCCATTGTAGTTTGAATTCACAGAAGCTGGGGGTGGAGTTCCTGGCTTATACCTGTGAGTATCTGGGGGGAAAAAACTCACTCCAATGTAGTTTGAATTCACAGAAGCTGTGGGTGGAGTTTCTGGCTGAGACCTGTGAGTATCTGGGGAAAAAAACCTCAATCCATTGTAGTTTGAATTCACAGAAGCTGGGGGTGGAGGTCCTGGCTTAGACCTGTGAGTATCTGGAGGAAAAAACCTCACTCCATTGTAGTTTGAATTCACAGAAGCTGGGGGTGGAGTTGCTGGCTCAGACATGTGAGTATCTGGGGGAAGAAACCTCACTCCATTGTAGTTTGAATTCACAGAAGCTGGGGGTGGAGTTCCTGGCTGATACCTGTGAGTATCTGGGGGAACAAACCTCACTCCATTGTAGTTTGAATTCACAGAAGCTGGGGGTTGAGTTCCTGGCTGAGACCTGTGAGTATCTGGGGAAACAAAGCTCAATCCGTTGTAATTTGAATTCAGAGAAGCTGGGGGTGGAGTTCCTGGCTGAGACATGTGAGTATCTGGGGGGAAAAAACCTCACTCCATTGTAGTTTGAATTCACAGAAGCTGGGGGTGGAGTTCCTGGCTGAGACCCGTGAGTATCTGTGGGAAGAAACCTCACTCCATTGTAGTTTGAATTCACAGAAGCTTGGAGTGGAGTTCCTGGCTGAGACCTGTGAGTATCTGGGGGAAAAAACCTCACTCCATTGTAGTTTGAATTCACAGAAGCTGGGGGTGAAGTTCCTGGCTGAGACCTGTGAGTATCTGGGGGAAGAAACCTCACTCCATTGTAGTTTGAATTCACAGAAGCTGTGGATGGAGTTTCTGGCTGATACCTGTGAGTATCTCAGGGGAAAAACCTCACTCCATTGTAGTTTGAATTCACAGAAGCTGTGGGTGGAGTTTCTGGCTGAGACCTGTGAGTATCTGGGGGAAAAAACCTCACTCCATTGTAGTTTGAATTCACAGAAGCTGTGGGTGGAGTTTCTCGCTGAGACTTGTGAGTATCTGGGGGAAAAAACCTCACTCCATTGTAGTTTGAATTCACAGAAGCTGTGGGTGGAGTTTCTGGCTGAGACCTGTGAGCATCTGGGAGAAGAAAACCTCACTGCATTGTAGTTTCAATTCACAGAAGCTGGGGATGGAGTTCCTGGCTGAGACTTGTGAGTATCTGGGGGGAAAAACCTCACTGCATTGTGTTTTGAATTCACAGAAGCTGGGGGTGGAGTTCCTGGCTGAGACCCGTGAGTATCTGGGGGGGAAACCTCACTCCATTGTAGTTTGAATTCACAGAAGCTGGGGGTGGAGTTCCTGGCTGAGACCCGTGAGTATCTGTGGGAAGAAACCTCACTCCATTGTAGTTTGAATTCACACAAGCTGTGGGTGGAGTTCCTGGCTGAGATCTGAGAGTATCTGGGGAAACAAAGCTCAATCAGTTGTAATTTGAATTCACAGAAGCTGTGGGTGGAGTTTCTGGCTGAGACCTGTGAGTATCTGGGGAAAAAAACCTCAATCCATTGTAGTTTGAATTCACAGAAGCTGGGGGTGGAGGTCCTGGCTTAGACCTATGAGTATCTGGAGGAAAAAACCTCACTCCATTGTAGTTTGAATTCACAGAAACTGGGGGTGGAGTTCCTGGCTGAAACCCGTGAGTATCTGGGGGGGGGAAAACTCACTCCATTGTAGTTTGAATTCACAGAAGCTGGGGGTGGAGTTCCTGGCTGAGACCTGTGAGTATCTGGGGAAACAAAGCTCAATCCGTTGTAATTTGAATTCAGAGAAGCTGGGGGTGGAGTTCCTGGCTGAGACCTGTGAGTATCTGGGGGGGAAAACCTCACTCCATTGTAGTTTGAATTCACAGAAGCTAGGGGTGGAGTTCCTGGCTGAGACCCGTGAGTATCTGTGGGAAGAAACCTCACTCCATTGTAGTTTGAATTCACAGAAGCTTGGGGTGGAGTTCCTGGCTGAGACCTTTGAGTATCTGGGGGAAAAAACCTCACTCCATTGTAGTTTGAATTCACAGAAGCTGGGGGTGAAGTTCCTGGCTGAGACCTGTGAGTATCTGGGGGAAGAAACCTCACTCCATTGTAGTTTGAATTCACAGAAGCTGGGGGTGGAGTTCCTGGCTTATACCTGTGAGTATCTGGGGGGGAAAAACTCACTCCAATGTAGTTTGAATTCACAGAAGCTGTGGGTGGAGTTTTTCTGAGACCTGTGAGTATCTCGGGAAAAAAACCTCAATCCATTGTAGTTTGAATTCACAGAAGCTGGGGGTGGAGGTCCTGGCTTAGACCTGTGAGTATCTGGAGTAAAAAACCTCACTCCATTGTAGTTTGAATTCACAGAAGCTGGGGGTGGAGTTGCTGGCTGAGACATGTGAGTATCTGGGGGAAGAAACCTCACTCCATTGTAGTTTGAATTCACAGAAGCTGGGGGTGGGGTTCCTGGCTGATACCTGTGAGTATCTGGGGGAACAAACCTCACTCCATTGTAGTTTGAATTCACAGAAGCTGGGGGTTGAGTTCCTGGCTGAGACCTGTGAGTATCTGGGGGAAGAAACCTCACTCCATTGTAGTTTGAATTCACAGAAGCTGTGGATGGAGTTTCTGGCTGATACCTGTGAGTATCTCAGGGGAAAAACCTCACTCCATTGTAGTTTGAATTCACAGAAGCTGTGGGTGGAGTTTCTGGCTGAGACCTGTGAGTATCTGGGGGAAAAAACCTCACTCCATTGTAGTTTGAATTCACAGAAGCTGTGGGTGGAGTTTCTCGCTGAGACTTGTGAGTATCTGGGGGAAAAAACCTCACTCCATTGTAGTTTGAATTCACAGAAGCTGTGGGTGGAGTTTCTGGCTGAGACCTGTGAGCATCTGGGAGAAGAAAACCTCACTGCATTGTAGTTTCAATTCACAGAAGCTGGGGATGGAGTTCCTGGCTGAGACTTGTGAGTATCTGGGGGGAAAAACCTCACTGCATTGTGTTTTGAATTCACAGAAGCTGGGGGTGGAGTTCCTGGCTGAGACCCGTGAGTATCTGGGGGGGAAACCTCACTCCATTGTAGTTTGAATTCACAGAAGCTGGGGGTGGAGTTCCTGGCTGAGACCCGTGAGTATCTGTGGGAAGAAACCTCACTCCATTGTAGTTTGAATTCACACAAGCTGTGGGTGGAGTTCCTGGCTGAGATCTGAGAGTATCTGGGGAAACAAAGCTCAATCAGTTGTAATTTGAATTCACAGAAGCTGTGGGTGGAGTTTCTGGCTGAGACCTGTGAGTATCTGGGGAAAAAAACCTCAATCCATTGTAGTTTGAATTCACAGAAGCTGGGGGTGGAGGTCCTGGCTTAGACCTATGAGTATCTGGAGGAAAAAACCTCACTCCATTGTAGTTTGAATTCACAGAAACTGGGGGTGGAGTTCCTGGCTGAAACCCGTGAGTATCTGGGGGGGGGAAAACTCACTCCATTGTAGTTTGAATTCACAGAAGCTGGGGGTGGAGTTCCTGGCTGAGACCTGTGAGTATCTGGGGAAACAAAGCTCAATCCGTTGTAATTTGAATTCAGAGAAGCTGGGGGTGGAGTTCCTGGCTGAGACCTGTGAGTATCTGGGGGGGAAAACCTCACTCCATTGTAGTTTGAATTCACAGAAGCTAGGGGTGGAGTTCCTGGCTGAGACCCGTGAGTATCTGTGGGAAGAAACCTCACTCCATTGTAGTTTGAATTCACAGAAGCTTGGGGTGGAGTTCCTGGCTGAGACCTTTGAGTATCTGGGGGAAAAAACCTCACTCCATTGTAGTTTGAATTCACAGAAGCTGGGGGTGAAGTTCCTGGCTGAGACCTGTGAGTATCTGGGGGAAGAAACCTCACTCCATTGTAGTTTGAATTCACAGAAGCTGGGGGTGGAGTTCCTGGCTTATACCTGTGAGTATCTGGGGGGGAAAAACTCACTCCAATGTAGTTTGAATTCACAGAAGCTGTGGGTGGAGTTTTTCTGAGACCTGTGAGTATCTCGGGAAAAAAACCTCAATCCATTGTAGTTTGAATTCACAGAAGCTGGGGGTGGAGGTCCTGGCTTAGACCTGTGAGTATCTGGAGTAAAAAACCTCACTCCATTGTAGTTTGAATTCACAGAAGCTGGGGGTGGAGTTGCTGGCTGAGACATGTGAGTATCTGGGGGAAGAAACCTCACTCCATTGTAGTTTGAATTCACAGAAGCTGGGGGTGGGGTTCCTGGCTGATACCTGTGAGTATCTGGGGGAACAAACCTCACTCCATTGTAGTTTGAATTCACAGAAGCTGGGGGTTGAGTTCCTGGCTGAGACCTGTGAGTATCTGGGGAAACAAAGCTCAATCCGTTGTAATTTGAATTCAGAGAAGCTGGGGGTGGAGTTCCTGGCTGAGACATGTGAGTAAATGGGGGGAAAAAACCTCACTCCATTGTAGTTTGAATTCACAGAAGCTGGGGGTGGAGTTCCTGGCTGAGACCCGTGAGTATCTGTGGGAAGAAACCTCACTCCATTGTAGTTTGAATTCACAGAAGCTTGGGGTGGAGTTCCTGGCTGAGACCTGTGAGTATCTGGGGGAAAAAACCTCACTCCATTGTAGTTTGAATTCACAGAAGCTGGGGGTGAAGTTCCTGGCTGAGACCTGTGAGTATCTGGGGGAAGAAACCTCACTCCATTGTAGTTTGAATTCACAGAAGCTGTGGGTGGAGTTTCTGGCTGATACCTGTGAGTATTTGGGGGAAAAAACCTCACTCCATTGTAGTTTGAATTCACAGAAGCTGTGGGTGGAGTTTCTGGCTGAGACCTGTGAGTATCTGGGGGAAAAAACCTCACTCCATTGTAGTTTGAATTCACAGAAGCTGTGGGTGGAGTTTCTGGCTGAGACCTGTGAGCATCTGGGAGAAGAAAACCTCACTGCATTGTAGTTTCAATTCACAGAAGCTGGGGATGGAGTTCCTGGCTGAGACTTGTGAGTATCTGGGGGGAAAAACCTCACTGCATTGTGTTTTGAATTCACAGAAGCTGGGGGTGGAGTTCCTGGCTGAGACCCGTGAGTATCTGGGAGAAAAACCTCACTCCATTGTAGTTTGAATTCACAGAAGCTGGGGGTGGAGTTCCTGGCTGAGACCCGTGAGTATCTGGGGGGGAAACCTCACTCCATTGTAGTTTGAATTCACAGAAGCTGGGGGTGGAGTTCCTGGCTGAGACCCGTGAGTATCTGGGGGAACAAACCTCACTCCATTGTAGTTTGAATTCACAGAAGCTAGGGGTGGAGTTCTTTGCTGAGACCTGTGAGTATCTGGGGGAACAAAACCTCACTGCATTGTAGTTTGAATTCACAGAAACTGGGGGTGGAGTTCCTGGCTGAGACCCGTGAGTATCTGGGGGGAAAAACCTCACTCCATTATAGTTTGAATTCACAGAAGCTGGGGGTGGAGGTCCTGGCTGAGACCTGTGAGTATCTGGGGGAATAAACCTCACTCCATTGTAGTTTGAATTCACAGAAGCTGGGGGTGGAGTTCTTTTCTGAGACCTTTGAGTATCTGGGGGAACAAAACCTCACTGCATTGTAGTTTGAATTCACAGAAACTGGGGGTGGAGTTCCTGGCTGACACCTGTGAGTATCTTGGGGGAAAAACTCACTCCATTGTAGTTTGAATTCACAGAAGCTGGGGGTGGAGTTCCTGGCTGATACCTGTGAGTATCTGGGGGAAAAAAACTCACTCCAATGTAGTTTGAATTCATAGAAGCTGGGGGTGGACTTCCTGGCTGATACCTGTGAGTATCTGGGGGAAGAAACATCACTCCATTGTAGTTTGAATTCACAGAAGCTATGGGTGGACTTCCTGGCTGAGACCCGTGAGTATCTGGGGGGAAAAACTCACTCCATTGTAGTTTGAATTCACAGAAGCCGGGGGTGGAGTTCCTGGCTGATACCTGTGAGTATCTGGGGGAACAAACCTCACTGCATTGTAGTTTGAATTCACAGAAACTGGGGGTGGAGGTCCTGGCTGAGACCCATGAGTATCTGGGGGGAAAAACCTCACTCCATTGTAGTTTGAATTCACAGAAGCTGGGGGTGAAGTTCCTGGCTGAGACCTGTGAGTATCTGGGGGAAGAAACCTCACTCCATTGTAGTTTGAATTCACAGAAGCTGGGGGTGGAGTTCCTGGCTTATACCTGTGAGTATCTGGGGGGGAAAAACTCACTCCAATGTAGTTTGAATTCACAGAAGCTGTGGGTGGAGTTTCTGGCTGAGACCTGTGAGTATCTGGGGAAAAAAACCTCAATCCATTGTAGTTTGAATTCACAGAAGCTGGGGGTGGAGGTCCTGGCTTAGACCTGTGAGTATCTGGAGAAAAAAACCTCACTCCATTGTAGTTTGAATTCACAGAAGCTGGGGGTGGAGTTGCTGGCTGAGACATGTGAGTATCTGGGGGAAGAAACCTCACTCCATTGTAGTTTGAATTCACAGAAGCTGGGGGTGGGGTTCCTGGCTGATACCTGTGAGTATCTGGGGGAACAAACCTCACTCCATTGTAGTTTGAATTCACAGAAGCTGGGGGTTGAGTTCCTGGCTGAGACCTGTGAGTATCTGGGGAAACAAAGCTCAATCCGTTGTAATTTGAATTCAGAGAAGCTGGGGGTGGAGTTCCTGGCTGAGACATGTGAGTAAATGGGGGGAAAAAACCTCACTCCATTGTAGTTTGAATTCACAGAAGCTGGGGGTGGAGTTCCTGGCTGAGACCCGTGAGTATCTGTGGGAAGAAACCTCACTCCATTGTAGTTTGAATTCACAGAAGCTTGGGGTGGAGTTCCTGGCTGAGACCTGTGAGTATCTGGGGGAAAAAACCTCACTCCATTGTAGTTTGAATTCACAGAAGCTGGGGGTGAAGTTCCTGGCTGAGACCTGTGAGTATCTGGGGGAAGAAACCTCACTCCATTGTAGTTTGAATTCACAGAAGCTGTGGGTGGAGTTTCTGGCTGATACCTGTGAGTATTTGGGGGAAAAAACCTCACTCCATTGTAGTTTGAATTCACAGAAGCTGTGGGTGGAGTTTCTGGCTGAGACCTGTGAGTATCTGGGGGAAAAAACCTCACTCCATTGTAGTTTGAATTCACAGAAGCTGTGGGTGGAGTTTCTGGCTGAGACCTGTGAGCATCTGGGAGAAGAAAACCTCACTGCATTGTAGTTTCAATTCACAGAAGCTGGGGATGGAGTTCCTGGCTGAGACTTGTGAGTATCTGGGGGGAAAAACCTCACTGCATTGTGTTTTGAATTCACAGAAGCTGGGGGTGGAGTTCCTGGCTGAGACCCGTGAGTATCTGGGAGAAAAACCTCACTCCATTGTAGTTTGAATTCACAGAAGCTGGGGGTGGAGTTCCTGGCTGAGACCCGTGAGTATCTGGGGGGGAAACCTCACTCCATTGTAGTTTGAATTCACAGTAGCTGGGGGTGGAGTTCCTGGCTGAGACCCGTGAGTTTCTGGGGGAACAAACCTCACTCCATTGTAGTTTGAATTCACAGAAGCTAGGGGTGGAGTTCTTTGCTGAGACCTGTGAGTATCTGGGGGAACAAAACCTCACTGCATTGTAGTTTGAATTCACAGAAACTGGGGGTGGAGTTCCTGGCTGAGACCCGTGAGTATCTGGGGGGAAAAACCTCACTCCATTATAGTTTGAATTCACAGAAGCTGGGGGTGGAGGTCCTGGCTGAGACCTGTGAGTATCTGGGGGAATAAACCTCACTCCATTGTAGTTTGAATTCACAGAAGCTGGGGGTGGAGTTCTTTTCTGAGACCTTTGAGTATCTGGGGGAACAAAACCTCACTGCATTGTAGTTTGAATTCACAGAAACTGGGGGTGGAGTTCCTGGCTGACACCTGTGAGTATCTTGGGGGAAAAACTCACTCCATTGTAGTTTGAATTCACAGAAGCTGGGGGTGGAGTTCCTGGCTGATACCTGTGAGTATCTGGGGGAAAAAAACTCACTCCAATGTAGTTTGAATTCATAGAAGCTGGGGGTGGACTTCCTGGCTGATACCTGTGAGTATCTGGGGGAAGAAACATCACTCCATTGTAGTTTGAATTCACAGAAGCTATGGGTGGACTTCCTGGCTGAGACCCGTGAGTATCTGGGGGAAAAAACCTCACTCCATTGTAGTTTGAATTCACAGAAGCTGTGGGTGGAGTTTCTGGCTGAGACCTGTGAGTATCTGGGGGAAAAAACCTCACTCCATTGTAGTTTGAATTCACAGAAACTGGGGGTGGAGTTCCTGGCTGAAACCCGTGAGTATCTGGGGGGAAAAACTCACTCCATTGTAGTTTGAATTCACAGAAGCTGGGGGTGGAGTTCCTGGCTGAGACCTGTGAGTATCTGAGGAAACAAAGCTCAATCCGTTGTAATTTGAATTCAGAGAAGCTGGGGGTTTAGTTCCTGGCTGAGACCTGTGAGTATCTGGGGGAATAAACCTCACTCCATTGTAGTTTGAATTCACAGAAGCTGGGGGTGAAGTTCCTAGCTGAGACTTCTGAGTATCTGGGGGAAAAAAGCCTCACTCCAATGTAGTTTGAATTCACAGACGCTGGGGGTGGACTTCCTCGCTCAGACCTGTGAGTATCTGGGGGAAGAAACCTCACTCCATTGTAGTTTGAATTCACAGAAGCTGTGGGTGGGGTTTCTGGCTGAGACCTGTGAGTATCTGGGGGGAAAAACCTCACTCCATTGTAGTTTGAATTCACAGAAGCTGTGGGTGGAGTTTCTGGCTGAGACCTGTGAGTATCTGGGGGGAAAAAACTCACTCCATTGTAGTTTGAATTCACAGAAACTGGGGGTGGAGTTCCTGGCTGAAACCCGTGAGTATCTGGGGGGAAAAAACTCACTCCATTGTAGTTTGAATTCACAGAAGCTGGGGGTGGAGTTCCTGGCTGAGACCTGTGAGTATCTGGGGGGAAAAACCTCACTCCATTGTAGTATGAATTTACAGAAACTGGGGGTGGAGTTCCTCACTGAGACTTGTGAGTATCTGGTGGAAAAAAAATCTCTCCATTGTAGTTTCAATTCACAGAAGCTGGGGGTGGAGTTCCTGGGTGAGACTTGTTAGTATCTGGGGGAACAAACCTCACTCCATTGTAGTTTAAATTCACAGAAGCTGGGGGTGGAGTTCTTTGCTGAGACCTGTGAGTATCTGGGGGAACAAAACCTCACTGCATTGTAGTTTGAATTCACAGAAACTGGGGGTGGAGTTCCTGGCTGACACCCGTAAGTATCTGGGGGAAAAAACTCACTCCATTGTAGTTTGAATTCACAGAAGCTGGGGGTGGAGTTCCTGGCTTATACCTGTGAGTATCTGGGGGGGAAAAACTCACTCCAATGTAGTTTGAATTCACAGAAGCTGGGGGTGGACTTCCTGGCTGAGACCTGTGAGTATCTGGGGGAAGAAACCTCACTCCATTGTAGTTTGAATTCACAGAAGCTGTGGGTGGAGTTTCTGGCTGAGACCTGTGAGTATCTGGGGGGGAAAACCTCACTGCATTGTAGTTTGAATTCACAGAAGCTGTGGGTGGAGTTTCTGGCTGAGACCTGTGAGTATCTGGGGGAACAAATCCTCACTGCATTGTAGTTCGAATTCACAGAAACTGGGGGTGGAGTTCCTGGCTGAGACCCGTGAGTATCTGGGGGAACAAACCTCACTGCATTGTAGTTTGAATTCACAGAAACTGGGGGTGGAGTTCCTGGCTGAGACCCGCGAGTATCTGGGGGGAAAACTCACTTCATTGTAGTTTGAATTCACAGAAGCTGGGGGTGGAGTTCCTGGGTTAGACTTGTTAGTATCTGGGGGAACAAACCTCACTCCATTGTAGTTTGAATTCACAGAAGCTGGGGGTGGAGTTCCTGGCTGAGACCTGTGAGTATCTGGGGGAACAAAACCTCACTGCATTGTAGTTTGAATTCACAGAAACTGGGGGTCGAGTTCCTGGTTGAGACCCGTGAGTATCTGGGAGGAAAAACCTCACTCCATTGTAGTTTGAATTCACAGAAGCTGGGGGTGGAGGTCCTGGCTGAGACCTGTGAGTATCTGGGGGAATAAACCTCACTCCATTGTAGTTTCAATTCACAGAAGTTGGGGGTGGAGTTCTTGGCTGAGACCCATGAGTATCTGGGGGAACAAAACCTCTCTGCATTGTAGTTTCAATTCACAGAAGCTGGGGGTGGAGTTCCTGGCTGAGACCTGTGAGTATCTGGGGGAACAAAACCTCACTGCATTGTAGTTTCAATTCACAGAAGCTGGGGGTGGAGTTCCTGGCTTAGACCTGTGAGTATTTGGGGAAAAAACCTCACTCCATTGTAGTTTGAATTCAGAGAAGCTGGGGGTGGAGTTCCTGGCTGAGACCTGTGAGTATCTGGGGGGAAAAACCTCACTCCATTGTAGTATGAATTTACAGAAGCTGTGGATGGAGTTCCTGGCTGAGACTTGTGAGTATCTGGGGGGGGAAACGTCACTGCATTGTGTTTTGAATTCACAGAAGCTGGGGGTGGAGTTCCTGGCTGAGACCCGTGAGTATCTGGGGGAAGAAACCTCACTCCATTGTAGTTTGAATTCACAGAAGCTGGGGGTGGAGTTCCTGGCTGAGACCCGTGAGTATCTGGGGGGGGAAACCTCACTGCATTGTTGTTTGAATTCACAGAAACTGGGGGTGGAGTTCCTGGCTGAGACCCGCGAGTATCTGGGAGGAAAAACTCACTCCATTGTAGTTTGAATTCACAGAAGCTGGGGGTGGAGTTCCTGGGTGAGACTTGTTAGTATCTGGGGGAACAAACCTCACTCCATTGTAGTTTGAATTCACAGAAGCTGGGGGTGGAGTTCCTGGCTGAGACCTGTGAGTATCTGGGGGAACAAAACCTCACTGCATTGTAGTTTGAATTCACAGAAACTGGGGGTGGAGTTCCTGGCTGAGACCCGTGAGTATCTGGGGGGAAAAACCTCACTCCATTTCAGTTTGAATTCACAGAAGCTGGGGGTGGAGGTCCTGGCTGAGACCTGTGAGTATCTGGGGGAATAAACCTCACTCCATTGTAGTTTGAATTCACAGAAGCTGGGGGTGGAGGTCCTGGCTGAGACCTGTGAGTATCTGGGGGAACAAAACCTCACTGCATTGTAGTTTGAATTCACAGAAACTGGGGGTGGAGTTCCTGGCTGACACCCGTGAGTATCTTGGGGGAAAAACTCACTCCATTGTAGTTTGAATTCACTGAAGCTGGGGGTGGAGTTCCTGGCTGATACCTGTGAGTATCTGGGGGGAAAAACTCACTCCAATGTAGTTTGAATTCACAGAAGCTGGGGGTGGACTTCCTGGCTGAGACCCGTGAGTATCTGGGGGAAGAAACCTCACTCCATTGTAGTTTGAATTCACAGAAGCTGTGGGTGGAGGTCCTGGCTGAGACCCATGAGTATCTGGGGGGAAAAACCTCACTCCATTGTAGTTTGAATTCACAGAAGCTGGGGGTGAAGTTCCTGGCTGAAACCTGTGAGTATCTGGGGGAAGAAACCTCACTCCATTGTAGTTTGAATTCACAGAAGCTGTGGGTGGAGTTTCTGGCTGATACCTGTGAGTATTTGGGGGAAAAAACCTCACTCCATTGTAGTTTGAATTCACAGAAGCTGTGGGTGGAGTTTCTGGCTGAGACCTGTGAGTATCTGGGGGAAAAAACCTCACTCCATTGTAGTTTGAATTCACAGAAGCTGTGGGTGGAGTATCTGGCTGATACCTGTGAGCATCTGGGAGAAGAAAACCTCACTGCATTGTAGTTTCAATTCACAGAAGCTGGGGATGGAGTTCCTGGCTGAGACTTGTGAGTATCTGGGGGGAAAAACCTCACTGCATTGTGTTTTGAATTCACAGAAGCTGGGGGTGGAGTTCCTGGCTGAGACCCGTGAGTATCTGGGAGAAAAACCTCACTCCATTGTAGTTTGAATTCACAGAAGCTGGGGGTGGAGTTCCTGGCTGAGACCCGTGAGTATCTGGGGGGGAAACCTCACTCCATTGTAGTTTGAATTCACAGAAGCTGGGGGTGGAGTTCCTGGCTGAGACCCGTGAGTTTCTGGGGGAACAAACCTCACTCCATTGTAGTTTGAATTCACAGAAGCTAGGGGTGGAGTTCTTTGCTGAGACCTGTGAGTATCTGGGGGAACAAAACCTCACTGCATTGTAGTTTGAATTCACAGAAACTGGGGGTGGAGTTCCTGGCTGAGACCCGTGAGTATCTGGGGGGAAAAACCTCACTCCATTATAGTTTGAATTCACAGAAGCTGGGGGTGGAGGTCCTGGCTGAGACCTGTGAGTATCTGGGGGAATAAACCTCACTCCATTGTAGTTTGAATTCACAGAAGCTGGGGGTGGAGTTCTTTTCTGAGACCTTTGAGTATCTGGGGGAACAAAACCTCACTGCATTGTAGTTTGAATTCACAGAAACTGGGGGTGGAGTTCCTGGCTGACACCTGTGAGTATCTTGGGGGAAAAACTCACTCCATTGTAGTTTGAATTCACAGAAGCTGGGGGTGGAGTTCCTGGCTGATACCTGTGAGTATCTGGGGGAAAAAAACTCACTCCAATGTAGTTTGAATTCATAGAAGCTGGGGGTGGACTTCCTGGCTGATACCTGTGAGTATCTGGGGGAAGAAACATCACTCCATTGTAGTTTGAATTCACAGAAGCTATGGGTGGACTTCCTGGCTGAGACCCGTGAGTATCTGGGGGGAAAAACTCACTCCATTGTAGTTTGAATTCACAGAAGCCGGGGGTGGAGTTCCTGGCTGATACCTGTGAGTATCTGGGGGAACAAACCTCACTGCATTGTAGTTTGAATTCACAGAAACTGGGGGTGGAGGTCCTGGCTGAGACCCATGAGTATCTGGGGGGAAAAACCTCACTCCATTGTAGTTTGAATTCACAGACGCTGGAGGTGGACTTCCTGGCTGAGACCTGTGAGTATCTGGGGGAAGAAACCTCACTCCATTGTAGTTTGAATTCACAGAAGCTGTGGGTGGAGTTTCTAGCTGAGACCTGTGAGTATCTGGGGGGAAAAACCTCACTCCGTTGTAGTTTGAATTCACAGAAGCTGTGGGTGGAGTTTCTGGCTGAGACCTGTGAGTATCTGGGGGAAAAAACCTCACTCCATTGTAGTTTGAATTCACAGAAACTGGGGGTGGAGTTCCTGGCTGAAACCCGTGAGTATCTGGGGGGAAAAACTCACTCCATTGTAGTTTGAATTCACAGAAGCTGGGGGTGGAGTTCCTGGCTGAGACCTGTGAGTATCTGAGGAAACAAAGCTCAATCCGTTGTAATTTGAATTCAGAGAAGCTGGGGGTTTAGTTCCTGGCTGAGACCTGTGAGTATCTGGGGGAAAAAACCTCACTCCATTGTAGTTTGAATTCACAGAAGCTGGGGGTGAAGTTCCTAGCTGAGACTTCTGAGTATCTGGGGGAAAAAAGCCTCACTCCAATGTAGTTTGAATTCACAGACGCTGGGGGTGGACTTCCTCGCTCAGACCTGTGAGTATCTGGGGGAAGAAACCTCACTCCATTGTAGTTTGAATTCACAGAAGCTGTGGGTGGGGTTTCTGGCTGAGACCTGTGAGTATCTGGGGGGAAAAACCTCACTCCATTGTAGTTTGAATTCACAGAAGCTGTGGGTGGAGTTTCTGGCTGAGACCTGTGAGTATCTGGGGGGAAAAAACTCACTCCATTGTAGTTTGAATTCACAGAAACTGGGGGTGGAGTTCCTGGCTGAAACCCGTGAGTATCTGGGGGGAAAAAACTCACTCCATTGTAGTTTGAATTCACAGAAGCTGGGGGTGGAGTTCCTGGCTGAGACCTGTGAGTATCTGGGGGGAAAAACCTCACTCCATTGTAGTATGAATTTACAGCTGTGGGTGGGGTTTCTGGCTGAGACCTGTGAGTATCTGGGGGGGAAAACCTCACTCCATTGTAGTTTGAATTCACAGAAGCTGTGGGTGGAGTTTCTGGCTGAGACCTGTGAGTATCTGGGGGGAAAAAACTCACTCCATTGTAGTTTGAATTCACAGAAACTGGGGGTGGAGTTCCTGGCTGAAACCCGTGAGTATCTGGGGGGAAAAAACTCACTCCATTGTAGTTTGAATTCACAGAAGCTGGGGGTGGAGTTCCTGGCTGAGACCTGTGAGTATCTGGGGGGAAAAACCTCACTCCATTGTAGTATGAATTTACAGAAGCTGGGGGTGGAGTTCCTCACTGAGACTTGTGAGTATCTGGTGGAAAAAAAATCTCTCCATTGTAGTTTCAATTCACAGAAGCTGGGGGTGGAGTTCCTGGGTGAGACTTGTTAGTATCTGGGGGAACAAACCTCACTCCATTGTAGTTTAAATTCACAGAAGCTGGGGGTGGAGTTCTTTGCTGAGACCTGTGAGTATCTGGGGGAACAAAACCTCACTGCATTGTAGTTTGAATTCACAGAAACTGGGGGTGGAGTTCCTGGCTGACACCCGTAAGTATCTGGGGGAAAAAACTCACTCCATTGTAGTTTGAATTCACAGAAGCTGGGGGTGGAGTTCCTGGCTTATACCTGTGAGTATCTGGGGGGAAAAACTCACTCCAATGTAGTTTGAATTCACAGAAGCTGGGGGTGGACTTCCTGGCTGAGACCTGTGAGTATCTGGGGGAAGAAACCTCACTCCATTGTAGTTTGAATTCACAGAAGCTGTGGGTGGAGTTTCTGGCTGAGACCTGTGAGTATCTGGGGGGGAAAACCTCACTGCATTGTAGTTTGAATTCACAGAAGCTGTGGGTGGAGTTTCTGGCTGAGACCTGTGAGTATCTGGGGGAACAAATCCTCACTGCATTGTAGTTCGAATTCACAGAAACTGGGGGTGGAGTTCCTGGCTGAGACCCGTGAGTATCTGGGGGAACAAACCTCACTGCATTGTAGTTTGAATTCACAGAAACTGGGGGTGGAGTTCCTGGCTGAGACCCGCGAGTATCTGGGGGGAAAACTCACTTCATTGTAGTTTGAATTCACAGAAGCTGGGGGTGGAGTTCCTGGGTTAGACTTGTTAGTATCTGGGGGAACAAACCTCACTCCATTGTAGTTTGAATTCACAGAAGCTGGGGGTGGAGTTCCTGGCTGAGACCTGTGAGTATCTGGGGGAACAAAACCTCACTGCATTGTAGTTTGAATTCACAGAAACTGGGGGTGGAGTTCCTGGTTGAGACCCGTGAGTATCTGGGAGGAAAAACCTCACTCCATTGTAGTTTGAATTCACAGAAGCTGGGGGTGGAGGTCCTGGCTGAGACCTGTGAGTATCTGGGGGAATAAACCTCACTCCATTGTAGTTTCAATTCACAGAAGTTGGGGGTGGAGTTCTTGGCTGAGACCCATGAGTATCTGGGGGAACAAAACCTCTCTGCATTGTAGTTTCAATTCACAGAAGCTGGGGGTGGAGTTCCTGGCTGAGACCTGTGAGTATCTGGGGGAACAAAACCTCACTGCATTGTAGTTTCAATTCACAGAAGCTGGGGGTGGAGTTCCTGGCTTAGACCTGTGAGTATTTGGGGAAAAAACCTCACTCCATTGTAGTTTGAATTCAGAGAAGCTGGGGGTGGAGTTCCTGGCTGAGACCTGTGAGTATCTGGGGGGAAAAACCTCACTCCATTGTAGTATGAATTTACAGAAGCTGTGGATGGAGTTCCTGGCTGAGACTTGTGAGTATCTGGGGGGGGAAACGTCACTGCATTGTGTTTTGAATTCACAGAAGCTGGGGGTGGAGTTCCTGGCTGAGACCCGTGAGTATCTGGGGGAAGAAACCTCACTCCATTGTAGTTTGAATTCACAGAAGCTGGGGGTGGAGTTCCTGGCTGAGACCCGTGAGTATCTGGGGGGGGAAACCTCACTGCATTGTTGTTTGAATTCACAGAAACTGGGGGTGGAGTTCCTGGCTGAGACCCGCGAGTATCTGGGAGGAAAAACTCACTCCATTGTAGTTTGAATTCACAGAAGCTGGGGGTGGAGTTCCTGGGTGAGACTTGTTAGTATCTGGGGGAACAAACCTCACTCCATTGTAGTTTGAATTCACAGAAGCTGGGGGTGGAGTTCCTGGCTGAGACCTGTGAGTATCTGGGGGAACAAAACCTCACTGCATTGTAGTTTGAATTCACAGAAACTGGGGGTGGAGTTCCTGGCTGAGACCCGTGAGTATCTGGGGGGAAAAACCTCACTCCATTTCAGTTTGAATTCACAGAAGCTGGGGGTGGAGGTCCTGGCTGAGACCTGTGAGTATCTGGGGGAATAAACCTCACTCCATTGTAGTTTGAATTCACAGAAGCTGGGGGTGGAGGTCCTGGCTGAGACCTGTGAGTATCTGGGGGAACAAAACCTCACTGCATTGTAGTTTGAATTCACAGAAACTGGGGGTGGAGTTCCTGGCTGACACCCGTGAGTATCTTGGGGGAAAAACTCACTCCATTGTAGTTTGAATTCACTGAAGCTGGGGGTGGAGTTCCTGGCTGATACCTGTGAGTATCTGGGGGGAAAAACTCACTCCAATGTAGTTTGAATTCACAGAAGCTGGGGGTGGACTTCCTGGCTGAGACCCGTGAGTATCTGGGGGAAGAAACCTCACTCCATTGTAGTTTGAATTCACAGAAGCTGTGGGTGGAGGTCCTGGCTGAGACCCATGAGTATCTGGGGGGAAAAACCTCACTCCATTGTAGTTTGAATTCACAGACGCTGGAGGTGGACTTCCTGGCTGAGACCTGTGAGTATCTGGGGGAAGAAACCTCACTCCATTGTAGTTTGAATTCACAGAAGCTGTGGGTGGAGTTTCTGGCTGAGACCTGTGAGTATCTGGGGGAAAAAACCTCACTCCATTGTAGTTTGAATTCACAGAAACTGGGGGTGGAGTTCCTGGCTGAAACCCGTGAGTATCTGGGGGGAAAAACTCACTCCATTGTAGTTTGAATTCACAGAAGCTGGGGGTGGAGTTCCTGGCTGAGACCTGTGAGTATCTGAGGAAACAAAGCTCAATCCGTTGTAATTTGAATTCAGAGAAGCTGGGGGTTTAGTTCCTGGCTGAGACCTGTGAGTATCTGGGGGAAAAAACCTCACTCCATTGTAGTTTGAATTCACAGAAGCTGGGGGTGAAGTTCCTAGCTGAGACTTCTGAGAATCTGGGGGAAAAAAGCCTCACTCCAATGTAGTTTGAATTCACAGACACTGGGGGTGGACTTCCTCGCTCAGACCTGTGAGTATCTGGGGGAAGAAACCTCACTCCATTGTAGTTTGAATTCACAGAAGCTGTGGGTGGGGTTTCTGGCTGAGACCTGTGAGTATCTGGGGGGAAAAACCTCACTCCATTGTAGTTTGAATTCACAGAAGCTGTGGGTGGAGTTTCTGGCTGAGACCTGTGAGTATCTGGGGGGAAAAAACTCACTCCATTGTAGTTTGAATTCACAGAAGCTGTGGGTGGGGTTTCTGGCTGAGACCTGTGAGTATCTGGGGGGAAAAACCTCACTCCATTGTAGTTTGAATTCACAGAAGCTGGGGGTGGAGTTCCTGGCTTATACCTGTGAGTATCTGGGGGGGAAAAACTCACTCCAATGTAGTTTGAATTCACAGAAGCTGGGGGTGGACTTCCTGGCTGAGACCTGTGAGTATCTGGGGGAAGAAACCTCACTCCATTGTAGTTTGAATTCACAGAAGCTGTGGGTGGAGTTTCTGGCTGAGACCTGTGAGTATCTGGGGGGGAAAACCTCACTGCATTGTAGTTTGAATTCACAGAAGCTGTGGGTGGAGTTTCTGGCTGAGACCTGTGAGTATCTGGGGGAACAAATCCTCACTGCATTGTAGTTCGAATTCACAGAAACTGGGGGTGGAGTTCCTGGCTGAGACCCGTGAGTATCTGGGGGAACAAACCTCACTGCATTGTAGTTTGAATTCACAGAAACTGGGGGTGGAGTTCCTGGCTGAGACCCGCGAGTATCTGGGGGGAAAACTCACTTCATTGTAGTTTGAATTCACAGAAGCTGGGGGTGGAGTTCCTGGGTTAGACTTGTTAGTATCTGGGGGAACAAACCTCACTCCATTGTAGTTTGAATTCACAGAAGCTGGGGGTGGAGTTCCTGGCTGAGACCTGTGAGTATCTGGGGGAACAAAACCTCACTGCATTGTAGTTTGAATTCACAGAAACTGGGGGTGGAGTTCCTGGTTGAGACCCGTGAGTATCTGGGAGGAAAAACCTCACTCCATTGTAATTTGAATTCACAGAAGCTGGGGGTGGAGGTCCTGCCTGAGACCTGTGAGTATCTGGGGGAATAAACCTCACTCCATTGTAGTTTCAATTCACAGAAGTTGGGGGTGGAGTTCTTGGCTGAGACCCATGAGTATCTGGGGGAACAAAACCTCTCTGCATTGTAGTTTCAATTCACAGAAGCTGGGGGTGGAGTTCCTGGCTGAGACCTGTGAGTATCTGGGGGAACAAAACCTCACTGCATTGTAGTTTCAATTCACAGAAGCTGGGGGTGGAGTTCCTGGCTTAGACCTGTGAGTATTTGGGGAAAAAACCTCACTCCATTGTAGTTTGAATTCAGAGAAGCTGGGGGTGGAGTTCCTGGCTGAGACCTGTGAGTATCTGGGGGGAAAAACCTCACTCCATTGTAGTATGAATTTACAGAAGCTGTGGATGGAGTTCCTGGCTGAGACTTGTGAGTATCTGGGGGGGGAAACGTCACTGCATTGTGTTTTGAATTCACAGAAGCTGGGGGTGGAGTTCCTGGCTGAGACCCGTGAGTATCTGGGGGAAGAAACCTCACTCCATTGTAGTTTGAATTCACAGAAGCTGGGGGTGGAGTTCCTGGCTGACACCCGTGAGTATCTGGGGGGGGAAACCTCACTGCATTGTTGTTTGAATTCACAGAAACTGGGGGTGGAGTTCCTGGCTGAGACCCGCGAGTATCTGGGAGGAAAAACTCACTCCATTGTAGTTTGAATTCACAGAAGCTGGGGGTGGAGTTCCTGGGTGAGACTTGTTAGTATCTGGGGGAACAAACCTCACTCCATTGTAGTTTGAATTCACAGAAGCTGGGGGTGGAGTTCCTGGCTGAGACCTGTGAGTATCTGGGGGAACAAAACCTCACTGCATTGTAGTTTGAATTCACAGAAACTGGGGGTGGAGTTCCTGGCTGAGACCCGTGAGTATCTGGGGGGAAAAACCTCACTCCATTTCAGTTTGAATTCACAGAAGCTGGGGGTGGAGGTCCTGGCTGAGACCTGTGAGTATCTGGGGGAATAAACCTCACTCCATTGTAGTTTGAATTCACAGAAGCTGGGGGTGGAGGTCCTGGCTGAGACCTGTGAGTATCTGGGGGAACAAAACCTCACTGCATTGTAGTTTGAATTCACAGAAACTGGGGGTGGAGTTCCTGGCTGACACCCGTGAGTATCTTGGGGGAAAAACTCACTCCATTGTAGTTTGAATTCACTGAAGCTGGGGGTGGAGTTCCTGGCTGATACCTGTGAGTATCTGGGGGGAAAAACTCACTCCAATGTAGTTTGAATTCACAGAAGCTGGGGGTGGACTTCCTGGCTGAGACCCGTGAGTATCTGGGGGAAGAAACCTCACTCCATTGTAGTTTGAATTCACAGAAGCTGTGGGTGGAGGTCCTGGCTGAGACCCATGAGTATCTGGGGGGAAAAACCTCACTCCATTGTAGTTTGAATTCACAGACGCTGGAGGTGGACTTCCTGGCTGAGACCTGTGAGTATCTGGGGGAAGAAACCTCACTCCATTGTAGTTTGAATTCACAGAAGCTGTGGGTGGAGTTTCTAGCTGAGACCTGTGAGTATCTGGGGGGAAAAACCTCACTGCATTATAGTTTGAATTCACAGAAGCTGGGGGTGGAGTTCCTGGCTGAGACCTGTGAGTATCTGGGGTAAAAAAACCTCACTCCATTGTAGTTTGAATTCACAGAAGCTGGGGTGGAGTTCCTGGCTAAGACTTGTGAGTATCTGGGGGAACAAAACCTCACTCCATTGTAGTTTGAATTCACAGAAGCTGGGGGTGGAGTTCCTGGCTTAGACCTGTGAGTGTCTGGGGAAAAAAAACCGCACTCCATTATAGTTTGAAATTAAAGGAGCTGGGAGTGGAGTTCCTGGCTGAAACCCGTGAGTATCTGGGGGGAAAACCTCACTCCATTGTAGTTTGAATTCACAGAAGCTGGGGGTGGAGTTCCTGGCTTAGACCTGTGAGTGTCTGGGGAAAAAAAACCTCACTCCATTATAGTTTGAAATTAAAGGAGCTGGGGGTGGAGTTCCTGGCTGAGACCCATGAGTATCTGGGGGAACAAAACCTCTCTGCATTGTAGTTTCAATTCACAGAAGCTGGGGGTGGAGTTCCTGGCTGAGACCTGTGAGTATCTGGGGGAACAAAACCTCACTGCATTGTAGTTTCAATTCACAGAAGCTGGGGGTGGAGTTCCTGGCTTAGACCTGTGAGTATTTGGGGAAAAAACCTCACTCCATTGTAGTTTGAATTCAGAGAAGCTGGGGGTGGAGTTCCTGGCTGAGACTTGTGAGTATCTGGGGGGAAAAACCTCACTCCATTGTAGTATGAATTTACAGAAGCTGTGGATGGAGTTCCTGGCTGAGACTTGTGAGTATCTGGGGGGGGAAAAATCACTGCATTGTGTTTTGAATTCACAGAAGCTGGGGGTGGAGTTCCTGGCTGAGACCCGTGAGTATCTGGGGGAAGAAACCTCACTCCATTGTAGTTTGAATTCACAGAAGCTGTGGGTGGAGGTCCTGGCTGAGACCCATGAGTATCTGGGGGGAAAAACCTCACTCCATTGTAGTTTGAATTCACAGACGCTGGAGGTGGACTTCCTGGCTGAGACCTGTGAGTATCTGGGGGAAGAAACCTCACTCCATTGTAGTTTGAATTCACAGAAGCTGTGGGTGGAGTTTCTGGCTGAGACCTGTGAGTATCTGGGGGAAAAAACCTCACTCCATTGTAGTTTGAATTCACAGAAACTGGGGGTGGAGTTCCTGGCTGAAACCCGTGAGTATCTGGGGGGAAAAACTCACTCCATTGTAGTTTGAATTCACAGAAGCTGGGGGTGGAGTTCCTGGCTGAGACCTGTGAGTATCTGAGGAAACAAAGCTCAATCCGTTGTAATTTGAATTCAGAGAAGCTGGGGGTTTAGTTCCTGGCTGAGACCTGTGAGTATCTGGGGGAAAAAACCTCACTCCATTGTAGTTTGAATTCACAGAAGCTGGGGGTGAAGTTCCTAGCTGAGACTTCTGAGAATCTGGGGGAAAAAAGCCTCACTCCAATGTAGTTTGAATTCACAGACGCTGGGGGTGGACTTCCTCGCTCAGACCTGTGAGTATCTGGGGGAAGAAACCTCACTCCATTGTAGTTTGAATTCACAGAAGCCGTGGGTGGGGTTTCTGGCTGAGACCTGTGAGTATCTGGGGGGAAAAACCTCACTCCATTGTAGTTTGAATTCACAGAAGCTGTGGGTGGAGTTTCTGGCTGAGACCTGTGAGTATCTGGGGGGAAAAAACTCACTCCATTGTAGTTTGAATTCACAGAAACTGGGGGTGGAGTTCCTGGCTGAAACCCGTGAGTACCTGGGGGGAAAAAACTCACTCCATTGTAGTTTGAATTCACAGAAGCTGGGGGTGGAGTTCCTGGCTGAGACCTGTGAGTATCTGGGGGGAAAAACCTCACTCCATTGTAGTATGAATTTACAGAAGCTGGGGGTGGAGTTCCTCACTGAGACTTGTGAGTATCTGGTGGAAAAAAAATCTCTCCATTGTAGTTTCAATTCACAGAAGCTGGGGGTGGAGTTCCTGGGTGAGACTTGTTAGTATCTGGGGGAACAAACCTCACTCCATTGTAGTTTAAATTCACAGAAGCTGGGGGTGGAGTTCTTTGCTGAGACCTGTGAGTATCTGGGGGAACAAAACCTCACTGCATTGTAGTTTGAATTCACAGAAACTGGGGGTGGAGTTCCTGGCTGACACCCGTAAGTATCTGGGGGAAAAAACTCACTCCATTGTAGTTTGAATTCACAGAAGCTGGGGGTGGAGTTCCTGGCTTATACCTGTGAGTATCTGGGGGGGAAAAACTCACTCCAATGTAGTTTGAATTCACAGAAGCTGGGGGTGGACTTCCTGGCTGAGACCTGTGAGTATCTGGGGGAAGAAACCTCACTCCATTGTAGTTTGAATTCACAGAAGCTGTGGGTGGAGTTTCTGGCTGAGACCTGTGAGTATCTGGGGGGGAAAACCTCACTGCATTGTAGTTTGAATTCACAGAAGCTGTGGGTGGAGTTTCTGGCTGAGACCTGTGAGTATCTGGGGGAACAAATCCTCACTGCATTGTAGTTCGAATTCACAGAAACTGGGGGTGGAGTTCCTGGCTGAGACCCGTGAGTATCTGGGGGAACAAACCTCACTGCATTGTAGTTTGAATTCACAGAAACTGGGGGTGGAGTTCCTGGCTGAGACCCGCGAGTATCTGGGGGGAAAACTCACTTCATTGTAGTTTGAATTCACAGAAGCTGGGGGTGGAGTTCCTGGGTTAGACTTGTTAGTATCTGGGGGAACAAACCTCACTCCATTGTAGTTTGAATTCACAGAAGCTGGGGGTGGAGTTCCTGGCTGAGACCTGTGAGTATCTGGGGGAACAAAACCTCACTGCATTGTAGTTTGAATTCACAGAAACTGGGGGTGGAGTTCCTGGTTGAGACCCGTGAGTATCTGGGAGGAAAAACCTCACTCCATTGTAATTTGAATTCACAGAAGCTGGGGGTGGAGGTCCTGGCTGAGACCTGTGAGTATCTGGGGGAATAAACCTCACTCCATTGTAGTTTCAATTCACAGAAGTTGGGGGTGGAGTTCTTGGCTGAGACCCATGAGTATCTGGGGGAACAAAACCTCTCTGCATTGTAGTTTCAATTCACAGAAGCTGGGGGTGGAGTTCCTGGCTGAGACCTGTGAGTATCTGGGGGAACAAAACCTCACTGCATTGTAGTTTCAATTCACAGAAGCTGGGGGTGGAGTTCCTGGCTTAGACCTGTGAGTATTTGGGGAAAAAACCTCACTCCATTGTAGTTTGAATTCAGAGAAGCTGGGGGTGGAGTTCCTGGCTGAGACCTGTGAGTATCTGGGGGGAAAAACCTCACTCCATTGTAGTATGAATTTACAGAAGCTGTGGATGGAGTTCCTGGCTGAGACTTGTGAGTATCTGGGGGGGGAAACGTCACTGCATTGTGTTTTGAATTCACAGAAGCTGGGGGTGGAGTTCCTGGCTGAGACCCGTGAGTATCTGGGGGAAGAAACCTCACTCCATTGTAGTTTGAATTCACAGAAGCTGGGGGTGGAGTTCCTGGCTGAGACCCGTGAGTATCTGGGGGGGGAAACCTCACTGCATTGTTGTTTGAATTCACAGAAACTGGGGGTGGAGTTCCTGGCTGAGACCCGCGAGTATCTGGGAGGAAAAACTCACTCCATTGTAGTTTGAATTCACAGAAGCTGGGGGTGGAGTTCCTGGGTGAGACTTGTTAGTATCTGGGGGAACAAACCTCACTCCATTGTAGTTTGAATTCACAGAAGCTGGGGGTGGAGTTCCTGGCTGAGACCTGTGAGTATCTGGGGGAACAAAACCTCACTGCATTGTAGTTTGAATTCACAGAAACTGGGGGTGGAGTTCCTGGCTGAGACCCGTGAGTATCTGGGGGGAAAAACCTCACTCCATTTCAGTTTGAATTCACAGAAGCTGGGGGTGGAGGTCCTGGCTGAGACCTGTGAGTATCTGGGGGAATAAACCTCACTCCATTGTAGTTTGAATTCACAGAAGCTGGGGGTGGAGGTCCTGGCTGAGACCTGTGAGTATCTGGGGGAACAAAACCTCACTGCATTGTAGTTTGAATTCACAGAAACTGGGGGTGGAGTTCCTGGCTGACACCCGTGAGTATCTTGGGGGAAAAACTCACTCCATTGTAGTTTGAATTCACTGAAGCTGGGGGTGGAGTTCCTGGCTGATACCTGTGAGTATCTGGGGGGAAAAACTCACTCCAATGTAGTTTGAATTCACAGAAGCTGGGGGTGGACTTCCTGGCTGAGACCCGTGAGTATCTGGGGGAAGAAACCTCACTCCATTGTAGTTTGAATTCACAGAAGCTGTGGGTGGAGGTCCTGGCTGAGACCCATGAGTATCTGGGGGGAAAAACCTCACTCCATTGTAGTTTGAATTCACAGACGCTGGAGGTGGACTTCCTGGCTGAGACCTGTGAGTATCTGGGGGAAGAAACCTCACTCCATTGTAGTTTGAATTCACAGAAGCTGTGGGTGGAGTTTCTAGCTGAGACCTGTGAGTATCTGGGGGGAAAAACCTCACTGCATTATAGTTTGAATTCACAGAAGCTGGGGGTGGAGTTCCTGGCTGAGACCTGTGAGTATCTGGGGTAAAAAAACCTCACTCCATTGTAGTTTGAATTCACAGAAGCTGGGGTGGAGTTCCTGGCTAAGACTTGTGAGTATCTGGGGGAACAAAACCTCACTCCATTGTAGTTTGAATTCACAGAAGCTGGGGGTGGAGTTCCTGGCTTAGACCTGTGAGTGTCTGGGGAAAAAAAACCGCACTCCATTATAGTTTGAAATTAAAGGAGCTGGGAGTGGAGTTCCTGGCTGAAACCCGTGAGTATCTGGGGGGAAAACCTCACTCCATTGTAGTTTGAATTCACAGAAGCTGGGGGTGGAGTTCCTGGCTTAGACCTGTGAGTGTCTGGGGAAAAAAAACCTCACTCCATTATAGTTTGAAATTAAAGGAGCTGGGGGTGGAGTTCCTGGCTGAGACCCATGAGTATCTGGGGGAACAAAACCTCTCTGCATTGTAGTTTCAATTCACAGAAGCTGGGGGTGGAGTTCCTGGCTGAGACCTGTGAGTATCTGGGGGAACAAAACCTCACTGCATTGTAGTTTCAATTCACAGAAGCTGGGGGTGGAGTTCCTGGCTTAGACCTGTGAGTATTTGGGGAAAAAACCTCACTCCATTGTAGTTTGAATTCAGAGAAGCTGGGGGTGGAGTTCCTGGCTGAGACTTGTGAGTATCTGGGGGGAAAAACCTCACTCCATTGTAGTATGAATTTACAGAAGCTGTGGATGGAGTTCCTGGCTGAGACTTGTGAGTATCTGGGGGGGGAAACGTCACTGCATTGTGTTTTGAATTCACAGAAGCTGGGGGTGGAGTTCCTGGCTGAGACCCGTGAGTATCTGGGGGAAGAAACCTCACTCCATTGTAGTTTGAATTCACAGAAGCTGGGGGTGGAGTTCCTGGCTGAGACCCGTGAGTATCTGGGGGGGGGAAACCTCACTGCATTGTTGTTTGAATTCACAGAAACTGGGGGTGGAGTTCCTGGCTGAGACCCGCGAGTATCTGGGAGGAAAAACTCACTCCATTGTAGTTTGAATTCACAGAAGCTGGGGGTGGAGTTCCTGGGTGAGACTTGTTAGTATCTGGGGGAACAAACCTCACTCCATTGTAGTTTGAATTCACAGAAGCTGGGGGTGGAGTTCCTGGCTGAGACCTGTGAGTATCTGGGGGAACAAAACCTCACTGCATTGTAGTTTGAATTCACAGAAACTGGGGGTGGAGTTCCTGGCTGAGACCCGTGAGTATCTGGGGGGAAAAACCTCACTCCATTTCAGTTTGAATTCACAGAAGCTGGGGGTGGAGGTCCTGGCTGAGACCTGTGAGTATCTGGGGGAATAAACCTCACTCCATTGTAGTTTGAATTCACAGAAGCTGGGGGTGGAGGTCCTGGCCGAGACCTGTGAGTATCTGGGGGAACAAAACCTCACTGCATTGTAGTTTGAATTCACAGAAACTGGGGGTGGAGTTCCTGGCTGACACCCGTGAGTATCTTGGGGGAAAAACTCACTCCATTGTAGTTTGAATTCACTGAAGCTGGGGGTGGAGTTCCTGGCTGATACCTGTGAGTATCTGGGGGGAAAAACCTCACTCCATTATAGTTTGAATTCACAGAAGCTGGGGGTGGAGTTCCTGGCTGAGACCTGTGAGTATCTGGGGTAAAAAAACCTCACTCCATTGTAGTTTGAATTCACAGAAGCTGGGGTGGAGTTCCTGGCTAAGACTTGTGAGTATCTGGGGGAACAAAACCTCACTCCATTGTAGTTTGAATTCACAGAAGCTGGGGGTGGAGTTCCTGGCTGAGACCTGTGAGTATCTGAGGAAACAAAGCTCAATCCGTTGTAATTTGAATTCAGAGAAGCTGGGGGTTTAGTTCCTGGCTGAGACCTGTGAGTATCTGGGGGAAAAAACCTCACTCCATTGTAGTTTGAATTCACAGAAGCTGGGGGTGAAGTTCCTAGCTGAGACTTCTGAGTATCTGGGAGAAAAAAGCCTCACTCCAATGTAGTTTGAATTCACAGACGCTGGGGGTGGACTTCCTGGCTCAGACCTGTGAGTATCTGGGGGAAGAAACCTCACTCCATTGTAGTTTGAATTCACAGAAGCTGTGGGTGGGGTTTCTGGCTGAGACCTGTGAGTATCTGGGGGGAAAAACCTCACTCCATTGTAGTTTGAATTCACAGAAACTGTGGGTGGAGTTTCTGGCTGAGACCTGTGAGTATCTGGGGGGAAAAAACTCACTCCATTGTAGTTTGAATTCACAGAAACTGGGGGTGGAGTTCCTGGCTGAAACCCGTGAGTATCTGGGGGGAAAAAACTCACTCCATTGTAGTTTGAATTCACAGAAGCTGGGGGTGGAGTTCCTGGCTGAGACCTGTGAGTATCTGGGGGGAAAAACCTCACTCCATTGTAGTATGAATTTACAGAAGCTGGGGGTGGAGTTCCTCACTGAGACTTGTGAGTATCTGGTGGAAAAAAAATCTCTCCATTGTAGTTTCAATTCACAGAAGCTGGGGGTGGAGTTCCTGGGTGAGACTTGTTAGTATCTGGGGGAACAAACCTCACTCCATTGTAGTTTAAATTCACAGAGGCTGGGGGTGGAGTTCTTTGCTGAGACCTGTGAGTATCTGGGGGAACAAAACCTCACTGCATTGTAGTTTGAATTCACAGAAACTGGGGGTGGAGTTCCTGGCTGACACCCGTAAGTATCTGGGGGAAAAAACTCACTCCATTGTAGTTTGAATTCACAGAAGCTGGGGGTGGAGTTCCTGGCTTATACCTGTGAGTATCTGGGGGGGGAAAACTCACTCCAATGTAGTTTGAATTCACAGAAGCTGGGGGTGGACTTCCTGGCTGAGACCTGTGAGTATCTGGGGGAAAAAACCTCACTCCATTGTAGTTTGAATTCACAGAAGCTGTGGGTGGAGTTCCTGGCTGAGACCTGTGAGTATCTGGGGGGAAAAACCTCACTGCATTGTATTTTGAATTCACAGAAGCTGTGGGTGGAGTTTCTGGCTGAGACCTGTGAGTATCTGGGGGAACAAATCCTCACTGCATTGTAGTTCGAATTCACAGAAACTGGGGGTGGAGTTCCTGGCTGAGACCCGTGAGTATCTGGGGGAACAAACCTCACTGCATTGTAGTTTGAATTCACAGAAACTGGGGGTGGAGTTCCTGGCTGAGACCCGCGAGTATCTGGGGGGAAAACTCACTTCATTGTAGTTTGAATTCACAGAAGCTGGGGGTGGAGTTCCTGGGTTAGACTTGTTAGTATCTGGGGGAACAAACCTCACTCCATTGTAGTTTGAATTCACAGAAGCTGGGGGTGGAGTTCCTGGCTGAGACCTGTGAGTATCTGGGGGAACAAAACCTCACTGCATTGTAGTTTGAATTCACCGAAACTGGGGGTGGAGTTCCTGGTTGAGACCCGTGAGTATCTGGGAGGAAAAACCTCACTCCATTGTAGTTTGAATTCACAGAAGCTGGGGGTGGAGGTCCTGGCTGAGACCTGTGAGTATCTGGGGGAATAAACCTCACTCCATTGTAGTTTCAATTCACAGAAGTTGGGGGTGGAGTTCTTGGCTGAGACCCATGAGTATCTGGGGGAACAAAACCTCTCTGCATTGTAGTTTCAATTCACAGAAGCTGGGGGTGGAGTTCCTGGCTGAGACCTGTGAGTATCTGGGGGAACAAAACCTCACTGCATTGTAGTTTCAATTCACAGAAGCTGGGGGTGGAGTTCCTGGCTTAGACCTGTGAGTATTTGGGGAAAAAACCTCACTCCATTGTAGTTTGAATTCAGAGAAGCTGGGGGTGGAGTTCCTGGCTGAGACCTGTGAGTATCTGGGGGGAAAAACCTCACTCCATTGTAGTATGAATTTACAGAAGCTGTGGATGGAGTTCCTGGCTGAGACTTGTGAGTATCTGGGGGGGGAAACGTCACTGCATTGTGTTTTGAATTCACAGAAGCTGGGGGTGGAGTTCCTCGCTGAGACCCGTGAGTATCAGGGAGAAAAACCTCACTCCATTGTAGTTTGAATTCACAGAAGCTGGGGGTGGAGTTCCTGGCTGAGACCCGTGAGTATCTGGGGGGGGAAACCTCACTGCATTGTTGTTTGAATTCACAGAAACTGGGGGTGGAGTTCCTGGCTGAGACCCGCGAGTATCTGGGAGGAAAAACTCACTCCATTGTAGTTTGAATTCACAGAAGCTGGGGGTGGAGTTCCTGGGTGAGACTTGTTAGTATCTGGGGGAACAAACCTCACTCCATTGTAGTTTGAATTCACAGAAGCTGGGGGTGGAGTTCCTGGCTGAGACCTGTGAGTATCTGGGGGAACAAAACCTCACTGCATTGTAGTTTGAATTCACAGAAACTGGGGGTGGAGTTCCTGGCTGAGACCCGTGAGTATCTGGGGGGAAAAACCTCACTCCATTTCAATTTGAATTCACAGAAGCTGGGGGTGGAGGTCCTGGCTGAGACCTGTGAGTATCTGGGGGAATAAACCTCACTCCATTGTAGTTTGAATTCACAGAAGCTGGGGGTGGAGGTCCTGGCTGAGACCTGTGAGTATCTGGGGGAAAAACCTCACTCCATTGTAGTTTGAATTCACAGAAGCTGTGGGTGGAGTTTCTGGCTGAGACCTGTGAGTATCTGGGGGAATAAACCTCACTCCATTGTAGTTTGAATTCACAGAAGCTGGGGGTGGAGTTCTTTTCTGAGACCTTTGAGTATCTGGGGGATCAAAACCTCACTGCATTGTAGTTTGAATTCACAGAAACTGGGGGTGGAGTTCCTGGCTGACACCCGTGAGTATCTTGGGGGAAAAACTCACTCCATTGTAGTCTGAATTCACAGAAGCTGGGGGTGGAGTTCCTGGCTGATACCTGTGAGTATCTGGGGGAAAAAAACTCACTCCAATGTAGTTTGAATTCATAGAAGCTGGGGGTGGACTTCCTGGCTGAGACCTGTGAGTATCTGGGGGAAGAAACATCACTCCATTGTAGTTTGAATTCACAGAAGCTATGGGTGGACTTCCTGGCTGAGACCCGTGAGTATCTGGGGGGAAAAACTCACTCCATTGTAGTTTGAATTCACTGAAGCTGGGGGTGGGGTTCCTGGCTGATACCTGTGAGTATCTGGGGGGAAAAACTCACTCCAATGTAGTTTGAATTCACAGAAGCTGGGGGTGGACTTCCTGGCTGAGACCTGTGAGTATCTGGGGGAAGAAACCTCACTCCATTGTAGTTTGAATTCACAGAAGCTGTGGGTGGAGTTTCTGGCTGAGACATGTGAGTATCTGGGGGAAGAAACCTCACTCCATTGTAGTTTGAATTCACAGAAGCTGGGGGTGGAGTTCCTGGCTGAGACCCGTGAGTATCTGTGGGAAGAAACCTCACTCCATTGTAGTTTGAATTCACAGAAGCTTGGGGTGGAGTTCCTGGCTGAGACCTGTGAGTATCTGGGGGAAAAAACCTCACTCCATTGTAGTTTGAATTCACAGAAGCTGGGGGTGAAGTTCCTGGCTGAGACCTGTGAGTATCTGGGGGAAGAAACCTCACTCCATTGTAGTTTGAATTCACAGAAGCTGGGGGTGGAGTTCCTGGCTTATACCTGTGAGTATCTGGGGGGAAAAACTCACTCCAATGTAGTTTGAATTCACAGAAGCTGTGGGTGGAGTTTCTGGCTGAGACCTGTGAGTATCTGGGGAAAAAAACCTCAATCCATTGTAGTTTGAATTCACAGAAGCTGGGGGTGGAGGTCCTGGCTTAGACCTGTGAGTATCTGGAGGAAAAAACCTCACTCCATTGTAGTTTGAATTCACAGAAGCTGGGGGTGGAGTTGCTGGCTCAGACATGTGAGTATCTGGGGGAAGAAACCTCACTCCATTGTAGTTTGAATTCACAGAAGCTGGGGGTGGGGTTCCTGGCTGATACCTGTGAGTATCTGGGGGAACAAACCTCACTCCATTGTAGTTTGAATTCACAGAAGCTGGGGGTTGAGTTCCTGGCTGAGACCTGTGAGTATCTGGGGAAACAAAGCTCAATCCGTTGTAATTTGAATTCAGAGAAGCTGTGGGTGGAGTTTCTGGCTGAGACCTGTGAGTATCTGGGGGAAAAAACCTCACTCCATTGTAGTTTGAATTCACAGAAGCTGTGGGTGGAGTTCCTGGCTGAGACCTGTGAGTATCTGGGGGAAAAAACCTCACTCCATTGTAGTTTGAATTCACAGAAGCTGGGGGTGGACTTCCTGGCTGAGACCTGTGAGTATCTGGGGGAAGAAACCTCACTCCATTGTAGTTTGAATTCACAGAAGCTGTGGATGGAGTTTCTGGCTGATACCTGTGAGTATCTCGGGGGAAAAACCTCACTCCATTGTAGTTTGAATTCACAGAAGCTGTGGGTGGAGTTTCTGGCTGAGACCTGTGAGTATCTGGGGGAAAAAACCTCACTCCATTGTAGTTTGAATTCACAGAAGCTGTGGGTGGAGTTTCTCGCTGAGACCTGTGAGTATCTGGGGGAAAAAACCTCACTCCATTGTAGTTTGAATTCACACAAGCTGTGGGTGGAGTTCCTGGCTGAGATCTGAGAGTATCTGGGGAAACAAAGCTCAATCCGTTGTAATTTGAATTCACAGAAGCTGTGGGTGGAGTTTCTGGCTGAGACCTGTGAGTATCTGGGGAAAAAAACCCCAATCCATTGTAGTTTGAATTCACAGAAGCTGGGGGTGGAGGTCCTGGCTTAGACCTGTGAGTATCTGGAGGAAAAAACCTCACTCCATTGTAGTTTGAATTCACAGAAACTGGGGGTGGAGTTCCTGGCTGAAACCCGTGAGTATCTGGGGGGGGGGAAACTCACTCCATTGTAGTTTGAATTCACAGAAGCTGGGGGTGGAGTTCCTGGCTGAGACCTGTGAGTATCTGGGGAAACAAAGCTCAATCCGTTGTAATTTGAATTCAGAGAAGCTGGGGGTGGAGTTCCTGGCTGAGACCTGTGAGTATCTGGGGGGAAAAACCTCACTCCATTGTAGTTTGAATTCACAGAAGCTAGGGGTGGAGTTCCTGGCTGAGACCCGTGAGTATCTGTGGGAAGAAACCTCACTCCATTGTAGTTTGAATTCACAGAAGCTTGGGGTGGAGTTCCTGGCTGAGACCTTTGAGTATCTGGGGGAAAAAACCTCACTCCATTGTAGTTTGAATTCACAGAAGCTGGGGGTGAAGTTCCTGGCTGAGACCTGTGAGTATCTGGGGGAAGAAACCTCACTCCATTGTAGTTTGAATTCACAGAAGCTGGGGGTGGAGTTCCTGGCTTATACCTGTGAGTATCTGGGGGGGGAAAACTCACTCCAATGTAGTTTGAATTCACAGAAGCTGTGGGTGGAGTTTCTGGCTGAGACCTGTGAGTATCTGGGGAAAAAAACCTCAATCCATTGTAGTTTGAATTCACAGAAGCTGGGGGTGGAGGTCCTGGCTTAGACCTGTGAGTATCTGGAGTAAAAAACCTCACTCCATTGTAGTTTGAATTCACAGAAGCTGGGGGTGGAGTTGCTGGCTGAGACATGTGAGTATCTGGGGGAAGAAACCTCACTCCATTGTAGTTTGAATTCAGAGAAGCTGGGGGTGGGGTTCCTGGCTGATACCTGTGAGTATCTGGGGGAACAAACCTCACTCCATTGTAGTTTGAATTCACAGAAGCTGGGGGTTGAGTTCCTGGCTGAGACCTGTGAGTATCTGGGGAAACAAAGCTCAATCCGTTGTAATTTGAATTCAGAGAAGCTGGGGGTGGAGTTCCTGGCTGAGACATGTGAGTTTCTGGGGGGAAAAAACCTCACTCCATTGTAGTTTGAATTCACAGAAGCTGGGGGTGGAGTTCCTGGCTGAGACCCGTGAGTATCTGTGGGAAGAAACCTCACTCCATTGTAGTTTGAATTCACAGAAGCTTGGGGTGGAGTTCCTGGATGAGACCTGTGAGTATCTGGGGGAAGAAACCTCACTCCATTGTAGTTTGAATTCACAGAAGCTGTGGGTGGAGTTTCTGGCTGATACCTGTGAGTATCTGGGGGAAAAAACCTCACTCCATTGTAGTTTGAATTCACAGAAGCTGTGGGTGGAGTTTCTGGCTGAGACCTGTGAGTATCTGGGGGAAAAAACCTCACTCCATTGTAGTTTGAATTCACAGAAGCTGTGGGTGGAGTTTCTGGCTGAGACCTGTGAGCATCTGGGAGAAGAAAACCTCACTGCATTGTAGTTTCAATTCACAGAAGCTGGGGATGGAGTTCCTGGCTGAGACTTGTGAGTATCTGGGGGGAAAAACCTCACTGCATTGTGTTTTGAATTCACAGAAGCTGGGGGTGGAGTTCCTGGCTGAGACCCGTGAGTATCTGGGAGAAAAACCTCACTCCATTGTAGTTTGAATTCACAGAAGCTGGGGGTGGAGTTCCTGGCTGAGACCCGTGAGTATCTGGGGGGGAAACCTCACTCCATTGTAGTTTGAATTCACAGAAGCTGGGGGTGGAGTTCCTGGCTGAGACCCGTGAGTATCTGGGGGAACAAACCTCACTCCATTGTAGTTTGAATTCACAGAAGCTAGGGGTGGAGTTCTTTGCTGAGACCTGTGAGTATCTGGGGGAACAAAACCTCACTGCATTGTAGTTTGAATTCACAGAAACTGGGGGTGGAGTTCCTAGCTGAGACCCGTGAGTATCTGGGGGGAAAAACCTCACTCCATTATAGTTTGAATTCACAGAAGCTGGGGGTGGAGGTCCTGGCTGAGACCTGTGAGTATCTGGGGGAATAAACCTCACTCCATTGTAGTTTGAATTCACAGAAGCTGGGGGTGGAGTTCTTTTCTGAGACCTTTGAGTATCTGGGGGAACAAAACCTCACTGCATTGTAGTTTGAATTCACAGAAACTGGGGGTGGAGTTCCTGGCTGACACCTGTGAGTATCTTGGGGGAAAAACTCACTCCATTGTAGTTTGAATTCACAGAAGCTGGGGGTGGAGTTCCTGGCTGATACCTGTGAGTTTCTGGGGGAAAAAAACTCACTCCAATGTAGTTTGAATTCATAGAAGCTGGGGGTGGACTTCCTGGCTGATACCTGTGAGTATCTGGGGGAAGAAACATCACTCCATTGTAGTTTGAATTCACAGAAGCTATGGGTGGACTTCCTGGCTGAGACCCGTGAGTATCTGGGGGGAAAAACTCACTCCATTGTAGTTTGAATTCACAGAAGCCGGGGGTGGAGTTCCTGGCTGATACCTGTGAGTATCTGGGGGAAGAAACCTCACTCCATTGTAGTTTGAATTCACAGAAGCTGTGGGTGGAGTTTCTGGCTGATACCTGTGAGTATCTGGGGGAAAAAACCTCACTCCATTGTAGTTTGAATTCACAGAAGCTGTGGGTGGAGTTTCTGGCTGAGACCTGTGAGTATCTGGGGGAAAAAACCTCACTCCATTGTAGTTTGAATTCACAGAAGCTGTGGGTGGAGTTTCTGGCTGAGACCTGTGAGCATCTGGGAGAAGAAAACCTCACTGCATTGTAGTTTCAATTCACAGAAGCTGGGGATGGAGTTCCTGGCTGAGACTTGTGAGTATCTGGGGGGAAAAACCTCACTGCATTGTGTTTTGAATTCACAGAAGCTGGGGGTGGAGTTCCTGGCTGAGACCCGTGAGTATCTGGGAGAAAAACCTCACTCCATTGTAGTTTGAATTCACAGAAGCTGGGGGTGGAGTTCCTGGCTGAGACCCGTGAGTATCTGGGGGGGAAACCTCACTCCATTGTAGTTTGAATTCACAGAAGCTGGGGGTGGAGTTTCTGGCTGAGACCTGTGAGCATCTGGGAGAAGAAAACCTCACTGCATTGTAGTTTCAATTCACAGAAGCTGGGGATGGAGTTCCTGGCTGAGACTTGTGAGTATCTGGGGGGAAAAACCTCACTGCATTGTGTTTTGAATTCACAGAAGCTGGGGGTGGAGTTCCTGGCTGAGACCCGTGAGTATCTGGGAGAAAAACCTCACTCCATTGTAGTTTGAATTCACAGAAGCTGGGGGTGGAGTTCCTGGCTGAGACCCGTGAGTATCTGGGGGGGAAACCTCACTCCATTGTAGTTTGAATTCACAGAAGCTGGGGGTGGAGTTCCTGGCTGAGACCCGTGAGTATCTGGGGGAACAAACCTCACTCCATTGTAGTTTGAATTCACAGAAGCTAGGGGTGGAGTTCTTTGCTGAGACCTGTGAGTATCTGGGGGAACAAAACCTCACTGCATTGTAGTTTGAATTCACAGAAACTGGGGGTGGAGTTCCTAGCTGAGACCCGTGAGTATCTGGGGGGAAAAACCTCACTCCATTATAGTTTGAATTCACAGAAGCTGGGGGTGGAGGTCCTGGCTGAGACCTGTGAGTATCTGGGGGAATAAACCTCACTCCATTGTAGTTTGAATTCACAGAAGCTGGGGGTGGAGTTCTTTTCTGAGACCTTTGAGTATCTGGGGGAACAAAACCTCACTGCATTGTAGTTTGAATTCACAGAAACTGGGGGTGGAGTTCCTGGCTGACACCTGTGAGTATCTTGGGGGAAAAACTCACTCCATTGTAGTTTGAATTCACAGAAGCTGGGGGTGGAGTTCCTGGCTGATACCTGTGAGTTTCTGGGGGGAAAAAACTCACTCCAATGTAGTTTGAATTCATAGAAGCTGGGGGTGGACTTCCTGGCTGATACCTGTGAGTATCTGGGGGAAGAAACATCACTCCATTGTAGTTTGAATTCACAGAAGCTATGGGTGGACTTCCTGGCTGAGACCCGTGAGTATCTGGGGGGAAAAACTCACTCCATTGTAGTTTGAATTCACAGAAGCCGGGGGTGGAGTTCCTGGCTGATACCTGTGAGTATCTGGGGGAACAAACCTCACTGCATTGTAGTTTGAATTCACAGAAACTGGGGGTGGAGGTCCTGGCTGAGACCCATGAGTATCTGGGGGGAAAAACCTCACTCCATTGTAGTTTGAATTCACAGACGCTGGAGGTGGACTTCCTGGCTGAGACCTGTGAGTATCTGGGGGAAGAAACCTCACTCCATTGTAGTTTGAATTCACAGAAGCTGTGGGTGGAGTTTCTAGCTGAGACCTGTGAGTATCTGGGGGGAAAAACCTCACTCCATTGTAGTTTGAATTCACAGAAGCTGTGGGTGGAGTTTCTGGCTGAGACCTGTGAGTATCTGGGGGAAAAAACCTCACTCCATTGTAGTTTGAATTCACAGAAACTGGGGGTGGAGTTCCTGGCTGAAACCCGTGAGTATCTGGGGGGAAAAACTCACTCCATTGTAGTTTAAATTCACAGAAGCTGGGGGTGGAGTTCCTGGCTGAGACCTGTGAGTATCTGAGGAAACAAAGCTCAATCCGTTGTAATTTGAATTCAGAGAAGCTGGGGGTTTAGTTCCTGGCTGAGACCTGTGAGTATCTGGGGGAAAAAACCTCACTCCATTGTAGTTTGAATTCACAGAAGCTGGGGGTGAAGTTCCTAGCTGAGACTTCTGAGTATCTGGGGGAAAAAAGCCTCACTCCAATGTAGTTTGAATTCACAGACGCTGGGGGTGGACTTCCTCGCTCAGACCTGTGAGTATCTGGGGGAAGAAACCTCACTCTATTGTAGTTTGAATTCACAGAAGCTGTGGGTGGGGTTTCTGGCTGAGACCTGTGAGTATCTGGGGGGAAAAACCTCACTCCATTGTAGTTTGAATTCACAGAAGCTGTGGGTGGAGTTTCTGGCTGAGACCTGTGAGTATCTGGGGGGAAAAAACTCACTCCATTGTAGTTTGAATTCACAGAAACTGGGGGTGGAGTTCCTGGCTGAAACCCGTGAGTATCTGGGGGGAAAAAACTCACTCCATTGTAGTTTGAATTCACAGAAGCTGGGGGTGGAGTTCCTGGCTGAGACCTGTGAGTATCTGGGGGGAAAAACCTCACTCCATTGTAGTATGAATTTACAGAAGCTGTGGGTGGGGTTTCTGGCTGAGACCTGTGAGTATCTGGGGGGAAAAACCTCACTCCATTGTAGTTTGAATTCACAGAAGCTGTGGGTGGAGTTTCTGGCTGAGACCTGTGAGTATCTGGGGGGAAAAAACTCACTCCATTGTAGTTTGAATTCACAGAAACTGGGGGTGGAGTTCCTGGCTGAAACCCGTGAGTATCTAGGGGGAAAAAACTCACTCCATTGTAGTTTGAATTCACAGAAGCTGGGGGTGGAGTTCCTGGCTGAGACCTGTGAGTATCTGGGGGGAAAAACCTCACTCCATTGTAGTATGAATTTACAGAAGCTGGGGGTGGAGTTCCTCACTGAGACTTGTGAGTATCTGGTGGAAAAAAAATCTCTCCATTGTAGTTTCAATTCACAGAAGCTGGGGGTGGAGTTCCTGGGTGAGACTTGTTAGTATCTGGGGGAACAAACCTCACTCCATTGTAGTTTAAATTCACAGAAGCTGGGGGTGGAGTTCTTTGCTGAGACCTGTGAGTATCTGGGGGAACAAAACCTCACTGCATTGTAGTTTGAATTCACAGAAACTGGGGGTGGAGTTCCTGGCTGACACCCGTAAGTATCTGGGGGAAAAAACTCACTCCATTGTAGTTTGAATTCACAGAAGCTGGGGGTGGAGTTCCTGGCTTATACCTGTGAGTATCTGGGGGGGGAAAACTCACTCCAATGTAGTTTGAATTCACAGAAGCTGGGGGTGGACTTCCTGGCTGAGACCTGTGAGTATCTGGGGGAAGAAACCTCACTCCATTGTAGTTTGAATTCACAGAAGCTGTGGGTGGAGTTTCTGGCTGAGACCTGTGAGTATCTGGGGGGGAAAACCTCACTGCATTGTAGTTTGAATTCACAGAAGCTGTGGGTGGAGTTTCTGGCTGAGACCTGTGAGTATCTGGGGGAACAAATCCTCACTGCATTGTAGTTCGAATTCACAGAAACTGGGGGTGGAGTTCCTGGCTGAGACCCGTGAGTATCTGGGGGAAGAAACCTCACTCCATTGTAGTTTGAATTCACAGAAGCTGTGGGTGGAGTTTCTGGCTGAGACCTGTGAGTATCTGGGGGGGAAAACCTCACTGCATTGTAGTTTGAATTCACAGAAGCTGTGGGTGGAGTTTCTGGCTGAGACCTGTGAGTATCTGGGGGAACAAATCCTCACTGCATTGTAGTTTGAATTCACAGAAACTGGGGGTGGAGTTCCTGGCTGAGACCCGTGAGTATCTGGGGGAACAAACCTCACTGCATTGTAGTTTGAATTCACAGAAACTGGGGGTGGAGTTCCTGGCTGAGACCCGCGAGTATCTGGGGGGAAAACTCACTTCATTGTAGTTTGAATTCACAGAAGCTGGGGGTGGAGTTCCTGGGTGAGACTTGTTAGTATCTGGGGGAACAAACCTCACTCCATTGTAGTTTGAATTCACAGAAGCTGGGGGTGGAGTTCCTGGCTGAGACCTGTGAGTATCTGGGGGAACAAAACCTCACTGCATTGTAGTTTGAATTCACAGAAACTGGGGGTGGAGTTCCTGGTTGAGACCCGTGAGTATCTGGGAGGAAAAACCTCACTCCATTGTAGTTTGAATTCACAGAAGCTGGGGGTGGAGGTCCTGGCTGAGACCTGTGAGTATCTGGGGGAATAAACCTCACTCCATTGTAGTTTCAATTCACAGAAGTTGCGGGTGGAGTTCTTGGCTGAGACCCATGAGTATCTGGGGGAACAAAACCTCTCTGCATTGTAGTTTCAATTCACAGAAGCTGGGGGTGGAGTTCCTGGCTGAGACCTGTGAGTATCTGGGGGAACAAAACCTCACTGCATTGTAGTTTCAATTCACAGAAGCTGGGGGTGGAGTTCCTGGCTTAGACCTGTGAGTATTTGGGGAAAAAACCTCACTCCATTGTAGTTTGAATTCAGAGAAGCTGGGGGTGGAGTTCCTGGCTGAGACCTGTGAGTATCTGGGGGGAAAAACCTCACTCCATTGTAGTATGAATTTACAGAAGCTGTGGATGGAGTTCCTGGCTGAGACTTGTGAGTATCTGGGTGGGGAAACGTCACTGCATTGTGTTTTGAATTCACAGAAGCTGGGGGTGGAGTTCCTGGCTGAGACCCGTGAGTATCTGGGGGAAGAAACCTCACTCCATTGTAGTTTGAATTCACAGAAGCTGGGGGTGGAGTTCCTGGCTGAGACCCGTGAGTATCTGGGGGGGGGAAACCTCACTGCATTGTTGTTTGAATTCACAGAAACTGGGGGTGGAGTTCCTGGCTGAGACCCGCGAGTATCTGGGAGGAAAAACTCACTCCATTGTAGTTTGAATTCACAGAAGCTGGGGGTGGAGTTCCTGGGTGAGACTTGTTAGTATCTGGGGGAACAAACCTCACTCCATTGTAGTTTAAATTCACAGAAGCTGGGGTTGGAGTTCTTTGCTGAGACCTGTGAGTATCTGGGGGAACAAAACCTCACTGCATTGTAGTTTGAATTCACAGAAACTGGGGGTGGAGTTCCTGGCTGACACCCATAAGTATCTGGGGGAAAAAACTCACTCCATTGTAGTTTGAATTCACAGAAGCTGGGGGTGGAGTTCCTGGCTTATACCTGTGAGTATCTGGGGGGGGGGGGAAACTCACTCCAATGTAGTTTGAATTCACAGAAGCTGGGGGTGGACTTCCTGGCTGAGACCTGTGAGTATCTGGGGGAAGAAACCTCACTCCATTGTAGTTTGAATTCACAGAAGCTGTGGGTGGAGTTTCTGGCTGAGACCTGTGAGTATCTGGGGGGGAAAACCTCACTGCATTGTAATTTGAATTCACAGAAGCTGTGGGTGGAGTTTCTGGCTGAGACCTGTGAGTATCTGGGGGAACAAATCCTCACTGCATTGTAGTTCGAATTCACAGAAACTGGGGGTGGAGTTCCTGGCTGAGACCCGTGAGTATCTGGGGGAACAAACCTCACTGCATTGTAGTTTGAATTCACAGAAACTGGGGGTGGAGTTCCTGGCTGAGACCCGCGAGTATCTGGGGGGAAAACTCACTTCATTGTAGTTTGAATTCACAGAAGCTGGGGGTGGAGTTCCTGGGTGAGACTTGTTAGTATCTGGGGGAACAAACCTCACTCCATTGTAGTTTGAATTCACAGAAGCTGGGGGTGGAGTTCCTGGCTGAGACCTGTGAGTATCTGGGGGAACAAAACCTCACTGCATTGTAGTTTGAATTCACAGAAACTGGGGGTGGAGTTCCTGGTTGAGACCCGTGAGTATCTGGGAGGAAAAAGCTCACTCCATTGTAGTTTGAATTCACAGAAGCTGGGGGTGGAGGTCCTGGCTGAGACCTGTGAGTATCTGGGGGAATAAACCTCACTCCATTGTAGTTTCAATTCACAGAAGTTGGGGGTGGAGTTCTTGGCTGAGACCCATGAGTATCTGGGGGAACAAAACCTCTCTGCATTGTAGTTTCAATTCACAGAAGCTGGGGGTGGAGTTCCTGGCTGAGACCTGTGAGTATCTGGGGGAACAAAACCTCACTGCATTGTAGTTTCAATTCACAGAAGCTGGGGGTGGAGTTCCTGGCTTAGACCTGTGAGTATTTGGGGAAAAAACCTCACTCCATTGTAGTTTGAATTCAGAGAAGCTGGGGGTGGAGTTCCTGGCTGAGACCTGTGAGTATCTGGGGGGAAAAACCTCACTCCATTGTAGTATGAATTTACAGAAGCTGTGGATGGAGTTCCTGGCTGAGACTTGTGAGTATCTGGGGGGGGGAAACGTCACTGCATTGTGTTTTGAATTCACAGAAGCTGGGGGTGGAGTTCCTGGCTGAGACCCGTGAGTATCTGGGGGAAGAAACCTCACTCCATTGTAGTTTGAATTCACAGAAGCTGGGGGTGGAGTTCCTGGCTGAGACCCGTGAGTATCTGGGGGGGGAAACCTCACTGCATTGTTGTTTGAATTCACAGAAACTGGGGGTGGAGTTCCTGGCTGAGACCCGCGAGTATCTGGGAGGAAAAACTCACTCCATTGTAGTTTGAATTCACAGAAGCTGGGGGTGGAGTTCCTGGGTGAGACTTGTTAGTATCTGGGGGAACAAACCTCACTCCATTGTAGTTTGAATTCACAGAAGCTGGGGGTGGAGTTCCTGGCTGAGACCTGTGAGTATCTGCGGGAACAAAACCTCACTGCATTGTAGTTTGAATTCACAGAAACTGGGGGTGGAGTTCCTGGCTGAGACCCGTGAGTATCTGGGGGGAAAAACCTCACTCCATTTCAGTTTGAATTCACAGAAGCTGGGGGTGGAGGTCCTGGCTGAGACCTGTGAGTATCTGGGGGAATAAACCTCACTCCATTGTAGTTTGAATTCACAGAAGCTGGGGGTGGAGGTCCTGGCTGAGACCTGTGAGTATCTGGGGGAACAAAACCTCACTGCATTGTAGTTTGAATTCACAGAAACTGGGGGTGGAGTTCCTGGCTGACACCCGTGAGTATCTTGGGGGAAAAACTCACTCCATTGTAGTTTGAATTCACTGAAGCTGGGGGTGGAGTTCCTGGCTGATACCTGTGAGTATCTGGGGGGAAAAACTCACTCCAATGTAGTTTGAATTCACAGAAGCTGGGGGTGGACTTCCTGGCTGAGACCCGTGAGTATCTGGGGGAAGAAACCTCACTCCATTGTAGTTTGAATTCACAGAAGCTGTGGGTGGAGGTCCTGGCTGAGACCCATGAGTATCTGGGGGGAAAAACCTCACTCCATTGTAGTTTGAATTCACAGACGCTGGAGGTGGACTTCCTGGCTGAGACCTGTGAGTATCTGGGGGAAGAAACCTCACTACATTGTAGTTTGAATTCACAGAAGCTGTGGGTGGAGTTTCTAGCTGAGACCTGTGAGTATCTGGGGGGAAACACCTCACTCCATTGTAGTTTGAATTCACAGAAGCTGTGGGTGGAGTTTCTGGCTGAGACCTGTGAGTATCTGGGGGAAAAAACCTCACTCCATTGTAGTTTGAATTCACAGAAACTGGGGGTGGAGTTCCTGGCTGAAACCCGTGAGTATCTGGGGGGAAAAACTCACTCCATTGTAGTTTGAATTCACAGAAGCTGGGGGTGGAGTTCCTGGCTGAGACCTGTGAGTATCTGAGGAAACAAAGCTCAATCCGTTGTAATTTGAATTCAGAGAAGCTGGGGGTTTAGTTCCTGGCTGAGACCTGTGAGTATCTGGGGGAAAAAACCTCACTCCATTGTAGTTTGAATTCACAGAAGCTGGGGGTGAAGTTCCTAGCTGAGACTTCTGAGTATCTGGGGGAAAAAAGCCTCACTCCAATGTAGTTTGAATTCACAAACGCTGGGGGTGGACTTCCTGGCTCAGACCTGTGAGTATCTGGGGGAAGAAACCTCACTCCATTGTAGTTTGAATTCACAGAAGCTGTGGGTGGGGTTTCTGGCTGAGACCTGTGAGTATCTGGGGGGAAAAACCTCACTCCATTGTAGTTTGAATTCACAGAAGCTGTGGGTGGAGTTTCTGGCTGAGACCTGTGAGTATCTGGGGGGAAAAAACTCACTCCATTGTAGTTTGAATTCACAGAAACTGGGGGTGGAGTTCCTGGCTGAAACCCGTGAGTATCTGGGGGGAAAAAACTCACTCCATTGTAGTTTGAATTCACAGAAGCTGGGGGTGGAGTTCCTGGCTGAGACCTGTGAGTATCTGGGGGGAAAAACCTCACTCCATTGTAGTATGAATTTACAGAAGCTGGGGGTGGAGTTCCTCACTGAGACTTGTGAGTATCTGGTGGAAAAAAAATCTCTCCATTGTAGTTTCAATTCACAGAAGCTGGGGGTGGAGTTCCTGGGTGAGACTTGTTAGTATCTGGGGGAACAAACCTCACTCCATTGTAGTTTAAATTCACAGAAGCTGGGGGTGGAGTTCTTTGCTGAGACCTGTGAGTATCTGGGGGAACAAAACCTCACTGCATTGTAGTTTGAATTCACAGAAACTGGGGGTGGAGTTCCTGGCTGACACCCGTAAGTATCTGGGGGAAAAAACTCACTCCATTGTAGTTTGAATTCACAGAAGCTGGGGGTGGAGTTCCTGGCTTATACCTGTGAGTATCTGGGGGGGAAAAACTCACTCCAATGTAGTTTGAATTCACAGAAGCTGGGGGTGGACTTCCTGGCTGAGACCTGTGAGTATCTGGGGGAAGAAACCTCACTCCATTGTAGTTTGAATTCACAGAAGCTGTGGGTGGAGTTTCTGGCTGAGACCTGTGAGTATCTGGAGGGAAAAACCTCACTGCATTGTAGTTTGAATTCACAGAAGCTGTGGGTGGAGTTTCTGGCTGAGACCTGTGAGTATCTGGGGGAACAAATCCTCACTGCATTGTAGTTCGAATTCACAGAAACTGGGGGTGGAGTTCCTGGCTGAGACCCGTGAGTATCTGGGGGAACAAACCTCACTGCATTGTAGTTTGAATTCACAGAAACTGGGGGTGGAGTTCCTGGCTGAGACCCGCGAGTATCTGGGGGGAAAACTCACTTCATTGTAGTTTGAATTCACAGAAGCTGGGGGTGGAGTTCCTGGGTGAGACTTGTTAGTATCTGGGGGAACAAACCTCACTCCATTGTAGTTTGAATTCACAGAAGTTGCGGGTGGAGTTCTTGGCTGAGACCCATGAGTATCTGGGGGAACAAAACCTCTCTGCATTGTAGTTTCAATTCACAGAAGCTGGGGGTGGAGTTCCTGGCTGAGACCTGTGAGTATCTGGGGGAACAAAACCTCACTGCATTGTAGTTTCAATTCGCAGAAGCTGGGGGTGGAGTTCCTGGCTTAGACCTGTGAGTATTTGGGGAAAAAACCTCACTCCATTGTAGTTTGAATTCAGAGAAGCTGGGGGTGGACTTCCTGGCTGAGACCTGTGAGTATCTGGGGGGAAAAACCTCACTCCATTGTAGTATGAATTTACAGAAGCTGTGGATGGAGTTCCTGGCTGAGACTTGTGAGTATCTGGGGGGGGAAACGTCACTGCATTGTGTTTTGAATTCACAGAAGCTGGGGGTGGAGTTCCTGGCTGAGACCCGTGAGTATCTGGGGGAAGAAACCTCACTCCATTGTAGTTTGAATTCACAGAAGCTGGGGGTGGAGTTCCTGGCTGAGACCCGTGAGTATCTGGGGGGGGAAACCTCACTGCATTGTTGTTTGAATTCACAGAAACTGGGGGTGGAGTTCCTGGCTGAGACCCGCGAGTATCTGGGAGGAAAAACTCACTCCATTGTAGTTTGAATTCACAGAAGCTGGGGGTGGAGTTCCTGGGTGAGACTTGTTAGTATCTGGGGGAACAAACCTCACTCCATTGTAGTTTAAATTCACAGAAGCTGGGGGTGGAGTTCTTTGCTGAGACCTGTGAGTATCTGGGGGAACAAAACCTCACTGCATTGTAGTTTGAATTCACAGAAACTGGGGGTGGAGTTCCTGGCTGACACCCGTAAGTATCTGGGGGAAAAAACTCACTCCATTGTAGTTTGAATTCACAGAAGCTGGGGGTGGAGTTCCTGGCTTATACCTGTGAGTATCTGGGGGGGGGGAAACTCACTCCAATGTAGTTTGAATTCACAGAAGCTGGGGGTGGACTTCCTGGCTGAGACCTGTGAGTATCTGGGGGAAGAAACCTCACTCCATTGTAGTTTGAATTCACAGAAGCTGTGGGTGGAGTTTCTGGCTGAGACCTGTGAGTATCTGGGGGGGAAAACCTCACTGCATTGTAGTTTGAATTCACAGAAGCTGTGGGTGGAGTTTCTGGCTGAGACCTGTGAGTATCTGGGGGAACAAATCCTCACTGCATTGTAGTTCGAATTCACAGAAACTGGGGGTGGAGTTCCTGGCTGAGACCCGTGAGTATCTGGGGGAACAAACCTCACTGCATTGTAGTTTGAATTCACAGAAACTGGGGGTGGAGTTCCTGGCTGAGACCCGCGAGTATCTGGGGGGAAAACTCACTTCATTGTAGTTTGAATTCACAGAAGCTGGGGGTGGAGTTCCTGGGTGAGACTTGTTAGTATCTGGGGGAACAAACCTCACTCCATTGTAGTTTGAATTCACAGAAGCTGGGGGTGGAGTTCCTGGCTGAGACCTGTGAGTATCTGGGGGAACAAAACCTCACTGCATTGTAGTTTGAATTCACAGAAACTGGGGGTGGAGTTCCTTGTTGAGACCCGTGAGTATCTGGGAGGAAAAACCTCACTCCATTGTAGTTTGAATTCACAGAAGCTGGGGGTGGAGGTCCTGGCTGAGACCTGTGAGTATCTGGGGGAATAAACCTCACTCCATTGTAGTTTCAATTCACAGAAGTTGGGGGTGGAGTTCTTGGCTGAGACCCATGAGTATCTGGGGGAACAAAACCTCTCTGCATTGTAGTTTCAATTCACAGAAGCTGGGGGTGGAGTTCCTGGCTGAGACCTGTGAGTATCTGGGGGAACAAAACCTCACTGCATTGTAGTTTCAATTCACAGAAGCTGGGGGTGGAGTTCCTGGCTGAGACCTGTGAGTATTTGGGGAAAAAACCTCACTCCATTGTAGTTTGAATTCAGAGAAGCTGGGGGTGGAGTTCCTGGCTGAGACCTGTGAGTATCTGGGGGGAAAAACCTCACTCCATTGTAGTATGAATTTACAGAAGCTGTGGATGGAGTTCCTGGCTGAGACTTGTGAGTATCTGGGGGGGGGAAACGTCACTGCATTGTGTTTTGAATTCACAGAAGCTGGGTGTGGAGTTCCTGGCTGAGACCCGTGAGTATCTGGGGGAAGAAACCTCACTCCATTGTAGTTTGAATTCACAGAAGCTGGGGGTGGAGTTCCTGGCTGAGACCCGTGAGTATCTGGGGGGGGAAACCTCACTGCATTGTTGTTTGAATTCACAGAAACTGGGGGTGGAGTTCCTGGCTGAGACCCGCGAGTATCTGGGAGGAAAAACTCACTCCATTGTAGTTTGAATTCACAGAAGCTGGGGGTGGAGTTCCTGGGTGAGACTTGTTAGTATCTGGGGGAACAAACCTCACTCCATTGTAGTTTGAATTCACAGAAGCTGGGGGTGGAGTTCCTGGCTTATACCTGTGAGTATCTGGGGGGGGGAAAACTCACTCCAATGTAGTTTGAATTCACAGAAGCTGGGGGTGGACTTCCTGGCTGAGACCTGTGAGTATCTGGGGGAAGAAACCTCACTCCATTGTAGTTTGAATTCACAGAAGCTGTGGGTGGAGTTTCTGGCTGAGACCTGTGAGTATCTGGGGGGGAAAACCTCACTGCATTGTAGTTTGAATTCACAGAAGCTGTGGGTGGAGTTTCTGGCTGAGACCTGTGAGTATCTGGGGGAACAAATCCTCACTGCATTGTAGTTCGAATTCACAGAAACTGGGGGTGGAGTTCCTGGCTGAGACCCGTGAGTATCTGGGGGAACAAACCTCACTGCATTGTAGTTTGAATTCACAGAAACTGGGGGTGGAGTTCCTGGCTGAGACCCGCGAGTATCTGGGGGGAAAACTCACTTCATTGTAGTTTGAATTCACAGAAGCTGGTGGTGGAGTTCCTGGGTGAGACTTGTTAGTATCTGGGGGAACAAACCTCACTCCATTGTAGTTTGAATTCACAGAAGCTGGGGGTGGAGTTCCTGGCTGAGACCTGTGAGTATCTGGGGGAACAAAACCTCACTGCATTGTAGTTTGAATTCACAGAAACTGGGGGTGGAGTTCCTGGTTGAGACCCGTGAGTATCTGGGAGGAAAAAGCTCACTCCATTGTAGTTTGAATTCACAGAAGCTGGGGGTGGAGGTCCTGGCTGAGACCTGTGAGTATCTGGGGGAATAAACCTCACTCCATTGTAGTTTCAATTCACAGAAGTTGGGGGTGGAGTTCTTGGCTGAGACCCATGAGTATCTGGGGGAACAAAACCTCTCTGCATTGTAGTTTCAATTCACAGAAGCTGGGGGTGGAGTTCCTGGCTGAGACCTGTGAGTATCTGGGGGAACAAAACCTCACTGCATTGTAGTTTCAATTCACAGAAGCTGGGGGTGGAGTTCCTGGCTTAGACCTGTGAGTATTTGGGGAAAAAACCTCACTCCATTGTAGTTTGAATTCAGAGAAGCTGGGGGTGGAGTTCCTGGCTGAGACCTGTGAGTATCTGGGGGGAAAAACCTCACTCCATTGTAGTATGAATTTACAGAAGCTGTGGATGGAGTTCCTGGCTGAGACTTGTGAGTATCTGGGGGGGGGAAACGTCACTGCATTGTGTTTTGAATTCACAGAAGCTGGGGGTGGAGTTCCTGGCTGAGACCCGTGAGTATCTGGGGGAAGAAACCTCACTCCATTGTAGTTTGAATTCACAGAAGCTGGGGGTGGAGTTCCTGGCTGAGACCCGTGAGTATCTGGGGGGGGAAACCTCACTGCATTGTTGTTTGAATTCACAGAAACTGGGGGTGGAGTTCCTGGCTGAGACCCGCGAGTATCTGGGAGGAAAAACTCACTCCATTGTAGTTTGAATTCACAGAAGCTGGGGGTGGAGTTCCTGGGTGAGACTTGTTAGTATCTGGGGGAACAAACCTCACTCCATTGTAGTTTGAATTCACAGAAGCTGGGGGTGGAGTTCCTGGCTGAGACCTGTGAGTATCTGCGGGAACAAAACCTCACTGCATTGTAGTTTGAATTCACAGAAACTGGGGGTGGAGTTCCTGGCTGAGACCCGTGAGTATCTGGGGGGAAAAACCTCACTCCATTTCAGTTTGAATTCACAGAAGCTGGGGGTGGAGGTCCTGGCTGAGACCTGTGAGTATCTGGGGGAATAAACCTCACTCCATTGTAGTTTGAATTCACAGAAGCTGGGGGTGGAGGTCCTGGCTGAGACCTGTGAGTATCTGGGGGAACAAAACCTCACTGCATTGTAGTTTGAATTCACAGAAACTGGGGGTGGAGTTCCTGGCTGACACCCGTGAGTATCTTGGGGGAAAAACTCACTCCATTGTAGTTTGAATTCACTGAAGCTGGGGGTGGAGTTCCTGGCTGATACCTGTGAGTATCTGGGGGGAAAAACTCACTCCAATGTAGTTTGAATTCACAGAAGCTGGGGGTGGACTTCCTGGCTGAGACCCGTGAGTATCTGGGGGAAGAAACCTCACTCCATTGTAGTTTGAATTCACAGAAGCTGTGGGTGGAGGTCCTGGCTGAGACCCATGAGTATCTGGGGGGAAAAACCTCACTCCATTGTAGTTTGAATTCACAGACGCTGGAGGTGGACTTCCTGGCTGAGACCTGTGAGTATCTGGGGGAAGAAACCTCACTCCATTGTAGTTTGAATTCACAGAAGCTGTGGGTGGAGTTTCTAGCTGAGACCTGTGAGTATCTGGGGGGAAACACCTCACTCCATTGTAGTTTGAATTCACAGAAGCTGTGGGTGGAGTTTCTGGCTGAGACCTGTGAGTATCTGGGGGAAAAAACCTCACTCCATTGTAGTTTGAATTCACAGAAACTGGGGGTGGAGTTCCTGGCTGAAACCCGTGAGTATCTGGGGGGAAAAACTCACTCCATTGTAGTTTGAATTCACAGAAGCTGGGGGTGGAGTTCCTGGCTGAGACCTGTGAGTATCTGAGGAAACAAAGCTCAATCCGTTGTAATTTGAATTCAGAGAAGCTGGGGGTTTAGTTCCTGGCTGAGACCTGTGAGTATCTGGGGGAAAAAACCTCACTCCATTGTAGTTTCAATTCACAGAAGCTGGGGGTGAAGTTCCTAGCTGAGACTTCTGAGTATCTGGGGGAAAAAAGCCTCACTCCAATGTAGTTTGAATTCACAGACGCTGGGGGTGGACTTCCTGGCTCAGACCTGTGAGTATCTGGGGGAAGAAACCTCACTCCATTGTAGTTTGAATTCACAGAAGCTGTGGGTGGGGTTTCTGGCTGAGACCTGTGAGTATCTGGGGGGAAAAACCTCACTCCATTGTAGTTTGAATTCACAGAAGCTGTGGGTGGAGTTTCTGGCTGAGACCTGTGAGTATCTGGGGGGAAAAAACTCACTCCATTGTAGTTTGAATTCACAGAAACTGGGGGTGGAGTTCCTGGCTGAAACCCGTGAGTATCTGGGGGGAAAAAACTCACTCCATTGTAGTTTGAATTCACAGAAGCTGGGGGTGGAGTTCCTGGCTGAGACCTGTGAGTATCTGGGGGGAAAAACCTCACTCCATTGTAGTATGAATTTACAGAAGCTGGGGGTGGAGTTCCTCACTGAGACTTGTGAGTATCTGGTGGAAAAAAAATCTCTCCATTGTAGTTTCAATTCACAGAAGCTGGGGGTGGAGTTCCTGGGTGAGACTTGTTAGTATCTGGGGGAACAAACCTCACTCCATTGTAGTTTAAATTCACAGAAGCTGGGGGTGGAGTTCTTTGCTGAGACCTGTGAGTATCTGGGGGAACAAAACCTCACTGCATTGTAGTTTGAATTCACAGAAACTGGGGGTGGAGTTCCTGGCTGACACCCGTAAGTATCTGGGGGAAAAAACTCACTCCATTGTAGTTTGAATTCACAGAAGCTGGGGGTGGAGTTCCTGGCTTATACCTGTGAGTATCTGGGGGGGAAAAACTCACTCCAATGTAGTTTGAATTCACAGAAGCTGGGGGTGGACTTCCTGGCTGAGACCTGTGAGTATCTGGGGGAAGAAACCTCACTCCATTGTAGTTTGAATTCACAGAAGCTGTGGGTGGAGTTTCTGGCTGAGACCTGTGAGTATCTGGAGGGAAAAACCTCACTGCATTGTAGTTTGAATTCACAGAAGCTGTGGGTGGAGTTTCTGTCTGAGACCTGTGAGTATCTGGGGGAACAAATCCTCACTGCATTGTAGTTCGAATTCACAGAAACTGGGGGTGGAGTTCCTGGCTGAGACCCGTGAGTATCTGGGGGAACAAACCTCACTGCATTGTAGTTTGAATTCACAGAAACTGGGGGTGGAGTTCCTGGCTGAGACCCGCGAGTATCTGGGGGGAAAACTCACTTCATTGTAGTTTGAATTCACAGAAGCTGGGGGTGGAGTTCCTGGGTGAGACTTGTTAGTATCTGGGGGAACAAACCTCACTCCATTGTAGTTTGAATTCACAGAAGTTGCGGGTGGAGTTCTTGGCTGAGACCCATGAGTATCTGGGGGAACAAAACCTCTCTGCATTGTAGTTTCAATTCACAGAAGCTGGGGGTGGAGTTCCTGGCTGAGACCTGTGAGTATCTGGGGGAACAAAACCTCACTGCATTGTAGTTTCAATTCACAGAAGCTGGGGGTGGAGTTCCTGGCTTAGACCTGTGAGTATTTGGGGAAAAAACCTCACTCCATTGTAGTTTGAATTCAGAGAAGCTGGGGGTGGAGTTCCTGGCTGAGACCTGTGAGTATCTGGGGGGAAAAACCTCACTCCATTGTAGTATGAATTTACAGAAGCTGTGGATGGAGTTCCTGGCTGAGACTTGTGAGTATCTGGGGGGGGAAACGTCACTGCATTGTGTTTTGAATTCACAGAAGCTGGGGGTGGAGTTCCTGGCTGAGACCCGTGAGTATCTGGGGGAAGAAACCTCACTCCATTGTAGTTTGAATTCACAGAAGCTGGGGGTGGAGTTCCTGGCTGAGACCCGTGAGTATCTGGGGGGGGGAAACCTCACTGCATTGTTGTTTGAATTCACAGAAACTGGGGGTGGAGTTCCTGGCTGAGACCCGCGAGTATCTGGGAGGAAAAACTCACTCCATTGTAGTTTGAATTCACAGAAGCTGGGGGTGGAGTTCCTGGGTGAGACTTGTTAGTATCTGGGGGAACAAACCTCACTCCATTGTAGTTTAAATTCACAGAAGCTGGGGGTGGAGTTCTTTGCTGAGACCTGTGAGTATCTGGGGGAACAAAACCTCACTGCATTGTAGTTTGAATTCACAGAAACTGGGGGTGGAGTTCCTGGCTGACACCCGTAAGTATCTGGGGGAAAAAACTCACTCCATTGTAGTTTGAATTCACAGAAGCTGGGGGTGGAGTTCCTGGCTTATACCTGTGAGTATCTGGGGGGGGGGGAAACTCACTCCAATGTAGTTTGAATTCACAGAAGCTGGGGGTGGACTTCCTGGCTGAGACCTGTGAGTATCTGGGGGAAGAAACCTCACTCCATTGTAGTTTGAATTCACAGAAGCTGTGGGTGGAGTTTCTGGCTGAGACCTGTGAGTATCTGGGGGGGGAAAACCTCACTGCATTGTAGTTTGAATTCACAGAAGCTGTGGGTGGAGTTTCTGGCTGAGACCTGTGAGTATCTGGGGGAACAAATCCTCACTGCATTGTAGTTCGAATTCACAGAAACTGGGGGTGGAGTTCCTGGCTGAGACCCGTGAGTATCTGGGGGAACAAACCTCACTGCATTGTAGTTTGAATTCACAGAAACTGGGGGTGGAGTTCCTGGCTGAGACCCGCGAGTATCTGGGGGGAAAACTCACTTCATTGTAGTTTGAATTCACAGAAGCTGGGGGTGGAGTTCCTGGGTGAGACTTGTTAGTATCTGGGGGAACAAACCTCACTCCATTGTAGTTTGAATTCACAGAAGCTGGGGGTGGAGTTCCTGGCTGAGACCTGTGAGTATCTGGGGGAACAAAACCTCACTGCATTGTAGTTTGAATTCACAGAAACTGGGGGTGGAGTTCCTGGTTGAGACCCGTGAGTATCTGGGAGGAAAAACCTCACTCCATTGTAGTTTGAATTCACAGAAGCTGGGGGTGGAGGTCCTGGCTGAGACCTGTGAGTATCTGGGGGAATAAACCTCACTCCATTGTAGTTTCAATTCACAGAAGTTGGGGGTGGAGTTCTTGGCTGAGACCCATGAGTATCTGGGGGAACAAAACCTCTCTGCATTGTAGTTTCAATTCACAGAAGCTGGGGGTGGAGTTCCTGGCTGAGACCTGTGAGTATCTGGGGGAACAAAACCTCACTGCATTGTAGTTTCAATTCACAGAAGCTGGGGGTGGAGTTCCTGGCTTAGACCTGTGAGTATTTGGGGAAAAAACCTCACTCCATTGTAGTTTGAATTCAGAGAAGCTGGGGGTGGAGTTCCTGGCTGAGACCTGTGAGTATCTGGGGGGAAAAACCTCACTCCATTGTAGTATGAATTTACAGAAGCTGTGGATGGAGTTCCTGGCTGAGACTTGTGAGTATCTGGGGGGGGGGAAACGTCACTGCATTGTGTTTTGAATTCACAGAAGCTGGGGGTGGAGTTCCTGGCTGAGACCCGTGAGTATCTGGGGGAAGAAACCTCACTCCATTGTAGTTTGAATTCACAGAAGCTGGGGGTGGAGTTCCTGGCTGAGACCCGTGAGTATCTGGGGGGGGGGGAAACCTCACTGCATTGTTGTTTGAATTCACAGAAACTGGGGGTGGAGTTCCTGGCTGAGACCCGCGAGTATCTGGGAGGAAAAACTCACTCCATTGTAGTTTGAATTCACAGAAGCTGGGGGTGGAGTTCCTGGGTGAGACTTGTTAGTATCTGGGGGAACAAACCTCACTCCATTGTAGTTTGAATTCACAGAAGCTGGGGGTGGAGTTCCTGGCTGAGACCTGTGAGTATCTGCGGGAACAAAACCTCACTGCATTGTAGTTTGAATTCACAGAAACTGGGGGTGGAGTTCCTGGCTGAGACCCGTGAGTATCTGGGGGGGAAAACCTCACTCCATTTCAGTTTGAATTCACAGAAGCTGGGGGTGGAGGTCCTGGCTGAGACCTGTGAGTATCTGGGGGAATAAACCTCACTCCATTGTAGTTTGAATTCACAGAAGCTGGGGGTGGAGGTCCTGGCTGAGACCTGTGAGTATCTGGGGGAACAAAACCTCACTGCATTGTAGTTTGAATTCACAGAAACTGGGGGTGGAGTTCCTGGCTGACACCCGTGAGTATCTTGGGGGAAAAACTCACTCCATTGTAGTTTGAATTCACTGAAGCTGGGGGTGGAGTTCCTGGCTGATACCTGTGAGTATCTGGGGGGAAAAACTCACTCCAATGTAGTTTGAATTCACAGAAGCTGGGGGTGGACTTCCTGGCTGAGACCCGTGAGTATCTGGGGGAAGAAACCTCACTCCATTGTAGTTTGAATTCACAGAAGCTGTGGGTGGAGGTCCTGGCTGAGACCCATGAGTATCTGGGGGGAAAAACCTCACTCCATTGTAGTTTGAATTCACAGACGCTGGAGGTGGACTTCCTGGCTGAGACCTGTGAGTATCTGGGGGAAGAAACCTCACTCCATTGTAGTTTGAATTCACAGAAGCTGTGGGTGGAGTTTCTAGCTGAGACCTGTGAGTATCTGGGGGGAAACACCTCACTCCATTGTAGTTTGAATTCACAGAAGCTGTGGGTGGAGTTTCTGGCTGAGACCTGTGAGTATCTGGGGGAAAAAACCTCACTCCATTGTAGTTTGAATTCACAGAAACTGGGGGTGGAGTTCCTGGCTGAAACCCGTGAGTATCTGGGGGGAAAAACTCACTCCATTGTAGTTTGAATTCACAGAAGCTGGGGGTGGAGTTCCTGGCTGAGACCTGTGAGTATCTGAGGAAACAAAGCTCAATCCGTTGTAATTTGAATTCAGAGAAGCTGGGGGTTTAGTTCCTGGCTGAGACCTGTGAGTATCTGGGGGAAAAAACCTCACTCCATTGTAGTTTGAATTCACAGAAGCTGGGGGTGAAGTTCCTAGCTGAGACTTCTGAGTATCTGGGGGAAAAAAGCCTCACTCCAATGTAGTTTGAATTCACAGACGCTGGGGGTGGACTTCCTGGCTCAGACCTGTGAGTATCTGGGGGAAGAAACCTCACTCCATTGTAGTTTGAATTCACAGAAGCTGTGGGTGGGGTTTCTGGCTGAGACCTGTGAGTATCTGGGGGGAAAAACCTCACTCCATTGTAGTTTGAATTCACAGAAGCTGTGGGTGGAGTTTCTGGCTGAGACCTGTGAGTATCTGGGGGGAAAAAACTCACTCCATTGTAGTTTGAATTCACAGAAACTGGGGGTGGAGTTCCTGGCTGAAACCCGTGAGTATCTGGGGGGAAAAAACTCACTCCATTGTAGTTTGAATTCACAGAAGCTGGGGGTGGAGTTCCTGGCTGAGACCTGTGAGTATCTGGGGGGAAAAACCTCACTCCATTGTAGTATGAATTTACAGAAGCTGGGGGTGGAGTTCCTCACTGAGACTTGTGAGTATCTGGTGGAAAAAAAATCTCTCCATTGTAGTTTCAATTCACAGAAGCTGGGGGTGGAGTTCCTGGGTGAGACTTGTTAGTATCTGGGGGAACAAACCTCACTCCATTGTAGTTTAAATTCACAGAAGCTGGGGGTGGAGTTCTTTGCTGAGACCTGTGAGTATCTGGGGGAACAAAACCTCACTGCATTGTAGTTTGAATTCACAGAAACTGGGGGTGGAGTTCCTGGCTGACACCCGTAGGTATCTGGGGGAAAAAACTCACTCCATTGTAGTTTGAATTCACAGAAGCTGGGGGTGGAGTTCCTGGCTTATACCTGTGAGTATCTGGGGGGGAAAAACTCACTCCAATGTAGTTTGAATTCACAGAAGCTGGGGGTGGACTTCCTGGCTGAGACCTGTGAGTATCTGGGGGAAGAAACCTCACTCCATTGTAGTTTGAATTCACAGAAGCTGTGGGTGGAGTTTCTGGCTGAGACCTGTGAGTATCTGGGGGGGAAAACCTCACTGCATTGTAGTTTGAATTCACAGAAGCTGTGGGTGGAGTTTCTGGCTGAGACCTGTGAGTATCTGGGGGAACAAATCCTCACTGCATTGTAGTTCGAATTCACAGAAACTGGGGGTGGAGTTCCTGGCTGAGACCCGTGAGTATCTGGGGGAACAAACCTCACTGCATTGTAGTTTGAATTCACAGAAACTGGGGGTGGAGTTCCTGGCAGAGACCCGCGAGTATCTGGGGGGAAAACTCACTTCATTGTAGTTTGAATTCACAGAAGCTGGGGGTGGAGTTCCTGGGTGAGACTTGTTAGTATCTGGGGGAACAAACCTCACTCCATTGTAGTTTGAATTCACAGAAGCTGGGGGTGGAGTTCCTGGCTGAGACCTGTGAGTATCTGGGGGAACAAAACCTCACTGCATTGTAGTTTGAATTCACAGAAACTGGGGGTGGAGTTCCAGGTTGAGACCCGTGAGTATCTGGGAGGAAAAACCTCACTCCATTGTAGTTTGAATTCACAGAAGCTGGGGGTGGAGGTCCTGGCTGAGACCTGTGAGTATCTGGGGGAATAAACCTCACTCCATTGTAGTTTCAATTCACAGAAGTTGGGGGTGGAGTTCTTGGCTGAGACCCATGAGTATCTGGGGGAACAAAACCTCTCTGCATTGTAGTTTCAATTCACAGAAGCTGGGGGTGGAGTTCCTGGCTGAGACCTGTGAGTATCTGGGGGAACAAAACCTCACTGCATTGTAGTTTCAATTCACAGAAGCTGGGGGTGGAGTTCCTGGCTTAGACCTGTGAGTATTTGGGGAAAAAACCTCACTCCATTGTAGTTTGAATTCAGAGAAGCTGGGGGTGGAGTTCCTGGCTGAGACCTGTGAGTATCTGGGGGGAAAAACCTCACTCCATTGTAGTATGAATTTACAGAAGCTGTGGATGGAGTTCCTGGCTGAGACTTGTGAGTATCTGGGGGGGGGGAAACGTCACTGCATTGTGTTTTGAATTCACAGAAGCTGGGGGTGGAGTTCCTGGCTGAGACCCGTGAGTATCTGGGGGAAGAAACCTCACTCCATTGTAGTTTGAATTCACAGAAGCTGGGGGTGGAGTTCCTGGCTGAGACCCGTGAGTATCTGGGGGGGGAAACCTCACTGCATTGTTGTTTGAATTCACAGAAACTGGGGGTGGAGTTCCTGGCTGAGACCCGCGAGTATCTGGGAGGAAAAACTCACTCCATTGTAGTTTGAATTCACAGAAGCTGGGGGTGGAGTTCCTGGGTGAGACTTGTTAGTATCTGGGGGAACAAACCTCACTCCATTGTAGTTTGAATTCACAGAAGCTGGGGGTGGAGTTCCTGGCTGAGACCTGTGAGTATCTGCGGGAACAAAACCTCACTGCATTGTAGTTTGAATTCACAGAAACTGGGGGTGGAGTTCCTGGCTGAGACCCGTGAGTATCTGGGGGGAAAAACCTCACTCCATTTCAGTTTGAATTCACAGAAGCTGGGGGTGGAGGTCCTGGCTGAGACCTGTGAGTATCTGGGGGAATAAACCTCACTCCATTGTAGTTTGAATTCACAGAAGCTGGGGGTGGAGGTCCTGGCTGAGACCTGTGAGTATCTGGGGGAACAAAACCTCACTGCATTGTAGTTTGAATTCACAGAAACTGGGGGTGGAGTTCCTGGCTGACACCCGTGAGTATCTTGGGGGAAAAACTCACTCCATTGTAGTTTGAATTCACTGAAGCTGGGGGTGGAGTTCCTGGCTGATACCTGTGAGTATCTGGGGGGAAAAACTCACTCCAATGTAGTTTGAATTCACAGAAGCTGGGGGTGGACTTCCTGGCTGAGACCCGTGAGTATCTGGGGGAAGAAACCTCACTCCATTGTAGTTTGAATTCACAGAAGCTGTGGGTGGAGGTCCTGGCTGAGACCCATGAGTATCTGGGGGGAAAAACCTCACTCCATTGTAGTTTGAATTCACAGACGCTGGAGGTGGACTTCCTGGCTGAGACCTGTGAGTATCTGGGGGAAGAAACCTCACTCCATTGTAGTTTGAATTCACAGAAGCTGTGGGTGGAGTTTCTAGCTGAGACCTGTGAGTATCTGGGGGGAAACACCTCACTCCATTGTAGTTTGAATTCACAGAAGCTGTGGGTGGAGTTTCTGGCTGAGACCTGTGAGTATCTGGGGGAAAAAACCTCACTCCATTGTAGTTTGAATTCACAGAAACTGGGGGTGGAGTTCCTGGCTGAAACCCGTGAGTATCTGGGGGGAAAAACTCACTCCATTGTAGTTTGAATTCACAGAAGCTGGGGGTGGAGTTCCTGGCTGAGACCTGTGAGTATCTGAGGAAACAAAGCTCAATCCGTTGTAATTTGAATTCAGAGAAGCTGGGGGTTTAGTTCCTGGCTGAGACCTGTGAGTATCTGGGGGAAAAAACCTCACTCCATTGTAGTTTGAATTCACAGAAGCTGGGGGTGAAGTTCCTAGCTGAGACTTCTGAGTATCTGGGGGAAAAAAGCCTCACTCCAATGTAGTTTGAATTCACAGACGCTGGGGGTGGACTTCCTGGCTCAGACCTGTGAGTATCTGGGGGAAGAAACCTCACTCCATTGTAGTTTGAATTCACAGAAGCTGTGGGTGGGGTTTCTGGCTGAGACCTGTGAGTATCTGGGGGGAAAAACCTCACTCCATTGTAGTTTGAATTCACAGAAGCTGTGGGTGGAGTTTCTGGCTGAGACCTGTGAGTATCTGGGGGGAAAAAACTCACTCCATTGTAGTTTGAATTCACAGAAACTGGGGGTGGAGTTCCTGGCTGAAACCCGTGAGTATCTGGGGGGAAAAAACTCACTCCATTGTAGTTTGAATTCACAGAAGCTGGGGGTGGAGTTCCTGGCTGAGACCTGTGAGTATCTGGGGGGAAAAACCTCACTCCATTGTAGTATGAATTTACAGAAGCTGGGGGTGGAGTTCCTCACTGAGACTTGTGAGTATCTGGTGGAAAAAAAATCTCTCCATTGTAGTTTCAATTCACAGAAGCTGGGGGTGGAGTTCCTGGGTGAGACTTGTTAGTATCTGGGGGAACAAACCTCACTCCATTGTAGTTTAAATTCACAGAAGCTGGGGGTGGAGTTCTTTGCTGAGACCTGTGAGTATCTGGGGGAACAAAACCTCACTCCATTGTAGTTTGAATTCACAGAAACTGGGGGTGGAGTTCCTGGCTGACACCCGTAAGTATCTGGGGGAAAAAACTCACTCCATTGTAGTTTGAATTCACAGAAGCTGGGGGTGGAGTTCCTGGCTTATACCTGTGAGTATCTGGGGGGGAAAAACTCACTCCAATGTAGTTTGAATTCACAGAAGCTGGGGGTGGACTTCCTGGCTGAGACCTGTGAGTATCTGGGGGAAGAAACCTCACTCCATTGTAGTTTGAATTCACAGAAGCTGTGGGTGGAGTTTCTGGCTGAGACCTGTGAGTATCTGGAGGGAAAAACATCACTGCATTGTAGTTTGAATTCACAGAAGCTGTGGGTGGAGTTTCTGGCTGAGACCTGTGAGTATCTGGGGGAACAAATCCTCACTGCATTGTAGTTCGAATTCACAGAAACTGGGGGTGGAGTTCCTGGCTGAGACCCGTGAGTATCTGGGGGAACAAACCTCACTGCATTGTAGTTTGAATTCACAGAAACTGGGGGTGGAGTTCCTGGCTGAGACCCGCGAGTATCTGGGGGGAAAACTCACTTCATTGTAGTTTGAATTCACAGAAGCTGGGGGTGGAGTTCCTGGGTGAGACTTGTTAGTATCTGGGGGAACAAACCTCACTCCATTGTAGTTTGAATTCACAGAAGCTGGGGGTGGAGTTCCTGGCTGAGACCTGTGAGTATCTGGGGGAACAAAACCTCACTGCATTGTAGTTTCAATTCACAGAAACTGGGGGTGGAGTTCCTGGTTGAGACCCGTGAGTATCTGGGAGGAAAAACCTCACTCCATTGTAGTTTGAATTCACAGAAGCTGGGGGTGGAGGTCCTGGCTGAGACCTGTGAGTATCTGGGGGAATAAACCTCACTCCATTGTAGTTTCAATTCACAGAAGTTGGGGGTGGAGTTCTTGGCTGAGACCCATGAGTATCTGGGGGAACAAAACCTCTCTGCATTGTAGTTTGAATTCACAGAAGCTGGGGGTGGAGTTCCTGGCTGAGACCTGTGAGTATCTGGGGGAACAAAACCTCACTGCATTGTAGTTTCAATTCACAGAAGCTGGGGGTGGAGTTCCTGGCTTAGACCTGTGAGTATTTGGGGAAAAAACCTCACTCCATTGTAGTTTGAATTCAGAGAAGCTGGGGGTGGAGTTCCTGGCTGAGACCTGTGAGTATCTGGGGGGAAAAACCTCACTCCATTGTAGTATGAATTTACAGAAGCTGTGGATGGAGTTCCTGGCTGAGACTTGTGAGTGTCTGGGGGGGGAAACGTCACTGCATTGTGTTTTGAATTCACAGAAGCTAGGGGTGGAGTTCCTGGCTGAGACCCGTGAGTATCTGGGAGAAAAACCTCACTCCATTGTAGTTTGAATTCACAGAAGCTGGGGGTGGAGTTCCTGGCTGAGACCCATGAGTATCTGGGGGGGGAAACCTCACTGCATTGTTGTTTGAATTCACAGAAACTGGGGGTGGAGTTCCTGGCTGAGACCCGCGAGTATCTGGGAGGAAAAACTCACTCCATTGTAGTTTGAATTCACAGAAGCTGGGGGTGGAGTTCCTGGGTGAGACTTGTTAGTATCTGGGGGAACAAACCTCACTCCATTGTAGTTTGAATTCACAGAAGCTGGGGGTGGAGTTCCTGGCTGAGACCCGTGAGTATCTGGGGGGAAAAACCTCACTCCATTTCAATTTGAATTCACAGAAGCTGGGGGTGGAGGTCCTGGCTGAGACCTGTGAGTATCTGGGGGAATAAACCTCACTCCATTGTAGTTTGAATTCACAGAAGCTGGGGGTGGAGGTCCTGGCTGAGACCTGTGAGTATCTGGGGGAACAAAACCTCACTGCATTGTAGTTTGAATTCACAGAAACTGGGGGTGGAGTTACTGGCTGACACCCGTGAGTATCTTGGGGGAAAAACTCACTCCATTGTAGTTTGAATTCACTGAAGCTGGGGGTGGAGTTCCTGGCTGATACCTGTAAGTATCTGGGGGGAAAAACTCACTCCAATGTAGTTTGAATTCACAGAAGCTGGGGGTGGACTTCCTGGCTGAGACCTGTGAGTATCTGGGGGAAGAAACCTCACTCCATTGTAGTTTGAATTCACAGAAGCTGTGGGTGGAGGTCCTGGCTGAGACCCATGAGTATCTGGGGGGAAAAACCTCACTCCATTGTAGTTTGAATTCACAGACGCTGGAGGTGGACTTCCTGGCTGAGACCTGTGAGTATCTGGGGGAAGAAACCTCACTCCATTGTAGTTTGAATTCACAGAAGCTGTGGGTGGAGTTTCTAGCTGAGACCTGTGAGTATCTGGGGGGAAAAACCTCACTCCATTGTAGTTTGAATTCACAGAAGCTGTGGGTGGAGTTTCTGGCTGAGACCTGTGAGTATCTGGGGGAAAAAACCTCACTCCATTGTAGTTTGAATTCACAGAAACTGGGGGTGGAGTTCCTGGCTGAAACCCGTGAGTATCTGGGGGGAAAAACTCACTCCATTGTAGTTTGAATTCACAGAAGCTGGGGGTGGAGTTCCTGGCTGAGACCTGTGAGTATCTGAGGAAACAAAGCTCAATCCGTTGTAATTTGAATTCAGAGAAGCTGGGGGTTTAGTTCCTGGCTGAGACCTGTGAGTATCTGGGGGAAAAAACCTCACTCCATTGTAGTTTGAATTCACAGAAGCTGGGGGTGAAGTTCCTAGCTGAGACTTCTGAGTATCTGGGGGAAAAAAGCCTCACTCCAATGTAGTTTGAATTCACAGACGCTGGGGGTGGACTTCCTGGCTCAGACCTGTGAGTATCTGGGGGAAGAAACCTCACTCCATTGTAGTTTGAATTCACAGAAGCTGTGGGTGGGGTTTCTGGCTGAGACCTGTGAGTATCTGGGGGGAAAAACCTCACTCCATTGTAGTTTGAATTCACAGAAGCTGTGGGTGGAGTTTCTAGCTGAGACCTGTGAGTATCTGGGGGGAAAAACCTCACTCCATTGTAGTTTGAATTCACAGAAGCTGTGGGTGGAGTTTCTGGCTGAGACCTGTGAGTATCTGGGGGAAAAAACCTCACTCCATTGTAGTTTGAATTCACAGAAACTGGGTTTGGAGTTCCTGGCTGAAACCCGTGAGTATCTGGGGGGAAAAACTCACTCCATTGTAGTTTGAATTCACAGAAGCTGGGGGTGGAGTTCCTGGCTGAGACCTGTGAGTATCTGAGGAAACAAAGCTCAATCCGTTGTAATTTGAATTCAGAGAAGCTGGGGGTTTAGTTCCTGGCTGAGACCTGTGAGTATCTGGGGGAAAAAACCTCACTCCATTGTAGTTTGAATTCACAGAAGCTGGGGGTGAAGTTCCTAGCTGAGACTTCTGAGTATCTGGGGGAAAAAAGCCTCACTCCAATGTAGTTTGAATTCACAGACGCTGGGGGTGGACTTCCTGGCTCAGACCTGTGAGTATCTGGGGGAAGAAACCTCACTCCATTGTAGTTTGAATTCACAGAAGCTGTGGGTGGGGTTTCTGGCTGAGACCTGTGAGTATCTGGGGGGAAAAACCTCACTCCATTGTAGTTTGAATTCACAGAAGCTGTGGGTGGAGTTTCTGGCTGAGACCTGTGAGTATCTGGGGGGAAAAAACTCACTCCATTGTAGTTTGAATTCACAGAAACTGGGGGTGGAGTTCCTGGCTGAAACCCGTGAGTATTTGGGGGGAAAAAACTCACTCCATTGTAGTTTGAATTCACAGAAGCTGGGGGTGGAGTTCCTGGCTGAGACCTGTGAGTATCTGGGGGGAAAAACCTCACTCCATTGTAGTATGAATTTACAGAAGCTGGGGGTGGAGTTCCTCACTGAGACTTGTGAGTATCTGGTGGAAAAAAAATCTCTCCATTGTAGTTTCAATTCACAGAAGCTGGGGGTGGAGTTCCTGGGTGAGACTTGTTAGTATCTGGGGGAACAAACCTCACTCCATTGTAGTTTAAATTCACAGAAGCTGGGGGTGGAGTTCTTTGCTGAGACCTGTGAGTATCTGGGGGAAAAAACTCACTCCATTGTAGTTTGAATTCACAGAACCTGGGGGTGGAGTTCCTGGCTGAGACCTGTGAGTATCTGAGGAAACAAAGCTCAATCCGTTGTAATTTGAATTCAGAGAAGCTGGGGGTTTAGTTCCTGGCTGAGACCTGTGAGTATCTGGGGGAAAAAACCTCACTCCATTGTAGTTTGAATTCACAGAAGCTGGGGGTGAAGTTCCTAGCTGAGACTTCTGAGTATCTGGGGGAAAAAAGCCTCACTCCAATGTAGTTTGAATTCACAGACGCTGGGGGTGGACTTCCTGGCTCAGACCTGTGAGTATCTGGGGGAAGAAACCTCACTCCATTGTAGTTTGAATTCACAGAAGCTGTGGGTGGGGTTTCTGGCTGAGACCTGTGAGTATCTGGGGGGAAAAACCTCACTCCATTGTAGTTTGAATTCACAGAAGCTGTGGGTGGAGTTTCTGGCTGAGACCTGTGAGTATCTGGGGGGAAAAAACTCACTCCATTGTAGTTTGAATTCACAGAAACTGGGGGTGGAGTTCCTGGCTGAAACCCGTGAGTATCTGGGGGGAAAAAACTCACTCCATTGTAGTTTGAATTCACAGAAGCTGGGGGTGGAGTTCCTGGCTGAGACCTGTGAGTATCTGGGGGGAAAAACCTCACTCCATTGTAGTATGAATTTACAGAAGCTGGGGGTGGAGTTCCTCACTGAGACTTGTGAGTATCTGGTGGAAAAAAAATCTCTCCATTGTAGTTTCAATTCACAGAAGCTGGGGGTGGAGTTCCTGGGTGAGACTTGTTAGTATCTGGGGGAACAAACCTCACTCCATTGTAGTTTAAATTCACAGAAGCTGGGGGTGGAGTTCTTTGCTGAGACCTGTGAGTATCTGGGGGAACAAAACCTCACTCCATTGTAGTTTGAATTCACAGAAACTGGGGGTGGAGTTCCTGGCTGACACCCGTAAGTATCTGGGGGAAAAAACTCACTCCATTGTAGTTTGAATTCACAGAAGCTGGGGGTGGAGTTCCTGGCTTATACCTGTGAGTATCTGGGGGGGAAACACTCACTCCAATGTAGTTTGAATTCACAGAAGCTGGGGGTGGACTTCCTGGCTGAGACCTGTGAGTATCTGGGGGAAGAAACCTCACTCCATTGTAGTTTGAATTCACAGAAGCTGTGGGTGGAGTTTCTGGCTGAGACCTGTGAGTATCTGGAGGGAAAAACATCACTGCATTGTAGTTTGAATTCACAGAAGCTGTGGGTGGAGTTTCTGGCTGAGACCTGTGAGTATCTGGGGGAACAAATCCTCACTGCATTGTAGTTCGAATTCACAGAAACTGGGGGTGGAGTTCCTGGCTGAGACCCGTGAGTATCTGGGGGAACAAACCTCACTGCATTGTAGTTTGAATTCACAGAAACTGGGGGTGGAGTTCCTGGCTGAGACCCGCGAGTATCTGGGGGGAAAACTCACTTCATTGTAGTTTGAATTCACAGAAGCTGGGGGTGGAGTTCCTGGGTGAGACTTGTTAGTATCTGGGGGAACAAACCTCACTCCATTGTAGTTTGAATTCACAGAAGCTGGGGGTGGAGTTCCTGGCTGAGACCTGTGAGTATCTGGGGGAACAAAACCTCACTGCATTGTAGTTTCAATTCACAGAAACTGGGGGTGGAGTTCCTGGTTGAGACCCGTGAGTATCTGGGAGGAAAAACCTCACTCCATTGTAGTTTGAATTCACAGAAGCTGGGGGTGGAGGTCCTGGCTGAGACCTGTGAGTATCTGGGGGAATAAACCTCACTCCATTGTAGTTTCAATTCACAGAAGTTGGGGGTGGAGTTCTTGGCTGAGACCCATGAGTATCTGGGGGAACAAAACCTCTCTGCATTGTAGTTTGAATTCACAGAAGCTGGGGGTGGAGTTCCTGGCTGAGACCTGTGAGTATCTGGGGGAACAAAACCTCACTGCATTGTAGTTTCAATTCACAGAAGCTGGGGGTGGAGTTCCTGGCTTAGACCTGTGAGTATTTGGGGAAAAAACCTCACTCCATTGTAGTTTGAATTCAGAGAAGCTGGGGGTGGAGTTCCTGGCTGAGACCTGTGAGTATCTGGGGGGAAAAACCTCACTCCATTGTAGTATGAATTTACAGAAGCTGTGGATGGAGTTCCTGGCTGAGACTTGTGAGTGTCTGGGGGGGGAAACGTCACTGCATTGTGTTTTGAATTCACAGAAGCTAGGGGTGGAGTTCCTGGCTGAGACCCGTGAGTATCTGGGAGAAAAACCTCACTCCATTGTAGTTTGAATTCACAGAAGCTGGGGGTGGAGTTCCTGGCTGAGACCCATGAGTATCTGGGGGGGGAAACCTCACTGCATTGTTGTTTGAATTCACAGAAACTGGGGGTGGAGTTCCTGGCTGAGACCCGCGAGTATCTGGGAGGAAAAACTCACTCCATTGTAGTTTGAATTCACAGAAGCTGGGGGTGGAGTTCCTGGGTGAGACTTGTTAGTATCTGGGGGAACAAACCTCACTCCATTGTAGTTTGAATTCACAGAAGCTGGGGGTGGAGTTCCTGGCTGAGACCCGTGAGTATCTGGGGGGAAAAACCTCACTCCATTTCAATTTGAATTCACAGAAGCTGGGGGTGGAGGTCCTGGCTGAGACCTGTGAGTATCTGGGGGAATAAACCTCACTCCATTGTAGTTTGAATTCACAGAAGCTGGGGGTGGAGGTCCTGGCTGAGACCTGTGAGTATCTGGGGGAACAAAACCTCACTGCATTGTAGTTTGAATTCACAGAAACTGGGGGTGGAGTTCCTGGCTGACACCCGTGAGTATCTTGGGGGAAAAACTCACTCCATTGTAGTTTGAATTCACTGAAGCTGGGGGTGGAGTTCCTGGCTGATACCTGTAAGTATCTGGGGGGAAAAACTCACTCCAATGTAGTTTGAATTCACAGAAGCTGGGGGTGGACTTCCTGGCTGAGACCTGTGAGTATCTGGGGGAAGAAACCTCACTCCATTGTAGTTTGAATTCACAGAAGCTGTGGGTGGAGGTCCTGGCTGAGACCCATGAGTATCTGGGGGGAAAAACCTCACTCCATTGTAGTTTGAATTCACAGACGCTGGAGGTGGACTTCCTGGCTGAGACCTGTGAGTATCTGGGGGAAGAAACCTCACTCCATTGTAGTTTGAATTCACAGAAGCTGTGGGTGGAGTTTCTAGCTGAGACCTGTGAGTATCTGGGGGGAAAAACCTCACTCCATTGTAGTTTGAATTCACAGAAGCTGTGGGTGGAGTTTCTGGCTGAGACCTGTGAGTATCTGGGGGAAAAAACCTCACTCCATTGTAGTTTGAATTCACAGAAACTGGGGGTGGAGTTCCTGGCTGAAACCCGTGAGTATCTGGGGGGAAAAACTCACTCCATTGTAGTTTGAATTCACAGAAGCTGGGGGTGGAGTTCCTGGCAGAGACCTGTGAGTATCTGAGGAAACAAAGCTCAATCCGTTGTAATTTGAATTCAGAGAAGCTGGGGGTTTAGTTCCTGGCTGAGACCTGTGAGTATCTGGGGGAAAAAACCTCACTCCATTGTAGTTTGAATTCACAGAAGCTGGGGGTGAAGTTCCTAGCTGAGACTTCTGAGTATCTGGGGGAAAAAAGCCTCACTCCAATGTAGTTTGAATTCACAGACGCTGGGGGTGGACTTCCTGGCTCAGACCTGTGAGTATCTGGGGGAAGAAACCTCACTCCATTGTAGTTTGAATTCACAGAAGCTGTGGGTGGGGTTTCTGGCTGAGACCTGTGAGTATCTGGGGGGAAAAACCTCACTCCATTGTAGTTTGAATTCACAGAAGCTGTGGGTGGAGTTTCTAGCTGAGACCTGTGAGTATCTGGGGGGAAAAACCTCACTCCATTGTAGTTTGAATTCACAGAAGCTGTGGGTGGAGTTTCTGGCTGAGACCTGTGAGTATCTGGGGGAAAAAACCTCACTCCATTGTAGTTTGAATTCACAGAAACTGGGTTTGGAGTTCCTGGCTGAAACCCGTGAGTATCTGGGGGGAAAAACTCACTCCATTGTAGTTTGAATTCACAGAAGCTGGGGGTGGAGTTCCTGGCTGAGACCTGTGAGTATCTGAGGAAACAAAGCTCAATCCGTTGTAATTTGAATTCAGAGAAGCTGGGGGTTTAGTTCCTGGCTGAGACCTGTGAGTATCTGGGGGAAAAAACCTCACTCCATTGTAGTTTGAATTCACAGAAGCTGGGGGTGAAGTTCCTAGCTGAGACTTCTGAGTATCTGGGGGAAAAAAGCCTCACTCCAATGTAGTTTGAATTCACAGACGCTGTTGGTGGACTTCCTGGCTCAGACCTGTGAGTATCTGGGGGAAGAAACCTCACTCCATTGTAGTTTGAATTCACAGAAGCTGTGGGTGGGGTTTCTGGCTGAGACCTGTGAGTATCTGGGGGGAAAAACCTCACTCCATTGTAGTTTGAATTCACAGAAGCTGTGGGTGGAGTTTCTGGCTGAGACCTGTGAGTATCTGGGGGGAAAAAACTCACTCCATTGTAGTTTGAATTCACAGAAACTGGGGGTGGAGTTCCTGGCTGAAACCCGTGAGTATTTGGGGGGAAAAAACTCACTCCATTGTAGTTTGAATTCACAGAAGCTGGGGGTGGAGTTCCTGGCTGAGACCTGTGAGTATCTGGGGGGAAAAACCTCACTCCATTGTAGTATGAATTTACAGAAGCTGGGGGTGGAGTTCCTCACTGAGACTTGTGAGTATCTGGTGGAAAAAAAATCTCTCCATTGTAGTTTCAATTCACAGAAGCTGGGGGTGGAGTTCCTGGGTGAGACTTGTTAGTATCTGGGGGAACAAACCTCACTCCATTGTAGTTTAAATTCACAGAAGCTGGGGGTGGAGTTCTTTGCTGAGACCTGTGAGTATCTGGGGGAAAAAACTCACTCCATTGTAGTTTGAATTCACAGAAGCTGGGGGTGGAGTTCCTGGCTTATACCTGTGAGTATCTGGGGGGGAAAAACTCACTCCAATGTAGTTTGAATTCACAGAAGCTGGGGGTGGACTTCCTGGCTGAGACCTGTGAGTATCTGGGGGAAGAAACCTCACTCCATTGTAGTTTGAATTCACAGAAGCTGTGGGTGGAGTTTCTGGCTGAGACCTGTGAGTATCTGGGGGGAAAAACCTCACTGCATTGTAGTTTGAATTCACAGAAGCTGTGGGTGGAGTTTCTGGCTGAGACCTGTGAGTATCTGGGGGAACAAATCCTCACTGCATTGTAGTTCGAATTCACAGAAACTGGGGGTGGAGTTCCTGGCTGAGACCCGTGAGTATCTGGGGGAACAAACCTCACTGCATTGTAGTTTGAATTCACAGAAACTGGGGGTGGAGTTCCTGGCTGAGACCCGCGAGTATCTGGGGGGAAAACTCACTTCATTGTAGTTTGAATTCACAGAAGCTGGGGGTGGAGTTCCTGGGTGAGACTTGTTAGTATCTGGGGGAACAAACCTCACTCCATTGTAGTTTGAATTCACAGAAGCTGGGGGTGGAGTTCCTGGCTGAGACCTGTGAGTATCTGGGGGAACAAAACCTCACTGCATTGTAGTTTGAATTCACAGAAACTGGGGGTGGAGTTCCTGGTTGAGACCCGTGAGTATCTGGGAGGAAAAACCTCACTCCATTGTAGTTTGAATTCACAGAAGCTGGGGGTGGAGGTCCTGGCTGAGACCTGTGAGTATCTGGGGGAATAAACCTCACTCCATTGTAGTTTCAATTCACAGAAGTTGGGGGTGGAGTTCTTGGCTGAGACCCATGAGTATCTGGGGGAACAAAACCTCTCTGCATTGTAGTTTCAATTCACAGAAGCTGGGGGTGGAGTTCCTGGCTGAGACCTGTGAGTATCTGGGGGAACAAAACCTCACTGCATTGTAGTTTCAATTCACAGAAGCTGGGGGTGGAGTTCCTGGCTGAGACCTGTGAGTATCTGGGGGGAAAAACCTCACTCCATTGTAGTATGAATTTACAGAAGCTGTGGATGGAGTTCCTGGCTGAGACTTGTGAGTATCTGGGGGGGAAAACGTCACTGCATTGTGTTTTGAATTCACAGAAGCTGGGGGTGGAGTTCCTGGCTGAGACCCGTGAGTATCTGGGAGAAAAACCTCACTCCATTGTAGTTTGAATTCACAGAAGCTGGGGGTGGAGTTCCTGGCTGAGACCCGTGAGTATCTGGGGGGGGGGGAACCTCACTGCATTGTTGTTTGAATTCACAGAAACTGGGGGTGGAGTTCCTGGCTGAGACCCACGAGTATCTGGGAGGAAAAACTCACTCCATTGTAGTTTGAATTCACAGAAGCTGGGGGTGGAGTTCCTGGGTGAGACTTGTTAGTATCTGGGGGAACAAACCTCACTCCATTGTAGTTTGAATTCACAGAAGCTGGGGGTGGAGTTCCTGGCTGAGACCTGTGAGTATCTGGGGGAAGAAACCTCACTCCATTTCAGTTTGAATTCACAGAAGCTGGGGGTGGAGGTCCTGGCTGAGACCTGTGAGTATCTGGGGGAATAAACCTCACTCCATTGTAGTTTGAATTCACAGAAGCTGGGGGTGGAGGTCCTGGCTGAGACCTGTGAGTATCTGGGGGAACAAAACCTCACTGCATTGTAGTTTGAATTCACAGAAACTGGGGGTGGAGTTCCTGGCTGACACCCGTGAGTATCTTGGGGGAAAAACTCACTCCATTGTAGTTTGAATTCACTGAAGCTGGGGGTGGAGTTCCTGGCTGATACCTGTGAGTATCTGGGGGGAAAAACTCACTCCAATGTAGTTTGAATTCACAGAAGCTGGGGGTGGACTTCCTGGCTGAGACCTGTGAGTATCTGGGGGAAGAAACCTCACTCCATTTTAGTTTGAATTCACAGAAGCTGTGGGTGGAGTTTCTGGCTGAGACATGTGAGTATCTGGGGGAAGAAACCTCACTCCATTGTAGTTTGAATTCACAGAAACTGGGGGTGGAGTTCCTGGCTGAGACCCATGAGTATCTGGGGGGAAAAACTCACTCCATTGTAGTTTGAATTCACAGAAGCTGGGGGTGGAGTTCCTGTGTGAGACTTGTTAGTATCTGGGGGAACAAACCTCACTCCATTGTAGTTTGAATTCACAGAAGCTGGGGGTGGAGTTCCTGGCTGAGACCTGTGAGTATCTGGGGGGGGGACCTCACTGCATTGTGTTTTGAATTCACAGAAGCTGGGGGTGGAGTTCCTGGCTGAGACCCGTGAGTATCTGGGAGAAAAACCTCACTCCATTGTAGTTTGAATTCACAGAAGCTGGGGGTGGAGTTCCTGGCTGAGACCCGTGAGTATCTGGGGGGGGGGAAACCTCACTGCATTGTTGTTTGAATTCACAGAAACTGGGGGTGGAGTACCTGGCTGAGACCCGCGAGTATCTGGGAGGAAAAACTCACTCCATTGTAGTTTGAATTCACAGAAGCTGGGGGTGGAGTTCCTGGGTGAGACTTGTTAGTTTCTGGGGGAACAAACCTCACTCCATTGTAGTTTGAATTCACAGAAGCTGGGGGTGGAGTTCCTGGCTGAGACCTGTGAGTATCTGGGGGAACAAAACCTCACTGCATTGTAGTTTGAATTCACAGAAACTGGGGGTGGAGTTCCTGGCTGAGACCCGTGAGTATCTGGGGGGAAAAACCTCAATCCATTTCAGTTTGAATTCACAGAAGCTGGGGGTGGAGGTCCTGGCTGAGACCTGTGAGTATCTGGGGGAATAAACCTCACTCCATTGTAGTTTGAATTCACAGAAGCTGGGGGTGGAGGTCCTGGCTGAGACCTGTGAGTATCTGGGGGAACAAAACCTCACTGCATTGTAGTTTGAATTCACAGAAACTGGGGGTGGAGTTCCTGGCTGACACCCGTGAGTATCTTGGGGGGAAAACTCACTCCATTGTAGTTTGAATTCACTGAAGCTGGGGGTGGAGTTCCTGGCTGATACCTGTGAGTATCTGGGGGGAAAAACTCACTCCAATGTAGTTTGAATTCACAGAAGCTGGGGGTGGACTTCCTGGCTGAGACCTGTGAGTATCTGGGGGAAGAAACCTCACTCCATTGTAGTTTGAATTCACAGAAGCTGTGGGTGGAGGTCCTGGCTGAGACCCATGAGTATCTGGGGGGAAAAACCTAACTCCATTGTAGTTTGAATTCACAGACGCTGGAGGTGGACTCCCTGGCTGAGACCTGTGAGTATCTGGGGGAAGAAACCTCACTCCATTGTAGTTTGAATTCACAGAAGCTGTGGGTGGAGTTTCTAGCTGAGACCTGTGAGTATCTGGGGGGAAAAACCTCACTCCATTGTAGTTTGAATTCACAGAAGCTGTGGGTGGAGTTTCTGGCTGAGACCTGTGAGTATCTGGGGGAAAAAACCTCACTCCATTGTAGTTTGAATTCACAGAAACTGGGGGTGGAGTTCCTGGCTGAAACCCGTGAGTATCTGGGGGGAAAAACTCACTCCATTGTAGTTTGAATTCACAGAACCTGGGGGTGGAGTTCCTGGCTGAGACCTGTGAGTATCTGAGGAAACAAAGCTCAATCCGTTGTAATTTGAATTCAGAGAAGCTGGGGGTTTAGTTCCTGGCTGAGACCTGTGAGTATCTGGGGGAAAAAACCTCACTCCATTGTAGTTTGAATTCACAGAAGCTGGGGGTGAAGTTCCTAGCTGAGACTTCTGAGTATCTGGGGGAAAAAAGCCTCACTCCAATGTAGTTTGAATTCACAGACGCTGGGGGTGGACTTCCTGGCTCAGACCTGTGAGTATCTGGGGGAAGAAACCTCACTCCATTGTAGTTTGAATTCACAGAAGCTGTGGGTGGGGTTTCTGGCTGAGACCTGTGAGTATCTGGGGGGAAAAACCTCACTCCATTGTAGTTTGAATTCACAGAAGCTGTGGGTGGAGTTTCTGGCTGAGACCTGTGAGTATCTGGGGGGAAAAAACTCACTCCATTGTAGTTTGAATTCACAGAAACTGGGGGTGGAGTTCCTGGCTGAAACCCGTGAGTATCTGGGGGGAAAAAACTCACTCCATTGTAGTTTGAATTCACAGAAGCTGGGGGTGGAGTTCCTCACTGAGACTTGTGAGTATCTGGTGGAAAAAAAATCTCTCCATTGTAGTTTCAATTCACAGAAGCTGGGGGTGGAGTTCCTGGGTGAGACTTGTTAGTATCTGGGGGAACAAACCTCACTCCATTGTAGTTTAAATTCACAGAAGCTGGGGGTGGAGTTCTTTGCTGAGATCTGTGAGTATCTGGGGGAACAAAACCTCACTGCATTGTAGTTTGAATTCACAGAAACTGGGGGTGGAGTTCCTGGCTGACACCCGTAAGTATCTGGGGGAAAAAACTCACTCCATTGTAGTTTGAATTCACAGAAGCTGGGGGTGGAGTTCCTGGCTTATACCTGTGAGTATCTGGGGGGGGGAAAACTCACTCCAATGTAGTTTGAATTCACAGAAGCTGGGGGTGGACTTCCTGGCTGAGACCTGTCAGTATCTGGGGGAAGAAACCTCACTCCATTGTAGTTTGAATTCACAGAAGCTGTGGGTGGAGTTTCTGGCTGAGACCTGTGAGTATCTGGGGGGAAAAACCTCACTGCATTGTAGTTTGAATTCACAGAAGCTGTGGGTGGAGTTTCTGGCTGAGACCTGTGAGTATCTGGGGGAACAAATCCTCACTGCATTGTAGTTCGAATTCACAGAAACTGGGGGTGGAGTTCCTGGCTGAGACCCGTGAGTATCTGGGGGAACAAACCTCACTGCATTGTAGTTTGAATTCACAGAAACTGGGGGTGGAGTTCCTGGCTGAGACCTGTGAGTATCTGCGGGAACAAAACCTCACTGCATTGTAGTTTGAATTCACAGAAACTGGGGGTGGAGTTCCTGGCTGAGACCCGTGAGTATCTGGGGGGAAAAACCTCACTCCATTTCAGTTTGAATTCACAGAAGCTGGGGGTGGAGGTCCTGGCTGAGACCTGTGAGTATCTGGGGGAATAAACCTCACTCCATTGTAGTTTGAATTCACAGAAGCTGGGGGTGGAGGTCCTGGCTGAGACCTGTGAGTATCTGGGGGAACAAAACCTCACTGCATTGTAGTTTGAATTCACAGAAACTGGGGGTGGAGTTCCTGGCTGACACCCGTGAGTATCTTGGGGGAAAAACTCACTCCATTGTAGTTTGAATTCACTGAAGCTGGGGGTGGAGTTCCTGGCTGATACCTGTGAGTATCTGGGGGGAAAAACTCACTCCAATGTAGTTTGAATTCACAGAAGCTGGGGGTGGACTTCCTGGCTGAGACCCGTGAGTATCTGGGGGAAGAAACCTCACTCCATTGTAGTTTGAATTCACAGAAGCTGTGGGTGGAGGTCCTGGCTGAGACCCATGAGTATCTGGGGGGAAAAACCTCACTCCATTGTAGTTTGAATTCACAGACGCTGGAGGTGGACTTCCTGGCTGAGACCTGTGAGTATCTGGGGGAAGAAACCTCACTCCATTGTAGTTTGAATTCACAGAAGCTGTGGGTGGAGTTTCTAGCTGAGACCTGTGAGTATCTGGGGGGAAACACCTCACTCCATTGTAGTTTGAATTCACAGAAGCTGTGGGTGGAGTTTCTGGCTGAGACCTGTGAGTATCTGGGGGAAAAAACCTCACTCCATTGTAGTTTGAATTCACAGAAACTGGGGGTGGAGTTCCTGGCTGAAACCCGTGAGTATCTGGGGGGAAAAACTCACTCCATTGTAGTTTGAATTCACAGAAGCTGGGGGTGGAGTTCCTGGCTGAGACCTGTGAGTATCTGAGGAAACAAAGCTCAATCCGTTGTAATTTGAATTCAGAGAAGCTGGGGGTTTAGTTCCTGGCTGAGACCTGTGAGTATCTGGGGGGAAAAACCTCACTCCATTGTAGTTTGAATTCACAGAAGCTGGGGGTGAAGTTCCTAGCTGAGACTTCTGAGTATCTGGGGGAAAAAAGCCTCACTCCAATGTAGTTTGAATTCACAGATGCTGGGGGTGGACTTCCTGGCTCAGACCTGTGAGTATCTGGGGGAAGAAACCTCACTCCATTGTAGTTTGAATTCACAGAAGCTGTGGGTGGGGTTTCTGGCTGAGACCTGTGAGTATCTGGGGGGAAAAACCTCACTCCATTGTAGTTTGAATTCACAGAAGCTGTGGGTGGAGTTTCTGGCTGAGACCTGTGAGTATCTGGGGGGAAAAAACTCACTCCATTGTAGTTTGAATTCACAGAAACTGGGGGTGGAGTTCCTGGCTGAAACCCGTGAGTATCTGGGGGGAAAAAACTCACTCCATTGTAGTTTGAATTCACAGAAGCTGGGGGTGGAGTTCCTGGCTGAGACCTGTGAGTATCTGGGGGGAAAAACCTCACTCCATTGTAGTATGAATTTACAGAAGCTGGGGGTGGAGTTCCTCACTGAGACTTGTGAGTATCTGGTGGAAAAAAAATCTCTCCATTGTAGTTTCAATTCACAGAAGCTGGGGGTGGAGTTCCTGGGTGAGACTTGTTAGTATCTGGGGGAACAAACCTCACTCCATTGTAGTTTAAATTCACAGAAGCTGGGGGTGGAGTTCTTTGCTGAGACCTGTGAGTATCTGGGGGAACAAAACCTCACTGCATTGTAGTTTGAATTCACAGAAACTGGGGGTGGAGTTCCTGGCTGACACCCGTAAGTATCTGGGGGAAAAAACTCACTCCATTGTAGTTTGAATTCACAGAAGCTGGGGGTGGAGTTCCTGGCTTATACCTGTGAGTATCTGGGGGGGAAAAACTCACTCCAATGTAGTTTGAATTCACAGAAGCTGGGGGTGGACTTCCTGGCTGAGACCTGTGAGTATCTGGGGGAAGAAACCTCACTCCATTGTAGTTTGAATTCACAGAAGCTGTGGGTGGAGTTTCTGGCTGAGACCTGTGAGTATCTGGAGGGAAAAACCTCACTGCATTGTAGTTTGAATTCACAGAAGCTGTGGGTGGAGTTTCTGGCTGAGACCTGTGAGTATCTGGGGGAACAAATCCTCACTGCATTGTAGTTCGAATTCACAGAAACTGGGGGTGGAGTTCCTGGCTGAGACCCGTGAGTATCTGGGGGAACAAACCTCACTGCATTGTAGTTTGAATTCACAGAAACTGGGGGTGGAGTTCCTGGCTGAGACCCGCGAGTATCTGGGGGGAAAACTCACTTCATTGTAGTTTGAATTCACAGAAGCTGGGGGTGGAGTTCCTGGGTGAGACTTGTTAGTATCTGGGGGAACAAACCTCACTCCATTGTAGTTTGAATTCACAGAAGCTGGGGGTGGAGTTCCTGGCTGAGACCTGTGAGTATCTGGGGGAACAAAACCTCACTGCATTGTAGTTTGAATTCACAGAAACTGGGGGTGGAGTTCCTGGTTGAGACCCGTGAGTATCTGGGAGGAAAAACCTCACTCCATTGTAGTTTGAATTCACAGAAGCTGGGGGTGGAGGTCCTGGCTGAGACCTGTGAGTATCTGGGGGAATAAACCTCACTCCATTGTAGTTTGAATTCACAGAAGCTGTGGGTGGACTCCCTGGCTGAGACCTGTGAGTATCTGGGGGAAGAAACCTCACTCCATTGTAGTTTGAATTCACAGAAGCTGTGGGTGGAGTTTCTAGCTGAGACCTGTGAGTATCTGGGGGGAAAAACCTCACTCCATTGTAGTTTGAATTCACAGAAGCTGTGGGTGGAGTTTCTGGCTGAGACCTGTGAGTATCTGGGGGAAAAAACCTCACTCCATTGTAGTTTGAATTCACAGAAACTGGGGGTGGAGTTCCTGGCTGAAACCCGTGAGTATCTGGGGGGAAAAACTCACTCCATTGTAGTTTGAATTCACAGAACCTGGGGGTGGAGTTCCTGGCTGAGACCTGTGAGTATCTGAGGAAACAAAGCTCAATCCGTTGTAATTTGAATTCAGAGAAGCTGGGGGTTTAGTTCCTGGCTGAGACCTGTGAGTATCTGGGGGAAAAAACCTCACTCCATTGTAGTTTGAATTCACAGAAGCTGGGGGTGAAGTTCCTAGCTGAGACTTCTGAGTATCTGGGGGAAAAAAGCCTCACTCCAATGTAGTTTGAATTCACAGACGCTGGGGGTGGACTTCCTGGCTCAGACCTGTGAGTATCTGGGGGAAGAAACCTCACTCCATTGTAGTTTGAATTCACAGAAGCTGTGGGTGGGGTTTCTGGCTGAGACCTGTGAGTATCTGGGGGGAAAAACCTCACTCCATTGTAGTTTGAATTCACAGAAGCTGTGGGTGGAGTTTCTGGCTGAGACCTGTGAGTATCTGGGGGGAAAAAACTCACTCCATTGTAGTTTGAATTCACAGAAACTGGGGGTGGAGTTCCTGGCTGAAACCCGTGAGTATCTGGGGGGAAAAAACTCACTCCATTGTAGTTTGAATTCACAGAAGCTGGGGGTGGAGTTCCTGGCTGAGACCTGTGAGTATCTGGGGGGAAAAACCTCACTCCATTGTAGTATGAATTTACAGAAGCTGGGGGTGGAGTTCCTCACTGAGACTTCTGAGTATCTGGTGGAAAAAAAATCTCTCCATTGTAGTTTCAATTCACAGAAGCTGGGGGTGGAGTTCCTGGGTGAGACTTGTTAGTATCTGGGGGAACAAACCTCACTCCATTGTAGTTTAAATTCACAGAAGCTGGGGGTGGAGTTCTTTGCTGAGATCTGTGAGTATCTGGGGGAACAAAACCTCACTGCATTGTAGTTTGAATTCACAGAAACTGGGGGTGGAGTTCCTGGCTGACACCCGTAAGTATCTGGGGGAAAAAACTCACTCCATTGTAGTTTGAATTCACAGAAGCTGGGGGTGGAGTTCCTGGCTTATACCTGTGAGTATCTGGGGGGGGGGAAAACTCACTCCAATGTAGTTTGAATTCACAGAAGCTGGGGGTGGACTTCCTGGCTGAGACCTGTCAGTATCTGGGGGAAGAAACCTCACTCCATTGTAGTTTGAATTCACAGAAGCTGTGGGTGGAGTTTCTGGCTGAGACCTGTGAGTATCTGGGGGGAAAAACCTCACTGCATTGTAGTTTGAATTCACAGAAGCTGTGGGTGGAGTTTCTGGCTGAGACCTGTGAGTATCTGGGGGAACAAATCCTCACTGCATTGTAGTTCGAATTCACAGAAACTGGGGGTGGAGTTCCTGGCTGAGACCCGTGAGTATCTGGGGGAACAAACCTCACTGCATTGTAGTTTGAATTCACAGAAACTGGGGGTGGAGTTCCTGGCTGAGACCTGTGAGTATCTGCGGGAACAAAACCTCACTGCATTGTAGTTTGAATTCACAGAAACTGGGGGTGGAGTTCCTGGCTGAGACCCGTGAGTATCTGGGGGGAAAAACCTCACTCCATTTCAGTTTGAATTCACAGAAGCTGGGGGTGGAGGTCCTGGCTGAGACCTGTGAGTATCTGGGGGAATAAACCTCACTCCATTGTAGTTTGAATTCACAGAAGCTGGGGGTGGAGGTCCTGGCTGAGACCTGTGAGTATCTGGGGGAACAAAACCTCACTGCATTGTAGTTTGAATTCACAGAAACTGGGGGTGGAGTTCCTGGCTGACACCCGTGAGTATCTTGGGGGAAAAACTCACTCCATTGTAGTTTGAATTCACTGAAGCTGGGGGTGGAGTTCCTGGCTGATACCTGTGAGTATCTGGGGGGAAAAACTCACTCCAATGTAGTTTGAATTCACAGAAGCTGGGGGTGGACTTCCTGGCTGAGACCCGTGAGTATCTGGGGGAAGAAACCTCACTCCATTGTAGTTTGAATTCACAGAAGCTGTGGGTGGAGGTCCTGGCTGAGACCCATGAGTATCTGGGGGGAAAAACCTCACTCCATTGTAGTTTGAATTCACAGACGCTGGAGGTGGACTTCCTGGCTGAGACCTGTGAGTATCTGGGGGAAGAAACCTCACTCCATTGTAGTTTGAATTCACAGAAGCTGTGGGTGGAGTTTCTAGCTGAGACCTGTGAGTATCTGGGGGGAAACACCTCACTCCATTGTAGTTTGAATTCACAGAAGCTGTGGGTGGAGTTTCTGGCTGAGACCTGTGAGTATCTGGGGGAAAAAACCTCACTCCATTGTAGTTTGAATTCACAGAAACTGGGGGTGGAGTTCCTGGCTGAAACCCGTGAGTATCTGGGGGGAAAAACTCACTCCATTGTAGTTTGAATTCACAGAAGCTGGGGGTGGAGTTCCTGGCTGAGACCTGTGAGTATCTGAGGAAACAAAGCTCAATCCGTTGTAATTTGAATTCAGAGAAGCTGGGGGTTTAGTTCCTGGCTGAGACCTGTGAGTATCTGGGGGAAAAAACCTCACTCCATTGTAGTTTGAATTCACAGAAGCTGGGGGTGAAGTTCCTAGCTGAGACTTCTGAGTATCTGGGGGAAAAAAGCCTCACTCCAATGTAGTTTGAATTCACAGACGCTGGGGGTGGACTTCCTGGCTCAGACCTGTGAGTATCTGGGGGAAGAAACCTCACTCCATTGTAGTTTGAATTCACAGAAGCTGTGGGTGGGGTTTCTGGCTGAGACCTGTGAGTATCTGGGGGGAAAAACCTCACTCCATTGTAGTTTGAATTCACAGAAGCTGTGGGTGGAGTTTCTGGCTGAGACCTGTGAGTATCTGGGGGGAAAAAACTCACTCCATTGTAGTTTGAATTCACAGAAACTGGGGGTGGAGTTCCTGGCTGAAACCCGTGAGTATCTGGGGGGAAAAAACTCACTCCATTGTAGTTTGAATTCACAGAAGCTGGGGGTGGAGTTCCTGGCTGAGACCTGTGAGTATCTGGGGGGAAAAACCTCACTCCATTGTAGTATGAATTTACAGAAGCTGGGGGTGGAGTTCCTCACTGAGACTTGTGAGTATCTGGTGGAAAAAAAATCTCTCCATTGTAGTTTCAATTCACAGAAGCTGGGGGTGGAGTTCCTGGCTGAGACCTGTGAGTATCTGGGGGAAGAAACCTCACTCCATTGTAGTTTGAATTCACAGAAGCTGTGGGTGGAGTTTCTGGCTGAGACCTGTGAGTATCTGGAGGGAAAAACCTCACTGCATTGTAGTTTGAATTCACAGAAGCTGGGGGTGGAGGTCCTGGCTGAGACCTGTGAGTATCTGGGGGAATAAACCTCACTCCATTGTAGTTTCAATTCACAGAAGTTGGGGGTGGAGTTCTTGGCTGAGATCCATGAGTATCTGGGGGAACAAAACCTCTCTGCATTGTAGTTTCAATTCACAGAAGCTGGGGGTGGAGTTCCTGGCTGAGACCTGTGAGTATCTGGGGGAACAAAACCTCACTGCATTGTAGTTTCAATTCACAGAAGCTGGGGGTGGAGTTCCTGGCTTAGACCTGTGAGTATCTGGGGGGAAAACCTCACTCCATTGTAGTATGAATTTACAGAAGCTGTGGATGGAGTTCCTGGCTGAGACTTGTGAGTGTCTGGGGGGGGAAACGTCACTGCATTGTGTTTTGAATTCACAGAAGCTAGGGGTGGAGTTCCTGGCTGAGACCCGTGAGTATCTGGGAGAAAAACCTCACTCCATTGTAGTTTGAATTCACAGAAGCTGGGGGTGGAGTTCCTGGCTGAGACCCGTGAGTATCTGGGGGGGGAAACCTCACTGCATTGTTGTTTGAATTCACAGAAACTGGGGGTGGAGTTCCTGGCTGAAACCCGTGAGTATCTGGGGGGAAAAACTCACTCCATTGTAGTTTGAATTCACAGAAGCTGGGGGTGGAGTTCCTGGCTGAGACCTGTGAGTATCTGAGGAAACAAAGCTCAATCCGTTGTAATTTGAATTCAGAGAAGCTGGGGGTTTAGTTCCTGGCTGAGACCTGTGAGTATCTGGGGGAAAAAACCTCACTCCATTGTAGTTTGAATTCACAGAAGCTGGGGGTGAAGTTCCTAGCTGAGACTTCTGAGTATCTGGGGGAAAAAAGCCTCACTCCAATGTAGTTTGAATTCACAGACGCTGGGGGTGGACTTCCTGGCTCAGACCTGTGAGTATCTGGGGGAAGAAACCTCACTCCATTGTAGTTTGAATTCACAGAAGCTGTGGGTGGGGTTTCTGGCTGAGACCTGTGAGTATCTGGGGGGAAAAACCTCACTCCATTGTAGTTTGAATTCACAGAAGCTGTGGGTGGAGTTTCTAGCTGAGACCTGTGAGTATCTGGGGGGAAAAACCTCACTCCATTGTAGTTTGAATTCACAGAAGCTGTGGGTGGAGTTTCTGGCTGAGACCTGTGAGTATCTGGGGGAAAAAACCTCACTCCATTGTAGTTTGAATTCACAGAAACTGGGGGTGGAGTTCCTGGCTGAAACCCGTGAGTATCTGGGGGGAAAAACTCACTCCATTGTAGTTTGAATTCACAGAAGCTGGGGGTGGAGTTCCTGGCTGAGACCTGTGAGTATCTGAGGAAACAAAGCTCAATCCGTTGTAATTTGAATTCAGAGAAGCTGGGGGTTTAGTTCCTGGCTGAGACCTGTGAGTATCTGGGGGAAAAAACCTCACTCCATTGTAGTTTGAATTCACAGAAGCTGGGGGTGAAGTTCCTAGCTGAGACTTCTGAGTATCTGGGGGAAAAAAGCCTCACTCCAATGTAGTTTGAATTCACAGACGCTGGGGGTGGACTTCCTGGCTCAGACCTGTGAGTATCTGGGGGAAGAAACCTCACTCCATTGTAGTTTGAATTCACAGAAGCTGTGGGTGGGGTTTCTGGCTGAGACCTGTGAGTATCTGGGGGGAAAAACCTCACTCCATTGTAGTTTGAATTCACAGAAGCTGTGGGTGGAGTTTCTGGCTGAGACCTGTGAGTATCTGGGGGGAAAAAACTCACTCCATTGTAGTTTGAATTCACAGAATCTGGGGGTGGAGTTCCTGGCTGAAACCCGTGAGTATCTGGGGGGAAAAAACTCACTCCATTGTAGTTTGAATTCACAGAAGCTGGGGGTGGAGTTCCTGGCTGAGACCTGTGAGTATCTGGGGGGAAAAACCTCACTCCATTGTAGTATGAATTTACAGAAGCTGGGGGTGGAGTTCCTCACTGAGACTTGTGAGTATCTGGTGGAAAAAAAATCTCTCCATTGTAGTTTCAATTCACAGAAGCTGGGGGTGGAGTTCCTGGGTGAGACTTGTTAGTATCTGGGGGAACAAACCTCACTCCATTGTAGTTTAAATTCACAGAAGCTGGGGGTGGAGTTCTTTGCTGAGACCTGTGAGTATCTGGGGGAACAAAACCTCACTGCATTGTAGTTTGAATTCACAGAAACTGGGGGTGGAGTTCCTGGCTGACACCCGTAAGTATCTGGGGGAAAAAACTCACTCCATTGTAGTTTGAATTCACAGAAGCTGGGGGTGGAGTTCCTGGCTTATACCTGTGAGTATCTGGGGGGGAAAAACTCACTCCAATGTAGTTTGAATTCACAGAAGCTGGGGGTGGACTTCCTGGCTGAGACCTGTGAGTATCTGGGGGAAGAAACCTCACTCCATTGTAGTTTGAATTCACAGAAGCTGTGGGTGGAGTTTCTGGCTGAGACCTGTGAGTATCTGGAGGGAAAAACCTCACTGCATTGTAGTTTGAATTCACAGAAACTGGGGCTGGAGTTCCTGGTTGAGACCCGTGAGTATCTGGGAGGAAAAACCTCACTCCATTGTAGTTTGAATTCACAGAAGCTGGGGGTGGAGGTCCTGGCTGAGACCTGTGAGTATCTGGGGGAATAAACCTCACTCCATTGTAGTTTCAATTCACAGAAGTTGGGGGTGGAGTTCTTGGCTGAGATCCATGAGTATCTGGGGGAACAAAACCTCTCTGCATTGTAGTTTCAATTCACAGAAGCTGGGGGTGGAGTTCCTGGCTGAGACCTGTGAGTATCTGGGGGAACAAAACCTCACTGCATTGTAGTTTCAATTCACAGAAGCTGGGGGTGGAGTTCCTGGCTTAGACCTGTGAGTATTTGGGGAAAAAACCTCACTCCATTGTAGTTTGAATTCAGAGAAGCTGGGGGTGGAGTTCCTGGCTGAGACCTGTGAGTATCTGGGGGGAAAACCTCACTCCATTGTAGTATGAATTTACAGAAGCTGTGGATGGAGTTCCTGGCTGAGACTTGTGAGTGTCTGGGGGGGGGAAACGTCACTGCATTGTGTTTTGAATTCACAGAAGCTAGGGGTGGAGTTCCTGGCTGAGACCCGTGAGTATCTGGGAGAAAAACCTCACTCCATTGTAGTTTGAATTCACAGAAGCTGGGGGTGGAGTTCCTGGCTGAGACCCGTGAGTATCTGGGGGGGGAAACCTCACTGCATTGTTGTTTGAATTCACAGAAACTGGGGGTGGAGTTCCTGGCTGAAACCCGTGAGTATCTGGGGGGAAAAACTCACTCCATTGTAGTTTGAATTCACAGAAGCTGGGGGTGGAGTTCCTGGCTGAGACCTGTGAGTATCTGAGGAAACAAAGCTCAATCCGTTGTAATTTGAATTCAGAGAAGCTGGGGGTTTAGTTCCTGGCTGAGACCTGTGAGTATCTGGGGGAAAAAACCTCACTCCATTGTAGTTTGAATTCACAGAAGCTGGGGGTGAAGTTCCTAGCTGAGACTTCTGAGTATCTGGGGGAAAAAAGCCTCACTCCAATGTAGTTTGAATTCACAGACGCTGGGGGTGGACTTCCTGGCTCAGACCTGTGAGTATCTGGGGGAAGAAACCTCACTCCATTGTAGTTTGAATTCACAGAAGCTGTGGGTGGGGTTTCTGGCTGAGACCTGTGAGTATCTGGGGGGAAAAACCTCACTCCATTGTAGTTTGAATTCACAGAAGCTGTGGGTGGAGTTTCTGGCTGAGACCTGTGAGTATCTGGGGGGAAAAAACTCACTCCATTGTAGTTTGAATTCACAGAAACTGGGGGTGGAGTTCCTGGCTGAAACCCGTGAGTATCTGGGGGGAAAAAACTCACTCCATTGTAGTTTGAATTCACAGAACCTGGGGGTGGAGTTCCTGGCTGAGACCTGTGAGTATCTGGGGGAACAAAACCTCACTGCATTGTAGTTTGAATTCACAGAAACTGGGGGTGGAGTTCCTGGCTGACACCCGTAAGTATCTGGGGGAAAAAACTCACTCCATTGTAGTTTGAATTCACAGAAGCTGGGGGTGGAGTTCCTGGCTTATACCTGTGAGTATCTGGGGGGGGGAAAAACTCACTCCAATGTAGTTTGAATTCACAGAAGCTGGGGGTGGACTTCCTGGCTGAGACCTGTCAGTATCTGGGGGAAGAAACCTCACTCCATTGTAGTTTGAATTCACAGAAGCTGTGGGTGGAGTTTCTGGCTGAGACCTGTGAGTATCTGGGGGGAAAAACCTCACTGCATTGTAGTTTGAATTCACAGAAGCTGTGGGTGGAGTTTCTGGCTGAGACCTGTGAGTATCTGGGGGAACAAATCCTCACTGCATTGTAGTTCGAATTCACAGAAACTGGGGGTGGAGTTCCTGGCTGAGACCCGTGAGTATCTGGGGGAACAAACCTCACTGCATTGTAGTTTGAATTCACAGAAACTGGGGGTGGAGTTCCTGGCTGAGACCTGTGAGTATCTGCGGGAACAAAACCTCACTGCATTGTAGTTTGAATTCACAGAAACTGGGGGTGGAGTTCCTGGCTGAGACCCGTGAGTATCTGGGGGGAAAAACCTCACTCCATTTCAGTTTGAATTCACAGAAGCTGGGGGTGGAGGTCCTGGCTGAGACCTGTGAGTATCTGGGGGAATAAACCTCACTCCATTGTAGTTTGAATTCACAGAAGCTGGGGGTGGAGGTCCTGGCTGAGACCTGTGAGTATCTGGGGGAACAAAACCTCACTGCATTGTAGTTTGAATTCACAGAAACTGGGGGTGGAGTTCCTGGCTGACACCCGTGAGTATCTTGGGGGAAAAACTCACTCCATTGTAGTTTGAATTCACTGAAGCTGGGGGTGGAGTTCCTGGCTGATACCTGTGAGTATCTGGGGGGACAAACTCACTCCAATGTAGTTTGAATTCACAGAAGCTGGGGGTGGACTTCCTGGCTGAGACCCGTGAGTATCTGGGGGAAGAAACCTCACTCCATTGTAGTTTGAATTCACAGAAGCTGTGGGTGGAGGTCCTGGCTGAGACCCATGAGTATCTGGGGGGAAAAACCTCACTCCATTGTAGTTTGAATTCACAGACGCTGGAGGTGGACTTCCTGGCTGAGACCTGTGAGTATCTGGGGGAAGAAACCTCACTCCATTGTAGTTTGAATTCACAGAAGCTGTGGGTGGAGTTTCTAGCTGAGACCTGTGAGTATCTGGGGGGAAACACCTCACTCCATTGTAGTTTGAATTCACAGAAGCTGTGGGTGGAGTTTCTGGCTGAGACCTGTGAGTATCTGGGGGAAAAAACCTCACTCCATTGTAGTTTGAATTCACAGAAACTGGGGGTGGAGTTCCTGGCTGAAACCCGTGAGTATCTGGGGGGAAAAACTCACTCCATTGTAGTTTGAATTCACAGAAGCTGGGGGTGGAGTTCCTGGCTGAGACCTGTGAGTATCTGAGGAAACAAAGCTCAATCCGTTGTAATTTGAATTCAGAGAAGCTGGGGGTTTAGTTCCTGGCTGAGACCTGTGAGTATCTGGGGGAAAAAACCTCACTCCATTGTAGTTTGAATTCACAGAAGCTGGGGGTGAAGTTCCTAGCTGAGACTTCTGAGTATCTGGGGGAAAAAAGCCTCACTCCAATGTAGTTTGAATTCACAGACGCTGGGGGTGGACTTCCTGGCTCAGACCTGTGAGTATCTGGGGGAAGAAACCTCACTCCATTGTAGTTTGAATTCACAGAAGCTGTGGGTGGGGTTTCTGGCTGAGACCTGTGAGTATCTGGGGGGAAAAACCTCACTCCATTGTAGTTTGAATTCACAGAAGCTGTGGGTGGAGTTTCTGGCTGAGACCTGTGAGTATCTGGGGGGAAAAAACTCACTCCATTGTAGTTTGAATTCACAGAAACTGGGGGTGGAGTTCCTGGCTGAAACCCGTGAGTATCTGGGGGGAAAAAACTCACTCCATTGTAGTTTGAATTCACAGAAGCTGGGGGTGGAGTTCCTGGCTGAGACCTGTGAGTATCTGGGGGGAAAAACCTCACTCCATTGTAGTATGAATTTACAGAAGCTGGGGGTGGAGTTCCTCACTGAGACTTGTGAGTATCTGGTGGAAAAAAAATCTCTCCATTGTAGTTTCAATTCACAGAAGCTGGGGGTGGAGTTCCTGGCTGAGACCTGTGAGTATCTGGGGGAAGAAACCTCACTCCATTGTAGTTTGAATTCACAGAAGCTGTGGGTGGAGTTTCTGGCTGAGACCTGTGAGTATCTGGAGGGAAAAACCTCACTGCATTGTAGTTTGAATTCACAGAAGCTGTGGGTGGAGTTTCTGGCTGAGACCTGTGAGTATCTGGGGGAACAAATCCTCACTGCATTGTAGTTCGAATTCACAGAAACTGGGGGTGGAGTTCCTGGCTGAGACCCGTGAGTATCTGGGGGAACAAACCTCACTGCATTGTAGTTTGAATTCACAGAAACTGGGGGTGGAGTTCCTGGCTGAGACCCGCGAGTATCTGGGGGGAAAACTCACTTCATTGTAGTTTGAATTCACAGAAGCTGGGGGTGGAGTTCCTGGGTGAGACTTGTTAGTATCTGGGGGAACAAACCTCACTCCATTGTAGTTTGAATTCACAGAAGCTGGGGGTGGAGTTCCTGGCTGAGACCTGTGAGTATCTGGGGGAACAAAACCTCACTGCATTGTAGTTTGAATTCACAGAAACTGGGGCTGGAGTTCCTGGTTGAGACCCGTGAGTATCTGGGAGGAAAAACCTCACTCCATTGTAGTTTGAATTCACAGAAGCTGGGGGTGGAGGTCCTGGCTGAGACCTGTGAGTATCTGGGGGAATAAACCTCACTCCATTGTAGTTTCAATTCACAGAAGTTGGGGGTGGAGTTCTTGGCTGAGATCCATGAGTATCTGGGGGAACAAAACCTCTCTGCATTGTAGTTTCAATTCACAGAAGCTGGGGGTGGAGTTCCTGGCTGAGACCTGTGAGTATCTGGGGGAACAAAACCTCACTGCATTGTAGTTTCAATTCACAGAAGCTGGGGGTGGAGTTCCTGGCTTAGACCTGTGAGTATTTGGGGAAAAAACCTCACTCCATTGTAGTTTGAATTCAGAGAAGCTGGGGGTGGAGTTCCTGGCTGAGACCTGTGAGTATCTGGGGGGAAAACCTCACTCCATTGTAGTATGAATTTACAGAAGCTGTGGATGGAGTTCCTGGCTGAGACTTGTGAGTGTCTGGGGGGGGAAACGTCACTGCATTGTGTTTTGAATTCACAGAAGCTAGGGGTGGAGTTCCTGGCTGAGACCCGTGAGTATCTGGGAGAAAAACCTCACTCCATTGTAGTTTGAATTCACAGAAGCTGGGGGTGGAGTTCCTGGCTGAGACCCGTGAGTATCTGGGGGGGGAAACCTCACTGCATTGTTGTTTGAATTCACAGAAACTGGGGGTGGAGTTCCTGGCTGAAACCCGTGAGTATCTGGGGGGAAAAACTCACTCCATTGTAGTTTGAATTCACAGAAGCTGGGGGTGGAGTTCCTGGCTGAGACCTGTGAGTATCTGAGGAAACAAAGCTCAATCCGTTGTAATTTGAATTCAGAGAAGCTGGGGGTTTAGTTCCTGGCTGAGACCTGTGAGTATCTGGGGGAAAAAACCTCACTCCATTGTAGTTTGAATTCACAGAAGCTGGGGGTGAAGTTCCTAGCTGAGACTTCTGAGTATCTGGGGGAAAAAAGCCTCACTCCAATGTAGTTTGAATTCACAGACGCTGGGGGTGGACTTCCTGGCTCAGACCTGTGAGTATCTGGGGGAAGAAACCTCACTCCATTGTAGTTTGAATTCACAGAAGCTGTGGGTGGGGTTTCTGGCTGAGACCTGTGAGTATCTGGGGGGAAAAACCTCACTCCATTGTAGTTTGAATTCACAGAAGCTGTGGGTGGAGTTTCTAGCTGAGACCTGTGAGTATCTGGGGGGAAAAACCTCACTCCATTGTAGTTTGAATTCACAGAAGCTGTGGGTGGAGTTTCTGGCTGAGACCTGTGAGTATCTGGGGGAAAAAACCTCACTCCATTGTAGTTTGAATTCACAGAAACTGGGGGTGGAGTTCCTGGCTGAAACCCGTGAGTATCTGGGGGGAAAAACTCACTCCATTGTAGTTTGAATTCACAGAAGCTGGGGGTGGAGTTCCTGGCTGAGACCTGTGAGTATCTGAGGAAACAAAGCTCAATCCGTTGTAATTTGAATTCAGAGAAGCTGGGGGTTTAGTTCCTGGCTGAGACCTGTGAGTATCTGGGGGAAAAAACCTCACTCCATTGTAGTTTGAATTCACAGAAGCTGGGGGTGAAGTTCCTAGCTGAGACTTCTGAGTATCTGGGGGAAAAAAGCCTCACTCCAATGTAGTTTGAATTCACAGACGCTGGGGGTGGACTTCCTGGCTCAGACCTGTGAGTATCTGGGGGAAGAAACCTCACTCCATTGTAGTTTGAATTCACAGAAGCTGTGGGTGGGGTTTCTGGCTGAGACCTGTGAGTATCTGGGGGGAAAAACCTCACTCCATTGTAGTTTGAATTCACAGAAGCTGTGGGTGGAGTTTCTGGCTGAGACCTGTGAGTATCTGGGGGGAAAAAACTCACTCCATTGTAGTTTGAATTCACAGAATCTGGGGGTGGAGTTCCTGGCTGAAACCCGTGAGTATCTGGGGGGAAAAAACTCACTCCATTGTAGTTTGAATTCACAGAAGCTGGGGGTGGAGTTCCTGGCTGAGACCTGTGAGTATCTGGGGGGAAAAACCTCACTCCATTGTAGTATGAATTTACAGAAGCTGGGGGTGGAGTTCCTCACTGAGACTTGTGAGTATCTGGTGGAAAAAAAATCTCTCCATTGTAGTTTCAATTCACAGAAGCTGGGGGTGGAGTTCCTGGGTGAGACTTGTTAGTATCTGGGGGAACAAACCTCACTCCATTGTAGTTTAAATTCACAGAAGCTGGGGGTGGAGTTCTTTGCTGAGACCTGTGAGTATCTGGGGGAACAAAACCTCACTGCATTGTAGTTTGAATTCACAGAAACTGGGGGTGGAGTTCCTGGCTGACACCCGTAAGTATCTGGGGGAAAAAACTCACTCCATTGTAGTTTGAATTCACAGAAGCTGGGGGTGGAGTTCCTGGCTTATACCTGTGAGTATCTGGGGGGGAAAAACTCACTCCAATGTAGTTTGAATTCACAGAAGCTGGGGGTGGACTTCCTGGCTGAGACCTGTGAGTATCTGGGGGAAGAAACCTCACTCCATTGTAGTTTGAATTCACAGAAGCTGTGGGTGGAGTTTCTGGCTGAGACCTGTGAGTATCTGGAGGGAAAAACCTCACTGCATTGTAGTTTGAATTCACAGAAACTGGGGCTGGAGTTCCTGGTTGAGACCCGTGAGTATCTGGGAGGAAAAACCTCACTCCATTGTAGTTTGAATTCACAGAAGCTGGGGGTGGAGGTCCTGGCTGAGACCTGTGAGTATCTGGGGGAATAAACCTCACTCCATTGTAGTTTCAATTCACAGAAGTTGGGGGTGGAGTTCTTGGCTGAGATCCATGAGTATCTGGGGGAACAAAACCTCTCTGCATTGTAGTTTCAATTCACAGAAGCTGGGGGTGGAGTTCCTGGCTGAGACCTGTGAGTATCTGGGGGAACAAAACCTCACTGCATTGTAGTTTCAATTCACAGAAGCTGGGGGTGGAGTTCCTGGCTTAGACCTGTGAGTATTTGGGGAAAAAACCTCACTCCATTGTAGTTTGAATTCAGAGAAGCTGGGGGTGGAGTTCCTGGCTGAGACCTGTGAGTATCTGGGGGGAAAACCTCACTCCATTGTAGTATGAATTTACAGAAGCTGTGGATGGAGTTCCTGGCTGAGACTTGTGAGTGTCTGGGGGGGGGAAACGTCACTGCATTGTGTTTTGAATTCACAGAAGCTAGGGGTGGAGTTCCTGGCTGAGACCCGTGAGTATCTGGGAGAAAAACCTCACTCCATTGTAGTTTGAATTCACAGAAGCTGGGGGTGGAGTTCCTGGCTGAGACCCGTGAGTATCTGGGGGGGGAAACCTCACTGCATTGTTGTTTGAATTCACAGAAACTGGGGGTGGAGTTCCTGGCTGAAACCCGTGAGTATCTGGGGGGAAAAACTCACTCCATTGTAGTTTGAATTCACAGAAGCTGGGGGTGGAGTTCCTGGCTGAGACCTGTGAGTATCTGAGGAAACAAAGCTCAATCCGTTGTAATTTGAATTCAGAGAAGCTGGGGGTTTAGTTCCTGGCTGAGACCTGTGAGTATCTGGGGGAAAAAACCTCACTCCATTGTAGTTTGAATTCACAGAAGCTGGGGGTGAAGTTCCTAGCTGAGACTTCTGAGTATCTGGGGGAAAAAAGCCTCACTCCAATGTAGTTTGAATTCACAGACGCTGGGGGTGGACTTCCTGGCTCAGACCTGTGAGTATCTGGGGGAAGAAACCTCACTCCATTGTAGTTTGAATTCACAGAAGCTGTGGGTGGGGTTTCTGGCTGAGACCTGTGAGTATCTGGGGGGAAAAACCTCACTCCATTGTAGTTTGAATTCACAGAAGCTGTGGGTGGAGTTTCTGGCTGAGACCTGTGAGTATCTGGGGGGAAAAAACTCACTCCATTGTAGTTTGAATTCACAGAAACTGGGGGTGGAGTTCCTGGCTGAAACCCGTGAGTATCTGGGGGGAAAAAACTCACTCCATTGTAGTTTGAATTCACAGAAGCTGGGGGTGGAGTTCCTGGCTGAGACCTGTGAGTATCTGGGGGGAAAAACCTCACTCCATTGTAGTATGAATTTACAGAAGCTGGGGGTGGAGTTCCTCACTGAGACTTGTGAGTATCTGGTGGAAAAAAAATCTCTCCATTGTAGTTTCAATTCACAGAAGCTGGGGGTGGAGTTCCTGGCTGAGACCTGTGAGTATCTGGGGGAAGAAACCTCACTCCATTGTAGTTTGAATTCACAGAAGCTGTGGGTGGAGTTTCTGGCTGAGACCTGTGAGTATCTGGAGGGAAAAACCTCACTGCATTGTAGTTTGAATTCACAGAAGCTGTGGGTGGAGTTTCTGGCTGAGACCTGTGAGTATCTGGGGGAACAAATCCTCACTGCATTGTAGTTCGAATTCACAGAAACTGGGGGTGGAGTTCCTGGCTGAGACCCGTGAGTATCTGGGGGAACAAACCTCACTGCATTGTAGTTTGAATTCACAGAAACTGGGGGTGGAGTTCCTGGCTGAGACCCGCGAGTATCTGGGGGGAAAACTCACTTCATTGTAGTTTGAATTCACAGAAGCTGGGGGTGGAGTTCCTGGGTGAGACTTGTTAGTATCTGGGGGAACAAACCTCACTCCATTGTAGTTTGAATTCACAGAAGCTGGGGGTGGAGTTCCTGGCTGAGACCTGTGAGTATCTGGGGGAACAAAACCTCACTGCATTGTAGTTTGAATTCACAGAAACTGGGGCTGGAGTTCCTGGTTGAGACCCGTGAGTATCTGGGAGGAAAAACCTCACTCCATTGTAGTTTCAATTCACAGAAGCTGGGGGTGGAGTTCCTGGCTTAGACCTGTGAGTATTTGGGGAAAAAACCTCACTCCATTGTAGTTTGAATTCAGAGAAGCTGGGGGTGGAGTTCCTGGCTGAGACCTGTGAGTATCTGGGGGGAAAACCTCACTCCATTGTAGTATGAATTTACAGAAGCTGTGGATGGAGTTCCTGGCTGAGACTTGTGAGTGTCTGGGGGGGGAAACGTCACTGCATTGTGTTTTGAATTCACAGAAGCTAGGGGTGGAGTTCCTGGCTGAGACCCGTGAGTATCTGGGAGAAAAACCTCACTCCATTGTAGTTTGAATTCACAGAAGCTGGGGGTGGAGTTCCTGGCTGAGACCCGTGAGTATCTGGGGGGGGAAACCTCACTGCATTGTTGTTTGAATTCACAGAAACTGGGGGTGGAGTTCCTGGCTGAAACCCGTGAGTATCTGGGGGGAAAAACTCACTCCATTGTAGTTTGAATTCACAGAAGCTGGGGGTGGAGTTCCTGGCTGAGACCTGTGAGTATCTGAGGAAACAAAGCTCAATCCGTTGTAATTTGAATTCAGAGAAGCTGGGGGTTTAGTTCCTGGCTGAGACCTGTGAGTATCTGGGGGAAAAAACCTCACTCCATTGTAGTTTGAATTCACAGAAGCTGGGGGTGAAGTTCCTAGCTGAGACTTCTGAGTATCTGGGGGAAAAAAGCCTCACTCCAATGTAGTTTGAATTCACAGACGCTGGGGGTGGACTTCCTGGCTCAGACCTGTGAGTATCTGGGGGAAGAAACCTCACTCCATTGTAGTTTGAATTCACAGAAGCTGTGGGTGGGGTTTCTGGCTGAGACCTGTGAGTATCTGGGGGGAAAAACCTCACTCCATTGTAGTTTGAATTCACAGAAGCTGTGGGTGGAGTTTCTAGCTGAGACCTGTGAGTATCTGGGGGGAAAAACCTCACTCCATTGTAGTTTGAATTCACAGAAGCTGTGGGTGGAGTTTCTGGCTGAGACCTGTGAGTATCTGGGGGAAAAAACCTCACTCCATTGTAGTTTGAATTCACAGAAACTGGGGGTGGAGTTCCTGGCTGAAACCCGTGAGTATCTGGGGGGAAAAACTCACTCCATTGTAGTTTGAATTCACAGAAGCTGGGGGTGGAGTTCCTGGCTGAGACCTGTGAGTATCTGAGGAAACAAAGCTCAATCCGTTGTAATTTGAATTCAGAGAAGCTGGGGGTTTAGTTCCTGGCTGAGACCTGTGAGTATCTGGGGGAAAAAACCTCACTCCATTGTAGTTTGAATTCACAGAAGCTGGGGGTGAAGTTCCTAGCTGAGACTTCTGAGTATCTGGGGGAAAAAAGCCTCACTCCAATGTAGTTTGAATTCACAGACGCTGGGGGTGGACTTCCTGGCTCAGACCTGTGAGTATCTGGGGGAAGAAACCTCACTCCATTGTAGTTTGAATTCACAGAAGCTGTGGGTGGGGTTTCTGGCTGAGACCTGTGAGTATCTGGGGGGAAAAACCTCACTCCATTGTAGTTTGAATTCACAGAAGCTGTGGGTGGAGTTTCTGGCTGAGACCTGTGAGTATCTGGGGGGAAAAAACTCACTCCATTGTAGTTTGAATTCACAGAATCTGGGGGTGGAGTTCCTGGCTGAAACCCGTGAGTATCTGGGGGGAAAAAACTCACTCCATTGTAGTTTGAATTCACAGAAGCTGGGGGTGGAGTTCCTGGCTGAGACCTGTGAGTATCTGGGGGGAAAAACCTCACTCCATTGTAGTATGAATTTACAGAAGCTGGGGGTGGAGTTCCTCACTGAGACTTGTGAGTATCTGGTGGAAAAAAAATCTCTCCATTGTAGTTTCAATTCACAGAAGCTGGGGGTGGAGTTCCTGGGTGAGACTTGTTAGTATCTGGGGGAACAAACCTCACTCCATTGTAGTTTAAATTCACAGAAGCTGGGGGTGGAGTTCTTTGCTGAGACCTGTGAGTATCTGGGGGAACAAAACCTCACTGCATTGTAGTTTGAATTCACAGAAACTGGGGGTGGAGTTCCTGGCTGACACCCGTAAGTATCTGGGGGAAAAAACTCACTCCATTGTAGTTTGAATTCACAGAAGCTGGGGGTGGAGTTCCTGGCTTATACCTGTGAGTATCTGGGGGGGAAAAACTCACTCCAATGTAGTTTGAATTCACAGAAGCTGGGGGTGGACTTCCTGGCTGAGACCTGTGAGTATCTGGGGGAAGAAACCTCACTCCATTGTAGTTTGAATTCACAGAAGCTGTGGGTGGAGTTTCTGGCTGAGACCTGTGAGTATCTGGAGGGAAAAACCTCACTGCATTGTAGTTTGAATTCACAGAAACTGGGGCTGGAGTTCCTGGTTGAGACCCGTGAGTATCTGGGAGGAAAAACCTCACTCCATTGTAGTTTGAATTCACAGAAGCTGGGGGTGGAGTTCCTGGCTGAGACCTGTGAGTATCTGGGGGAATAAACCTCACTCCATTGTAGTTTCAATTCACAGAAGTTGGGGGTGGAGTTCTTGGCTGAGATCCATGAGTATCTGGGGGAACAAAACCTCTCTGCATTGTAGTTTCAATTCACAGAAGCTGGGGGTGGAGTTCCTGGCTGAGACCTGTGAGTATCTGGGGGAACAAAACCTCACTGCATTGTAGTTTCAATTCACAGAAGCTGGGGGTGGAGTTCCTGGCTTAGACCTGTGAGTATTTGGGGAAAAAACCTCACTCCATTGTAGTTTGAATTCAGAGAAGCTGGGGGTGGAGTTCCTGGCTGAGACCTGTGAGTATCTGGGGGGAAAACCTCACTCCATTGTAGTATGAATTTACAGAAGCTGTGGATGGAGTTCCTGGCTGAGACTTGTGAGTGTCTGGGGGGGGGAAACGTCACTGCATTGTGTTTTGAATTCACAGAAGCTAGGGGTGGAGTTCCTGGCTGAGACCCGTGAGTATCTGGGAGAAAAACCTCACTCCATTGTAGTTTGAATTCACAGAAGCTGGGGGTGGAGTTCCTGGCTGAGACCCGTGAGTATCTGGGGGGGGAAACCTCACTGCATTGTTGTTTGAATTCACAGAAACTGGGGGTGGAGTTCCTGGCTGAAACCCGTGAGTATCTGGGGGGAAAAACTCACTCCATTGTAGTTTGAATTCACAGAAGCTGGGGGTGGAGTTCCTGGCTGAGACCTGTGAGTATCTGAGGAAACAAAGCTCAATCCGTTGTAATTTGAATTCAGAGAAGCTGGGGGTTTAGTTCCTGGCTGAGACCTGTGAGTATCTGGGGGAAAAAACCTCACTCCATTGTAGTTTGAATTCACAGAAGCTGGGGGTGAAGTTCCTAGCTGAGACTTCTGAGTATCTGGGGGAAAAAAGCCTCACTCCAATGTAGTTTGAATTCACAGACGCTGGGGGTGGACTTCCTGGCTCAGACCTGTGAGTATCTGGGGGAAGAAACCTCACTCCATTGTAGTTTGAATTCACAGAAGCTGTGGGTGGGGTTTCTGGCTGAGACCTGTGAGTATCTGGGGGGAAAAACCTCACTCCATTGTAGTTTGAATTCACAGAAGCTGTGGGTGGAGTTTCTAGCTGAGACCTGTGAGTATCTGGGGGGAAAAACCTCACTCCATTGTAGTTTGAATTCACAGAAGCTGTGGGTGGAGTTTCTGGCTGAGACCTGTGAGTATCTGGGGGAAAAAACCTCACTCCATTGTAGTTTGAATTCACAGAAACTGGGGGTGGAGTTCCTGGCTGAAACCCGTGAGTATCTGGGGGGAAAAACTCACTCCATTGTAGTTTGAATTCACAGAACCTGGGGGTGGAGTTCCTGGCTGAGACCTGTGAGTATCTGAGGAAACAAAGCTCAATCCGTTGTAATTTGAATTCAGAGAAGCTGGGGGTTTAGTTCCTGGCTGAGACCTGTGAGTATCTGGGGGAAAAAACCTCACTCCATTGTAGTTTGAATTCACAGAAGCTGGGGGTGAAGTTCCTAGCTGAGACTTCTGAGTATCTGGGGGAAAAAAGCCTCACTCCAATGTAGTTTGAATTCACAGACGCTGGGGGTGGACTTCCTGGCTCAGACCTGTGAGTATCTGGGGGAAGAAACCTCACTCCATTGTAGTTTGAATTCACAGAAGCTGTGGGTGGGGTTTCTGGCTGAGACCTGTGAGTATCTGGGGGGAAAAACCTCACTCCATTGTAGTTTGAATTCACAGAAGCTGTGGGTGGAGTTTCTGGCTGAGACCTGTGAGTATCTGGGGGGAAAAAACTCACTCCATTGTAGTTTGAATTCACAGAAACTGGGGGTGGAGTTCCTGGCTGAAACCCGTGAGTATCTGGGGGGAAAAAACTCACTCCATTGTAGTTTGAATTCACAGAAGCTGGGGGTGGAGTTCCTGGCTGAGACCTGTGAGTATCTGGGGGGAAAAACCTCACTCCATTGTAGTATGAATTTACAGAAGCTGGGGGTGGAGTTCCTCACTGAGACTTGTGAGTATCTGGTGGAAAAAAAATCTCTCCATTGTAGTTTCAATTCACAGAAGCTGGGGGTGGAGTTCCTGGGTGAGACTTGTTAGTATCTGGGGGAACAAACCTCACTCCATTGTAGTTTAAATTCACAGAAGCTGGGGGTGGAGTTCTTTGCTGAGACCTGTGAGTATCTGGGGGAACAAAACCTCACTGCATTGTAGTTTGAATTCACAGAAACTGGGGGTGGAGTTCCTGGCTGACACCCGTAAGTATCTGGGGGAAAAAACTCACTCCATTGTAGTTTGAATTCACAGAAGCTGGGGGTGGAGTTCCTGGCTTATACCTGTGAGTATCTGGGGGGGAAAAACTCACTCCAATGTAGTTTGAATTCACAGAAGCTGGGGGTGGACTTCCTGGCTGAGACCTGTGAGTATCTGGGGGAAGAAACCTCACTCCATTGTAGTTTGAATTCACAGAAGCTGTGGGTGGAGTTTCTGGCTGAGACCTGTGAGTATCTGGAGGGAAAAACCTCACTGCATTGTAGTTTGAATTCACAGAAGCTGTGGGTGGAGTTTCTGGCTGAGACCTGTGAGTATCTGGGGGAACAAATCCTCACTGCATTGTAGTTCGAATTCACAGAAACTGGGGGTGGAGTTCCTGGCTGAGACCCGTGAGTATCTGGGGGAACAAACCTCACTGCATTGTAGTTTGAATTCACAGAAACTGGGGGTGGAGTTCCTGGCTGAGACCCGCGAGTATCTGGGGGGAAAACTCACTTCATTGTAGTTTGAATTCACAGAAGCTGGGGGTGGAGTTCCTGGGTGAGACTTGTTAGTATCTGGGGGAACAAACCTCACTCCATTGTAGTTTGAATTCACAGAAGCTGGGGGTGGAGTTCCTGGCTGAGACCTGTGAGTATCTGGGGGAACAAAACCTCACTGCATTGTAGTTTGAATTCACAGAAACTGGGGCTGGAGTTCCTGGTTGAGACCCGTGAGTATCTGGGAGGAAAAACCTCACTCCATTGTAGTTTGAATTCACAGAAGCTGGGGGTGGAGGTCCTGGCTGAGACCTGTGAGTATCTGGGGGAATAAACCTCACTCCATTGTAGTTTCAATTCACAGAAGTTGGGGGTGGAGTTCTTGGCTGAGATCCATGAGTATCTGGGGGAACAAAACCTCTCTGCATTGTAGTTTCAATTCACAGAAGCTGGGGGTGGAGTTCCTGGCTGAGACCTGTGAGTATCTGGGGGAACAAAACCTCACTGCATTGTAGTTTCAATTCACAGAAGCTGGGGGTGGAGTTCCTGGCTTAGACCTGTGAGTATTTGGGGAAAAAACCTCACTCCATTGTAGTTTGAATTCAGAGAAGCTGGGGGTGGAGTTCCTGGCTGAGACCTGTGAGTATCTGGGGGGAAAACCTCACTCCATTGTAGTATGAATTTACAGAAGCTGTGGATGGAGTTCCTGGCTGAGACTTGTGAGTGTCTGGGGGGGGAAACGTCACTGCATTGTGTTTTGAATTCACAGAAGCTAGGGGTGGAGTTCCTGGCTGAGACCCGTGAGTATCTGGGAGAAAAACCTCACTCCATTGTAGTTTGAATTCACAGAAGCTGGGGGTGGAGTTCCTGGCTGAGACCCGTGAGTATCTGGGGGGGGGAAACCTCACTGCATTGTTGTTTGAATTCACAGAAACTGGGGGTGGAGTTCCTGGCTGAAACCCGTGAGTATCTGGGGGGAAAAACTCACTCCATTGTAATTTGAATTCACAGAAGCTGGGGGTGGAGTTCCTGGCTGAGACCTGTGAGTATCTGAGGAAACAAAGCTCAATCCGTTGTAATTTGAATTCAGAGAAGCTGGGGGTTTAGTTCCTGGCTGAGACCTGTGAGTATCTGGGGGAAAAAACCTCACTCCATTGTAGTTTGAATTCACAGAAGCTGGGGGTGAAGTTCCTAGCTGAGACTTCTGAGTATCTGGGGGGAAAAAGCCTCACTCCAATGTAGTTTGAATTCACAGACGCTGGGGGTGGACTTCCTGGCTCAGACCTGTGAGTATCTGGGGGAAGAAACCTCACTCCATTGTAGTTTGAATTCACAGAAGCTGTGGGTGGGGTTTCTGGCTGAGACCTGTGAGTATCTGGGGGGAAAAACCTCACTCCATTGTAGTTTGAATTCACAGAAGCTGTGGGTGGAGTTTCTAGCTGAGACCTGTGAGTATCTGGGGGGAAAAACCTCACTCCATTGTAGTTTGAATTCACAGAAGCTGTGGGTGGAGTTTCTGGCTGAGACCTGTGAGTATCTGGGGGAAAAAACCTCACTCCATTGTAGTTTGAATTCACAGAAACTGGGGGTGGAGTTCCTGGCTGAAACCCGTGAGTATCTGGGGGGAAAAACTCACTCCATTGTAGTTTGAATTCACAGAAGCTGGGGGTGGAGTTCCTGGCTGAGACCTGTGAGTATCTGAGGAAACAAAGCTCAATCCGTTGTAATTTGAATTCAGAGAAGCTGGGGGTTTAGTTCCTGGCTGAGACCTGTGAGTATCTGGGGGAAAAAACCTCACTCCATTGTAGTTTGAATTCACAGAAGCTGGGGGTGAAGTTCCTAGCTGAGACTTCTGAGTATCTGGGGGAAAAAAGCCTCACTCCAATGTAGTTTGAATTCACAGACGCTGGGGGTGGACTTCCTGGCTCAGACCTGTGAGTATCTGGGGGAAGAAACCTCACTCCATTGTAGTTTGAATTCACAGAAGCTGTGGGTGGGGTTTCTGGCTGAGACCTGTGAGTATCTGGGGGGAAAAACCTCACTCCATTGTAGTTTGAATTCACAGAAGCTGTGGGTGGAGTTTCTGGCTGAGACCTGTGAGTATCTGGGGGGAAAAAACTCACTCCATTGTAGTTTGAATTCACAGAAACTGGGGGTGGAGTTCCTGGCTGAAACCCGTGAGTATCTGGGGGGAAAAAACTCACTCCATTGTAGTTTGAATTCACAGAAGCTGGGGGTGGAGTTCCTGGCTGAGACCTGTGAGTATCTGGGGGGAAAAACCTCACTCCATTGTAGTATGAATTTACAGAAGCTGGGGGTGGAGTTCCTCACTGAGACTTGTGAGTATCTGGTGGGAAAAAAATCTCTCCATTGTAGTTTCAATTCACAGAAGCTGGGGGTGGAGTTCCTGGGTGAGACTTGTTAGTATCTGGGGGAACAAACCTCACTCCATTGTAGTTTAAATTCACAGAAGCTGGGGGTGGAGTTCTTTGCTGAGACCTGTGAGTATCTGGGGGAACAAAACCTCACTGCATTGTAGTTTGAATTCACAGAAACTGGGGGTGGAGTTCCTGGCTGACACCCGTAAGTATCTGGGGGAAAAAACTCACTCCATTGTAGTTTGAATTCACAGAAGCTGGGGGTGGAGTTCCTGGCTTATACCTGTGAGTATCTGGGGGGGAAAAACTCACTCCAATGTAGTTTGAATTCACAGAAGCTGGGGGTGGACTTCCTGGCTGAGACCTGTGAGTATCTGGGGGAAGAAACCTCACTCCATTGTAGTTTGAATTCACAGAAGCTGTGGGTGGAGTTTCTGGCTGAGACCTGTGAGTATCTGGAGGGAAAAACCTCACTGCATTGTAGTTTGAATTCACAGAAGCTGTGGGTGGAGTTTCTGGCTGAGACCTGTGAGTATCTGGGGGAACAAATCCTCACTGCATTGTAGTTCGAATTCACAGAAACTGGGGGTGGAGTTCCTGGCTGAGACCCGTGAGTATCTGGGGGAACAAACCTCACTGCATTGTAGTTTGAATTCACAGAAACTGGGGGTGGAGTTCCTGGCTGAGACCCGCGAGTATCTGGGGGGAAAACTCACTTCATTGTAGTTTGAATTCACAGAAGCTGGGGGTGGAGTTCCTGGGTGAGACTTGTTAGTATCTGGGGGAACAAACCTCACTCCATTGTAGTTTGAATTCACAGAAGCTGGGGGTGGAGTTCCTGGCTGAGACCTGTGAGTATCTGGGGGAACAAAACCTCACTGCATTGTAGTTTGAATTCACAGAAACTGGGGCTGGAGTTCCTGGTTGAGACCCGTGAGTATCTGGGAGGAAAAACCTCACTCCATTGTAGTTTGAATTCACAGAAGCTGGGGGTGGAGGTCCTGGCTGAGACCTGTGAGTATCTGGGGGAATAAACCTCACTCCATTGTAGTTTCAATTCACAGAAGTTGGGGGTGGAGTTCTTGGCTGAGATCCATGAGTATCTGGGGGAACAAAACCTCTCTGCATTGTAGTTTCAATTCACAGAAGCTGGGGGTGGAGTTCCTGGCTGAGACCTGTGAGTATCTGGGGGAACAAAACCTCACTGCATTATAGTTTCAATTCACAGAAGCTGGGGGTGGAGTTCCTGGCTTAGACCTGTGAGTATTTGGGGAAAAAACCTCACTCCATTGTAGTTTGAATTCAGAGAAGCTGGGGGTGGAGTTCCTGGCTGAGACCTGTGAGTATCTGGGGGGAAAAACCTCACTCCATTGTAGTATGAATTTACAGAAGCTGTGGATGGAGTTCCTGGCTGAGACTTGTGAGTGTCTGGGGGGGGAAACGTCACTGCATTGTGTTTTGAATTCACAGAAGCTAGGGGTGGAGTTCCTGGCTGAGACCCGTGAGTATCTGGGAGAAAAACCTCACTCCATTGTAGTTTGAATTCACAGAAGCTGGGGGTGGAGTTCCTGGCTGAGACCCGTGAGTATCTGGGGGGGGAAACCTCACTGCATTGTTGTTTGAATTCACAGAAACTGGGGGTGGAGTTCCTGGCTGAGACCCGCGAGTATCTGGGAGGAAAAACTCACTCCATTGTAGTTTGAATTCACAGAAGCTGGGGGTGGAGTTCCTGGGTGAGACTTGTTAGTATCTGGGGGAACAAACCTCACTCCATTGTAGTTTGAATTCACAGAAGCTGGGGGTGGAGTTCCTGGCTGAGACCCGTGAGTATCTGGGGGGAAAAACCTCACTCCATTTCAATTTGAATTCACAGAAGCTGGGGGTGGAGGTCCTGGCTGAGACCTGTGAGTATCTGGGGGAATAAACCTCACTCCATTGTAGTTTGAATTCACAGAAGCTGGGGGTGGAGGTCCTGGCTGAGACCTGTGAGTATCTGGGGGAACAAAACCTCACTGCATTGTAGTTTGAATTCACAGAAACTGGGGGTGGAGTTCCTGGCTGACACCCGTGAGTATCTTGGGGGAAAAACTCACTCCATTGTAGTTTGAATTCACTGAAGCTGGGGGTGGAGTTCCTGGCTGATACCTGTAAGTATCTGGGGGGAAAAACTCACTCCAATGTAGTTTGAATTCACAGAAGCTGGGGGTGGACTTCCTGGCTGAGACCTGTGAGTATCTGGGGGAAGAAACCTCACTCCATTGTAGTTTGAATTCACAGAAGCTGTGGGTGGAGGTCCTGGCTGAGACCCATGAGTATCTGGGGGGAAAAACCTCACTCCATTGTAGTTTGAATTCACAGACGCTGGAGGTGGACTTCCTGGCTGAGACCTGTGAGTATCTGGGGGAAGAAACCTCACTCCATTGTAGTTTGAATTCACAGAAGCTGTGGGTGGAGTTTCTGGCTGAGACCTGTGAGTATCTGGAGGGAAAAACCTCACTGCATTGTAGTTTGAATTCACAGAAGCTGTGGGTGGAGTTTCTGGCTGAGACCTGTGAGTATCTGGGGGAACAAATCCTCACTGCATTGTAGTTCGAATTCACAGAAACTGGGGGTGGAGTTCCTGGCTGAGACCCGTGAGTATCTGGGGGAACAAACCTCACTGCATTGTAGTTTGAATTCACAGAAACTGGGGGTGGAGTTCCTGGCTGAGACCCGCGAGTATCTGGGGGGAAAACTCACTTCATTGTAGTTTGAATTCACAGAAGCTGGGGGTGGAGTTCCTGGGTGAGACTTGTTAGTATCTGGGGGAACAAACCTCACTCCATTGTAGTTTGAATTCACAGAAGCTGGGGGTGGAGTTCCTGGCTGAGACCTGTGAGTATCTGGGGGAACAAAACCTCACTGCATTGTAGTTTGAATTCACAGAAACTGGGGCTGGAGTTCCTGGTTGAGACCCGTGAGTATCTGGGAGGAAAAACCTCACTCCATTGTAGTTTGAATTCACAGAAGCTGGGGGTGGAGGTCCTGGCTGAGACCTGTGAGTATCTGGGGGAATAAACCTCACTCCATTGTAGTTTCAATTCACAGAAGTTGGGGGTGGAGTTCTTGGCTGAGATCCATGAGTATCTGGGGGAACAAAACCTCTCTGCATTGTAGTTTCAATTCACAGAAGCTGGGGGTGGAGTTCCTGGCTGAGACCTGTGAGTATCTGGGGGAACAAAACCTCACTGCATTGTAGTTTCAATTCACAGAAGCTGGGGGTGGAGTTCCTGGCTTAGACCTGTGAGTATTTGGGGAAAAAACCTCACTCCATTGTAGTTTGAATTCAGAGAAGCTGGGGGTGGAGTTCCTGGCTGAGACCTGTGAGTATCTGGGGGGAAAACCTCACTCCATTGTAGTATGAATTTACAGAAGCTGTGGATGGAGTTCCTGGCTGAGACTTGTGAGTGTCTGGGGGGGGAAACGTCACTGCATTGTGTTTTGAATTCACAGAAGCTAGGGGTGGAGTTCCTGGCTGAGACCCGTGAGTATCTGGGAGAAAAACCTCACTCCATTGTAGTTTGAATTCACAGAAGCTGGGGGTGGAGTTCCTGGCTGAGACCCGTGAGTATCTGGGGGGGGGAAACCTCACTGCATTGTTGTTTGAATTCACAGAAACTGGGGGTGGAGTTCCTGGCTGAAACCCGTGAGTATCTGGGGGGAAAAACTCACTCCATTGTAGTTTGAATTCACAGAAGCTGGGGGTGGAGTTCCTGGCTGAGACCTGTGAGTATCTGAGGAAACAAAGCTCAATCCGTTGTAATTTGAATTCAGAGAAGCTGGGGGTTTAGTTCCTGGCTGAGACCTGTGAGTATCTGGGGGAAAAAACCTCACTCCATTGTAGTTTGAATTCACAGAAGCTGGGGGTGAAGTTCCTAGCTGAGACTTCTGAGTATCTGGGGGGAAAAAGCCTCACTCCAATGTAGTTTGAATTCACAGACGCTGGGGGTGGACTTCCTGGCTCAGACCTGTGAGTATCTGGGGGAAGAAACCTCACTCCATTGTAGTTTGAATTCACAGAAGCTGTGGGTGGGGTTTCTGGCTGAGACCTGTGAGTATCTGGGGGGAAAAACCTCACTCCATTGTAGTTTGAATTCACAGAAGCTGTGGGTGGAGTTTCTAGCTGAGACCTGTGAGTATCTGGGGGGAAAAACCTCACTCCATTGTAGTTTGAATTCACAGAAGCTGTGGGTGGAGTTTCTGGCTGAGACCTGTGAGTATCTGGGGGAAAAAACCTCACTCCATTGTAGTTTGAATTCACAGAAACTGGGGGTGGAGTTCCTGGCTGAAACCCGTGAGTATCTGGGGGGAAAAACTCACTCCATTGTAGTTTGAATTCACAGAAGCTGGGGGTGGAGTTCCTGGCTGAGACCTGTGAGTATCTGAGGAAACAAAGCTCAATCCGTTGTAATTTGAATTCAGAGAAGCTGGGGGTTTAGTTCCTGGCTGAGACCTGTGAGTATCTGGGGGAAAAAACCTCACTCCATTGTAGTTTGAATTCACAGAAGCTGGGGGTGAAGTTCCTAGCTGAGACTTCTGAGTATCTGGGGGAAAAAAGCCTCACTCCAATGTAGTTTGAATTCACAGACGCTGGGGGTGGACTTCCTGGCTCAGACCTGTGAGTATCTGGGGGAAGAAACCTCACTCCATTGTAGTTTGAATTCACAGAAGCTGTGGGTGGGGTTTCTGGCTGAGACCTGTGAGTATCTGGGGGGAAAAACCTCACTCCATTGTAGTTTGAATTCACAGAAGCTGTGGGTGGAGTTTCTGGCTGAGACCTGTGAGTATCTGGGGGGAAAAAACTCACTCCATTGTAGTTTGAATTCACAGAAACTGGGGGTGGAGTTCCTGGCTGAAACCCGTGAGTATCTGGGGGGAAAAACTCACTCCATTGTAGTTTGAATTCACAGAAGCTGGGGGTGGAGTTCCTGGCTGAGACCTGTGAGTATCTGGGGGGAAAAACCTCACTCCATTGTAGTATGAATTTACAGAAGCTGGGGGTGGAGTTCCTCACTGAGACTTGTGAGTATCTGGTGGAAAAAAAATCTCTCCATTGTAGTTTCAATTCACAGAAGCTGGGGGTGGAGTTCCTGGGTGAGACTTGTTAGTATCTGGGGGAACAAACCTCACTCCATTGTAGTTTAAATTCACAGAAGCTGGGGGTGGAGTTCTTTGCTGAGACCTGTGAGTATCTGGGGGAACAAAACCTCACTGCATTGTAGTTTGAATTCACAGAAACTGGGGGTGGAGTTCCTGGCTGACACCCGTAAGTATCTGGGGGAAAAAACTCACTCCATTGTAGTTTGAATTCACAGAAGCTGGGGGTGGAGTTCCTGGCTTATACCTGTGAGTATCTGGGGGGGAAAAACTCACTCCAATGTAGTTTGAATTCACAGAAGCTGGGGGTGGACTTCCTGGCTGAGACCTGTGAGTATCTGGGGGAAGAAACCTCACTCCATTGTAGTTTGAATTCACAGAAGCTGTGGGTGGAGTTTCTGGCTGAGACCTGTGAGTATCTGGAGGGAAAAACCTCACTGCATTGTAGTTTGAATTCACAGAAGCTGTGGGTGGAGTTTCTGGCTGAGACCTGTGAGTATCTGGGGGAACAAATCCTCACTGCATTGTAGTTCGAATTCACAGAAACTGGGGGTGGAGTTCCTGGCTGAGACCCGTGAGTATCTGGGGGAACAAACCTCACTGCATTGTAGTTTGAATTCACAGAAACTGGGGGTGGAGTTCCTGGCTGAGACCCGCGAGTATCTGGGGGGAAAACTCACTTCATTGTAGTTTGAATTCACAGAAGCTGGGGGTGGAGTTCCTGGGTGAGACTTGTTAGTATCTGGGGGAACAAACCTCACTCCATTGTAGTTTGAATTCACAGAAGCTGGGGGTGGAGTTCCTGGCTGAGACCTGTGAGTATCTGGGGGAACAAAACCTCACTGCATTGTAGTTTGAATTCACAGAAACTGGGGCTGGAGTTCCTGGTTGAGACCCGTGAGTATCTGGGAGGAAAAACCTCACTCCATTGTAGTTTGAATTCACAGAAGCTGGGGGTGGAGGTCCTGGCTGAGACCTGTGAGTATCTGGGGGAATAAACCTCACTCCATTGTAGTTTCAATTCACAGAAGTTGGGGGTGGAGTTCTTGGCTGAGATCCATGAGTATCTGGGGGAACAAAACCTCTCTGCATTGTAGTTTCAATTCACAGAAGCTGGGGGTGGAGTTCCTGGCTGAGACCTGTGAGTATCTGGGGGAACAAAACCTCACTGCATTATAGTTTCAATTCACAGAAGCTGGGGGTGGAGTTCCTGGCTTAGACCTGTGAGTATTTGGGGAAAAAACCTCACTCCATTGTAGTTTGAATTCAGAGAAGCTGGGGGTGGAGTTCCTGGCTGAGACCTGTGAGTATCTGGGGGGAAAAACCTCACTCCATTGTAGTATGAATTTACAGAAGCTGTGGATGGAGTTCCTGGCTGAGACTTGTGAGTGTCTGGGGGGGGAAACGTCACTGCATTGTGTTTTGAATTCACAGAAGCTAGGGGTGGAGTTCCTGGCTGAGACCCGTGAGTATCTGGGAGAAAAACCTCACTCCATTGTAGTTTGAATTCACAGAAGCTGGGGGTGGAGTTCCTGGCTGAGACCCGTGAGTATCTGGGGGGGGAAACCTCACTGCATTGTTGTTTGAATTCACAGAAACTGGGGGTGGAGTTCCTGGCTGAGACCCGCGAGTATCTGGGAGGAAAAACTCACTCCATTGTAGTTTGAATTCACAGAAGCTGGGGGTGGAGTTCCTGGGTGAGACTTGTTAGTATCTGGGGGAACAAACCTCACTCCATTGTAGTTTGAATTCACAGAAGCTGGGGGTGGAGTTCCTGGCTGAGACCCGTGAGTATCTGGGGGGAAAAACCTCACTCCATTTCAATTTGAATTCACAGAAGCTGGGGGTGGAGGTCCTGGCTGAGACCTGTGAGTATCTGGGGGAATAAACCTCACTCCATTGTAGTTTGAATTCACAGAAGCTGGGGGTGGAGGTCCTGGCTGAGACCTGTGAGTATCTGGGGGAACAAAACCTCACTGCATTGTAGTTTGAATTCACAGAAACTGGGGGTGGAGTTCCTGGCTGACACCCGTGAGTATCTTGGGGGAAAAACTCACTCCATTGTAGTTTGAATTCACTGAAGCTGGGGGTGGAGTTCCTGGCTGATACCTGTAAGTATCTGGGGGGAAAAACTCACTCCAATGTAGTTTGAATTCACAGAAGCTGGGGGTGGACTTCCTGGCTGAGACCTGTGAGTATCTGGGGGAAGAAACCTCACTCCATTGTAGTTTGAATTCACAGAAGCTGTGGGTGGAGGTCCTGGCTGAGACCCATGAGTATCTGGGGGGAAAAACCTCACTCCATTGTAGTTTGAATTCACAGACGCTGGAGGTGGACTTCCTGGCTGAGACCTGTGAGTATCTGGGGGAAGAAACCTCACTCCATTGTAGTTTGAATTCACAGAAGCTGTGGGTGGAGTTTCTAGCTGAGACCTGTGAGTATCTGGGGGGAAAAACCTCACTCCATTGTAGTTTGAATTCACAGAAGCTGTGGGTGGAGTTTCTGGCTGAGACCTGTGAGTATCTGGGGGAAAAAACCTCACTCCATTGTAGTTTGAATTCACAGAAACTGGGGGTGGAGTTCCTGGCTGAAACCCGTGAGTATCTGGGGGGAAAAACTCACTCCATTGTAGTTTGAATTCACAGAAGCTGGGGGTGGAGTTCCTGGCTGAGACCTGTGAGTATCTGAGGAAACAAAGCTCAATCCGTTGTAATTTGAATTCAGAGAAGCTGGGGGTTTAGTTCCTGGCTGAGACCTGTGAGTATCTGGGGGAAAAAACCTCACTCCATTGTAGTTTGAATTCACAGAAGCTGGGGGTGAAGTTCCTAGCTGAGACTTCTGAGTATCTGGGGGAAAAAAGCCTCACTCCAATGTAGTTTGAATTCACAGACGCTGGGGGTGGACTTCCTGGCTCAGACCTGTGAGTATCTGGGGGAAGAAACCTCACTCCATTGTAGTTTGAATTCACAGAAGCTGTGGGTGGGGTTTCTGGCTGAGACCTGTGAGTATCTGGGGGGAAAAACCTCACTCCATTGTAGTTTGAATTCACAGAAGCTGTGGGTGGAGTTTCTAGCTGAGACCTGTGAGTATCTGGGGGGAAAAACCTCACTCCATTGTAGTTTGAATTCACAGAAGCTGTGGGTGGAGTTTCTGGCTGAGACCTGTGAGTATCTGGGGGAAAAAATCTCACTCCATTGTAGTTTGAATTCACAGAAACTGGGGGTGGAGTTCCTGGCTGAAACCCGTGAGTATCTGGGGGGAAAAACTCACTCCATTGTAGTTTGAATTCACAGAAGCTGGGGGTGGAGTTCCTGGCTGAGACCTGTGAGTATCTGAGGAAACAAAGCTCAATCCGTTGTAATTTGAATTCAGAGAAGCTGGGGGTTTAGTTCCTGGCTGAGACCTGTGAGTATCTGGGGGAAAAAACCTCACTCCATTGTAGTTTGAATTCACAGAAGCTGGGGGTGAAGTTCCTAGCTGAGACTTCTGAGTATCTGGGGGAAAAAAGCCTCACTCCAATGTAGTTTGAATTCACAGACGCTGGGGGTGGACTTCCTGGCTCAGACCTGTGAGTATCTGGGGGAAGAAACCTCACTCCATTGTAGTTTGAATTCACAGAAGCTGTGGGTGGGGTTTCTGGCTGAGACCTGTGAGTATCTGGGGGGAAAAACCTCACTCCATTGTAGTTTGAATTCACAGAAGCTGTGGGTGGAGTTTCTGGCTGAGACCTGTTAGTATCTGGGGGGAAAAAACTCACTCCATTGTAGTTTGAATTCACAGAAACTGGGGGTGGAGTTCCTGGCTGAAACCCGTGAGTATCTGGGGGGAAAAAACTCACTCCATTGTAGTTTGAATTCACAGAAGCTGGGGGTGGAGTTCCTGGCTGAGACCTGTGAGTATCTGGGGGGAAAAACCTCACTCCATTGTAGTATGAATTTACAGAAGCTGGGGGTGGAGTTCCTCACTGAGACTTGTGAGTATCTGGTGGAAAAAAAATCTCTCCATTGTAGTTTCAATTCACAGAAGCTGGGGGTGGAGTTCCTGGGTGAGACTTGTTAGTATCTGGGGGAACAAACCTCACTCCATTGTAGTTTAAATTCACAGAAGCTGGGGGTGGAGTTCTTTGCTGAGACCTGTGAGTATCTGGGGGAACAAAACCTCACTGCATTGTAGTTTGAATTCACAGAAACTGGGGGTGGAGTTCCTGGCTGACACCCGTAAGTATCTGGGGGAAAAAACTCACTCCATTGTAGTTTGAATTCACAGAAGCTGGGGGTGGAGTTCCTGGCTTATACCTGTGAGTATCTGGGGGGGAAAAACTCACTCCAATGTAGTTTGAATTCACAGAAGCTGGGGGTGGACTTCCTGGCTTAGACCTGTGAGTATTTGGGGGAAGAAACCTCACTCCATTGTAGTTTGAATTCACAGAAGCTGTGGGTGGAGTTTCTGGCTGAGACCTGTGAGTATCTGGGGGGAAAAACCTCACTGCATTGTAGTTTGAATTCACAGAAGCTGTGGGTGGAGTTTCTGGCTGAGACCTGTGAGTATCTGGGGGAACAAATCCTCACTGCATTGTAGTTCGAATTTACAGAAACTGGGGGTGGAGTTCCTGGCTGAGACCCGTGAGTATCTGGGGGAACAAACCTCACTGCATTGTAGTTTGAATTCACAGAAACTGGGGGTGGAGTTCCTGGCTGAGACCCGCGAGTATCTGGGGGGAAAACTCACTTCATTGTAGTTTGAATTCACAGAAGCTGGGGGTGGAGTTCCTGGGTGAGACTTGTTAGTATCTGGGGGAACAAACCTCACTCCATTGTAGTTTGAATTCACAGAAGCTGGGGGTGGAGTTCCTGGCTGAGACCTGTGAGTATCTGGGGGAACAAAACCTCACTGCATTGTAGTTTGAATTCACAGAAACTGGGGGTGGAGTTCCTGGTTGAGACCCGTGAGTATCTGGGAGGAAAAACCTCACTCCATTGTAGTTTGAATTCACAGAAGCTGGGGGTGGAGGTCCTGGCTGAGACCTGTGAGTTTCTGGGGGAATAAACCTCACTCCATTGTAGTTTCAATTCACAGAAGTTGGGGGTGGAGTTCTTGGCTGAGACCCATGAGTATCTGGGGGAACAAAACCTCTCTGCATTGTAGTTTCAATTCACAGAAACTGGGGGTGGAGTTCCTGGCTGACACCCGTGAGTATCTGGGGGGGGAAACCTCACTGCATTGTTGTTTGAATTCACAGAAACTGGGGGTGGACTTCCTGGCTGAGACCTGTGAGTATTTGGGGGAAGAAACCTCACTCCATTGTAGTTTGAATTCACAGAAGCTGTGGGTGGAGTTTCTGGCTGAGACCTGTGAGTATCTGGGGGGAAAAACCTCACTGCATTGTAGTTTGAATTCACAGAAGCTGTGGGTGGAGTTTCTGGCTGAGACCTGTGAGTATCTGGGGGAACAAATCCTCACTGCATTGTAGTTCGAATTTACAGAAACTGGGGGTGGAGTTCCTGGCTGAGACCCGTGAGTATCTGGGGGAACAAACCTCACTGCATTGTAGTTTGAATTCACAGAAACTGGGGGTGGAGTTCCTGGCTGAGACCCGCGAGTATCTGGGGGGAAAACTCACTTCATTGTAGTTTGAATTCACAGAAGCTGGGGGTGGAGTTCCTGGGTGAGACTTGTTAGTATCTGGGGGAACAAACCTCACTCCATTGTAGTTTGAATTCACAGAAGCTGGGGGTGGAGTTCCTGGCTGAGACCTGTGAGTATCTGGGGGAACAAAACCTCACTGCATTGTAGTTTGAATTCACAGAAACTGGGGGTGGAGTTCCTGGTTGAGACCCGTGAGTATCTGGGAGGAAAAACCTCACTCCATTGTAGTTTGAATTCACAGAAGCTGGGGGTGGAGGTCCTGGCTGAGACCTGTGAGTATCTGGGGGAATAAACCTCACTCCATTGTAGTTTCAATTCACAGAAGTTGGGGGTGGAGTTCTTGGCTGAGACCCATGAGTATCTGGGGGAACAAAACCTCTCTGCATTGTACTTTCAATTCACAGAAACTGGGGGTGGAGTTCCTGGCTGACACCCGTGAGTATCTGGGGGGGGGAAACCTCACTGCATTGTTGTTTGAATTCACAGAAACTGGGGGTGGAGTTCCTGGCTGAGACCCGCGAGTATCTGGGAGGAAAAACTCACTCCATTGTAGTTTGAATTCACAGAAGCTGGGGGTGGAGTTCCTGGGTGAGACTTGTTAGTATCTGGGGGAACAAACCTCACTCCATTGTAGTTTGAATTCACAGAAGCTGGGGGTGGAGTTCCTGGCTGAGACCCGTGAGTATCTGGGGGGAAAAACCTCACTCCATTTCAATTTGAATTCACAGAAGCTGGGGGTGGAGGTCCTGGCTGAGACCTGTGAGTATCTGGGGGAATAAACCTCACTCCATTGTAGTTTGAATTCACAGAAGCTGGGGGTGGAGGTCCTGGCTGAGACCTGTGAGTATCTGGGGGAACAAAACCTCACTGCATTGTAGTTTGAATTCACAGAAACTGGGGGTGGAGTTCCTGGCTGACACCCGTGAGTATCTTGGGGGAAAAACTCACTCCATTGTAGTTTGAATTCACTATAGCTGGGGGTGGAGTTCCTGGCTGATACCTGTAAGTATCTGGGGGGAAAAACTCACTCCAATGTAGTTTGAATTCACAGAAGCTGGGGGTGGACTTCCTGGCTGAGACCTGTGAGTATCTGGGGGAAGAAACCTCACTCCATTGTAGTTTGAATTCACAGAAGCTGTGGGTGGAGGTCCTGGCTGAGACCCATGAGTATCTGGGGGGAAAAACCTCACTCCATTGTAGTTTGAATTCACAGACGCTGGAGGTGGACTTCCTGGCTGAGACCTGTGAGTATCTGGGGGAAGAAACCTCACTCCATTGTAGTTTGAATTCACAGAAGCTGTGGGTGGAGTTTCTAGCTGAGACCTGTGAGTATCTGGGGGGAAAAACCTCACTCCATTGTAGTTTGAATTCACAGAAGCTGTGGGTGGAGTTTCTGGCTGAGACCTGTGAGTATCTGGGGGAAAAAACCTCACTCCATTGTAGTTTGAATTCACAGAAACTGGGGGTGGAGTTCCTGGCTGAAACCCGTGAGTATCTGGGGGGAAAAACTCACTCCATTGTAGTTTGAATTCACAGAAGCTGGGGGTGGAGTTCCTGGCTGAGACCTGTGAGTATCTGAGGAAACAAAGCTCAATCCGTTGTAATTTGAATTCAGAGAAGCTGGGGGTTTAGTTCCTGGCTGAGACCTGTGAGTATCTGGGGGAAAAAACCTCACTCCATTGTAGTTTGAATTCACAGAAGCTGGGGGTGAAGTTCCTAGCTGAGACTTCTGAGTATCTGGGGGAAAAAAGCCTCACTCCAATGTAGTTTGAATTCACAGACGCTGGGGGTGGACTTCCTGGCTCAGACCTGTGAGTATCTGGGGGAAGAAACCTCACTCCATTGTAGTTTGAATTCACAGAAGCTGTGGGTGGGGTTTCTGGCTGAGACCTGTGAGTATCTGGGGGGAAAAACCTCACTCCATTGTAGTTTGAATTCACAGAAGCTGTGGGTGGAGTTTCTAGCTGAGACCTGTGAGTATCTGGGGGGAAAAACCTCACTCCATTGTAGTTTGAATTCACAGAAGCTGTGGGTGGAGTTTCTGGCTGAGACCTGTGAGTATCTGGGGGAAAAAACCTCACTCCATTGTAGTTTGAATTCACAGAAACTGGGGGTGGAGTTCCTGGCTGAAACCCGTGAGTATCTGGGGGGAAAAACTCACTCCATTGTAGTTTGAATTCACAGAAGCTGGGGGTGGAGTTCCTGGCTGAGACCTGTGAGTATCTGAGGAAACAAAGCTCAATCCGTTGTAATTTGAATTCAGAGAAGCTGGGGGTTTAGTTCCTGGCTGAGACCTGTGAGTATCTGGGGGAAAAAACCTCACTCCATTGTAGTTTGAATTCACAGAAGCTGGGGGTGAAGTTCCTAGCTGAGACTTCTGAGTATCTGGGGGAAAAAAAGCCTCACTCCAATGTAGTTTGAATTCACAGACGCTGGGGGTGGACTTCCTGGCTCAGACCTGTGAGTATCTGGGGGAAGAAACCTCACTCCATTGTAGTTTGAATTCACAGAAGCTGTGGGTGGGGTTTCTGGCTGAGACCTGTGAGTATCTGGGGGGAAAAACCTCACTCCATTGTAGTTTGAATTCACAGAAGCTGTGGGTGGAGTTTCTGGCTGAGACCTGTTAGTATCTGGGGGGAAAAAACTCACTCCATTGTAGTTTGAATTCACAGAAACTGGGGGTGGAGTTCCTGGCTGAAACCCGTGAGTATCTGGGGGGAAAAACTCACTCCATTGTAGTTTGAATTCACAGAAGCTGGGGGTGGAGTTCCTGGCTGAGACCTGTGAGTATCTGGGGGGAAAAACCTCACTCCATTGTAGTATGAATTTACAGAAGCTGGGGGTGGAGTTCCTCACTGAGACTTGTGAGTATCTGGTGGAAAAAAAATCTCTCCATTGTAGTTTCAATTCACAGAAGCTGGGGGTGGAGTTCCTGGGTGAGACTTGTTAGTATCTGGGGGAACAAACCTCACTCCATTGTAGTTTAAATTCACAGAAGCTGGGGGTGGAGTTCTTTGCTGAGACCTGTGAGTATCTGGGGGAACAAAACCTCACTGCATTGTAGTTTGAATTCACAGAAACTGGGGGTGGAGTTCCTGGCTGACACCCGTAAGTATCTGGGGGAAAAAACTCACTCCATTGTAGTTTGAATTCACAGAAGCTGGGGGTGGAGTTCCTGGCTTATACCTGTGAGTATCTGGGGGGGAAAAACTCACTCCAATGTAGTTTGAATTCACAGAAGCTGGGGGTGGACTTCCTGGCTGAGACCTGTGAGTATTTGGGGGAAGAAACCTCACTCCATTGTAGTTTGAATTCACAGAAGCTGTGGGTGGAGTTTCTGGCTGAGACCTGTGAGTATCTGGGGGGAAAAACCTCACTGCATTGTAGTTTGAATTCACAGAAGCTGTGGGTGGAGTTTCTGGCTGAGACCTGTGAGTATCTGGGGGAACAAATCCTCACTGCATTGTAGTTCGAATTTACAGAAACTGGGGGTGGAGTTCCTGGCTGAGACCCGTGAGTATCTGGGGGAACAAACCTCACTGCATTGTAGTTTGAATTCACAGAAACTGGGGGTGGAGTTCCTGGCTGAGACCCGCGAGTATCTGGGGGGAAAACTCACTTCATTGTAGTTTGAATTCACAGAAGCTGGGGGTGGAGTTCCTGGGTGAGACTTGTTAGTATCTGGGGGAACAAACCTCACTCCATTGTAGTTTGAATTCACAGAAGCTGGGGGTGGAGTTCCTGGCTGAGACCTGTGAGTATCTGGGGGAACAAAACCTCACTGCATTGTAGTTTGAATTCACAGAAACTGGGGGTGGAGTTCCTGGTTGAGACCCGTGAGTATCTGGGAGGAAAAACCTCACTCCATTGTAGTTTGAATTCACAGAAGCTGGGGGTGGAGGTCCTGGCTGAGACCTGTGAGTATCTGGGGGAATAAACCTCACTCCATTGTAGTTTCAATTCACAGAAGTTGGGGGTGGAGTTCTTGGCTGAGACCCATGAGTATCTGGGGGAACAAAACCTCTCTGCATTGTAGTTTCAATTCACAGAAGCTGGGGGTGGAGTTCCTGGCTGAGACCTGTGAGTATCTGGGGGAACAAAACCTCACTGCATTGTAGTTTCAATTCACAGAAGCTGGGGGTGGAGTTCCTGGCTGAGACCTGTGAGTATCTGGGGGGAGAAACCTCACTCCATTGTAGTATGAATTTACAGAAGCTGTGGATGGAGTTCCTGGCTGAGACTTGTGAGTATCTGGGGGGGAAAACGTCACTGCATTGTGTTTTGAATTCACAGAAGCTGGGGGTGGAGTTCCTGGCTGAGACCCGTGAGTATCTGGGAGAAAAACCTCACTCCATTGTAGTTTGAATTCACAGAAGCTGGGGGTGGAGTTCCTGGCTGAGACCCGTGAGTATCTGGGGGGGGGAACCTCACTGCATTGTTGTTTGAATTCACAGAAACTGGGGGTGGAGTTCCTGGCTGAGACCCACGAGTATCTGGGAGGAAAAACTCACTCCATTGTAGTTTGAATTCACAGAAGCTGGGGGTGGAGTTCCTGGGTGAGACTTGTTAGTATCTGGGGGAACAAACCTCACTCCATTGTAGTTTGAATTCACAGAAGCTGGGGGTGGAGTTCCTGGCTGAGACCTGTGAGTATCTGGGGGAAGAAACCTCACTCCATTTCAGTTTGAATTCACAGAAGCTGGGGGTGGAGGTCCTGGCTGAGACCTGTGAGTATCTGGGGGAATAAACCTCACTCCATTGTAGTTTGAATTCACAGAAGCTGGGGGTGGAGGTCCTGGCTGAGACCTGTGAGTATCTGGGGGAACAAAACCTCACTGCATTGTAGTTTGAATTCACAGAAACTGGGGGTGGAGTTCCTGGCTGACACCCGTGAGTATCTTGGGGGAAAAACTCACTCCATTGTAGTTTGAATTCACTGAAGCTGGGGGTGGAGTTCCTGGCTGATACCTGTGAGTATCTGGGGGGAAAAACTCACTCCAATGTAGTTTGAATTCACAGAAGCTGGGGGTGGACTTCCTGGCTGAGACCTGTGAGTATCTGGGGGAAGAAACCTCACTCCATTTTAGTTTTAATTCACAGAAGCTGTGGGTGGAGTTTCTGGCTGAGACATGTGAGTATCTGGGGGAAGAAACCTCACTCCATTGTAGTTTGAATTCACAGAAACTGGGGGTGGAGTTCCTGGCTGAGACCCATGAGTATCTGGGGGGAAAAACTCACTCCATTGTAGTTTGAATTCACAGAAGCTGGGGGTGGAGTTCCTGTGTGAGACTTGTTAGTATCTGGGGGAACAAACCTCACTCCATTGTAGTTTGAATTCACAGAAGCTGGGGGTGGAGTTCCTGGCTGAGACCTGTGAGTATCTGGGGGGGGGGAACCTCACTGCATTGTGTTTTGAATTCACAGAAGCTGGGGGTGGAGTTCCTGGCTGAGACCCATGAGTATCTGGGAGAAAAACCTCACTCCATTGTAGTTTGAATTCACAGAAGCTGGGGGTGGAGTTCCTGGCTGAGACCCGTGAGTATCTGGGGGGGGAAACCTCACTGCATTGTTGTTTGAATTCACAGAAACTGGGGGTGGAGTACCTGGCTGAGACCCGCGAGTATCTGGGAGGAAAAACTCACTCCATTGTAGTTTGAATTCACAGAAGCTGGGGGTGGAGTTCCTGGGTGAGACTTGTTAGTATCTGGGGGAACAAACCTCACTCCATTGTAGTTTGAATTCACAGAAGCTGGGGGTGGAGTTCCTGGCTGAGACCTGTGAGTATCTGGGGGAACAAAACCTCACTGCATTGTAGTTTGAATTCACAGAAACTGGGGGTGGAGTTCCTGGCTGAGACCCGTGAGTATCTGGGGGGAAAAACCTCAATCCATTTCAGTTTGAATTCACAGAAGCTGGGGGTGGAGGTCCTGGCTGAGACCTGTGAGTATCTGGGGGAATAAACCTCACTCCATTGTAGTTTGAATTCACAGAAGCTGGGGGTGGAGGTCCTGGCTGAGACCTGTGAGTATCTGGGGGAACAAAACCTCACTGCATTGTAGTTTGAATTCACAGAAACTGGGGGTGGAGTTCCTGGCTGACACCCGTGAGTATCTTGGGGGAAAAACTCACTCCATTGTAGTTTGAATTCACTGAAGCTGGGGGTGGAGTTCCTGGCTGATACCTGTGAGTATCTGGGGGGAAAAACTCACTCCAATGTAGTTTGAATTCACAGAAGCTGGGGGTGGACTTCCTGGCTGAGACCTGTGAGTATCTGGGGGAAGAAACCTCACTCCATTGTAGTTTGAATTCACAGAAGCTGTGGGTGGAGGTCCTGGCTGAGACCCATGAGTATCTGGGGGGAAAAACCTAACTCCATTGTAGTTTGAATTCACAGACGCTGGAGGTGGACTCCCTGGCTGAGACCTGTGAGTATCTGGGGGAAGAAACCTCACTCCATTGTAGTTTGAATTCACAGAAGCTGTGGGTGGAGTTTCTAGCTGAGACCTGTGAGTATCTGGGGGGAAAAACCTCACTCCATTGTAGTTTGAATTCACAGAAGCTGTGGGTGGAGTTTCTGGCTGAGACCTGTGAGTATCTGGGGGAAAAAACCTCACTCCATTGTAGTTTGAATTCACAGAAACTGGGGGTGGAGTTCCTGGCTGAAACCCGTGAGTATCTGGGGGGAAAAACTCACTCCATTGTAGTTTGAATTCACAGAACCTGGGGGTGGAGTTCCTGGCTGAGACCTGTGAGTATCTGAGGAAACAAAGCTCAATCCGTTGTAATTTGAATTCAGAGAAGCTGGGGGTTTAGTTCCTGGCTGAGACCTGTGAGTATCTGGGGGAAAAAACCTCATTCCATTGTAGTTTGAATTCACAGAAGCTGGGGGTGAAGTTCCTAGCTGAGACTTCTGAGTATCTGGGGGAAAAAAGCCTCACTCCAATGTAGTTTGAATTCACAGAAGCTGTGGGTGGGGTTTCTGGCTCAGACCTGTGAGTATCTGGGGGAAGAAACCTCACTCCATTGTAGTTTGAATTCACAGAAGCTGTGGGTGGGGTTTCTGGCTGAGACCTGTGAGTATCTGGGGGGAAAAACCTCACTCCATTGTAGTTTGAATTCACAGAAGCTGTGGGTGGAGTTTCTGGCTGAGACCTGTGAGTATCTGGGGGGAAAAAACTCACTCCATTGTAGTTTGAATTCACAGAAACTGGGGGTGGAGTTCCTGGCTGAAACCCGTGAGTATCTGGGGGGAAAAAACTCACTCCATTGTAGTTTGAATTCACAGAAGCTGGGGGTGGAGTTCCTGGCTGAGACCTGTGAGTATCTGGGGGGAAAAACCTCACTCCATTGTAGTATGAATTTACAGAAGCTGGGGGTGGAGTTCCTCACTGAGATTTGTGAGTATCTGGTGGAAAAAAAATCTCTCCATTGTAGTTTCAATTCACAGAAGCTGGGGGTGGAGTTCCTGGGTGAGACTTGTTAGTATCTGGGGGAACAAACCTCACTCCATTGTAGTTTAAATTCACAGAAGCTGGGGGTGGAGTTCTTTGCTGAGATCTGTGAGTATCTGGGGGAACAAAACCTCACTGCATTGTAGTTTGAATTCACAGAAACTGGGGGTGGAGTTCCTGGCTGACACCCGTAAGTATCTGGGGGAAAAAACTCACTCCATTGTAGTTTGAATTCACAGAAGCTGGGGGTGGAGTTCCTGGCTTATACCTGTGAGTATCTGGGGGGGGAAAAACTCACTCCAATGTAGTTTGAATTCACAGAAGCTGGGGGTGGACTTCCTGGCTGAGACCTGTCAGTATCTGGGGGAAGAAACCTCACTCCATTGTAGTTTGAATTCACAGAAGCTGTGGGTGGAGTTTCTGGCTGAGACCTGTGAGTATCTGGGGAGAAAAACCTCACTGCATTGTAGTTTGAATTCACAGAAGCTGTGGGTGGAGTTTCTGGCTGAGACCTGTGAGTATCTGGGGGAACAAATCCTCACTGCATTGTAGTTCGAATTCACAGAAACTGGGGGTGGAGTTCCTGGCTGAGACCCGTGAGTATCTGGGGGAACAAACCTCACTGCCTTGTAGTTTGAATTCACAGAAACTGGGGGTGGAGTTCCTGGCTGAGACCCGCGAGTATCTGGGGGGAAAACTCACTTCATTGTAGTTTGAATTCACAGAAGCTGGGGGTGGAGTTCCTGGGTGAGACTTGTTAGTATCTGGGGGAACAAACCTCACTCCATTGTAGTTTGAATTCACAGAAGCTGGGGGTGGAGTTCCTGGCTGAGACCTGTGAGTATCTGGGGGAACAAAACCTCACTGCATTGTAGTTTGAATTCACAGAAACTGGGGGTGGAGTTCCTGGTTGAGACCCGTGAGTATCTGGGAGGAAAAACCTCACTCCATTGTCGTTTGAATTCACAGAAGCTGGGGGTGGAGGTCCTGGCTGAGACCTGTGAGTATCTGGGGGAATAAACCTCACTCCATTGTAGTTTCAATTCACAGAAGTTGGGGGTGGAGTTCTTGGCTGAGACCCATGAGTATCTGGGGGAACAAAACCTCTCTGCATTGTAGTTTCAATTCACAGAAGCTGGGGGTGGAGTTCCTGGCTGAGACCTGTGAGTATCTGGGGGAACAAAACCTCACTGCATTGTAGTTTCAATTCACAGAAGCTGGGGGTGGAGTTCCTGGCTTAGACCTGTGAGTATTTGGGGAAAAAACCTCACTCCATTGTAGTTTGAATTCAGAGTAGCTGGGGGTGGAGTTCCTGGCTGAGACCTGTGAGTATCTGGGGGGAAAAACCTCACTCCATTGTAGTGTGAATTTACAGAAGCTGTGGATGGAGTTCCTGGCTGAGACTTGTGAGTATCTGGGGGGGGAAACGTCACTGCATTGTGTTTTGAATTCACAGAAGCTGGGGGTGGAGTTCCTGGCTGAGACCCGTGAGTATCTGGGAGGAAAAACCTCACTCCATTGTAGTTTGAATTCACAGAAGCTGTGGGTGGGGTTTCTGGCTGAGACCTGTGAGTATCTGGGGGGAAAAACCTCACTCCATTGTAGTATGAATTTACAGAAGCTGGGGGTGGAGTTCCTCACTGAGACTTGTGAGTATCTGGTGGAAAAAAAATCTCTCCATTGTAGTTTCAATTCACAGAAGCTGGGGGTGGAGTTCCTGGGTGAGACTTGTTAGTATCTGGGGGAACAAACCTCACTCCATTGTAGTTTAAATTCACAGAAGCTGGGGGTGGAGTTCTTTGCTGAGATCTGTGAGTATCTGGGGGAACAAAACCTCACTGCATTGTAGTTTGAATTCACAGAAACTGGGGGTGGAGTTCCTGGCTGACACCCGTAAGTATCTGGGGGAAAAAACTCACTCCATTGTAGTTTGAATTCACAGAAGCTGGGGGTGGAGTTCCTGGCTTATACCTGTGAGTATCTGGGGGGGGAAAAACTCACTCCAATGTAGTTTGAATTCACAGAAGCTGGGGGTGGACTTCCTGGCTGAGACCTGTCAGTATCTGGGGGAAGAAACCTCACTCCATTGTAGTTTGAATTCACAGAAGCTGTGGGTGGAGTTTCTGGCTGAGACCTGTGAGTATCTGGGGAGAAAAACCTCACTGCATTGTAGTTTGAATTCACAGAAGCTGTGGGTGGAGTTTCTGGCTGAGACCTGTGAGTATCTGGGGGAACAAATCCTCACTGCATTGTAGTTCGAATTCACAGAAACTGGGGGTGGAGTTCCTGGCTGAGACCCGTGAGTATCTGGGGGAACAAACCTCACTGCATTGTAGTTTGAATTCACAGAAACTGGGGGTGGAGTTCCTGGCTGAGACCCGCGAGTATCTGGGGGGAAAACTCACTTCATTGTAGTTTGAATTCACAGAAGCTGGGGGTGGAGTTCCTGGCTGAGACCTGTGAGTATCTGGGGGAACAAAATCTCACTGCATTGTAGTTTGAATTCACAGAAACTGGGGGTGGAGTTCCTGGTTGAGACCCGTGAGTATCTGGGAGGAAAAACCTCACTCCATTGTAGTTTGAATTCACAGAAGCTGGGGGTGGAGGTCCTGGCTGAGACCTGTGAGTATCTGGGGGAATAAACCTCACTCCATTGTAGTTTCAATTCACAGAAGTTGGGGGTGGAGTTCTTGGCTGAGACCCATGAGTATCTGGGGGAACAAAACCTCTCTGCATTGTAGTTTCAATTCACAGAAGCTGGGGGTGGAGTTCCTGGCTGAGACCTGTGAGTATCTGGGGGAACAAAACCTCACTGCATTGTAGTTTCAATTCACAGAAGCTGGGGGTGGAGTTCCTGGCTTAGACCTGTGAGTATTTGGGGAAAAAACCTCACTCCATTGTAGTTTGAATTCAGAGTAGCTGGGGGTGGAGTTCCTGGCTGAGACCTGTGAGTATCTGGGGGGAAAAACCTCACTCCATTGTAGTGTGAATTTACAGAAGCTGTGGATGGAGTTCCTGGCTGAGACTTGTGAGTATCTGGGGGGGGGAAACGTCACTGCATTGTGTTTTGAATTCACAGAAGCTGGGGGTGGAGTTCCTGGCTGAGACCCGTGAGTATCTGGGAGAAAAACCTCACTCCATTGTAGTTTGAATTCACAGAAGCTGGGGGTGGAGTTCCTGGCTGAGACCCGTGAGTTTCTGGGGGGGGGGAACCTCACTGCATTGTTGTTTGAATTCACAGAAACTGGGGGTGGAGTTCCTGGCTGAGACCCGCGAGTATCTGGAAGGAAAAACTCACTCCATTGTAGTTTGAATTCACAGAACCTGGGGGTGGAGTTCCTGGGTGAGACTTGTTAGTATCTGGGGGAACAAACCTCACTCCATTGTAGTTTGAATTCACAGAAGCTGGGGGTGGAGTTCCTGGCTGAGACCTGTGAGTATCTGGGGGAACAAAACCTCACTGCATTGTAGTTTGAATTCACAGAAACTGGGGGTGGAGTTCCTGGCTGAGACCCGTGAGTATCTGGGGGGAAAAACCTCACTCCATTTCAGTTTGAATTCACAGAAGCTGGGGGTGGAGGTCCTGGCTGAGACCTGTGAGTATCTGGGGGAATAAACCTCACTCCATTGTAGTTTGAATTCACAGAAGCTGGGGGTGGAGGTCCTGGCTGAGACCTGTGAGTATCTGGGGGAACAAAACCTCACTGCATTGTAGTTTGAATTCACAGAAACTGGGGGTGGAGTTCCTGGCTGACACCCGTGAGTATCTTGGGGGAAAAACTCACTCCATTGTAGTTTGAATTCACTGAAGCTGGGGGTGGAGTTCCTGGCTGATACCTGTGAGTATCTGGGGGGAAAAACTCACTCCAATGTAGTTTGAATTCACAGAAGCTGGGGGTGGACTTCCTGGCTGAGACCTGTGAGTATCTGGGGGAAGAAACCTCACTCCATTTTAGTTTGAATTCACAGAAGCTGTGGGTGGAGGTCCTGGCTGAGACCCATGAGTATCTGGGGGGAAAAACCTCACTCCATTGTAGTTTGAATTCACAGACGCTGGAGGTGGACTTCCTGGCTGAGACCTGTGAGTATCTGGGGGAAGAAACCTCACTCCATTGTAGTTTGAATTCACAGAAGCTGTGGGTGGAGTTTCTAGCTGAGACCTGTGAGTATCTGGGGGGAAAAACCTCACTCCATTGTAGTTTGAATTCACAGAAGCTGTGGGTGGAGTTTCTGGCTGAGACCTGTGAGTATCTGGGGGAAAAAACCTCACTCCATTGTAGTTCGAATTCACAGAAACTGGGGGTGGAGTTCCTGGCTGAAACCCGTGAGTATCTGGGGGGAAAAACTCACTCCATTGTAGTTTGAATTCACAGAAGCTGTGGGTGGAGTTCCTGGCTGAGACCTGTGAGTATCTGAGGAAACAAAGCTCAATCCGTTGTAATTTGAATTCAGAGAAGCTGGGGGTTTAGTTCCTGGCTGAGACCTGTGAGTATCTGGGGGAAAAAACCTCACTCCATTGTAGTTTGAATTCACAGAAGCTGGGGGTGAAGTTCCTAGCTGAGACTTCTGAGTATCTGGGGGAAAAAAGCCTCACTCCAATGTAGTTTGAATTCGCAGACGCTGGGGGTGGACTTCCTGGCTCAGACCTGTGAGTATCTGGGGGAAGAAACCTCACTCCATTGTAGTTTGAATTCACAGAAGCTGTGGGTGGGGTTTCTGGCTGAGACCTGTGAGTATCTGGGGGGAAAAACCTCACTCCATTGTAGTTTGAATTCACAGAAGCTGTGGGTGGAGTTTCTGGCTGAGACCTGTGAGTATCTGGGGGGAAAAAACTCACTCCATTGTAGTTTGAATTCACAGAAACTGGGGGTGGAGTTCCTGGCTGAAACCCGTGAGTATCTGGGGGGAAAAAACTCACTCCATTGTAGTTTGAATTCACAGAAGCTGGGGGTGGAGTTCCTGGCTGAGACCTGTGAGTATCTGGGGGGAAAAACCTCACTCCATTGTAGTATGAATTTACAGAAGCTGGGGGTGGAGTTCCTCACTGAGACTTGTGAGTATCTGGTGGAAAAAAAATCTCTCCATTGTAGTTTCAATTCACAGAAGCTGGGGGTGGAGTTCCTGGGTGAGACTTGTTAGTATCTGGGGGAACAAACCTCACTCCATTGTAGTTTAAATTCACAGAAGCTGGGGGTGGAGTTCTTTGCTGAGACCTGTGAGTATCTGGGGGAACAAAACCTCACTGCATTGTAGTTTGAATTCACAGAAACTGGGGGTGGAGTTCCTGGCTGACACCCGTAAGTATCTGGGGGAAGAAACTCACTCCATTGTAGTTTGAATTCACAGAAGCTGGGGGTGGAGTTCCTGGCTTATACCTGTGAGTATCTGGGGGGGGAAAAACTCACTCCAATGTAGTTTGAATTCACAGAAGCTGGGGGTGGACTTCCTGGCTGAGACCTGTGAGTATCTGGGGGAAGAAACCTCACTCCATTGTAGTTTGAATTCACAGAAGCTGTGGGTGGAGTTTCTGGCTGAGACCTGTGAGTATCTGGGGGGAAAAACCTCACTGCATTGTAGTTTGAATTCACAGAAGCTGTGGGTGGAGTTTCTGGCTGAGACCTGTGAGTATCTGGGGGAACAAATCCTCACTGCATTGTAGTTCGAATTCACAGAAACTGGGGGTGGAGTTCCTGGCTGAGACCCGTGAGTATCTGGGGGAACAAACCTCACTGCATTGTAGTTTGAATTCACAGAAACTGGGGGTGGAGTTCCTGGCTGAGACCCGCGAGTATCTGGGAGGAAAAACTCACTCCATTGTAGTTTGAATTCACAGAAGCTGGGGGTGGAGTTCCTGGGTGAGACTTGTTAGTATCTGGGGGAACAAACCTCACTCCATTGTAGTTTGAATTCACAGAAGCTGGGGGTGGAGTTCCTGGCTGAGACCTGTGAGTATCTGGGGGAACAAAACCTCACTGCATTGTAGTTTGAATTCACAGAAACTGGGGGTGGAGTTCCTGGCTGAGACCCGTGAGTATCTGGGGGGAAAAACCTCACTCCATTTCAGTTTGAATTCACAGAAGCTGGGGGTGGAGGTCCTGGCTGAGACCTGTGAGTATCTGGGGGAATAAACCTCACTCCATTGTAGTTTGAATTCACAGAAGCTGGGGGTGGAGGTCCTGGCTGAGACCTGTGAGTATCTGGGGGAACAAAACCTCACTGCATTGTAGTTTGAATTCACAGAAACTGGGGGTGGAGTTCCTGGGTGAGACTTGTTAGTATCTGGGGGAACAAACCTCACTCCATTGTAGTTTGAATTCACAGAAGCTGGGGGTGGAGTTCCTGGCTGAGACCTGTGAGTATCTGGGGGAACAAAACCTCACTGCATTGTAGTTTGAATTCACAGAAACTGGGGGTGGAGTTCCTGGTTGAGACCCGTGAGTATCTGGGAGGAAAAACCTCACTCCATTGTAGTTTGAATTCACAGAAGCTGGGGGTGGAGGTCCTGGCTGAGACCTGTGAGTATCTGGGGGAATAAACCTCACTCCATTGTAGTTTCAATTCACAGAAGTTGGGGGTGGAGTTCTTGGCTGAGACCCATGAGTATCTGGGGGAACAAAACCTCTCTGCATTGTAGTTTCAATTCACAGAAGCTGGGGGTGGAGTTCCTGGCTGAGACCTGTGAGTATCTGGGGGGAAAAACCTCACTCCATTGTAGTATGAATTTACAGAAGCTGTGGATGGAGTTCCTGGCTGAGACTTGTGAGTATCTGGGGGGGGAAACGTCACTGCATTGTGTTTTGAATTCACAGAAGCTGGGGGTGGAGTTCCTGGCTGAGACCCGTGAGTATCTGGGAGAAAAACCTCACTCCATTGTAGTTTGAATTCACAGAAGCTGGGGGTGGAGTTCCTGGCTGAGACCTGTGAGTATCTGGGGGAAGAAACCTCACTCCATTGTAGTTTGAATTCACAGAAGCTGTGGGTGGAGTTTCTAGCTGAGACCTGTGAGTATCTGGGGGGAAAAACCTCACTCCATTGTAGTTTGAATTCACAGAAGCTGTGGGTGGAGTTTCTGGCTGAGACCTGTGAGTATCTGGGGGAAAAAACCTCACTCCATTGTAGTTTGAATTCACAGAAACTGGGGGTGGAGTTCCTGGCTGAGACCCGCGAGTATCTGGGAGGAAAAACTCACTCCATTGTAGTTTGAATTCACAGAAGCTGGGGGTGGAGTTCCTGGGTGAGACTTGTTAGTATCTGGGGGAACAAACCTCACTCCATTGTAGTTTGAATTCACAGAAGCTGGGGGTGGAGTTCCTGGCTGAGACCTGTGAGTATCTGGGGGAACAAAACCTCACTGCATTGTAGTTTGAATTCACAGAAACTGGGGGTGGAGTTCCTGGCTGAGACCCGTGAGTATCTGGGGGGAAAAACCTCACTCCATTTCAGTTTGAATTCACAGAAGCTGGGGGTGGAGGTCCTGGCTGAGACCTGTGAGTATCTGGGGGAATAAACCTCACTCCATTGTAGTTTGAATTCACAGAAGCTGGGGGTGGAGGTCCTGGCTGAGACCTGTGAGTATCTGGGGGAACAAAACCTCACTGCATTGTAGTTTGAATTCACAGAAACTGGGGGTGGAGTTCCTGGGTGAGACTTGTTAGTATCTGGGGGAACAAACCTCACTCCATTGTAGTATGAATTTACAGAAGCTGTGGATGGAGTTCCTGGCTGAGACTTGTGAGTATCTGGGGGGGGAAACGTCACTGCATTGTGTTTTGAATTCACAGAAGCTGGGGGTGGAGTTCCTGGCTGAGACCCGTGAGTATCTGGGGGGAAAAACCTCACTCCATTGTAGTTTGAATTCACAGAAGCTGGGGGTGGAGGTCCTGGCTGAGACCTGTGAGTATCTGGGGGAATAAACCTCACTCCATTGTAGTTTCAATTCACAGAAGTTGGGGGTGGAGTTCTTGGCTGAGACCCATGAGTATCTGGGGGAACAAAAACTCTCTGCATTGTAGTTTCAATTCACAGAAGCTGGGGGTGGAGTTCCTGGCTGAGACCTGTGAGTATCTGGGGGGAAAAACCTCACTCCATTGTAGTATGAATTTACAGAAGCTGTGGATGGAGTTCCTGGCTGAGACTTGTGAGTATCTGGGGGGGGAAACGTCACTGCATTGTGTTTTGAATTCACAGAAGCTGGGGGTGGAGTTCCTGGCTGAGACCCGTGAGTATCTGGGAGAAAAACCTCACTCCATTGTAGTTTGAATTCACAGAAGCTGGGGGTGGAGTTCCTGGCTGAGACCTGTGAGTATCTGGGGGAAGAAACCTCACTCCATTGTAGTTTGAATTCACAGAAGCTGTGGGTGGAGTTTCTAGCTGAGACCTGTGAGTATCTGGGGGGAAAAACCTCACTCCATTGTAGTTTGAATTCACAGAAGCTGTGGGTGGAGTTTCTGGCTGAGACCTGTGAGTATCTGGGGGAAAAAACCTCACTCCATTGTAGTTTGAATTCACAGAAACTGGGGGTGGAGTTCCTGGCTGAAACCCGTGAGTATCTGGGGGGAAAAACTCACTCCATTGTAGTTTGAATTCACAGAAGCTGGGGGTGGAGTTCCTGGCTGAGACCTGTGAGTATCTGAGGAAACAAAGCTCAATCCGTTGTAATTTGAATTCAGAGAAGCTGGGGGTTTAGTTCCTGGCTGAGACCTGTGAGTATCTGGGGGAAAAAACCTCACTCCATTGTAGTTTGAATTCACAGAAGCTGGGGGTGAAGTTCCTAGCTGAGACTTCTGAGTATCTGGGGGAATAAAGCCTCACTCCAATGTAGTTTGAATTCACAGACGCTGGGGGTGGACTTCCTGGCTCAGACCTGTGAGTATCTGGGGGAAGAAACCTCACTCCATTGTAGTTTGAATTCACAGAAGCTGTGGGTGGGGTTTCTGGCTGAGACCTGTGAGTATCTGGGGGGAAAAACCTCACTCCATTGTAGTTTGAATTCACAGAAGCTGTGGGTGGAGTTTCTGGCTGAGACCTGTGAGTATCTGGGGGGAAAAAACTCACTCCATTGTAGTTTGAATTCACAGAAACTGGGGGTGGAGTTCCTGGCTGAAACCCGTGAGTATCTGGGGGGAAAAAACTCACTCCATTGTAGTTTGAATTCACAGAAGCTGGGGGTGGAGTTCCTGGCTGAGACCTGTGAGTATCTGGGGGGAAAAACCTCACTCCATTGTAGTATGAATTTACAGAAGCTGGGGGTGGAGTTCCTCACTGAGACTTGTGAGTATCTGGTGGAAAAAAAATCTCTCCATTGTAGTTTCAATTCACAGAAGCTGGGGGTGGAGTTCCTGGGTGAGACTTGTTAGTATCTGGGGGAACAAACCTCACTCCATTGTAGTTTAAATTCACAGAAGCTGGGGGTGGAGTGATTTGCTGAGACCTGTGAGTATCTGGGGGAACAAAACCTCACTGCATTGTAGTTTGAATTCACAGAAACTGGGGGTGGAGTTCCTGGCTGACACCCGTAAGTATCTGGGGGAAAAAACTCACTCCATTGTAGTTTGAATTCACAGAAGCTGGGGGTGGAGTTCCTGGCTTATACCTGTGAGAATCTGGGGGGGAAAAACTCACTCCAATGTAGTTTGAATTCACAGAAGCTGGGGGTGGACTTCCTGGCTGAGACCTGTGAGTATCTGGGGGAAGAAACCTCACTCCATTGTAGTTTGAATTCACAGAAGCTGTGGGTGGAGTTTCTGGCTGAGACCTGTGAGTATCTGGGGGGAAAAACCTCACTGCATTGTAGTTTGAATTCACAGAAGCTGTGGGTGGAGTTTCTGGCTGAGACCTGTGAGTATCTGGGGGAACAAATCCTCACTGCATTGTAGTTCGAATTCACAGAAACTGGGGGTGGAGTTCCTGGCTGAGACCCGTGAGTATCTGGGGGAACAAACCTCACTGCATTGTAGTTTGAATTCACAGAAACTGGGGGTGGAGTTCCTGGCTGAGACCCGCGAGTATCTGGGGGGAAAACTCACTTCATTGTAGTTTGAATTCACAGAAGCTGGGGGTGGAGTTCCTGGGTGAGACTTGTTAGTATCTGGGGGAACAAACCTCACTCCATTGTAGTTTGAATTCACAGAAGCTGGGGGTGGAGTTCCTGGCTGAGACCTGTGAGTATCTGGGGGAACAAAACCTCACTGCATTGTAGTTTGAATTCACAGAAACTGGGGGTGGAGTTCCTGGTTGAGACCCGTGAGTATCTGGGAGGAAAAACCTCACTCCATTGTAGTTTGAATTCACAGAAGCTGGGGGTGGAGGTCCTGGCTGAGACCTGTGAGTATCTGGGGGAATAAACCTCACTCCATTGTAGTTTCAATTCACAGAAGTTGGGGGTGGAGTTCTTGGCTGAGACCCATGAGTATCTGGGGGAACAAAACCTCTCTGCATTGTAGTTTCAATTCACAGAAGCTGGGGGTGGAGTTCCTGGCTGAGACCTGTGAGTATCTGGGGGGAAAAACCTCACTCCATTGTAGTATGAATTTACAGAAGTTGTGGATGGAGTTCCTGGCTGAGACTTGTGAGTATCTGGGGGGGGAAACGTCACTGCATTGTGTTTTGAATTCACAGAAGCTGGGGGTGGAGTTCCTGGCTGAGACCCGTGAGTATCTGGGAGAAAAACCTCACTCCATTGTAGTTTGAATTCACAGAAGCTGGGGGTGGAGTTCCTGGCTCAGACCTGTGAGTATCTGGGGGAAGAAACCTCACTCCATTGTAGTTTGAATTCACAGAAGCTGTGGGTGGGGTTTCTGGCTGAGACCTGTGAGTATCTGGGGGGAAAAACCTCACTCCATTGTAGTTTGAATTCACAGAAGCTGTGGGTGGAGTTTCTGGCTGAGACCTGTGAGTATCTGGGGGGAAAAAACTCACTCCATTGTGGTTTGAATTCACAGAAGCTGGGGGTGGAGTTCCTGGGTGAGACTTGTTAGTATCTGGGTGAACAAACCTCACTCCATTGTAGTTTGAATTCAGAGAAGCTGGGGGTGGAGTTCCTGGCTGAGACCTGTGAGTATCTGGGGGAACAAAACCTCACTGCATTGTAGTTTGAATTCACAGAAACTGGGGGTGGAGTTCCTGGCTGAGACCCGTGAGTATCTGGGGGGAAAAACCTCACTCCATTTCAGTTTGAATTCACAGAAGCTGGGGGTGGAGGTCCTGGCTGAGACCTGTGAGTATCTGGGGGAATAAACCTCACTCCATTGTAGTTTGAATTCACAGAAGCTGGGGGTGGAGGTCCTGGCTGAGACCTGTGAGTATCTGGGGGAACAAAACCTCACTGCATTGTAGTTTGAATTCACAGAAACTGGGGGTGGAGTTCCTGGCTGACACCCGTGAGTATCTTGGGGGAAAAACTCACTCCATTGTAGTTTGAATTCACTGAAGCTGGGGGTGGAGTTCCTGGCTGATACCTGTGAGTATCTGGGGGGAAAAACTCACTCCAATGTAGTTTGAATTCACAGAAGCTGGGGGTGGACTTCCTGGCTGAGACCTGTGAGTATCTGGGGGAAGAAACCTCACTCCATTGTAGTTTGAATTCACAGAAGCTGTGGGTGGAGGTCCTGGCTGAGACCCATGAGTATCTGGGGGGAAAAACCTCACTCCATTGTAGTTTGAATTCACAGACGCTGGAGGTGGACTTCCTTTCTGAGACCTGTGAGTATCTGGGGGAAGAAACCTCACTCCATTGTAGTTTGAATTCACAGAAGCTGTGGGTGGAGTTTCTAGCTGAGACCTGTGAGCATCTGGGGGGAAAAACCTCACTCCATTGTAGTTTGAATTCACAGAAGCTGTGGGTGGAGTTTCTGGCTGAGACCTGTGAGTATCTGGGGGAAAAAACCTCACTCCATTGTAGTTTGAATTCACAGAAACTGGGGGTGGAGTTCCTGGCTGAAAGCCGTGAGTATCTGGGGGGAAAAACTCACTCCATTGTAGTTTGAATTCACAGAAGCTGGCGGTGGAGTTCCTGGCTGAGACCTGTGAGTATCTGGGGGAAGAAACCTCACTCCATTGTAGTTTAAATTCACAGAAGCTGGGGGTGGAGTTCTTGGCTGAGACCCATGAGTATCTGGGGGAACAAAACCTCTCTGCATTGTAGTTTCAATTCACAGAAGCTGGGGGTGGAGTTCCTGGCTGAGACCTGTGAGTATCTGGGGGGAAAAACCTCACTCCATTGTAGTATGAATTTACAGAAGTTGTGGATGGAGTTCCTGGCTGAGACTTGTGAGTATCTGGGGGGGGGGAAACGTCACTGCATTGTGTTTTGAATTCACAGAAGCTGGGGGTGGAGTTCCTGGCTGAGACCCGTGAGTATCTGGGAGAAAAACCTCACTCCATTGTAGTTTGAATTCACAGAAGCTGGGGGTGGAGTTCCTGGCTCAGACCTGTGAGTATCTGGGGGAAGAAACCTCACTCCATTGTAGTTTGAATTCACAGAAGCTGGGGGTGAAGTTCCTAGCTGAGACTTCTGAGTATCTGGGGGAAAAAAGCCTCACTCCAATGTAGTTTGAATTCACAGACGCTGGGGGTGGACTTCCTGGCTCAGACCTGTGAGTATCTGGGGGAAGAAACCTCACTCCATTGTAGTTTGAATTCACAGAAGCTGTGGGTGGGGTTTCTGGCTGAGACCTGTGAGTATCTGGGGGGAAAAACCTCACTCCATTGTAGTTTGAATTCACAGAAGCTGTGGGTGGAGTTTCTGGCTGAGACCTGTGAGTATCTGGGGGAAAAAAACTCACTCCATTGTAGTTTGAATTCACAGAAACTGGGGGTGGAGTTCCTGGCTGAAACCCGTGAGTATCTGGGGGGAAAAAACTCACTCCATTGTAGTTTGAATTCACAGAAGCTGGGGGTGGAGTTCCTGGCTGAGACCTGTGAGTATCTGGGGGGAAAAACCTCACTTCATTGTAGTATGAATTTACAGAAGCTGGGGGTGGAGTTCCTCACTGAGACTTGTGAGTATCTGGTGGAAAAAAAATCTCTCCATTGTAGTTTCAATTCACAGAAGCTGGGGGTGGAGTTCCTGGGTGAGACTTGTTAGTATCTGGGGGAACAAACCTCACTCCATTGTAGTTTAAATTCACAGAAGCTGGGGGTGGAGTTCTTTGCTGAGACCTGTGAGTATCTGGGGGAACAAAACCTCACTGCATTGTAGTTTGAATTCACAGAAACTGGGGGTGGAGTTCCTGGCTGACACCCGTAAGTATCTGGGGGGAAAAACTCACTCCATTGTAGTTTGAATTCACAGAAGCTGGGGGTGGAGTTCCTGGCTTATACCTGTGAGTATCTGGGGGGGAAAAACTCACTCCAATGTAGTTTGAATTCACAGAAGCTGGGGGTGGACTTCCTGGCTGAGACCTGTGAGTATTTGGGGGAAGAAACCTCACTCCATTGTAGTTTGAATTCACAGAAGCTGTGGGTGGAGTTTCTGGCTGAGACCTGTGAGTATCTGGGGGGAAAAACCTCACTGCATTGTAGTTTGAATTCACAGAAGCTGTGGGTGGAGTTTCTGGCTGAGACCTGTGAGTATCTGGGGGAACAAATCCTCACTGCATTGTAGTTCGAATTTACAGAAACTGGGGGTGGAGTTCCTGGCTGAGACCCGTGAGTATCTGGGGGAACAAACCTCACTGCATTGTAGTTTGAATTCACAGAAACTGGGGGTGGAGTTCCTGGCTGAGACCCGCGAGTATCTGGGGGGAAAACTCACTTCATTGTAGTTTGAATTCACAGAAGCTGGGGGTGGAGTTCCTGGGTGAGACTTGTTAGTATCTGGGGGAACAAACCTCACTCCATTGTAGTTTGAATTCACAGAAGCTGGGGGTGGAGTTCCTGGCTGAGACCTGTGAGTATCTGGGGGAACAAAACCTCACTGCATTGTAGTTTGAATTCACAGAAACTGGGGGTGGAGTTCCTGGTTGAGACCCGTGAGTATCTGGGAGGAAAAACCTCACTCCATTGTAGTTTGAATTCACAGAAGCTGGGGGTGGAGGTCCTGGCTGAGACCTGTGAGTATCTGGGGGAATAAACCTCACTCCATTGTAGTTTCAATTCACAGAAGTTGGGGGTGGAGTTCTTGGCTGAGACCCATGAGTATCTGGGGGAACAAAACCTCTCTGCATTGTAGTTTCAATTCACAGAAGCTGGGGGTGGAGTTCCTGGCTGAGACCTGTGAGTATCTGGGGGAACAAAACCTCACTGCATTGTAGTTTCAATTCACAGAAGCTGGGGGTGGAGTTCCTGGCTGAGACCTGTGAGTATCTGGGGGGAAAAACCTCACTCCATTGTAGTATGAATTTACAGAAGCTGTGGATGGAGTTCCTGGCTGAGACTTGTGAGTATCTGGGGGGGAAAACGTCACTGCATTGTGTTTTGAATTCACAGAAGCTGGGGGTGGAGTTCCTGGCTGAGACCCGTGAGTATCTGGGAGAAAAACCTCACTCCATTGTAGTTTGAATTCACAGAAGCTGGGGGTGGAGTTCCTGGCTGAGACCCGTGAGTATCTGGGGGGGGGGAACCTCACTGCATTGTTGTTTGAATTCACAGAAACTGGGGGTGGAGTTCCTGGCTGAGACCCACGAGTATCTGGGAGGAAAAACTCACTCCATTGTAGTTTGAATTCACAGAAGCTGGGGGTGGAGTTCCTGGGTGAGACTTGTTAGTATCTGGGGGAACAAACCTCACTCCATTGTAGTTTGAATTCACAGAAGCTGGGGGTGGAGTTCCTGGCTGAGACCTGTGAGTATCTGGGGGAAGAAACCTCACTCCATTTCAGTTTGAATTCACAGAAGCTGGGGGTGGAGGTCCTGGCTGAGACCTGTGAGTATCTGGGGGAATAAACCTCACTCCATTGTAGTTTGAATTCACAGAAGCTGGGGGTGGAGGTCCTGGCTGAGACCTGTGAGTATCTGGGGGAACAAAACCTCACTGCATTGTAGTTTGAATTCACAGAAACTGGGGGTGGAGTTCCTGGCTGACACCCGTGAGTATCTTGGGGGAAAAACTCACTCCATTGTAGTTTGAATTCACTGAAGCTGGGGGTGGAGTTCCTGGCTGATACCTGTGAGTATCTGGGGGGAAAAACTCACTCCAATGTAGTTTGAATTCACAGAAGCTGGGGGTGGACTTCCTGGCTGAGACCTGTGAGTATCTGGGGGAAGAAACCTCACTCCATTTTAGTTTTAATTCACAGAAGCTGTGGGTGGAGTTTCTGGCTGAGACATGTGAGTATCTGGGGGAAGAAACCTCACTCCATTGTAGTTTGAATTCACAGAAACTGGGGGTGGAGTTCCTGGCTGAGACCCATGAGTATCTGGGGGGAAAAACTCACTCCATTGTAGTTTGAATTCACAGAAGCTGGGGGTGGAGTTCCTGTGTGAGACTTGTTAGTATCTGGGGGAACAAACCTCACTCCATTGTAGTTTGAATTCACAGAAGCTGGGGGTGGAGTTCCTGGCTGAGACCTGTGAGTATCTGGGGGGGGGAACCTCACTGCATTGTGTTTTGAATTCACAGAAGCTGGGGGTGGAGTTCCTGGCTGAGACCCATGAGTATCTGGGAGAAAAACCTCACTCCATTGTAGTTTGAATTCACAGAAGCTGGGGGTGGAGTTCCTGGCTGAGACCCGTGAGTATCTGGGGGGGGAAACCTCACTGCATTGTTGTTTGAATTCACAGAAACTGGGGGTGGAGTACCTGGCTGAGACCCGCGAGTATCTGGGAGGAAAAACTCACTCCATTGTAGTTTGAATTCACAGAAGCTGGGGGTGGAGTTCCTGGGTGAGACTTGTTAGTATCTGGGGGAACAAACCTCACTCCATTGTAGTTTGAATTCACAGAAGCTGGGGGTGGAGTTCCTGGCTGAGACCTGTGAGTATCTGGGGGAACAAAACCTCACTGCATTGTAGTTTGAATTCACAGAAACTGGGGGTGGAGTTCCTGGCTGAGACCCGTGAGTATCTGGGGGGAAAAACCTCAATCCATTTCAGTTTGAATTCACAGAAGCTGGGGGTGGAGGTCCTGGCTGAGACCTGTGAGTATCTGGGGGAATAAACCTCACTCCATTGTAGTTTGAATTCACAGAAGCTGGGGGTGGAGGTCCTGGCTGAGACCTGTGAGTATCTGGGGGAACAAAACCTCACTGCATTGTAGTTTGAATTCACAGAAACTGGGGGTGGAGTTCCTGGCTGACACCCGTGAGTATCTTGGGGGAAAAACTCACTCCATTGTAGTTTGAATTCACTGAAGCTGGGGGTGGAGTTCCTGGCTGATACCTGTGAGTATCTGGGGGGAAAAACTCACTCCAATGTAGTTTGAATTCACAGAAGCTGGGGGTGGACTTCCTGGCTGAGACCTGTGAGTATCTGGGGGAAGAAACCTCACTCCATTGTAGTTTGAATTCACAGAAGCTGTGGGTGGAGGTCCTGGCTGAGACCCATGAGTATCTGGGGGGAAAAACCTAACTCCATTGTAGTTTGAATTCACAGACGCTGGAGGTGGACTCCCTGGCTGAGACCTGTGAGTATCTGGGGGAAGAAACCTCACTCCATTGTAGTTTGAATTCACAGAAGCTGTGGGTGGAGTTTCTAGCTGAGACCTGTGAGTATCTGGGGGGAAAAACCTCACTCCATTGTAGTTTGAATTCACAGAAGCTGTGGGTGGAGTTTCTGGCTGAGACCTGTGAGTATCTGGGGGAAAAAACCTCACTCCATTGTAGTTTGAATTCACAGAAACTGGGGGTGGAGTTCCTGGCTGAAACCCGTGAGTATCTGGGGGGAAAAACTCACTCCATTGTAGTTTGAATTCACAGAACCTGGGGGTGGAGTTCCTGGCTGAGACCTGTGAGTATCTGAGGAAACAAAGCTCAATCCGTTGTAATTTGAATTCAGAGAAGCTGGGGGTTTAGTTCCTGGCTGAGACCTGTGAGTATCTGGGGGAAAAAACCTCACTCCATTGTAGTTTGAATTCACAGAAGCTGGGGGTGAAGTTCCTAGCTGAGACTTCTGAGTATCTGGGGGAAAAAAGCCTCACTCCAATGTAGTTTGAATTCACAGACGCTGGGGGTGGACTTCCTGGCTCAGACCTGTGAGTATCTGGGGGAAGAAACCTCACTCCATTGTAGTTTGAATTCACAGAAGCTGTGGGTGGGGTTTCTGGCTGAGACCTGTGAGTATCTGGGGGGAAAAACCTCACTCCATTGTAGTTTGAATTCACAGAAGCTGTGGGTGGAGTTTCTGGCTGAGACCTGTGAGTATCTGGGGGGAAAAAACTCACTCCATTGTAGTTTGAATTCACAGAAACTGGGGGTGGAGTTCCTGGCTGAAACCCGTGAGTATCTGGGGGGAAAAAACTCACTCCATTGTAGTTTGAATTCACAGAAGCTGGGGGTGGAGTTCCTGGCTGAGACCTGTGAGTATCTGGGGGGAAAAACCTCACTCCATTGTAGTATGAATTTACAGAAGCTGGGGGTGGAGTTCCTCACTGAGACTTGTGAGTATCTGGTGGAAAAAAAATCTCTCCATTGTAGTTTCAATTCACAGAAGCTGGGGGTGGAGTTCCTGGGTGAGACTTGTTAGTATCTGGGGGAACAAACCTCACTCCATTGTAGTTTAAATTCACAGAAGCTGGGGGTGGAGTTCTTTGCTGAGATCTGTGAGTATCTGGGGGAACAAAACCTCACTGCATTGTAGTTTGAATTCACAGAAACTGGGGGTGGAGTTCCTGGCTGACACCCGTAAGTATCTGGGGGAAAAAACTCACTCCATTGTAGTTTGAATTCACAGAAGCTGGGGGTGGAGTTCCTGGCTTATACCTGTGAGTATCTGGGGGGGGAAAAACTCACTCCAATGTAGTTTGAATTCACAGAAGCTGGGGGTGGACTTCCTGGCTGAGACCTGTCAGTATCTGGGGGAAGAAACCTCACTCCATTGTAGTTTGAATTCACAGAAGCTGTGGGTGGAGTTTCTGGCTGAGACCTGTGAGTATCTGGGGAGAAAAACCTCACTGCATTGTAGTTTGAATTCACAGAAGCTGTGGGTGGAGTTTCTGGCTGAGACCTGTGAGTATCTGGGGGAACAAATCCTCACTGCATTGTAGTTCGAATTCACAGAAACTGGGGGTGGAGTTCCTGGCTGAGACCCGTGAGTATCTGGGGGAACAAACCTCACTGCATTGTAGTTTGAATTCACAGAAACTGGGGGTGGAGTTCCTGGCTGAGACCCGCGAGTATCTGGGGGGAAAACTCACTTCATTGTAGTTTGAATTCACAGAAGCTGGGGGTGGAGTTCCTGGGTGAGACTTGTTAGTATCTGGGGGAACAAACCTCACTCCATTGTAGTTTGAATTCACAGAAGCTGGGGGTGGAGTTCCTGGCTGAGACCTGTGAGTATCTGGGGGAACAAAACCTCACTGCATTGTAGTTTGAATTCACAGAAACTGGGGGTGGAGTTCCTGGTTGAGACCCGTGAGTATCTGGGAGGAAAAACCTCACTCCATTGTAGTTTGAATTCACAGAAGCTGGGGGTGGAGGTCCTGGCTGAGACCTGTGAGTATCTGGGGGAATAAACCTCACTCCATTGTAGTTTCAATTCACAGAAGTTGGGGGTGGAGTTCTTGGCTGAGACCCATGAGTATCTGGGGGAACAAAACCTCTCTGCATTGTAGTTTCAATTCACAGAAGCTGGGGGTGGAGTTCCTGGCTGAGACCTGTGAGTATCTGGGGGAACAAAACCTCACTGCATTGTAGTTTCAATTCACAGAAGCTGGGGGTGGAGTTCCTGGCTTAGACCTGTGAGTATTTGGGGAAAAAACCTCACTCCATTGTAGTTTGAATTCAGAGTAGCTGGGGGTGGAGTTCCTGGCTGAGACCTGTGAGTATCTGGGGGGAAAAACCTCACTCCATTGTAGTGTGAATTTACAGAAGCTGTGGATGGAGTTCCTGGCTGAGACTTGTGAGTATCTGGGGGGGGAAACGTCACTGCATTGTGTTTTGAATTCACAGAAGCTGGGGGTGGAGTTCCTGGCTGAGACCCGTGAGTATCTGGGAGGAAAAACCTCACTCCATTGTAGTTTGAATTCACAGAAGCTGTGGGTGGGGTTTCTGGCTGAGACCTGTGAGTATCTGGGGGGAAAAACCTCACTCCATTGTAGTATGAATTTACAGAAGCTGGGGGTGGAGTTCCTCACTGAGACTTGTGAGTATCTGGTGGAAAAAAAATCTCTCCATTGTAGTTTCAATTCACAGAAGCTGGGGGTGGAGTTCCTGGGTGAGACTTGTTAGTATCTGGGGGAACAAACCTCACTCCATTGTAGTTTAAATTCACAGAAGCTGGGGGTGGAGTTCTTTGCTGAGATCTGTGAGTATCTGGGGGAACAAAACCTCACTGCATTGTAGTTTGAATTCACAGAAACTGGGGGTGGAGTTCCTGGCTGACACCCGTAAGTATCTGGGGGAAAAAACTCACTCCATTGTAGTTTGAATTCACAGAAGCTGGGGGTGGAGTTCCTGGCTTATACCTGTGAGTATCTGGGGGGGGAAAAACTCACTCCAATGTAGTTTGAATTCACAGAAGCTGGGGGTGGACTTCCTGGCTGAGACCTGTCAGTATCTGGGGGAAGAAACCTCACTCCATTGTAGTTTGAATTCACAGAAGCTGTGGGTGGAGTTTCTGGCTGAGACCTGTGAGTATCTGGGGAGAAAAACCTCACTGCATTGTAGTTTGAATTCACAGAAGCTGTGGGTGGAGTTTCTGGCTGAGACCTGTGAGTATCTGGGGGAACAAATCCTCACTGCATTGTAGTTCGAATTCACAGAAACTGGGGGTGGAGTTCCTGGCTGAGACCCGTGAGTATCTGGGGGAACAAACCTCACTGCATTGTAGTTTGAATTCACAGAAACTGGGGGTGGAGTTCCTGGCTGAGACCCGCGAGTATCTGGGGGGAAAACTCACTTCATTGTAGTTTGAATTCACAGAAGCTGGGGGTGGAGTTCCTGGGTGAGACTTGTTAGTATCTGGGGGAACAAACCTCACTCCATTGTAGTTTGAATTCACAGAAGCTGGGGGTGGAGTTCCTGGCTGAGACCTGTGAGTATCTGGGGGAACAAAACCTCACTGCATTGTAGTTTGAATTCACAGAAACTGGGGGTGGAGTTCCTGGTTGAGACCCGTGAGTATCTGGGAGGAAAAACCTCACTCCATTGTAGTTTGAATTCACAGAAGCTGGGGGTGGAGGTCCTGGCTGAGACCTGTGAGTATCTGGGGGAATAAACCTCACTCCATTGTAGTTTCAATTCACAGAAGTTGGGGGTGGAGTTCTTGGCTGAGACCCATGAGTATCTGGGGGAACAAAACCTCTCTGCATTGTAGTTTCAATTCACAGAAGCTGGGGGTGGAGTTCCTGGCTGAGACCTGTGAGTATCTGGGGGAACAAAACCTCACTGCATTGTAGTTTCAATTCACAGAAGCTGGGGGTGGAGTTCCTGGCTTAGACCTGTGAGTATTTGGGGAAAAAACCTCACTCCATTGTAGTTTGAATTCAGAGTAGCTGGGGGTGGAGTTCCTGGCTGAGACCTGTGAGTATCTGGGGGGAAAAACCTCACTCCATTGTAGTGTGAATTTACAGAAGCTGTGGATGGAGTTCCTGGCTGCGACTTGTGAGTATCTGGGGGGGGAAACGTCACTGCATTGTGTTTTGAATTCACAGAAGCTGGGGGTGGAGTTCCTGGCTGAGACCCGTGAGTATCTGGGAGAAAAACCTCACTCCATTGTAGTTTGAATTCACAGAAGCTGGGGGTGGAGTTCCTGGCTGAGACCCGTGAGTTTCTGGGGGGGGGGGAACCTCACTGCATTGTTGTTTGAATTCACAGAAACTGGGGGTGGAGTTCCTGGCTGAGACCCGCGAGTATCTGGAAGGAAAAACTCACTCCATTGTAGTTTGAATTCACAGAACCTGGGGGTGGAGTTCCTGGGTGAGACTTGTTAGTATCTGGGGGAACAAACCTCACTCCATTGTAGTTTGAATTCACAGAAGCTGGGGGTGGAGTTCCTGGCTGAGACCTGTGAGTATCTGGGGGAACAAAACCTCACTGCATTGTAGTTTGAATTCACAGAAACTGGGGGTGGAGTTCCTGGCTGAGACCCGTGAGTATCTGGGGGGAAAAACCTCACTCCATTTCAGTTTGAATTCACAGAAGCTGGGGGTGGAGGTCCTGGCTGAGACCTGTGAGTATCTGGGGGAATAAACCTCACTCCATTGTAGTTTGAATTCACAGAAGCTGGGGGTGGAGGTCCTGGCTGAGACCTGTGAGTATCTGGGGGAACAAAACCTCACTGCATTGTAGTTTGAATTCACAGAAACTGGGGGTGGAGTTCCTGGCTGACACCCGTGAGTATCTTGGGGGAAAAACTCACTCCATTGTAGTTTGAATTCACTGAAGCTGGGGGTGGAGTTCCTGGCTGATACCTGTGAGTATCTGGGGGGAAAAACTCACTCCAATGTAGTTTGAATTCACAGAAGCTGGGGGTGGACTTCCTGGCTGAGACCTGTGAGTATCTGGGGGAAGAAACCTCACTCCATTTTAGTTTGAATTCACAGAAGCTGTGGGTGGAGGTCCTGGCTGAGACCCATGAGTATCTGGGGGGAAAAACCTCACTCCATTGTAGTTTGAATTCACAGACGCTGGAGGTGGACTTCCTGGCTGAGACCTGTGAGTATCTGGGGGAAGAAACCTCACTCCATTGTAGTTTGAATTCACAGAAGCTGTGGGTGGAGTTTCTAGCTGAGACCTGTGAGTATCTGGGGGGAAAAACCTCACTCCATTGTAGTTTGAATTCACAGAAGCTGTGGGTGGAGTTTCTGGCTGAGACCTGTGAGTATCTGGGGGAAAAAACCTCACTCCATTGTAGTTCGAATTCACAGAAACTGGGGGTGGAGTTCCTGGCTGAAACCCGTGAGTATCTGGGGGGAAAAACTCACTCCATTGTAGTTTGAATTCACAGAAGCTGTGGGTGGAGTTCCTGGCTGAGACCTGTGAGTATCTGAGGAAACAAAGCTCAATCCGTTGTAATTTGAATTCAGAGAAGCTGGGGGTTTAGTTCCTGGCTGAGACCTGTGAGTATCTGGGGGAAAAAACCTCACTCCATTGTAGTTTGAATTCACAGAAGCTGGGGGTGAAGTTCCTAGCTGAGACTTCTGAGTATCTGGGGGAAAAAAGCCTCACTCCAATGTAGTTTGAATTCGCAGACGCTGGGGGTGGACTTCCTGGCTCAGACCTGTGAGTATCTGGGGGAAGAAACCTCACTCCATTGTAGTTTGAATTCACAGAAGCTGTGGGTGGGGTTTCTGGCTGAGACCTGTGAGTATCTGGGGGGAAAAACCTCACTCCATTGTAGTTTGAATTCACAGAAGCTGTGGGTGGAGTTTCTGGCTGAGACCTGTGAGTATCTGGGGGGAAAAAACTCACTCCATTGTAGTTTGAATTCACAGAAACTGGGGGTGGAGTTCCTGGCTGAAACCCGTGAGTATCTGGGGGGAAAAAACTCACTCCATTGTAGTTTGAATTCACAGAAGCTGGGGGTGGAGTTCCTGGCTGAGACCTGTGAGTATCTGGGGGGAAAAACCTCACTCCATTGTAGTATGAATTTACAGAAGCTGGGGGTGGAGTTCCTCACTGAGACTTGTGAGTATCTGGTGGAAAAAAAATCTCTCCATTGTAGTTTCAATTCACAGAAGCTGGGGGTGGAGTTCCTGGGTGAGACTTGTTAGTATCTGGGGGAACAAACCTCACTCCATTGTAGTTTAAATTCACAGAAGCTGGGGGTGGAGTTCTTTGCTGAGACCTGTGAGTATCTGGGGGAACAAAACCTCACTGCATTGTAGTTTGAATTCACAGAAACTGGGGGTGGAGTTCCTGGCTGACACCCGTAAGTATCTGGGGGAAAAAACTCACTCCATTGTAGTTTGAATTCACAGAAGCTGGGGGTGGAGTTCCTGGCTTATACCTGTGAGTATCTGGGGGGGGAAAAACTCACTCCAATGTAGTTTGAATTCACAGAAGCTGGGGGTGGACTTCCTGGCTGAGACCTGTGAGTATCTGGGGGAAGAAACCTCACTCCATTGTAGTTTGAATTCACAGAAGCTGTGGGTGGAGTTTCTGGCTGAGACCTGTGAGTATCTGGGGGGAAAAACCTCACTGCATTGTAGTTTGAATTCACAGAAGCTGTGGGTGGAGTTTCTGGCTGAGACCTGTGAGTATCTGGGGGAACAAATCCTCACTGCATTGTAGTTCGAATTCACAGAAACTGGGGGTGGAGTTCCTGGCTGAGACCCGTGAGTATCTGGGGGAACAAACCTCACTGCATTGTAGTTTGAATTCACAGAAACTGGGGGTGGAGTTCCTGGCTGAGACCCGCGAGTATCTGGGGGGAAAACTCACTTCATTGTAGTTTGAATTCACAGAAGCTGGGGGTGGAGTTCCTGGGTGAGACTTGTTAGTATCTGGGGGAACAAACCTCACTCCATTGTAGTTTGAATTCACAGAAGCTGGGGGTGGAGTTCCTGGCTGAGACCTGTGAGTATCTGGGGGAACAAAACCTCACTGCATTGTAGTTTGAATTCACAGAAACTGGGGGTGGAGTTCCTGGTTGAGACCCGTGAGTATCTGGGAGGAAAAACCTCACTCCATTGTAGTTTGAATTCACAGAAGCTGGGGGTGGAGGTCCTGGCTGAGACCTGTGAGTATCTGGGGGAATAAACCTCACTCCATTGTAGTTTCAATTCACAGAAGTTGGGGGTGGAGTTCTTGGCTGAGACCCATGAGTATCTGGGGGAACAAAACCTCTCTGCATTGTAGTTTCAATTCACAGAAGCTGGGGGTGGAGTTCCTGGCTGAGACCTGTGAGTATCTGGGGGGAAAAACCTCACTCCATTGTAGTATGAATTTACAGAAGCTGTGGATGGAGTTCCTGGCTGAGACTTGTGAGTATCTGGGGGGGGGAAACGTCACTGCATTGTGTTTTGAATTCACAGAAGCTGGGGGTGGAGTTCCTGGCTGAGACCCGTGAGTATCTGGGAGAAAAACCTCACTCCATTGTAGTTTGAATTCACAGAAGCTGGGGGTGGAGTTCCTGGCTGAGACCTGTGAGTATCTGGGGGAAGAAACCTCACTCCATTGTAGTTTGAATTCACAGAAGCTGTGGGTGGAGTTTCTAGCTGAGACCTGTGAGTATCTGGGGGGAAAAACCTCACTCCATTGTAGTTTGAATTCACAGAAGCTGTGGGTGGAGTTTCTGGCTGAGACCTGTGAGTATCTGGGGGAAAAAACCTCACTCCATTGTAGTTTGAATTCACAGAAACTGGGGGTGGAGTTCCTGGCTGAGACCCGCGAGTATCTGGGAGGAAAAACTCACTCCATTGTAGTTTGAATTCACAGAAGCTGGGGGTGGAGTTCCTGGGTGAGACTTGTTAGTATCTGGGGGAACAAACCTCACTCCATTGTAGTTTGAATTCACAGAAGCTGGGGGTGGAGTTCCTGGCTGAGACCTGTGAGTATCTGGGGGAACAAAACCTCACTGCATTGTAGTTTGAATTCACAGAAACTGGGGGTGGAGTTCCTGGCTGAGACCCGTGAGTATCTGGGGGGAAAAACCTCACTCCATTTCAGTTTGAATTCACAGAAGCTGGGGGTGGAGGTCCTGGCTGAGACCTGTGAGTATCTGGGGGAATAAACCTCACTCCATTGTAGTTTGAATTCACAGAAGCTGGGGGTGGAGGTCCTGGCTGAGACCTGTGAGTATCTGGGGGAACAAAACCTCACTGCATTGTAGTTTGAATTCACAGAAACTGGGGGTGGAGTTCCTGGCTGACACCCGTGAGTATCTTGGGGGAAAAACTCACTCCATTGTAGTTTGAATTCACTGAAGGTGGGGGTGGAGTTCCTGGCTGATACCTGTGAGTATCTGGGGGGAAAAACTCACTCCAATGTAGTTTGAATTCACAGAAGCTGGGGGTGGACTTCCTGGCTGAGACCTGTGAGTATCTGGGGGAAGAAACCTCACTCCATTTTAGTTTGAATTCACAGAAGCTGTGGGTGGAGGTCCTGGCTGAGACCCATGAGTATCTGGGGGGAAAAACCTCACTCCATTGTAGTTTGAATTCACAGACGCTGGAGGTGGACTTCCTGGCTGAGACCTGTGAGTATCTGGGGGAAGAAACCTCACTCCATTGTAGTTTGAATTCACAGAAGCTGTGGGTGGAGTTTCTAGCTGAGACCTGTGAGTATCTGGGGGGAAAAACCTCACTCCATTGTAGTTTGAATTCACAGAAGCTGTGGGTGGAGTTTCTGGCTGAGACCTGTGAGTATCTGGGGGAAAAAACCTCACTCCATTGTAGTTCGAATTCACAGAAACTGGGGGTGGAGTTCCTGGCTGAAACCCGTGAGTATCTGGGGGGAAAAACTCACTCCATTGTAGTTTGAATTCACAGAAGCTGTGGGTGGAGTTCCTGGCTGAGACCTGTGAGTATCTGAGGAAACAAAGCTCAATCCGTTGTAATTTGAATTCAGAGAAGCTGGGGGTTTAGTTCCTGGCTGAGACCTGTGAGTATCTGGGGGAAAAAACCTCACTCCATTGTAGTTTGAATTCACAGAAGCTGGGGGTGAAGTTCCTAGCTGAGACTTCTGAGTATCTGGGGGAAAAAAGCCTCACTCCAATGTAGTTTGAATTCACAGACGCTGGGGGTGGACTTCCTGGCTCAGACCTGTGAGTATCTGGGGGAAGAAACCTCACTCCATTGTAGTTTGAATTCACAGAAGCTGTGGGTGGGGTTTCTGGCTGAGACTTGTGAGTATCTGGGGGGAAAAACCTCACTCCATTGTAGTTTGAATTCACAGAAGCTGTGGGTGGAGTTTCTGGCTGAGACCTGTGAGTATCTGGGGGGAAAAAACTCACTCCATTGTAGTTTGAATTCACAGAAACTGGGGGTGGAGTTCCTGGCTGAAACCCGTGAGTATCTGGGGGGAAAAACTCACTCCATTGTAGTTTGAATTCACAGAAGCTGTGGGTGGAGTTCCTGGCTGAGACCTGTGAGTATCTGAGGAAACAAAGCTCAATCCGTTGTAATTTGAATTCAGAGAAGCTGGGGGTTTAGTTCCTGGCTGAGACCTGTGAGTATCTGGGGGAAAAAACCTCACTCCATTGTAGTTTGAATTCACAGAAGCTGGGGGTGAAGTTCCTAGCTGAGACTTCTGAGTATCTGGGGGAAAAAAGCCTCACTCCAATGTAGTTTGAATTCACAGACGCTGGGGGTGGACTTCCTGGCTCAGACCTGTGAGTATCTGGGGGAAGAAACCTCACTCCATTGTAGTTTGAATTCACAGAAGCTGTGGGTGGGGTTTCTGGCTGAGACTTGTGAGTATCTGGGGGGAAAAACCTCACTCCATTGTAGTTTGAATTCACAGAAGCTGTGGGTGGAGTTTCTGGCTGAGACCTGTGAGTATCTGGGGGGAAAAAACTCACTCCATTGTAGTTTGAATTCACAGAAACTGGGGGTGGAGTTCCTGGCTGAAACCCGTGAGTATCTGGGGGGAAAAAACTCACTCCATTGTAGTTTGAATTCACAGAAGCTGGGGGTGGAGTTCCTGGCTGAGACCTGTGAGTATCTGGGGGGAAAAACCTCACTCCATTGTAGTATGAATTTACAGAAGCTGGGGGTGGAGTTCCTCACTGAGACTTGTGAGTATCTGGTGGAAAAAAAATCTCTCCATTGTAGTTTCAATTCACAGAAGCTGGGGGTGGAGTTCCTGGGTGAGACTTGTTAGTATCTGGGGGAACAAACCTCACTCCATTGTAGTTTAAATTCACAGAAGCTGGGGGTGGAGTTCTTTGCTGAGACCTGTGAGTATCTGGGGGAACAAAACCTCACTGCATTGTAGTTTGAATTCACAGAAACTGGGGGTGGAGTTCCTGGCTGACACCCGTAAGTATCTGGGGGAAAAAACTCACTCCATTGTAGTTTGAATTCACAGAAGCTGGGGGTGGAGTTCCTGGCTTATACCTGTGAGTATCTGGGGGGGGAAAAACTCACTCCAATGTAGTTTGAATTCACAGAAGCTGGGGGTGGACTTCCTGGCTGAGACCTGTGAGTATCTGGGGGAAGAAACCTCACTCCATTGTAGTTTGAATTCACAGAAGCTGTGGGTGGAGTTTCTGGCTGAGACCTGTGAGTATCTGGGGGGAAAAACCTCACTGCATTGTAGTTTGAATTCACAGAAGCTGTGGGTGGAGTTTCTGGCTGAGACCTGTGAGTATCTGGGGGAACAAATCCTCACTGCATTGTAGTTCGAATTCACAGAAACTGGGGGTGGAGTTCCTGGCTGAGACCCGTGAGTATCTGGGGGAACAAACCTCACTGCATTGTAGTTTGAATTCACAGAAACTGGGGGTGGAGTTCCTGGCTGAGACCCGCGAGTATCTGGGGGGAAAACTCACTTCATTGTAGTTTGAATTCACAGAAGCTGGGGGTGGAGTTCCTGGGTGAGACTTGTTAGTATCTGGGGGAACAAACCTCACTCCATTGTAGTTTGAATTCACAGAAGCTGGGGGTGGAGTTCCTGGCTGAGACCTGTGAGTATCTGGGGGAACAAAACCTCACTGCATTGTAGTTTGAATTCACAGAAACTGGGGGTGGAGTTCCTGGTTGAGACCCGTGAGTATCTGGGAGGAAAAACCTCACTCCATTGTAGTTTGAATTCACAGAAGCTGGGGGTGGAGGTCCTGGCTGAGACCTGTGAGTATCTGGGGGAATAAACCTCACTCCATTGTAGTTTCAATTCACAGAAGTTGGGGGTGGAGTTCTTGGCTGAGACCCATGAGTATCTGGGGGAACAAAAACTCTCTGCATTGTAGTTTCAATTCACAGAAGCTGGGGGTGGAGTTCCTGGCTGAGACCTGTGAGTATCTGGGGGGAAAAACCTCACTCCATTGTAGTATGAATTTACAGAAGCTGTGGATGGAGTTCCTGGCTGAGACTTGTGAGTATCTGGGGGGGGAAACGTCACTGCATTGTGTTTTGAATTCACAGAAGCTGGGGGTGGAGTTCCTGGCTGAGACCCGTGAGTATCTGGGAGAAAAACCTCACTCCATTGTAGTTTGAATTCACAGAAGCTGGGGGTGGAGTTCCTGGCTGAGACCTGTGAGTATCTGGGGGAAGAAACCTCACTCCATTGTAGTTTGAATTCACAGAAGCTGTGGGTGGAGTTTCTAGCTGAGACCTGTGAGTATCTGGGGGGAAAAACCTCACTCCATTGTAGTTTGAATTCACAGAAGCTGTGGGTGGAGTTTCTGGCTGAGACCTGTGAGTATCTGGGGGAAAAAACCTCACTCCATTGTAGTTTGAATTCACAGAAACTGGGGGTGGAGTTCCTGGCTGAAACCCGTGAGTATCTGGGGGGAAAAACTCACTCCATTGTAGTTTGAATTCACAGAAGCTGGGGGTGGAGTTCCTGGCTGAGACCTGTGAGTATCTGAGGAAACAAAGCTCAATCCGTTGTAATTTGAATTCAGAGAAGCTGGGGGTTTAGTTCCTGGCTGAGACCTGTGAGTATCTGGGGGAAAAAACCTCACTCCATTGTAGTTTGAATTCACAGAAGCTGGGGGTGAAGTTCCTAGCTGAGACTTCTGAGTATCTGGGGGAATAAAGCCTCACTCCAATGTAGTTTGAATTCACAGACGCTGGGGGTGGACTTCCTGGCTCAGACCTGTGAGTATCTGGGGGAAGAAACCTCACTCCATTGTAGTTTGAATTCACAGAAGCTGTGGGTGGGGTTTCTGGCTGAGACCTGTGAGTATCTGGGGGGAAAAACCTCACTCCATTGTAGTTTGAATTCACAGAAGCTGTGGGTGGAGTTTCTGGCTGAGACCTGTGAGTATCTGGGGGGAAAAAACTCACTCCATTGTAGTTTGAATTCACAGAAACTGGGGGTGGAGTTCCTGGCTGAAACCCGTGAGTATCTGGGGGGAAAAAACTCACTCCATTGTAGTTTGAATTCACAGAAGCTGGGGGTGGAGTTCCTGGCTGAGACCTGTGAGTATCTGGGGGGAAAAACCTCACTCCATTGTAGTATGAATTTACAGAAGCTGGGGGTGGAGTTCCTCACTGAGACTTGTGAGTATCTGGTGGAAAAAAAATCTCTCCATTGTAGTTTCAATTCACAGAAGCTGGGGGTGGAGTTCCTGGGTGAGACTTGTTAGTATCTGGGGGAACAAACCTCACTCCATTGTAGTTTAAATTCACAGAAGCTGGGGGTGGAGTGATTTGCTGAGACCTGTGAGTATCTGGGGGAACAAAACCTCACTGCATTGTAGTTTGAATTCACAGAAACTGGGGGTGGAGTTCCTGGCTGACACCCGTAAGTATCTGGGGGAAAAAACTCACTCCATTGTAGTTTGAATTCACAGAAGCTGGGGGTGGAGTTCCTGGCTTATACCTGTGAGAATCTGGGGGGGAAAAACTCACTCCAATGTAGTTTGAATTCACAGAAGCTGGGGGTGGACTTCCTGGCTGAGACCTGTGAGTATCTGGGGGAAGAAACCTCACTCCATTGTAGTTTGAATTCACAGAAGCTGTGGGTGGAGTTTCTGGCTGAGACCTGTGAGTATCTGGGGGGAAAAACCTCACTGCATTGTAGTTTGAATTCACAGAAGCTGTGGGTGGAGTTTCTGGCTGAGACCTGTGAGTATCTGGGGGAACAAATCCTCACTGCATTGTAGTTCGAATTCACAGAAACTGGGGGTGGAGTTCCTGGCTGAGACCCGTGAGTATCTGGGGGAACAAACCTCACTGCATTGTAGTTTGAATTCACAGAAACTGGGGGTGGAGTTCCTGGCTGAGACCCACGAGTATCTGGGGGGAAAACTCACTTCATTGTAGTTTGAATTCACAGAAGCTGGGGGTGGAGTTCCTGGGTGAGACTTGTTAGTATCTGGGGGAACAAACCTCACTCCATTGTAGTTTGAATTCACAGAAGCTGGGGGTGGAGTTCCTGGCTGAGACCTGTGAGTATCTGGGGGAACAAAACCTCACTGCATTGTAGTTTGAATTCACAGAAACTGGGGGTGGAGTTCCTGGTTGAGACCCGTGAGTATCTGGGAGGAAAAACCTCACTCCATTGTAGTTTGAATTCACAGAAGCTGGGGGTGGAGGTCCTGGCTGAGACCTGTGAGTATCTGGGGGAATAAACCTCACTCCATTGTAGTTTCAATTCACAGAAGTTGGGGGTGGAGTTCTTGGCTGAGACCCATGAGTATCTGGGGGAACAAAACCTCTCTGCATTGTAGTTTCAATTCACAGAAGCTGGGGGTGGAGTTCCTGGCTGAGACCTGTGAGTATCTGGGGGGAAAAACCTCACTCCATTGTAGTATGAATTTACAGAAGTTGTGGATGGAGTTCCTGGCTGAGACTTGTGAGTATCTGGGGGGGGGAAACGTCACTGCATTGTGTTTTGAATTCACAGAAGCTGGGGGTGGAGTTCCTGGCTGAGACCCGTGAGTATCTGGGAGAAAAACCTCACTCCATTGTAGTTTGAATTCACAGAAGCTGGGGGTGGAGTTCCTGGCTCAGACCTGTGAGTATCTGGGGGAAGAAACCTCACTCCATTGTAGTTTGAATTCACAGAAGCTGTGGGTGGGGTTTCTGGCTGAGACCTGTGAGTATCTGGGGGGAAAAACCTCACTCCATTGTAGTTTGAATTCACAGAAGCTGTGGGTGGAGTTTCTGGCTGAGACCTGTGAGTATCTGGGGGGAAAAAACTCACTCCATTGTGGTTTGAATTCACAGAAGCTGGGGGTGGAGTTCCTGGGTGAGACTTGTTAGTATCTGGGTGAACAAACCTCACTCCATTGTAGTTTGAATTCAGAGAAGCTGGGGGTGGAGTTCCTGGCTGAGACCTGTGAGTATCTGGGGGAACAAAACCTCACTGCATTGTAGTTTGAATTCACAGAAACTGGGGGTGGAGTTCCTGGCTGAGACCCGTGAGTATCTGGGGGGAAAAACCTCACTCCATTTCAGTTTGAATTCACAGAAGCTGGGGGTGGAGGTCCTGGCTGAGACCTGTGAGTATCTGGGGGAATAAACCTCACTCCATTGTAGTTTGAATTCACAGAAGCTGGGGGTGGAGGTCCTGGCTGAGACCTGTGAGTATCTGGGGGAACAAAACCTCACTGCATTGTAGTTTGAATTCACAGAAACTGGGGGTGGAGTTCCTGGCTGACACCCGTGAGTATCTTGGGGGAAAAACTCACTCCATTGTAGTTTGAATTCACTGAAGCTGGGGGTGGAGTTCCTGGCTGATACCTGTGAGTATCTGGGGGGAAAAACTCACTCCAATGTAGTTTGAATTCACAGAAGCTGGGGGTGGACTTCCTGGCTGAGACCTGTGAGTATCTGGGGGAAGAAACCTCACTCCATTGTAGTTTGAATTCACAGAAGCTGTGGGTGGAGGTCCTGGCTGAGACCCATGAGTATCTGGGGGGAAAAACCTCACTCCATTGTAGTTTGAATTCACAGACGCTGGAGGTGGACTTCCTTTCTGAGACCTGTGAGTATCTGGGGGAAGAAACCTCACTCCATTGTAGTTTGAATTCACAGAAGCTGTGGGTGGAGTTTCTAGCTGAGACCTGTGAGTATCTGGGGGGAAAAACCTCACTCCATTGTAGTTTGAATTCACAGAAGCTGTGGGTGGAGTTTCTGGCTGAGACCTGTGAGTATCTGGGGGAAAAAACCTCACTCCATTGTAGTTTGAATTCACAGAAACTGGGGGTGGAGTTCCTGGCTGAAAGCCGTGAGTATCTGGGGGGAAAAACTCACTCCATTGTAGTTTGAATTCACAGAAGCTGGCGGTGGAGTTCCTGGCTGAGACCTGTGAGTATCTGAGGAAACAAAGCTCAATCCGTTGTAATTTGAATTCAGAGAAGCTGGGGGTTTAGTTCCTGGCTGAGACCTGTGAGTATCTGGGGGGAAAAACCTCACTCCATTGTAGTTTGAATTCACAGAAGCTGGGGGTGAAGTTCCTAGCTGAGACTTCTGAGTATCTGGGGGAAAAAAGCCTCACTCCAATGTAGTTTGAATTCACAGACGCTGGGGGTGGACTTCCTGGCTCAGACCTGTGAGTATCTGGGGGAAGAAACCTCACTCCATTGTAGTTTGAATTCACAGAAGCTGTGGGTGGGGTTTCTGGCTGAGACCTGTGAGTATCTGGGGGGAAAAACCTCACTCCATTGTAGTTTGAATTCACAGAAGCTGTGGGTGGAGTTTCTGGCTGAGACCTGTGAGTATCTGGGGGGAAAAAACTCACTCCATTGTAGTTTGAATTCACAGAAACTGGGGGTGGAGTTCCTGGCTGAAACCCGTGAGTATCTGGGGGGAAAAAACTCACTCCATTGTAGTTTGAATTCACAGAAGCTGGGGGTGGAGTTCCTGGCTGAGACCTGTGAGTATCTGGGGGGAAAAACCTCACTCCATTGTAGTATGAATTTACAGAAGCTGGGGGTGGAGTTCCTCACTGAGACTTGTGAGTATCTGGTGGAAAAAAAATCTCTCCATTGTAGTTTCAATTCACAGAAGCTGGGGGTGGAGTTCCTGGGTGAGACTTGTTAGTATCTGGGGGAACAAACCTCACTCCATTGTAGTTTAAATTCACAGAAGCTGGGGGTGGAGTTCTTTGCTGAGACCTGTGAGTATCTGGGGGAACAAAACCTCACTGCATTGTAGTTTGAATTCACAGAAACTGGGGGTGGAGTTCCTGGCTGACACCCGTAAGTATCTGGGGGAAAAAACTCACTCCATTGTAGTTTGAATTCACAGAAGCTGGGGGTGGAGTTCCTGGCTTATACCTGTGAGTATCTGGGGGGGAAAAACTCACTCCAATGTAGTTTGAATTCACAGAAGCTGGGGGTGGACTTCCTGGCTGAGACCTGTGAGTATCTGGGGGAAGAAACCTCACTCCATTGTAGTTTGAATTCACAGAAGCTGTGGGTGGAGTTTCTGGCTGAGACCTGTGAGTATCTGGGGGGAAAAACCTCACTGCATTGTAGTTTGAATTCACAGAAGCTGTGGGTGGAGTTTCTGGCTGAGACCTGTGAGTATCTGGGGGAACAAATCCTCACTGCATTGTAGTTCGAATTCACAGAAACTGGGGGTGGAGTTCCTGGCTGAGACCCGTGAGTATCTGGGGGAACAAACCTCACTGCATTGTAGTTTGAATTCACAGAAACTGGGGGTGGAGTTCCTGGCTGAGACCCGCGAGTATCTGGGGGGAAAACTCACTTCATTGTAGTTTGAATTCACAGAAGCTGGGGGTGGAGTTCCTGGGTGAGACTTGTTAGTATCTGGGGGAACAAACCTCACTCCATTGTAGTTTGAATTCACAGAAGCTGGGGGTGGAGTTCCTGGCTGAGACCTGTGAGTATCTGGGGGAACAAAACCTCACTGCATTGTAGTTTGAATTCACAGAAACTGGGGGTGGAGTTCCTGGTTGAGACCCGTGAGTATCTGGGAGGAAAAACCTCACTCCATTGTAGTTTGAATTCACAGAAGCTGGGGGTGGAGGTCCTGGCTGAGACCTGTGAGTATCTGGGGGAATAAACCTCACTCCATTGTAGTTTCAATTCACAGAAGTTGGGGGTGGAGTTCTTGGCTGAGACCCATGAGTATCTGGGGGAACAAAACCTCTCTGCATTGTAGTTTCAATTCACAGAAGCTGGGGGTGGAGTTCCTGGCTGAGACCTGTGAGTATCTGGGGGGAAAAACCTCACTCCATTGTAGTATGAATTTACAGAAGCTGTGGATGGAGTTCCTGGCTGAGACTTGTGAGTATCTGGGGGGGGAAACGTCACTGCATTGTGTTTTGAATTCACAGAAGCTGGGGGTGGAGTTCCTGGCTGAGACCCGTGAGTATCTGGGAGAAAAACCTCACTCCATTGTAGTTTGAATTCACAGAAGCTGGGGGTGGAGTTCCTGGCTGAGACCTGTGAGTATCTGGGGGAAGAAACCTCACTCCATTGTAGTTTGAATTCACAGAAGCTGTGGGTGGAGTTTCTAGCTGAGACCTGTGAGTATCTGGGGGGAAAAACCTCACTCCATTGTAGTTTGAATTCACAGAAGCTGTGGGTGGAGTTTCTGGCTGAGACCTGTGAGTATCTGGGGGAAAAAACCTCACTCCATTGTAGTTTGAATTCACAGAAGCTGGGGGTGGAGTTCCTGGCTGAGACCTGTGAGTATCTGAGGAAACAAAGCTCAATCCGTTGTAATTTGAATTCAGAGAAGCTGGGGGTTTAGTTCCTGGCTGAGACCTGTGAGTATCTGGGGGAAAAAACCTCACTCCATTGTAGTTTGAATTCACAGAAGCTGGGGGTGAAGTTCCTAGCTGAGACTTCTGAGTATCTGGGGGAAAAAAGCCTCACTCCAATGTAGTTTGAATTCACAGACGCTGGGGGTGGACTTCCTGGCTCAGACCTGTGAGTATCTGGGGGAAGAAACCTCACTCCATTGTAGTTTGAATTCACAGAAGCTGTGGGTGGGGTTTCTGGCTGAGACCTGTGAGTATCTGGGGGGAAAAACCTCACTCCATTGTAGTTTGAATTCACAGAAGCTGTGGGTGGAGTTTCTGGCTGAGACCTGTGAGTATCTGGGGGGAAAAAACTCACTCCATTGTAGTTTGAATTCACAGAAACTGGGGGTGGAGTTCCTGGCTGAAACCCGTGAGTATCTGGGGGGAAAAAACTCACTCCATTGTAGTTTGAAATCACAGAAGCTGGGGGTGGAGTTCCTGGCTGAGACCTGTGAGTATCTGGGGGGAAAAACCTCACTCCATTGTAGTATGAATTTACAGAAGCTGGGGGTGGAGTTCCTCACTGAGACTTGTGAGTATCTGGTGGAAAAAAAATCTCTCCATTGTAGTTTCAATTCACAGAAGCTGGGGGTGGAGTTCCTGGGTGAGACTTGTTAGTATCTGGGGGAACAAACCTCACTCCATTGTAGTTTAAATTCACAGAAGCTGGGGGTGGAGTTCTTTGCTGAGACCTGTGAGTATCTGGGGGAACAAAACCTCACTGCATTGTAGTTTGAATTCACAGAAACTGGGGGTGGAGTTCCTGGCTGACACCCGTAGGTATCTGGGGGAAAAAACTCACTCCATTGTAGTTTGAATTCACAGAAGCTGGGGGTGGAGTTCCTGGCTTATACCTGTGAGTATCTGGGGGGGAAAAACTCACTCCAATGTAGTTTGAATTCACAGAAGCTGGGGGTGGACTTCCTGGCTGAGACCTGTGAGTATCTGGGGGAAGAAACCTCACTCCATTGTAGTTTGAATTCACAGAAGCTGTGGGTGGAGTTTCTGGCTGAGACCTGTGAGTATCTGGGGGGAAAAACCTCACTGCATTGTAGTTTGAATTCACAGAAGCTGTGGGTGGAGTTTCTGGCTGAGACCTGTGAGTATCTGGGGGAACAAATCCTCACTGCATTGTAGTTCGAATTCACAGAAACTGGGGGTGGAGTTCCTGGCTGAGACCCGTGAGTATCTGGGGGAACAAACCTCACTGCATTGTAGTTTGAATTCACAGAAACTGGGGGTGGAGTTCCTGGCTGAGACCCGCGAGTATCTGGGGGGAAAACTCACTTCATTGTAGTTTGAATTCACAGAAGCTGGGGGTGGAGTTCCTGGGTGAGACTTGTTAGTATCTGGGGGAACAAACCTCACTCCATTGTAGTTTGAATTCACAGAAGCTGGGGGTGGAGTTTCTGGCTGAGACCTGTGAGTATCTGGGGGGAAAAAACTCACTCCATTGTAGTTTGAATTCACAGAAACTGGGGGTGGAGGTCCTGGCTGAGACCTGTGAGTATCTGGGGGAACAAAACCTCACTGCATTGTAGTTTGAATTCACAGAAACTGGGGGTGGAGTTCCTGGCTGACACCCGTGAGTATCTTGGGGGAAAAACTCACTCCATTGTAGTTTGAATTCACTGAAGCTGGGGGTGGAGTTCCTGGCTGATACCTGTGAGTATCTGGGGGGAAAAACTCACTCCAATGTAGTTTGAATTCACAGAAGCTGGGGGTGGACTTCCTGGCTGAGACCTGTGAGTATCTGGGGGAAGAAACCTCACTCCATTGTAGTTTGAATTCACAGAAGCTGTGGGTGGAGGTCCTGGCTTATACCTGTGAGTATCTGGGGGGGGAAAAACTCACTCCAATGTAGTTTGAATTCACAGAAGCTGGGGGTGGACTTCCTGGCTGAGACCTGTGAGTATCTGGGGGAAGAAACCTCACTCCATTGTAGTTTGAATTCACAGAAGCTGTGGGTGGAGTTTCTGGCTGAGACCTGTGAGTATCTGGGGGGAAAAACCTCACTGCATTGTAGTTTGAATTCACAGAAGCTGTGGGTGGAGTTTCTGGCTGAGACCTGTGAGTATCTGGGGGAACAAATCCTCACTGCATTGTACTTCGAATTCACAGAAACTGGGGGTGGAGTTCCTGGCTGAGACCCGTGAGTATCTGGGGGAACAAACCTCACTGCATTGTAGTTTGAATTCACAGAAACTGGGGGTGGAGTTCCTGGCTGAGACCCGCGAGTATCTGGGGGGAAAACTCACTTCATTGTAGTTTGAATTCACAGAAGCTGGGGGTGGAGTTCCTGGGTGAGACTTGTTAGTATCTGGGGGAACAAACCTCACTCCATTGTAGTTTGAATTCACAGAAGCTGGGGGTGGAGTTCCTGGCTGAGACCTGTGAGTATCTGGGGGAACAAAACCTCACTGCATTGTAGTTTGAATTCACAGAAACTGGGGGTGGAGTTCCTGGTTGAGACCCGTGAGTATCTGGGAGGAAAAACCTCACTCCATTGTAGTTTGAATTCACAGAAGCTGGGGGTGGAGGTCCTGGCTGAGACCTGTGAGTATCTGGGGGAATAAACCTCACTCCATTGTAGTTTCAATTCACAGAAGTTGGGGGTGGAGTTCTTGGCTGAGACCCATGAGTATCTGGGGGAACAAAACCTCTCTGCATTGTAGTTTCAATTCACAGAAGCTGGGGGTGGAGTTCCTGGCTGAGACCTGTGAGTATCTGGGGGGAAAAACCTCACTCCATTGTAGTATGAATTTACAGAAGCTGTGGATGGAGTTCCTGGCTGAGACTTGTGAGTATCTGGGGGGGGAAACGTCACTGCATTGTGTTTTGAATTCACAGAAGCTGGGGGTGGAGTTCCTGGCTGAGACCCGTGAGTATCTGGGAGAAAAACCTCACTCCATTGTAGTTTGAATTCACAGAAGCTGGGGGTGGAGTTCCTGGCTGAGACCTGTGAGTATCTGGGGGAAGAAACCTCACTCCATTGTAGTTTGAATTCACAGAAGCTGTGGGTGGAGTTTCTAGCTGAGACCTGTGAGTATCTGGGGGGAAAAACCTCACTCCATTGTAGTTTGAATTCACAGAAGCTGTGGGTGGAGTTTCTGGCTGAGACCTGTGAGTATCTGGGGGAAAAAACCTCACTCCATTGTAGTTTGAATTCACAGAAGCTGGGGGTGGAGTTCCTGGCTGAGACCTGTGAGTATCTGAGGAAACAAAGCTCAATCCGTTGTAATTTGAATTCAGAGAAGCTGGGGGTTTAGTTCCTGGCTGAGACCTGTGCGTATCTGGGGGAAAAAACCTCACTCCATTGTAGTTTGAATTCACAGAAGCTGGGGGTGAAGTTCCTAGCTGAGACTTCTGAGTATCTGGGGGAAAAAAGCCTCACTCCAATGTAGTTTGAATTCACAGACGCTGGGGGTGGACTTCCTGGCTCAGACCTGTGAGTATCTGGGGGAAGAAACCTCACTCCATTGTAGTTTGAATTCACAGAAGCTGTGGGTGGGGTTTCTGGCTGAGACCTGTGAGTATCTGGGGGGAAAAACCTCACTCCATTGTAGTTTGAATTCACAGAAGCTGTGGGTGGAGTTTCTGGCTGAGACCTGTGAGTATCTGGGGGGAAAAAACTCACTCCATTGTAGTTTGAATTCACAGAAACTGGGGGTGGAGTTCCTGGCTGAAACCCGTGAGTATCTGGGGGGAAAAAACTCACTCCATTGTAGTTTGAATTCACAGAAGCTGGGGGTGGAGTTCCTGGCTGAGACCTGTGAGTATCTGGGGGGAAAAACCTCACTCCATTGTAGTATGAATTTACAGAAGCTGGGGGTGGAGTTCCTCACTGAGACTTGTGAGTATCTGGTGGAAAAAAAATCTCTCCATTGTAGTTTCAATTCACAGAAGCTGGGGGTGGAGTTCCTGGGTGAGACTTGTTAGTATCTGGGGGAACAAACCTCACTCCATTGTAGTTTAAATTCACAGAAGCTGGGGGTGGAGTTCTTTGCTGAGACCTGTGAGTATCTGGGGGAACAAAACCTCACTGCATTGTAGTTTGAATTCACAGAAACTGGGGGTGGAGTTCCTGGCTGACACCCGTAAGTATCTGGGGGAAAAAACTCACTCCATTGTAGTTTGAATTCACAGAAGCTGGGGGTGGAGTTCCTGGCTTATACCTGTGAGTATCTGGGGGGGAAAAACTCACTCCAATGTAGTTTGAATTCACAGAAGCTGGGGGTGGACTTCCTGGCTGAGACCTGTGAGTATCTGGGGGAAGAAACCTCACTCCATTGTAGTTTGAATTCACAGAAGCTGTGGGTGGAGTTTCTGGCTGAGACCTGTGAGTATCTGGGGGGAAAAACCTCACTGCATTGTAGTTTGAATTCACAGAAGCTGTGGGTGGAGTTTCTGGCTGAGACCTGTGAGTATCTGGGGGAACAAATCCTCACTGCATTGTAGTTCGAATTCACAGAAACTGGGGGTGGAGTTCCTGGCTGAGACCCGTGAGTATCTGGGGGAACAAACCTCACTGCATTGTAGTTTGAATTCACAGAAACTGGGGGTGGAGTTCCTGGCTGAGACCCGCGAGTATCTGGGGGGAAAACTCACTTCATTGTAGTTTGAATTCACAGAAGCTGGGGGTGGAGTTCCTGGGTGAGACTTGTTAGTATCTGGGGGAACAAACCTCACTCCATTGTAGTTTGAATTCACAGAAGCTGGGGGTGGAGTTTCTGGCTGAGACCTGTGAGTATCTGGGGGGAAAAAACTCACTCCATTGTAGTTTGAATTCACAGAAACTGGGGGTGGAGGTCCTGGCTGAGACCTGTGAGTATCTGGGGGAACAAAACCTCACTGCATTGTAGTTTGAATTCACAGAAACTGGGGGTGGAGTTCCTGGCTGACACCCGTGAGTATCTTGGGGGAAAAACTCACTCCATTGTAGTTTGAATTCACTGAAGCTGGGGGTGGAGTTCCTGGCTGATACCTGTGAGTATCTGGGGGGAAAAACTCACTCCAATGTAGTTTGAATTCACAGACGCTGGAGGTGGACTTCCTTTCTGAGACCTGTGAGTATCTGGGGGAAGAAACCTCACTCCATTGTAGTTTGAATTCACAGAAGCTGTGGGTGGAGTTTCTAGCTGAGACCTGTGAGTATCTGGGGGGAAAAACCTCACTCCATTGTAGTTTGAATTCACAGAAGCTGTGGGTGGAGTTTCTGGCTGAGACCTGTGAGTATCTGGGGGAAAAAACCTCACTCCATTGTAGTTTGAATTCACAGAAACTGGGGGTGGAGTTCCTGGCTGAAACCCGTGAGTATCTGGGGGGAAAAACTCACTCCATTGTAGTTTGAATTCACAGAAGCTGGGGGTGGAGTTCCTGGCTGAGACCTGTGAGTATCTGAGGAAACAAAGCTCAATCCGTTGTAATTTGAATTCAGAGAAGCTGGGGGTTTAGTTCCTGGCTGAGACCTGTGAGTATCTGGGGGAAAAAACCTCACTCCATTGTAGTTTGAATTCACAGAAGCTGGGGGTGAAGTTCCTAGCTGAGACTTCTGAGTATCTGGGGGAAAAAAGCCTCACTCCAATGTAGTTTGAATTCACAGACGCTGGGGGTGGACTTCCTGGCTCAGACCTGTGAGTATCTGGGGGAAGAAACCTCACTCCATTGTAGTTTGAATTCACAGAAGCTGTGGGTGGGGTTTCTGGCTGAGACCTGTGAGTATCTGGGGGGAAAAAACTCACTCCATTGTAGTTTGAATTCACAGAAACTGGGGGTGGAGTTCCTGGCTGAAACCCGTGAGTATCTGGGGGGGAAAAACTCACTCCATTGTAGTTTGAATTCACAGAAGCTGGGGGTGGAGTTCCTGGCTGAGACCTGTGAGTATCTGGGGGGAAAAACCTCACTCCATTGTAGTATGAATTTACAGAAGCTGGGGGTGGAGTTCCTCACTGAGACTTGTGAGTATCTGGTGGAAAAAAAATCTCTCCATTGTAGTTTCAATTCACAGAAGCTGGGGGTGGAGTTCCTGGGTGAGACTTGTTAGTATCTGGGGGAACAAACCTCACTCCATTGTAGTTTAAATTCACAGAAGCTGGGGGTGGAGTTCTTTGCTGAGACCTGTGAGTATCTGGGGGAACAAAACCTCACTGCATTGTAGTTTGAATTCACAGAAACTGGGGGTGGAGTTCCTGGCTGACACCCGTAAGTATCTGGGGGAAAAAACTCACTCCATTGTAGTTTGAATTCACAGAAGCTGGGGGTGGAGTTCCTGGCTTATACCTGTGAGTATCTGGGGGGGAAAAACTCACTCCAATGTAGTTTGAATTCACAGAAGCTGGGGGTGGACTTCCTGGCTGAGACCTGTGAGTATCTGGGGGAAGAAACCTCACTCCATTGTAGTTTGAATTCACAGAAGCTGTGGGTGGAGTTTCTGGCTGAGACCTGTGAGTATCTGGGGGGAAAAACCTCACTGCATTGTAGTTTGAATTCACAGAAGCTGTGGGTGGAGTTTCTGGCTGAGACCTGTGAGTATCTGGGGGAACAAATCCTCACTGCATTGTAGTTCGAATTCACAGAAACTGGGGGTGGAGTTCCTGGCTGAGACCCGTGAGTATCTGGGGGAACAAACCTCACTGCATTGTAGTTTGAATTCACAGAAACTGGGGGTGGAGTTCCTGGCTGAGACCCGCGAGTATCTGGGGGGAAAACTCACTTCATTGTAGTTTGAATTCACAGAAGCTGGGGGTGGAGTTCCTGGGTGAGACTTGTTAGTATCTGGGGGAACAAACCTCACTCCATTGTAGTTTGAATTCACAGAAGCTGGGGGTGGAGTTCCTGGCTGAGACCTGTGAGTATCTGGGGGAACAAAACCTCACTGCATTGTAGTTTGAATTCACAGAAACTGGGGGTGGAGTTCCTGGTTGAGACCCGTGAGTATCTGGGAGGAAAAACCTCACTCCATTGTAGTTTGAATTCACAGAAGCTGGGGGTGGAGGTCCTGGCTGAGACCTGTGAGTATCTGGGGGAATAAACCTCACTCCATTGTAGTTTCAATTCACAGAAGTTGGGGGTGGAGTTCTTGGCTGAGACCCATGAGTATCTGGGGGAACAAACCTCACTCCATTGTAGTTTGAATTCACAGAAGCTGGGGGTGGAGTTCCTGGCTGAGACCTGTGAGTATCTGGGGGAACAAAACCTCACTGCATTGTAGTTTGAATTCACAGAAACTGGGGGTGGAGTTCCTGGTTGAGACCCGTGAGTATCTGGGAGGAAAAACCTCACTCCATTGTAGTTTGAATTCACAGAAGCTGGGGGTGGAGGTCCTGGCTGAGACCTGTGAGTATCTGGGGGAATAAACCTCACTCCATTGTAGTTTCAATTCACAGAAGTTGGGGGTGGAGTTCTTGGCTGAGACCCATGAGTATCTGGGGGAACAAAACCTCTCTGCATTGTAGTTTCAATTCACAGAAGCTGGGGGTGGAGTTCCTGGCTGAGACCTGTGAGTATCTGGGGGGAAAAACCTCACTCCATTGTAGTATGAATTTACAGAAGCTGTGGATGGAGTTCCTGGCTGAGACTTGTGAGTATCTGGGGGGGGAAACGTCACTGCATTGTGTTTTGAATTCACAGAAGCTGGGAGTGGAGTTCCTGGCTGAGACCCGTGAGTATCTGGGAGAAAAACCTCACTCCATTGTAGTTTGAATTCACAGAAGCTGGGGGTGGAGTTCCTGGCTGAGACCTGTGAGTATCTGGGGGAAGAAACCTCACTCCATTGTAGTTTGAATTCACAGAAGCTGTGGGTGGAGTTTCTAGCTGAGACCTGTGAGTATCTGGGGGGAAAAACCTCACTCCATTGTAGTTTGAATTCACAGAAGCTGTGGGTGGAGTTTCTGGCTGAGACCTGTGAGTATCTGGGGGAAAAAACCTCACTCCATTGTAGTTTGAATTCACAGAAGCTGGGGGTGGAGTTCCTGGCTGAGACCTGTGAGTATCTGAGGAAACAAAGCTCAATCCGTTGTAATTTGAATTCAGAGAAGCTGGGGGTTTAGTTCCTGGCTGAGACCTGTGAGTATCTGGGGGAAAAAACCTCACTCCATTGTAGTTTGAATTCACAGAAGCTGGGGGTGAAGTTCCTAGCTGAGACTTCTGAGTATCTGGGGGAAAAAAGCCTCACTCCAATGTAGTTTGAATTCACAGACGCTGGGGGTGGACTTCCTGGCTCAGACCTGTGAGTATCTGGGGGAAGAAACCTCACTCCATTGTAGTTTGAATTCACAGAAGCTGTGGGTGGGGTTTCTGGCTGAGACCTGTGAGTATCTGGGGGGAAAAACCTCACTCCATTGTAGTTTGAATTCACAGAAGCTGTGGGTGGAGTTTCTGGCTGAGACCTGTGAGTATCTGGGGGGAAAAAACTCACTCCATTGTAGTTTGAATTCACAGAAACTGGGGGTGGAGTTCCTGGCTGAAACCCGTGAGTATCTGGGGGGAAAAAACTCACTCCATTGTAGTTTGAATTCACAGAAGCTGGGGGTGGAGTTCCTGGCTGAGACCTGTGAGTATCTGGGGGGAAAAACCTCACTCCATTGTAGTATGAATTTACAGAAGCTGGGGGTGGAGTTCCTCACTGAGACTTGTGAGTATCTGGTGGAAAAAAAATCTCTCCATTGTAGTTTCAATTCACAGAAGCTGGGGGTGGAGTTCCTGGGTGAGACTTGTTAGTATCTGGGGGAACAAACCTCACTCCATTGTAGTTTAAATTCACAGAAGCTGGGGGTGGAGTTCTTTGCTGAGACCTGTGAGTATCTGGGGGAACAAAACCTCACTGCATTGTAGTTTGAATTCACAGAAACTGGGGGTGGAGTTCCTGGCTGACACCCGTAAGTATCTGGGGGAAAAAACTCACTCCATTGTAGTTTGAATTCACAGAAGCTGGGGGTGGAGTTCCTGGCTTATACCTGTGAGTATCTGGGGGGGAAAAACTCACTCCAATGTAGTTTGAATTCACAGAAGCTGGGGGTGGACTTCCTGGCTGAGACCTGTGAGTATCTGGGGGAAGAAACCTCACTCCATTGTAGTTTGAATTCACAGAAGCTGTGGGTGGAGTTTCTGGCTGAGACCTGTGAGTATCTGGGGGGAAAAACCTCACTGCATTGTAGTTTGAATTCACAGAAGCTGTGGGTGGAGTTTCTGGCTGAGACCTGTGAGTATCTGGGGGAACAAAACCTCACTGCATTGTAGTTTGAATTCACAGAAACTGGGGGTGGAGTTCCTGGCTGACACCCGTGAGTATCTTGGGGGAAAAACTCACTCCATTGTAGTTTGAATTCACTGAAGCTGGGGGTGGAGTTCCTGGCTGATACCTGTGAGTATCTGGGGGGAAAAACTCACTCCAATGTAGTTTGAATTCACAGAAGCTGGGGGTGGACTTCCTGGCTGAGACCTGTGAGTATCTGGGGGAAGAAACCTCACTCCATTGTAGTTTGAATTCACAGAAGCTGTGGGTGGAGGTCCTGGCTGAGACCCATGAGTATCTGGGGGGAAAAACCTCACTCCATTGTAGTTTGAATTCACAGACGCTGGAGGTGGACTTCCTTTCTGAGACCTGTGAGTATCTGGGGGAAGAAACCTCACTCCATTGTAGTTTGAATTCACAGAAGCTGTGGGTGGAGTTTCTAGCTGAGACCTGTGAGTATCTGGGGGGAAAAACCTCACTCCATTGTAGTTTGAATTCACAGAAGCTGTGGGTGGAGTTTCTGGCTGAGACCTGTGAGTATCTGGGGGAAAAAACCTCACTCCATTGTAGTTTGAATTCACAGAAACTGGGGGTGGAGTTCCTGGCTGAAACCCGTGAGTATCTGGGGGGGAAAACTCACTCCATTGTAGTTTGAATTCACAGAAGCTGGGGGTGGAGTTCCTGGCTGAGACCTGTGAGTATCTGAGGAAACAAAGCTCAATCCGTTGTAATTTGAATTCAGAGAAGCTGGGGGTTTAGTTCCTGGCTGAGACCTGTGAGTATCTGGGGGAAAAAACCTCACTCCATTGTAGTTTGAATTCACAGAAGCTGGGGGTGAAGTTCCTAGCTGAGACTTCTGAGTATCTGGGGGAAAAAAGCCTCACTCCAATGTAGTTTGAATTCACAGACGCTGGGGGTGGACTTCCTGGCTCAGACCTGTGAGTATCTGGGGGAAGAAACCTCACTCCATTGTAGTTTGAATTCACAGAAGCTGTGGGTGGGGTTTCTGGCTGAGACCTGTGAGTATCTGGGGGGAAAAACCTCACTCCATTGTAGTTTGAATTCACAGAAGCTGTGGGTGGAGTTTCTGGCTGAGACCTGTGAGTATCTGGGGGGAAAAAACTCACTCCATTGTAGTTTGAATTCACAGAAACTGGGGGTGGAGTTCCTGGCTGAAACCCGTGAGTATCTGGGGGGAAAAAACTCACTCCATTGTAGTTTGAATTCACAGAAGCTGGGGGTGGAGTTCCTGGCTGAGACCTGTGAGTATCTGGGGGGAAAAACCTCACTCCATTGTAGTATGAATTTACAGAAGCTGGGGGTGGAGTTCCTCACTGAGACTTGTGAGTATCTGGTGGAAAAAAAATCTCTCCATTGTAGTTTCAATTCACAGAAGCTGGGGGTGGAGTTCCTGGGTGAGACTTGTTAGTATCTGGGGGAACAAACCTCACTCCATTGTAGTTTAAATTCACAGAAGCTGGGGGTGGAGTTCTTTGCTGAGACCTGTGAGTATCTGGGGGAACAAAACCTCACTGCATTGTAGTTTGAATTCACAGAAACTGGGGGTGGAGTTCCTGGCTGACACCCGTAAGTATCTGGGGGAAAAAACTCACTCCATTGTAGTTTGAATTCACAGAAGCTGGGGGTGGAGTTCCTGGCTTATACCTGTGAGTATCTGGGGGGGAAAAACTCACTCCAATGTAGTTTGAATTCACAGAAGCTGGGGGTGGACTTCCTGGCTGAGACCTGTGAGTATCTGGGGGAAGAAACCTCACTCCATTGTAGTTTGAATTCACAGAAGCTGTGGGTGGAGTTTCTGGCTGAGACCTGTGAGTATCTGGGGGGAAAAACCTCACTGCATTGTAGTTTGAATTCACAGAAGCTGTGGGTGGAGTTTCTGGCTGAGACCTGTGAGTATCTGGGGGAACAAATCCTCACTGCATTGTAGTTCGAATTCACAGAAACTGGGGGTGGAGTTCCTGGCTGAGACCCGTGAGTATCTGGGGGAACAAACCTCACTGCATTGTAGTTTGAATTCACAGAAACTGGGGGTGGAGTTCCTGGCTGAGACCCGCGAGTATCTGGGGGGAAAACTCACTTCATTGTAGTTTGAATTCACAGAAGCTGGGGGTGGAGTTCCTGGGTGAGACTTGTTAGTATCTGGGGGAACAAACCTCACTCCATTGTAGTTTGAATTCACAGAAGCTGGGGGTGGAGTTCCTGGCTGAGACCTGTGAGTATCTGGGGGAACAAAACCTCACTGCATTGTAGTTTGAATTCACAGAAACTGGGGGTGGAGTTCCTGGTTGAGACCCGTGAGTATCTGGGAGGAAAAACCTCACTCCATTGTAGTTTGAATTCACAGAAGCTGGGGGTGGAGGTCCTGGCTGAGACCTGTGAGTATCTGGGGGAATAAACCTCACTCCATTGTAGTTTCAATTCACAGAAGTTGGGGGTGGAGTTCTTGGCTGAGACCCATGAGTATCTGGGGGAACAAAACCTCTCTGCATTGTAGTTTCAATTCACAGAAGCTGGGGGTGGAGTTCCTGGCTGAGACCTGTGAGTATCTGGGGGGAAAAACCTCACTCCATTGTAGTATGAATTTACAGAAGCTGTGGATGGAGTTCCTGGCTGAGACTTGTGAGTATCTGGGGGGGGAAACGTCACTGCATTGTGTTTTGAATTCACAGAAGCTGGGGGTGGAGTTCCTGGCTGAGACCCGTGAGTATCTGGGAGAAAAACCTCACTCCATTGTAGTTTGAATTCACAGAAGCTGGGGGTGGAGTTCCTGGCTGAGACCTGTGAGTATCTGGGGGAAGAAACCTCACTCCATTGTAGTTTGAATTCACAGAAGCTGTGGGTGGAGTTTCTAGCTGAGACCTGTGAGTATCTGGGGGGAAAAACCTCACTCCATTGTAGTTTGAATTCACAGAAGCTGTGGGTGGAGTTTCTGGCTGAGACCTGTGAGTATCTGGGGGAAAAAACCTCACTCCATTGTAGTTTGAATTCACAGAAGCTGGGGGTGGAGTTCCTGGCTGAGACCTGTGAGTATCTGAGGAAACAAAGCTCAATCCGTTGTAATTTGAATTCAGAGAAGCTGGGGGTTTAGTTCCTGGCTGAGACCTGTGAGTATCTGGGGGAAAAAACCTCACTCCATTGTAGTTTGAATTCACAGAAGCTGGGGGTGAAGTTCCTAGCTGAGACTTCTGAGTATCTGGGGGAAAAAAGCCTCACTCCAATGTAGTTTGAATTCACAGACGCTGGGGGTGGACTTCCTGGCTCAGACCTGTGAGTATCTGGGGGAAGAAACCTCACTCCATTGTAGTTTGAATTCACAGAAGCTGTGGGTGGGGTTTCTGGCTGAGACCTGTGAGTATCTGGGGGGAAAAACCTCACTCCATTGTAGTTTGAATTCACAGAAGCTGTGGGTGGAGTTTCTGGCTGAGACCTGTGAGTATCTGGGGGGAAAAAACTCACTCCATTGTAGTTTGAATTCACAGAAACTGGGGGTGGAGTTCCTGGCTGAAACCCGTGAGTATCTGGGGGGAAAAAACTCACTCCATTGTAGTTTGAATTCACAGAAGCTGGGGGTGGAGTTCCTGGCTGAGACCTGTGAGTATCTGGGGGGAAAAACCTCACTCCATTGTAGTATGAATTTACAGAACCTGGGGGTGGAGTTCCTCACTGAGACTTGTGAGTATCTGGTGGAAAAAAAATCTCTCCATTGTAGTTTCAATTCACAGAAGCTGGGGGTGGAGTTCCTGGGTGAGACTTGTTAGTATCTGGGGGAACAAACCTCACTCCATTGTAGTTTAAATTCACAGAAGCTGGGGGTGGAGTTCTTTGCTGAGACCTGTGAGTATCTGGGGGAACAAAACCTCACTGCATTGTAGTTTGAATTCACAGAAACTGGGGGTGGAGTTCCTGGCTGACACCCGTAAGTATCTGGGGGAAAAAACTCACTCCATTGTAGTTTGAATTCACAGAAGCTGGGGGTGGAGTTCCTGGCTTATACCTGTGAGTATCTGGGGGGGAAAAACTCACTCCAATGTAGTTTGAATTCACAGAAGCTGGGGGTGGACTTCCTGGCTGAGACCTGTGAGTATCTGGGGGAAGAAACCTCACTCCATTGTAGTTTGAATTCACAGAAGCTGTGGGTGGAGTTTCTGGCTGAGACCTGTGAGTATCTGGGGGGAAAAACCTCACTGCATTGTAGTTTGAATTCACAGAAGCTGTGGGTGGAGTTTCTGGCTGAGACCTGTGAGTATCTGGGGGAACAAATCCTCACTGCATTGTAGTTCGAATTCACAGAAACTGGGGGTGGAGTTCCTGGCTGAGACCCGTGAGTATCTGGGGGAACAAACCTCACTGCATTGTAGTTTGAATTCACAGAAACTGGGGGTGGAGTTCCTGGCTGAGACCCGCGAGTATCTGGGGGGAAAACTCACTTCATTGTAGTTTGAATTCACAGAAGCTGGGGGTGGAGTTCCTGGGTGAGACTTGTTAGTATCTGGGGGAACAAACCTCACTCCATTGTAGTTTGAATTCACAGAAGCTGGGGGTGGAGTTCCTGGCTGAGACCTGTGAGTATCTGGGGGAACAAAACCTCACTGCATTGTAGTTTGAATTCACAGAAACTGGGGGTGGAGTTCCTGGTTGAGACCCGTGAGTATCTGGGAGGAAAAACCTCACTCCATTGTAGTTTGAATTCACAGAAGCTGGGGGTGGAGGTCCTGGCTGAGACCTGTGAGTATCTGGGGGAATAAACCTCACTCCATTGTAGTTTCAATTCACAGAAGTTGGGGGTGGAGTTCTTGGCTGAGACCCATGAGTATCTGGGGGAACAAAACCTCTCTGCATTGTAGTTTCAATTCACAGAAGCTGGGGGTGGAGTTCCTGGCTGAGACCTGTGAGTATCTGGGGGGAAAAACCTCACTCCATTGTAGTATGAATTTACAGAAGCTGTGGATGGAGTTCCTGGCTGAGACTTGTGAGTATCTGGGGGGGAAAACGTCACTGCATTGTGTTTTGAATTCACAGAAGCTGGGGGTGGAGTTCCTGGCTGAGACCCGTGAGTATCTGGGAGAAAAACCTCACTCCATTGTAGTTTGAATTCACAGAAGCTGGGGGTGGAGTTCCTGGCTCAGACCTGTGAGTATCTGGGGGAAGAAACCTCACTCCATTGTAGTTTGAATTCACAGAAGCTGTGGGTGGGGTTTCTGGCTGAAACCTGTGAGTATCTGGGGGGAAAAACCTCACTCCATTGTAGTTTGAATTCACAGAAGCTGTGGGTGGAGTTTCTGGCTGAGACCTGTGAGTATCTGGGGGGAAAAAACTCACTCCATTGTAGTTTGAATTCACAGAAACTGGGGGTGGAGTTCCTGGCTGAAACCCGTGAGTATCTGGGGGGAAAAAACTCACTCCATTGTAGTTTGAATTCACAGAAGCTGGGGGTGGAGTTCCTGGCTGAGACCTGTGAGTATCTGGGGGGAAAAACCTCACTCCATTGTAGTATGAATTTACAGAAGCTGGGGGTGGAGTTCCTCACTGAGACTTGTGAGTATCTGGTGGAAAAAAAATCTCTCCATTGTAGTTTCAATTCACAGAAGCTGGGGGTGGAGTTCCTGGGTGAGACTTGTTAGTATCTGGGGGAACAAACCTCACTCCATTGTAGTTTAAATTCACAGAAGCTGGGGGTGGAGTTCTTTGCTGAGACCTGTGAGTATCTGGGGGGAAAAAACTCACTCCATTGTAGTTTGAATTCACAGAAGCTGGGGGTGGAGTTCCTGGCTGAGACCTGTGAGTATCTGGGGGAAAAAAACCTCACTGCATTGTAGTTTGAATTCACAGAAACTGGGGGTGGAGTTCCTGGCTGACACCCGTAAGTATCTGGGGGAAAAAACTCACTCCATTGTAGTTTGAATTCACAGAAGCTGGGGGTGGAGTTCCTGGCTTATACCTGTGAGTATCTGGGGGGGAAAAACTCACTCCAATGTAGTTTGAATTCACAGAAGCTGGGGGTGGACTTCCTGGCTGAGACCTGTGAGTATCTGGGGGAAGAAACCTCACTCCATTGTAGTTTGAATTCACAGAAGCTGTGGGTGGAGTTTCTGGCTGAGACCTGTGAGTATCTGGGGGGGAAAACCTCACTGCATTGTAGTTTGAATTCACAGAAGCTGTGGGTGGAGTTTCTGGCTGAGACCTGTGAGTATCTGGGGGAACAAATCCTCACTGCATTGTAGTTCGAATTCACAGAAACTGGGGGTGGAGTTCCTGGCTGAGACCCGTGAGTATCTGGGGGAACAAACCTCACTGCATTGTAGTTTGAATTCACAGAAACTGGGGGTGGAGTTCCTGGCTGAGACCCGCGAGTATCTGGGGGGAAAACTCACTTCATTGTAGTTTGAATTCACAGAAGCTGGGGGTGGAGTTCCTGGGTGAGACTTGTTAGTATCTGGGGGAACAAACCTCACTCCATTGTAGTTTGAATTCACAGAAGCTGGGGGTGGAGTTCCTGGCTGAGACCTGTGAGTATCTGGGGGAACAAAACCTCACTGCATTGTAGTTTGAATTCACAGAAACTGGGGGTGGAGTTCCTGGTTGAGACCCGTGAGTATCTGGGAGGAAAAACCTCACTCCATTGTAGTTTGAATTCACAGAAGCTGGGGGTGGAGGTCCTGGCTGAGACCTGTGAGTATCTGGGGGAATAAACCTCACTCCATTGTAGTTTCAATTCACAGAAGTTGGGGGTGGAGTTCTTGGCTGAGACCCATGAGTATCTGGGGGAACAAAACCTCTCTGCATTGTAGTTTCAATTCACAGAAGCTGGGGGTGGAATTCCTGGCTGAGACCTGTGAGTATCTGGGGGGAAAAACCTCACTCCATTGTAGTATGAATTTACAGAAGCTGTGGATGGAGTTCCTGGCTGAGACTTGTGAGTATCTGGGGGGGAAAACGTCACTGCATTGTGTTTTGAATTCACAGAAGCTGGGGGTGGAGTTCCTGGCTGAGACCCGTGAGTATCTGGGAGAAAAACCTCACTCCATTGTAGTTTGAATTCACAGAAGCTGGGGGTGGAGTTCCTGGCTGAGACCCGTGAGTATCTGGGGGGGGGGGGAAACCTCACTGCATTGTTGTTTGAATTCACAGAAACTGGGGGTGGAGTTCCTGGCTGAGACCCACGAGTATCTGGGAGGAAAAACTCACTCCATTGTAGTTTGAATTCACAGAAGCTGGGGGTGGAGTTCCTGGGTGAGACTTGTTAGTATCTGGGGGAACAAACCTCACTCCATTGTAGTTTGAATTCACAGAAGCTGGGGGTGGAGTTCCTGGCTGAGACCTGTGAGTATCTGGGGGAAGAAACCTCACTCCATTTCAGTTTGAATTCACAGAAGCTGGGGGTGGAGGTCCTGGCTGAGACCTGTGAGTATCTGGGGGAATAAACCTCACTCCATTGTAGTTTGAATTCACAGAAGCTGGGGGTGGAGGTCCTGGCTGAGACCTGTGAGTATCTGGGGGAACAAAACCTCACTGCATTGTAGTTTGAATTCACAGAAACTGGGGGTGGAGTTCCTGGCTGACACCCGTGAGTATCTTGGGGGAAAAACTCACTCCATTGTAGTTTGAATTCACTGAAGCTGGGGGTGGAGTTCCTGGCTGATACCTGTGAGTATCTGGGGGGAAAAACTCACTCCAATGTAGTTTGAATTCACAGAAGCTGGGGGTGGACTTCCTGGCTGAGACCTGTGAGTATCTGGGGGAAGAAACCTCACTCCATTGTAGTTTGAATTCACAGAAGCTGTGGGTGGAGTTTCTGGCTGAGACATGTGAGTATCGGGGGGAAGAAACCTCACTCCATTGTAGTTTGAATTCACAGAAACTGGGGGTGGAGTTCCTGGCTGAGACCCATGAGTATCTGGGGGGAAAAACTCACTCCATTGTAGTTTGAATTCACAGAAGCTGTGGGTGGAGTTCCTGTGTGAGACTTGTTAGTATCTGGGGGAACAAACCTCACTCCATTGTAGTTTGAATTCACAGAAGCTGGGGGTGGAGTTCCTGGCTGAGACCTGTGAGTATCTGGGGGAACAAAACCTCACTGCATTGTAGTTTGAATTCACAGAAACTGGGGGTGGAGTTCCTGGCTGAGACCCGTGAGTATCTGGGGGGGAAAAACTCACTCCATTGTAGTTTGAATTCACAGAAGCTGTGGGTGGGGTTTCTGGCTGAGACCTGTGAGTATCTGGGGGGAAAAACCTCACTCCATTGTAGTTTGAATTCACAGAAGCTGTGGGTGGAGTTTCTGGCTGAGACCTGTGAGTATCTGGGGGGAAAAAACTCACTCCATTGTAGTTTGAATTCACAGAAACTGGGGGTGGAGTTCCTGGCTGAGACCCGCGAGTATCTGGGGGGAAAACTCACTTCATTGTAGTTTGAATTCACAGAAGCTGGGGGTGGAGTTCCTGGGTGAGACTTGTTAGTATCTGGGGGAACAAACCTCACTCCATTGTAGTTTGAATTCACAGAAGCTGGGGGTGGAGTTCCTGGCTGAGACCTGTGAGTATCTGGGGGAACAAAACCTCACTGCATTGTAGTTTGAATTCACAGAAACTGGGGGTGGAGTTCCTGGTTGAGACCCGTGAGTATCTGGGAGGAAAAACCTCACTCCATTGTAGTTTGAATTCACAGAAGCTGGGGGTGGAGGTCCTGGCTGAGACCTGTGAGTATCTGGGGGAATAAACCTCACTCCATTGTAGTTTCAATTCACAGAAGTTGGGGGTGGAGTTCTTGGCTGAGACCCATGAGTATCTGGGGGAACAAAACCTCTCTGCATTGTAGTTTCAATTCACAGAAGCTGGGGGTGGAGTTCCTGGCTGAGACCTGTGAGTATCTGGGGGAACAAAACCTCACTGCATTGTAGTTTCAATTCACAGAAGCTGGGGGTGGAGTTCCTGGCTTAGACCTGTGAGTATTTGGGGAAAAAACCTCACTCCATTGTAGTTTGAATTCAGAGTAGCTGGGGGTGGAGTTCCTGGCTGAGACCTGTGAGTATCTGGGGGGAAAAACCTCACTCCATTGTAGTATGAATTTACAGAAGCTGTGGATGGAGTTCCTGGCTGAGACTTGTGAGTATCTGGGGGGGGAAACGTCACTGCATTGTGTTTTGAATTCACAGAAGCTGGGGGTGGAGTTCCTGGCTGAGACCCGTGAGTATCTGGGAGAAAAACCTCACTCCATTGTAGTTTGAATTCACAGAAGCTGGGGGTGGAGTTCCTGGCTGAGACCCGTGAGTATCTGGGGGGGGAAACCTCACTGCATTGTTGTTTGAATTCACAGAAACTGGGGGTGGAGTTCCTGGCTGAGACCCGCGAGTATCTGGGAGGAAAAACTCACTCCATTGTAGTTTGAATTCACAGAAGCTGGGGGTGGAGTTCCTGGGTGAGACTTGTTAGTATCTGGGGGAACAAACCTCACTCCATTGTAGTTTGAATTCACAGAAGCTGGGGGTGGAGTTCCTGGCTGAGACCTGTGAGTATCTGGGGGAACAAAACCTCACTGCATTGTAGTTTGAATTCACAGAAACTGGGGGTGGAGTTCCTGGCTGAGACCCGTGAGTATCTGGGGGGAAAAACCTCACTCCATTTCAGTTTGAATTCACAGAAGCTGGGGGTGGAGGTCCTGGCTGAGACCTGTGAGTATCTGGGGGAATAAACCTCACTCCATTGTAGTTTGAATTCACAGAAGCTGGGGGTGGAGGTCCTGGCTGAGACCTGTGAGTATCTGGGGGAACAAAACCTCACTGCATTGTAGTTTGAATTCACAGAAACTGGGGGTGGAGTTCCTGGCTGACACCCGTGAGTATCTTGGGGGAAAAACTCACTCCATTGTAGTTTGAATTCACTGAAGCTGGGGGTGGAGTTCCTGGCTGATACCTGTGAGTATCTGGGGGGGAAAACTCACTCCAATGTAGTTTGAATTCACAGAAGCTGGGGGTGGACTTCCTGGCTGAGACCTGTGAGTATCTGGGGGAAGAAACCTCACTCCATTGTAGTTTGAATTCACAGAAGCTGTGGGTGGAGTTTCTAGCTGAGACCTGTGAGTATCTGGGGGGAAAAACCTCACTCCATTGTAGTTTGAATTCACAGAAGCTGTGGGTGGAGTTTCTGGCTGAGACCTGTGAGTATCTGGGGGAAAAAACCTCACTCCATTGTAGTTTGAATTCACAGAAACTGGGGGTGGAGTTCCTGGCTGAAACCCGTGAGTATCTGGGGGGAAAAACTCACTCCATTGTAGTTTGAATTCACAGAAGCTGTGGGTGGAGTTCCTGGCTGAGACCTGTGAGTATCTGAGGAAACAAAGCTCAATCCGTTGTAATTTGAATTCAGAGAAGCTGGGGGTTTAGTTCCTGGCTGAGACCTGTGCGTATCTGGGGGAAAAAACCTCACTCCATTGTAGTTTGAATTCACAGAAGCTGGGGGTGAAGTTCCTAGCTGAGACTTCTGAGTATCTGGGGGAAAAAAGCCTCACTCCAATGTAGTTTGAATTCACAGACGCTGGGGGTGGACTTCCTGGCTCAGACCTGTGAGTATCTGGGGGAAGAAACCTCACTCCATTGTAGTTTGAATTCACAGAAGCTGTGGGTGGGGTTTCTGGCTGAGACCTGTGAGTATCTGGGGGGAAAAACCTCACTCCATTGTAGTTTGAATTCACAGAAGCTGTGGGTGGAGTTTCTGGCTGAGACCTGTGAGTATCTGGGGGGAAAAAACTCACTCCATTGTAGTTTGAATTCACAGAAACTGGGGGTGGAGTTCCTGGCTGAAACCCGTGAGTATCTGGGGGGAAAAAACTCACTCCATTGTAGTTTGAATTCACAGAAGCTGGGGGTGGAGTTCCTGGCTGAGACCTGTGAGTATCTGGGGGGAAAAACCTCACTCCATTGTAGTATGAATTTACAGAAGCTGGGGGTGGAGTTCCTCACTGAGACTTGTGAGTATCTGGTGGAAAAAAAATCTCTCCATTGTAGTTTCAATTCACAGAAGCTGGGGGTGGAGTTCCTGGGTGAGACTTGTTAGTATCTGGGGGAACAAACCTCACTCCATTGTAGTTTAAATTCACAGAAGCTGGGGGTGGAGTTCTTTGCTGAGACCTGTGAGTATCTGGGGGAACAAAACCTCACTGCATTGTAGTTTGAATTCACAGAAACTGGGGGTGGAGTTCCTGGCTGACACCCGTAAGTATCTGGGGGAAAAAACTCACTCCATTGTAGTTTGAATTCACAGAAGCTGGGGGTGGAGTTCCTGGCTTATACCTGTGAGTATCTGGGGGGGAAAAACTCACTCCAATGTAGTTTGAATTCACAGAAGCTGGGGGTGGACTTCCTGGCTGAGACCTGTGAGTATCTGGGGGAAGAAACCTCACTCCATTGTAGTTTGAATTCACAGAAGCTGTGGGTGGAGTTTCTGGCTGAGACCTGTGAGTATCTGGGGGGAAAAACCTCACTGCATTGTAGTTTGAATTCACAGAAGCTGTGGGTGGAGTTTCTGGCTGAGACCTGTGAGTATCTGGGGGAACAAATCCTCACTGCATTGTAGTTCGAATTCACAGAAACTGGGGGTGGAGTTCCTGGCTGAGACCCGTGAGTATCTGGGGGAACAAACCTCACTGCATTGTAGTTTGAATTCACAGAAACTGGGGGTGGAGTTCCTGGCTGAGACCCGCGAGTATCTGGGGGGAAAACTCACTTCATTGTAGTTTGAATTCACAGAAGCTGGGGGTGGAGTTCCTGGCTGAGACTTGTTAGTATCTGGGGGAACAAACCTCAATCCATTGTAGTTTGAATTCACAGAAGCTGGGGGTGGAGTTCCTGGCTGAGACCTGTGAGTATCTGGGGGAACAAAACCTCACTGCATTGTAGTTTGAATTCACAGAAACTGGGGGTGGAGTTCCTGGTTGAGACCCGTGAGTATCTGGGAGGAAAAACCTCACTCCATTGTAGTTTGAATTCACAGAAGCTGGGGGTGGAGGTCCTGGCTGAGACCTGTGAGTATCTGGGGGAATAAACCTCACTCCATTGTAGTTTCAATTCACAGAAGTTGGGGGTGGAGTTCTTGGCTGAGACCCATGAGTATCTGGGGGAACAAAACCTCTCTGCATTGTAGTTTCAATTCACAGAAGCTGGGGGTGGAGTTCCTGGCTGAGACCTGTGAGTATCTGGGGGGAAAAACCTCACTCCATTGTAGTATGAATTTACAGAAGCTGTGGATGGAGTTCCTGGCTGAGACTTGTGAGTATCTGGGGGGGGAAACGTCACTGCATTGTGTTTTGAATTCACAGAAGCTGGGGGTGGAGTTCCTGGCTGAGACCCGTGAGTATCTGGGAGAAAAACCTCACTCCATTGTAGTTTGAATTCACAGAAGCTGGGGGTGGAGTTCCTGGCTGAGACCTGTGAGTATCTGGGGGAAGAAACCTCACTCCATTGTAGTTTGAATTCACAGAAGCTGTGGGTGGAGTTTCTAGCTGAGACCTGTGAGTATCTGGGGGGAAAAACCTCACTCCATTGTAGTTTGAATTCACAGAAGCTGTGGGTGGAGTTTCTGGCTGAGACCTGTGAGTATCTGGGGGAAAAAACCTCACTCCATTGTAGTTTGAATTCACAGAAACTGGGGGTGGAGTTCCTGGCTGAAACCCGTGAGTATCTGGAGGGAAAAACTCACTCCATTGTAGTTTGAATTCACAGAAGCTGGGGGTGGAGTTCCTGGCTGAGACCTGTGAGTATCTGAGGAAACAAAGCTCAATCCGTTGTAATTTGAATTCAGAGAAGCTGGGGGTTTAGTTCCTGGCTGAGACCTGTGAGTATCTGGGGGAAAAAACCTCACTCCATTGTAGTTTGAATTCACAGAAGCTGGGGGTGAAGTTCCTAGCTGAGACTTCTGAGTATCTGGGGGGGAAAAGCCTCACTCCAATGTAGTTTGAATTCACAGACGCTGGGGGTGGACTTCCTGGCTCAGACCTGTGAGTATCTGGGGGAAGAAACCTCACTCCATTGTAGTTTGAATTCACAGAAGCTGTGGGTGGGGTTTCTGGCTGAGACCTGTGAGTATCTGGGGGGAAAAACCTCACTCCATTGTAGTTTGAATTCACAGAAGCTGTGGGTGGAGTTTCTGGCTGAGACCTGTGAGTATCTGGGGGGAAAAAACTCACTCCATTGTAGTTTGAATTCACAGAAACTGGGGGTGGAGTTCCTGGCTGAAACCCGTGAGTATCTGGGGGGAAAAAACTCACTCCATTGTAGTTTGAATTCACAGAAGCTGGGGGTGGAGTTCCTGGCTGAGACCTGTGAGTATCTGGGGGGAAAAACCTCACTCCATTGTAGTATGAATTTACAGAAGCTGGGGGTGGAGTTCCTCACTGAGACTTGTGAGTATCTGGTGGAAAAAAAATCTCTCCATTGTAGTTTCAATTCACAGAAGCTGGGGGTGGAGTTCCTGGGTGAGACTTGTTAGTATCTGGGGGAACAAACCTCACTCCATTGTAGTTTAAATTCACAGAAGCTGGGGGTGGAGTTCTTTGCTGAGACCTGTGAGTATCTGGGGGAACAAAACCTCACTGCATTGTAGTTTGAATTCACAGAAATTGGGGGTGGAGTTCCTGGCTGACACCCGTAAGTATCTGGGGGAAAAAACTCACTCCATTGTAGTTTGAATTCACAGAAGCTGGGGGTGGAGTTCCTGGCTTATACCTGTGAGTATCTGGGGGGGAAAAACTCACTCCAATGTAGTTTGAATTCACAGAAGCTGGGGGTGGACTTCCTGGCTGAGACCTGTGAGTATCTGGGGGAAGAAACCTCACTCCATTGTAGTTTGAATTCACAGAAGCTGTGGGTGGAGTTTCTGGCTGAGACCTGTGAGTATCTGGGGGGAAAAACCTCACTGCATTGTAGTTTGAATTCACAGAAGCTGTGGGTGGAGTTTCTGGCTGAGACCTGTGAGTATCTGGGGGAACAAATCCTCACTGCATTGTAGTTCGAATTCACAGAAACTGGGGGTGGAGTTCCTGGGTGAGACCCGTGAGTATCTGGGGGAACAAACCTCACTGCATTGTAGTTTGAATTCACAGAAACTGGGGGTGGAGTTCCTGGCTGAGACCCGCGAGTATCTGGGGGGAAAACTCACTTCATTGTAGTTTGAATTCACAGAAGCTGGGGGTGGAGTTCCTGGGTGAGACTTGTTAGTATCTGGGGGAACAAACCTCACTCCATTGTAGTTTGAATTCACAGAAGCTGGGGGTGGAGTTCCTGGCTGAGACCTGTGAGTATCTGGGGGAACAAAACCTCACTGCATTGTAGTTTGAATTCACAGAAACTGGGGGTGGAGTTCCTGGTTGAGACCCGTGAGTATCTGGGAGGAAAAACCTCACTCCATTGTAGTTTGAATTCACAGAAGCTGGGGGTGGAGGTCCTGGCTGAGACCTGTGAGTATCTGGGGGAATAAACCTCACTCCATTGTAGTTTCAATTCACAGAAGTTGGGGGTGGAGTTCTTGGCTGAGACCCATGAGTATCTGGGGGAACAAAACCTCTCTGCATTGTAGTTTCAATTCACAGAAGCTGGGGGTGGAGTTCCTGGCTGAGACCTGTGAGTATCTGGGGGGAAAAACCTCACTCCATTGTAGTATGAATTTACAGAAGCTGTGGATGGAGTTCCTGGCTGAGACTTGTGAGTATCTGGGGGGGGGAAACGTCACTGCATTGTGTTTTGAATTCACAGAAGCTGGGGGTGGAGTTCCTGGCTGAGACTTGTGAGTATCTGGGGGGGGAAACGTCACTGCATTGTGTTTTGAATTCACAGAAGCTGGGGGTGGAGTTCCTGGCTGAGACCCGTGAGTATCTGGGAGAAAAACCTCACTCCATTGTAGTTTGAATTCACAGAAGCTGGGGGTGGAGTTCCTGGCTGAGACCTGTGAGTATCTGGGGGAAGAAACCTCACTCCATTGTAGTTTGAATTCACAGAAGCTGTGGGTGGAGTTTCTAGCTGAGACCTGTGAGAATCTGGGGGGAAAAACCTCACTCCATTGTAGTTTGAATTCACAGAAGCTGTGGGTGGAGTTTCTGGCTGAGACCTGTGAGTATCTGGGGGAAAAAACCTCACTCCATTGTAGTTTGAATTCACAGAAACTGGGGGTGGAGTTCCTGGCTGAAACCCGTGAGTATCTGGGGGGAAAAACTCACTCCATTGTAGTTTGAATTCACAGAAGCTGGGGGTGGAGTTCCTGGCTGAGACCTGTGAGTATCTGAGGAAACAAAGCTCAATCCGTTGTAGTTTGAATTCACAGAAGCTGGGGGTGAAGTTCCTAGCTGAGACTTCTGAGTATCTGGGGGGGAAAAGCCTCACTCCAATGTAGTTTGAATTCACAGACGCTGGGGGTGGACTTCCTGGCTCAGACCTGTGAGTATCTGGGGGAAGAAACCTCACTCCATTGTAGTTTGAATTCACAGAAGCTGTGGGTGGGGTTTCTGGCTGAGACCTGTGAGTATCTGGGGGGAAAAACCTCACTCCATTGTAGTTTGAATTCACAGAAGCTGTGGGTGGAGTTTCTGGCTGAGACCTGTGAGTATCTGGGGGGAAAAAACTCACTCCATTGTAGTTTGAATTCACAGAAACTGGGGGTGGAGTTCCTGGCTGAAACCCGTGAGTATCTGGGGGGAAAAAACTCACTCCATTGTAGTTTGAATTCACAGAAGCTGAGGGTGGAGTTCCTGGCTGAGACCTGTGAGTATCTGGGGGGAAAAACCTCACTCCATTGTAGTATGAATTTACAGAAGCTGGGGGTGGAGTTCCTCACTGAGACTTGTGAGTATCTGGTGGAAAAAAAATCTCTCCATTGTAGTTTCAATTCACAGAAGCTGGGGGTGGAGTTCCTGGGTGAGACTTGTTAGTATCTGGGGGAACAAACCTCACTCCATTGTAGTTTAAATTCACAGAAGCTGGGGGTGGAGTTCTTTGCTGAGACCTGTGAGTATCTGGGGGAACAAAACCTCACTGCATTGTAGTTTGAATTCACAGAAATTGGGGGTGGAGTTCCTGGCTGACACCCGTAAGTATCTGGGGGAAAAAACTCACTCCATTGTAGTTTGAATTCACAGAAGCTGGGGGTGGAGTTCCTGGCTTATACCTGTGAGTATCTGGGGGGGGAAAACTCACTCCAATGTAGTTTGAATTCACAGAAGCTGGGGGTGGACTTCCTGGCTGAGACCTGTGAGTATCTGGGGGAAGAAACCTCACTCCATTGTAGTTTGAATTCACAGAAGCTGTGGGTGGAGTTTCTGGCTGAGACCTGTGAGTATCTGGGGGGAAAAACCTCACTGCATTGTAGTTTGAATTCACAGAAGCTGTGGGTGGAGTTTCTGGCTGAGACCTGTGAGTATCTGGGGGAACAAATCCTCACTGCATTGTAGTTCGAATTCACAGAAACTGGGGGTGGAGTTCCTGGGTGAGACCCGTGAGTATCTGGGGGAACAAACCTCACTGCATTGTAGTTTGAATTCACAGAAACTGGGGGTGGAGTTCCTGGCTGAGACCCGCGAGTATCTGGGGGGAAAACTCACTTCATTGTAGTTTGAATTCACAGAAGCTGGGGGTGGAGTTCCTGGGTGAGACTTGTTAGTATCTGGGGGAACAAACCTCACTCCATTGTAGTTTGAATTCACAGAAGCTGGGGGTGGAGTTCCTGGCTGAGACCTGTGAGTATCTGGGGGAACAAAACCTCACTGCATTGTAGTTTGAATTCACAGAAACTGGGGGTGGAGTTCCTGGTTGAGACCCGTGAGTATCTGGGAGGAAAAACCTCACTCCATTGTAGTTTGAATTCACAGAAGCTGGGGGTGGAGGTCCTGGCTGAGACCTGTGAGTATCTGGGGGAATAAACCTCACTCCATTGTAGTTTCAATTCACAGAAGTTGGGGGTGGAGTTCTTGGCTGAGACCCATGAGTATCTGGGGGAACAAAACCTCTCTGCATTGTAGTTTCAATTCACAGAAGCTGGGGGTGGAGTTCCTGGCTGAGACCTGTGAGTATCTGGGGGGAAAAACCTCACTCCATTGTAGTATGAATTTACAGAAGCTGTGGATGGAGTTCCTGGCTGAGACTTGTGAGTATCTGGGGGGGGGAAACGTCACTGCATTGTGTTTTGAATTCACAGAAGCTGGGGGTGGAGTTCCTGGCTGAGACCTGTGAGTATCTGGGGGAAGAAACCTCACTCCATTGTAGTTTGAATTCACAGAAGTTGTGGGTGGAGTTTCTGGCTGATACCTGTGAGTATCTGGGGGAAAAAACCTCACTCCATTGTAGTTTGAATTCACAGAAGCTGTGGGTGGAGTTTCTGGCTGAGACCTGTGAGTATCTGGGGGAAAAACCTCACTCCATTGTAGTTTGAATTCACAGAAGCTGGGGGTGGAGTTCCTGGCTCAGACCTGTGAGTATCTGGGGGAAGAAACCTCACTCCATTGTAGTTTGAATTCACAGAAGCTGTGGGTGGGGTTTCTGGCTGAGACCTGTGAGTATCTGGGGGGAAAAAACTCACTCCATTGTAGTTTGAATTCACAGAAGCTGGGGGTGGAGTTCCTGGGTGAGACTTGTTAGTATCTGGGGGAACAAACCTCACTCCATTGTAGTTTGAATTCACAGAAGCTGGGGGTGGAGTTCCTGGCTGAGACCTGTGAGTATCTGGGGGAACAAAACCTCACTGCATTGTAGTTTGAATTCACAGAAACTGGGGGTGGAGTTCCTGGCTGAGACCCGTGAGTATCTGGGGGGAAAAACCTCACTCCATTTCAGTTTGAATTCACAGAAGCTGGGGGTGGAGGTCCTGGCTGAGACCTGTGAGTATCTGGGGGAATAAACCTCACTCCATTGTAGTTTGAATTCACAGAAGCTGGGGGTGGAGGTCCTGGCTGAGACCTGTGAGTATCTGGGGGAACAAAACCTCACTGCATTGTAGTTTGAATTCACAGAAACTGGGGGTGGAGTTCCTGGCTGACACCCGTGAGTATCTTGGGGGAAAAACTCACTCCATTGTAGTTTGAATTCACTGAAGCTGGGGGTGGAGTTCCTGGCTGATACCTGTGAGTATCTGGGGGGAAAAACTCACTCCAATGTAGTTTGAATTCACAGAAACTGGGGGTGGACTTCCTGGCTGAGACCTGTGAGTATCTGGGGGAAGAAACCTCACTCCATTGTAGTTTGAATTCACAGAAGCTGTGGGTGGAGGTCCTGGCTGAGACCCATGAGTATCTGGGGGGAAAAACCTCACTCCATTGTAGTTTGAATTCACAGACGCTGGAGGTGGACTTCCTGGCTGAGACCTGTGAGTATCTGGGGGAAGAAACCTCACTCCATTGTAGTTTGAATTCACAGAAGCTGTGGGTGGAGTTTCTAGCTGAGACCTGTGAGTTTCTGGGGGGAAAAACCTCACTCCATTGTAGTTTGAATTCACAGAAGCTGTGGGTGGAGTTTCTGGCTGAGACCTGTGAGTATCTGGGGGAAAAAACCTCACTCCATTGTAGTTTGAATTCACAGAAACTGGGGGTGGAGTTCCTGGCTGAAACCCGTGAGTATCTGGGGGGAAAAACTCACTCCATTGTAGTTTGAATTCACAGAAGCTGGGGGTGGAGTTCCTGGCTGAGACCTGTGAGTATCTGAGGAAACAAAGCTCAATCCGTTGTAATTTGAATTCAGAGAAGCTGGGGGTTTAGTTCCTGGCTGAGACCTGTGAGTATCTGGGGGAAAAAACCTCACTCCATTGTAGTTTGAATTCACAGAAGCTGGGGGTGAAGTTCCTAGCTGAGACTTCTGAGTATCTGGGGGAAAAAAGCCTCACTCCAATGTAGTTTGAATTCACAGACGCTGGGGGTGGACTTCCTGGCTCAGACCTGTGAGTATCTGGGGGAAGAAACCTCACTCCATTGTAGTTTGAATTCACAGAAGCTGTGGGTGGGGTTTCTGGCTGAGACCTGTGAGTATCTGGGGGGAAAAACCTCACTCCATTGTAGTTTGAATTCACAGAAGCTGTGGGTGGAGTTTCTGGCTGAGACCTGTGAGTATCTGGGGGGAAAAAACTCACTCCATTGTAGTTTGAATTCACAGAAACTGGGGGTGGAGTTCCTGGCTGAAACCCGTGAGTATCTGGGGGGAAAAAACTCACTCCATTGTAGTTTGAATTCACAGAAGCTGGGGGTGGAGTTCCTGGCTGAGACCTGTGAGTATCTGGGGGGGAAAACCTCACTCCATTGTAGTATGAATTTACAGAAGCTGGGGGTGGAGTTCCTCACTGAGACTTGTGAGTATCTGGTGGAAAAAAAATCTCTCCATTGTAGTTTCAATTCACAGAAGCTGGGGGTGGAGTTCCTGGGTGAGACTTGTTAGTATCTGGGGGAACAAACCTCACTCCATTGTAGTTTAAATTCACAGAAGCTGGGGGTGGAGTTCTTTGCTGAGACCTGTGAGTATCTGGGGGAACAAAACCTCACTGCATTGTAGTTTGAATTCACAGAAACTGGGGGTGGAGTTCCTGGCTGACACCCGTAAGTATCTGGGGGAAAAAACTCACTCCATTGTAGTTTGAATTCACAGAAGCTGGGGGTGGAGTTCCTGGCTTATACCTGTGAGTATCTGGGGGGGGGAAAACTCACTCCAATGTAGTTTGAATTCACAGAAGCTGGGGGTGGACTTCCTGGCTGAGACCTGTGAGTATCTGGGGGAAGAAACCTCACTCCATTGTAGTTTGAATTCACAGAAGCTGTGGGTGGAGTTTCTGGCTGAGACCTGTGAGTATCTGGGGGGAAAAACCTCACTGCATTGTAGTTTGAATTCACAGAAGCTGTGGGTGGAGTTTCTGGCTGAGACCTGTGAGTATCTGGGGGAACAAATCCTCACTGCATTGTAGTTCGAATTCACAGAAACTGGGGGTGGAGTTCCTGGCTGAGACCCGTGAGTATCTGGGGGAACAAACCTCACTGCATTGTAGTTTGAATTCACAGAAACTGGGGGTGGAGTTCCTGGCTGAGACCCGCGAGTATCTGGGGGGAAAACTCACTTCATTGTAGTTTGAATTCACAGAAGCTGGGGGTGGAGTTCCTGGGTGAGACTTGTTAGTATCTGGGGGAACAAACCTCACTCCATTGTAGTTTGAATTCACAGAAGCTGGGGGTGGAGTTCCTGGCTGAGACCTGTGAGTATCTGGGGGAACAAAACCTCACTGCATTGTAGTTTGAATTCACAGAAACTGGGGGTGGAGTTCCTGGTTGAGACCCGTGAGTATCTGGGAGGAAAAACCTCACTCCATTGTAGTTTGAATTCACAGAAGCTGGGGGTGGAGGTCCTGGCTGAGACCTGTGAGTATCTGGGGGAATAAACCTCACTCCATTGTAGTTTCAATTCACAGAAGTTGGGGGTGGAGTTCTTGGCTGAGACCCATGAGTATCTGGGGGAACAAAACCTCTCTGCATTGTAGTTTCAATTCACAGAAGCTGGGGGTGGAGTTCCTGGCTGAGACCTGTGAGTATCTGGGGGGAAAAACCTCACTCCATTGTAGTATGAATTTACAGAAGCTGTGGATGGAGTTCCTGGCTGAGACTTGTGAGTATCTGGGGGGGGAAACGTCACTGCATTGTGTTTTGAATTCACAGAAGCTGGGGGTGGAGTTCCTGGCTGAGACCCGTGAGTATCTGGGAGAAAAACCTCACTCCATTGTAGTTTGAATTCACAGAAGCTGGGGGTGGAGTTCCTGGCTGAGACCTGTGAGTATCTGGGGGAAGAAACCTCACTCCATTGTAGTTTGAATTCACAGAAGCTGTGGGTGGAGTTTCTAGCTGAGACCTGTGAGTATCTGGGGGGAAAAACCTCACTCCATTGTAGTTTGAATTCACAGAAGCTGTGGGTGGAGTTTCTGGCTGAGACCTGTGAGTATCTGGGGGGAAAAACCTCACTCCATTGTAGTATGAATTTACAGAAGCTGGGGGTGGAGTTCCTCACTGAGACTTGTGAGTATCTGGTGGAAAAAAAATCTCTCCATTGTAGTTTCAATTCACAGAAGCTGGGGGTGGAGTTCCTGGGTGAGACTTGTTAGTATCTGGGGGAACAAACCTCACTCCATTGTAGTTTAAATTCACAGAAGCTGGGGGTGGAGTTCTTTGCTGAGACCTGTGAGTATCTGGGGGAACAAAACCTCACTGCATTGTAGTTTGAATTCACAGAAACTGGGGGTGGAGTTCCTGGCTGACACCCGTAAGTATCTGGGGGAAAAAACTCACTCCATTGTAGTTTGAATTCACAGAAGCTGGGGGTGGAGTTCCTGGCTTATACCTGTGAGTATCTGGGGGGGAAAAACTCACTCCAATGTAGTTTGAATTCACAGAAGCTGGGGGTGGACTTCCTGGCTGAGACCTGTGAGTATCTGGGGGAAGAAACCTCACTCCATTGTAGTTTGAATTCACAGAAGCTGTGGGTGGAGTTTCTGGCTGAGACCTGTGAGTATCTGGGGGGAAAAACCTCACTGCATTGTAGTTTGAATTCACAGAAGCTGTGGGTGGAGTTTCTGGCTGAGACCTGTGAGTATCTGGGGGAACAAATCCTCACTGCATTGTAGTTCGAATTCACAGAAACTGGGGGTGGAGTTCCTGGCTGAGACCCGTGAGTATCTGGGGGAACAAACCTCGCTGCATTGTAGTTTGAATTCACAGAAACTGGGGGTGGAGTTCCTGGCTGAGACCCGCGAGTATCTGGGGGGAAAACTCACTTCATTGTAGTTTGAATTCACAGAAGCTGGGGGTGGAGTTCCTGGGTGAGACTTGTTAGTATCTGGGGGAACAAACCTCACTCCATTGTAGTTTGAATTCACAGAAGCTGGGGGTGGAGTTCCTGGCTGAGACCTGTGAGTATCTGGGGGAACAAAACCTCACTGCATTGTAGTTTGAATTCACAGAAGCTGGGGGTGGAGGTCCTGGCTGAGACCTGTGAGTATCTGGGGGAACAAACCTCACTGCATTGTAGTTTGAATTCACAGAAACTGGGGGTGGAGTTCCTGGCTGAGACCCGCGAGTATCTGGGGGGAAAACTCACTTCATTGTAGTTTGAATTCACAGAAGCTGGGGGTGGAGTTCCTGGATGAGACTTGTTAGTATCTGGGGGAACAAACCTCACTCCATTGTAGTATGAATTTACAGAAGCTGTGGATGGAGTTCCTGGCTGAGACTTGTGAGTATCTGGGGGGGTAAACGTCACTGCATTGTGTTTTGAATTCACAGAAGCTGGGGGTGGAGTTCCTGGCTGAGACCCGTGAGTATCTGGGAGAAAAACCTCACTCCATTGTAGTTTGAATTCACAGAAGCTGGGGGTGGAGTTCCTGGCTCAGACCTGTGAGTATCTGGGGGAAGAAACCTCACTCCATTGTAGTTTGAATTCACAGAAGCTGTGGGTGGGGTTTCTGGCTGAGACCTGTGAGTATCTGGGGGGAAAAACCTCACTCCATTGTAGTTTGAATTCACAGAAGCTGTGGGTGGAGTTTCTGGCTGAGACCTGTGAGTATCTGGGGGGAAAAAACTCACTCCATTGTAGTTTGAATTCACAGAAACTGGGGGTGGAGTTCCTGGCTGAAACCCGTGAGTATCTGGGGGGAAAAAACTCACTCCATTGTAGTTTGAATTCACAGAAGCTGGGGGTGGAGTTCCTGGCTGAGACCTGTGAGTATCTGGGGGGAAAAACCTCACTCCATTGTAGTATGAATTTACAGAAGCTGGGGGTGGAGTTCCTCACTGAGACTTGTGAGTATCTGGTGGAAAAAAAATCTCTCCATTGTAGTTTCAATTCACAGAAGCTGGGGGTGGAGTTCCTGGGTGAGACTTGTTAGTATCTGGGGGAACAAACCTCACTCCATTGTAGTTTAAATTCACAGAAGCTGGGGGTGGAGTTCTTTGCTGAGACCTGTGAGTATCTGGGGGAACAAAACCTCACTGCATTGTAGTTTGAATTCACAGAAACTGGGGGTGGAGTTCCTGGCTGACACCCGTAAGTATCTGGGGGAAAAAACTCACTCCATTGTAGTTTGAATTCACAGAAGCTGGGGGTGGAGTTCCTGGCTTATACCTGTGAGTATCTGGGGGGGGAAAACTCACTCCAATGTAGTTTGAATTCACAGAAGCTGGGGGTGGACTTCCTGGCTGAGACCTGTGAGTATCTGGGGGAAGAAACCTCACTCCATTGTAGTTTGAATTCACAGAAGCTGTGGGTGGAGTTTCTAGCTGAGACCTGTGAGTATCTGGGGGGAAAAACCTCACTCCATTGTAGTTTGAATTCACAGAAGCTGTGGGTGGAGTTTCTGGCTGAGACCTGTGAGTATCTGGGGGAAAAAACCTCACTCCATTGTAGTTTGAATTCACAGAAACTGGGGGTGGAGTTCCTGGCTGAGACCCGTGAGTATCTGGGGGGAAAAACTCACTCCATTGTAGTTTGAATTCACAGAAGCTGGGGGTGGAGTTCCTGGCTGAGACCTGTGAGTATCTGAGGAAACAAAGCTCAATCCGTTGTAATTTGAATTCAGAGAAGCTGGGGGTTTAGTTCCTGGCTGAGACCTGTGAGTATCTGGGGGAAAAAACCTCACTCCATTGTAGTTTGAATTCACAGAAGCTGGGGGTGAAGTTCCTAGCTGAGACTTCTGAGTATCTGGGGGAAAAAAGCCTCACTCCAATGTAGTTTGAATTCACAGACGCTGGGGGTGGACTTCCTGGCTCAGACCTGTGAGTATCTGGGGGAAGAAACCTCACTCCATTGTAGTTTGAATTCACAGAAGCTGTGGGTGGGGTTTCTGGCTGAGACCTGTGAGTATCTGGGGGGAAAAACCTCACTCCATTGTAGTTTGAATTCACAGAAGCTGTGGGTGGAGTTTCTGGCTGAGACCTGTGAGTATCTGGGGGGAAAAAACTCACTCCATTGTAGTTTGAATTCACAGAAACTGGGGGTGGAGTTCCTGGCTGAAACCCGTGAGTATCTGGGGGGAAAAAACTCACTCCATTGTAGTTTGAATTCACAGAAGCTGGGGGTGGAGTTCCTGGCTGAGACCTGTGAGTATCTGGGGGGAAAAACCTCACTCCATTGTAGTATGAATTTACAGAAGCTGGGGGTGGAGTTCCTCACTGAGACTTGTGAGTATCTGGTGGAAAAAAAATCTCTCCATTGTAGTTTCAATTCACAGAAGCTGGGGGTGGAGTTCCTGGGTGAGACTTGTTAGTATCTGGGGGAACAAACCTCACTCCATTGTAGTTTAAATTCACAGAAGCTGGGGGTGGAGTTCTTTGCTGAGACCTGTGAGTATCTGGGGGAACAAAACCTCACTGCATTGTAGTTTGAATTCACAGAAACTGGGGGTGGAGTTCCTGGCTGACACCCGTAAGTATCTGGGGGAAAAAACTCACTCCATTGTAGTTTGAATTCACAGAAGCTGGGGGTGGAGTTCCTGGCTTATACCTGTGAGTATCTGGGGGGGAAAAACTCACTCCAATGTAGTTTGAATTCACAGAAGCTGGGGGTGGACTTCCTGGCTGAGACCTGTGAGTATCTGGGGGAAGAAACCTCACTCCATTGTAGTTTGAATTCACAGAAGCTGTGGGTGGAGTTTCTGGCTGAGACCTGTGAGTATCTGGGGGGAAAAACCTCACTGCATTGTAGTTTGAATTCACAGAAGCTGTGGGTGGAGTTTCTGGCTGAGACCTGTGAGTATCTGGGGGAACAAATCCTCACTGCATTGTAGTTCGAATTCACAGAAACTGGGGGTGGAGTTCCTGGCTGAGACCCGTGAGTATCTGGGGGAACAAACCTCACTGCATTGTAGTTTGAATTCACAGAAACTGGGGGTGGAGTTCCTGGCTGAGACCCGCGAGTATCTGGGGGGAAAACTCACTTCATTGTAGTTTGAATTCACAGAAGCTGGGGGTGGAGTTCCTGGGTGAGACTTGTTAGTATCTGGGGGAACAAACCTCACTCCATTGTAGTTTGAATTCACAGAAGCTGGGGGTGGAGTTCCTGGCTGAGACCTGTGAGTATCTGGGGGAACAAAACCTCACTGCATTGTAGTTTGAATTCACAGAAACTGGGGGTGGAGTTCCTGGTTGAGACCCGTGAGTATCTGGGAGGAAAAACCTCACTCCATTGTAGTTTGAATTCACAGAAGCTGGGGGTGGAGGTCCTGGCTGAGACCTGTGAGTATCTGGGGGAATAAACCTCACTCCATTGTAGTTTCAATTCACAGAAGTTGGGGGTGGAGTTCTTGGCTGAGACCCATGAGTATCTGGGGGAACAAAACCTCTCTGCATTGTAGTTTCAATTCACAGAAGCTGGGGGTGGAGTTCCTGGCTGAGACCTGTGAGTATCTGGGGGGAAAAACCTCACTCCATTGTAGTATGAATTTACAGAAGCTGTGGATGGAGTTCCTGGCTGAGACTTGTGAGTATCTGGGGGGGGGAAACGTCACTGCATTGTGTTTTGAATTCACAGAAGCTGGGGGTGGAGTTCCTGGCTGAGACCCGTGAGTATCTGGGAGAAAAACCTTACTCCATTGTAGTTTGAATTCACAGTAGCTGGGGGTGGAGTTCCTGGCTGAGACCTGTGAGTATCTGGGGGAAGAAACCTCACTCCATTGTAGTTTGAATTCACAGAAGCTGTGGGTGGAGTTTCTAGCTGAGACCTGTGAGTATCTGGGGGGAAAAACCTCACTCCATTGTAGTTTGAATTCACAGAAGCTGTGGGTGGAGTTTCTGGCTGAGACCTGTGAGTATCTGGGGGAAAAAACCTCACTCCATTGTAGTTTGAATTCACAGAAGCTGGGGGTGGAGTTCCTGGCTGAGACCTGTGAGTATCTGAGGAAACAAAGCTCAATCCGTTGTAATTTGAATTCAGAGAAGCTGGGGGTTTAGTTCCTGGCTGAGACCTGTGAGTATCTGGGGGAAAAAACCTCACTCCATTGTAGTTTGAATTCACAGAAGCTGGGGGTGAAGTTCCTAGCTGAGACTTCTGAGTATCTGGGGGAAAAAAGCCTCACTCCAATGTAGTTTGAATTCACAGACGCTGGGGGTGGACTTCCTGGCTCAGACCTGTGAGTATCTGGGGGAAGAAACCTCACTCCATTGTAGTTTGAATTCACAGAAGCTGTGGGTGGGGTTTCTGGCTGAGACCTGTGAGTATCTGGGGGGAAAAACCTCACTCCATTGTAGTTTGAATTCACAGAAGCTGTGGGTGGAGTTTCTGGCTGAGACCTGTGAGTATCTGGGGGAAAAAAACTCACTCCATTGTAGTTTGAATTCACAGAAACTGGGGGTGGAGTTCCTGGCTGAAACCCGTGAGTATCTGGGGGGAAAAAACTCACTCCATTGTAGTTTGAATTCACAGAAGCTGGGGGTGGAGTTCCTGGCTGAGACCTGTGAGTATCTGGGGGGAAAAACCTCACTTCATTGTAGTATGAATTTACAGAAGCTGGGGGTGGAGTTCCTCACTGAGACTTGTGAGTATCTGGTGGAAAAAAAATCTCTCCATTGTAGTTTCAATTCACAGAAGCTGGGGGTGGAGTTCCTGGGTGAGACTTGTTAGTATCTGGGGGAACAAACCTCACTCCATTGTAGTTTAAATTCACAGAAGCTGGGGTGGAGTTCTTTGCTGAGACCTGTGAGTATCTGGGGGAACAAAACCTCACTGCATTGTAGTTTGAATTCACAGAAACTGGGGGTGGAGTTCCTGGCTGACACCCGTAAGTATCTGGGGGAAAAAACTCACTCCATTGTAGTTTGAATTCACAGAAGCTGGGGGTGGAGTTCCTGGCTTATACCTGTGAGTATCTGGGGGGGAAAAACTCACTCCAATGTAGTTTGAATTCACAGAAGCTGGGGGTGGACTTCCTGGCTGAGACCTGTGAGTATCTGGGGGAAGAAACCTCACTCCATTGTAGTTTGAATTCACAGAAGCTGTGGGTGGAGTTTCTGGCTGAGACCTGTGAGTATCTGGGGGGAAAAACCTCACTGCATTGTAGTTTGAATTCACAGAAGCTGTGGGTGGAGTTTCTGGCTGAGACCTGTGAGTATCTGGGGGAACAAATCCTCACTGCATTGTAGTTCGAATTCACAGAAACTGGGGGTGGAGTTCCTGGCTGAGACCCGTGAGTATCTGGGGGAACAAACCTCACTGCATTGTAGTTTGAATTCACAGAAACTGGGGGTGGAGTTCCTGGCTGAGACCCGCGAGTATCTGGGGGGAAAACTCACTTCATTGTAGTTTGAATTCACAGAAGCTGGGGGTGGAGTTCCTGGGTGAGACTTGTTAGTATCTGGGGGAACAAACCTCACTCCATTGTAGTTTGAATTCACAGAAGCTGGGGGTGGAGTTCCTGGCTGAGACCTGTGAGTATCTGGGGGAACAAAACCTCACTGCATTGTAGTTTGAATTCACAGAAACTGGGGGTGGAGTTCCTGGTTGAGACCCGTGAGTATCTGGGAGGAAAAACCTCACTCCATTGTAGTTTGAATTCACAGAAGCTGGGGGTGGAGGTCCTGGCTGAGACCTGTGAGTATCTGGGGGAATAAACCTCACTCCATTGTAGTTTCAATTCACAGAAGTTGGGGGTGGAGTTCTTGGCTGAGACCCATGAGTATCTGGGGGAACAAAACCTCTCTGCATTGTAGTTTCAATTCACAGAAGCTGGGGGTGGAGTTCCTGGCTGAGACCTGTGAGTATCTGGGGGGAAAAACCTCACTCCATTGTAGTATGAATTTACAGAAGCTGTGGATGGAGTTCCTGGCTGAGACTTGTGAGTATCTGGGGGGGGGAAACGTCACTGCATTGTGTTTTGAATTCACAGAAGCTGGGGGTGGAGTTCCTGGCTGAGACCCGTGAGTATCTGGGAGAAAAACCTTACTCCATTGTAGTTTGAATTCACAGTAGCTGGGGGTGGAGTTCCTGGCTGAGACCTGTGAGTATCTGGGGGAAGAAACCTCACTCCATTGTAGTTTGAATTCACAGAAGCTGTGGGTGGAGTTTCTAGCTGAGACCTGTGAGTATCTGGGGGGAAAAACCTCACTCCATTGTAGTTTGAATTCACAGAAGCTGTGGGTGGAGTTTCTGGCTGAGACCTGTGAGTATCTGGGGGAAAAAACCTCACTCCATTGTAGTTTGAATTCACAGAAGCTGGGGGTGGAGTTCCTGGCTGAGACCTGTGAGTATCTGAGGAAACAAAGCTCAATCCGTTGTAATTTGAATTCAGAGAAGCTGGGGGTTTAGTTCCTGGCTGAGACCTGTGAGTATCTGGGGGAAAAAACCTCACTCCATTGTAGTTTGAATTCACAGAAGCTGGGGGTGAAGTTCCTAGCTGAGACTTCTGAGTATCTGGGGGAAAAAAGCCTCACTCCAATGTAGTTTGAATTCACAGACGCTGGGGGTGGACTTCCTGGCTCAGACCTGTGAGTATCTGGGGGAAGAAACCTCACTCCATTGTAGTTTGAATTCACAGAAGCTGTGGGTGGGGTTTCTGGCTGAGACCTGTGAGTATCTGGGGGGAAAAACCTCACTCCATTGTAGTTTGAATTCACAGAAGCTGTGGGTGGAGTTTCTGGCTGAGACCTGTGAGTATCTGGGGGAAAAAAACTCACTCCATTGTAGTTTGAATTCACAGAAACTGGGGGTGGAGTTCCTGGCTGAAACCCGTGAGTATCTGGGGGGAAAAAACTCACTCCATTGTAGTTTGAATTCACAGAAGCTGGGGGTGGAGTTCCTGGCTGAGACCTGTGAGTATCTGGGGGGAAAAACCTCACTTCATTGTAGTATGAATTTACAGAAGCTGGGGGTGGAGTTCCTCACTGAGACTTGTGAGTATCTGGTGGAAAAAAAATCTCTCCATTGTAGTTTCAATTCACAGAAGCTGGGGGTGGAGTTCCTGGGTGAGACTTGTTAGTATCTGGGGGAACAAACCTCACTCCATTGTAGTTTAAATTCACAGAAGCTGGGGTGGAGTTCTTTGCTGAGACCTGTGAGTATCTGGGGGAACAAAACCTCACTGCATTGTAGTTTGAATTCACAGAAACTGGGGGTGGAGTTCCTGGCTGACACCCGTAAGTATCTGGGGGAAAAAACTCACTCCATTGTAGTTTGAATTCACAGAAGCTGGGGGTGGAGTTCCTGGCTTATACCTGTGAGTATCTGGGGGGGAAAAACTCACTCCAATGTAGTTTGAATTCACAGAAGCTGGGGGTGGACTTCCTGGCTGAGACCTGTGAGTATCTGGGGGAAGAAACCTCACTCCATTGTAGTTTGAATTCACAGAAGCTGTGGGTGGAGTTTCTGGCTGAGACCTGTGAGTATCTGGGGGGAAAAACCTCACTGCATTGTAGTTTGAATTCACAGAAGCTGTGGGTGGAGTTTCTGGCTGAGACCTGTGAGTATCTGGGGGAACAAATCCTCACTGCATTGTAGTTCGAATTCACAGAAACTGGGGGTGGAGTTCCTGGCTGAGACCCGTGAGTATCTGGGGGAACAAACCTCACTGCATTGTAGTTTGAATTCACAGAAACTGGGTGTGGAGTTCCTGGCTGAGACCCGCGAGTATCTGGGGGGAAAACTCACTTCATTGTAGTTTGAATTCACAGAAGCTGGGGGTGGAGTTCCTGGGTGAGACTTGTTAGTATCTGGGGGAACAAACCTCACTCCATTGTAGTTTGAATTCACAGAAGCTGGGGGTGGAGTTCCTGGCTGAGACCTGTGAGTATCTGGGGGAACAAAACCTCACTGCATTGTAGTTTGAATTCACAGAAACTGGGGGTGGAGTTCCTGGTTGAGACCCGTGAGTATCTGGGGGGAAAAACCTCACTCCATTGTAGTATGAATTTACAGAAGCTGTGGATGGAGTTCCTGGCTGAGACTTGTGAGTATCTGGGGGGGAAAACGTCACTGCATTGTGTTTTGAATTCACAGAAGCTGGGGGTGGAGTTCCTGGCTGAGACCCGTGAGTATCTGGGAGAAAAACCTCACTCCATTGTAGTTTGAATTCACAGAAGCTGGGGGTGGAGTTCCTGGCTCAGACCTGTGAGTATCTGGGGGAAGAAACCTCACTCCATTGTAGTTTGAATTCACAGAAGCTGTGGGTGGGGTTTCTGGCTGAGACCTGTGAGTATCTGGGGGGAAAAACCTCACTCCATTGTAGTTTGAATTCACAGAAGCTGTGGGTGGAGTTTCTGGCTGAGACCTGTGAGTATCTGGGGGGAAAAAACTCACTCCATTGTAGTTTGAATTCACAGAAACTGGGGGTGGAGTTCCTGGCTGAAACCCGTGAGTATCTGGGGGGAAAAAACTCACTCCATTGTAGTTTGAATTCACAGAAGCTGGGGGTGGAGTTCCTGGCTGAGACCTGTGAGTATCTGGGGGGAAAAACCTCACTCCATTGTAGTATGAATTTACAGAAGCTGGGGGTGGAGTTCCTCACTGAGACTTGTGAGTATCTGGTGGAAAAAAAATCTCTCCATTGTAGTTTCAATTCACAGAAGCTGGGGGTGGAGTTCCTGGGTGAGACTTGTTAGTATCTGGGGGAACAAACCTCACTCCATTGTAGTTTAAATTCACAGAAGCTGGGGGTGGAGTTCTTTGCTGAGACCTGTGAGTATCTGGGGGAACAAAACCTCACTGCATTGTAGTTTGAATTCACAGAAACTGGGGGTGGAGTTCCTGGCTGACACCCGTAAGTATCTGGGGGAAAAAACTCACTCCATTGTAGTTTGAATTCACAGAAGCTGGGGGTGGAGTTCCTGGCTTATACCTGTGAGTATCTGGGGGGGAAAAACTCACTCCAATGTAGTTTGAATTCACAGAAGCTGGGGGTGGACTTCCTGGCTGAGACCTGTGAGTATCTGGGGGAAGAAACCTCACTCCATTGTAGTTTGAATTCACAGAAGCTGTGGGTGGAGTTTCTGGCTGAGACCTGTGAGTATCTGGGGGGAAAAACCTCACTGCATTGTAGTTTGAATTCACAGAAGCTGTGGGTGGAGTTTCTGGCTGAGACCTGTGAGTATCTGGGGGAACAAATCCTCACTGCATTGTAGTTCGAATTCACAGAAACTGGGGGTGGAGTTCCTGGCTGAGACCCGTGAGTATCTGGGGGAACAAACCTCACTGCATTGTAGTTTGAATTCACAGAAACTGGGGGTGGAGTTCCTGGCTGAGACCCGCGAGTATCTGGGGGGAAAACTCACTTCATTGTAGTTTGAATTCACAGAAGCTGGGGGTGGAGTTCCTGGGTGAGACTTGTTAGTATCTGGGGGAACAAACCTCACTCCATTGTAGTTTGAATTCACAGAAGCTGGGGGTGGAGTTCCTGGCTGAGACCCGTGAGTATCTGTGGGAAGAAACCTCACTCCATTGTAGTTTGAATTCACAGAAGCTTGGGGTGGAGTTCCAGGCTGAGACCTGTGAGTATCTGGGGGAAAAAACCTCACTCCATTGTAGTTTGAATTCACAGAAGCTGGGGGTGAAGTTCCTGGCTGAGACCTGTGAGTATCTGGGGGAAGAAACCTCACTCCATTGTAGTTTGAATTCACAGAAGCTGTGGGTGGAGTTTCTGGCTGATACCTGTGAGTATCTGGGGGGAAAAACCTCACTCCATTGTAGTTTGAATTCACAGAAGCTGTGGGTGGAGTTTCTGGCTGAGACCTGTGAGTTTCTGGGGGAAAAAACCTCACTCCATTGTAGTTTGAATTCACAGAAGCTGTGGGTGGAGTTTCTGGCTGAGACCTGTGAGTATCTGGGGGAAAAAACCTCACTCCATTGTAGTTTGAATTCACAGAAGCTGTGGGTGGAGTTTCTGGCTGAGACCTGTGAGCATCTGGGAGAAGAAAACCTCACTGCATTGTAGTTTCAATTCACAGAAGCTGGGGATGGAGTTCCTGGCTGAGACTTGTGAGTATCTGGGGGGAAAAACCTCACTGCATTGTGTTTTGAATTCACAGAAGCTGGGGGTGGAGTTCCTGGCTGAGACCCGTGAGTATCTGGGAGAAAAACCTCACTCCATTGTAGTTTGAATTCACAGAAGCTGGGGGTGGAGTTCCTGGCTGAGACCCGTGAGTATCTGGGGGGGAAACCTCACTCCATTGTAGTTTGAATTCACAGAAGCTGGGGGTGGAGTTCCTGGCTGAGACCCGTGAGTATCTGTGGGAAGAAACCTCACTCCATTGTAGTTTGAATTCAAACAAGCTGTGGGTGGAGTTCCTGGCTGAGATCTGAGAGTATCTGGGGAAACAAAGCTCAATCCATTGTAATTTGAATTCACAGAAGCTGTGGGTGGAGTTTCTGGCTGAGACCAGTGAGTATCTGGGGAAAAAAACCTCAATCCATTGTAGTTTGAATTCACAGAAGCTGGGGGTGGAGGTCCTGGCTTAGACCTGTGAGTATCTGGAGGAAAAAACCTCACTCCATTGTAGTTTGAATTCACAGAAACTGGGGGTGGAGTTCCTGGCTGAAACCCGTGAGTATCTGGGGGGGGGGGAAACTCACTCCATTGTAGTTTGAATTCACAGAAGCTGGGGGTGGAGTTCCTGGCTGAGACCTGTGAGTATCTGGGGAAACAAAGCTCAATCCGTTGTAATTTGAATTCAGAGAAGCTGGGGGTGGAGTTCCTGGCTGAGACCTGTGAGTATCTGGGGGAAAAAACCTCACTCCATTGTAGTTTGAATTCACAGAAGCTGGGGGTGGAGTTCCTGGCTGAGACCCGTGAGTTTCTGTGGGAAGAAACCTCACTCCATTGTAGTTTGAATTCACAGAAGCTTGGGGTGGAGTTCCTGGCTGAGACCTGTGAGTATCTGGGGGAAAAAACCTCACTCCATTGTAGTTTGAATTCACAGAAGCTGGGGGTGAAGTTCCTGGCTGAGACCTGTGAGTATCTGGGGGAAGAAACCTCACTCCATTGTAGTTTGAATTCACAGAAGCTGGGGGTGGAGTTCCTGGCTTATACCTGTGAGTATCTGGGGGGAAAAACTCACTCCAATGTAGTTTGAATTCACAGAAGCTGTGGGTGGAGTTTCTGGCTGAGACCTGTGAGTATCTGGGGAAAAAAACCTCAATCCATTGTAGTTTGAATTCACAGAAGCTGGGGGTGGAGGTCCTGGCTTAGACCTGTGAGTATCTGGAGGAAAAAACCTCACTCCATTGTAGTTTGAATTCACAGAAGCTGGGGGTGGAGTTGCTGGCTGAGACATGTGAGTATCTGGGGGAAGAAACCTCACTCCATTGTAGTTTGAATTCACAGAAGCTGGGGGTGGGGTTCCTGGCTGATACCTGTGAGTATCTGGGGGAACAAACCTCACTCCATTGTAGTTTGAATTCACAGAAGCTGGGGGTTGAGTTCCTGGCTGAGACCTGTGAGTATCTGGGGAAACAAAGCTCAATCCGTTGTAATTTGAATTCAGAGAAGCTGGGGGTGGAGTTCCTGGCTGAGACATGTGAGTATCTGGGGGGAAAAAACCTCACTCCATTGTAGTTTGAATTCACAGAAGCTGGGGGTGGAGTTCCTGGCTGAGACCCGTGAGTATCTGTGGGAAGAAACCTCACTCCATTGTAGTTTGAATTCACAGAAGCTGGGGGTGAAGTTCCTGGCTGAGACCTGTGAGTATCTGGGGGAAGAAACCTCACTCCATTGTAGTTTGAATTCACAGAAGCTGTGGGTGGAGTTTCTGGCTGAGACCTGTGAGTATCTGGGGAAAAAAACCTCACTCCATTGTAGTTTGAATTCACAGAAGCTGGGGGTGGAGTTCCTGGCTGAGACCCGTGAGTATCTGGGGGGGAAACCTCACTCCATTGTAGTTTGAATTAACAGAAGCTGGGGGTGGAGTTCCTGGCTGAGACCCGTGAGTATCTGTGGGAAGAAACCTCACTCCATTGTAGTTTGAATTCACAGAAGCTGGGGGTGGAGTTCCTGGCTGAGATCTGAGAGTATCTGGGGAAACAAAGCTCAATCCGTTGTAATTTGAATTCACAGAAGCTGTGGGTGGAGTTTCTGGCTGAGATCTGTGAGTATCTGGGGAAAAAAACCTCACTCCATTGTAGTTTGAATTCACAGAAGCTGGGGGTGGAGTTGCTGGCTGAGACATGTGAGTATCTGGGGGAAGAAACCTCACTGCATTGTAGTTTGAATTCACAGAAGCTGGGGGTGGGGTTCCTGGCTGATACCTGTGAGTATCTGGGGGAACAAACCTCACTCCATTGTAGTTTGAATTCACAGAAGCTGGGGGTTGAGTTCCTGGCTGAGACCTGTGAGTATCTGGGGAAACAAAGCTCAATCCGTTGTAATTTGAATTCAGAGAAGCTGGGGGTGGAGTTCCTGGCTGAGACATGTGAGTATCTGGGGGGAAAAAACCTCACTCCATTGTAGTTTGAATTCACAGAAGCTGGGGGTGGAGTTCCTGGCTGAGACCCGTGAGTATCTGTGGGAAGAAACCTCACTCCATTGTAGTTTGAATTCACAGAAGCTGGGGGTGAAGTTCCTGGCTGAGACCTGTGAGTATCTGGGGGAAGAAACCTCACTCCATTGTAGTTTGAATTCACAGAAGCTGTGGGTGGAGTTTCTGGCTGATACCTGTGAGTATCTGGGGGAAAAAACCTCACTCCATTGTAGTTTGAATTCACAGAAGCTGTGGGTGGAGTTTCTGGCTGAGACCTGTGAGTATCTGGGGGAAAAAACCTCACTCCATTGTAGTTTGAATTCACAGAAGCTGTGGGTGGAGTTTCTGGCTGAGACCTGTGAGCATCTGGGAGAAGAAAACCTCACTGCATTGTAGTTTCAATTCACAGAAGCTGGGGATGGAGTTCCTGGCTGAGACTTGTGAGTATCTGGGGGGAAAAACCTCACTGCATTGTGTTTTGAATTCACAGAAGCTGGGGGTGGAGTTCCTGGCTGAGACCCGTGAGTATCTGGGAGAAAAACCTCACTCCATTGTAGTTTGAATTCACAGAAGCTGGGGGTGGAGTTCCTGGCTGAGACCCGTGAGTATCTGGGGGGGAAACCTCACTCCATTGTAGTTTGAATTCACAGAAGCTGGGGGTGGAGTTCCTGGCTGAGACCCGTGAGTATCTGTGGGAAGAAACCTCACTCCATTGTAGTTTGAATTCACACAAGCTGTGGGTGGAGTTCCTGGCTGAGATCTGAGAGTATCTGGGGAAACAAAGCTCAATCCGTTGTAATTTGAATTCACAGAAGCTGTGGGTGGAGTTTCTGGCTGAGATCTGTGAGTATCTGGGGAAAAAAACCTCACTCCATTGTAGTTTGAATTCACAGAAGCTGGGGGTGGAGTTGCTGGCTGAGACATGTGAGTATCTGGGGGAAGAAACCTCACTGCATTGTAGTTTGAATTCACAGAAGCTGGGGGTGGGGTTCCTGGCTGATACCTGTGAGTATCTGGGGGAACAAACCTCACTCCATTGTAGTTTGAATTCACAGAAGCTGGGGGTGGAGTTCCTGGCTGAGACCTGTGAGTATCTGGGGAAACAAAGCTCAATCCGTTGTAATTTGAATTCAGAGAAGCTGGGGGTGGAGTTCCTGGCTGAGACTTGTGAGTATCTGTGGGAAAAAACCTCACTCCATTGTAGTTTGAATTCACAGAAGCTGGGGGTGGAGTTCCTGGCTGAGACCCGTGAGTATCTGTGGGAAGAAACCTCACTCCATTGTAGTTTGAATTCACAGAAGCTTGGGGTGGAGTTCCTGGCTGAGACCTGTGAGTATCTGGGGGAAAAAACCTCACTCCATTGTAGTTTGAATTCACAGAAGCTGGGGGTGAAGTTCCTGGCTGAGACCTGTGAGTATCTGGGGGAAGAAACCTCACTCCATTGTAGTTTGAATTCACAGAAGCTGGGGGTGGAGTTCCTGGCTTATACCTGTGAGTATCTGGGGGGAAAAACTCACTCCAATGTAGTTTGAATTCACAGAAGCTGTGGGTGGAGTTTCTGGCTGAGACCTGTGAGTATCTGGGGAAAAAAACCTCAATCCATTGTAGTTTGAATTCACAGAAGCTGGGGGTGGAGGTCCTGGCTTAGACCTGTGAGTATCTGGAGGAAAAAACCTCACTCCATTGTAGTTTGAATTCACAGAAGCTGGGGGTGGAGTTGCTGGCTGAGACATGTGAGTATCTGGGGGAAGAAACCTCACTCCATTGTAGTTTGAATTCACAGAAGCTGGGGGTGGGGTTCCTGGCTGATACCTGTGAGTATCTGGGGGAACAAACCTCACTCCATTGTAGTTTGAATTCACAGAAGCTGGGGGTTGAGTTCCTGGCTGAGACCTGTGAGTATCTGGGGAAACAAAGCTCAATCCGTTGTAATTTGAATTCAGAGAAGCTGGGGGTGGAGTTCCTGGCTGAGACATGTGAGTATCTGGGGGGAAAAAACCTCACTCCATTGTAGTTTGAATTCACAGAAGCTGGGGGTGGACTTCCTGGCTGAGACCCGTGAGTATCTGTGGGAAGAAACCTCACTCCATTGTAGTTTGAATTCACAGAAGCTTGGGGTGGAGTTCCTGGCTGAGACCTGTGAGTATCTGGGGGAAAAAACCTCACTCCATTGTAGTTTGAATTCACAGAAGCTGGGGGTGAAGTTCCTGGCTCAGACCTGTGAGTATCTGGGGGAAGAAACCTCACTCCATTGTAGTTTGAATTCACAGAAGCTGTGGGTGGAGTTTCTGGCTGATACCTGTGAGTATCTGGGGGAAAAAACCTCACTCCATTGTAGTTTGAATTCACAGAAGCTGTGGGTGGAGTTTCTGGCTGAGACCTGTGAGTATCTGGGGGAAAAAACCTCACTCCATTGTAGTTTGAATTCACAGAAGCTGTGGGTGGAGTTTCTGGCTGAGACCTGTGAGCATCTGGGAGAAGAAAACCTCACTGCATTGTAGTTTCAATTCACAGAAGCTGGGGATGGAGTTCCTGGCTGAGACCTGTGAGTATCTGGGGGGAAAAACCTCACTGCATTGTGTTTTGAATTCACAGAAGCTGGGGGTGGAGTTCCTGGCTGAGACCCGTGAGTATCTGGGAGAAAAACCTCACTCCATTGTAGTTTGAATTCACAGAAGCTGGGGGTGGAGTTCCTGGCTGAGACCCGTGAGTATCTGGGGGGGAAACCTCACTCCATTGTAGTTTGAATTCACAGAAGTTGGGGGTGGAGTTCTTGGCTGAGACCTTTGAGTATATGGGGGAACAAAACCTCACTGCATTGTAGTTTGAATTCACAGAAACTGGGGGTGGAGTTCCTGGCTGAGACCCGTGAGTATCTGGGGGGAAAAACCTCACTCCATTATAGTTTGAATTCACAGAAGCTGGGGGTGGAGGTCCTGGCTGAGACCTGTGAGTATCTGGGGGAATAAACCTCACTCCATTGTAGTTTGAATTCGCAGAAGCTGGGGGTGGAGTTCTTTTCTGAGACCTTTGAGTATATGGGGGAACAAAACCTCACTGCATTGTAGTTTGAATTCACAGAAACTTGGGGTGGAGTTCCTGGCTGACACCCGTGAGTATCTTGGGGGAAAAACTCACTCCATTGTAGTTTGAATTCACAGAAGCTGGGGGTGGAGTTCCTGGCTGATACCTGTGAGTATCTGGGGGAAAAAAACTCACTCCAATGTAGTTTGAATTCACAGAAGCTGGGGGTGGACTTCCTGGCTGAGACCTGTGAGTATCTGGGGGACAAAACCTCACTCCATTGTAGTTTGAATTCACAGAAACTGGGGGTGGAGTTCCTGGCTGAAACCCGTGAGTATCTGGGGGGAAAAACTCACTCCATTGTAGTTTGAATTCACAGAAGCTGGGGGTGGAGTTCCTGGCTGAGACCTGTGAGTATCTGAGGAAACAAAGCTCAATCCGTTGTAATTTGAATTCAGAGAAGCTGGTGGTTTAGTTACTGGCTGAGACCTGTGAGTATCTGGGGGAAAAAAGCCTCACTCCAATGTAGTTTGAATTCACAGACGCTGGGGGTGGACTTCATGGCTGAGATCTGAGAGTATCTGGGGAAACAAAGCTCAATCCGTTGTAATTTGAATTCACAGAAGCTGTGGGTGGAGTTTCTGGCTGAGATCTGTGAGTATCTGGGGAAAAAAACCTCACTCCATTGTAGTTTGAATTCACAGAAGCTGGGGGTGGAGTTGCTGGCTGAGACATGTGAGTATCTGGGGGAAGAAACCTCACTGCATTGTAGTTTGAATTCACAGAAGCTGGGGGTAGGGTTCCTGGCTGATACCTGTGAGTATCTGGGGGAACAAACCTCACTCCATTGTAGTTTGAATTCACAGAAGCTGGGGGTGGAGTTCCTGGCTGAGACCTGTGAGTATCTGGGGAAACAAAGCTCAATCCGTTGTAATTTGAATTCAGAGAAGCTGGGGGTGGAGTTCCTGGCTGAGACTTGTGAGTATCTGTGGGAAAAAACCTCACTCCATTGTAGTTTGAATTCACAGAAGCTGGGGGTGGAGTTCCTGGCTGAGACCCGTGAGTATCTGTGGGAAGAAACCTCACTCCATTGTAGTTTGAATTCACAGAAGCTTGGGGTGGAGTTCCTGGCTGAGACCTGTGAGTATCTGGGGGAAAAAACCTCACTCCATTGTAGTTTGAATTCACAGAAGCTGGGGGTGAAGTTCCTGGCTGAGACCTGTGAGTATCTGGGGGAAGAAACCTCACTCCATTGTAGTTTGAATTCACAGAAGCTGGGGGTGGAGTTCCTGGCTTATACCTGTGAGTATCTGGGGGGAAAAAACTCACTCCAATGTAGTTTGAATTCACAGAAGCTGTGGGTGGAGTTTCTGGCTGAGACCTGTGAGTATCTGGGGAAAAAAACCTCAATCCATTGTAGTTTGAATTCACAGAAGCTGGGGGTGGAGGTCCTGGCTTAGACCTGTGAGTATCTGGAGGAAAAAACCTCACTCCATTGTAGTTTGAATTCACAGAAGCTGGGGGTGGAGTTGCTGGCTGAGACATGTGAGTATCTGGGGGAAGAAACCTCACTCCATTGTAGTTTGAATTCACAGAAGCTGGGGGTGGGGTTCCTGGCTGATACCCGCGAGTATCTGGGGGGAAAACTCACTTCATTGTAGTTTGAATTCACAGAAGCTGGGGGTGGAGTTCCTGGGTGAGACTTGTTAGTATCTGGGGGAACAAACCTCACTCCATTGTAGTTTGAATTCACAGAAGCTGGGGGTGGAGTTCCTGGCTGAGACCCGTGAGTATCTGTGGGAAGAAACCTCACTCCATTGTAGTTTGAATTCACAGAAGCTTGGGGTGGAGTTCCAGGCTGAGACCTGTGAGTATCTGGGGGAAAAAACCTCACTCCATTGTAGTTTGAATTCACAGAAGCTGGGGGTGAAGTTCCTGGCTGAGACCTGTGAGTATCTGGGGGAAGAAACCTCACTCCATTGTAGTTTGAATTCACAGAAGCTGTGGGTGGAGTTTCTGGCTGATACCTGTGAGTATCTGGGGGGAAAAACCTCACTCCATTGTAGTTTGAATTCACAGAAGCTGTGGGTGGAGTTTCTGGCTGAGACCTGTGAGTTTCTGGGGGAAAAAACCTCACTCCATTGTAGTTTGAATTCACAGAAGCTGTGGGTGGAGTTTCTGGCTGAGACCTGTGAGTATCTGGGGGAAAAAACCTCACTCCATTGTAGTTTGAATTCACAGAAGCTGTGGGTGGAGTTTCTGGCTGAGACCTGTGAGCATCTGGGAGAAGAAAACCTCACTGCATTGTAGTTTCAATTCACAGAAGCTGGGGATGGAGTTCCTGGCTGAGACTTGTGAGTATCTGGGGGGAAAAACCTCACTGCATTGTGTTTTGAATTCACAGAAGCTGGGGGTGGAGTTCCTGGCTGAGACCCGTGAGTATCTGGGAGAAAAACCTCACTCCATTGTAGTTTGAATTCACAGAAGCTGGGGGTGGAGTTCCTGGCTGAGACCCGTGAGTATCTGGGGGGGAAACCTCACTCCATTGTAGTTTGAATTCACAGAAGCTGGGGGTGGAGTTCCTGGCTGAGACCCGTGAGTATCTGTGGGAAGAAACCTCACTCCATTGTAGTTTGAATTCAAACAAGCTGTGGGTGGAGTTCCTGGCTGAGATCTGAGAGTATCTGGGGAAACAAAGCTCAATCCATTGTAATTTGAATTCACAGAAGCTGTGGGTGGAGTTTCTGGCTGAGACCAGTGAGTATCTGGGGAAAAAAACCTCAATCCATTGTAGTTTGAATTCACAGAAGCTGGGGGTGGAGGTCCTGGCTTAGACCTGTGAGTATCTGGAGGAAAAAACCTCACTCCATTGTAGTTTGAATTCACAGAAACTGGGGGTGGAGTTCCTGGCTGAAACCCGTGAGTATCTGGGGGGGGGGGAAACTCACTCCATTGTAGTTTGAATTCACAGAAGCTGGGGGTGGAGTTCCTGGCTGAGACCTGTGAGTATCTGGGGAAACAAAGCTCAATCCGTTGTAATTTGAATTCAGAGAAGCTGGGGGTGGAGTTCCTGGCTGAGACCTGTGAGTATCTGGGGGAAAAAACCTCACTCCATTGTAGTTTGAATTCACAGAAGCTGGGGGTGGAGTTCCTGGCTGAGACCCGTGAGTTTCTGTGGGAAGAAACCTCACTCCATTGTAGTTTGAATTCACAGAAGCTTGGGGTGGAGTTCCTGGCTGAGACCTGTGAGTATCTGGGGGAAAAAACCTCACTCCATTGTAGTTTGAATTCACAGAAGCTGGGGGTGAAGTTCCTGGCTGAGACCTGTGAGTATCTGGGGGAAGAAACCTCACTCCATTGTAGTTTGAATTCACAGAAGCTGGGGGTGGAGTTCCTGGCTTATACCTGTGAGTATCTGGGGGGAAAAACTCACTCCAATGTAGTTTGAATTCACAGAAGCTGTGGGTGGAGTTTCTGGCTGAGACCTGTGAGTATCTGGGGAAAAAAACCTCAATCCATTGTAGTTTGAATTCACAGAAGCTGGGGGTGGAGGTCCTGGCTTAGACCTGTGAGTATCTGGAGGAAAAAACCTCACTCCATTGTAGTTTGAATTCACAGAAGCTGGGGGTGGAGTTGCTGGCTGAGACATGTGAGTATCTGGGGGAAGAAACCTCACTCCATTGTAGTTTGAATTCACAGAAGCTGGGGGTGGGGTTCCTGGCTGATACCTGTGAGTATCTGGGGGAACAAACCTCACTCCATTGTAGTTTGAATTCACAGAAGCTGGGGGTTGAGTTCCTGGCTGAGACCTGTGAGTATCTGGGGAAACAAAGCTCAATCCGTTGTAATTTGAATTCAGAGAAGCTGGGGGTGGAGTTCCTGGCTGAGACATGTGAGTATCTGGGGGGAAAAAACCTCACTCCATTGTAGTTTGAATTCACAGAAGCTGGGGGTGGAGTTCCTGGCTGAGACCCGTGAGTATCTGTGGGAAGAAACCTCACTCCATTGTAGTTTGAATTCACAGAAGCTGGGGGTGAAGTTCCTGGCTGAGACCTGTGAGTATCTGGGGGAAGAAACCTCACTCCATTGTAGTTTGAATTCACAGAAGCTGTGGGTGGAGTTTCTGGCTGAGACCTGTGAGTATCTGGGGAAAAAAACCTCACTCCATTGTAGTTTGAATTCACAGAAGCTGGGGGTGGAGTTCCTGGCTGAGACCCGTGAGTATCTGGGGGGGAAACCTCACTCCATTGTAGTTTGAATTAACAGAAGCTGGGGGTGGAGTTCCTGGCTGAGACCCGTGAGTATCTGTGGGAAGAAACCTCACTCCATTGTAGTTTGAATTCACAGAAGCTGGGGGTGGAGTTCCTGGCTGAGATCTGAGAGTATCTGGGGAAACAAAGCTCAATCCGTTGTAATTTGAATTCACAGAAGCTGTGGGTGGAGTTTCTGGCTGAGATCTGTGAGTATCTGGGGAAAAAAACCTCACTCCATTGTAGTTTGAATTCACAGAAGCTGGGGGTGGAGTTGCTGGCTGAGACATGTGAGTATCTGGGGGAAGAAACCTCACTGCATTGTAGTTTGAATTCACAGAAGCTGGGGGTGGGGTTCCTGGCTGATACCTGTGAGTATCTGGGGGAACAAACCTCACTCCATTGTAGTTTGAATTCACAGAAGCTGGGGGTTGAGTTCCTGGCTGAGACCTGTGAGTATCTGGGGAAACAAAGCTCAATCCGTTGTAATTTGAATTCAGAGAAGCTGGGGGTGGAGTTCCTGGCTGAGACATGTGAGTATCTGGGGGGAAAAAACCTCACTCCATTGTAGTTTGAATTCACAGAAGCTGGGGGTGGAGTTCCTGGCTGAGACCCGTGAGTATCTGTGGGAAGAAACCTCACTCCATTGTAGTTTGAATTCACAGAAGCTGGGGGTGAAGTTCCTGGCTGAGACCTGTGAGTATCTGGGGGAAGAAACCTCACTCCATTGTAGTTTGAATTCACAGAAGCTGTGGGTGGAGTTTCTGGCTGATACCTGTGAGTATCTGGGGGAAAAAACCTCACTCCATTGTAGTTTGAATTCACAGAAGCTGTGGGTGGAGTTTCTGGCTGAGACCTGTGAGTATCTGGGGGAAAAAACCTCACTCCATTGTAGTTTGAATTCACAGAAGCTGTGGGTGGAGTTTCTGGCTGAGACCTGTGAGCATCTGGGAGAAGAAAACCTCACTGCATTGTAGTTTCAATTCACAGAAGCTGGGGATGGAGTTCCTGGCTGAGACTTGTGAGTATCTGGGGGGAAAAACCTCACTGCATTGTGTTTTGAATTCACAGAAGCTGGGGGTGGAGTTCCTGGCTGAGACCCGTGAGTATCTGGGAGAAAAACCTCACTCCATTGTAGTTTGAATTCACAGAAGCTGGGGGTGGAGTTCCTGGCTGAGACCCGTGAATATCTGGGGGGGAAACCTCACTCCATTGTAGTTTGAATTCACAGAAGCTGGGGGTGGAGTTCCTGGCTGAGACCCGTGAGTATCTGTGGGAAGAAACCTCACTCCATTGTAGTTTGAATTCACACAAGCTGTGGGTGGAGTTCCTGGCTGAGATCTGAGAGTATCTGGGGAAACAAAGCTCAATCCGTTGTAATTTGAATTCACAGAAGCTGTGGGTGGAGTTTCTGGCTGAGATCTGTGAGTATCTGGGGAAAAAAACCTCACTCCATTGTAGTTTGAATTCACAGAAGCTGGGGGTGGAGTTGCTGGCTGAGACATGTGAGTATCTGGGGGAAGAAACCTCACTGCATTGTAGTTTGAATTCACAGAAGCTGGGGGTGGGGTTCCTGGCTGATACCTGTGAGTATCTGGGGGAACAAACCTCACTCCATTGTAGTTTGAATTCACAGAAGCTGGGGGTGGAGTTCCTGGCTGAGACCTGTGAGTATCTGGGGAAACAAAGCTCAATCCGTTGTAATTTGAATTCAGAGAAGCTGGGGGTGGAGTTCCTGGCTGAGACTTGTGAGTATCTGTGGGAAAAAACCTCACTCCATTGTAGTTTGAATTCACAGAAGCTGGGGGTGGAGTTCCTGGCTGAGACCCGTGAGTATCTGTGGGAAGAAACCTCACTCCATTGTAGTTTGAATTCACAGAAGCTTGGGGTGGAGTTCCTGGCTGAGACCTGTGAGTATCTGGGGGAAAAAACCTCACTCCATTGTAGTTTGAATTCACAGAAGCTGGGGGTGAAGTTCCTGGCTGAGACCTGTGAGTATCTGGGGGAAGAAACCTCACTCCATTGTAGTTTGAATTCACAGAAGCTGGGGGTGGAGTTCCTGGCTTATACCTGTGAGTATCTGGGGGGAAAAACTCACTCCAATGTAGTTTGAATTCACAGAAGCTGTGGGTGGAGTTTCTGGCTGAGACCTGTGAGTATCTGGGGAAAAAAACCTCAATCCATTGTAGTTTGAATTCACAGAAGCTGGGGGTGGAGGTCCTGGCTTAGACCTGTGAGTATCTGGAGGAAAAAACCTCACTCCATTGTAGTTTGAATTCACAGAAGCTGGGGGTGGAGTTGCTGGCTGAGACATGTGAGTATCTGGGGGAAGAAACCTCACTCCATTGTAGTTTGAATTCACAGAAGCTGGGGGTGGGGTTCCTGGCTGATACCTGTGAGTATCTGGGGGAACAAACCTCACTCCATTGTAGTTTGAATTCACAGAAGCTGGGGGTTGAGTTCCTGGCTGAGACCTGTGAGTATCTGGGGAAACAAAGCTCAATCCGTTGTAATTTGAATTCAGAGAAGCTGGGGGTGGAGTTCCTGGCTGAGACATGTGAGTATCTGGGGGGAAAAAACCTCACTCCATTGTAGTTTGAATTCACAGAAGCTGGGGGTGGACTTCCTGGCTGAGACCCGTGAGTATCTGTGGGAAGAAACCTCACTCCATTGTAGTTTGAATTCACAGAAGCTTGGGGTGGAGTTCCTGGCTGAGACCTGTGAGTATCTGGGGGAAAAAACCTCACTCCATTGTAGTTTGAATTCACAGAAGCTGGGGGTGAAGTTCCTGGCTCAGACCTGTGAGTATCTGGAGGAAGAAACCTCACTCCATTGTAGTTTGAATTCACAGAAGCTGTGGGTGGAGTTTCTGGCTGATACCTGTGAGTATCTGGGGGAAAAAACCTCACTCCATTGTAGTTTGAATTCACAGAAGCTGTGGGTGGAGTTTCTGGCTGAGACCTGTGAGTATCTGGGGGAAAAAACCTCACTCCATTGTAGTTTGAATTCACAGAAGCTGTGGGTGGAGTTTCTGGCTGAGACCTGTGAGCATCTGGGAGAAGAAAACCTCACTGCATTGTAGTTTCAATTCACAGAAGCTGGGGATGGAGTTCCTGGCTGAGACCTGTGAGTATCTGGGGGGAAAAACCTCACTGCATTGTGTTTTGAATTCACAGAAGCTGGGGGTGGAGTTCCTGGCTGAGACCCGTGAGTATCTGGGAGAAAAACCTCACTCCATTGTAGTTTGAATTCACAGAAGCTGGGGGTGGAGTTCCTGGCTGAGACCCGTGAGTATCTGGGGGGGAAACCTCACTCCATTGTAGTTTGAATTCACAGAAGTTGGGGGTGGAGTTCTTGGCTGAGACCTTTGAGTATATGGGGGAACAAAACCTCACTGCATTGTAGTTTGAATTCACAGAAACTGGGGGTGGAGTTCTTGGCTGAGACCTTTGAGTATATGGGGGAACAAAACCTCACTGCATTGTAGTTTGAATTCACAGAAACTTGGGGTGGAGTTCCTGGCTGACACCCGTGAGTATCTTGGGGGAAAAACTCACTCCATTGTAGTTTGAATTCACAGAAGCTGGGGGTGGAGTTCCTGGCTGATACCTGTGAGTATCTGGGGGAAAAAAACTCACTCCAATGTAGTTTGAATTCACAGAAGCTGGGGGTGGACTTCCTGGCTGAGACCTGTGAGTATCTGGGGGACAAAACCTCACTCCATTGTAGTTTGAATTCACAGAAACTGGGGGTGGAGTTCCTGGCTGAAACCCGTGAGTATCTGGGGGGAAAAACTCACTCCATTGTAGTTTGAATTCACAGAAGCTGGGGGTGGAGTTCCTGGCTGAGACCTGTGAGTATCTGAGGAAACAAAGCTCAATCCGTTGTAATTTGAATTCAGAGAAGCTGGTGGTTTAGTTACTGGCTGAGACCTGTGAGTATCTGGGGGAAAAAAGCCTCACTCCAATGTAGTTTGAATTCACAGACGCTGGGGGTGGACTTCATGGCTGAGATCTGAGAGTATCTGGGGAAACAAAGCTCAATCCGTTGTAATTTGAATTCACAGAAGCTGTGGGTGGAGTTTCTGGCTGAGATCTGTGAGTATCTGGGGAAAAAAACCTCACTCCATTGTAGTTTGAATTCACAGAAGCTGGGGGTGGAGTTGCTGGCTGAGACATGTGAGTATCTGGGGGAAGAAACCTCACTGCATTGTAGTTTGAATTCACAGAAGCTGGGGGTGGGGTTCCTGGCTGATACCTGTGAGTATCTGGGGGAACAAACCTCACTCCATTGTAGTTTGAATTCACAGAAGCTGGGGGTGGAGTTCCTGGCTGAGACCTGTGAGTATCTGGGGAAACAAAGCTCAATCCGTTGTAATTTGAATTCAGAGAAGCTGGGGGTGGAGTTCCTGGCTGAGACTTGTGAGTATCTGTGGGAAAAAACCTCACTCCATTGTAGTTTGAATTCACAGAAGCTGGGGGTGGAGTTCCTGGCTGAGACCCGTGAGTATCTGTGGGAAGAAACCTCACTCCATTGTAGTTTGAATTCACAGAAGCTTGGGGTGGAGTTCCTGGCTGAGACCTGTGAGTATCTGGGGGAAAAAACCTCACTCCATTGTAGTTTGAATTCACAGAAGCTGGGGGTGAAGTTCCTGGCTGAGACCTGTGAGTATCTGGGGGAAGAAACCTCACTCCATTGTAGTTTGAATTCACAGAAGCTGGGGGTGGAGTTCCTGGCTTATACCTGTGAGTATCTGGGGGGAAAAAACTCACTCCAATGTAGTTTGAATTCACAGAAGCTGTGGGTGGAGTTTCTGGCTGAGACCTGTGAGTATCTGGGGAAAAAAACCTCAATCCATTGTAGTTTGAATTCACAGAAGCTGGGGGTGGAGGTCCTGGCTTAGACCTGTGAGTATCTGGAGGAAAAAACCTCACTCCATTGTAGTTTGAATTCACAGAAGCTGGGGGTGGAGTTGCTGGCTGAGACATGTGAGTATCTGGGGGAAGAAACCTCACTCCATTGTAGTTTGAATTCACAGAAGCTGGGGGTGGGGTTCCTGGCTGATACCTGTGAGTATCTGGGGGAACAAACCTCACTCCATTGTAGTTTGAATTCACAGAAGCTGGGGGTTGAGTTCCTGGCTGAGACCTGTGAGTATCTGGGGAAACAAAGCTCAATCCGTTGTAATTTGCATTCAGAGAAGCTGGGGGTGGAGTTCCTGGCTGAGACATGTCAGTATCTGGGGGGAAAAAACCTCACTCCATTGTAGTTTGAATTCACAGAAGCTGGGGGTGGAGTTCCTGGCTGAGACCCGCGAGTATCTGTGGGAAGAAACCTCACTCCATTGTAGTTTGAATTCACAGAAGCTTGGGGTGGAGTTCCTGGCTGAGACCTGTGAGTATCTGGGGGAAAAAACCTCACTCCATTGTAGTTTGAATTCACAGAAGCTGGGGGTGAAGTTCCTGGCTCAGACCTGTGAGTATCTGGGGGAAGAAACCTCACTCCATTGTAGTTTGAATTCACAGAAGCTGTGGGTGGAGTTTCTGGCTGATACCTGTGAGTATCTGGGGGAAAAAACCTCACTCCATTGTAGTTTGAATTCACAGAAGCTGTGGGTGGAGTTTCTGGCTGAGACCTGTGAGTATCTGGGGGAAAAAACCTCACTCCATTGTAGTTTGAATTCACAGAAGCTGTGGGTGGAGTTTCTGGCTGAGACCTGTGAGCATCTGGGAGAAGAAAACCTCACTGCATTGTAGTTTCAATTCACAGAAGCTGGGGATGGAGTTCCTGGCTGAGACTTGTGAGTATCTGGGGGGAAAAACCTCACTGCATTGTGTTTTGAATTCACAGAAGCTGGGGGTGGAGTTCCTGGCTGAGACCCGTGAGTATCTGGGAGAAAAACCTCACTCCATTGTAGTTTGAATTCACAGAAGCTGGGGGTGGAGTTCCTGGCTGAGACCCGTGAGTATCTGGGGGGGAAACCTCACTCCATTGTAGTTTGAATTCACAGAAGCTGGGGGTGGAGTTCCTGGCTGAGACCCGTGAGTATCTGGGGGAACAAACCTCACTCCATTGTAGTTTGAATTCACAGAAGCTAGGGGTGGAGTTCTTTGCTGAGACCTGTGAGTATCTGGGGGAACAAAACCTCACTGCATTATAGTTTGAATTCACAGAAACTGGGGGTGGAGTTCCTGGCTGAGACCCGTGAGTATCTGGGGGGAAAAACCTCACTCCATTATAGTTTGAATTCACAGAAGCTGGGGGTGGAGGTCCTGGCTGAGACCTGTGAGTATCTGGGGGAATAAACCTCACTCCATTGTAGTTTGAATTCACAGAAGCTGGGGGTGGAGTTCTTTTCTGAGACCTTTGAGTATCTGGGGGAACAAAACCTCACTGCATTGTAGTTTGAATTCACAGAAACTTGGGGTGGAGTTCCTGGCTGACACCCGTGAGTATCTTGGGGGAAAAACTCACTCCATTGTAGTTTGAATTCACAGAAGCTGGGGGTGGAGTTCCTGGCTGATACCTGTGAGTATCTGGGGGAAAAAAACTCACTCCAATGTAGTTTGAATTCACAGAAGCTGGGGGTGGACTTCCTGGCTGAGACCTGTGAGTATCTGGGGGAAAAAACCTCACTCCATTGTAGTTTGAATTCACAGAAACTGGGGGTGAAGTTCCTGGCTGAAACCCGTGAGTATCTGGGGGGAAAAACTCACTCCATTGTAGTTTGAATTCACAGAAGCTGGGGGTGGAGTTCCTGGCTGAGACCTGTGAGTATCTGAGGAAACAAAGCTCAATCCGTTGTAATTTGAATTCAGAGAAGCTGGTGGTTTAGTTCCTGGCTGAGACCTGTGAGTATCTGGGGGAAAAAAGCCTCACTCCAATGTAGTTTGAATTCACAGACGCTGGGGGTGGACTTCATGGCTCAGACCTGTGAGTATCTGGGGGAAGAAACCTCACTCCATTGTAGTTTGAATTCACAGAAGCTGTGGGTGGGGTTTCTGGCTGAGACCTGTGAGTATCTGGGGGGAAAAACCTCACTCCATTGTAGTTTGAATTCACAGAAGCTGTGGGTGGAGTTTCTGGCTGAGACCTGTGAGTATCTGGGGGGAAAAACCTCACTCCATTGTAGTTTGAATTCACAGAAACTGGGGGTGGAGTTCCTGGCTGAAACCCGTGAGTATCTGGGGGGAAAAAACTCACTCCATTGTAGTTTGAATTCACAGAAGCTGGGGGTGGAGTTCCTGGCTGAGACCTGTGAGTATCTGGGGGGGAAAACCTCACTCCATTGTAGTATGAATTTACAGAAGCTGGGGGTGGAGTTCCTGACTGAGACTTGTGAGTATCTGGTGGAAAAAACCTCACTCCATTGTAGTTTCAATTCACAGAAGCTGGGGATGGAGTTCCTGGCTGAGACTTGTGAGTATCTGGGGGGGGAAATCTCACTGCATTGTGTTTTGAATTCACAGAAGCTGGGGGTGGAGTTCCTGGCTGAGACCCGTGAGTATCTGGGAGAAAAACCTCACTCCATTGTAGTTTGAATTCACAGAAGCTGGGGGTGGAGTTCCTGGCTGAGACCCGTGAGTATCTGGGGGGGAAAACCTCACTCCATTGTAGTTTGAATTCACAGAAACTGGGGGTGGAGTTCCTGGGTGAGACTTGTTAGTATCTGGGGGAACAAACCTCACTCCATTGTAGTTTAAATTCACAGAAGCTGGGGGTGGAGTTCTTTGCTGAGACCTGTGAGTATCTGGGGGAACAAAACCTCACTGCATTGTAGTTTGAATTCACAGAAGCTGGGGGTGGAGTTCCTGGCTGACACCCGTAAGTATCTGGGGGGAAAAAACTCACTCCATTGTAGTTTGAATTCACAGAAGCTGTGGGTGGAGTTTCTGGCTGAGACCTGTGAGTATCTGGGGGGAAAAACCTCACTGCATTGTGTTTTGAATTCACAGAAGCTGGGGGTGGAGTTCCTGGCTGAGACCCGTGAGTATCTGGGGGGGAAACCTCACTCCATTGTAGTTTGAATTCACAGAAGCTGGGGGTGGAGTTCCTGGCTGAGACCCGTGAGTATCTGGGGGAACAAACCTCACTCCATTGTAGTTTGAATTCACAGAAGCTAGGGGTGGAGTTCTTTGCTGAGACCTGTGAGTATCTGGGGGAACAAAACCTCACTGCATTGTAGTTTGAATTCACAGAAACTGGGGGTGGAGTTCCTGGCTGAGACCCGTGAGTATCTGGGGGGGAAAACCTCACTCCATTATAGTTTGAATTCACAGAAGCTGGGGGTGGAGGTCCTGGCTGAGACCTGTGAGTATCTGGGGGAATAAACCTCACTCCATTGTAGTTTGAATTCACAGAAGCTGGGGGTGGAGTTCTTTTCTGAGACCTTTGAGTATCTGGGGGAACAAAACCTCACTGCATTGTAGTTTGAATTCACAGAAACTGGGGGTGGAGTTCCTGGCTGACACCCGTGAGTATCTTGGGGGAAAAACTCACTCCATTGTAGGTTGAATTCACAGAAGCTGTGGGTGGAGTTTCTGGCTGAGACCTGTGAGTATCTGGGGGAAAAAACCTCACTCCATTGTAGTTTGAATTCACAGAAGCTGTGGGTGGAGTTTCTGGCTGAGACCTGTGAGCATCTGGGAGAAGAAAACCTCACTGCATTGTAGTTTCAATTCACAGAAGCTGGGGATGGAGTTCCTGGCTGAGACTTGTGAGTATCTGGGGGGAAAAACCTCACTGCATTGTGTTTTGAATTCACAGAAGCTGGGGGTGGAGTTCCTGGCTGAGACCCGTGAGTATCTGGGAGAAAAACCTCACTCCATTGTAGTTTGAATTCACAGAAGCTGGGGGTGGAGTTCCTGGCTGAGACCCGTGAGTATCTGGGGGGGAAACCTCACTCCATTGTAGTTTGAATTCACAGAAGCTGGGGGTGGAGTTCCTGGCTGAGACCCGTGAGTATCTGGGGGAACAAACCTCACTCCATTGTAGTTTGAATTCACAGAAGCTAGGGGTGGAGTTCTTTGCTGAGACCTGTGAGTATCTGGGGGAACAAAACCTCACTGCATTATAGTTTGAATTCACAGAAACTGGGGGTGGAGTTCCTGGCTGAGACCCGTGAGTATCTGGGGGGAAAAACCTCACTCCATTATAGTTTGAATTCACAGAAGCTGGGGGTGGAGGTCCTGGCTGAGACCTGTGAGTATCTGGGGGAATAAACCTCACTCCATTGTAGTTTGAATTCACAGAAGCTGGGGGTGGAGTTCTTTTCTGAGACCTTTGAGTATCTGGGGGAACAAAACCTCACTGCATTGTAGTTTGAATTCACAGAAACTTGGGGTGGAGTTCCTGGCTGACACCCGTGAGTATCTTGGGGGAAAAACTCACTCCATTGTAGTTTGAATTCACAGAAGCTGGGGGTGGAGTTCCTGGCTGATACCTGTGAGTATCTGGGGGAAAAAAACTCACTCCAATGTAGTTTGAATTCACAGAAGCTGGGGGTGGACTTCCTGGCTGAGACCTGTGAGTATCTGGGGGAAAAAACCTCACTCCATTGTAGTTTGAATTCACAGAAACTGGGGGTGAAGTTCCTGGCTGAAACCCGTGAGTATCTGGGGGGAGAAACTCACTCCATTGTAGTTTGAATTCACAGAAGCTGGGGGTGGAGTTCCTGGCTGAGACCTGTGAGTATCTGAGGAAACAAAGCTCAATCCGTTGTAATTTGAATTCAGAGAAGCTGGTGGTTTAGTTCCTGGCTGAGACCTGTGAGTATCTGGGGGAAAAAAGCCTCACTCCAATGTAGTTTGAATTCACAGACGCTGGGGGTGGACTTCATGGCTCAGACCTGTGAGTATCTGGGGGAAGAAACCTCACTCCATTGTAGTTTGAATTCACAGAAGCTGTGGGTGGGGTTTCTGGCTGAGACCTGTGAGTATCTGGGGGGAAAAACCTCACTCCATTGTAGTTTGAATTCACAGAAGCTGTGGGTGGAGTTTCTGGCTGAGACCTGTGAGTATCTGGGGGGAAAAACCTCACTCCATTGTAGTTTGAATTCACAGAAACTGGGGGTGGAGTTCCTGGCTGAAACCCGTGAGTATCTGGGGGGAAAAAACTCACTCCATTGTAGTTTGAATTCACAGAAGCTGGGGGTGGAGTTCCTGGCTGAGACCTGTGAGTATCTGGGGGGGAAAACCTCACTCCATTGTAGTATGAATTTACAGAAGCTGGGGGTGGAGTTCCTGACTGAGACTTGTGAGTATCTGGTGGAAAAAACCTCACTCCATTGTAGTTTCAATTCACAGAAGCTGGGGATGGAGTTCCTGGCTGAGACTTGTGAGTATCTGGGGGGGGAAATCTCACTGCATTGTGTTTTGAATTCACAGAAGCTGGGGGTGGAGTTCCTGGCTGAGACCCGTGAGTATCTGGGAGAAAAACCTCACTCCATTGTAGTTTGAATTCACAGAAGCTGGGGGTGGAGTTCCTGGCTGAGACCCGTGAGTATCTGGGGGGGAAAACCTCACTCCATTGTAGTTTGAATTCACAGAAACTGGGGGTGGAGTTCCTGGGTGAGACTTGTTAGTATCTGGGGGAACAAACCTCACTCCATTGTAGTTTAAATTCACAGAAGCTGGGGGTGGAGTTCTTTGCTGAGACCTGTGAGTATCTGGGGGAACAAAACCTCACTGCATTGTAGTTTGAATTCACAGAAGCTGGGGGTGGAGTTCCTGGCTGACACCCGTAAGTATCTGGGGGGAAAAAACTCACTCCATTGTAGTTTGAATTCACAGAAGCTGTGGGTGGAGTTTCTGGCTGAGACCTGTGAGTATCTGGGGGGAAAAACCTCACTGCATTGTGTTTTGAATTCACAGAAGCTGGGGGTGGAGTTCCTGGCTGAGACCCGTGAGTATCTGGGGGGGAAACCTCACTCCATTGTAGTTTGAATTCACAGAAGCTGGGGGTGGAGTTCCTGGCTGAGACCCGTGAGTATCTGGGGGAACAAACCTCACTCCATTGTAGTTTGAATTCACAGAAGCTAGGGGTGGAGTTCTTTGCTGAGACCTGTGAGTATCTGGGGGAACAAAACCTCACTGCATTGTAGTTTGAATTCACAGAAACTGGGGGTGGAGTTCCTGGCTGAGACCCGTGAGTATCTGGGGGGGAAAACCTCACTCCATTATAGTTTGAATTCACAGAAGCTGGGGGTGGAGGTCCTGGCTGAGACCTGTGAGTATCTGGGGGAATAAACCTCACTCCATTGTAGTTTGAATTCACAGAAGCTGGGGGTGGAGTTCTTTTCTGAGACCTTTGAGTATCTGGGGGAACAAAACCTCACTGCATTGTAGTTTGAATTCACAGAAACTGGGGGTGGAGTTCCTGGCTGACACCCGTGAGTATCTTGGGGGAAAAACTCACTCCATTGTAGGTTGAATTCACAGAAGCTGGGGGTGGAGTTCCTGGCTGATACCTGTGAGTATCTGGGGGAAAAAAACTCACTCCAATGTAGTTTGAATTCATAGAAGCTGGGGGTGGACTTCCTGGCTGAGACCTGTGAGTATCTGGGGGAAGAAACATCACTCCATTGTAGTTTGAATTAACAGAAGCTATGGGTGGACTTCCTGGCTGAGACCCGTGAGTATCTGGGGGGAAAAACTCACTCCATTGTAGTTTGAATTCACAGAAGCCGGGGGTGGAGTTCCTGGCTGAGACCTGTGAGTATCTGGGGGAACAAAACCTCACTGCATTGTAGTTTGAATTCACAGAAACTGGGGGTGGAGGTCCTGGCTGACACCCGTGAGTATCTTGGGGGAAAAACTCACTCCATTGTAGTTTGAATTCACTGAAGCTGGGGGTGGAGTTCCTGGCTGATACCTGTGAGTATCTGGGGGGAAAAACTCACTCCAATGTAGTTTGAATTCACAGAAGCTGGGGGTGGACTTCCTGGCTGAGACCTGTGAGTATCTGGGGGAAGAAACCTCACTCCATTGTAGTTTGAATTCACAGAAGCTGTGGGTGGAGTTTCTGGCTGAGACATGTGAGTATCTGGGGGAAGAAACCTCACTCCATTGTAGTTTGAATTCACAGAAGCTGGGGGTGGAGTTCCTGGCTGAGACCCGTGAGTATCTGTGGGAAGAAACCTCACTCCATTGTAGTTTGAATTCACAGAAGCTTGGGGTGGAGTTCCTGGCTGAGACCTGTGAGTATCTGGGGGAAAAAACCTCACTCCATTGTAGTTTGAATTCACAGAAGCTGGGGGTGAAGTTCCTGGCTGAGACCTGTGAGTATCTGGGGGAAGAAACCTCACTCCATTGTAGTTTGAATTCACAGAAGCTGGGGGTGGAGTTCCTGGCTTATACCTGTGAGTATCTGGGGGGGAAATACTCACTCCAATGTAGTTTGAATTCACAGAAGCTGTGGGTGGAGTTTCTGGCTGAGACCTGTGAGTATCTGGGGAAAAAAACCTCAATCCATTGTAGTTTGAATTCACAGAAGCTGGGGGTGGAGGTCCTGGCTTAGACCTGTGAGTATCTGGAGGAAAAAACCTCACTCCATTGTAGTTTGAATTCACAGAAGCTGGGGGTGGAGTTCCTGGCTGAGACCCGTGAGTATCTGTGGGAAGAAACCTCACTCCATTGTAGTTTGAATTCACAGAAGCTTGGAGTGGAGTTCCTGGCTGAGACCTGTGAGTATCTGGGGGAAAAAACCTCACTCCATTGTAGTTTGAATTCACAGAAGCTGGGGGTGAAGTTCCTGGCTGAGACCTGTGAGTATCTGGGGGAAGAAACCTCACTCCATTGTAGTTTGAATTCACAGAAGCTGTGGGTGGAGTTTCTGGCTGAAACCTGTGAGTATCTCGGGGGAAAAACCTCACTCCATTGTAGTTTGAATTCACAGAAGCTGTGGGTGGAGTTTCTGGCTGAGACCTGTGAGTATCTGGGGGAAAAAACCTCACTCCATTGTAGTTTGAATTCACAGAAGCTGTGGGTGGAGTTTCTCGCTGAGACCTGTGAGTATCTGGGGGAAAAAACCTCACTCCATTGTAGTTTGAATTCACAGAAGCTGTGGGTGGAGTTTCTGGCTGAGACCTGTGAGCATCTGGGAGAAGAAAACCTCACTGCATTGTAGTTTCAATTCACAGAAGCTGGGGATGGAGTTCCTGGCTTAGACTTGTGAGTATCTGGGGGGAAAAACCTCACTGCATTGTGTTTTGAATTCACAGAAGCTGGGGGTGGAGTTCCTGGCTGAGACCTGTGAGTATCTGGAGGAAAAAACCTCACTCCATTGTAGTTTGAATTCACAGAAACTGGGGGTGGAGTTCCTGGCTGAAACCCGTGAGTATCTGGGGGGGGGGAACTCACTCCATTGTAGTTTGAATTCACAGAAGCTGGGGGTGGAGTTCCTGGCTGAGACCTGTGAGTATCTGGGGAAACAAAGCTCAATCCGTTGTAATTTGAATTCAGAGAAGCTGGGGGTGGAGTTCCTGGCTGAGACCTGTGAGTATCTGGGGGGAAAAACCTCACTCCATTGTAGTTTGAATTCACAGAAGCTAGGGGTGGAGTTCCTGGCTGAGACCCGTGAGTATCTGTGGGAAGAAACCTCACTCCATTGTAGTTTGAATTCACAGAAGCTTGGGGTGGAGTTCCTGGCTGAGACCTGTGAGTATCTGGGGGAAAAAACCTCACTCCATTGTAGTTTGAATTCACAGAAGCTGGGGGTGAAGTTCCTGGCTGAGACCTGTGAGTATCTGGGGGAAGAAACCTCACTCCATTGTAGTTTGAATTCACAGAAGCTGGGGGTGGAGTTCCTGGCTTATACCTGTGAGTATCTGGGGGGGAAATACTCACTCCAATGTAGTTTGAATTCACAGAAGCTGTGGGTGGAGTTTCTGGCTGAGACCTGTGAGTATCTGGGGAAAAAAACCTCAATCCATTGTAGTTTGAATTCACAGAAGCTGGGGGTGGAGGTCCTGGCTTAGACCTGTGAGTATCTGGAGGAAAAAACCTCACTCCATTGTAGTTTGAATTCACAGTAGCTGGGGGTGGAGTTCCTGGCTGAGACCCGTGAGTATCTGTGGGAAGAAACCTCACTCCATTGTAGTTTGAATTCACAGAAGCTTGGAGTGGAGTTCCTGGCTGAGACCTGTGAGTATCTGGGGGAAAAAACCTCACTCCATTGTAGTTTGAATTCACAGAAGCTGGGGGTGAAGTTCCTGGCTGAGACCTGTGAGTATCTGGGGGAAGAAACCTCACTCCATTGTAGTTTGAATTCACAGAAGCTGTGGGTGGAGTTTCTGGCTGAAACCTGTGAGTATCTCGGGGGAAAAACCTCACTCCATTGTAGTTTGAATTCACAGAAGCTGTGGGTGGAGTTTCTGGCTGAGACCTGTGAGTATCTGGGGGAAAAAACCTCACTCCATTGTAGTTTGAATTCACAGAAGCTGTGGGTGGAGTTTCTCGCTGAGACCTGTGAGTATCTGGGGGAAAAAACCTCACTCCATTGTAGTTTGAATTCACAGAAGCTGTGGGTGGAGTTTCTGGCTGAGACCTGTGAGCATCTGGGAGAAGAAAACCTCACTGCATTGTAGTTTCAATTCACAGAAGCTGGGGATGGAGTTCCTGGCTTAGACTTGTGAGTATCTGGGGGGAAAAACCTCACTGCATTGTGTTTTGAATTCACAGAAGCTGGGGGTGGAGTTCCTGGCTGAGACCTGTGAGTATCTGGAGGAAAAAACCTCACTCCATTGTAGTTTGAATTCACAGAAACTGGGGGTGGAGTTCCTGGCTGAAACCCGTGAGTATCTGGGGGGGGGGAACTCACTCCATTGTAGTTTGAATTCACAGAAGCTGGGGGTGGAGTTCCTGGCTGAGACCTGTGAGTATCTGGGGAAACAAAGCTCAATCCGTTGTAATTTGAATTCAGAGAAGCTGGGGGTGGAGTTCCTGGCTGAGACCTGTGAGTATCTGGGGGGAAAAACCTCACTCCATTGTAGTTTGAATTCACAGAAGCTAGGGGTGGAGTTCCTGGCTGAGACCCGTGAGTATCTGTGGGAAGAAACCTCACTCCATTGTAGTTTGAATTCACAGAAGCTTGGGGTGGAGTTCCTGGCTGAGACCTGTGAGTATCTGGGGGAAAAAACCTCACTCCATTGTAGTTTGAATTCACAGAAGCTGGGGGTGAAGTTCCTGGCTGAGACCTGTGAGTATCTGGGGGAAGAAACCTCACTCCATTGTAGTTTGAATTCACAGAAGCTGGGGGTGGAGTTCCTGGCTTATACCTGTGAGTATCTGGGGGGGAAAAACTCACTCCAATGTAGTTTGAATTCACAGAAGCTGTGGGTGGAGTTTCTGGCTGAGACCTGTGAGTATCTGGGGAAAAAAACCTCAATCCATTGTAGTTTGAATTCACAGAAGCTGGGGGTGGAGGTCCTGGCTTAGACCTGTGAGTATCTGGAGGAAAAAACCTCACTCCATTGTAGTTTGAATTCACAGAAGCTGGGGGTGGAGTTGCTGGCTGAGACATGTGAGTATCTGGGGGAAGAAACCTCACTCCATTGTAGTTTGAATTCACAGAAGCTGGGGATGGAGTTCCTGGCTTAGACTTGTGAGTATCTGGGGGAACAAACCTCACTCCATTGTAGTTTGAATTCACAGAAGCTGGGGGTTGAGTTCCTGGCTGAGACCTGTGAGTATCTGGGGAAACAAAGCTCAATCCGTTGTAATTTGAATTCAGAGAAGCTGGGGGTGGAGTTCCTGGCTGAGACATGTGAGTATCTGGGGGGGAAAAACCTCACTCCATTGTAGTTTGAATTCACAGAAGCTGGGGGTGGAGTTCCTGGCTGAGACCCGTGAGTATCTGTGGGAAGAAACCTCACTCCATTGTAGTTTGAATTCACAGAAGCTTGGGGTGGAGTTCCTGGCTGAGACCTGTGAGTATCTGGGGGAAAAAACCTCACTCCATTGTAGTTTGAATTCACAGAAGCTGGGGGTGAAGTTCCTGGCTGAGACCTGTGAGTATCTGGGGGAAGAAACCTCACTCCATTGTAGTTTGAATTCACAGAAGCTGTGGGTGGAGTTTCTGGCTGATACCTGTGAGTATCTGGGGGAAAAAACCTCACTCCATTGTAGTTTGAATTCACAGAAGCTGTGGGTGGAGTTTCTGGCTGACACCTGTGAGTATCTGGGGGAAAAAACCTCACTCCATTGTAGTTTGAATTCACAGAAGCTGTGGGGGGAGTTTCTGGCTGAGACCTGTGAGCATCTGGGAGAAGAAAACCTCACTGCATTGTAGTTTCAATTCACAGAAGCTGGGGATGGAGTTCCTGGCTGAGACTTGTGAGTATCTGGGGGGAAAAACCTCACTGCATTGTGTTTTGAATTCACAGAAGCTGGGGGTGGAGTTCCTGGCTGAGACCCGTGAGTATCTGGGAGAAAAACCTCACTCCATTGTAGTTTGAATTCACAGAAGCTGGGGGTGGAGTTCCTGGCTGAGACCCGTGAGTATCTGGGGGGGAAACCTCACTCCATTGTAGTTTGAATTCACAGAAGCTGGGGGTGGAGTTCCTGGCTGAGACCCGTGAGTATCTGGGGGAACAAACCTCACTCCATTGTAGTTTGAATTCACAGAAGCTAGGGGTGGAGTTCTTTGCTGAGACCTGTGAGTATCTGGGGGAACAAAACCTCACTGCATTGTAGTTTGAATTCACAGAAACTGGGGGTGGAGTTCCTGGCTGAGACCCGTGAGTATCTGGGGGGGAAAACCTCACTCCATTATAGTTTGAATTCACAGAAGCTGGGGGTGGAGGTCCTGGCTGAGACCTGTGAGTATCTGGGGGAATAAACCTCACTCCATTGTAGTTTGAATTCACAGAAGCTGGGGGTGGAGTTCTTTTCTGAGACCTTTGAGTATCTGGGGGAACAAAACCTCACTGCATTGTAGTTTGAATTCACAGAAACTGGGGGTGGAGTTCCTGGCTGACACCCGTGAGTATCTTGGGGGAAAAACTCACTCCATTGTAGTTTGAATTCACAGAAGCTGGGGGTGGAGTTCCTGGCTGATACCTGTGAGTATCTGGGGGAAAAAAACTCACTCCAATGTAGTTTTAATTCATAGAAGCTGGGGGTGGACTTCCTGGCTGAGACCTGTGAGTATCTGGGGGAAGAAACATCACTCCATTGTAGTTTGAATTCACAGAAGCTATGGGTGGACTTCCTGGCTGAGACCCGTGAGTATCTGGGGGGAAAAACTCACTCCATTGTAGTTTGAATTCACTGAAGCTGGGGGTGGGGTTCCTGGCTGATACCTGTGAGTATCTGGGGGGAAAAACTCACTCCAATGTAGTTTGAATTCACAGAAGCTGGGGGTGGACTTCCTGGCTGAGACCTGTGAGTATCTGGGGGAAGAAACCTCACTCCATTGTAGTTTGAATTCACAGAAGCTGTGGGTGGAGTTTCTGGCTGAGACATGTGAGTATCTGGGGGAAGAAACCTCACTCCATTGTAGTTTGAATTCACAGAAGCTGGGGGTGGAGTTCCTGGCTGAGACCCGTGAGTATCTGTGGGAAGAAACCTCACTCCATTGTAGTTTGAATTCACAGAAGCTTGGGGTGGAGTTCCTGGCTGAGACCTGTGAGTATCTGGGGGAAAAAACCTCACTCCATTGTAGTTTGAATTCACAGAAGCTGGGGGTGAAGTTCCTGGCTGAGACCTGTGAGTATATGGGGGAAGAAACCTCACTCCATTGTAGTTTGAATTCACAGAAGCTGGGGGTGGAGTTCCTGGCTTATACCTGTGAGTATCTGGGGGGAAAAAACTCACTCCAATGTAGTTTGAATTCACAGAAGCTGTGGGTGGAGTTTCTGGCTGAGACCTGTGAGTATCTGGGGAAAAAAACCTCAATCCATTGTAGTTTGAATTCACAGAAGCTGGGGGTGGAGGTCCTGGCTTAGACCTGTGAGTATCTGGAGGAAAAAACCTCACTCCATTGTAGTTTGAATTCACAGAAGCTGGGGGTGGAGTTGCTGGCTCAGACATGTGAGTATCTGGGGGAAGAAACCTCACTCCATTGTAGTTTGAATTCACAGAAGCTGGGGGTGGAGTTCCTGGCTGATACCTGTGAGTATCTGGGGGAACAAACCTCACTCCATTGTAGTTTGAATTCACAGAAGCTGGGGGTTGAGTTCCTGGCTGAGACCTGTGAGTATCTGGGGAAACAAAGCTCAATCCGTTGTAATTTGAATTCAGAGAAGCTGGGGGTGGAGTTCCTGGCTGAGACATGTGAGTATCTGGGGGGAAAAAACCTCACTCCATTGTAGTTTGAATTCACAGAAGCTGGGGGTGGAGTTCCTGGCTGAGACCCGTGAGTATCTGTGGGAAGAAACCTCACTCCATTGTAGTTTGAATTCACAGAAGCTTGGAGTGGAGTTCCTGGCTGAGACCTGTGAGTATCTGGGGGAAAAAACCTCACTCCATTGTAGTTTGAATTCACAGAAGCTGGGGGTGAAGTTCCTGGCTGAGACCTGTGAGTATCTGGGGGAAGAAACCTCACTCCATTGTAGTTTGAATTCACAGAAGCTGTGGATGGAGTTTCTGGCTGATACCTGTGAGTATCTCAGGGGAAAAACCTCACTCCATTGTAGTTTGAATTCACAGAAGCTGTGGGTGGAGTTTCTGGCTGAGACCTGTGAGTATCTGGGGGAAAAAACCTCACTCCATTGTAGTTTGAATTCACAGAAGCTGTGGGTGGAGTTTCTCGCTGAGACTTGTGAGTATCTGGGGGAAAAAACCTCACTCCATTGTAGTTTGAATTCACAGAAGCTGTGGGTGGAGTTTCTGGCTGAGACCTGTGAGTATCTGGGGAAAAAAACCTCAATCCATTGTAGTTTGAATTCACAGAAGCTGGGGGTGGAGGTCCTGGCTTAGACCTGTGAGTATCTGGAGGAAAAAACCTCACTCCATTGTAGTTTGAATTCACAGAAGCTGGGGGTGGAGTTGCTGGCTCAGACATGTGAGTATCTGGGGGAAGAAACCTCACTCCATTGTAGTTTGAATTCACAGAAGCTGGGGGTGGAGTTCCTGGCTGATACCTGTGAGTATCTGGGGGAACAAACCTCACTCCATTGTAGTTTGAATTCACAGAAGCTGGGGGTTGAGTTCCTGGCTGAGACCTGTGAGTATCTGGGGAAACAAAGCTCAATCCGTTGTAATTTGAATTCAGAGAAGCTGGGGGTGGAGTTCCTGGCTGAGACATGTGAGTATCTGGGGGGAAAAAACCTCACTCCATTGTAGTTTGAATTCACAGAAGCTGGGGGTGGAGTTCCTGGCTGAGACCCGTGAGTATCTGTGGGAAGAAACCTCACTCCATTGTAGTTTGAATTCACAGAAGCTTGGAGTGGAGTTCCTGGCTGAGACCTGTGAGTATCTGGGGGAAAAAACCTCACTCCATTGTAGTTTGAATTCACAGAAGCTGGGGGTGAAGTTCCTGGCTGAGACCTGTGAGTATCTGGGGGAAGAAACCTCACTCCATTGTAGTTTGAATTCACAGAAGCTGTGGATGGAGTTTCTGGCTGATACCTGTGAGTATCTCAGGGGAAAAACCTCACTCCATTGTAGTTTGAATTCACAGAAGCTGTGGGTGGAGTTTCTGGCTGAGACCTGTGAGTATCTGGGGGAAAAAACCTCACTCCATTGTAGTTTGAATTCACAGAAGCTGTGGGTGGAGTTCCTGGCTGAGACCTGTGAGTATCTGGGGGAAAAAACCTCACTCCATTGTAGTTTGAATTCACAGAAGCTGTGGGTGGAGTTCCTGGCTGAGACCTGTGAGTATCTGGGGGAAAAAACCTCACTCCATTGTAGTTTGAATTCACAGAAGCTGGGGGTGGAGTTCCTGGCTGAGACCTGTGAGTATCTGGGGAAACAAAGCTCAATCCGTTGTAATTTGAATTCAGAGAAGCTGGGGGTGGAGTTCCTGGCTGAGACCTGTGAGTATCTGGGGGGAAAAACCTCACTCCATTGTAGTTTGAATTCACAGAAGCTAGGGGTGGAGTTCCTGGCTGAGACCCGTGAGTATCTGTGGGAAGAAACCTCACTCCATTGTAGTTTGAATTCACAGAAGCTTGGGGTGGAGTTCCTGGCTGAGACCTGTGAGTATCTGGGGGAAAAAACCTCACTCCATTGTAGTTTGAATTCACAGAAGCTGGGGGTGGAGGTCCTGGCTTAGACCTGTGAGTATCTGGAGGAAAAAACCTCACTCCATTGTAGTTTGAATTCACAGAAGCTGGGGGTGGAGTTGCTGGCTGAGACATGTGAGTATCTGGGGGAAGAAACCTCACTCCATTGTAGTTTGAATTCACAGAAGCTGGGGGTGGAGTTCCTGGCTTATACCTGTGAGTATCTGGGGGGGAAAAACTCACTCCAATGTAGTTTGAATTCACAGAAGCTGTGGGTGGAGTTTCTGGCTGCGACCTGTGAGTATCTGGGGAAAAAAACCTCAATCCATTGTAGTTTGAATTCACAGAAGCTGGGGGTGGAGGTCCTGGCTTAGACCTGTGAGTATCTGGAGGAAAAAACCTCACTCCATTGTAGTTTGAATTCACAGAAGCTGGGGGTGGAGTTGCTGGCTGAGACATGTGAGTATCTGGGGGAAGAAACCTCACTCCATTGTAGTTTGAATTCACAGAAGCTGGGGATGGAGTTCCTGGCTTAGACTTGTGAGTATCTGGGGGAACAAACCTCACTCCATTGTAGTTTGAATTCACAGAAGCTGGGGGTTGAGTTCCTGGCTGAGACCTGTGAGTATCTGGGGAAACAAAGCTCAATCCGTTGTAATTTGAATTCAGAGAAGCTGGGGGTGGAGTTCCTGGCTGAGACATGTGAGTATCTGGGGGGGAAAAACCTCACTCCATTGTAGTTTGAATTCACAGAAGCTGGGGGTGGAGTTCCTGGCTGAGACCCGTGAGTATCTGTGGGAAGAAACCTCACTCCATTGTAGTTTGAATTCACAGAAGCTTGGGGTGGAGTTCCTGGCTGAGACCTGTGAGTATCTGGGGGAAAAAACCTCACTCCATTGTAGTTTGAATTCACAGAAGCTGGGGGTGAAGTTCCTGGCTGAGACCTGTGAGTATCTGGGGGAAGAAACCTCACTCCATTGTAGTTTGAATTCACAGAAGCTGTGGGTGGAGTTTCTGGCTGATACCTGTGAGTATCTGGGGGAAAAAACCTCACTCCATTGTAGTTTGAATTCACAGAAGCTGTGGGTGGAGTTTCTGGCTGACACCTGTGAGTATCTGGGGGAAAAAACCTCACTCCATTGTAGTTTGAATTCACAGAAGCTGTGGGGGGAGTTTCTGGCTGAGACCTGTGAGCATCTGGGAGAAGAAAACCTCACTGCATTGTAGTTTCAATTCACAGAAGCTGGGGATGGAGTTCCTGGCTGAGACTTGTGAGTATCTGGGGGGAAAAACCTCACTGCATTGTGTTTTGAATTCACAGAAGCTGGGGGTGGAGTTCCTGGCTGAGACCCGTGAGTATCTGGGAGAAAAACCTCACTCCATTGTAGTTTGAATTCACAGAAGCTGGGGGTGGAGTTCCTGGCTGAGACCCGTGAGTATCTGGGGGGGAAACCTCACTCCATTGTAGTTTGAATTCACAGAAGCTGGGGGTGGAGTTCCTGGCTGAGACCCGTGAGTATCTGGGGGAACAAACCTCACTCCATTGTAGTTTGAATTCACAGAAGCTAGGGGTGGAGTTCTTTGCTGAGACCTGTGAGTATCTGGGGGAACAAAACCTCACTGCATTGTAGTTTGAATTCACAGAAACTGGGGGTGGAGTTCCTGGCTGAGACCCGTGAGTATCTGGGGGGGAAAACCTCACTCCATTATAGTTTGAATTCACAGAAGCTGGGGGTGGAGGTCCTGGCTGAGACCTGTGAGTATCTGGGGGAATAAACCTCACTCCATTGTAGTTTGAATTCACAGAAGCTGGGGGTGGAGTTCTTTTCTGAGACCTTTGAGTATCTGGGGGAACAAAACCTCACTGCATTGTAGTTTGAATTCACAGAAACTGGGGGTGGAGTTCCTGGCTGACACCCGTGAGTATCTTGGGGGAAAAACTCACTCCATTGTAGTTTGAATTCACAGAAGCTGGGGGTGGAGTTCCTGGCTGATACCTGTGAGTATCTGGGGGAAAAAAACTCACTCCAATGTAGTTTTAATTCATAGAAGCTGGGGGTGGACTTCCTGGCTGAGACCTGTGAGTATCTGGGGGAAGAAACATCACTCCATTGTAGTTTGAATTCACAGAAGCTATGGGTGGACTTCCTGGCTGAGACCCGTGAGTATCTGGGGGGGAAAACTCACTCCATTGTAGTTTGAATTCACTGAAGCTGGGGGTGGGGTTCCTGGCTGATACCTGTGAGTATCTGGGGGGAAAAACTCACTCCAATGTAGTTTGAATTCACAGAAGCTGGGGGTGGACTTCCTGGCTGAGACCTGTGAGTATCTGGGGGAAGAAACCTCACTCCATTGTAGTTTGAATTCACAGAAGCTGTGGGTGGAGTTTCTGGCTGAGACATGTGAGTATCTGGGGGAAGAAACCTCACTCCATTGTAGTTTGAATTCACAGAAGCTGGGGGTGGAGTTCCTGGCTGAGACCCGTGAGTATCTGTGGGAAGAAACCTCACTCCATTGTAGTTTGAATTCACAGAAGCTTGGGGTGGAGTTCCTGGCTGAGACCTGTGAGTATCTGGGGGAAAAAACCTCACTCCATTGTAGTTTGAATTCACAGAAGCTGGGGGTGAAGTTCCTGGCTGAGACCTGTGAGTATATGGGGGAAGAAACCTCACTCCATTGTAGTTTGAATTCACAGAAGCTGGGGGTGGAGTTCCTGGCTTATACCTGTGAGTATCTGGGGGGAAAAACTCACTCCAATGTAGTTTGAATTCACAGAAGCTGTGGGTGGAGTTTCTGGCTGAGACCTGTGAGTATCTGGGGAAAAAAACCTCAATCCATTGTAGTTTGAATTCACAGAAGCTGGGGGTGGAGGTCCTGGCTTAGACCTGTGAGTATCTGGAGGAAAAAACCTCACTCCATTGTAGTTTGAATTCACAGAAGCTGGGGGTGGAGTTGCTGGCTCAGACATGTGAGTATCTGGGGGAAGAAACCTCACTCCATTGTAGTTTGAATTCACAGAAGCTGGGGGTGGAGTTCCTGGCTGATACCTGTGAGTATCTGGGGGAACAAACCTCACTCCATTGTAGTTTGAATTCACAGAAGCTGGGGGTTGAGTTCCTGGCTGAGACCTGTGAGTATCTGGGGAAACAAAGCTCAATCCGTTGTAATTTGAATTCAGAGAAGCTGGGGGTGGAGTTCCTGGCTGAGACATGTGAGTATCTGGGGGGAAAAAACCTCACTCCATTGTAGTTTGAATTCACAGAAGCTGGGGGTGGAGTTCCTGGCTGAGACCCGTGAGTATCTGTGGGAAGAAACCTCACTCCATTGTAGTTTGAATTCACAGAAGCTTGGAGTGGAGTTCCTGGCTGAGACCTGTGAGTATCTGGGGGAAAAAACCTCACTCCATTGTAGTTTGAATTCACAGAAGCTGGGGGTGAAGTTCCTGGCTGAGACCTGTGAGTATCTGGGGGAAGAAACCTCACTCCATTGTAGTTTGAATTCACAGAAGCTGTGGATGGAGTTTCTGGCTGATACCTGTGAGTATCTCAGGGGAAAAACCTCACTCCATTGTAGTTTGAATTCACAGAAGCTGTGGGTGGAGTTTCTGGCTGAGACCTGTGAGTATCTGGGGGAAAAAACCTCACTCCATTGTAGTTTGAATTCACAGAAGCTGTGGGTGGAGTTTCTCGCTGAGACTTGTGAGTATCTGGGGGAAAAAACCTCACTCCATTGTAGTTTGAATTCACAGAAGCTGTGGGTGGAGTTTCTGGCTGAGACCTGTGAGTATCTGGGGAAAAAAACCTCAATCCATTGTAGTTTGAATTCACAGAAGCTGGGGGTGGAGGTCCTGGCTTAGACCTGTGAGTATCTGGAGGAAAAAACCTCACTCCATTGTAGTTTGAATTCACAGAAGCTGGGGGTGGAGTTGCTGGCTCAGACATGTGAGTATCTGGGGGAAGAAACCTCACTCCATTGTAGTTTGAATTCACAGAAGCTGGGGGTGGAGTTCCTGGCTGATACCTGTGAGTATCTGGGGGAACAAACCTCACTCCATTGTAGTTTGAATTCACAGAAGCTGGGGGTTGAGTTCCTGGCTGAGACCTGTGAGTATCTGGGGAAACAAAGCTCAATCCGTTGTAATTTGAATTCAGAGAAGCTGGGGGTGGAGTTCCTGGCTGATACCTGTGAGTATCTGGGGGAAAAAAACTCACTCCAATGTAGTTTGAATTCACAGAAGCTTGGAGTGGAGTTCCTGGCTGAGACCTGTGAGTATCTGGGGGAAAAAACCTCACTCCATTGTAGTTTGAATTCACAGAAGCTGGGGGTGAAGTTCCTGGCTGAGACCTGTGAGTATCTGGGGGAAGAAACCTCACTCCATTGTAGTTTGAATTCACAGAAGCTGTGGATGGAGTTTCTGGCTGATACCTGTGAGTATCTCAGGGGAAAAACCTCACTCCATTGTAGTTTGAATTCACAGAAGCTGTGGGTGGAGTTTCTGGCTGAGACCTGTGAGTATCTGGGGGAAAAAACCTCACTCCATTGTAGTTTGAATTCACAGAAGCTGTGGGTGGAGTTTCTCGCTGAGACTTGTGAGTATCTGGGGGAAAAAACCTCACTCCATTGTAGTTTGAATTCACAGAAGCTGTGGGTGGAGTTTCTGGCTGAGACCTGTGAGCATCTGGGAGAAGAAAACCTCACTGCATTGTAGTTTCAATTCACAGAAGCTGGGGATGGAGTTCCTGGCTGAGACTTGTGAGTATCTGGGGGGAAAAACCTCACTGCATTGTGTTTTGAATTCACAGAAGCTGGGGGTGGAGTTCCTGGCTGAGACCCGTGAGTATCTGGGGGGGAAACCTCACTCCATTGTAGTTTGAATTCACAGAAGCTGGGGGTGGAGTTCCTGGCTGAGACCCGTGAGTATCTGTGGGAAGAAACCTCACTCCATTGTAGTTTGAATTCACACAAGCTGTGGGTGGAGTTCCTGGCTGAGATCTGAGAGTATCTGGGGAAACAAAGCTCAATCCGTTGTAATTTGAATTCACAGAAGCTGTGGGTGGAGTTTCTGGCTGAGACCTGTGAGTATCTGGGGAAAAAAACCTCAATCCATTGTAGTTTGAATTCACAGAAGCTGGGGGTGGAGGTCCTGGCTTAGACCTATGAGTATCTGGAGGAAAAAACCTCACTCCATTGTAGTTTGAATTCACAGAAACTGGGGGTGGAGTTCCTGGCTGAAACCCGTGAGTATCTGGGGGGGGGAAACTCACTCCATTGTAGTTTGAATTCACAGAAGCTGGGGGTGGAGTTCCTGGCTGAGACCTGTGAGTATCTGGGGAAACAAAGCTCAATCCGTTGTAATTTGAATTCAGAGAAGCTGGGGGTGGAGTTCCTGGCTGAGACCTGTGAGTATCTGGGGGGAAAAACCTCACTCCATTGTAGTTTGAATTCACAGAAGCTAGGGGTGGAGTTCCTGGCTGAGACCCGTGAGTATCTGTGGGAAGAAACCTCACTCCATTGTAGTTTGAATTCACAGAAGCTGGGGGTGGAGTTCCTGGCTGAGACCTTTGAGTATCTGGGGGAAAAAACCTCACTCCATTGTAGTTTGAATTCACAGAAGCTGGGGGTGAAGTTCCTGGCTGAGACCTGTGAGTATCTGGGGGAAGAATCCTCACTCCATTGTAGTTTGAATTCACAGAAGCTGGGGGTGGAGTTCCTGGCTTATACCTGTGAGTATCTGGGGGGGAAAAACTCACTCCAATGTAGTTTGAATTCACAGAAGCTGTGGGTGGAGTTTCTGGCTGAGACCTGTGAGTATCTGGGGAAAAAAACCTCAATCCATTGTAGTTTGAATTCACAGAAGCTGGGGGTGGAGGTCCTGGCTTAGACCTGTGAGTATCTGGAGTAAAAAACCTCACTCCATTGTAGTTTGAATTCACAGAAGCTGGGGGTGGAGTTGCTGGCTGAGACATGTGAGTATCTGGGGGAAGAAACCTCACTCCATTGTAGTTTGAATTCACAGAAGCTGGGGGTGGGGTTCCTGGCTGATACCTGTGAGTATCTGGGGGAACAAACCTCACTCCATTGTAGATTGAATTCACAGAAGCTGGGGGTTGAGTTCCTGGCTGAGACCTGTGAGTATCTGGGGAAACAAAGCTCAATCCGTTGTAATTTGAATTCAGAGAAGCTGGGGGTGGAGTTCCTGGCTGAGACATGTGAGTAAATGGGGGGAAAAAACCTCACTCCATTGTAGTTTGAATTCACAGAAGCTGGGGGTGGAGTTCCTGGCTGAGACCCGTGAGTATCTGTGGGAAGAAACCTCACTCCATTGTAGTTTGAATTCACAGAAGCTTGGGGTGGAGTTCCTGGCTGAGACCTGTGAGTATCTGGGGGAAAAAACCTCACTCCATTGTAGTTTGAATTCACAGAAGCTGGGGGTGAAGTTCCTGGCTGAGACCTGTGAGTATCTGGGGGAAGAAACCTCACTCCATTGCAGTTTGAATTCACAGAAGCTGTGGGTGGAGTTTCTGGCTGATACCTGTGAGTATTTCGGGGAAAAAACCTCACTCCATTGTAGTTTGAATTCACAGAAGCTGTGGGTGGAGTTTCTGGCTGAGACCTGTGAGTATCTGGGGGAAAAAACCTCACTCCATTGTAGTTTGAATTCACAGAAGCTGTGGGTGGAGTTTCTGGCTGAGACCTGTGAGCATCTGGGAGAAGAAAACCTCACTGCATTGTAGTTTCAATTCACAGAAGCTGGGGATGGAGTTCCTGGCTGAGACTTGTGAGTATCTGGGGGGAAAAACCTCACTGCATTGTGTTTTGAATTCACAGAAGCTGGGGGTGGAGTTCCTGGCTGAGACCCGTGAGTATCTGGGAGAAAAACCTCACTCCATTGTAGTTTGAATTCACAGAAGCTGGGGGTGGAGTTCCTGGCTGAGACCCGTGAGTATCTGGGGGGGAAACCTCACTCCATTGTAGTTTGAATTCACAGAAGCTGGGGGTGGAGTTCCTGGCTGAGACCCGTGAGTATCTGGGGGAACAAACCTCACTCCATTGTAGTTTGAATTCACAGAAGCTAGGGGTGGAGTTCTTTGCTGAGACCTGTGAGTATCTGGGGGAACAAAACCTCACTGCATTGTAGTTTGAATTCACAGAAACTGGGGGTGGAGTTCCTGGCTGAGACCCGTGAGTATCTGGGGGGAAAAACCTCACTCCATTATAGTTTGAATTCACAGAAGCTGGGGGTGGAGGTCCTGGCTGAGACCTGTGAGTATCTGGGGGAATAAACCTCACTCCATTGTAGTTTGAATTCACAGAAGCTGGGGGTGGAGTTCTTTTCTGAGACCTTTGAGTATCTGGGGGAACAAAACCTCACTGCATTGTAGTTTGAATTCACAGAAACTGGGGGTGGAGTTCCTGGCTGACACCTGTGAGTATCTTGGGGGAAAAACTCACTCCATTGTAGTTTGAATTCACAGAAGCTGGGGGTGGAGTTCCTGGCTGATACCTGTGAGTATCTGGGGGAAAAAAACTCACTCCAATGTAGTTTGAATTCATAGAAGCTGGGGGTGGACTTCCTGGCTGAGACCTGTGAGTATCTGGGGGAAGAAACATCACTCCATTGTAGTTTGAATTCACAGAAGCTATGGGTGGACTTCCTGGCTGAGACCCGTGAGTATCTGGGGGGAAAAACTCACTCCATTGTAGTTTGAATTCACAGAAGCCAGGGGTGGAGTTCCTGGCTGATACCTGTGAGTATCTGGGGGAACAAACCTCACTGCATTGTAGTTTGAATTCAAAGAAACTGGGGGTGGAGGTCCTGGCTGAGACCCATGAGTATCTGGGGGGAAAAACCTCACTCCATTGTAGTTTGAATTCACAGAAGCTGGGGGTGAAGTTCCTGGCTGAGACCTGTGAGTATCTGGGGGAAGAAACCTCACTCCATTGTAGTTTGAATTCACAGAAGCTGGGGGTGGAGTTCCTGGCTTATACCTGTGAGTATCTGGGGGGGAAAAACTCACTCCAATGTAGTTTGAATTCACAGAAGCTGTGGGTGGAGTTTCTGGCTGAGACCTGTGAGTATCTGGGGAAAAAAACCTCAATCCATTGTAGTTTGAATTCACAGAAGCTGGGGGTGGAGGTCCTGGCTTAGACCTGTGAGTATCTGGAGTAAAAAACCTCACTCCATTGTAGTTTGAATTCACAGAAGCTGGGGGTGGAGTTCCTGGCTGAGACCCGTGAGTATCTGTGGGAAGAAACCTCACTCCATTGTAGTTTGAATTCACAGAAGCTGGGGGTGGAGTTCCTGGCTGAGACCTTTGAGTATCTGGGGGAAAAAACCTCACTCCATTGTAGTTTGAATTCACAGAAGCTGGGGGTGAAGTTCCTGGCTGAGACCTGTGAGTATCTGGGGGAAGAATCCTCACTCCATTGTAGTTTGAATTCACAGAAGCTGGGGGTGGAGTTCCTGGCTTATACCTGTGAGTATCTGGGGGGGAAAAACTCACTCCAATGTAGTTTGAATTCACAGAAGCTGTGGGTGGAGTTTCTGGCTGAGACCTGTGAGTATCTGGGGAAAAAAACCTCAATCCATTGTAGTTTGAATTCACAGAAGCTGGGGGTGGAGGTCCTGGCTTAGACCTGTGAGTATCTGGAGTAAAAAACCTCACTCCATTGTAGTTTGAATTCACAGAAGCTGTGGGTGGAGTTTCTAGCTGAGACCTGTGAGTATCTGGGGGAAAAACCTCACTCCATTGTAGTTTGAATTCACAGAAGCTGTGGGTGGAGTTTCTGGCTGAGACCTTTGAGTATCTGGGGGAAAAAACCTCACTCCATTGTAGTTTGAATTCACAGAAACTGGGGGTGGAGTTCCTGGCTGAAACCCGTGAGTATCTGGGGGGAAAAACTCACTCCATTGTAGTTTGAATTCACAGAAGCTGGGGGTGGAGTTCCTGGCTGAGACCTGTGAGTATCTGAGGAAACAAAGCTCAATCCGTTGTAATTTGAATTCAGAGAAGCTGGGGGTTTAGTTCCTGGCTGAGACCTGTGAGTATCTGGGGGAAAAAACCTCACTCCATTGTAGTTTGAATTCACAGAAGCTGGGGGTGAAGTTCCTAGCTGAGACTTCTGAGTATCTGGGGGAAAAAAGCCTCACTCCAATGTAGTTTGAATTCACAGACGCTGGGGGTGGACTTCCTCGCTCAGACCTGTGAGTATCTGGGGGAAGAAACCTCACTCCATTGTAGTTTGAATTCACAGAAGCTGTGGGTGGGGTTTCTGGCTGAGACCTGTGAGTATCTGGGGGGAAAAACCTCACTCCATTGTAGTTTGAATTCACAGAAGCTGTGGGTGGAGTTTCTGGCTGAGACCTGTGAGTATCTGGGGGGAAAAAACTCACTCCATTGTAGTTTGAATTCACAGAAACTGGGGGTGGAGTTCCTGGCTGAAACCCGTGAGTATCTGGGGGGAAAAAACTCACTCCATTGTAGTTTGAATTCACAGAAGCTGGGGGTGGAGTTCCTGGCTGAGACCTGTGAGTATCTGGGGGGAAAAACCTCACTCCATTGTAGTATGAATTTACAGAAGCTGGGGGTGGAGTTCCTCACTGAGACTTGTGAGTATCTGGTGGAAAAAAAATCTCTCCATTGTAGTTTCAATTCACAGAAGCTGGGGGTGGAGTTCCTGGGTGAGACTTGTTAGTATCTGGGGGAACAAACCTCACTCCATTGTAGTTTAAATTCACAGAAGCTGGGGGTGGAGTTCTTTGCTGAGACCTGTGAGTATCTGGGGGAACAAAACCTCACTGCATTGTAGTTTGAATTCACAGAAACTGGGGGTGGAGTTCCTGGCTGACACCCGTAAGTATCTGGGGGAAAAAACTCACTCCATTGTAGTTTGAATTCACAGAAGCTGGGGGTGGAGTTCCTGGCTTATACCTGTGAGTATCTGGGGGGGAAAAACTCACTCCAATGTAGTTTGAATTCACAGAAGCTGGGGGTGGACTTCCTGGCTGAGACCTGTGAGTATCTGGGGGAAGAAACCTCACTCCATTGTAGTTTGAATTCACAGAAGCTGTGGGTGGAGTTTCTGGCTGAGACCTGTGAGTATCTGGGGGGGAAAACCTCACTGCATTGTAGTTTGAATTCACAGAAGCTGTGGGTGGAGTTTCTGGCTGAAACCTGTGAGTATCTGGGGGAACAAATCCTCACTGCATTGTAGTTCGAATTCACAGAAACTGGGGGTGGAGTTCCTGGCTGAGACCCGTGAGTATCTGGGGGAACAAACCTCACTGCATTGTAGTTTGAATTCACAGAAACTGGGGGTGGAGTTCCTGGCTGAGACCCGGGAGTATCTGGGGGGAAAACTCACTTCATTGTAGTTTGAATTCACAGAAGCTGGGGGTGGAGTTCCTGGGTTAGACTTGTTAGTATCTGGGGGAACAAACCTCACTCCATTGTAGTTTGAATTCACAGAAGCTGGGGGTGGAGTTCTTGGCTGAGACCCATGAGTATCTGGGGGAACAAAACCTCTCTGCATTGTAGTTTCAATTCACAGAAGCTGGGGGTGGAGTTCCTGGCTGAGACCTGTGAGTATCTGGGGGAACAAAACCTCACTGCATTGTAGTTTCAATTCACAGAAGCTGGGGGTGGAGTTCCTGGCTTAGACCTGTGAGTATTTGGGGAAAAAACCTCACTGCATTGTAGTTTGAATTCACAGAAGCTGTGGGTGGAGTTTCTGGCTGAAACCTGTGAGTATCTGGGGGAACAAATCCTCACTGCATTGTAGTTCGAATTCACAGAAACTGGGGGTGGAGTTCCTGGCTGAGACCCGTGAGTATCTGGGGGAACAAACCTCACTGCATTGTAGTTTGAATTCACAGAAACTGGGGGTGGAGTTCTTGGCTGAGACCCATGAGTATCTGGGGGAACAAAACCTCTCTGCATTGTAGTTTCAATTCACAGAAGCTGGGGGTGGAGTTCCTGGCTGAGACCTGTGAGTATCTGGGGGAACAAAACCTCACTGCATTGTAGTTTCAATTCACAGAAGCTGGGGGTGGAGTTCCTGGCTTAGACCTGTGAGTATTTGGGGAAAAAACCTCACTCCATTGTAGTTTGAATTCAGAGAAGCTGGGGGTGGAGTTCCTGGCTGAGACCTGTGAGTATCTGGGGGGAAAAACCTCACTCCATTGTAGTATGAATTTACAGAAGCTGTGGATGGAGTTCCTGGCTGAGACTTGTGAGTATCTGGGGGGGGAAACGTCACTGCATTGTGTTTTGAATTCACAGAAGCTGGGGGTGGAGTTCCTGGCTGAGACCCGTGAGTATCTGGGGGGGGAAACCTCACTGCATTGTTGTTTGAATTCACAGAAACTGGGGGTGGAGTTCCTGGCTGAGACCCGCGAGTATCTGGGAGGAAAAACTCACTCCATTGTAGTTTGAATTCACAGAAGCTGGGGGTGGAGTTCCTGGCTGATACCTGTGAGTATCTGGGGGAACAAACCTCACTCCATTGTAGTTTGAATTCACAGAAGCTGGGGGTGGAGTTCCTGGCTGAGACCTGTGAGTATCTGGGGGAACAAAACCTCACTGCATTGTAGTTTGAATTCACAGAAACTGGGGGTGGAGTTCCTGGCTGAGACCCGTGAGTATCTGGGGGGAAAAACCTCACTCCATTTCAGTTTGAATTCACAGAAGCTGGGGGTGGAGGTCCTGGCTGAGACCTGTGAGTATCTGGGGGAATAAACCTCACTCCATTGTAGTTTGAATTCACAGAAGCTGGGGGTGGAGGTCCTGGCTGAGACCTGTGAGTATCTGGGGGAACAAAACCTCACTGCATTGTAGTTTGAATTCACAGAAACTGGGGGTGGAGTTCCTGGCTGACACCCGTGAGTATCTTGGGGGAAAAACTCACTCCATTGTAGTTTGAATTCACTGAAGCTGGGGGTGGAGTTCCTGGCTGATACCTGTGAGTATCTGGGGGGAAAAACTCACTCCAATGTAGTTTGAATTCACAGAAGCTGGGGGTGGACTTCCTGGCTGAGACCCGTGAGTATCTGGGGGAAGAAACCTCACTCCATTGTAGTTTGAATTCACAGAAGCTGTGGGTGGAGGTCCTGGCTGAGACCCATGAGTATCTGGGGGGAAAAACCTCACTCCATTGTAGTTTGAATTCACAGACGCTGGAGGTGGACTTCCTGGCTGAGACCTGTGAGTATCTGGGGGAAGAAACCTCACTCCATTGTAGTTTGAATTCACAGAAGCTGTGGGTGGAGTTTCTGGCTGAGACCTGTGAGTATCTGGGGGAAAAAACCTCACTCCATTGTAGTTTGAATTCACAGAAACTGGGGGTGGAGTTCCTGGCTGAAACCCGTGAGTATCTGGGGGGAAAAACTCACTCCATTGTAGTTTGAATTCACAGAAGCTGGGGGTGGAGTTCCTGGCTGAGACCTGTGAGTATCTGAGGAAACAAAGCTCAATCCGTTGTAATTTGAATTCAGAGAAGCTGGGGGTTTAGTTCCTGGCTGAGACCTGTGAGTATCTGGGGGAAAAAACCTCACTCCATTGTAGTTTGAATTCACAGAAGCTGGGGGTGAAGTTCCTAGCTGAGACTTCTGAGTATCTGGGGGAAAAAAGCCTCACTCCAATGTAGTTTGAATTCACAGATGCTGGGGGTGGACTTCCTCGCTCAGACCTGTGAGTATCTGGGGGAAGAAACCTCACTCCATTGTAGTTTGAATTCACAGAAGCTGTGGGTGGGGTTTCTGGCTGAGACCTGTGAGTATCTGGGGGGAAAAACCTCACTCCATTGTAGTTTGAATTCACAGAAGCTGTGGGTGGAGTTTCTGGCTGAGACCTGTGAGTATCTGGGGGGAAAAAACTCACTCCATTGTAGTTTGAATTCACAGAAACTGGGGGTGGAGTTCCTGGCTGAAACCCGTGAGTATCTGGGGGGAAAAAACTCACTCCATTGTAGTTTGAATTCACAGAAGCTGGGGGTGGAGTTCCTGGCTGAGACCTGTGAGTATCTGGGGGGAAAAACCTCACTCCATTGTAGTATGAATTTACAGAAGCTGGGGGTGGAGTTCCTCACTGAGACTTGTGAGTATCTGGTGGAAAAAAAATCTCTCCATTGTAGTTTGAATTCACAGAAGCTGGGGGTGGAGTTCCTGGGTGAGACTTGTTAGTATCTGGGGGAACAAACCTCACTCCATTGTAGTTTAAATTCACAGAAGCTGGGGGTGGAGTTCTTTGCTGAGACCTGTGAGTATCTGGGGGAACAAAACCTCACTGCATTGTAGTTTGAATTCACAGAAACTGGGGGTGGAGTTCCTGGCTGACACCCGTAAGTATCTGGGGGAAAAAACTCACTCCATTGTAGTTTGAATTCAAAGAAGCTGGGGGTGGAGTTCCTGGCTTATACCTGTGAGTATCTGGGGGGGAAAAACTCACTCCAATGTAGTTTGAATTCACAGAAGCTGGGGGTGGACTTCCTGGCTGAGACCTGTGAGTATCTGGGGGAAGAAACCTCACTCCATTGTAGTTTGAATTCACAGAAGCTGTGGGTGGAGTTTCTGGCTGAGACCTGTGAGTATCTGGGGGGGAAAACCTCACTGCATTGTAGTTTGAATTCACAGAAGCTGTGGGTGGAGTTTCTGGCTGAGACCTGTGAGTATCTGGGGGAACAAATCCTCACTGCATTGTAGTTCGAATTCACAGAAACTGGGGGTGGAGTTCCTGGCTGAGACCCGTGAGTATCTGGGGGAACAAACCTCACTGCATTGTAGTTTGAATTCACAGAAACTGGGGGTGGAGTTCCTGGCTGAGACCCGCGAGTATCTGGGGGGAAAACTCACTTCATTGTAGTTTGAATTCACAGAAGCTGGGGGTGGAGTTCCTGGGTTAGACTTGTTAGTATCTGGGGGAACAAACCTCACTCCATTGTAGTTTCAATTCACAGAAGCTGGGGGTGGAGTTCCTGGCTGAGACCTGTGAGTATCTGGGGGAACAAAACCTCACTGCATTGTAGTTTCAATTCACAGAAGCTGGGGGTGGAGTTCCTGGCTTAGACCTGTGAGTATTTGGGGAAAAAACCTCACTCCATTGTAGTTTGAATTCAGAGAAGCTGGGGGTGGAGTTCCTGGCTGAGACCTGTGAGTATCTGGGGGGAAAAACCTCACTCCATTGTTGTTTGAATTCACAGAAACTGGGGGTGGAGTTCCTGGCTGAGACCTGTGAGTATCTGGGGGAAAAAACCTCACTCCATTGTAGTTTGAATTCACAGAAGCTGGGGGTGAAGTTCCTGGCTGAGACCTGTGAGTATCTGGGGGAAGAAACCTCACTCCATTGTAGTATGAATTTACAGAAGCTGTGGATGGAGTTCCTGGCTGAGACTTGTGAGTATCTGGGGGGGGAAACGTCACTGCATTGTGTTTTGAATTCACAGAAGCTGGGGGTGGAGTTCCTGGCTGAGACCCGTGAGTATCTGGGGGGGGAAACCTCACTGCATTGTTGTTTGAATTCACAGAAACTGGGGGTGGAGTTCCTGGCTGAGACCCGCGAGTATCTGGGAGGAAAAACTCACTCCATTGTAGTTTGAATTCACAGAAGCTGGGGGTGGAGTTCCTGGCTGATACCTGTGAGTATCTGGGGGAACAAACCTCACTCCATTGTAGTTTGAATTCACAGAAGCTGGGGGTGGAGTTCCTGGCTGAGACCTGTGAGTATCTGGGGGAACAAAACCTCACTGCATTGTAGTTTGAATTCACAGAAACTGGGGGTGGAGTTCCTGGCTGAGACCCGTGAGTATCTGGGGGGAAAAACCTCACTCCATTTCAGTTTGAATTCACAGAAGCTGGGGGTGGAGGTCCTGGCTGAGACCTGTGAGTATCTGGGGGAATAAACCTCACTCCATTGTAGTTTGAATTCACAGAAGCTGGGGGTGGAGGTCCTGGCTGAGACCTGTGAGTATCTGGGGGAACAAAACCTCACTGCATTGTAGTTTGAATTCACAGAAACTGGGGGTGGAGTTCCTGGCTGACACCCGTGAGTATCTTGGGGGAAAAACTCACTCCATTGTAGTTTGAATTCACTGAAGCTGGGGGTGGAGTTCCTGGCTGATACCTGTGAGTATCTGGGGGGAAAAACTCACTCCAATGTAGTTTGAATTCACAGAAGCTGGGGGTGGACTTCCTGGCTGAGACCCGTGAGTATCTGGGGGAAGAAACCTCACTCCATTGTAGTTTGAATTCACAGAAGCTGTGGGTGGAGGTCCTGGCTGAGACCCATGAGTATCTGGGGGGAAAAACCTCACTCTATTGTAGTTTGAATTCACAGACGCTGGAGGTGGACTTCCTGGCTGAGACCTGTGAGTATCTGGGGGAAGAAACCTCACTCCATTGTAGTTTGAATTCACAGAAGCTGTGGGTGGAGTTTCTGGCTGAGACCTGTGAGTATCTGGGGGAAAAAACCTCACTCCATTGTAGTTTGAATTCACAGAAACTGGGGGTGGAGTTCCTGGCTGAAACCCGTGAGTATCTGGGGGGAAAAACTCACTCCATTGTAGTTTGAATTCACAGAAGCTGGGGGTGGAGTTCCTGGCTGAGACCTGTGAGTATCTGAGGAAACAAAGCTCAATCCGTTGTAATTTGAATTCAGAGAAGCTGGGGGTTTAGTTCCTGGCTGAGACCTGTGAGTATCTGGGGGAAAAAACCTCACTCCATTGTAGTTTGAATTCACAGAAGCTGGGGGTGAAGTTCCTAGCTGAGACTTCTGAGTATCTGGGGGAAAAAAGCCTCACTCCAATGTAGTTTGAATTCACAGATGCTGGGGGTGGACTTCCTCGCTCAGACCTGTGAGTATCTGGGGGAAGAAACCTCACTCCATTGTAGTTTGAATTCACAGAAGCTGTGGGTGGGGTTTCTGGCTGAGACCTGTGAGTATCTGGGGGGAAAAACCTCACTCCATTGTAGTTTGAATTCACAGAAGCTGTGGGTGGAGTTTCTGGCTGAGACCTGTGAGTATCTGGGGGGAAAAAACTCACTCCATTGTAGTTTGAATTCACAGAAACTGGGGGTGGAGTTCCTGGCTGAAATCCGTGAGTATCTGGGGGGAAAAAACTCACTCCATTGTAGTTTGAATTCACAGAAGCTGGGGGTGGAGTTCCTGGCTGAGACCTGTGAGTATCTGGGGGGAAAAACCTCACTCCATTGTAGTATGAATTTACAGAAGCTGGGGGTGGAGTTCCTCACTGAGACTTGTGAGTATCTGGTGGAAAAAAAATCTCTCCATTGTAGTTTGAATTCACAGAAGCTGGGGGTGGAGTTCCTGGGTGAGACTTGTTAGTATCTGGGGGAACAAACCTCACTCCATTGTAGTTTAAATTCACAGAAGCTGGGGGTGGAGTTCTTTGCTGAGACCTGTGAGTATCTGGGGGAACAAAACCTCACTGCATTGTAGTTTGAATTCACAGAAACTGGGGGTGGAGTTCCTGGCTGACACCCGTAAGTATCTGGGGGAAAAAACTCACTCCATTGTAGTTTGAATTCAAAGAAGCTGGGGGTGGAGTTCCTGGCTTATACCTGTGAGTATCTGGGGGGGAAAAACTCACTCCAATGTAGTTTGAATTCACAGAAGCTGGGGGTGGACTTCCTGGCTGAGACCTGTGAGTATCTGGGGGAAGAAACCTCACTCCATTGTAGTTTGAATTCACAGAAGCTGTGGGTGGAGTTTCTGGCTGAGACCTGTGAGTATCTGGGGGGGAAAACCTCACTGCATTGTAGTTTGAATTCACAGAAGCTGTGGGTGGAGTTTCTGGCTGAGACCTGTGAGTATCTGGGGGAACAAATCCTCACTGCATTGTAGTTCGAATTCACAGAAACTGGGGGTGGAGTTCCTGGCTGAGACCCGTGAGTATCTGGGGGAACAAACCTCACTGCATTGTAGTTTGAATTCACAGAAACTGGGGGTGGAGTTCCTGGCTGAGACCCGCGAGTATCTGGGGGGAAAACTCACTTCATTGTAGTTTGAATTCACAGAAGCTGGGGGTGGAGTTCCTGGGTTAGACTTGTTAGTATCTGGGGGAACAAACCTCACTCCATTGTAGTTTGAATTCACAGAAGCTGGGGGTGGAGTTCCTGGCTGAGACCTGTGAGTATCTGGGGGAACAAAACCTCACTGCATTGTAGTTTGAATTCACAGAAACTGGGGGTGGAGTTCCTGGTTGAGACCCGTGAGTATCTGGGAGGAAAAACCTCACTCCATTGTAGTTTGAATTCACAGAAGCTGGGGGTGGAGGTCCTGGCTGAGACCTGTGAGTATCTGGGGGAATAAACCTCACTCCATTGTAGTTTCAATTCACAGAAGTTGGGGGTGGAGTTCTTGGCTGAGACCCATGAGTATCTGGGGGAACAAAACCTCTCTGCATTGTAGTTTCAATTCACAGAAGCTGGGGGTGGAGTTCCTGGCTGAGACCTGTGAGTATCTGGGGGAACAAAACCTCACTGCATTGTAGTTTCAATTCACAGAAGCTGGGGGTGGAGTTCCTGGCTTAGACCTGTGAGTATTTGGGGAAAAAACCTCACTCCATTGTAGTTTGAATTCAGAGAAGCTGGGGGTGGAGTTCCTGGCTGAGACCCGTGAGTATCTGGGGGAAGAAACCTCACTCCATTGTAGTTTGAATTCACAGAAGCTGTGGGTGGAGGTCCTGGCTGAGACCCATGAGTATCTGGGGGGAAAAACCTCACTCCATTGTAGTTTGAATTCACAGACGCTGGAGGTGGACTTCCTGGCTGAGACCTGTGAGTATCTGGGGGAAGAAACCTCACTCCATTGTAGTTTGAATTCACAGAAGCTGTGGGTGGAGTTTCTAGCTGAGACCTGTGAGTATCTGGGGGGAAAAACCTCACTGCATTATAGTTTGAATTCACAGAAGCTGGGGGTGGAGTTCCTGGCTGAGACCTGTGAGTATCTGGGGTAAAAAAACCTCACTCCATTGTAGTTTGAATTCACAGAAGCTGGGGTGGAGTTCCTGGCTAAGACTTGTGAGTATCTGGGGGAACAAAACCTCACTCCATTGTAGTTTGAATTCACAGAAGCTGGGGGTGGAGTTCCTGGCTTAGACCTGTGAGTGTCTGGGGAAAAAAAACCGCACTCCATTATAGTTTGAAATTAAAGGAGCTGGGAGTGGAGTTCCTGGCTGAAACCCGTGAGTATCTGGGGGGAAAACCTCACTCCATTGTAGTTTGAATTCACAGAAGCTGGGGGTGGAGTTCCTGGCTTAGACCTGTGAGTGTCTGGGGAAAAAAAACCTCACTCCATTATAGTTTGAAATTAAAGGAGCTGGGGGTGGAGTTCCTGGCTGAGACCCATGAGTATCTGGGGGAACAAAACCTCACTGCATTGTAGTTTCAATTCACAGAAGCTGGGGGTGGAGTTCCTGGCTTAGACCTGTGAGTATTTGGGGAAAAAACCTCACTCCATTGTAGTTTGAATTCAGAGAAGCTGGGGGTGGAGTTCCTGGCTGAGACTTGTGAGTATCTGGGGGGAAAAACCTCACTCCATTGTAGTATGAATTTACAGAAGCTGTGGATGGAGTTCCTGGCTGAGACTTGTGAGTATCTGGGGGGGGAAACGTCACTGCATTGTGTTTTGAATTCACAGAAGCTGGGGGTGGAGTTCCTGGCTGAGACCCGTGAGTATCTGGGGGAAGAAACCTCACTCCATTGTAGTTTGAATTCACAGAAGCTGGGGGTGGAGTTCCTGGCTGAGACCCGTGAGTATCTGGGGGGGGGAAACCTCACTGCATTGTTGTTTGAATTCACAGAAACTGGGGGTGGAGTTCCTGGCTGAGACCCGCGAGTATCTGGGAGGAAAAACTCACTCCATTGTAGTTTGAATTCACAGAAGCTGGGGGTGGAGTTCCTGGGTGAGACTTGTTAGTATCTGGGGGAACAAACCTCACTCCATTGTAGTTTGAATTCACAGAAGCTGGGGGTGGAGTTCATGGCTGAGACCTGTGAGTATCTGTGGGAACAAAACCTCACTGCATTGTAGTTTGAATTCACAGAAACTGGGGGTGGAGTTCCTGGCTGAGACCCGTGAGTATCTGGGGGGAAAAACCTCACTCCATTTCAGTTTGAATTCACAGAAGCTGGGGGTGGAGGTCCTGGCTGAGACCTGTGAGTATCTGGGGGAATAAACCTCACTCCATTGTAGTTTGAATTCACAGAAGCTGGGGGTGGAGGTCCTGGCCGAGACCTGTGAGTATCTGGGGGAACAAAACCTCACTGCATTGTAGTTTGAATTCACAGAAACTGGGGGTGGAGTTCCTGGCTGACACCCGTGAGTATCTTGGGGGAAAAACTCACTCCATTGTAGTTTGAATTCACTGAAGCTGGGGGTGGAGTTCCTGGCTGATACCTGTGAGTATCTGGGGGGAAAAACCTCACTCCATTATAGTTTGAATTCACAGAAGCTGGGGGTGGAGTTCCTGGCTGAGACCTGTGAGTATCTGGGGTAAAAAAACCTCACTCCATTGTAGTTTGAATTCACAGAAGCTGGGGTGGAGTTCCTGGCTAAGACTTGTGAGTATCTGGGGGAACAAAACCTCACTCCATTGTAGTTTGAATTCACAGAAGCTGGGGGTGGAGTTCCTGGCTTAGACCTGTGAGTGTCTTGGGAAAAAAAACCTCACTCCATTATAGTTTGAAATTAAAGGAGCTGGGGGTGGAGTTCCTGGCTGAAACCCGTGAGTATCTGGGGGGAAAAACTCACTCCATTGTAGTTTGAATTCACAGAAGCTGGGGGTGGAGTTCCTGGCTGAGACCTGTGAGTATCTGAGGAAACAAAGCTCAATCCGTTGTAATTTGAATTCAGAGAAGCTGGGGGTTTAGTTCCTGGCTGAGACCTGTGAGTATCTGGGGGAAAAAACCTCACTCCATTGTAGTTTGAATTCACAGAAGCTGGGGGTGAAGTTCCTAGCTGAGACTTCTGAGTATCTGGGAGAAAAAAGCCTCACTCCAATGTAGTTTGAATTCACAGACGCTGGGGGTGGACTTCCTGGCTAAGACCTGTGAGTATCTGGGGGAAGAAACCTCACTCCATTGTAGTTTGAATTCACAGAAGCTGTGGGTGGGGTTTCTGGCTGAGACCTGTGAGTATCTGGGGGGAAAAACCTCACTCCATTGTAGTTTGAATTCACAGAAGCTGTGGGTGGAGTTTCTGGCTGAGACCTGTGAGTATCTGGGGGGAAAAACCTCACTCCATTGTAGTTTGAATTCACAGAAGCTGTGGGTGGAGTTTCTGGCTGAGACCTGTGAGTATCTGGGGGGAAAAAACTCACTCCATTGTAGTTTGAATTCACAGAAACTGGGGGTGGAGTTCCTGGCTGAAACCCGTGAGTATCTGGGGGGAAAAAACTCACTCCATTGTAGTTTGAATTCACAGAAGCTGGGGGTGGAGTTCCTGGCTGAGACCTGTGAGTATCTGGGGGGAAAAACCTCACTCCATTGTAGTATGAATTTACAGAAGCTGGGGGTGGAGTTCCTCACTGAGACTTGTGAGTATCTGGTGGAAAAAAAATCTCTCCATTGTAGTTTGAATTCACAGAAGCTGTGGGTGGAGTTTCTGGCTGAGACCTGTGAGTATCTGGGGGGAAAAAACTCACTCCATTGTAGTTTAAATTCACAGAGGCTGGGGGTGGAGTTCTTTGCTGAGACCTGTGAGTATCTGGGGGAACAAAACCTCACTGCATTGTAGTTTGAATTCACAGAAACTGGGGGTGGAGTTCCTGGCTGACACCCGTAAGTATCTGGGGGAAAAAACTCACTCCATTGTAGTTTGAATTCACAGAAGCTGGGGGTGGAGTTCCTGGCTTATACCTGTGAGTATCTGGGGGGGGGGAAACTCACTCCAATGTAGTTTGAATTCACAGAAGCTGGGGGTGGACTTCCTGGCTGAGACCTGTGAGTATCTGGGGGAAGAAACCTCACTCCATTGTAGTTTGAATTCACAGAAGCTGTGGGTGGAGTTTCTGGCTGAGACCTGTGAGTATCTGGGGGGAAAAACCTCACTGCATTGTAGTTTGAATTCACAGAAGCTGTGGGTGGAGTTTCTGGCTGAGACCTGTGAGTATCTGGGGGAACAAATCCTCACTGCATTGTAGTTCGAATTCACAGAAACTGGGGGTGGAGTTCCTGGCTGAGACCCGTGAGTATCTGGGGGAACAAACCTCACTGCATTGTAGTTTGAATTCACAGAAACTGGGGGTGGAGTTCCTGGCTGAGACCCGCGAGTATCTGGGGGGAAAACTCACTTCATTGTAGTTTGAATTCACAGAAGCTGGGGGTGGAGTTCCTGGGTGAGACTTGTTAGTATCTGGGGGAACAAACCTCACTCCATTGTAGTTTGAATTCACAGAAGCTGGGGGTGGAGTTCCTGGCTGAGACCTGTGAGTATCTGGGGGAACAAAACCTCACTGCATTGTAGTTTGAATTCACCGAAACTGGGGGTGGAGTTCCTGGTTGAGACCCGTGAGTATCTGGGAGGAAAAACCTCACTCCATTGTAGTTTGAATTCACAGAAGCTGGGGGTGGAGGTCCTGGCTGAGACCTGTGAGTATCTGGGGGAATAAACCTCACTCCATTGTAGTTTCAATTCACAGAAGTTGGGGGTGGAGTTCTTGGCTGAGACCCATGAGTATCTGGGGGAACAAAACCTCTCTGCATTGTAGTTTCAATTCACAGAAGCTGGGGGTGGAGTTCCTGGCTGAGACCTGTGAGTATCTGGGGGAACAAAACCTCACTGCATTGTAGTTTCAATTCACAGAAGCTGGGGGTGGAGTTCCTGGCTTAGACCTGTGAGTATTTGGGGAAAAAACCTCACTCCATTGTAGTTTGAATTCAGAGAAGCTGGGGGTGGACTTCCTGGCTGAGACCTGTGAGTATCTGGGGGGAAAAACCTCACTCCATTGTAGTATGAATTTACAGAAGCTGTGGATGGAGTTCCTGGCTGAGACTTGTGAGTATCTGGGGGGGGAAACGTCACTGCATTGTGTTTTGAATTCACAGAAGCTGGGGGTGGAGTTCCTGGCTGAGACCCGTGAGTATCTGGGAGAAAAACCTCACTCCATTGTAGTTTGAATTCACAGAAGCTGGGGGTGGAGTTCCTGGCTGAGACCCGTGAGTATCTGGGGGGGGAAACCTCACTGCATTGTTGTTTGAATTCACAGAAACTGGGGGTGGAGTTCCTGGCTGAGACCCGCGAGTATCTGGGAGGAAAAACTCACTCCATTGTAGTTTGAATTCACAGAAGCTGGGGGTGGAGTTCCTGGGTGAGACTTGTTAGTATCTGGGGGAACAAACCTCACTCCATTGTAGTTTGAATTCACAGAAGCTGGGGGTGGAGTTCCTGGCTGAGACCTGTGAGTATCTGGGGGAACAAAACCTCACTGCATTGTAGTTTGAATTCACAGAAACTGGGGGTGGAGTTCCTGGCTGAGACCCGTGAGTATCTGGGGGGAAAAACCTCACTCCATTTCAATTTGAATTCACAGAAGCTGGGGGTGGAGGTCCTGGCTGAGACCTGTGAGTATCTGGGGGAATAAACCTCACTCCATTGTAGTTTGAATTCACAGAAGCTGGGGGTGGAGGTCCTGGCTGAGACCTGTGAGTATCTGGGGGAAAAACCTCACTCCATTGTAGTTTGAATTCACAGAAGCTGTGGGTGGAGTTTCTGGCTGAGACCTGTGAGTATCTGGGGGAATAAACCTCACTCCATTGTAGTTTGAATTCACAGAAGCTGGGGGTGGAGTTCTTTTCTGAGACCTTTGAGTATCTGGGGGATCAAAACCTCACTGCATTGTAGTTTGAATTCACAGAAACTGGGGGTGGAGTTCCTGGCTGACACCCGTGAGTATCTTGGGGGAAAAACTCAATCCATTGTAGTCTGAATTCACAGAAGCTGGGGGTGGAGTTCCTGGCTGATACCTGTGAGTATCTGGGGGAAAAAAACTCACTCCAATGTAGTTTGAATTCATAGAAGCTGGGGGTGGACTTCCTGGCTGAGACCTGTGAGTATCTGGGGGAAGAAACATCACTCCATTGTAGTTTGAATTCACAGAAGCTATGGGTGGACTTCCTGGCTGAGACCCGTGAGTATCTGGGGGGAAAAACTCACTCCATTGTAGTTTGAATTCACTGAAGCTGGGGGTGGGGTTCCTGGCTGATACCTGTGAGTATCTGGGGGGAAAAACTCACTCCAATGTAGTTTGAATTCACAGAAGCTGGGGGTGGACTTCCTGGCTGAGACCTGTGAGTATCTGGGGGAAGAAACCTCACTCCATTGTAGTTTGAATTCACAGAAGCTGTGGGTGGAGTTTCTGGCTGAGACATGTGAGTATCTGGGGGAAGAAACCTCACTCCATTGTAGTTTGAATTCACAGAAGCTGGGGGTGGAGTTCCTGGCTGAGACCCGTGAGTATCTGTGGGAAGAAACCTCACTCCATTGTAGTTTGAATTCACAGAAGCTTGGGGTGGAGTTCCTGGCTGAGACCTGTGAGTATCTGGGGGAAAAAACCTCACTCCATTGTAGTTTGAATTCACAGAAGCTGGGGGTGAAGTTCCTGGCTGAGACCTGTGAGTATCTGGGGGAAGAAACCTCACTCCATTGTAGTTTGAATTCACAGAAGCTGGGGGTGGAGTTCCTGGCTTATACCTGTGAGTATCTGGGGGGAAAAAACTCACTCCAATGTAGTTTGAATTCACAGAAGCTGTGGGTGGAGTTTCTGGCTGAGACCTGTGAGTATCTGGGGAAAAAAACCTCAATCCATTGTAGTTTGAATTAACAGAAGCTGGGGGTGGAGGTCCTGACTTAGACCTGTGAGTATCTGGAGGAAAAAACCTCACTCCATTGTAGTTTGAATTCACAGAAGCTGGGGGTGGAGTTGCTGGCTCAGACATGTGAGTATCTGGGGGAAGAAACCTCACTCCATTGTAGTTTGAATTCACAGAAGCTGGGGGTGGGGTTCCTGGCTGATACCTGTGAGTATCTGGGGGAACAAACCTCACTCCATTGTAGTTTGAATTCACAGAAGCTGGGGGTTGAGTTCCTGGCTGAGACCTGTGAGTATCTGGGGAAACAAAGCTCAATCCGTTGTAATTTGAATTCAGAGAAGCTGGGGGTGGACTTCCTGGCTGAGACCTGTGAGTATCTGGGGGGAAAAACCTCACTCCATTGTAGTATGAATTTACAGAAGCTGTGGATGGAGTTCCTGGCTGAGACTTGTGAGTATCTGGGGGGGGAAACGTCACTGCATTGTGTTTTGAATTCACAGAAGCTGGGGGTGGAGTTCCTGGCTGAGACCCGTGAGTATCTGGGAGAAAAACCTCACTCCATTGTAGTTTGAATTCACAGAAGCTGGGGGTGGAGTTCCTGGCTGAGACCCGTGAGTATCTGGGGGGGAAACCTCACTGCATTGTTGTTTGAATTCACAGAAACTGGGGGTGGAGTTCCTGGCTGAGACCCGCGAGTATCTGGGAGGAAAAACTCACTCCATTGTAGTTTGAATTCACAGAAGCTGGGGGTGGAGTTCCTGGGTGAGACTTGTTAGTATCTGGGGGAACAAACCTCACTCCATTGTAGTTTGAATTCACAGAAGCTGGGGGTGGAGTTCCTGGCTGAGACCTGTGAGTATCTGGGGGAACAAAACCTCACTGCATTGTAGTTTGAATTCACAGAAACTGGGGGTGGAGTTCCTGGCTGAGACCCGTGAGTATCTGGGGGGAAAAACCTCACTCCATTTCAATTTGAATTCACAGAAGCTGGGGGTGGAGGTCCTGGCTGAGACCTGTGAGTATCTGGGGGAATAAACCTCACTCCATTGTAGTTTGAATTCACAGAAGCTGGGGGTGGAGGTCCTGGCTGAGACCTGTGAGTATCTGGGGGAAAAACCTCACTCCATTGTAGTTTGAATTCACAGAAGCTGTGGGTGGAGTTTCTGGCTGAGACCTGTGAGTATCTGGGGGAATAAACCTCACTCCATTGTAGTTTGAATTCACAGAAGCTGGGGGTGGAGTTCTTTTCTGAGACCTTTGAGTATCTGGGGGATCAAAACCTCACTGCATTGTAGTTTGAATTCACAGAAACTGGGGGTGGAGTTCCTGGCTGACACCCGTGAGTATCTTGGGGGAAAAACTCACTCCATTGTAGTCTGAATTCACAGAAGCTGGGGGTGGAGTTCCTGGCTGATACCTGTGAGTATCTGGGGGAAAAAAACTCACTCCAATGTAGTTTGAATTCATAGAAGCTGGGGGTGGACTTCCTGGCTGAGACCTGTGAATATCTGGGGGAAGAAACATCACTCCATTGTAGTTTGAATTCACAGAAGCTATGGGTGGACTTCCTGGCTGAGACCCGTGAGTATCTGGGGGGAAAAACTCACTCCATTGTAGTTTGAATTCACTGAAGCTGGGGGTGGGGTTCCTGGCTGATACCTGTGAGTATCTGGGGGGAAAAACTCACTCCAATGTAGTTTGAATTCACAGAAGCTGGGGGTGGACTTCCTGGCTGAGACCTGTGAGTATCTGGGGGAAGAAACCTCACTCCATTGTAGTTTGAATTCACAGAAGCTTGGGGTGGAGTTCCTGGCTGAGACCCGTGAGTATCTGTGGGAAGAAACCTCACTCCATTGTAGTTTGAATTCACAGAAGCTTGGGGTGGAGTTCCTGGCTGAGACCTGTGAGTATCTGGGGGAAAAAACCTCACTCCATTGTAGTTTGAATTCACAGAAGCTGGGGGTGAAGTTCCTGGCTGAGACCTGTGAGTATCTGGGGGAAGAAACCTCACTCCATTGTAGTTTGAATTCACAGAAGCTGGGGGTGGAGTTCCTGGCTTATACCTGTGAGTATCTGGGGGGAAAAAACTCACTCCAATGTAGTTTGAATTCACAGAAGCTGTGGGTGGAGTTTCTGGCTGAGACCTGTGAGTATCTGGGGAAAAAAACCTCAATCCATTGTAGTTTGAATTAACAGAAGCTGGGGGTGGAGGTCCTGGCTTAGACCTGTGAGTATCTGGAGGAAAAAACCTCACTCCATTGTAGTTTGAATTCACAGAAGCTGGGGGTGGAGTTGCTGGCTCAGACATGTGAGTATCTGGGGGAAGAAACCTCACTCCATTGTAGTTTGAATTCACAGAAGCTGGGGGTGGGGTTCCTGGCTGATACCTGTGAGTATCTGGGGGAACAAACCTCACTCCATTGTAGTTTGAATTCACAGAAGCTGGGGGTTGAGTTCCTGGCTGAGACCTGTGAGTATCTGGGGAAACAAAGCTCAATCCGTTGTAATTTGAATTCAGAGAAGCTGGGGGTGGAGTTCCTGGCTGAGACATGTGAGTATCTGGGGGGAAAAAACCTCACTCCATTGTAGTTTGAATTCACAGAAGCTGGGGGTGGAGTTCCTGGCTGAGACCCGTGAGTATCTGTGGGAAGAAACCTCACTCCATTGTAGTTTGAATTCACAGAAGCTTGGAGTGGAGTTCCTGGCTGAGACCTGTGAGTATCTGGGGGAAAAAACCTCACTCCATTGTAGTTTGAATTCACAGAAGCTGGGGGTGAAGTTCCTGGCTGAGACCCGTGAGTATCTGGGGGAACAAACCTCACTCCATTGTAGTTTGAATTCACAGAAGCTGGGGGTTGAGTTCCTGGCTGAGACCTGTGAGTATCTGGGGAAACAAAGCTCAATCCGTTGTAATTTGAATTCAGAGAAGCTGGGGGTGGACTTCCTGGCTGAGACCTGTGAGTATCTGGGGGGAAAAACCTCACTCCATTGTAGTATGAATTTACAGAAGCTGTGGATGGAGTTCCTGGCTGAGACTTGTGAGTATCTGGGGGGGGAAACGTCACTGCATTGTGTTTTGAATTCACAGAAGCTGGGGGTGGAGTTCCTGGCTGAGACCCGTGAGTATCTGGGAGAAAAACCTCACTCCATTGTAGTTTGAATTCACAGAAGCTGGGGGTGGAGTTCCTGGCTGAGACCCGTGAGTATCTGGGGGGGAAACCTCACTGCATTGTTGTTTGAATTCACAGAAACTGGGGGTGGAGTTCCTGGCTGAGACCCGCGAGTATCTGGGAGGAAAAACTCACTCCATTGTAGTTTGAATTCACAGAAGCTGGGGGTGGAGTTCCTGGGTGAGACTTGTTAGTATCTGGGGGAACAAACCTCACTCCATTGTAGTTTGAATTCACAGAAGCTGGGGGTGGAGTTCCTGGCTGAGACCTGTGAGTATCTGGGGGAACAAAACCTCACTGCATTGTAGTTTGAATTCACAGAAACTGGGGGTGGAGTTCCTGGCTGAGACCCGTGAGTATCTGGGGGGAAAAACCTCACTCCATTTCAATTTGAATTCACAGAAGCTGGGGGTGGAGGTCCTGGCTGAGACCTGTGAGTATCTGGGGGAATAAACCTCACTCCATTGTAGTTTGAATTCACAGAAGCTGGGGGTGGAGGTCCTGGCTGAGACCTGTGAGTATCTGGGGGAAAAACCTCACTCCATTGTAGTTTGAATTCACAGAAGCTGTGGGTGGAGTTTCTGGCTGAGACCTGTGAGTATCTGGGGGAATAAACCTCACTCCATTGTAGTTTGAATTCACAGAAGCTGGGGGTGGAGTTCTTTTCTGAGACCTTTGAGTATCTGGGGGATCAAAACCTCACTGCATTGTAGTTTGAATTCACAGAAACTGGGGGTGGAGTTCCTGGCTGACACCCGTGAGTATCTTGGGGGAAAAACTCACTCCATTGTAGTCTGAATTCACAGAAGCTGGGGGTGGAGTTCCTGGCTGATACCTGTGAGTATCTGGGGGAAAAAAACTCACTCCAATGTAGTTTGAATTCATAGAAGCTGGGGGTGGACTTCCTGGCTGAGACCTGTGAATATCTGGGGGAAGAAACATCACTCCATTGTAGTTTGAATTCACAGAAGCTATGGGTGGACTTCCTGGCTGAGACCCGTGAGTATCTGGGGGGAAAAACTCACTCCATTGTAGTTTGAATTCACTGAAGCTGGGGGTGGGGTTCCTGGCTGATACCTGTGAGTATCTGGGGGGAAAAACTCACTCCAATGTAGTTTGAATTCACAGAAGCTGGGGGTGGACTTCCTGGCTGAGACCTGTGAGTATCTGGGGGAAGAAACCTCACTCCATTGTAGTTTGAATTCACAGAAGCTGTGGGTGGAGTTTCTGGCTGAGACATGTGAGTATCTGGGGGAAGAAACCTCACTCCATTGTAGTTTGAATTCACAGAAGCTGGGGGTGGAGTTCCTGGCTGAGACCCGTGAGTATCTGTGGGAAGAAACCTCACTCCATTGTAGTTTGAATTCACAGAAGCTTGGGGTGGAGTTCCTGGCTGAGACCTGTGAGTATCTGGGGGAAAAAACCTCACTCCATTGTAGTTTGAATTCACAGAAGCTGGGGGTGAAGTTCCTGGCTGAGACCTGTGAGTATCTGGGGGAAGAAACCTCACTCCATTGTAGTTTGAATTCACATAAGCTGGGGGTGGAGTTCCTGGCTTATACCTGTGAGTATCTGGGGGGAAAAAACTCACTCCAATGTAGTTTGAATTCACAGAAGCTGTGGGTGGAGTTTCTGGCTGAGACCTGTGAGTATCTGGGGAAAAAAACCTCAATCCATTGTAGTTTGAATTAACAGAAGCTGGGGGTGGAGGTCCTGGCTTAGACCTGTGAGTATCTGGAGGAAAAAACCTCACTCCATTGTAGTTTGAATTCACAGAAGCTGGGGGTGGAGTTGCTGGCTCAGACATGTGAGTATCTGGGGGAAGAAACCTCACTCCATTGTAGTTTGAATTCACAGAAGCTGGGGGTGGGGTTCCTGGCTGATACCTGTGAGTATCTGGGGGAACAAACCTCACTCCATTGTAGTTTGAATTCACAGAAGCTGGGGGTTGAGTTCCTGGCTGAGACCTGTGAGTATCTGGGGAAACAAAGCTCAATCCGTTGTAATTTGAATTCAGAGAAGCTGGGGGTGGAGTTCCTGGCTGAGACATGTGAGTATCTGGGGGGAAAAAACCTCACTCCATTGTAGTTTGAATTCACAGAAGCTGGGGGTGGAGTTCCTGGCTGAGACCCGTGAGTATCTGTGGGAAGAAACCTCACTCCATTGTAGTTTGAATTCACAGAAGCTTGGAGTGGAGTTCCTGGCTGAGACCTGTGAGTATCTGGGGGAAAAAACCTCACTCCATTGTAGTTTGAATTCACAGAAGCTGGGGGTGAAGTTCCTGGCTGAGACCTGTGAGTATCTGGGGGAAGAAACCTCACTCCATTGTAGTTTGAATTCACAGAAGCTGGGGGTGGAGTTCCTGGCTTATATCTGTGAGTATCTGGGGGGGAAAAACTCACTCCAATGTAGTTTGAATTCACAGAAGCTGTGGGTGGAGTTTCTGGCTGAGACCTGTGAGTATCTGGGGAAAAAAACCTCAATCCATTGTAGTTTGAATTCACAGAAGCTGGGGGTGGAGGTCCTGGCTTAGACCTGTGAGTATCTGGAGTAAAAAACCTCACTCCATTGTAGTTTGAATTCACAGAAGCTGGGGGTGGAGTTGCTGGCTGAGACATGTGAGTATCTGGGGGAAGAAACCTCACTCCATTGTAGTTTGAATTCAGAGAAGCTGGGGGTGGGGTTCCTGGCTGATACCTGTGAGTATCTGGGGGAACAAACCTCACTCCATTGTAGTTTGAATTCACAGAAGCTGGGGGTTGAGTTCCTGGCTGAGACCTGTGAGTATCTGGGGAAACAAAGCTCAATCCGTTGTAATTTGAATTCAGAGAAGCTGGGGGTGGAGTTCCTGGCTGAGACATGTGAGTTTCTGGGGGGAAAAAACCTCACTCCATTGTAGTTTGAATTCACAGAAGCTGGGGGTGGAGTTCCTGGCTGAGACCCGTGAGTATCTGTGGGAAGAAACCTCACTCCATTGTAGTTTGAATTCACAGAAGCTTGGGGTGGAGTTCCTGGCTGAGACCTGTGAGTATCTGGGGGAAAAAACCTCACTCCATTGTAGTTTGAATTCACAGAAGCTGGGGGTGAAGTTCCTGGCTGAGACCTGTGAGTATCTGGGGGAAGAAACCTCACTCCATTGTAGTTTGAATTCACAGAAGCTGTGGGTGGAGTTTCTGGCTGATACCTGTGAGTATCTGGGGGAAAAAACCTCACTCCATTGTAGTTTGAATTCACAGAAGCTGTGGGTGGAGTTTCTGGCTGAGACCTGTGAGTATCTGGGGGAAAAAACCTCACTCCATTGTAGTTTGAATTCACAGAAGCTGTGGGTGGAGTTTCTGGCTGAGACCTGTGAGCATCTGGGAGAAGAAAACCTCATTGCATTGTAGTTTCAATTCACAGAAGCTGGGGATGGAGTTCCTGGCTGAGACTTGTGAGTATCTGGGGGGAAAAGCCTCACTGCATTGTGTTTTGAATTCACAGAAGCTGGGGGTGGAGTTCCTGGCTGAGACCCGTGAGTATCTGGGAGAAAAACCTCACTCCATTGTAGTTTGAATTAACAGAAGCTGGGGGTGGAGTTCCTGGCTGAGACCCGTGAGTATCTGGGGGGGAAACCTCACTCCATTGTAGTTTGAATTCACAGAAGCTGGGGGTGGAGTTCCTGGCTGAGACCCGTGAGTATCTGGGGGAACAAACCTCACTCCATTGTAGTTTGAATTCACAGAAGCTAGGGGTGGAGTTCTTTGCTGAGACCTGTGAGTATCTGGGGGAACAAAACCTCACTGCATTGTAGTTTGAATTCACAGAAACTGGGGGTGGAGTTCCTAGCTGAGACCCGTGAGTATCTGGGGGGAAAAACCTCACTCCATTATAGTTTGAATTCACAGAAGCTGGGGGTGGAGGTCCTGGCTGAGACCTGTGAGTATCTGGGGGAATAAACCTCACTCCATTGTAGTTTGAATTCACAGAAGCTGGGGGTGGAGTTCTTTTCTGAGACCTTTGAGTATCTGGGGGAACAAAACCTCACTGCATTGTAGTTTGAATTCACAGAAACTGGGGGTGGAGTTCCTGGCTGACACCTGTGAGTATCTTGGGGGAAAAACTCACTCCATTGTAGTTTGAATTCACAGAAGCTGGGGGTGGAGTTCCTGGCTGATACCTGTGAGTATCTGGGGGGAAAAAACTCACTCCAATGTAGTTTGAATTCATAGAAGCTGGGGGTGGACTTCCTGGCTGATACCTGTGAGTATCTGGGGGAAGAAACCTCACTCCATTGTAGTTTGAATTCACAGAAGCTGTGGGTGGAGTTTCTGGCTGAGACATGTGAGTATCTGGGGGAAGAAACCTCACTCCATTGTAGTTTGAATTCACAGAAGCTGGGGGTGGAGTTCCTGGCTGAGACCCGTGAGTATCTGTGGGAAGAAACCTCACTCCATTGTAGTTTGAATTCACAGAAGCTTGGGGTGGAGTTCCTGGCTGAGACCTGTGAGTATCTGGGGGAAAAAACCTCACTCCATTGTAATTTGAATTCACAGAAGCTGGGGGTGAAGTTCCTGGCTGAGACCTGTGAGTATCTGGGGGAAGAAACCTCACTCCATTGTAGTTTGAATTCACAGAAGCTGGGGGTGGAGTTCCTGGCTTATACCTGTGAGTATCTGGGGGGAAAAAACTCACTCCAATGTAGTTTGAATTCACAGAAGCTGTGGGTGGAGTTTCTGGCTGAGACCTGTGAGTATCTGGGGAAAAAAACCTCAATCCATTGTAGTTTGAATTAACAGAAGCTGGGGGTGGAGGTCCTGGCTTAGACCTGTGAGTATCTGGAGGAAAAAACCTCACTCCATTGTAGTTTGAATTCACAGAAGCTGGGGGTGGAGTTGCTGGCTCAGACATGTGAGTATCTGGGGGAAGAAACCTCACTCCATTGTAGTTTGAATTCACAGAAGCTGGGGGTGGGGTTCCTGGCTGATACCTGTGAGTATCTGGGGGAACAAACCTCACTCCATTGTAGTTTGAATTCACAGAAGCTGGGGGTTGAGTTCCTGGCTGAGACCTGTGAGTATCTGGGGAAACAAAGCTCAATCCGTTGTAATTTGAATTCAGAGAAGCTGGGGGTGGAGTTCCTGGGTGAGACATGTGAGTATCTGGGGGGAAAAAACCTCACTCCATTGTAGTTTGAATTCACAGAAGCTGGGGGTGGAGTTCCTGGCTGAGACCCGTGAGTATCTGTGGGAAGAAACCTCACTCCATTGTAGTTTGAATTCACAGAAGCTTGGAGTGGAGTTCCTGGCTGAGACCTGTGAGTATCTGGGGGAAAAAACCTCACTCCATTGTAGTTTGAATTCACAGAAGCTGGGGGTGAAGTTCCTGGCTGAGACCTGTGAGTATCTGGGGGAAGAAACCTCACTCCATTGTAGTTTGAATTCACAGAAGCTGTGGGTGGAGTTTCTCGCTGAGACCTGTGAGTATCTGGGGGAAAAAACCTCACTCCATTGTAGTTTGAATTCACACAAGCTGTGGGTGGAGTTCCTGGCTGAGATCTGAGAGTATCTGGGGAAACAAAGCTCAATCCGTTGTAATTTGAATTCACAGAAGCTGTGGGTGGAGTTTCTGGCTGAGACCTGTGAGTATCTGGGGAAAAAAACCCCAATCCATTGTAGTTTGAATTCACAGAAGCTGGGGGTGGAGGTCCTGGCTTAGACCTGTGAGTATCTGGAGGAAAAAACCTCACTCCATTGTAGTTTGAATTCACAGAAACTGGGGGTGGAGTTCCTGGCTGAAACCCGTGAGTATCTGGGGGGGGGGAACTCACTCCATTGTAGTTTGAATTCACAGAAACTGGGGGTGGAGTTCCTGGCTGAGACCTGTGAGTATCTGGGGAAACAAAGCTCAATCCGTTGTAATTTGAATTCAGAGAAGCTGGGGGTGGAGTTCCTGGCTGAGACCTGTGAGTATCTGGGGGGAAAAACCTCACTCCATTGTAGTTTGAATTCACAGAAGCTAGGGGTGGAGTTCCTGGCTGAGACCTGTGAGTATCTGGTGAAAAAAACCTCAATCCATTGTAGTTTGAATTCACAGAAGCTGGGGGTGGAGGTCCTGGCTTAGACCTGTGAGTATCTGGAGTAAAAAACCTCACTCCATTGTAGTTTGAATTCACAGAAGCTGGGGGTGGAGTTGCTGGCTGAGACATGTGAGTATCTGGGGGAAGAAACCTCACTCCATTGTAGTTTGAATTCAGAGAAGCTGGGGGTGGGGTTCCTGGCTGATACCTGTGAGTATCTGGGGGAACAAACCTCACTCCATTGTAGTTTGAATTCACAGAAGCTGGGGGTTGAGTTCCTGGCTGAGACCTGTGAGTATCTGGGGAAACAAAGCTCAATCCGTTGTAATTTGAATTCAGAGAAGCTGGGGGTGGAGTTCCTGGCTGAGACATGTGAGTTTCTGGGGGGAAAAAACCTCACTCCATTGTAGTTTGAATTCACAGAAGCTGGGGGTGGAGTTCCTGGCTGAGACCCGTGAGTATCTGTGGGAAGAAACCTCACTCCATTGTAGTTTGAATTCACAGAAGCTTGGGGTGGAGTTCCTGGCTGAGACCTGTGAGTATCTGGGGGAAAAAACCTCACTCCATTGTAGTTTGAATTCACAGAAGCTGGGGGTGAAGTTCCTGGCTGAGACCTGTGAGTATCTGGGGGAAGAAACCTCACTCCATTGTAGTTTGAATTCACAGAAGCTGTGGGTGGAGTTTCTGGCTGATACCTGTGAGTATCTGGGGGAAAAAACCTCACTCCATTGTAGTTTGAATTCACAGAAGCTGTGGGTGGAGTTTCTGGCTGAGACCTGTGAGTATCTGGGGGAAAAAACCTCACTCCATTGTAGTTTGAATTCACAGAAGCTGTGGGTGGAGTTTCTGGCTGAGACCTGTGAGCATCTGGGAGAAGAAAACCTCACTGCATTGTAGTTTCAATTCACAGAAGCTGGGGATGGAGTTCCTGGCTGAGACTTGTGAGTATCTGGGGGGAAAAACCTCACTGCATTGTGTTTTGAATTCACAGAAGCTGGGGGTGGAGTTCCTGGCTGAGACCCGTGAGTATCTGGGAGAAAAACCTCACTCCATTGTAGTTTGAATTCACAGAAGCTGGGGGTGGAGTTCCTGGCTGAGACCCGTGAGTATCTGGGGGGGAAACCTCACTCCATTGTAGTTTGAATTCACAGAAGCTGGGGGTGGAGTTCCTGGCTGAGACCCGTGAGTATCTGGGGGAACAAACCTCACTCCATTGTAGTTTGAATTCACAGAAGCTAGGGGTGGAGTTCTTTGCTGAGACCTGTGAGTATCTGGGGGAACAAAACCTCACTGCATTGTAGTTTGAATTCACAGAAACTGGGGGTGGAGTTCCTAGCTGAGACCCGTGAGTATCTGGGGGGAAAAACCTCACTCCATTATAGTTTGAATTCACAGAAGCTGGGGGTGGAGGTCCTGGCTGAGACCTGTGAGTATCTGGGGGAATAAACCTCACTCCATTGTAGTTTGAATTCACAGAAGCTGGGGGTGGAGTTCTTTTCTGAGACCTTTGAGTATCTGGGGGAACAAAACCTCACTGCATTGTAGTTTGAATTCACAGAAACTGGGGGTGGAGTTCCTGGCTGACACCTGTGAGTATCTTGGGGGAAAAACTCACTCCATTGTAGTTTGAATTCACAGAAGCTGGGGGTGGAGTTCCTGGCTGATACCTGTGAGTATCTGGGGGGAAAAAACTCACTCCAATGTAGTTTGAATTCATAGAAGCTGGGGGTGGACTTCCTGGCTAATACCTGTGAGTATCTGGGGGAACAAACCTCACTGCATTGTAGTTTGAATTCACAGAAACTGGGGGTGGAGGTCCTGGCTGAGACCCATGAGTATCTGGGGGGAAAAACCTCACTCCATTGTAGTTTGAATTCACAGACGCTGGAGGTGGACTTCCTGGCTGAGACCTGTGAGTATCTGGGGGAAGAAACCTCACTCCATTGTAGTTTGAATTCACAGAAGCTGTGGGTGGAGTTTCTAGCTGAGACCTGTGAGTATCTGGGGGGAAAAACCTCACTCCATTGTAGTTTGAATTCACAGAAGCTGTGGGTGGAGTTTCTGGCTGAGACCTGTGAGTATCTGGGGGAAAAAACCTCACTCCATTGTAGTTTGAATTCACAGAAACTGGGGGTGGAGTTCCTGGCTGAAACCCGTGAGTATCTGGGGGGAAAAACTCACTCCATTGTAGTTTGAATTCACAGAAGCTGGGGGTGGAGTTCCTGGCTGAGACCTGTGAGTATCTGAGGAAACAAAGCTCAATCCGTTGTAATTTGAATTCAGAGAAGCTGGGGGTTTAGTTCCTGGCTGAGACCTGTGAGTATCTGGGGGAAAAAACCTCACTCCATTGTAGTTTGAATTCACAGAAGCTGGGGGTGAAGTTCCTAGCTGAGACTTCTGAGTATCTGGGGGAAAAAAGCCTCACTCCAATGTAGTTTGAATTCACAGACGCTGGGGGTGGACTTCCTCGCTCAGACCTGTGAGTATCTGGGGGAAGAAACCTCACTCCATTGTAGTTTGAATTCACAGAAGCTGTGGGTGGGGTTTCTGGCTGAGACCTGTGAGTATCTGGGGGGGAAAACCTCACTCCATTGTAGTTTGAATTCACAGAAGCTGTGGGTGGAGTTTCTGGCTGAGACCTGTGAGTATCTGGGGGGAAAAAACTCACTCCATTGTAGTTTGAATTCACAGAAACTGGGGGTGGAGTTCCTGGCTGAAACCCGTGAGTATCTGGGGGGAAAAAACTCACTCCATTGTAGTTTGAATTCACAGAAGCTGGGGGTGGAGTTCCTGGCTGAGACCTGTGAGTATCTGGGGGGAAAAACCTCACTCCATTGTAGTATGAATTTACAGAAGCTGTGGGTGGGGTTTCTGGCTGAGACCTGTGAGTATCTGGGGGGGAAAACCTCACTCCATTGTAGTTTGAATTCACAGAAGCTGTGGGTGGAGTTTCTGGCTGAGACCTGTGAGTATCTGGGGGGAAAAAACTCACTCCATTGTAGTTTGAATTCACAGAAACTGGGGGTGGAGTTCCTGGCTGAAACCCGTGAGTATCTAGGGGGAAAAAACTCACTCCATTGTAGTTTGAATTCACAGAAGCTGGGGGTGGAGTTCCTGGCTGAGACCTGTGAGTATCTGGGGGGAAAAACCTCACTCCATTGTAGTATGAATTTACAGAAGCTGGGGGTGGAGTTCCTCACTGAGACTTGTGAGTATCTGGTGGAAAAAAAATCTCTCCATTGTAGTTTCAATTCACAGAAGCTGGGGGTGGAGTTCCTGGGTGAGACTTGTTAGTATCTGGGGGAACAAACCTCACTCCATTGTAGTTTAAATTCACAGAAGCTGGGGGTGGAGTTCTTTGCTGAGACCTGTGAGTATCTGGGGGAACAAAACCTCACTGCATTGTAGTTTGAATTCACAGAAACTGGGGGTGGAGTTCCTGGCTGACACCCGTAAGTATCTGGGGGAAAAAACTCACTCCATTGTAGTTTGAATTCACAGAAGCTGGGGGTGGAGTTCCTGGCTTATACCTGTGAGTATCTGGGGGGGGGAAAACTCACTCCAATGTAGTTTGAATTCACAGAAGCTGGGGGTGGACTTCCTGGCTGAGACCTGTGAGTATCTGGGGGAAGAAACCTCACTCCATTGTAGTTTGAATTCACAGAAGCTGTGGGTGGAGTTTCTGGCTGAGACCTGTGAGTATCTGGGGGGGGGAAACTCACTGCATTGTAGTTTGAATTCACAGAAGCTGTGGGTGGAGTTTCTGGCTGAGACCTGTGAGTATCTGGGGGAACAAATCCTCACTGCATTGTAGTTCAAATTCACAGAAACTGGGGGTGGAGTTCCTGGCTGAGACCCGTGAGTATCTGGGGGAACAAACCTCACTGCATTGTAGTTTGAATTCACAGAAACTGGGGGTGGAGTTCCTGGCTGAGACCCGCGAGTATCTGGGGGGAAAACTCACTTCATTGTAGTTTGAATTCACAGAAGCTGGGGGTGGAGTTCCTGGGTGAGACTTGTTAGTATCTGGGGGAACAAACCTCACTCCATTGTAGTTTGAATTCACAGAAGCTGGGGGTGGAGTTCCTGGCTGAGACCTGTGAGTATCTGGGGGAACAAAACCTCACTGCATTGTAGTTTGAATTCACAGAAACTGGGGGTGGAGTTCCTGGTTGAGACCCGTGAGTATCTGGGAGGAAAAACCTCACTCCATTGTAGTTTGAATTCACAGAAGCTGGGGGTGGAGGTCCTGGCTGAGACCTGTGAGTATCTGGGGGAATAAACCTCACTCCATTGTAGTTTCAATTCACAGAAGTTGCGGGTGGAGTTCTTGGCTGAGACCCATGAGTATCTGGGGGAACAAAACCTCTCTGCATTGTAGTTTCAATTCACAGAAGCTGGGGGTGGAGTTCCTGGCTGAGACCTGTGAGTATCTGGGGGAACAAAACCTCACTGCATTGTAGTTTCAATTCACAGAAGCTGGGGGTGGAGTTCCTGGCTTAGACCTGTGAGTATTTGGGGAAAAAACCTCACTCCATTGTAGTTTGAATTCAGAGAAGCTGGGGGTGGAGTTCCTGGCTGAGACCTGTGAGTATCTGGGGGGAAAAACCTCACTCCATTGTAGTATGAATTTACAGAAGCTGTGGATGGAGTTCCTGGCTGAGACTTGTGAGTATCTGGGGGGGGAAACGTCACTGCATTGTGTTTTGAATTCACAGAAGCTGGGGGTGGAGTTCCTGGCTGAGACCCGTGAGTATCTGGGGGAAGAAACCTCACTCCATTGTAGTTTGAATTCACAGAAGCTGGGGGTGGAGTTCCTGGCTGAGACCCGTGAGTATCTGGGGGGGGAAACCTCACTGCATTGTTGTTTGAATTCACAGAAACTGGGGGTGGAGTTCCTGGCTGAGACCCGCGAGTATCTGGGAGGAAAAACTCACTCCATTGTAGTTTGAATTCACAGAAGCTGGGGGTGGAGTTCCTGGGTGAGACTTGTTAGTATCTGGGGGAACAAACCTCACTCCATTGTAGTTTAAATTCACAGAAGCTGGGGGTGGAGTTCTTTGCTGAGACCTGTCAGTATCTGGGGGAACAAAACCTCACTGCATTGTAGTTTGAATTCACAGAAACTGGGGGTGGAGTTCCTGGCTGACACCCGTAAGTATCTGGGGGAAAAAACTCACTCCATTGTAGTTTGAATTCACAGAAGCTGGGGGTGGAGTTCCTGGCTTATACCTGTGAGTATCTGGGGGGGGAAAACTCACTCCAATGTAGTTTGAATTCACAGAAGCTGGGGGTGGACTTCCTGGCTGAGACCTGTGAGTATCTGGGGGAAGAAACCTCACTCCATTGTAGTTTGAATTCACAGAAGCTGTGGGTGGAGTTTCTGGCTGAGACCTGTGAGTATCTGGGGGGGAAAACCTCACTGCATTGTAGTTTGAATTCACAGAAGCTGTGGGTGGAGTTTCTGGCTGAGACCTGTGAGTATCTGGGGGAACAAATCCTCACTGCATTGTAGTTCGAATTCACAGAAACTGGGGGTGGAGTTCCTGGCTGAGACCCGTGAGTATCTGGGGGAACAAACCTCACTGCATTGTAGTTTGAATTCACAGAAACTGGGGGTGGAGTTCCTGGCTGAGACCCGCGAGTATCTGGGGGGAAAACTCACTTCATTGTAGTTTGAATTCACAGAAGCTGGGGGTGGAGTTCCTGGGTGAGACTTGTTAGTATCTGGGGGAACAAACCTCACTCCATTGTAGTTTGAATTCACAGAAGCTGGGGGTGGAGTTCCTGGCTGAGACCTGTGAGTATCTGGGGGAACAAAACCTCACTGCATTGTAGTTTGAATTCACAGAAACTGGGGGTGGAGTTCCTGGTTGAGACCCGTGAGTATCTGGGAGGAAAAAGCTCACTCCATTGTAGTTTGAATTCACAGAAGCTGGGGGTGGAGGTCCTGGCTGAGACCTGTGAGTATCTGGGGGAATAAACCTCACTCCATTGTAGTTTCAATTCACAGAAGTTGGGGGTGGAGTTCTTGGCTGAGACCCATGAGTATCTGGGGGAACAAAACCTCTCTGCATTGTAGTTTCAATTCACAGAAGCTGGGGGTGGAGTTCCTGGCTGAGACCTGTGAGTATCTGGGGGAACAAAACCTCACTGCATTGTAGTTTCAATTCACAGAAGCTGGGGGTGGAGTTCCTGGCTTAGACCTGTGAGTATTTGGGGAAAAAACCTCACTCCATTGTAGTTTGAATTCAGAGAAGCTGGGGGTGGAGTTCCTGGCTGAGACCTGTGAGTATCTGGGGGGAAAAACCTCACTCCATTGTAGTATGAATTTACAGAAGCTGTGGATGGAGTTCCTGGCTGAGACTTGTGAGTATCTGGGGGGGGGAAACGTCACTGCATTGTGTTTTGAATTCACAGAAGCTGGGGGTGGAGTTCCTGGCTGAGACCCGTGAGTATCTGGGGGAAGAAACCTCACTCCATTGTAGTTTGAATTCACAGAAGCTGGGGGTGGAGTTCCTGGCTGAGACCCGTGAGTATCTGGGGGGGGAAACCTCACTGCATTGTTGTTTGAATTCACAGAAACTGGGGGTGGAGTTCCTGGCTGAGACCCGCGAGTATCTGGGAGGAAAAACTCACTCCATTGTAGTTTGAATTCACAGAAGCTGGGGGTGGAGTTCCTGGGTGAGACTTGTTAGTATCTGGGGGAACAAACCTCACTCCATTGTAGTTTGAATTCACAGAAGCTGGGGGTGGAGTTCCTGGCTGAGACCTGTGAGTATCTGCGGGAACAAAACCTCACTGCATTGTAGTTTGAATTCACAGAAACTGGGGGTGGAGTTCCTGGCTGAGACCCGTGAGTATCTGGGGGGAAAAACCTCACTCCATTTCAGTTTGAATTCACAGAAGCTGGGGGTGGAGGTCCTGGCTGAGACCTGTGAGTATCTGGGGGAATAAACCTCACTCCATTGTAGTTTGAATTCACAGAAGCTGGGGGTGGAGGTCCTGGCTGAGACCTGTGAGTTTCTGGGGGAACAAAACCTCACTGCATTGTAGTTTGAATTCACAGAAACTGGGGGTGGAGTTCCTGGCTGACACCCGTGAGTATCTTGGGGGAAAAACTCACTCCATTGTAGTTTGAATTCACTGAAGCTGGGGGTGGAGTTCCTGGCTGATACCTGTGAGTATCTGGGGGGAAAAACTCACTCCAATGTAGTTTGAATTCACAGAAGCTGGGGGTGGACTTCCTGGCTGAGACCCGTGAGTATCTGGGGGAAGAAACCTCACTCCATTGTAGTTTGAATTCACAGAAGCTGTGGGTGGAGGTCCTGGCTGAGACCCATGAGTATCTGGGGGGAAAAACCTCACTCCATTGTAGTTTGAATTCACAGACGCTGGAGGTGGACTTCCTGGCTGAGACCTGTGAGTATCTGGGGGAAGAAACCTCACTCCATTGTAGTTTGAATTCACAGAAGCTGTGGGTGGAGTTTCTAGCTGAGACCTGTGAGTATCTGGGGGGAAACACCTCACTCCATTGTAGTTTGAATTCACAGAAGCTGTGGGTGGAGTTTCTGGCTGAGACCTGTGAGTATCTGGGGGAAAAAACCTCACTCCATTGTAGTTTGAATTCACAGAAACTGGGGGTGGAGTTCCTGGCTGAAACCCGTGAGTATCTGGGGGGGAAAACTCACTCCATTGTAGTTTGAATTCACAGAAGCTGGGGGTGGAGTTCCTGGCTGAGACCTGTGAGTATCTGAGGAAACAAAGCTCAATCCGTTGTAATTTGAATTCAGAGAAGCTGGGGGTTTAGTTCCTGGCTGAGACCTGTGAGTATCTGGGGGAAAAAACCTCACTCCATTGTAGTTTGAATTCACAGAAGCTGGGGGTGAAGTTCCTAGCTGAGACTTCTGAGTATCTGGGGGAAAAAAGCCTCACTCCAATGTAGTTTGAATTCACAGACGCTGGGGGTGGACTTCCTGGCTCAGACCTGTGAGTATCTGGGGGAAGAAACCTCACTCCATTGTAGTTTGAATTCACAGAAGCTGTGGGTGGGGTTTCTGGCTGAGACCTGTGAGTATCTGGGGGGAAAAACCTCACTCCATTGTAGTTTGAATTCACAGAAGCTGTGGGTGGAGTTTCTGGCTGAGACCTGTGAGTATCTGGGGGGAAAAAACTCACTCCATTGTAGTTTGAATTCACAGAAGCTGGGGGTGGAGTTCCTGGCTGAGACCTGTGAGTATCTGGGGGGAAAAACCTCACTCCATTGTAGTATGAATTTACAGAAGCTGGGGGTGGAGTTCCTCACTGAGACTTGTGAGTATCTGGTGGAAAAAAAATCTCTCCATTGTAGTTTCAATTCACAGAAGCTGGGGGTGGAGTTCCTGGGTGAGACTTGTTAGTATCTGGGGGAACAAACCTCACTCCATTGTAGTTTAAATTCACAGAAGCTGGGGGTGGAGTTCTTTGCTGAGACCTGTGAGTATCTGGGGGAACAAAACCTCACTGCATTGTAGTTTGAATTCACAGAAACTGGGGGTGGAGTTCCTGGCTGACACCCGTAAGTATCTGGGGGAAAAAACTCACTCCATTGTAGTTTGAATTCACAGAAGCTGGGGGTGGAGTTCCTGGCTTATACCTGTGAGTATCTGGGGGGGAAAAACTCACGCCAATGTAGTTTGAATTCACAGAAGCTGGGGGTGGACTTCCTGGCTGAGACCTGTGAGTATCTGGGGGAAGAAACCTCACTCCATTGTAGTTTGAATTCACAGAAGCTGTGGGTGGAGTTTCTGGCTGAGACCTGTGAGTATCTGGAGGGAAAAACCTCACTGCATTGTAGTTTGAATTCACAGAAGCTGTGGGTGGAGTTCCTGGCTGAGACCTGTGAGTATCTGGGGGAACAAATCCTCACTGCATTGTAGTTCGAATTCACAGAAACTGGGGGTGGAGTTCCTGGCTGAGACCCGTGAGTATCTGGGGGAACAAACCTCACTGCATTGTAGTTTGAATTCACAGAAACTGGGGGTGGAGTTCCTGGCTGAGACCCGCGAGTATCTGGGGGGAAAACTCACTTCATTGTAGTTTGAATTCACAGAAGCTGGGGGTGGAGTTCCTGGGTGAGACTTGTTAGTATCTGGGGGAACAAACCTCACTCCATTGTAGTTTGAATTCACAGAAGTTGCGGGTGGAGTTCTTGGCTGAGACCCATGAGTATCTGGGGGAACAAAACCTCTCTGCATTGTAGTTTCAATTCACAGAAGCTGGGGGTGGAGTTCCTGGCTGAGACCTGTGAGTATCTGGGGGAACAAAACCTCACTGCATTGTAGTTTCAATTCACAGAAGCTGGGGGTGGAGTTCCTGGCTTAGACCTGTGAGTATTTGGGGAAAAAACCTCACTCCATTGTAGTTTGAATTCAGAGAAGCTGGGGGTGGAGTTCCTGGCTGAGACCTGTGAGTATCTGGGGGGAAAAACCTCACTCCATTGTAGTATGAATTTACAGAAGCTGTGGATGGAGTTCCTGGCTGAGACTTGTGAGTATCTGGGGGGGGGGAAACGTCACTGCATTGTGTTTTGAATTCACAGAAGCTGGGGGTGGAGTTCCTGGCTGAGACCCGTGAGTATCTGGGGGAAGAAACCTCACTCCATTGTAGTTTGAATTCACAGAAGCTGGGGGTGGAGTTCCTGGCTGAGACCCGTGAGTATCTGGGGGGGAAACCTCACTGCATTGTTGTTTGAATTCACAGAAACTGGGGGTGGAGTTCCTGGCTGAGACCCGCGAGTATCTGGGAGGAAAAACTCACTCCATTGTAGTTTGAATTCACAGAAGCTGGGGGTGGAGTTCCTGGGTGAGACTTGTTAGTATCTGGGGGAACAAACCTCACTCCATTGTAGTTTAAATTCACAGAAGCTGGGGGTGGAGTTCTTTGCTGAGACCTGTGAGTATCTGGGGGAACAAAACCTCACTGCATTGTAGTTTGAATTCACAGAAACTGGGGGTGGAGTTCCTGGCTGACACCCGTAAGTATCTGGGGGAAAAAACTCACTCCATTGTAGTTTGAATTCACAGAAGCTGGGGGTGGAGTTCCTGGCTTATACCTGTGAGTATCTGGGGGGGGGGGGGGAAACTCACTCCAATGTAGTTTGAATTCACAGAAGCTGGGGGTGGACTTCCTGGCTGAGACCTGTGAGTATCTGGGGGAAGAAACCTCACTCCATTGTAGTTTGAATTCACAGAAGCTGTGGGTGGAGTTTCTGGCTGAGACCTGTGAGTATCTGGGGGGGAAAACCTCACTGCATTGTAGTTTGAATTCACAGAAGCTGTGGGTGGAGTTTCTGGCTGAGACCTGTGAGTATCTGGGGGAACAAATCCTCACTGCATTGTAGTTCGAATTCACAGAAACTGGGGGTGGAGTTCCTGGCTGAGACCCGTGAGTATCTGGGGGAACAAACCTCACTGCATTGTAGTTTGAATTCACAGAAACTGGGGGTGGAGTTCCTGGCTGAGACCCGCGAGTATCTGGGGGGAAAACTCACTTCATTGTAGTTTGAATTCACAGAAGCTGGGGGTGGAGTTCCTGGGTGAGACTTGTTAGTATCTGGGGGAACAAACCTCACTCCATTGTAGTTTGAATTCACAGAAGCTGGGGGTGGAGTTCCTGGCTGAGACCTGTGAGTATCTGGGGGAACAAAACCTCACTGCATTGTAGTTTGAATTCACAGAAACTGGGGGTGGAGTTCCTGGTTGAGACCCGTGAGTATCTGGGAGGAAAAACCTCACTCCATTGTAGTTTGAATTCACAGAAGCTGGGGGTGGAGGTCCTGGCTGAGACCTGTGAGTATCTGGGGGAATAAACCTCACTCCATTGTAGTTTCAATTCACAGAAGTTGGGGGTGGAGTTCTTGGCTGAGACCCATGAGTATCTGGGGGAACAAAACCTCTCTGCATTGTAGTTTCAATTCACAGAAGCTGGGGGTGGAGTTCCTGGCTGAGACCTGTGAGTATCTGGGGGAACAAAACCTCACTGCATTGTAGTTTCAATTCACAGAAGCTGGGGGTGGAGTTCCTGGCTTAGACCTGTGAGTATTTGGGGAAAAAACCTCACTCCATTGTAGTTTGAATTCAGAGAAGCTGGGGGTGGAGTTCCTGGCTGAGACCTGTGAGTATATGGGGGGAAAAACCTCACTCCATTGTAGTATGAATTTACAGAAGCTGTGGATGGAGTTCCTGGCTGAGACTTGTGAGTATCTGGGGGGGGGAAACGTCACTGCATTGTGTTTTGAATTCACAGAAGCTGGGGGTGGAGTTCCTGGCTGAGACCCGTGAGTATCTGGGGGAAGAAACCTCACTCCATTGTAGTTTGAATTCACAGAAGCTGGGGGTGGAGTTCCTGGCTGAGACCCGTGAGTATCTGGGGGGGGAAACCTCACTGCATTGTTGTTTGAATTCACAGAAACTGGGGGTGGAGTTCCTGGCTGAGACCCGCGAGTATCTGGGAGGAAAAACTCACTCCATTGTAGTTTGAATTCACAGAAGCTGGGGGTGGAGTTCCTGGGTGAGACTTGTTAGTATCTGGGGGAACAAACCTCACTCCATTGTAGTTTGAATTCACAGAAGCTGGGGGTGGAGTTCCTGGCTGAGACCTGTGAGTATCTGCGGGAACAAAACCTCACTGCATTGTAGTTTGAATTCACAGAAACTGGGGGTGGAGTTCCTGGCTGAGACCCGTGAGTATCTGGGGGGAAAAACCTCACTCCATTTCAGTTTGAATTCACAGAAGCTGGGGGTGGAGGTCCTGGCTGAGACCTGTGAGTATCTGGGGGAATAAACCTCACTCCATTGTAGTTTGAATTCACAGAAGCTGGGGGTGGAGGTCCTGGCTGAGACCTGTGAGTATCTGGGGGAACAAAACCTCACTGCATTGTAGTTTGAATTCACAGAAACTGGGGGTGGAGTTCCTGGCTGACACCCGTGAGTATCTTGGGGGGAAAACTCACTCCATTGTAGTTTGAATTCACTGAAGCTGGGGGTGGAGTTCCTGGCTGATACCTGTGAGTATCTGGGGGGAAAAACTCACTCCAATGTAGTTTGAATTCACAGAAGCTGGGGGTGGACTTCCTGGCTGAGACCCGTGAGTATCTGGGGGAAGAAACCTCACTCCATTGTAGTTTGAATTCACAGAAGCTGTGGGTGGAGGTCCTGGCTGAGACCCATGAGTATCTGGGGGGGGAAACCTCACTCCATTGTAGTTTGAATTCACAGACGCTGGAGGTGGACTTCCTGGCTGAGACCTGTGAGTATCTGGGGGAAGAAACCTCACTCCATTGTAGTTTGAATTCACAGAAGCTGTGGGTGGAGTTTCTAGCTGAGACCTGTGAGTATCTGGGGGGAAACACCTCACTCCATTGTAGTTTGAATTCACAGAAGCTGTGGGTGGAGTTTCTGGCTGAGACCTGTGAGTATCTGGGGGAAAAAACCTCACTCCATTGTAGTTTGAATTCACAGAAACTGGGGGTGGAGTTCCTGGCTGAAACCCGTGAGTATCTGGGGGGAAAAACTCACTCCATTGTAGTTTGAATTCACAGAAGCTGGGGGTGGAGTTCCTGGCTGAGACCTGTGAGTATCTGAGGAAACAAAGCTCAATCCGTTGTAATTTGAATTCAGAGAAGCTGGGGGTTTAGTTCCTGGCTGAGACCTGTGAGTATCTGGGGGAAAAAACCTCACTCCATTGTAGTTTGAATTCACAGAAGCTGGGGGTGAAGTTCCTAGCTGAGACTTCTGAGTATCTGGGGGAAAAAAGCCTCACTCCAATGTAGTTTGAATTCACAGACGCTGGGGGTGGACTTCCTGGCTCAGACCTGTGAGTATCTGGGGGAAGAAACCTCACTCCATTGTAGTTTGAATTCACAGAAGCTGTGGGTGGGGTTTCTGGCTGAGACCTGTGAGTATCTGGGGGGAAAAACCTCACTCCATTGTAGTTTGAATTCACAGAAACTGGGGGTGGAGTTCCTGGCTGAAACCCGTGAGTATCTGGGGGGAAAAAACTCACTCCATTGTAGTTTGAATTCACAGAAGCTGGGGGTGGAGTTCCTGGCTGAAACCCGTGAGTATCTGGGGGGAAAAAACTCACTCCATTGTAGTTTGAATTCACAGAAGCTGGGGGTGGAGTTCCTGGCTGAGACCTGTGAGTATCTGGGGGGAAAAACCTCACTCCATTGTAGTATGAATTTACAGAAGCTGGGGGTGGAGTTCCTCACTGAGACTTGTGAGTATCTGGTGGAAAAAAAATCTCTCCATTGTAGTTTCAATTCACAGAAGCTGGGGGTGGAGTTCCTGGGTGAGACTTGTTAGTATCTGGGGGAACAAACCTCACTCCATTGTAGTTTAAATTCACAGAAGCTGGGGGTGGAGTTCTTTGCTGAGACCTGTGAGTATCTGGGGGAACAAAACCTCACTGCATTGTAGTTTGAATTCACAGAAACTGGGGGTGGAGTTCCTGGCTGACACCCGTAAGTATCTGGGGGAAAAAACTCACTCCATTGTAGTTTGAATTCACAGAAGCTGGGGGTGGAGTTCCTGGCTTATACCTGTGAGTATCTGGGGGGGAAAAACTCACTCCAATGTAGTTTGAATTCACAGAAGCTGGGGGTGGACTTCCTGGCTGAGACCTGTGAGTATCTGGGGGAAGAAACCTCACTCCATTGTAGTTTGAATTCACAGAAGCTGTGGGTGGAGTTTCTGGCTGAGACCTGTGAGTATCTGGAGGGAAAAACCTCACTGCATTGTAGTTTGAATTCACAGAAGCTGTGGGTGGAGTTTCTGGCTGAGACCTGTGAGTATCTGGGGGAACAAATCCTCACTGCATTGTAGTTCGAATTCACAGAAACTGGGGGTGGAGTTCCTGGCTGAGACCCGTGAGTATCTGGGGGAACAAACCTCACTGCATTGTAGTTTGAATTCACAGAAACTGGGGGTGGAGTTCCTGGCTGAGACCCGCGAGTATCTGGGGGGAAAACTCACTTCATTGTAGTTTGAATTCACAGAAGCTGGGGGTGGAGTTCCTGGGTGAGACTTGTTAGTATCTGGGGGAACAAACCTCACTCCATTGTAGTTTGAATTCACAGAAGCTGGGGGTGGAGTTCCTGGCTGAGACCTGTGAGTATCTGGGGGAACAAAACCTCACTGCATTGTAGTTTGAATTCACAGAAACTGGGGGTGGAGTTCCTGGTTGAGACCCGTGAGTATCTGGGAGGAAAAACCTCACTCCATTGTAGTTTGAATTCACAGAAGCTGGGGGTGGAGGTCCTGGCTGAGACCTGTGAGTATCTGGGGGAATAAACCTCACTCCATTTTAGTTTCAATTCACAGAAGTTGGGGGTGGAGTTCTTGGCTGAGACCCATGAGTATCTGGGGGAACAAAACCTCTCTGCATTGTAGTTTCAATTCACAGAAGCTGGGGGTGGAGTTCCTGGCTGAGACCTGTGAGTATCTGGGGGAACAAAACCTCACTGCATTGTAGTTTCAATTCACAGAAGCTGGGGGTGGAGTTCCTGGCTTAGACCTGTGAGTATTTGGGGAAAAAACCTCACTCCATTGTAGTTTGAATTCAGAGAAGCTGGGGGTGGAGTTCCTGGCTGAGACCTGTGAGTATCTGGGGGGAAAAACCTCACTCCATTGTAGTATGAATTTACAGAAGCTGTGGATGGAGTTCCTGGCTGAGACTTGTGAGTGTCTGGGGGGGGAAACGTCACTGCATTGTGTTTTGAATTCACAGAAGCTAGGGGTGGAGTTCCTGGCTGAGACCCGTGAGTATCTGGGAGAAAAACCTCACTCCATTGTAGTTTGAATTCACAGAAGCTGGGGGTGGAGTTCCTGGCTGAGACCCGTGAGTATCTGGGGGGGAAACCTCACTGCATTGTTGTTTGAATTCACAGAAACTGGGGGTGGAGTTCCTGGCTGAGACCCGCGAGTATCTGGGAGGAAAAACTCACTCCATTGTAGTTTGAATTCACAGAAGCTGGGGGTGGAGTTCCTGGGTGAGACTTGTTAGTATCTGGGGGAACAAACCTCACTCCATTGTAGTTTGAATTCACAGAAGCTGGGGGTGGAGTTCCTGGCTGAGACCCGTGAGTATCTGGGGGGAAAAACCTCACTCCATTTCAATTTGAATTCACAGAAGCTGGGGGTGGAGGTCCTGGCTGAGACCTGTGAGTATCTGGGGGAATAAACCTCACTCCATTGTAGTTTGAATTCACAGAAGCTGGGGGTGGAGGTCCTGGCTGAGACCTGTGAGTATCTGGGGGAACAAAACCTCACTGCATTGTAGTTTGAATTCACAGAAACTGGGGGTGGAGTTCCTGGCTGACACCCGTGAGTATCTTGGGGGAAAAAGTCACTCCATTGTAGTTTGAATTCACTGAAGCTGGGGGTGGAGTTCCTGGCTGATACCTGTAAGTATCTGGGGGGAAAAACTCACTCCAATGTAGTTTGAATTCACAGAAGCTGGGGGTGGACTTCCTGGCTGAGACCTGTGAGTATCTGGGGGAAGAAACCTCACTCCATTGTAGTTTGAATTCACAGAAGCTGTGGGTGGAGGTCCTGGCTGAGACCCATGAGTATCTGGGGGGAAAAACCTCACTCCATTGTAGTTTGAATTCACAGACGCTGGAGGTGGACTTCCTGGCTGAGACCTGTGAGTATCTGGGGGAAGAAACCTCACTCCATTGTAGTTTGAATTCACAGAAGCTGTGGGTGGAGTTTCTAGCTGAGACCTGTGAGTATCTGGGGGGAAAAACCTCACTCCATTGTAGTTTGAATTCACAGAAGCTGTGGGTGGAGTTTCTGGCTGAGACCTGTGAGTATCTGGGGGAAAAAACCTCACTCCATTGTAGTTTGAATTCACAGAAACTGGGGGTGGAGTTCCTGGCTGAAACCCGTGAGTATCTGGGGGGAAAAACTCACTCCATTGTAGTTTGAATTCACAGAAGCTGGGGGTGGAGTTCCTGGCTGAGACCTGTGAGTATCTAAGGAAACAAAGCTCAATCCGTTGTAATTTGAATTCAGAGAAGCTGGGGGTTTAGTTCCTGGCTGAGACCTGTGAGTATCTGGGGGAAAAAACCTCACTCCATTGTAGTTTGAATTCACAGAAGCTGGGGGTGAAGTTCCTAGCTGAGACTTCTGAGTATCTGGGGGAAAAAAGCCTCACTCCAATGTAGTTGGAATTCACAGACGCTGGGGGTGGACTTCCTGGCTCAGACCTGTGAGTATCTGGGGGAAGAAACCTCACTCCATTGTAGTTTGAATTCACAGAAGCTGTGGGTGGGGTTTCTGGCTGAGACCTGTGAGTATCTGGGGGGAAAAACCTCACTCCATTGTAGTTTGAATTCACAGAAGCTGTGGGTGGAGTTTCTAGCTGAGACCTGTGAGTATCTGGGGGGAAAAACCTCACTCCATTGTAGTTTGAATTCACAGAAGCTGTGGGTGGAGTTTCTGGCTGAGACCTGTGAGTATCTGGGGGAAAAAACCTCACTCCATTGTAGTTTGAATTCACAGAAACTGGGGGTGGAGTTCCTGGCTGAAACCCGTGAGTATCTGGGGGGAAAAACTCACTCCATTGTAGTTTGAATTCACAGAAGCTGGGGGTGGAGTTCCTGGCTGAGACCTGTGAGTATCTGAGGAAACAAAGCTCAATCCGTTGTAATTTGAATTCAGAGAAGCTGGGGGTTTAGTTCCTGGCTGAGAACTGTGAGTATCTGGGGGAAAAAACCTCACTCCATTGTAGTTTGAATTCACAGAAGCTGGGGGTGAAGTTCCTAGCTGAGACTTCTGAGTATCTGGGGGAAAAAAGCCTCACTCCAATGTAGTTTGAATTCACAGACGCTGGGGGTGGACTTCCTGGCTCAGACCTGTGAGTATCTGGGGGAAGAAACCTCACTCCATTGTAGTTTGAATTCACAGAAGCTGTGGGTGGGGTTTCTGGCTGAGACCTGTGAGTATCTGGGGGGAAAAACCTCACTCCATTGTAGTTTGAATTCACAGAAGCTGTGGGTGGAGTTTCTGGCTGAGACCTGTGAGTATCTGGGGGGAAAAAACTCACTCCATTGTAGTTTGAATTCACAGAAACTGGGGGTGGAGTTCCTGGCTGAAACCCGTGAGTATCTGGGGGGAAAAAACTCACTCCATTGTAGTTTGAATTCACAGAAGCTGGGGGTGGAGTTCCTGGGTGAGACTTGTTAGTATCTGGGGGAACAAACCTCACTCCATTGTAGTTTGAATTCACAGAAGCTGGGGGTGGAGTTCCTGGCTGAGACCTGTGAGTATCTGGGGGAACAAAACCTCACTGCATTGTAGTTTGAATTCACAGAAACTGGGGGTGGAGTTCCTGGTTGAGACCCGTGAGTATCTGGGAGGAAAAACCTCACTCCATTGTAGTTTGAATTCACAGAAGCTGGGGGTGGAGGTCCTGGCTGAGACCTGTGAGTATCTGGGGGAATAAACCTCACTCCATTGTAGTTTCAATTCACAGAAGTTGGGGGTGGAGTTCTTGGCTGAGACCCATGAGTATCTGGGGGAACAAAACCTCTCTGCATTGTAGTTTCAATTCACAGAAGCTGGGGGTGGAGTTCCTGGCTGAGACCTGTGAGTATCTGGGGGAACAAAACCTCACTGCATTGTAGTTTCAATTCACAGAAGCTGGGGGTGGAGTTCCTGGCTGAGACCTGTGAGTATCTGGGGGGAAAAACCTCACTCCATTGTAGTATGAATTTACAGAAGCTGTGGATGGAGTTCCTGGCTGAGACTTGTGAGTATCTGGGGGGGAAAACGTCACTGCATTGTGTTTTGAATTCACAGAAGCTGGGGGTGGAGTTCCTGGCTGAGACCCGTGAGTATCTGGGAGAAAAACCTCACTCCATTGTAGTTTGAATTCACAGAAGCTGGGGGTGGAGTTCCTGGCTGAGACCCGTGAGTATCTGGGGGGGGGGGGAACCTCACTGCATTGTTGTTTGAATTCACAGAAACTGGGGGTGGAGTTCCTGGCTGAGACCCACGAGTATCTGGGAGGAAAAACTCACTCCATTGTAGTTTGAATTCACAGAAGCTGGGGGTGGAGTTCCTGGGTGAGACTTGTTAGTATCTGGGGGAACAAACCTCACTCCATTGTAGTTTGAATTCACAGAAGCTGGGGGTGGAGTTCCTGGGTGAGACTTGTTAGTATCTGGGGGAACAAACCTCACTCCATTGTAGTTTGAATTCACAGAAGCTGGGGGTGGAGTTCCTGGCTGAGACCTGTGAGTATCTGGGGGAAGAAACCTCACTCCATTTCAGTTTGAATTCACAGAAGCTGGGGGTGGAGGTCCTGGCTGAGACCTGTGAGTATCTGGGGGAACAAAACCTCACTGCATTGTAGTTTGAATTCACAGAAACTGGGGGTGGAGTTCCTGGCTGACACCCGTGAGTATCTTGGGGGAAAAACTCACTCCATTGTAGTTTGAATTCACTGAAGCTGGGGGTGGAGTTCCTGGCTGATACCTGTGAGTATCTGGGGGGAAAAACTCACTCCAATGTAGTTTGAATTCACAGAAGCTGGGGGTGGACTTCCTGGCTGAGACCTGTGAGTATCTGGGGGAAGAAACCTCACTCCATTTTAGTTTGAATTCACAGAAGCTGTGGGTGGAGTTTCTGGCTGAGACATGTGAGTATCTGGGGGAAGAAACCTCACTCCATTGTAGTTTGAATTCACAGAAACTGGGGGTGGAGTTCCTGGCTGAGACCCATGAGTATCTGGGGGGAAAAACTCACTCCATTGTAGTTTGAATTCACAGAAGCTGGGGGTGGAGTTCCTGTGTGAGACTTGTTAGTATCTGGGGGAACAAACCTCACTCCATTGTAGTTTGAATTCACAGAAGCTGGGGGTGGAGTTCCTGGCTGAGACCTGTGAGTATCTGGGGGGGGGGAACCTCACTGCATTGTGTTTTGAATTCACAGAAGCTGGGGATGGAGTTCCTGGCTGAGACCCGTGAGTATCTGGGAGAAAAACCTCACTCCATTGTAGTTTGAATTCACAGAAGCTGGGGGTGGAGTTCCTGGCTGAGACCCGTGAGTATCTGGGGGGGAAACCTCACTGCATTGTTGTTTGAATTCACAGAAACTGGGGGTGGAGTACCTGGCTGAGACCCGTGAGTATCTGGGAGGAAAAACTCACTCCATTGTAGTTTGAATTCACAGAAGCTGGGGGTGGAGTTCCTGGGTGAGACTTGTTAGTATCTGGGGGGAAAAAACTCACTCCATTGTAGTTTGAATTCACAGAAACTGGGGGTGGAGTTCCTGGCTGAAACCCGTGAGTATCTGGGGGGAAAAAACTCACTCCATTGTAGTTTGAATTCACAGAAGCTGGGGGTGGAGTTCCTGGCTGAGACCTGTGAGTATCTGGGGGGAAAAACCTCACTCCATTGTAGTATGAATTTACAGAAGCTGGGGGTGGAGTTCCTCACTGAGACTTGTGAGTATCTGGTGGAAAAAAAATCTCTCCATTGTAGTTTCAATTCACAGAAGCTGGGGGTGGAGTTCCTGGGTGAGACTTGTTAGTATCTGGGGGAACAAACCTCACTCCATTGTAGTTTAAATTCACAGAAGCTGGGGGTGGAGTTCTTTGCTGAGATCTGTGAGTATCTGGGGGAACAAAACCTCACTGCATTGTAGTTTGAATTCACAGAAACTGGGGGTGGAGTTCCTGGCTGACACCCGTAAGTATCTGGGGGAAAAAACTCACTCCATTGTAGTTTGAATTCACAGAAGCTGGGTGTGGAGTTCCTGGCTTATACCTGTGAGTATCTGGGGGGGGGAAAAACTCACTCCAATATAGTTTGAATTCACAGAAGCTGGGGGTGGACTTCCTGGCTGAGACCTGTCAGTATCTGGGGGAAGAAACCTCACTCCATTGTATTTTGAATTCACAGAAGCTGTGGGTGGAGTTTCTGGCTGAGACCTGTGAGTATCTGGGGGGAAAAACCTCACTGCATTGTAGTTTGAATTCACAGAAGCTGTGGGTGGAGTTTCTGGCTGAGACCTGTGAGTATCTGGGGGAACAAATCCTCACTGCATTGTAGTTCGAATTCACAGAAACTGGGGGTGGAGTTCCTGGCTGAGACCCGTGAGTATCTGGGGGAACAAACCTCACTGCATTGTAGTTTGAATTCACAGAAACTGGGGGTGGAGTTCCTGGCTGAGACCTGTGAGTATCTGCGGGAACAAAACCTCACTGCATTGTAGTTTGAATTCACAGAAACTGGGGGTGGAGTTCCTGGCTGAGACCCGTGAGTATCTGGGGGGAAAAACCTCACTCCATTTCAGTTTGAATTCACAGAAGCTGGGGGTGGAGGTCCTGGCTGAGACCTGTGAGTATCTGGGGGAATAAACCTCACTCCATTGTAGTTTGAATTCACAGAAGCTGGGGGTGGAGGTCCTGGCTGAGACCTGTGAGTATCTGGGGGAACAAAACCTCACTGCATTGTAGTTTGAATTCACAGAAACTGGGGGTGGAGTTCCTGGCTGACACCCGTGAGTATCTTGGGGGAAAAACTCACTCCATTGTAGTTTGAATTCACTGAAGCTGGGGGTGGAGTTCCTGGCTGATACCTGTGAGTATCTGGGGGGAAAAACTCACTCCAATGTAGTTTGAATTCACAGAAGCTGGGGGTGGACTTCCTGGCTGAGACCCGTGAGTATCTGGGGGAAGAAACCTCACTCCATTGTAGTTTGAATTCACAGAAGCTGTGGGTGGAGGTCCTGGCTGAGACCCATGAGTATCTGGGGGGAAAAACCTCACTCCATTGTAGTTTGAATTCACAGACGCTGGAGGTGGACTTCCTGGCTGAGACCTGTGAGTATCTGGGGGAAGAAACCTCACTCCATTGTAGTTTGAATTCACAGAAGCTGTGGGTGGAGTTTCTAGCTGAGACCTGTGAGTATCTGGGGGGAAACACCTCACTCCATTGTAGTTTGAATTCACAGAAGCTGTGGGTGGAGTTTCTGGCTGAGACCTGTGAGTATCTGGGGGAAAAAACCTCACTCCATTGTAGTTTGAATTCACAGAAACTGGGGGTGGAGTTCCTGGCTGAAACCCGTGAGTATCTGGGGGGAAAAACTCACTCCATTGTAGTTTGAATTCACAGAAGCTGGGGGTGGAGTTCCTGGCTGAGACCTGTGAGTATCTGAGGAAACAAAGCTCAATCCGTTGTAATTTGAATTCAGAGAAGCTGGGGGTTTAGTTCCTGGCTGAGACCTGTGAGTATCTGGGGGAAAAAACCTCACTCCATTGTAGTTTGAATTCACAGAAGCTGGGGGTGAAGTTCCTAGCTGAGACTTCTGAGTATCTGGGGGAAAAAAGCCTCACTCCAATGTAGTTTGAATTCACAGACGCTGGGGGTGGACTTCCTGGCTCAGACCTGTGAGTATCTGGGGGAAGAAACCTCACTCCATTGTAGTTTGAATTCACAGAAGCTGTGGGTTAGGTTTCTGGCTGAGACCTGTGAGTATCTGGGGGGAAAAACCTCACTCCATTGTAGTTTGAATTCACAGAAGCTGTGGGTGGAGTTTCTGGCTGAGACCTGTGAGTATCTGGGGGGAAAAAACTCACTCCATTGTAGTTTGAATTCACAGAAACTGGGGGTGGAGTTCCTGGCTGAAACCCGTGAGTATCTGGGGGGAAAAAACTCACTCCATTGTAGTTTGAATTCACAGAAGCTGGGGGTGGAGTTCCCGGCTGAGACCTGTGAGTATCTGGGGGGAAAAACCTCACTCCATTGTAGTATGAATTTACAGAAGCTGGGGGTGGAGTTCCTCACTGAGACTTGTGAGTATCTGGTGGAAAAAAAATCTCTCCATTGTAGTTTCAATTCACAGAAGCTGGGGGTGGAGTTCCTGGGTGAGACTTGTTAGTATCTGGGGGAACAAACCTCACTCCATTGTAGTTTAAATTCACAGAAGCTGGGGGTGGAGTTCTTTGCTGAGACCTGTGAGTATCTGGGGGAACAAAACCTCACTGCATTGTAGTTTGAATTCACAGAAACTGGGGGTGGAGTTCCTGGCTGACACCCGTAAGTATCTGGGGGAAAAAACTCACTCCATTGTAGTTTGAATTCACAGAAGCTGGGGGTGGAGTTCCTGGCTTATACCTGTGAGTATCTGGGGGGGAAAAACTCACTCCAATGTAGTTTGAATTCACAGAAGCTGGGGGTGGACTTCCTGGCTGAGACCTGTGAGTATCTGGGGGAAGAAACCTCACTCCATTGTAGTTTGAATTCACAGAAGCTGTGGGTGGAGTTTCTGGCTGAGACCTGTGAGTATCTGGAGGGAAAAACCTCACTGCATTGTAGTTTGAATTCACAGAAGCTGTGGGTGGAGTTTCTGGCTGAGACCTGTGAGTATCTGGGGGAACAAATCCTCACTGCATTGTAGTTCGAATTCACAGAAACTGGGGGTGGAGTTCCTGGCTGAGACCCGTGAGTATCTGGGGGAACAAACCTCACTGCATTGTAGTTTGAATTCACAGAAACTGGGGGTGGAGTTCCTGGCTGAGACCCGCGAGTATCTGGGGGGAAAACTCACTTCATTGTAGTTTGAATTCACAGAAGCTGGGGGTGGAGTTCCTGGGTGAGACTTGTTAGTATCTGGGGGAACAAACCTCACTCCATTGTAGTTTGAATTCACAGAAGCTGGGGGTGGAGTTCCTGGCTGAGACCTGTGAGTATCTGGGGGAACAAAACCTCACTGCATTGTAGTTTGAATTCACAGAAACTGGGGGTGGAGTTCCTGGTTGAGACCCGTGAGTATCTGGGAGGAAAAACCTCACTCCATTGTAGTTTGAATTCACAGAAGCTGGGGGTGGAGGTCCTGGCTGAGACCTGTGAGTATCTGGGGGAATAAACCTCACTCCATTGTAGTTTCAATTCACAGACGTTGGGGGTGGAGTTCTTGGCTGAGACCCATGAGTATCTGGGGGAACAAAACCTCTCTGCATTGTAGTATGAATTTACAGAAGCTGTGGATGGAGTTCCTGGCTGAGACTTGTGAGTGTCTGGGGGGGGAAACGTCACTGCATTGTGTTTTGAATTCACAGAAGCTAGGGGTGGAGTTCCTGGCTGAGACCCGTGAGTATCTGGGAGAAAAACCTCACTCCATTGTAGTTTGAATTCACAGAAGCTGGGGGTGGAGTTCCTGGCTGAGACCCGTGAGTATCTGGGGGGGGAAACCTCACTGCATTGTTGTTTGAATTCACAGAAACTGGGGGTGGAGTTCCTGGCTGAGACCCGCGAGTATCTGGGAGGAAAAACTCACTCCATTGTAGTTTGAATTCACAGAAGCTGGGGGTGGAGTTCCTGGGTGAGACTTGTTAGTATCTGGGGGAACAAACCTCACTCCATTGTAGTTTGAATTCACAGAAGCTGGGGGTGGAGTTCCTGGCTGAGACCCGTGAGTATCTGGGGGGAAAAACCTCACTCCATTTCAATTTGAATTCACAGAAGCTGGGGGTGGAGGTCCTGGCTGAGACCTGTGAGTATCTGGGGGAATAAACCTCACTCCATTGTAGTTTGAATTCACAGAAGCTGGGGGTGGAGGTCCTGGCTGAGACCCGTGAGTATCTGGGGGGAAAAACCTCACTCCATTTCAGTTTGAATTCACAGAAGCTGGGGGTGGAGGTCCTGGCTGAGACCTGTGAGTATCTGGGGGAATAAACCTCACTCCATTGTAGTTTGAATTCACAGAAGCTGGGGGTGGAGGTCCTGGCTGAGACCTGTGAGTATCTGGGGGAACAAAACCTCACTGCATTGTAGTTTGAATTCACAGAAACTGGGGGTGGAGTTCCTGGCTGACACCCGTGAGTATCTTGGGGGAAAAACTCACTCCATTGTAGTTTGAATTCACTGAAGCTGGGGGTGGAGTTCCTGGCTGATACCTGTGAGTATCTGGGGGGAAAAACTCACTCCAATGTAGTTTGAATTCACAGAAGCTGGGGGTGGACTTCCTGGCTGAGACCCGTGAGTATCTGGGGGAAGAAACCTCACTCCATTGTAGTTTGAATTCACAGAAGCTGTGGGTGGAGGTCCTGGCTGAGACCCATGAGTATCTGGGCGGAAAAACCTCACTCCATTGTAGTTTGAATTCACAGACGCTGTAGGTGGACTTCCTGGCTGAGACCTGTGAGTATCTGGGGGAAGAAACCTCACTCCATTGTAGTTTGAATTCACAGAAGCTGTGGGTGGAGTTTCTAGCTGAGACCTGTGAGTATCTGGGGGGAAACACCTCACTCCATTGTAGTTTGAATTCACAGAAGCTGTGGGTGGAGTTTCTGGCTGAGACCTGTGAGTATCTGGGGGAAAAAACCTCACTCCATTGTAGTTTGAATTCACAGAAACTGGGGGTGGAGTTCCTGGCTGAAACCCGTGAGTATCTGGGGGGAAAAACTCACTCCATTGTAGTTTGAATTCACAGAAGCTGGGGGTGGAGTTCCTGGCTGAGACCTGTGAGTATCTGAGGAAACAAAGCTCAATCCGTTGTAATTTGAATTCAGAGAAGCTGGGGGTTTAGTTCCTGGCTGAGACCTGTGAGTATCTGGGGGAAAAAACCTCACTCCATTGTAGTTTGAATTCACAGAAGCTGGGGGTGAAGTTCCTAGCTGAGACTTCTGAGTATCTGGGGGGAAAAAGCCTCACTCCAATGTAGTTTGAATTCACAGACGCTGGGGGTGGACTTCCTGGCTCAGACCTGTGAGTATCTGGGGGAAGAAACCTCACTCCATTGTAGTTTGAATTCACAGAAGCTGTGGGTGGGGTTTCTGGCTGAGACCTGTGAGTATCTGGGGGGAAAAACCTCACTCCATTGTAGTTTGAATTCACAGAAGCTGTGGGTGGAGTTTCTGGCTGAGACCTGTGAGTATCTGGGGGGAAAAAACTCACTCCATTGTAGTTTGAATTCACAGAAACTGGGGGTGGAGTTCCTGGCTGAAACCCGTGAGTATCTGGGGGGAAAAAACTCACTCCATTCTGGTTTGAATTCACAGAAGCTGGGGGTGGAGTTCCTGGCTGAGACCTGTGAGTATCTGGGGGGAAAAACCTCACTCCATTGTAGTATGAATTTACAGAAGCTGGGGGTGGAGTTCCTCACTGAGACTTGTGAGTATCTGGTGGAAAAAAAATCTCTCCATTGTAGTTTCAATTCACAGAAGCTGGGGGTGGAGTTCCTGGGTGAGACTTGTTAGTATCTGGGGGAACAAACCTCACTCCATTGTAGTTTAAATTCACAGAAGCTGGGGGTGGAGTTCTTTGCTGAGACCTGTGAGTATCTGGGGGAACAAAACCTCACTGCATTGTAGTTTGAATTCACAGAAACTGGGGGTGGAGTTCCTGGCTGACACCCGTAAGTATCTGGGGGAAAAAACTCACTCCATTGTAGTTTGAATTCACAGAAGCTGGGGGTGGAGTTCCTGGCTTATACCTGTGAGTATCTGGGGGGGAAAAACTCACTCCAATGTAGTTTGAATTCACAGAAGCTGGGGGTGGACTTCCTGGCTGAGACCTGTGAGTATCTGGGGGAAGAAACCTCACTCCATTGTAGTTTGAATTCACAGAAGCTGTGGGTGGAGTTTCTGGCTGAGACCTGTGAGTATCTGGAGGGAAAAACCTCACTGCATTGTAGTTTGAATTCACAGAAGCTGTGGGTGGAGTTTCTGGCTGAGACCTGTGAGTATCTGGGGGAACAAATCCTCACTGCATTGTAGTTCGAATTCACAGAAACTGGGGGTGGAGTTCCTGGCTGAGACCCGTGAGTATCTGGGGGAACAAACCTCACTGCATTGTAGTTTGAATTCACAGAAACTGGGGGTGGAGTTCCTGGCTGAGACCCGCGAGTATCTGGGGGGAAAACTCACTTCATTGTAGTTTGAATTCACAGAAGCTGGGGGTGGAGTTCCTGGGTGAGACTTGTTAGTATCTGGGGGAACAAACCTCACTCCATTGTAGTTTGAATTCACAGAAGCTGGGGGTGGAGTTCCTGGCTGAGACCTGTGAGTATCTGGGGGAACAAAACCTCACTGCATTGTAGTTTGAATTCACAGAAACTGGGGGTGGAGTTCCTGGTTGAGACCCGTGAGTATCTGGGAGGAAAAACCTCACTCCATTGTAGTTTGAATTCACAGAAGCTGGGGGTGGAGGTCCTGGCTGAGACCTGTGAGTATCTGGGGGAATAAACCTCACTCCATTGTAGTTTCAATTCACAGAAGTTGGGGGTGGAGTTCTTGGCTGAGACCCATGAGTATCTGGGGGAACAAAACCTCTCTGCATTGTAGTTTCAATTCACAGAAGCTGGGGGTGGAGTTCCTGGCTGAGACCTGTGAGTATCTGGGGGAACAAAACCTCACTGCATTGTAGTTTCAATTCACAGAAGCTGGGGGTGGAGTTCCTGGCTTAGACCTGTGAGTATTTGGGGAAAAAACCTCACTCCATTGTAGTTTGAATTCAGAGAAGCTGGGGGTGGAGTTCCTGGCTGAGACCTGTGAGTATCTGGGGGGAAAAACCTCACTCCATTGTAGTATGAATTTACAGAAGCTGTGGATGGAGTTCCTGGCTGAGACTTGTGAGTGTCTGGGGGGGGAAACGTCACTGCATTGTGTTTTGAATTCACAGAAGCTAGGGGTGGAGTTCCTGGCTGAGACCCGTGAGTATCTGGGAGAAAAACCTCACTCCATTGTAGTTTGAATTCACAGAAGCTGGGGGTGGAGTTCCTGGCTGAGACCCGTGAGTATCTGGGGGGGGAAACCTCACTGCATTGTTGTTTGAATTCACAGAAACTGGGGGTGGAGTTCCTGGCTGAGACCCGCGAGTATCTGGGAGGAAAAACTCACTCCATTGTAGTTTGAATTCACAGAAGCTGGGGGTGGAGTTCCTGGGTGAGACTTGTTAGTATCTGGGGGAACAAACCTCACTCCATTGTAGTTTGAATTCACAGAAGCTGGGGGTGGAGTTCCTGGCTGAGACCCGTGAGTATCTGGGGGGAAAAACCTCACTCCATTTCAATTTGAATTCACAGAAGCTGGGGGTGGAGGTCCTGGCTGAGACCTGTGAGTATCTGGGGGAATAAACCTCACTCCATTGTAGTTTGAATTCACAGAAGCTGGGGGTGGAGGTCCTGGCTGAGACCTGTGAGTATCTGGGGGAACAAAACCTCACTGCATTGTAGTTTGAATTCACAGAAACTGGGGGTGGAGTTCCTGGCTGACACCCGTGAGTATCTTGGGGGAAAAACTCACTCCATTGTAGTTTGAATTCACTGAAGCTGGGGGTGGAGTTCCTGGCTGATACCTGTAAGTATCTGGGGGGAAAAACTCACTCCAATGTAGTTTGAATTCACAGAAGCTGGGGGTGGACTTCCTGGCTGAGACCTGTGAGTATCTGGGGGAAGAAACCTCACTCCATTGTAGTTTGAATTCACAGAAGCTGTGGGTGGAGGTCCTGGCTGAGACCCATGAGTATCTGGGGGGAAAAACCTCACTCCATTGTAGTTTGAATTCACAGACGCTGGAGGTGGACTTCCTGGCTGAGACCTGTGAGTTTCTGGGGGAAGAAACCTCACTCCATTGTAGTTTGAATTCACAGAAGCTGTGGGTGGAGTTTCTAGCTGAGACCTGTGAGTATCTGGGGGGAAAAACCTCACTCCATTGTAGTTTGAATTCACAGAAGCTGTGGGTGGAGTTTCTGGCTGAGACCTGTGAGTATCTGGGGGGAAAAACCTCACTCCATTGTAGTTTGAATTCACAGAAACTGGGGGTGGAGTTCCTGGCTGAAACCCGTGAGTATCTGGGGGGAAAAACTCACTCCATTGTAGTTTGAATTCACAGAAGCTGGGGGTGGAGTTCCTGGCTGAGACCTGTGAGTATCTGAGGAAACAAAGCTCAATCCGTTGTAATTTGAATTCAGAGAAGCTGGGGGTTTAGTTCCTGGCTGAGACCTGTGAGTATCTGGGGGAAAAAACCTCACTCCATTGTAGTTTGAATTCACAGAAGCTGGGGGTGAAGTTCCTAGCTGAGACTTCTGAGTATCTGGGGGAAAAAAGCCTCACTCCAATGTAGTTTGAATTCACAGACGCTGGGGGTGGACTTCCTGGCTCAGACCTGTGAGTATCTGGGGGAAGAAACCTCACTCCATTGTAGTTTGAATTCACAGAAGCTGTGGGTGGGGTTTCTGGCTGAGACCTGTGAGTATCTGGGGGGAAAAACCTCACTCCATTGTAGTTTGAATTCACAGAAGCTGTGGGTGGAGTTTCTAGCTGAGACCTGTGAGTATCTGGGGGGAAAAACCTCACTCCATTGTAGTTTGAATTCACAGAAGCTGTGGGTGGAGTTTCTGGCTGAGACCTGTGAGTATCTGGGGGAAAAAACCTCACTCCATTGTAGTTTGAATTCACAGAAACTGGGGGTGGAGTTCCTGGCTGAAACCCGTGAGTATCTGGGGGGAAAAACTCACTCCATTGTAGTTTGAATTCACAGAAGCTGGGGGTGGAGTTCCTGGCTGAGACCTGTGAGTATCTGAGGAAACAAAGCTCAATCCGTTGTAATTTGAATTCAGAGAAGCTGGGGGTTTAGTTCCTGGCTGAGACCTGTGAGTATCTGGGGGAAAAAACCTCACTCCATTGTAGTTTGAATTCACAGAAGCTGGGGGTGAAGTTCCTAGCTGAGACTTCTGAGTATCTGGGGGAAAAAAGCCTCACTCCAATGTAGTTTGAATTCACAGACGCTGGGGGTGGACTTCCTGGCTCAGACCTGTGAGTATCTGGGGGAAGAAACCTCACTCCATTGTAGTTTGAATTCACAGAAGCTGTGGGTGGGGTTTCTGGCTGAGACCTGTGAGTATCTGGGGGGAAAAACCTCACTCCATTGTAGTTTGAATTCACAGAAGCTGTGGGTGGAGTTTCTGGCTGAGACCTGTGAGTATCTGGGGGGAAAAAACTCACTCCATTGTAGTTTGAATTCACAGAAACTGGGGGTGGAGTTCCTGGCTGAAACCCGTGAGTATCTGGGGGGAAAAAACTCACTCCATTGTAGTTTGAATTCACAGAAGCTGGGGGTGGAGTTCCTGGCTGAGACCTGTGAGTATCTGGGGGGAAAAACCTCACTCCATTGTAGTATGAATTTACAGAAGCTGGGGGTGGAGTTCCTCACTGAGACTTGTGAGTATCTGGTGGAAAAAAAATCTCTCCATTGTAGTTTCAATTCACAGAAGCTGGGGGTGGAGTTCCTGGGTGAGACTTGTTAGTATCTGGGGGAACAAACCTCACTCCATTGTAGTTTAAATTCACAGAAGCTGGGGGTGGAGTTCTTTGCTGAGACCTGTGAGTATCTGGGGGAACAAAACCTCACTGCATTGTAGTTTGAATTCACAGAAACTGGGGGTGGAGTTCCTGGCTGACACCCGTAAGTATCTGGGGGAAAAAACTCACTCCATTGTAGTTTGAATTCACAGAAGCTGGGAGTGGAGTTCCTGGCTTATACCTGTGAGTATCTGGGGGGGAAAAACTCACTCCAATGTAGTTTGAATTCACAGAAGCTGGGGGTGGACTTCCTGGCTGAGACCTGTGAGTATCTGGGGGAAGAAACCTCACTCCATTGTAGTTTGAATTCACAGAAGCTGGGGGTGGAGTTTCTGGCTGAGACCTGTGAGTATCTGGGGGGAAAAACCTCACTGCATTGTAGTTTGAATTCACAGAAGCTGTGGGTGGAGTTTCTGGCTGAGACCTGTGAGTATCTGGGGGAACAAATCCTCACTGCATTGTAGTTCGAATTCACAGAAACTGGGGGTGGAGTTCCTGGCTGAGACCCGTGAGTATCTGGGGGAACAAACCTCACTGCATTGTAGTTTGAATTCACAGAAACTGGGGGTGGAGTTCCTGGCTGAGACCCGCGAGTATCTGGGGGGAAAACTCACTTCATTGTAGTTTGAATTCACAGAAGCTGGGGGTGGAGTTCCTGGGTGAGACTTGTTAGTATCTGGGGGAACAAACCTCACTCCATTGTAGTTTGAATTCACAGAAGCTGGGGGTGGAGTTCCTGGCTGAGACCTGTGAGTATCTGGGGGAACAAAACCTCACTGCATTGTAGTTTGAATTCACAGAAACTGGGGGTGGAGTTCCTGGTTGAGACCCGTGAGTATCTGGGAGGAAAAACCTCACTCCATTGTAGTTTGAATTCACAGAAGCTGGGGGTGGAGGTCCTGGCTGAGACCTGTGAGTATCTGGGGGAATAAACCTCACTCCATTGTAGTTTCAATTCACAGAAGTTGGGGGTGGAGTTCTTGGCTGAGACCCATGAGTATCTGGGGGAACAAAACCTCTCTGCATTGTAGTTTCAATTCACAGAAGCTGGGGGTGGAGTTCCTGGCTGAGACCTGTGAGTATCTGGGGGAACAAAACCTCACTGCATTGTAGTTTCAATTCACAGAAGCTGGGGGTGGAGTTCCTGGCTGAGACCTGTGAGTATCTGGGGGAAAAAAACCTCTCTGCATTGTAGTTTCAATTCACAGAAGCTGGGGGTGGAGTTCCTGGCTGAGACCTGTGAGTATCTGGGGGAACAAAACCTCACTGCATTGTAGTTTCAATTCACAGAAGCTGGGGGTGGAGTTCCTGGCTTAGACCTGTGAGTATTTGGGGAAAAAACCTCACTCCATTGTAGTTTGAATTCAGAGAAGCTGGGGGTGGAGTTCCTGGCTGAGACCTGTGAGTATCTGGGGGGAAAAACCTCACTCCATTGTAGTATGAATTTACAGAAGCTGTGGATGGAGTTCCTGGCTGAGACTTGTGAGTGTCTGGGGGGGGAAACGTCACTGCATTGTGTTTTGAATTCACAGAAGCTAGGGGTGGAGTTCCTGGCTGAGACCCGTGAGTATCTGGGAGAAAAACCTCACTCCATTGTAGTTTGAATTCACAGAAGCTGGGGGTGGAGTTCCTGGCTGAGACCCGTGAGTATCTGGGGGGGGAAACCTCACTGCATTGTTGTTTGAATTCACAGAAACTGGGGGTGGAGTTCCTGGCTGAGACCCGCGAGTATCTGGGAGGAAAAACTCACTCCATTGTAGTTTGAATTCACAGAAGCTGGGGGTGGAGTTCCTGGGTGAGACTTGTTAGTATCTGGGGGAACAAACCTCACTCCATTGTAGTTTGAATTCACAGAAGCTGGGGGTGGAGTTCCTGGCTGAGACCCGTGAGTATCTGGGGGGAAAAACCTCACTCCATTTCAATTTGAATTCACAGAAGCTGGGGGTGGAGGTCCTGGCTGAGACCTGTGAGTATCTGGGGGAATAAACCTCACTCCATTGTAGTTTGAATTCACAGAAGCTGGGGGTGGAGGTCCTGGCTGAGACCTGTGAGTATCTGGGGGAACAAAACCTCACTGCATTGTAGTTTGAATTCACAGAAACTGGGGGTGGAGTTCCTGGCTGACACCCGTGAGTATCTTGGGGGAAAAACTCACTCCATTGTAGTTTGAATTCACTGAAGCTGGGGGTGGAGTTCCTGGCTGATACCTGTAAGTATCTGGGGGGAAAAACTCACTCCAATGTAGTTTGAATTCACAGAAGCTGGGGGTGGACTTCCTGGCTGAGACCTGTGAGTATCTGGGGGAAGAAACCTCACTCCATTGTAGTTTGAATTCACAGAAGCTGTGGGTGGAGGTCCTGGCTGAGACCCATGAGTATCTGGGGGGAAAAACCTCACTCCATTGTAGTTTGAATTCACAGACGCTGGAGGTGGACTTCCTGGCTGAGACCTGTGAGTTTCTGGGGGAAGAAACCTCACTCCATTGTAGTTTGAATTCACAGAAGCTGTGGGTGGAGTTTCTAGCTGAGACCTGTGAGTATCTGGGGGGAAAAACCTCACTCCATTGTAGTTTGAATTCACAGAAGCTGTGGGTGGAGTTTCTGGCTGAGACCTGTGAGTATCTGGGGGAAAAAACCTCACTCCATTGTAGTTTGAATTCACAGAAACTGGGGGTGGAGTTCCTGGCTGAAACCCGTGAGTATCTGGGGGGAAAAACTCACTCCATTGTAGTTTGAATTCACAGAAGCTGGGGGTGGAGTTCCTGGCTGAGACCTGTGAGTATCTGAGGAAACAAAGCTCAATCCGTTGTAATTTGAATTCAGAGAAGCTGGGGGTTTAGTTCCTGGCTGAGACCTGTGAGTATCTGGGGGAAAAAACCTCACTCCATTGTAGTTTGAATTCACAGAAGCTGGGGGTGAAGTTCCTAGCTGAGACTTCTGAGTATCTGGGGGAAAAAAGCCTCACTCCAATGTAGTTTGAATTCACAGACGCTGGGGGTGGACTTCCTGGCTCAGACCTGTGAGTATCTGGGGGAAGAAACCTCACTCCATTGTAGTTTGAATTCACAGAAGCTGTGGGTGGGGTTTCTGGCTGAGACCTGTGAGTATCTGGGGGGAAAAACCTCACTCCATTGTAGTTTGAATTCACAGAAGCTGTGGGTGGAGTTTCTAGCTGAGACCTGTGAGTATCTGGGGGGAAAAACCTCACTCCATTGTAGTTTGAATTCACAGAAGCTGTGGGTGGAGTTTCTGGCTGAGACCTGTGAGTATCTGGGGGAAAAAACCTCACTCCATTGTAGTTTGAATTCACAGAAACTGGGGGTGGAGTTCCTGGCTGAAACCCGTGAGTATCTGGGGGGAAAAACTCACTCCATTGTAGTTTGAATTCACAGAAGCTGGGGGTGGAGTTCCTGGCTGAGACCTGTGAGTATCTGAGGAAACAAAGCTCAATCCGTTGTAATTTGAATTCAGAGAAGCTGGGGGTTTAGTTCCTGGCTGAGACCTGTGAGTATCTGGGGGAAAAAACCTCACTCCATTGTAGTTTGAATTCACAGAAGCTGGGGGTGAAGTTCCTAGCTGAGACTTCTGAGTATCTGGGGGAAAAAAGCCTCACTCCAATGTAGTTTGAATTCACAGACGCTGGGGGTGGACTTCCTGGCTCAGACCTGTGAGTATCTGGGGGAAGAAACCTCACTCCATTGTAGTTTGAATTCACAGAAGCTGTGGGTGGGGTTTCTGGCTGAGACCTGTGAGTATCTGGGGGGAAAAACCTCACTCCATTGTAGTTTGAATTCACAGAAGCTGTGGGTGGAGTTTCTGGCTGAGACCTGTGAGTATCTGGGGGGAAAAAACTCACTCCATTGTAGTTTGAATTCACAGAAACTGGGGGTGGAGTTCCTGGCTGAAACCCGTGAGTATCTGGGGGGAAAAAACTCACTCCATTGTAGTTTGAATTCACAGAAGCTGGGGGTGGAGTTCCTGGCTGAGACCTGTGAGTATCTGGGGGGAAAAACCTCACTCCATTGTAGTATGAATTTACAGAAGCTGGGGGTGGAGTTCCTCACTGAGACTTGTGAGTATCTGGTGGAAAAAAAATCTCTCCATTGTAGTTTCAATTCACAGAAGCTGGGGGTGGAGTTCCTGGGTGAGACTTGTTAGTATCTGGGGGAACAAACCTCACTCCATTGTAGTTTAAATTCACAGAAGCTGGGGGTGGAGTTCTTTGCTGAGACCTGTGAGTATCTGGGGGAACAAAACCTCACTGCATTGTAGTTTGAATTCACAGAAACTGGGGGTGGAGTTCCTGGCTGACACCCGTAAGTATCTGGGGGAAAAAACTCACTCCATTGTAGTTTGAATTCACAGAAGCTGGGAGTGGAGTTCCTGGCTTATACCTGTGAGTATCTGGGGGGGAAAAACTCACTCCAATGTAGTTTGAATTCACAGAAGCTGGGGGTGGACTTCCTGGCTGAGACCTGTGAGTATCTGGGGGAAGAAACCTCACTCCATTGTAGTTTGAATTCACAGAAGCTGTGGGTGGTGTTTCTGGCTGAGACCTGTGAGTATCTGGGGGGAAAAACCTCACTGCATTGTAGTTTGAATTCACAGAAGCTGTGGGTGGAGTTTCTGGCTGAGACCTGTGAGTATCTGGGGGAACAAATCCTCACTGCATTGTAGTTCGAATTCACAGAAACTGGGGGTGGAGTTCCTGGCTGAGACCCGTGAGTATCTGGGGGAACAAACCTCACTGCATTGTAGTTTGAATTCACAGAAACTGGGGGTGGAGTTCCTGGCTGAGACCCGCGAGTATCTGGGGGGAAAACTCACTTCATTGTAGTTTGAATTCACAGAAGCTGGGGGTGGAGTTCCTGGGTGAGACTTGTTAGTATCTGGGGGAACAAACCTCACTCCATTGTAGTTTGAATTCACAGAAGCTGGGGGTGGAGTTCCTGGCTGAGACCTGTGAGTATCTGGGGGAACAAAACCTCACTGCATTGTAGTTTGAATTCACAGAAACTGGGGGTGGAGTTCCTGGTTGAGACCCGTGAGTATCTGGGAGGAAAAACCTCACTCCATTGTAGTTTGAATTCACAGAAGCTGGGGGTGGAGGTCCTGGCTGAGACCTGTGAGTATCTGGGGGAATAAACCTCACTCCATTGTAGTTTCAATTCACAGAAGTTGGGGGTGGAGTTCTTGGCTGAGACCCATGAGTATCTGGGGGAACAAAACCTCTCTGCATTGTAGTTTCAATTCACAGAAGCTGGGGGTGGAGTTCCTGGCTGAGACCTGTGAGTATCTGGGGGAACAAAACCTCACTGCATTGTAGTTTCAATTCACAGAAGCTGGGGGTGGAGTTCCTGGCTGAGACCTGTGAGTATCTGGGGGAAAAAAACCTCTCTGCATTGTAGTTTCAATTCACAGAAGCTGGGGGTGGAGTTCCTGGCTGAGACCTGTGAGTATCTGGGGGAACAAAACCTCACTGCATTGTAGTTTCAATTCACAGAAGCTGGGGGTGGAGTTCCTGGCTTAGACCTGTGAGTATTTGGGGAAAAAACCTCACTCCATTGTAGTTTGAATTCAGAGAAGCTGGGGGTGGAGTTCCTGGCTGAGACCTGTGAGTATCTGGGGGGAAAAACCTCACTCCATTGTAGTATGAATTTACAGAAGCTGTGGATGGAGTTCCTGGCTGAGACTTGTGAGTGTCTGGGGGGGGAAACGTCACTGCATTGTGTTTTGAATTCACAGAAGCTAGGGGTGGAGTTCCTGGCTGAGACCCGTGAGTATCTGGGAGAAAAACCTCACTCCATTGTAGTTTGAATTCACAGAAGCTGGGGGTGGAGTTCCTGGCTGAGACCCGTGAGTATCTGGGGGGGGAAACCTCACTGCATTGTTGTTTGAATTCACAGAAACTGGGGGTGGAGTTCCTGGCTGAGACCCGCGAGTATCTGGGAGGAAAAACTCACTCCATTGTAGTTTGAATTCACAGAAGCTGGGGGTGGAGTTCCTGGGTGAGACTTGTTAGTATCTGGGGGAACAAACCTCACTCCATTGTAGTTTGAATTCACAGAAGCTGGGGGTGGAGTTCCTGGCTGAGACCCGTGAGTATCTGGGGGGAAAAACCTCACTCCATTTCAATTTGAATTCACAGAAGCTGGGGGTGGAGGTCCTGGCTGAGACCTGTGAGTATCTGGGGGAATAAACCTCACTCCATTGTAGTTTGAATTCACAGAAGCTGGGGGTGGAGGTCCTGGCTGAGACCTGTGAGTATCTGGGGGAACAAAACCTCACTGCATTGTAGTTTGAATTCACAGAAACTGGGGGTGGAGTTCCTGGCTGACACCCGTGAGTATCTTGGGGGAAAAACTCACTCCATTGTAGTTTGAATTCACTGAAGCTGGGGGTGGAGTTCCTGGCTGATACCTGTAAGTATCTGGGGGGAAAAACTCACTCCAATGTAGTTTGAATTCACAGAAGCTGGGGGTGGACTTCCTGGCTGAGACCTGTGAGTATCTGGGGGAAGAAACCTCACTCCATTGTAGTTTGAATTCACAGAAGCTGTGGGTGGAGGTCCTGGCTGAGACCCATGAGTATCTGGGGGGGAAAACCTCACTCCATTGTAGTTTGAATTCACAGACGCTGGAGGTGGACTTCCTGGCTGAGACCTGTGAGTTTCTGGGGGAAGAAACCTCACTCCATTGTAGTTTGAATTCACAGAAGCTGTGGGTGGAGTTTCTAGCTGAGACCTGTGAGTATCTGGGGGGAAAAACCTCACTCCATTGTAGTTTGAATTCACAGAAGCTGTGGGTGGAGTTTCTGGCTGAGACCTGTGAGTATCTGGGGGAAAAAACCTCACTCCATTGTAGTTTGAATTCACAGAAACTGGGGGTGGAGTTCCTGGCTGAAACCCGTGAGTATCTGGGGGGAAAAACTCACTCCATTGTAGTTTGAATTCACAGAAGCTGGGGGTGGAGTTCCTGGCTGAGACCTGTGAGTATCTGAGGAAACAAAGCTCAATCCGTTGTAATTTGAATTCAGAGAAGCTGGGGGTTTAGTTCCTGGCTGAGACCTGTGAGTATCTGGGGGAAAAAACCTCACTCCATTGTAGTTTGAATTCACAGAAGCTGGGGGTGAAGTTCCTAGCTGAGACTTCTGAGTATCTGGGGGGAAAAAGCCTCACTCCAATGTAGTTTGAATTCACAGACGCTGGGGGTGGACTTCCTGGCTCAGACCTGTGAGTATCTGGGGGAAGAAACCTCACTCCATTGTAGTTTGAATTCACAGAAGATGTGGGTGGGGTTTCTGGCTGAGACCTGTGAGTATCTGGGGGGAAAAACCTCACTCCATTGTAGTTTGAATTCACAGAAGCTGTGGGTGGAGTTTCTAGCTGAGACCTGTGAGTATCTGGGGGGAAAAACCTCACTCCATTGTAGTTTGAATTCACAGAAGCTGTGGGTGGAGTTTCTGGCTGAGACCTGTGAGTATCTGGGGGAAAAAACCTCACTCCATTGTAGTTTGAATTCACAGAAACTGGGGGTGGAGTTCCTGGCTGAAACCCGTGAGTATCTGGGGGGAAAAACTCACTCCATTGTAGTTTGAATTCACAGAAGCTGGGGGTGGAGTTCCTGGCTGAGACCTGTGAGTATCTGAGGAAACAAAGCTCAATCCGTTGTAATTTGAATTCAGAGAAGCTGGGGGTTTAGTTCCTGGCTGAGACCTGTGAGTATCTGGGGGAAAAAACCTCACTCCATTGTAGTTTGAATTCACAGAAGCTGGGGGTGAAGTTCCTAGCTGAGACTTCTGAGTATCTGGGGGAAAAAAGCCTCACTCCAATGTAGTTTGAATTCACAGACGCTGGGGGTGGACTTCCTGGCTCAGACCTGTGAGTATCTGGGGGAAGAAACCTCACTCCATTGTAGTTTGAATTCACAGAAGCTGGGGGTGGAGTTCCTGGCTGAGACCTGTGAGTATCTGGGGGGAAAAACCTCACTCCATTGTAGTATGAATTTACAGAAGCTGGGGGTGGAGTTCCTCACTGAGACTTGTGAGTATCTGGTGGAAAAAAAATCTCTCCATTGTAGTTTCAATTCACAGAAGCTGGGGGTGGAGTTCCTGGGTGAGACTTGTTAGTATCTGGGGGAACAAACCTCACTCCATTGTAGTTTAAATTCACAGAAGCTGGGGGTGGAGTTCTTTGCTGAGACCTGTGAGTATCTGGGGGAACAAAACCTCACTGCATTGTAGTTTGAATTCACAGAAACTGGGGGTGGAGTTCCTGGCTGACACCCGTAAGTATCTGGGGGAAAAAACTCACTCCATTGTAGTTTGAATTCACAGAAGCTGGGGGTGGAGTTCCTGGCTTATACCTGTGAGTATCTGGGGGGGAAAAACTCACTCCAATGTAGTTTGAATTCACAGAAGCTGGGGGTGGACTTCCTGGCTGAGACCTGTGAGTATCTGGGGGAAGAAACCTCACTCCATTGTAGTTTGAATTCACAGAAGCTGTGGGTGGAGTTTCTGGCTGAGACCTGTGAGTATCTGGGGGGAAAAACCTCACTGCATTGTAGTTTGAATTCACAGAAGCTGTGGGTGGAGTTTCTGGCTGAGACCTGTGAGTATCTGGGGGAACAAATCCTCACTGCATTGTAGTTCGAATTCACAGAAACTGGGGGTGGAGTTCCTGGCTGAGACCCGTGAGTATCTGGGGGAACAAACCTCACTGCATTGTAGTTTGAATTCACAGAAACTGGGGGTGGAGTTCCTGGCTGAGACCCGCGAGTATCTGGGGGGAAAACTCACTTCATTGTAGTTTGAATTCACAGAAGCTGGGGGTGGAGTTCCTGGGTGAGACTTGTTAGTATCTGGGGGAACAAACCTCACTCCATTGTAGTTTGAATTCACAGAAGCTGGGGGTGGAGTTCCTGGCTGAGACCTGTGAGTATCTGGGGGAACAAAACCTCACTGCATTGTAGTTTGAATTCACAGAAACTGGGGGTGGAGTTCCTGGTTGAGACCCGTGAGTATCTGGGAGGAAAAACCTCACTCCATTGTAGTTTGAATTCACAGAAGCTGGGGGTGGAGGTCCTGGCTGAGACCTGTGAGTATCTGGGGGAATAAACCTCACTCCATTGTAGTTTCAATTCACAGAAGTTGGGGGTGGAGTTCTTGGCTGAGACCCATGAGTATCTGGGGGAACAAAACCTCTCTGCATTGTAGTTTCAATTCACAGAAGCTGGGGGTGGAGTTCCTGGCTGAGACCTGTGAGTATCTGGGGGAACAAAACCTCACTGCATTGTAGTTTCAATTCACAGAAGCTGGGGGTGGAGTTCCTGGCTGAGACCTGTGAGTATCTGGGGGAAGAAACCTCACTCCATTTCAGTTTGAATTCACAGAAGCTGGGGGTGGAGGTCCTGGCTGAGACCTGTGAGTATCTGGGGGAATAAACCTCACTCCATTGTAGTTTGAATTCACAGAAGCTGGGGGTGGAGGTCCTGGCTGAGACCTGTGAGTATCTGGGGGAACAAAACCTCACTGCATTGTAGTTTGAATTCACAGAAACTGGGGGTGGAGTTCCTGGCTGACACCCGTGAGTATCTTGGGGGAAAAACTCACTCCATTGTAGTTTGAATTCACTGAAGCTGGGGGTGGAGTTCCTGGCTGATACCTGTGAGTATCTGGGGGGAAAAACTCACTCCAATGTAGTTTGAATTCACAGAAGCTGGGGGTGGACTTCCTGGCTGAGACCTGTGAGTATCTGGGGGAAGAAATCTCACTCCATTTTAGTTTGAATTCACAGAAGCTGTGGGTGGAGTTTCTGGCTGAGACATGTGAGTATCTGGGGGAAGAAACCTCACTCCATTGTAGTTTGAATTCACAGAAACTGGGGGTGGAGTTCCTGGCTGAGACCCATGAGTATCTGGGGGGAAAAACTCACTCCATTGTAGTTTGAATTCACAGAAGCTGGGGGTGGAGTTCCTGTGTGAGACTTGTTAGTATCTGGGGGAACAAACCTCACTCCATTGTAGTTTGAATTCACAGAAGCTGGGGGTGGAGTTCCTGGCTGAGACCTGTGAGTATCTGGGGGGGGGAACCTCACTGCATTGTGTTTTGAATTCACAGAAGCTGGGGGTGGAGTTCCTGGCTGAGACCCGTGAGTATCTGGGAGAAAAACCTCACTCCATTGTAGTTTGAATTCACAGAAGCTGGGGGTGGAGTTCCTGGCTGAGACCCGTGAGTATCTGGGGGGGGGGGAAACCTCACTGCATTGTTGTTTGAATTCACAGAAACTGGGGGTGGAGTACCTGGCTGAGACCCGCGAGTATCTGGGAGGAAAAACTCACTCCATTGTAGTTTGAATTCACAGAAGCTGGGGGTGGAGTTCCTGGGTGAGACTTGTTAGTATCTGGGGGAACAAACCTCACTCCATTGTAGTTTGAATTCACAGAAGCTGGGGGTGGAGTTCCTGGCTGAGACCTGTGAGTATCTGGGGGAACAAAACCTCACTGCATTGTAGTTTGAATTCACAGAAACTGGGGGTGGAGTTCCTGGCTGAGACCCGTGAGTATCTGGGGGGAAAAACCTCAATCCATTTCAGTTTGAATTCACAGAAGCTGGGGGTGGAGGTCCTGGCTGAGACCTGTGAGTATCTGGGGGAATAAACCTCACTCCATTGTAGTTTGAATTCACAGAAGCTGGGGGTGGAGGTCCTGGCTGAGACCTGTGAGTATCTGGGGGAACAAAACCTCACTGCATTGTAGTTTGAATTCACAGAAACTGGGGGTGGAGTTCCTGGCTGACACCCGTGAGTATCTTGGGGGAAAAACTCACTCCATTGTAGTTTGAATTCACTGAAGCTGGGGGTGGAGTTCCTGGCTGATACCTGTGAGTATCTGGGGGGAAAAACTCACTCCAATGTAGTTTGAATTCACAGAAGCTGGGGGTGGACTTCCTGGCTGAGACCTGTGAGTATCTGGGGGAAGAAACCTCACTCCATTGTAGTTTGAATTCACAGAAGCTGTGGGTGGAGGTCCTGGCTGAGACCCATGAGTATCTGGGGGGAAAAACCTAACTCCATTGTAGTTTGAATTCACAGACGCTGGAGGTGGACTCCCTGGCTGAGACCTGTGAGTATCTGGGGGAAGAAACCTCACTCCATTGTAGTTTGAATTCACAGAAGCTGTGGGTGGAGTTTCTAGCTGAGACCTGTGAGTATCTGGGGGGAAAAACCTCACTCCATTGTAGTTTGAATTCACAGAAGCTGTGGGTGGAGTTTCTGGCTGAGACCTGTGAGTATCTGGGGGAAAAAACCTCACTCCATTGTAGTTTGAATTCACAGAAACTGGGGGTGGAGTTCCTGGCTGAAACCCGTGAGTATCTGGGGGGAAAAACTCACTCCATTGTAGTTTGAATTCACAGAACCTGGGGGTGGAGTTCCTGGCTGAGACCTGTGAGTATCTGAGGAAACAAAGCTCAATCCGTTGTAATTTGAATTCAGAGAAGCTGGGGGTTTAGTTCCTGGCTGAGACCTGTGAGTATCTGGGGGAAAAAACCTCACTCCATTGTAGTTTGAATTCACAGAAGCTGGGGGTGAAGTTCCTAGCTGAGACTTCTGAGTATCTGGGGGAAAAAAGCCTCACTCCAATGTAGTTTGAATTCACAGACGCTGGGGGTGGACTTCCTGGCTCAGACCTGTGAGTATCTGGGGGAAGAAACCTCACTCCATTGTAGTTTGAATTCACAGAAGCTGTGGGTGGAGTTTCTGGCTGAGACCTGTGAGTATCTGGGGGGAAAAAACTCACTCCATTGTAGTTTGAATTCACAGAAACTGGGGGTGGAGTTCCTGGCTGAAACCCGTGAGTATCTGGGGGGAAAAAACTCACTCCATTGTAGTTTGAATTCACAGAAGCTGGGGGTGGAGTTCCTGGCTGAGACCTGTGAGTATCTGGGGGGAAAAACCTCACTCCATTGTAGTATGAATTTACAGAAGCTGGGGGTGGAGTTCCTCACTGAGACTTGTGAGTATCTGGTGGGAAAAAAATCTCTCCATTGTAGTTTCAATTCACAGAAGCTGGGGGTGGAGTTCCTGGGTGAGACTTGTTAGTATCTGGGGGAACAAACCTCACTCCATTGTAGTTTAAATTCACAGAAGCTGGGGGTGGAGTTCTTTGCTGAGATCTGTGAGTATCTGGGGGAACAAAACCTCACTGCATTGTAGTTTGAATTCACAGAAACTGGGGGTGGAGTTCCTGGCTGACACCCGTAAGTATCTGGGGGAAAAAACTCACTCCATTGTAGTTTGAATTCACAGAAGCTGGGGGTGGAGTTCCTGGCTTATACCTGTGAGTATCTGGGGGGGGAAAAACTCACTCCAATGTAGTTTGAATTCACAGAAGCTGGGGGTGGACTTCCTGGCTGAGACCTGTCAGTATCTGGGGGAAGAAAACTCACTTCATTGTAGTTTGAATTCACAGAAGCTGGGGGTGGAGTTCCTGGCTGAGACCTGTCAGTATCTGGGGGAAGAAACCTCACTGCATTGTAGTTCGAATTCACAGAAACTGGGGGTGGAGTTCCTGGCTGAGACCCGTGAGTATCTGGGGGAACAAACCTCACTGCATTGTAGTTTGAATTCACAGAAACTGGGGGTGGAGTTCCTGGCTGAGACCCGCGAGTATCTGGGGGGAAAACTCACTTCATTGTAGTTTGAATTCACAGAAGCTGGGGGTGGAGTTCCTGGGTGAGACTTGTTAGTATCTGGGGGAACAAACCTCACTCCATTGTAGTTTGAATTCACAGAAGCTGGGGGTGGAGTTCCTGGCTGAGACCTGTGAGTATCTGGGGGAACAAAACCTCACTGCATTGTAGTTTGAATTCACAGAAACTGGGGGTGGAGTTCCTGGTTGAGACCCGTGAGTATCTGGGAGGAAAAACCTCACTCCATTGTAGTTTGAATTCACAGAAGCTGGGGGTGGAGGTCCTGGCTGAGACCTGTGAGTATCTGGGGGAATAAACCTCACTCCATTGTAGTTTCAATTCACAGAAGTTGGGGGTGGAGTTCTTGGCTGAGACCCATGAGTATCTGGGGGAACAAAACCTCTCTGCATTGTAGTTTCAATTCACAGAAGCTGGGGGTGGAGTTCCTGGCTGAGACCTGTGAGTATCTGGGGGAACAAAACCTCACTGCATTGTAGTTTCAATTCACAGAAGCTGGGGGTGGAGTTCCTGGCTTAGACCTGTGAGTATTTGGGGAAAAAACCTCACTCCATTGTAGTTTGAATTCAGAGTAGCTGGGGGTGGAGTTCCTGGCTGAGACCTGTGAGTATCTGGGGGGAAAAACCTCACTCCATTGTAGTATGAATTTACAGAAGCTGTGGATGGAGTTCCTGGCTGAGACTTGTGAGTATCTGGGGGGGGAAACGTCACTGCATTGTGTTTTGAATTCACAGAAGCTGGGGGTGGAGTTCCTGGCTGAGACCCGTGAGTATCTGGGAGAAAAACCTCACTCCATTGTAGTTTGAATTCACAGAAGCTGGGGGTGGAGTTCCTGGCTGAGACCCGTGAGTTTCTGGGGGGGGGAAACCTCACTGCATTGTTGTTTGAATTCACAGAAACTGGGGGTGGAGTTCCTGGCTGAGACCCGCGAGTATCTGGGAGGAAAAACTCACTCCATTGTAGTTTGAATTCACAGAAGCTGGGGGTGGAGTTCCTGGGTGAGACTTGTTAGTTTCTGGGGGAACAAACCTCACTCCATTGTAGTTTGAATTCACAGAAGCTGGGGGTGGAGTTCCTGGCTGAGACCTGTGAGTATCTGGGGGAACAAAACCTCACTGCATTGTAGTTTGAATTCACAGAAACTGGGGGTGGAGTTCCTGGCTGAGACCCGTGAGTATCTGGGGGGAAAAACCTCACTCCATTTCAGTTTGAATTCACAGAAGCTGGGGGTGGAGGTCCTGGCTGAGACCTGTGAGTATCTGGGGGAATAAACCTCACTCCATTGTAGTTTGAATTCACAGAAGCTGGGGGTGGAGGTCCTGGCTGAGACCTGTGAGTATCTGGGGGAACAAAACCTCACTGCATTGTAGTTTGAATTCACAGAAACTGGGGGTGGAGTTCCTGGCTGACACCCGTGAGTATCTTGGGGGAAAAACTCACTCCATTGTAGTTTGAATTCACTGAAGCTGGGGGTGGAGTTCCTGGCTGATACCTGTGAGTATCTGGGGGGAAAAACTCACTCCAATGTAGTTTGAATTCACAGAAGCTGGGGGTGGACTTCCTGGCTGAGACCTGTGAGTATCTGGGGGAAGAAACCTCACTCCATTGTAGTTTGAATTCACAGAAGCTGTGGGTGGAGGTCCTGGCTGAGACCCATGAGTATCTGGGGGGAAAAACCTCACTCCATTGTAGTTTGAATTCACAGACGCTGGAGGTGGACTTCCTGGCTGAGACCTGTGAGTATCTGGGGGAAGAAACCTCACTCCATTGTAGTTTGAATTCACAGAAGCTGTGGGTGGAGTTTCTAGCTGAGACCTGTGAGTATCTGGGGGGAAAAACCTCACTCCATTGTAGTTTGAATTCACAGAAGCTGTGGGTGGAGTTTCTGGCTGAGACCTGTGAGTATCTGGGGGAAAAAACCTCACTCCATTGTAGTTTGAATTCACAGAAACTGGGGTGGAGTTCCTGGCTGAAACCCGTGAGTATCTGGGGGGGAAAACTCACTCCATTGTAGTTTGAATTCACAGAAGCTGTGGGTGGAGTTCCTGGCTGAGACCTGTGAGTATCTGAGGAAACAAAGCTCAATCCGTTGTAATTTGAATTCAGAGAAGCTGGGGGTTTAGTTCCTGGCTGAGACCTGTGAGTATCTGGGGGAAAAAACCTCACTCCATTGTAGTTTGAATTCACAGAAGCTGGGGGTGAAGTTCCTAGCTGAGACTTCTGAGTATCTGGGGGAAAAAAGCCTCACTCCAATGTAGTTTGAATTCACAGACGCTGGGGGTGGACTTCCTGGCTCAGACCTGTGAGTATCTGGGGGAAGAAACCTCACTCCATTGTAGTTTGAATTCACAGAAGCTGTGGGTGGGGTTTCTGGCTGAGACCTGTGAGTATCTGGGGGGAAAAACCTCACTCCATTGTAGTTTGAATTCACAGAAGCTGTGGGTGGAGTTTCTGGCTGAGACCTGTGAGTATCTGGGGGGAAAAAACTCACTCCATTGTAGTTTGAATTCACAGAAACTGGGGGTGGAGTTCCTGGCTGAAACCCGTGAGTATCTGGGGGGAAAAAACTCACTCCATTGTAGTTTGAATTCACAGAAGCTGGGGGTGGAGTTCCTGGCTGAGACCTGTGAGTATCTGGGGGGGAAAACCTCACTCCATTGTAGTATGAATTTACAGAAGCTGGGGGTGGAGTTCCTCACTGAGACTTGTGAGTATCTGGTGGAAAAAAAATCTCTCCATTGTAGTTTCAATTCACAGAAGCTGGGGGTGGAGTTCCTGGGTGAGACTTGTTAGTATCTGGGGGAACAAACCTCACTCCATTGTAGTTTAAATTCACAGAAGCTGGGGGTGGAGTTCTTTGCTGAGACCTGTGAGTATCTGGGGGAACAAAACCTCACTGCATTGTAGTTTGAATTCACAGAAACTGGGGGTGGAGTTCCTGGCTGACACCCGTAAGTATCTGGGGGAAAAAACTCACTCCATTGTAGTTTGAATTCACAGAAGCTGGGGGTGGAGTTCCTGGCTTATACCTGTGAGTATCTGGGGGGGGGGGAAAAACTCACTCCAATGTAGTTTGAATTCACAGAAGCTGGGGGTGGACTTCCTGGCTGAGACCTGTCAGTATCTGGGGGAAGAAACCTCACTCCATTGTAGTTTGAATTCACAGAAGCTGTGGGTGGAGTTTCTGGCTGAGACCTGTGAGTATCTGGGGGGAAAAACCTCACTGCATTGTAGTTTGAATTCACAGAAGCTGTGGGTGGAGTTTCTGGCTGAGACCTGTGAGTATCTGGGGGAACAAATCCTCACTGCATTGTAGTTCGAATTCACAGAAACTGGGGGTGGAGTTCCTGGCTGAGACCCGTGAGTATCTGGGGGAACAAACCTCACTGCATTGTAGTTTGAATTCACAGAAACTGGGGGTGGAGTTCCTGGCTGAGACCCGCGAGTATCTGGGGGGAAAACTCACTTCATTGTAGTTTGAATTCACAGAAGCTGGGGGTGGAGTTCCTGGGTGAGACTTGTTAGTATCTGGGGGAACAAACCTCACTCCATTGTAGTTTGAATTCACAGAAGCTGGGAGTGGAGTTCCTGGCTGAGACCTGTGAGTATCTGGGGGAACAAAACCTCACTGCATTGTAGTTTCAATTCACAGAAGCTGGGGGTGGAGTTCCTGGCTGAGACCTGTGAGTATCTGGGGGAACAAAACCTCACTGCATTGTAGTTTCAATTCACAGAAGCTGGGGGTGGAGTTCCTGGCTTAGACCTGTGAGTATTTGGGGAAAAAACCTCACTCCATTGTAGTTTGAATTCAGAGTAGCTGGGGGTGGAGTTCCTGGCTGAGACCTGTGAGTATCTGGGGGGAAAAACCTCACTCCATTGTAGTATGAATTTACAGAAGCTGTGGATGGAGTTCCTGGCTGAGACTTGTGAGTATCTGGGGGGGGAAACGTCACTGCATTGTGTTTTGAATTCACAGAAGCTGGGGGTGGAGTTCCTGGCTGAGACCCGTGAGTATCTGGGAGAAAAACCTCACTCCATTGTAGTTTGAATTCACAGAAGCTGGGGGTGGAGTTCCTGGCTGAGACCCGTGAGTTTCTGGGGGGGGGAAACCTCACTGCATTGTTGTTTGAATTCACAGAAACTGGGGGTGGAGTTCCTGGCTGAGACCCACGAGTATCTGGGAGGAAAAACTCACTCCATTGTAGTTTGAATTCACAGAAGCTGGGGGTGGAGTTCCTGGGTGAGACTTGTTAGTATCTGGGGGAACAAACCTCACTCCATTGTAGTTTGAATTCACAGAAGCTGGGGGTGGAGTTCCTGGCTGAGACCTGTGAGTATCTGGGGGAACAAAACCTCACTGCATTGTAGTTTGAATTCACAGAAACTGGGGGTGGAGTTCCTGGCTGAGACCCGTGAGTATCTGGGGGGAAAAACCTCACTCCATTTCAGTTTGAATTCACAGAAGCTGGGGGTGGAGGTCCTGGCTGAGACCTGTGAGTATCTGGGGGAATAAACCTCACTCCATTGTAGTTTGAATTCACAGAAGCTGGGGGTGGAGGTCCTGGCTGAGACCTGTGAGTATCTGGGGGAACAAAACCTCACTGCATTGTAGTTTGAATTCACAGAAACTGGGGGTGGAGTTCCTGGCTGACACCCGTGAGTATCTTGGGGGAAAAACTCACTCCATTGTAGTTTGAATTCACTGAAGCTGGGGGTGGAGTTCCTGGCTGATACCTGTGAGTATCTGGGGGGAAAAACTCACTCCAATGTAGTTTGAATTCACAGAAGCTGGGGGTGGACTTCCTGGCTGAGACCTGTGAGTATCTGGGGGAAGAAACCTCACTCCATTGTAGTTTGAATTCACAGAAGCTGTGGGTGGAGGTCCTGGCTGAGACCCATGAGTATCTGGGGGGAAAAACCTCACTCCATTGTAGTTTGAATTCACAGACGCTGGAGGTGGACTTCCTGGCTGAGACCTGTGAGTATCTGGGGGAAGAAACCTCACTCCATTGTAGTTTGAATTCACAGAAGCTGTGGGTGGAGTTTCTAGCTGAGACCTGTGAGTATCTGGGGGGAAAAACCTCACTCCATTGTAGTTTGAATTCACAGAAGCTGTGGGTGGAGTTTCTGGCTGAGACCTGTGAGTATCTGGGGGAAAAAACCTCACTCCATTGTAGTTTGAATTCACAGAAACTGGGGGTGGAGTTCCTGGCTGAAACCCGTGAGTATCTGGGGGGGAAAACTCACTCCATTGTAGTTTGAATTCACAGAAGCTGTGGGTGGAGTTCCTGGCTGAGACCTGTGAGTATCTGAGGAAACAAAGCTCAATCCGTTGTAATTTGAATTCAGAGAAGCTGGGGGTTTAGTTCCTGGCTGAGACCTGTGAGTATCTGGGGGGAAAAACCTCACTCCATTGTAGTTTGAATTCACAGAAGCTGGGGGTGAAGTTCCTAGCTGAGACTTCTGAGTATCTGGGGGAAAAAAGCCTCACTCCAATGTAGTTTGAATTCACAGACGCTGGGGGTGGACTTCCTGGCTCAGACCTGTGAGTATCTGGGGGAAGAAACCTCACTCCATTGTAGTTTGAATTCACAGAAGCTGTGGGTGGGGTTTCTGGCTGAGACCTGTGAGTATCTGGGGGGAAAAACCTCACTCCATTGTAGTTTGAATTCACAGAAGCTGTGGGTGGAGTTTCTGGCTGAGACCTGTGAGTATCTGGGGGGAAAAAACTCACTCCATTGTAGTTTGAATTCACAGAAACTGGGGGTGGAGTTCCTGGCTGAAACCCGTGAGTATCTGGGGGGAAAAAACTCACTCCATTGTAGTTTGAATTCACAGAAGCTGGGGGTGGAGTTCCTGGCTGAGACCTGTGAGTATCTGGGGGGAAAAACCTCACTCCATTGTAGTATGAATTTACAGAAGCTGGGGGTGGAGTTCCTCACTGAGACTTGTGAGTATCTGGTGGAAAAAAAATCTCTCCATTGTAGTTTCAATTCACAGAAGCTGGGGGTGGAGTTCCTGGGTGAGACTTGTTAGTATCTGGGGGAACAAACCTCACTCCATTGTAGTTTAAATTCACAGAAGCTGGGGGTGGAGTTCTTTGCTGAGACCTGTGAGTATCTGGGGGAACAAAACCTCACTGCATTGTAGTTTGAATTCACAGAAACTGGGGGTGGAGTTCCTGGCTGACACCCGTAAGTATCTGGGGGAAAAAACTCACTCCATTGTAGTTTGAATTCACAGAAGCTGGGGGTGGAGTTCCTGGCTTATACCTGTGAGTATCTGGGGGGGGGGAAAACTCACTCCAATGTAGTTTGAATTCACAGAAGCTGGGGGTGGACTTCCTGGCTGAGACCTGTCAGTATCTGGGGGAAGAAACCTCACTCCATTGTAGTTTGAATTCACAGAAGCTGTGGGTGGAGTTTCTGGCTGAGACCTGTGAGTATCTGGGGGGAAAAACCTCACTGCATTGTAGTTTGAATTCACAGAAGCTGTGGGTGGAGTTTCTGGCTGAGACCTGTGAGTATCTGGGGGAACAAATCCTCACTGCATTGTAGTTCGAATTCACAGAAACTGGGGGTGGAGTTCCTGGCTGAGACCCGTGAGTATCTGGGGGAACAAACCTCACTGCATTGTAGTTTGAATTCACAGAAACTGGGGGTGGAGTTCCTGGCTGAGACCCGCGAGTATCTGGGGGGAAAACTCACTTCATTGTAGTTTGAATTCACAGAAGCTGGGGGTGGAGTTCCTGGGTGAGACTTGTTAGTATCTGGGGGAACAAACCTCACTCCATTGTAGTTTGAATTCACAGAAGCTGGGGGTGGAGTTCCTGGCTGAGACCTGTGAGTATCTGGGGGAACAAAACCTCACTGCATTGTAGTTTCAATTCACAGAAGCTGGGGGTGGAGTTCCTGGCTGAGACCTGTGAGTATCTGGGGGAACAAAACCTCACTGCATTGTAGTTTCAATTCACAGAAGCTGGGGGTGGAGTTCCTGGCTTAGACCTGTGAGTATTTGGGGAAAAAACCTCACTCCATTGTAGTTTGAATTCAGAGTAGCTGGGGGTGGAGTTCCTGGCTGAGACCTGTGAGTATCTGGGGGGAAAAACCTCACTCCATTGTAGTATGAATTTACAGAAGCTGTGGATGGAGTTCCTGGCTGAGACTTGTGAGTATCTGGGGGGGGAAACGTCACTGCATTGTGTTTTGAATTCACAGAAGCTGGGGGTGGAGTTCCTGGCTGAGACCCGTGAGTATCTGGGAGAAAAACCTCACTCCATTGTAGTTTGAATTCACAGAAGCTGGGGGTGGAGTTCCTGGCTGAGACCCGTGAGTTTCTGGGGGGGGGGAAACCTCACTGCATTGTTGTTTGAATTCACAGAAACTGGGGGTGGAGTTCCTGGCTGAGACCCACGAGTATCTGGGGGAACAAACCTCACTGCATTGTAGTTTGAATTCACTGAAGCTGGGGGTGGAGTTCCTGGCTGATACCTGTGAGTATCTGGGGGGAAAAACTCACTCCAATGTAGTTTGAATTCACAGAAGCTGGGGGTGGACTTCCTGGCTGAGACCTGTGAGTATCTGGGGGAAGAAACCTCACTCCATTGTAGTTTGAATTCACAGAAGCTGTGGGTGGAGGTCCTGGCTGAGACCCATGAGTATCTGGGGGGAAAAACCTCACTCCATTGTAGTTTGAATTCACAGACGCTGGAGGTGGACTTCCTGGCTGAGACCTGTGAGTATCTGGGGGAAGAAACCTCACTCCATTGTAGTTTGAATTCACAGAAGCTGTGGGTGGAGTTTCTAGCTGAGACCTGTGAGTATCTGGGGGGAAAAACCTCACTCCATTGTAGTTTGAATTCACAGAAGCTGTGGGTGGAGTTTCTGGCTGAGACCTGTGAGTATCTGGGGGAAAAAACCTCACTCCATTGTAGTTTGAATTCACAGAAACTGGGGGTGGAGTTCCTGGCTGAAACCCGTGAGTATCTGGGGGGAAAAACTCACTCCATTGTAGTTTGAATTCACAGAAGCTGTGGGTGGAGTTCCTGGCTGAGACCTGTGAGTATCTGAGGAAACAAAGCTCAATCCGTTGTAATTTGAATTCAGAGAAGCTGGGGGTTTAGTTCCTGGCTGAGACCTGTGAGTATCTGGGGGAAAAAACCTCACTCCATTGTAGTTTGAATTCACAGAAGCTGGGGGTGAAGTTCCTAGCTGAGACTTCTGAGTATCTGGGGGAAAAAAGCCTCACTCCAATGTAGTTTGAATTCACAGACGCTGGGGGTGGACTTCCTGGCTCAGACCTGTGAGTATCTGGGGGAAGAAACCTCACTCCATTGTAGTTTGAATTCACAGAAGCTGTGGGTGGGGTTTCTGGCTGAGACCTGTGAGTATCTGGGGGGAAAAACCTCACTCCATTGTAGTTTGAATTCACAGAAGCTGTAGGTGGAGTTTCTGGCTGAGACCTGTGAGTATCTGGGGGGAAAAAACTCACTCCATTGTAGTTTGAATTCACAGAAACTGGGGGTGGAGTTCCTGGCTGAAACCCGTGAGTATCTGGGGGGAAAAAACTCACTCCATTGTAGTTTGAATTCACAGAAGCTGGGGGTGGAGTTCCTGGCTGAGACCTGTGAGTATCTGGGGGGAAAAACCTCACTCCATTGTAGTATGAATTTACAGAAGCTGGGGGTGGAGTTCCTCACTGAGACTTGTGAGTATCTGGTGGAAAAAAAATCTCTCCATTGTAGTTTCAATTCACAGAAGCTGGGGGTGGAGTTCCTGGGTGAGACTTGTTAGTATCTGGGGGAACAAACCTCACTCCATTGTAGTTTAAATTCACAGAAGCTGGGGGTGGAGTTCTTTGCTGAGACCTGTGAGTATCTGGGGGAACAAAACCTCACTGCATTGTAGTTTGAATTCACAGAAACTGGGGGTGGAGTTCCTGGCTGACACCCGTAAGTATCTGGGGGAAAAAACTCACTCCATTGTAGTTTGAATTCACAGAAGCTGGGGGTGGAGTTCCTGGCTTATACCTGTGAGTATCTGGGGGGGAAAAACTCACTCCAATGTAGTTTGAATTCACAGAAGCTGGGGGTGGACTTCCTGGCTGAGACCTGTGAGTATCTGGGGGAAGAAACCTCACTCCATTGTAGTTTGAATTCACAGAAGCTGTGGGTGGAGTTTCTGGCTGAGACCTGTGAGTATCTGGGGGGAAAAACCTCACTGCATTGTAGTTTGAATTCACAGAAGCTGTGGGTGGAGTTTCTGGCTGAGACCTGTGAGTATCTGGGGGAACAAATCCTCACTGCATTGTAGTTCGAATTCACAGAAACTGGGGGTGGAGTTCCTGGCTGAGACCCGTGAGTATCTGGGGGAACAAACCTCACTGCATTGTAGTTTGAATTCACAGAAACTGGGGGTGGAGTTCCTGGCTGAGACCCGCGAGTATCTGGGGGGAAAACTCACTTCATTGTAGTTTGAATTCACAGAAGCTGGGGGTGGAGTTCCTGGGTGAGACTTGTTAGTATCTGGGGGAACAAACCTCACTCCATTGTAGTTTGAATTCACAGAAGCTGGGGGTGGAGTTCCTGGCTGAGACCTGTGAGTATCTGGGGGAACAAAACCTCACTGCATTGTAGTTTGAATTCACAGAAACTGGGGGTGGAGTTCCTGGTTGAGACCCGTGAGTATCTGGGAGGAAAAACCTCACTCCATTGTAGTTTGAATTCACAGAAGCTGGGGGTGGAGGTCCTGGCTGAGACCTGTGAGTATCTGGGGGAATAAACCTCACTCCATTGTAGTTTCAATTCACAGAAGTTGGGGGTGGAGTTCTTGGCTGAGACCCATGAGTATCTGGGGGAACAAAACCTCTCTGCATTGTAGTTTCAATTCACAGAAGCTGGGGGTGGAGTTCCTGGCTGAGACCTGTGAGTATCTGGGGGGAAAAACCTCACTCCATTGTAGTATGAATTTACAGAAGCTGTGGATGGAGTTCCTGGCTGAGACTTGTGAGTATCTGGGGGGGGAAACGTCACTGCATTGTGTTTTGAATTCACAGAAGCTGGGGGTGGAGTTCCTGGCTGAGACCCGTGAGTATCTGGGAGAAAAACCTCACTCCATTGTAGTTTGAATTCACAGAACCTGGGGGTGGAGTTCCTGGCTGAGACCTGTGAGTATCTGGGGGAAGAAACCTCACTCCATTGTAGTTTGAATTCACAGAAGCTGTGGGTGGAGTTTCTAGCTGAGACCTGTGAGTATCTGGGGGGGAAAACCTCACTCCATTGTAGTTTGAATTCACAGAAGCTGTGGGTGGAGTTTCTGGCTGAGACCTGTGAGTATCTGGGGGAAAAAACCTCACTCCATTGTAGTTTGAATTCACAGAAACTGGGGGTGGAGTTCCTGGCTGAAACCCGTGAGTATCTGGGGGGAAAAACTCACTCCATTGTAGTTTGAATTCACAGAAGCTGGGGGTGGAGTTCCTGGCTGAGACCTGTGAGTATCTGAGGAAACAAAGCTCAATCCGTTGTAATTTGAATTCAGAGAAGCTGGGGGTTTAGTTCCTGGCTGAGACCTGTCAGTATCTGGGGGAAGAAACCTCACTCCATTGTAGTTTGAATTCACAGAAGCTGTGGGTGGAGTTTCTGGCTGAGACCTGTGAGTATCTGGGGGGAAAAACCTCACTGCATTGTAGTTTCAATTCACAGAAGTTGGGGGTGGAGTTCTTGGCTGAGACCCATGAGTATCTGGGGGAACAAAACCTCTCTGCATTGTAGTTTCAATTCACAGAAGCTGGGGGTGGAGTTCCTGGCTGAGACCTGTGAGTATCTGGGGGAACAAAACCTCACTGCATTGTAGTTTCAATTCACAGAAGCTGGGGGTGGAGTTCCTGGCTTAGACCTGTGAGTATTTGGGGAAAAAACCTCACTCCATTGTAGTTTGAATTCAGAGTAGCTGGGGGTGGAGTTCCTGGCTGAGACCTGTGAGTATCTGGGGGGAAAAACCTCACTCCTTTGTAGTATGAATTTACAGAAGCTGTGGATGGAGTTCCTGGCTGAGACTTGTGAGTATCTGGGGGGGGAAACGTCACTGCATTGTGTTTTGAATTCACAGAAGCTGGGGGTGGAGTTCCTGGCTGAGACCCGTGAGTATCTGGGAGAAAAACCTCACTCCATTGTAGTTTGAATTCACAGAAGCTGGGGGTGGAGTTCCTGGCTGAGACCCGTGAGTTTCTGGGGGGGGGAAACCTCACTGCATTGTTGTTTGAATTCACAGAAACTGGGGGTGGAGTTCCTGGCTGAGACCCGCGAGTATCTGGGAGGAAAAACTCACTCCATTGTAGTTTGAATTCACAGAAGCTGGGAGTGGAGTTCCTGGGTGAGACTTGTTAGTATCTGGGGGAACAAACCTCACTCCATTGTAGTTTGAATTCACAGAAGCTGGGGGTGGAGTTCCTGGCTGAGACCTGTGAGTATCTGGGGGAACAAAACCTCACTGCATTGTAGTTTGAATTCACAGAAACTGGGGGTGGAGTTCCTGGCTGAGACCCGTGAGTATCTGGGGGGAAAAACCTCACTCCATTTCAGTTTGAATTCACAGAAGCTGGGGGTGGAGGTCCTGGCTGAGACCTGTGAGTATCTGGGGGAATAAACCTCACTCCATTGTAGTTTGAATTCACAGAAGCTGGGGGTGGAGGTCCTGGCTGAGACCTGTGAGTATCTGGGGGAACAAAACCTCACTGCATTGTAGTTTGAATTCACAGAAACTGGGGGTGGAGTTCCTGGCTGACACCCGTGAGTATCTTGGGGGAAAAACTCACTCCATTGTAGTTTGAATTCACTGAAGCTGGGGGTGGAGTTCCTGGCTGATACCTGTGAGTATCTGGGGGGAAAAACTCACTCCAATGTAGTTTGAATTCACAGAAGCTGGGGGTGGACTTCCTGGCTGAGACCTGTGAGTATCTGGGGGAAGAAACCTCACTCCATTGTAGTTTGAATTCACAGAAGCTGTGGGTGGAGGTCCTGGCTGAGACCCATGAGTATCTGGGGGGAAAAACCTCACTCCATTGTAGTTTGAATTCACAGACGCTGGAGGTGGACTTCCTGGCTGAGACCTGTGAGTATCTGGGGGAAGAAACCTCACTCCATTGTAGTTTGAATTCACAGAAGCTGTGGGTGGAGTTTCTAGCTGAGACCTGTGAGTATCTGGGGGGAAAAACCTCACTCCATTGTAGTTTGAATTCACAGAAGCTGTGGGTGGAGTTTCTGGCTGAGACCTGTGAGTATCTGGGGGAAAAAACCTCACTCCATTGTAGTTTGAATTCACAGAAGCTGTGGGTGGAGTTTCTGGCTGAGACCTGTGAGTATCTGGGGGAAAAAACCTCACTCCATTGTAGTTTGAATTCACAGAAACTGGGGGTGGAGTTCCTGGCTGAAACCCGTGAGTATCTGGGGGGAAAAACTCACTCCATTGTAGTTTGAATTCACAGAAGCTGGGGGTGGAGTTCCTGGCTGAGACCTGTGAGTATCTGAGGAAACAAAGCTCAATCCGTTGTAATTTGAATTCAGAGAAGCTGGGGGTTTAGTTCCTGGCTGAGACCTGTCAGTATCTGGGGGAAGAAACCTCACTCCATTGTAGTTTGAATTCACAGAAGCTGTGGGTGGAGTTTCTGGCTGAGACCTGTGAGTATCTGGGGGGAAAAACCTCACTGCATTGTAGTTTGAATTCACAGAAGCTGTGGGTGGAGTTTCTGGCTGAGACCTGTGAGTATCTGGGGGAACAAATCCTCACTGCATTGTAGTTCGAATTCACAGAAACTGGGGGTGGAGTTCCTGGCTGAGACCCGTGAGTATCTGGGGGAACAAACCTCACTGCATTGTAGTTTGAATTCACAGAAACTGGGGGTGGAGTTCCTGGCTGAGACCCGCGAGTATCTGGGGGGAAAACTCACTTCATTGTAGTTTGAATTCACAGAAGCTGGGGGTGGAGTTCCTGGGTGAGACTTGTTAGTATCTGGGGGAACAAACCTCACTCCATTGTAGTTTGAATTCACAGAAGCTGGGGGTGGAGTTCCTGGCTGAGACCTGTGAGTATCTGGGGGAACAAAACCTCACTGCATTGTAGTTTGAATTCACAGAAACTGGGGGTGGAGTTCCTGGTTGAGACCCGTGAGTATCTGGGAGGAAAAACCTCACTCCATTGTAGTTTGAATTCACAGAAGCTGGGGGTGGAGGTCCTGGCTGAGACCTGTGAGTATCTGGGGGAATAAACCTCACTCCATTGTAGTTTCAATTCACAGAAGTTGGGGGTGGAGTTCTTGGCTGAGACCCATGAGTATCTGGGGGAACAAAACCTCTCTGCATTGTAGTTTCAATTCACAGAAGCTGGGGGTGGAGTTCCTGGCTGAGACCTGTGAGTATCTGGGGGAACAAAACCTCACTGCATTGTAGTTTCAATTCACAGAAGCTGGGGGTGGAGTTCCTGGCTTAGACCTGTGAGTATTTGGGGAAAAAACCTCACTCCATTGTAGTTTGAATTCAGAGTAGCTGGGGGTGGAGTTCCTGGCTGAGACCTGTGAGTATCTGGGGGAAAAAACCTCACTCCTTTGTAGTATGAATTTACAGAAGCTGTGGATGGAGTTCCTGGCTGAGACTTGTGAGTATCTGGGGGGGGAAAACGTCACTGCATTGTGTTTTGAATTCACAGAAGCTGGGGGTGGAGTTCCTGGCTGAGACCCGTGAGTATCTGGGAGAAAAACCTCACTCCATTGTAGTTTGAATTCACAGAAGCTGGGGGTGGAGTTCCTGGCTGAGACCCGTGAGTTTCTGGGGGGGGGGGAAACCTCACTGCATTGTTGTTTGAATTCACAGAAACTGGGGGTGGAGTTCCTGGCTGAGACCCGCGAGTATCTGGGAGGAAAAACTCACTCCATTGTAGTTTGAATTCACAGAAGCTGGGGGTGGAGTTCCTGGGTGAGACTTGTTAGTATCTGGGGGAACAAACCTCACTCCATTGTAGTTTGAATTCACAGAAGCTGGGGGTGGAGTTCCTGGCTGAGACCTGTGAGTATCTGGGGGAACAAAACCTCACTGCATTGTAGTTTGAATTCACAGAAACTGGGGGTGGAGTTCCTGGCTGAGACCCGTGAGTATCTGGGGGGATAAACCTCACTCCATTTCAGTTTGAATTCACAGAAGCTGGGGGTGGAGGTCCTGGCTGAGACCTGTGAGTATCTGGGGGAATAAACCTCACTCCATTGTAGTTTCAATTCACAGAAGCTGGGGGTGGAGTTCCTGGCTTAGACCTGTGAGTATTTGGGGAAAAAACCTCACTCCATTGTAGTTTGAATTCAGAGTAGCTGGGGGTGGAGTTCCTGGCTGAGACCTGTGAGTATCTGGGGGGAAAAACCTCACTCCTTTGTAGTATGAATTTACAGAAGCTGTGGATGGAGTTCCTGGCTGAGACTTGTGAGTATCTGGGGGGGGAAACGTCACTGCATTGTGTTTTGAATTCACAGAAGCTGGGGGTGGAGTTCCTGGCTGAGACCCGTGAGTATCTGGGAGAAAAACCTCACTCCATTGTAGTTTGAATTCACAGAAGCTGGGGGTGGAGTTCCTGGCTGAGACCCGTGAGTTTCTGGGGGGGGGGGAAACCTCACTGCATTGTTGTTTGAATTCACAGAAACTGGGGGTGGAGTTCCTGGCTGAGACCCGCGAGTATCTGGGAGGAAAAACTCACTCCATTGTAGTTTGAATTCACAGAAGCTGGGAGTGGAGTTCCTGGGTGAGACTTGTTAGTATCTGGGGGAACAAACCTCACTCCATTGTAGTTTGAATTCACAGAAGCTGGGGGTGGAGTTCCTGGCTGAGACCTGTGAGTATCTGGGGGAACAAAACCTCACTGCATTGTAGTTTGAATTCACAGAAACTGGGGGTGGAGTTCCTGGCTGAGACCCGTGAGTATCTGGGGGGAAAAACCTCACTCCATTTCAGTTTGAATTCACAGAAGCTGGGGGTGGAGGTCCTGGCTGAGACCTGTGAGTATCTGGGGGAATAAACCTCACTCCATTGTAGTTTGAATTCACAGAAGCTGGGGGTGGAGGTCCTGGCTGAGACCTGTGAGTATCTGGGGGAACAAAACCTCACTGCATTGTAGTTTGAATTCACAGAAACTGGGGGTGGAGTTCCTGGCTGACACCCGTGAGTATCTTGGGGGAAAAACTCACTCCATTGTAGTTTGAATTCACTGAAGCTGGGGGTGGAGTTCCTGGCTGATACCTGTGAGTATCTGGGGGGAAAAACTCACTCCAATGTAGTTTGAATTCACAGAAGCTGGGGGTGGACTTCCTGGCTGAGACCTGTGAGTATCTGGGGGAAGAAACCTCACTCCATTGTAGTTTGAATTCACAGAAGCTGTGGGTGGAGGTCCTGGCTGAGACCCATGAGTATCTGGGGGGAAAAACCTCACTCCATTGTAGTTTGAATTCACAGACGCTGGAGGTGGACTTCCTGGCTGAGACCTGTGAGTATCTGGGGGAAGAAACCTCACTCCATTGTAGTTTGAATTCACAGAAGCTGTGGGTGGAGTTTCTAGCTGAGACCTGTGAGTATCTGGGGGGAAAAACCTCACTCCATTGTAGTTTGAATTCACAGAAGCTGTGGGTGGAGTTTCTGGCTGAGACCTGTGAGTATCTGGGGGAAAAAACCTCACTCCATTGTAGTTTGAATTCACAGAAGCTGTGGGTGGAGTTTCTGGCTGAGACCTGTGAGTATCTGGGGGAAAAAACCTCACTCCATTGTAGTTTGAATTCACAGAAACTGGGGGTGGAGTTCCTGGCTGAAACCCGTGAGTATCTGGGGGGAAAAACTCACTCCATTGTAGTTTGAATTCACAGAAGCTGGGGGTGGAGTTCCTGGCTGAGACCTGTGAGTATCTGAGGAAACAAAGCTCAATCCGTTGTAATTTGAATTCAGAGAAGCTGGGGGTTTAGTTCCTGGCTGAGACCTGTCAGTATCTGGGGGAAGAAACCTCACTCCATTGTAGTTTGAATTCACAGAAGCTGTGGGTGGAGTTTCTGGCTGAGACCTGTGAGTATCTGGGGGGAAAAACCTCACTGCATTGTAGTTTGAATTCACAGAAGCTGTGGGTGGAGTTTCTGGCTGAGACCTGTGAGTATCTGGGGGAACAAATCCTCACTGCATTGTAGTTCGAATTCACAGAAACTGGGGGTGGAGTTCCTGGCTGAGACCCGTGAGTATCTGGGGGAACAAACCTCACTGCATTGTAGTTTGAATTCACAGAAACTGGGGGTGGAGTTCCTGGCTGAGACCCGCGAGTATCTGGGGGGAAAACTCACTTCATTGTAGTTTGAATTCACAGAAGCTGGGGGTGGAGTTCCTGGGTGAGACTTGTTAGTATCTGGGGGAACAAACCTCACTCCATTGTAGTTTGAATTCACAGAAGCTGGGGGTGGAGTTCCTGGCTGAGACCTGTGAGTATCTGGGGGAACAAAACCTCACTGCATTGTAGTTTGAATTCACAGAAACTGGGGGTGGAGTTCCTGGTTGAGACCCGTGAGTATCTGGGAGGAAAAACCTCACTCCATTGTAGTTTGAATTCACAGAAGCTGGGGGTGGAGGTCCTGGCTGAGACCTGTGAGTATCTGGGGGAATAAACCTCACTCCATTGTAGTTTCAATTCACAGAAGTTGGGGGTGGAGTTCTTGGCTGAGACCCATGAGTATCTGGGGGAACAAAACCTCTCTGCATTGTAGTTTCAATTCACAGAAGCTGGGGGTGGAGTTCCTGGCTGAGACCTGTGAGTATCTGGGGGAACAAAACCTCACTGCATTGTAGTTTCAATTCACAGAAGCTGGGGGTGGAGTTCCTGGCTTAGACCTGTGAGTATTTGGGGAAAAAACCTCACTCCATTGTAGTTTGAATTCAGAGTAGCTGGGGGTGGAGTTCCTGGCTGAGACCTGTGAGTATCTGGGGGAAAAAACCTCACTCCTTTGTAGTATGAATTTACAGAAGCTGTGGATGGAGTTCCTGGCTGAGACTTGTGAGTATCTGGGGGGGGGAAACGTCACTGCATTGTGTTTTGAATTCACAGAAGCTGGGGGTGGAGTTCCTGGCTGAGACCCGTGAGTATCTGGGAGAAAAACCTCACTCCATTGTAGTTTGAATTCACAGAAGCTGGGGGTGGAGTTCCTGGCTGAGACCCGTGAGTTTCTGGGGGGGGGGAAACCTCACTGCATTGTTGTTTGAATTCACAGAAACTGGGGGTGGAGTTCCTGGCTGAGACCCGCGAGTATCTGGGAGGAAAAACTCACTCCATTGTAGTTTGAATTCACAGAAGCTGGGGGTGGAGTTCCTGGGTGAGACTTGTTAGTATCTGGGGGAACAAACCTCACTCCATTGTAGTTTGAATTCACAGAAGCTGGGGGTGGAGTTCCTGGCTGAGACCTGTGAGTATCTGGGGGAACAAAACCTCACTGCATTGTAGTTTGAATTCACAGAAACTGGGGGTGGAGTTCCTGGCTGAGACCCGTGAGTATCTGGGGGGATAAACCTCACTCCATTTCAGTTTGAATTCACAGAAGCTGGGGGTGGAGGTCCTGGCTGAGACCTGTGAGTATCTGGGGGAATAAACCTCACTCCATTGTAGTTTGAATTCACAGAAGCTGGGGGTGGAGGTCCTGGCTGAGACCTGTGAGTATCTGGGGGAACAAAACCTCACTGCATTGTAGTTTGAATTCACAGAAACTGGGGGTGGAGTTCCTGGCTGACACCCGTGAGTATCTTGGGGGAAAAACTCACTCCATTGTAGTTTGAATTCACTGAAGCTGGGGGTGGAGTTCCTGGCTGATACCTGTGAGTATCTGGGGGGAAAAACTCACTCCAATGTAGTTTGAATTCACAGAAGCTGGGGGTGGACTTCCTGGCTGAGACCTGTGAGTATCTGGGGGAAGAAACCTCACTCCATTGTAGTTTGAATTCACAGAAGCTGTGGGTGGAGGTCCTGGCTGAGACCCATGAGTATCTGGGGGGAAAAACCTCACTCCATTGTAGTTTGAATTCACAGACGCTGGAGGTGGACTTCCTGGCTGAGACCTGTGAGTATCTGGGGGAAGAAACCTCACTCCATTGTAGTTTGAATTCACAGAAGCTGTGGGTGGAGTTTCTAGCTGAGACCTGTGAGTATCTGGGGGGAAAAACCTCACTCCATTGTAGTTTGAATTCACAGAAGCTGTGGGTGGAGTTTCTGGCTGAGACCTGTGAGTATCTGGGGGAAAAAACCTCACTCCATTGTAGTTTGAATTCACAGAAACTGGGGGTGGAGTTCCTGGCTGAAACCCGTGAGTATCTGGGGGGAAAAACTCACTCCATTGTAGTTTGAATTCACAGAAGCTGTGGGTGGAGTTCCTGGCTGAGACCTGTGAGTATCTGAGGAAACAAAGCTCAATCCGTTGTAATTTGAATTCAGAGAAGCTGGGGGTTTAGTTCCTGGCTGAGACCTGTGAGTATCTGGGGGAAAAAACCTCACTCCATTGTAGTTTGAATTCACAGAAGCTGGGGGTGAAGTTCCTAGCTGAGACTTCTGAGTATCTGGGGGAAAAAAGCCTCACTCCAATGTAGTTTGAATTCACAGACGCTGGGGGTGGACTTCCTGGCTCAGACCTGTGAGTATCTGGGGGAAGAAACCTCACTCCATTGTAGTTTGAATTCACAGAAGCTGTGGGTGGGGTTTCTGGCTGAGACCTGTGAGTATCTGGGGGGAAAAACCTCACTCCATTGTAGTTTGAATTCACAGAAGCTGTGGGTGGAGTTTCTGGCTGAGACCTGTGAGTATCTGGGGGGAAAAACTCACTCCATTGTAGTTTGAATTCACAGAAACTGGGGGTGGAGTTCCTGGCTGAAACCCGTGAGTATCTGGGGGGAAAAAACTCACTCCATTGTAGTTTGAATTCACAGAAGCTGGGGGTGGAGTTCCTGGCTGAGACCTGTGAGTATCTGGGGGGAAAAACCTCACTCCATTGTAGTATGAATTTACAGAAGCTGGGGGTGGAGTTCCTCACTGAGACTTGTGAGTATCTGGTGGAAAAAAAATCTCTCCATTGTAGTTTCAATTCACAGAAGCTGGGGGTGGAGTTCCTGGGTGAGACTTGTTAGTATCTGGTGGAACAAACCTCACTCCATTGTAGTTTAAATTCACAGAAGCTGGGGGTGGAGTTCTTTGCTGAGACCTGTGAGTATCTGGGGGAACAAAACCTCACTGCATTGTAGTTTGAATTCACAGAAACTGGGGGTGGAGTTCCTGGCTGACACCCGTAAGTATCTGGGGGAAAAAACTCACTCCATTGTAGTTTGAATTCACAGAAGCTGGGGGTGGAGTTCCTGGCTTATACCTGTGAGTATCTGGGGGGGAAAAACTCACTCCAATGTAGTTTGAATTCACAGAAGCTGGGGGTGGACTTCCTGGCTGAGACCTGTGAGTATCTGGGGGAAGAAACCTCACTCCATTGTAGTTTGAATTCACAGAAGCTGTGGGTGGAGTTTCTGGCTGAGACCTGTGAGTATCTGGGGGGAAAAACCTCACTGCATTGTAGTTTGAATTCACAGAAGCTGTGGGTGGAGTTTCTGGCTGAGACCTGTGAGTATCTGGGGGAACAAATCCTCACTGCATTGTAGTTCGAATTCACAGAAACTGGGGGTGGAGTTCCTGGCTGAGACCCGTGAGTATCTGGGGGAACAAACCTCACTGCATTGTAGTTTGAATTCACAGAAACTGGGGGTGGAGTTCCTGGCTGAGACCCGCGAGTATCTGGGGGGAAAACTCACTTCATTGTAGTTTGAATTCACAGAAGCTGGGGGTGGAGTTCCTGGGTGAGACTTGTTAGTATCTGGGGGAACAAACCTCACTCCATTGTAGTTTGAATTCACAGAAGCTGGGGGTGGAGTTCCTGGCTGAGACCTGTGAGTATCTGGGGGAACAAAACCTCACTGCATTGTAGTTTGAATTCACAGAAACTGGGGGTGGAGTTCCTGGTTGAGACCCGTGAGTATCTGGGAGGAAAAACCTCACTCCATTGTAGTTTGAATTCACAGAAGCTGGGGGTGGAGGTCCTGGCTGAGACCTGTGAGTATCTGGGGGAATAAACCTCACTCCATTGTAGTTTCAATTCACAGAAGTTGGGGGTGGAGTTCTTGGCTGAGACCCATGAGTATCTGGGGGAACAAAACCTCTCTGCATTGTAGTTTCAATTCACAGAAGCTGGGGGTGGAGTTCCTGGCTGAGACCTGTGAGTATCTGGGGGGAAAAACCTCACTCCATTGTAGTATGAATTTACAGAAGCTGTGGATGGAGTTCCTGGCTGAGACTTGTGAGTATCTGGGGGGGGAAACGTCACTGCATTGTGTTTTGAATTCACAGAAGCTGGGGGTGGAGTTCCTGGCTGAGACCCGTGAGTATCTGGGAGAAAAACCTCACTCCATTGTAGTTTGAATTCACAGAAGCTGGGGGTGGAGTTCCTGGCTGAGACCTGTGAGTATCTGGGGGAAGAAACCTCACTCCATTGTAGTTTGAATTCACAGAAGCTGTGGGTGGAGTTTCTAGCTGAGACCTGTGAGTATCTGGGGGGAAAAACCTCACTCCATTGTAGTTTGAATTCACAGAAGCTGTGGGTGGAGTTTCTGGCTGAGACCTGTGAGTATCTGGGGGAAAAAACCTCACTCCATTGTAGTTTGAATTCACAGAAACTGGGGGTGGAGTTCCTGGCTGAAACCCGTGAGTATCTGGGGGGAAAAACTCACTCCATTGTAGTTTGAATTCACAGAAGCTGGGGGTGGAGTTCCTGGCTGAGACCTGTGAGTATCTGAGGAAACAAAGCTCAATCCGTTGTAATTTGAATTCAGAGAAGCTGGGGGTTTAGTTCCTGGCTGAGACCTGTCAGTATCTGGGGGAAGAAACCTCACTCCATTGTAGTTTGAATTCACAGAAGCTGTGGGTGGAGTTTCTGGCTGAGACCTGTGAGTATCTGGGGGGAAAAACCTCACTGCATTGTAGTTTGAATTCACAGAAGCTGTGGGTGGAGTTTCTGGCTGAGACCTGTGAGTATCTGGGGGAACAAATCCTCACTGCATTGTAGTTCGAATTCACAGAAACTGGGGGTGGAGTTCCTGGCTGAGACCCGTGAGTATCTGGGGGAACAAACCTCACTGCATTGTAGTTTGAATTCACAGAAACTGGGGGTGGAGTTCCTGGCTGAGACCCGCGAGTATCTGGGGGGAAAACTCACTTCATTGTAGTTTGAATTCACAGAAGCTGGGGGTGGAGTTCCTGGGTGAGACTTGTTAGTATCTGGGGGAACAAACCTCACTCCATTGTAGTTTGAATTCACAGAAGCTGGGGGTGGAGTTCCTGGCTGAGACCTGTGAGTATCTGGGGGAACAAAACCTCACTGCATTGTAGTTTGAATTCACAGAAACTGGGGGTGGAGTTCCTGGTTGAGACCCGTGAGTATCTGGGAGGAAAAACCTCACTCCATTGTAGTTTGAATTCACAGAAGCTGGGGGTGGAGGTCCTGGCTGAGACCTGTGAGTATCTGGGGGAATAAACCTCACTCCATTGTAGTTTCAATTCACAGAAGTTGGGGGTGGAGTTCTTGGCTGAGACCCATGAGTATCTGGGGGAACAAAACCTCTCTGCATTGTAGTTTCAATTCACAGAAGCTGGGGGTGGAGTTCCTGGCTGAGACCTGTGAGTATCTGGGGGAACAAAACCTCACTGCATTGTAGTTTCAATTCACAGAAGCTGGGGGTGGAGTTCCTGGCTTAGACCTGTGAGTATTTGGGGAAAAAACCTCACTCCATTGTAGTTTGAATTCAGAGTAGCTGGGGGTGGAGTTCCTGGCTGAGACCTGTGAGTATCTGGGGGGAAAAACCTCACTCCTTTGTAGTATGAATTTACAGAAGCTGTGGATGGAGTTCCTGGCTGAGACTTGTGAGTATCTGGGGGGGGAAACGTCACTGCATTGTGTTTTGAATTCACAGAAGCTGGGGGTGGAGTTCCTGGCTGAGACCCGTGAGTATCTGGGAGAAAAACCTCACTCCATTGTAGTTTGAATTCACAGAAGCTGGGGGTGGAGTTCCTGGCTGAGACCCGTGAGTTTCTGGGGGGGGGAAACCTCACTGCATTGTTGTTTGAATTCACAGAAACTGGGGGTGGAGTTCCTGGCTGAGACCCGCGAGTATCTGGGAGGAAAAACTCACTCCATTGTAGTTTGAATTCACAGAAGCTGGGGGTGGAGTTCCTGGGTGAGACTTGTTAGTATCTGGGGGAACAAACCTCACTCCATTGTAGTTTGAATTCACAGAAGCTGGGGGTGGAGTTCCTGGCTGAGACCTGTGAGTATCTGGGGGAACAAAACCTCACTGCATTGTAGTTTGAATTCACAGAAACTGGGGGTGGAGTTCCTGGCTGAGACCCGTGAGTATCTGGGGGGAAAAACCTCACTCCATTTCAGTTTGAATTCACAGAAGCTGGGGGTGGAGGTCCTGGCTGAGACCTGTGAGTATCTGGGGGAATAAACCTCACTCCATTGTAGTTTGAATTCACAGAAGCTGGGGGTGGAGGTCCTGGCTGAGACCTGTGAGTATCTGGGGGAACAAAACCTCACTGCATTGTAGTTTGAATTCACAGAAACTGGGGGTGGAGTTCCTGGCTGACACCCGTGAGTATCTTGGGGGAAAAACTCACTCCATTGTAGTTTGAATTCACTGAAGCTGGGGGTGGAGTTCCTGGCTGATACCTGTGAGTATCTGGGGGGAAAAACTCACTCCAATGTAGTTTGAATTCACAGAAGCTGGGGGTGGACTTCCTGGCTGAGACCTGTGAGTATCTGGGGGAAGAAACCTCACTCCATTGTAGTTTGAATTCACAGAAGCTGTGGGTGGAGGTCCTGGCTGAGACCCATGAGTATCTGGGGGGAAAAACCTCACTCCATTGTAGTTTGAATTCACAGACGCTGGAGGTGGACTTCCTGGCTGAGACCTGTGAGTATCTGGGGGAAGAAACCTCACTCCATTGTAGTTTGAATTCACAGAAGCTGTGGGTGGAGTTTCCAGCTGAGACCTGTGAGTATCTGGGGGGAAAAACCTCACTCCATTGTAGTTTGAATTCACAGAAGCTGTGGGTGGAGTTTCTGGCTGAGACCTGTGAGTATCTGGGGGAAAAAACCTCACTCCATTGTAGTTTGAATTCACAGAAACTGGGGGTGGAGTTCCTGGCTGAAACCCGTGAGTATCTGGGGGGAAAAACTCACTCCATTGTAGTTTGAATTCACAGAAGCTGTGGGTGGAGTTCCTGGCTGAGACCTGTGAGTATCTGAGGAAGCAAAGCTCAATCCGTTGTAATTTGAATTCAGAGAAGCTGGGGGTTTAGTTCCTGGCTGAGACCTGTGAGTATCTGGGGGAAAAAACCTCACTCCATTGTAGTTTGAATTCACAGAAGCTGGGGGTGAAGTTCCTAGCTGAGACTTCTGAGTATCTGGGGGAAAAAAGCCTCACTCCAATGTAGTTTGAATTCACAGACGCTGGGGGTGGACTTCCTGGCTCAGACCTGTGAGTATCTGGGGGAAGAAACCTCACTCCATTGTAGTTTGAATTCACAGAAGCTGTGGGTGGGGTTTCTGGCTGAGACCTGTGAGTATCTGGGGGGAAAAACCTCACTCCATTGTAGTTTGAATTCACAGAAGCTGTGGGTGGAGTTTCTGGCTGAGACCTGTGAGTATCTGGGGGGAAAAAACTCACTCCATTGTAGTTTGAATTCACAGAAACTGGGGGTGGAGTTCCTGGCTGAAACCTGTGAGTATCTGGGGGGAAAAAACTCACTCCATTGTAGTTTGAATTCACAGAAGCTGGGGGTGGAGTTCCTGGCTGAGACCTGTGAGTATCTGGGGGGGAAAAACTCACTCCAATGTAGTTTGAATTCACAGAAGCTGGGGGTGGACTTCCTGGCTGAGACCTGTGAGTATCTGGGGGAAGAAACCTCACTCCATTGTAGTTTGAATTCACAGAAGCTGTGGGTGGAGTTTCTGGCTGAGACCTGTGAGTATCTGGGGGGAAAAACCTCACTGCATTGTAGTTTGAATTCACAGAAGCTGTGGGTGGAGTTTCTGGCTGAGACCTGTGAGTATCTGGGGGAACAAATCCTCACTGCATTGTAGTTCGAATTCACAGAAACTGGGGGTGGAGTTCCTGGCTGAGACCCGTGAGTATCTGGGGGAACAAACCTCACTGCATTGTAGTTTGAATTCACAGAAACTGGGGGTGGAGTTCCTGGCTGAGACCCGCGAGTATCTGGGGGGAAAACTCACTTCATTGTAGTTTGAATTCACAGAAGCTGGGGGTGGAGTTCCTGGGTGAGACTTGTTAGTATCTGGGGGAACAAACCTCACTCCATTGTAGTTTGAATTCACAGAAGCTGGGGGTGGAGTTCCTGGCTGAGACCTGTGAGTATCTGGGGGAACAAAACCTCACTGCATTGTAGTTTGAATTCACAGAAACTGGGGGTGGAGTTCCTGGTTGAGACCCGTGAGTATCTGGGAGGAAAAACCTCACTCCATTGTAGTTTGAATTCACAGAAGCTGGGGGTGGAGGTCCTGGCTGAGACCTGTGAGTATCTGGGGGAATAAACCTCACTCCATTGTAGTTTCAATTCACAGAAGTTGGGGGTGGAGTTCTTGGCTGAGACCCATGAGTATCTGGGGGAACAAAACCTCTCTGCATTGTAGTTTCAATTCACAGAAGCTGGGGGTGGAGTTCCTGGCTGAGACCTGTGAATATCTGGGGGGAAAAACCTCACTCCATTGTAGTATGAATTTACAGAAGCTGTGGATGGAGTTCCTGGCTGAGACTTGTGAGTATCTGGGGGGGGAAACGTCACTGCATTGTGTTTTGAATTCACAGAAGCTGGGGGTGGAGTTCCTGGCTGAGACCCGTGAGTATCTGGGAGAAAAACCTCACTCCATTGTAGTTTGAATTCACAGAAGCTGGGGGTGGAGTTCCTGGCTGAGACCTGTGAGTATCTGGGGGAAGAAACCTCACTCCATTGTAGTTTGAATTCACAGAAGCTGTGGGTGGAGTTTCTAGCTGAGACCTGTGAGTATCTGGGGGGAAAAACCTCACTCCATTGTAGTTTGAATTCACAGAAGCTGTGGGTGGAGTTTCTGGCTGAGACCTGTGAGTATCTGGGGGAAAAAACCTCACTCCATTGTAGTTTGAATTCACAGAAACTGGGGGTGGAGTTCCTGGCTGAAACCCGTGAGTATCTGGGGGGAAAAACTCACTCCATTGTAGTTTGAATTCACAGAAGCTGGGGGTGGAGTTCCTGGCTGAGACCTGTGAGTATCTGAGGAAACAAAGCTCAATCCGTTGTAATTTGAATTCAGAGAAGCTGGGGGTTTAGTTCCTGGCTGAGACCTGTCAGTATCTGGGGGAAGAAACCTCACTCCATTGTAGTTTGAATTCACAGAAGCTGTGGGTGGAGTTTCTGGCTGAGACCTGTGAGTATCTGGGGGGAAAAACCTCACTGCATTGTAGTTTGAATTCACAGAAGCTGTGGGTGGAGTTTCTGGCTGAGACCTGTGAGTATCTGGGGGAACAAATCCTCACTGCATTGTAGTTCGAATTCACAGAAACTGGGGGTGGAGTTCCTGGCTGAGACCCGTGAGTATCTGGGGGAACAAACCTCACTGCATTGTAGTTTGAATTCACAGAAACTGGGGGTGGAGTTCCTGGCTGAGACCCGCGAGTATCTGGGGGGAAAACTCACTTCATTGTAGTTTGAATTCACAGAAGCTGGGGGTGGAGTTCCTGGGTGAGACTTGTTAGTATCTGGGGGAACAAACCTCACTCCATTGTAGTTTGAATTCACAGAAGCTGGGGGTGGAGTTCCTGGCTGAGACCTGTGAGTATCTGGGGGAACAAAACCTCACTGCATTGTAGTTTGAATTCACAGAAACTGGGGGTGGAGTTCCTGGTTGAGACCCGTGAGTATCTGGGAGGAAAAACCTCACTCCATTGTAGTTTGAATTCACAGAAGCTGGGGGTGGAGGTCCTGGCTGAGACCTGTGAGTATCTGGGGGAATAAACCTCACTCCATTGTAGTTTCAATTCACAGAAGTTGGGGGTGGAGTTCTTGGCTGAGACCCATGAGTATCTGGGGGAACAAAACCTCTCTGCATTGTAGTTTCAATTCACAGAAGCTGGGGGTGGAGTTCCTGGCTGAGACCTGTGAGTATCTGGGGGAACAAAACCTCACTGCATTGTAGTTTCAATTCACAGAAGCTGGGGGTGGAGTTCCTGGCTTAGACCTGTGAGTATTTGGGGAAAAAACCTCACTCCATTGTAGTTTGAATTCAGAGTAGCTGGGGGTGGAGTTCCTGGCTGAGACCTGTGAGTATCTGGGGGGAAAAACCTCACTCCTTTGTAGTATGAATTTACAGAAGCTGTGGATGGAGTTCCTGGCTGAGACTTGTGAGTATCTGGGGGGGGAAACGTCACTGCATTGTGTTTTGAATTCACAGAAGCTGGGGGTGGAGTTCCTGGCTGAGACCCGTGAGTATCTGGGAGAAAAACCTCACTCCATTGTAGTTTGAATTCACAGAAGCTGGGGGTGGAGTTCCTGGCTGAGACCCGTGAGTTTCTGGGGGGGGGGAAACCTCACTGCATTGTTGTTTGAATTCACAGAAACTGGGGGTGGAGTTCCTGGCTGAGACCCGCGAGTATCTGGGAGGAAAAACTCACTCCATTGTAGTTTGAATTCACAGAAGCTGGGGGTGGAGTTCCTGGGTGAGACTTGTTAGTATCTGGGGGAACAAACCTCACTCCATTGTAGTTTGAATTCACAGAAGCTGGGGGTGGAGTTCCTGGCTGAGACCTGTGAGTATCTTGGGGAACAAAACCTCACTGCATTGTAGTTTGAATTCACAGAAACTGGGGGTGGAGTTCCTGGCTGAGACCCGTGAGTATCTGGGGGGAAAAACCTCACTCCATTTCAGTTTGAATTCACAGAAGCTGGGGGTGGAGGTCCTGGCTGAGACCTGTGAGTATCTGGGGGAATAAACCTCACTCCATTGTAGTTTGAATTCACAGAAGCTGGGGGTGGAGGTCCTGGCTGAGACCTGTGAGTATCTGGGGGAACAAAACCTCACTGCATTGTAGTTTGAATTCACAGAAACTGGGGGTGGAGTTCCTGGCTGACACCCGTGAGTATCTTGGGGGAAAAACTCACTCCATTGTAGTTTGAATTCACTGAAGCTGGGGGTGGAGTTCCTGGCTGATACCTGTGAGTATCTGGGGGGGAAAACTCACTCCAATGTAGTTTGAATTCACAGAAGCTGGGGGTGGACTTCCTGGCTGAGACCTGTGAGTATCTGGGGGAAGAAACCTCACTCCATTGTAGTTTGAATTCACAGAAGCTGTGGGTGGAGGTCCTGGCTGAGACCCATGAGTATCTGGGGGGAAAAACCTCACTCCATTGTAGTTTGAATTCACAGACGCTGGAGGTGGACTTCCTGGCTGAGACCTGTGAGTATCTGGGGGAAGAAACCTCACTCCATTGTAGTTTGAATTCACAGAAGCTGTGGGTGGAGTTTCTAGCTGAGACCTGTGAGTATCTGGGGGGAAAAACCTCACTCCATTGTAGTTTGAATTCACAGAAGCTGTGGGTGGAGTTTCTGGCTGAGACCTGTGAGTATCTGGGGGAAAAAACCTCACTCCATTGTAGTTTGAATTCACAGAAACTGGGGGTGGAGTTCCTGGCTGAAACCCGTGAGTATCTGGGGGGAAAAACTCACTCCATTGTAGTTTGAATTCACAGAAGCTGTGGGTGGAGTTCCTGGCTGAGACCTGTGAGTATCTGAGGAAACAAAGCTCAATCCGTTGTAATTTGAATTCAGAGAAGCTGGGGGTTTAGTTCCTGGCTGAGACCTGTGAGTATCTGGGGGAAAAAACCTCACTCCATTGTAGTTTGAATTCACAGAAGCTGGGGGTGAAGTTCCTAGCTGAGACTTCTGAGTATCTGGGGGAAAAAAGCCTCACTCCAATGTAGTTTGAATTCACAGACGCTGGGGGTGGACTTCCTGGCTCAGACCTGTGAGTATCTGGGGGAAGAAACCTCACTCCATTGTAGTTTGAATTCACAGAAGCTGTGGGTGGGGTTTCTGGCTGAGACCTGTGAGTATCTGGGGGGAAAAACCTCACTCCATTGTAGTTTGAATTCACAGAAGCTGTGGGTGGAGTTTCTGGCTGAGACCTGTGAGTATCTGGGGGAACAAATCCTCACTGCATTGTAGTTCGAATTCACAGAAACTGGGGGTGGAGTTCCTGGCTGAGACCCGTGAGTATCTGGGGGGAAAAAACTCACTCCATTGTAGTTTGAATTCACAGAAGCTGGGGGTGGAGTTCCTGGCTGAGACCTGTGAGTATCTGGGGGGAAAAACCTCACTCCATTGTAGTATGAATTTACAGAAGCTGGGGGTGGAGTTCCTGGGTGAGACTTGTTAGTATCTGGGGGAACAAACCTCACTCCATTGTAGTTTGAATTCACAGAAGCTGGGGGTGGAGTTCCTGGCTGAGACCTGTGAGTATCTGGGGGAACAAAACCTCACTGCATTGTAGTTTGAATTCACAGAAACTGGGGGTGGAGTTCCTGGTTGAGACCCGTGAGTATCTGGGAGGAAAAACCTCACTCCATTGTAGTTTGAATTCACAGAAGCTGGGGGTGGAGGTCCTGGCTGAGACCTGTGAGTATCTGGGGGAATAAACCTCACTCCATTGTAGTTTCAATTCACAGAAGTTGGGGGTGGAGTTCTTGGCTGAGACCCATGAGTATCTGGGGGAACAAAACCTCTCTGCATTGTAGTTTCAATTCACAGAAGCTGGGGGTGGAGTTCCTGGCTGAGACCTGTGAGTATCTGGGGGAACAAAACCTCACTGCATTGTAGTTTCAATTCACAGAAGCTGGGGGTGGAGTTCCTGGCTTAGACCTGTGAGTATTTGGGGAAAAAACCTCACTCCATTGTAGTTTGAATTCAGAGTAGCTGGGGGTGGAGTTCCTGGCTGAGACCTGTGAGTATCTGGGGGGAAAAACCTCACTCCTTTGTAGTATGAATTTACAGAAGCTGTGGATGGAGTTCCTGGCTGAGACTTGTGAGTATCTGGGGGGGGAAACGTCACTGCATTGTGTTTTGAATTCACAGAAGCTGGGGGTGGAGTTCCTGGCTGAGACCCGTGAGTATCTGGGAGAAAAACCTCACTCCATTGTAGTTTGAATTCACAGAAGCTGGGGGTGGAGTTCCTGGCTGAGACCCGTGAGTTTCTGGGGGGGGGAAACCTCACTGCATTGTTGTTTGAATTCACAGAAACTGGGGGTGGAGTTCCTGGCTGAGACCCGCGAGTATCTGGGAGGAAAAACTCACTCCATTGTAGTTTGAATTCACAGAAGCTGGGGGTGGAGTTCCTGGGTGAGACTTGTTAGTATCTGGGGGAACAAACCTCACTCCATTGTAGTTTGAATTCACAGAAGCTGGGGGTGGAGTTCCTGGCTGAGACCTGTGAGTATCTGGGGGAACAAAACCTCACTGCATTGTAGTTTGAATTCACAGAAACTGGGGGTGGAGTTCCTGGCTGAGACCCGTGAGTATCTGGGGGGAAAAACCTCACTCCATTTCAGTTTGAATTCACAGAAGCTGGGGGTGGAGGTCCTGGCTGAGACCTGTGAGTATCTGGGGGAATAAACCTCACTCCATTGTAGTTTGAATTCACAGAAGCTGGGGGTGGAGGTCCTGGCTGAGACCTGTGAGTATCTGGGGGAACAAAACCTCACTGCATTGTAGTTTGAATTCACAGAAACTGGGGGTGGAGTTCCTGGCTGACACCCGTGAGTATCTTGGGGGAAAAACTCACTCCATTGTAGTTTGAATTCACTGAAGCTGGGGGTGGAGTTCCTGGCTGATACCTGTGAGTATCTGGGGGGAAAAACTCACTCCAATGTAGTTTGAATTCACAGAAGCTGGGGGTGGACTTCCTGGCTGAGACCTGTGAGTATCTGGGGGAAGAAACCTCACTCCATTGTAGTTTGAATTCACAGAAGCTGTGGGTGGAGGTCCTGGCTGAGACCCATGAGTATCTGGGGGGAAAAACCTCACTCCATTGTAGTTTGAATTCACAGACGCTGGAGGTGGACTTCCTGGCTGAGACCTGTGAGTATCTGGGGGAAGAAACCTCACTCCATTGTAGTTTGAATTCACAGAAGCTGTGGGTGGAGTTTCCAGCTGAGACCTGTGAGTATCTGGGGGGAAAAACCTCACTCCATTGTAGTTTGAATTCACAGAAGCTGTGGGTGGAGTTTCTGGCTGAGACCTGTGAGTATCTGGGGGAAAAAACCTCACTCCATTGTAGTTTGAATTCACAGAAACTGGGGGTGGAGTTCCTGGCTGAAACCCGTGAGTATCTGGGGGGAAAAACTCACTCCATTGTAGTTTGAATTCACAGAAGCTGTGGGTGGAGTTCCTGGCTGAGACCTGTGAGTATCTGAGGAAGCAAAGCTCAATCCGTTGTAATTTGAATTCAGAGAAGCTGGGGGTTTAGTTCCTGGCTGAGACCTGTGAGTATCTGGGGGAAAAAACCTCACTCCATTGTAGTTTGAATTCACAGAAGCTGGGGGTGAAGTTCCTAGCTGAGACTTCTGAGTATCTGGGGGAAAAAAGCCTCACTCCAATGTAGTTTGAATTCACAGACGCTGGGGGTGGACTTCCTGGCTCAGACCTGTGAGTATCTGGGGGAAGAAACCTCACTCCATTGTAGTTTGAATTCACAGAAGCTGTGGGTGGGGTTTCTGGCTGAGACCTGTGAGTATCTGGGGGGAAAAACCTCACTCCATTGTAGTTTGAATTCACAGAAGCTGTGGGTGGAGTTTCTGGCTGAGACCTGTGAGTATCTGGGGGGAAAAAACTCACTCCATTGTAGTTTGAATTCACAGAAACTGGGGGTGGAGTTCCTGGCTGAAACCTGTGAGTATCTGGGGGGAAAAAACTCACTCCATTGTAGTTTGAATTCACAGAAGCTGGGGGTGGAGTTCCTGGCTGAGACCTGTGAGTATCTGGGGGGGAAAAACTCACTCCAATGTAGTTTGAATTCACAGAAGCTGGGGGTGGACTTCCTGGCTGAGACCTGTGAGTATCTGGGGGAAGAAACCTCACTCCATTGTAGTTTGAATTCACAGAAGCTGTGGGTGGAGTTTCTGGCTGAGACCTGTGAGTATCTGGGGGGAAAAACCTCACTGCATTGTAGTTTGAATTCACAGAAGCTGTGGGTGGAGTTTCTGGCTGAGACCTGTGAGTATCTGGGGGAACAAATCCTCACTGCATTGTAGTTCGAATTCACAGAAACTGGGGGTGGAGTTCCTGGCTGAGACCCGTGAGTATCTGGGGGAACAAACCTCACTGCATTGTAGTTTGAATTCACAGAAACTGGGGGTGGAGTTCCTGGCTGAGACCCGCGAGTATCTGGGGGGAAAACTCACTTCATTGTAGTTTGAATTCACAGAAGCTGGGGGTGGAGTTCCTGGGTGAGACTTGTTAGTATCTGGGGGAACAAACCTCACTCCATTGTAGTTTGAATTCACAGAAGCTGGGGGTGGAGTTCCTGGCTGAGACCTGTGAGTATCTGGGGGAACAAAACCTCACTGCATTGTAGTTTGAATTCACAGAAACTGGGGGTGGAGTTCCTGGTTGAGACCCGTGAGTATCTGGGAGGAAAAACCTCACTCCATTGTAGTTTGAATTCACAGAAGCTGGGGGTGGAGGTCCTGGCTGAGACCTGTGAGTATCTGGGGGAATAAACCTCACTCCATTGTAGTTTCAATTCACAGAAGTTGGGGGTGGAGTTCTTGGCTGAGACCCATGAGTATCTGGGGGAACAAAACCTCTCTGCATTGTAGTTTCAATTCACAGAAGCTGGGGGTGGAGTTCCTGGCTGAGACCTGTGAATATCTGGGGGGAAAAACCTCACTCCATTGTAGTATGAATTTACAGAAGCTGTGGATGGAGTTCCTGGCTGAGACTTGTGAGTATCTGGGGGGGGAAACGTCACTGCATTGTGTTTTGAATTCACAGAAGCTGGGGGTGGAGTTCCTGGCTGAGACCCGTGAGTATCTGGGAGAAAAACCTCACTCCATTGTATTTTGAATTCACAGAAGCTGGGGGTGGAGTTCCTGGCTGAGACCTGTGAGTATCTGGGGGAAGAAACCTCACTCCATTGTAGTTTGAATTCACAGAAGCTGTGGGTGGAGTTTCTAGCTGAGACCTGTGAGTATCTGGGGGGAAAAACCTCACTCCATTGTAGTTTGAATTCACAGAAGCTGTGGGTGGAGTTTCTGGCTGAGACCTGTGAGTATCTGGGGGAAAAAACCTCACTCCATTGTAGTTTGAATTCACAGAAACTGGGGGTGGAGTTCCTGGCTGAAACCCGTGAGTATCTGGGGGGAAAAACTCACTCCATTGTAGTTTGAATTCACAGAAGCTGGGGGTGGAGTTCCTGGCTGAGACCTGTGAGTATCTGAGGAAACAAAGCTCAATCCGTTGTAATTTGAATTCAGAGAAGCTGGGGGTTTAGTTCCTGGCTGAGACCTGTCAGTATCTGGGGGAAGAAACCTCACTCCATTGTAGTTTGAATTCACAGAAGCTGTGGGTGGAGTTTCTGGCTGAGACCTGTGAGTATCTGGGGGGAAAAACCTCACTGCATTGTAGTTTGAATTCACAGAAGCTGTGGGTGGAGTTTCTGGCTGAGACCTGTGAGTATCTGGGGGAACAAATCCTCACTGCATTGTAGTTCGAATTCACAGAAACTGGGGGTGGAGTTCCTGGCTGAGACCCGTGAGTATCTGGGGGAACAAACCTCACTGCATTGTAGTTTGAATTCACAGAAACTGGGGGTGGAGTTCCTGGCTGAGACCCGCGAGTATCTGGGGGGAAAACTCACTTCATTGTAGTTTGAATTCACAGAAGCTGGGGGTGGAGTTCCTGGGTGAGACTTGTTAGTATCTGGGGGAACAAACCTCACTCCATTGTAGTTTGAATTCACAGAAGCTGGGGGTGGAGTTCCTGGCTGAGACCTGTGAGTATCTGGGGGAACAAAACCTCACTGCATTGTAGTTTGAATTCACAGAAACTGGGGGTGGAGTTCCTGGTTGAGACCCGTGAGTATCTGGGAGGAAAAACCTCACTCCATTGTAGTTTGAATTCACAGAAGCTGGGGGTGGAGGTCCTGGCTGAGACCTGTGAGTATCTGGGGGAATAAACCTCACTCCATTGTAGTTTCAATTCACAGAAGTTGGGGGTGGAGTTCTTGGCTGAGACCCATGAGTATCTGGGGGAACAAAACCTCTCTGCATTGTAGTTTCAATTCACAGAAGCTGGGGGTGGAGTTCCTGGCTGAGACCTGTGAGTATCTGGGGGAACAAAACCTCACTGCATTGTAGTTTCAATTCACAGAAGCTGGGGGTGGAGTTCCTGGCTTAGACCTGTGAGTATTTGGGGAAAAAACCTCACTCCATTGTAGTTTGAATTCAGAGTAGCTGGGGGTGGAGTTCCTGGCTGAGACCTGTGAGTATCTGGGGGGAAAAACCTCACTCCTTTGTAGTATGAATTTACAGAAGCTGTGGATGGAGTTCCTGGCTGAGACTTGTGAGTATCTGGGGGGGGAAACGTCACTGCATTGTGTTTTGAATTCACAGAAGCTGGGGGTGGAGTTCCTGGCTGAGACCCGTGAGTATCTGGGAGAAAAACCTCACTCCATTGTAGTTTGAATTCACAGAAGCTGGGGGTGGAGTTCCTGGCTGAGACCCGTGAGTTTCTGGGGGGGGGAAACCTCACTGCATTGTTGTTTGAATTCACAGAAACTGGGGGTGGAGTTCCTGGCTGAGACCCGCGAGTATCTGGGAGGAAAAACTCACTCCATTGTAGTTTGAATTCACAGAAGCTGGGGGTGGAGTTCCTGGGTGAGACTTGTTAGTATCTGGGGGAACAAACCTCACTCCATTGTAGTTTGAATTCACAGAAGCTGGGGGTGGAGTTCCTGGCTGAGACCTGTGAGTATCTTGGGGAACAAAACCTCACTGCATTGTAGTTTGAATTCACAGAAACTGGGGGTGGAGTTCCTGGCTGAGACCCGTGAGTATCTGGGGGGAAAAACCTCACTCCATTTCAGTTTGAATTCACAGAAGCTGGGGGTGGAGGTCCTGGCTGAGACCTGTGAGTATCTGGGGGAATAAACCTCACTCCATTGTAGTTTGAATTCACAGAAGCTGGGGGTGGAGGTCCTGGCTGAGACCTGTGAGTATCTGGGGGAACAAAACCTCACTGCATTGTAGTTTGAATTCACAGAAACTGGGGGTGGAGTTCCTGGCTGACACCCGTGAGTATCTTGGGGGAAAAACTCACTCCATTGTAGTTTGAATTCACTGAAGCTGGGGGTGGAGTTCCTGGCTGATACCTGTGAGTATCTGGGGGGGAAAACTCACTCCAATGTAGTTTGAATTCACAGAAGCTGGGGGTGGACTTCCTGGCTGAGACCTGTGAGTATCTGGGGGAAGAAACCTCACTCCATTGTAGTTTGAATTCACAGAAGCTGTGGGTGGAGGTCCTGGCTGAGACCCATGAGTATCTGGGGGGAAAAACCTCACTCCATTGTAGTTTGAATTCACAGACGCTGGAGGTGGACTTCCTGGCTGAGACCTGTGAGTATCTGGGGGAAGAAACCTCACTCCATTGTAGTTTGAATTCACAGAAGCTGTGGGTGGAGTTTCTAGCTGAGACCTGTGAGTATCTGGGGGGAAAAACCTCACTCCATTGTAGTTTGAATTCACAGAAGCTGTGGGTGGAGTTTCTGGCTGAGACCTGTGAGTATCTGGGGGAAAAAACCTCACTCCATTGTAGTTTGAATTCACAGAAACTGGGGGTGGAGTTCCTGGCTGAAACCCGTGAGTATCTGGGGGGAAAAACTCACTCCATTGTAGTTTGAATTCACAGAAGCTGTGGGTGGAGTTCCTGGCTGAGACCTGTGAGTATCTGAGGAAACAAAGCTCAATCCGTTGTAATTTGAATTCAGAGAAGCTGGGGGTTTAGTTCCTGGCTGAGACCTGTGAGTATCTGGGGGAAAAAACCTCACTCCATTGTAGTTTGAATTCACAGAAGCTGGGGGTGAAGTTCCTAGCTGAGACTTCTGAGTATCTGGGGGAAAAAAGCCTCACTCCAATGTAGTTTGAATTCACAGACGCTGGGGGTGGACTTCCTGGCTCAGACCTGTGAGTATCTGGGGGAAGAAACCTCACTCCATTGTAGTTTGAATTCACAGAAGCTGTGGGTGGGGTTTCTGGCTGAGACCTGTGAGTATCTGGGGGGAAAAACCTCACTCCATTGTAGTTTGAATTCACAGAAGCTGTGGGTGGAGTTTCTGGCTGAGACCTGTGAGTATCTGGGGGGAAAAAACTCACTCCATTGTAGTTTGAATTCACAGAAACTGGGGGTGGAGTTCCTGGCTGAAACCCGTGAGTATCTGGGGGGAAAAAACTCACTCCATTGTAGTTTGAATTCACAGAAGCTGGGGGTGGAGTTCCTGGCTGAGACCTGTGAGTATCTGGGGGGAAAAACCTCACTCCATTGTAGTATGAATTTACAGAAGCTGGGGGTGGAGTTCCTCACTGAGACTTGTGAGTATCTGGTGGAAAAAAAATCTCTCCATTGTAGTTTCAATTCACAGAAGCTGGGGGTGGAGTTCCTGGGTGAGACTTGTTAGTATCTGGGGGAACAAACCTCACTCCATTGTAGTTTAAATTCACAGAAGCTGGGGGTGGAGTTCTTTGCTGAGACCTGTGAGTATCTGGGGGAACAAAACCTCACTGCATTGTAGTTTGAATTCACAGAAACTGGGGGTGGAGTTCCTGGCTGACACCCGTAAGTATCTGGGGGAAAAAACTCACTCCATTGTAATTTGAATTCACAGAAGCTGGGGGTGGAGTTCCTGGCTTATACCTGTGAGTATCTGGGGGGGAAAAACTCACTCCAATGTAGTTTGAATTCACAGAAGCTGGGGGTGGACTTCCTGGCTGAGACCTGTGAGTATCTGGGGGAAGAAACCTCACTCCATTGTAGTTTGAATTCACAGAAGCTGTGGGTGGAGTTTCTGGCTGAGACCTGTGAGTATCTGGGGGGAAAAACCTCACTGCATTGTAGTTTGAATTCACAGAAGCTGTGGGTGGAGTTTCTGGCTGAGACCTGTGAGTATCTGGGGGAACAAATCCTCACTGCATTGTAGTTCGAATTCACAGAAACTGGGGGTGGAGTTCCTGGCTGAGACCCGTGAGTATCTGGGGGAACAAACCTCACTGCATTGTAGTTTGAATTCACAGAAACTGGGGGTGGAGTTCCTGGCTGAGACCCGCGAGTATCTGGGGGGAAAACTCACTTCATTGTAGTTTGAATTCACAGAAGCTGGGGGTGGAGTTCCTGGGTGAGACTTGTTAGTATCTGGGGGAACAAACCTCACTCCATTGTAGTTTGAATTCACAGAAGCTGGGGGTGGAGTTCCTGGCTGAGACCTGTGAGTATCTGGGGGAACAAAACCTCACTGCATTGTAGTTTGAATTCACAGAAACTGTGGGTGGAGTTCCTGGTTGAGACCCGTGAGTATCTGGGAGGAAAAACCTCACTCCATTGTAGTTTGAATTCACAGAAGCTGGGGGTGGAGGTCCTGGCTGAGACCTGTGAGTATCTGGGGGAATAAACCTCACTCCATTGTAGTTTCAATTCACAGAAGTTGGGGGTGGAGTTCTTGGCTGAGACCCATGAGTATCTGGGGGAACAAAACCTCTCTGCATTGTAGTTTCAATTCACAGAAGCTGGGGGTGGAGTTCCTGGCTGAGACCTGTGAGTATCTGGGGGGAAAAACCTCACTCCATTGTAGTATGAATTTACAGAAGCTGTGGATGGAGTTCCTGGCTGAGACTTGTGAGTATCTGGGGGGGGGAAACGTCACTGCATTGTGTTTTGAATTCACAGAAGCTGGGGGTGGAGTTCCTGGCTGAGACCCGTGAGTATCTGGGAGAAAAACCTCACTCCATTGTAGTTTGAATTCACAGAAGCTGGGGGTGGAGTTCCTGGCTGAGACCTGTGAGTATCTGGGGGAAGAAACCTCACTCCATTGTAGTTTGAATTCACAGAAGCTGTGGGTGGAGTTTCTAGCTGAGACCTGTGAGTATCTGGGGGGAAAAACCCCACTCCATTGTAGTTTGAATTCACAGAAGCTGTGGGTGGAGTTTCTGGCTGAGACCTGTGAGTATCTGGGGGAAAAAACCTCACTCCATTGTAGTTTGAATTCACAGAAACTGGGGGTGGAGTTCCTGGCTGAAACCCGTGAGTATCTGGGGGGAAAAACTCACTCCATTGTAGTTTGAATTCACAGAAGCTGGGGGTGGAGTTCCTGGCTGAGACCTGTGAGTATCTGAGGAAACAAAGCTCAATCCGTTGTAATTTGAATTCAGAGAAGCTGGGGGTTTAGTTCCTGGCTGAGACCTGTCAGTATCTGGGGGAAGAAACCTCACTCCATTGTAGTTTGAATTCACAGAAGCTGTGGGTGGAGTTTCTGGCTGAGACCTGTGAGTATCTGGGGGGAAAAACCTCACTGCATTGTAGTTTGAATTCACAGAAGCTGTGGGTGGAGTTTCTGGCTGAGACCTGTGAGTATCTGGGGGAACAAATCCTCACTGCATTGTAGTTCGAATTCACAGAAACTGGGGGTGGAGTTCCTGGCTGAGACCCGTGAGTATCTGGGGGAACAAACCTCACTGCATTGTAGTTTGAATTCACAGAAACTGGGGGTGGAGTTCCTGGCTGAGACCCGCGAGTATCTGGGGGGAAAACTCACTTCATTGTAGTTTGAATTCACAGAAGCTGGGGGTGGAGTTCCTGGGTGAGACTTGTTAGTATCTGGGGGAACAAACCTCACTCCATTGTAGTTTGAATTCACAGAAGCTGGGGGTGGAGTTCCTGGCTGAGACCTGTGAGTATCTGGGGGAACAAAACCTCACTGCATTGTAGTTTGAATTCACAGAAACTGGGGGTGGAGTTCCTGGTTGAGACCCGTGAGTATCTGGGAGGAAAAACCTCACTCCATTGTAGTTTGAATTCACAGAAGCTGGGGGTGGAGGTCCTGGCTGAGACCTGTGAGTATCTGGGGGAATAAACCTCACTCCATTGTAGTTTCAATTCACAGAAGTTGGGGGTGGAGTTCTTGGCTGAGACCCATGAGTATCTGGGGGAACAAAACCTCTCTGCATTGTAGTTTCAATTCACAGAAGCTGGGGGTGGAGTTCCTGGCTGAGACCTGTGAGTATCTGGGGGAACAAAACCTCACTGCATTGTAGTTTCAATTCACAGAAGCTGGGGGTGGAGTTCCTGGCTTAGACCTGTGAGTATTTGGGGAAAAAACCTCACTCCATTGTAGTTTGAATTCAGAGTAGCTGGGGGTGGAGTTCCTGGCTGAGACCTGTGAGTATCTGGGGGGAAAAACCTCACTCCTTTGTAGTATGAATTTACAGAAGCTGTGGATGGAGTTCCTGGCTGAGACTTGTGAGTATCTGGGGGGGGAAACGTCACTGCATTGTGTTTTGAATTCACAGAAGCTGGGGGTGGAGTTCCTGGCTGAGACCCGTGAGTATCTGGGAGAAAAACCTCACTCCATTGTAGTTTGAATTCACAGAAGCTGGGGGTGGAGTTCCTGGCTGAGACCCGTGAGTTTCTGGGGGGGGGAAACCTCACTGCATTGTTGTTTGAATTCACAGAAACTGGGGGTGGAGTTCCTGGCTGAGACCCGCGAGTATCTGGGAGGAAAAACTCACTCCATTGTAGTTTGAATTCACAGAAGCTGGGGGTGGAGTTCCTGGGTGAGACTTGTTAGTATCTGGGGGAACAAACCTCACTCCATTGTAGTTTGAATTCACAGAAGCTGGGGGTGGAGTTCCTGGCTGAGACCTGTGAGTATCTGGGGGAACAAAACCTCACTGCATTGTAGTTTGAATTCACAGAAACTGGGGGTGGAGTTCCTGGCTGAGACCCGTGAGTATCTGGGGGGAAAAACCTCACTCCATTTCAGTTTGAATTCACAGAAGCTGGGGGTGGAGGTCCTGGCTGAGACCTGTGAGTATCTGGGGGAATAAACCTCACTCCATTGTAGTTTGAATTCACAGAAGCTGGGGGTGGAGGTCCTGGCTGAGACCTGTGAGTATCTGTGGGAACAAAACCTCACTGCATTGTAGTTTGAATTCACAGAAACTGGGGGTGGAGTTCCTGGCTGACACCCGTGAGTATCTTGGGGGAAAAACTCACTCCATTGTAGTTTGAATTCACTGAAGCTGGGGGTGGAGTTCCTGGCTGAGACCTGTGAGTATCTGGGGGGAAAAACTCACTCCAATGTAGTTTGAATTCACAGAAGCTGGGGGTGGACTTCCTGGCTGAGACCTGTGAGTATCTGGGGGAAGAAACCTCACTCCATTGTAGTTTGAATTCACAGAAGCTGTGGGTGGAGGTCCTGGCTGAGACCCATGAGTATCTGGGGGGAAAAACCTCACTCCATTGTAGTTTGAATTCACAGACGCTGGAGGTGGACTTCCTGGCTGAGACCTGTGAGTATCTGGGGGAAGAAACCTCACTCCATTGTAGTTTGAATTCACAGAAGCTGTGGGTGGAGTTTCTAGCTGAGACCTGTGAGTATCTGGGGGGAAAAACCTCACTCCATTGTAGTTTGAATTCACAGAAGCTGTGGGTGGAGTTTCTGGCTGAGACCTGTGAGTATCTGGGGGAAAAAACCTCACTCCATTGTAGTTTGAATTCACAGAAACTGGGGGTGGAGTTCCTGGCTGAAACCCGTGAGTATCTGGGGGGAAAAACTCACTCCATTGTAGTTTGAATTCACAGAAGCTGTGGGTGGAGTTCCTGGCTGAGACCTGTGAGTATCTGAGGAAACAAAGCTCAATCCGTTGTAATTTGAATTCAGAGAAGCTGGGGGTTTAGTTCCTGGCTGAGACCTGTGAGTATCTGGGGGAAAAAACCTCACTCCATTGTAGTTTGAATTCACAGAAGCTGGGGGTGAAGTTCCTAGCTGAGACTTCTGAGTATCTGGGGGAAAAAAGCCTCACTCCAATGTAGTTTGAATTCACAGACGCTGGGGGTGGACTTCCTGGCTCAGACCTGTGAGTATCTGGGGGAAGAAACCTCACTCCATTGTAGTTTGAATTCACAGAAGCTGTGGGTGGGGTTTCTGGCTGAGACCTGTGAGTATCTGGGGGGAAAAACCTCACTCCATTGTAGTTTGAATTCACAGAAGCTGTGGGTGGAGTTTCTGGCTGAGACCTGTGAGTATCTGGGGGGAAAAAACTCACTCCATTGTAGTTTGAATTCACAGAAACTGGGGGTGGAGTTCCTGGCTGAAACCCGTGAGTATCTGGGGGGAAAAAACTCACTCCATTGTAGTTTGAATTCACAGAAGCTGGGGGTGGAGTTCCTGGCTGAGACCTGTGAGTATCTGGGGGGAAAAACCTCACTCCATTGTAGTATGAATTTACAGAAGCTGGGGGTGGAGTTCCTCACTGAGACTTGTGAGTATCTGGTGGAAAAAAAATCTCTCCATTGTAGTTTCAATTCACAGAAGCTGGGGGTGGAGTTCCTGGGTGAGACTTGTTAGTATCTGGGGGAACAAACCTCACTCCATTGTAGTTTAAATTCACAGAAGCTGGGGGTGGAGTTCTTTGCTGAGACCTGTGAGTATCTGGGGGAACAAAACCTCACTGCATTGTAGTTTGAATTCACAGAAACTGGGGGTGGAGTTCCTGGCTGACACCCGTAAGTATCTGGGGGAAAAAACTCACTCCATTGTAGTTTGAATTCACAGAAGCTGGGGGTGGAGTTCCTGGCTTATACCTGTGAGTATCTGGGGGGGAAAAACTCACTCCAATGTAGTTTGAATTCACAGAAGCTGGGGGTGGACTTCCTGGCTGAGACCTGTGAGTATCTGGGGGAAGAAACCTCACTCCATTGTAGTTTGAATTCACAGAAGCTGTGGGTGGAGTTTCTGGCTGAGACCTGTGAGTATCTGGGGGGAAAAACCTCACTGCATTGTAGTTTGAATTCACAGAAGCTGTGGGTGGAGTTTCTGGCTGAGACCTGTGAGTATCTGGGGGAACAAATCCTCACTGCATTGTAGTTCGAATTCACAGAAACTGGGGGTGGAGTTCCTGGCTGAGACCCGTGAGTATCTGGGGGAACAAACCTCACTGCATTGTAGTTTGAATTCACAGAAACTGGGGGTGGAGTTCCTGGCTGAGACCCGCGAGTATCTGGGGGGAAAACTCACTTCATTGTAGTTTGAATTCACAGAAGCTGGGGGTGGAGTTCCTGGGTGAGACTTGTTAGTATCTGGGGGAACAAACCTCACTCCATTGTAGTTTGAATTCACAGAAGCTGGGGGTGGAGTTCCTGGCTGAGACCTGTGAGTATCTGGGGGAACAAAACCTCACTGCATTGTAGTTTGAATTCACAGAAACTGGGGGTGGAGTTCCTGGTTGAGACCCGTGAGTATCTGGGAGGAAAAACCTCACTCCATTGTAGTTTGAATTCACAGAAGCTGGGGGTGGAGGTCCTGGCTGAGACCTGTGAGTATCTGGGGGAATAAACCTCACTCCATTGTAGTTTCAATTCACAGAAGTTGGGGGTGGAGTTCTTGGCTGAGACCCATGAGTATCTGGGGGAACAAAACCTCTCTGCATTGTAGTTTCAATTCACAGAAGCTGGGGGTGGAGTTCCTGGCTGAGACCTGTGAGTATCTGGGGGGAAAAACCTCACTCCATTGTAGTATGAATTTACAGAAGCTGTGGATGGAGTTCCTGGCTGAGACTTGTGAGTATCTGGGGGGGGAAACGTCACTGCATTGTGTTTTGAATTCACAGAAGCTGGGGGTGGAGTTCCTGGCTGAGACCCGTGAGTATCTGGGAGAAAAACCTCACTCCATTGTAGTTTGAATTCACAGAAGCTGGGGGTGGAGTTCCTGGCTGAGACCTGTGAGTATCTGGGGGAAGAAACCTCACTCCATTGTAGTTTGAATTCACAGAAGCTGTGGGTGGAGTTTCTAGCTGAGACCTGTGAGTATCTGGGGGGAAAAACCTCACTCCATTGTAGTTTGAATTCACAGAAGCTGTGGGTGGAGTTTCTGGCTGAGACCTGTGAGTATCTGGGGGAAAAAACCTCACTCCATTGTAGTTTGAATTCACAGAAACTGGGGGTGGAGTTTCTGGCTGAAACCCGTGAGTATCTGGGGGGAAAAACTCACTCCATTGTAGTTTGAATTCACAGAAGCTGGGGGTGGAGTTCCTGGCTGAGACCTGTGAGTATCTGAGGAAACAAAGCTCAATCCGTTGTAATTTGAATTCAGAGAAGCTGGGGGTTTAGTTCCTGGCTGAGACCTGTGAGTATCTGGGGGAAAAAACCTCACTCCATTGTAGTTTGAATTCACAGAAGCTGGAGGTGAAGTTCCTAGCTGAGACTTCTGAGTATCTGGGGGAAAAAAGCCTCACTCCAATGTAGTTTGAATTCACAGACGCTGGGGGTGGACTTCCTGGCTCAGACCTGTGAGTATCTGGGGGAAGAAACCTCACTCCATTGTAGTTTGAATTCACAGAAGCTGTGGGTGGGGTTTCTGGCTGAGACCTGTGAGTATCTGGGGGGAAAAACCTCACTCCATTGTAGTTTGAATTCACAGAAGCTGTGGGTGGAGTTTCTGGCTGAGACCTGTGAGTATCTGGGGGAAAAAACCTCACTCCATTGTAGTTTGAATTCACAGAAGCTGGGGGTGAAGTTCCTAGCTGAGACTTCTGAGTATCTGGGGGAAAAAAGCCTCACTCCAATGTAGTTTGAATTCACAGACGCTGGGGGTGGACTTCCTGGCTCAGACCTGTGAGTATCTGGGGGAAGAAACCTCACTCCATTGTAGTTTGAATTCACAGAAGCTGTGGGTGGGGTTTCTGGCTGAGACCTGTGAGTATCTGGGGGGAAAAACCTCACTCCATTGTAGTTTGAATTCACAGAAGCTGTGGGTGGAGTTTCTGGCTGAGACCTGTGAGTATCTGGGGGGAAAAAACTCACTCCATTGTAGTTTGAATTCACAGAAACTGGGGGTGGAGTTCCTGGCTGAAACCCGTGAGTATCTGGGGGGAAAAAACTCACTCCATTGTAGTTTGAATTCACAGAAGCTGGGGGTGGAGTTCCTGGCTGAGACCTGTGAGTATCTGGGGGGAAAAACCTCACTCCATTGTAGTATGAATTTACAGAAGCTGGGGGTGGAGTTCCTCACTGAGACTTGTGAGTATCTGGTGGAAAAAAAATCTCTCCATTGTAGTTTCAATTCACAGAAGCTGGGGGTGGAGTTCCTGGGTGAGACTTGTTAGTATCTGGGGGAACAAACCTCACTCCATTGTAGTTTAAATTCACAGAAGCTGGGGGTGGAGTTCTTTGCTGAGACCTGTGAGTATCTGGGGGAACAAAACCTCACTGCATTGTAGTTTGAATTCACAGAAACTGGGGGTGGAGTTCCTGGCTGACACCCGTAAGTATCTGGGGGAAAAAACTCACTCCATTGTAGTTTGAATTCACAGAAGCTGGGGGTGGAGTTCCTGGCTTATACCTGTGAGTATCTGGGGGGGAAAAACTCACTCCAATGTAGTTTGAATTCACAGAAGCTGGGGGTGGACTTCCTGGCTGAGACCTGTGAGTATCTGGGGGAAGAAACCTCACTCCATTGTAGTTTGAATTCACAGAAGCTGTGGGTGGAGTTTCTGGCTGAGACCTGTGAGTATCTGGGGGGGAAAACCTCACTGCATTGTAGTTTGAATTCACAGAAGCTGTGGGTGGAGTTTCTGGCTGAGACCTGTGAGTATCTGGGGGAACAAATCCTCACTGCATTGTAGTTCGAATTCACAGAAACTGGGGGTGGAGTTCCTGGCTGAGACCCGTGAGTATCTGGGGGAACAAACCTCACTGCATTGTAGTTTGAATTCACAGAAACTGGGGGTGGAGTTCCTGGCTGAGACCCGCGAGTATCTGGGGGGAAAACTCACTTCATTGTAGTTTGAATTCACAGAAGCTGGGGGTGGAGTTCCTGGGTGAGACTTGTTAGTATCTGGGGGAACAAACCTCACTCCATTGTAGTTTGAATTCACAGAAGCTGGGGGTGGAGTTCCTGGCTGAGACCTGTGAGTATCTGGGGGAACAAAACCTCACTGCATTGTAGTTTGAATTCACAGAAACTGGGGGTGGAGTTCCTGGTTGAGACCCGTGAGTATCTGGGAGGAAAAACCTCACTCCATTGTAGTTTGAATTCACAGAAGCTGGGGGTGGAGGTCCTGGCTGAGACCTGTGAGTATCTGGGGGAATAAACCTCACTCCATTGTAGTTTCAATTCACAGAAGTTGGGGGTGGAGTTCTTGGCTGAGACCCATGAGTATCTGGGGGAACAAAACCTCTCTGCATTGTAGTTTCAATTCACAGAAGCTGGGGGTGGAGTTCCTGGCTGAGACCTGTGAGTATCTGGGGGGAAAAACCTCACTCCATTGTAGTATGAATTTACAGAAGCTGTGGATGGAGTTCCTGGCTGAGACTTGTGAGTATCTGGGGGGGGAAACGTCACTGCATTGTGTTTTGAATTCACAGAAGCTGGGGGTGGAGTTCCTGGCTGAGACCCGTGAGTATCTGGGAGAAAAACCTCACTCCATTGTAGTTTGAATTCACAGAAGCTGGGGGTGGAGTTCCTGGCTGAGACCTGTGAGTATCTGGGGGAAGAAACCTCACTCCATTGTAGTTTGAATTCACAGAAGCTGTGGGTGGAGTTTCTAGCTGAGACCTGTGAGTATCTGGGGGGAAAAACCTCACTCCATTGTAGTTTGAATTCACAGAAGCTGTGGGTGGAGTTTCTGGCTGAGACCTGTGAGTATCTGGGGGAAAAAACCTCACTCCATTGTAGTTTGAATTCACAGAAACTGGGGGTGGAGTTTCTGGCTGAAACCCGTGAGTATCTGGGGGGAAAAACTCACTCCATTGTAGTTTGAATTCACAGAAGCTGGGGGTGGAGTTCCTGGCTGAGACCTGTGAGTATCTGAGGAAACAAAGCTCAATCCGTTGTAATTTGAATTCAGAGAAGCTGGGGGTTTAGTTCCTGGCTGAGACCTGTGAGTATCTGGGGGAAAAAACCTCACTCCATTGTAGTTTGAATTCACAGAAGCTGGAGGTGAAGTTCCTAGCTGAGACTTCTGAGTATCTGGGGGAAAAAAGCCTCACTCCAATGTAGTTTGAATTCACAGACGCTGGGGGTGGACTTCCTGGCTCAGACCTGTGAGTATCTGGGGGAAGAAACCTCACTCCATTGTAGTTTGAATTCACAGAAGCTGTGGGTGGGGTTTCTGGCTGAGACCTGTGAGTATCTGGGGGGAAAAACCTCACTCCATTGTAGTTTGAATTCACAGAAGCTGTGGGTGGAGTTTCTGGCTGAGACCTGTGAGTATCTGTGGGGAAAAAACTCACTCCATTGTAGTTTGAATTCACAGAAACTGGGGGAGGAGTTCCTGGCTGAAACCCGTGAGTATCTGGGGGGAAAAAACTCACTCCATTGTAGTTTGAATTCACAGAAGCTGGGGGTGGAGTTCCTGGCTGAGACCTGTGAGTATCTGGGGGGAAAAACCTCACTCCATTGTAGTATGAATTTACAGAAGCTGGGGGTGGAGTTCCTCACTGAGACTTGTGAGTATCTGGTGGAAAAAAATCTCTCCATTGTTGTTTCAATTCACAGAAGCTGGGGGTGGAGTTCCTGGGTGAGACTTGTTAGTATCTGGGGGAACAAACCTCACTCCATTGTAGTTTAAATTCACAGAAGCTGGGGGTGGAGTTCTTTGCTGAGACCTGTGAGTATCTGGGGGAACAAAACCTCACTGCATTGTAGTTTGAATTCACAGAAACTGGGGGTGGAGTTCCTGGCTGACACCCGTAAGTATCTGGGGGAAAAAACTCACTCCATTGTAGTTTGAATTCACAGAAGCTGGGGGTGGAGTTCCTGGCTTATACCTGTGAGTATCTGGGGGGGAAAAACTCACTCCAATGTAGTTTGAATTCACAGAAGCTGGGGGTGGACTTCCTGGCTGAGACCTGTGAGTATCTGGGGGAAGAAACCTCACTCCATTGTAGTTTGAATTCACAGAAGCTGTGGGTGGAGTTTCTGGCTGAGACCTGTGAGTATCTGGGGGGAAAAACCTCACTGCATTGTAGTTTGAATTCACAGAAGCTGTGGGTGGAGTTTCTGGCTGAGACCTGTGAGTATCTGGGGGAACAAATCCTCACTGCATTGTAGTTCGAATTCACAGAAACTGGGGGTGGAGTTCCTGGCTGAGACCCGTGAGTATCTGGGGGAACAAACCTCACTGCATTGTAGTTTGAATTCACAGAAACTGGGGGTGGAGTTCCTGGCTGAGACCCGCGAGTATCTGGGGGGAAAACTCACTTCATTGTAGTTTGAATTCACAGAAGCTGGGGGTGGAGTTCCTGGGTGAGACTTGTTAGTATCTGGGGGAACAAACCTCACTCCATTGTAGTTTGAATTCACAGAAGCTGGGGGTGGAGTTCCTGGCTGAGACCTGTGAGTATCTGGGGGAACAAAACCTCACTGCATTGTAGTTTGAATTCACAGAAACTGGGGGTGGAGTTCCTGGTTGAGACCCGTGAGTATCTGGGAGGAAAAACCTCACTCCATTGTAGTTTGAATTCACAGAAGCTGGGGGTGGAGGTCCTGGCTGAGACCTGTGAGTATCTGGGGGAATAAACCTCACTCCATTGTAGTTTCAATTCACAGAAGTTGGGGGTGGAGTTCTTGGCTGAGACCCATGAGTATCTGGGGGAACAAAACCTCTCTGCATTGTAGTTTCAATTCACAGAAGCTGGGGGTGGAGTTCCTGGCTGAGACCTGTGAGTATCTGGGGGGAAAAACCTCACTCCATTGTAGTATGAATTTACAGAAGCTGTGGATGGAGTTCCTGGCTGAGACTTGTGAGTATCTGGGGGGGGAAACGTCACTGCATTGTGTTTTGAATTCACAGAAGCTGGGGGTGGAGTTCCTGGCTGAGACCCGTGAGTATCTGGGAGAAAAACCTCACTCCATTGTAGTTTGAATTCACAGAAGCTGGGGGTGGAGTTCCTGGCTCAGACCTGTGAGTATCTGGGGGAAGAAACCTCACTCCATTGTAGTTTGAATTCACAGAAGCTGTGGGTGGGGTTTCTGGCTGAGACCTGTGAGTATCTGGGGGGAAAAACCTCACTCCATTGTAGTTTGAATTCACAGAAGCTGTGGGTGGAGTTTCTGGCTGAGACCTGTGAGTATCTGGGGGGAAAAAACTCACTCCATTGTGGTTTGAATTCACAGAAGCTGGGGGTGGAGTTCCTGGGTGAGACTTGTTAGTATCTGGGGGAACAAACCTCACTCCATTGTAGTTTGAATTCACAGAAGCTGGGGGTGGAGTTCCTGGCTGAGACCTGTGAGTATCTGGGGGAACAAAACCTCACTGCATTGTAGTTTGAATTCACAGAAACTGGGGGTGGAGTTCCTGGCTGAGACCCGTGAGTATCTGGGGGGAAAAACCTCACTCCATTTCAGTTTGAATTCACAGAAGCTGGGGGTGGAGGTCCTGGCTGAGACCTGTGAGTATCTGGGGGAATAAACCTCACTCCATTGTAGTTTGAATTCACAGAAGCTGGGGGTGGAGGTCCTGGCTGAGACCTGTGAGTATCTGGGGGAACAAAACCTCACTGCATTGTAGTTTGAATTCACAGAAACTGGGGGTGGAGTTCCTGGCTGACACCCGTGAGTATCTTGGGGGAAAAACTCACTCCATTGTAGTTTGAATTCACTGAAGCTGGGGGTGGAGTTCCTGGCTGATACCTGTGAGTATCTGGGGGGAAAAACTCACTCCAATGTAGTTTGAATTCACAGAAGCTGGGGGTGGACTTCCTGGCTGAGACCTGTGAGTATCTGGGGGAAGAAACCTCACTCCATTGTAGTTTGAATTCACAGAAGCTGTGGGTGGAGGTCCTGGCTGAGACCCATGAGTATCTGGGGGGAAAAACCTCACTCCATTGTAGTTTCAATTCACAGACGCTGGAGGTGGACTTCCTGGCTGAGACCTGTGAGTATCTGGGGGAAGAAACCTCACTCCATTGTAGTTTGAATTCACAGAAGCTGTGGGTGGAGTTTCTAGCTGAGACCTGTGAGTATCTGGGGGGAAAAACCTCACTCCATTGTAGTTTGAATTCACAGAAGCTGTGGGTGGAGTTTCTGGCTGAGACCTGTGAGTATCTGGGGGAAAAAACCTCACTCCATTGTAGTTTGAATTCACAGAAACTGGGGGTGGAGTTCCTGGCTGAAACCCGTGAGTATCTGGGGGGAAAAACTCACTCCATTGTAGTTTGAATTCACAGAAGCTGGGGGTGGAGTTCCTGGCTGAGACCTGTGAGTATCTGAGGAAACAAAGCTCAATCCGTTGTAATTTGAATTCAGAGAAGCTGGGGGTTTAGTTCCTGGCTGAGACCTGTGAGTATCTGGGGGAAAAAACCTCACTCCATTGTAGTTTGAATTCACAGAAGCTGGGGGTGAAGTTCCTAGCTGAGATTTCTGAGTATCTGGGGGAAAAAAGCCTCACTCCAATGTAGTTTGAATTCACAGACGCTGGGGGTGGACTTCCTGGCTCAGACCTGTGAGTATCTGGGGGAAGAAACCTCACTCCATTGTAGTTTGAATTCACAGAAGCTGTGGGTGGGGTTTCTGGCTGAGACCTGTGAGTATCTGGGGGGAAAAACCTCACTCCATTGTAGTTTGAATTCACAGAAGCTGTGGGTGGAGTTTCTGGCTGAGACCTGTGAGTATCTGGGGGGAAAAAACTCACTCCATTGTAGTTTGAATTCACAGAAACTGGGGGTGGAGTTCCTGGCTGAAACCCGTGAGTATCTGGGGGGAAAAAACTCACTCCATTGTAGTTTGAATTCACAGAAGCTGGGGGTGGAGTTCCTGGCTGAGACCTGTGAGTATCTGGGGGGAAAAACCTCACTCCATTGTAGTATGAATTTACAGAAGCTGGGGGTGGAGTTCCTCACTGAGACTTGTGAGTATCTGGTGGAAAAAAAATCTCTCCATTGTAGTTTCAATTCACAGAAGCTGGGGGTGGAGTTCCTGGGTGAGACTTGTTAGTATCTGGGGGAACAAACCTCACTCCATTGTAGTTTAAATTCACAGAAGCTGGGGGTGGAGTTCTTTGCTGAGACCTGTGAGTATCTGGGGGAACAAAACCTCACTGCATTGTAGTTTGAATTCACAGAAGCTGGGGGTGGAGTTCCTGGCTTATACCTGTGAGTATCTGGGGGGGAAAAACTCACTCCAATGTAGTTTGAATTCACAGAAGCTGGGGGTGGACTTCCTGGCTGAGACCTGTGAGTATCTGGGGGAAGAAACCTCACTCCATTGTAGTTTGAATTCACAGAAGCTGTGGGTGGAGTTTCTGGCTGAGACCTGTGAGTATCTGGGGGGAAAAACCTCACTGCATTGTAGTTTGAATTCACAGAAGCTGTGGGTGGAGTTTCTGGCTGAGACCTGTGAGTATCTGGGGGAACAAATCCTCACTGCATTGTAGTTCGAATTCACAGAAACTGGGGGTGGAGTTCCTGGCTGAGACCCGTGAGTATCTGGGGGAACAAACCTCACTGCATTGTAGTTTGAATTCACAGAAACTGGGGGTGGAGTTCCTGGCTGAGACCCGCGAGTATCTGGGGGGAAAACTCACTTCATTGTAGTTTGAATTCACAGAAGCTGGGGGTGGAGTTCCTGGGTGAGACTTGTTAGTATCTGGGGGAACAAACCTCACTCCATTGTAGTTTGAATTCACAGAAGCTGGGGGTGGAGTTCCTGGCTGAGACCTGTGAGTATCTGGGGGAACAAAACCTCACTGCATTGTAGTTTGAATTCACAGAAACTGGGGGTGGAGTTCCTGGTTGAGACCCGTGAGTATCTGGGAGGAAAAACCTCACTCCATTGTAGTTTGAATTCACAGAAGCTGGGGGTGGAGGTCCTGGCTGAGACCTGTGAGTATCTGGGGGAATAAACCTCACTCCATTGTAGTTTCAATTCACAGAAGTTGGCGGTGGAGTTCTTGGCTGAGACCCATGAGTATCTGGGGGAACAAAACCTCTCTGCATTGTAGTTTCAATTCACAGAAGCTGGGGGTGGAGTTCCTGGCTGAGACCTGTGAGTATCTGGGGGGAAAAACCTCACTCCATTGTAGTATGAATTTACAGAAGCTGTGGATGGAGTTCCTGGCTGAGACTTGTGAGTATCTGGGGGGGGAAACGTCACTGCATTGTGTTTTGAATTCACAGAAGCTGGGGGTGGAGTTCCTGGCTGAGACCCGTGAGTATCTGGGAGAAAAACCTCACTCCATTGTAGTTTGAATTCACAGAAGCTGGGGGTGGAGTTCCTGGCTGAGACCTGTGAGTATCTGGGGGAAGAAACCTCACTCCATTGTAGTTTGAATTGACAGAAGCTGTGGGTGGAGTTTCTAGCTGAGACCTGTGAGTATCTGGGGGGAAAAACCTCACTCCATTGTAGTTTGAATTCACAGAAGCTGTGGGTGGAGTTTCTGGCTGAGACCTGTGAGTATCTGGGGGAAAAAACCTCACTCCATTGTAGTTTGAATTCACAGAAGCTGGGGGTGGAGTTCCTGGCTGAGACCTGTGAGTATCTGAGGAAACAAAGCTCAATCCGTTGTAATTTGAATTCAGAGAAGCTGGGGGTTTAGTTCATGGCTGAGACCTGTGAGTATCTGGGGGAAAAAACCTCACTCCATTGTAGTTTGAATTCACAGAAGCTGGGGGTGAAGTTCCTAGCTGAGACTTCTGAGTATCTGGGGGAAAAAAGCCTCACTCCAATGTAGTTTGAATTCACAGACGCTGGGGGTGGACTTCCTGGCTCAGACCTGTGAGTATCTGGGGGAAGAAACCTCACTCCATTGTAGTTTGAATTCACAGAAGCTGTGGGTGGGGTTTCTGGCTGAGACCTGTGAGTATCTGGGGGGAAAAACCTCACTCCATTGTAGTTTGAATTCACAGAAGCTGTGGGTGGAGTTTCTGGCTGAGACCTGTGAGTATCTGGGGGGAAAAAACTCACTCCATTGTAGTTTGAATTCACAGAAACTGGGGGTGGAGTTCCTGGCTGAAACCCGTGAGTATCTGGGGGGAAAAACTCACTCCATTGTAGTTTGAATTCACAGAAGCTGGGGGTGGAGTTCCTGGCTGAGACCTGTGAGTATCTGGGGGGAAAAACCTCACTCCATTGTAGTATGAATTTACAGAAGCTGGGGGTGGAGTTCCTCACTGAGACTTGTGAGTATCTGGTGGAAAAAAAATCTCTCCATTGTAGTTTCAATTCACAGAAGCTGGGGGTGGAGTTCCTGGGTGAGACTTGTTAGTATCTGGGGGAACAAACCTCACTCCATTGTAGTTTAAATTCACAGAAGCTGGGGGTGGAGTTCTTTGCTGAGACCTGTGAGTATCTGGGGTTACAAAACCTCACTGCATTGTAGTTTGAATTCACAGAAACTGGGGGTGGAGTTCCTGGCTGACACCCGTAAGTATCTGGGGCAAAAAACTCACTCCATTGTAGTTTGAATTCACAGAAGCTGGGGGTGGAGTTCCTGGCTTATACCTGTGAGTATCTGGGGGGGAAAAACTCACTCCAATGTAGTTTGAATTCACAGAAGCTGGGGGTGGACTTCCTGGCTGAGACCTGTGAGTATCTGGGGGAAGAAACCTCACTCCATTGTAGTTTGAATTCACAGAAGCTGTGGGTGGAGTTTCTGGCTGAGACCTGTGAGTATCTGGGGGGAAAAACCTCACTGCATTGTAGTTTGAATTCACAGAAGCTGTGGGTGGAGTTTCTGGCTGAGACCTGTGAGTATCTGGGGGAACAAATCCTCACTGCATTGTAGTTCGAATTCACAGAAACTGGGGGTGGAGTTCCTGGCTGAGACCCGTGAGTATCTGGGGGAACAAACCTCACTGCATTGTAGTTTGAATTCACAGAAACTGGGGGTGGAGTTCCTGGCTGAGACCCGCGAGTATCTGGGGGGAAAACTCACTTCATTGTAGTTTGAATTCACAGAAGCTGGGGGTGGAGTTCCTGGGTGAGACTTGTTAGTATCTGGGGGAACAAACCTCACTCCATTGTAGTTTGAATTCACAGAAGCTGGGGGTGGAGTTCCTGGCTGAGAACTGTGAGTATCTGGGGGAACAAAACCTCACTGCATTGTAGTTTGAATTCACAGAAACTGGGGGTGGAGTTCCTGGTTGAGACCCGTGAGTATCTGGGAGGAAAAACCTCACTCCATTGTAGTTTGAATTCACAGAAGCTGGGGGTGGAGGTCCTGGCTGAGACCTGTGAGTATCTGGGGGAATAAACCTCACTCCATTGTAGTTTCAATTCACAGAAGTTGGGGGTGGAGTTCTTGGCTGAGACCCATGAGTATCTGGGGGAACAAAACCTCTCTGCATTGTAGTTTCAATTCACAGAAGCTGGGGGTGGAGTTCCTGGCTGAGACCTGTGAGTATCTGGGGGGGAAAACCTCACTCCATTGTAGTATGAATTTACAGAAGCTGTGGATGGAGTTCCTGGCTGAGACTTGTGAGTATCTGGGGGGGAAAACGTCACTGCATTGTGTTTTGAATTCACAGAAGCTGGGGGTGGAGTTCCTGGCTGAGACCGTGAGTATCTGGGAGAAAAACCTCACTCCATTGTAGTTTGAATTCACAGAAGCTGGGGGTGGAGTTCCTGGCTCAGACCTGTGAGTATCTGGGGGAAGAAACCTCACTCCATTGTAGTTTGAATTCACAGAAGCTGTGGGTGGGGTTTCTGGCTGAGACCTGTGAGTATCTGGGGGGAAAAACCTCACTCCATTGTAGTTTGAATTCACAGAAGCTGTGGGTGGAGTTTCTGGCTGAGACCTGTGAGTATCTGGGGGGAAAAAACTCACTCCATTGTAGTTTGAATTCACAGAAACTGGGGGTGGAGTTCCTGGCTGAAACCCGTGAGTATCTGGGGGGAAAAAACTCACTCCATTGTAGTTTGAATTCACAGAAGCTGGGGGTGGAGTTCCTGGCTGAGACCTGTGAGTATCTGGGGGGAAAAACCTCACTCCATTGTAGTATGACTTTACAGAAGCTGGGGGTGGAGTTCCTCACTGAGACTTGTGAGTATCTGGTGGAAAAAAAATCTCTCCATTGTAGTTTCAATTCACAGAAGCTGGGGGTGGAGTTCCTGGGTGAGACTTGTTAGTATCTGGGGGAACAAACCTCACTCCATTGTAGTTTAAATTCACAGAAGCTGGGGGTGGAGTTCTTTGCTGAGACCTGTGAGTATCTGGGGGAACAAAACCTCACTGCATTGTAGTTTGAATTCACAGAAACTGGGGGTGGAGTTCCTGGCTGACACCCGTAAGTATCTGGGGGAAAAAACTCACTCCATTGTAGTTTGAATTCACAGAAGCTGGGGGTGGAGTTCCTGGCTTATACCTGTGAGTATCTGGGGGGGAAAAACTCACTCCAATGTAGTTTGAATTCACAGAAGCTGGGGGTGGACTTCCTGGCTGAGACCTGTGAGTATCTGGGGGAAGAAACCTCACTCCATTGTAGTTTGAATTCACAGAAGCTGTGGGTGGAGTTTCTGGCTGAGACCTGTGAGTATCTGGGGGGGGAAACCTCACTGCATTGTAGTTTGAATTCACAGAAGCTGTGGGTGGAGTTTCTGGCTGAGACCTGTGAGTATCTGGGGGAACAAATCCTCACTGCATTGTAGTTCGAATTCACAGAAACTGGGGGTGGAGTTCCTGGCTGAGACCCGTGAGTATCTGGGGGAACAAACCTCACTGCATTGTAGTTTGAATTCACAGAAACTGGGGGTGGAGTTCCTGGCTGAGACCCGCGAGTATCTGGGGGGAAAACTCACTTCATTGTAGTTTGAATTCACAGAAGCTGGGGGTGGAGTTCCTGGGTGAGACTTGTTAGTATCTGGGGGAACAAACCTCACTCCATTGTAGTTTGAATTCACAGAAGCTGGGGGTGGAGTTCCTGGCTGAGACCTGTGAGTATCTGGGGGAACAAAACCTCACTGCATTGTAGTTTGAATTCACAGAAACTGGGGGTGGAGTTCCTGGTTGAGACCCGTGAGTATCTGGGAGGAAAAACCTCACTCCATTGTAGTTTGAATTCACAGAAGCTGGGGGTGGAGGTCCTGGCTGAGACCTGTGAGTATCTGGGGGAATAAACCTCACTCCATTGTAGTTTCAATTCACAGAAGTTGGGGGTGGAGTTCTTGGCTGAGACCCATGAGTATCTGGGGGAACAAAACCTCTCTGCATTGTAGTTTCAATTCACAGAAGCTGGGGGTGGAGTTCCTGGCTGAGACCTGTGAGTATCTGGGGGGAAAAACCTCACTCCATTGTAGTATGAATTTACAGAAGCTGTGGATGGAGTTCCTGGCTGAGACTTGTGAGTATCTGGGGGGGGAAACGTCACTGCATTGTGTTTTGAATTCACAGAAGCTGGGGGTGGAGTTCCTGGCTGAGACCCGTGAGTATCTGGGAGAAAAACCTCACTCCATTGTAGTTTGAATTCACAGAAGCTGGGGGTGGAGTTCCTGGCTGAGACCTGTGAGTATCTTGGGGGAAAAACTCACTCCATTGTAGTTTGAATTCACTGAAGCTGGGGGTGGAGTTCCTGGCTGATACCTGTGAGTATCTGGGGGGAAAAACTCACTCCAATGTAGTTTGAATTCACAGAAGCTGGGGGTGGACTTCCTGGCTGAGACCTGTGAGTATCTGGGGGAAGAAACCTCACTCCATTGTAGTTTGAATTCACAGAAGCTGTGGGTGGAGGTCCTGGCTGAGACCCATGAGTATCTGGGGGGAAAAACCTCACTCCATTGTAGTTTGAATTCACAGACGCTGGAGGTGGACTTCCTGGCTGAGACCTGTGAGTATCTGGGGGAAGAAACCTCACTCCATTGTAGTTTGAATTCACAGAAGCTGTGGGTGGAGTTTCTAGCTGAGACCTGTGAGTATCTGGGGGGAAAAACCTCACTCCATTGTAGTTTGAATTCACAGAAGCTGTGGGTGGAGTTTCTGGCTGAGACCTGTGAGTATCTGGGGGAAAAAACCTCACTCCATTGTAGTTTGAATTCACAGAAACTGGGGGTGGAGTTCCTGGCTGAAACCCGTGAGTATCTGGGGGGAAAAACTCACTCCATTGTAGTTTGAATTCACAGAAGCTGTGGGTGGAGTTCCTGGCTGAGACCTGTGAGTATCTGAGGAAATAAAGCTCAATCCGTTGTAATTTGAATTCAGAGAAGCTGGGGGTTTAGTTCCTGGCTGAGACCTGTGAGTATCTGGGGGAAAAAACCTCACTCCATTGTAGTTTGAATTCACAGAAGCTGGGGGTGAAGTTCCTAGCTGAGACTTCTGAGTATCTGGGGGAAAAAAGCCTCACTCCAATGTAGTTTGAATTCACAGACGCTGGGGGTGGACTTCCTGGCTCAGACCTGTGAGTATCTGGGGGAAGAAACCTCACTCCATTGTAGTTTGAATTCACAGAAGCTGTGGGTGGGGTTTCTGGCTGAGACCTGTGAGTATCTGGGGGGAAAAACCTCACTCCATTGTAGTTTGAATTCACAGAAGCTGTGGGTGGAGTTTCTGGCTGAGACCTGTGAGTATCTGGGGGGAAAAAACTCACTCCATTGTAGTTTGAATTCACAGAAACTGGGGGTGGAGTTCCTGGCTGAAACCCGTGAGTATCTGGGGGGAAAAAACTCACTCCATTGTAGTTTGAATTCACAGAAGCTGGGGGTGGAGTTCCTGGCTGAGACCTGTGAGTATCTGGGGGGAAAAACCTCACTCCATTGTAGTATGAATTTACAGAAGCTGGGGGTGGAGTTCCTCACTGAGACTTGTGAGTATCTGGTGGAAAAAAAATCTCTCCATTGTAGTTTCAATTCACAGAAGCTGGGGGTGGAGTTCCTGGGTGAGACTTGTTAGTATCTGGGGGAACAAACCTCACTCCATTGTAGTTTAAATTCACAGAAGCTGGGGGTGGAGTTCTTTGCTGAGACCTGTGAGTATCTGGGGGAACAAAACCTCACTGCATTGTAGTTTGAATTCACAGAAACTGGGGGTGGAGTTCCTGGCTGACACCCGTAAGTATCTGGGGGAAAAAACTCACTCCATTGTAGTTTGAATTCACAGAAGCTGGGGGTGGAGTTCCTGGCTTATACCTGTGAGTATCTGGGGGGGAAAAACTCACTCCAATGTAGTTTGAATTCACAGAAGCTGGGGGTGGACTTCCTGGCTGAGACCTGTGAGTATCTGGGGGAAGAAACCTCACTCCATTGTAGTTTGAATTCACAGAAGCTGTGGGTGGAGTTTCTGGCTGAGACCTGTGAGTATCTGGGGGGAAAAACCTCACTGCATTGTAGTTTGAATTCACAGAAGCTGTGGGTGGAGTTTCTGGCTGAGACCTGTGAGTATCTGGGGGAACAAATCCTCACTGCATTGTAGTTCGAATTCACAGAAACTGGGGGTGGAGTTCCTGGCTGAGACCCGTGAGTATCTGGGGGAACAAACCTCACTGCATTGTAGTTTGAATTCACAGAAACTGGGGGTGGAGTTCCTGGCTGAGACCCGCGAGTATCTGGGGGGAAAACTCACTTCATTGTAGTTTGAATTCACAGAAGCTGGGGGTGGAGTTCCTGGGTGAGACTTGTTAGTATCTGGGGGAACAAACCTCACTCCATTGTAGTTTGAATTCACAGAAGCTGGGGGTGGAGTTCCTGGCTGAGACCTGTGAGTATCTGGGGGAACAAAACCTCACTGCATTGTAGTTTGAATTCACAGAAACTGGGGGTGGAGTTCCTGGTTGAGACCCGTGAGTATCTGGGAGGAAAAACCTCACTCCATTGTAGTTTGAATTCACAGAAGCTGGGGGTGGAGGTCCTGGCTGAGACCTGTGAGTATCTGGGGGAATAAACCTCACTCCATTGTAGTTTCAATTCACAGAAGTTGGGGGTGGAGTTCTTGGCTGAGACCCATGAGTATCTGGGGGAACAAAACCTCTCTGCATTGTAGTTTCAATTCACAGAAGCTGGGGGTGGAGTTCCTGGCTGAGACCTGTGAGTATCTGGGGGGAAAAACCTCACTCCATTGTAGTATGAATTTACAGAAGCTGTGGATGGAGTTCCTGGCTGAGACTTGTGAGTATCTGGGGGGGGGAAACGTCACTGCATTGTGTTTTGAATTCACAGAAGCTGGGGGTGGAGTTCCTGGCTGAGACCCGTGAGTATCTGGGAGAAAAACCTCACTCCATTGTAGTTTGAATTCACAGAAGCTGGGGGTGGAGTTCCTGGCTGAGACCTGTGAGTATCTGGGGGAAGAAACCTCACTCCATTGTAGTTTGAATTCACAGAAGCTGTGGGTGGAGTTTCTAGCTGAGACCTGTGAGTATCTGGGGGGAAAAACCTCACTCCATTGTAGTTTGAATTCACAGAAGCTGTGGGTGGAGTTTCTGGCTGAGACCTGTGAGTATCTGGGGGAAAAAACCTCACTCCATTGTAGTTTGAATTCACAGAAACTGGGGGTGGAGTTTCTGGCTGAAACCCGTGAGTATCTGGGGGGAAAAACTCACTCCATTGTAGTTTGAATTCACAGAAGCTGGGGGTGGAGTTCCTGGCTGAGACCTGTGAGTATCTGAGGAAACAAAGCTCAATCCGTTGTAATTTGAATTCAGAGAAGCTGGGGGTTTAGTTCCTGGCTGAGACCTGTGAGTATCTGGGGGAAAAAACCTCACTCCATTGTAGTTTGAATTCACAGAAGCTGGAGGTGAAGTTCCTAGCTGAGACTTCTGAGTATCTGGGGGAAAAAAGCCTCACTCCAATGTAGTTTGAATTCACAGACGCTGGGGGTGGACTTCCTGGCTCAGACCTGTGAGTATCTGGGGGAAGAAACCTCACTCCATTGTAGTTTGAATTCACAGAAGCTGTGGGTGGGGTTTCTGGCTGAGACCTGTGAGTATCTGGGGGGAAAAACCTCACTCCATTGTAGTTTGAATTCACAGAAGCTGTGGGTGGAGTTTCTGGCTGAGACCTGTGAGTATCTGGGGGGAAAAAACTCACTCCATTGTAGTTTGAATTCACAGAAACTGGGGGAGGAGTTCCTGGCTGAAACCCGTGAGTATCTGGGGGGAAAAAACTCACTCCATTGTAGTTTGAATTCACAGAAGCTGGGGGTGGAGTTCCTGGCTGAGACCTGTGAGTATCTGGGGGGAAAAACCTCACTCCATTGTAGTATGAATTTACAGAAGCTGGGGGTGGAGTTCCTCACTGAGACTTGTGAGTATCTGGTGGAAAAAAAATCTCTCCATTGTAGTTTCAATTCACAGAAGCTGGGGGTGGAGTTCCTGGGTGAGACTTGTTAGTATCTGGGGGAACAAACCTCACTCCATTGTAGTTTAAATTCACAGAAGCTGGGGGTGGAGTTCTTTGCTGAGACCTGTGAGTATCTGGGGGAACAAAACCTCACTGCATTGTAGTTTGAATTCACAGAAACTGGGGGTGGAGTTCCTGGCTGACACCCGTAAGTATCTGGGGGAAAAAACTCACTCCATTGTAGTTTGAATTCACAGAAGCTGGGGGTGGAGTTCCTGGCTTATACCTGTGAGTATCTGGGGGGGAAAAACTCACTCCAATGTAGTTTGAATTCACAGAAGCTGGGGGTGGACTTCCTGGCTGAGACCTGTGAGTATCTGGGGGAAGAAACCTCACTCCATTGTAGTTTGAATTCACAGAAGCTGTGGGTGGAGTTTCTGGCTGAGACCTGTGAGTATCTGGGGGGAAAAACCTCACTGCATTGTAGTTTGAATTCACAGAAGCTGTGGGTGGAGTTTCTGGCTGAGACCTGTGAGTATCTGGGGGAACAAATCCTCACTGCATTGTAGTTCGAATTCACAGAAACTGGGGGTGGAGTTCCTGGCTGAGACCCGTGAGTATCTGGGGGAACAAACCTCACTGCATTGTAGTTTGAATTCACAGAAACTGGGGGTGGAGTTCCTGGCTGAGACCCGCGAGTATCTGGGGGGAAAACTCACTTCATTGTAGTTTGAATTCACAGAAGCTGGGGGTGGAGTTCCTGGGTGAGACTTGTTAGTATCTGGGGGAACAAACCTCACTCCATTGTAGTTTGAATTCACAGAAGCTGGGGGTGGAGTTCCTGGCTGAGACCTGTGAGTATCTGGGGGAACAAAACCTCACTGCATTGTAGTTTGAATTCACAGAAACTGGGGGTGGAGTTCCTGGTTGAGACCCGTGAGTATCTGGGAGGAAAAACCTCACTCCATTGTAGTTTGAATTCACAGAAGCTGGGGGTGGAGGTCCTGGCTGAGACCTGTGAGTATCTGGGGGAATAAACCTCACTCCATTGTAGTTTCAATTCACAGAAGTTGGGGGTGGAGTTCTTGGCTGAGACCCATGAGTATCTGGGGGAACAAAACCTCTCTGCATTGTAGTTTCAATTCACAGAAGCTGGGGGTGGAGTTCCTGGCTGAGACCTGTGAGTATCTGGGGGGAAAAACCTCACTCCATTGTAGTATGAATTTACAGAAGCTGTGGATGGAGTTCCTGGCTGAGACTTGTGAGTATCTGGGGGGGGAAACGTCACTGCATTGTGTTTTGAATTCACAGAAGCTGGGGGTGGAGTTCCTGGCTGAGACCCGTGAGTATCTGGGAGAAAAACCTCACTCCATTGTAGTTTGAATTCACAGAAGCTGGGGGTGGAGTTCCTGGCTGAGACCTGTGAGTATCTGGGGGAAGAAACCTCACTCCATTGTAGTTTGAATTCACAGAAGCTGTGGGTGGAGTTTCTAGCTGAGACCTGTGAGTATCTGGGGGGAAAAACCTCACTCCATTGTAGTTTGAATTCACAGAAGCTGTGGGTGGAGTTTCTGGCTGAGACCTGTGAGTATCTGGGGGAAAAAACCTCACTCCATTGTAGTTTGAATTCACAGAAACTGGGGGTGGAGTTTCTGGCTGAAACCCGTGAGTATCTGGGGGGAAAAACTCACTCCATTGTAGTTTGAATTCACAGAAGCTGGGGGTGGAGTTCCTGGCTGAGACCTGTGAGTATCTGAGGAAACAAAGCTCAATCCGTTGTAATTTGAATTCAGAGAAGCTGGGGGTTTAGTTCCTGGCTGAGACCTGTGAGTATCTGGGGGAAAAAACCTCACTCCATTGTAGTTTGAATTCACAGAAGCTGGAGGTGAAGTTCCTAGCTGAGACTTCTGAGTATCTGGGGGAAAAAAGCCTCACTCCAATGTAGTTTGAATTCACAGACGCTGGGGGTGGACTTCCTGGCTCAGACCTGTGAGTATCTGGGGGAAGAAACCTCACTCCATTGTAGTTTGAATTCACAGAAGCTGTGGGTGGGGTTTCTGGCTGAGACCTGTGAGTATCTGGGGGGAAAAACCTCACTCCATTGTAGTTTGAATTCACAGAAGCTGTGGGTGGAGTTTCTGGCTGAGACCTGTGAGTATCTGTGGGGAAAAAACTCACTCCATTGTAGTTTGAATTCACAGAAACTGGGGGAGGAGTTCCTGGCTGAAACCCGTGAGTATCTGGGGGGAAAAAACTCACTCCATTGTAGTTTGAATTCACAGAAGCTGGGGGTGGAGTTCCTGGCTGAGACCTGTGAGTATCTGGGGGGAAAAACCTCACTCCATTGTAGTATGAATTTACAGAAGCTGGGGGTGGAGTTCCTCACTGAGACTTGTGAGTATCTGGTGGAAAAAAAATCTCTCCATTGTTGTTTCAATTCACAGAAGCTGGGGGTGGAGTTCCTGGGTGAGACTTGTTAGTATCTGGGGGAACAAACCTCACTCCATTGTAGTTTAAATTCACAGAAGCTGGGGGTGGAGTTCTTTGCTGAGACCTGTGAGTATCTGGGGGAACAAAACCTCACTGCATTGTAGTTTGAATTCACAGAAACTGGGGGTGGAGTTCCTGGCTGACACCCGTAAGTATCTGGGGGAAAAAACTCACTCCATTGTAGTTTGAATTCACAGAAGCTGGGGGTGGAGTTCCTGGCTTATACCTGTGAGTATCTGGGGGGGAAAAACTCACTCCAATGTAGTTTGAATTCACAGAAGCTGGGGGTGGACTTCCTGGCTGAGACCTGTGAGTATCTGGGGGAAGAAACCTCACTCCATTGTAGTTTGAATTCACAGAAGCTGTGGGTGGAGTTTCTGGCTGAGACCTGTGAGTATCTGGGGGGAAAAACCTCACTGCATTGTAGTTTGAATTCACAGAAGCTGTGGGTGGAGTTTCTGGCTGAGACCTGTGAGTATCTGGGGGAACAAATCCTCACTGCATTGTAGTTCGAATTCACAGAAACTGGGGGTGGAGTTCCTGGCTGAGACCCGTGAGTATCTGGGGGAACAAACCTCACTGCATTGTAGTTTGAATTCACAGAAACTGGGGGTGGAGTTCCTGGCTGAGACCCGCGAGTATCTGGGGGGAAAACTCACTTCATTGTAGTTTGAATTCACAGAAGCTGGGGGTGGAGTTCCTGGGTGAGACTTGTTAGTATCTGGGGGAACAAACCTCACTCCATTGTAGTTTGAATTCACAGAAGCTGGGGGTGGAGTTCCTGGCTGAGACCTGTGAGTATCTGGGGGAACAAAACCTCACTGCATTGTAGTTTGAATTCACAGAAACTGGGGGTGGAGTTCCTGGTTGAGACCCGTGAGTATCTGGGAGGAAAAACCTCACTCCATTGTAGTTTGAATTCACAGAAGCTGGGGGTGGAGGTCCTGGCTGAGACCTGTGAGTATCTGGGGGAATAAACCTCACTCCATTGTAGTTTCAATTCACAGAAGTTGGGGGTGGAGTTCTTGGCTGAGACCCATGAGTATCTGGGGGAACAAAACCTCTCTGCATTGTAGTTTCAATTCACAGAAGCTGGGGGTGGAGTTCCTGGCTGAGACCTGTGAGTATCTGGGGGGAAAAACCTCACTCCATTGTAGTATGAATTTACAGAAGCTGTGGATGGAGTTCCTGGCTGAGACTTGTGAGTATCTGGGGGGGGGAAACGTCACTGCATTGTGTTTTGAATTCACAGAAGCTGGGGGTGGAGTTCCTGGCTGAGACCCGTGAGTATCTGGGAGAAAAACCTCACTCCATTGTAGTTTGAATTCACAGAAGCTGGGGGTGGAGTTCCTGGCTCAGACCTGTGAGTATCTGGGGGAAGAAACCTCACTCCATTGTAGTTTGAATTCACAGAAGCTGTGGGTGGGGTTTCTGGCTGAGACCTGTGAGTATCTGGGGGGAAAAACCTCACTCCATTGTAGTTTGAATTCACAGAAGCTGTGGGTGGAGTTTCTGGCTGAGACCTGTGAGTATCTGGGGGGAAAAAACTCACTCCATTGTGGTTTGAATTCACAGAAGCTGGGGGTGGAGTTCCTGGGTGAGACTTGTTAGTATCTGGGGGAACAAACCTCACTCCATTGTAGTTTGAATTCACAGAAGCTGGGGGTGGAGTTCCTGGCTGAGACCTGTGAGTATCTGGGGGAACAAAACCTCACTGCATTGTAGTTTGAATTCACAGAAACTGGGGGTGGAGTTCCTGGCTGAGACCCGTGAGTATCTGGGGGGAAAAACCTCACTCCATTTCAGTTTGAATTCACAGAAGCTGGGGGTGGAGGTCCTGGCTGAGACCTGTGAGTATCTGGGGGAATAAACCTCACTCCATTGTAGTTTGAATTCACAGAAGCTGGGGGTGGAGGTCCTGGCTGAGACCTGTGAGTATCTGGGGGAACAAAACCTCACTGCATTGTAGTTTGAATTCACAGAAACTGGGGGTGGAGTTCCTGGCTGACACCCGTGAGTATCTTGGGGGAAAAACTCACTCCATTGTAGTTTGAATTCACTGAAGCTGGGGGTGGAGTTCCTGGCTGATACCTGTGAGTATCTGGGGGGAAAAACTCACTCCAATGTAGTTTGAATTCACAGAAGCTGGGGGTGGACTTCCTGGCTGAGACCTGTGAGTATCTGGGGGAAGAAACCTCACTCCATTGTAGTTTGAATTCACAGAAGCTGTGGGTGGAGGTCCTGGCTGAGACCCATGAGTATCTGGGGGGAAAAACCTCACTCCATTGTAGTTTCAATTCACAGACGCTGGAGGTGGACTTCCTGGCTGAGACCTGTGAGTATCTGGGGGAAGAAACCTCACTCCATTGTAGTTTGAATTCACAGAAGCTGTGGGTGGAGTTTCTAGCTGAGACCTGTGAGTATCTGGGGGGAAAAACCTCACTCCATTGTAGTTTGAATTCACAGAAGCTGTGGGTGGAGTTTCTGGCTGAGACCTGTGAGTATCTGGGGGAAAAAACCTCACTCCATTGTAGTTTGAATTCACAGAAACTGGGGGTGGAGTTCCTGGCTGAAACCCGTGAGTATCTGGGGGGAAAAACTCACTCCATTGTAGTTTGAATTCACAGAAGCTGGGGGTGGAGTTCCTGGCTGAGACCTGTGAGTATCTGAGGAAACAAAGCTCAATCCGTTGTAATTTGAATTCAGAGAAGCTGGGGGTTTAGTTCCTGGCTGAGACCTGTGAGTATCTGGGGGAAAAAACCTCACTCCATTGTAGTTTGAATTCACAGAAGCTGGGGGTGAAGTTCCTAGCTGAGATTTCTGAGTATCTGGGGGAAAAAAGCCTCACTCCAATGTAGTTTGAATTCACAGACGCTGGGGGTGGACTTCCTGGCTCAGACCTGTGAGTATCTGGGGGAAGAAACCTCACTCCATTGTAGTTTGAATTCACAGAAGCTGTGGGTGGGGTTTCTGGCTGAGACCTGTGAGTATCTGGGGGGAAAAACCTCACTCCATTGTAGTTTGAATTCACAGAAGCTGTGGGTGGAGTTTCTGGCTGAGACCTGTGAGTATCTGGGGGGAAAAAACTCACTCCATTGTAGTTTGAATTCACAGAAACTGGGGGTGGAGTTCCTGGCTGAAACCCGTGAGTATCTGGGGGGAAAAAACTCACTCCATTGTAGTTTGAATTCACAGAAGCTGGGGGTGGAGTTCCTGGCTGAGACCTGTGAGTATCTGGGGGGAAAAACCTCACTCCATTGTAGTATGAATTTACAGAAGCTGGGGGTGGAGTTCCTCACTGAGACTTGTGAGTATCTGGTGGAAAAAAAATCTCTCCATTGTAGTTTCAATTCACAGAAGCTGGGGGTGGAGTTCCTGGGTGAGACTTGTTAGTATCTGGGGGAACAAACCTCACTCCATTGTAGTTTAAATTCACAGAAGCTGGGGGTGGAGTTCTTTGCTGAGACCTGTGAGTATCTGGGGGAACAAAACCTCACTGCATTGTAGTTTGAATTCACAGAAGCTGGGGGTGGAGTTCCTGGCTTATACCTGTGAGTATCTGGGGGGGAAAAACTCACTCCAATGTAGTTTGAATTCACAGAAGCTGGGGGTGGACTTCCTGGCTGAGACCTGTGAGTATCTGGGGGAAGAAACCTCACTCCATTGTAGTTTGAATTCACAGAAGCTGTGGGTGGAGTTTCTGGCTGAGACCTGTGAGTATCTGGGGGGAAAAACCTCACTGCATTGTAGTTTGAATTCACAGAAGCTGTGGGTGGAGTTTCTGGCTGAGACCTGTGAGTATCTGGGGGAACAAATCCTCACTGCATTGTAGTTCGAATTCACAGAAACTGGGGGTGGAGTTCCTGGCTGAGACCCGTGAGTATCTGGGGGAACAAACCTCACTGCATTGTAGTTTGAATTCACAGAAACTGGGGGTGGAGTTCCTGGCTGAGACCCGCGAGTATCTGGGGGGAAAACTCACTTCATTGTAGTTTGAATTCACAGAAGCTGGGGGTGGAGTTCCTGGGTGAGACTTGTTAGTATCTGGGGGAACAAACCTCACTCCATTGTAGTTTGAATTCACAGAAGCTGGGGGTGGAGTTCCTGGCTGAGACCTGTGAGTATCTGGGGGAACAAAACCTCACTGCATTGTAGTTTGAATTCACAGAAACTGGGGGTGGAGTTCCTGGTTGAGACCCGTGAGTATCTGGGAGGAAAAACCTCACTCCATTGTAGTTTGAATTCACAGAAGCTGGGGGTGGAGGTCCTGGCTGAGACCTGTGAGTATCTGGGGGAATAAACCTCACTCCATTGTAGTTTCAATTCACAGAAGTTGGGGGTGGAGTTCTTGGCTGAGACCCATGAGTATCTGGGGGAACAAAACCTCTCTGCATTGTAGTTTCAATTCACAGAAGCTGGGGGTGGAGTTCCTGGCTGAGACCTGTGAGTATCTGGGGGGAAAAACCTCACTCCATTGTAGTATGAATTTACAGAAGCTGTGGATGGAGTTCCTGGCTGAGACTTGTGAGTATCTGGGGGGGGAAACGTCACTGCATTGTGTTTTGAATTCACAGAAGCTGGGGGTGGAGTTCCTGGCTGAGACCCGTGAGTATCTGGGAGAAAAACCTCACTCCATTGTAGTTTGAATTCACAGAAGCTGGGGGTGGAGTTCCTGGCTGAGACCTGTGAGTATCTGGGGGAAGAAACCTCACTCCATTGTAGTTTGAATTCACAGAAGCTGTGGGTGGAGTTTCTAGCTGAGACCTGTGAGTATCTGGGGGGAAAAACCTCACTCCATTGTAGTTTGAATTCACAGAAGCTGTGGGTGGAGTTTCTGGCTGAGACCTGTGAGTATCTGGGGGAAAAAACCTCACTCCATTGTAGTTTGAATTCACAGAAGCTGGGGGTGGAGTTCCTGGCTGAGACCTGTGAGTATCTGAGGAAACAAAGCTCAATCCGTTGTAATTTGAATTCAGAGAAGCTGGGGGTTTAGTTCATGGCTGAGACCTGTGAGTATCTGGGGGAAAAAACCTCACTCCATTGTAGTTTGAATTCACAGAAGCTGGGGGTGAAGTTCCTAGCTGAGACTTCTGAGTATCTGGGGGAAAAAAGCCTCACTCCAATGTAGTTTGAATTCACAGACGCTGGGGGTGGACTTCCTGGCTCAGACCTGTGAGTATCTGGGGGAAGAAACCTCACTCCATTGTAGTTTGAATTCACAGAAGCTGTGGGTGGGGTTTCTGGCTGAGACCTGTGAGTATCTGGGGGGAAAAACCTCACTCCATTGTAGTTTGAATTCACAGAAGCTGTGGGTGGAGTTTCTGGCTGAGACCTGTGAGTATCTGGGGGGAAAAAACTCACTCCATTGTAGTTTGAATTCACAGAAACTGGGGGTGGAGTTCCTGGCTGAAACCCGTGAGTATCTGGGGGGAAAAACTCACTCCATTGTAGTTTGAATTCACAGAAGCTGGGGGTGGAGTTCCTGGCTGAGACCTGTGAGTATCTGGGGGGAAAAACCTCACTCCATTGTAGTATGAATTTACAGAAGCTGGGGGTGGAGTTCCTCACTGAGACTTGTGAGTATCTGGTGGAAAAAAAATCTCTCCATTGTAGTTTCAATTCACAGAAGCTGGGGGTGGAGTTCCTGGGTGAGACTTGTTAGTATCTGGGGGAACAAACCTCACTCCATTGTAGTTTAAATTCACAGAAGCTGGGGGTGGAGTTCTTTGCTGAGACCTGTGAGTATCTGGGGTTACAAAACCTCACTGCATTGTAGTTTGAATTCACAGAAACTGGGGGTGGAGTTCCTGGCTGACACCCGTAAGTATCTGGGGCAAAAAACTCACTCCATTGTAGTTTGAATTCACAGAAGCTGGGGGTGGAGTTCCTGGCTTATACCTGTGAGTATCTGGGGGGGAAAAACTCACTCCAATGTAGTTTGAATTCACAGAAGCTGGGGGTGGACTTCCTGGCTGAGACCTGTGAGTATCTGGGGGAAGAAACCTCACTCCATTGTAGTTTGAATTCACAGAAGCTGTGGGTGGAGTTTCTGGCTGAGACCTGTGAGTATCTGGGGGGAAAAACCTCACTGCATTGTAGTTTGAATTCACAGAAGCTGTGGGTGGAGTTTCTGGCTGAGACCTGTGAGTATCTGGGGGAACAAATCCTCACTGCATTGTAGTTCGAATTCACAGAAACTGGGGGTGGAGTTCCTGGCTGAGACCCGTGAGTATCTGGGGGAACAAACCTCACTGCATTGTAGTTTGAATTCACAGAAACTGGGGGTGGAGTTCCTGGCTGAGACCCGCGAGTATCTGGGGGGAAAACTCACTTCATTGTAGTTTGAATTCACAGAAGCTGGGGGTGGAGTTCCTGGGTGAGACTTGTTAGTATCTGGGGGAACAAACCTCACTCCATTGTAGTTTGAATTCACAGAAGCTGGGGGTGGAGTTCCTGGCTGAGAACTGTGAGTATCTGGGGGAACAAAACCTCACTGCATTGTAGTTTGAATTCACAGAAACTGGGGGTGGAGTTCCTGGTTGAGACCCGTGAGTATCTGGGAGGAAAAACCTCACTCCATTGTAGTTTGAATTCACAGAAGCTGGGGGTGGAGGTCCTGGCTGAGACCTGTGAGTATCTGGGGGAATAAACCTCACTCCATTGTAGTTTCAATTCACAGAAGTTGGGGGTGGAGTTCTTGGCTGAGACCCATGAGTATCTGGGGGAACAAAACCTCTCTGCATTGTAGTTTCAATTCACAGAAGCTGGGGGTGGAGTTCCTGGCTGAGACCTGTGAGTATCTGGGGGGGAAAACCTCACTCCATTGTAGTATGAATTTACAGAAGCTGTGGATGGAGTTCCTGGCTGAGACTTGTGAGTATCTGGGGGGGAAAACGTCACTGCATTGTGTTTTGAATTCACAGAAGCTGGGGGTGGAGTTCCTGGCTGAGACCGTGAGTATCTGGGAGAAAAACCTCACTCCATTGTAGTTTGAATTCACAGAAGCTGGGGGTGGAGTTCCTGGCTCAGACCTGTGAGTATCTGGGGGAAGAAACCTCACTCCATTGTAGTTTGAATTCACAGAAGCTGTGGGTGGGGTTTCTGGCTGAGACCTGTGAGTATCTGGGGGGAAAAACCTCACTCCATTGTAGTTTGAATTCACAGAAGCTGTGGGTGGAGTTTCTGGCTGAGACCTGTGAGTATCTGGGGGGAAAAAACTCACTCCATTGTAGTTTGAATTCACAGAAACTGGGGGTGGAGTTCCTGGCTGAAACCCGTGAGTATCTGGGGGGAAAAAACTCACTCCATTGTAGTTTGAATTCACAGAAGCTGGGGGTGGAGTTCCTGGCTGAGACCTGTGAGTATCTGGGGGGAAAAACCTCACTCCATTGTAGTATGACTTTACAGAAGCTGGGGGTGGAGTTCCTCACTGAGACTTGTGAGTATCTGGTGGAAAAAAAATCTCTCCATTGTAGTTTCAATTCACAGAAGCTGGGGGTGGAGTTCCTGGGTGAGACTTGTTAGTATCTGGGGGAACAAACCTCACTCCATTGTAGTTTAAATTCACAGAAGCTGGGGGTGGAGTTCTTTGCTGAGACCTGTGAGTATCTGGGGGAACAAAACCTCACTGCATTGTAGTTTGAATTCACAGAAACTGGGGGTGGAGTTCCTGGCTGACACCCGTAAGTATCTGGGGGAAAAAACTCACTCCATTGTAGTTTGAATTCACAGAAGCTGGGGGTGGAGTTCCTGGCTTATACCTGTGAGTATCTGGGGGGGAAAAACTCACTCCAATGTAGTTTGAATTCACAGAAGCTGGGGGTGGACTTCCTGGCTGAGACCTGTGAGTATCTGGGGGAAGAAACCTCACTCCATTGTAGTTTGAATTCACAGAAGCTGTGGGTGGAGTTTCTGGCTGAGACCTGTGAGTATCTGGGGGGGGAAACCTCACTGCATTGTAGTTTGAATTCACAGAAGCTGTGGGTGGAGTTTCTGGCTGAGACCTGTGAGTATCTGGGGGAACAAATCCTCACTGCATTGTAGTTCGAATTCACAGAAACTGGGGGTGGAGTTCCTGGCTGAGACCCGTGAGTATCTGGGGGAACAAACCTCACTGCATTGTAGTTTGAATTCACAGAAACTGGGGGTGGAGTTCCTGGCTGAGACCCGCGAGTATCTGGGGGGAAAACTCACTTCATTGTAGTTTGAATTCACAGAAGCTGGGGGTGGAGTTCCTGGGTGAGACTTGTTAGTATCTGGGGGAACAAACCTCACTCCATTGTAGTTTGAATTCACAGAAGCTGGGGGTGGAGTTCCTGGCTGAGACCTGTGAGTATCTGGGGGAACAAAACCTCACTGCATTGTAGTTTGAATTCACAGAAACTGGGGGTGGAGTTCCTGGTTGAGACCCGTGAGTATCTGGGAGGAAAAACCTCACTCCATTGTAGTTTGAATTCACAGAAGCTGGGGGTGGAGGTCCTGGCTGAGACCTGTGAGTATCTGGGGGAATAAACCTCACTCCATTGTAGTTTCAATTCACAGAAGTTGGGGGTGGAGTTCTTGGCTGAGACCCATGAGTATCTGGGGGAACAAAACCTCTCTGCATTGTAGTTTCAATTCACAGAAGCTGGGGGTGGAGTTCCTGGCTGAGACCTGTGAGTATCTGGGGGGAAAAACCTCACTCCATTGTAGTATGAATTTACAGAAGCTGTGGATGGAGTTCCTGGCTGAGACTTGTGAGTATCTGGGGGGGGAAACGTCACTGCATTGTGTTTTGAATTCACAGAAGCTGGGGGTGGAGTTCCTGGCTGAGACCCGTGAGTATCTGGGAGAAAAACCTCACTCCATTGTAGTTTGAATTCACAGAAGCTGGGGGTGGAGTTCCTGGCTGAGACCTGTGAGTATCTTGGGGGAAAAACTCACTCCATTGTAGTTTGAATTCACTGAAGCTGGGGGTGGAGTTCCTGGCTGATACCTGTGAGTATCTGGGGGGAAAAACTCACTCCAATGTAGTTTGAATTCACAGAAGCTGGGGGTGGACTTCCTGGCTGAGACCTGTGAGTATCTGGGGGAAGAAACCTCACTCCATTGTAGTTTGAATTCACAGAAGCTGTGGGTGGAGGTCCTGGCTGAGACCCATGAGTATCTGGGGGGAAAAACCTCACTCCATTGTAGTTTGAATTCACAGACGCTGGAGGTGGACTTCCTGGCTGAGACCTGTGAGTATCTGGGGGAAGAAACCTCACTCCATTGTAGTTTGAATTCACAGAAGCTGTGGGTGGAGTTTCTAGCTGAGACCTGTGAGTATCTGGGGGGAAAAACCTCACTCCATTGTAGTTTGAATTCACAGAAGCTGTGGGTGGAGTTTCTGGCTGAGACCTGTGAGTATCTGGGGGAAAAAACCTCACTCCATTGTAGTTTGAATTCACAGAAACTGGGGGTGGAGTTCCTGGCTGAAACCCGTGAGTATCTGGGGGGAAAAACTCACTCCATTGTAGTTTGAATTCACAGAAGCTGTGGGTGGAGTTCCTGGCTGAGACCTGTGAGTATCTGAGGAAATAAAGCTCAATCCGTTGTAATTTGAATTCAGAGAAGCTGGGGGTTTAGTTCCTGGCTGAGACCTGTGAGTATCTGGGGGAAAAAACCTCACTCCATTGTAGTTTGAATTCACAGAAGCTGGGGGTGAAGTTCCTAGCTGAGACTTCTGAGTATCTGGGGGAAAAAAGCCTCACTCCAATGTAGTTTGAATTCACAGACGCTGGGGGTGGACTTCCTGGCTCAGACCTGTGAGTATCTGGGGGAAGAAACCTCACTCCATTGTAGTTTGAATTCACAGAAGCTGTGGGTGGGGTTTCTGGCTGAGACCTGTGAGTATCTGGGGGGAAAAACCTCACTCCATTGTAGTTTGAATTCACAGAAGCTGTGGGTGGAGTTTCTGGCTGAGACCTGTGAGTATCTGGGGGGAAAAAACTCACTCCATTGTAGTTTGAATTCACAGAAACTGGGGGTGGAGTTCCTGGCTGAAACCCGTGAGTATCTGGGGGGAAAAAACTCACTCCATTGTAGTTTGAATTCACAGAAGCTGGGGGTGGAGTTCCTGGCTGAGACCTGTGAGTATCTGGGGGGAAAAACCTCACTCCATTGTAGTATGAATTTACAGAAGCTGGGGGTGGAGTTCCTCACTGAGACTTGTGAGTATCTGGTGGAAAAAAAATCTCTCCATTGTAGTTTCAATTCACAGAAGCTGGGGGTGGAGTTCCTGGGTGAGACTTGTTAGTATCTGGGGGAACAAACCTCACTCCATTGTAGTTTAAATTCACAGAAGCTGGGGGTGGAGTTCTTTGCTGAGACCTGTGAGTATCTGGGGGAACAAAACCTCACTGCATTGTAGTTTGAATTCACAGAAACTGGGGGTGGAGTTCCTGGCTGACACCCGTAAGTATCTGGGGGAAAAAACTCACTCCATTGTAGTTTGAATTCACAGAAGCTGGGGGTGGAGTTCCTGGCTTATACCTGTGAGTATCTGGGGGGGAAAAACTCACTCCAATGTAGTTTGAATTCACAGAAGCTGGGGGTGGACTTCCTGGCTGAGACCTGTGAGTATCTGGGGGAAGAAACCTCACTCCATTGTAGTTTGAATTCACAGAAGCTGTGGGTGGAGTTTCTGGCTGAGACCTGTGAGTATCTGGGGGGAAAAACCTCACTGCATTGTAGTTTGAATTCACAGAAGCTGTGGGTGGAGTTTCTGGCTGAGACCTGTGAGTATCTGGGGGAACAAATCCTCACTGCATTGTAGTTCGAATTCACAGAAACTGGGGGTGGAGTTCCTGGCTGAGACCCGTGAGTATCTGGGGGAACAAACCTCACTGCATTGTAGTTTGAATTCACAGAAACTGGGGGTGGAGTTCCTGGCTGAGACCCGCGAGTATCTGGGGGGAAAACTCACTTCATTGTAGTTTGAATTCACAGAAGCTGGGGGTGGAGTTCCTGGGTGAGACTTGTTAGTATCTGGGGGAACAAACCTCACTCCATTGTAGTTTGAATTCACAGAAGCTGGGGGTGGAGTTCCTGGCTGAGACCTGTGAGTATCTGGGGGAACAAAACCTCACTGCATTGTAGTTTGAATTCACAGAAACTGGGGGTGGAGTTCCTGGTTGAGACCCGTGAGTATCTGGGAGGAAAAACCTCACTCCATTGTAGTTTGAATTCACAGAAGCTGGGGGTGGAGGTCCTGGCTGAGACCTGTGAGTATCTGGGGGAATAAACCTCACTCCATTGTAGTTTCAATTCACAGAAGTTGGGGGTGGAGTTCTTGGCTGAGACCCATGAGTATCTGGGGGAACAAAACCTCTCTGCATTGTAGTTTCAATTCACAGAAGCTGGGGGTGGAGTTCCTGGCTGAGACCTGTGAGTATCTGGGGGGAAAAACCTCACTCCATTGTAGTATGAATTTACAGAAGCTGTGGATGGAGTTCCTGGCTGAGACTTGTGAGTATCTGGGGGGGGGAAACGTCACTGCATTGTGTTTTGAATTCACAGAAGCTGGGGGTGGAGTTCCTGGCTGAGACCCGTGAGTATCTGGGAGAAAAACCTCACTCCATTGTAGTTTGAATTCACAGAAGCTGGGGGTGGAGTTCCTGGCTGAGACCTGTGAGTATCTGGGGGAAGAAACCTCACTCCATTGTAGTTTGAATTCACAGAAGCTGTGGGTGGAGTTTCTAGCTGAGACCTGTGAGTATCTGGGGGGAAAAACCTCACTCCATTGTAGTTTGAATTCACAGAAGCTGTGGGTGGAGTTTCTGGCTGAGACCTGTGAGTATCTGGGGGAAAAAACCTCACTCCATTGTAGTTTGAATTCACAGAAACTGGGGGTGGAGTTTCTGGCTGAAACCCGTGAGTATCTGGGGGGAAAAACTCACTCCATTGTAGTTTGAATTCACAGAAGCTGGGGGTGGAGTTCCTGGCTGAGACCTGTGAGTATCTGAGGAAACAAAGCTCAATCCGTTGTAATTTGAATTCAGAGAAGCTGGGGGTTTAGTTCCTGGCTGAGACCTGTGAGTATCTGGGGGAAAAAACCTCACTCCATTGTAGTTTGAATTCACAGAAGCTGGAGGTGAAGTTCCTAGCTGAGACTTCTGAGTATCTGGGGGAAAAAAGCCTCACTCCAATGTAGTTTGAATTCACAGACGCTGGGGGTGGACTTCCTGGCTCAGACCTGTGAGTATCTGGGGGAAGAAACCTCACTCCATTGTAGTTTGAATTCACAGAAGCTGTGGGTGGGGTTTCTGGCTGAGACCTGTGAGTATCTGGGGGGAAAAACCTCACTCCATTGTAGTTTGAATTCACAGAAGCTGTGGGTGGAGTTTCTGGCTGAGACCTGTGAGTATCTGGGGGGAAAAAACTCACTCCATTGTAGTTTGAATTCACAGAAACTGGGGGAGGAGTTCCTGGCTGAAACCCGTGAGTATCTGGGGGGAAAAAACTCACTCCATTGTAGTTTGAATTCACAGAAGCTGGGGGTGGAGTTCCTGGCTGAGACCTGTGAGTATCTGGGGGGAAAAACCTCACTCCATTGTAGTATGAATTTACAGAAGCTGGGGGTGGAGTTCCTCACTGAGACTTGTGAGTATCTGGTGGAAAAAAAATCTCTCCATTGTAGTTTCAATTCACAGAAGCTGGGGGTGGAGTTCCTGGGTGAGACTTGTTAGTATCTGGGGGAACAAACCTCACTCCATTGTAGTTTAAATTCACAGAAGCTGGGGGTGGAGTTCTTTGCTGAGACCTGTGAGTATCTGGGGGAACAAAACCTCACTGCATTGTAGTTTGAATTCACAGAAACTGGGGGTGGAGTTCCTGGCTGACACCCGTAAGTATCTGGGGGAAAAAACTCACTCCATTGTAGTTTGAATTCACAGAAGCTGGGGGTGGAGTTCCTGGCTTATACCTGTGAGTATCTGGGGGGGAAAAACTCACTCCAATGTAGTTTGAATTCACAGAAGCTGGGGGTGGACTTCCTGGCTGAGACCTGTGAGTATCTGGGGGAAGAAACCTCACTCCATTGTAGTTTGAATTCACAGAAGCTGTGGGTGGAGTTTCTGGCTGAGACCTGTGAGTATCTGGGGGGAAAAACCTCACTGCATTGTAGTTTGAATTCACAGAAGCTGTGGGTGGAGTTTCTGGCTGAGACCTGTGAGTATCTGGGGGAACAAATCCTCACTGCATTGTAGTTCGAATTCACAGAAACTGGGGGTGGAGTTCCTGGCTGAGACCCGTGAGTATCTGGGGGAACAAACCTCACTGCATTGTAGTTTGAATTCACAGAAACTGGGGGTGGAGTTCCTGGCTGAGACCCGCGAGTATCTGGGGGGAAAACTCACTTCATTGTAGTTTGAATTCACAGAAGCTGGGGGTGGAGTTCCTGGGTGAGACTTGTTAGTATCTGGGGGAACAAACCTCACTCCATTGTAGTTTGAATTCACAGAAGCTGGGGGTGGAGTTCCTGGCTGAGACCTGTGAGTATCTGGGGGAACAAAACCTCACTGCATTGTAGTTTGAATTCACAGAAACTGGGGGTGGAGTTCCTGGTTGAGACCCGTGAGTATCTGGGAGGAAAAACCTCACTCCATTGTAGTTTGAATTCACAGAAGCTGGGGGTGGAGGTCCTGGCTGAGACCTGTGAGTATCTGGGGGAATAAACCTCACTCCATTGTAGTTTCAATTCACAGAAGTTGGGGGTGGAGTTCTTGGCTGAGACCCATGAGTATCTGGGGGAACAAAACCTCTCTGCATTGTAGTTTCAATTCACAGAAGCTGGGGGTGGAGTTCCTGGCTGAGACCTGTGAGTATCTGGGGGGAAAAACCTCACTCCATTGTAGTATGAATTTACAGAAGCTGTGGATGGAGTTCCTGGCTGAGACTTGTGAGTATCTGGGGGGGGAAACGTCACTGCATTGTGTTTTGAATTCACAGAAGCTGGGGGTGGAGTTCCTGGCTGAGACCCGTGAGTATCTGGGAGAAAAACCTCACTCCATTGTAGTTTGAATTCACAGAAGCTGGGGGTGGAGTTCCTGGCTCAGACCTGTGAGTATCTGGGGGAAGAAACCTCACTCCATTGTAGTTTGAATTCACAGAAGCTGTGGGTGGGGTTTCTGGCTGAGACCTGTGAGTATCTGGGGGGAAAAACCTCACTCCATTGTAGTTTGAATTCACAGAAGCTGTGGGTGGAGTTTCTGGCTGAGACCTGTGAGTATCTGGGGGGAAAAAACTCACTCCATTGTGGTTTGAATTCACAGAAGCTGGGGGTGGAGTTCCTGGGTGAGACTTGTTAGTATCTGGGGGAACAAACCTCACTCCATTGTAGTTTGAATTCACAGAAGCTGGGGGTGGAGTTCCTGGCTGAGACCTGTGAGTATCTGGGGGAACAAAACCTCACTGCATTGTAGTTTGAATTCACAGAAACTGGGGGTGGAGTTCCTGGCTGAGACCCGTGAGTATCTGGGGGAACAAAACCTCACTGCATTGTAGTTTGAATTCACAGAAACTGGGGGTGGAGTTCCTGGCTGACACCCGTGAGTATCTTGGGGGAAAAACTCACTCCATTGTAGTTTGAATTCACTGAAGCTGGGGGTGGAGTTCCTGGCTGATACCTGTGAGTATCTGGGGGGAAAAACTCACTCCAATGTAGTTTGAATTCACAGAAGCTGGGGGTGGACTTCCTGGCTGAGACCTGTGAGTATCTGGGGGAAGAAACCTCACTCCATTGTAGTTTGAATTCACAGAAGCTGTGGGTGGAGGTCCTGGCTGAGACCCATGAGTATCTGGGGGGAAAAACCTCACTCCATTGTAGTTTCAATTCACAGACGCTGGAGGTGGACTTCCTGGCTGAGACCTGTGAGTATCTGGGGGAAGAAACCTCACTCCATTGTAGTTTGAATTCACAGAAGCTGTGGGTGGAGTTTCTAGCTGAGACCTGTGAGTATCTGGGGGGAAAAACCTCACTCCATTGTAGTTTGAATTCACAGAAGCTGTGGGTGGAGTTTCTGGCTGAGACCTGTGAGTATCTGGGGGAAAAAACCTCACTCCATTGTAGTTTGAATTCACAGAAACTGGGGGTGGAGTTCCTGGCTGAAACCCGTGAGTATCTGGGGGGAAAAACTCACTCCATTGTAGTTTGAATTCACAGAAGCTGGGGGTGGAGTTCCTGGCTGAGACCTGTGAGTATCTGAGGAAACAAAGCTCAATCCGTTGTAATTTGAATTCAGAGAAGCTGGGGGTTTAGTTCCTGGCTGAGACCTGTGAGTATCTGGGGGAAAAAACCTCACTCCATTGTAGTTTGAATTCACAGAAGCTGGGGGTGAAGTTCCTAGCTGAGATTTCTGAGTATCTGGGGGAAAAAAGCCTCACTCCAATGTAGTTTGAATTCACAGACGCTGGGGGTGGACTTCCTGGCTCAGACCTGTGAGTATCTGGGGGAAGAAACCTCACTCCATTGTAGTTTGAATTCACAGAAGCTGTGGGTGGAGTTTCTGGCTGAGACCTGTGAGTATCTGGGGGGAAAAACCTCACTGCATTGTAGTTTGAATTCACAGAAGCTGGGGGTGGAGTTCCTCACTGAGACTTGTGAGTATCTGGTGGAAAAAAAATCTCTCCATTGTAGTTTCAATTCACAGAAGCTGGGGGTGGAGTTCCTGGGTGAGACTTGTTAGTATCTGGGGGAACAAACCTCACTCCATTGTAGTTTAAATTCACAGAAGCTGGGGGTGGAGTTCTTTGCTGAGACCTGTGAGTATCTGGGGGAACAAAACCTCACTGCATTGTAGTTTGAATTCACAGAAGCTGGGGGTGGAGTTCCTGGCTTATACCTGTGAGTATCTGGGGGGGAAAAACTCACTCCAATGTAGTTTGAATTCACAGAAGCTGGGGGTGGACTTCCTGGCTGAGACCTGTGAGTATCTGGGGGAAGAAACCTCACTCCATTGTAGTTTGAATTCACAGAAGCTGTGGGTGGAGTTTCTGGCTGAGACCTGTGAGTATCTGGGGGGAAAAACCTCACTGCATTGTAGTTTGAATTCACAGAAGCTGTGGGTGGAGTTTCTGGCTGAGACCTGTGAGTATCTGGGGGAACAAATCCTCACTGCATTGTAGTTCGAATTCACAGAAACTGGGGGTGGAGTTCCTGGCTGAGACCCGTGAGTATCTGGGGGAACAAACCTCACTGCATTGTAGTTTGAATTCACAGAAACTGGGGGTGGAGTTCCTGGCTGAGACCCGCGAGTATCTGGGGGGAAAACTCACTTCATTGTAGTTTGAATTCACAGAAGCTGGGGGTGGAGTTCCTGGGTGAGACTTGTTAGTATCTGGGGGAACAAACCTCACTCCATTGTAGTTTGAATTCACAGAAGCTGGGGGTGGAGTTCCTGGCTGAGACCTGTGAGTATCTGGGGGAACAAAACCTCACTGCATTGTAGTTTGAATTCACAGAAACTGGGGGTGGAGTTCCTGGTTGAGACCCGTGAGTATCTGGGAGGAAAAACCTCACTCCATTGTAGTTTGAATTCACAGAAGCTGGGGGTGGAGGTCCTGGCTGAGACCTGTGAGTATCTGGGGGAATAAACCTCACTCCATTGTAGTTTCAATTCACAGAAGTTGGGGGTGGAGTTCTTGGCTGAGACCCATGAGTATCTGGGGGAACAAAACCTCTCTGCATTGTAGTTTCAATTCACAGAAGCTGGGGGTGGAGTTCCTGGCTGAGACCTGTGAGTATCTGGGGGGAAAAACCTCACTCCATTGTAGTATGAATTTACAGAAGCTGTGGATGGAGTTCCTGGCTGAGACTTGTGAGTATCTGGGGGGGGAAACGTCACTGCATTGTGTTTTGAATTCACAGAAGCTGGGGGTGGAGTTCCTGGCTGAGACCCGTGAGTATCTGGGAGAAAAACCTCACTCCATTGTAGTTTGAATTCACAGAAGCTGGGGGTGGAGTTCCTGGCTGAGACCTGTGAGTATCTGGGGGAAGAAACCTCACTCCATTGTAGTTTGAATTCACAGAAGCTGTGGGTGGAGTTTCTAGCTGAGACCTGTGAGTATCTGGGGGGAAAAACCTCACTCCATTGTAGTTTGAATTCACAGAAGCTGTGGGTGGAGTTTCTGGCTGAGACCTGTGAGTATCTGGGGGAAAAAACCTCACTCCATTGTAGTTTGAATTCACAGAAGCTGGGGGTGGAGTTCCTGGCTGAGACCTGTGAGTATCTGAGGAAACAAAGCTCAATCCGTTGTAATTTGAATTCAGAGAAGCTGGGGGTTTAGTTCATGGCTGAGACCTGTGAGTATCTGGGGGAAAAAACCTCACTCCATTGTAGTTTGAATTCACAGAAGCTGGGGGTGAAGTTCCTAGCTGAGACTTCTGAGTATCTGGGGGAAAAAAGCCTCACTCCAATGTAGTTTGAATTCACAGACGCTGGGGGTGGACTTCCTGGCTCAGACCTGTGAGTATCTGGGGGAAGAAACCTCACTCCATTGTAGTTTGAATTCACAGAAGCTGTGGGTGGGGTTTCTGGCTGAGACCTGTGAGTATCTGGGGGGAAAAACCTCACTCCATTGTAGTTTGAATTCACAGAAGCTGTGGGTGGAGTTTCTGGCTGAGACCTGTGAGTATCTGGGGGGAAAAAACTCACTCCATTGTAGTTTGAATTCACAGAAACTGGGGGTGGAGTTCCTGGCTGAAACCCGTGAGTATCTGGGGGGAAAAACTCACTCCATTGTAGTTTGAATTCACAGAAGCTGGGGGTGGAGTTCCTGGCTGAGACCTGTGAGTATCTGGGGGGAAAAACCTCACTCCATTGTAGTATGAATTTACAGAAGCTGGGGGTGGAGTTCCTCACTGAGACTTGTGAGTATCTGGTGGAAAAAAAATCTCTCCATTGTAGTTTCAATTCACAGAAGCTGGGGGTGGAGTTCCTGGGTGAGACTTGTTAGTATCTGGGGGAACAAACCTCACTCCATTGTAGTTTAAATTCACAGAAGCTGGGGGTGGAGTTCTTTGCTGAGACCTGTGAGTATCTGGGGGAACAAAACCTCACTGCATTGTAGTTTGAATTCACAGAAACTGGGGGTGGAGTTCCTGGCTGACACCCGTAAGTATCTGGGGCAAAAAACTCACTCCATTGTAGTTTGAATTCACAGAAGCTGGGGGTGGAGTTCCTGGCTTATACCTGTGAGTATCTGGGGGGGAAAAACTCACTCCAATGTAGTTTGAATTCACAGAAGCTGGGGGTGGACTTCCTGGCTGAGACCTGTGAGTATCTGGGGGAAGAAACCTCACTCCATTGTAGTTTGAATTCACAGAAGCTGTGGGTGGAGTTTCTGGCTGAGACCTGTGAGTATCTGGGGGGAAAAACCTCACTGCATTGTAGTTTGAATTCACAGAAGCTGTGGGTGGAGTTTCTGGCTGAGACCTGTGAGTATCTGGGGGAACAAATCCTCACTGCATTGTAGTTCGAATTCACAGAAACTGGGGGTGGAGTTCCTGGCTGAGACCCGTGAGTATCTGGGGGAACAAACCTCACTGCATTGTAGTTTGAATTCACAGAAACTGGGGGTGGAGTTCCTGGCTGAGACCCGCGAGTATCTGGGGGGAAAACTCACTTCATTGTAGTTTGAATTCACAGAAGCTGGGGGTGGAGTTCCTGGGTGAGACCTGTTAGTATCTGGGGGAACAAACCTCACTCCATTGTAGTTTGAATTCACAGAAGCTGGGGGTGGAGTTCCTGGCTGAGAACTGTGAGTATCTGGGGGAACAAAACCTCACTGCATTGTAGTTTGAATTCACAGAAACTGGGGGTGGAGTTCCTGGTTGAGACCCGTGAGTATCTGGGAGGAAAAACCTCACTCCATTGTAGTTTGAATTCACAGAAGCTGGGGGTGGAGGTCCTGGCTGAGACCTGTGAGTATCTGGGGGAATAAACCTCACTCCATTGTAGTTTCAATTCACAGAAGTTGGGGGTGGAGTTCTTGGCTGAGACCCATGAGTATCTGGGGGAACAAAACCTCTCTGCATTGTAGTTTCAATTCACAGAAGCTGGGGGTGGAGTTCCTGGCTGAGACCTGTGAGTATCTGGGGGGGAAAACCTCACTCCATTGTAGTATGAATTTACAGAAGCTGTGGATGGAGTTCCTGGCTGAGACTTGTGAGTATCTGGGGGGGAAAACGTCACTGCATTGTGTTTTGAATTCACAGAAGCTGGGGGTGGAGTTCCTGGCTGAGACCCGTGAGTATCTGGGAGAAAAACCTCACTCCATTGTAGTTTGAATTCACAGAAGCTGGGGGTGGAGTTCCTGGCTCAGACCTGTGAGTATCTGGGGGAAGAAACCTCACTCCATTGTAGTTTGAATTCACAGAAGCTGTGGGTGGGGTTTCTGGCTGAGACCTGTGAGTATCTGGGGGGAAAAACCTCACTCCATTGTAGTTTGAATTCACAGAAGCTGTGGGTGGAGTTTCTGGCTGAGACCTGTGAGTATCTGGGGGGAAAAAACTCACTCCATTGTAGTTTGAATTCACAGAAACTGGGGGTGGAGTTCCTGGCTGAAACCCGTGAGTATCTGGGGGGAAAAAACTCACTCCATTGTAGTTTGAATTCACAGAAGCTGGGGGTGGAGTTCCTGGCTGAGACCTGTGAGTATCTGGGGGGAAAAACCTCACTCCATTGTAGTATGACTTTACAGAAGCTGGGGGTGGAGTTCCTCACTGAGACTTGTGAGTATCTGGTGGAAAAAAAATCTCTCCATTGTAGTTTCAATTCACAGAAGCTGGGGGTGGAGTTCCTGGGTGAGACTTGTTAGTATCTGGGGGAACAAACCTCACTCCATTGTAGTTTAAATTCACAGAAGCTGGGGGTGGAGTTCTTTGCTGAGACCTGTGAGTATCTGGGGGAACAAAACCTCACTGCATTGTAGTTTGAATTCACAGAAACTGGGGGTGGAGTTCCTGGCTGACACCCGTAAGTATCTGGGGGGAAAAACTCACTCCATTGTAGTTTGAATTCACAGAAGCTGGGGGTGGAGTTCCTGGCTTATACCTGTGAGTATCTGGGGGGGAAAAACTCACTCCAATGTAGTTTGAATTCACAGAAGCTGGGGGTGGACTTCCTGGCTGAGACCTGTGAGTATCTGGGGGAAGAAACCTCACTCCATTGTAGTTTGAATTCACAGAAGCTGTGGGTGGAGTTTCTGGCTGAGACCTGTGAGTATCTGGGGGGGAAAACCTCACTGCATTGTAGTTTGAATTCACAGAAGCTGTGGGTGGAGTTTCTGGCTGAGACCTGTGAGTATCTGGGGGAACAAATCCTCACTGCATTGTAGTTCGAATTCACAGAAACTGGGGGTGGAGTTCCTGGCTGAGACCCGTGAGTATCTGGGGGAACAAACCTCACTGCATTGTAGTTTGAATTCACAGAAACTGGGGGTGGAGTTCCTGGCTGAGACCCGCGAGTATCTGGGGGGAAAACTCACTTCATTGTAGTTTGAATTCACAGAAGCTGGGGGTGGAGTTCCTGGGTGAGACTTGTTAGTATCTGGGGGAACAAACCTCACTCCATTGTAGTTTGAATTCACAGAAGCTGGGGGTGGAGTTCCTGGCTGAGACCTGTGAGTATCTGGGGGAACAAAACCTCACTGCATTGTAGTTTGAATTCACAGAAACTGGGGGTGGAGTTCCTGGTTGAGACCCGTGAGTATCTGGGAGGAAAAACCTCACTCCATTGTAGTTTGAATTCACAGAAGCTGGGGGTGGAGGTCCTGGCTGAGACCTGTGAGTATCTGGGGGAATAAACCTCACTCCATTGTAGTTTCAATTCACAGAAGTTGGGGGTGGAGTTCTTGGCTGAGACCCATGAGTATCTGGGGGAACAAAACCTCTCTGCATTGTAGTTTCAATTCACAGAAGCTGGGGGTGGAATTCCTGGCTGAGACCTGTGAGTATCTGGGGGGAAAAACCTCACTCCATTGTAGTATGAATTTACAGAAGCTGTGGATGGAGTTCCTGGCTGAGACTTGTGAGTATCTGGGGGGGAAAACGTCACTGCATTGTGTTTTGAATTCACAGAAGCTGGGGGTGGAGTTCCTGGCTGAGACCCGTGAGTATCTGGGAGAAAAACCTCACTCCATTGTAGTTTGAATTCACAGAAGCTGGGGGTGGAGTTCCTGGCTGAGACCCGTGAGTATCTGGGGGGGGGGAAACCTCACTGCATTGTTGTTTGAATTCACAGAAACTGGGGGTGGAGTTCCTGGCTGAGACCCACGAGTATCTGGGAGGAAAAACTCACTCCATTGTAGTTTGAATTCACAGAAGCTGGGGGTGGAGTTCCTGGGTGAGACTTGTTAGTATCTGGGGGAACAAACCTCACTCCATTGTAGTTTGAATTCACAGAAGCTGGGGGTGGAGTTCCTGGCTGAGACCTGTGAGTATCTGGGGGAAGAAACCTCACTCCATTTCAGTTTGAATTCACAGAAGCTGGGGGTGGAGGTCCTGGCTGAGACCTGTGAGTATCTGGGGGAATAAACCTCACTCCATTGTAGTTTGAATTCACAGAAGCTGGGGGTGGAGGTCCTGGCTGAGACCTGTGAGTATCTGGGGGAACAAAACCTCACTGCATTGTAGTTTGAATTCACAGAAACTGGGGGTGGAGTTCCTGGCTGACACCCGTGAGTATCTTGGGGGAAAAACTCACTCCATTGTAGTTTGAATTCACTGAAGCTGGGGGTGGAGTTCCTGGCTGATACCTGTGAGTATCTGGGGGGAAAAACTCACTCCAATGTAGTTTGAATTCACAGAAGCTGGGGGTGGACTTCCTGGCTGAGACCTGTGAGTATCTGGGGGAAGAAACCTCACTCCATTGTAGTTTGAATTCACAGAAGCTGTGGGTGGAGTTTCTGGCTGAGACATGTGAGTATCGGGGGGAAGAAACCTCACTCCATTGTAGTTTGAATTCACAGAAACTGGGGGTGGAGTTCCTGGCTGAGACCCATGAGTATCTGGGGGGAAAAACTCACTCCATTGTAGTTTGAATTCACAGAAGCTGTGGGTGGAGTTCCTGTGTGAGACTTGTTAGTATCTGGGGGAACAAACCTCACTCCATTGTAGTTTGAATTCACAGAAGCTGGGGGTGGAGTTCCTGGCTGAGACCTGTGAGTATCTGGGGGAACAAAACCTCACTGCATTGTAGTTTGAATTCACAGAAACTGGGGGTGGAGTTCCTGGCTGAGACCCGTGAGTATCTGGGGGGGAAAAACTCACTCCATTGTAGTTTGAATTCACAGAAGCTGTGGGTGGGGTTTCTGGCTGAGACCTGTGAGTATCTGGGGGGAAAAACCTCACTCCATTGTAGTTTGAATTCACAGAAGCTGTGGGTGGAGTTTCTGGCTGAGACCTGTGAGTATCTGGGGGGAAAAAACTCACTCCATTGTAGTTTGAATTCACAGAAACTGGGGGTGGAGTTCCTGGCTGAGACCCGCGAGTATCTGGGGGGAAAACTCACTTCATTGTAGTTTGAATTCACAGAAGCTGGGGGTGGAGTTCCTGGGTGAGACTTGTTAGTATCTGGGGGAACAAACCTCACTCCATTGTAGTTTGAATTCACAGAAGCTGGGGGTGGAGTTCCTGGCTGAGACCTGTGAGTATCTGGGGGAACAAAACCTCACTGCATTGTAGTTTGAATTCACAGAAACTGGGGGTGGAGTTCCTGGTTGAGACCCGTGAGTATCTGGGAGGAAAAACCTCACTCCATTGTAGTTTGAATTCACAGAAGCTGGGGGTGGAGGTCCTGGCTGAGACCTGTGAGTATCTGGGGGAATAAACCTCACTCCATTGTAGTTTCAATTCACAGAAGTTGGGGGTGGAGTTCCTGGCTGAGACCCATGAGTATCTGGGGGAACAAAACCTCTCTGCATTGTAGTTTCAATTCACAGAAGCTGGGGGTGGAGTTCCTGGCTGAGACCTGTGAGTATCTGGGGGAACAAAACCTCACTGCATTGTAGTTTCAATTCACAGAAGCTGGGGGTGGAGTTCCTGGCTTAGACCTGTGAGTATTTGGGGAAAAAACCTCACTCCATTGTAGTTTGAATTCAGAGTAGCTGGGGGTGGAGTTCCTGGCTGAGACCTGTGAGTATCTGGGGGGAAAAACCTCACTCCATTGTAGTATGAATTTACAGAAGCTGTGGATGGAGTTCCTGGCTGAGACTTGTGAGTATCTGGGGGGGGAAACGTCACTGCATTGTGTTTTGAATTCACAGAAGCTGGGGGTGGAGTTCCTGGCTGAGACCCGTGAGTATCTGGGAGAAAAACCTCACTCCATTGTAGTTTGAATTCACAGAAGCTGGGGGTGGAGTTCCTGGCTGAGACCCATGAGTATCTGGGGGGGGGAAACCTCACTGCATTGTTGTTTGAATTCACAGAAACTGGGGGTGGAGTTCCTGGCTGAGACCCGCGAGTATCTGGGAGGAAAAACTCACTCCATTGTAGTTTGAATTCACAGAAGCTGGGGGTGGAGTTCCTGGGTGAGACTTGTTAGTATCTGGGGGAACAAACCTCACTCCATTGTAGTTTGAATTCACAGAAGCTGGGGGTGGAGTTCCTGGCTGAGACCTGTGAGTATCTGGGGGAACAAAACCTCACTGCATTGTAGTTTGAATTCACAGAAACTGGGGGTGGAGTTCCTGGCTGAGACCCGTGAGTATCTGGGGGGAAAAACCTCACTCCATTTCAGTTTGAATTCACAGAAGCTGGGGGTGGAGGTCCTGGCTGAGACCTGTGAGTATCTGGGGGAATAAACCTCACTCCATTGTAGTTTGAATTCACAGAAGCTGGGGGTGGAGGTCCTGGCTGAGACCTGTGAGTATCTGGGGGAACAAAACCTCACTGCATTGTAGTTTGAATTCACAGAAACTGGGGGTGGAGTTCCTGGCTGACACCCGTGAGTATCTTGGGGGAAAAACTCACTCCATTGTAGTTTGAATTCACTGAAGCTGGGGGTGGAGTTCCTGGCTGATACCTGTGAGTATCTGGGGGGAAAAACTCACTCCAATGTAGTTTGAATTCACAGAAGCTGGGGGTGGACTTCCTGGCTGAGACCTGTGAGTATCTGGGGGAAGAAACCTCACTCCATTGTAGTTTGAATTCACAGAAGCTGTGGGTGGAGGTCCTGGCTGAGACCCATGAGTATCTGGGGGGAAAAACCTCACTCCATTGTAGTTTGAATTCACAGACGCTGGAGGTGGACTTCCTGGCTGAGACCTGTGAGTATCTGGGGGAAGAAACCTCACTCCATTGTAGTTTGAATTCACAGAAGCTGTGGGTGGAGTTTCTAGCTGAGACCTGTGAGTATCTGGGGGGAAAAACCTCACTCCATTGTAGTTTGAATTCACAGAAGCTGTGGGTGGAGTTTCTGGCTGAGACCTGTGAGTATCTGGGGGAAAAAACCTCACTCCATTGTAGTTTGAATTCACAGAAACTGGGGGTGGAGTTCCTGGCTGAAACCCGTGAGTATCTGGGGGGAAAAACTCACTCCATTGTAGTTTGAATTCACAGAAGCTGTGGGTGGAGTTCCTGGCTGAGACCTGTGAGTATCTGAGGAAACAAAGCTCAATCCGTTGTAATTTGAATTCAGAGAAGCTGGGGGTTTAGTTCCTGGCTGAGACCTGTGAGTATCTGGGGGAAAAAACCTCACTCCATTGTAGTTTGAATTCACAGAAGCTGGGGGTGAAGTTCCTAGCTGAGACTTCTGAGTATCTGGGGGAAAAAAGCCTCACTCCAATGTAGTTTGAATTCACAGACGCTGGGGGTGGACTTCCTGGCTCAGACCTGTGAGTATCTGGGGGAAGAAACCTCACTCCATTGTAGTTTGAATTCACAGAAGCTGTGGGTGGGGTTTCTGGCTGAGACCTGTGAGTATCTGGGGGGAAAAACCTCACTCCATTGTAGTTTGAATTCACAGAAGCTGTGGGTGGAGTTTCTGGCTGAGACCTGTGAGTATCTGGGGGGAAAAAACTCACTCCATTGTAGTTTGAATTCACAGAAACTGGGGGTGGAGTTCCTGGCTGAAACCCGTGAGTATCTGGGGGGAAAAAACTCACTCCATTGTAGTTTGAATTCACAGAAGCTGGGGGTGGAGTTCCTGGCTGAGACCTGTGAGTATCTGGGGGGAAAAACCTCACTCCATTGTAGTATGAATTTACAGAAGCTGGGGGTGGAGTTCCTCACTGAGACTTGTGAGTATCTGGTGGAAAAAAAATCTCTCCATTGTAGTTTCAATTCACAGAAGCTGGGGGTGGAGTTCCTGGGTGAGACTTGTTAGTATCTGGGGGAACAAACCTCACTCCATTGTAGTTTAAATTCACAGAAGCTGGGGGTGGAGTTCTTTGCTGAGACCTGTGAGTATCTGGGGGAACAAAACCTCACTGCATTGTAGTTTGAATTCACAGAAACTGGGGGTGGAGTTCCTGGCTGACACCCGTAAGTATCTGGGGGAAAAACTCACTCCATTGTAGTTTGAATTCACAGAAGCTGGGGGTGGAGTTCCTGGCTTATACCTGTGAGTATCTGGGGGGGAAAAACTCACTCCAATGTAGTTTGAATTCACAGAAGCTGGGGGTGGACTTCCTGGCTGAGACCTGTGAGTATCTGGGGGAAGAAACCTCACTCCATTGTAGTTTGAATTCACAGAAGCTGTGGGTGGAGTTTCTGGCTGAGACCTGTGAGTATCTGGGGGGAAAAACCTCACTGCATTGTAGTTTGAATTCACAGAAGCTGTGGGTGGAGTTTCTGGCTGAGACCTGTGAGTATCTGGGGGAACAAATCCTCACTGCATTGTAGTTCGAATTCACAGAAACTGGGGGTGGAGTTCCTGGCTGAGACCCGCGAGTATCTGGGGGGAAAACTCACTTCATTGTAGTTTGAATTCACAGAAGCTGGGGGTGGAGTTCCTGGGTGAGACTTGTTAGTATCTGGGGGAAGAAACCTCACTCCATTGTAGTTTGAATTCACAGAAGCTGTGGGTGGGGTTTCTGGCTGAGACCTGTGAGTATCTGGGGGGAAAAACCTCACTCCATTGTAGTTTGAATTCACAGAAGCTGTGGGTGGAGTTTCTGGCTGAGACCTGTGAGTATCTGGGGGGAAAAACTCACTCCATTGTAGTTTGAATTCACAGAAACTGGGGGTGGAGTTCCTGGCTGAAACCCGTGAGTATCTGGGGGGAAAAAACTCACTCCATTGTAGTTTGAATTCACAGAAGCTGGGGGTGGAGTTCCTGGCTGAGACCTGTGAGTATCTGGGGGGAAAAACCTCACTCCATTGTAGTATGAATTTACAGAAATTGGGGGTGGAGTTCCTCACTGAGACTTGTGAGTATCTGGTGGAAAAAAAATCTCTCCATTGTAGTTTCAATTCACAGAAGCTGGGGGTGGAGTTCCTGGGTGAGACTTGTTAGTATCTGGGGGAACAAACCTCACTCCATTGTAGTTTAAATTCACAGAAGCTGGGGGTGGAGTTCCTGGGTGAGACTTGTTAGTATCTGGGGGAACAAACCTCACTCCATTGTAGTTTAAATTCACAGAAGCTGGGGGTGGAGTTCTTTGCTGAGACCTGTGAGTATCTGGGGGAACAAAACCTCACTGCATTGTAGTTTGAATTCACAGAAACTGGGGGTGGAGTTCCTGGCTGACACCCGTAAGTATCTGGGGGAAAAAACTCACTCCATTGTAGTTTGAATTCACAGAAGCTGGGGGTGGAGTTCCTGGCTTATACCTGTGAGTATCTGGAGGGGAAAAACTCACTCCAATGTAGTTTGAATTCACAGAAGCTGGGGGTGGACTTCCTGGCTGAGACCTGTGAGTATCTGGGGGAAGAAACCTCACTCCATTGTAGTTTGAATTCACAGAAGCTGTGGGTGGAGTTTCTGGCTGAGACCTGTGAGTATCTGGGGGGAAAAACCTCACTGCATTGTAGTTTGAATTCACAGAAGCTGTGGGTGGAGTTTCTGGCTGAGACCTGTGAGTATCTGGGGGAACAAATCCTCACTGCATTGTAGTTCGAATTCACAGAAACTGGGGGTGGAGTTCCTGGCTGAGACCCGTGAGTATCTGGGGGAACAAACCTCACTGCATTGTAGTTTGAATTCACAGAAACTGGGGGTGGAGTTCCTGGCTGAGACCCGCGAGTATCTGGGGGGAAAACTCACTTCATTGTAGTTTGAATTCACAGAAGCTGGGGGTGGAGTTCCTGGGTGAGACTTGTTAGTATCTGGGGGAACAAACCTCACTCCATTGTAGTTTGAATTCACAGAAGCTGGGGGTGGAGTTCCTGGCTGAGACCTGTGAGTATCTGGGGGAACAAAACCTCACTGCATTGTAGTTTGAATTCACAGAAACTGGGGGTGGAGTTCCTGGTTGAGACCCATGAGTATCTGGGAGGAAAAACCTCACTCCATTGTAGTTTGAATTCACAGAAGCTGGGGGTGGAGGTCCTGGCTGAGACCTGTGAGTATCTGGGGGAATAAACCTCACTCCATTGTAGTTTCAATTCACAGAAGTTGGGGGTGGAGTTCTTGGCTGAGACCCATGAGTATCTGGGGGAACAAAACCTCTCTGCGTTGTAGTTTCAATTCACAGAAGCTGGGGGTGGAGTTCCTGGCTGAGACCTGTGAGTATCTGGGGGGAAAAACCTCACTCCATTGTAGTATGAATTTACAGAAGCTGTGGATGGAGTTCCTGGCTGAGACTTGTGAGTATCTGGGGGGGGAAACGTCACTGCATTGTGTTTTGAATTCACAGAAGCTGGGGGTGGAGTTCCTGGCTGAGACCCGTGAGTATCTGGGAGAAAAACCTCACTCCATTGTAGTTTGAATTCACAGAAGCTGGGGGTGGAGTTCCTGGCTCAGACCTGTGAGTATCTGTGGGAAGAAACCTCACTCCATTGTAGTTTGAATTCACAGAAGCTGTGGGTGGGGTTTCTGGCTGAGACCTGTGAGTATCTGGGGGGAAAAACCTCACTCCATTGTAGTTTGAATTCACAGAAGCTGTGGGTGGAGTTTCTGGCTGAGACCTGTGAGTATCTGGGGGGAAAAAACTCACTCCATTGTAGTTTGAATTCACAGAAGCTGGGGGTGGAGTTCCTGGGTGAGACTTGTTAGTATCTGGGGGAACAAACCTCACTCCATTGTAGTTTGAATTCACAGAAGCTGGGGGTGGAGTTCCTGGCTGAGACCTGTGAGTATCTGGGGGAACAAAACCTCACTGCATTGTAGTTTGAATTCACAGAAACTGGGGGTGGAGTTCCTGGCTGAGACCCGTGAGTATCTGGGGGGAAAAACCTCACTCCATTTCAGTTTGAATTCACAGAAGCTGGGGGTGGAGGTCCTGGCTGAGACCTGTGAGTATCTGGGGGAATAAACCTCACTCCATTGTAGTTTGAATTCACAGAAGCTGGGGGTGGAGGTCCTGGCTGAGACCTGTGAGTATCTGGGGGAACAAAACCTCACTGCATTGTAGTTTGAATTCACAGAAACTGGGGGTGGAGTTCCTGGCTGACACCCGTGAGTATCTTGGGGGAAAAACTCACTCCATTGTAGTTTGAATTCACTGAAGCTGGGGGTGGAGTTCCTGGCTGATACCTGTGAGTATCTGGGGGGAAAAACTCACTCCAATGTAGTTTGAATTCACAGAAGCTGGGGGTGGACTTCCTGGCTGAGACCTGTGAGTATCTGGGGGAAGAAACCTCACTCCATTGTAGTTTGAATTCACAGAAGCTGTGGGTGGAGGTCCTGGCTGAGACCCATGAGTATCTGGGGGGAAAAACCTCACTCCATTGTAGTTTGAATTCACAGACGCTGGAGGTGGACTTCCTGGCTGAGACCTGTGAGTATCTGGGGGAAGAAACCTCACTCCATTGTAGTTTGAATTCACAGAAGCTGTGGGTGGAGTTTCTAGCTGAGACCTGTGAGTATCTGGGGGGAAAAACCTCACTCCATTGTAGTTTGAATTCACAGAAGCTGTGGGTGGAGTTCCTGGCTGAGACCTGTGAGTATCTGGGGGAAAAAACCTCACTCCATTGTAGTTTGAATTCACAGAAACTGGGGGTGGAGTTCCTGGCTAAAACCCGTGAGTATCTGGGGGGAAAAACTCACTCCATTGTAGTTTGAATTCACAGAAGCTGGGGGTGGAGTTCCTGGCTGAGACCTGTGAGTATCTGAGGAAACAAAGCTCAATCCGTTGTAATTTGAATTCAGAGAAGCTGGGGGTTTAGTTCCTGGCTGAGACCTGTGAGTATCTGGGGGAAAAAACCTCACTCCATTGTAGTTTGAATTCACAGAAGCTGGGGGTGAAGTTCCTAGCTGAGACTTCTGAGTATCTGGGGGAAAAAAGCCTCACTCCAATGTAGTTTGAATTCACAGACGCTGGGGGTGGACTTCCTGGCTCAGACCTGTGAGTATCTGGGGGAAGAAACCTCACTCCATTGTAGTTTGAATTCACAGAAGCTGTGGGTGGGGTTTCTCGCTGAGACCTGTGAGTATCTGGGGCGAAAAACCTCACTCCATTGTAGTTTGAATTCACAGAAGCTGTGGGTGGAGTTTCTGGCTGAGACCTGTGAGTATCTGGGGGGAAAAAACTCACTCCATTGTAGTTTGAATTCACAGAAACTGGGGGTGGAGTTCCTGGCTGAAACCCGTGAGTATCTGGGTGGAAAAAACTCACTCCATTGTAGTTTGAATTCACAGAAGCTGGGGGTGGAGTTCCTGGCTGAGACCTGTGAGTATCTGGGGGGAAAAACCTCACTCCATTGTAGTATGAATTTACAGAAGCTGGGGGTGGAGTTCCTCACTGAGACTTGTGAGTATCTGGTGGAAAAAAAATCTCTCCATTGTAGTTTCAATTCACAGAAGCTGGGGGTGGAGTTCCTGGGTGAGACTTGTTAGTATCTGGGGGAACAAACCTCACTCCATTGTAGTTTAAATTCACAGAAGCTGGGGGTGGAGTTCTTTGCTGAGACCTGTGAGTATCTGGGGGAACAAAACCTCACTGCATTGTAGTTTGAATTCACAGAAACTGGGGGTGGAGTTCCTGGCTGACACCCGTAAGTATCTGGGGGAAAAAACTCACTCCATTGTAGTTTGAATTCACAGAAGCTGGGGGTGGAGTTCCTGGCTTATACCTGTGAGTATCTGGGGGGGAAAAACTCACTCCAATGTAGTTTGAATTCACAGAAGCTGGGGGTGGACTTCCTGGCTGAGACCTGTGAGTATCTGGGGGAAGAAACCTCACTCCATTGTAGTTTGAATTCACAGAAGCTGTGGGTGGAGTTTCTGGCTGAGACCTGTGAGTATCTGGGGGGAAAAACCTCACTGCATTGTAGTTTGAATTCACAGAAGCTGTGGGTGGAGTTTCTGGCTGAGACCTGTGAGTATCTGGGGGAACAAATCCTCACTGCATTGTAGTTCGAATTCACAGAAACTGGGGGTGGAGTTCCTGGCTGAGACCCGTGAGTATCTGGGGGAACAAACCTCACTGCATTGTAGTTTGAATTCACAGAAACTGGGGGTGGAGTTCCTGGCTGAGACCCGCGAGTATCTGGGGGGAAAACTCACTTCATTGTAGTTTGAATTCACAGAAGCTGGGGGTGGAGTTCCTGGGTGAGACTTGTTAGTATCTGGGGGAACAAACCTCACTCCATTGTAGTTTGAATTCACAGAAGCTGGGGGTGGAGTTCCTGGCTGAGACCTGTGAGTATCTGGGGGAACAAAACCTCACTGCATTGTAGTTTGAATTCACAGAAACTGGGGGTGGAGTTCCTGGTTGAGACCCGTGAGTATCTGGGAGGAAAAACCTCACTCCATTGTAGTTTGAATTCACAGAAGCTGGGGGTGGAGGTCCTGGCTGAGACCTGTGAGTATCTGGGGGAATAAACCTCACTCCATTGTAGTTTCAATTCACAGAAGTTGGGGGTGGAGTTCTTGGCTGAGACCCATGAGTATCTGGGGGAACAAAACCTCTCTGCATTGTAGTTTCAATTCACAGAAGCTGGGGGTGGAGTTCCTGGCTGAGACCTGTGAGTATCTGGGGGAAAAAAGCCTCACTCCAATGTAGTTTGAATTCACAGACGCTGGGGGTGGACTTCCTGGCTCAGACCTGTGAGTATCTGGGGGAAGAAACCTCACTCCATTGTAGTTTGAATTCACAGAAGCTGTGGGTGGGGTTTCTGGCTGAGACCTGTGAGTATCTGGGGGGAAAAACCTCACTCCATTGTAGTTTGAATTCACAGAAGCTGTGGGTGGAGTTTCTGGCTGAGACCTGTGAGTATCTGGGGGGAAAAAACTCACTCCATTGTAGTTTGAATTCACAGAAACTGGGGGTGGAGTTCCTGGCTGAAACCCGTGAGTATCTGGGTGGAAAAAACTCACTCCATTGTAGTTTGAATTCACAGAAGCTGGGGGTGGAGTTCCTGGCTGAGACCTGTGAGTATCTGGGGGGAAAAACCTCACTCCATTGTAGTATGAATTTACAGAAGCTGGGGGTGGAGTTCCTCACTGAGACTTGTGAGTATCTGGTGGAAAAAAAATCTCTCCATTGTAGTTTCAATTCACAGAAGCTGGGGGTGGAGTTCCTGGGTGAGACTTGTTAGTATCTGGGGGAACAAACCTCACTCCATTGTAGTTTAAATTCACAGAAGCTGGGGGTGGAGTTCTTTGCTGAGACCTGTGAGTATCTGGGGGAACAAAACCTCACTGCATTGTAGTTTGAATTCACAGAAACTGGGGGTGGAGTTCCTGGCTGACACCCATAAGTATCTGGGGGAAAAAACTCACTCCATTGTAGTTTGAATTCACAGAAGCTGGGGGTGGAGTTCCTGGCTTATACCTGTGAGTATCTGGGGGGGAAAAACTCACTCCAATGTAGTTTGAATTCACAGAAGCTGGGGGTGGACTTCCTGGCTGAGACCTGTGAGTATCTGGGGGAAGAAACCTCACTCCATTGTAGTTTGAATTCACAGAAGCTGTGGGTGGAGTTTCTGGCTGAGACCTGTGAGTATCTGGGGGGAAAAACCTCACTGCATTGTAGTTTGAATTCACAGAAGCTGTGGGTGGAGTTTCTGGCTGAGACCTGTGAGTATCTGGGGGAACAAATCCTCACTGCATTGTAGTTCGAATTCACAGAAACTGGGGGTGGAGTTCCTGGCTGAGACCCGTGAGTATCTGGGGGAACAAACCTCACTGCATTGTAGTTTGAATTCACAGAAACTGGGGGTGGAGTTCCTGGCTGAGACCCGCGAGTATCTGGGGGGAAAACTCACTTCATTGTAGTTTGAATTCACAGAAGCTGGGGGTGGAGTTCCTGGGTGAGACTTGTTAGTATCTGGGGGAACAAACCTCACTCCATTGTAGTTTGAATTCACAGAAGCTGGGGGTGGAGTTCCTGGCTGAGACCTGTGAGTATCTGGGGGAACAAAACCTCACTGCATTGTAGTTTGAATTCACAGAAACTGGGGGTGGAGTTCCTGGTTGAGACCCGTGAGTATCTGGGAGGAAAAACCTCACTCCATTGTAGTTTGAATTCACAGAAGCTGGGGGTGGAGGTCCTGGCTGAGACCTGTGAGTATCTGGGGGAATAAACCTCACTCCATTGTAGTTTCAATTCACAGAAGTTGGGGGTGGAGTTCTTGGCTGAGACCCATGAGTATCTGGGGGAACAAAACCTCTCTGCATTGTAGTTTCAATTCACAGAAGCTGGGGGTGGAGTTCCTGGCTGAGACCTGTGAGTATCTGGGGGGAAAAACCTCACTCCATTGTAGTATGAATTTACAGAAGCTGTGGATGGAGTTCCTGGCTGAGACTTGTGAGTATCTGGGGGGGGAAACGTCACTGCATTGTGTTTTGAATTCACAGAAGCTGGGGGTGGAGTTCCTGGCTGAGACCCGTGAGTATCTGGGAGAAAAACCTCACTCCATTGTAGTTTGAATTCACAGAAGCTGGGGGTGGAGTTCCTGGCTGAGACCTGTGAGTATCTGGGGGGAAAAACCTCACTCCATTGTAGTTTGAATTCACAGAAGCTGTGGGTGGAGTTTCTGGCTGAGACCTGTGAGTATCTGGGGGGAAAAACCTCACTCCATTGTAGTATGAATTTACAGAAGCTGGGGGTGGAGTTCCTCACTGAGACTTGTGAGTATCTGGTGGAAAAAAAATCTCTCCATTGTAGTTTCAATTCACAGAAGCTGGGGGTGGAGTTCCTGGGTGAGACTTGTTAGTATCTGGGGGAACAAACCTCACTCCATTGTAGTTTAAATTCACAGAAGCTGGGGGTGGAGTTCTTTGCTGAGACCTGTGAGTATCTGGGGGAACAAAACCTCACTGCATTGTAGTTTGAATTCACAGAAACTGGGGGTGGAGTTCCTGGCTGACACCCGTAAGTATCTGGGGGAAAAAACTCACTCCATTGTAGTTTGAATTCACAGAAGCTGGGGGTGGAGTTCCTGGCTTATACCTGTGAGTATCTGGGGGGGAAAAACTCACTCCAATGTAGTTTGAATTCACAGAAGCTGGGGGTGGACTTCCTGGCTGAGACCTGTGAGTATCTGGGGGAAGAAACCTCACTCCATTGTAGTTTGAATTCACAGAAGCTGTGGGTGGAGTTTCTGGCTGAGACCTGTGAGTATCTGGGGGGAAAAACCTCACTGCATTGTAGTTTGAATTCACAGAAGCTGTGGGTGGAGTTTCTGGCTGAGACCTGTGAGTATCTGGGGGAACAAATCCTCACTGCATTGTAGTTCGAATTCACAGAAACTGGGGGTGGAGTTCCTGGCTGAGACCCGTGAGTATCTGGGGGAACAAACCTCACTGCATTGTAGTTTGAATTCACAGAAACTGGGGGTGGAGTTCCTGGCTGAGACCCGCGAGTATCTGGGGGGAAAACTCACTTCATTGTAGTTTGAATTCACAGAAGCTGGGGGTGGAGTTCCTGGGTGAGACTTGTTAGTATCTGGGGGAACAAACCTCACTCCATTGTAGTTTGAATTCACAGAAGCTGGGGGTGGAGTTCCTGGCTGAGACCTGTGAGTATCTGGGGGAACAAAACCTCACTGCATTGTAGTTTGAATTCACAGAAACTGGGGGTGGAGTTCCTGGTTGAGACCCGTGAGTATCTGGGAGGAAAAACCTCACTCCATTGTAGTTTGAATTCACAGAAGCTGGGGGTGGAGGTCCTGGCTGAGACCTGTGAGTATCTGGGGGAATAAACCTCACTCCATTGTAGTTTCAATTCACAGAAGTTGGGGGTGGAGTTCTTGGCTGAGACCCATGAGTATCTGGGGGAACAAAACCTCTCTGCATTGTAGTTTCAATTCACAGAAGCTGGGGGTGGAGTTCCTGGCTGAGACCTGTGAGTATCTGGGGGGAAAAACCTCACTCCATTGTAGTATGAATTTACAGAAGCTGTGGATGGAGTTCCTGGCTGAGACTTGTGAGTATCTGGGGGGGAAAACGTCACTGCATTGTGTTTTGAATTCACAGAAGCTGGGGGTGGAGTTCCTGGCTGAGACCCGTGAGTATCTGGGAGAAAAACCTCACTCCATTGTAGTTTGAATTCACAGAAGCTGGGGGTGGAGTTCCTGGCTCAGACCTGTGAGTATCTGGGGGAAGAAACCTCACTCCATTGTAGTTTGAATTCACAGAAGCTGTGGGTGGGGTTTCTGGCTGAGACCTGTGAGTATCTGGGGGGAAAAACCTCACTCCATTGTAGTTTGAATTCACAGAAGCTGTGGGTGGAGTTTCTGGCTGAGACCTGTGAGTATCTGGGGGGAAAAAACTCACTCCATTGTAGTTTGAATTCACAGAAACTGGGGGTGGAGTTCCTGGCTGAAACCCGTGAGTATCTGGGGGGAAAAAACTCACTCCATTGTAGTTTGAATTCACAGAAGCTGGGGGTGGAGTTCCTGGCTGAGACCTGTGAGTATCTGGGGGGAAAAACCTCACTCCATTGTAGTATGAATTTACAGAAGCTGGGGGTGGAGTTCCTCACTGAGACTTGTGAGTATCTGGTGGAAAAAAAATCTCTCCATTGTAGTTTCAATTCACAGAAGCTGGGGGTGGAGTTCCTGGGTGAGACTTGTTAGTATCTGGGGGAACAAACCTCACTCCATTGTAGTTTAAATTCACAGAAGCTGGGGGTGGAGTTCTTTGCTGAGACCTGTGAGTATCTGGGGGAACAAAACCTCACTGCATTGTAGTTTGAATTCACAGAAACTGGGGGTGGAGTTCCTGGCTGACACCCGTAAGTATCTGGGGGAAAAAACTCACTCCATTGTAGTTTGAATTCACAGAAGCTGGGGGTGGAGTTCCTGGCTTATACCTGTGAGTATCTGGGGGGGGGAAAACTCACTCCAATGTAGTTTGAATTCACAGAAGCTGGGGGTGGACTTCCTGGCTGAGACCTGTGAGTATCTGGGGGAAGAAACCTCACTCCATTGTAGTTTGAATTCACAGAAGCTGTGGGTGGAGTTTCTAGCTGAGACCTGTGAGTATCTGGGGGGAAAAACCTCACTCCATTGTAGTTTGAATTCACAGAAGCTGTGGGTGGAGTTTCTGGCTGAGACCTGTGAGTATCTGGGGGAAAAAACCTCACTCCATTGTAGTTTGAATTCACAGAAACTGGGGGTGGAGTTCCTGGCTGAGACCCGTGAGTATCTGGGGGGAAAAACTCACTCCATTGTAGTTTGAATTCACAGAAGCTGGGGGTGGAGTTCCTGGCTGAGACCTGTGAGTATCTGAGGAAACAAAGCTCAATCCGTTGTAATTTGAATTCAGAGAAGCTGGGGGTTTAGTTCCTGGCTGAGACCTGTGAGTATCTGGGGGAAAAAACCTCACTCCATTGTAGTTTGAATTCACAGAAGCTGGGGGTGAAGTTCCTAGCTGAGACTTCTGAGTATCTGGGGGAAAAAAGCCTCACTCCAATGTAGTTTGAATTCACAGACGCTGGGGGTGGACTTCCTGGCTCAGACCTGTGAGTATCTGGGGGAAGAAACCTCACTCCATTGTAGTTTGAATTCACAGAAGCTGTGGGTGGGGTTTCTGGCTGAGACCTGTGAGTATCTGGGGGGAAAAACCTCACTCCATTGTAGTTTGAATTCACAGAAGCTGGGGGTGGACTTCCTGGCTGAGACCTGTGAGTATCTGGGGGGAAAAAACTCACTCCATTGTAGTTTGAATTCACAGAAACTGGGGGTGGAGTTCCTGGCTGAAACCCGTGAGTATCTGGGGGGAAAAAACTCACTCCATTGTAGTTTGAATTCACAGAAGCTGGGGGTGGAGTTCCTGGCTGAGACCTGTGAGTATCTGGGGGGGAAAACCTCACTCCATTGTAGTATGAATTTACAGAAGCTGGGGGTGGAGTTCCTCACTGAGACTTGTGAGTATCTGGTGGAAAAAAAATCTCTCCATTGTAGTTTCAATTCACAGAAGCTGGGGGTGGAGTTCCTGGGTGAGACTTGTTAGTATCTGGGGGAACAAACCTCACTCCATTGTAGTTTAAATTCACAGAAGCTGGGGGTGGAGTTCTTTGCTGAGACCTGTGAGTATCTGGGGGAACAAAACCTCACTGCATTGTAGTTTGAATTCACAGAAACTGGGGGTGGAGTTCCTGGCTGACACCCATAAGTATCTGGGGGAAAAAACTCACTCCATTGTAGTTTGAATTCACAGAAGCTGGGGGTGGAGTTCCTGGCTTATACCTGTGAGTATCTGGGGGGGAAAAACTCACTCCAATGTAGTTTGAATTCACAGAAGCTGGGGGTGGACTTCCTGGCTGAGACCTGTGAGTATCTGGGGGAAGAAACCTCACTCCATTGTAGTTTGAATTCACAGAAGCTGTGGGTGGAGTTTCTGGCTGAGACCTGTGAGTATCTGGGGGGAAAAACCTCACTGCATTGTAGTTTGAATTCACAGAAGCTGTGGGTGGAGTTTCTGGCTGAGACCTGTGAGTATCTGGGGGAACAAATCCTCACTGCATTGTAGTTCGAATTCACAGAAACTGGGGGTGGAGTTCCTGGCTGAGACCCGTGAGTATCTGGGGGAACAAACCTCACTGCATTGTAGTTTGAATTCACAGAAACTGGGGGTGGAGTTCCTGGCTGAGACCCGCGAGTATCTGGGGGGAAAACTCACTTCATTGTAGTTTGAATTCACAGAAGCTGGGGGTGGAGTTCCTGGGTGAGACTTGTTAGTATCTGGGGGAACAAACCTCACTCCATTGTAGTTTGAATTCACAGAAGCTGGGGGTGGAGTTCCTGGCTGAGACCTGTGAGTATCTGGGGGAACAAAACCTCACTGCATTGTAGTTTGAATTCACAGAAACTGGGGGTGGAGTTCCTGGTTGAGACCCGTGAGTATCTGGGAGGAAAAACCTCACTCCATTGTAGTTTGAATTCACAGAAGCTGGGGGTGGAGGTCCTGGCTGAGACCTGTGAGTATCTGGGGGAATAAACCTCACTCCATTGTAGTTTCAATTCACAGAAGTTGGGGGTAGAGTTCTTGGCTGAGACCCATGAGTATCTGGGGGAACAAAACCTCTCTGCATTGTAGTTTCAATTCACAGAAGCTGGGGGTGGAGTTCCTGGCTGAGACCTGTGAGTATCTGGGGGGAAAAACCTCACTCCATTGTAGTATGAATTTACAGAAGCTGTGGATGGAGTTCCTGGCTGAGACTTGTGAGTATCTGGGGGGGGAAACGTCACTGCATTGTGTTTTGAATTCACAGAAGCTGGGGGTGGAGTTCCTGGCTGAGACCCGTGAGTATCTGGGAGAAAAACCTCACTCCATTGTAGTTTGAATTCACAGTAGCTGGGGGTGGAGTTCCTGGCTGAGACCTGTGAGTATCTGGGGGAAGAAACCTCACTCCATTGTAGTTTGAATTCACAGAAGCTGTGGGTGGAGTTTCTAGCTGAGACCTGTGAGTATCTGGGGGGAAAAACCTCACTCCATTGTAGTTTGAATTCACAGAAGCTGTGGGTGGAGTTTCTGGCTGAGACCTGTGAGTATCTGGGGGAAAAAACCTCACTCCATTGTAGTTTGAATTCACAGAAGCTGGGGGTGGAGTTCCTGGCTGAGACCTGTGAGTATCTGAGGAAACAAAGCTCAATCCGTTGTAATTTGAATTCAGAGAAGCTGGGGGTTTAGTTCCTGGCTGAGACCTGTGAGTATCTGGGGGAAAAAACCTCACTCCATTGTAGTTTGAATTCACAGAAGCTGGGGGTGAAGTTCCTAGCTGAGACTTCTGAGTATCTGGGGGAAAAAAGCCTCACTCCAATGTAGTTTGAATTCACAGACGCTGGGGGTGGACTTCCTGGCTCAGACCTGTGAGTATCTGGGGGAAGAAACCTCACTCCATTGTAGTTTGAATTCACAGAAGCTGTGGGTGGGGTTTCTGGCTGAGACCTGTGAGTATCTGGGGGGAAAAACCTCACTCCATTGTAGTTTGAATTCACAGAAGCTGTGGGTGGAGTTTCTGGCTGAGACCTGTGAGTATCTGGGGGGAAAAAACTCACTCCATTGTAGTTTGAATTCACAGAAACTGGGGGTGGAGTTCCTGGCTGAAACCCGTGAGTATCTGGGGGGAAAAAACTCACTCCATTGTAGTTTGAATTCACAGAAGCTGGGGGTGGAGTTCCTGGCTGAGACCTGTGAGTATCTGGGGGGAAAAACCTCACTCCATTGTAGTATGAATTTACAGAAGCTGGGGGTGGAGTTCCTCACTGAGACTTGTGAGTATCTGGTGGAAAAAAAATCTCTCCATTGTAGTTTCAATTCACAGAAGCTGGGGGTGGAGTTCCTGGGTGAGACTTGTTAGTATCTGGGGGAACAAACCTCACTCCATTGTAGTTTAAATTCACAGAAGCTGGGGGTGGAGTTCTTTGCTGAGACCTGTGAGTATCTGGGGGAACAAAACCTCACTGCATTGTAGTTTGAATTCACAGAAACTGGGGGTGGAGTTCCTGGCTGACACCCGTAAGTATCTGGGGGAAAAAACTCACTCCATTGTAGTTTGAATTCACAGAAGCTGGGGGTGGAGTTCCTGGCTTATACCTGTGAGTATCTGGGGGGGGAAAACTCACTCCAATGTAGTTTGAATTCACAGAAGCTGGGGGTGGACTTCCTGGCTGAGACCTGTGAGTATCTGGGGGAAGAAACCTCACTCCATTGTAGTTTGAATTCACAGAAGCTGTGGGTGGAGTTTCTGGCTGAGACCTGTGAGTATCTGGGGGGAAAAACCTCACTGCATTGTAGTTTGAATTCACAGAAGCTGTGGGTGGAGTTTCTGGCTGAGACCTGTGAGTATCTGGGGGAACAAATCCTCACTGCATTGTAGTTCGAATTCACAGAAACTGGGGGTGGAGTTCCTGGCTGAGACCCGTGAGTATCTGGGGGAACAAACCTCACTGCATTGTAGTTTGAATTCACAGAAACTGGGGGTGGAGTTCCTGGCTGAGACCCGCGAGTATCTGGGGGGAAAACTCACTTCATTGTAGTTTGAATTCACAGAAGCTGGGGGTGGAGTTCCTGGGTGAGACTTGTTAGTATCTGGGGGAACAAACCTCACTCCATTGTAGTTTGAATTCACAGAAGCTGGGGGTGGAGTTCCTGGCTGAGACCTGTGAGTATCTGGGGGAACAAAACCTCACTGCATTGTAGTTTGAATTCACAGAAACTGGGGGTGGAGTTCCTGGTTGAGACCCGTGAGTATCTGGGAGGAAAAACCTCACTCCATTGTAGTTTGAATTCACAGAAGCTGGGGGTGGAGGTCCTGGCTGAGACCTGTGAGTATCTGGGGGAATAAACCTCACTCCATTGTAGTTTCAATTCACAGAAGTTGGGGGTGGAGTTCTTGGCTGAGACCCATGAGTATCTGGGGGAACAAAACCTCTCTGCATTGTAGTTTCAATTCACAGGAGCTGGGGGTGGAGTTCCTGGCTGAGACCTGTGAGTATCTGGGGGGAAAAACCTCACTCCATTGTAGTATGAATTTACAGAAGCTGTGGATGGAGTTCCTGGCTGAGACTTGTGAGTATCTGGGGGGGAAAACGTCACTGCATTGTGTTTTGAATTCACAGAAGCTGGGGGTGGAGTTCCTGGCTGAGACCCGTGAGTATCTGGGAGAAAAACCTCACTCCATTGTAGTTTGAATTCACAGAAGCTGGGGGTGGAGTTCCTGGCTCAGACCTGTGAGTATCTGGGGGAAGAAACCTCACTCCATTGTAGTTTGAATTCACAGAAGCTGTGGGTGGGGTTTCTGGCTGAGACCTGTGAGTATCTGGGGGGAAAAACCTCACTCCATTGTAGTTTGAATTCACAGAAGCTGTGGGTGGAGTTTCTGGCTGAGACCTGTGAGTATCTGGGGGGAAAAAACTCACTCCATTGTAGTTTGAATTCACAGAAACTGGGGGTGGAGTTCCTGGCTGAAACCCGTGAGTATCTGGGGGGAAAAAACTCACTCCATTGTAGTTTGAATTCACAGAAGCTGGGGGTGGAGTTCCTGGCTGAGACCTGTGAGTATCTGGGGGGAAAAACCTCACTCCATTGTAGTATGAATTTACAGAAGCTGGGGGTGGAGTTCCTCACTGAGACTTGTGAGTATCTGGTGGAAAAAAAATCTCTCCATTGTAGTTTCAATTCACAGAAGCTGGGGGTGGAGTTCCTGGGTGAGACTTGTTAGTATCTGGGGGAACAAACCTCACTCCATTGTAGTTTAAATTCACAGAAGCTGGGGGTGGAGTTCTTTGCTGAGACCTGTGAGTATCTGGGGGAACAAAACCTCACTGCATTGTAGTTTGAATTCACAGAAACTGGGGGTGGAGTTCCTGGCTGACACCCGTAAGTATCTGGGGGAAAAAACTCACTCCATTGTAGTTTGAATTCACAGAAGCTGGGGGTGGAGTTCCTGGCTTATACCTGTGAGTATCTGGGGGGGAAAAACTCACTCCAATGTAGTTTGAATTCACAGAAGCTGGGGGTGGACTTCCTGGGTGAGACTTGTTAGTATCTGGGGGAACAAACCTCACTCCATTGTAGTTTGAATTCACAGAAGCTGGGGGTGGAGTTCCTGGCTGAGACCTGTGAGTATCTGGGGGAACAAAACCTCACTGCATTGTAGTTTGAATTCACAGAAACTGGGGGTGGAGTTCCTGGTTGAGACCCGTGAGTATCTGGGAGGAAAAACCTCACTCCATTGTAGTTTGAATTCACAGAAGCTGGGGGTGGAGGTCCTGGCTGAGACCTGTGAGTATCTGGGGGAATAAACCTCACTCCATTGTAGTTTCAATTCACAGAAGTTGGGGGTAGAGTTCTTGGCTGAGACCCATGAGTATCTGGGGGAACAAAACCTCTCTGCATTGTAGTTTCAATTCACAGAAGCTGGGGGTGGAGTTCCTGGCTGAGACCTGTGAGTATCTGGGGGGAAAAACCTCACTCCATTGTAGTATGAATTTACAGAAGCTGTGGATGGAGTTCCTGGCTGAGACTTGTGAGTATCTGGGGGGGGAAACGTCACTGCATTGTGTTTTGAATTCACAGAAGCTGGGGGTGGAGTTCCTGGCTGAGACCCGTGAGTATCTGGGAGAAAAACCTCACTCCATTGTAGTTTGAATTCACAGTAGCTGGGGGTGGAGTTCCTGGCTGAGACCTGTGAGTATCTGGGGGAAGAAACCTCACTCCATTGTAGTTTGAATTCACAGAAGCTGTGGGTGGAGTTTCTAGCTGAGACCTGTGAGTATCTGGGGGGAAAAACCTCACTCCATTGTAGTTTGAATTCACAGAAGCTGTGGGTGGAGTTTCTGGCTGAGACCTGTGAGTATCTGGGGGAAAAAACCTCACTCCATTGTAGTTTGAATTCACAGAAGCTGGGGGTGGAGTTCCTGGCTGAGACCTGTGAGTATCTGAGGAAACAAAGCTCAATCCGTTGTAATTTGAATTCAGAGAAGCTGGGGGTTTAGTTCCTGGCTGAGACCTGTGAGTATCTGGGGGAAAAAACCTCACTCCATTGTAGTTTGAATTCACAGAAGCTGGGGGTGAAGTTCCTAGCTGAGACTTCTGAGTATCTGGGGGAAAAAAGCCTCACTCCAATGTAGTTTGAATTCACAGACGCTGGGGGTGGACTTCCTGGCTCAGACCTGTGAGTATCTGGGGGAAGAAACCTCACTCCATTGTAGTTTGAATTCACAGAAGCTGTGGGTGGGGTTTCTGGCTGAGACCTGTGAGTATCTGGGGGGAAAAACCTCACTCCATTGTAGTTTGAATTCACAGAAGCTGTGGGTGGAGTTTCTGGCTGAGACCTGTGAGTATCTGGGGGGAAAAAACTCACTCCATTGTAGTTTGAATTCACAGAAACTGGGGGTGGAGTTCCTGGCTGAAACCCGTGAGTATCTGGGGGGAAAAAACTCACTCCATTGTAGTTTGAATTCACAGAAGCTGGGGGTGGAGTTCCTGGCTGAGACCTGTGAGTATCTGGGGGGAAAAACCTCACTCCATTGTAGTATGAATTTACAGAAGCTGGGGGTGGAGTTCCTCACTGAGACTTGTGAGTATCTGGTGGAAAAAAAATCTCTCCATTGTAGTTTCAATTCACAGAAGCTGGGGGTGGAGTTCCTGGGTGAGACTTGTTAGTATCTGGGGGAACAAACCTCACTCCATTGCAGTTTAAATTCACAGAAGCTGGGGGTGGAGTTCTTTGCTGAGACCTGTGAGTATCTGGGGGAACAAAACCTCACTGCATTGTAGTTTGAATTCACAGAAACTGGGGGTGGAGTTCCTGGCTGACACCCGTAAGTATCTGGGGGAAAAAACTCACTCCATTGTAGTTTGAATTCACAGAAGCTGGGGGTGGAGTTCCTGGCTTATACCTGTGAGTATCTGGGGGGGAAAAACTCACTCCAATGTAGTTTGAATTCACAGAAGCTGGGGGTGGACTTCCTGGCTGAGACCTGTGAGTATCTGGGGGAAGAAACCTCACTCCATTGTAGTTTGAATTCACAGAAGCTGTGGGTGGAGTTTCTGGCTGAGACCTGTGAGTATCTGGGGGGAAAAACCTCACTGCATTGTAGTTTGAATTCACAGAAGCTGTGGGTGGAGTTTCTGGCTGAGACCTGTGAGTATCTGGGGGAACAAATCCTCACTGCATTGTAGTTCGAATTCACAGAAACTGGGGGTGGAGTTCCTGGCTGAGACCCGTGAGTATCTGGGGGAACAAACCTCACTGCATTGTAGTTTGAATTCACAGAAACTGGGGGTGGAGTTCCTGGCTGAGACCCGCGAGTATCTGGGGGGAAAACTCACTTCATTGTAGTTTGAATTCACAGAAGCTGGGGGTGGAGTTCCTGGGTGAGACTTGTTAGTATCTGGGGGAACAAACCTCACTCCATTGTAGTTTGAATTCACAGAAGCTGGGGGTGGAGTTCCTGGCTGAGACCTGTGAGTATCTGGGGGAACAAAACCTCACTGCATTGTAGTTTGAATTCACAGAAACTGGGGGTGGAGTTCCTGGTTGAGACCCGTGAGTATCTGGGAGGAAAAACCTCACTCCATTGTAGTTTGAATTCACAGAAGCTGGGGGTGGAGGTCCTGGCTGAGACCTGTGAGTATCTGGGGGAATAAACCTCACTCCATTGTAGTTTCAATTCACAGAAGTTGGGGGTGGAGTTCTTGGCTGAGACCCATGAGTATCTGGGGGAACAAAACCTCTCTGCATTGTAGTTTCAATTCACAGAAGCTGGGGGTGGAGTTCCTGGCTGAGACCTGTGAGTATCTGGGGGGAAAAACCTCACTCCATTGTAGTATGAATTTACAGAAGCTGTGGATGGAGTTCCTGGCTGAGACTTGTGAGTATCTGGGGGGGAAAACGTCACTGCATTGTGTTTTGAATTCACAGAAGCTGGGGGTGGAGTTCCTGGCTGAGACCCGTGAGTATCTGGGAGAAAAACCTCACTCCATTGTAGTTTGAATTCACAGAAGCTGGGGGTGGAGTTCCTGGCTCAGACCTGTGAGTATCTGGGGGAAGAAACCTCACTCCATTGTAGTTTGAATTCACAGAAGCTGTGGGTGGGGTTTCTGGCTGAGACCTGTGAGTATCTGGGGGGAAAAACCTCACTCCATTGTAGTTTGAATTCACAGAAGCTGTGGGTGGAGTTTCTGGCTGAGACCTGTGAGTATCTGGGGGGAAAAAACTCACTCCATTGTAGTTTGAATTCACAGAAACTGGGGGTGGAGTTCCTGGCTGAAACCCGTGAGTATCTGGGGGGAAAAAACTCACTCCATTGTAGTTTGAATTCACAGAAGCTGGGGGTGGAGTTCCTGGCTGAGACCTGTGAGTATCTGGGGGGAAAAACCTCACTCCATTGTAGTATGAATTTACAGAAGCTGGGGGTGGAGTTCCTCACTGAGACTTGTGAGTATCTGGTGGAAAAAAAATCTCTCCATTGTAGTTTCAATTCACAGAAGCTGGGGGTGGAGTTCCTGGGTGAGACTTGTTAGTATCTGGGGGAACAAACCTCACTCCATTGTAGTTTAAATTCACAGAAGCTGGGGGTGGAGTTCTTTGCTGAGACCTGTGAGTATCTGGGGGAACAAAACCTCACTGCATTGTAGTTTGAATTCACAGAAACTGGGGGTGGAGTTCCTGGCTGACACCCGTAAGTATCTGGGGGAAAAAACTCACTCCATTGTAGTTTGAATTCACAGAAGCTGGGGGTGGAGTTCCTGGCTTATACCTGTGAGTATCTGGGGGGGAAAAACTCACTCCAATGTAGTTTGAATTCACAGAAGCTGGGGGTGGACTTCCTGGCTGAGACCTGTGAGTATCTGGGGGAAGAAACCTCACTCCATTGTAGTTTGAATTCACAGAAGCTGTGGGTGGAGTTTCTGGCTGAGACCTGTGAGTATCTGGGGGGAAAAACCTCACTGCATTGTAGTTTGAATTCACAGAAGCTGTGGGTGGACTTTCTGGCTGAGACCTGTGAGTATCTGGGGGAACAAATCCTCACTGCATTGTAGTTCGAATTCACAGAAACTGGGGGTGGAGTTCCTGGCTGAGACCCGTGAGTATCTGGGGGAACAAACCTCACTGCATTGTAGTTTGAATTCACAGAAACTGGGGGTGGAGTTCCTGGCTGAGACCCGCGAGTATCTGGGGGGAAAACTCACTTCATTGTAGTTTGAATTCACAGAAGCTGGGGGTGGAGTTCCTGGGTGAGACTTGTTAGTATCTGGGGGAACAAACCTCACTCCATTGTAGTTTGAATTCACAGAAGCTGGGGGTGGAGTTCCTGGCTGAGACCTGTGAGTATCTGGGGGAACAAAACCTCACTGCATTGTAGTTTGAATTCACAGAAACTGGGGGTGGAGTTCCTGGTTGAGACCCGTGAGTATCTGGGAGGAAAAACCTCACTCCATTGTAGTTTGAATTCACAGAAGCTGGGGGTGGAGGTCCTGGCTGAGACCTGTGAGTATCTGGGGGAATAAACCTCACTCCATTGTAGTTTCAATTCACAGAAGTTGGGGGTGGAGTTCTTGGCTGAGACCCATGAGTATCTGGGGGAACAAAACCTCTCTGCATTGTAGTTTCAATTCACAGAAGCTGGGGGTGGAATTCCTGGCTGAGACCTGTGAGTATCTGGGGGGAAAAACCTCACTCCATTGTAGTATGAATTTACAGAAGCTGTGGATGGAGTTCCTGGCTGAGACTTGTGAGTATCTGGGGGGGAAAACGTCACTGCATTGTGTTTTGAATTCACAGAAGCTGGGGGTGGAGTTCCTGGCTGAGACCCGTGAGTATCTGGGAGAAAAACCTCACTCCATTGTAGTTTGAATTCACAGAAACTGGGGGTGGAGTTCCTGGCTGAGACCTGTGAGTATCTGGGGGTAGAAACCTCACTCCATTTCAGTTTGAATTCACAGAAGCTGGGGGTGGAGGTCCTGGCTGAGACCTGTGAGTATCTGGGGGAATAAACCTCACTCCATTGTAGTTTGAATTCACAGAAGCTGGGGGTGGAGGTCCTGGCTGAGACCTGTGAGTATCTGGGGGAACAAAACCTCACTGCATTGTAGTTTGAATTCACAGAAACTGGGGGTGGAGTTCCTGGCTGACACCCGTGAGTATCTTGGGGGAAAAACTCACTCCATTGTAGTTTGAATTCACTGAAGCTGGGGGTGGAGTTCCTGGCTGATACCTGTGAGTATCTGGGGGGAAAAACTCACTCCAATGTAGTTTGAATTCACAGAAGCTGGGGGTGGACTTCCTGGCTGAGACCTGTGAGTATCTGGGGGAAGAAACCTCACTCCATTGTAGTTTGAATTCACAGAAGCTGTGGGTGGAGTTTCTGGCTGAGACATGTGAGTATCGGGGGGAAGAAACCTCACTCCATTGTAGTTTGAATTCACAGAAACTGGGGGTGGAGTTCCTGGCTGAGACCCATGAGTATCTGGGGGGAAAAACTCACTCCATTGTAGTTTGAATTCACAGAAGCTGTGGGTGGAGTTCCTGTGTGAGACTTGTTAGTATCTGGGGGAACAAACCTCACTCCATTGTAGTTTGAATTCACAGAAGCTGGGGGTGGAGTTCCTGGCTGAGACCTGTGAGTATCTGGGGGAACAAAACCTCACTGCATTGTAGTTTGAATTCACAGAAACTGGGGGTGGAGTTCCTGGCTGAGACCCGTGAGTATCTGGGGGGGAAAAACTCACTCCATTGTAGTTTGAATTCACAGAAGCTGTGGGTGGGGTTTCTGGCTGAGACCTGTGAGTATCTGGGGGGAAAAACCTCACTCCATTGTATTTTGAATTCACAGAAGCTGTGGGTGGAGTTTCTGGCTGAGACCTGTGAGTATCTGGGGGGAAAAAACTCACTCCATTGTAGTTTGAATTCACAGAAACTGGGGGTGGAGTTCCTGGCTGAAACCCGTGAGTATCTGGGGGGAAAAAACTCACTCCATTGTAGTTTGAATTCACAGAAGCTGGGGGTGGAGTTCCTGGCTGAGACCTGTGAGTATCTGGGGGGAAAAACCTCACTCCATTGTAGTATGAATTTACAGAAGCTGGGGGTGGAGTTCCTCACTGAGACTTGTGAGTATCTGGTGGAAAAAAAATCTCTCCATTGTAGTATGAATTTACAGAAGCTGGGGGTGGAGTTCCTCACTGAGACTTGTGAGTATCTGGTGGAAAAAAAATCTCTCCATTGTAGTTTCAATTCACAGAAGCTGGGGGTGGAGTTCCTGGGTGAGACTTGTTAGTATCTGGGGGAACAAACCTCACTCCATTGTAGTTTAAATTCACAGAAGCTGGGGGTGGAGTTCTTTGCTGAGACCTGTGAGTATCTGGGGGAACAAAACCTCACTGCATTGTAGTTTGAATTCACAGAAACTGGGGGTGGAGTTCCTGGCTGACACCCGTAAGTATCTGGGGGAAAAAACTCACTCCATTGTAGTTTGAATTCACAGAAGCTGGGGGTGGAGTTCCTGGCTTATACCTTTGAGTATCTGGGGGGGAAAAACTCACTCCAATGTAGTTTGAATTCACAGAAGCTGGGGGTGGACTTCCTGGCTGAGACCTGTGAGTATCTGGGGGAAGAAACCTCACTCCATTGTAGTTTGAATTCACAGAAGCTGTGGGTGGAGTTTCTGGCTGAGACCTGTGAGTATCTGGGGGGAAAAACCTCACTGCATTGTAGTTTGAATTCACAGAAGCTGTGGGTGGAGTTTCTGGCTGAGACCTGTGAGTATCTGGGGGAACAAATCCTCACTGCATTGTAGTTCGAATTCACAGAAGCTGTGGGTGGAGTTCCTGGCTGAGACCCGTGAGTATCTGGGGGAACAAACCTCACTGCATTGTAGTTTGAATTCACAGAAACTGGGGGTGGAGTTCCTGGCTGAGACCCGCGAGTATCTGGGGGGAAAACTCACTTCATTGTAGTTTGAATTCACAGAAGCTGGGGGTGGAGTTCCTGGGTGAGACTTGTTAGTATCTGGGGGAACAAACCTCACTCCATTGTAGTTTGAATTCACAGAAGCTGGGGGTGGAGTTCCTGGCTGAGACCTGTGAGTATCTGGGGGAACAAAACCTCACTGCATTGTAGTTTGAATTCACAGAAACTGGGGGTGGAGTTCCTGGTTGAGACCCGTGAGTATCTGGGAGGAAAAACCTCACTCCATTGTAGTTTGAATTCACAGAAGCTGGGGGTGGAGGTCCTGGCTGAGACCTGTGAGTATCTGGGGGAATAAACCTCACTCCATTGTAGTTTGAATTCACAGAAGCTGTGGGTGGAGTTTCTGGCTGAGACCTGTGAGTATCTGGGGGGAAAAAACTCACTCCATTGTAGTTTGAATTCACAGAAACTGGGGGTGGAGTTCCTGGCTGAAACCCGTGAGTATCTGGGGGGAAAAAACTCACTCCATTGTAGTTTGAATTCACAGAAGCTGGGGGTGGAGTTCCTGGCTGAGACCTGTGAGTATCTGGGGGGAAAAACCTCACTCCATTGTAGTATGAATTTACAGAAGCTGGGGGTGGAGTTCCTCACTGAGACTTGTGAGTATCTGGTGGAAAAAAAATCTCTCCATTGTAGTTTCAATTCACAGAAGCTGGGGGTGGAGTTCCTGGGTGAGACTTGTTAGTATCTGGGGGAACAAACCTCACTCCATTGTAGTTTAAATTCACAGAAGCTGGGGGTGGAGTTCTTTGCTGAGACCTGTGAGTATCTGGGGGAACAAAACCTCACTGCATTGTAGTTTGAATTCACAGAAACTGGGGGTGGAGTTCCTGGCTGACACCCATAAGTATCTGGGGGAAAAAACTCACTCCATTGTAGTTTGAATTCACAGAAGCTGGGGGTGGAGTTCCTGGCTTATACCTGTGAGTATCTGGGGGGGAAAAACTCACTCCAATGTAGTTTGAATTCACAGAAGCTGGGGGTGGACTTCCTGGCTGAGACCTGTGAGTATCTGGGGGAAGAAACCTCACTCCATTGTAGTTTGAATTCACAGAAGCTGTGGGTGGAGTTTCTGGCTGAGACCTGTGAGTATCTGGGGGGAAAAACCTCACTGCATTGTAGTTTGAATTCACAGAAGCTGTGGGTGGAGTTTCTGGCTGAGACCTGTGAGTATCTGGGGGAACAAATCCTCACTGCATTGTAGTTCGAATTCACAGAAACTGGGGGTGGAGTTCCTGGCTGAGACCCGTGAGTATCTGGGGGAACAAACCTCACTGCATTGTAGTTTGAATTCACAGAAACTGGGGGTGGAGTTCCTGGCTGAGACCCGCGAGTATCTGGGGGGAAAACTCACTTCATTGTAGTTTGAATTCACAGAAGCTGGGGGTGGAGTTCCTGGGTGAGACTTGTTAGTATCTGGGGGAACAAACCTCACTCCATTGTAGTTTGAATTCACAGAAGCTGGGGGTGGAGTTCCTGGCTGAGACCTGTGAGTATCTGGGGGAACAAAACCTCACTGCATTGTAGTTTGAATTCACAGAAACTGGGGGTGGAGTTCCTGGTTGAGACCCGTGAGTATCTGGGAGGAAAAACCTCACTCCATTGTAGTTTGAATTCACAGAAGCTGGGGGTGGAGGTCCTGGCTGAGACCTGTGAGTATCTGGGGGAATAAACCTCACTCCATTGTAGTTTCAATTCACAGAAGTTGGGGGTGGAGTTCTTGGCTGAGACCCATGAGTATCTGGGGGAACAAAACCTCTCTGCATTGTAGTTTCAATTCACAGAAGCTGGGGGTGGAGTTCCTGGCTGAGACCTGTGAGTATCTGGGGGGAAAAACCTCACTCCATTGTAGTATGAATTTACAGAAGCTGTGGATGGAGTTCCTGGCTGAGACTTGTGAGTATCTGGGGGGGGAAACGTCACTGCATTGTGTTTTGAATTCACAGAAGCTGGGGGTGGAGTTCCTGGCTGAGACCCGTGAGTATCTGGGAGAAAAACCACACTCCATTGTAGTTTGAATTCACAGTAGCTGGGGGTGGAGTTCCTGGCTGAGACCTGTGAGTATCTGGGGGAAGAAACCTCACTCCATTGTAGTTTGAATTCACAGAAGCTGTGGGTGGAGTTTCTAGCTGAGACCTGTGAGTATCTGGGGGGAAAAACCTCACTCCATTGTAGTTTGAATTCACAGAAGCTGTGGGTGGAGTTTCTGGCTGAGACCTGTGAGTATCTGGGGGAAAAAACCTCACTCCATTGTAGTTTGAATTCACAGAAGCTGGGGGTGGAGTTCCTGGCTGAGACCTGTGAGTATCTGAGGAAACAAAGCTCAATCCGTTGTAATTTGAATTCAGAGAAGCTGGGGGTTTAGTTCCTGGCTGAGACCTGTGAGTATCTGGGGGAAAAAACCTCACTCCATTGTAGTTTGAATTCACAGAAGCTGGGGGTGAAGTTCCTAGCTGAGACTTCTGAGTATCTGGGGGAAAAAAGCCTCACTCCAATGTAGTTTGAATTCACAGACGCTGGGGGTGGACTTCCTGGCTCAGACCTGTGAGTATCTGGGGGAAGAAACCTCACTCCATTGTAGTTTGAATTCACAGAAGCTGTGGGTGGGGTTTCTGGCTGAGACCTGTGAGTATCTGGGGGGAAAAACCTCACTCCATTGTAGTTTGAATTCACAGAAGCTGTGGGTGGAGTTTCTGGCTGAGACCTGTGAGTATCTGGGGGGAAAAAACTCACTCCATTGTAGTTTGAATTCACAGAAACTGGGGGTGGAGTTCCTGGCTGAAACCCGTGAGTATCTGGGGGGAAAAAACTCACTCCATTGTAGTTTGAATTCACAGAAGCTGGGGGTGGAGTTCCTGGCTGAGACCTGTGAGTATCTGGGGGGAAAAACCTCACTCCATTGTAGTATGAATTTACAGAAGCTGGGGGTGGAGTTCCTCACTGAGACTTGTGAGTATCTGGTGGAAAAAAAATCTCTCCATTGTAGTTTCAATTCACAGAAGCTGGGGGTGGAGTTCCTGGGTGAGACTTGTTAGTATCTGGGGGAACAAACCTCACTCCATTGTAGTTTAAATTCACAGAAGCTGGGGGTGGAGTTCTTTGCTGAGACCTGTGAGTATCTGGGGGAACAAAACCTCACTGCATTGTAGTTTGAATTCACAGAAACTGGGGGTGGAGTTCCTGGCTGACACCCGTAAGTATCTGGGGGAAAAAACTCACTCCATTGTAGTTTGAATTCACAGAAGCTGGGGGTGGAGTTCCTGGCTTATACCTGTGAGTATCTGGGGGGGAAAAACTCACTCCAATGTAGTTTGAATTCACAGAAGCTGGGGGTGGACTTCCTGGCTGAGACCTGTGAGTATCTGGGGGAAGAAACCTCACTCCATTGTAGTTTGAATTCACAGAAGCTGTGGGTGGAGTTTCTGGCTGAGACCTGTGAGTATCTGGGGGGAAAAACCTCACTGCATTGTAGTTTGAATTCACAGAAGCTGTGGGTGGAGTTTCTGGCTGAGACCTGTGAGTATCTGGGGGAACAAATCCTCACTGCATTGTAGTTCGAATTCACAGAAACTGGGGGTGGAGTTCCTGGCTGAGACCCGTGAGTATCTGGGGGAACAAACCTCACTGCATTGTAGTTTGAATTCACAGAAACTGGGGGTGGAGTTCCTGGCTGAGACCCGCGAGTATCTGGGGGGAAAACTCACTTCATTGTAGTTTGAATTCACAGAAGCTGGGGGTGGAGTTCCTGGGTGAGACTTGTTAGTATCTGGGGGAACAAACCTCACTCCATTGTAGTTTGAATTCACAGAAGCTGGGGGTGGAGTTCCTGGCTGAGACCTGTGAGTATCTGGGGGAACAAAACCTCACTGCATTGTAGTTTGAATTCACAGAAACTGGGGGTGGAGTTCCTGGTTGAGACCCGTGAGTATCTGGGAGGAAAAACCTCACTCCATTGTAGTTTGAATTCACAGAAGCTGGGGGTGGAGGTCCTGGCTGAGACCTGTGAGTATCTGGGGGAATAAACCTCACTCCATTGTAGTTTCAATTCACAGAAGTTGGGGGTGGAGTTCTTGGCTGAGACCCATGAGTATCTGGGGGAACAAAACCTCTCTGCATTGTAGTTTCAATTCACAGAAGCTGGGGGTGGAGTTCCTGGCTGAGACCTGTGAGTATCTGGGGGGAAAAACCTCACTCCATTGTAGTATGAATTTACAGAAGCTGTGGATGGAGTTCCTGGCTGAGACTTGTGAGTATCTGGGGGGGAAAACGTCACTGCATTGTGTTTTGAATTCACAGAAGCTGGGGGTGGAGTTCCTGGCTGAGACCCGTGAGTATCTGGGAGAAAAACCTCACTCCATTGTAGTTTGAATTCACAGAAGCTGGGGGTGGAGTTCCTGGCTCAGACCTGTGAGTATCTGGGGGAAGAAACCTCACTCCATTGTAGTTTGAATTCACAGAAGCTGTGGGTGGGGTTTCTGGCTGAGACCTGTGAGTATCTGGGGGGAAAAACCTCACTCCATTGTAGTTTGAATTCACAGAAGCTGTGGGTGGAGTTTCTGGCTGAGACCTGTGAGTATCTGGGGGGAAAAAACTCACTCCATTGTAGTTTGAATTCACAGAAACTGGGGGTGGAGTTCCTGGCTGAAACCCGTGAGTATCTGGGGGGAAAAAACTCACTCCATTGTAGTTTGAATTCACAGAAGCTGGGGGTGGAGTTCCTGGCTGAGACCTGTGAGTATCTGGGGGGAAAAACCTCACTCCATTGTAGTATGAATTTACAGAAGCTGGGGGTGGAGTTCCTCACTGAGACTTGTGAGTATCTGGTGGAAAAAAAATCTCTCCATTGTAGTTTCAATTCACAGAAGCTGGGGGTGGAGTTCCTGGGTGAGACTTGTTAGTATCTGGGGGAACAAACCTCACTCCATTGTAGTTTAAATTCACAGAAGCTGGGGGTGGAGTTCTTTGCTGAGACCTGTGAGTATCTGGGGGAACAAAACCTCACTGCATTGTAGTTTGAATTCACAGAAACTGGGGGTGGAGTTCCTGGCTGACACCCGTAAGTATCTGGGGGAAAAAACTCACTCCATTGTAGTTTGAATTCACAGAAGCTGGGGGTGGAGTTCCTGGCTTATACCTGTGAGTATCTGGGGGGGAAAAACTCACTCCAATGTAGTTTGAATTCACAGAAGCTGGGGGTGGACTTCCTGGCTGAGACCTGTGAGTATCTGGGGGAAGAAACCTCACTCCATTGTAGTTTGAATTCACAGAAGCTGTGGGTGGAGTTTCTGGCTGAGACCTGTGAGTATCTGGGGGGAAAAACCTCACTGCATTGTAGTTTGAATTCACAGAAGCTGTGGGTGGACTTTCTGGCTGAGACCTGTGAGTATCTGGGGGAACAAATCCTCACTGCATTGTAGTTCGAATTCACAGAAACTGGGGGTGGAGTTCCTGGCTGAGACCCGTGAGTATCTGGGGGAACAAACCTCACTGCATTGTAGTTTGAATTCACAGAAACTGGGGGTGGAGTTCCTGGCTGAGACCCGCGAGTATCTGGGGGGAAAACTCACTTCATTGTAGTTTGAATTCACAGAAGCTGGGGGTGGAGTTCCTGGGTGAGACTTGTTAGTATCTGGGGGAACAAACCTCACTCCATTGTAGTTTGAATTCACAGAAGCTGGGGGTGGAGTTCCTGGCTGAGACCTGTGAGTATCTGGGGGAACAAAACCTCACTGCATTGTAGTTTGAATTCACAGAAACTGGGGGTGGAGTTCCTGGTTGAGACCCGTGAGTATCTGGGAGGAAAAACCTCACTCCATTGTAGTTTGAATTCACAGAAGCTGGGGGTGGAGGTCCTGGCTGAGACCTGTGAGTATCTGGGGGAATAAACCTCACTCCATTGTAGTTTCAATTCACAGAAGTTGGGGGTGGAGTTCTTGGCTGAGACCCATGAGTATCTGGGGGAACAAAACCTCTCTGCATTGTAGTTTCAATTCACAGAAGCTGGGGGTGGAATTCCTGGCTGAGACCTGTGAGTATCTGGGGGGAAAAACCTCACTCCATTGTAGTATGAATTTACAGAAGCTGTGGATGGAGTTCCTGGCTGAGACTTGTGAGTATCTGGGGGGGAAAACGTCACTGCATTGTGTTTTGAATTCACAGAAGCTGGGGGTGGAGTTCCTGGCTGAGACCCGTGAGTATCTGGGAGAAAAACCTCACTCCATTGTAGTTTGAATTCACAGAAACTGGGGGTGGAGTTCCTGGCTGAGACCTGTGAGTATCTGGGGGAAGAAACCTCACTCCATTTCAGTTTGAATTCACAGAAGCTGGGGGTGGAGGTCCTGGCTGAGACCTGTGAGTATCTGGGGGAATAAACCTCACTCCATTGTAGTTTGAATTCACAGAAGCTGGGGGTGGAGGTCCTGGCTGAGACCTGTGAGTATCTGGGGGAACAAAACCTCACTGCATTGTAGTTTGAATTCACAGAAACTGGGGGTGGAGTTCCTGGCTGACACCCGTGAGTATCTTGGGGGAAAAACTCACTCCATTGTAGTTTGAATTCACTGAAGCTGGGGGTGGAGTTCCTGGCTGATACCTGTGAGTATCTGGGGGGAAAAACTCACTCCAATGTAGTTTGAATTCACAGAAGCTGGGGGTGGACTTCCTGGCTGAGACCTGTGAGTATCTGGGGGAAGAAACCTCACTCCATTGTAGTTTGAATTCACAGAAGCTGGGGGTGGAGTTTCTGGCTGAGACATGTGAGTATCGGGGGGAAGAAACCTCACTCCATTGTAGTTTGAATTCACAGAAACTGTGGGTGGAGTTCCTGGCTGAGACCCATGAGTATCTGGGGGGAAAAACTCACTCCATTGTAGTTTGAATTCACAGAAGCTGTGGGTGGAGTTCCTGTGTGAGACTTGTTAGTATCTGGGGGAACAAACCTCACTCCATTGTAGTTTGAATTCACAGAAGCTGGGGGTGGAGTTCCTGGCTGAGACCTGTGAGTATCTGGGGGAACAAAACCTCACTGCATTGTAGTTTGAATTCACAGAAACTGGGGGTGGAGTTCCTGGCTGAGACCCGTGAGTATCTGGGGGGGAAAAACTCACTCCATTGTAGTTTGAATTCACAGAAGCTGTGGGTGGGGTTTCTGGCTGAGACCTGTGAGTATCTGGGGGGAAAAACCTCACTCCATTGTATTTTGAATTCACAGAAGCTGTGGGTGGAGTTTCTGGCTGAGACCTGTGAGTATCTGGGGGGAAAAAACTCACTCCATTGTAGTTTGAATTCACAGAAACTGGGGGTGGAGTTCCTGGCTGAAACCCGTGAGTATCTGGGGGGAAAAAACTCACTCCATTGTAGTTTGAATTCACAGAAGCTGGGGGTGGAGTTCCTGGCTGAGACCTGTGAGTATCTGGGGGGAAAAACCTCACTCCATTGTAGTATGAATTTACAGAAGCTGGGGGTGGAGTTCCTCACTGAGACTTGTGAGTATCTGGTGGAAAAAAAATCTCTCCATTGTAGTATGAATTTACAGAAGCTGGGGGTGGAGTTCCTCACTGAGACTTGTGAGTATCTGGTGGAAAAAAAATCTCTCCATTGTAGTTTCAATTCACAGAAGCTGGGGGTGGAGTTCCTGGGTGAGACTTGTTAGTATCTGGGGGAACAAACCTCACTCCATTGTAGTTTAAATTCACAGAAGCTGGGGGTGGAGTTCTTTGCTGAGACCTGTGAGTATCTGGGGGAACAAAACCTCACTGCATTGTAGTTTGAATTCACAGAAACTGGGGGTGGAGTTCCTGGCTGACACCCGTAAGTATCTGGGGGAAAAAACTCACTCCATTGTAGTTTGAATTCACAGAAGCTGGGGGTGGAGTTCCTGGCTTATACCTTTGAGTATCTGGGGGGGAAAAACTCACTCCAATGTAGTTTGAATTCACAGAAGCTGGGGGTGGACTTCCTGGCTGAGACCTGTGAGTATCTGGGGGAAGAAACCTCACTCCATTGTAGTTTGAATTCACAGAAGCTGTGGGTGGAGTTTCTGGCTGAGACCTGTGAGTATCTGGGGGGAAAAACCTCACTGCATTGTAGTTTGAATTCACAGAAGCTGTGGGTGGAGTTTCTGGCTGAGACCTGTGAGTATCTGGGGGAACAAATCCTCACTGCATTGTAGTTCGAATTCACAGAAGCTGTGGGTGGAGTTCCTGGCTGAGACCCGTGAGTATCTGGGGGAACAAACCTCACTGCATTGTAGTTTGAATTCACAGAAACTGGGGGTGGAGTTCCTGGCTGAGACCCGCGAGTATCTGGGGGGGAAACTCACTTCATTGTAGTTTGAATTCACAGAAGCTGGGGGTGGAGTTCCTGGGTGAGACTTGTTAGTATCTGGGGGAACAAACCTCACTCCATTGTAGTTTGAATTCACAGAAGCTGGGGGTGGAGTTCCTGGCTGAGACCTGTGAGTATCTGGGGGAACAAAACCTCACTGCATTGTAGTTTGAATTCACAGAAACTGGGGGTGGAGTTCCTGGTTGAGACCCGTGAGTATCTGGGAGGAAAAACCTCACTCCATTGTAGTTTGAATTCACAGAAGCTGGGGGTGGAGGTCCTGGCTGAGACCTGTGAGTATCTGGGGGAATAAACCTCACTCCATTGTAGTTTCAATTCACAGAAGTTGGGGGTGGAGTTCTTGGCTGAGACCCATGAGTATCTGGGGGAACAAAACCTCTCTGCATTGTAGTTTCAATTCACAGAAGCTGGGGGTGGAGTTCCTGGCTGAGACCTGTGAGTATCTGGGGGGAAAAACCTCACTCCATTGTAGTATGATTTTACAGAAGCTGTGGATGGAGTTCCTGGCTGAGACTTGTGAGTATCTGGGGGGGAAAACGTCACTGCATTGTGTTTTGAATTCACAGAAGCTGGGGGTGGAGTTCCTGGCTGAGACCCGTGAGTATCTGGGAGAAAAACCTCACTCCATTGTAGTTTGAATTCACAGAAGCTGGGGGTGGAGTTCCTGGCTCAGACCTGTGAGTATCTGGGGGAAGAAACCTCACTCCATTGTAGTTTGAATTCACAGAAGCTGTGGGTGGGGTTTCTGGCTGAGACCTGTGAGTATCTGGGGGGAAAAACCTCACTCCATTGTAGTTTGAATTCACAGAAGCTGTGGGTGGAGTTTCTGGCTGAGACCTGTGAGTATCTGGGGGGAAAAAACTCACTCCATTGTAGTTTGAATTCACAGAAACTGGGGGTGGAGTTCCTGGCTGAAACCCGTGAGTATCTGGGGGGAAAAAACTCACTCCATTGTAGTTTGAATTCACAGAAGCTGGGGGTGGAGTTCCTGGCTGAGACCTGTGAGTATCTGGGGGGAAAAACCTCACTCCATTGTAGTATGAATTTACAGAAGCTGGGGGTGGAGTTCCTCACTGAGACTTGTGAGTATCTGGTGGAAAAAAAATCTCTCCATTGTAGTTTCAATTCACAGAAGCTGGGGGTGGAGTTCCTGGGTGAGACTTGTTAGTATCTGGGGGAACAAACCTCACTCCATTGTAGTTTAAATTCACAGAAGCTGGGGGTGGAGTTCTTTGCTGAGACCTGTGAGTATCTGGGGGAACAAAACCTCACTGCATTGTAGTTTGAATTCACAGAAACTGGGGGTGGAGTTCCTGGCTGACACCCGTAAGTATCTGGGGGAAAAAACTCACTCCATTGTAGTTTGAATTCACAGAAGCTGGGGGTGGAGTTCCTGGCTTGTACCTGTGAGTATCTGGGGGGGAAAAACTCACTCCAATGTAGTTTGAATTCACAGAAGCTGGGGGTGGACTTCCTGGCTGAGACCTGTGAGTATCTGGGGGAAGAAACCTCACTCCATTGTAGTTTGAATTCACAGAAGCTGTGGGTGGAGTTTCTGGCTGAGACCTGTGAGTATCTGGGGGGAAAAACCTCACTGCATTGTAGTTTGAATTCACAGAAGCTGTGGGTGGACTTTCTGGCTGAGACCTGTGAGTATCTGGGGGAACAAATCCTCACTGCATTGTAGTTCGAATTCACAGAAACTGGGGGTGGAGTTCCTGGCTGAGACCCGTGAGTATCTGGGGGAACAAACCTCACTGCATTGTAGTTTGAATTCACAGAAACTGGGGGTGGAGTTCCTGGCTGAGACCCGCGAGTATCTGGGGGGAAAACTCACTTCATTGTAGTTTGAATTCACAGAAGCTGGGGGTGGAGTTCCTGGGTGAGACTTGTTAGTATCTGGGGGAACAAACCTCACTCCATTGTAGTTTGAATTCACAGAAGCTGGGGGTGGAGTTCCTGGCTGAGACCTGTGAGTATCTGGGGGAACAAAACCTCACTGCATTGTAGTTTGAATTCACAGAAACTGGGGGTGGAGTTCCTGGTTGAGACCCGTGAGTATCTGGGAGGAAAAACCTCACTCCATTGTAGTTTGAATTCACAGAAGCTGGGGGTGGAGGTCCTGGCTGAGACCTGTGAGTATCTGAGGGAATAAACCTCACTCCATTGTAGTTTCAATTCACAGAAGTTGGGGGTGGAGTTCTTGGCTGAGACCCATGAGTATCTGGGGGAACAAAACCTCTCTGCATTGTAGTTTCAATTCACAGAAGCTGGGGGTGGAATTCCTGGCTGAGACCTGTGAGTATCTGGGGGGAAAAACCTCACTCCATTGTAGTATGAATTTACAGAAGCTGTGGATGGAGTTCCTGGCTGAGACTTGTGAGTATCTGGGGGGGAAAACGTCACTGCATTGTGTTTTGAATTCACAGAAGCTGGGGGTGGAGTTCCTGGCTGAGACCCGTGAGTATCTGGGAGAAAAACCTCACTCCATTGTAGTTTGAATTCACAGAAGCTGGGGGTGGAGTTCCTGGCTGAGACCCGTGAGTATCTGGGGGGGGGGAAACCTCACTGCATTGTTGTTTGAATTCACAGAAACTGGGGGTGGAGTTCCTGGCTGAGACCCACGAGTATCTGGGAGGAAAAACTCACTCCATTGTAGTTTGAATTCACAGAAGCTGGGGGTGGAGTTCCTGGGTGAGACTTGTTAGTATCTGGGGGAACAAACCTCACTCCATTGTAGTTTGAATTCACAGAAGCTGGGGGTGGAGTTCCTGGCTGAGACCTGTGAGTATCTGGGGGAAGAAACCTCACTCCATTTCAGTTTGAATTCACAGAAGCTGGGGGTGGAGGTCCTGGCTGAGACCTGTGAGTATCTGGGGGAATAAACCTCACTCCATTGTAGTTTGAATTCACAGAAGCTGGGGGTGGAGGTCCTGGCTGAGACCTGTGAGTATCTGGGGGAACAAAACCTCACTGCATTGTAGTTTGAATTCACAGAAACTGGGGGTGGAGTTCCTGGCTGAGACCTGTGAGTATCTTGGGGGAAAAACTCACTCCATTGTAGTTTGAATTCACTGAAGCTGGGGGTGGAGTTCCTGGCTGATACCTGTGAGTATCTGGGGGGAAAAACTCACTCCAATGTAGTTTGAATTCACAGAAGCTGGGGGTGGACTTCCTGGCTGAGACCTGTGAGTATCTGGGGGAAGAAACCTCACTCCATTGTAGTTTGAATTCACAGAAGCTGTGGGTGGAGTTTCTGGCTGAGACATGTGAGTATCGGGGGGAAGAAACCTCACTCCATTGTAGTTTGAATTCACAGAAACTGGGGGTGGAGTTCCTGGCTGAGACCCATGAGTATCTGGGGGGAAAAACTCACTCCATTGTAGTTTGAATTCACAGAAGCTGGGGGTGGAGTTCCTGTGTGAGACTTGTTAGTATCTGGGGGAACAAACCTCACTCCATTGTAGTTTGAATTCACAGAAGCTGTGGGTGGAGTTCCTGGCTGAGACCTGTGAGTATCTGGGGGAACAAAACCTCACTGCATTGTAGTTTGAATTCACAGAAACTGGGGGTGGAGTTCCTGGCTGAGACCCGTGAGTATCTGGGGGGAAAAACGTCACTCCATTGTAGTTTGAATTCACAGAAGCTGGGGGTGGAGGTCCTGGCTGAGACCTGTGAGTATCTGGGGGAACAAACCTCACTCTGATTGGTCTCACTTTCACCCCGCCTGCCGGAAGAGCCAAGTTTTATTGCTTTCTGGAAGGCCAGCAGGGTGGGGATAGTCCTGATCTCTGGAGGGAGTTGGTTCCAAAGGGAGGGAGCTCCCACAGAGAAGTCTCTCCCCCTCGGCCCCGCCAACCGGCATTGCTTGGTCGATGGGACCTGGAGGAGACCAACTCTGTGGGACCTAACCGGTCGTAGGGAGGTATGCGGCAGGATGCGGTCCCGAAGGTAGCCTGGCCCTGAGCCATGTAGGGCTTTAAAAGTCAAAACCAACACCTTAAATTGGGTCCGGAGACAAATGGGCAGCCAATGCAGCTGGCGGAGGATAGGTGTTACGTGGGTGTATCTAGGCACACCCACCACAGCTCACACAGCTGCATTTTGCACCAATTGCAGTCTCCGGATACTCTTCAAAGGTAGCCCCATGTAGAGCGTGTTGCAGTAATCCAGCCGGGAGGTGATAAGGGCGTGAGTGACTGTGAGTAGAGCCTCCCTCTCCAAGTAGGGTAGCAATTGGTGCACCAGGCGAACCTGTGCAAAGGTCCCCCTAGCCACAGATGAAAGATGTTGCTCCAATTTTAGCTGTGGATCTAGGAGGACACCCAAATTGCGAACCCGTTCTGAGGGAGTTAATTTCTCCCCCCCCCCAAGAACCAAGGCGGGACAGTTGACAAAATCCTTGGCAGGCAATATCCATAGCCACTCGGTCTTGTCATGGTTGAGTTTTAGCCGGTTCATCCCCATCCAGACCCTAACATCGTCCTGGCAGCGGCCCATTACGTCCACAGCTTCCCTGAATTGAGACGGGGTGGAGATGTACAACTGGGTATCATCAGCATACTGCTGATACCTCACCCCATGTCATCGGATGATCTCACCCAGCGGCTTCATGTAGATGTTAAACAGGATGGGTGAGAGGACCGAGCCCTGCGGCACCCCACAGAGTAGGGGCCTAGGGCTCGACCTCTGCCCTCCTGTCAACACCGACTGCATCCTATCAGAGAGGTAGGAGGAGAATCACTGTAAAACAGTGCCGCCCACTCCCACCTCGCCGAGACGACGCAGAAGGATACCATGGTCAATGGTATCGAAAGCCGCTGAGAGGTCAAGTAGCACCAGGATGGAGGAATGACCACCATCCCGGGCTCGCCAGAGATCATCCTTCAGGGTGACCAAAGCCGTTTCCGTACTGTAGCCGCGCCTGAAACCCGATTGAAAGGGATCCAGAAAATCAGTGTCATCCGACAGCCGTAGGAGCTGGAGCGCCACCACTTTCTCTACAACCTTCCCCGCAAAGGGAAGGTTGGAGACCAGACGGAAGTTCTTTAAATCCGCCGGGTCCAGGGAAGGCTTCTTGAGGAGGGGCCTCACCACAGCAACTTTTAAGGGCTGTGGGACGGACCCCTGTCTCAAAGAAGTGTTGATCAACGCCTGGAGCCAGCCACGTGAGACCTCCCTGGAGGCCGAAACCAACCAGGAGGGACACGGGTCCAATAAACAAGTGGCAGAGCTCATCGCTCCTATGGCCTTGTCTACATCATCAGGAGTCGCCGGTTCAAACTCATCCCATATAACAGGACTAAGGCCTGTCCCTGTCATCTCGGCCTGTACTGCCCAATCGGAGTCCAGGTCTGTCCGAATCTGAATGACTTTGTCTGCCAGAAACTGAGAAAATTCCTCAGCTCTGCCCTGCAAGGGATCTTCGCCTCCCTCCTTGGCAAGAAGGGAGCGAGTCACCCTAAACAGGGCGGCTGGGCGGGAGTCGGCGGACGCAATAAGGGCGGAAAAATGCAAACATTTTGCCACCCGTATCGCCACTAAGTAAGACTTAATGAAAGTTCTTAAAAGTGTCCGGTCAGACTCAGCTTTACTAGCTCTCCATCGTCGCTCTAGGTGTCACTTTTGACGCTTCATCTCCCGGAGTTCCTTGGTAAACCAAGGAGCCCTCCTGGATCCGCTGCCACGGAGAGGCCGCAAAGGCACAATCTGATCTAAAGCCCCCGTTGTCGCCCGGTTCCAGGCAGCCACTAGAGCCTCAGATGAATTGTGTACCAGGGATTCAGGTATTTCCCCAAGTTCCCTCTGGAATCCCTCGGGTTCCATTAGGCACCTGGGGCGGAACCACTTAATCGGTCCCGCCTCCTTGCGGTGGAGGAGTGGTGCCATGAAATCCAACCTCAGAAGGAAATGATCTGACCACGACAAGGGTGCTGTGACTAAACCCCTCAGCCTCAGATCATCTCTCCACTGCCCCGAAAGAAACACAAGGTCAAGCGTGTGACCTCCCTCATGAGTCGGACCCTGAACTACTTGGGTCAGGTCCATGGTTGTCATGGAAGCCATGAACTCCTGGACTGCCTCCGAGGTTTCGCCGGGCGATGGCAAATTGAAGTCCCCCAGCACCATCAACCTGGGGAACTCAATCGCCAGCCCTGCAACCGCCTCGAGCAGAACAGGCAGGGCCTTTGCAACGCAGCTAGGAGGCAAGTACGTTAGCAAAAGGCCCACCTGAACCCCTAAGTCCAACTTCAGAAGGAGCGTCTCACACCCAACAATCTCCGGGGCAGGGCTCCTTCGAGGACATAGATTCTGGTGAGCTATAATAGCCACTTCTCCACCCCTTCCCTGGGGTCGCGGCTGATGCTGAGCTGAGAACCCGTCCAGGCACATCTCGGAAAGGGGAACCACCCCCCCTCCTGGCCCAGCCAGGTCTCAGTAATGCATGCCAGGTCAGCCCCCTCTTCCAGGATTAAATCCCGTACAAGGGGGGCCTTGTTCGTGATCGACCTGGCATTCAACAGCAGCAGCTTGAGCCCGGGGCCCTGACATCCCTGGTTACCAGATACTCGGGCTGAGCTAGATGGAACCAAACCAGAGGGGCCAGAACAAGGAATCGCTTGCAAACAGCGATTTCTCGTTCCCTGAGAGCGGCCTACCCCTCTGCTCCCACCATACCTACCTCTCCCCGTTATGACCGTAATGCTCTGACCCTCTCCCCACCCAGAGATCCCCTCCCCATGCCCGCTGGTCCTCCTCTCTCCCTGCAGGCCATACATACCATTCATACTGAGCCAGGGGTCGGAATCAAGGCCCCCTCCGCTTCTGTTTCCACACTCAGCAGAGGGGGGCCAAATCCTTGTCCCTGACTCACTCATTCTACCAAACTAATCAGTTAACTAATTTAAACATTTCATCCATACAAACATATCCTCACACATTCACACATACACACCTCTTCCGGGGTAAATTTAAAATTTAGTATATAAATTTATATACTAGTCAGCCACTCCCCCCTATAAAAAAGATAAAACCAATCTGTAAATTAAAACAGGATGATAAAACAGGATGATTAAAACTTGATGATAAATTTCCTATTTTAACTGCAACCCTAGATGGCTTGAGAGGGTAGTCTGTAGGGAAATGAATAATCAGAAAGAAAACACTGCCTTGATATGGACTTTCATTAGGACCCATAATTGTAGCTTGCCAATGAAACATGTCCTTTCCAATAGGGCCTACAGAATACTGAACTAGTTTCCTCCGGTGGAGGGAGAACAGGCAGGCTCAGATGGGAGAAACAAACAGGCTTTGCAGCAGGCAAGCAGTTCTTTCTGTGTTTCTTCTTCTTTAATTCTTCCACAAGCCTCCTTCTAAAACCAAGTTCTTGTGGTTCCGGTGTTGTCTTCCCAGCAAGGGGGGGGCTCCTTTTTCCAGCCTGCAAAAGAAGCCAAGATGCCGGCATCGGCAGAGAGCTTCCTCCCAGTTCCAAAACCAAGCCCAGATGGCTGCAAGTTCCAAAACCAAGTTCAGGTGGAAGAAACAAACAGGCTCTGCAGCAAGCAAGCAGCTCTCTCTGTGTTTCCCCTTCCCCAATTCTTCCACAAGCCTCCTACCAAAACCAAGTTCTTGTGGCTCCAGTGTTGTCCTCCCAGCAAGAGAAGCAGGCGAGAACAAGCAGGCTCAGATGGGAGAAACAAACAGGCTTTGCAGCAGGCAAGCAGCTCTTTCTGTGTTTCCCCTTCCCCAATTCTTCCACAAGCCTCCTACCAAAACCAAGTTCTTGTGGCTCCGGTGTTGTCCTCCCAGCAAGAGAGGCAAGAGAGAACAGGCAGGCTCAGATGGGAGAAACAAACAGGCTTTGCAACAGGCAAGCAGCAATACTGACAGGAAATTAAAGAAGTCTGGTAAGGGAATTAAATGGATGCTGAGAAAATGATGGAGGGAGAGAATGAGAGACAGGAAAGAGAGAAACATGAGAGAGAGAAAGGGAGAAAGAGATGAGAGAGGGAGAGAGATGAGAAAGAAAGAGGGGTAGAAAGAAAAGGAGAGAGATGAGTGACAGGAGATGAGAGAGAGAAAGATGAGAGAGAGAGAGAGAGAGAAGAGAAAGAGAGAGAGATAGGGAGAAAGAAAGAGAAAGACAGAGAGAGAGAGATACCTGTTTAAAAGAAAATAGAAAAATGGCTCTTTGAGTGTTTAAGGCTGCAGACCCCTGGATTAGGCAAACACCATGGTTGTTAAGTGAACCTTGTGGTCATTAAGCAAACACTGATTGTTAAATGAGTCCATTTTCCCCTATGGGCATTTTTAACCGGAAACCAGAAGAAATTGTTGGGAACTGGCAAAAACATAGAAAACCTCAGTCACATGACTGTGGGATGTTGTAACTGGTCATAAATGTGTATGTGTGCGCGCGTGTGTACATGTGTGCATGCATAAGGCTGTCAAAACTCAAAAAACAGGTCAAGTAGCTCTGAGGAGGTCAGTCATAAATTTGAACACTTGCTAAGCAATTGCTAAGCCATTAAGCGAGGACCACTTGTATTTGGTTTGCCTTAAGGGTTCAGAGCTGTATGGAATCTGGTTTCTTTTAATCCTTTGGGGGATTGTAAAAGGTCCCGATGCAGGAATCCTTGTAGGGGGAACTAGGATCGTGACCACTTAGCCACACCTGCCCAGTCACATGACCATGAAGCCATGCCCGGCCAGTCACATGACCATGAAGCCACACCCACCATCACATTACCACCAAGCCACTCCCACCCAGTCACATGACCATCAAGCCACACCCACAAAATTAAGCCACGCCCACAGAGTGGTAGTAAAAAAATTAGGAACCCGCCCCTGCACCAGAGGTGGGGCCCCCAAAGGGATAGAGTCAGTTGTAGGAGACTTGGCTGTTGTTGGTGTATCTGAGATGGAGAGGGTGGCAATAATTGACAGTGGTTTCCTCTCAAACCTACAGTAAAACACATTCAGGTCATCTGCCAGTTGTCGATTCCCTTCAGCATGGGAAGGAGGTTTGCTGTAGCCAGTGATATCTTTAAAGGTTTTCCACACATTTGCTGGTTCATTTATTGAGAGCCTCAGCTTTTCAGAGCAGCTTCTTTTTGCTGCTCTAATCTCCCTTGTTAATACATTCCTGGCCTGATTGTACAGCATTCTGTCTCCTTTCCTGTAGGCTTCCTCTTTGGCATGACATAGCTGCTTGAGTTTAGCTGTGAACCAAGGTTTGTTGTTACTGTGTATTCGCAGGCTTCTGGTTGGCACACATACTGTAGGTCTTCACAAAAACTAACATATGATGTCACAGTATCTGTGAGTTCATCCAAGTCTGCAGAGGTAGCTTCAAAAACGTTCCAATTTGTGCAGTCAAGGCAAGCCTGTAGCTTTAACTTTGCCTCAGTCCAAGACTTCACTGATTTAATTGTTGGTTTTATGGTTGTAAGCCTTTGTCTATAAACAGGTACAAGGTGAATCATACAGTGATCAGAGTGGCCCACAGCTGCTCATAGTAAAGACAGATAAGCATCTTTTAATGTTGTGTAACAGTGGTCTAAAATATTCTTGCCTCTAGTAAGACAGTTGACATGCTGAATGTATTTTGGAAGCTCTTGGCTTAAGTTAGCACTGTTGAAATCTCCTAACACAATGACAAGGGAGTCTGGATATCTCTGTTCAGCCCACAGAATCTGGTCAGCTAGAGTTTGTAGTGCATTGTTTATGCAAGCTTTGGGTGGAATGCATATAGCAGCCAGAATAAATGAGAAAAACTCTCGAGGACAATGAAACAGTTTGCAATTGATAAATAATGTCTCTAAGTCCACACCACAAAATTTCTTTAGTGTAGCTAAACTTTTACACCATCGGTTGTTGTTGATATAAAAGCAGAGACCCCCTCCCTTCTTTTTACGGGATATTTCTGCAATTCTATCTGCTCTTTGAATCTGAAATCCTGGGATTTGCAAGCAGCTATCATTAATCGAGTCGTTCAGCCACATTTCAATGAAGCAGAGGGCTGCCAAGTTAAAAAAAAGTCTGAGTTGTTTCTATTTAAAAGTAGCAGTTCATCTATCTTATTTATGAGTGAGGGAAGATTAGTTAAATGCACAGAGGGGAGGGGAGATTTGCTTACCCCACACTTCCTGAGCCTTTGTAATATGACTCCTCTCGTGCCCCTCTTCCTCCTTCTTTTGTTCTTCTTCTGCTTCTTTGTTTCTGCAGGGCCAAAAGAGATAACTGCCGTTCCCTCAGTCAGAATTTCCTCCGCATTTGAAAAGAAGGGAGGAATAGTCCCAGAAAGCTGTTTGTTATGTAAAGTCCATTGTTTGATATTCAAAAGTTCAATTCTTGAGTATGAAATTCTTAGAGTCACAGAACATAATAGAAAACATCAAAACTACAAGAGAGCATTTCACGGAGGCTGCCATCAGTGGCACCATCTTGAGGCTTAGCACTCAAAAAAAAAAAGGGCCAGAAATCCTTTTCTTTTCCTTCACTCTGGGAGCTTACATATGTTGGAAGAAAAATCGGGGCTCATTTTTCCCGCCTGGAGAACACACAGAAAAGGAAAAAAAAACGAAATGCCACCGCTGTTTAAATTGAAGAGTCGAAACGAGCTGCTCGGAAGGAGGTTTTATTTCAGAAGCGAAGTGTCAGCCCTGGAGGCCATCTTTTTCTTTGGGATCTTTTTTTTTTGTGTCTCCACATTTTTTTAATTGAAAAGTTTTATAAGTAAAAAGTACAAACATTTTTTCACTTTCCCCCCCTCACCCCCTCCCCTCTCCCCCCCTACTCACCCTTCCCACACACACACCCGGACTTCCCAGAAAAAGCACAAGCTATAAATCCAAGAAAACGAACATAAAAGTTAAAAAAATACTAAGAAAAGAAAAAAATTATTAGTTCAAAAATACCTTTTCATCCTTAACTCTTTGTTAATCCAAAAGCTTGAAAGTATAATCTAACATTTCACAGATTTCTAACATTAATAAGCTATTTGAGTTGTTTTAATCTGATACTTTTTTTGAATATATTCAGTCCACCTACTCCATTCCAATATATAGCTTTCATTTGAGTGGTCCTTTAAATATGATGAAATCTTGGCCATTTCCGCCAAATGTGTCATTTTCAATGTCCATTCTTCAATTGTAGGTATGTCTTCTTTTTTCCAATATTGTGCCACCAGTAATCTGGCAGCAGATATACAGTTCAAAACCAACTTAGTCTCTATAACAGAACAATCCGTTATTATACCCAACAAAAAAAATTGTGGTGTGAACTTGATCTTTTTCTTTAAAATATTTTGTATAATCCACCAAATTTTTATCCAAAATGCCTTAATCTTTTTACAAGTCCACCATATATGAAAATATGTAGCATCCTCACATTCACATCTCCAACATTTAGAATCTAAATTTGGGTACATACAAGCTAGTTTTTTGGGGTCTAGATGCCATCTATAAAGCATTTTATAAAAATTTTCTCTCAAATTTTTGTTCCTGTGTAAATTTAACATTTCTAACCCATATCATTTCCCATGTATTATAGGTTCACCAATATTCTGAACCCATTTTATCATGCAATCCTTAACTAATTCTGTTTCTGAATCTAATTCCAATAAGATATTATATAATCTCTTTATATGCATTGGGCCCTTATCTTTTATTTGTACAACCAAATTATCCTCTTTTTTCAAAATACCAATTTTTTGATCATCTCTCCATCTAGCCTGTAGTTGTATATATTGAAACCATGTTCTGATTATACCTTCTTCTCTTAATTTCTCAAACGATTTTAATTGATATAAGGTTTCCCCTTCCAAAAGAAGTTCTTTATATGTAATTTTATCAAATTTTTGTTCCACATTTATATTTTCTATCGCGTGTCTGGGTACTGTCCATAAAGGTAACTTATCATTTAATTTAGATTGATGCTTTTTCCAGACACGCAATAAAGCATTTCTTAATATATGGCTCTTGAAAGTTTTATCTACTTTTTTATCATATACTAAGTAAGCATGCCACCCAAAAACCAAACCATATCCCTCAATATTTAATACACTCTCTTCCGTTAGATTAATCCAATCCGTAATTGCTGAGAGAACCGCCACTTCATAATACAATTTTAAATTAGGCATTTTTAAACCACCTCTTTCACGTATGTCCTGCATAATCTTCTGATTTACCCTTGGCTTCTTCCCCGCCCATATAAATTTATTTATACCCTTCTGCCATTCCTTTAAGACTTCGTCTTTTTTAAGTATTAGTATCATTTGAAAGAGGAATAGAAACCTTGGCAAAACATTCATTTTAACAGCAGCTATCCTACCCAGCAAAGACAATTGTAATTTCTCCCAACTTTCCATATCCTTCTGTATTTTTAACCAAAGTGGTTCATAATTATGTTGATATAGTTTTGTATTTGTGAACATAATATAAACCCCTAGATATTTGATCTTTTGAACTATCTCAAAACCTGTTGCCTTTTCTATTTCTTCTTTTTGGTTTTTTGTCACATTTTTAACTATTATTTTTGTTTTAGCTATATTTATTTTAAAACCAGACACTTGTCCATATGAGTTAATTGTATCCATCAGAATTCTAATAGATTGTAATGGTTGAGTTAAAGTAACAACCAGGTCGTCCGCAAACGCTCGAAGCTTATATTCTTCCTGTCTAATTTTTATTCCTTTTATTGTATCAAGTTCTCTTATTTTACTAAGTACTATTTCCAAACTCAGAATAAACAACAAAGGAGATAAAGGACATCCTTGTCTTGTTCCCTTTTCTATATTGAAGGTATCTGTTAGTCCACCATTGATTATTATTTGCGCCGTTTGTTTTTGATATATTGCCCCAATGGATTGTACAAAATAATCTCCCAATTGTAACTTTTCTATTACCTTTAGTAAAAACCGCCAATTCAATCTATCAAAAGCCTTCTCAGCATCCAAAAATACTAATGCTGCGGAGACCTGGTTATTACTTCTCAAATACTCTAATAAATTAACAATTTGTCTAACATTAGTTTTCATTTGTCTACCAGTTAAAAACCCTGTTTGATCATGATGTATCATTTGTTGCATAACTGTCATTAATCTATTTGCTAAAATTTTAGTAAAAATTTTGTAATCTATATTTAAAAGTGAAATTGGTCTATAATTTTTAGGATCTGTACAATCTAACCCCTCTTTTGGGATCAGAGAGATAAAAGATGTCTTCCATGTTGGAGGAACATTACCTCCCTTTTGAATATTATTGAATAATTCTTTAAGTGGTTCCACCATTTCTTCCTGTAATTTTTTATAATAAACAGCAGTTAAACCATCTGTCCCAGGGGCTTTACCCACTTTTAACTGTTTAATTGCCATTGAGATCTCTTCTGAAGTTATCAATTGATTTAACATATCCCTCTGCTCTTTAGAGGTTATATAAATATTCTGTTTCTGCAAATAATTATCTATATCCTCTTCTTTAACTTTATCCCCACTGTATAAATCTGAATAAAATTCTAAGAAAGATTTTTTAATAGATTCATGTTCATAAACTTCTTTACCCTTGTATCTTATTTTTTCAATAGTTCTTGATTTTTGCTTCTTTCTTAAAATGTAAGCCAACCATCTTCCTGGTTTATTAGCATTGCTAAAAGTATTAAATTTAGCATATTGTAAATTTGTTGCTACTTGATCTGCCATTAGCATATTAAATTGACCCTTTAATAAATTAATAATTTCTTTGATTTTTTTTATCTCTTGGATTAGAAATTAAAGCCATTTCCTGTCTCTTAATCTCCTCTTCTAATTCTTTCCTTTTCTCCCCCTTTTTCCTTCTATATTTATTATTCAAATATATCAAAATACCTCTCATGTAGGCTTTACTTGCATCCCAAACCATTTCCAAAGACGTGCCCTTTTGCATATTATTAACAAAAAATTCTTTCATTAATTTTTTACACTCCTTCACATTTTCATCATATCTAAATAAATTCTCATTTAACCTCCATGACCTTCTAGGTCCATTTCGATCTTCTAAATCCATCCAAACCGGACTATGATCTGTCAGTACTCTTGAACAAATCTTCATCTTCTTTACCCTAGAAAAAAGATTATTAGTAATCAAAATAAAATCAATCCTTGAAAAGGATTGATGTCTGTCGGGAAAAAAAATAAAATCCTTTTCTTCTGTATTTCTTTCCCACCAAATATCTCTCAACTCCCAGTCCTCCATCTTCTCAAAAAACGGTTTAGGCAATTTTGCTCTTGAAGAGATATTCTGCTTAGGGCCTTTCTTATCTTTTACAACATCTGGTACACCATTCCAATCACCAAGAAGAATGCAGGTGCTGTAGTCCCATTGTACCAATTTTGTATGTAGAAGCTCATAAAATTTTTCCTGTTGTTGATTCGGGGCATATACGCCAATTACCAAAAGTCTCTCTCCCTTAATTAAAAGTTCAACCGCAAGATATCTTCCTTGATCATCTGCTTCAATTAACTTAACAATCAAATGTCTCTTCACATATATAACAATTCCATTTTTTTATCCGTTGCTGCTGAAACAAAATGTGTTCCTAATCTTGAATTTATTAAGTATTTTTGATCTTGTGTTCTAATATGTGTTTCTTGTAGGCAGGTCACATCATTGTTAAATTGTTTAAGATAATGAAAAATTTTCTTTCTTTTCTGTGGTGAATTTAATCCATTGACATTCCACGTTAAAAATCTACTTCCCATCTGGGAGCTTCTCAAGCGACTGGAACATTGCCTGGACATCTAATTTCTTTATTTCTTTTGGTCTTGTTCCTCCCATTGCTTGCTTAGTAACTTCTTTAAGTATCAGCTGAGGTTGTTGCTGCGACATTTCTTGTATACGCTTGGTTGTAGCTCTAGTCTGTCTTTGTTCTCTTATCCGTTCCTCTCCAAATAGATCCACTGTTTGGTCAGCCTGAGTTATAGCTAGTTCACTTTGACCAGCTGTAGCTCCTTCTTGCTGTAATTCCTCTCTTTGTATTGCTCTCTCTTCCTTTCTCCTCCCTTCTGGAGATCTTGGTGTCCCAGCCTTTAAGATATATATAAACAAATCTTTTGCTTTCTGCACCGTGTTCAATCGGTGTCTTTCTCCTTCATAAATCAACTATATTCCGGCTGGAACCTCCCACCTAAATGGGAGTTGTTGTCTTTTAAGTTCTTCCTCTAGGAAGGAAAATTCCTTTCTAGCTCTCAACATTTTTGGAGGGATTTCTTTCATTGTCATCAGTTCCTGTCCTCCCACCTGTAGCTTATTTTGATAAGTTGCTTGTAGAATGTCATTTCGCAATGTTCTATTGTTAAAATATATTACAATATCTCTTGGAAGATTTCTCATTCTAGCCACATGAGAATTCACTCAATATATCTTATCAATTTGCCACACCAACTCTTCTTTCCTCATGCCCATAGCTTGGGCAAGGGTCTCTACCATCAAATCTCTCAGATTTTCTTGTTTCTCCTCCTTCACCCCCCGCACTCTGATCACAAATTCCATATTCCTGTAATGAATTAATGTGATTTCATCTGCATCTCTTTCTTTTTTCTCCTGAACATCCTGTATTTCCCCTCTCAGGTCTGCAGTAATTTCTCTAATTTGATCAATTTGTTGTTCCAGATATTCCACATTATTTGCCAAACCTTTAAGTGCTACCAAAATATCTGTTCTGATTTCACTATTGCCAATTTCTATTTTTTTCTCAATTTTCTCAGAAACATCTTGTATTTTGTCGTTAATCATATCATTAATTTTTTCATTAGCTTCATCAATTTTCTTATTAAAGTTTTTAGTCATTTCAACTTGCATGGCTTTAAGACTGTCTTGTATCATCGCCAGAGTTAGAGGTTGTGGTTGTACTGAGAGAGATTGCAGTTTAGAAGGGAGAGTGGGTGAGCTCTCAGCGCTTCCAGCCCCTTTAGAAGGAACTGTCTTCACAGATTTAGAAGCCATTTAGATTTAATTAAATCTTAATAATATTCCAACTTATATTAATCTTCTTGCCAAAAAGAAGAATCTCCAAGTCCCAATATCAGTTCAAAATCAGCTCAAACAGGCTCTTCTATGCAAGCCTGTCAGTAAAATGAAACTTTCTCTCTTCTCACTTTCACTTTTCCACACCCATTCAAGCTTTCATTGCCATTTTAAGACTTGCTACTTTGTAACTTTTATAATAAGAAGCAATAAGAGTTAAGTGGTGGTTACTTGCCCAGTTTGTCTCTTGGCTTTTCCTGCTGCAGATTTTCTATCATTTGAAGTCAATCTTTTAAAGCAGTGCTGGACGCGATCGTCTTGCTCTGCTAAAAAAAAGCGGAGATGTCCCAAGTCCGGAGCTCAGCAGCTTCCCAGGGAGCCCTCACCCTTTGCGCCCCAGGAATCCTCCTAGGGCACTTGTGGGGCTCTACCAGTATCCGCCGACTCTTCACCCTTCCCGTTGCCCGGGAAGGGGGTTTCCAGCCACCAGTCAGCTGTTTTTCGGCTTTCTGGCGGCTTTACGGAACAGGGGACCGGTGCCCCGAGAGAGGAGCGTCTTTCGGCCACCGCGGAGCCAACCGCTTTTTCTTTGGATCTTCAGGGCTGCCACACTTGGTGGATAGGCATGCTGTGGGAACTGGGTTAGATGGCGACGGGGTGAGATGTATAGCCATAACAACATTCTTTCACTGGGAGTCAAGGACGTTCAGCCTGCACCTGGAGAGGCGTGACTGAGAAACAACTCCAGTTAGGATCGTGACCTGATTGGACCATGTGATGGACATGTGGGTGCAGGGGAAGGGACTTTGACTTTCCTTTGGGTGGGGAAAACCCGGGAGACTTCAGATTCGGGTTTTCCCAGATGTGCCAATATGACATCTCCAATAAAATGGAACTTTGAGGAAATGCCTGCCTCGGAGTCTTACTTGGTTGGGGTGTTACTTGGAACCCTGACATTAACCCGAATCTCCTTTAACAACTCAACCCAACTCCCCACTCCGCGGGGTGCTGTCTGGGGTCCTGAGCCCCAAGCGCCGACCCGATTGCCGGGCGGTGCAAAGACTCAGGGAAGATGGAGGAGAAGACGACAACTATGGAAGGAGCTACAGGGACTAATTCAGAGGTCAGCCACGAGACCATCTACTCCCCTTCGGAGAGAGTGGTAGCAGCGGAGGCCGCAGAGTCCGAGTGTCAGTGAGGCACCCGGCCCAAAGAGCCAGTGCCCTGGCAGATCGCTCAGCTGGATCCTTCCCTATGGGGCAAAGCCATGGAAGCCGCGCCGCCTAAGGAGTTGGCAGTCGGGGCGACGCTTCAGGAACCTTGGATTGCAACGAGCAGAGTGGAGTGCGCCTAGGCCTTCAAATGGAGAGCGACAAGGCCTCCTGAGCCCAGTGATTCCAGGAAATGGGGTCTCCTGCCGCTGTCACGGAGCCAGTTGCTAGCAGGTCTTCTGGAGCAGTTTGACCAACTCAGCATGGGCAGCATCGCACAGCCTCCCCTAACCGGCCAGGCGCAACCCTTGCGCCTTACCATCGGTTCTCATGAGGAGGCCATCCAGGTTTTTTTTTAATCGTTTTTATTAAACATTTTCAACATTAAAAAACAAAACACAAGTTTTCACTCATTACAGCATTTCCGTATCGGTATCAATATCATCCATAACATTTGTAAGTTCTATAATTTCTATATTTCTATAATTCACTATCCTATATTATACAATCATTTAAATTATACTAATATTTACATATCAATATTCTAAGATTCTTATACAGTTATTGTATTCCTATTCTCTAGCCAGATATACCATCTAGTCCAAACTTGATAGTACTCCGATTCTTCTCTCTCTTTCAACTCCATAGTCAACCTATCCATCTCTGCACACTCAAGTATCTTTCTTATAATCATTGCCTCTGAAGGAATATCAGACTGTTTCCAATTTTGTGCGAGAACGATTCTAGTTGCAGTTAGTATATGTAATATTATATATTGAGCTTTTTTATCCATTTTCGCCACTAGAATACCTAATAAAAATAGTTCCAGCTTCATTTCAATCTTTTGTTCAGTAATTTCTTCCAGCAAATCCCTTATTTTATGGCAATACTTCCTAGCTTTAGGGCAGGTCCACCACATATGGTAGAAAGTACCCTGTTTATAACCACATCTCCAGCATTCGGGTGAACAGTTTGGGAACATTTTGGCCAATCTCGCTGGGGGTAAATGCCAACAATAAAATATTTTGTAGAGGTTTTTCTTATAGGCTGCCGACATCATTAATTTATAGTTTCTTCCCCCATAATTTCTCCCAATGGTCTAATTCAATACTATATCCAAAATTTCTAGCCCAACTTATCATAGTCTCCTTCAGAGATTCTTCTTCCATTTTGAATCTTAGAAATAAGTTGTATGCTTTAGTGATCATTTCCTCCCCCCCACCCGTCCCTAGCAATATTTTATCCAGTTCCAATTGTTTTTCATAAATACCGTACTGTTCTACATCTTTTTTATATCTTGTCTTGATTTAGAGATAGGGCCACCAATCAATCTTTATTCCTTGATTTTTTAGTTCCTGATCCGATTCTAATTCTCCTTGTTCATCTAATAATTTGGTATATCTCACCATCTTGTTTAAGTCCAATACGTTTGGGTAGATCATCGCCTCCATTGTTGACAGCCAAATTGGAATTTTCATATAATGGTTCTTCTTAATTTTTTCCCAGATACTTATCAATGCATCTCTCACTAAGTGCCTCTGAAAATATGAGTGAGTTTTGTTTTTCCCCTCCCAGAGGAATGCGTGCCAGCCAAGTTGGAGATCGTGGCCCTCTAATGTTAATACCCTTTTCTTGTTCAATTGAATCCAATCTTTAAGCCACGTCACAGCTGCCACATGATAATAAAGTTCCCAGTCTGGGAGACCAAAACCCCCTTTCTTTCTAGAATCTTGCAAGAGTTTAAGTTTTATTCAGGCTTTTTCCCCCAACCAAATAAATTTTATTATTATTTTGTTTAATTGTTCAAAAAAAAATTCCCTAACTTTATTGGTACCGTTTGGAAGAGATACAAAAATTTAGGTAGTATATTCATTTTTATTGTAGAGTTTCTGCCAATTAGTGATATTTGTAATTTCGCCCATTTATCCAGATCTTTTTGTATTTGTTGTAGTAGTTTATTGTAATTGTCCTCTTTTATCGAGGAACATTTTGCTGTTAACCAAATTCCCAAGTACTTCACCTTCTTAGTAGTTTCGATCCCCAATTTCTCTTCCAATTCCTCATTCTGCCTATTAGTAAGATTCTTGGTTAGCATTTTAGTTTTTTCTTTATTTATTTAAAGCCTTGCTACTTTACCGAATTCTTCTATTTCCCGTAATAATATGGTTCCTGTCGCTAGAGGATCTTCTATGACAGTGATGACGAACCTTTTTTGGTTCGCGTGCCAAAAGGAGGGGAGTGCGGGGGGGTTGTGTGCCCGTGTGCCCACATCCATAATTCCATGCAGGGGCCCCCGCGCATATGCGCGTGACCCCCCCCCACTCCCGGCACATGATGGCACGCCCATTTTTCACTCTCCCTAGGCTTCAGAGCCTTTCTAGGAGCCTGTGGAGGGCGAAAACGGCCTTTCCCCCCCCTGGAGGCCCTCCAGAGGCAGAAAATGGCCCGTTTGCCAACTTCTGGTTGGACCAGAAGGCCCGTTTTTTTGCTCTCCCCAAGATCCAGAGCCTTTCTAGGAGCCTGGGGAGGTCAGTGATGGCGAACCTGTGGCACGCGTGCCACAAGTGGCATGCGGAGCCATATCGGTGGGCATGCGAGCTCAGGTCAGCTGATTTTTGGGCCTTCTGGGCCCACTGGGAGTCAGGAAACAGGCTGTTTCCAGCCTCTGGAGGGGGTGGGGAAGGCCGTTTTCACCCTCCCCAGGCTCCTAGAAAGGCTCTGGAGCTTGTGGAGAGCAAAAAATGGGCCTTCCCCACCCACTCCGGAGGCTGGAAACAGTCTGTTTCCCGACTCCCAGTGGGCCCAGAAGGCCCGAAAATCAGCTGACCTGAGTTCACGTTCGCCATCACTGTTCTATGATAAAAGCCAAATCGTCAGCAAAGGCTTGCACTTTGTATTCTTCCTTTTTAATCCTCAATCCTTTTATTTCCTTCTTTTGCCTAATTTGTATTAATAATATTTCCAGCGATAGAATAAATAGTAGGGGTGATAGGGGACATCCCTGTCTCACCCCTTTAGTTATACTAAAATCCTCTGTTGTTTCCCCATTTAGTATTATTTTTGCCGATTGGTTGGAGTAAATTGCCCTAATCTTTTTTTAAAATAAATAATTTTTATTTGAGTATTTACATTTAAAAAGCATCATAAAAAGACATATACAGAAAATAGACAAAACATAACAACACAATACAAAATACACTACATAACCTCTAGGGTTATAATACAGCATTTCATATCGACATTTATCTTTTGCTTATATGATCTTATTCATTTACATGATTAATTGCTATTCCTTAATACCGTTATATTATATATTTTAACAAAACTAAACATCGTAACATTTTCCTTTTTATTTACATCCTAATCAAACTAAGAAAATTCATCAGTACTAATTTAATTATTTACTAATTTGATTTCTCTTTTCAAGCCAATCGTACACTTTACTCCAAATTTCATAGTATTCTGAATCCTCTCTCACATTTAATTCCATAGTCATTTTATCTAGCTCAGCACAATCAAGGTGTCGGACTGGCTAGTCAAACCTGTGCATTAATGACTTCAAGACACTTTCAAAAGTAAAGACTTCAGCTTTTAATCACGCTACAGATAAGAACTCAGACCATGCCGATCCCATTCAGGTCAAAGTCAGCTCTGAGATCATCCTCCTCTCAGTGCTATTTATGCAAATCCTCACCATTCCCTCCCCCCAAACCACCATCCGGTGCTGTGAAGCCCTCCCCTCTCAGCTGGACATGGCCTAGATTGCCTTTTTCCAGTGGCAGCGTTTCTCTGTGCTTGGCTTTCTCGGCGTCTCATGTAACAGGACGTTAATCACCGGCGTCAAGCATTGAACTGCTGATAAGAGTTTGTTGTGTTGGCAACCATCAATCCCCCGGTCCAGTGTCTCTCCCTCCCACCAAGGTGCATATGTCAGCCTTGGCACGACACAAGGATTTTCCTAATTATTATATTTTCAGTGGGCATATCAATTTGTTTCCAGTATTGTGCCAGGCTAATTCTGGCTGCGGTAAGTATATGCAATATGATGTAATAATATTTCTTATCCATTTTCAGGTCCAGTATTCCCAGCAGAAATATTTCTGGTTTCAAATTTATTTTTTTTGTGCTGTGATTTCCTCTAACCATTTTTGAATTTTACACCAAAATTTCTTTATAACGGGGCAGGTCCACCACATATGATAATATGATCCAATTTTGTAGTTACACTTCCAACATTTGGGAGAGAAGTTTGAATACATTTTGGCCATCAATAATACATCTTATAAAGGTTTTCTTTGTAGGTTGTTGCTTTTGTAAGTTTATAATTTTTATTCCAAAGTCTGTCCCATTGTTCCAGAGTTATGTTATGCCCAAAGTTCTTGGCCCAGCTAATCATATTCCCTTTTACTATTTCTTCCTCCATTTTATATCTTAATAAAAATTTATATAATTTAGTTATTGTTTTTCTTTCCTGTCCTAATAAAATTTTTATCTAATTCTGATTGTTTCCCTTGTATACCGAATTGTTTTCTATCCTTATTTAATCTTGATTTAATTTGAAAGTATGGCCACCAGTCAATATTAATTCCTTGTTGTTCCAAATTTTGAACTGATTTTAGCTCTCCTCTCTCATCTAAAATTTCTGAGTATCTAACCATTTTATGCAAGTCTATTGTATTTGGGTGAGTCATTGCTTCCATGGTCGATAACCAGTTCTGGATTTTCATGTAGTGGTTCTTTTTAATTTTTATCCAAATTCTAAACAGTGAGTCCCTAATCATATGTCTTTGAAAATATGAGTATGTCTTATTTTTCTCATCCCAGAGGAATCTGTGCCAGCCTACTTGTAAATCATATCCTTCTAATGTTAATGTTCTTTTATTTTTAAGTTGGATCCAATCTCTTAACCATGTCAAAGCGGCTGCTTGATAGTAAAGTTCCCACTCCGGGAGACCAAATCCCCCTCTGTTCCTGTTATCTTGTAAAAATTTCAATTTAATTTGTGGTTTTTTCCCTGCCCTTATGAATTTGGATGTTATTTTATTCAGATGTTCAAAATATTTCTTCTCTAATTTAATCGGTACTGTTTGGAAGAGGTATAGCAGTTTAGGTAGTATATTCATTTTGATGGTTGAAATCCTACCAATTAGTGAAATTTGTAATTTATTCCATTTTTCTAGGTATCTTTCTATTCATCTTACCAATTCATTATAGTTATCCTCCTTGATCGTACTACATTTTGCTGATAATAAAATTCCCAAATATTTAATTTTCTTTATAATTTGGATTCCCATTTTCTCCTCTAATTCTTGATTTTGTGTACTAGTTAAATTTTTAGTTATTATTTTGGTTTTCCCTTTATTAATTTTAAGGCCTGCTACCTTACCAAATTGACTTATCTCGTTTAATAATGTTGGTCCTACCTCTATTGGCTCTTCTATAATAAATGTGAGGTCATCTGCGAAGGCCTGTACTTTGTATTCTTGTTCTCTAATTTTTAGGCCTTTGATCTCCAGATTCTGTCTGATTTGCTGCATTAATGTTTCTATTGAAAAGATGAATAATAGTGGCGATAGAGGGCATCCTTGTCTTACTCCTTTTGATATGTTGAATCCATCTGTTATTTCTCCATTTAAGATTATTTTTGCTACTTGATTTGAATATATTGCTCTAATTGTTCTGATATAATTTTGCCGAAATTCATCATTATTAGTTGATTAATTAGGAAATCCCAATTTAAGTTGTCAAAAGCTTTTTGTGCATCGAGGAACATGAGTGCTACTGGTTTCCCTGGATGGGATTCGTAATATTCCAGAGTGTCCAATATTGTTCTTATGTTATTTTTGTAAATCGCCCTAATCATTCCCATAATTTTTTCCCCAAAATTCATATTTAATAATAATAATAATAACAGAGTTGGAAGGGACCTTGGAGGTCTTCTAGTCCAACCCCCTGCTTACGCAGGAAACCCTACACTACTTCAGACAGATGGTTATCCAACATCTTCTTAAAAATGTCTAGTGTTGGAGCATTCACAACTTCTGGAGGTAAGCTGTTCCACTGATTAATTGTTCTAACTGTCAGGAAATTTCTCCTTAGTTCTAAGTTGCTTCTCTCCTTGATCAGCTCCCACCCATTGCTTCTTGTTCTACCCCCAGGTGCCTTGGAGAAAAGTTTGACTCCCTCTTCTTTGTGGCGACCCCTGAGATATTGGAACACTGCTATCATGTCACCCCTGGTCCTTCTTTTCATTAAACTAGACATACCCAATTCCTGCAACCGTTCTTCATATGTTTTAGCCTCCAGTCCCCTAATCATTTTTGTTGCTCTTCTCTGCACTCTTTCTAGAGTCTCAACATCCTTTTTGCATCGTGACGACCAAAACTGTATGCAGTATTCCAAGTGTGGCCTTACCAAGGCATTATAAAGTGGTATTAACACTTCGCGTGATCTTGATTCTATCCCTCTGTTAATGCAGCCTAGAACTGTGTTGGCTTTTTTGGCAGCTGCTGCACACTGCTGGCTCATATTTAAATGGTTGTCCACTAGGACTCCAAGATCCCTCTCACAGTTACTACTGTTGAGCAAGGTACCACATATACTGTACCTGTGCATTTTGTTTTTCTTGCCTAAATGTAGAACCTTACTTTTTTCACCATTGAATTTCATTTTGTTTGATAGTGCCCAATGTTCAAGTCTGTCAAGATCCTTCTGTATCTTGAGCCTATCTTCTGGAGAGTTGGCTATTCCTGCCAGTTTGGTGTCATCTGCAAATTTGATGAGTTCCCCGTCTATCCCCTCGTCCAAGTCATTGATGAAGATGTTGAAGAGTACTGGGCCTAAAACAGAGCCTTGGGGTACTCCACTGCATACTTCCCTCCATGTAGATGCAGTTCCATTGAGCACTACACGTTGAGTGCGGTTGGTTAGCCAGTTTCGAATCCATCTGGTGGTGATGCTGTCTAACCCACATTTTTCTACTTTATCTAGTAGTAGGTTATGATCTACTTTGTCAAATGCCTTACTGAAGTCCAAGTAAACCACATCGACAGCATTCCTCTGGTCCACTAATTTTGTCACTTTATCAAAGAATGCAATAAGATTAGTCTGGCATGATCTGTTTTTGACAAACCCATGTTGGCTTTTGGTTATTACTTTGTTTGCTTCTAGGTGTTCATTGATTCGTTGCTTGATTATCTTTTCCAAAATCTTCCCTGGTATTGAGGTCAGGCTGATAGGTCTGTAGTTTCCTGGATCTGTTTTTTTTTCCTTTTTTGAAGATGGGAACTACATCAGCTCTTTTCCAGTCCTCTGGCAGTTCCCCGGTGCTCCAGGATCTTTGAAAGATATAGTTCAGTGGTTCTGAGATCTCGTCTATTTAATTGATTAATAAGAAAATTGCAATTTAGATTATCAAAGGCTTTTGGGGCATCAACAAATATCAACGCCGCTTGCTTTCCTGGATGTTCCTCATAATACTCCAATATATTCATTATAATCCGAGTGTCAGGCCGAAGCCATTTTATTTGGGATCTTAGGCCTGCCACACTTTATACTATTCTACTATGCATTTTCTATTGTGGGAAAATGGGAGGGGGGATTGTATGAAGTTGCTAGCATGTAGCCATAACAAATTCTTTCTAGAAAGCCAAGGTCATCCTTTGTCTCTGCACCTCTGCACCTGCACAGAAAAAGATGGGTGGACTCTGCCAGCATGGCCATAGAAGATTGGGCAACGTGATGGACTTGTGGGTGTGGGGACAAGGACTTGAACTTTCAACTGGGCGGTGAAACCTGGGAAGCTTCAGATTCGGGTTTCACCCAGATGTTCCAATATGGCTCTATTAATAAATTGGAACTTTGAGGAATACTTTGCCTTGGACTCTAATTTAATTTTAGATGCTATTTGGAACCCTGACACCGAGTGTTGTTTCTTTTTATTTAAATATATTTTTATTAATTTTCAAATATTTACAAAATCACATTATATCTTTGAGCAATTCTACATTGTCACAAGTGCATTGTTATCTTATTATTACATTAATACATTACATATTTACATATTTACAAATATTCTATGTTCTATTTAATTTTCCTTTTTTTGTTTTCTGTTCTATCCACTGATACCATTTTTCCCATATGTTGTAATAATTTGAATCTTTTTGGCCTCTTAACTCCATCGTAAGTTTATCCATTTCAGCGCAGTCGTAAGTTTTTTTAATTATTAAACTTTCTGTAGATGATTTGAGGGTTTTCCAACATTGTGCATAGGCGAGTCTTGCTGCAGTTGTAATATGTAGGACAAGATATTTAATGTTCTTGTTGTATTGATTTTTAAATATTCCGAGTAGTAGAAGCTCCGGTGTGCATTCTATTGTTATTTTTGTTATTTCTTGTAACCAGTTATGTATTTTGGACCAGTATTTTCTCGCTTCGGGGCATAACCACCCTGACACTGAGTGTTGTTTCTTAACGTATGTGCCTATTGGGTAAAAAGCCATTTTGGTCTGAATGAATAATTTCGTTTAATATTTTTTTGACTCTTTCAGCCATTATTGTGACAAATATTTTACAGTCGGCATTCAGAAGCGAGATTGCCCTATAGTTTTTAATTTGCTGTTTGTCTGTATCATCTTTTGGAATGAGCATTATTAATGCCTCTGTCCATGACTTTGGTAGTTTTGCCTGTTCTAATGCTTCGTTATAGACATCCAGTAATAATATTTGTATTTGTATTTTGCATTTGTTTATTTGTCAAGCATGTATGATTATAAACAAAGTATAAACAGTAAACATGATTGAATATATATGTAATAGTACAAGCATGAATAAGAGTAAAAGAGGTAAGAATATATGTGAACATTAGGACAGGAACGGTAGGCACGATTGTGCGCTTATGCACGCCCCTTAACGACCTCTTAGGAATGGGGTGAGGTCGATGGTAGATAATCTGAGGTTGAAGTTTTGGGGGTTTGGGGAAGAAACTACTGAGTCAGGTAAAGTGTTCCAGGCGTTAACAACTCTGTTGTTGAAGTCAAATTTTTTGCAATCAAGTCTGGAGCGATTTACATTAAGTTTGTATCTATTGTGAGCTCTTGTATTATTGTGGTTGAAGCTGAAGTAGTCATTAACAGGTAGGACATTGAGGCAGATAATTTTGTGAGCTACACTTAGGTCAGATCGAAAGCGGCGGAGTTCTAAATTTTGAAGTCCCAAAATTTCAAGTCTGGTTTCATAAGGAATTCTGTTGTGAACAGAGGAATGTAATACTCTTCTCCAATGGCTCTTGTATTTCTTTATAGAAATGTTAGGACTCTGTCCAAACGGTTGGGTTGGCAATATATAAACAAGCCAACAATGTGTGTTTGTATGTATTTATTATTTATTTATTTATTTATTATTTGGTTCTTCTATGCCGCCCTACTCCCGAGGGACTCAGGGCGGCGTACAACATTGTGCAAGAACACTGAACAATAAACAACGATTAAAACAATTTTAAAAGATTAAAAAAGTTAAAAGAAATATTCACCAACATACATACAGGGGGAGAGCTCAGATGGAACTCGTCTCAACCCCCTGCCTGCAGGAAGAGCCATGTCTTGACGGCTTTTCAGAAGGCCAGCAGGGTGGGGATAGTTCGGATCTCTGGGGGTAGTTGGTTCCAGAGCACGGGGCCCCACACAGAGAAGGCCCTCCCCCTAGGGCTCACCAGCCGGCATTGTTTGGCTGACGGGACCTGGAGGAGACCCTCTCTGTGGGCCCTAACCGGTCAAAGGGAAGTGTGAGGCAGAATGCGATCCCAAAGGTAACCTGGTCCTAAGCCATGTAGGGCTTAGGGTATTGATGTAATATAGCCTTAAACTGTATGATATGTTCTGATTGGCTGTAGTATTGCAAGTTGCCATAAGAGGGAGCTAGAGATCATGGCTTATTCTCTCTGTTGTTTCATTCTGTATTGACTCTCTGACTTGATAGTGATCTCTGTGTTAAGTTCTGTTACTCTCTCTGATATTCTGTTGTGTTTGTAAGTTTTAATATCTTTGTTGAATGTGTATGACAAAGACAAGCTGGTAAGAAGATTATTGTACTTCTAGATATTGACTGAATTGACCGTGTATGAACTGGACTGTTTATGGACTGTGCTATTTCTTTAAGTAAACACTATATGCACTTTAACGAATCTGTGTGTGTGACTGGATCATTACTCATATCTACTGCAATATCCCGCTTCTATGTGCATGTCCTTGATAACTCAAGGGTTGCTCTGCACACACCATAACACTGGTTATGGGCCCAGAGAGGTATTGCCAGTGAGATATTGCTAGTGAGATATCGAGTAGTGTGAATTTTCAGTTTTTATATTCAGACAGTTAAAGTTGTATTGTTAAAATAATGATGGCACAAGAACAGTCAACTAGCTTATCCCTGATAACCCGGCTGGATGGAACAAACTATGTTTCCTGGTCTATGAATTGTAGCCTGCTTCTATGTAAAGAAGGCTTATGGACTGTAGTAACTAATCCACTGGATATAACTGCTTGGGATTCAGCAGATGATGAAGATGCAAAGAAAATAGCTGACTTTAACCGGGACAATGATAAGGCTCTTAGCATAATTGGACTGACACTGAATGACCAGCAGCTAGTCCATATTCGTGGCGAAGAATCTGCTGCTAAGTGTTGGGACATATTGAAAAGAATTTATGTTTGTGATAGTGTGGGTGCACACATACACCTTACACCAGGGGTGGGTTCCTACCGGTACAGCCCGGTGTGGGCGTACCGGTAGGGGCCTGCTGGTGATGTCACCGGCCCAGTGTGGTCCGTGGGTGCCGCCATCTTTTTTTTTTAATTTTTGTAAATTTTCCCGGGTTTTTCTTCTTCTTTTTTTTCAATTTTTATTTATATTTTCCTCCACCACTTTTACAATTCAATAGACATATACCTTAAAATGTTACAATAAAATACACAATTTTACATTTATAATCCATCATTCAAAAGTCAATATCTTATATAAACGCTTACATCACCGATCATCAGTCTGTTCTACTTTTTTTATTTCCCATTGCACTCCCCTCTCTCTATCTCCATCATCTCCTCCTACTTTCTTACTCCTTCACTCCTCCTCTACTCTCTCTACTCCTTCTCTTCCTCCCCTTCTACTTCCTCTTGCACCCTCTTTGCCTTCCCCTGAGTACTCTTTTGTACTAAATCCTCTTATGTTTGACAGGCTGATGATACAATCTCAAATTTAGACTCATCATATCTCTTCTAAGAAAAAAGATATCTCTTTCCGCCTGCTACAGTATCTTTGTTGCAGATTTGTTGATTGCAGGGAATGGACGCAGCTTCTTGCTCTGCTAAAGCGGATACTTCCCAAGTCCGGAGCTGTGACAGGTTCCTAGGGAGCCCTCACCCTTCGTGCCCCAGAACTTCACCTGGAGCACTAGGGGGGCTCTACCTTTCCCTGCCGGCTCTTCTCACTCCCATTTGCCCGGGGAGGAGGTGTTCGGGCCGCCAGACAGCTGTTTTGCTGCTGTTCTGGCGGCTGACGGTACTCGGGAACGGGCGCTCTAAAAAGAGTGTCTTCGGAGCTGCGGAGCCAACCCGGAAGCCACTAGAGACGACACTTTGAATGGTCGTCTTCCATACGCTGCCAGTTGAGGAGACTTAGCCGGCTCCCTGGGGGGTTTTCTGCCCCCCCCCAGTCCACCAGCAGGCGCTCCTCTTCTTCACCACCCCTCCTGGGTGGTTTCGACCCAGTCCGGTCCCTGGACGACGCAGGTTCGGGGCTGTCCAACAGGAAGCGGGAAAAGCTCTGTAGCACCGCGGCACTGGCCACGCCTTCCGGGTTTTTCTTCTTCTGCGCATGCGCAGAAGCCCAGTTTCTGGCACTGTGCATATGTCACCATCTTGTTTTTGCCTTTTTTTTTTAATTTTGGGGGGATTTTTCTCCACTGCGCATGCCCCGCCCACCCAATGCTCACTCACCCCGCTCAGCCTCTACTTGCAGAATCTAGCCGTACTACTTCTGCTCACCACTGCTGGCAAAGGTAAGGCAGAAAGGCACGGGCCGAAGGGGGAGGGAGAGCTACCCCTCCCCTGTGATACCAGCAGCAGGTGGACCGAGGGAGGGGTGGAGGGGGGGTGGAGGGAGGGGAGCGCATGGGAGATCGTCATGAGTAAACTGCAACTAGGATCTCCAGCGCGCTTCCCTGCCTCCCTGCACGCCAGCTCTCCCTCCCTCTCTCTGCTGCTGCTGCTGCCTGTTTTCTTCCTCCGCGAAACAAAAAGGAATGGCTTGCTTGTTCTCGGTGGCTGGCGAGGGTGGTGGTGGTGGTTGTCCTCCAGAATCCTGACTGCAAGTGGGAGACCGCCCCCTCTGCTTGCCCGCCACCGAAAACAAGCAGCTCTGCCCCTTTTTTCCTTTCCAGATCAGCTCCAAGCAAGAAGTACACACACTTCAGCAGCTCTTGCACTGCTGCCTGCACCTCTGTAAAAAGCAACTGGCTGCTTTTTGTGATTCCGTGTTCTTTGTGGGCAGCTCAGCGCAAGCCTTCGTGTCAGCTCAGGAAGGAGGGGAATGGGAGGAGCAGGCTGCTGGATGCAGGGAGGGAAGAGATCCAGCTGGGAGCCCGGGCTGCGAAGGGGGGAAGCTGGATCTCTTCCCTCCCTGTATCCAGCAGCCTGCTCCTCCCGTTCCCCTTCTTCCTGAGCTGACACGAAGGCTGGCGCTTAGCTGCCCACAAAGAACACGGAATCTGCTGCTGCCTGTTCCCCTCTTTCCAGCTCAAACACGAAGAGGACCGCGGCTGGTGGTGGGCTGCCTGCAAAACACATTGCGCAGCCCGGGTGCTGCGCAGGTGGCCCACTACTCCCTCACTGCGCAGTGGCGGAAGCAGGAGTCGCCGTCCTTGCCGCCGCCGTTATCCCAGCACAGGAGACCATGGACTCTGCTCAGAAAGGCTAAAGCAAGGATACCGGGCGAGATAGCTCTTCCCCTTTCCGCTGCCTGCACGCCCACGGCCTAACACGCGAGGGTCTCCTTGCCGGGATGAGGAAAGGGGAGGGCGAGGAGAAGGCTGTGAGCTCGGAGAGAATCAAACAGACAGGCAGTGGTGGCCAATCAGCACCGCTTTCCCGAGCCGCAGAAAGCAAAAAGCGAGCCAGCAGCTTAGGAGCTTTTTTGCTTTGGAGGTAACCCAGAGCTTGGGATCCAGTGCGCCTCTCGATCACTCTCTCTCCCTGGACTGGGAGCAGCTGCGCATAGGGGGATACAAGTCGCCTTCCCTTTCCTCATCAGCCCCACCCCTCCGTTTCTCTCTCTCTTTTTTTTATCCCCCCCCCCCCTCTGCTTCTCTTATAGCCCTTAAACTTCCCTGTCACCAGTTAGGGCACGCCAGCTAAGATAAGGCTTTGAAATGAAACAACCCTTTCCCTCTACTCCCACCCCCTCTCAACCCCCGAATCTATGCATTCTTCCCACAGTGGGGCGAATGGGAGGCTGCCGTTTACACAGTCTTTGCAGTGCCAGAGAGGTGCTTTGAGGTTGGGGCATCAGCGACTTGCAATTTTTGCACAGCCGTGGTGTCTCCCTTCTCCTCCCTTTTGCCTCTTCTTTCTGCCTTTTTGCCCGAGAGCTGCTGGGAGCCTTACCCTTGCGACTTCCCTCAGTTGTGGTGGTTTTGCTTAGCCCAGAATGTTTTTAGTGCAAGCTACCGGTAAAAAAGAAGAAGAAGGGATAGGAAGGGGAACATCCTCGTCTGGGTGCTGGGTTGTGCCTGCATGCATTTTTACCTTCCTTTCTCCTCCCCCACCCCACCCCACCCCACTCATGAATGTTAGCGGCAAACCTTGGTGCCGCTCCTCATCCTGGGTGTGGGGTGGAGGTCGTGCACCCCGTGGAGTGGGGCTGCCAGTCAGATCCGATAAGGAGAAGAGGGCTCAGGTACGGAGTTGCCGCTAGGAAAAACGGCGGTTTGCCTGGTGTGTGCATGGAAACGCAGCCTCTCTGGGCGACTGCAGCCTTGGAGCAACTCTCCAAAAACTTCTCGCCAGTGCAAGAACTTAATTGCCTCGCACTCACGAGTTTTTCTTTACTTTGTAAGGGCCAGGAGTTGCTCCAAGGCTCTGAGGCTGCAGTCGCCCAGGGAAGCGGGGGGGGGGGGACGTTGCCCGATTTCTCCCTCCCAAAGCAACCTCAGAAGTTCATTGCTTCGATTCCTTCTGGGAAACTTATGGCTTTTCCACACCCTAAATCCGCCACAAAAAGAGCGGCTCCGGGCATGTCCCCCCACTTTCCCCCGGAAGTGGTCAGGGGGCTTATTTTCGGGGGGGGGGCTTATTTCAACGCATGTCCAGAAAAGCCCTGTGTGGCTTATTTTCGGGGAAACACGGTAAATATAAGTATAGGTACAAATTTTTTTAAAACAATACAAACCTAACAAACCCCCCAAAAACAAACAGAACTCAACAAGTCTCATAAAAATATGCTTATTTTTCATTAAGCAGTCTAACGTATCGTTGTATCTCTATATCTCTACGTATTCTTATTTGTTTTACAAAAACAAGAAAAAAAGAAAAAGGCAAATTATCTTCATTAGTACAACATATATATCAATAATTGATTATAGGTGATCTTTTTGTCCAAATTAAATAAATTCGGCTAAGCTGTGGCTTCCATCGGAGATATCCATTTTGGGGTTTGGCTATAATATTTTCTAATTTCTTTCCAATCCTCTATTAGTGTCCCTCTAATATGGTGTTTCTGAAAATAATTGTATATTTTATTGCCCTCATTCCATAAATAATTGTGCCACCCCAGTTGTAAATCATGACCCTCAATAGTTAGTATTCTTTTATTTGTCAGATTTAGCCAGTCTTTGATCCACATTGCTGTTGCAGCTTGGTGGTATATTTTCCAATCAGGGAGTCCGAATCCTCCCTTTTTCCTTTTATCTTGTAATAACTTATATTTAATTCTCGGTTTCTTACCATTCCAAATGAAGTTCCAGATCGTTTTGTCTAATTCCATATAAAAGGTTTTTCCGATTCTTATTGGGGCTACTTGGAAAAGATAGAGGATTTTGGGTAAGATATTCATTTTAATGACTGATATTCTGCCAATCAGTGATATTTGTAATTTGGACCAATTTATCAAATCTTTCTGTATTTTTTGTAATAATTTTGTATAGTTATCCTCCTTTATTGAGGAGCATTTGGCTATCAGCCAAATCCCTAGATATTTTATTTTTTTGGCCGTCTTAAGTCCCATTATATTTTCTAAATCTTCTTTCTGAGAAAGCAAATACCTTGAGAGCAGCATTAGTATGGGCAGCCAAAAATAGATGTATTGTAAATCATGTGGATGTGGAAACGGCATATCTGCATGCACATTTGCAGCATACTATTTATATGAGAAAACCATTAGGGTTGAAAGATAATGGAAAAATTGGTTACTGGAAGTTGAAGAAAAGTCTATGGTTTGAAGCAATCAGGATATGAGTGGAACAAGTGCTAAATTTATGGAGCATGTTGGCTGGAGAAAGCTAGAACAGGAGGATAATCGGCAATTAGTATGGCTACTAATTTGGGTGTTAAAACAAGATCGAAGCATACTGACTTGAGGTATTTAAATGTTAGACAGTGTGTACAAAGTAATTTGATTAAGTTGGAATACTGTATGACTGAAAATAATATGGCAGATCATTTTACAAAAGCTCAAGGTGCTATTAAGCATAAAGAATGTTGTGAAAACTATAATTTGAGAATGTAAAGTGTTATATATTAGCCTACCCAAAGGAGAGAATGTTAGGACTCTGTCCAAACGGTTGGGTTGGCAATATATAAACAAGCCAACAATGTGTGTTTGTATGTATTGATGTAATATAGCCTTAAACTGTATGATATGTTCTGATTGGCTGTAGTATTGCAAGTTGCCATAAGAGGGAGCTAGAGATCATGGCTTATTCTCTCTGTTGTTTCATTCTGTATTGACTCTCTGACTTGATAGTGATCTCTGTGTTAAGTTCTGTTACTCTCTCTGATATTCTGTTGTGTTTGTAAGCTTTAATATCTTTGTTGAATGTGTATGACAAAGACAAGCTGGTAAGAAGATTATTGTACTTCTAGATATTGACTGAATTGACCGTGTATGAACTGGACTGTTTATGGACTGTGCTATTTCTTTAAGTATACACTATATGCACTTTAACGAATCTGTGTGTGTGACTGGATCATTACTCATATCTACTGCAATAGCCCGCTTCTATGTGCATGTCCTTGATAACTCAAGGGTTGCTCTGCACACACCTTAACAAGAACTCTGCGGGTTTTATTGTTTTTTTGTTTTTTGATTGCCGCCTTCATCTCTGTAATTGTAATTTTATCATTTAACAATTCTTTTGTTGTGTAATAAGGGGAGACTCCTCTCATTTAAATACTTTTTAATATCTTCTTCCTCTATCTTCTCCTGATTATGCAAAGTTTTAAAGAATTTTTGGGCGATACTCTTTTTCTCTTCCATCTGATAATATATATTCCCCTCTTCATCTTGTAATTGTTGTATTAATTTTTTTCCCTTCTCCTTCTTTAATTTGTAGGCTAGCCATCTCCCTGGTTTATTCACGGGTTCAAAAAAATTCTGTCTTGTCAATCTGAGTTTTTGGGCCATTTCCTCCTGTGAGATTAAATTTATTTTGTGTTTAAATCATTTCTTTTTCTCTTTTAATTTTCTCATTTTGGGTGTTTCTCCTGTAATTCTGTTTGTTGTTTCTTTTTTTCTTTATTCCTTCGTGCCGTATAGGCTATTGTTAATCCTCTGACATAGGCTTTATTTGTGTCCCATAAATTCTGTAACGTTGTATGTTCATTTAGATTTACCTTCAGAAAAAAGTCTAACTCTTTTTCTATCCATTGGACATATTTTTTTTTTCTCTTAAAACCCTCTGATTCATGGTTCATCTCCCTCTCTTTTTTGTTCTTCCCTTCCATTTCACTATTAATGGATTATGGTCCACCCATGTATTTGATAATATCTCTACCTCTGCTATATTATTGCCCAATTCCAGATCCATCCACACCATGTCTATTCTGGACCATGAATTATGTGGGTTAGAAAAAAAGGTATACTGACTTTTCTGCGGATTTAATTCTCTCCATATGTCCTTTAAATTCAGTTCTTGTGTCATTTCGAAGAAGGTATTCGGCAATATTTTCCTCATCTTCTTATTTTTTTACCAGTTTTGTAATCTTTTTTGGAGTCCACTACCGCATTAAAGTCTCCTAATAAACATATATTCTCCAGCTCTAATTCTACTATCTTCCTATGTAATTTATGATAATATTCCCTCTGATTGGTGTTTGGTGTGTATATGACTGCCAATAGTGTGCGTTTTTATCTTATTGTTACTTCAATTAGTAGTGTTCTCCCTTCTTCATCCGCATATATCTGTCTCAGTTTTAGCCAGTCCTTAATGTATACCGCTATACCCCTCTTTTTTTGTGTGCCAGGGCCAGATGGAGTTTCCCTATTTTTGGAGATTCTAGGATGCCACCTTGCTGTTTTTTAATGTGTACTTCATGTAGACATGTAATATCCACGTTTTGTTTTTGGAGTTCGCAGAGTACTAACTTTCTTTTAACCCATTTATGTTAATTGATATCAACTTAATTTCTTCTTCCATATTATTGCTTGCTGGTAGCCCTTGTTCCTCTCCTCGGTCTTATCTCCTGTTGTGTCCTCGTCCTTGCCCCCTCTCTTTCCTGTTGTTCTCCTTCCATCCTCTCTCTTGTTTCTTGATCCCCCTCCTTTCCTTCCAATTGTTGTTCTTCTCTGCTTTTACCATCTGTCTCCTCTCCACTATCCTGTTCCTCATCTGCTGCTATGTAGTGGTCGTAAAACTCTTGGGCTTTATCCAGAGTATCAATTCTAATTTGTTTGTCCTGCCAGGATATCAACATACCCTCCAGTATCAGCCATCGAAACATTGTCTTATATTTCACCAATTGTGAAGAGAGAAAGTTGTAGTTCCGCCTTTGTTCTCTGATTCTTCTGGGTATCTGCTTAAGAGTCAAAATTTACTTCCCCTTGTAGGTCAACGGGTCATATTGTGTCCTTTTATAGATTTCATCCCTAATTGTTTTGTGGGTTTTTTTGCAAATCTTATGTGCACTTCCCTCGTTCCGTTCTCACTGTCCGAATTTTTGTGTTCGGAGGCCTGTAGAGGCGAAGCTGGACCCTGGAGGGGTTGGCATCATAGAGGGGATACTTCAGGGGTGACGGGGAGAAGAGCGATCCCCCGTTGCAGCAGGTGGAACCCCTTAACCCCGGCTGCTATGGTCGGGTCCGGAGACGTGACGGCCTGATCTAATGGCGGAGGAAGCAAAGAGTGGGAAGCAGCGGAAAGTATCGGAGAGTGACAAGACAGAATGAGTTACCGCGTTGCTTCTCTAAACTGGTGAAACCTACAAACTGACAAGCGAGACTCCAAGGTGGGAAAAGTGGCGACTTAGCAATGGGAGCGAAAGTCTGAGAAGACAGAATCAGTATTTACGGCAGAAGAAGAGGAGTGTCGTGCCAAGGCTCGACATATGCACCTTGGTGGGAGGGAGAGACACTGGACCGGGGGAGCGATGGTTGCCAACACAACAAACTCTTCTCAGCAGTTCAATGCCTGACACCAGTGATTAATGTCCTGTTACATGAGACGCCGAGAAAGCCAAGCACAGTAAAGCTGCAACCGGAAAGAGACAATCTAAGCAATGACCAGCTGAGAGGGGAGGGCTTCATAGCACCGGATGGTGGTTTGGGGGGAGGGAATGGTGAGGATTTGCATAAATAGCACTGAGAGGAGGATGATCTCAGAGCTGACTTTGACCTGAATGGGTTCGGCATGGTCTGAGTTCTTATCTGTAGCGTGATTAAAAGCTGAAGTCCTTACTTTGAAAGTGTCTTGAAGTCATTAACGCACGGGTCTGACTTAGCCAGTCCGACAAGGAGAGTGCAAGTGACGATTCGAACGGGTGCTGTGCTGAGGAACTTTACAACTGGTCTGACAATCAAGACTGAACTTGTGGCTACTTATTTTGAGAAGATTGGCTGTTGCTGTGAGCGGTTCAGGAGAGGAATATTTCAAAGAGGAATTTTGATAGAGACGGAGGTTTTGGGAGTGAAGAGAAGTGACAGTGACAGTGCAAAATAGAGGGAAGCTGACATCTTGGTTTTTGAGAACAGAGAAGCTGCAGATGAAATGCTGAGACGTAGGAGCAAAGAACTCTGGTGAAGTTTGTGAAGGACTTTGGATTGGATATATTTGTAACCAGTTTTGTATTTATAATATATTTATTAATTAAGCTATTTATTATATTGACTGTATATATATATATCAGGGGCGGGTTGCTTCTTTTTCGCGATACCAGTGCGCTGCGTGCGCATCGCCATGTTTCAGCACGCATGTGCTTGCTATCCGCGCATGCGCCCTTGTGAGATTTTCCTTCCTGCGCATACGCGGAAGCAAAATCTTGCGAGGGGACGTGCACGCGCACGCGATTTCAGCGCTTTTTTTGCTTCCGTCCCCTCGCAAGGTTTCAGCCCAAAAATTCCCAAAAAAAAGATGGCGCTCCGTGACAGACCGGCGAAGACGGCACCGGAGCTGTCGCGTGCAAATAGCGCCATCTGCTGGCCGCTACCAGTACTGTAGAGTGGACCGCACCGGTAGGAACCCACCATATATATATATATGTAATGATATATTTATAAATAGACAAATTTATAATTAAATTAAGAGGTAATACTTTTGTGATTTTTGTATAGTATCTTCAGCTTTATATAGTTAACATTTTATATATATTTATAAATATTTTATATAACTAATAGATATTTATGCATATTTAAAATAAGCTACAATATTTAAATTATTTAAAACGGGATACAATTACTAATTACTACAATTTATGTGACTGCGTATCTGTAAAAGTACCTAGATTAGAATTGATACTGATATTGGTAATTAGAATTATTGAGCCATCCAGTTCTATATTACCTCCGGCCTGCATTTTCCCGTGGTCTTGGTCTTGGTCTTGGCTCCGAACGTACGATCCACAAATCTACTGGTCCCAGAACCTCATCACATTCCCGAGCCTGCAATGTGTGGACCACACCCGTCAAGTCTGCGCAAGCCAGTTGCTGGGTCCATCCGGGGTGTCCTAGCAGACTTCGCGAACGTCTTCAGTGAGCAGGAGGCGGACCAATTGCCCCCGCACCAACCATACGACTGTCCCATTTATTTGATTCTGGACATGCCGCTCCCAGTGGGGCATTTGTACTCAATGTCGGACCCTGAGTTGGTCGCGTTGCGGGACTTTCTGGACAAAAATTTGGCTCGGGGTTTTATCCGGTCCTCATCGTCGCCACTATCCGCCCCGGTCTTGTTCGTGAAAAAGAAGACCGGAGACTTGAGGCTTTATTACAGCCTTGAGAGAAATAAGTCTGGAATGTGCTTCTGTCTTTGGCTGCCATACCGTTTCATTGGTTTCCCATCCCCCCTTTCTTATGGCAACTCGAGAGCAGGCCAGGGATGCTTTGCAAGTTGACAGTCGGCTCCCCTCACTTCCTGAAGGCAATCTGTGCAAAGCAAAAACAATTTGAGTACAGGTATAGATTTTAGGGTTGCAACCCTCCCCCAGGCTTGTTTGGGTTGTCTGTGTGGAATTTTGCAATGAGGCGGTCAGCCTGGATGTTCCTACTCTTTACCCAAGATGCCTCTGATAAGGGGTAGCCCTTCCACTTGATTAAGTATTGGAGTTGTCTCTTGTGCCACCTCGAGTCGAGGATTCGCTGCACCTCAAAATGGGTTTGGCCCCCTATGACCACGGGGTCTGGGGGCTCACGGGGTAGGGGCCTCAGGGTCGATCCGACCATGGGTTTTAAGAGGGTACTATGGAATACCAGGTGTATCTTCCCTAGCAGTCGGGGCAATTTTAATTGCACCATAACTGGGTTGATGATCTTTACAATGGGGAATGGTCCCATAAACTTTGGCCCCAGTTTCTTGCTGTGGAGTTTTAATGGGTCGCCCCCTCTGCTTTAGGTTTCTGAGCTCATCTTCCGCGTATGGATCCTCCTCAGATCTGGTCTCTAGCTGTCGTAGGAAGTTGTCTACATCTTGCAGTTGGGGGGGGTCTCCTCTTGTGGAGGGCTGCTAGCCATTCCCTTGCTTCTCCCTCTAGCCCCTCGGCAATGGTATTCACCATGGCTCTGTGGGATGGGTAGAGGTGTCCATAGTGCTCTAGGTGGATCTCAGCCGAGTCAAGGAATAGGGCCAGCTGATCTGAATCCCCATCAAATTTCCCCCTGAAGTGGGGTGGTTCATTCAGCACTGCTCCTCCCTCCTCATGTAAGGATTTACATCCCTCCCGCTCCTGTAAGCCTGCGTGTGATGTGGCTGGCCATCTAATTCGTAGAGAGGGGTGGGGCTGTCTGCTCTGGGCTGCTTGCCTGCTGCATGGAGGAGGCACTGGCTGCAGCCTCGGGCTCCTCCTTCTGGTGGGTGGAGAAGGGGGGCTGCGTTCCTGTCTGCATCTCCTCACTTCAAAGGGCTCAGTTGCAACTTCCCTCTCTTTTGGGCGGCATGATGGCCCCTCATCGTGAAGGGTGGCCAGGTCAAATTCCTTCCTCAGCTGCTCTATGGATCTTCCCAGGGGTTCCATCAGGGGCTTTGGGAGCCTGGCCTGTGCCCAGTCCCACATCCAATCCACTCTTTCCAGCTCGCTCAGGGGCCTTCCCCCCTTCTGGGCATAAGGGTGGGAGAACTCGACCTCAGTTGCTTTAGGGATTCTTTTCCACCAATACTCATCCCCTGTTGCTTCGGTCGCTGGGGCGGGAGTCTCATCTTTGATGGTCAGGGAGGGCTGCACTCCAGTTGCGATTTGGCTGCTGGGCCCTGGAAGTCCCTGGTTGGAAGCAAGTTCTGTCTCTCTCTGGGTCACCTGGAGCAGGCTCTCCTCGGATAGTCCGCCCTCTGCCATGGTTGCCTGAGTTTCTCTCCACGCACCCCAGATGTCGGGGAGTGACTGGAGAGCCCAGGACCCAGGAATCCCAGTGATTTTGATTAGTTTTGAGAGAACTGGCTTGCTCTCAGGGTTCAGACAGATACCCTAATTAAATCATGAGCCTCGAGCCAAGCTTCAAAAGAAATCCAGTTATTTATTAGGAGCTTCATGTTGGCACGTTCCCAAGTGAAGCCAGTTCTGACCGCATGTAATTTACGACCCCAATCATGACCCTGTTTCCCCCCTCCCCCCCAGGTTGTGTCATCAATCACATTCGCCAACAGAACAATTTCGCGGGTAGTAGAGTCACTCCCCTTCGGCTGCTGTAAGTTACCCTGGGATACAGCCTTGAGAGAGATAAGTCTGGAATGTGCTTCTGTCTTTGGCTGCCGTGCCGTTTCATTGGTTCCCCCCCCTTTCTTATGGTAACTTGAGAGCAGGCCAGGGATGCTTTGCAAGTTGACAGCTGTTAGTTCAAGACTGAGACCACAAGATCGCCCAGCACCTAAACCAGTAGTAAAAAATGCTACCGGTTCGGGTGAACTAGTACCGTATTTTTCAGAGTATAAGATGCACCTTTTTCCCCCCCAAAAAGAGGGTGAAAATCTGGGTGCGTCTTATACGCTGAATGTAGCCCCACCCACCGGCTCCGTGCATTGCATTTTTGGGTGGTTCCAGTCAGCGGGGATCCTCACTTCCACATGGAGCCTGATTCCTGAAGCGTCCCAGGAAAGTGCATTGAAAGCCTTTTAAACAAAAGCATTTTCAGGTGGCAGGTTCCCCTCCCCGATTGCAAAAAGGGTGTCTGAAATGTGAGGATCCTGGAGGAAAGAGTTTTCATGGTGGCAGGTTCCTCTCCCCGATTGCAAAAAGGGTGTCTGAAACGTGAGGATCCTGGAGGAAAGAGTTTTCATGGTGGCAGGTTCCCCTCCCCGATTGCAAAAAGGTGTCTGAAACGTGAGGATCCTGGAGGAAAGAGTTTTCATGGTGGCAGGTTCCCCTCCGTTTTTGCAATCGGGGAGGCGAATCTGCCACCTGAAAACTCTTTCCTCCAGGATCCTCACGTTTCAGACACCCTTTTTGCAATGGGGAGGGGAAAAACACAGAAGATTATACAATCATATATGACAACTTGTAATTTCTTATTCACTTCACATTTCTGTAATCTTAGAAAGCAAAATTCATTTTTGTTGTTAGAACAGATAAAAAGATCTGTGCTGCTCCTTATCCGAGGAGCATCCGAGTGGAAGTAAGGACGCCGCTAATCCTGATGCTGGTAGGCAGAGGCAGAATTCTTTTTTTCTTGTTTTCCTCCACCAAAATTAAGGTGCGTCCCCGAACAGCGGGGACAGAGAATTAATTGATACAGATCATTTCTGTCCCCAGCAATCTAAAATTGATTTTGGAAAAGATAATCAAGCAACGAATCAATGAACACCTAGAAGCAAACAAAGTAATAACCAAAAGCCAACATGGGTTTGTCAAAAACAGATCATGCCAGACTAAACTTATTGCATTCTTTGATAAAGTGACAAAATTAGTGGACCAGAGGAATGCTGTCGATGTGGTTTACTTGGACTTCAGTAAGGCATTTGACAAAGTAGATCATAACCTACTACTAGATAAAGTAGAAAAATGTGGGTTAGACAGCATCACCACCAGATGGATTCGAAACTGGCTAACCAACCGCACTCAACGTGTAGTGCTCAATGGAACTGCATCTACATGGAGGGAAGTATGCAGTGGAGTACCCCAAGGCTCTGTTTTAGGCCCAGTACTCTTCAACATCTTCATCAATGACTTGGACGAGGGGATAGACGGGGAACTCATCAAATTTGCAGATGACACCAAACTGGCAAGAATAGCCAACTCTCCAGAAGATAGGCTCAAGATACAGAAGGATCTTGACAGACTTGAACATTGGGCACTATCAAACAAAATGAAATTCAATGGTGAAAAAAGTAAGGTTCTACATTTAGGCAAGAAAAACAAAATGCACAGGTACAGTATATGTGGTACCTTGCTCAACAGTAGTAACTGTGAGAGGGATCTTGGAGTCCTAGTGGACAACCATTTAAATATGAGCCAGCAGTGTGCAGCAGCTGCCAAAAAAGCCAACACAGTTCTAGGCTGCATTAACAGAGGGATAGAATCAAGATCACGCGAAGTGTTAATACCACTTTATAATGCCTTGGTAAGGCCACACTTGGAATACTGCATACAGTTTTGGTCGCCACGATGCAAAAAGGATGTTGAGACTCTAGAAAGAGTGCAGAGAAGAGCAACAAAAATGATTAGGGGACTGGAGGCTAAAACATATGAAGAACGGTTGCAGGAATTGGGTATGTCTAGTTTAATGAAAAGAAGGACCGGGGTGACATGATAGCAGTGTTCCAATATCTCAGGGGTCGCCACAAAGAAGAGGGAGTCAAACTTTTCTCCAAGGCACCTGGGGGTAGAACAAGAAGCAATGGGTGGGAGCTGATCAAGGAGAGAAGCAACTTAGAACTAAGGAGAAATTTCCTGACAGAACAATTAATCAGTGGAACAGCTTACCTCCAGAAGTTGTGAATGCTCCAACACTAGACATTTTTAAGAAGATGTTGGATAACCATCTGTCTGAAGTAGTGTAGGGTTTCCTGCGTAAGCAGGGGGTTGGACTAGAAGACCTCCAAGGTCCCTTCCAACTCTGTTATTATTATTATTATTATAATATTCCGGTGCGTCTTATACTCCGAAAAATACGGTATATCCGCGATCAGCTGTGCGATGATCAGCTGTGCCGCATGACAAGGCATGCAAAACTTGCAAAACCTTTTCCCCGGTGGGGAGAATTGCAATTAAGCAATCCAGAGGTAAATGGACCGTGTTTTCCCATGGCATGAAATAAAAAACCGATAAGAATTTAGTTCTAAGTAAAAACTTTATTATAAAAATATAAAAATAAATGATTACATCCTACTAGTAAATAACACGTCCATCCGGACCAAGATGAAAGTAAAGAAGGAAGAACAAAGAACAGAAAACTACACATGCGTAGTAAATCAGTCACAAGACACTTGAAGATAAGAACTTCTCAGGTTACACACACACAGGATGAATGCTCATGGAAGCTCATCTGACGAACCAAAAATAACGTAGTGACACCGCACAATCTAGATTAGCTAGAAAGCAGGATTTCCTGCTTTCTAGCTAATCTAAATCGCACGGCACAGCTCATTCCCCCCCTCGCTGTTCTACTTACCTTTGCAGACTCTGATGGCTTCAAAATGCTCCTTTTTCAGCACTGCACGGTAGTGACTGCAGCACACATGCGTGCGCGAAGCAAACCGGTAGCAGACTTCAGAGGATTTCACCCCTGACCTAAACCAATGGTAGTGCAAGAAAAAACCAATTATGAAGTTAAGAAAATTTTGGATTATAAATTACATAGGGGTCGGTTGCAGTATTTGGTCCATTGGAAAGGATATCCTTTGTCTGAAGCTACCTGGGTTAAGAGCTGGGATATGAAGGCAGATAGGCTAGTAAAACAATTCCATGATAAATTCCCTAATAAGCCAAAGGGTCCTCCTGGGGGGGGGGGGAGAGGTGGTTAGCAACTGCCTGGACTAACCTCCTACATTCATCTCGTTTCAGGACACACTCATCAGTTGAGGGGGGCAGCCTGTCAGCCCTGGGGGCCATCTTTTTCTTTGGATCTTCAGGGCTGCCACACTTGGTGGATGGGCATGCTGTGGGAACTGGGAGGGGGGTTGGATGGCGATGGGGTGAGATGTATAGCCATAACAACATTATTTCACTGGGAGTCAAGGACATTCAGCCTTCACCTGGAGAGGCGTGACTGAGAAACAACTCCAGTTAGGATCGTGACCTGATTGGACCATGTGATGGACATGTGGGTGCAGGGGAAGGGACTTTGACTTTCCTTTGGGTGGGAAAAACCCGGGAGACTTCAGATTCGGGTTTTCCCAGATGTGCCAATATGACATCTCCACTAAAATGGAACTTTGAGGAAATGCCTGCCTCGGAGTCTTACTTGGTTGGGGGTGTTACTTGGAACCCTGACACGAAGTGACATTCAGCAGTTCGATTCCGGGGCAGCTGGCAAATTGGTTTTGTGAGTACATGGATTTTTATACAGTTTTACAGTATTTCGTAATCTAGAGGCTTGCTTTGTGTGTTTTGTTATTTGATTTGGTTAGCTTGTTTCACAAAAGCTAGCAATGGGTCTAAAGTACCAGCTTCCTTGGATTCTAATCCTGTCAAACAAACGTAATTAATTTTGAGAAAAAGGAAAGCTTATGCTGACATTTTGAAGCAGAGAAAAAAATTATTCCATTGGGACAAACTGGAAGGAGTGATACTTACTTACCAAGAGCAAAGATTTAGACTATACTCTATAGAAAAAGCCAAGGATTTTTTGATTAGACACAAATTAATTTCAGAGCCAGTTGAAGAAATGGACATAGAAAAGAAGATAGTGGTGGAACAAAAGGACGAACTAATGGTGGTCTGTGTCTTGGGGGGGGGGTGTTTTCCCAGTATCCCCTTATATGGTTGATTTTCCTGACGGTTTTTAAGTCTACCCCGGAAGTGGTATGCATGTAGGAATGTGTGAGGATACGTCTGTGTGGATGAATGATTTAGACTATTTGGTTAACTTTGGCAGAATGAGTGAGTCTGGTATAGGGATTCGGGCCCTCTCTGCTGAGTGTGAAAACAGAAGCGGGGGGGACCTTGATTTCGACCCCCAACTCAGTTCTAATGGTATGCATGACCTGCAGGAAGGTAAGAAGACCAGCGGGGGAGGGGAGGGGGTCTCTGGTGGGGGCGAGAGCCGGAACATCTCGGTCATAATGGGAAGAGGCAGATATGGCGGGAGCAGAGGGGTGGGCTGCTCTTGGGGAATAAGACCTCGCTGCTTACAAGCGATCCCTTGTTCCGGCCCCTCCGATGTGGTTCCATCTTGCTCAACCCAAGTACCTGGCAACCAGGGTTTTCAGGGCCCTGGGCTCAGGATGCTGCTGCTTAACGCCAGGTCAATCGTCAACAAAGCCCCCTTGATACATGATCTAATCACAGAAGAGGGGGCAGACCTGGTATGTATAACTGAGACCTTGATGGGCCAGGAGGGGGGAGTAGCCCTCTCCGAGATATGCCCAGACGGGTTCTCAGTGCAGCATCATTCCCGACCCCAGGGAAGGGGGGGAGGAGTGGCAATGATAACGCGCCGAAATCTGCATCCTCGTAGGATCCCTGCCCCGGAGATCGTTGGGTGTGAGACGCTCCTTCTGAAGTTGGACTTAGGGGTTCAGGTGGGCCTTTTCTTAGCGTACCTGCCTCCCAGCTACGTTAGTAAGGCCCTGCCCGAGCTGCTCGAGGCAGTAGCCAGCCTGGCGGTTGAGTTCCCCAGGCTTATGGTGCTGGGGGACTTTAACCTGCCTTCTGCTGGTGAAACCTCTGGGGTAGCTCAGGAGTTCATGGATTCCATGACAACCATGGACCTGACCCAAGTAATCCAGGGTCCGACTCATGAGGGAGGCCACACGTTCGACTTAGTGTTTCTTTCGGGGCAGTGGAGAGATGATCTGAAGATAGGGGATATAGTCACCACCCCGCTGTCATGGTCAGATCATTTCCTACTGAGGTTGGATTTCGCAGTCCCATTCCTCCCCCGCAGGGAGGCGGGACCGACTAGGTGGTTCCGCCCCAGGCGCCTAATGGAGCCAGAAGGATTCCAGAGGGAACTTGGGGAAATACTTGAAACCCTGGTACACAATTCGGCTGATTCCCTGGTGGCTGCTTGGAACACCGCAGCATCAGGGGCGTTACACCGGATTGCGCCTTTGCGACCTCTCCGCGGCAGTGGATCCCGGAAAGCCCCCTGGTTTACCGAGGAGCTCTGGAAGATGAAACGCCACAAGAGATGTCTGGAGCGCCGCTGGAGAGCCAGTAAAACTGAGTCTGATCGAACACTATTAAGAACCTACATCAAGTCTTATTTAGTGGCGATAGGGGCGGCAAAACGATCTCATTTTTCTGCTCTTATCGCGTCCGCAGATTCTCGCCCAGCCGCCTTGTTTAGGGTGACTCGCGCCCTCCTTGCTAAAGGGGGGAGCGAGGAACACTTGCAAGGCAGAGCTGAGGAATTTGCAGAGTTTCTGTCGGATAAAGTCGCTCAGATCCGGTCGAACCTGGACTCCGGCTGGGCAGAGTCCATGGAGTTGACAGGGGCAAGTCTTAGTCCACCGTTGTGGGAGGAGTTTGAGCCTGTTTCTCCTGAAGATGTGGACATAGCCGTGGGTGCGATGGGTACCTCCACCTGTTTATTGGACCCGTGCCCCTCCTGGCTGGTTTCGGCCAGCAGGGAGGTGGCACGCGGCTGGATCCAGGCGGTGGTCATCGCTTCTTTGAGGGAGGGATCCGTACCGCAGCCGTTAAAAGTTGTGGTGGTGAGACCCCTCCTGAAGAAGCCTTCCCTGGATCCAGCGGACTTGAAGAACTTTCGTCCGGTCTCCAACTTACCTTTTTTAGGTAAAGTTGTGGAGAAGGTGGTGGCTGCCCAGCTTCTGCGGCTATTGGAGGAAACTGATCATCTAGACTCCTATCAGTCGGGTTTCAGGCGCGGCTACAGTACAGAAACTGCCTTGGTCGCCCTGATGGATGATCTTTGGCGAGCCCGGGACAGGGGAAATTCCTCCATCCTGGTGCTACTTGACCTCTCAGCGGCTTTCGATACCATCGACCATGGTATCCTTCTGCATCGTCTCGGCGAGTTGGGAGTGGGAGGCACCATTTTACGGTGGTTCTCCTCTTATCTCGCCGACAGGATGCAGTCGGTGTTGACAGGAGGGCAGAGATCGTCCCCTAGGCCCCTGTTATGCGGGGTGCCTCAGGGGTCGCTTCTCTCGCCCATCCTGTTTAACATTTACATGAAACCGCTGGGGGAGATCATCCGTAGACACGGGGTGAGTTTTCACCAGTATGCTGACGACACCCAGCTGTACATCACCACCCTGTCTCAATTCAGTGAGGCAGCTGATGTAATGTGCCAGTGCCTGGATGACGTTAGGACCTGGATGGGGAGGAACAGACTCAGACTCAACCCGGACAAGACTGAGTGGCTTTGGATATTGCCTCCTAAGGACCATGACAACTGTCCCTCCTTGGTTCTCGAGGGAGGGAAATTAACTCCCTCGAAGCAGGTCCGCAATTTGGGGGTCCTCCTAGATCCACAGCTAAAATTAGACCAACATCTTATTGCTGTGGCTAGGGGGGCTTTTGCACAGGTTCGCCTGGTGCAACAATTGCGGCCATACTTGGAGAAGGAGGCTCTACTCACGGTCACTCATGCCCTTGTCACCTCCCATTTGGACTATTGCAATGCGCTCTACATGGGGCTACCCTTGAAGAGTATTCTGAGACTTCAGTTGGTGCAAAATGCAGCTGCGCGTGCTGTGGTGGGTGTGTCAAGGTACACCCACGTTACACCTATACTCCGCCAGCTGCATTGGTTGCCCATTGGTCTCCGGGTACAATTCAAGGTGTTGATTATCATCTTTAAAGCCCTTCATGGCTTAGGACCAGGTTACCTTCGGGACCGCATTCTGCCTCATACTTCCCTCCGACCGGTTAGGGCCCACAGAGTGGGTCTCCTCCAGGTCCCGTCGACCAAACAATGTCGGCTGGCGGGCCCTAGGGGGAGGGCCTTCTCTGTGGGGGGGCCCGTGCTCTGGAACCAACTTCCCCCGGAGACCCGAACCATCCCCACTGTTAGATAAGAATTACTCTCATCAGAGGCGAAATAGATCTTTTCCTGAAACTCTGACATTATTAAAAAGAAACCGCAGATTAAATGCTAAAGTATAAGATATTTATTTCAGTACAAAAATAATAAATCACATCTTGGCTATAAAATAGGTCTTGCTCCTTACAGAAGCAGAAGAAGAAGGGAGGATAAAAAGAAAGGAATGTACACATGCGTACTAGGAACATATTAATCACGTGCTCAGGAATAAACCATTATATTTGATAGGGATGCATCTCCCCTGCATATACATGTAACAGGCAATATAAAATCACTGCCTGACACCCCTTCTTTGTCTGTTAAAGATTATGTTAGACAAAGATATGTTAAAGATTCATGTCTTGCTGTGGGCAACGGTTTGTTCAGGATGTCAGCTATCTGATATTCTGTTGGCACATATTCTAACTTAATGAAACCTTGTCTTACTAAATCTCTAACATTTTTATAACGAAAGTCAATGTGTCTGGACCTAGAACCTGTGAAACGTGTTTCTGAAATGTAAACAACTGATTGATTATCCTCCATCATGGTGATTGGCTTCTTCGGTTTGGTCCAGATATCTGTAACTAAAGAATAGAACCAAGTTAACTGATTACTAGCGTCAGAAATGCACGCATATTCCGCCTCGGTGGAAGAACAGGAAACAAAACTCTGTTTTCTCACGTTCCAATGAACGGGACATCCATTCAGGTACATTATGAAACCTGATGTGCTTTTTCTTGATTCCTTATCGCTTGCCCAGTCAGCATCTGCATAACAATACAAGTCAGCAAAATCAGAATGTGTAGGTTCTAGCTTTAATTTCATGTGTTGAGTGTATTTTAGGTATCTCAGTAACTTCTTAATACATGACCAGTGGAATTCTGTGGCTTTGCCTACATGTCGTGACAACAAATTGACACTAAGTGCTATGTCTGGTCTAGTCCAACCACTAATGTATAGTAGTGAGCCAATTACTGAGCGATAAAGTGTTTGATCCTTGAACTCAGGACTTTGTTCATCTTTCAGATTACAAAAATCTGTTTGCATAGGGGTGTGTGTCGGTGTAGCATCTTGCATGTTGCAATAGTGTAGGAGTTGTTCTATCTTGGCTTGTTGTGAGAGGCTAAACCCCTTCTGTGTCTTTTCAATCTGTACACCTAAATAATCATTGATGTGACCTAGTGACTTCAATGTGAAGAATCTCTTCAGACCTGAAACAAAAATTTCACTCGTGTTTGTTAGGACCAATGTAAACAATATCATCTACATAAACAAGAACAATTTCATATGCATTCCCAAACCTTTTTGTAAACACGCATTCATCAGTTTCGGACTTAATAAAGCCCATTGAATTTAATTTGTCTTTGAGACAGTTATACCACATCAAACCTGATTGTTTCAGACCATAAAGACTTTTGTTGAGAATCCACGTGTCCCCTTCTCGGCCACGGAGGTCATCACGGAATCCGGGGGCGCACTTCACGTAGATTTCTTCATCTAGGTCTGCATGTAGATAGGCAGTTTCAACATCAAATTGGAAAACTTCAAGTCCAAGAATGGAAGCTGTAGTTAAGGCTATTTTCACACTTTCAGTCCGCACTGTAGGTGAGTAAGTGTTTGTGTAATCATCAGGATAACTTTGTGCGAAACCTTGTGCTACTAGTCTTGCTTTGTATAATGGTTCACCATCTGGTTTTTGTTTGATTTTGTACACCCATCGTGTGCCAATGACTTTCTTGTTTTTAGGAGCTGCTGTAGGTGTAAATACCTTGAGATTCTGGAGACTGTCCATCTCAACTTGCATGGCGGTGTGCCATTTATCTTGTTCATCTTGTGAAAGATATTTGATTTGAGCATAAGTCTCTGGTGGAAGTGTAACATTACAGGCCAATGGTGGTGGTCTGTTTGTGCATTGCAGTGTGTATTTCTTTGGAGGAATACCTTTTGTAGTTCTCTTGGAACGTCTTGGAGCGGTTGTCCAATCTTGTTCATCTTCCTCATCTCCATCGTTGTCGCTAGCATGAGCGTCCGCGGCAGGTGAAGATAGCAATAGCAATAGCACTTTACTTATATACCGCTTCATAGTGCTTTACAGCCCTCTCTAAGCGGTTTACAGAGTTCAGCATATTGCCCCCAACAATCTGGGTCCTCATTTTACCGACCTCGGAAGGATGGAAGGCTGAGTCAACCTTGAGCCTAGTGAGATTTGAACCGCTGAACTGCTGAACTAGCAGTCAGCCTGCAGTCGCAGCATTTAACCACTGCACCACTTCAGCTCTTATGGAGCTGAAGATGGAATGTTGGATGAATCATCTCTGGGAAAATAAACTCCAGGATCATTAGAATGTATTTTGGACCAATCTGAATCTTCTTCAAAGTTAGCAGAATTAGAAATTGTAATCATATTGTTAGAGTCAATCACACTACTCCAAGTACGATTAACAAGGTAGTTTGCATACTTAACTGCTTCGCCCCAAAATGAATGTTTCAGATTAGCATCTTCTAGGAGGCAGCGCATCATGGTTTGGAGAACCCCTTGCCGTCATTCTGCCACTCCGTTGTGAGCTGGCGTTGAAGGGGCGGATGTTTGGTGAATAATACCGTTTCTGCGCATCCAATCCTGGAAACGTTGTGACATGAACTCGGAACCACGATCACTCTGGATTCTGCGGATCTTCACCCCATGTTGATTGAAAGCCTGTATTGCAAAATCTTTAAAGATCTGAAACATTTCAGATTTTTCTCTCATAGGAAAGACATAACCATATCTAGAATGATTATCAACAATAGTTAAGAAATACTTTTTATCGCCAATAGTTGGGCCATAAGGACCCACAATATCAGTATGAACCAAATCAAAAATGCGTGTTGACTTACGTATAGCATGTTTTGGAATGGCTGCTGCCTTTGATTTTGCCTTTTTGCAAACAGCACAATCCAAATGTACCTTACATCCTTTGAAATTCAAACCTTGGGCAAACAATGGCATCCGCTTAAGGACGTCAAAGCTGGTATGCCCCATCCTTCTGTGCCATTTATGTATACAGTTGTAATGTAAGGGTCGGCCTGTAAGAGAATTAACAAAGTTAACATTTGAATTAGGAACCTTAGGTTTGCTTTTAGGAGTCAGTGAGGCAATCACAGGATCTCTCTCTTGGACAGCTCTCTCTGGGCCTGCATTGCCATTAATGGAAACCATCCTGCTGGCCTTCCGAAAAGCCGTCAAGACATGGCTCTTCCTGCAGGTAGGGGGTTGAAACTAGTTCAACCTGAGCTCTCCCCCAGTATGTTTGATGGTGAATATTTTTAACTGTTTAATGTTTAATGTTTTTAACTTTTTAACTTGGTTTTAATTGCTATTTATTATCTGGTGTTCTTATACATTGCTGTATAAGTCCCTCGGGAGTAGAGCGGCATAGAAGAACCAATAAATAAATAAATCTCAAAATGATGGTATTGAAGAAGGCGTGGCCAAGATAGCTGTACAGGAACCTATTACTTTGTCTAAAAATGGAGACTAAGTCCATTGCATGGAATATTAACGGGGCAAATGCCCCATCTAAGTGTAAAATTTTTTTTTCATTACCTGAGTAAACTTAATGTTGACATAACCTGTCTTCAAGAAACACACATAAAGAAACAAGATAAATATTTTATAGGGGAGTAATTTATATCTGCGGGTGTAAAAAAGATTAATGGAGTTGTCCTATATATAAAAGCTCAATCTAAACCTAAGCTACTTATAGCAGATGAATATGGTAGATTTGTAGTAGTGGAAATTGAACTCAATGGAATAAAATCATTTTTTTTCTATTTTCTCTTCTACTTTCTCTATCCTCTCCTTCAAATCTTCATGAAGGGCTTGTGTCATAGTTTTTAATTCTGTTTGCGCAGCATTGGCCTTCTCCTGTTGTAACATGGCTTCCAGTGTTCTCTGGCCTGCAGGGCTGGAGGCCGCAGACGAGGATGTTGAAGATGGTGCTGATGTTGTTTTCTTCATATTTGAATATCTTAATATTTGTAGTCCACCAAGAGTCTATAATGATATCAATTATAATCCAATGGAAAGGTAAAAGTAAAAGTATAATTTTTGGGGTTTTGTGGGCCAATTTGGAGTATAAATTGTCATTTTGCAAATTTTTGCCCCAATGATAATTTGGATTAGGGTCTGAAGAACCTGAAGATAAGAATTACTCCACAAATCGACTAAACTGGATTTGAATGGAATAAAATCAATAGTGGTTGGCATGTATAGGCCAAATGATGATAAAAGCAAATTTTCTGAATATTTAGTGGATCAGCTAATGCCCTTTTCATATGAAAACTGGCTTATGTTGGGGGATTGGAACTGAGTGACAACACCAGCTCTGGATAGAACATCCACTAAGGGGATTAAACCCTCATGGGGTAAATTACCAAATACTTTTTTCGAGATGATGGATAATCTAGTATTAATAGATTCCTGGAGACACAAAAATGGTGATGCCAGAGAATATACCTTTTTCTCAGAAAGTCATAAATCTTTCTTTCTTTTTTTAATTTTTTTAATTTTATTTTATTTTATTGAAAAGACAGTGCCATGTCAGGATAACAATGCAAATAAAGCAGAGCCAGAGAGAGATCAATGGTAAATCTTAACATACAAGCTAATAGCTATAACTGTACTATGTTAACAGTAATTACAGCAATACAACCAAAAAAAGAAGAAAAGAAAAGAAAACTTCAACTAAGTTTCTACTTACATTAGCTTATTTACAAATTTTTCAATATTATATCCATATTTTTATACATCTTTGTTGTACTGACATTCATAAACTTCCCTCTCATTTCTACATCTTGTCTCTATCCATTCATAAAATTTATTCCATGTCCTGTAATATTTCGAGTCTTCTTTATCTTTAATTTTTAAAATTAATCTGTCCATTTCAGCACAATCCCAAATTTTCTTAATTATGTCATCATCTGATGGGGTGTTCACATTTTTCCAATATTTAGCATATGTAATTCTAGCTGCCGTCAATATACAGTATGTAACACTACCGTAAGTAAATAGTTGCTTTGTCATAACTTTCCGACAATATACCTAAAAGGCACTTTTCTGGTTTGAACTCAATATGTTGCTCAGTTATCGTTTCTAACCATTTATGAATTTTCTCCCAGTAACTCCTTGCTTTCTTACATGTCCACCACATGTGGTAGTATGTTCCTGGAGTCTGGTTACATTTCCAACAATTGGCGGAGGAGTTCTTATACATTTTGGCCAATCTTGCTGGCAGCAAATGCCACCTATAAAACATTTTGTAAAGGTTTTCTTTATAGGCCGCGGCCATCGTCAGTTTGTAGTTTCTCTCCCAAATTTGTAACCATTTTTCTAATTCTATGTTGTATCCGAAAATCTTTGCCCAGGCAATCATTGTTTCTTTAACTATCTCTTCCTCCATTTTATAGTTCAGTAAATAATTATATAATTTTAAAATCAATTTTTCATCCATCCCCATTAAAATTTTGTCCAATGCTGTTTGTTCTTTATTTACACCCCATAATTTAACATCTTTTTCATGCCTTGATTGGATCTGCAAATACGGCCACCAAGATAAGTCCAACCCCTGCTTCTCCAATTGTTGATTAGATTTAAGATCACCCCTTCTAAAATATCCTTGTAACATACTGTACAATTTTTCCCCAATTTATAAGATTTGGATATATTATTGCCTCCATTGGAGAGAGCCAGACTGGTATTTCCCTATAGTGTTGTAGTTTGATTTTTTCCCAAATGTTAAGCAACGCGTTCCTCACATAATGCCTCTGGAAATATTTGTGTGTCATATTTCTGCCATACCAAAGAAAGGCTTGCCAGACTAATTGCAGGTCGTGCCCTTCTAGTAATAATAGTCTTCTGTTATTCAAGTTTACCCAATCTTTTAGCCAAGTGAGAGCTGCAGCCTGGTAATATAATTCCCAGTCTGGGAGCCCAAAACCGCCATTATTCCTAGAATCCTGTAATACTTTCAATTTTATTCTTGATTTATTACCTTGCCAAATATATTTCAGAGTAATTTTATCATCAAAAAAATTATTTTCTAATTTTACTGGTATAGTTTGAAATAGAAAGAGTAGTTTTGGTAATAAGTTCATTTTCACCACTGCAATTCTCCCTATCATCGATAACTGTACAATCTTCCACCTTTCCAAATCTATTTTAATTTGTTGTATCAGTTTTGTATAATTGTCCTCTTTGATTGTCCCACACCTAGCTGTTAAGAAAATACCAAGATATTTAACCTTTTTTTCTATCTGTAGGTGAATTTTCTCTGGCAATTCCTTTTTTTGTTTGTTGGTAAGATTTTTTACTAATATCTTGCTTTTATCTTATTTATTTTCATCCCTGCCACCTCTCCATATTCCTCAATTTTCTTTATCAATTTAGGGCCAGTTTCTATGGGTTCTTCTAATATAAACACTAAGTCATCAGAGAAAGCTTGGAGTTTGTACTTTTCATTTCTAATTTCCATTCCTTTTATCTCTGTATCTTATGTTCCTCATCAATACCTCTAATGTTAAAATAAATAATAATGGGGAGAGGGGACAACCTTGCCTTTTTCCTATTTATTTATTTATTTATTTATTTATTTATTTATTTATTTATTTATTTATTTATTTATTTATTTATTTATTTATTTATTGTTAAATTTATATACCGCCCTTCTCTGGGGACTCAGGGCGGTGAACAGCCAAGTAAAAATACAATATAAACATTAAAATATATATACATTTAAAAGAAAATATTAGATGTGGCCCTGATTTAAGACAATATAATTAAAATTTGGTAAAAATTGGTAAAATCTTAAAAAACCCCAAAACTTTTTCACGCCAGCCCGGCTTGATAAAAATAGTACGTCTTGAGGGCACGGCGGAAGGTGGCCAGGTCATGAATAGTTCTTAAATCTGGAGGGAGCTGGTTCCAGAGGGTGGGTGCTCCCACAGAGAAGGCCCTCCCCCTGGGTGTCACCAGCCTACACTGCTTGGCTGATGGCACCCCGAGGAGGCCCTCTCTGTGGGAGCGCACTGGTCAATGGGAGGCAGTTTGTGGCAGCAGGCGGTCTCGGAGACACCTAGGTCCAATGCCATGGAGCGCTTTAAAGGTAGTAACAAGCACCTTGAAGCGCACCCGGTAGACCACCGGAAGCCAGTGCAGCTCGCACAGGAGGGGTGTTATATGGGAGCGCCAATTAGCCCCCGAAACCACCCACGCGGCTGCATTCTGGACCAGCTGGAGCCTCCGGGTGCTCTTCATGGGGAGCCCCATGTAGAGAGCATTGCAGTAGTCCAGACGCGACGTGACGAGGGCATGAGTGACTGTGCACAGGGAATCCCGATCCAGAAAGGGCCGCAGCTGGCGTATCAGGCGGACCTGATAAAAGGCCGTCCTGGTCACAGCTGTCAGATGGTCCTCTAAGGACAGCTGTGAATCCAGGAGGACACCCAGGTTGCGAGCCCTTTCGGCGAGGGCTAGAGACTCGCCCCCGATAGTCAGAGATGGAATCATCTGACTATATCGAGACGCTAGGAATGTCACGATGTGAATTATTGCCAGTTGTGCAACTCTATGTTGCCTAAGGTTTCTTGTATTTATGATCAAGCAGACGTGATATATTTTACTACGCATGCGTGCATTCCAGGAGTTTTTGTTAACTCCCTCTCCTTTCTCCATTTCTGCTGAAGGCAGACGTGACTTCATTAGTTGGAAAGATGTAGCTTATTAAGGGTCTATTTTTTATTACTTTTGTACTGAAATAAATATTTTGTTAATTAGATTTGAATCTCGGTTTTATTTTCTAATGAGAATGACTTCAAAGGAAGCAAGATCCATCACCTCTAATACGGGGATATTTTTACCCCTTAACATGGTATCAGAGATGGCTGTAAAATTTATAGCTTCCTTTGAAGGTCTCCTTGCGTTTTAGGACAGTTAGCTAATTAGAGTGATTTATGGCCAGCCATGTCCTCCACGAACAGAGATAAGCTGGAAACAGAAAAAAATCTTCAGTATGAAGCCCTGGAAACAGAAGCAACCTCTTTTGCAGACAACTCTAATCCGCAAGAAATCACACCACCTCTTTTTGGGACTCAAACGGAAGATATTGCCGGGGCATCTTCACAAGCGGAACAGGATTTATTTACAGAGGTTAGTAAAAGTTACCCAACCACATCGTTCGTCCCCGGGGGAGATTCTACATGTCTTGGAGCTATTCCAAAAAGTTCCCAGTATGAAACTGCCTCATGCTATCAATATGAAACTCACTCCCCAGACCTGTCTTCGTCAGGTCAGACTAGTGCAGAAAAACAAATCAATTTCAGTTATAGTCAACTGATAAGAACCCAGCAGGAGCAGATAAATCTTTTGCAAAAAGAATTACAGGAGGCTAGACTGCATGCATTTTTCCGTGCTGAAAAGCAAGATGTCCGCCCGCCTTCAGGCATTCCAAAGCGGAGCCATGACCCCCCCTCTCCTCCTTCTTTATACAACTTAGAACAACACCCTTGGATGGGCACGTCACAATCACGTGGGCAGGAATTTTTTGATGAAAGGGACTATGCATTTCCCAAAAGTAGTGCTGCACTGCCATCTAGTGGCCATGATGAAAAAATGCAACAAATCTTAAAAATTTTGCAAGAACAGAACTTAACTCTTCATGAACAAGTAAAAACTTTACAAGCCCAGAACCGAATGACTCAATTGAGGCTTGATACATTAATGCTTCGTCCATCATTAGCTGCACAACCTTTACAGGCACAAATTGTCCCGCCTGCCCAACCTATGCAAGCACAAATTGTGCATCCACCACAAGCTGGACCACCTCCAGTCCAGGCACCTCCTGCAGCCCCAATTTTGCAACCCGCTCCAGCTGGTGCACTAGTTGTACAACAACAGCCAGCCCAGGCACCTCCTCCGGCCCCAATTCTGCAGCCAGCTCCAGCTGGTGCACTAGTTGCACAACAACAGCCAGTCCAGGCACCTCCTGCAGCCCCAATTTTGCAGCCAGCCGCAACTGGTGCACTAGTTGCACAACAACAGCCAGTCCAGGCACCTCAAGCAGCACCTCAACCTGCTCAGGCCCAAGCCTTGCCACAAGCGATTCCACAGGCCGCACCACTGCAGGCCCAAGCAATTCCACCTATTTTGACACAACAATCACAAATCGTCCCATTAGTTGGCAACGCAAAATTAAAGCAATTGGGACAAAATTACAAAGCCTGGGTCTCTGAGATAACTATTTTGCTTCGTCGTGAGGGGACATATGACATAATACAGAACCCCCCTCCACGACCCTGGTCAGATGCCATAAGACTGCTAGATATTAAAGTGTCCACGAGTTTACTGATGTCAATGGACACCGAAATGCAGCAAACCTTTGTTCCTGATGCAACTGCCCAAGAAATATGGACTCAATTAGAACGTTGTTTTCGCCCAGTTTCAGCTGAGTCCACAAACTTACTTTTGTCACAATTTCATGGAACAAAACTTAAACCTACTGACAATATGGGGGCACACTTAACAAAGATGAAGCGCATGAGGAAAGATCTCGCAGAACGTGGCTACCCAATGGATGATAATCAAGTGGTCAGTATCATTACCAATTCCTTGAATTACACGTGGAGGGAGGCCATCACACAAATTAATCAAGTTCCTCTTGCTCAAAGAACTGTTGATCATGTTTGCAGAATTTTAACAGAATATGAAGCTTATATGCAGGCTACGCCCCACTTACAACTACCACCTAGACGATCTTACGAATGAACCTACGCACCAAGAGTAATAAGATGCCAATATTGCGACCGTGTGGGCCATACAAGCAGAGATTGTCTTCAATTGCAACGCACTCAAGTTCCTGTCCAGCCCAGAGGAACAGACTACAGACGTCAGTACCAGCCCAGAGGAACAGACTACAGAGACCAGTACCAGCCCAGAGGAACAGCACCCAGAGGCAGCAGAGGCAGAGGACAGCACCGACCTGGTCCCAGGCGTGATTTCCCACCTCCATACACCATGCTAGCAATCACCCATGGTATTTATTTATTTTATTTATTTATTAAAATTTCTATGCCGCCCAACTCCCGGGGGACTCTGGGCGGCTAACAACAGGTATAGAAACATATAATCAATACACAGCCAAAGCAATACGACCGGTCTCTTTTGTGGACTCTCGATAGTGAAGCGGCTGTTCACATTACTTACAGAAAAGAACTTTTCAAAGAGCTACATGAGCCTGAACCAGAATATCGTGAACTGTACACATTTGGTGGCCACCCCTTCAAAGTTGAAGGAAAAGGGACTGTTTTTATTGAAGAGTTAGGTACCCTAGTACCTGATGTTTATTACATTCCTACAGCTAATTGTAATTTGCTTAGTCAGAATCATTTATCTGCTGTTTTACATTTTTATGTCCTTCATTTAGGTAACGCCAGTTATATTTTTAAAGATGGTCATATTATTGCTGACACAATTGTGATTGGTCAGGTCTACTATTTGAGGCCAAAGGCAGAACCTCAAATTCAGGCAAGTATAAAAATCTCAATAGAGAATATCACAGGCCCAGAGAGAGATACCCCAGAGAGAGATCCTGTGAATACTCCAAAGGCTCCTAAGGCCACAAAGCAACAGGTAATCAAACCCAAGGTTCCTCATGTTAATGCTGCAACCTCACTTACAGGATTTCGTTTACATGACAGGTGTATACATAGATGGCACAGAAGATTAGGGCATCCCAGTTTTCAGGTCCTTAAAAAATGCCATTTTTTGCACAAGGTTTGAATTTCAAAGGATGTAAGGTACATTTGGATTGTGCTGTTTGCAAAAAGGCAAAATCAAGGGCAGCAGCCGTTCCAAAACATGCTACACGTAAGTCAACACGCATTTTTGATTTGGTTCATACTGATATTGTGGGCCCTTATGGTCCAACTATTGGTGGTAAAAAGTATTTCTTAACTATTGTTGATAATCATTCTAGATATGGTTATGTCTTTCTTATGAAAGAAAAATCTGAAACCTTTCAGACCTTTAGAGATTTTGCAGTTCAAATCTACAATCAACACGGAGTGAGGATCCGGAGAATCCAGAGTGATCGTGGTGCCGAGTTCACGTCTCAGCGTTTCCAGGATTGGATGCGACGAAACGGTATCCTACACCAAACATCTGCCCCTTTCACGCCGACTCACAACGGAGTGGTAGAAAGATGACAGGGGGTCCTCCAAACCATGATGTGCTGCCTCCTAGAAGATGCCAATCTCAAACACTCATTTTGGGGCGAAGCAGTTAAGTATGCAAATTACATTGTCAATCGTACATGGAGCAGTGTCATTGACCAAACACCCTTCTACATGCTATATGGCTGCCAGCCAGATCTTAGACACTTACACATTTTTGGTTCATATGCCATGGTCAACATTCCATTGGCCCAAAGAAGAAAAGGTGGCCCAGTAGCAAAGAAATTGAGATATATGGGTGTTGATAGCAATTCTAAATGGGGAAGATTCATTGACTCTCACAATACGATAACAATTTCTAATTCAGCTAATTTTGAAGAAGATACAGATTGGTCCAGGATACATTCTAATGACCCTGGAGTTTATTTCCCTAGAACTGAAATTGTTGATACACTGCAACCAGATGACCAATGTTCATCACCTGATATCCCATCCTACCACGCCATGGATGCTGAAGCTAGCGACGCTGATGGAGATGTGGACAACAAGGAAGACGACTGGACAATCGTCCCGAGACGTTCCAAGAGAACTACAAAAGGTATTCCACCAAAGAGATACACAATGCAATTGACAAACACACCATCGCCATTGCTCTGTAATGTTACACTCCCACCGGAGAACTTTTCACAAATTAAATATCTTTCTGAAGATGAACAACACAAATGGTATGAAGCCATGCAAGTTGAGATGGATAGTTTGCAGAAACTCAAAGTATATACATCTGCAACACCTCCAACACACAAAAAAGCCATTGGCACAAGATGGGTCTACAAAATCAAACAAAAAGCAGTGGTGAATTATTATACAAAGCAAGACTTGTTGCACAGGGTTTCGCACAAAGCTATCCTGAAGATTACACAAACACTTACTCACCTACAGTGCGAACTGAAAGTGTGAAAATTGCTCTAACCACTGCTTCTATCCTTGGACTTGAAGTTTTCCAATTTGATGTTGAAACAGCTTACCTACATGCTGATCTAGATGAAGAAATCTACGTCAGGTCCGCTCCTGGCTTCCGGGACCAAGAAGGGGATACTTGGTTCCTAAACAAAAGTCTCTATGGTCTGAAACAATCAGGTCTGATGTGGTACACATGTCTAAAAGACAAACTAAATTTAATGGGCTTTATTAAGTCCGACACTGATGAATGTGTGTTCACAAAAAGGTATGGAAATATTAATGAAATTGTTCTTGTTTATGTTGATGACATTGTTTACATTGGTCCAAACAAACACATGAGTGAGAATTTTGTTAAAGGTTTGCAAAAATACTTCACATTGAAATCATTAGGACACATCAATGAATATTTAGGAGTTCACATTGAAAAGACACAGAAGGGGTTTAGCCTTTCACAAGAAGCTAAGATAGATCAACTTTTGCATCATTGCAACATGACAGATGCAACGCCTACACAAACACCTATGCAAACTGATTTTCACAATTTGAAGGATGCATACAGTCCTGAGTTCAAGGATCAAACACTTTATCGCTCAGTAATTGGTTCACTACTTTACATTAGTGGATGGACTAGACCAGACATAGCACTTAGTGTTAATGTACTTTCAAGACATGTAGGCAAAGCAACAGAGTTTCACTGGTCATGTATTAAGAAGTTACTGAGATACTTGATACACACAAAACACTTCAAATTGAAGCTAGAACCAGAACATACAGATTTTGCTGACATGTATTGTTATGCAGATGCAGATTGGGCAAGTGATAAGGAGTCAAGAAAAAGCACATCAGGTTACATAATGTTCCTGAATGGATGTCCAGTTTACTGGAATGTAAGAAAACAAAGTTTTATTTCCTGCTCATCAACTGAAGCAGAGTATGCATGTGTGTCTGATGCATGTAACTTTTTAACCTGGTTCGATTCCTTAGTTACAGATATCTGGACGAAGCCGGAAAAACCGATCACTGTGATGGAAGATAATCAATCAGTAGTTTACATTTCCAGGACTCACTTCACAGGTTCAAGGTCCAGACACATTGACATACGTTACAAGAATGTTAGAGAGTCAGTAAGACAAGGTCTCATAAAGTTAGAATATGTGCCAACAAAATATCAGATAGCTGACATTCTGAACAAACCATTACCTATTGCTCAGCATAATCACCTCAGATATTTACTGTGTGTTGAGTGACACATTATATTAGCCCAACTGACAAAGAAGGGGTGTCACGATGTGAATTATTGCCAGTTGTGCAACTCTATGTTGCCTAAGGTTTCTTGTATTTATGATCAAGCAGATATGTGATATATTTTACTACGCATGCGTGCATTCCAGGAGTTTTTGTTAACTCCCTCTCCTTTCTCCATTTCTGCTGAAGGCAGACGTGACTTCATTAGTTGGAAAGATGTAGCTTATTAAGGGTCTATTTTTTATTACTTTTGTACTGAAATAAATATTTTGTTAATTAGATTTGAATCTCGGTTTTATTTTCTAATGAGAATGACTTCAAAGGAAGCAAGATCCATCACCTCTAATACGGGGATATTTTTACCCCTTAACAGGGAACCACAGCCACTCCGTCTTGGAAGGGTTGAGCCTGAGTCGGTTTCTCCCCATCCAGATCCGCACAGCTTCCAGGCACCGGGACATCACTTCAAGGGCATCATTGGGGTGGCCTGGGGTGGAAATGTACAGCTGTGTATCATTAGCGTAGTGATGGTACTTCACCCCAAAGCCACGGATGATCTCACCCAGCGGCTTCACATAGATGTTGAACAGAAGGGGCTTCACATAGATGTTGAACAGAAGGTATACTAAAACTTTCTGTCACATCTCCATTAACCAATACTTTTGCATTCTGTTGAGTGTAAATTGCTTTAATCGTATTCCTACATTTTCCACCAAATTCCATAAAATTTAATTGTTGCAACATAAATTGCCAGGAGGAGTATGTCAGACAGTTTCGGCTGCTTAGCCAAGATTTGGCCTGGAACGAGGCTGCCCTCATGGCTGCCCTCATGGACGCTTTCCAGGATGGGTTGTCGGAGGAGTTGCAGGACGAGCTGGTCCGGGTCGACGTTCCTCCGAACCTCAATGTGCTGGTCCATTTTTGCCTCCAGTTTGACGCTCGGTTGCAGAGACGGGGAAGTCGCCATCCCTCCCAGGAGACCCGGGTGGTCCCGGTCGTGTGCGAGACCCCAGCTCCGTGGGAGGAGCCCATGGAATTAGGTGCAGCCAGACCCCACCTGTCGGTGACCGAGAAAAACAGATGTCGCTCAGGGGGGTTGTGTTTCTATTGTGAGGAACCTGGGCACATGGCCGCCTCTTGCCCCAAGAAATGAGGGGCGTTGGCTACTGGGCCTGCCCCACAGCCACAGAAAATCCTGTCAGGAAACACCCCAAGCCCGACATAGTGGAGACACTGGGTCAGGCGCGCACGAACACCGAGTCATGCCCAGCGGACGTGGCCCCCGGACCCCCGGGCACTTGATTCTGGCAGCACGAGTATTTCTGTCCAGTAGTCCACAGGGGATTCCGGCACACGGCCTGGTCGACTCTGGGGCCACAACAAACTTTATGGATGCAGCGTTTGCGGCCAAATATGCAGTCCCTCACTGTCCGGTGGATCCCCCTCTGCTTGTGGAGACCATTGATGACCGGGTGCTTCTGTCTGGGCCTATTAAGGCCACCACACAACCCTTGCGCCTGGCCATCGGCTCTCATGAGGAAGCCATCCAGTTTTATATTACCTCCAGCCTGCATTTCCCCGTGGTCTCGGGCTTGGCTTGGCTCCCAGAATCTCATCACTTTCCGGAGCTTGCAATACATGGACCACACCCGCCAAGTCTGCGCAGGCCAGTTGCTGAGTCCACCTAGGGTGTCCTTGCCTTCCGACCTAGCGGACTTTGCAGACGTCTTCAGCAAGCAAGAGGCAGACCACTTGCCCCCGCACCGGCCATACGACTGCTCCATCGATTTGCTTCCGGACGCGCTGCTCCCAGTGGGGTGTTTGTACTCTATGTCGGACCCTGAGTTGGCCGCGTTGCGGGACTTCCTGGACAAAAATCTGGCTCGGCGTTTTATCCGACCCTCATTGTCGCCAGTGTCCGCCCCGGTGTTGTTCGTGAAAAAGAAGACCAGAGACTTGAGGCTTTGTTACAGCCTTGAGATAAATAAGTCTGGAATGTGCTTCTGTCTTTGGCTGCCGTGTCGTTTCATTGGTTTCCCATCCTCCCTTTCTTATGGCAACTCGAGAGCAGGCCAGGGATGCTTTGCAAGTTGACAACTACCGCAAATTAAACGCCATCACGGTGCACCATCGGTATCCTCTGCCCCTTATTCCCAAACTGTTGGAACGGCTCCAAGAGGCTACCGTCTTCACCAAATTGGATGTGCATGGAGCTTATAATCTAGTTCGGATCCGGCCCAGGGATGAATGGAAGACAGCGTTCGGCACCAGGTACGAACATTTTGAGTATACCGTTTGGGCTGACCAATGCCCCCGCTGTCTTTCAACATTTTATGAACGACATCTTCCGGGACCTCTTGGACCAGTTTGTCGTGATTTATCTGGACGAAATTTTGATTTACTCTTCCTCCCGGGAGAGCCACCAACAGCACCTACGCCTGGTCCTGCAACGGCTCTGGGAGAACTGTTTGTATGCGAAACTGGAAAAATGCCAGTTTTTTCAGTCCACCATCGAGTTCCTGGGGCATAGCATCTCTCCTGAGGGCATTGCGATGGAGCCGAGCAAGGTTGAGTCTCTGCGCAGTTGGCAACCTCCTCGGCAAGTGAAGGATGTCCAGTGACTACTCGGGATCACCAACTATTATCGCACCTTTATCACCGGCTTCGCTTCCCTGACTGTGCCCCTCATTTGGCTCCTTCAGAAAAAGGTCCCGTTTCGATGGAGTACCCCCGAGCAACAAGCGTTCCAGGCCTTGAAGCAGGCATTCATGAAAGAGCCCATCTTGAAACAGCCTGACCCCCACCATCCATTTGTAGTGGAAGTGGACACGTCTGATGTTGCTGTCGGAGCAGTGTTACTCCAGGCTCACGCGTCTGGCGGTACCCTCTTCCCTTGTGCATATTATTCGCGGAAACTGTGTATGGTGCCGGCAGGCCAAGTCGGCAGTGGGAGCCCCCCCAGGGCTGCTCCAGCCATTGCCGACACTGGAGAGACCCTGGGGAGCCATTTCCATTGACTTCTTGATGGATTTGCCTCCGTCTTCTGGATTTACAACAGTGTTCGTGGTGGTAGACACGAAGATGACGAAGATGGCGCATTTCCTTCCGTGTTGTGGTTTACTGATGGCTCGCACCACCACCTGTATGTTTATCCAACATGTCTTCCGGCTGCACGGCCTACCTGATAGGGTTGTTTCGGACAGAGGGGCTCAATTTATAGTCGAGTTCTGGAAAGGGCTGATGATGGCCTTGGACATGAAAATCTGCCTGTCATCCGCGCATCATCCGGAAACAGACGGCGAGAAGGAGAAAAGTAATTGGGATCCTGGAGCAATACCTGCGCTGCTTCGTGAACCAGCAGGACAATTGGGCAGATTATCTGGTAGTGGCGGAGTTTGCGTTCAACAACTCGCAGCACACCTCCACGCAAACGACCCCTTTCTTAGCCAATGTGGGGTATCATCCTTGGTTCTTTCCCCTCACGCAACTCGACTCACCGGTTCCGGCAACTAACAACTATCTGTCCGAGTTACAGGTTGTCCATCAATTGGTGCGATGGAGAAAGCCAAGGAGGAATATAAGAAAGTTGCGGACCGGTCTTGGCGAGCGACACTGGCGTTGGCTGTGGGGGATTGGGTATGGTTGTCCACCAGGCACCTTCTGTCAGACCGGCCGGTCAAGAAGTTAGACCACCAGTACCTTGGCCCGTTCCCCGTTGAACCGGTCATCAACTCGGTCGCCTACCGCCTGACATTGCCACGCTCGATGAGAGTCCATCTGGTCTTTCATCGATCCCCCCTTGTTCCAGAACGGCTGGCCTGTCCGCTCCGCCAACCGGACCGTCCCCAGCCAGAGCCACGTGATGGAGTTGGGCCGCCCGAGTACAATGTCACCAGCATTCAGGACTCCCGGTGGCTGAAAGGACAGTTCCAGTATCTGATCGAGTGGAAGGGTTATGGGCTGGAGGATTTCACCTGGGAGGATGCGACCTCTGTGCATGCACCTGTTTTGGTGCAGGCCTTTCACGACCAATTCCCGTCTTGGCCGCACCCAGATCATCAGACCCGGGGGAAGGGACCTACAGTGAGGGATAGTGTTGTGGCCTGCCAGCGGCCAGCAGAGCTGGCAGCAGACTCGGACAGTGAGGAGGTTGGGGAGGAACATGGGCCAGTCCTGGAGTCTGGGGAAGGCTCTGATGAGTGCTCTGCATCAGAGGCAGAGATGGGACCAGGGCCATCTGACAGTTATCAGCTACCTTCGGAGTTGGAGATAAGTGGGGCTGAAGAACAGCTGGAGCCTGTTCCCGATGTGCGCATGCGCAGAGCTGCCAGGAGAAGGGAACAATTAAGGAACAGAGGTCGACTTGGGAGTAAAAGCACAAGGGGATGCTGAATGACCACTCCCATAGGAAATAAATACGAGCAAAAGGGGAGTGGTGTTTGCAGGAGACAATTAGTTCATTATTCGTGTGAAGATTGGCTTGTCTGAGTTGTGTCTCACAGAGACTCCTTGCCAAGTATTTCCTTGTTCAGCATTGCGTCAAGAAGCTATTGGCCTGGCAACTAACCAAGGACTGATAAGGTCTGTGTTTGCAACTCACCCTTGAAAGACTTTGCTGGGACTTTGCTGGATGTGAATGCTAAGAATTCACATTAGCCAAATAAAAAGGGTTTTTTGGGGACAAGGAGTCTGTTTCATGATTTGGTGAAGCCTAGGTCAGAACAGGCCCACCCCCTCCTCATCCTAGGGCATGCAGGGAAGAATGCAGAAGAGAGCAACGTCAGAGAGTTTCGGCTGCTTAGCCAAGATTCAGCCTGGAACGAGGCTGCCCTCATGGATGCTTTTCAGGGTGGGTTGTTAGAGGAGTTGCAGGACGAGCTGGTCCGGGTCGACGTTCCTCCGAACCTCAACGCACTGGTCCATCTTTGTCTCTGGATTGACGCTCGGTTGCAGAGACGGGGAAGTCCCTGTGCTTCCCAGGAGACCCGGGTGGTCCCGGTCGTGACAATTAGTTCGCTATTAATGTGAAGATTTGATTATCTGAGTTGTGCCTCACAGAGACTCCTTGCCAAGTATTTCCTTGTACAGCGTCATGCCTGGAAGATACCAGCCTGGCAACTCTCCAAGGACTGATAAGGTCTGTGGTTGCAATTTACCCTTGAAAGACTGTTTGCCGTGACTTTGCTGACTGTGAATGCTAGAAATTCACATTAGCCAAATAAAAAGGGGTTTTGTCAGGAGAAGGAGTCTGTTTCGGGATTTTGTGAAGCCTAGGTCAGAACACTATTTTGCAAAAGGAAAGGATTGTAAAAGACTGTAAAAAGAAACTACGTGAGTACTTTGATAATAATCTAGGTAAAGGGACAAGTTTAACGACTGTATGGGATGCTAGTAAAGTGGTCACGAGGGGCTATTTTATACAGTACAATCATTTAGAGAAGAAAAATCCCAGGAAAAGACACAAAGGATACTGGATGAAATCAGGCAGAAAGAAATTGAATTGGAAAAGACGCCTATGGATCCTAAAACTTTACATCAAATTAAACTGTTACAGCAACAACTGTCTATGTTAACGGTACAAGAAATAAAAACAAAATTGAACTATGCAAAATAATGACACTTTGAGTTTGCAAATAAACCAGGTAGATGGTTGGCATATAAATTAAGACAGGAAAGGGAAAAGACAATGATTGAAAAAATTTGTGAAGGCAGTAATTTAATAACAGATAATGAACTAATTAAGAAGTCCTTTCATAACTTCTATTCAAATTTGTATGAAAGACAGGAGTTAGATATGTCAAAAATAGATTAATACCTTATAAGACAACAGCTGCCTAAACTATCACAAACCCAGAGACAACTAATGAATGACCCGATAACTGCCTTTAAGATATCAGAAGCCATTAAAAAATGAAATCAGGTTAAAGCCCCAGGCCCAGATGACCTTACAAGCCAATATTATAAGTGCTTTGAGGATGAACTCCTTCAACCACTAAAAGATACAATGAATTATATAATACAGGGGGGAAAGATACCCCAGACATGGAAAGAAGCCAATATTGTGTTGTTACCAAAGGAGGGTCAAGAAGTTACAAAGACAAAGAATTATAGACCAATCTCATTATTAAATAAGGATTACAAACTCTTTGCTGCCATTTAAATAAATAAATAAATATTCTACAGACATATATACATGAAGACCAATCGGGCTTTCTACCGAAAAGACAACTAAGAGAGAAGGTGAGGACTGTTTTTAATATTATTCAAAATTTACAATATCATAATGAGAAACAGGCAGCCTTAATATTTCTAGATGTAGAGAAGGCCTTCAACAACTTAAATTGGGCTTTTATGTTTAAAGTGTTGGAAGAAATTGACTTTGGAGATAACTTTATTCAAGGAATCAAAGCAGTCTACACGTCACAGAAAGCAAACATTGTCATTAATGGTGATTTAACTAATTCATGTGAAATTCAAAAGGGTACAAGACAAGGATGCCCCTTGTCCCCTCTGCTGTTCATCTTGGTATTTGAAGTTTTGAATAGAGGTATTAGCTAAGATGATAAAATAAGGGGTGTAAATCAGGAGTGGGTTCCAAATTTTTTTGCTACCACTCTGTGGGTGTGGCTTATTTTGTGGGCATGGCTTGATGGTCATGTGACAGTGGGCATGGCTTCGTAGTCATGTGACTGGATGGGAGTGGTTTGGCGGTCATGTGACTGGGTGGGAGTGGCTTTGCGGTCATGTGACTGGGTGGGGGTTGCTGGGTGGTCATGTGACTGGTCATGTGACTGGGTGGGCGTGGCCAACTTGACATCACTCACATCAAGGGTTAGGGTTAGGGTGCCTGGCCTCTCCTCGCCTCAAAGGCCTCAACGAGATACAATTTCCCTGTCTATTTACTACTACTATCCAAAATATACTATTTAATCCTATGTATATATTGTTGAGATATTCATAAACTGGAAGAGCCAATAGTAACATGGTCAGCCAATGAATCTGCATAGCAACAGGGTAACAAGGTCAGCCAAGGAGAGTAAAGTGCTACTGAGCATGTGCAAAGAATTGAGCTTAGGCTGGGTGTGGCTCCAGTCTCCACTCTGTATTTTTCCTCTCCAAACTCTGCTGAAATGAAACTAACTCCTGCTTGTGTTTGAAGAAAAACTCTGCTAATTGGTATTGTAAATATATTATTATGTTTATAAAGAAGTTATTTAATTCAGCTAAAAGCAGTCAACTGTGTGTGAGCTTCTGATTTATTTTTCAACAGAGTAAAATCTCCAATATATATGCCATATGTGTACATACATATTACACACAGGCACACAAAAAGATACATTATCTACTATATATACTGTATGTGTATGTACACACACACAAACACACACACACACACACACACACACACACACACACACACACACACACAGAGCTCTTCTAAAACTACACATTCACCTCACTTACTGCATTTGGAAAAACACACCCAGAGTCCACTTTCTGCCACACATTGAACCATAACTTCTGTACATTAGAACATTACACATGCCTTCTGATGTTCTCCCCTAGCTTGCACATGACTGTTAGAGCCAGGAAATGTCATGGATTGAGTAAAATGTGGTGAAACTCACTTAACAACGCTCTTGCTTAGCAACCAAAATTTTGGGCTCAATTGTGGTCATAAGTCAAGGACTATCTCTGCCTTCCTCTGCATGGCAGCCTTTCTCTTTCTCTTTCTCTATCTCTTTTTCTTTCTTTTCTTTCTTTATTGTTTTTCAATTTTAAATATCATATTATTATAACACAGATCTACACCCATTTTCATACATTATTATTTTGTTGGTAAAGTTCATACAGTATTTCCTTATATTTATAAAATCCTCCATCTTCTTCTTCATCCCGTATTGTCTCTCAGTCTTTCCTTTTTTCCTTAGTCCAATCGTACCATTTTGTCCATATCTCATAATATTCCGAGTTATTTTTCCCTTTAAGTTCGATAGTTAACATGTCCATTTCAGCACATTTATATATTTTATCCATTAATACATTCTCCGGCGGTGTTTGGCTGTTCTTCCAATATTGTGCATATGCGATTCTTGCTGCGGTTATGATATGCAATATTAAATATTGGATGTTCTTGGGATGTTGTTTCCTTATTATTCCAAGTAGAAAGAGTTCCGGCGTATATTCTATTGCTCTTCCTGTAATATCCTGTAACCAATTGTAAACTTTTTTTCCAATAACCTTTCGCTTCAGGACACGTCCACCACATATGAAAGAAGGTACCTACGTTTTTTTTACATTTCCAACAAGCCGAATTTACGTTTGGGTATATCTTAGCCAATCTTGCTGGAGCTAAATGCCACCTATAAAACATTTTATAATAATTTTCTTTGTAAGCTACAGATTTTGTTATTTTACAATTTGTATTCCAAGTCCTCTCCCAGTCAGCCAGGTGAATATTATGACCTACATTCTTTGCCCATGCTATCATCGGATTTTTAACTATGTCTTCCATTTTATCGAATTCCAATAGGTAACTATATAATTTTGATATTATTTTTTCTTCTGGGCCCGTCAAGATTTTGTCTAATTGTTGAATTTCTGTATCTATGCCAATTCCTTCAATATATTTTTTGTATCTTGATTTCAATTGTAAATAGTGCCACCAGTCAATTTTTATGTTTTGTTCTGCCAATTGTTCTCTACTTTTTAATTTTCCAAGCGGGTCTAATATGTCTCTGTATTTGATCGTTTTAGTCATGTCTATTAAATTTGGGTAGGTCATAGCCTCCATGGTGGAAAGCCAATTAGGAATTTTTAGGTAGTATTTTTAATTTCATACCATGTTTTTAGAAGAGAATTTCTAATCAAATGATTGTTGAAACTTTGTTGTGGTTTAATTCCATCATTACATAGATAAGCATGCCATCCCATCTGCAAATCATGACCTTCTAATAATAGCATTCATTTATTTGTTAAATTGATCCATTCTTTTATCCAGGTCAGGGATGCTGCTTTATAATAGAGTTTCCAGTCAGGTAGTCCGAGGCCACCTCTGCTCTTATTATCTTGTAGGTTAGTTAATTTGATCCTTGGTTTTTTATCTTGCCATATAAATTTAGAGATAATTTTATTTAATTCATTAAAAAAAATTGTCTCTAATTTAATAGGAGTTGTTTGGAACAAATATAAAAATTTTGGTAGGATGCTCATTTTAATTGCCGCTATACATCCTAATAGTGATAATTGTAATTTTTTCCATTTTTCTAATTCCAATTTTGTTTGATGTATTAATTTCTCATAATTATCTTTTTTATTCGATGAGCATCTATTTGTTAGTATTATACCCAAATACTTAATTTGTTTTGTTATTTGCAGGCCTAATCTTTCTTCCAATTTATCTTTTTGTTTCATTGTCATATTTTTCGTTAGGAACTTAGTTTTTTGCTTGTTGATTTTTAATCCTGCCAACTCTCCGTATTCCTCTATATCTTTAAGTAATATCTGTCCTGATTCCATTGGTTCTTCTAAGAAGAATACCAGGTCGTCGGCAAATGCCTGTACTTTGTATTCCTCATTTCTTACTTTGGTTCCTTTGATATCTGGATTACTTCGAATTTTATTGAGTAGTGTTTCTAATGTCAAAATGAAGAGCAGAGGTGACATCGGACATCCCTGTCGAACTCCTTTAAATATCTGAAATGGTTTGGTCATTCCACCATTTATAATTATCCTGGCTGTCTGGGAGGTATAAATTGTTTCTAATATCCTCTCAAATTTATCGCCAAATTTCATTTTTTTAATCAATCCTATCATGTATTGCCAATTTACGTTGTCGAACGCTTTTTGCGCATCCAGAAAAACAAGCGCTGCTTGCTTTTCTGGATGTGCTTCATAATATTCTAATATATTTAATACTGTTCTTGTGTTATTCCTTATCTGTCGTGTTGGTAAGAATCCATTTTGATCCAAATTTATAATTTTATTTAATATTTTTTTAGTTCTTTCCACCATAATTGTCATAAAAATTTTGTAGTCTACGTTCAACAACGAAATTGGCCTGTAATTTTGTATTTGATTTGTCTCAGTACCTTCTTTCATAATCATAGTAATGTACATCTCCCTCCACGAGTTTGGTATCTTAGCTCTTAAAAATGCATCGTTATATAATTCTAACAGTAGATTTTCTAATACATTTCCTAAATTTTTATAGTATTCCCTGGGGAAACCATCCGGTCCTGGTGATTTATTGTTATTTTGTTTCTTGACTGCATTTTGAATTTCTTGCAATGTGATTTCCTTATTTAACATTTCTATATCTTCCTCTTCTATTTGTGGCATATTTCTGTCCTTTAAATAATTAATTATTTTGTCTAATTCTATTGGGTCTTGTCTATATAAGTCTCTACAGTATTCTGTAGCAATTTCTTTTATTTTTTTCTTCTGTGTGTTGTACACAGAGTCTCTGTGGAGTGGGCGGCATACAAATGCAACAAATAATAAATAATAAATAAATAAATAAATAAATAAATAATAAATAAATAAATAAATAAATAAATAAATAAATAAATAAATAAATACTTCCCCTACAGCATCTGTTAATTGGTGAATTATTCTATTATTTTTTTCCTTTTTAATTTTATAAGCCAACCACCTGCCAGGCTTATTTGCTGTTTCAAAAAATATTTGTCTTGCAAATCTAATATCTTTGGCATAATCTTGCTGTTCCATTAAGTTTAATTTGTGCCTAATTTCCATTAATGCCTTGTGTATTTTATCATCATTTGGTTTCTTTTGAAGCTTATATTCTAATTGTTTAATATCTTCTAATTTTTTGTTGTAATCTTGCCATTTATCTTTATTTTTCTTTACGGTATAAGCAATTGTAATTCCTCTTATATAGGCTTTTAGCTTATCCCATAAATTTTGTATGGTGGTTGGTTGTTTCTTATTTTCCTCCAGAAATAAATTTATTTCTTTTGTTATCGTTTGTATATATTCTTTTTCTTGTAGTAATTTTGTATTTAAGGTCCACCTCCTTGTTTTCCTTTTTTCTCCTCTCCATATCACTACCAGGGGATTACGGTCTGCCCATATGTTTGGGGCTATTTCAACTGATTCTATATTTTTCCGTAGTTCTTTGCTTATCCATGCCATATCTATCCTTGAGAAGGATTGATGTGGAATGGAGTAGAATGTATATTGCTTGCTTTTGGGATGCAGTAATCGCCATATATCTATCATATTTAATTCATCTATCATGTCATTAAATGTGTTTGGTAATGTAGTTTTTTCATTTGTTTCCTTTTCCCGGTTGTGTAGTCTTTCTGAGGGTCGATTTTTCCGTTATAATCTCCTACTAAACATAGATTTTTGTAGTTTGTTGTCACTAATTTCTCATGTATCTGTTCATAGAATTTGTTTTGTTTTTTGTTAGGTACATAAATATTTACCAACAGTATTTTTTCTCCTCCTGTTTCTATTTCTATCATTATATATCTTCCTTTGGGGTCTACGTTTATTTCTTTGGATTTAATTTCTTTTTGTACATATATTGCCACTCCCTTCTTCTTTTTTTCTCCCAATGATGGATATAGTTCTCCTAGTTTTTGGTATTCCAAGTATTTTTTATCTGTTTGTTTGATATGAACTTCTTGTAAACATATTATTTCTGCTTTCAGTCTAATTGATTTCGAAAATACTTTTTTTCTTTTCCCTGCATTATTTAATCCTTTGATGTTTAATGATATGAGTTTAGTTTCTTTTTGCATTTCCTATAACTTTTATAACAATTTATTTATTTGCTTTTGCTGCTGTTTGAGTCCTGGTTTTAACTCTTCGTACCGTTTGGTTTGGTTCTTCGAGTTCTTTAGTTTTTCCCCTCTTTTCCTCCTCCCCCACCTCTTGCTCTTCCTCCTGTCCTACTGTTTCTAGCTTTTCCCCACTGTCCGTTTCTTCTTCAGTGCCTACAAGTTGATAGTAAATTTCTTGGGCCTTTTCCATACTGTCTACTTTTATCTTTCTTCCTTCTACTGAGATTATCATCCCTTCTGGGATGGTCCATCTGAACAGGATGTTTTTCTTATTTAATACAGTCGCCAGAGTTTTGTAGTCTCACCTTAGTTCTCTTACTCTTCTTGGAACCTGTTTTAGGATCTTAATTTCCTTTCCTTTATATGTCAATGTTTCCCCTCGTGTAGCCACATATATGTTGTCCCTTATCTTCCTTCTAGCAAATCGAATGTGGACTTCTCTCGGCAGGTCGTGGCGCTTAGCGTAATTTGTCTGTATTCTATAAGTCTCATCAATCTCATTTACAATGTCTCTTTTGTCTAGTTGTAATATCTCTGCAACCAAACCCGCCGTTTCTTCTCCTAGATCCTCTTCCTTACTCTCTGGGATGTTTTGAAATCTTAAAAAATATGAGGATCTATCCATTTCTAGATGAATTAATGAGGTTTCCATTTCTTTGTTAGTTTCTATCATTTTCTGGTCTATCTTCTCTATCTTTTTTTCATTCTGTTCAGTTCTTGTTTCGACTGTATTAATACGTTGCTCATTTTTTTCTATGGCGGCCTGTATAAACTCCATTTTATTGTCTAACTTTGAAATGTCTGATTTTAGTTCTGTATGGTTTTGTGTAATTATTTCTTGCAATTTGAGCATCGTCTCTTGTACAGTGTTCATTGTAGTGGTCATATTCTGCATTACAGACATGCCCCCCTTCTCAGTTGTTAACATCTCGTCTATTTGTCTCTGACTGGCAGGTGAAGCTACCCCTGCAGCTGTAGTAGATGTTAGTTTCTTTCCCCCCCTTATTGTTGTAGTTGTTGTAGTACTTGTCATTTCTTTCAATATTATGCTTTGTTGTTCTAGTAGCCTATAAATCCTATTCCAGACTACCATATAGTACTTTAATCCCTTTCATTTTTGTTATTCTTATAGTATTTACCTAACACTTAATCAATTCCTAATTTTATTATCTAGTAGTAAAAGCAATCCAAATAGTTTAAATATATATAAATAGTATAAAATCTATCAAAAATTCACCTATATAATCTTGATAATATAAATATGAATATAATCAATACAATCAATATAAATTACTATGCATATAAAATACAATATATATAGCTATAATGTCAATGTTTCTTATGAGTATATATTTCTGTATCACTCTACTATATTCAAAATCTTATTCAAAATCTATTTTAGTTATTTCTTAAATTATCAACTCTATTTCTTATAAATTTATTTATATATCTTTTTTTCTTTCCTTTTATCTTATCCAAAATCTACTTCAAAAGAAAAAGAGAGAGAGAGAAAGAAAGGAAAAGAGGTATTTAATATCTATTTGTATGTCTATATAATAATCCTCTAATTATCTTCTATTTTTTATTTATATTATTATTATTATTTCCCCCTTTTTCAAAGTATCAATAATTCATTAAACTATAAAAGTATACAATCAGTACAAATAATGAGGAGGATTTGATATATATAGTATAAAGATGGTAAATAAATTAGCAAGTAAAAAGATTACTTCTTGAGCAGCAAGTAAGGAAAAAGGGCAGAGAGGGGGGTGTAAATTTATAGAAAAGAGATATGAGAGGGAAAACAAGAATGGAAGAGAAATAATAAAAGAAGAATCTTTCAATATCAATGCCAGTAAGTGTAAAGTAGGGTCCAACTGTCAAGTTCGTATTTTATATTTCCTGATTTCTTCGGATTCTGTATTCGGGTACTTCCCTTCTCGTTGTCAGCAGTTAAGTATCACTCCGTTGAAATCTGCACAGTCATCCACCTTTCGCAATTTTTGCTCTGGTATCCGATCTTTTTTTTTTTTTTTTTTTTTCCAAAAAGTTTTATTAGTACAAAATTACATAGATAATAGCTAAACATTAAATAGAAAGTACAAACATTTTTTTTAATTTTTCTCCCCCCTAACCCACCCCTTTCCCTCCCCCCCTCCCCCCCGGACTTCCCAGAGAGAGTACAGGGCATAATATCAATAAAATAAATTTAAATTAAATTAAAAAATTTTGACTTCCACCTTATTTTTTTAAAACTTCAACTCCAAATTGTACACTAATAAAAATTCCTTCCTCCTCCTTTCAATCATCTACCCTTCACAACATTTCTTCACTGTTAACTAAGAATTAAATGATTATTACATAAATGATGACTAAGTATTAAATACAAAAACCTTAAACTTCATCATAAAATCAATCAGTATATAAATAACATACTATTACTATATATCAGATTATAAGCACTAATTCCAAACTTTAAATAACCTTCCTCCCAAAAAAAAAAATGTTAAATCTAATTGTAATATTTTATAACTGGATAGATAACAATTCCAAATCTTTCTCACAATTAAATAAAACTTAAATTGATATTACACAAAAAATAACTAAATAATAATACAAAAACCTTAAACTTCATCATAAATTCTACCACTCTATTTGTAACATAATGTTACTATGTATTAAATTATTAGGTTCAAAAAAGTTCTAAATCTTTAAAAAGAATTAATAATACTTTGAATAAGCCCCCCAAAAAAAACAAAAGAAAAAAAAAGAATGCAAGAAGTAAAGAAAAGAAAAAAAAATTAAGGAAAGAAGGGAAAAAGAAAAGTACAGTCATAATGGCAACCATCTGTCCAATAAACTTCAACACTGCATCTTGTTGTATCTTGATGATGGTTGCATCTTTTTGTAACTTGATAATTTTGTAGTTGTCAGCTCGCCTCCCATCTGACCCCGATCTTCCATCTCCTTTTCCACACTGTAGACATCTGTCTGGCTCTGCCAATCATTTAAATTTTGTAAATCTGTTTCGATTTGAAGAGGAAGGGATGGCTTTCCCTCCTCCTCCTCTTTTGTTTTCATACATCTTTCCTCTGGAATCTTGGATATATCAGCCTTTAAGACGTTGACATAAAATTCAGTAGCTTTCTTTGTTGTATTAAGCCGATATCTTTTTCCCAGAAATTTCACTGCAACTCCTGTTGGTGCTTCCCATTTGTAATGTAAATTTAACCTTTTAAATTCATCAATCAGAAAGGTATAATCTTTTCTGGCTTTGAGCATTTTAGAGGGAATTTCTTTCCATATCATCAGTTCCTGGCCATTCACCTGCAGGTTATTTTTAAACGTCGCCTGTATAATCCTATTCCGTAAGGCTCTTGTAGTAAAGTATATTACAATATCCCTTGGTAGGTGTTTTTGTTTTGCATACCAGGAGTTGATTCTATATATTTTATCAATTTGCCTGGCTAGTTCTTCTTTAGACAGTCCAGACACCTGCTCCAAAGCTTCCACCATCCTTCCTTTCAAATCTTCATATAATCCTTCTTTCAACCCCCTGACCCTTATGGCAAATTCCATGGATCTGAATTGCGTCATTAACACCTCTGTTTCAAAATTTGCAATGTCATTTTGTATTTTATCTATGTATTCTACTGAAGTTGTCAAAACTTGTTTGTTTTCTTCAATGCGGTTTGCCAAAACTTCAATATTTGTTGCTAGACCTTTACATACCTCCAACACATCATTTCTAATTTGTTGGTCAATATTCTTTAAAGCAGCCTGCATTTTATTATCTATTTCACTAATTTTTTGGTTAAATTCAACAATAAGTTCATCTTTCATAATCTTTAAGGTACTTATTAAATTTTCAGGTGTTAAAGACTTTGGGGGTGTTAACTCAGTGGTAAGTTGCATTTTAGAAATATAACCAGATGAATAATCCATTCTTTTATTCAAAACAATCTTTCCAGATTTTGAAGCCATTTTAGTATTTCCAGTGGTGAACAAAGAAAAAGCCAAGCCTCTAGTTAAAGTTCTTTTAAATTTCTTTTAAAATTCTTTCAAATTCCAAAGCCAGATAGAATTTTATTTTTAAAAAATTGTCAGTTATTATTTAATCCAGAATCGGGAGACAGAGAGAGTAAAGCCAACTTTCAAAATCAAAAATTTCCATAAGAAAAAAAGCTGCTAGGGAAACGAAAGTTACTTTCACTTCTCCTCCCACTTTCTCCGATCGCCATGTTGTAGCCTAATAACTGTTACTTAGTTTCTTCCGAAGTGAAAATCAGCAGTGGAGTTGAAAGAAAAAAAAAAATCTGTACTTGCCCTTTAAAATCCTGTCTCTCTCTGTCTGCTTGTTTAAACAATTAAGTAGTTGTAATCCCATTCACGAAGCAGCGGGTGGTCACGGCATCTTGCTCCGCAAAAGCGGAGGTTTCCAAGTCCCCGGAGCAAGAGACAGGCTGGCTGGGGAGCCCTCACCTTTCGCGCCCCTAGCTGACACTTGGGGCACTAGGGGGGGCTCTACCCCACCTGTCCGGCTCTCATCTCTCCCCTTTGCCCGGGGCAGAGACTTTCAAGCCGCCAGACAGCTGTTCTGGCGGCTTTAACGGGGAAAAGGAAAGGCGCTCAACGAGGAGCGTCCGCGATGCAGCGATCCGGAACCGGAAGTCTCTGGTATCCGATCTTTGTGTTCAGCTGGCACTCAATGAACAAAAATGAGTGGGAAAAGGCACTGTTTCTAATCCACCACATGGACGCCGTATATCTCTCCTAGATTGTTTTTTCTCCGATTTCTGTCAGTTCGGTGTTGCTGCGTTCCAGGCTCTCTCTCTCTCTCTCTCTCTCTCTCTCTCTCTCTCTCTCTCTCTCTCTCTCTCTCTCTCTCTCTCTCTCTCTCTCTCTCTCTCTCTCTCTCTCTCCCTCTCCCTCTCCCTCTCCCTCTCCCTCTCCCTCTCCCTCCCTCCCTCCCTCCCTCCCTCTTTTTCTTTTTCTCTTTTTCTTTCTTTCTCTCTCTCTCTTTCTTGTCTCTCTCTCTTTCTTTCTTAATACCCTATATCAGTGGTTCCCAAACTTTTTCAGTCCACCGCCCACTTGGTGCTACAAACTCATCCTCACCGCCCCCCACCCCACCCCCTCAGGTGGGTGTGGCTTAGTGGTCAGGTGACCGGGTGGGCATGGCCAACTTGTAAAATGTGGTGAAACTCACTTAACAACGCTCTTGCTTAGCAACCAAAACGTTATGCTCAATTGTGGTCATAATTCTTTCTTTCTTTCTTTCTTTCTTTCTTTCTTTCTTTCTCTCTTCCTTCCTTCCTTCCTTTCTTTTTCTCTTTCTTTCTTTCTTTCTTTCCTCCCTTCCCCTTCTTTCTTTCTTTTTCTTTCTTTCTGTCTTCCTTCCTTCCTACCATCTTTCTTTTTCTTCCTTCCTTCCATCTCTTTCTTTCCTTTCTTCCTTTCTTTCTTCTTTCTTTCTGTCTTCCTTCCTTCCTCCCTCCCTCCCTCCCTCTTTCTTTCCTTTTTCTTTCCTTCTTCCCTCCCTTCCCTTCCCTCTTTTCTTTTTGACTGTCTTCCTTCCTTCCTACCATCTTTTTCTTTCTTTCTGTCTACATTCCTACCTACCATCTTTCTTTCTTTCTTTCTTTTTCTTTCTTTCCTTTTTCTTTGCTACATCCCTCCCTTCCCTTCCCTCCCTCCTTTCTTTTTCTGTCTGTCTTCCTTCCTTCCTACCATCTTTCTTTCTTTCTTTCTTTCTTTCTTTTTCTTTCTCTCTCTTTCTTTCTTTCTTCCTTTCCTTCCTTCCTTCCTTTTTCTTTCCTTATTCTCTCTCTCTCTATATATATATGTGTGTGTGTGTGTGTGTGTGTGTGTGTGTGTATCGCACACTCCACGGGACTACATTGCCTCCTCTGGGCTCTGCCTATGGCAATTTAAAATGTGCTTCTGTCTGCGAGGAAGAGGGGCATGTTTGAAAAGAGGGGCTGGAGGTGGGTGGGAAATCTATCCCACATTGAGCTACTGGGTGTGTGTGAGTGTGTGTGTGTGTGTGTGCGTGGCCGAAAACGTCCAGGTTTGGGAAACTGGGAGGTTTTGAAACCGGTTCCCCCAAACATGGTTTGTATTTGGTTGCAAAAACAAAAAAACAAACACACAAGCCATTTTGGTTCCTCGCCAAGGCTGGCTCAACTGGATGACCAAACAGAGCCTGGAAAGGAAAGAAAACTGCAGAAGTGGTCAATGGAGGGGGTGGGTGGGACAGATGCACATGGGGGAGGGTCTTCTCCCCCTCCCCCACACTGGCACATTCAAGGGGCTTCCTGGAAATACACCCCCTCCCCCGTGGGAAGCACTGGCACCCTCCGAATTGCCTTCCTTGGCACAGAGGCCGGGTGGAGGGAGGGACTCCTGTACCCAGCAGGCACAGCTAGAACGCCCCCTCCTCACCTGGTGGTGTGTCGTGCCTGCCTTAATTGCTATCCATCTGGGGGCAGGGGAAGATGGCATCGCAGGGACGAACGAGAGCAGTGTGTTAGGTGGGCAGAGGAGGCGAGGCCGAAGGCCACATCGTGAGACGGGCATGCGGAGAGGTTGCTGGGGGGGGCGCAGGAGGCCGGGTGGAGGGGGGGACTCCTGTACCCAGCAGGCACAGCTAGAAAGCCCCCTCCTCACCTGGTGGTGTGTCGTGCCTGCCTTAATTGCTATCCATCTGGCGGCAGGGGAAGATGGCATCGCAGGGACGAACGAGAGCAGTGTGTTAGGTGGGCAGAGGAGGCGAGGCCGAAGGCCACATCGTGAGACGGGCATGCGGAGAGGTTGCTGGGGGGGGGGCACAGAGGCCGGGTGGAGGGGGGGACTCCTGTACCCAGCAGGCACAGCTAGAAAGCCCCCTCCTCACCTGGTGGTGTGTCGTGCCTGCCTAAATTGCTATCCATCTGGGGGCAGGGGAAGATGGCATCGCGGGGACGAACGAGAGCAGTGTGTTAGGTGGGCAGAGGAGGCGAGGCCGAAGGCCACATCGTGAGACGGGCATGCGGAGAGGTTGCTGGGGGGGGGGGGCACAGAGGCCGGGTGGAGGGGGGACTCCTGTACCCAGCAGGCACAGCTAGAAAGCCCCCTCCTCACCTGGTGGTGTGTCGTGCCTGCCTAAATTGCTATCCATCTGGGGGCAGGGGAAGATGGCATCGCGGGGACGAACGAGAGCAGTGTGTTAGGTGGGCAGAGGAGGCGAGGCCGAAGGCCACATCGTGAGACGGGCATGCGGAGAGGTTGCCGGGGGGGGGGGGCGCAGGAGGCTGGGCACCTGGGATCATCAGTGGGATGGAGAAGGGGATGGTATTGGGTGTTTGGGGTGGGGTGGGGAGTTATGATTTTTAGAAGATGAGACACACATGTACGCACAATGGCCAAGGGGAGGATTTAACTTGTGGTTTTTTGGGAGAGAAAAATAGAGGGAGGGAGGGAAGAAAGGAAGGAAAAGAAAGGAAAGGAAAGAGAAAGAAAAGGAAGGAATGAGAGGGAAGGAAATGGAAGGAGGAAGGAAGGGAGGGAGGGAGGGAGGGAGGAAAGGAGGGAGGGAGGAAAGAAAGTAGGAAGGAAAGAGAGGGAGGGAAATTAAAGGTGAAAAGGAGAGGGAGGAAGGAAAAGGAAGGGAAGGAGGAAGGAAGGGAAGGGAAGTAGGAAGGAAAAAGGGGGGAAGGAAAGGGAAGGAAAAGGAGGGGGAAGGAAAGGGAAGGAGGGAAGGAAGGGAAAGAGACAGAAGGAAGGAAAGGGAAGGGAAGGAACGGAGGAAGGAAAAGGAAGGAAGGGAAGGGAAGTAGGAAGGAAAAAGGGAAGGAAAGGGAGGAAGGAAGGAAAGGAAAGGAAAGGAAACGAAAGGGAGGCAGGCGAAGGCGGCAGAAACTCTGGCGGGCAACTGTTCCCGATCTCCCCCGCCATCGCTGCCCTCTTTCTGGACCGACTTTCCGGCCGCGGTGCCTCTTGGCTGAAGGAGCGGAAAAGAGGCAGCTGCGATTTCCCCACAAGGTCTCCCTCCTCCTCCTCCTCCTCCTCCTCCCGCCCCCCAACCCAACCCCCCAACCCAGCCCCTGCCCGCACCCCCCCCCAATCCCGTGTCTTACAGGTTTAACAGCTCCATGTTTCTGTCGGCTAGTCTCTAGGGAAAAAAGCTTGCAAAATACAGAAACTCTTCTCTCTGCGAGTTATTAATTGCTCACCCTCGCGAGAAGAGTTTCTGTATTTTGCAAGCTTTCCAGGGGTCTCCAACCTGGGCAACTTTAAGACTTGTGGACTTCAACTCCCAGAATTCCTCAGCCAGCTTTGCTGGGAGTTGAAGTCCACAAGTCTTAAAGTTGCCAAGGTTGGAGACCAGTGCAAAGAGACCAGACGACAGATACACGGAGCTGTTAAAAGTCCAGTAAGATGCCCGTCTCGCGGCCCGCCCAGTCCCCGCCGGGAAAAGAGTGGCGGGAAAAGCGGCAGCGGGCGATTGGGTGGACATGGGTGGCGGCATGGGGACAGGACCGGCGAACCACCTATCGCCCCCCTGGACCCTCTCACCGCCCCCCTGTCGCCACCCTTACCTCTCACCGCCCCCCTAAGGGTTCCCACCGCCCCCTGGCTTGGCTTTTCCTGCAGGCTGGGGTTAGAGCTTAATCCACTCGAGCTCACCCCCAAGTATGTATTGTTGTTGAATGGTTGTTGGGTGATTTTAATATTGTGTCTTTTTTAACTTTAACTTTAAGAAGGAAGACAGAAAGAAAGAAGAAAGGAAGGAAGAAAGGAAAGAAAGAGATGGAAGGAAGGAAGAAAAAGAAAGATGGTAGGAAGGAAGGAAGACAGAAAGAAAGAAAAAGAAAGAAAGAAGGGGAAGGGAGGAAAGAAAGAAAGAAAGAAAGAGAAAAAGAAAGGAAGGAAAGAAGGAAGAGAGAAAGAAAGAAAGAAAGAAAGAAAGAAAGAAAGAAAGAAAGAAAGAAAGAAAGAAAGAAAGAAAGAAAGAAAGAAAGAAAGAAAGAATTATGACCACAATTGAGCATAACGTTTTGGTTGCTAAGCAAGAGCGTTGTTAAGTGAGTTTCACCACATTTTACAAGTTGGCCATGCCCACCCGGTCACCTGACCACTAAGCCACGCCCACCTGAGGGGGTGGGGTGGGGGCGGTGAGGATGAGTTTGTAGCACCAAGGGGGCGGTGGACTGAAAAAGTTTGGGAACCACTGTTCTACACAATACACGCCACGCCACACCCCTTTATTCTGCTAAGTCACTTTCTAAGTTATTCTATACTCTAAAGCAGTGGTTCCCAAACTTTCTTCCTTCCTTCCTTTCCTTCCTTCCTTCCTTTTTCTTTCCTTATTTTCTCTCTCTCTCTATATATATATATATATATGTGTGTGTGTTTGTATCGCACACACTGCGGGACTACATTGCCTCCTCTGGGCTCTGCCTATGGCAATTTAAAATGTGCTTCTGTCTGCGAGGAAGAGGGGCATGTTTGAAAAGAGGGGCTGGAGGTGGGTGGGAAATCTATCCCACATTGAGCTACTGGGTGTGTGTGAGTGTGTGTGTGTGTGTGTGCGTGGCCGAAAACGTCCAGGTTTGGGAAACTGGGAGGTTTTGAAACCGGTTCCCCCAAACATGGTTTGTATTTGGTTGCAAAAACAAAAAAACAAACACACAAGCCATTTTGGTTCCTCGCCAAGGCTGGCTCAACTGGATGACCAAACAGAGCCTGGAAAGGAAAGAAAACTGCAGAAGTGGTCAATGGAGGGGGTGGGTGGGACAGATGCACATGGGGGAGGGTCTTCTCCCCCTCCCCCCACACTGGCACATTCAAGGGGCTTCCTGGAAATACACCCCCTCCCCCGTGGGAAGCACTGGCACCCTCCAAATTGCCTTCCTTGGCACAGAGGCCGGGTGGAGGGGGGGACTCCTATACCCAGCAGGCACAGCTAGAACGCCCCCTCCTCACCTGGTGGTGTGTCGTGCCTGCCTAAATTGCTATCCATCTGGGGGCAGGGGAAGATGGCATCGCGGGGACGAACGAGAGCAGTGTGTTAGGTGGGCAGAGGAGGCGAGGCCGAAGGCCACATCGTGAGATGGGCATGCGGAGAGGTTGCTGGGGGGGGCGCAGGAGGCTGGGCACCTGGGATCATCAGTGGGATGGAGAAGGGGATGGTATTGGGTGTTTGGGGTGGGGTGGGGAGTTATGATTTTTAGAAGATGAGACACACATGTACGCACAATGGCCAAGGGGAGGATTTAACTTGTGGTTTTTTGGGAGAGAAAAATAGAGGGAGGGAGGGAAGAAAGGAAGGAAAAGAAAGGAAAGAGAAAGAAAAGGAAGGAATGAGAGGGAAGGAAATGGAAGGAGGAAGGAAGGGAGGGAGGGAGGGAGGAAAGGAGAGAGGGAGGAAAGAAAGTAGGAAGGAAAGAGAGGGAGGGAAATTAAAGGTGAAAAGGAGAGGGAGGAAGGAAAAGGAAGGGAAGGAGGAAGGAAGGGAAGGGAAGTAGGAAGGAAAAAGGGGGGAAGGAAAGGGAAGGAAAAGGAGGGGGAAGGAAAGGGAAGGAGGGAAGGAAGGGAAAGAGACAGAAGGAAGGAAGGGAAGGGAAGGGAAGGAACGGAGGAAGGAAAAGGAAGGAAGGGAAGGGAAGTAGGAAGGAAAAAGGGAAGGAAAGGGAGGAAGGAAGGAAAGGAAAGGAAAGGAAAGGGAGGCAGGCGAAGGCGGCAGAAACTCTGGCGGGCAACTGTTCCCGATCTCCCCCGCCATCGCTGCCCTCTTTCTGGACCGACTTTCCGGCCGCGGTGCCTCTTGGCCGAAGGAGCGGAAAAGAGGCAGCTGCGATTTCCCCACAAGGTCTCCCTCCTCCTCCTCCTCCTCCTCCCGCCCCCCAACCCAACCCCCCAACCCAGCCCCTGCCCGCACCCCCCCCCCCAATCCCGTGTCTTACAGGTTTAACAGCTCCGTGTTTCTGTCAGCTAGTCTCTAGGGAAAAAAGCTTGCAAAATACAGAAACTCTTCTCTCTGCGAGTTGTTAATTGCACACCCTCGCGAGAAGAGTTTCTGTATTTTGCAAGCTGTGCTTCTGTGATTCTATAGCTTCTGTCATTATTGATTCTGTACTTCTGGATTCTGAGTTCTGATTCTGGCTTCTGCTGTATGGTATCATATACTGCATAAAGAAGTTTCTTTTATAAATGAATCCTGCTGAGTTATTTACTTGTGTGCTGGTTGGATTGCTGCAAACTCTAGCAATCTGTTTATATTCCTGCAAGACCCAAAAATAATATAGAATATCTGATGAGGAAATTAAATGGGGTTGGGGCTTTAGCAGGTTTTAAAATAAACAAACAGAAAACAACAATGTTGATCAAGAACATGTCATCTCAGGACAGTGACATATTGACTAAAAAGTCAGGTTTTAGGGTTGAGAAAAAGGTGAAATACTTATGGGTTATGTTGACAAATACAAATATAAAATTGTTTCAAAATAACTATGTCTCTTTTTGGAGGGATATTAAACAGGACTTACAAAGATGGGACAAACTGCACCTATCACTATTGGGTAGAATATCTGTAATTAAAATGAATGTTTTACCAAAAATGCTTTTTTTAGTCCAGACGTTACCAATACTCGCAACTGATAATCCATTCAAACAATGGCAGAGGAATATTTCTAAGTTTATATGGCAGGGGGGAAAAACCAAGAATTAGATACAAACTACTGCAAGATGCTAACGAAAGAGGGGGTTTGGGTTTACCAGACCTGAAATTGTATTTTGATGCATGCTGTCTGGCCTGGTTAAAAGAGTGGGTGAATCTCCAGAATAAGAGGCTACTTGAATTAGAGGGCCACGAATTAAGGTTTGGATGGCATGGTTATTTATGGTATGATAAAGTTAAAGTTAATGTTGATTTTAATAATCACTTTGCTAGATGTGCCATATTAAGAGTTTGGAATAAATATAAAAAAGGTTCTCTATGAAGTTGCCTCTTTGGGTGTCACCCCAGGAAGCTTTTTTAAGAAAAGAAATGGTGGCGAAGCCAGACTGATGGATGTATGGTAAAATGTTATCTTTCAACTCTGGTGACCCTACACTAAAGTCGAGAGAAGAACTTGACTCAGAAGGTTATGTTTGCCACTGGTTTACATATTAATAATTGAAAGAACGATTTAAATCAGATAAAAAGAGTTATGGGTTTCATTTTGCTAAAAATGAATTGGAAATCTTACTGTGTGGTAGTGATGAGCATATTATTGCTAAGATTTATGAAATTATGAAATTGAATTTGGGAAGTGAACATGTAAAACATTGTATGATTCAGTGGGCATGGAATTTTGGATATAATGTAATGCTTGAACAATGGGAGAATACTGTATGTGGACGAAAGGTTTAAAATTTACACTAAATTATGATTTAAAAGAAAAAATTTATAAGATGATGTATCACTGGTATTTCATCCAAGGAAGACAAATAAAACACACAATACAATAATTAAACTTCAATAAAGTTAATTTTTTTAAGGGGGACATCATTTAACACTGGATAAGTTATCTAAAATGTATAAAGGTATTTCAAATGAATGTTGGAAGTGTAAAAGTAAAGAAGGAACTTTTTATCATTTATGGTGGACTTGTGATAAAGCAAAGACATTTTGGAGCAAGATTCATATTATAATACAAAAAATACTTAAAACAAAAATAAAAATGAAACCAGAAACGTTTATTTCGGGTTTAATGGAAAAAGACCTGGAGAAAAAATTTGGAACTTTGATCTTATATATGATGACAGCAGTAAGACTATTGTACGCACAAAAATGGAAGGACGTTTAGATTCCCACTATGGATGAATGGCTACAGAAGCTGATGGAGTTGGCAGAAATGGCTAAATTGACTGTTTTGGTTAAAGGAAAAAAAATTTAATTAATTTAATTTAATTTAATTTAATTTAATTTAATTATTAAATTTAAATTTAATTTAATTTAATTTAATTTAATTTAATTTAATTTAATTTAATTTAATTTAATTTATTTAATTTAATTTAATTTAATTTAATTTAATTTAATTTAATTTAATTTAATTTAATTTAATTTAAATTTTTATTTATTTAATTTAATTAAAAGTTCTTATAAGCTGCCCAATCCCGTAGGACTCAGGCCGGCGTACAACAAGAATAAGAACAATGTATAAAATACAAAATTTAAAAACATGTCATAATTTTAAAAAGAACATTCATTCCTGGGGGAGTCCAATCTTCACCCCGCCTGCCGGAAGAGCCATGTTTTTACAGCTTTGCGGAAGGCCAGTAGAGTGGGGATAGTCCGGATCTCTGGTAGGAGTTGGTTCCAGAGGGATGGGGCTCCCACAGAGGAGGCTCTCCCCCGTGGGCCCGCCAACCGACATTGTTTGGCTGATGGGACCCGGAGGAGGCCCACTCTGTGGGACCTAACTGGTCGTAGGGAGGTATGTGGTAGGATGCGGTCCCGAAGGTAACCTGGCCCTGTGCCATGTAGGGCTTTAAAGGTCAAAACCAACACCTTAAATTGTGACCGGAGACTAATAGGCAACCAATGCAGCTGGCGGAGGCAGGTGTTACGTGGGTGTATCTCGGCACACCCACCACAGCTCGCGCAGCTGCATTCTGTACCAATTGCAGTCTCCGGATGCTCTTCAAGGGTAGCCCCATGTAGAGCGCGTTACAGTAGTCGAGCCGTGAGGTGACAAGGGCATGAGTGACTGTGAGCAAAGCCTCCCTCTCCAGGTAGGGTCGCAATTGGTGCACAAGACGGATCTGTGCAAAGGTCCCCCTAGCCACAGCTCAAAGATGTTGCTCCAATTTTAGCTGTGGGTCTAGGAGAACACCCAAATTGCGAACCCATTCTGAGGGAGATAATTTTTCTCCCCAAAGAACCTTTAGTTGGGATAAACTGGAAGGGGTTATTTTCACTTTTAGAAATCAACATTTCAGACTAAATTCAGTCCTTAAAGCACAAGATTTTCTGGAAAGATATGGACAGGAACTACATCATTTTTCAAAACACAAAGATCAACTACCACAAGAATTGGGTCTGAAAGAAAAAGATAAAAAGAGGTCTGATGCTGATTAAGGACAGGCTGTGGATGGGAGCCATAGCTAGGGTGCCTGGAATTTCCTCTTCATAACAGATGGATTGTAAGAGTCTGACATGGAATGTTAATGGGGCAAATTCCACAAAAAAGAGAAATAAGTTATTTCACTATTTGAAAAAAATTAAATGAAGACATAATATGTTTGCAAGAAACCCATATTAAAGAGACTGATAAAAAGTATCTAATAAATAAGACTTTGGGTCTGGAATTTACTTCTGCTAATTTTAAGAAGAAAATCAATGGGGTAGTTTTGTATATAAAACCCCAATTACATCCACGTTTACTGTTTGCTGATGATCAAGGCAGATATGCAAATGTGCAAATTGACTTACAGGGAATAAAATCTGGTTGACATAAAATGAAGAAAGAAAAAGAACAGAAGTTAATTAATCAATTGATAGACTCTGAAGGAAAGATATTATCAAAATAAAGAAAAGAAGAAAATAGTGGAAAATTATTATAAGCAACTATATCAACAAGAAGTAGTAGAAGATGGACTTCCGGTTTTGGCTCCGACGACGTCGGAGGCGCTCCTTGTTGGGCGTCCTTTCGGCTCCCTGTAAAAGCTGCCAGAACAGCTGTCTGGCGGCTTGAAAATCTCTCCCCAGGCGAAGGGGAGAGATGAGAGCAAGACAGGCTGGGTAGAGCCCCCCTAGTGCCCTAGTCCAACAAAGGTATAATCCTGTAAATAACCTATTTCCTGTAGGAGAGAAAAACTACACGTCCCTACTGCTATCGACTGAGTTTTAAACTGGCCAAATGGGCATCTAGAGGGCGTACTTCAAACAAATTAAACTCAGTCCCTACCAATCAGGCTTGAGCTTTACCCATGTTGGACTCTCCTAAGCAGCGCACTGGAGAATGTGGAGGAAGCAATTTGGCCTAAAATTAAGAAGTAGGAGAATAATAACTAATTTGGAAACTAATTAACAGCGGAGAATTTAGGAATAGAATTGAAAAAATAATTGGTGAATATCCCAGATGACAAAATTAGATTTTCTTTCTTTTTTTTTTCTTTTTGTGGAGGTAAGATGAAGTTAGCAGTATATACCTAGAAACAAAGTATTATATATAAAGAAATGATATAAAAATAAATAAATGTTTCTTAGAAGGGATATGAAGAGTCTAAATTGGAGATTGTATCATCAGTCTGTTAAACATAAGAGGATAAAAGAGTACTCAGGGGAAGGCTAAGAGGGTAAAAATTAATTAAAATTTCTGGAAGTATACATTATTCTCTATTATTTAAAAGAAGATACAATAGCATTGGGCCTCTTCAGAGCAAGCATTTATTTTAAAAAGCTTCTTTATTTTGTTAAGTTGTCTAGATTTACAGGGATCTCCTACCTTGGCAACTTTAAGACTTGTGGACTTCAACTCCCAGAATTCCACAGCCAGCAAAGCTAACAAAGCTGGCTGTTGAATTCTGGGAGTTGAAGTCCACAAGTCTTAAAGTTGCCAAGGTTGGAGACCCCTGGCTCTAGAACAATAATAAAGGAGTCTTTAAAAAATAAGTCTAATAATTTGAACATTCTACAGACATTTATAGTTATTCACTTACCCCTTTGCAGCCAGTTCAGCAAAAATAAAAACCTGTGTGTCTAATCTCTCCCAGCTATTTGCCTCTTTGCAGTTAGTTTCACTTTCATTTTTCCACGTGGCAAACCTAATCAGCTGTTCGTCGGGAAACTGCTACTGACTTGCTTGGCTTTAAAGGCTCTTCCCTCTTTCCTGCAAGCAGGTAAATTGCTGGAAGACAGAGGCCAAAGGGTGGGGGTGGCTGGGTGGCTGGGGCTACATTCGGTGTATAAGACGCACCCAAGTTTTCACCCTCTTTTTGGGGGTAAAAAGGTGCGTCTTATACTCTGAAAAATACGGTACATCCACATTTATTGTTTGCTGATGATCAAGGCACATATGCAATTGTGCAAATTGACTTACAGGGAATAAAATCTATTGTAGTGGGATTATACACTCCACACCAAAAAAAGCGCCAAGTTTTTAAAAAAATTGTCTGAACACTTAGTCTCCAATTCTTTTCAGTATTGGTGTGTAATTGGAGACTACAACGGGGTAGTAACCCCATAGTTGGACAGATTAGCTGACAAAGGAATCAAAAAAACACAAGGGAAACTGTCCCAAACATTTTTTGAACTGATTGATACTTTAGGTTTGATTGCTGGAGATGTAGACATGGGCTGGCAAAAGACTATATATTTTCTTTTCAGAGAGACATAAATCTTTTTATGAGATGGTTGGCATATAAATTAAGAAAACAAACAGAAAAGATGATAATGTCAGGCCGAAGCCATTTTAGTTGGGGTCTTTGGCCTGCCACACTTTATGCCATTTTAAAATGTATTCTTAGCTGTGGGAATTTGGGAGGGGTAATTGCATGAGGGATGTCTGCATGTAGCCATAACAAATTCCTTCTAGATTGTCAAGGTCATCCTTTGTCTCTGCACTTCTGCACCTGCACGGAAGGAGATGGGAGTTGCTGCCAAGTTGGCAGATGAAGATTGGTCAATGTGATGGACTTGGGGGTGTGGGGACAAGGGTTTGAACTTTCAACTGGGTGGAGAAACCCCTGGGACTTCAGATTCGGGTTTCTCCCATATGTGCCAACATGGCTCTGCTAATAAATTGGAACTTTGAGGAATACTTTGCCTTGGACTCTGATTTAGTTTTGGATGCTATTTGGAACCCTGACACTAACCCGAATCTCTCTTAAAATTCACCCAGCTACCCCGACTCCTCGGGGCGCTGTTCGGGGTCCTGAGCTCCGGCGCCGACTCGGCAACGGGCAGTGTAAAGACTCAGTGAAGATGGAGGAAGAAAAGCATGCCACGGGGAAGCAAGTAGGGGACGGATCACGTATTCACGTTGAGACCCTCTACATTCCTTCCAAAGCCATGGTGGAAGCCGAGGAGGCGGAGAGGGAACACCAGCTGGGGGCTCAGCGCAAACAGCCGACCCCCGAGCACCCCTCTCAGCAAGAGCGGACCTCTCAAGGCGCAGCCGGAGGGCTGAGCTCTCCCACTGAGCAGCTGTGGTAGCCCCACTTGGGCGTGGGATCAGCCTCGGCCCACGAGTGGAGACAGCCGAACCTCACGCCAGCCGGACGCTCCGAGGGTGAGAGATCCCAGTCGCTGTCACGCAGCCAATCGTTGATGGAACTCCCCAACCAGTTCGGACGACTAAGCGTGAGTTGGACCTTTGGGACCCAAGGCCACAAGATGGAACTTGGCCCAGCCAACGTTCTCATTCCCAAGGAGAGACCCACTGGCCCAGTTGAGCGGAGACTCTGCCTTGTTCCACATGGTGAGGAGCGAAACCCCGGCAAGTCTCTCCACTGGGGTGAAGCCTACATGGGTGACCCGCCGCCCCGAGGAGCAGATGACCCAACGGCCCGGGCTCGGAAGCCTACTGGCCTGGCAGCAGGGATCGTGGGGACTCCCAGCCCCAAACCTGCCGCCGAACCTCGGCCTTGTGCCACCAAGACCAGCCCCAGCAGGGTGGACTTTCTTCCCAGGCATGGGATGGGCGCAGTGCCAATGGGGCCCCGGGACCCAGCAGCAAGTGAACCCTGTGTTGAGGCTTGCATAGCCTTCTCCCCCCATGGGGAGATTGCAATTAAGCATTTCAGAGGTGAATGGACCATGTTTCCCCATGGCATAAAATAAAACCGAAAATATATAGTCTAAGTAAATAGGTTTATTATAAAAGTAACGATATAAATGATTACATCCTACCGGTAGAAAAATATGTCCAGTCTGACACAGGAACAGCAAAGAGAGAGAACAAAGGAACAGAAACCACACATGCGCAGTAAAACAGGCACATCATGAGACTGTGTTGAGATTAGATAAGAGTATGACCAGACTACCGTAAATCTCAGACTGGAAGCACAGCTGACAAACAACAAAAACGCAGTGACAAACCCCTTCTTCGTCAGTTGAGCGGACATCAGGTAAAGTCATTAAGTAAGGCACATCTTCCCATGCAAATACTCGTGTTGAGCTACTGGAAGTGGTTTGTTGAGCATATCAGCAATCTGATCACGTGTAGGCACATACTGCAATTTTACAAAACCTTGCTTCACTAATTGTTTAATATTCTTATAACGAATGTCAATGTGTCTGGACCTGGAACCTGTGAAATGAGATTCAGAAATATACACCACCGATTCATTGTCTTTCATCACGGTGATTGGTCGGATCGGATGGGTCCAGATATCTGTGACTAAAGCATCAAACCAAGTTAGACAATTATATGCATCAGAAACACAAGCATATTCAGCTTCAGTAGAAGAACAAGAAATAAAATTCTGTTTAAGCACCTGCCAGTAAACAGGACATCCATTTAAGAACATCATATAACCTGAAGTACTTTTACGTGATTTCTTATCACTTGCCCAATCAGAATCAGCATAACAACATAATTCTGCATGATTAGTATGTGTTGGTTCTAACAATAACTTCATGTGCTTCGTGTGCTTTAGATACTTCAATAATTTCTTCACACATGACCAATGTAACTGTTTTGCCTTTCCTACATGTCGTGACAAGAGATTAACACTAAGTGCAATTTAATTTAATTTAATTTAATTAAAAGTTCTTATAGGCTGCCCAATCCCGTAGGACTCAGGGCGGCATACAACAAGGATAAGAACAATACAAATATCATAAAAACAATTTAAAACATTACACAAGTTAAAACAAAATCATTCATCCATGGGGGAAATCAATCTTCTTCACCCAGCCTGCCGGAAGAGCCACGTCTTTACGGCTTTGCGGAAAGCCAGTAGGGTGGGGATAGTCTGAATCTCTGGTGGGAGTTGGTTCCAGAGAAATGGGGCTCCCACAGAGAAGGCTCTCCCCCGTGGCCCCGCCAACCGACATTGTTTGGCTGATGGGACCTGGAGGAGACCAACTCAGTGGGACCTAACTGGTCTTAGGGAGGTATGTGGTAGGATGCGGTCCCAAAGGTAACCTGGCCCTGAGCCATGTAGGGCTTTAAAGGTCAAAACCAACTCCTTAAATTGCGTTCGGAGACTAATGGGCAACCAATGCAGCTGGCGGAGAATAGGTGTTACGTGGGTGTATCTCGGAACACCCACCACAGCTCGCGCAGCTGCATTTTGCACCAGTTGCAGTCTCCGGATACTCTTTGAGGGTAGCCTCATGTAGAGCGTGTTACAGTAGTCCAGCCGTGAGGTGAGAAGGGCATGAGTGACTGTGAGTAAAGCCTCCCTCTCCAAGTAGGGTCACAATTGGTGCACAAGACGGACCTGTGCAAAGGTCCCCCTAGTCACCGCTGACAGATGTTGCTCCAATTTTAGCTGTGGATCTAGGAGAACACCCAAATTGCGAACCCGTTCCGAGGGAGTAATTTCTCTCCCCCAAGAACCAAGGAGGGGAAATCGACATAATCCCTAGGGGGCAATATCCACAGCCATTCAGTCTTGTCAGGATTGAGCTTGAGCCTATTCATTCCCATCCAGACCCTAACATCGTCCAGGCAACGGCACATTACATCGACTGCTTCCCTGAACTGAGACGGAGTGGAGATGTACAACTGGGTATCATCAGCATACTGCTGATACCTCACCCCGTGTCGTCGGATGATCTCACCTAGCGGTTTCATGTAAATGTTAAACAGGATAGACGAGAGGACCGAGCCCTGAGGCACCCCACAAATCAGGGGCCTAGGAGCCGACCTCTGCCCTCCTGTCAACACCAACTGCGTCCTATCAGAGAGGTAGGAGGAGAACCACCATAAAACGGTGCCTCCCACTCCCATCTCGCCGAGTCGGAGCAGAAGGAGACCATGGTCAATGGTATCGAAAGCCGCTGAGCGGTCAAGTAGCACCAGGATGGAGGAATGACCTCCATCCCGGGCTCACCAGAGATCATCCATCAGGGTGACCAAAGCAGTTTCTGTGCTGTAGCCACGCCTGAAACCCGATTTAAAGGGATCTAGATAATCAGTGTCCTCCACTAATCGCAGGAGTTGGAGTGCCACCACTTTCTCTACAACCTTACACACAAAGGGTAGGTTGGAGACTGGACGGAAGTTCTTTAAATCCGCCGGGTCCAGGGAAGGCTTCTTGAGGAGGGGCCTCACCACCGCAGCTTTTAAGGGCTGTGGGATGGATCCCTCTCAAAGAAGCGATCACAACCGCCTGGAGCCAGCTGCATGACACCTCCCTGCTGGCCAAAACCAGCCAGGAGGGGCACGGGTCCAGTAAACAAGTGGAGGCACTCATCGCTCCTATGGCCTTGTCAACATCATCAGGAGTGATAGGCTCAAATTCATCCCAAATAACAGGACTAAGACCAGCCCCTGTCGTCTCGGCTTGCCCTGTCCAACCGGAGTCCAGGTCTGTCCGAATCTGAGTGACTTTATCCGCCAGAAACTGAGCAAATTCCTCACCTCTACCCTGTAAGGGTTCCTCGGCTCCCCCCTTAGCCAGGAGGTAGCGAGTCACCCTAAACAGGGCGACTGGGCGTGAATCGGCAGATGCAATAAGAGTGGAAAAATGTGAACATTTTGCCGCCCGTATCGCCACTAAATAAGACTTAATAAAAGTTCTTAATAGTGTTTGGTCAGATTCAGCTTTACTAGCTCTCCACCGTCGCTCTAGACGTCTTTTGTGGCGTTTCATCTCCCGGAGTTCCTCGGTGAACCAAGGAGCCTTCCTGGATCCACTATCACGGAGAGGACACAAAGGTGCAATCCATCTAAAGCCCCTGATGCTGCCCTGTTCCAGGCAGCTACCAGAGACTCAGATGAATTGTGTACCAAGGATTCAGGGATCTCCCCAAGTTCCCTCTGGAATCCTTCGGATTCCATTAGGCGCCTGGGGCGGAACCACCTAATCGGTCCCGCCTCCTTGTGATGGAGGAGTGGTGCCATGAAATCTAACCTCAGAAGGAAATGATCTGACCACGACAAGGGTGAAATGACTAAACCTCTCAGCCTCAGATCATCTCTCTACTGCCCCGAGAGAAACACCAGGTCAAGCGTGTGACCACCCTCATGAGTAGGACCCTGAACTACTTGGGTCAGGCCCATGGTTGTCATGGAAGCCATGAACTCCTGGACTGCGTCCAAGGTTTCACCGGGCGATGGCAGGTTGAAGTTCCCCAGAACCATAAGCCTGGGGAACTCAATCGCCAGCCCAGCTATCGCCTCGAGCAGCACAGGCAGGGCCTTTGCAACGCAGCTAGGAGGCAGGTACGTTAGCAAAAGGCCCACCTGAACCACTAAGTCCAGCTTCAGAAGGAGCGTCTCACACCCAACACTCTCCGGGGCAGGGCTCCTTCGAGGACATAGATTCTGGTGAGCTATAATGGCCACTCCTCCACCCCTTCCCTGGGGTCGCGGCTGATGCTGAACTGAGAACCCGTCCGGGCACATCTTGGAGAGGGGAACCCCCCCTCCTGGCCCAGCCAGGTCTCAGTAATGCATGCCAGGTCCGCCCCCTCTTCCAGGATTAGATCCTGTACAAGGGGGGCCTTGTTAGTAATCGACCTGGCATTCAACAGCAGCAGCTTGAGCCCAGGGTCCTGACATCCCTGGTTACCAGGTACTCAGGCTGAGCTAGATGGAACCAAACTAGAGGGGCCAGAACAAGAAATCGCTTGGAGACAGCGAATTCTTGTTCCCCAAGAGCGGCTTACCCCTCTACTCCCGCCATACCTACCCCTCCGTGTTATGACCGTTGTTAGAACCCTGTTCAAACGATTGGGTGTGTTAATATATGATTAAGCCACAAATCAATGTTATGTGTATATTGCTTTAAATGTATTGTGGATGATTACTATATAAGTAAGCAAGAGAGCATGCTCAGTGTGGTTTAGTGTGGTTTGGTGTGGTGAGTGGTGTTTGACGGTGTGTTCCGGATTGAAAACTCTCTGCTGCTTTGCTGATGAGTAGATTACTTTATGACTGTGTGGAATTGCTGTGAAGAGAAGAGTAACTATCTGTGATAGTATAGAATTGAGTGATAGCTGTAATCTTTGTTTGTGAGTTAAAACAAAGATAGGCAAGAAGAAGAAACTTCGCATTGACTGAATAACTGTGTATGACTTGGACTTCCTATTTAACTTTGCTACTATTCAAGTAAAAACTATTTTGTACATATTAAAGATATTCTGTTTATTGACTGAATAGCATTCATATCAAACTGCAACACCATTACTACAACACATTTCGCTGTGTGTGTGCTTAACAGCACAATAACTCCTTAACTCCTTAACAACTGTAATGCTCCCATTCTCCACCCCACCAGAGATCCCCTCCCCATCCCCATTGGTCCCCCTCTCTTCCCGCAGGCCATACATTCCATTCATACCAAGCCGGGGGTCGGACTCAAACCCCTTTCCGCTTCTGTTTCCACACTCAGCAGAGGGGGGCAGAATCCTGGCCCTCGACTCGCTCATTCTACCACACTCACTCTCAACAGTCCCTCCCAACCAGTCACATCCTCATACATTCACACAAACACATAAACACTTCTAAGGTAGATTACAATATAAGGTAAGCGACTATCGATACAGGGGAGTCCAGAGGAAAACATACATGCCAGGCCTCAGGCCAGCAATAACTTGTCCTTTCCCTATAATGTTTTTTCGGTATCAGATGAGGACTCTGTGAGGAGAGAGTTTTTCTTCTGCTTCTAAAGCTCTTTGCCACTATCTTTCGTTCTCCATCATCGCAATACTCTCGACCCCATAGAACTTTATGATGTAGCGACCAATCTTGGTAGCGTCCTGGATGTAAATGGCGATGGGCAATGTCGGGTCGGGTCCAACTACTAATATATAACAGTGGCCCAATAACTGAACGGTAAAGTGTCTGATCCTCGAACTCAGGACCGTCTTCATGTGTTAAGTTGTGAAAATCTGTTTGCATAGGTATGCGTCCTGTGCTAGCATCCTTCATGTTGCAATGTTGCAAAAGTTGTTCAATCTTATCTAAACCCCTTCTGCGTTTTGGCAATCTGAACACCTAAATAAGTGTTAATGTGTCCTAAAGATTTCAGTGTGAAAAATCTCTGTAAACCTTTAGTAAATTTCTCACTCATCTGCTTATTTGGACCAATATAAACAATATCATCAACATAAACAAGAATTATCTCAAATGCATTATCAGAACTTTTTGTAAACACACATTCATCAGTTTCGGACTTAATAAAGCCCATTAAATTTAGTTTTTCAGTAAGACATAAATACCACATTAAACCAGACTGTTTCAGACGATAAAGACTTTTGTGTAGAAACCAGGTATCCCCTTCCTGCTTCCGGAATCCTGCCAGACCTCTGACGTAGATCTCTTCATCCAGGTCAGCATTCAGATAAGCTGTGTCAACGTCGAACTGGAAAACTTCTAAACCAAGGATAGTAGCAGTAGCTAAAGCCATTTTTATGCTTTCAGTCCTTACTGTGGGTGAGTAAGTATTTGTGTAGTCCTCAGGATACCGTTGAGCGTAACCCTGAGCTACAAGTCTGGCCTTGTACAATGACTCACCATTTGGCTTCTTTTTGATTCTGTAGACCCATCGAGTGCTGATGACTTTCTTGTTTGTTGGAGGCTTAGCAGGCGTAAACACCTTAAGTTTCTTTAGACTGTCCATTTCAGCCTGCATTGCATCATACCATCTCTCCTGCTCTGCATCAGGAAGATGTTTGATTTGTGTGAACGTATCTGGAGGAAGTGTAACATTACAAATCAAAGGCAATGGTGTTTTTGTAAGTTGCCACTAATACCTCTGTGGAGGAATACCTTTTGTGGCCCTCTTGGAACGCCTCGGAACAATCGTCCAATCTTCTTCCTCTTCGTCCTCGTCCTCATCATCATCGCTAGCATCAGCATCCGCGGCTTGCGAAGACGGAACATCAGGTTGGGAAGTGGATGTAACATCTGCCTGTGAATCTTGGTCATCAGGCTGTGCATCAGCGACATCATCTCTGGGAAAATAAACTCCAGGATCATTTGAATGAATCCTGGACCAGTCAGCATCCTCCTCAAAATTGGCAGATTGAGAAATCACAATAACATGATTAGAGTCAATGAATTTGCTCCATTTAGAATTGTCATCAATCCCCATAAATCTCAGTCTTTTAGCTGTTGGACTTCCTTTCCTTCTTTGTGCTATGGGAATGTTCACCATAGCGTATGAACCAAAAATATGGAGATTTGTGAGGTCTGGTTTGTAACCATACAACATGTAGAAAGGAGTCTGATCTATTACACTGCTCCATGTATGGTTGACAATGTAATTTGCATATTTGACAGCTTTACCCCAGTATGGATAACTGAGATTAGCGTCTTCTAGGAGACAACGCATCATGGTTTGCAGAACGCCTTGTCTACGTTTTGCAACTCCGTTCTAAGCTGGTGTGTAAGGAGCTGAGGTCTGATGAAGAATACCATTCTTACGCATCCAGTCCTGGAAACGCTGAGACATGAATTCAGCACCCCGATCACTCTGAATTCTGGCAATGCTCACTCCGTGCTGGTTACGAACGAGAGCGGCAAAGTCTTTAAAGATCTGAAAGGTCTCTGAATTTTCTTTCATAGGATATACATATCCATATCTAGAATGATTATCAACAATTGTTAGAAAATATTTCCTGCCACCAAGTGTTGGCTGTTTGAATGGACCTACAATGTCAGTGTGTACCAAATCAAATATGCGTGTTGACCGGCGTGTAGCGTGTTTTGGAACGGCTGCTGCTTTGGATTTGGCCTTTTTGCAGACAGCACAATCCAAAAACACCTTACACCCCTTTAGATCCAAACCTTTTGCGAAATCTGGCATTTTCCGAAGAACACGAAAACTGGCATGCCCCAATCTTCTGTGCCACTTATGGATACACCTGTAATGCAAATGTTTACCAGTTAGTGAATGTTCAACATTAACAACAGTATGAGGAGCCTCAGGCTTGCTCTGAGCAACCTGTTTCACAATTTTCTGTTTCTTGGCTTTAGGAGCCTTTGGAGTAGCAACAGGATCTCTCACTGGGACATCTCTCTCTGGGCCTGTGCTCTTCTTTTGTATACTTGCCTGTGCTTGCGGTTTAGACTTTGGCTTCAGGTAATAAACACCACCAATTAACATGGTTTCAGCAACAATATCTCCATCTTTGACTATGTAACTTGCTTTTTCGAGGTGGTGAACCAGGAACTTTAATACTCTAGACCAGTGATGGCGAACCTTTTTTTTCCTCGGGTGCCGAAAGCGCATCCGCGCGTGCTATCGCGCATGCGTGAGTGCCCACACCATAATTCAATCCCTGGGGAGGGCAGAAATGGGCTCCCCTGCCCCCCCAGAGGCCCTCTGGAGGTTGGAAATGGCCCATTTCCCAACTGCTGGTGGGCCTGGTAGGCCCATTTTTTGCCCTCGCCAGGCTCCAGAGGCTTTCCTGGAGCCTGGGGAGGGCGAAAACGGCCTCCCCCGCCCACCGGAGGCCCTCCAGAAGCCGAAAACACCCTCCCAGAGCTTCCATGCGAGCCGAAAACCAGCTGGCCGGCATGCACATGCACGCTGGAGCTGAGCTAGGGAAACGGCTCGCGTGCCGGCAGATATGGCTCCGCGTGCCACCTGTGGCACGCGTGCCATAGGTTCGCCATCACTGCTCTAGACAAATGAGCCTGACTAAGCAAACTGCTATTTGCTGTTGGTATGTAATAAACATCAGGAATGAAGGCACCAAGCTCTTCTATGTAGACAGTTCCTTTTCCTTTAACCTGACAAGGATGATTGGAAAAAGAATACAGTTCACGAAAGTCAGGTTCAGGATCATGCATTTCTGTGAAAAGTTCTTTTCTGAATGTAACATGCAAAGCTGCTCCACTGTCCAAAGTCCACAGAAGTTGTCTGTCATGTTCTGTACTCGGTTGTGGATCGTTGGTTAAAGCCAATGTTGCAAGTGGAGCTTGAGGATCGCGCCTGGGACCTCCATGATCTTGTCGTCCGCCTCTGCCTCTGCCGCCTCTGGAATCAGTTCCTCTGGGCTGGTACTGGACAGGAGCTGGAAACTGTTGATGACAATCCCGGGTTACATGTCCCGCATGATTGCAGATATAGCATCTTGGCATCCTTGGAACGTAGGCTCTTCCTCGGAAGGTGCGCCGCGCTGGAGCTATTGATGCAGGTGGTCCTTTCAAATGTGGAGTGGCACGCATGAATGCTTCTTCTTCTGTTAAAATTCTGCACACATGATCCACTGTGCGTTGAGCTGTTGGCACTTGATTAATCTTTGTAATGGCATCTTTCCATTCATAATTTAATGAGTTAATAATAATGCTGATCATTTGAAAATCATCAATATTGTAACCTCTCTCGCCCAAGTCCTTCCTCATTCCTTTCATTTTAGTTAAATGCTCTCCAATATATTCACCAGGCTTTAATTTCGAGGCATGGAACTCAGATAAAAGCAAACATGTTGATTCCATCGGAACAGGCCGGTAGCATGTTTCCAACTGAGCCCAAATTTGTTGGGCAGTTACATCAGGTGGAAATGTAATCTGCAGTTCAGTATCCATTGACATCAATAATGTTGTACATGCTTTCATATCCAAATCTCTTATGGCATAAGACCAAGGCTGGGCAGGAGGATTAAAGACCATGAAATGTGTCCCTTCTCTACGAAGAAGCAGTCCAATCTCACTGACCTACGCTCTATAATTCTGTCCTGAACACTTTAATTTTGAATCACCAGCCAGTGGAATAATTGAAGGTGTCTGTTGAGGAATGTACACCTGAGATGCTGGCTGTAAAAATGAAGGCACTGATGCAGGCGCTTGTGCAGGTGCTTGTGGTTGCTGAACTCGAACCTGTGACTGCTGCACCCTATCTGCCACTGGTGCAGGAGCTGCCATATGAATCTGGCCTGCTGCAGGAACTGGCATCTGCCTTTGCTGCATTAAGCGTATGTGTGCTTCATCTAAAACAGGACTTTGGCTAAAATAGTCATCTGCACCACCAGGGGGTGCTAATGATTGAGTCTGTGGAAACACATGTGGCAAGGCAGCCTGCAGACTTTCTTGTGTTGATGTCATTGTGGAGAAGCCTCTTTGCATAGCATCAAGATGCTGCTGGATTTCTGTGGAATGCAATTTTGCTTTTCTGCCAGCAGATGGTGCTGCAACATTTGTGTCAGGCAGTACATAAAAACTCTCTCCTCTTTCACGTGATATAGGAAGTGACATGTCTGCAGCCCTTTCTTGACACGCCTCTTCTTGAGGGTGTGGCCGTGGTGGCCTCGAGGGAGACAACATGGAGGCTGGCATTTGAAACAAAGGGGAGCCACGCCCATCTGCTTTAAGCTTAGAAAAACACATTTTAGCTTTGTGCAATTCACTTTCCATAAAAGTAATCTGATTATGATAACTTTGCATTGTTGCATTCCATATATTTTCTGCAGGATTTATTGTGTTTACAGGAGAATAATGCTTTTGCTCTCTCTCTCTGAGAAGCTCATCTCTTTCTCTCTGTCTGAAAATCTCATCTCTGTCTCTCTCTCTGAGAAACTCATCGATCTCTCTTTCTATAGGAAGAAACCGCTCAGACATCTTTGGGATCTTAGAACTGGCACCCAGCCTTTCAAATTCTTGGGCATCTGTATAACATTCTTCAGTAGTAATTAACTGAGTGCTTGGAGAAACAGTAGGCACTAACCTTAATATTTCTTCTCCTCCCACGACACTTTCGTCCGATCTGCTCACAGAAGCGGGGGGGGGTGATTGAAGATGGGAAAATCTGTTTAAGATCCATCTTTTCTCCTCCTCAGAGAGTGCAGAGACGTCCTCAGATGAATGTACTCTAGATTTGTGTTTCTTTCCTTTCTTTCTTGGCATATTTAATTAGCTTTCCTCAGTGCTAATAAATCAGCCTTAAAAACCTAGACGCTTATCAGTTTGCAACTGCCAGGGGAAACATAAATCAAACCATCCTCTGCTACCATGTTGAGGCTTGCATAGCCTTCTCCCCCCCCCCCCCGGTGGGGAGATTGCAATTAAGCAATTAAGCCGAGGTGGCGCAGTGGTTAAAGTGCAGCACTGCAGCCTACTTCAGCTGACTGCTAGTTCAGCAGTTCAGCTGTTCAAATCTCACCGGCTCAAGTGCTATTGCTATTGCTATATAAGTCTAAGTGCTATTGCTATTGCTATTGCTATTTCAGAGGTGAATGGACCGTGTTTCCCCATGGCATAAAATAAAACCGAAAATATACAGTCTAAGTAAATAGGTTTATTATAAAAGTAACAATATAAATGATTACATCCTACCGGTAGAAAAATATGTCCAGCCGGACACAGGAACAGCAAAGAGAGAGAACAAAGGAACAGAAACTACACATGCGCAGTAAATCAGGCACATCATGAGACTGTGTTGACATTAGATAAGAGTATGACCAGACTACCATAAATCTCAGACTGGAAGCACAGCTGATGAACAACAAAAACGCAGTGACACCCCGCTCCGATGTTCGGTGCGGCGCCACCCCCTGCGGTGCCTGGTCCAGCCGCGCAAGCCCAGCCGCCACAGCCAGGACCCTTCCCCCCAGACAGAGCTGCACCGGGAATAGCCCAGCCAATGCATCTGGCGGGGGTGCAACTGGGAGGGCCCCCACCGCAGGCAATCATCCCACCAGCCACACAAGTGCAAGCCGCCGCCCTGCCAGCCCCAGTGCAGCCCCCTCGGTTCCGGGCCACGTTTGATGGGGACCCCAAGAAGCTGGCCTATTTCCTACACCGGGTCTGGATGTACATCGATCAGTTTGGAACCCAATTCCAGTCAGACTGAGAGCTGATCGACCAGATAACCGAGGGGATGAACGAGGGGGAAGCAGCAGAGTGGGTGGCTGAGTTCCACGACGAAGCGGCCCCAGAACTCGATGACACTGATGAATTCGTCCGGCTGATGCGGGTCCGTTTTAACAACACGGCCCAACAAGTGGAAGCTGAAGCGCAGATTAAGGAGTTGGTGTGGGAATTCAGACGGGCGGCCGGGAAGGTGTGAGACTGGCCCGAGCGACTCTTGGTGCACACGTTCCGGGACGCCCTCGACCCAGAACTGAGGAAGTTGTGCAACATCCAGGGAGTCCCGGACTGGATCCCGGACTGGTACAACACAGCCATCGTCCTGGATCATGCGACCCGAGACCCCAAGAAACCTCCGGGCGAAAGACCGGCCAGAAGGCCTCTGGGCCACCGATCCCAAACGAAGCAAGCCACGACCTCAGGCCCCGAAGCAACGAGAGGCGTAAAGTGTTTTAGGTGCGGCCAAGCCGGCCATCGGGCTTCGGAATGCTTAGCGCCGGCCCCAATTCTGCAGCCGAGAGCCAGGCCAACCCCGGGGACATGGGAAAAACCCCCAAAGCCACCGGAGCGGAGCCGCCTGGCCCAACAAGCGGAAGAATCTCCTCCCCCATCAGATGAGGCCAAGGCGTCGCCGGGAGAGGAAAAATCTCCGTGTTGGGACGAAGGGGGTAGTGGTGAAGACGACCCAATGGTGAGTAAAGCAGTCCACCCTTTACTCCTTAAGGCGAAAATCACGGTGCCAGAGACGGGGGAGGAAGGAGAGGTGGAGGCAATGATAGACACGGGCTGCTCACAATGCAAGTCAGTGGTAGAGAAGCTAGGGATCCGCACCAGGCCCTTGGCCAGCCCCATCCGTTTCCAACAAGTAGACAGATCGCTGATTGCCCCCCCCCCCGCCACACTCCTCACCAAATTGGTGGACTTGCAAATAGGACGCCACCATGAGCTCATCTGGTTCATAGTTGCCCCCAAGATGTCAGAGGCAATCATTTTGGGACTTGCGTGGCTAGACAAGTGGACCCCCACCATTAAATGGGAGGACGGCTACCGAAAAATAACCATGAGCATCGGGCCTCTACCCCCCAAAGAGAAGCAGAGCAGCCCAAAGGAGCCAAAGCCCCTAGGGCTAGACCGTCACCAGCCGGCAGCCCCGGCACTCAAAGCCAAACCCCCAGGCTCCCAGCAGGTGCTGGTAGAATACCGAGGCCTGGAAGGGGTGTTTAGCGAGGAAGACTGCAACTATCTCCCCCCTCACGGCCGACGGACTGCACAATAGAGTTCATGCCGGGGGCTACGCTCCCAAAGCCAAAGATGTACTAGATGACCCCAAAGGAATTGGAGGAACTAAGGAGATACATCAATGCCAATTTAGAACGAGGATTCATCCAGCCGGCAAAATCGAGGGTTGCAGCCCCCGTGCTTTTCAAAGAGAAGGATGGGGGGTCAGACTGTGCGTTGACTTCCATGGGATCAACGCCGTGTGCGTGCAAAACACGTACCCCCTCCCTCTCATGAAAGACTTGCTGAACCACCTGTCCAAAGGCAAGATATTCATCAAGATGGATTTGAGGGAAGCATACTATCGCATACGCATTAGGGAGGGGGATGAATGGAAGACCGTCTTTAACTGCCCATTGGGAAGCTTCCAATTCAGAGTGATGCCCTTTGGACTGCAAGGGCCCCCTGCAGTCTTCATGCAATTCATCAACGAGGTGCTCCACCCTCACCTATACAAGTGGGTGCTCGTTTATTTGGATGACATTCTCATCTTTAGTGAGACACTAGAGGAGCATGTGAAGCTAGTGCGACAAGTCTTAGAAAAACTTCTGGCTGCCAAGCTGTATGCAAAGCTTTCCAAATGCGAATTTCACAAAACCTCCCTAGACTACCTGGGATATCGCATCTCCAGTGAGGGGATAGAGATGGATCCAGGGAAAGGGAAAGCGGTGCTAGACTGGCAGCCCCCACACACTCACAAGCAACTTCAAAGCTTCTTGGCCTTCGCGAACTTCTATCGGCAGTTCATTCCCGCGTTTGCAGAAGTGGCGCTGCCACTGACCGAGCTGCTAAAGACTGGCCCATCGGCCACCAAGCCAAAGCCTAACCAGCCGATTGGGTGGCCAATAGAATGCCAAAAAGCATTTGAAAAGCTGAGGTGGCGCAGTGGTTAAAAGCAGCACTGCAGTTCAGCAGTTCAGCTGTTCAAATCTCACCAGCTCAAGGTTCCATCCTTCTGAGGTCGATAAAATGAGGACCCAGATTGTTGGGGGTAATATGCTGAACTCTGTAAACCGCTTAGAGAGGGCTGTAAAGCACTATGAAGCGGTATATAAGTCTAAGTGCTATTGCTATTGCTATTAAACTTCAGGAAGGAAGGAAGATTTACATGGATAATAAAAATATTCAAATACTTTTTTTGGAATTATTATACTAATGTATATAAGAAACGGTTAATATGCTTGGAAAGTATTGATTATATAATGACTCAAAATCTTCCTAAATTACCGTAAAATTATAAGCAAATTCTAAACAGTCCAATAACAACCTTTGAATTAACAGAAACAATTAAAAGAGCCAAGACAGGTAAAGTCCTGGGATCAGATGGTCTATCGAGTGGATTCTATAAAATCTTTGAAGATCAACTACTGATTCTGATGAAGGACTTAATGAATTCTATCTTACTTAGAAACTCATGCCAGATTCATGGAAAGATGCCTACAATTCTTTAATACCCAAAGGAGGACAGGCATTAATTGTGTGAAGACTTACAGGCCAATTTAGCTTCTTAATAATTATTATAAACTCTTCACATCTATTTTAGCTGAAAGACTTAATTTTTTTTTACAGGACTATATCAGGGGTGAAATCCAGCTCAATGTTTAGCTGGGACCTGTACTTGGTCTTCAGTGCAGCAACAGCAGAGAAGCCAGTCTCACAAAGATAAGATGTTGCAAAAGGAAGAAGAATGCCCATGGCCCTCTGCCTCTCTACACCCAGCCAGAATTCACTCAGTGTCTGTGATGTGAACCTCAGTCTCAATGTGGAGTCAGACGTCATATCAATGAACTGGTCCTCCTCTGCAGAGCTGAAACCAGTTGGAGCTGGTGCATTGAAAGGATCTCTCACCCAGTCATATTAGGAACTGTTTTCAGGGAAGTACTTTTTAAAGAATCCCATCAGTGATGAAATATGCTCCTTAATATATGGAATCACTGAGGTGGCATTGTAAGATTTCCTGACAACACCATCAAGTAAAGGAAGAATTTATGGTGCACTGCCTCTTCCTCATTGCATATCTCTTGTATTTCTGGTACTTGGAATTAACTTTTTGCTTTGTCTACAAGTGACTTCTAAGATCCTGTTCCTTCTCTGAAGCATTCTGCTATCCTGCCTCAATAGGAGACTAGTTTTGCAGCAGCTAATTCAAGTCAAATCCATCACATCGGTCTAGTACGAACATTATTTTGTACCTAATAACAGCAAGTATCCTCTTCACTAACACTTGGCTGATACCAAGTGTTAGCTATCATTTAATGTTAACAGTTCAATCATTAGAAGTTGCTTTTGTCAAGCATCCATAAGCCTTACATTCTTCTAATTGTAAATGATACATAGGGCAGGGCAGGGCAGAGGTGTATAAACCCCTGAGCCCCTGATTGTGAACCTAGGAGCAAATCTTAACACAGCCCTCAAATATTTTATTGTTCTTATTTTTTTAATTAATTTAATGTGTACTAGTTTTAATGTTTGTAAGGAACCCAGAGTTATCTCTGATGGGTGGCATATAATTGCAATCATTCAATCACTCACTCACTCACTCAATCAATCAATCAATCAATCAGAGTCTTCTTTGGGACAGGAGCCTTTTATCAGCTGCCCGAATGCAGGTCTCCTTGTGCTGGGAAAATCCAGGCCAGCTTTTCTGGAGAGCCAATTAGCACTGGGGACTTTCTGAACGGGAGAGGGGAGGAGGGAGGAAGGAGGCAGGCAGAGTCTTTTCTATGCAAATCCCAAAAACAAAGCCAAGAATCAACTCCTGCAATAGAGAAAAAAATCACACTCCTGCAATAGAGAAAAAACAGACAGTTCTGGCTCCTACCTTCTTTATATTGCAGGCTCAGCTCCAGCCATTAAAGCATCTCAAAGTTTCGCGCGGTTCTCCCCCCCCCCCGCAATTTCACTTCCGCACATGCTCAGTAGCAGGATTCAGCCGGAAACACAGCTGAGAGCTCTTTTTCAAGCCGCAGAAGAGGAGAAGCCATCCAAACACGGAAAAATTACCCAAAAATTCCCCCCAAAAAATGGCGACGCCCATGGACCAGGCGCCCCCCTGGCATTGCTCCACGCCCCCTGGGGGGGGCACTATTTGAGAAACACTGGACTAGATGATCTGTAAGGGGCCCTTTCTAGCACTGATAATTAAAGTAGAAAAAGGTCTCTTTTGGAAAGCTACAAAGAGGAAGTTGCTAGGCTTTTCCAGGAATAGGCTGACCACAAAACTGTAACAGGATATTTGAGAAATTTAAAGGTGTTAACATAAAACTTATGGAGAAACATGCATACGTGTCAAAAGGAAAGAGGTGTAACTCCTTACGGTAAAAGGCTGATCTATAATGTAAAGCCAACCCCTTATGTCTTTTGTAACAATGGAAAAAGGGTTTAAATATCTTGCTTTTCTGATAGAAAATCGTTCAGTTCAGAATTTCAAATGTCTGAACCTTATCTGTACAGGTAATAAAAAGGCTTATCTTACTCCACTGGGCTGGAATCACTTCCTGTTCCGCAACATTTATGGCGACCACGAAGGGACAGGAAATAGATCCCAGTGGGATTTTTCCCTGAGGATCGGAACGGGCCGATGGACCTAGGCGAGGTCATTACGTTAATCCTTCAAGGCGCCAACAGATGTATTATCTGGAAGGAAACTGATGACATCGCAGAGGTGCCGTGGACAACCGACCGAATCCAAGAACCTGACCAGGAGTCAAGATAAGTCATTAAACAAAGCCGGCTGAGAGAAGGAAGTATTTGTAACATTATAGGACCCACTCGTTTAGGAGTGGAAGAGGGGGCCTGATCTCCCCCCTAAAAAGCCCAAGGAGGCTTTAGAACTGTGTGGGATGGTTAAGCCATTTGCAGTTTCTGTTAGTGACTGTTGGAACTTCCAGCGCTGCAGATCAAATGGCAGTGTGTTAGAGAGAAATGGGTGGTTCAGAGAGTGTCCCTCGGACCCCTCTTTGGTATATGTTAAAAGAATTTTAAGAAAGGAGATATGGAATTAAGGCCAATCCAGATGACTAAAATTCTGTGAGAATGAATGGCCCATGTTTAATGAAAGCCATAATGTACTTTTAACCTAGACATCATTTCAAAAGTGCACCAAAATTGTGGCTAACTCAGATTCTGGTCACCCAGATCAATATCAGTATATTGACCAGTAGCAAATAATTGTAAAACAAAACCCAAATGCAGAATAGAAACAATGAGTGTTTGTGTGGCAAGAGTAAAAGAAAAAAGAAAAACTCAAACCTCATGCTAAAAAGATTCATGTTGAAGACAAACCAATCTTGAAAACTGAAGATACCCCTCCTCAATGAAGAGAGAGAAATATTGAATAATGCTATCAGCCTACAGCTGGAGGAAACCTGTTAAAAGCAAAAGTTTCCAAGGCAAAAAACCCTCTATATGGCCCCCCTTCGTCAGATGGATCAAAGGGTCATGAAGGCTCAGGGTGGTCAGGCAAATATTCAAGCCTCTGTTCCAGTTTGTCCCATTCACCACAACAGACCTATTAAACTGGAAACAGCATTATGGACCCCTGTCAGCCAAACCTCCAGAAGTTGTTGATTTATTTGGGACCATTATCAAGAGACACAATCCTATGTGGCAAGACACTAGAAGAATTTCTTGGGTTAAGAATTCTACAAATGTTGCAGAGGCCACTGAAAAGCCCCCTTTTCTTGTATATACAAAATTGGTTTTATTGGAACTTGCAAGATAAGTCTTTAAAAATAGAACAAGAAAAGTGGAAAGAAGCCAATGGTTGCATATACACTGGAAAGTGTTTCTGGAGAAAAAGAAATGAACCAGAAGCCTTTTTCCAGAGACTGGTTGAAGCATATAGGACATATAATTGACCCATTGAGTCCTGGAAAAAAAAGTGCACTATGAAGAATTAATTTACATGGTTCAAGCACCAGGGTATGAAAGTAAAAAGCCCACCATGGTGTATAAATTGAGCAAAACCATTTAGGGCTGAAGCAGTCAGCCAGAAATTGGAATACATGTCTAGACAAGATATTGAAGGGTCTTGAGTTCAAGAATTGCAAAGCTGATCAAATTTAAACAACAAATGGAAGGCTTTGAACAAAATAGGCTGTAATTTGAAATAGAGGCTCTTAAGTAAGAAAATCAGGAAGGAGAACCAAGACCTTCTAGTTCATATTAAAAATATTTCTGAACAACATGCAAATCAAGAAAACAAAATAAAAGAGCAGGAAGATAAATCAGACAAAGAACAGAAAAATCTAACCTTAATTTTGGAGCAGAAAGAGACTGAACGGCAAAAAGTGCAAGCTGATTTCTCTTTGCTAAAAGCACTTACAGAGGAAATGAATGTGGTTCTTTTAGAGAAAGCAGAAGTCCAGCAAACCAAGATTACTTACGAAGAGCAGATCTTGAATTTAAAGAAGCAGATAGTATTTTCCAATGCATTTAAAGAAGAGGAAATTACAAAACTAATAAAAAAATACTACTGAAAGTAATTCCAGGCAGTAACAAAATAGAATTGATAAGATAGGTGGAGAACTACACAAACTGAAGACCTCTCACCAAGATGAGCTATCAGAGCTACTACAAAAACTTGAAGCCTCGCTTACTGGCCAATTAGCCGTGCCTTTTTGGGGCTTGGCAAGCTGCCAAACAAACTCGTTTTAATCTCACTTTATTTAATTATGCTTGAGTGTCAGGATGGCTGTTTGGGAGAACTGTCACCCCCTCCCGCGAAGCAAAGGCTATAACTATATGTCTGAGCTTGGCTGTGATCCATTGCTCTGTTTCCTGCTCCAGCCTAAGGGGGGAGGGAAAGTGTCCTTTTGAAATTCAAGCCTCCGCTCGTTCCCCCTTCAGCAATGCTGATTAAGCAAGGAAACTTAGTTGTCGGATAAGAAATTCACTCTGTCAAAGGCAGAAGGTTTGAGATATATATATGTGAAGACTGTCTGTCACTAAGACGGAACAAGGAAGTTAATTTGGCAGGAGGAAAGATTGAACACAACTGTCCTCGCTGAATGACTGAGTGAAAAAGCTGTCAAGCATAGTGACAAGTCTTTGTAAATAGAGACAAAGTAGAAGAAAAGAAGAGAGATGATAGCAATGCTGAAACAGAATCCCCAACGTAAACCTGAATTATTGGCAGCTGCCTTGTCAAGGCGTGCCCAGTTTCAGGAGCAATACAAGGGCCATAGGCTTGGCTGAAGCTGGAAAAATGGTCTGAAGACTGAAGATGACCGGGTTTAAGTCAAGTACCCCCCTCCCTGAACTCTTGGTCCAGATGAAGATAAGGAAGCAATACTGTGACTTTTAGTAGACACAGGAACCTCTAAATCTGTAGTCACTAAGTTATTGGCTCCCTTTTCTAATGATGTTATAAATGTGCAAGGAGTTGATGGCTCCTAAAACTGCTGCCCTTTTTCCTGAAACCTTTAACATGTTTCCTAAATGGGAGAGACTTCGAACAATGTCCAATTCCCTTATTGTGCCGTGACCTAATCCAAACGATGCCTTCTTTATGCTGTCTTAGAAGAATACAGAAAGATTGCAAAATGCACCAGAACTATTTGTAATTTTGCTGAGCTGTTGCTGTTAAGTGCAATTTGCAAAGTAGAACTGACACTGGATGAAGGCAGAGGTTTTTGAAAAGGCTATCGTGCATTTAGAAGGAAAAGCCCCTGGCAGTAAGTTACCCTCCCCCATGAAGTCAAAACCAGAGATCCCTTGGACATAAGAAACAGGAAGCTACCGTATTTTTCGGAGTATAACACGCACCAGAGTATAAGACGCACCTAGATTTTAGAGGAGGAAAACAAGAAAAAAAGTATTCTGAGCCTAATGGTGTAGTAACATATTATTTAATAAAATACCAGTATAGCAGAATACTTTTTACAACCATGTATACTTTTTACAACCATGTATACTTTTTACAACCATGTATACTTTTTACAACCATGTACACTTTTTACAAACTTCAAACTTGACAGCTTTAAGACTTGTGGATTTCAACTCCCAGAATCCCCCCTCCAGTCATGCTAGCTCAGGAATGGGAGTTGAAGTCCACAAGTCTTAAAGTTGCCAAGTTTGAAGACCCTTGCACCTCTAACCTCTATTCACCCTCTCAATTCCTTAAAAATAATAATCTTGAAAACATTTTTTCCCCAGATGGAAAGGAATGCTTTAATTTCTGGTGCTACCAGACTGCTGATTTTGGATTGCCAAGATTAACACAGATCTCCTACATTATGTAATGTAGGATGTTTTAAAGAATATCTCTCACCCCCCTCCTTCATTACACTATGAGATACCTTAGCTGCCGCCCAAGTACATTCAGAAAAAAATGAAGAAAGGAAATCTATTTATTTATTTATTTATTTATTTATTTGGCAGTTTTTCTATGCCGCCCTACTCCCTCAGGACTCAGGGCGGCGTACAACATTTTATAAAAACTCCAAACAAATTTTAAAAAGACAATTTAAAACAGTTTATATATATATATATATATATATATATATATATATATATATATATATATATATATATATATATATATATATATATATATATATATATATATATATATATATATATATATATATATATATATATATATATTTTCTGAGGTTTTCGCGGGTGTTTGTATGTAGGTCTTTGGGTATTCGGGTTTTCTCCCGCGTGAAATTGGAAGTGTCTTGGCAACGTTTCGATGAAGTCTCATCATCTTCAGGCTGGTGTCTTCTGCTTCCTGCTTCTAGGAGCAATGTGAGATTGCTGCTGTTTCTTCCTTTTAACTGCCAGTGGAGGTTTGAACTGATAGGGTGGGAGCTTGGCTGTGTTCTGATTGGTTGGAGGTGTGTTCTGATTGGTTGGGGGCTTGGCTGTGCTCTGATTGGCTGGGGGGTTAGCTGTGCTCTGATTGGCTGGGGGTGTGCTCAGGTTGGTCTGACTTGCAGGGGCATTTCAGCTGGTGAGCTGCATTGCTGCTGTTTGGCTTCTGGTTCGTGGTCGTGCCACATCTTCATGGAGGGTGTCGGTTTGCTTCATGTATGGATTGGAGGGGTTTAAAGTGGCTAATGATACAGCTGTAGTATGGCTTCTGGTTTGTGGTCGTGCCTCATTGGTGTGGGTTTGGGTTTGCTTATTGCGTGGATGTGTGGTGGTGACATCCTGTGTGGTTTTCGTGAGTGTGGGTCTGGTGTCATTCTTTGTGTTAGGGACTCGTTTGTCAATAAGGGCGGGTTTCCAAATGGCTGGTAGGCGGGAGGTGTCATCTCGTTTGTTCATGCTGTGTGGGCGTTTTTCTATCTCGATGGCTTCTCTGATTATTCTGTTGTTAAAGTGTTCAGTTTTGGCGATAGTTCTGGTCTTTTTAAAGTCGATTTCATGGCCTGTGGCTTTGAAATGTTGGACCAGGGAAGAAGTTGGTTCCTCTTTTTTGACTGTGTTCTTGTGTTCTTCAATGCGTGCACTTATTCTTCTGTTGGTTTGTCCAATGTATGTGGTGGGGCAGGCGGTGCATGGAATTTCATATACTCCTTGATTTTCTAACTCAATTTTGTCTTTGGGGTTTCTTAGGATGGTCGATATTTTTCGGTTTGTGCAGAATGCTGTCTTGATGTTGTGTTTGTGGAGGATCTTGCTGATTCTGTCTGTGGTGCCTTTTATGTATGGGAGGAGGGCTTTGCCGTTTTCTTGTTCTCTGTCTTGGATTTTAGTGGGGGTTTCTTTTTGGATTAGAAATAAGATTGCTAACGTACATAAAATGTTACTTGAGATGAACCTGGAAGACGAATATGTCAAAGATTGTATGGTAAAATGGGTGAAAAATATTGGGTATAACATAACGCTAGATAAATGGGAGAATGTATGGACCAATGATTTAAAATTTACTTCGAATTATAGTTTGAAAGAAATTTTTTACAAAATGATCTATTGTTGTTATTTGACTCCAGATAGACTAGCGAAAATGTATAGAGGGATTTCCAACAAGTATTGGAAATGTAATCAAAACCCAGGTACATTTTATCATATGTGGTGGTCTTGTAAATATGTTAAATCATAGTGGAAAAACATACCGCATTTTTCGGAGTATAAGACGCACCTTTTTACCCCCCAAAAGAGGGTGAAAACTTGGGTGCGTCTTATACACCGAATGCAGCCCCACCCACCCAGCCACCCCCACCCTTTGGCCTCTGTCTTCCAGCAATTTACCTGTTTGCAGCAAAGACGGAAGAGCCTGTAAAGCCAAACAAGTCACTAGCAGCTTTCCGAGGTACAGCTGATTTGCCACGTGGGAAAATGAAAGTGAAACTAACTGCAAAAGGGCAGATAGCTGGAAGAGACACACAGATTTTTATTTTCTGCTGAAATGAATGCAAGGGGGTAAGTGAATAACTATAAATGTCTGTAGAATGTTCAAATTATTTGACTTATTTTTTAAAGACTGCTTTATTATTGTTCTAGAGCCAGGGGTCTCCAACTTTGGCAATTAAAGACTTGTGGACTTCAACTCCCAGAATTCCACAGCCAGCTTTGTTAGCTTTGCTGGCTGTGGGATTCTGGGAGTTGAAGTCCACAAGTCTTAAAGTTGCCAAGGTTGGAGATCCCTGTAAATCTAGACAACTTAACAAAATAAAGAAGCTTTTTAAAATAAATGCTTGCTCTGAAGAGGCCCAGTGCTATTGTATCTTTTAAATAATAGAGAATAATGTATACTTTCAGAAATTTTAATTAATTTTAACAGCTCTATATAAGTATAGTCTGAAATGTAACAGTGTCCTGTTTAGTATTAGAGTTTAGTTACCTTGGAGTAGACCTATTTAAATAATCAGGAGTTAGTGTGACTACATTTAAGAAAACTTTCTGGCATAATGTACATTTCTCCAATTTTTTGCTATTTCTATGGGTCAAGCACACATGCACAGAAATACACAGCAAACAGTGTATATCATCTGTGCTGTTTGCTGTTTGCTGTTTGGCAAATAGCTTGGAGGCAGAGGCCTTTTTTCCTTGTTTTCCTCCCCCAAAACTAAGGTGCGTCTTATACTTCGGTGCGTCTTATACTCCGAAAAATACGGTAATAATGATAATGCATAAAATATTTAAAATACAGATATTGATGAAACCTGAAGCTTTTCTTTTAGGTATTATGGACAACCCAATAAACACTATTTCTTTATATGGTGACCACTGAGAGGATTGTACTTGCTAAGCATTGGAAAGAAAAAGAGATGCCAACTGTTGAAGAATGGATTTTAAAATTGACTGAATTAGTAGAGATGGCAAAATTAACTGCCATGATTAGAAACAATGGACTAGGCAGCTTTATAAGAGACTGTAAACTGTTTGTGGACTTTCTATGTGTTAAATACAGTAACAGATGGTTAACAGAGGGATTTGAAGATTTGTGTAATGTTCAGGCTAATCTGTTGACTTTTTTCTTTTTTTTTAACATATATATTATGAAGTTGGTTCAATTTGATTATTAGATAGAGTCTCTCATCTGGAATATTTGCTTATTTAATATAGTATTTTTGTTAAACAAGGATGGGAAACATAACTATTTGTACCCCTGTTATGTAACGGTCGGAGAACCTGTAAGATTTATTTATTTATCTGTCTTTCAGCATACAGATGGGGTGGATTCTTTATGTTCAATGTTAGATATATCTGACATTTGGGTCTTTTCCCCACCCCCTTTTTTACACCATTTCCCCCCTTTTTTATTGTTGGATGTTTGTTTTTCTGTTTTGTATTTTATTCTTGTTGATAAATGAAAATAAATATGTTAAAAATATTATTTGACCATAGAATTTACCTTCTTTCTTGAATACAAGAAAAACTAACCATAAACTTAAGAAATATCAGGCCCAAGCCAAGACATTGCAAAATCCAAATTGAGTCAAATCCTTCATTTGCTTAACCTAATGGACAGAATTTTGACAAAATAAAGCTATAGCCTTCTAACCTACTAGATATATTCTGGGCGTTTCCAGGGTGTGGCTACCATGAACCTCTTCCCCCCTCCCTCCCCCATCCAGTTTAGGACTGCACAGTCTCTTAATCTGGGCCTCTCTCTGGCAAAGCTCTTTGTTGCCAAAACTCTCCCCCACTGCAGGTGCACATTCTATCACAAAAGCTTAACACATCAAGAACTCCTGTTGTGATGCAAAAATGGTCTGTGTTAGGACTCTGTTCAAACGATTGGGTTTGCTAATATATGAACAAGCCACAAATCAATGTTTATGTGAATATTGCTTTAAATGCATTGTAGGCTGATTACTATAAAAGGAAGCAAGAGAGCATGCTCGTGTAGTGTTCTGAGTGCTCTGTTGATTTCCTGCTGATACTGACTCTCTCTGCTGATTGTCTCTGTTGCTTCACTGTTGAGTAATTGACTTAGTGTCTGTGTGAAAGTACTGTGAAGAGCTGCTGTGTAAAGTGTAACTATCTGTGATAGTGTAGATTTGTTTGTTAGCTGTAATCTTTGTTTGCTAGTTAAAACAAAGATAGGCAAGAAGATTCTTCGTATTGACTGACTTACCGTGTATGACTTTGGACTTCCTATTTGAACTTTGCTACTTCTTTAAGTAAACTACTTGTATATACTTAAAGGTATCTGTTTATTGACTGAATCATAGCAACTCATATCAAACTGCAACAACACATTTCGCTGTGCACGTGCGCAACAGCACAATAACTCCTTAACAGTCTGTTAAAGCTGTGATTGCTTGATATGGCATGCTAATCCATAAACTATGGTTCACAAATCACAATGGCTGAGTTCTCACACTATCAATTGAAAAACATCTATCCAGAAATATATTTTTCCCCTTAAAACTCTATATATTTTGTGCATACAACTTCTAATATCCAACAGTTTCATGAAAACATGTGCCTTATAGCAGGGTTCTTAAATGTTTTGCCATCACACCAGTGGTGGGTTGCTGCCGTTTCGGACCGGTTCGCATGTACTGGTGGTGGAAATTTCCCACCGCTCACCGAATCAGTAGCGATGGCTGGCTGGCCACGTCCCCGAACCGGTCCTCTAGTCGCCGGTCCTAGAATGCGGCTGGCAAAGAACCCTCTGCTCATGCCAAACGCGCACTTCCGACACGATGCAAACCGGTAGGGAAGGTAAGTAAAACCCACCCCTGCATCACACCTCCTTTTGATGTAATCTTAATGTACACACCTCCCCTAAAAATCCAAACACTAAAATGAGATACCAAAATGCCTTATAGGAAGCAAGCCATTTCATTTTCTTAACTGCTCTTTAGTGTCTTTAGAATTACCAAGCTCTTCAGCACAGAACAAGTAGGCACAAACACTTCATTTCAGAATGTAAGGCATTTTTTCAATTTGATCTAGCAAGACCTTCAGGGATAAACAATACATGCTTCCTAAATCAACCTAGAACAGTGATGGCGAACCTATGGCACGCGTGCCACAGATGGCACGCGGAGCCATATCTGCCGGCACACGAGCCGTTGCCCTAGCTCAGCTCCAGCGTGCATCTGTGCGCTGGCCAGCTGATTTTCGGCTGGCGCGGAGGCTTTGGGACGGCATTTTAGGTTTCTGGAGGGCCTGCGGGGGGGCATTTTCATCCTCCCCAGGCTCCAGTGAAGCCTCTGGAACATGGGGAGGGCGAAAAACAGGCCTACCGGGCCCACCAGAAGTCGGGAAATGGGTCATTTCTGGCCTCCAGAGGGCCTCTGCGGGGGCGGGGAGCCCGTTTTAGCCCTCCCTAGGCATTGAATTATGGATGTGGGCACTCGCACATGTGTGATAGCGCGCACGTATGCGCTTTTGGCACCCGAGGGAAAAAAGATTCACCATCACTGACCTAGAATATTGGAGGCCCTTAATTTGATCAGTAAACCTTAGTTAATCTTGTGTGGGTGTGAATTAGGAAAACCTGAATATGTCCTGAAATTGTTCTTATAACATAAAGTTACTTTATAAAATCAGTGGTTATTTTAAGACATACAAGCAAGGACCTCCAAAATACTGATCAAAAGAATCTGACTGTATTATCTTGAGTTGTCAGCTAAATCATATCCTAGATGTTATGTTTGAAATAGGCTATTTACAGGTTGTTGCACATTGCCCAGAGTAGCTTTTGTGAAATGGGTGGTCATACAAATTTGATTAATAAATATTGACACCCAAGGCAAACAAACTGCTGTCCACATAACCATTTGTCTCAGTGTTAGATACAAATAGCCCAGTGATGGTTTGCTACTGGTTCACCCCGTTTCGGGCGAACTGGTAGCGGCGGTGGTGGGAGGCTCCGCCCACCTGCCCGGATGTCATCACGGACGATCTGCACATGCGCAGAAGGTTCTGCGCATGTGCAGAAGCGCTGCGCGTGTGCGTTCACAGTTACAAACCAGTAGTGAAGGTAAGTGAAACCCACTACTGAAATAGCCCCACAATGCGATCAAGCTTACTCCAAAAATGGCCTAGTAAGATCTATTGCTATGAAACAGCAACTTTTTTCCTCTTCTGTTGATACAGTTGAAACTTATAGAATGTGTGTGTGTATCCCACTTCTACCACAGTAAAAATCAGCCATCAAATGAAGACCAAACCCAGTCAGCAGGTACAAATTATACTTTTATTTTTAAATTGGCATAAACCAGAAGAGAACTAGTACCGGCACTACATTTAATTCTATGGTGTCATTGAAAAAGGCCAAATGATTTTGAGAAGAGACACAAAGAGAACAAATGAAAACCCCAAAATATAGTTCTAACAAACAAAATCATTTATTTAGACACTGAAGTCTAGTTTGAAAATCTAAGATGTACAAAAGACATGATGTGAATAAAAATGGCTACAGAGATGCAATTTAGCTGTTTTCCTTCTTTTTTGTCATTTTATTTATTTAAACACAGGTTTAGGTGTTTTTCAGATATTGGAAAAATTAAAGGTAAAAGTGCATAAGTCAAAGAAGGCAGAAAAAATAAATCAAGCAATGACCAACCATTTATTTCAAGGAAGGCGTGAAAAAGCTAGGAGAGATTTTTTTTTAAAATGAGCTATTTTGTTGTAACTTGATATGGTCCTCTAAAAATATTCACATTATGTTACTTTGTAACTTCCTCACAAAAAGGTATCCTCTCCAGGATTGTCCACACAATTTTGCCTAATTTTCATCAGTCAGAAAAACAGCTGCTTCTAAGCTTTTGCTTCCATCTTAGCACCAAGAATGTAACCTCAACCCTATCAGTCACTGCTGTTGGCACCCTCTGAAAACTCACCTCAAGGATAAGTGGTCCCTAGACACCTACAGCCCTCTACAAATTGTCTTGTTACGGGAAAGCCTGCTACCATTCTCAATGGCCTTTCTAGTGGCTCCAATAGAGCTCATGGAATTATGCTATGGTATGAGGAGACAGAGACACTCCTTCCTTGAACACCTTTTTCACTAGTGCAAGCATTTAAGGGAAAAACAGAGATGAGGATTTCTAAGAAATAAGATTCTAAGATGTTTGTGCTTCTACAACATGATGAAAAGGATGACTTCAAAATGTAATCACTATTTCTATTTTGATTGGAATAATATATAAGAGCTTCTTAATGTTATGATGAGGGAAGGAGCTCAAATCAAACAAGCAATCATATGCTAACTATGAAGAGATGCAAGAGCAGAGTGATATATTGGAACATCCCTTTACTTACATTTGGAGGAAAAATACACTGAGGTAAAAAGTTATCCTTAATTCTTGCTTAATGAAGCCCCTCAGTGGCATTCCTTGTAAAGAGATGGGTGCTTTTTATTCTTAACTGTATATGCTTTGTAGTGCAAACAAAGAGTATTCAGTTAAGAAAAAAAAGTCCCAGAAACAATGGAAATAATACAGAGAGAATGGCAGCCCTCCACTATGCAAGGGATCAAGAAGCTATATGCAAACAGTTCTGGAATGGCAGAAAATATGAAAATAGTAAGAATTTATCATGTTGATCCTTTACAATGGAGAGGTAATAACAACAAAGCCAGAAAGAATTCAGTAAATGTGCCTCTGAAGGACATTTTTAAAAATGCAAAATTAAAAGTCCATTCATAACTGTTTCACCTATCCTGGTTACAACAGAGATTGCTACCAAATAAAATGCTAAATATTTTCTGCAGATTACTTCCACTTGCAGATAATTGTAGCATATTTAAATGTTACAAATACCAGTGCTCAGGCTAATTTCTGCTGTGTGACAGAGTTGCTGACAGGTTTTGTCTTTTTTTGGGGGGGAGCCTTTGGAGATCTTTAAAAATAAGAGAAAGCAATTTGTACTTGATGAATAAATGAACTAAGAATCTCACACTTTTAGTAATCCTCCTTGCCTTTGTTGTTCCATCACATTATCTAAGCAACATAAATTTCCAGTTTTGTAGCAGTTCCCTGCTATTTTTGAGAGCAAACTTCTCTAAGGAATTTGATTTTGGTCCATGATACTATCCCAAGCAGCAACAGAGACTGTCAGATTGAGATCAAAAGAGAAAGCGGAATGTCTCTAGTGCAAGATCTTTGTTCCACTGATGACTTCCCAAGTGCCAGGTCCACCAGGGAGAAACAGTGGACTGTAAACATTGCTTGGCTCAAATGGCACACAAAGGAAAGAAGGAGCTGTTCCCTAATCTGCCTACCAGCTGACAAGAGATTTGAATCTGGTAAAAATAAATTCTTCATACAAGAATCTACTTTCAGTAGAAATGTATGACAAACAACAATGTGGTCCCAAAGATAGCACCTCCGTAGAAAGTGTGACTCTTTTTGCTAGGGCTGATACAGAGAACCTTGGGAAATCTGTCTACTTTCACACATTAATTACCAACTGGACTTAGGAGTCTGAAAAAAGGAGAAAACTGATACTAGGATTTTAAAAGGGGCCATGTGCGTGCATTACCTAAGGAAGACTTTAAAAAAAATCATTCTGAAACTACTGCTGTGGCTTCCATATCCCTTGTATAGACGACACATATGCTCATTCCTTTGATTCCACAAAAGGCTCTCCTGCTTTTAAAGAATACTTTGATTTCTTTCAAATGAATATTCAATGAATATTCAAATGAATTCATGAAAAGGAAAATTCAATTGAATAAATGAGCAAGAGTTAGCATTGCAGAGAACCTGGTGATTTTTTTCCTCTCCTTCCCCTTGAGCCAAATCAATAGCTCTTGCTTTTGGGTCTTCCTAGGCTAAAGGGGTTAAAGACGCTTAGCTTGTCAGTGGTTAAAGATGCTTAGCTTGTCAGCTGGAAAGTGGACAGCCCGGGTTCGAGACCCAAGCACCGTGCAATGGGGTGAGCTCCCATTCCTGTCCCAGCTCCTGCCCACCTAGCAGGTTGAAAGCATGCAAATGTGAGTAGATTAATATGTACCACTTCGGTGGGAAGGTAACAGCATTCTGTGAGCCTTTGGCATACAGCCATGCTGGCCACATGACCACGGAAAATGTCTTCGGACAATGCTAGCTCCCTCGTCCAAGAAACAGAGATGAGCACTGTGCCCTAGAGTCGGACACAAATGGACAGGGAAACCTTTACCTTTTTTACCTACATTACTTCCTGGTCCATGTAGCAGTTGAATTAGGGTTTATATTATTACGTATCAATTCCAAAAAATACAGCTCCAGAGAGAGGGAGAGGGACACAGTGCTATATTCCATGAAGGCTGAGGGAAAGGATGGAAAGACAATTAGCATTTGTGAAAAATCTCACATAATACCCCTCTGAAGTTCAAATGCCTCCAAAACAAGGCTGAGTTGGTAGGGAAAAATGACCTTGTAAAAGATTCAGAACATAATAAGTGATGAGTAATAAGAGACAGCAGAGAAGTAATAATGGAACAAAACCCTCAAAGAGCCCTTCCCCTACTGGCTTTCAGGGTAGCACTACAACAGAGCTCACATAGCCTCCACATAGTTAGCTGGAAGCATTCCAGTGTCACCGGTCCGCTCAACGGTGCCATACATCCAGCCATCATCAATTTGCTGCACATTGATTATGGTGTCACCATCCTGGAAGGAGACCTCATCTTCATCAGCTGCACTGTAATCATAGACTGCACGGAACCGTTTCTGTGTGGTGTGCATGGGGGAGGGGAGAGAGAAGAAAGTAAAGGATAAATCAATGCTCAGAAATGATGATATTCCCAAAACGGGAAAAAGGAGAGAACAGCTTTAATATATAGCTTCAATTAGTTTTATTTGACAATATTTGTGCCAACTCAGAAGCTTCAAGAAAGTGCAGGAAGTATGGCTATGGGTCTGCAGATAGAGGCTGATGGGTTTATTCCTCTGCCCACCCTAATTTTCAAATAACCTGAACCTCCAAAAATTGGGAAAATTTATCTGCAAAAAATGAAATCCAAGCAGAGAGGAAGAGTTACCAGTTTTCCTTGTTTCGCATCTTATAAACTACAAATTAACACTGATCTCTTTATCTCCTAAAGTTTCCACACTTCCCTGTTGCTTAGATCAGCCCTAGTATCCAACTCATTGTACACTGTGTGCACAGTTATTAGGCAAGTGAGTATTTTGACCATATCATCATTTTTATGCATATTTTCCACCTCCAAGCTGTATAAACTTGAATGCTTAGTGGATATAAGCATATCAGGTGATGTGTATTTGTGTAATGAGGGAGGGTGTGGCCTAAGGAGATCAAACCCTATATCAAGGTGCGCATAATTATTAGGCAGCTTCTTTTCCTCAGGCAAAATAGGCCAAAAAAAGAGATTTAACTGACTCTGAAAAGTCAAAAATTGTAAAAAGTCTTTCAGAGGGATGCAGCACTCTTGAAATTGCTAAGATATTGGGGCGTGATCACAGAACCATCAAACGTTTTGTTGCAAATAGTCAACAGGGTCGCAAGAAACGTGTTGAGAAAAAAAGACGCACATTAACTGCCAAAGATTTGAGAAGAATGAAATGTGAAGCTACCAGGAACCCATTATCCTCCAGTGCTGTCAAATTCCCGAACTGCAACCTACCTGCAAGTACAAGGTGTTCAGTGCTCAGAGACATGGCCAAGGTACGGAAGGCTGAAACCCGACCACCACTGAACAAGACACATAAGTTGAAATGGCAAGACTGGGCCAAGAAATATCTGAAGACAGATTTTTCAAAGGTTTTATGTACTGATGAGATGAGACTGACTCTTGACGGACCAGATTGATGGGCCTGTGGCTGGATCAGTAACGGGCACAGAGCTGCACTTCGACTCAGACTCCAGCAAGGTGGAGGTGGGGTACTGGTATAGGCTGGTATTATGAAAGATGAGCTAGTTGGACCTTTTGGGGTTGAAGATAGACTCAAAATCAACTCCCAAACCTACTGCCAGTTTTTAGAAGACATTTTCTTCAAGCAGTGGTACAGGAAAAAGTCTGCATCTTTGAAGAAGACCATGATTTTTATGCAGGACAATGCTCCATCGCATGCATCGAAGTATTCCACTGCATTGCTAGCCAGTAAAGGCCTGAAAGATGAAAGAATAATGACATGGCTCCCTTCCTCACCTGACCTAAACCCTATTGAGAACTTGTGGGCCTTTCTTAAACGGGAGATTTACGGTGAAGGAAAACAGTACACCTCTCTGAACAGTGTCTGGGAGGCTGTGGTTGCTGCTGCACAAAAAGTTGATCGTCAACAGATCAAGAAACTGGCAGACTCCATGAATGGAAGGCTTATGACTGTTATTGAAAAGAAGGGTGGCTATATTGATCACTGATTTATTTTTAAATGTCAGAAATGTTTATTTGTACATTTTGAGTTGTTTGTTTATTATTCTCATCTTAACAGATGCAAATAAACGAGTGAGATGGGCAAATTTTCATTTTTCATTTAGATGCACAATAATTCTGCACACTAATAGTTGCCCAATAATTGTGCACACATACAGTAGATATTCTCTTAAGAAAGTCAAAACCTCACTTTTTCTTTGTTAAATATTCAGGTTTGAGGTTGTTTAACATTTTGGATTGACCAAGAGCACTGTAGCTGTTCAATAATAAAATTAATCCTCTAAAATAAAACTTGCCTAATAATTGTGCACACAGTGTATTTTACATTACTATGTCTGAGCATGTAAGCATGTCAGTAGGAATGTGGAACTGGTAATTAATGTACTTCTCCCAGAGATAAAATATAAGAAGGCATCCAACCTATAGACCAGTGATGGCAAATCTTTTTTGGTTCGCGTGCCAAAAGGGGGGGAGCATGGTGGGGGTCGCACGCGTCCGTGCCCACACCCATAATTGCATGTGCCCGCCCCCCCCACATGCGCGCGTGACCCCCCCCCCCCCACTCCTGGCACGCAATGGCACGCCCGTTTTTCACTCTCCTCAGGCTTCAGAGCCTTTCTAGGAGCCCGGGGAGGGCAAAAATGGCCTTCCCCATCCCCCTGGAGGCCCTCCAGAGGCAGAAAATGGCCTGTTTGCCAACTTCCAAATGGGCCATTTCTGGCCTCCGGAGGGCCTCCGGGGGGGAGGCTGTTTTCGCCCTCCCCAGGCTCCTAGAAATGCTCTGAAGCCTAGGGAGAGCAAAAAAACGGGACTTCCGGTCCAACCGGAAGTCAGCAAATGGGCGGTTTCCGGCCTCCGGAGGACTTCCGGGGGGTGGGGAAAGCCGTTTTCGCCCTCCCCAGGCTCCTAGAAAGGCTCTGGAGCTTGGGGAGAGCAAAAAATGGGCCTTCCTCACCCCCTCCAGAGGCTGGAAACAGCCTGTTTCCTGACTCCCAGTGGGCCCAGAAGGCCCGAAAATCAGCTGGCCTTGCGTGCCCACCGATATGGCTCCGAGTGCCACTTGTGGCAGGCGTGCCATAGGTTCACCATCACTGCTACAGACCAAATAAAAACTACAGAGTTTATCTGCTTGGACAGCCACCTATTCCAGGAAGATCAGCTATGCTCTATGTGCCCCTCTACATGCTTTTTCCCCCTGTGCTGTATGATGCTGCAGATTGCAGCAAAGTTTTTTTTAACTTTCCCTGCTGCACATTTCGTATTTTCCTTTTTCCATTGTTCTAGTGAGCAACTGAACAGTGTGAAGTCCTGAGAAAAGGTAAATTCAAACTTTTGGCTCCTATTAGCTCCCATCACAAATAGTGTTTCTGGCTTGTTCTTCTGGTAGATGCTAACTCTTATAACAACCCCAAATTCAGAAGAGTTTTGGCCTATTGTTATATGCAAACACAATTTATTTATTAATATATCAAACTTCTTAACTGCCCATCTCATGTTATTCTATACATTATACTTAAATTGTTCTTTTCTATATTATTGTTTATGAAACTGCAATATAAAATATTAAAAAGCACAGGCTAAAAATTAAGGGCAACACCTAGAAATGCTACACACAACTGTATCAATTTTACAGGTAGTTTGGTCTTACAGTTTGGTTTATAGGTGCACTGTACCCCACTGTCCTGCAGTTCAGCATGATCTGAATGAAGTTTGAGTCAGAGGTTTTACTGATTATCTGAGACTTTCTAACTACACAAGTTAAGGGTTAAAAAGATGGAACTATAACTTCAAGATTCAGTTAAAATCAGAGAATCAATATACCCTTTCAGACTAAATATCACAGTATCTTGAGCTGCCTTCTGTGTAGTTTCACACACAGAGATAAGACTTGCAAAATTATTCCTTTCCAATAATATACATTGATGCAATTTAAATAATTTGCTTAATATGTATACCTTTCTTCCTGTCTTCACCTGAACCTTAGAGATAGACCATATCATAGGGTTGTAGTTAAGCGTTAAACTACTTATTTCAGAATAAAAACCTGACATATTTACAAGATATTTTATATACACATCAATGCAGGACCACACTTACTCCTCCTCCAGTTGGGGCACTATGCTGTATTGAGACTGGTGCTGCTGGTTCCTTATAGCCACAGGACTGAGAGGCTGGTTGTTGTGGTGACTGCTGATGGTAAACTAGGATTGGGGGGGGGGAGAGACAAACAAATTGTTAACTGCAAGCAAATTGTTAACTGTTTACTGATTACAACTTGAATCTGCATTGGATGACTATCAATGCATAATTCCTGATGAAGGTATCTATGAGATGCAAAGATCACAAATTGAAATGCTACCTTAAGACAACAAAATCTGGTATAGCATTAAGTACAACCCTTTCTTTTCATCATTGTTTCTATTTGACATTATGTTTTCAAAACTCCTTTGGTATGAAATCATTTGTGCTGTTTATTTGTGGATTGATGTAATTTTAGAATTACATGGCATCCTGCAAAATTCTGTCTGGCTGTTTTTTGAGCCTGGTGTCACTACTTGGGGGAGAATAATTTCTAATAATTTGTAATCAAATGGAACAACAATTTGTGTGCTTATTAAAGCTTAATAGTTTTAAGCCTTAATTTTATTTGAATCTTATATTGTTTCTGCATGGTCTATTGAGTGCATGAATTTGAATAGTGGTCAGTGATTGTAATAAAATTGAATAGAGTAACTGAACAGAATATAATTTATAAGAAAATGGAAGGTATTACCAACATAATTCTATCTGCAATTATTAGTCCTATTACTTTTATATTTTTGGTGACCACAACTGTTTATTTTGCCTAGTATTACAGATAATCATTCCAGCTTAGCATACAATATTGACAGGCATCATCTACAATGCTTTTCTTGCTTTTAATATCAAATGGATAAACTGGGTGCAGAATGCCATATTTGGCATCAACTAGCATAGTCTTTCCACCTGTGTTATATTATTCCCTGTCACTTTAGCATAAACTCCACTTCCCACTTCTCACTGCTATGGAATTGTTTCATTTCTATCTCATGATTCTTCTAACAATAGAAATCTGATGTGATGTGATACTAACATGGATTGGGGTTAGGAAGACTTGGGTTCAAGTCCCCCTTCAACCATCAATAGTAACTTTGGGCTAGTTCCTTTTTTCAGCCCAATCTATCTCACAGCTAAATTAAAAATGAGACTATATCCCAGCATGAGTTCCTTAGATTGCTTTGTAAGAAATAAATAATAATTATAAACCACAAGGCTTCATAAAACACTGCCTTATAACTATAAGGTGAACAGAGGCAACCCAAATTAATACTTAAATTCATGTGAATACATTGATGGGATTACCAACAATCTCTCTTTCCTCCTGCTCATTACCAAGGTTAGTTGGCTGGGCATGATGAGGTTGCTGATGTGATGGTGGTGGCTGCTCAACTGTTCTCCTGTAATTGGCACCTTCTTGGGAATTACGGAGCTCCAGCTCCCCTCCCTCCCCTCCAGGAGCACCCATCTTGCTCTTCTCAAATTCTTCATGGTATTTTATCTACAAAAGAAGGAAAAGATATTATTAGCAAGCAGTATTCAGACAAATGGAAAAGCCGTATAATGTATTTCCCACATCACTAGTAAAAACCTTTCTGGCTCCTTGCTGACCTTCATTATGTCATGCATTATTGTTTCCACTGTCTTGATGAAAATTCAATGATTGCAATCAGTTTGTGAACTCCACTGAAAGCCACAGATGACTATACAAATAGCTTAAGGGCAGAGGGTCAGAAATTGGTTCTTGTCTTATAACAAGATGAGCAACCTTTCAGCAGTCAAGAACTACAATAGGCAGCACAATGACTTCAAGCTATTACTGGAGAGTACTAAACTGATCGTCTTTTTTTCTTTGTTATTAATTCCACATTTGTTTATCAAAAGATTAACACACCAAATTGCCTTTGTTACCTACTCATGACAGGTAGTCCTTGACTTACGACCACAATTGAGCCCAAAATTTATGTTGCTAAGCAAGACAGCTGTTAAGTGAGTTTTGTCCCATTTTACAACTTTTCTTGCCATAGTTGTTAAGTGTATCACTGCAGTTGTTTAGTAATATGGTTGTTAAGTGAATCTGTCTTCCCTATTGACTTTGCTTGTCCAAAGGTCACAAAAGATGATCACATAACCCTGGGACACTGCAACCGTCATAAAAACATGCCAATTGCCAAGTCGAATTAAGATCATGTGACCATGGGGACACTGCAAAGGTTGTAAGTGTGAAAAATGGTCATACATCACTTTTTTCAGTGGCACTGTTTGAACCGTCAATAAACAAATGGTTGTAAATCGAGGACTACCTATACTCACTATTCATCAGGAAAATATTCTATGCTGTTTAGCAGTTTCTTACTAGTACTAGCAGAGGGCTAGTACTAGTAGCACCAGAAAGAGTGAAGCGACTGGGCCAAAGCCGAAAAGACGCTCAGCTGTGGATGTATCTGGTGGTGAAAGGAAAGTCCGATGCTGTAAAGATCTTTTCTCCATAGGAACCTGGAATGTAAGATCCATGAATCAAGGCAAGCTGGACGTGGTCAAACAAGAGATGACAAGACTGAACATCGACATCTTAGGAATCAGTGAACTAAAATGGACAGGAATAGGTGAATTTAACTCAGATGACCATCAGGTATACTACTGCGGGCAAGAATCCCTCAGAAGAAATGGAGTAGCCTTCATAGTCAATAAAAGAGTAGGAAAAGCAATACTGGGATACAATCCCCAAAATGACAGAATGATCTCAGTTCGAATCCAAGGCAAACCATTCAATATCACAGTAGTCCAAGTCTATGCCCTAACCACTGGTGCTGAAGAGGATGAAATTGACCGGTTCTATGAAGCCCTACAGCACCTTATAGAATTAACACCAAAAAATGATGTCCTTATCATCATGGGGGATTGGAATGCTAAAGTAGGAAGCCAAAAGATAACCGGAATAACAGGCAAGTTTGGCCTTGGAGTACAAAATGAAGCAGGGCACAGGCTGATAGAATTTTGTCAAGAGAATACAACTCTACGACTCTACAAATGGACATCACCAGACGGTCAACACAGAAATCAGATTGACTATGTGCTCTGCAGCCAAAGATGGAGAAGCTCTATACAGTCAGTAAAAACAAGACCAGGAGCCGACTGTGGCTCAGATCATGAGCTTCTCGTTGCAAAATTTAGGCTTAAATTGAAGAAAGTAGGGAAAAGCACTAGGCCACTCAGGTATGAACTAAATCATATCCCTGATGAATATACAGTAGAGGTGACAAATAGATTTAAGGAATTAGATCTGATAGACAGAGTGCCTGAAGAACTATGGACGGAGGTTCGCAACATTGTACAAGAGGTAGCAACTAAAACCATCCCAAAGAAAAAGAAATGCAAGAAAGCAAAATGGCTGTCTGAGGAAGCTTTGCAAATAGCTGAGGAAAGAAGGGAAGCGAAAGGCAAGGGAGAAAGAGAAAGATACACCCAATTTAATGCAGAATTCCAGAGAATAGCTAGAAGAGATAAGAATGCCTTCTTAAATGATCAGTGCAAAGAAATAGAAGGAAACAATAGAATAGGGAGGATCAGAGATCTCTTCAAGAAAATTGGAGATATGAAGGGAACATTTCATGCAAAGATGGGCATGACAAAGGACCAAAATGGCAGGGACCTAACAGAGGCAGTGTCAAAGCATCGTTTGACACCATTCTACATAGAAGAACGTTCTACAGAGAAATGGGGAGGGGGAAAGCAGAGAGCGTGAGAAGCGGCAGATAGCATATTCTTCGTGGCTTCTCCAAGGTCATCCTTGTCCAGCACCTGCAAGGAGGGGTTGCCACGCTGGCAGAAGCTTAGTGGGCAATGTGACCCGAATTGGGGTGGGGAACAAGGAGTGGCCGTTTCCTATCGAAAGGGAACTTGGGAAACAAGTTAGATTTGGGTTTTCCTTTGAGTTCCCAACATGGCATCGGCAATAAATTGGAACTTTGGTGAACCTTTTGCCTTGGACTCTGATTTCTGCTTGATTAATATTTGGAACCTTGACATTAACCCAAATCTCATTTAAAAACTCTACCCAGCTACCCCTTTCCTGGGGTGCTGGTTGGGGTCCTGAGCCCCAGTTCCGACCCAAAGCCGGGCGGTACAGAAGACTCAGGGAAGATGGAGAAACAAGAGAAACCAGCCAAGGATCCTGCCAAGGAAGACGCGGAGGAGTGTATTAGGAGCCTCTACCCTCCGTCCCCGGCATTTGTGGAGGCCATGGAGGCCATGGAGAGAGAGCGTCGGATGGGGGCATGGAGCAAGCTACCAGCCCCTCAGCCTCTCTCTCAGGTGGAGAGGACCCCACTGGGAGCCGTGGAAGGCTGCCGGCTAGAGCAGCCCTTGTATGCCAGAGTGAGCCTGGATCCCGAATGGGGCCAGCCGAGAATCCCGCTCGCGGGGCACTCCAAAGACGAGGGATCCCAGCTGGGCTCGCACACACACTCGCTGACGGACCTTCCCGATCGGTTTGGACGACTAAGCGTGAGTTGGACAAACCCCCCCTCAGGGATGGAAGCTCCGAGATGGAACCTGGCCCAGCCCATATTCTCTTTCCCAGAGAGACCTCGAGCCTCCCAACAAAGTGGGGTGACAGCCTTATAATAACAACAGAGTTGGAAGGGACCTTGGAGGTCTTCTAGTCCAACCCCCTGCCTAGGCAGGAAACCCTACACTACTTCAGAAAAATGGTTATCCAACATCTTCTTAAAAACGTCCAGTGTTGGAGCATTCACAACTTCTGGAGGCAAGCTGTTCCATGGATTAATTGTTCTAACTGTCAGGAAATTTCTTCTTAGTTCTAAGTTACTTCTCTCCTTGTTTAGTTTCCACCCATTACTTCTTGTTCTACCTTCAGGTGCTTTGGAGAATAGTTTGACTCCCTCTTCTTTGTGGCAACCCCTGAGATATTGGAACACTGCTATCATGTCTCCCCTGATCCTTCTTTTCATTAAACTAGACATACCCAGTTCCTGCAACCGTTCTTCATGTTTTAGCCTCCAGTCCCCTAATCATCTTTGTTGCTCTTCTCTGCACTCTTTCTAGAGTCTCGACATCCTTTTTACATCGTGGCGACCAAAACTGAATGCAGTATTCCAAGTGTGGCCTTACCAAGGCATTATAAAGTGGTATTAACACTTCGCGTGATCTTGATTCTATCCCTCTGTTAATGCAGCCTAGAACTGTGTTGGCTTTTTGGGCAGCTGCTGCACACTGCTGGCTCATATTTAAATGGTTGTCCACTAGGACTCCAAGATCCCTCACACATAGAGCACAACAATAATGAAAATCATCTCAAATGCATTTGGGTCAATATTAAAGGGGGGCGAAATGACATTGCCATAGGTCTATACTACAGGCCACCCAACCAAACAAACAGAGGAAGTAGATGAACTTTTTGCTAGTCAGCTAACTAAGGTATGTAGGAAGCACATCACAATAATAATGGGGGATTTCAACTACCCTGACATCAACTGGGAGACAAATTCTGCACCAAGTGGAAGAGCCAACAGGTTCCTAACAAACCTAGCAGACAACTTTGTTACCCAAAAAGTAGAGAAGGGAACAAGGGGATCAGCCATATTGGACTTAATTCTCACTAACAGAGATGAAATGATAGAAGGTGTTGAAGCTACAGGAACCTTGGGGGCAAGTGATCATGCAATATTGGAATTCAACATTATGCAAACACAAGCAGTAGAACAAAATCAAACTAGAGTCTTGGACTTTAAGAGAGCTAATTTCAATAAACTTAGAGAGAACTTGGGAAAGATTCCATGGATGAGAATCCTCAAGGGGAAAACAACTCAAGAAGCTTGGGAAATTTTGAAAAGTGAGATTATAAAAGCCCAGACTAGCACAATACCAATGAAGAAGAAAAACAATAGGTCTCAAAAGAAACCAGCATGGCTGCATAAAGAACTCTCTGACAAATTGAAAGACAAAAAGGACAAGTATAAAAAGTGGAAAGAAGGGGAAATAACTAAGGCAGAATACCAGGAAATAGCCGGAGCCTGTAAAGATGAAGTGAGGAAAGCTAAGGCTCACAATGAACAAAGGCTTGCGACAACAGTAAAAAGTAACAAAAAAAGCTTCTTCCAACATATTAAAAACAAGAAAAAAGTCAAGGAAACAATTGGTCCATTGCAGGGAGAAAGTGGCAAGAAGGTGACAAGCAACAGGGAGAAAGCAGAGCTACTTAACACGTTTTTTGCATCTGTCTTTACACAAAGGGAAAAAACAGACCAACCTATCAAAAACAGTATCACAAAAAACATATTAGGAACACAAGTTAAAATAGGGAAGAAAATGGTAAGGGAACACCTGTCTACCCTAGACGAATTCAAATCACCAGGATCAGATGGATTACACCCCAAGGTTCTGAAGGAACTGGCAGACGAGATCTCAGAACCATTGAACTATATCTTTCAAAGATCCTGGAGCACCGGGGAACTGCCAGAGGACTGGAAAAGAGCTGATGTAGTTCCCATCTTCAAAAAAGAGAAAAAAACAGATCCAGGAAACTACAGACCTATCAGCCTGACCTCAATACCAGGGAAGATTTTGGAAAAGATAATCAAGCAATGAATCAACAAACACCTAGAAGCAAACAAAGTAATAACCAAAAGCCAACATGGGTTTGTCAAAAACAGATCATGCCAGACTAATCTTATTGCATTCTTTGACAAAGTGACAAAATTAGTGGACCAGAGGAATGCTGTCGATGTGGTTTACTTGGACTTCAGTAAGGCATTTGATAAAGTAGACCATAACCTACTACTAGATAAAGTAGAAAAATGTGGGTTAGACAGCAACACCACCAGATGGATTCAAAACTGGCTGACCAACTGCACTCAACGTGTAGTGCTCAATGGAACTGCATCTACATGGAGGGAAGTATGCAGTGGAGTACCCCAAGGCTCTGTTTTAGGCCCAGTACTCTTCAACATCTTCATCAATGACTTGGACCAGGGGATAGATGGGAAACTCATCAAATTTGCAGATGACACCAAACTGGCAGGAATAGCCAACACTCCAGAAGATAGGCTCAAGATACAGAAGGATCTTGACAGACTTGGACATTGGGCGCTATCAAACAAAATGAAATTCAATGGTGAAAAAAGTAAGGTTCTACATTTAGGCAAGAAAAACAAAATGCACAGGTACAGTATATGTGGTACCTTGCTCAACAGTAGTAACTGTGTTGTTCCACACAGCTATGGGGGGAAGCCTGGGGAGCCTCCCTACCGGGCCACCTCCCAGGTGGGAATCCCGCTACCTCTCTCTGAGGCCAGCCCACCAACCAGAAGGTGGAAGACCCCAGTGGGGGCAGACGGGGGGGGAGAAAGGATGCCAGAGCCAAACCTACCACCCACCTTCGGAAGCGTGCCACCATGGCAGGCCCCTCCAGGATGGGGGTATTTCCCCGGAGTGGGATGGGTGCAATGCCAGTGGACCCCGGGTCAGCCCCCCCAACCGATGCCAGCGCCGGCCGCACCAACCCCTCCCCAAGGGGGGGTTTGGGCCAGCAGATGCAGTACGGAGGGCTCCATATGGGAGGAATCCAGCAGCAAGCTGCTGCTCCGCCAGCCGTGGCTGGGCTAGCCGCCCCCCCTCGGCCCCAAGAGACTGGTCCCCGGTTTCAAGCCACGTTTGATGGGCACCCAACCAAATTGGCCTACTTCCTCCACCGGGTGCTGGTGTACATAGATGAAAATCGAGCGCTGTTCCAGACAGATAGACAGCTGATCGATAAGATCACCGAGGGGATGAATGACAGGTAAGCGGAGCTCTACGACGAAGAGGCCCCTGAATTAGATGATCTGGATGATTTTATCCAGCTGATGAGGATCAGGTTTCGCGAGGAGGCCCAGCAAGCAGATGCCGAGGCCCATATCAAAGAGTTGAAGCAAGCGGGGCGCCCAGTGAAGGAACTAGTGTGGGAGTTTAGGAGAGCGGCAGGAAAAGTGCGAGATTGGCCCGAGTGGCTCTTAGTGCACACATTCCGAGATGCGCTAGACCCAGAGCTGAAGAAAGCATGTGAAATACGGGGGGTCCCGTGCGAGATCCAGCAGTGGTACTCCACCGCAATCACTCTGGACCAGGTGGTCAGAGTCAAGAAAGAGGCCCCAGTGGAGCGACCCCCTAGAAGGCTGCCGCCCCGGAGGATCCCTCCTAGACCGAGGCCAACCCCCAGAATGGAACCGACGAGGGGAGTGAAGTGTTACAGATGCGGCCAAGCCGGACACCGTGCAACCGAGTGCCTGGCACCAGCCCCCCTTCCTCTCCAAAGGGCCAGGCCAACCCCTGCCCCCAGAAGGAAGCCGAGCAAGCCACCCGAACCGGGGTGGTTGGCCCTGCAGCCGGAGGAGTCCCCTCCCCCTCCGGACGACGACGGACCACCATCGGTGGGGGAGCCGAGTCCTCCATGGGAAGAGGGGGTTGAGGAGGAAGAAGACCCAATGGTAAGTGCAGCCGTCCGGCCTTTTCTCATAAAAGCCAAAATTTGGGTGCCCGACACGGGAAAAGAAGGGGAAGTAGATGCCATAATCGACACTGGTTGCTCGAGGTGCCTCAACAGCAAGATAGTAGTAGATAAACTGGGGATCCACACCAGGCCCTTAACCAACCCCATTCATTTCCAACAACTGGATGGGTCACTGGTGGGTGGGGTTCCCGCCACCCTATTAACCCATGAAGTGAGCCTGCAGTTTGCGTGGCACCAAGAGCGAATTTGATTCATAGTAGCCCCCAAGATGCCGGAAGCAATTATCCTGGGTCTGGCCTGGTTAGATAAATGGACCCCCACCATACGATGGGAATATGGGTACCGGAAACTCAATATACACATTGGGCCGACTCCCCCCTCAGAAACCAAACAGCAGAGGGAGAAAGATGTGCAGGGGGGGGAATTCGGAGCCTCAACTAGCCGCGCCCACGAGGGAGATAGCCCCTCAAGGAGCCCAAAGGGTGCCGAGAGAATACCTCAACCTAGAGAGGGTGTTTAGTGAGGAAGAATGCAACGAGCTCCCTCCTCACTGGCCCACCGACTGCGCGATAGAATTTGAGCCGGGTGCTATGCTCCCAAAGTCAAAGATGTATTCAATGTCCCCCAATGAATTTGGAGAATTGAGGAGATACATCGACTCAAACTTGGAGAGGGGTTTCATCCAGCCAGAGAAGTCAAGAGTAGCCGCCCCTGTGCTGTTCAAAGAGAAAAAAGATGGGGGGGTGTCAGATTATGCGTTGACTTCAGAGGGATCAACGCTGTGTGCGTCCAAAACACCTACCCCCTCCCCCTCATGAAAAACTTACTGAACCATTTGTCAAAAGGCAAGATATTCACTAAGTTGGACTTAAGAGAAGCGTACTATCACATTCGAATCCGAGAGGGGGATGAATGGAAAACCGCTTTCAACTGCCCCCTGAGGAGTTTCCAATTCAAGGTGATGCCTTTCGGGCTGCAAGGGGCTCCAGCAGTATTCATGCAGTACATTAACGAGGTGCTCCACCCCCATTTGTACAAGGGGGTGCTCGTCTATTTAGATGATATTCTCATCTTCAGTGAGACAGTGGAAGAGCATGTGAAATTGGTGAGGCAAGTCTTAAAAAAGCTCCTAGCTGCCAAACTGTAAGCCAAACTCTCCAAATGCGAATTCCATAAGACTGCGCTGGACTACTTGGGATACCGGATCTCCAAAGATGGAATTGAAATGGATCCGGGCAAAGTGAAAGCAGTGCTTGATTGGCAGGCCCTGTGCACCCGTAAACAGCTGCAGAGCTTCCTGGGGTTTGTGAACTTCTATAGACAATTCATCCTGGCCTTTGCCGAAGTTGCACTACCATTGACCAAATTGCTGAAGACGGGGCCAACACCAACCAAGCAAAAACCCAGTCAGCCACTAAATTGGACAATGGCCTGCCAGAAAGCCTTTGAGAAATTAAAGCGACTATTCGCCCAGGAACCAATCCTCCAACATCCCAATCCAGAACGACAATTCATCATTCAGGTGGATGCGAGTGATGTGGCTGTGGTGGCGGTGTTGCTGAAAAAGGACGAGAACGGACAGCTCCATCCGTCCGCGGATGTCTCAAAAAACTCACCGCTACGGAGAGAAGGTGGGCCATTTGGGAAAAGGAAGCTTTCGCAGTTCGTTGGGCGCTGCTGACGTGGAGGCAATTCCTCGAGGGAGGAAAAGTACCTTTCGAGGTATGGACTGATCACAAGAACCTGGAAGCGCTAAAGACCCCCAGGAAATTGTCGCCCAAACAAGTGAGGTGGGCGCAATACTTTAGGCGATTCAAATTCGAACTAAAGCATATCCCAGGGGAGAAAAACTTGCTGGCCGATGCCCTGTCCAGGAAGCCACAATACGATAGTCAGAGGGAGGAGGAATTCCACTCTGTCATCCCAATCACAGAGGGGGAACTCGCGGCTCCTGTCACCAGGGCTCAATCCAGATGGTCGAGCGCCCGAAGCCATGAGGAATGGACAGACAAATTCAAAGCAGCTCTGCCAAATGACCCCTGGTTAAATGAAAACAAAGACATCCTAACCATGAGAGATGGACTGGCTTGGAAAGGAGACAAGTTGTACGTGCCGGCGGACCTCCGCTTACAAGTACTCCAACGGAGCCATGACTCTAAGCTGGGTGGACACTTCGGATTCTTGAAGACCCTCCACCTTATGAGACGGCAATTTTGGTGGCCAAAGATGAAGTCAGACGTGGAGGACTATGTAAAGAGCTGTGCCACCTGCGCCACAAGTAAGCACCGACCAGGGAAACCACCTGGGCTCCTGTAGCAGGTGGCCAATCCCAGCAAGCCATGGGAGGAAATAGGAATGGATTTCATTGTAGAACTCCCAGAGAGCAAGGGAGATACTGTTATTTGGACGGTCATAGATTTGTTCTCCAAACAAGCCCACTTCGTTGCCAGCTCGGGGTTACCGACGGCCAGACACTTAGCAAAACTTTTCCTCAAACACATCTACCGCTTGCATGGAGTACCAAAGAGGATCATCTCCGACAGAGGTGTGCAATTCACCACTACGTTCTGGAGGGAGTTCCTGCACACCATCGGGTCCACCCAAGGTCTTAGTTCTGGATTTCATCCTGAATGTAATGGAGCAGCTGAAAGAGCCAACTCCATGGTGGAACAATATCTCCGTTGTTATGTAAATTACCAGCAGGCCAACTGGGCGGAGCTGTTGCCTTTTGCAGAACTGGCGTACAACAACTCAGTACACAGCAGCACCAGCCTAACACCTTTTCAGGTTACCAGCGGACAAGAATTCATCCCAATGCCAGAGCTGCCCACAAAAGCACCTACGTCTAAGTCCCTAACAGAATGGATGGAAGATTTGAAGAAAGGATGGGAGAACACAAAAAAGGCATTGATTGAAACAGCAGAGACATATAAAAAACAAGCGGATAAACATAGAGCCACGCAGCCCCCTTTTAAATAGGACGTGCTTTTCTTGTGAGGAGGGCACCCTGTCAAAGCATTGTTTGACACCATTCTACATAGAAGAACGTTCTACAGAGAAATGGGGAGGGGGAAAGCAGAGAGCATGAGAAGTGGCAGATAGCACATTCTTCGTGGCTTCTCCAAGGTCATCCTTGTCCAGCACCTGCAAGGAGGGGTTGCCATGCTGGCAGAAGCTTAGTGGGCAATGTGACCCGAATTGGGGTGGGGAACAAGGAGTGGCCGTTTCCTATCGAAAGGAAACTTGGGAAACAAGTTAGATTTGGGTTTTCCTTTGAGTTGCCAACATGGCATCGGCAATAAATTGAAACTGTGGTGAACCTTTTGCCTTGGACTCTGATTTCTGCTCGATTACTATTTGGAACCTTGACAGGCAGAAGAGATTAAGAAGAGGTGGCAAAATTACACAGAACTACTATACAAGAACGAGCTTAACGTCCCTGATAACCACGATGGGGTGGTCACAGACCTCGAGCCAGGCATCCTAGAATGTGAAGTCAAATGGGCCTTAGGAAATCTGAGCAACAACGAAGCTAGTGGAGGTGACAGTATCCCAGGTGAGCTATTCAAAATCTTAAAAGACGATGCAGTAAAAGTGCTACACTCAATTTGCCAGCAAATTTGGAAAACTCAACAGTGGCCACAGGATTGGAAAAGGTCAGTTTACATTCCAATTCCAAAGAAAGGCAATGCCAAAGAATGTTCAAACTATCGCACCATTGCACTCATTTCACATGCTAGTAAAGTTATGCTTAAAATCCTACAAGCTAAGCCAGGGGTGGGTTCCGATTTTTTTTACTACCACTCTGTGGGCGTGGCTTATTTTGTGGGCATGGCTTGATGGTCATGTGACGGTGGGTGTGGCTTCATGGTCATGTGACTGGGCGGGCGTGGCTTTGTGGTCATGTGACTGGGCAGGTGTAGCTTCCTGGTCGTGTGACTTGGCAGGCGTGGCTTCGTGGTCATGTGACTGGGTGGGTGTAGCTGGGTGATCATGTGACTGGGTTTCTTTCTTTCTTTCTTTCTTTCTTTCTTTCTTTCTTTCTTTCTTTCTTTCTTTCTTGTCTCTCTCTCTTTCTCTTTCTTAATACCCTATATGAGCCCTACTGATTGATATAAGTGGATTTTATTCAAATGTATCTTCATGTGATCTGCTACCTCTGCTATAAGGAGTATGCCAGCAAAGGATTTAGAAGTCTTGGATACCTTAACAATTGAATGGTTAATATCATGGAGGTAATAAAAATGATTCAGGAGGCACATTAAATAATTTGGTTTTTTTTGTTAGTTTAGGTCAGGGGTCAGCAACCTTAAACACTCAAAGAGCCATTTGGACCCATTTTCCACAGAAAACAAAACAGCGAGAGCCACAAAACCTGGGTGGGCATGGCCAACCTGACATCATGCACTCCCACCCAGTCACATGAACCCCCTTCACATCCTTATTCCTTCCTTCCTTCCATCCTCCCTCCTGATTTTACCTTCCTTCCTTCCCCCCTCCTCGGATTTCACCTTCCTTCCTTCCCCCCTCCTTTCACCTTCTTTCCTTCCCCCCTTTCCCCTTCCTTCCTTCCCCCCTCCTCTGATTTTTACCTTCCTTCCCCCCCCTTCATTCCCCCCTCCTCTGATTTTACCTTCCTTCCTCCCTCCCTCCCTCCCTCCTCTTTCTCTCCTCCCTCCCCTTTCTCTCCCTTCCTTCCTTTGTTAAATAAATAAATGCTGCTTTCTGAGTTCTACTAGTTGCGTTGCTGAAGCAACAGGAACCAGATAGTACCAACTCTGTCAGATCTCAAACGAAGGGCAGAAATCATAGAGAGAGGTGATTCGCTCTCTCATTTATCTCCCGTGTGTGTGCACACCCAAGCAGGTTACCCTCCTGTGCCGGGATAACGGCGGCGGCGGGGACGGTGATGACGACTCCTGCTGCTGCCACCACTGCGCAGTGAGGTGAGTAGCGGGCCACGCTGCGCAGAGCAGGAGAGCCCGGGCTGCGCAGTGGGCAGCTCAGCACCAGCCGCGGTCCCCTTTCTGTCAGCTCAGGAAGGAGGGGAATGGGCAGGAGCAGCTGCCGCCTCCGGATACAGGGAGGGAAGAGCTCCGGCTCCCCCATGTGCAGCCCAGGCTATTCCCAGCCAGAGCTCTTCCCTCCATGCACATTCCCCTCCTTCCTGAGCTGACACAGACTGAGGCTGGCGCTGAGCTGCCCGCGAAGGACACGGAATCACAAAAAGCAACCGGTCGCGGGCAGTGCAGAGAAAATGCTAGGAGCATTTCAGCCACGTGGCTCTGCAGAGAGGCTTGCGCCTTCTCAGGGCAGAGAGCATGTTGCACAACAGGGTGGGCAGGGAGCTGCAGGAGAGGGATCAAAGAGCCGTTTTGGAATTGGTGAGGGGATCGCAGCGCTGATGCACATTGCAGAGCCCCCCTCCTCCTCCTCCTTCTCCGCAGACATACCTTCTCTTTCCTCCTGGCCAGATCCTCTGCCTGAAACGTGAGGATCAGGGAGGAAAGCGTTTTCCCCTCCCCTCCCCAATTCCAAAACGGCACGTTCAGCTGGCGCTGCCACCTCTCCGGGCTACCATATGGGGACATGAACATGATTGCCAAGTCCTGCACCTGCCGGTGCGCAGCCTCGTTTCTGGCAACGAGCTGCCTCCTTCCCTGGCCTCTGCTCGCTCTCTCCCACCCACCCACTGCCTCACCAAGAGAGAATCCAGGTTTTAAGGCATTTCTGCTGTTGGGAAGGTGATGCTTGTGGCAAAACGGTGGTGAATTTTTTGGGACTTTTTGACACTTTTTTTTGACACTCCGGCCCCATATCCAGGTCGGGATGCCGTGGGGTGGCGGTGGTCGTCTCGGCTTTCCCTCCGATGCCCTTCCTGACAGGCCTTTCCCTTCAAAAAAAAAAAGAATGCAAAAAAATTCAAAAAAATCAAAGATGGCGGCACCCACGAACCGGCACCAACCGATCCGGTTTGGTGACGTCATCGTGACATCACCAGCGGGTCACTACCGGTTCGGGTGAACCGGTCCGAACCGGGAGGAACCCACCCCTGAGCTAGGCTCCAGCAGTATGTGGATCGAGAACTACCAGAAGTACAGGCAGGATTTCGAAGAGGCAGAGGAATTAGAGATCAAATTGCCAACATACCCTGGATCATGGAGAAAGCTAGGGAGTTGTTCTGACCTAGGCTTCCTGATCAAATAATACAGCACAAACGGCGTCCCAAAAACCTCTTTTATTTTAACGGCTGCGAATTATTATAATTCCCAGCCGTAATAAGTCCCAAACAATGATAACAAGTCCGACAACAGTCTTTCGGGGGAAAGGCAGATAATCACATGAACGTTGATCTTTCTTGACAAGCTGCCTAAGACCAATTAGCAAGAAACTTGGCAAGGCCAAACAAAAACACAGAGTCCAAGCTAAAATGACACGAGTTGAACAAAGTTGCTTCCTGCGACGAACACTTCCGTGTGCTCCACTTATATAGCCTATGGGAGGGGCCAATTATCTCCAACCTTACTCCCGAGTAGTCCTTCTCCTATATAACTGTTCTTGCCTTCTGGCAGCTCTGCGCATGCGCGCATTGAGAACAGGCTCCCCCTGTTCCTCTGCCTCGCTCATGTCAGCCTCTGGAGGCACTGGAGTCAGGACAGACCTCCCAGTTGACCCGGGCTGGATCCCTGCCTCTGGCACCAAGCCTTCTCCTGACTCCAGGCCTGGCCCATGTTCCTCCCCAGCCTCCTTGCTGTCCGACTCTGCTGCCAGCTCCGCAGGCTGCTGGCAGACCACAACAGGAGTTCCAGAAAAACATCTACTTCTGCTTCATTGACTATGCTAAAGCCTTTGATTGTGTGGATCACAACAAATTGTGGCAAGTTCTTAAAGAGATGGGAGTACCAGACCATCTTATTTGTCTCTTGAGAAACCTATATGCAGGTCAAGAAGCAACAGTGAGAACTGGACATGGAACCACTGATTGTTTCAAAATTGGGAAAGGAGTCTGGCAAGGCTGTATACTGTCGCCCTGCCTATTTAACTTATATGCAGAGCACATCATGAGAAAGGCGGGGCTAGATGAATCAAAAGTTGGAATTAAGATTGCCGGGAGAAATATCAACAACCTCAGATATGCAGATGATACCACTCTAATGGCAGAAAGTGAAGAGGAACTAAAGAGCCTCTTGATGCGGGTGAAGAAGGAGAGTGCAAAAGTTGGCTTGGAACTCAACATTAAGAAAACTAAGATCATGGCATCAGGCCCTCTCAATTCCTGGCAAATAGATGGGGAAGAAATGGAGGTAGTGACAGATTTTATTTTCCTGGGCTCCAAGATCACCGCAGATGGGGACTGCAGCCAAGAAATTAAAAGACGCTTGCTCCTGGGGAGGAAAGCTATGACAAATCTAGACAGCATACTAAAAAGCAGAGATATCACGCTGCCAACAAAAGTGCGTATAGTCAAGGCTACGGTTTTCCCAGTTGCAATGTATGGCTGTGAAAGTTGGACCATAAGAAAGGCTGAGCGCCAAAGAATTGAGGCCTTTGAACTATGGTGCTGGAGAAGACTCCTGCGAGTCCCTTGGACTGCAAGGCGATCAAACTGGTCAGTCCTAGAGGAGATCAACTCTGACTGCTCTTTAGAAGGCCAGATCCTGAAAATGAAACTCAAATACTTTGGCCACCTAATGAGAAGGAAGGACTCACTGGAGAAGAGCCTAATGCTGGGAAAGATTGAGGGCAAAAGAAGAAGGGGACGACAGAGAATGAGGTGGCTGGATGGAGTCACTGAAGCAGTAGGCGTGAGCTTCAATGGACTCCAGAGGATGGTAGAAAACAGGAAGGCCTGGAGGAAGATTGTCCATGGGGTCGCGATGAGTCGGACATGACATCGCAACTAACAACAACAACCTTACAGTATTCTTTTCAACCTTCCTCTACACTTGATGAATTGCTGTAATATAGGATATGAATCAGAAGATGGAAACAGAGAGCCATTGTTAAGGAGTTATTGTGCTGTTAAGCACATACACAGCGAAATGTGTTGTAGTAATGGTGTTGAAGTTTGATATGAATGCTATTCAGTCAATAAACAGAATATCTTTAGTATGTACAAAATAGTTTTTACTTGAATAGTAGCAAAGTTAAATAGGAAGTCCAAGTCATACACAGTTATTCAGTCAATGCGAAGTTTCTTCTTCTTGCCTATCTTTGTTTTAACTCACAAACAAAGATTACAGCTATCACTTAATTCTATACTATCACAGATAGTTACTTCTTCTCTTCACAGCAATTTCACACAGCCATAAAGTAATCTACTCAACAGTAAAGCAGCAGAGAGTCTTCAATCCGGAACACACCGTCAAACACCACTCACCACACCAAACCACACTAAACCACCAACCACACTGAGCATGCTCTCTTCCTTACTTATATAGTAATCATGCATAGTCAAACTAACATTTTTGTGTTCTCTCTGATCATTTCTGATATTCTGCTTTCTATTCTTTCTACGAAACTTGGCTATATGTCCTCTAGCCCCACAAGTAAAACATTTTCTAACAAAATAAACATTAGGAACATTAGAAGATGTCTTCTCTTCATCTTGTGGATGTTTTGTTCTCATCAATTTTCTGTCTTCTCTTCTTCTGGACTCCTCAAGTAATCTTCCAGTTATGCCAGGTAGAGTCAGTTCATCCCTAGTCAAAACCTCGAAGGAAGAAACATAATCATCATAGCTATCGTCCAGTGAAGACAGAATTATGTACACCTGCTGTAACTCTGTATAAATCAGTTCTTTTTCATGCAGTTCCTGAAGAATCTTCTTCATATTCTCCAAATGAGTGAGCATATCGCCTCCTTTCATTAAACAAGTTCGAAAAAGTTTTCTTGTTATATGAATGTGTGCACCAACACTATCCCTTACATAAATCTTTTTCAATATGTCCCAACACTTTGCAGCTTGTTCTTCTCCACAAATATGGACAAGTTGCTGGTCATTTAGTGTCAGTCCAATTATACTTAATGCTCTATCATTGTCTCGTTTAAATTCAGCTAGCTTCTTCGCGTCTTCATCTTCTGTTGGATCCCAACCTGTTGTATCCGGTGGATTTGTTATCAAAGACCATAAGCCTTCATTTTTCAAAAGTAGGCTACATTTTGTAGACCAAGTAGCATAGTTAGTGCCATCCAGCCGGGTTATCATCGATAGATACGTTGACTTTGGTTGAGCCATTTTTGCTGTAATACTTCTTAAACTTTCTGTTAATATTGAAACTGAAATTTCACATTCAATATCTTTTTACTTGCAACAAACCACTATCTCTACTCCTTAGAAACTCACTGGGCCCATAACCAATGTTAAGGAGTTATTGTGCTGTTAAGCACATACACAGCGAAATGTGTTGTAGTAATGGTGTTGCAGTTTGATATGAATGCTATTCAGTCAATAAACAGAATATCTTTAGTATGTACAAAATAGTTTTTACTTGAATAGTAGCAAAGTTAAATAGGAAGTCCAAGTCATACACAGTTATTCAGTCAATGCGAAGTTTCTTCTTCTTGCCTATCTTTGTTTTAACTCACAAAGATTACAGCTATCACTTAATTCTATACTATCACAGATAGTTACTTCTTCTCTTCACAGCAATTTCACACAGCCATAAAGTAATCTACTCAACAGTAAAGCAGCAGAGAGTCTTCAATCCGGAACACACCGTCAAACACCACTCACCACACCAAACCACACTAAACCACCAACCACACTGAGCATGCTCTCTTGCTTACTTATATAGTAATCATCCACAATGTATTTAAAGCAATATACACATAACAATGATTTGTGGCTTAATCATATATTAACACACCCAATCGTTTGAACAGGGTTCTAACAGCCATATACTATACTGTGGAATGTAATCAATTCCCACTCTTCTTTCACCCATTGAGCTGCTTTTCCTAGCCAGACTATGGAACATAAATCACTGCTTTCAAACCTTTAGGATGAAGGTTGGTTGAAGGTTGGATTTGTAACTGGCTGACAAACCGCACTCAACGAGTAGTCTTTAATGGTATTACATCTACATGGAAGGGAAGTAAGCAGTGGGGTATCGCAAGGTTCAGTCTTAGGCCCAATACACTTCAATATCTTTGAAGGCTCAATACACTTTTATATACTGTTGTTGCTCTCTAGCCCCATCTAGTGGCCGGAAGGACAAATATGCCCCAACATACGATCTTTATATACTGTTGTTGCTGTCTAGCCCCATCTAGTGGCCGGAGAGACAAATACCAATTATATTGTTTGAAGCTGACCCAACCCCTTTACCCATCAGCCTGCACTCTCAAAACGAGTGCCCGCTGGGAAGCCAGACTCCATTTCCTTTAGCATTTGGAGAAGGCAGAAGAACAAAGAAGAATCCATCTTAATCTTTGGCACATGGTCATCTAAGGACAAACCCACATCCCACATATAGAGCATCGCTGGTGAGATTTAAATTGCTTGTATTTATTAATTGTTATAATAATAATAATAAGAGTTGGAAGGGACCTTGGAGGTCTTCTAGTCCAACCCCATGCTTAGGCAGAAAACCCTACACTACTTCAGACATATGGTTATCCAACATCTTCTTTAAAAAGTCCAGTGTTGGAGCATTCACAACTTCTGGAGGCAAGCTGTTCCACTGATTAATTGTTCTAACTGTCAGGAAATTTCTCCTTAGTTCTAAGTTGCTTCTCTCCTTGTTTAGTTTCCACCCATTGCTTCTTGTTCTACCCCCAGGTGCTTTGGAGAATAGTTTGACTCCCTCTTCTTTGTGGCAACCCCTGAGATATTGGAACACTGCTATCATATCTCCCCTAGTCCTTCTTTTCATTAAACTAGACATACCCAGTTGCTGCAACCATTCTTCATATGTTTTAGCCTCCAGTCCCCTAATCATCTTTGTTGCTCTTCTCTGCACTCTTTCTAGAGTCTCGACATCCTTTTTACATCGTGGCGACCAAAACTGAATGCAGTATTCCAAGTGTGGCCTTACCAAGGCATTATAAAGTGGTATTAACACTTTGTGTGATCTTGATTCTATCCCTCTGTTAATGCAGCCTAGAACTGTGTTGGCTTTTTTGGCAGCTGCTGCACACTGCTGGCTCATATTTAAATGGTTGTCCACTAGGACTCCAAGATCCCACTCACAGTTACTACTGTTGAGCAAGGTACCACATATACTGTACCTGTGCATTTTGTTTTTCTTGCCTAAATGTAGAACCTTACTTTTTTCACCATTGATTTTCATTTTGTTTGATAGTGCCCAATGTTCAAGTCTGTCAAGATCCTTCTGTATCTTGAGCCTATCTTCTGGAGAGTTGGCTATTCCTGCCAGTTTGGTGTCATCTGCAAATTTGATGAGTTCCCCATCTATCCCCTGGTCCAAGTCATTGATGAAGATGTTGAAGAGTACTGGGCCTAAAACAGAGCCTTGGGGTACTCCACTGCATACTTCCCTCCATGTAGATGCAGTTCCATTGAGCACTACTCATTGAGTGTGGTTGGTCAGCCAGTTTTGAATCCATCTGGTGGTGTTGCTGTCTAACCCACATTTTTCTACTTTATCTAGTAATAGGTTATGGTCTACTTTATCAAATGCCTTACTGAAGTCCAAGTAAACTATATCGACAGCATTCCCCTGGTCCACTAATTTTGTCACTTTGTCAAAGAATGCAATAAGATTAGTCTGGCATGATCTGTTTTTGACAAACCCATGTTGGCTTTTGGTTATTACTTTGTTTGCTTCTAGGTGTTTGCTGATTCGTTGCTTGATTATAACATTATATATTATGTTCAGAAGTAACTTATTACTGTCTATCTTGTATTTGGTTCTCATTGTATGTATTCCTATTTTCCCCTGTTCTTTCAATAAAGCATCCAGATCCACACAAATGGTCTGTTTTATTGGAGGATAGGTGAGTTTAGCTGTATGTCAAGCTGCACACAGACTAACTGTCACGGGGTGATTTTCTGATTGTCAGCTGTACTCATATATCAGACTTTATGACCCAGAGGTTCTTAACAAAGTAAAGCAGTCACGTGAGATGTGATCTGCGCAGATGTGAAATTCCTTTCTCATCCTCCATTATTCTTCTGTTAGTCCTTCATTGAGAAGGACACATATTTAAGCTGTCAAGATGTGATTATTAAGATTTAGTGTTTTTATATTTCTTTTGTACCGAAATAAATATTTTATTATTCTTAGAACTTATACTCGAGTTTATTTTATCAGAGATTGGATTCCGAAGGAAAAGATTCGTCACCTCTACAATTTATTTTCTTATCCTAAGATGGTAGCAATCGGACGGTTCGAACTTTATCTTATTTTAACATGGTAGCAGAGGATGGTTCCTTTTAAACCTTTCCTCATTAAATTCCTTTGGAATCTGTCCAAACAGATTTATGCATTGTTAGGCCAGTTAGAGAGATAGGGAGATTTATTGCTTTCTTTGAGGAGAGCTCTCTCGTAAATTTTTCAAGATGTTGCTTACTGAAAAAGAGCTTCAACAACATTTACAAGAATTGCAAAAGGAAGAAATTCTCTTTGGGAATGCCCACTCAACACCCAGGAGAACAAACAGCATTTCCGTACAACTTTCATCTCCTCTTCAAGTGGCCGCCGCAGAATCAGCTGTCGAAACACTTGAAGAATGTGACAGGTTAGTGAGTGAAACGCAAAGCACATTAACCCAAGAAGCAGAATGTATTCGCACCGGAGCTAAATCGAAAGTGCACTATGAGCCCGTTCAGGCAGAAATTTATGTTGAAGCTCCCTGTTCTCCTGTACGATCAAGACAGGATGAGTTAAGCCACATTCAGCATTTAGAAGCAGAGTTAGCTGCAGCTAGACGCTGTTTTCTAACACTAAGTCCAAAACAAAATGTCTGCCCACCCCAAGAAATTCCTGAATGGACAAAGATGGCTCCATTTCCGGCTTCTTCATACTGATTGGAGGCCCGCCCATCAACGGGCGCCGCCCCTTCCCTTCTAGATGAAAGACAAATGTATACGTCAGAAGGGGCTGGCCTCATAGACCAAGATTATTACGAAGCACAGTATGATTTTCAAAAAAGTAATGTTGCAGCACCATCTAGTGACGAAAAGGCCCAATTATAGCAAATGTATAATGTAGATTTTTTAGCTCAAGTAGGGCTCGAGACAATGATGTCCCGCCTGAATGTCCAAAGCCAGCCATCTGTGCCACCTAGAATTTCAGAATCACAATTTGTTCAGCCTCCTAATACAACCTATATGGGATCTCAGGCACAGAGGCCAATACCACAGATCCCGCTGCAACAAACATTTCAATCTATTCCTGGGGCACCTCAACCTATTCCTATCTCTGCCCAAGGTGCACAATAGCGGCCACGAATTCAGGCTGCTCCACGGGCCGCACCACAACCAGTCCAGGCCCCATTTCAAGCTCCACCATTACGGATTCCAGTAAGGCAAGCTCAGGCACTACCTCAACCACAACAGGCCTCCATTATCCCATTGGCTGGCAATTCTAAGTTAAAACAATCAGGAGAAAATTATAAAGCCTGGGTTAGTGAAATCAGAATTTTGCTTCGTCGCGAAGGCACACTGGGCATGATTGTTCATCCCCCTCCACAACCATGGGATGATGTCATAATTGATTTAGATGCCAGGGCAAGTACCACATTATTGATAATGTACCACGGCAAAGTACCACAGCAAAGAAGTAACAGACAACACAGACAAAGCAGAGCTACTGAACACATTCTTCACATCAGTCTTCACACAAAAGGAAACTGCAGCTCAACTACCCAGCAACACAAATATAAAAAACAGATTTGAAGCAAGACTCAACCTAAGCAAAAATACAGTAAGAGATCACCTATCTGAACTTAACGAATACAGAGCACCAGGACCTGACGGATTACACCCCAGAGTCCTAAAAGAACTAGCAGAAGTCATTTCGGAACCACTGCACCACATCTTCCACAAATCCTGGAACGCAGGGGAACTTCCTGAGGACTGGAAAAGAGCTGATGTGGTCCCCATCTACAAAAAAGGTAAAAAAACAGACCCAGGAAACTACAGACCAATCAGCCTAACATCAATACCTGGGAAAATACTGGAAAAAATAATTAAAAACCAGATCTCACATCATCTAGAAACAAACCAAGTAATAACCAACAGCCAACACGGATTTGTTACGAACAAGTCATGCCAAACCAACCTCATTTCATTCTTCAACACTGTGACCAAATTAGTAGACCAGCGAAATGCAGTAGACATAATATACCTGGACTTCAGCAAAGCATTTGACAAAGTAGACCACAACCTACTTCTTCATAAGCTAGAAAAAAGCGGGATAGACAGCTACACAACCAGATGGATTAACAACTGGCTGACCAACCGTACCCAGCGAGTAGTCCTCAATGGCTCTAAGTCCACATGGAGAGAAGTAAGCAGTGGCGTACCACAAGGTTCCGTCCTAGGCCCAGTACTCTTTAATATCTTCATAAATGACCTAGATGAGGGAATAGCAGGAGAACTAACCAAATTTGCAGATGATACCAAGCTGGCGGGAGTAGCAAACACCCCAGAGGACAGACTCAAAATCCAGAGGGACCTTGACAGACTCGAACACTGGGCCCAAACCAATAAAATGAAATTTAACACGGAGAAAAGTAAAATTCTACACCTAGGTAAGAAGAATCAAAAATACACATACAAACTGGGTGAAACCACACTCAATAGCAGCGATTGCGAGAGGGATCTTGGAGTCTTGGTAGACAGCCAACTAAATATGAGCCAGCAGTGTGCAGCAGCAGCCAGAAAGGCCAACGCAGTCCTGAGCTGCATAAATAGAGGGATACAATCAAGGACCAGAGAGGTACTAGTACCACTCTATAAAGCCTTGGTCAGACCACACCTAGAGTACTGCATCCAGTTTTGGTCACCACACTACAAAAAGACATTGAAACCCTAGAGAAAGTGCAGAAGAGAGCAACCAGGATGATAAAGGGTTTGGAAAATAAAACATACAAAGAGCGGTTGCAGGAACTGAGCTTGGCCAGTCTGGCAAAGAGAAGGACCAGGGGTGACATGATAGCAGTGTTCCAATACTTGAGGGGATGCCACAGAGAGGAGGGGGTCAGGCTGTTCTCTATGGCACCAGAAAGCCAAACAAGGAATAATGGATGGAAGCTGACCAAGGAGAGATTCAACCTGGAAGTGAGGAGAAACTTTCTGACGGTGAGAGCGATCAACCAGTGGAACAGCTTGCCAGTGGAGGTTGTGAGAGCCCCAACACTTGCGACCTTCAAGGGGAGACTGGACTGCCATCTGTCTCAAATGGTGTAGGAACTCCTGCTTGAGCAGGGGGTTGGACTAGATGACCTACAAGGTCCCTTCCAACTCTAATAATAAATCTAAATTGATGCCGATGGACATAGAATTGCAACAAACTTTTGCCCCTGATGCAACTGCCCAAGAAATTTGGACTCAGTTAGAACTGTGTTTTCGTTCAATTTCACTGGAGTCCACGTGTTTATTACTGTCAGAATTTCATAGCTCCAGACTCAAACCTGGAGAAAGTATTGGGGCACATTTAACAAAAATGAAAAGGATGCGAAAAGACTTAGCCGAAAGAGGCAGTGTAGTTGATAATTTCCAAATGGTCAGCATCATTGTCAACTCATTAAATTACACATGGAAAGATGCTATTACAAAAATTAATCAAGTGCCCGCTGCTCAGAGAACAGTTGACCACGTTTGCAGAATTTTAACAGAAGAAGAAGCACTCATCCTTGCTGCTCCACATCTGCGATACCCAGCAGCAGCAAGCAGAGCTCCAGCCAGATGACCTTTCAGAGGCAGAGAGTACATCCCAAGGTTGCCAACTTGTCAACTTTGCGGCAAAGTGGGCCACACCGCCAGCGATTGTTTTCAACGCTCTCAAGTTCCTGTCCAGTACCAGCCCAGAGGAACAGTCTTCAGAGGCAGCAGAGGCAGAGGCAGCGGTGGAAGGCAGCGTCGCCCAGGTCCCAGGCGTGACCAACGACCTCCATACGCCACACTTGCCATCACCAATGGTCCACAACAACCACCTCCATACGCCACGCTTGCTATCACCAACGATCCACTACCATGTCAACAGTACAACAGACATCTCTTGTGGACTTTAGCTAGCGGGGCAGCGCTCCACGTTACCTACAGAAAAGAACTTTTTAAAGAAATGCATGAACCAGAGCCAGAATTTCGTGAACTTTATGGTTTTGCAGACCAACCCTGCAGAGTTGAAGGAAAAGGGACTGTTTACATTGAAGAGTTGGACATACTTGTTCCAGATGTTTATTATGTTCCTGCTGCAACTTCTAATTTGCTTAGCCAAAGTTATTTGTCTAGAGTTTTAAAATTCCAGGTTCACCACCTTGAAAAGGCAACTTACATAGTTAAGGATGGTGATACTGTTGCTGACACAATTTTGATTGGTGGAGTCTACTACTTGAGGCCAAGACCTAAACCAGAAGCGCAGGCAAGTATAGAAATCTCAATACAGAGCAATGCAGGCCCAGAGAGAGATGTCTCAGAGAGAGATCCTGTGATTGCTCCACTGGCTCCTAAAGCCATTAAGCCACTAGTAGACAAACAAATTGCTAAATGCAAACCTAAGGTTCCTTATTCAAATGTTAATTTTGCTAATTCATTAACCGGAAAACCTTTGCATTACAGATGTATTCACAAGTGGCATCGAAGACTGGGGCACCCAAGTTTTGAAGTTCTTAAAAAAATGCCATTTTTCGCACAAGGTTTGTATTTAAAGGGGTGTAAGGTGTATTTGGATTGTGCTGTTTGCAAAAAGGCAAAGTCCAAAGCAGCAGCCGTTCCAAAACGTGGTACACGCAGGTCAACACGCATTTTTGATTTGGTACACATTGATATAGTGGGTCCTTATGGGCCAACAATTGGCAGTAAAAAGTATTTTTTAACTATTGTTGATAATCATTCTAGATATGGATATGTATATCCTATGAAAGAAAAATCTGAGACCTTTCAGATCTTTAAAGACTTTGCAGTCCAGACCCACAATCAACACGGAGTGAGGATCCGAAGAATTCAGAGTGACCGAGGTACCGAGTTCATGTCACAGCGTTTCCAGGATTGGATGCGTACAAGCGGCATCATACACCAAACGACAGCGCCTTACACACCGGCTCAGAATGGAGTAGCAGAACGAAGACAGGGGGTTCTACAAACCATGATGAGGTGTCTCCTAGAAGATGCTCATCTCAATCACTCATTTTGGGGTGAAGCTATCAAGTATGCAAACTATCTTGTCAATCGTACTTGGAGTAGTGTGATTGACCAAACACCCTTCTACATGTTACATGGCTACCAGCCAGATATTTCAAAATTACACATTTTTGGTTCATATGCCATGGTGAACATTCCATTGGCACAGAGAAGAAAAGGTGGCCAAACAGCTAAGAGACTGAGATATATGGGTGTTGATGACAATTCAAAATGGGGAAAATTTATTGACTCTCATAATATGATTACAATTTCCAATTCAGCCAATTTTGAAGAAGACTCGGATTGGTCCAGGGTACATTCTAATGATCCTGGAGTTTATTTTCCCAGAGATGATGCAGTGCAACCAGATGACCAAAGTCAACCTGATGTTCCATCCCCACACGCCGTGGATGCTGATGCTAGCGACGATGATGGAGATGAAGAAGACACAGGAGAATGGACAACTGTCCCGAGACGTTCCAAGAGAACTACAAAAGGTATTCCTCCAAAGAAGTACACACTGCAGTTCACAGATAGACCACCGCCATTGATTTGTAACGTTACACTTCCACCAGAGAACTTTTCCCAAATAAAATATCTTTCTGAAGATGAACAAGAGAAGTGGAACACAGCCATGCAAGTTGAGATGGACAGTCTGTATTTACACCTGCAGCACCTCCAACAAACAAAAAAGTCATTGGCACAAGATGGGTCTACAAAATCAAACAGAAGCCAGATGGTGAGTCACTGTACAAAGCAAGACTTGTAGCACAAGGCTACGCTCAAAGTTACCCTGAAGATTACACAAACACTTACTCACCTACAGTATGAACTGAAAGTGTAAAAATTGCCTTAACTACAGCGACCATTCTTGGTCTAGAAGTTTTCCAGTTCGATGTTGAAACAGCATACCTACATGCAGACCTAGATGAAGAAATCTACGTGAGGTGCGCCCCCGGGTTCCGTGGCTGAGAAGGGGACACGTGGTTTCTCAACAAAAGTCTTTATGGTCTGAAACAGTCAGGTTTAATGTGGTATTTATGTCTCAAAGACAAACTAAATTCAATGGGCTTTATTAAGTCCGAAACTGATGAGTGCGTGTTCACAAAAAGGTTTGAAAATGCATATGAAATTGTTCTTGTTTATGTCGATGACATTGTTTACATTGGTCCTAACAAACGTATGAGTGAGATTTTTGTTACAGGTTTGCAAAGATACTTCACATTGAAATCACTAGGCCACATCAATGAATAGTTAGGTGTTCAGATTGAAAAAACAGAGAAGGGGTTTAGCCTCTCACAAGAAAACAAAATAGAACAACTTTTGCATCATTGCAACATGAAGGATGCTACACCAACATACACACCTATGCAAACAGATTTTCACAATTTGAAGGATGCACAAGGTCCTGAGTTCAAGGATCAAACACTTTATCGTTCAGTAATTGGTTCACTACTATATATTAGTGGTTGGACTAGACCAGACATTGCACTTAGTGTTAATTTGCTGTCACGACACGTAGGCAAAGCAAAAGAATTTCACTGGTCATGTATTAAGAAGTTATTGAAGTATTTGAAATACACACAACACTTAAAACTAAAGCTAGAACCAGCACATACTGATTTTGCAGAATTGTATTGTTATGCAGATGCAGATTGGGCAAGTGACAAGGAATCAAGAAAAAGCACTTCAGGCTACATAATGTTCCTGAATGGATGCCCAGTTCATTGGAACGTAAGAAAACAAAGTTTTGTTTCTTGTTCTTCAACAGAAGCTGAATACGCGTGCGCTTCAGACACTTGTAACTCACTAATTTGGTTCGACTCTCTACTTACAGATATCTGGACCAAGCCGATACATCCAATCATCATGATGGAAGACAATCAATCAGTAGTTTACATTTCAAAAACACGTTTCACAGGTTCAAGGTCCAGACACATTGACATTCGTTATAAAAATGTTAGAGAGTCAGTAAAACAAGGTTTTGTGAAATTTGAGTATGTGCCAACAAAATATCAGATAGCTGACATTTTGAACAAACCATTACCGATAGCCCAACATGAATTCCTGAGAAGTTTAATGTGTGTTGAGTGATACCTCATATTCGCTCAACTGACAAAGAAGGGGTATCACGGGGTGATTTTCTGATTGTCAGCTGTACTCATATATCAGACTTTATGACCCAGAGGTTCTTAACAAAGTAAAGCAGTCACGTGAGATGTGATCTGCGCAGATGTGAAATTCCTTTCTCATCCTCCATTATTCTTCTGTTAGTTCTTCATTGAGAAGGACGCATATTTAAGCTGTCAAGATGTGATTATTAAGATTTAGTGTTTTTATATTTCTTTTGTACCGAAATAAATATTTTATTATTCTTAGAACTTATACTCGAGTTTATTTTATCAGAGATTGGATTCCGAAGGAAAAGATTCGTCACCTCTACAATTTATTTTCTTATCCTAACATGGTAGCAATCGGACGGTTCGAAATTTATCTTATTTTAACACTAACCTGTAGTGAGGAGAGAACAGTGAAACAGCGATGCTACCCAGCAAGTGGGATCCAGGGTAATGACTATACAGATACCTGCTACTCTGCCAATGCAGCTACCTGCATACGGCCATACAGCAGCCTCTAGACAGTCAAGCACCTCCAAAAGATACCATGTCACAGAGCCGGGCATCTTCATACAAGACAAGGTCTCAAGTCTCTAATTCTTCTAAACAGTCATCCACCAGTAGTGCACTTGCCATTGCCAGTGCAAAGGCTGAAGCAGCAAAAGCACGAGCAGCCGTTGCGGAACAAGAAATAGAAATTAAAAAAGAGAGAGCACGGTTAGAAGCTGAAGGAATGCAGCAAGAGGCATCCTGGAAAATGCAGAAAGCACAGTTAGAGACTGAAAGAATGCAGCAAGAAGCATCCCTGGAAATGCAGAAAGCCCTGTTAGAAGCGAGCCTAGGGCGGGTTGCCATAGAGAAAGAAGTAGCAGCTGCCACAGCCGAAGTCAAAGCCTTAAAGAGAGCTGTATATTCTGATGACGAATGCAGTAAACGCAGCAATGTGCTTGGGCCAGAAGCTGAATCCCAAGATCCTCTGCAATGCACTTCAGAGTACATCTATCAGCACTCCAGGCCAAGCAGCAATGCTCACCTCGATGGAAAAGACAACCTTCAAGAAACAAGCCAAATATGCTACCCAGCACCACTACGGGCTAGTGACAAGCCCCAAGCCTACAAACAACAAAGCTGCACCTCTGATAGCAGACCGCTCACACCCAAGGTACTTGATCCTGCAAATTATCCTACAGGATCAGCCTTCATGCCAGAGCAGCATGAAAAGGACCAGCTGAAATCAGAGACTCCTAAAAGGTATGACTGCACAGCACCTTTTCACCACAGCAATGCACAATCAGCTAATCAAACCACCATAGACCTTGCCAAGTTCCTTGAGTTAGTCGCACAAGGACTTGAAAAGTTTAATGACCGTCCTAAAACCTATAGAGCCTGGTGATCTTCCTTCCAAAATGCCATCAGAAGCTTAGATTTGTCATGTAGTGAGGAGATAGCTTTGATAATTAAATGGCTCAGAATTGAATCTGCTGAGCATGCAAAACGAATCAGGACAATAAATATAAACTACCCTGGACTTCCGGGGCGGCGCTATGATGGAGCAGAGCGAAGAAAGCTAACTGCGAACTTCGCCCGACTTTTCGTGTTTCTGGAAGCCAAAAGCGGCATGCGATTCTTTGGAGGAGATCGCAGAAAGAAGGGAGACACTGAACTGCAGCGAGGAATGTGCTATTTCCTGCTGTAATAGGTGGAAACCCCGATAACAGACACGAAAGAGATCGGCGATTGAAGACGATCCAGAGACATGGTACTTTGATCTTGATGTAGAGGAAGAAAAGCGAGAGTGAAACGGTAAACGCTTGACGAACTTTTCCTACCAAGCCTCCAAAGTGCTGAAACCTACCGGAATCGGAGACGGAACAGCAAAGGCGGAAAAGTGAGTGTCTCCTGAGAGGAACGGGCGGCACATGAGCGGTAAGGAGTTATAAGAGAGGATATCATTAAAAAAAGGATTGGAGAAGGATTAACAAATAAATGACTGTTGTATACTTGAATATCGAGACTTTTTGGGTTTGAATAATAAGGAAAACGTAAGAACAGTGAAAGTATTGACTTTGTGATTTCTGTGGAAGCAAGACGGTGAGAAAGAGACTATAACAGTGACACTGAGCTTTCTGACAGTGACATTTTGGAAAGAGTTGAAGACTTGACAAGGAGATACTTTTTAACAACTACGGTCGAAGATTGATACAAAGATTGAAATACACATTTGAGACTGTTGCTTAATTTTTGATCTGCTACAGAAAGAGGAGATATATTCCAGAGACAGATAAAGGAATACAATTTGAGAACTAAAAAAAAAGAGACAGTGACTGTGCAGTTCTTGAAACAGGTGACATTTTGAAAAATTAACTGAGGAATATATTGACTATTTCTTTGTGGGGAAAAAAGAATACATCTCTGGACAATAGTTATATAAAGAAAAGAAAAGGAACTCTTTGTGATTGAAATATATAATTTTGACTTATACTTAATATTTAACTGAGTAAAAAATAATAATATAGCTATATTCAATTGGTTAAACTGAAACATTGAAATATTTATCAAAGGTTAAATTTAATATATAGTGATAAGTTATTGTAAGATACTTTATTGATGGATTGACTGATTGATTGATTACCATAGAGATTGATTGATTGATTTGATTAATTGAGTGTTATAGAAAATAATATATAGGAATTTGGAATTAAGAATTATAAATAACATAAGAACTAGAATATTGTTAATAGTGGACTTAGAATATTGTTATTGATTGCCTGGTGAATAAGATATAAAAAGGTATAAGGCAATAATTAATAGAAAGAAAAGAGAATAGTAGTTACGAAGAGGTTATATGAAAGTGTGGAATAATGTCTTTTAAAAAGTACAAATGTCCTCAACTACGGTGACAAAAACTATAAAAAGAACAACTTCCACAGCACCATCACCGGCAGGACAAAGATTATTAACAGAAATGACAACAATAGAAAAACAGGGACAAGTACCAACCTTACAATCCATGCAGGCCTCACTTGATAGAATACAGGAATTTATGACTGCATCACAAGGAAAAATGACCAAAACACAAGAAATAATAGAAAATAACCATGAGGAGATGAAAGGGAATTTTGAAGAGGTCAAGGGAGATATTAAGAAATTAGATAATAAAATGGAAAACATACAAGAAATTGTAGCTAATCATGAACAACAAATAAAAACAATAGTAGAAAAAACAGAGAAAGTGGAAAAAAGACAGGATGCAACGGAAGAAAAGTTGAGAATGGTAAATAGGGAATTAGAGGGGGCGATCTCACAGCTCGAATTTGAAAAAGCATCTTATTATTTGAGATTTCAAAATGTCCTAGAAGAAAAGGAAGAAGATACTTTAAATTTAATGTCACAAATCCTCGCAGAAGTCCTTCAAGTAGACAAAGAAATAAAAACTAATATTGATGAGATTTATAGAGTCCAGAATAACTATATAAGGAAACATAAACTATCTAGAGAAATCCATGTTAAGTTTACGAAAAAACACATAAGAGATGAGATTTATAGAATCACAAGGACTGGACAAATAAATTATAAAGGAAAGGACATTATAATACTGAAACAGATACCAAAAAGAATAAGGGAAAAAAGGAGGGATTTTCAATATCTCTCAGTAAAATTAATAAGAAGAGGAATAACATTTAGATGGCTAGTGCCAGAAGGACTTCTGATCACATGGAAAGATAAAAAAATAAGGATAGACACACTGGAGAAAGCAGACCAATTTATAGAACAATACCTAGAATCGGAAGGAGAGAGTAGTATAGAAATAGAAACACAAAGTCAAGAGGAACAAAGTATAGAAGAAAGAGAGAAGTTAGAGAAAGAGAAAGTACAAAGTAAGACCCAAATAGAGACTCCGAGCGTGAGAACAACTAGAGCAACAGCAAAACAATAAAATGGAAAATGTAGCTAAAATCCTATCAGTCAATATAAACGGAATAAATTCGCCGATTAAAAGAAGACAAACTTTCAATAAATTACAAAAACAAAATTTAGATATAATTTGTTTGCAGGAGATACACGTTAAAAAAGATCATGTTAAATTACTAGAAGCACCAAAGCTAGGGAAATTGTTTACATCATTGGATGATTCAAAAAAAAAGAGGAATTGCAGTATATGTTAAAGACTGGTTACAACCAAAACAAATATTTCAGGATAAAGAAGGCAGAACACTTATGATAGAGATTTCAATAAATCAAAAGAAAATGATACTTATAACCAGTTATACCCCCAATAGTAAACAAAAAGAATATTACAAGGAATTATATGAACAAATAGTTAAACTAGAGAAAGCAAATATTTGTATAGTGGGGGATTTCAATGCTGTATTAGATAGTAAATTGGATTATAAATCAGTGAATAAAAAATACCACAAAAGAAAGATATTACCATGTGAATTTTTTGATTTGGCTAGGAAACTCAATCTTAGAGATGCTTGGAGAGAAAACCATCCATATGAAAATCAATATACATACCATTCTACCCCACAAAACTCCTGGTCGAGAATAGACATGGTTTGGACTGATATAGAAACATTGAATAACATGCAAGAAATTGAAATAAAACCAAATATATGGGCAGACCACAATCCTATAGTCTTTACAATAAAAGGGAGGAAAAGGACAAATAAGAGATGGTTTATGAACCAGGCGATAATAAAAGAAAAGAATTATATTAATTACATGGAAAAAGAGTTAGCTTTTTTTATGAAGGAGAACTGGAATGATGATACCACGATTGAGAATCTATGGGACACTACAAAAGCTTATATAAGAGGACTAACTACAACATACACTATAAGGAGAAATAAAAATAAAAATAAACAAATTAATGAATTGCAAAAAAAGATGGGGGAATTAGAATATAAACAACAAATCAAACCATTAAATGATAAAATTAGAGAAGAAAAGGTTAAACATAGAATTAATTTATTGACACAAGAGGAGGTGGCACAGAAAATTAAAACAGCAAAACAGAACTATTTTGAAAATGCCAATAAGCCAGGCAGGTGGTTAGCTTACAAATTACGAAAGGAAAAAGAAGAAACATACACACAACAATTAGAAGACGAAAATGGTAATGTAAAAGTAACGAGGAGAAAGAGGAGTAAGAGGAGAAAAAAGACATAATACTCAAATATTTTAGTGAATTATATAAAAAAGAGGAAATAAGGGAGAATGATATACAAACATACCTGCAACAAACAAAAGTTACGCCAATAACAGACCTTGATAGAAATATATTAGATGAAGAAATAACATTTTCAGAACTGGAAAAAGCCATACAAAAACAAAAAAATAATAAAACCCCTGGGCCAGATGGTATATTAGCTGAGTGCTACAAGGAATTACAAATCCCACTAAAACCATTATTATTAACAACATATAATGAAGTTTTAAGTAAAGGAGAAATCCCTAAAACTTGGGCAGAGTCAACAATCACATTGATTCCCAAAGACAAAATAGGAAAGCAAAAGATACAGAATTATAAGCCAATCTCGCTGTTGAATGTGGACTACAAGATCTTCGCGACGATAATGACAGAAAGATTAAAGAATATAATCAATAAAAATATTCATCCAGTTCAAAATGGTTTCCTTCCAAATAGAAACATTAGAAATAATACGAGAACGATTATGGATATACTACAGTATTATGAAGAAAACCCAGGAAAACCTGTAGCTCTCATGTTCCTTGATGCTCAAAAAGCGTTTGATAATTTAAATTGGGATTTTCTTATTAAAAAATTAGAGATTACAAATTTCGGGCCCAAATATATTAGGATGATTAGAACCATATATTCAAGACAAACAGCTAAGATAATTATAAATCAGGATACAACAGACAAATTTAATATTCAAAAAGGAGTACGACAAGGATGTCCACTGTCCCCCTTGCTATTTATATTCACCCTAGAAACACTATTACAACAAATTAGACAAAATCCAAATATTGAAGGACTTAAAATTAGAGGACAAGAATACAAACTCCAAGCCTTTGCGGACGATATGGTCTTCAATATAGAAAACCCAGTAGAAACAGGGCCAAAATTGTTAGAAGAAATAAATAAATTTGGAAAGGTAGCAGGCTTAAAAATTAATAAAAATAAAACCAAAAAAATAACAAAAAAAATGGCCAAATAAACAAATTAAAGAATTAGAAGATAAATTAGAAATCCAAGTTGTCAAAAAAAAACAAATAGTTAGGTATAATATTAACAGCAAAATGTACAATTAAGAATGATAATTATATAGAGTTAAATAAACAGATAGAAAAAGACTTGGAAAAATGGAGTAAACTACCCATTTCGTTGATAGGGAGAATTTCGACAATTAAGATGTCAATACTACAAAAAATATTGTACCTGTTCCAAACGATACCGATTAAACTAAATAGAAAGTATTTTGAAAATTTAAACAAAATGATATCGAAATTCGTTTGGGCAGGGAAAAAGGCAAGAATTAGGTTAAAACATCTACAGGACAATAAAGAGCAAGGGGGCGGGACTTCCGGTTTTGAGGTTGCGTCGGAGAGGGGCGGCTGAAAGAGATCCTTCGTCTGAAACCCCTTTTTTCACGAAATTTGGCAGCCGTAAGGCAACCACTGCTCCTGTAGGGATCGGTGGGAGGAAGGGGGAAGCTCGGAGCATCTGTGGGTGGTATGCGACCCCCCCAGAGAGCTAGAGAAACCTCCTAACGCTGATCGTGAAGAAACCAGCCTTCCAGGCTGGTCCGGAGACGTGACTGATAACGCTGAAGAGGGAAGCGAGAAGAAACAGCCAAAACGAGCGAGGAAGTTGATGGATTTATGTGAGTGACTTTTCAACAGCTAAAGAACTATTTTGTGAGACTGCCCTGTTTGTCAAGCGTATCATAGAAGGCTTCGAGAGCGTCCCTCTTGTGTAGAAAGCGGCGATTGCGTATCGGAGTGGACAGAGAAGCAGAGGAGAGGCAGTGGTGTTAGTGACAGAATAACTTGAAACTTGAAACTGACAAAACTGCCGACTCCTGATTAATTGGAAAACTCTTCGTGTGCTTGGAAATAATTTGTGGCAGCAGGGCAGAAACTACCAGAAAGTGAGTTGAGCAGAGGAAATCAGTGGTTGAAGAAATAAACTACGGAAGTCATTGTGGATTGGCTGTGAAAAGATTTAAAAATGGAGTCTATTTAAAAGAAGGAAAGAACTGTGTTAAGAAATACTTGCGACTTTTGGGATTATTAACTGAGTGAACTGAAAGTAAATTTGAACTGATTTGAAAGAGACAATAATTTTAAAGTGAAGCTAAAGGAAATTTGGAGGAAATTTGTGAGAGGAGGAAGGAGCTGATCCGAAGAATGGACTTGACAGTGAGATGTGACTAAGCAAATTGGAGACATTTTGGAAACCGGAAGAAGATAGAAGAAGAACTGTACAATAGTTTGTTTAGGAATAAGACTGAATGATTTAAAATAAGCAATTAAGTAACTAACTAAGGTGTAACTATTTAAGTAATTGATTTACTCCTCTCCTTCTCTATTTCTTTCCTTTCTTTCTTTTTTGATTGCGTTTTTCAATGTAGATAGTTATATGAACTAACTACTATAAGATTTCCTCTTTCTATTCCTCTCTATTTCTTTATATTTACGAGTATAGATATCTTTAGTACTGAAATATATAGATTTATAAAATAGACTAATTAATAATAGTATTTAACTCTCATTAAGTGTTTCTATATTTGTTTTAAGTAACTGACGGGTGATTTAAAAAAATAGATTCTGAAAGTTTATTAAGAAAGAAGAAAGTTCTGCTAAATATAGTATTTGATGTGATTAAGATCTATTAAGAATAACAAAACTATATGGTTCTCTGGAATAATTTTTGGAATTCAGTAAAAATGTCTAGCACTTCTACTATTGTGAAGACAGGGGAAAAGGTACCACCCGCTTCTCCAACCTCTTTAGGCCAACGTAGTGCTGAGACAGTAACGATAGGTGATCAGGTAACATTAGCCTCAATTCAAGAAATGATGCTAAAAATGCAACAAAAAAATGGATACGCATCATGAAGAAACTAGGGACGACATAAAAAAGTGGATGATAGAATTGGAAAAATAGATGCTAAAATGGAAGGTATACAAGAGGCTATGGCAAAAAATGAACAAAAATTAAATGAATTGCAGGAACATACGGAAAAAATAGAACAAAGATTGGAGGGTACCGAAAACAGGGTGGAATCGGTGAACAGAGACCTGGAGGAGGCAATTGCGTACCTCGAGCTCGAGAAATCTAGCTTTTTCCTTAGATTTCAAAATGTTCCGGAAAGTAGGGAGGAAAACCTTTTAGAGGTAATGGCTGAAATACTGGTGGCATTTAGAAATAAAACGACTCAGGAGGTTCAGAATGAAATTGATGAGTTATATAGGCTCAATACTAGCTATGCACGCAGGCATCGTCTGCCTAGAGAGGTGCATATTAGGTTTTTGAGGAAAGCCACTAGGGATGAGATATATAATTACTCCAGAGACAACACTGTTACCTATCAAGGGAAGGAAATTGTGGTTCTTCGTCAAATACCGAGGCGTATAAGAGAGAAAAGAAGGCCACTTCACTTTCTCTCAACTAAATTGATTAGAAACAGAATACCTTTTAGGTGGTTAGTACCGGAAGGTATGATGATAACAATGTTTGACAAAAGATATCGAGTAATAACTACTGAGGAGGCAAGAAATTTTGTTGAGCAGTATTTGAAAAGTGAAGACACCCCAGAAAATAGAGAGGAAGTCAAGAGAGGAAAGCAAAGCCAAGAGGAGTTGAGTTCTGAAGAGATCTTGCAGCAGCAAGAGGAAATTGATAGAATAACAGTTTCTAAATATGAAAGGGAGGGAGCGAGAGTTAGAACTAGAGCGCAAACAGAAGCAAGGAGAGGAGGATCTAGGGAAAATTCAAAATAAAAGAAGGGATGAGGAAGAAATAAATTTAATATCGTTAAATGTAAATGGTTTAAACTCACCGGCAAAAAGGAAAAGAATACTGCATAGATTATTAAAGCGACAGTTTGATATTATATGTATGCAAGAAGTGCACATTAACAATGACCACAGATCTTTGTTGGAATATCCAAAATTGGGTATATTATTTACGGCGTTAACAACGGTCAAAAAAAGAGGAGTAATAATATATGTGCAAAAATGGTTAAATCCAAAATTATTGTATGCTGACACGGATGGAAAAACGTTAATAATTAAAATAAACTCTGGCAATAGAACAATTGTGATAGCGTCTATATATGCTCCAAATGTAAATCAAACCACCTTTTATGCGAATCTGCATGAACAATTAGATAAAATACAGTGGGAAAACTTAGGTATTATTGGCGACTATAATGCCATATCTGATAGGAAAAAATATTATAAAAGTAATAACAGGAAAAAAGCAAGGGGATTACTTCCTAAAACATTTGTAGACATGAAAACTTAATTTAATCTTATTGATGGCTGGCGTTACTTAAATCCAGAGGGAAAACAATATACGTTTTTTTCGTATCCTCATAGGTCGTGGTCAAGGATTGATATGGCCTGGATGAATATGGAGTTAATAACAGAAGTAAGTGAAATAGAAATAGAACCAAATATGTGGGCGGATCATAATCCGATTAAAATCAAGTGGAAAGGGAAAATTAAGAAAACGAAAGTAAGATGGACCCTTGACCAAAGAGTAGTTAAAGAGCAAGCATATATAGAAATGATGGAAAAAGAGCTGAAATATTTCTTCCAGGCCAATACACAGGAACATACTACAACACAAATCCTATGGGATACGACAAAGGCATATATTAGGGGTTTATCTATAGCATATCTTGCCAACTGTAATAAAAAGAAAAGGGACAAACGTAATAAACTAATTGGTGAAATAAACAAATCAGAAAAAGTCCTACAAAATAATCCAAATGACACAAAAACTGCAGAAGAGATAATAATATTAAAACATGAACTTAAACTTATTACCCAGGAAGAATTAGCACGAAATATTAAAATAGCAAAACAAAACTATTTTGAATTCGGCAATAAACCAGGTATGTGGTTAGCTTACAAACTCAGGAAGGAGAAAGTGGATAGAGTAATTGATGCATTAATAGATGATTTAGGAGAAATTCGAACCAGCATGATATTAACAATAAAAGGATACTAGCGCTCGAGGGACATGATCTACAGGTTGGATGGCATGGGTTCTTATGGGATGAAGGGCATAAAACACATTCCTATTTTAAAAAACATAAAATCAGATAATCACTATATAAAATATGGGCTAAAATAAAACACCAACATTATAAAGAAATTCCGATGTGGTTTTCCAGTATGGAAGCGACCACTTATCCCACAACAACAGATATACATAAAATGGTAAAGTATTCTGAAATTTTGGATGAACAAGGAAACCTGAAAGATATAGAAATTTTGAAGGAGCAAGGAATTAGAATAGATTGGTGGCAATATTACAAAATTAGATCTAGACTACAAGAGGATAAGAAGAAATTTGGAATAGCAAACTACCCTGAAACTGGCCTTAAAACAATCTGGGACAGACTTGATGAGTGCTATGGCTCAGCAGAAGCAGTGGAAAACGCACTGTTCAAAATACTTGATAGCTTTCCCAAGACACCTAACAGAGCCTATCAGAAACTTAGGGAATTTAGTGACTTATTAATGGAACTTCAAGTAGCTAAGTCGGAAGGGGACTTGCAAGGACTTGCATTCCTTGATACAGTCAGAGGTGTCAACCCCATTGTACAAAAGTTACCCTATAACTTACAAGAGCAATGGATCACACATGGCTCCAAATACAAAAGAGAGTACAATGTTCCATTTCCCCCCTTCTCTGTTTTTGTGGACTTCGTGTGCCAACAAGCTAAAACAAGAAATGATCCTAGCTTTGACTTCACATTGTCATGTGCTGCTCCTTCAGAACGTATCCTCGCAAGCCCACAAAACTAACGTGACTCCTCCAGATTCCCTTCACAGGTCTGCCAGCTCCTCTCACATAGAAATTGAGATCAGAGATCCTGGTAAGCAGTGTCCTCTACACCGGAAGCCCCATCCTCTCCTAAAATGCAGAGCCTTCAGGGAGAAGTCCATAGAAGACGGCAAAGCTTTCCTGAAAGAAAACAATTGCTACAAGTGCTGCTCAACAGCCCCTCACTTTGCCAAGGACTGTGAGGTCAGTGTAAAATGCATGGAATGTGGCAGCACAGGCCACAACACAGCTTTGCACCCAGGGCCAGCACCATGGACTTTACAACACACTTACAGTGCCAGTGAGCACGGCAGGGAGGAAGAACACATTGCTACAACCACAACAGAAATCAATGCAAAATGCACAGAAGTCTGCAAAGAGATTGCAGATGGCAAGTCCTGCTCCAAAATCTGTTTAGTCAGAGTCTACCCAGCAGGCCAAAGGGACAAAGCCATTAAGCTTTATGCTATTCTAGACAACCAAAGTAACAGGTCTTTAGCCAGCTCAGACTTCTTTGATGCCTTTGGCATTAAAGGCCCCAGCACTCCATATTCCTTAAAAACTTGAGCAGGAATTGTGGAGACGGTGGGGAAAGAGCATCTGGTTACCAAGTCGAGTCGGTAGATGGGAAAACATGCCTGACTTTACCAACTCTTATTGAATGCAACCAGATCCCTGACCATAGATCTGAAATCCCTACACCAGATGCAGCGATTCATCACCCACATTTGAACCGCATAGCGCATCTGATACCAGAGCTCGATCCTCAGACTCAGATAGTTTTGCTCCAAGGGAGAGATATTTTACGAGTCCATAAAGTGAGAGCTCAGATCAATGGTCCCCACAATGCTCCGTATGCTCAGAAATTAGACCTAGGGTGGGTCATTATAGGAGATGTCTGTTTAGGAAGCATGCACAAACCTGTTCTCACCTAGGCTTCCTGAAGCACATATGGAGTCCCAAAAACCTCTTTTTTATTTTAACGGCTGTGAATTATGTTCATTCCCAGCCGTAATAAGTCCCAAACAATGTTAATGAGTCCGACAGAAGTCTTTCGGAAGAAGGCTGATATCACCAACCTTTATCTCTCTTGACACTCTGCCAAAGACCTAATTGGCAAGGAACTTTGCAAGGCCAAACAGAAACACGGAGTCAGAACTGAAATGCTGATACACAAATTGAACAAAGTTGCTTCCTCCAATGAGCACATCCATTTGCTCCACTTTTATAGCCTATGGGAGGGGCCAATCACCTCCAAGCCTTACTCCTGAGTAGTGTTTTTCTACGTAACTGTTCTTGTCTTCTGGCAGCTCTGCGCATGCGCACATTGGGAACAGGCTCCCCCTATTCCTCTGCCTCGCTCATGTCAGCCTCTGGAGGCTCTGGAGTCAGCACAGACCTCCCAGATGGCCCGGGCTGGATCTCTGCCTCTAGCACTGAGCCTTGTCCAGACTCCAGGCCTGGCCCATGTTCCTCCCCAGCCTCCTCGCTGTCCGACTCTGCTGCCCACAACACTATCCCTCACCGCAGGGCCCTTCCCCGGGTCTGGCAATCCGGATGTGGTCGTGAAGGGAATTGGTCATGGAAGGCTTTCACCAAAACAGGAGCATGTACAGAGGTCGCATCCTCCCAGGTGAAGTCCTCCGGTCCATACCCCTTCCACTCAATGAGGTACTGGAATTGGCCCTTCAGCCACCGGGAGTCCTGAATGCTGGCGACCTCATACTCGGGCGGTCCATCTCTGTCACGTGGCGCTGGCTGGGGATGCTCAGGTTGGCGGCGCGTACAGGCTGGCCGTTCTGGAACGAGCAGGGATCTATGGAAGGGATGGACATGCATTGAGCGTGGCAATGTCAGGTGGTAGGCGACCGGGTTGATGACCGCCTCAACAGGGAACAGGCCAAGGTACCGGTGATTTAGCTTCCAGACCGGCCAATCTGATGGAAGGTGCCTGGTGGACAACCAAACTCGATCCCCCACAGCCAATGGTGGCGTTGCCCGCCGAGAGCGGTCCGTGACTCGTTTATAGTCCTCCTTGGCCTTCTTAAGATACCGTCGCAACAATTGATGGACGGCCTGCAACTCGGACAGAAAGTCATTCGCTGCCAGAACCGGTGAGTCGCGTTATGTGAGGGGAAAGAACCGAGGATGATATCCCACATTGGCTAAGAAAGGGGTCGTTTGGGTGAAAGTAAATCCTTCTCCCAGATGGTATAGTTGCACTCGGAAGACTTAAGCTTCTGTGAATAATACGCACAAGGGAAGAGGGTACCGCCAGAAGCATGAGCCTGGAGTAACACTGCTCCAACAGCAACATCCAACACATCCGCTTCCATCACAAACGGATGGTGGGGGTCAGGATGTTTCAAGATGCGCTCCTTCATGAAGGCCTGCTTCAAGGCCTGGAGTGCCTGCTGCTTGGGGTTACTCCACCGGAACGGGACTTTTTCTGCAGGAGCCGAGTGAGAGGCACTGTCAGGGAAGCGAAGCCAGGGATAAAGGTCTGATATTAGTTGGCAAACCCGAGGAATCGCTGGACATCCTTCACTCGCCGGGGAGATTACCAACTACACAAAGACTCGACCTTGCTCGACTGCATTGCTATGCCCTCGGGAGAGATGCGATGCCCCAGGAACTCGATAGTGGACTGATAAAACTGGCACTTTTCCAGCTTCGCATACAGATGATTCTCCTGAAGACGTTGCAGGACCAGGCGGAGGTGATGTTGGTGACTCTTCCGGGAGGCCGAGTAAATCAAAATGTTGTCCAAATAGACCACGACAAACTGGTCCAAGAGATCCTGGAATATGTCATTCATAAAATGTTGGAAGACGGTGGGAGCATTGGTCAACCCAAACGGCATGACCGTGTACTAAAAATGTCCATACCTGGTGCCAAACGCCATCTTCCATTCATCCCCGGCCCGGACCCGAACAAGATTGTAAGCTCCGCGCAGGTCCAACTTGGTGAACAAGGCAGCCTCCCGGAACCGTTCTAACAGTTCGGGAATCAGAGGCAGAGGATACCGGTTGCACACTGTGATTGCGTTCAATTTCCGGTAATCGCAACAAAGCCTCAAGTCTTTTTTACGAACAGGACTGGTGCGGACAGGGGCGACGACGAGGGCCAGATAAAATCCCGAGCCAGGTTTTTGTCCACAAAGTCCCGTAACGCGGCCAATTCAGGGTCCAAAATCAAATACAAACGCTCCACTGGGAGCAGCGCGTCTGGAATTAAATCAATCGGGGAGTCGTACGGCCGGTGCGGGGGCAATTGGTCCACCTCCTGTTCGCTGAAGACATCCGCGAACTCCGAGAGGTCGGAAGGCAAAGACACCTCGGATGGACCCAGCACCTGGCCTGCGTAGACTTGGCGGGTATGGTCCACACATTGCAGGCTCGGGAACGAGATGAAGTTCTGGGACCAAAGGATCTGTGGATCATGAGTCCGGAGCCAAGCCAAGCCCAAGACCACAGGGAAATGCAGGCTAGAAGTAACATAGATATTTCTGCGGGTAAAATTATCAACCTTGCTGTCAAGCAAAACCAAGCATTTAATAGTGTCACGATGTGAATTATTGCCAGTTGTGCACCTCTACTGTTTCCTAAGGTTCTTGTATTTATAATCAAGCAGACATGTGATATGTTTTACTACGCATGCGTGCATTCCAGGAGTTTGTCAACTCCCACTTTCTTTTCTTCTCCATCTCTGCCGAAGGCAGACGTGACTTCATTAGCTCAGAAAAATGTAGCTTATTAAGGGTTCATTTTATTACTTTTGTACTGAAATAAATATTTTGTTAATTAGATTTGAATCTCGGTTTTATTTTCTAATGCGAATGACTTCAAGGGAGCAAGATCCAAGATCGCCTCTGATAGGAAACATTCCTATTCTTGACAAATAGTGAGTGCCATACCAAGTGCACTAACCAAACAGGTGGCAAGAAAGTAGGGGCAGTCAGACACAACACAGGTTATGTAGACAGTAAACACAGGGTCAATCAAAATGGACTCAAATGTCTATACACCAATGCAGAGACTATGAGGAATAAACAGGGTGAATTTGAAAGTCAAGAAAATGAGGGCAGATATGATATTGTTGCCATTACGGAAACTTGGTGGGATGAAACCCACAAATGGAACACACAGCTAGAGGGATTTAAATCATTTAAAAGAAATAGACCAAATAAAAGAGGAGGTGGAGTTGCACTATATATAAGAAATAACTACATCTCTACAGAAATAGAGCACAACAATGATGAAAATTATCTTGACTGCATTTGGGTCAATATTAAAGGGGGGGGGGGATGACGTTGCCACAGGTCTATACTATAGGCCACCCAACCAAACAGAAGAAATAGATGAACTTTTTGCTAGTCAGCTAACTAAGGTATGTAGGAAGCACATCACAAAAGTAATGGGGTATTTTAACTACCCTGACATCAACTGGGAGACAAACTCTGCACCAAGTGGAAGATCCAACAGGTTCCTAACAAATCTAGCAGACAACTTTGTTTCCCAAAAAGTAGAGAAGGGAACAAGGGGATCAGCCATATTGGACTTAATTCTCACTAACAGAGATGAAATGATAGTGTCAGTTTCCAGAATAAGCCTCAGTAACAAGAACCACAAACACAATGCTGTTTTGCAATCTTCTTTACTTGACTTCTCCGGCACGTACTGATAAACACTTGTAAAACAAAATGTAATCTGTGTTAAACCTGTGCGCTGTGTGCTCCCCACCACCTTTAACTATCGCACACACAACCAGGTGATTAGCAGTCCGCATCATCCGAAACTGATTCCTCTTCCGGAATCTGCATAGCCGACACCCAGAAGCTCTTCGGGTGTGCTGGCGTCTGAGGTCATCCAATAGAGCAGTAGTCGACTCCCAGCTGCTAGCCAGCTTTACCGGTGTCAGCTTTCATCCCCCAGCAAGCAGGGCGTCGAGGCTCTGTATCACGCCGCCCCCTGAATGTCAGCTCTGGACCTGGAGGTACGCGGAGCTGACAGATAGAAGGTGTTGAAGCTACAGGAACCTTAGGGGCAAGTGATCATGCAATATTGGAATTCAACATTATGCAAACACAAGCAGTAGAACAAAGTCAAACTAGAGTCTTGGACTTTAAGAGAGCTAATTTCAATAATCTTAGAGAGAACTTGGGAAAGATTCCATGGATGAGAATCCTCAAGGGGAAAACAACTCAAGAAGCTTGGGAAATTTTGAAAAGTGAGATTATAAAAGCCCAGACTAGCACAATACCAATGAAGAAGAAAAACAATAGGTCTCAAAAGAAACCAGCATGGCTGCATAAAGAACTCTCTGACAAATTGAAAGACAAACAGGACAAGTATAAAAAGTGTAAAGAGAGGCAAATAACTCTGTTTCCGAGTCCCTGCGGAGTTGAGCGGCATATAAATACAATAAATAAATAATGAAATAATGAAATAATGAAATAAATAATGAAATAAATAATGAAATAACTAAGGAAGAATATCAGCAAATAGCCCGAGCCTGTAAAGATGAAGTGAGGAAAGCTAAGGCTCACAATGAACAAAGGCTTGCAACAAAAGTAAAAAATAACAAAAAAAGCTTCTTCCAACATGTTAAAAACAAGAAAAAAGTCAAGGAAACAATTGGTCCATTGCTGGGAGAAGGTGGCAAGAAGGTGATAAGCAACAGGAGAAAGCAGAGCTACTTAACTCGTTTTTTGCATCTGTCTTTACACAAAGGGAAAAAACAGTCCAACCTATCAAAAACAGCACCACAAAAAACAGATTAGGAACACAAGTTAAAATAGGGAAGAAAATGGTAAGTGAACACCTGTCTACCCTAGTCAAGTTCAAATCACCAGGACCGGATGGACTATACCCCAAGTGTCAAGGCTCCAAATAGTAATCGAGCAGAAATCAGACTCCAAGGCAAAGAGTTCACCAAAGTTCCAATTTAATGCAGAGACCATGTTGGCAAGCGCATGGTGAAACCCAAATCTAATTTTTCTCCCAAGCTCCCACTCGATAGGAAGTGGGCACTCCTTTTCCCCCCACCCCCAACTGTGTCACGTTGGCCACTGATCTTCTGCCAGCGTGGCAACCTCTCCTCCCAGCTTCTTGCAGGTGTTGGACAAAGGATGACCTTGGAGAAGTAACGAAGAATGTGTTATCTCTAACTTCTCACCCTCACTCTATTACCCCCTCCTCACTCCGTAGAAACATGGCAAACGATGTTTTGTCACCAAGGTTCTGAAGGAACTGGCAGACAAGATTTCAGAACCACTGAACTATATCTTTCAAAGATCCTGGAGCACTGGGGAACTGCCAGAGGACTGGAAAAGAGGTGATGTAGTTCCCAACTTCAAAAAAGGAAAAAAAATAGATTCAGGAAACTACAGACCTATCAGCCTGACCCAGTAGTGGGTTCTAAAACCCGTTGCTACCGGTTCGCGTGCGTGCTCGTGTGTGTGTGCGATGCTTCTGCACATGCGCAGAAGTGTCCCGGGCGGGTGGCAGAGCTTCCCGCCGCCGCTGCTACCAGTTTGCAGAACCGGGCTGAACCGGGAGCAACCCACCACTGGCCTGACCTCAATACCAGGGAAGATTCTGGAAAAGATAATCAAGCAACGAATCAGCGAACACCTAGAAGCAAACAAAGTAATAACCAAAAGCCAACATGGGTTTGTCAAAAACAGATCATGCCAGACTAATCTTATTGCATTCTTTGATAAAGTGACAAAATTTGTGGACCAGAGGAATACTGTCGATATAATTTACTTGGACTTCAGTAAGGCATTTGATAAAGTAGACCAAAACCTACTACTAGATAAAGTAGAAAAATGTGGGTTAGACAGCATCACCACCAGATATAATTCATCTTATGCGACTAGGAAATTTTGCTAAAGGATTGTCTAATGCCTCAAGCTATTTAAATGATACAACTTTCTCCTGATGCTAGATATGTGGGCCATGAAAATCTAATGAACCTAACATGAAATAAGCCAGATTTCATTGTACAAAGCACCCTCAAAGTCTGGTTGCCAATTCATAATTCTATTCAACAGGTAGTTGTACTATCAATAATATTATCATTCTTCTTGTCATCTGAATTTAGTGATTTCAGAGCATTTCAAACTTGATTGAAGATTCAAAACATAAACCAATCCACATCATCTTTGGATAAATCTTATCTTTATGACTACCTTTTCCTCTGATTTCCAGTCCTCAAAATCATTTTCTGATTTGGTAGACATAAGTTATTTAAACTGGGCAGTGGTTGAAAATATCAAATCTGCTCTAATAACAATCAAGTTCTATAAATTTGAAAGACAAAACCAAGCAACTTGGACCTACACAAGGATATAGGCACAAAGAAAGGTACATTCTTTGATGAGAACAAATCCCACTAATTCTTATAAAAAGCCTGTGTCATTCATATTTTCTGGCATCAGAGGTACCAGGTAATTTAAGCTTGATTTTGCTGCATTACAGGTACAGGTACCGTATACACACAGCTCCAATATACTTTCTTTCTTATTATTTAAGCATGAACCCATATCCTCCTTTTAAAAAAATACAATGATAGAAAGAAGAAACCACCCTTCCAAGATTCACGAATCTCAAAGAAAACAAAGATAAACTTGAAAATTTGCACCATGACAGACTAAAGTATGGGCCTGTTATGTTACATATTTTTCCAAGACACTGCGCTTAACTGGGTTGGGGTGTAAACATCAGACAAGAACTTGTCCAATGTATACATCCAGTTGCAGCAGGAGGCATAGAGAACTGGAGTGAGTCTGTAACTGAAAAGGGGAAAAGCAAAATAGAAAAGCAATTACTGTATTTTTCGGAATATAAGACGCACCCTTTTCCTCCCTAAAAGAGGCTGAAAATTTGGGTGCATCTTATACTTCGAATGTAGCTTTTTCGAAGCTTTTTTCCCCAGCCCTAACGAGCTGCTAACGATCTTCCCGGCTTCCTACTCTGTCCGAAGAAGTTTTTTACCAGCCCTAACTCTTTGCAGGCTTGTTTTCATTCCTACTCCCTTCGAAGAATATTTTTTTCAGCCCTAACCAGGGGATAAAATAATGTGCTGAAGCTGAACAGACTAAGGACGCTACCCAGATGAATACCTGGTAGGTAGATTTTTTCCCTATTTTACTCCCCCCAAACTAAGGTGCGTCTTATACTCCGGTGCATCTTATACTCCAAAAAATACGGTACCTAATTTAAATCTTTGAATCATGTCTGGCAAAAATAGACCATGGAGCAGAGGGCCTGGGAAGCTACTCCCCAGGGGATTCAATTTATTCTGCAAGGCATCACAAGTCCCACTGGCCAAAGCAAATTAAGATCAGTTCAGTCAACAGTTGAAGACAAAATAATTTGCAGTTATGATTATACAGAGAGGATATTAAGAAATCACAAAACACTGTTTTCAACTACTCTATTGAAACTTTATTCACACCTGTTCTGTTCTATTCCATGTTCTTTACTCTACTTGCATGAGTTTGTGTATGAATTTCCTCAGCTTTATTTTAGCAATTTGTTCCATGGACGCACCTATCCTCAATTTAATTAACAAGTATTTGTATTTGTACACACACACACACACACACACACACACACAAAATAGAGAGAAATGAAGGAGGGAGACCCCTTAAATTTTAACTTTAAAAAGGTCTCAGTTGGTCTTCATTAAGTTGCACATACTATCTACATTTCCTGACTAATACATTTCCTGATACAGGTAGTCCTCGATTTACAACCACAATTGAGCCCAAAATTTCTGTTGCTAAGAGAAACATTTATTAAGTGAGTTTTGCCGCATTTTATGATCTTTTTGCCACAGTTGTTAAGTGAATCACTGCAGGTGTTAAGTTAGTAACACGATTGTTAAGTGAATCTGGCTTCCAAATTGACTTTGCTTGTCAGAAGGTCGCAAAAGGTGATCATGTGACCCCAGGACACGGCAACCATCATAAATACATGCCAGTTGCCAAGCGTCCGAATTTTGAACATGTAACCATGGGGATGCTGCAACAGTCGTAAGTGTGAAAAATGGTCATAAGTAACTTTTTTCAGTGCCGTTGTAACTTTGAATGGTCACTAAATGAACTGTTGTAAGTCAAGGACTACCTATAATAGGACTAAAACTTACTGACTAGTAGGATGACAGAGCAAATTCTGTAACTTGATATAAAATAAGCTTAGATGTTTGATCTTATTAACATGTACTTTCACCAGTTTTAAAGAACCTGAAAAACTTTCTCTAACATCACAGAAGGTTTCACTAAACTACTACTATAAATAATAATAATAAATGAACAAGGGTTATTGTGCTGCAGTGGAGCATTGAGCTTGGATACTTAAAAAGCTGCAATCTAGCTCTGGTGCTCATTGTATCAGCATTTCCTACCCACATTACATTCAGAACTTTTGTGAGAGTAAAGACTTCAGAATTCCTGTACTTAATCCTTGATGCTATCCAAGAAATGGCAAAGTATGATATGGCTGTCCTATACTGTTGCGGAACAGGAAGTGATTCCAGCCCAGAGGAGTAAGATAAGCCTTTTTATTATCTGTACAGATAAGGTTCAGACATTTGAAATTCTGAACTGAACGATTTTCTATCAGAAAAGCAAGATATTTAAACCCTTTTTCCACAGTTACAAAAGACATACGGGGTTGGCTTTACATTATAGATCAGCCTTTTAGCGGAGTAAGGAGTTACACCTCTTTCCTTTTGACACGTATGCATGTTTCTCCATAGGTTTTATATTAACACCTTTAAATGTCCCAAGTTTGGATGACAAATTGGAGGATGACAATGTCAGTGGCCTTCAAGGAGAACCAGTGCAAGATGTTTTATAGGTGGCACCTTCCACCAACAAGAATTGCAAAGATTTCGCAGAATTCATTTGCCTTATGTTGGAAATGTAAAAAAGAAATAGGCACATACTATCATACCTGGTGGACTTGTAAGAAAGCTAAGAGTTATTGGGCCATTATAGGGAAGTGGATTAAAGAAATAACCCAGGAAGAATTTTCTAATAAACCCGAGTTTTTCTTGTTAGGCATCATTGAACCAAGAGTTAACAAAGATACCCAATACATTACTATTCACATTCTAACGGCAGCTAGGATTATATACGCGCAGTTCTGGAAAAACAGTGAAACACCTACAGAGGAGGACATAATTAGAAAGATAATGGACTGTGCTGAGATGGACAAATTAACAAAGGAATTAAAGGATAAACAAGAATCAGATTTTTATATAATATGGAACAAATTTTATGATTGGTTAAGAAAAAGAAGGAATGCATAAAATATGATGTATATCTGTCAACTCTGAATAATATAAGATATTAGTGTGCAAAAATTCATTAAATGTAACACGGTATATATATATATATATATATATATATATATATATATATATATATATATATATATATATATATATATATATATATATATATATATATATATATATATATATATATATATATATATATATATATATATATATATATATATATATATATATACCGTGTTACATTTAATGAATTTTTGCACACTAATATCTTATATTATTCAGAGTTGACAGATATACATCATATTTTATGCATTCCTTCTTTTTCTTAACCAATCATAAAATTTGTTCCATATTATATAAAAATATGTTTTCTGAGGTTTTCGCGGGTGTTTGTATATAGGTCTTTGGGTATTCGGGTTTTCTCCCGCGTGGAATTGGAAGTGTCTTGGCGACGTTTCGATGAAGTCTCATTCATCATCTTCAGGCTGGTGTCTTCTGCTTCCTGCTTCTAGGAGCAACATTGCTCCTAGAAGCAGGAAGCAGAAGACACCAGCCTGAAGATGATGAATGAGACTTCATCGAAACGTCGCCAAGACACTTCCAATTCCACGCGGGAGAAAACCCGAATACCCAAAGACCTACATATGTATATATATATTCTTCTGGTTTGTGGTCGTGCCTCATTGGTGTGTCACCACCACACATCCACGCAATAAGCAAACCCAAACCCACACCAATGAGGCACGACCACAAACCAGAAGCCATACTACAGCTTCATCATTAGCCACTTTAAACCCCTCCAAAACATACATGAAGCAAACTGACACCCTCCATGAAGATGTGGCAGGACCACGAACCAGAAGCCAAACAGCAGCAATGCAGCTCACCAGCTCAAATGCCCCTGCAAGTCAGAGTAACCTGAGAACACCCCCAGCCAATCAGAGCACAGCTAACCCCCCAGCCAATCAGAGCACAGCCAAGCCCCCAACCAATCAGAACACACCTCCAACCAATCAGAACACAGCCAAGCTCCCATCCTATCAGTGCAAACCTCCACTGGCAGTTAAAAGGAAGAAACAACAGCAATCTCACATTGCTCCTAGAAGCAGGAAGCAGAAGACACCAGCCTGAAGATGATGAATGAGACTTCATCGAAACGTCGCCAAGACACTTCCAATTCCACGCGGGAGAAAACCCGAATAACCAAAGACCTACATACAAACACCCGCGAAAACCTCAGAAAACATATATATATATCAATTTAGACTTTGTACGTGTAACCGGTCCACACCATTTTTTCTCTCCTGTAATTGACTTAATTGTTTCTGCCTTAGTCATGCTGACAGATGATGAGTTCCCCATTGTATATTGCCTCTTTCTCTCCCTGGGGGGTAAAGCAGGGCTATCAGGCATTGCTTTGAAGGTGTTTCTCCTGGCTTCCTCCCCCTCATTGTTATTCCTCTCCCTTTTAGGCACACACAATGCCTCCTCTAAATTCATCTGTTTTGCCCATGATCTTGTGATGAGTCTGCGTTGTTCTTCTTCACCCCCCCTGTCTCTCTCATTCTGCTGCTCCTCTACCGTGCTCCCTTGTGCGCAGTTAGGGGTTGTCACACCTTCATTGGGGCAATCTCTATGCCTAAAGGGGGCAATTTGCCCCATATCTCCATTCAAACATAGTGATCGACCCCCCTTAAGTCCTTCCTGATGTCTTAGTGCCTGGTATGCCGGTGGTATGTCAATGTGTCTATTGAGAGAGTTGTTGTTAGAGAACCAGGCTTCTTTCAAGAGGCGTCCTCCTTTTGTTTCATCGTAGGCAACGACTTCGGTCTCCTGGAAGTTGAACTCATGACCATGCTCCTCCATATGCATCCAAATCTGGGAGCGCTGTTCCTTGCGACGGACTGCTAGTTTGTGTTCATGCACCCTAGTTCCTAGTCGTTTTGCTGTTTCTCCTACATAGTGACCTGCACAATTGCTGCAGTTAATACGGTAGATTATTGAGGAAGTCTCCTGCTTTGGTAGAGCTTCTTTTGGGCGCATTACTTTCTTCCTCAACGTTTGGTCAGGTTTGTGCGCCACTTTGACCCCATGCGGTGCAAGAATGCGTGCAGCAGTTTCAGACACCCCCTGTATGTATGGGAGTACCCTCCACGTTGATGTTCCAGTTGCGCCCTCAATGGGCTGCTGGGCCCTGGGTGTGATGCATCGTTGGATAAAATCCGTCGAGTAGCCATTGAGCATGCAGATTCTGTAAAGGTGTGCATGCTCTTTTGCTTTGGCCGCCCGTGTGCTGCAGTGGGTATCTATCCTGCCAAACAATGTCCGAATGCAGCTGACTTTGTGTGCATTCGGGTGATTGCTCTCGTTGTGCAATATGCGATCCGTGCTTGTGGTCTTTCAGTATACCTCTGTGTCGATGCTACCATCTGGGTTACAGCTGATTTGCACATCCAGGAAGGCCAGTTTGTTATTAGCCTCCTCCTCCATCGTAAATTGGATATCCGGGTATACGGAATTGAGGACTCCCATAAACCTGGTTTTATCCTGTTGTTTAATGATGGTGAATGTGTCATCGACATAGCGTGCCCAAAATTTGGGTTTGTAGGTTTTCATTGCTTCCTGCTCTAACCGCTGGAGGACCACCTCTGCAATCACCCCCGAGATTGGTGATCCCATTGGCGTGCCCTTCGTTTGTTCATATATCTGGCCGTCGAACGTGAAGTATGTTTTGAGGCAAAATTTTAATAGGTGGATGAGATCATCCGTGCTAGGGGTTTTGGGGTTTCTTGGTTCTGTTTCTGACAGTAGATCTTTGATGGTCTGGATTGCTAGCCCCTGGGGGATAGATGTGAACAGTGAAATGACATCGAATGACACCATTATCTCATCCTCCCCCACCACCACTCCTTTGAGCCATTGTAAAAAGTCTATAGAGGATCTTACGATGGTGGTGGTCTCTTCAACCAGGCATTGCAATTGGCCATATAGCCACTTGGCTAGGCCAAATGTGGGGGTGCCGCGGAGGGAGACAATGGGGCGTAAGGGTACCTCCGCCTTATGGATCTTTGGCAACCCATAAAATCGTGCCATGGCTGCATCTCTTGGCCGGATCATTCTTAGCCCCTCCTCATCCATTTTCCCTTGTCTCTTGAGTTTATCAACCACCTTATTAATTTGATTTTTGAATGACGCCATAGGGTCTTTATCCAGGAGTTGATAAGCACTCCTGTTGCTAAGGAGGTCATGGGCTTTGCTATTGTAATCTATCTTGTCCATGACTACCGTTGCCCTGCCCTTATCTGCTGGTAGCACTACAATAGAATTGTCCTTCCTCAATTCCTGGAGGGCCAATGTTTCAGATTTTGATAGCGTCTTACTTTGCCTATGGCTGGTGAGGAGCCCTACCAGACGTTGTCTGATGGAGTTTTTTACTTCCTCGGTGGTCTCAAGCTGATGGATAGTTGACTCCAGGGCTGCAGCAAAGTCGATGGCCTTGGCATCAGTCAGGTTGAAACCAGCATCCCGTTGCAGAACCCAGGTCTGTGTGTCCGTAAGTACTTTTGAGGACAGGTTGTGCACCGATGTTCTCTCTGTCCGATGGGTCCTCAAGGCACGTAATGCCTCTGCCTTGTGTCTAAGCGTGTTAATTTTCTGTCTGCGTGCCTCTCGTGATACTTGAAGTATTCTGCGATTTAGGATGGTGAAGCAGGTGTCTGTTAGTATCCTATGGCATTGTGGCCGGCACTGTTCAATTCTTGCCGTCTGTGCATTAATCTGCCTATGACAGTCATTGATCATGGCTCTGTACAAGTATAGTATGAAATGTAACAGTGTCCTGTTTAGTATTAGAGTTTAGTTACCTTGGAGTAGATCTATTTAAATAATTGGGAAGAGTTAGTGTGACTACATTTAAGAAAACTTTCTGGCATAATGTACATTTCTCCAGTTCTTTGCTATTTCTATGGGTCAGGCACACATGCACAGAAATACACAGCAAACAGTGTATATCATCTGTGCTGTTTGCTGTTTGGCAAATTGCTTGGAGGCAGAGGCCTTTTCCCCTTGTTTTCCTCCCCCAAAACTAGGGTGCGTCTTATACTTCGGTGCGTCTTATACTCCAAAAAATATGGTGTGTGTGTGTGTGTGTGTGTGTGTGTGTGTGTGTGTAGGATTTTTTTGCTGATAAATGAAAATAAAGGGAGACTATTATAGATCTATTTTGAGCTTATTTTGCTCTCGTCAGATAGCCATACCCCTTCCCAGTAAGGGGTATGGCTATCTGACGAGAGCAAAATAAGCTCGAAATAGATCTATAATAGTCTCCCTTTATTTTCATTTATCAGCAAAAAAAATCCTACACATAAAGAATAGTGTGTCGGCTATATAAAAAACAGCCTGGATGGTCCCAGTGAGGGGCTGAAAGGCAAAAAGGAAGCTGTGATGCTTTCTCTCCCATATTTGGGTACACCAGGATAACACGGCAGAAAAACATATATATATATATATATATATATATATATATATATATATATATATATATATATATATATATATATATATATATATATATATATATATATATATATATATATATATATATATATATATATATATATATATATAAGCTCGAAATAGATCTATAATAGTCTCCCTTTATTTTCATTTATCAGCAAAAAATCCTACACATACATACATACATACATACATACATACATACATACATACATACATACATATATATATATATATATATATATATATATATATATATAGTAAAAATTATAGAGTTAAAAGGCTATATAGATAATACGGATATAGTTGTTTATTATGGTAAAAAAATGTAACTAAAACTATGTAAAGCTCCGAGGATAGCTTATTGGAGTTAGGGGCTAAACAGAAAAGCCCAAAATGTTTATTTGTTGTTGTGTATGTCAGTGTTGTATTGTTGTATAGTTTTGTGTATTTAATAAAAAAAATTAAATAGCAATAGCAATAGCACTTTTCTTATATACCGCTTCATAGTGCTTTACAGCCCTCTCTAAGCGGTTTACAGAGTTCAGCGTATTGCCCCCAACACTCTGGGTCCTCATTTTACCGACCTCGGAAGGATGGAAGGCTGAGTCAACCTTGAGCCTAGTGAGATTTGAACAGCTGAACTGTTGAACTAGCAGTCAGCCTGCAATGGCTGCATTTAACCACTGCACCACTTCAGCTCCCAAGTTTCCTGTATCCGCTTGTGGCCAGCCTGTTTTCAGTTTGTGGCCGGCAGATATGGGGAAAGCCTAGCAACTTCCTCTTTGTGTTTTTCCAGAGCAAAAGACTTTTTACTTCTTTAATTGTCAGTGCTAGAAAGAGCCTCTTACAGATCATCTAGTCCAACCCCGTTTATAGCCTATTGTTTCACTTAATGACTTTACTTTATTTTACGTCCTGCTTCACCCCCCCCCCTTTGAGACTCTAATTTAATTTAATTAATTAATTGGCAGTAGAGTCTCACATTTGATCAGAAGTATTACACAAGGAATAAAGGCAAGGCCTGTTATTCCACATAACAACAAGAACAATAGCTGATACATTTATCCCTATCTTTTCAGTTGATTTAACACAACAATAGATACCAGAAAATAAAAAGCAAAGAATTCAACCTGGTTACTCTCAAATCTCATTATTTTCAGACATTTAACAGTTCTTTTTCTTTTACTGACTTCATATCTAATTGGTAGTCATGAAAACCACACGTCATTCTCATGTACTCTTTTGTTCTCTAGGACCTGCAGCATCCCCTGGGCCTTCCTTAGGAGTAGGAAGAGTCAAATGGCCATTCCCAGGCTTGTCACTCAGCAGGTCACTGGTGATTAATAATCCAAGCCATAGAAAAACCATGCCTGACATTAAAAGAATCTTATCCAGCTTAATTTACATAGTCTTATCGAGGGGAGCTGTTTCAATTACAAAATTTACCACATCAGGGAGATGGACTGGAGCAGGTGAGGCTAGGGAAAGTTTAGTTTTGGGTGCTCCACAAAACCAAGTCTTATTTGTTAAGTATAGTATCCATGATCCCAGAATTATCAATATGCTATAGAGAATCCATTCCCAAGGTTCTTCAAACATTAGTCTCCTTAGAGGATTCCCACTGTTCACTAGTCCAATTAATAATTACAGGAACAGTGTCTGTCTGTTCAGGCCGAGAGTACTTTCAGCAAAATAAATATCCTATACAACAATTCATAAACAGAAAGATCAAACTTACATACGTTAAACCCAGTACACTTATGACAACATATGATTGAACCACCATTCCTAGAACCAATACACTTTCTCCTCAATATGTTAAAAGTTGTTTTCCTTGTCCAAATCGTCAGCCGTACGTAGAGAAGTCAGCTTCCAGGAGTGACTCCAGTAAGGTGGCTTCTTGCCCGTATGTTGCTTGCCCGTTGCCTGGTAGGGCAGTTATAGGGGGTGTTTCTTCAAATGCAGCACTAGAGGACAGGCTTCATCTGGCTTTGCCTCCCAACACTCATTAGCTGCGCATTAGCTTTTACTGTAAGGGGAGAACAAATAACCACAGTACATGGTCCTTTCACGATTTTCCCTTTCCAATACTTTACCCATACTTTGTTTCCTACTTGGATATTATGACTAGGGGTAGTCAGAAAAGGCGGGGTTAGGAATACATATTACTGTTGGATGGCTTGAATTTGCTTGTTCAATTCTCCTACCATTTGACTCACCTAAGTGGTCCCTATCTGACCTAAGTCCCCTATATGGTTTTTCAAGTTATTTACTAATAACTAGGGTCTCCCAAAACATCATTTCAAAAGGAGATAGCCTAATTAGCACACTTCTTCATTGATCCCCATTGTAACCCTAAAGATTTAGCCAGTGTCTGTACAAATTCTGGACCATTGTCTGATGATTAAAATGAGGGTATTCTATATTGGGGAATAAAGTTTTTAAGTAAGATTCTAGACACCTCACATGCCTGCTTTGTCTTGGTGGGGAAACATTCAGGCCACCCGGTATAGTTACATTCAAAGACTAGCATTGCTTTATATAGTCCACATTTAGGCATATCTGTGAAATCAACAACTAATGAATTCATAGGATAATATCCCGTGGGTTGACTTCCTGGCGGGAAAGTATGTCCCTGTTTTGGATTAACTTGAGCACAAGTGTTACACCTTTCAGTTGCATGTGCACATAATAAATAAAGGCATTATCTTCTTTTAAATTCTTTTGACTTCTGCTAGGGTACTCTTGCCCATGTGAGTTGTTGAATGAGCATCTTTTACAAAAAATCCTTCTCCCTGCTTATGTCCATTCAAATCTACAGTTGCTTGTAGATCCTCAGGTTGAGAATATCTAGGATACAATCTTTTGGGATTGCCCCATAGGCTGTTATATCAGGATAAATTTCATCATCTCAGGTTACTGATAATCTTCTTCTCTATCAGCTGCCTGAGCACTTGTTCCTTTTGGGAGTGGGCGGCTTTCTATGACTTTATCAAGTGAGACTATTTGCAATGAATCTTGACCCATCAGCAAACCAATCATGGTCCACCTCTTTCAGTGGCACCTCAGTTAAATCAGGTCTACATGAGAATTGGCTTTCTATGACTTGCATACAATCATGTTCAACCTTAGGTAATGCCAATACTTCATACATTACACACTTTAACTTTATTAGCAGAATACCTGTCAGGTAGATTCCATTTGTTCCATTGCTCTGACCTGCGTGGCATCGACTGCTTCTGGGTGTCAATCCTTTGTTGCTTCATATCTTGTTCAGCTTTTTCATTTTCTCCTCTCTGAATGCTGACACTGTCATTGAGTCACTCCCAAAATTTGCATCAATTCTGTTCCAAGTTTGCTCTGCAAAACTAGCAGACCTGGAAATCACTATTCTTTTGCTTCCATTGCTAAAGTGATAACATTTTGAACCTAGCTCATAGCCCATAAACCTGAGCTTTCTTCTTCGATCAGGAGGGTGGTGGCTGCCAGGATTTTTTTAAGACAACGTGACCATTCTTTTTCAACACTCTGTCCAGCTGTTCCGACAGATAGCCATGGGGTGTTGCCAGCTTCCTGTTTCTCGTGTCTTATAGATCTCTTGGCTTGCTTCATGGGGGAGGGTAACTTACTGCCAGGGGCTTCTCCTTCTAAATGCACAATAGCCTTTTCAAGAAGCACGTATCTAAACCTCTGCCTTCATCCAGTTTCAGTTCCCTATTTTCTACTTTGCAAATCGCATTTAACAGCAACCGCTTCAGCAAAATTACAAATAGGTCTGATGCATATTGCAATCTTTCTGTATTCTTCTAAGACAGAGCATAAAAAAAGGCATCGTTTGGATTATCTTCTGCCCGTGCCAGGTATTGAGGACTCGAACCTCGTGGGCTATCATTATACAACACATTTCATCTGGGGGGTGCTTTATTGTTAGTTCCAGATTGTCTTCTTTAAATTCCAAGGTTGCACATTTTACATAGGAGGTCACGGCACAATAAGGGAATTGGACATTGTTCGAAGTCTCTCCCATTTAGGAAACATGTTAAAGGTTTCAGGAAAAAGGGCAGCAGTTTTAGGAGCCATCAACTCCTTGCACATTTATAACATCATTAGAAAAGGGAGCCAATAACTTAGTGACTACAGATTTAGAGGTTCCTGTGTCTACTAAAAGTCACAGTATTGCTTCCTTATCTTCATCTGGACCAAGAGTTCAGGGAGGGGGGTACTTCACTTAAACCCAGTCATCTTCAGTCTTCAGACCATTTTTCCAGCTTCAGTCAAGCCTATGGCCCTTGTATTGCTCCTGAAACTGGGCACGCCTTGACAAGGCAGCTGCCAATAATTCAGGTTTACGTTGGGGATTCTGTTTCAGCATTGCTATCATCTCTCTTCTTTTCTTCTATTTTGTCTCTATTTACAAAGACTTGTCACTATGCTTGACAGCTTTTTCACTCAGTCATTCAGCGAGGACAGTTGTGTTCAATCTTTCCTCCTGCCAAATTAACTTCCTTGTTCCATCTTAGTGACAGACAGTCTTCATATATATATATATCTCAAACCTTCTGCCTTTGACAGAGTGAAATTCTTATCCGACAACTAACTAAGTTTCCTTGCTTAATCAGCATTGCTGAAGGGGGAACGAGCGGAGGCTTGAATTTCAAAAGGACACTTTCCCTCCCCCATTAGGCTGGAGCAGGAAACAGAGCAATGGATCACAGCCAAGCTCAGACATATAGTTATAGCCTTTGCTTCGCGGGAGGGGGTGATAGTTCTCCCAAACAGCCATCCTGACACTCAAGCATAATTAAATAAAGTGAGATTAAAACGAGTTTGTTTGGCAGCTTGCCAAGCCCCAAAAAGGCACGGCTAATTGGCCAGTAAGCGAGGCTTCAAGTTTTTGTAGCAGCTCTGATAGCTCATCTTGGTGAGAGGTCTTCAGTTTGTGTAGTTCTCCACCTATCTTATCAATTCTATTTTGTTACTGCCTGGAATTACTTTCAGTAGTATTTTTTTATTAGTTTTGTAATTTCCTCTTCTTTAGATGCATTGGAAAATACTATCTGCTTCTTTAAATTCAAGATCTGCTCTTCGTAAGTAATCTTGGTTTGCTGGACTTCTGCTTTCTCTAAAAGAACCACATTCATTTCCTCTGTAAGTGCTTTTAGCAAAGAGAAATCAGCTTGCACTTTTTGCCGTTCAGTCTCTTTCTGCTCCAAAATTAAGGTTAGATTTTTCTGTTCTTTGTCTGATTTATCTTCCTGCTCTTTTATTTTGTTTTCTTGATTTGCATGTTGTTCAGAAATATTTTTAATATAGCCTTTTGTTTATAGCCTATTGTTTCACTTAATGACTTTACTTTGTTTTATGTCCTGCTTCAATACCATCATTACTTCAAGCAACTGATGTGCCGAGCAGAATAGGCTCACAATTTTACAAACTATATCCATCAGGTAGTATTTAGTAACTGGTTAAATGTCCCGGGGCTAAGTTTCTGAAAATGTCTGAGTAAAGCTATGGTGAAGGAAAAATACTTTAAGGTGATAAGAATAGACAGTCTCTTACAATAGAAAGACATGCTTGCATTTGTTAATTCCCAGACATCATGTACATAGGATGGCAGAGCCAGTACTGTTCAGTTGGCTCATGAGAGAAGTAAGTTTCCTGGATCTAATATGCAAAGAGAGATAGTATAACAATATAGATAGTGGTATTTTATTCAGGTTTCTTGTCACCAACTGTCCCGAACATGTACAACATGAGTACACCAAAAATCCAAGTTCTTACCCCAGTCTAACCAAATATACATATTAAAGAAAATACAATATTTGTGATCCAAAGACGTGGTTCATACTTACTGGTACATTACCAGGAGCAAGTACTTTGCAATAGTTCACATTTCCTCCTCTTTTGAAATGAAGAAAAATGCAGTTTTTTAACCAACATAAAAAGCATTCTCAGTTTGAACTGCTAAGTTTACAGAAAAGTTCACATTTTTAAGATTTATGTATTTATTTGTAAAATTTATTGCCCCCCTCCCCATCTTACCTCAAGGTAACTCTGAGTGGCTTACAATCATAAAAGATAAAAACTATATACAGTAAACTAAAAAAAACCATAAATACATACCAAAAACATACCAAACATACAAAAAGCCAAACACTGCAGCCCAATTAAAAGATGGGGAGTGGGGGGGGGGGGAGAAGTGCATTGTTGTTAATCTATCAACCACCTTCACTGTGATGCTCCCCCATTGTAGCCCCAAGCTAACTGGCAGAGCCAGGTCTTTAGGCTCTTACAGAAGGTCAGGAGGGTTGGAGTCAACTTCACCCCAGGAAGCAAGATGCTCCAGAGGGCAGGTGCAATGGCAGAGAAGGCCCTTCTCCTGGACCCCACCAGCTGGCATAATTGGGCCAACGGGCCCACAGCATACCTCCTCTGCTGGCACGGGTGGGGCGGCTTTGGGGACATGGGATCTTGAGACCCAGGACTATGTCATCTTTAATTCTAGATGGGGTGGCACTACCCCAGTGGGATGACACAGTCCCTCAAGTAGCCTGGACCCATGCCATGAAGGACTTTAAAGGTAATTGCCAACACCTTGAATTGCACCTGGAAGCAGACCAGCAGCCAATGCAACTCAAGGAGAAGGTCTCTCTCCCTCTCACTCCCTTTTAACACCTATTGGGACTGGCCATGGAGAAAGTAGCCAAACCAGCACAGGAGAGTGCTGCCCAGCCACCGTAGCCAGCCCAAAAGGATACCATGGTTGAGGGTATCGAAGGCCACTGAGAGGTCAAGGAGAGCGAGGATAGTTACACTACCCCCATCTCACTCTCGCCAGAGATCATCAACAGGTATGACCAATGCCATTTCTGTCCCATAACTGGGCCTGAATCCTGACTGGAAGGGGTCCAGATAATCCGTTTCATCCAGGACCCTCTGAGGTTGCCAGGCCACCACCTTTTCCACAACCTTCCCTAAAACGGGGAGGTTGGAAACTGGACAAAAGTTGTCCAGGCAGGTGAGATTCAGTGATGGTTTTTTAAGGAGGGGGCGAACCAGGGCCTCCTTAAAAGGCCCCAGAACTGTTCCCTCCTCTAGTGACATGTTAATCACTGCCTGGACCCACCTGCTAGTCACCATCCTGAAAGCTTTCACCATCCAGGAGCGACAAGGATCTAACTGCCAGGTGGTGGCACGGACAACATCGAGGACCCCAACAGGGTCAAACCATTCTCAGATAATCAGGCCAGACCTCTTCCCAGGTATCTCACATGGACTATCTCCATACATGGAATCCAACTGGGAACGAATCCGAGCGACTTTGTCCATCAGGTGCTGAACAAATTCCTATGCATGGCCCTGAAGATGATCACCCGAGCCTCCCTGATTAAGGAGGGATCGGGTGATGCAGAACAGGGCCGCCGGGTGACACTCTGAGTACACAATAAGAGCAGAGAAATAATGGTGTTTCGCCACTCTTAACACCACAAGATAGGCTTTAATGGTGGCTCTAAGTCATGTCTGGTCAGTGTCATCCTTCGTCTTCCTCCAGCAGTGCACTAGGTGTCTCTTGACCCTTTTCAAAACCTGTAACTCATCTGTGAAGCATGGGGAGGGTTTGGAACGATGGCTCAAGAGAAGCCACATAGGCACAATTCTGTCCAAAGCTGACTGGACACATCTCCGTGAGGGGAACCCCCACTTCCAGAGTCAGTCAGGTCAGCTCGTTCCTCCTCAATGAGATCTTGAAAAAGGGGAGCCTTACTATTAACTGGCATTCAACAGCAGCAGCTGGACCTCCAAGGATATGCTGTCCAGGAACTGGGGATGAGCTCCGGGGGGGGGGGCAGAACATGCCACCGATCATACACATCGGGGCATCTTCCCCTGTAATGGCCTGCCCTCTGGCTCCCATAGCATCCCATACCTGTCACCACTATGATGTACTGTCCTGCCCTACATCCCCAAGGCAATCAGTCTCCCTCCCTGCCCCGACCCTCTTCCTTGAACAGTAAAAGGCTGTGCCATCCCCCTCCAGCCAGTCCCATTCATCATTGCACACATCCTGGGGCAATCAATAAGGAAGGAAGCCCCCATGGCACTATAGCTCAAGCTATCAGTGCCAGGTGCTCCCCCATCTCCAACCCCCCTTCACAAATATAGTATCCTGCCTCCCAGACCAGTCCCTCTCACTGGCTAGTCAGAAAGAAAGGCCCACTCAATCAAAACCCTCCATCAACGTTGCAGCAAGACGGACGTTCCCCTCGGTATCTCAGAGGGAACTCCGATATTCTCAGCTGATTGGGGATCCGATTAAAACTGAAATCGGATCAGAACCGCTCTGGAGGAGCGGGGAGCAAGGGAGACACTGAACGGCGGACCGGGGGGTATCACAGACCCCCCAGGAAGCCGGTAACAGCCTCCCGACCATCAGCTGAAGAGAGGCGACTACAATCACCATTAGCTGGGATGGTCATTGCATGTAGCACGGAAGAAGAAAAGTGAAGTCACCTGGGTGAGATAATGTTTAAAGTTAAAGTGCTTGATTTGGTTATGATCTGAGAGAGGAGATAGCTGGAATGAGTGGGAAGCCGGAAAAAGCATTTGGAGTGCTAGACGCAGAAAGGGGGGAGCGTTTTTTTAAGCTGCTCCCTGTCTGGATTTTAGCGGCGGGGAGAGCGGAACGCGGAACTGGAAAATAAGAATGGATAGGACGAAGTAGATAACATCACATTTTACGTCAGCAACTACTTCTTTTTTAAAAAAAATAATTTTTATTAAGTTATTTTAAAATATACAAAAAGACATAGTACAAAAAAAAGGAAAAACATACAAAAAAGACATACAAAAAAGAATATATATATGTGTGTGTGTGTGTGTGTGTGTGTGTGTGTGTGTGTGTGTGTGTGTTTTTCTGTCGTGTTATCCTGGTGTACCCAAATATGGGAGAGAAAGCATCACAGCTTCCATTTTTGCCTTTCAGCCCCTCACTGGGACCGTCCAGGCAGTTTTTTACATAGCCGACACACTAATCTATATGTGTAGGATTTTTTGCTGATAAATGAAAATAAAGGGAGACTATGTCAGATAGCCATACCCCTTTATTTTCATTTATCAGCAAAAAATCCTACACACACACACACACACACACACACACACACACACACACACACACACACACACACACACACATATATATATATATATATATATATATATATATATATATATATACAAATCTAACATATATATCAATATGTGTTTTCATAATCAATATAATTTGGGTTGAGAAAAGTATATATATACATGAAAAAAGAAAAAAAGAAAAAAGATTACATACATTAAAATAAGAAATAGTAGTTATAAATATATATTACATCTTTTGCGTATCGTTATCTTTTTGATATCTAAGTTGTTACTTTCTTAATTTATCATCAATCTATTTTAATTTGTTTATTCTATTCATCACCCTTAACATGTTAAATTTGTTTATTTTGTTTGTTTGGTTTCCATCCATTTGTACCAATTTTCACATATTTTATAATATTCTGAATCTTCTTTATCCTGTAGTTTCATTGTTAGTTTACACATTTCAGCACAGTCTAATATCTTGGTTATTAACATTGTGTTAGAAGGTATTATGTCGGTTTTCCAGTGTTGTGCATACAGAATTCTAGCTGCTGTAATTATGTGAAGTATGTGATAATGGACCGGTTTGCTTATTTTCGTTTTCACTATTCCTGATAAGAAGATTTCCGGTTTGAGTTCTATGGTTTGTTTTGTTATCTCCTCAATCCAATTTTGTATTTTTTCCCAATATTTCTTAATTTCTGAACATGTCCACCACATGTGGTAATATGTTCCATATTCTTGTTTGCATTTCCAACATTTAGGTGATAGATGAGGAAACATTTTTGCCAATCTTGCCGGGGGTAGGTGCCACCTATAAAATATTTTGTATGTGTTTTCTCTGTAAGATGTGGCCATCGTCATTTTATAATTTTAGTTCCATATTTTGTCCCATAAATCTAATTCAATATTGTAGCCGAAATTTTGTGCCCATGTTATCATCACCTCTTTTACTATTTCCTCCTCCAGTTTTACCTTAAGTATACAATTATATAATTTTGTTATTATTTTTTCCTCTGAGCCTAATAAAATTTTATCCAAATCTTGGTCTTTTTCTTGGAAACCAAATTGTGATATGTCTTTTTTGTATTTTTTTTGAATTTGTATGGCCACCAATCAATCTTTTTTCCCTGTAGTGCCAATTCCTCTCTTGTTTTTAGATTGTTGTGTTCGTCAAGTAGTTCCTTGTATGTAATTTTTTTGTTCAAATCTAACAAGTTGGGGTAGATTAGGGCTTCCATTGGGGATATCCACTTGGGCATTTGAATATAATGTTTGTATTTAATTTCTAACCAAACTTCTAGCAGTGTTCCTCTAATGTGATATCTCTGAAAATATTTATGTACTTGGTGTTTTCCCTCCCAAATGAAATTATGCCAACCAATTTGTAAATCGTATCCTTCAATTGTTAAAATTCTTTTGTTTGTGAGTGTCACCCATTCCTTTATCCATGCTATTGTTGCTGCTTGATGATATGATTTCCAATCTGGCAATCCAAAACCGCCTCTTGTTCTTTTGTCTTGTAGTAATTTTTTTTTAATTCTTGCTTTTTTTCCTGACCAAATAAATTTCATTACTAATTTGTCTAAGTCCGTATAAATTTTTTTCCCTAATTTTGTTGGAGCTGTTTGAAATAAATAAAGAAGTTTTGGTAATATGTTCATTTTGATCGTGGCTATTTTTCCAATTAAAGAGATTTGTAATTTTGACCATGATTCCAAATCTTTTTGAATTTTATGTAGTAATTTTATATAGTTATCTTCTTTTATTGTTGTACATTTGGCCGTCATCCAAATTCCTAAATATTTTATTTTTTTGGTTGTTTGAATCCCTAATAATTCCTCTAATTTCTTATCTTGTTTTTGTGTGCAGTTTTTTGTTATTATTTTTGTTTTGTCTTTATTAATTTTTAGACCAGCCACTTTTCCAAATTTTTCGATTTCCTTCATAATTTCGGGTCCAGAATTTAGGGGGTTTTCCATAATGAAAACCATATCATCCGCAAATGCTTGTGTTTTGTATTCTTCTTTCTTGATTTTCAGTCCTTCAATATTTGGGTTTTTCCTAATTTGGTTTAGCAGGGTTTCCAATGCGAAAATGAACAGTAGGGGGGATAAGGGGCATCCTTGTCTTACACCTTTCTTTATTTCTACTGTCTCACTCATGTCACCATTGATTAAAATTCTTGCCGTCTGTAATGAGTATATGGTTTCTATTGTTTTGGTAAATTTGTCGCCGAATTGCATGCATTTTAATTGTGTAATAAAAAATTCCCAATCCAAATTATCAAAGGCTTTCTGTGCATAGATAAATATTAGTGCCAATTGTTGATTTGAATAAGTTTTGTAATATTCTAACACATTCATTATTATTCTTGTATTATTCCGAATTTGTCTTTTTGGAAGAAAGCCATTTTGATCCGAATGTATCATTTGGTTTAGTATTATTTTTAATCTTTCTGCCAATATTGTTGAAAAAATTTTATAGTCCGAATTTAATAGCGAAATTGGTCTGTAGTTTTTAATTATTGTCTTATCCGTTTCTTCCTTGGGTATGAGTGTTATGTATGTCTCTTCCCAAGATGTTGGTATTCTAGCCTGATTTAATGCCTCATTATATAGCCCTAACATTTCTATTTCCAAAGTGTCTTGAAATTTTTTGTATATCTCCGCTGGAAGCCCATCCGGCCCTGGTGTTTTGTTGTTTTTTTGTTTTTTGATGGCCTTTCTTAATTCCCCAATTGTAATTTCCTTGTTTAATGCTATCTTTTTTTCCTCCGGCAAGATTGGCAAATCTGTAGTGTCTAAGTATCCTTGAATATCTTCTTCTTGTATTTCTGTTCTTCCATATAAAGTTGCGAAGAAGTTTTGAATAATCTTCTTTTTTTCTTCTATTTCGTTGTGGAGTTTTCCTTCTTCGTCCTTAAGTTGTTGGATTGTCCTATTTGTTCTTTCCTTTCTTAATTTATGGGCTAGCCATCTTCCAGGCTTATTTGCATGCTCAAAGTAATTTTGCTTCATTTTTTTAATATTTTGACTTATCTCATCTTGAGTTTCCAAATTAATCTTGTGTTTTATTAGGTCTCTTGCCTCTTTGTATTTATTATTAGATGGATCTTTTTGTAATAATATTTCTTGTTCTCTGAGTTTAGTATTTAGATCTTCTAATTTAGTTTTCTTTTCTTTGTTTTTCTTTATTGTATATGCTATGGTTAGCACTCTCAAATATGCTTTCATTGTATCCCATGTATTTTGGGTTGATGTTTGCTCTTTAATATTTTCTTTAAAGAAAAATCCTAATTCTTTTTCAATTTTTTGGTAATATTCTTTTTCCAATAAAATATTTTGATTCAGAGACCATCGAAATGTTTTTTTCCTCCATCCTTTCCATTTTATTGCAACTGGATGATGGTCAGCCCATTTGTTGGATAAAATATCAATATATTCAATGTCCATTGTCAATTCCTTATTCATCCAAGCCATGTCTATACGTGACCAGGATTGGTGTGGGTTTGAGTAAAACGTGTACTGCTTTTTTTGAGGGTTTAATTTCCTCCATGCATCTTCTATATCTAATTCCTTAATCATGTTAAGGAATGTATTGGGTAACTGTCTTCTGATTTTTTTTTATTTATGCAATTATAATCCATTTTGCTATCTACTATTGCATTAAAGTCTCCTATAATACATATATTTTTCCATTCTATTTCTAATATTATTTTATGCAATTTTGAATAGAATTTTTGTTGTTGTTTATTTGGTGCATATATTGCAACTAACAGTATTTGTTTTTTCCCTATTGTTATCCCCACAATAAGAATCCTGCCTTCCTCATCCGCATGTATTAATTTTGAGTTTAAGTGTTCTTTTGCAATTTTGCAATATTGCAATTCCTCTTTTTTTTGTTTGTGGTAGAGCACAATATAGCTTTCCTAATTTAGGGTAAGTTAGTAGCTTTTCAGATTCTTTTTTAATATGCACCTCTTGCATACAAATTATGTCCATATTCTGTTTTTTAAGATCTAGCAGTACATGTTTTCTCTTTATGGGTGAATTTAATCCATTAATGTTTATTGATAATAAGTTAAGTTCTTGTTCATCCTCCTTATTACTTTGTAATTCCCTTTGAAAGCATTCCCGTTTGCGCTCTTGTTCTTGCTCGTGCTCCTTCATGTTTCTCTATCCCATTACTACCTCTTCTTTCCCGCTCTTCCTGTTGGTAGCTAGCTCCTAATTCCTCCAAACTTCTAGTTATTCTCGTTTCTCTGTTACTTTGATCTTCTTCTCCATCTACTAATTGGTCATAGAATTCCTGTGCCTTCTCTACATTATCTATCTTAAATTTCCTGTCCCTCCAAGTAATTAACATCCCCTCCGGGATGAGCCATCTAAACATTATCCTTTGCTTGAAGAGCTGCGTTGACAGAAAATTATAGATTTTTCTTTTATCTCTTATCCTTCGTGGTATTTGTTTGAGGATTAGAATTTCTTTTCCCATATATGTTAATGTATCGTTTCTTACAGTGTTAAGAATTCCATCTCTCATTGCTCTTCTCAATAATCTGATATGTACTTCCCTTGGGTGCTTGTGTTTCCTGGCATAGCTAGTATTAATTCTGTATATTTCATCTATTTCACTCATTACGTCTTCTCTACTTCTATCTAATATTTTCCCCAGTATTTCAACCATTATTTCCAGTAAGTTTTCATCTTTTGTTTCGATGATATTCTGAAATCTTAAGTAGAACATCAATTTCTCCATTTCTAAATGGGAGATGGCGTCCTCGAGATTTTTGTTTATCTCTTCTAATTTGTTGTCTGTTTTATCCTGCCTTTTCTCAACTTTATCTGTTCTTTCTACCACTTCTTGGATTTGTTTTTGACTAGTTGCCAGTGCTGTTTGAATCACACCCACCCTGTCATCAAGTTTTGTCATATTTTTTACCTCAGTCATTTCATTTTTTACCCCATCCATTCTGTTTGATAAATTCTCCTGCATCTTTAATATTATTTCTTGCAAGGAGTGTATAGAAGATTGTATACCGAGCTGAGGTGGCGCAGTGGTTAGAAGCAGCACTGCGACCTTCAGCTGATTGCTAGTTCAGCAGTTCAGCTGTTCAAATCTCACCAGGCTCAAGGTTGACTCAGCCTTCCATCCTTCCGAGGTGGGTAAAATGAGGACCCAGATTGTTGAGGGCAATATGCTGAACTCTGTAAACCGCTTAGAGAGGGCTGTAAAGCACTATGAAGCAGTATATAAGTCTAAGTGCTATTGCTATTGCTATCTCTGCATTTGAGTTTGTCTTTTCACTACTTGCAGCACTGCTTGCAGCACTTGCAGCACTTTCCTGTAGTCTTTGACCTGCTGGGGATGGTGTTGCAGTCAATGTTTTTTTACCCCCTTTTGTTAATGTTGTCATCATGGTGGACATTTGAATTACCTTAAATATATCATTCCACTTTACCATCAATTACAGGTTATCACTTTTTTTGTTTCAATAACTGTCTTATCTATAGTTAATAATAATATATAATGTGGAAAAGGTCAGTAACCGTTATTGTCACAATTTGCAGTAATACTAATATCTGATAATAGTTTTAGCAGTTACTTTTTGCAGTATTTATCTATATATCAATATCTTTCAAAAAATAAATGGAGCAAATATATGTATCAATATAGATATAGGTATAAATATGAACTAGTATTTAAATATAAATATTATTATATATATCGTTGCAGGTATAACACAATAAGTTAATTGACCATTATTATTGAAATTCTATGTGATAGAGTATATTAGAATATCCTAGGTTATTAAGAGAAGAAAAAAGTAAGAAAGAGCAAAAAGGAAAGAATTAAGAAAAAAGAAAACGGTTTGTAGCACAAAAAGGGAAAAAAGAAAAAAAAAGAAAAATATAGTTCTTGAATTTAGAGTCCAACCTTTTCACAATGTTAAGTCCAACTTTCCTATTGCTTGTTTTTCTTCGTTCTGGTATTCCTGATTTTCCAAAATGGTGTCTCTATATTTATTTATTTATTTTTCGAGATCCCTTTTGCAGTTTTTCTCTGTCTTTTACCTTCTATCTGTCTTCCGACTTTCAATCAACCTCAGTCACTTTTCCTTTCCTTTCAGGGATCTCCCTCTCGTCTTCGTGCTTTCGTAATCCAAAAAAGTCACTCTTATCTCCGCTTCCCAATCCCTTCAACACTTCCTCTATCCCATCTCGTCACTTACTTTACTTTCTCTCTTCGTTCCTGTCGCAAATTCGCTGCTATTCAGTCCTCTCCGGATCTCTTTTAAAAATTTTTTCCTTTTGGTTCACTTCTCTCGATAAAGAAGCTTTCTTAAATTGCAAAGTATATTTTGAGTTCACGATACGACTCGCTGTTCTATTTCCGCCTTCCTCCTTGTCAGGCTGACAGCCACGTCTTTGGGTCGGCCATTGAATGGCCGACCTCTTTCTTGCTTGATCTGAGGGTACCTCTCATTCTGTTCTTTCTTCTCCAGAGACTCCGAGGTCGCCCCTCTCTATCGGTGCTCTTTCCCAGAGCCAACCTTGCCTCGAGCGGCCACAAAAACAAGAAATACCGGGAGCGCCAGACGGAGCTCCGTCGACTTGCTCGCACCAGCATGACATCAGCAACTACTTCAACAACGCGAAGTCCAGGGCAGAAAGTGACAGAGACTTCAGTGCAAGTAGATAAGACTAATATGGAATTAAAGAATATGATGCAAGTTCTGCATGCAGACCTTAAAGAAAGTTTCAAAGAAAGTATTGGCAAGGTGGAAGAAAGTATTGGTAAGGTGGAAGAAGAACTGAAAGAAATGAAGATTTTGATGGAAAAAAATGAACAACGCTTACAGAAAGTTGAAGGGAAAGTTGAAGTAACTGAGAAGAAGATGGAGGAATTGGATGATCGATTGACAGAATCAGATAAAAGACAGGAAATAACAATTATAACTTTAGAAATGGATCATTCTGAATATTATTTACAGTTTCAAAACGTGATAGAGGAGAGGGGAGAAAATTTGGCTGAGATAATGACAGAAATTTTGGCAGAAGCGATGGAAGAAACCAAAGAAAAGATATTGAATGATATTGATGAAATATACAGAGTTCACACAAGATATGCGATGAGAAATAAGCTTCCTAGAGGGGTTCATATAAGATTAACAAAGAAGGCGTTGAGAACAGAGATTTTACAAAAACTAAGAAATACTACTATTAAATACAAAGAGAAGGAGATTGTGGCATTGAAACAAGTTCCCAGAAGAGTGAGAGATTTGAGAAGAGAATACCAATTTGTGACGAGAAGACTGATCAAGAGAGGTGCTAATTTCAGATGGTTGATACCGGAGGGGATAATGGTGGTTTGGCAAGAACAGAGATTTAGACTGGATACAGTGGAAAAAGCAGAAATATTGTACAGACAACATTTTGAACAAAGCGAGGAAAGAACGAGAGAAAGAGAGGTCAGATTCCAAAAAGACAGTATAGATGAGATCAAACAACAAATGAGTCAACAAGACAAAGAGATAGAAGAGAAAGAATTGGAAGGAACAACAGCCATGGAGGTAAAAGAGCAAAGGGATGTGAGGCTGACAAGATCAGCCAAGGCACTGAAGTAAAAGAACATGGAAGAGGAGAATCCTTGGTACACAATTCAACTGAGTCTCTGGTAGCTGCCTGGAACAAGGAGGCATCAAGGGCATTAGATCGGATTGCGCCTTTGCGACCTCTCCGTGGTAGCGGATCCAGGAGGGCTTCTTGGTTTACTGAGGAGCTCCGGGAGATGAAACACCACAAGAGACGTCTAGAGCGACGGTGGAGAGCCAGTAAAGCTGAATCTGATCGAACACTACTAAGAACTTTTATTAAGACTTATTTAGTGGCGATACGGACGGCAAAATGTTCGCATTTTTCCGCTCTTATTGCATCTGCCGATTCACGCCCAGCCGCCCTGTTTAGAGTGACTCGCTCCCTCCTTGCTAAGGGGGGAGTTGAGGAACCCTTACAGGGCAGAGCTGAGGAATTTGCTCAGTTTCTGGCAGATAAAGTCACTCAGATTCGGACAGACCTGGACTCAGATTGGACAGAGCAAGCCGAGATGACAGGGGCGGGTCTTAGTCCTGTTATATGGGATGAATTTGAGCCTATCACTCCTGATGATGTTGACAAGGCCATAGAAGCGATGAGTGCCTCCACTTGTTTACTGGACCCGTGCCCCTCCTGGCTGGTTTCGGCCAGCAGGGAGGTGTCACGCGGCTGGCTCCAGGCGGTTGTGATCGCTTCTTTGAGAGAGAGATCCATCCCACAGCCCTTAAAAGCTGCGGTGGTGAGGCCCCTCCTCAAGAAGCCTTCCATGGACCTGGCGGATTTAAAGAACTTCCGTCCAGTCTCCAACATACCCTTTCTGGGTAAGGTTGTTGAGAAAGTGGTGGCGCTCCAACTCCTGCGATTAGTGGAGGACACTGATTATCTAGATCCCTTTCAATTGGGTTTCAGGCACGGCTACAGCACGGAAACTGCTTTGGTCACCCTGATGGATGATCTCTGGCGAGCCCAGGATGGAGGTCATTCCTCCATCCTGGTGCTACTTGACCTCTCAGCGGCTTTCGATACCATCAACCATGGTATCCTTCTGCATCGTCTCGGCGAGTTGGGAGTGGGAGGCACCTTTTTGTGGTGGTTCTCCTCTTATCTCGCCGATAGGATGCAGTCGGTGTTAACAGGAGGGCAGAGATCGTCCCCTAGGCCCCTGTCATGCAGGGTGCCTCAGGGTTCGGTCCTCTCGCCCATCCTGTTTAACATTTACATGAAACCGCTGGGGGAGATCATCCGTAGACATGGGGTGAGTTTTCATCAGTACGCTGACGACACCCAGCTGTACATCTCCACCCCGTCTCAATTCAGTGAGGCAGGTGATGTAATGTGCCGATGCCTGGACGACGTTAGGACCTGGATGGGGAGGAACAGACTCAGACTCAACCCCGACAAGACTGAGTGGCTTTGGATATTGCCTCCTAAGGACTACGACAACTGTCCCTCCTTGGTTCTTGAGGGAGGGAAATTAACTCCCTCGGAGCAGGTCCGCAATTTGGGGGTCCTCCTAGATCCACAGCTAAAATTAGATCAACACCTTACGGCTGTGGCTAGGGGGGCCTATGCACAGGTTCGCCTGGTGCACCAATTGCGGCCATACTTGGAGAAGGAGGCTATACTCACAGTCACTCATGCCCTTGTCACCTCCCGACTGGACTACTGCAATGCGCTCTACATGGGGCTACCCTTGAAGAGTATTCGGAGACTTCAGTTGGTGCAAAATGCGGCTGCGCGTGCTGTGGTGGGTGTGCCAAGGTACACCCACTTTACACCTATACTCCGCCAGCTGCATTGGTTGCCCATCGGTCTCCGGGTACAATTCAAGGTGTTGATCATCATCTTTAAAGCCCTGCATGGCTTAGGACCAGGTTACCTTCGGGACCGCATTCTGCCTCATACTTCTCTTCGACCGGTTAGGGCCCACAGAGTGGGCCTCCTCCAGGTCCCGTCAGCTAAACAGTGCCGGCTGGCGGGCCCTAGGGGGAGGGCCTTCTCTGTGGGGGGCCCCATGCTCTGGAACCAACTTCCCCCAGAGACCCGAACCATCCCCACCCTGCTGGCCTTCCGAAAAGCCATCAAGACATGGCTCTTCCTGCAGGCAGGGGGTGAGCCTAGTTCCACCTGAGCTCTCGCCCGGTATGGCTGATGGTGAATATTTTTAATCTTTTTGTAATTTTTAATTGTTGTTTTTAACTGTTGTTTATTATTAGTGTTCTTGTATAATTTGCTGTATGCCGCCCTGAGTCCCTCGGGAGTAGGGCAGCATAGAAGAACCAATAATAAAAATAAATAAATAAATAAATAGTGAATGGAGATATGACTGAGAAAGTGGACATTATGAAAGGAACGAGACAAGGATGTCCATTATCACCACTGCTTTTTGTTTTGACTTTGGAAGTATTGACTAGAAATATAAGACAAAATAAAGAGATAAAAGGAATGAAAATTAAAAGAGAGGAATACAAATTGCAAGCGTTTGCGGATGATTTGGTGTTTATATTGGAAGAACCATTGGAGACGGGGCCAAAACTAATGCTACAGATTGAACAATATGGAGAATTAGCGGGATTAAAAATTAATAAAGATAAAACAAAACTTTAGTGAAAAATATGACGGAAAAACAAAAGAGGGAATTAATTGGAAAATTAAATATACAGATTACAAAAAAGTAAGATATCTAGGAATCCAGTTGTCAGCAAGATGTATAACACTTAAGGAAGATAATTATTTTAGACTAAAGAAACAGAGATAGATTTGGAAAAATGGAAAAATCTTCAATTATCATTGATGTGTAGAATTGTTTTAATTAAGATGAATATACTGCCACCTCTGCTGTTTTTATTCTCGACAATACCAATAAGAATAGAAAAAACTTTCTTCAAAGAGATAAACAAAATGATTTCGAAATTTGTTTGGCAAGGGAAAAAAGCAAGGATAAACATAAAAATGCTACAAGACGCGAGGCTTAGAGGTGGATTTGGACTTCCGAATTGGGAGCTATATTATCATGCTGCAGTATTGACATGGATGAGGGAATGGATTTTGCTAAGAAATACAAGACTCTTGACTTTGGAGGGACATGATTTACAGATAGGATGGCATGCACTTATATGGTATGGGAGAAATAAAATACACAGCTATTACCAGAGACATTGCATCAGGAACTCTTTGTTTTTGGTGTGGGAGAAGATAAAAGAGAAACATTACTTAAAAATACCATTCTGGTTATCTACAATGGAAGCACTAATTCACCCAAGCAGACTGAATTGGGGAAATATTCCACGATACAAGGACATTCTTACAGATAAGGGGGAATTGAAATCTACTAAAGAAGTGGAGGAACAAAGGATAAAAATGGACTGGTATATGAGAATGCAAATTTATTTATTTATTTATTTATTTGGGAATTCTTCTATGCCGCCCTACTCCCTAAGGACTCAGGGCGGCGTACAGCATTTTAAGAACACCAAACAATAAAATAATTAAAAACAGTTTAAAAAAGTTAAAAGAAACATACAACACCATGCATACATGGGGGAGACCTCAGATGTAAAGTTGTCTCAAAATCACCACGCCTGCAGGAAGAGCGATGAGAGCATATGCACCAAAGACAAATTCCTTGTGTGTCCAATCACACTTGGCCAATAAAGAATTCTATTCTATTCTATTCTAATGGCTTTTCGGAAGGCCAGCAAGGTGGGGATGATTCGGATCTCTGGGGGAAGTTGGTTCCAGAGAACAGAGCCCCCTACAGAGAAGGCCCTCCCCCAGGCCCCGCCAGTTGGCATTGTTTGGCTGACGGGACCCGGAGGAGACCCACTCTGTGGGACCTAACCGGTTGAAGGGAAGTATGAGGTAGGATGCGGTCCCGGAGGTAACCTGGTCCTAAGCCATGTAGGGCTTTAAAGATGATGATCAACACCTTGAATTGCACCCGGAGACCAATGGGCAGCCAATGCAACTGGCGGAGTATAGGTGTTACGTGGGTGAATCTTGACACACCCACCACAGCACGCACAGCCGCATTTTGCACCAATTGCAGTCTCCGAATACTCTTCAAGGGTATCCCTATGTAGAGCGCATTACAGTAGTCCAATCGGGAGGTGACAAGGGCATGAGTGACCGTGAGCAGAGCCTCCTTCTCCAAATATGGTCGCAATTGGTGCACCAGGCGAACCTGTGCAAAGGCCCCCCTAGCCACAGCTGTAAGATGTTGGTCTAATTTTAGCTGTGGATCTAGGAGGACTCCCAAATTGCAAACCCGTTCCAAGGGAGTTAATTTTTCTCCCTCAAGAACCAAGGAGGGACAGTCGATATAGTCCTTAGGAGGCAATATCCAGAGCCACTCAGTCTTGTCGGGGTTGAGTTTGAGTCTGTTTCTCCCCATCCAGATCCTGACATCGTCCAGGCATTGGCACATTACATCGACTGCCTCCCTGAATTGAGATGGGGTGGTGATGTACAGCTGGGTGTCATCAGCGTACTGTTGAAAACTCACCCCGTGTCTACGGATGATCTCCCCCAGCGGTTTCATGTAAATGTTGAACAGGATGAGCGAGAGGACCGAACCCTGAGGCACCCCACAAGTCAGGGGCCTAGGAGACGACCTCTGTCCTCCTGCTAACACCGACTGCATCCTGTCGGTGAGATAAGAGGAGAACCACCGTAAAACGGTGCCTCCCACTCCCAACTCGCCGAGACGATGCAGCAGGATACCATGGTTGACGGTATCGAAAGCCGCTGAGAGGTCAAGTAGCACCAGGATGGAGGAATTACCCCCATCCCGGGCTCGCCAGAGATCATCCATCAGGGCGACCAAGGCAGTTTCTGTACTGTAGCCACACCTGAAACCCGACTGATAGGAATCTAGATGATCAGTTTCCTCCAATAGCCGAAGAAGCTGAAAAGCTACCACCTTCTCCACAACTTTACCTAGAAAAGGTAAGTTGGAGACCGGACGAAAGTTCTTCAAGTCCGCTGGATCCAGGGAAGGCTTCTTAAGGAGCGGTCTCACCACCGCAACTTTTAACGGCTGCGGTACGGATCCCTCCGTCAAAGAAGCGATGACCACCGCCTGGATCCAGCCGTGTGCCACCTCTCTGCTGGCCGAAACCAGCCAGGAGGGGCACGGGTCCAATAAACAGGTGGAAGAGCTCATCGCACCCACGGCCTTGTCCACGTTATCAGGAGAAACAGGCTCAAACTCCTCCCACAACGCTGGACTAAGACTTGCCCCTGTCAACTCAATGGATTCTGTCCAGCCGGAGTCCAGATTCGACCGGATCTCAGCGACTTTATCCGTCAGAAACTGCGTGAATTCCTCAGCTCTGCCTTGCAAGTGTTCCTCGCTCCCCCCTTTAGCAAGGAGGGCGCGAGTCACCCTAAACAAGGCGGCTGGGCGAGAATCTGCAGATGTAATAAGAGCGGAAAAATGAGACCGTTTTGCCGCCCCTATCGCCACTAAATAAACGTTCTTAGAAGTGTTCGGTCGGATTCGGTTTTACTGGCTCTCCAGCGGCGCTCCAGACGTCTCTTGTGGCGTTTCATCTCCCGGAGCTCTTCGGTAAACCAGGGAGCTTTCCGGGATCCACTGCCACAGAGAGGTCACAAAGGCGCAATCCGGTCTAATGCCCCTGATGCTGTGGTATTCCAGGCAGCCACCAGGGACTCAGACAAATTGTGTACCAGGGTTTCAGGTATTTCCCCAAGTTCCCTCTGGAATCCTTCCGGCTCCATAAGGCGCCTGGGGCGGAACCACCTAGTCGGTCCCGCCTCCCTGCGGGGGAGGAGTGGGGCCGTGAAATCCAACCTCAATAGGAAATGATCTGACCACGACAACGGGGTGGTGACTATATCCCCTAAATTCAGATCATCTCTCCACTGCCCCGAAAGAAACACTAGGTCAAGCGTGTGACCTCCCTCATGAGTCGGACCCTGGATTACTTGGGTCAGGTCCATGGTTGTCATGGAATCCATGAACTCCTGAGCTGCCCCAGAGGTTTCACCCACCGAAGGCAGGTTAAAGTCCCCCAGAACCATAAGCCTGGGGAACTCCACCGCTAGGCTAGCTATCGCCTCAAGCAGCTCAGGCAGGGCCTTAGTAACGTAGCTGGGAGGCAGGTACGCTAACAAAAGGCTTACCTGAACCCCTAAGTCCAACTTCAGAAGGAGCATCTCCCCCTCCCGGCCCTGTCCTGATTGGGACGGAACCTACCCGAATACTGACCTGGGGTTCGGGGGAAACTGGAGCCCTGGTCAGAGTGGCGAAAGGGCCGCCTGGAGTACGGAGTTTGTCGCGGGAGGCCCCTGCGGGAGAGTGAGGGCAAGATCTTCCTCTTGTCACGAGATTCAATGAGGAACGGGTCAAGGGAATCCCCAAAGAGCTGCTTGCCCTTGAGGGGCTTAGAGGCTAAACGCCACTTGTGGCGAGTTTCCACCGGCCATTGCTTGAGCCATAGCATGCGTCTGGCCACGACGGCGGAAGCCATTGCCTTTGATGTGAACTTGGATGCGTACAAGGTGGAATCAGCCAGAAATTGGCAGGTAGCAAAAATCTTGTTAAGGTCCTGATGTGCCCGTATATTGGTATCAGGAATATATTCCTGCAGCTGCTTCAGCCACAGGAGGGCCACCCTGGCAAAGAAGGAGGATGTGGATGTCGCCTTGATGGCCCAGGCAGCCGCCTGGTGAGCGCGCACCAGTACCTGTTCTACCTTACGCTCCTCAGGCTTAAGGTTCTCCTCCGATTCGCTTGGGAGGTTGGTCTGGGCGTGGAGAGCCAAAACAGGTGAATCCACTGTTGGAACCTCTAGCAGATCACCCAGTTCAGAGGCCACGTTGAAAAACTGGCGTTCGAGGGATGAAGGAGTTGGTCCAGATGCTGGAGCAGCCCATTGATTCTTTACTGTGTCAAGAATATAGCAATAGCAATAGCACTTTACTTATATACCGCTTCATAGTGCTTTACAGCCCTCTCTAAGCGGTTTACAGAGTTCAGCATATTGCCCCCAACAATCTGGGTCCTCATTTTACCGACCTCGGAAGGATGGAAGGCTGAGTCAACCTTGAGCCTAGTGAGATTTGAACAGCTGAACTGCTGAACTAGCAGTCAGCCTGCAGTCGCAGCATTTAATCACTGCACCACTTCAGCTCTATTTCTTCATATCTTCATTATAGAAATAACGAAGGTGCCGGAACTGACTCCGGCTCAGGGGTGACCAATGAGAAGATAGGCCCCAGAGGAGTGTTAATAGATGGCGCTGTGGCGGAGGGTAATGAGAGCCCAGCGGTAGCCCTAGCCTTACTGAGGAGAGACTTGTAAAGGCCCGGTGGAAACAAGGCCGCAGAAGGAGGTTTGACTGGCGTAGGGTCATCATCTTCTGAGAGGTCACCCATAGTCTCCATCAGCATACCTGGCAAATCATCAAGGTTGTCTTCCTCAGAAATATTTGATAACTGGTCCCCAGCCAGGAATCCAGCGCTGGTTCCCGGCTGAGGATCCAGCTGAGGAGAGGAGACCCCCGAACCCAAAGAGGGCAGGGTGGAAGCCAAATTCTGGAGATTGGCCGTAATACTGCTCTGGACCGCCATTGCTATCCATTGCTGGATCAAGGCTGAGTCGAACGGAAGGCCAGGTGGCAACTGAGCCGGGTCCAAGGTAGGAACAGGCCTGGCCTCCTGTATAATGGAAGGAGGAGGGGGGGTTTGGGCTTGCCCCGCCCCAAGGCCTGGATCAGGTTGGGAGCCTTGGAGGGCCTCTTGTCCGGTAGTGGCAGCCATGCCCAATCCCCCCGGGCCCCACAGATTTGGGGATATCTGGGGAAGAGTTGTGGCCTCCAAAGTGGGAGCACCCTCCGGGCAGCTATGAGTGGCCTGGGAAACTGATCTAGTCTGAGCAGCATTGTTGTGAATCTTCTGTAGGGTGCGATCCCTACGCTGCTCCGCCCTCGTGGCCTCCGCCCTGATCGGCTGGGAAGAGGAGGAGGCTGCAGCCTCATCGTCGTTGGGCCTATTTGTCTTCTGCTTTTGCTTTCCCCCCGGTTTGGAGGAGGTGGGAGGCATGCCTTTTGCCATCCTTCTAATGCCCTGGCTGGAGATAAGGAAAGGTGCCAGTGAGGACCTTTGTGGCTGAATTGCCAGTCCGTGTGTCCCCCTTCGCTCCCCCCCCCCTTCGGGCAAGAGCCCTCTGGTCACCTGCCCTGCTAGCGGCTGCTCCCGCTCCGAGAACCGCAATCGGAGGCGATCCCAGTCCTACGGAACCTCCGTGCGATCCGCTCTCTCTAAGCCCAAGCCGCTATGATCTTGGCGCCAAATTTAAAAGCTGGAGCCTACCGCGAGTGAGGCTCCGGCAGCAGGATCCAAGGTGGCAATCGGCTGGCTGAGGTATCGCCGCTGCCGGTTTCGCTTTCCCCTTGCGAAAACAACCGCGTGCGGCAAGCGGCAAACTCGCTCGGCAGACCTTCCACGTGGCGGTGAGCGAGGGCGCGGCGACGGGAGTCCCTTCGCGGCCAGAGCCGGAGCAGGCTCAAATGGCTGTTGGTTTCTGGCCGCGGCCGCGGAGCGAGCAATCGGTGGGGGGGAGGGGGGGTTGGGAGGGGAAACGGGTTAGGCCGAAGCCAAAAGCCCTCGTGGCAGCTAAGGCAGAAGCCTCCAGGTGCTTACCACTCTCCCTCGCTCACCAATACTTGTAGATTAAATCCAAAGGGAAAGAGAGAAAAGGGGGAAAATAAGAGAAATCTGTTTTAAAATACGACCTGAATCTAATTAGGAACCAGCAGTTGGGATGGGTTTTCGCCACGTCCTGCTCTGCTGAGGACGAGTCAGAACTGGGACCCCAGGGGGCGGATCCAGGGAATTAAAGAAAAAAAGTGACTCGGTCCTCAACTGCTGGTAGGCGGAGACAACCCATCCTGACTGCTGGCTCCTCAGAGGATGGAGAAATAATAAGGTACAGGATAGTGTTGTTGTTGAGACTCCATTGTTTACCTATAATCCTGATGATAATAGTATTGATGATAAGATAGTGGAGGAATCCTCAATGGAGGAATCATCAATAGAAGAACCCTCTATGACTGTAGAAGAAGAGGATTCGATAGGGGAGGTGAAGGAAGAGGACATGCCAACAACATGTACTGAGTTGCCTAGGAGATCAACTAGGGAAAGACGTCCACCTGACAGATTTCAGGCAAGCATTGTATGTCAGGTTAATACAGAACCATCTAATTTCAATGAAATAAAGCTGTATTCTACAAAGGATCAGATAGCTTGGCAGGAAGCTATGAATAGGGAATTAAAATCATTAAAGGATTTAGAGGTGTATGAGGATGTAAAGTTACCACCAGGTGAGCGTGCAATAGGTTGCAAATGGGTATATAAGATAAAGACTGGTGTGGATGGGACTGTTACCCATAAAGCAAGATTAGTTGCTCAGGGATTTGCTCAGTCAGATAAGGACTATGATGAAGTGTTTGCACCTAGTCTGAGAGCAAATACATTGAGAGGAGTATTAGTTTGGGCAGCTAATAATAAATGTAAAATAAACCATGTAGATGTTGAAACTGCATATCTACATGCACCTTTACAACATACCATCTATATGAAAAAGCCATTAGGTTTAAAGGATGATGGAAAAACTGATTATTGGAAATTAAAGAAAAGTCTTTATGGTTTAAAGCAATCAGGTTATGAATGGAATAAGTATATTGTAAAGGAATTAGTTTCAATAGTTTTTGAAGCTGGTATAGCTGATCCTTGTTTGTTTCGAAGAGAAAAAGATGGTTTAATTTCTCTTACTGTTATTTACGGATGATATAGCAATTATAACTAAAACTGAACAAGAAGCAAATGATATCGTTTCTAGATTACAGAAAAAGTTCAGAATTAGAGATTTAGGGGAGATTAAGCATTATTTGGGTCTTGATATAGTGAAAACGAATAAAGGTTTTAAAATTTCGCAAGCCAAAAGGATTAGCCAATTATTAAAACGTTATAACATGGAGCATTGTAAATCTGCTAAGACACCAATGAGTCAGGAATTTACACATAGTGATATTAAAAGTCCTATGTTTGATAAGGAAATATATCAATCCTTAATCGGTAGTCTATCATATCTGGGTAATTGGTCTAGACCAGATATATCTTACAGTGTAAACCAATTAGCTAGGTATAACGCTGAACCAAATGAAAGGCATTGGCAAGCAGCTAAGCAAATAATTAGGTATTTAAAACACACAATCCATTATTCATTATATTTAGAACCAAGTACTGAACTAGTGTTAACTGGACTACTGCAATGCGCTCTACATGGGGCTACCCTTGAAGAGTATCCGAAGACTCCAACTGGTACAAAATGCGGCTGCGCGTGCTGTGGTGGGTGTACCAAGGTACACCCACGTGACACCTTTACTCCGCCAGCTGCATTGGTTACCCATTTGTCTCCGGGTCCAATTCAAGGTGTTGATCACCATCTTTAAAGCCCTTCATGGCTTAGGGCCAGGTTATCTCCGGGACCGCATTCTGCCTCATACTTCCCTTCGACCGGTTAGGGCCCACAGAGTTGGCCTCCTCCAGCTCCCGTCAACCAAGCAATGCCGGCTGGCGGGTCCTAGGGGGAGGGCCTTCTCTGTGGCAGGCCCCGCGCTCTGGAACCAACTTCCTCCAGAGACCCGAACCATCCCCACCCTGCTGGCCTTCCGAAAAGCCGTTAAGACGTGGCTTTTCCTGCAGGCAGGGGGCAGAGCTTAATTCCAGCTGAACTCTCCCCCGGGTATGCTTGGTTGTTGCATGGTTGTTTTTATATTGCATTTTTAATTTTTATATTATGTTTTTAAATTTTGTTTATTGGTTTCTTGTATTTTCCTATGCTGTACGCCGCCCTGAGTCCTTCGGGAGTTGGGCGGCATATAAGAAAGCCGAATAAATAAATAAATAAATAAATAAATAAATAAATAAATAAATAAATAAATAAATAAATAAACTGCATATGCTGATGCAAGTTTTGCTACTGATATAATGACTCGTAAGTCAACATCAGGTATAGTCGTAATGTTGGGTAATGCTTTAATAGGATGGAAATCTATTAAGCAACAACATATTAGTTTATCCACTATGGAAGCGGAATTCTCATGTTCATCATTAATGTGTACAGAATTAGTATATTATAAACAATTGTTGAAGGATATTGGAATTACTGTACATGAGCCATTTATTGTTTATGAAGACAATCAATCTGCAATTAGTATGGCTACTAATTTAGCTGTTAAAACAAGGTCTAAACATACTGATTTGAGATATTTGAATGTTAGACAGTGTGTTCAAAATAAATTGATTCAGTTACAATACTGCATGACTGAACATAATATTGCAGATCATTTCACAAAAGCGCAAGGTGCAATTAAACATAAAGAGTGTTGTGAGAATTATGGTTTAAAGATTTAAGGTATTATATATTGACCTACCCAAAGGGGAGAATGTCAGGACTCTGTCCAATCAGTTGGGTTGGCAATACATAAACCAACAATGTATGTTTGTAGGTTTAACTGTGTTGATGTATGTAGCTTTAACTGTATGCTATTTCTGATTGGTTGATTGTGTTGCAGGTTACCATAAGAGGGAGCTAGAGATCATAGCTTATTCTCTCTGACATGTTTTTCTTTGACATTCTGTTCTCTGTTGTATCTAAGCTGTGTTTATACCTTGATATCTTTGTTTACTGTGCATGACAAAGACAACTGGTAAGAAGGCTTTGTAATTGGATATTCTTTGGACAGTTAATCTGACTATTACATGTATGACCTGGACTGTTTATTGAATTGTGCTATTTCTTAAAGTAAACTTTAACTCAAGTTAGTGTATCTGTGTGTGGCTGAATAATTATTCATAACTACTCTCATAAACATTTCCATGTGCATATCCTTGTTATTCAAGGGTTACTTTGCACATACCTTAACAAGATTGATGAAAATGGAAGAAAATGGAGAACTAAAGGTGAAAGACCCAGGTGACAAAATTAGGTAGTAAAGGAGGCAGCACTAGAATAGCAATATATATATATATATATATATATATATATATATATATATATATATATATATATATATATATATATATATATATATATATATATATATATATATATATATATATATATATATATATATATATATATATATATATATATATATATATGTATATATACCTAGAAAAGGGGGGGGAGAGGTTACATGCATAGATATGATACAGAAAATATATAAGTTTAAAAGGGGCACCGGTAATTAAATGATGTAGGGGTATATGTTACTAGTCTGTTAAATGTAAGATGAACTATGATTAGAATCACTCAGGGAAAGGTTAAGAGAGAGAAAGGAAGTAGGAAACGGAAGGGATGGGAGAAGGGAGGAGGGAAGTAGGATGGGGGAGAGAAGGAGAAAGAAGGTAGAAGGAAGAGAGGGAGATAGAGGGAGGGGAGTGTTATGAAATGAGGGGAAACAGACTGGTAAATAGAAGTATAATGGTGCAAAATTAGGATATTAATTTATGATATATTGGATAGAAACGTATAATTATGTATGTTTTGACATGATTTATGGTATATGTATAGATGTGTATATAGAGATTGTGGAAAAAAAACTTTAAAAAAAACCAAACCCTCCATCCGGCTCTCACACTGGATGGGGGCTACAAACCACTCCACACACACACTAGCTGCTCCCAGGTTCTCACCCTAGGAACAGACTCCCATGCACTTTGGTCCTTAATCCACCCTGTTATGTAGTCCCCAACTGCTGTGCCCACCGTCAGTCTGATGGCCACAATTCTCCCCGAGTCTTTCCAAACCCTTGCAAGATGCTATTTTTTCCTGAGATAACTGTTAAAATAATGCACTAGCTGGATACCCGTGCTTCGCTACGAAACTATGTGATGGGGCTTGATAAATTGACACTTAAAGCTTGAAAATCAATGAGTAGTTAAAAAAGTGACTGTATTATTTCGTTAGAGACGGTAAACTAAGTTTCTGTTACAGATGAAGACATTATTGAAAGTGTAACAACAATGAAATAGATGGGCTTAAGGCCTTTAATCCCAGCAGCAACCGTGGCTGTTATGTCTATATAGCCAGGCTAATAAGTTGCATAGCATAGACTTTCAATTCGTCCCTCAGATGAATTGCTGAGGACCTCCCTGTAAACAACATTCCTGGTTTTGCTGTCTGGCTGGAGGATGACTAGGCTGTCAGGTGAACTGACTCTGGAGCATGCCACATAGAACTGGCCATGGGAGAAACAAGTCACTCGTGAGTTGCACACCAGCCACTTTCAAAGTCTGTCCCTGTGCCTTATTGATGGTGATGGCGTAGCAAACCTTAACGGGAAATTGTAGACGTTTGAACTCAAAGTGGTAGTCTGATGGGATCAGAGGAATTCGGGGTATGAAAATGGTTTCTCCCTGATTGACGTCTGTGAAAATCGTGGCTTCGATTATGTGTTTGTACAGAGTCTTCACCTGAAGCCTGGTGCCATTGCACAGTTTCAGAGGGCTTAGATTGCGTAACAGCATGATTGGAGTGCCAACCTTGAGGTAGAGGACATGAGGTGGTAATCCTGGTGGGTTGAGAGTGTGCAAGAGCTCCACAGGGTAATGTACAGCAGCCCCGATCTCCATTACTGAGTCCACAGATTCATACTTCATATGCTCAGTGGACAACCTTTGCAGCAGAAAGTTGTTGAAGCTGTTGGCTGAATCATTTGTTGGAGTGAGAATAGCTCTTTCCCTCAGCCATGAACTGCAATCCATTCCAGCCTGATGAATGTTGGGGTATATTCTGTCAGTCAAGCTGATCAGATCTCTCACAACATCACAAAGGTTACTCGGAATAGTTATTCTTCCCTCCTCTTCCAAAAGCTTGCCATCACCAATATCAACTAATAATTTAGAAAACTATTCTGCCCTCAAATCACGTTGAAGGTGGACACGCCTGTTAACTGTCAAGGTCAGGACTTTGACTTTAGGCCATAAGATGGATGAGTTGAGACAGCCCTTGACTTTATCTGCACGTGTCCCTCATGGCACAACAGGCAAAGTCTGTCTGAAGTCACCAGCCAAAAGCATCATAACTCCACCCATAAGACGGTTGGCTGCCTCTAATGTCCTGGAGTGTACTGTTTACAGCCTCAAGACCTCCTTTGTGAGTCATGGAGCACTCATCCCACACGATAAGTTTGGCTTCTCGAAGCACCTGAGCCATGTTATTCTGCTTAGAGATGTTACAAAGTGCAGACTCAGAATGATTCAGGTTGAGAGGTAACTTGAAGGCAGAGTGAACCGTCTTGCCTCCGTCGATCAAGGCAGCTGCAATTCCTGAGGAAGCAACGGCTAGGGCAATATTCCTTCTGCTTCTAATTTTGGCCAGCAAGAGATTGATCAAGAGCGTTTTGCCAGTGCCACCAGGAGCATCAAGAAAGAACAACTGCCAAGAATCCAAAGCAATACTGTGCATGATTTCATCGTAGGCTTTCCTCTGTTCTTGATTTAATTTTGGAACATTCACAGCAACTGCTTGTGTCAGCTGAACGGTATTATAAGACAGTTCACTCAGGTATTGACGGTTGCTGACAGTGGCTCCTTGCTCTTGTGAAGGTGGTGGAAATCCGAACTGTAGGAGTGTTTTACTCAACATGGATATGACAATATCCTGAAGAAGGATAAGGCATTGGTTGTAAACAATTTGGAGGACCAGTTGGGCATCTCCACACTGTCTCTCCATTAGTCTTCTAACATCTTCTGCAAGATTGTCTCTGTATTTCTCCCACAATTTTAGGGGGTCTGCAACTTGGCAGAAAACCAACATGATGGCAAACAGCTGACGGAGTTTGTTAGGAAAGTCAGAGATGGAGGCTTCTTCCAGAGTGCGATCCCAGTGAGCATCGTCCTCCAGTAAGCCAAGTGCACTGCACGCTGCTTGAAATGTTGGTTGAAGTACCCCTGCCACAGTTTTTAGGGCAGTAAATGACATTGGGCCACAGATCTCATGCAAGAGGAGGCGTAGGTAGTACCGTGTTTCCCCTATAATAAGACATGTCCTGATAATAAGGCCAACAGGGCTTTTCAGGACATGCGTTGAAATAAGCCCCCCCCCCCCCCGAAAATAAGGCCCCCCAACTACTTTCCGTGGAAAGGGGGGGACATGCCGGGAGCCGCTCATTTTGTGGCGGGCACTCTTTTGGCTGGGAGAGCGAGAGCAAGCGAGAGGCGGGTGCGCGCACACAACGTGGGACTAGCTCGGCTCCTCTGGGCTCTGCCTACAGCAATTTGAAACGCACTCCTGCCTGCGAGGAAGAGGAGGCGAGTATCGATCCCTGCCTCGCCGCCTCTGCGCAGGCAGGAGTGCGTTTCAAAACGCTGCCAGAGGCAGCCCAGAGCAGCCGAGTCAGTCCCGCGGTGTCACACAGTGATTTTTATTGCCTGTTATATGTATATGCAGGGAGAAGCATCCCTATCTAATATAATGGTTTATTCCTGAGCACGTGATTGATATGTTCTAGTACGCATGTGTACATTCCTTTCTTCATTCATTCCTTCTGCTCCTAGCTTCTATCGAAGCAAGACCTATTTTGTATATCAAAAATGTAGACTAATGAGGATTTATTTGTTTTGTACCGAAATAAATATTTTTACTTAGACTTTTAAACTGCGGTTTCTTTTTTTAATGCCTGATGTCCGGGAAAAGATCCTTTCTCCTTTGTGAGATAAAATCGCCTCCCGTCACGTGGGGTGTGTGTGTACCCGCCTCTCGTTTGCTCTCTCTCTCTCCCTGCCAAAAGAGTGCCCGCCGCAGAAAGAACAGCTCCTGGCTGGGAGAGTGAGAGCGAGAGCAAGCGAGAGGCGGGTGCACACACACCTCACGGGACTAGCTCGGCTCCTCTGGGCTCTGCCTACGGCAATTTGAAACGTGCTTCTGCCTGCGAGGAGGCAGCGAGGCCGGTCGGGTACAGCGAGCCCACAAGCACAAGGCTTGAGCAGCAGACGGGCGCATCCAGCCCGTCCCTGTGACTGCCCCTTCGGCTCTGCCTCCTGCCGCTGCCTCCCTCACTCGCTCGCCGGCTCAGGCCGCTCATCCTCCACCTGCCCTCCCTGCGTCCTTCAGACGGGGGATGCAGGCGAGGGTGATGCGTGCGAATCCCCTGCAGGAACAGCCACCCGTTCCTCAGTGTTGTGTCCACTGATCCTCCCCCGCCTCCGGCTCTTGAGCGAAGCGGGAGGGGGAAGAAACTCTCGCGGGCTGCCTGAGGAAGCCGAGCTGACAGCCAAACTTCTAGCTGGGCTCAGTGGCAGAAGCAGCCGGGCACACGCTTCCTTGTCTCTTCCAAATGCGCCCCTCTCTCTCTCGGCAGGGGGGTGGGGGAAAAAGTGCATTTAAGACATAGCACCAGGAGAAGGAACCTTTTGGATGCACGCTGAACACAAGAAATCTTTCTCCCCTTTCGCTCCAAGTGGCTGTGCAGGCGCGATGAGTCTCATGAAGACTCATTTCTGGCGGAGTTTTGAAGAGAGAATATAAAAGAGTAATTCAGGTAGAAAAGAAAAGGGTGGATTGTGAGAATGGATGGAAAGTTACTCTTTTATAAAATGTATCAGACAAATGATAAAAAATACTTTAAGTCAATAACTCTTACTGCAAGCCTCAGTAGCAAGGCCAAATAAAAACCACAAATGATAAAGAGCTAGTCACTGTGTGTCAGCTCGATCTGAATGTTCAAGGAAGTAAGCCCACGCTCCGGACAACTGGTAAAAGACAAGATATGATATCTGTTACTCTGGAGAAATTGTCACACTGACCCCTTAGAGTATAGAATGACTTAAGAAATGACCTAGGACAGTGATGGTGAACCTCTTTTTGCTCGGGTGCCAAAAGGGCGTGCCTGTGTGCGATAGCGTGCACGTGCATGCCCACACCCATAATGCAATGCCCTCCCCCCATGCATGCGCACACAACCCCCCACACACTGCCCCCCCGGCATGCACGCAGGCATCACTGAAGCCTCTGGACTTCCGGTTTGGGGCCATTTTCCGCCCTCCCCAGGCTTCAGGAAAGCCTCCGAAGCCTGTGGATGGCGAAAAATGGCCCAACGGGCCTACCGGAAGTTCGGAAACATGCACGCTGTAGCTGAGATAGGGCAAAGCCTTGCGTGTCCTGAAATATGGCTTCGCGTGCCACCTGTGGCACGCGTGCCATAGGTTCGACATCACAGACCTAGGAGAATAAAGGGGTGTGGGGAGGGCCTCTTGGGTGTGGCGTGCATTGTGTAGAAGGTATAAAATGTATGGATTGTAGAATGTGCTTTGCTCTCCTTGTACTCAATCCACTTGGGAAGAGACTTGGAGGCCGCCTTTGCAAACACTTTTTCTTTGAAATAAACCTTTGAATTGTGAACCAGACTTGTCTTCTGTATTGTGAGTATTAAAATATTTGGCTGTCATATCTCACAATCTTGGTGCCCAGTGTGGGGCTCGAGGGCCTCATTTGGGGTTCCCCTCTGTAATTCTGAGGGCGCGCCGGTTGATTTCAACTGCCTAGAGTAATCTGAGGCTGAACTCCCATTTGCGGGCCCCGAGCCAAAACTAAATTGACAACTCTGGTCTACAATATCAAAGAGGAAGAAAAGAATCAACAACGGAAGCGGCCCGACTAGGTAACCCGGTGCATTGGCCCAGATAGGATACTTTTCCCCCGAAGGAGGGAATGCGCAATTGTTCCTGAGTGGTCAGGAGAGCGATTGTGGGAGGTTTATCGATAACGGCAGTGTGTGTGTGATGGACTGTGTTCCGGGAACACTAGTAAGTCCAGGGCAAGTGCGGACCTGAAAGGTTGCGGTTCCTTACCTCTGAGAGGGGGAAGGCCAGCTTGAGGGGAAGTGGACTGGTGTCGTGGATTTTGTGTGGACGTAAAATCAATAACCTCAGGAAACCATAGTCAGGAAAACTCTCAAGAGGATGGGCAATTGTTGTAGTAGTTGTTGTTGTTGTAAATCAAAAGAGAAGAAAGAGGGAACTATAAAACTAACAAATCGGGAGGTAGAAATCCCTTCCGACAGTCCTTTAGGACAATTACTAAGTCAATGGGATGATGAAAATCTGGCAACATGGACTGGCAAGTTGACAATAAGTAGGATGATAACTTTGTGCCAAAAGAAATGACCTCAATATGTAATAAGCCCACCCGATTATCGTTGGGATCGGTTGGGAGAGCCAAATAAATATTGGATAGGGAAACTAGAACAAGATATTCTCAAAGGACCAACCTTAAGCAGCAAGATACCGTATGTAAAACCATGGTATTTTGTAAATTGGAAACTAGAATTCTAACATTGGAAGAGGAAAGAAAAATGGGCAAAAGGGGATGAGATCCTTTAGAATATTTTCCTCGCCCCTCCTCCCCCTTTGATACAATTAATACAAAATGCTCCAGTACTACAGGAAGAGGGGCAGTAGGGGGAGAAGAAGAACAACCTATAGCATACTGAACTAGACAGAAAGTAAAGGAAAGAGGAGAAGAAGAAAAGGAAGAAAAATTATTCCCACTGCGGCAAGTGCCTCAAGACATAAATGCCCAAGGACAGCCAGTAATGGGATACGTAGCAGTAAATATCACAGCTATAGAGCTGAGAGAATTTAAACAAAGAATGAAGAAGGTCCTAGAGCAGTGGTGGCGAACCTTTTTCGGCTCGGGTGCCAAAAAGGGGGGGGGGGGCTCGCGCGCGCTCGCGTGCCCACACCCATTCCCTCCCCCCCCACGCATGCGCACAACACCCCCCCATGCTGCCCCCTGCGCATGCGCACACACACACACCCCCGCGCAAAGGCTTACCGGAGCCTGGGACGACGAAACCGGCAAACCGGAAGTGCGAAAAAACGCACTTCCGGTTTGCTGGTATGCTGTTTTTTTGCACTCCGGAGGGTTCAGGGAAGCTCCCTGAAGCTCCGGAATGCAAAAAACTACAAAACGGACAAACCGGAAGTGCGGAAAAGTGCACTTCCGGTTTGTCCGTTTTGTAGTTTTTTGCATTCCGGAGCTTCAGGGAGCTTCCCTGAACCCTCCGGAGTGCAAAAAACAGCACACTGGCAAACCGGAAGTGCGTTTTTTCGCACTTCCGGTTTGCCGGTGGGCAACCCTCGCGTGCCGGCTTCTATGGCTCCGCGTGCCACCTCTGGCACGCGTGCCATAGGTTCGCCACCACGGTCCTAGAGGAACTACAAACAGTTGCTGAAGAGTTCGCTGCCTTTTTAGGCCCCAACAAATACACGTGGCATGAACTCCAGTACTCTTTGGGTTTTCTGTTTACTGTAGAGGAAAGACAGTTAATTAGACAAGCAGCTGTGAAATATTGGCAAGAACATCATGTGGGAGCAAGTGCGGCAAACTCAGAGGCAAAATTTCCACTGCAAAGACCAGACTGGGACAATAACGTCCTGGCCGATAGGCAACAAATGGATGACTTGAAACAGATGATTATAGAGGGCATACGTAACTGTGTACCCCAAAGTAGAAACATTGGGTAAAGCTTTCAATGTACTGCAGAAAAAGGAGGAGTCATCAGGAGATTTCTTAGAGAGACTTAGAGACCAGATGAGGAAATATGGAGGACTGAAGGAAGATAGTGAAGCGTTTAGACAACTGTTGAAGAGCCAGTTTGTGATAGAAGCTCAAGGAGATATAAAGAGGAAAATAGAGAATTGGGCAAATGAAGACATAATGAAATTGTTAGAAGAGGCTTGTAGGAAGTTAGCACCCACCCCTCTCCTAGGAAATGAGATATCCTAGGAGATATTAAAAGGCAGAATATATTCTGTGGAACACATCTGGAAACATGCTTGTGAGCGGACAAAAGACTCCTCTTGGAAAAACCCCACCCCTTGCCAATGGGCCATTAAGGACTGGGCCCAGCTCACACATTCCTCTCACCTAGCCTGAAAGTCTTCTGCATAACAGAACCACCATAGGATTTGCCCAAGGCCCTTTTCATTCAGCCAAGCCTGGGACTTCGGACAACCCACAAGAGCTGCCCCAGCATGCCCCTGGGGGGTCTGAGAGCCAATGGGATACATTTCTATACAGGAACAGGAAACAGTTAGGGAGGGGCCCAAGAGAGAGTATAAAACCAAAGGACTCAGCATCTTTCTTTCTCTTTTTCTCTTCACCCACACCTGGAAGCATGTAATCTACCTTTTCTGTACAGGGGCTCATGCCATGTGCTCCTGTCCACCATTAAACCTTCTTTCCAAGCAACTTTCATGAATCCAGTGTCTTTTTCCCCACTTGGAACTGAACCCAGAAGGATATTCCTTACAACAGGCTCAGAAAGTGTTTGTGAATAGAGCTGTGCATGAGAGGCGAGAGGACAAGAAAATGTTGTTGTTGGCAGTAGGAGTACTGATGGATAAGAAGATAGGAGATCAGAAAGGACAGAGAAGGGATTTTGGGAATTGAGGGCACTGGAGAGGAAGAGGGAGAATGAGAGGACAAGGTAGAAGGAATCAGTGTTACAGGTGTGGAAAAGAGGGACATTTCGCAAGAAATTGCCCACAACTGGAAGTAGAAAGAGAAAGAGAGCAGAAATTGTATAGATTAATGGATGAGGATGAAGAATAGGGGTGTCAGGGGCCCTTGATATTAAGGTTCCACCAAGAGCCCTTGATAAACATTCAAGTGGGACCAGAACAGCAAGAACTAGTATTTTTAATAGATACTGGTGCTTCAAGAACATCTCTTACAAATATACCCCAAGGCTGCCGGTTAATTAAAAGCACAATATAGATATCAGGGGTTTAGCAGGTAATAAAAAGGTAAAGCCTGTCTAAATGGGAAGACTCAGATAATTTGACTTGATCAATCTAATGTGACTTCTGCTAAAAATTCTTAGATGTGCATCTATAATAATAAATTGTAGAATTGAATGGGATTGAACTGATTGTGATATGTTTGGCCGGCCGGCAAATTAAGTAAACTTCTCAGCTTGGACCTAAAGCTGTGGGAAATGGGAAGTGGTTAGGGCCCAAAATCACACTTTTGATTAAAACTACTTCCTGAGTTTTCCCACTGCTTGAAGAATGAGCTACAGATTGAACAAGGAAAGAAAAAGTGGAGATTGGGGGGGGGGGGAAATAAATACATTAATTTATGTGTCTGTGTGTAATCATTTCCAAACCTGGATGGAGGATGGAACCCTCTAATAATAATACACAACATTATTTAGAAAATGGAGCTCATTGGCTTGTGAAAAAGCTCACTGAAATAATTGTAATGATTGGTTTGCATGAAATGGGATTTTTGCATGTGAAATTGGTTTACACAAGCAGTTTGATTGCAGTGCAAATGTGAGTATGTTGGGGATAAAAGTTGGTGTGAATGTATTTTGATTCCCTTTCATATAAAGAAACAGTAAGATTTACTAAAGCTAGAGAGAGGGGGAGAAATGGAGAAAATTATTTAGTTGAGAGAAAGTTGAGTGGAGAAAAGGGGTGAGATATCTGTGTAGTCTTTAAAAAAGTTTTCCCTTGTCCTCGCTGGTTGTTAATTCAAGGACTTTTTGCCTTGGAAAAGTGACAGCAGCAGATAAGGTTTTTCTGCTCGTTTTAAACATTTTTTCTTTCTCTTACCCCCGTTTCTCTGCCGAGCCTGTCTGAGAAAGGCGGGGCAAATGGGCAACCTGCGTATGCAGCCTTGCCTTTCACTGTTTTGGTCTCTTTCATCTGCATATAAAAGCTATGCAGATATATTTTCTTTTCTGCTCTGAATACATTTTTGATTTTATTTTTTTTCTGGAGATTTTTGAGGTTTAAATGCTTAATTAAACATATATATATATATAAGAAATGATTTTAAAGGATTCTGCTTACATTTGTAAATGTTTTAACTTCACAGAAGCTGGGGGTGGAGCTGCTGGCTGAGACTTGGGAGTCTGAGTGAGAGAACAAAGAACAAAGAAGAAAGGTAGGAAAAAACTTCCTCCATTACAGTTTAACTTCACAGAAGCTGTGCGTGGAGCTCCTGGCTGAGACTTGTGAGTCTGAGTGAGAGAAAAAGGAGAAAGGTAGTAAAAAACCTTCCTCCATTACAGTTCAACTTCACAGAAGCTGGGGGTGGAGCTCCTGGCTGAGACTTGTGAGTCTGAGTGAGAGAAAAAGGAGAAAGGTAGCGGTATTTCAAAATTACTGGTTTAGTTCAGTGTAATACTTGTTTTACAGCTGTGTTTCGAAGTACTCTTTTCAAATTTGGATACTGTCCTCTTTGTAAACAAATTACTAGTCGACGTGGACATATTACTATCTAGAATATCTAATCTGTGCTCTCCAAGCAGAAATTAGGTGCCCAATTCAGCCATTCCACTCCATTAAGCTGCCGCGCTATCAGCCCCCTCTACCACAAAGATCCTGCAGGAGAAGGGCAGTATGGACAACTGTGGGATCTGGCAGGGTGAGAGCTGTGAACCATAAACACAAAGCTTTTGCTGTGTCCCAGCATAACAGATATAGTGCCCTTGCTGACCTTAATAGGGACACTAAAGCGACAGGTCAAGGTAGTTGTGATGATAACTCAAATAAGCAGGGGATCGTGGTCCGAGATGAAGAACTTACTTTGGAAAGGGGAAGGTGTGAATCAGGTATTACACATCAGTCACACAAGAGCAGCAAGGTATCCAAAAAGAGAAGCCACCTTCTGGTTGGTGATTCAATTGTAAGGGATGTAAATTTAGGAAAGGATATGGAGGTTTTGAAAGAGGTCAGGTGTCTGCCAGGTGCTACTGCCAGCAGAGACAAGAGGCGTATTCTTAAAATAGTCAAGAATGCCAGTAAGGACTGTGATGTTGATGCTATTATACATCTTGGCACAAATGATCTGTCCCAAAAAGATGTACTTTCTGTGCAGAATGACTTCCAGAGCTTTGGATATGAACTTAGTAGTATAGGTTATAGGCTTATCTTTTCAGAGGTTTTACCAGTATATAAGGAACAAAAAGGGAAAGGCCAACGTGTAGCAGAGTTTAATGTGTGGCTAAAGGAGTGGTGTAAAAGGGAAGGCTTTGGTTTTATTAGTCATGATGTCTGCAGCTGGTCCAATGAAAAACTGTACAAAAGAGATGGTTTGCATCCATTAAAGAAAGGGACTGAGCTACTTGGTATTAAATTCACAGATTTCCTGGATAAACATTTAAACTGAACAGCGGGGACAGAGAATTAATTGATACAGAACATTTCTGTCCCCAGCAATCTACAATTAACAGGGTTATCAGTGCACGCAACATAGATGTGTGTACGGGTAAGTTTATCAGCTCTGCTGTCAAGCAAAGCCAAGCATTTAATAGTGAGTGCCATACCATGTGCACTAATCAAACAGGTGGCAAGAAAGTAGGGGCAGTCAGGCACAACACAGGTTATGTAGTTGTAAACACAGGGTCAATCAAAATGGACTCAAATGTCTATACACCAATGCACAGAGTATGAGGAATAAACAGGGTGAATTAGAAATTCAAGTAAATGAGGGAATATATGATACTGTTGCCATTACGGAAACTTGGTGGGATGAAACTGACAAATGGAGGGACTTCCGGGGCAGCGCCATGGTGGAGCGGAGCAAAGAAAGCTGACTGCGAACTTCGCCCGACTTTTCGTGTCTTTGGAAGCTGAAAGCGGCATGCGGTTCTCTGATGGAGAGCGCAGAAAGAAGGGGAACACTGAACTGCAGCGGGGAATGGTGCTACTTCCCGCTGTAATAGGTGGAAACCCCGATAACAGACATGAAAGAGATCAGCGATTAAAGACGATCCAGCGGCATGGCGGTCTGATCTTTATGCAGAGGAAGAAAAGTGAGAGTGAAACGGTAAATGCCTGACGAACTTTTCCTACCAAGCCCTGAAAGTGCTGAAACTCATCTGAATTGCTAACGGAATAGTGGAGGTGGAAAAGTGAGAGTCTCCTGAAAGGAATGGGTGGCACTTGAGCGGTAAGGAGTATAAAAGAGAAGATATAAAAAAAGGATTGGAAAAGGATTAACAAATAAATTACTGTTGTAAACTTTAACACTGAGACTTTTTGGGTTTGAATAATAACGAGAATGTGAGGACAGTGAATGTACCGATTTTGTGACTCTTATGGAAGGAAGACGGTGAGAAAGAGAGGGGGGAAAAACAGGAGTGACATCGCGCTTTTTGACAGCGACATTTTGGAAAGAACTGAAGATCTGACAAGGAGATACTTTTTAACAACTACTGCCAGAAGATTGATACAATGATTGAAATAACATTTTTCTCCCCCCCTTCCCCCCATCCCCCTCCCCTTCCCCCCATCCTCCCCCCCCTCTCGCCCACCCCCACCCCCGACTTCCCAGAAAAAGCACAGGGTGTAATATTCAATAAAAATAAGATTAAATTATACTAACAAATTCATAATTTCAAAATTTCTCTAAATCTTTAACTCCTTGTTACTCAAAACCTTTTAAGCATAATCTAACAATCAAGCATATTATTAATCAATCAACATAACAATATATCAGGCTATTAATTTACTCCACTATATATCCTTCATTTATATAATCTTTAAAATATAATAATAAAAAGAAGAGAAAGAAAAAGTCTTTCTTTCACCATTTCATTCAATTACACAACCATCAACATCATTTCCTCAATGCTGGATAGATCTTCCTTCTTCCGACACTATACCTCTTATTTTTTATAAACATAAAAAATAAAACATACTAACAAGTTGTTAATTCCAATATTTCTCTAATTCTTTAACCCCTTATAACTCAAAACCTTTTAAGCATGATCTAAAAATCAAACACATTATTAATAACCTAACATTCCAATATATCAAATTACTAATTTCACAATAATTCTAAATCTTTAATTCCATATAACTCAAAACCTTTTAAAAATAATCAAAAGAATTATTAAACCCCTCTTAAACCAATCCTTTAAGTGTCTTTCATTTATATAATCTTTAAAATATAGTAGTAGAAAGAAAAAAATAGAAGACAAAGAGAATACACAACCATCAGCGTCAATCCTCAATAGTAAATGGATCTTCTTTACTGCAAAGTGTCAATTTTCATTCATCTCTCCATCTGGCCTATAACTTCCCATACTAAGATCAAATCTAGTCGTTCCTTCTTCTCGGTCGAACTTTAGATCTGACTCTTACAGCCTTTTGTGACTTGGTAATTTTTTGAGTTGTCAACTCTGCTCTTATCTGACTCTGATCTTCTGTCTCCTCTTCCACATTATGAACATCTCTCTGGTTCTGTAAATCACCTTGATTCGTCAAAACTCCTTCCATTTGAACAACTATCGATGACTCTCCTCTCTCGTCTTCTATTGCTTCCTTCATTCTTCTTCCTTCTGGAATTTTGGATATGTCGGCCTTTAACACTTTTACATAAAAATCAGTAGCTTTCAATATCATATTGAGCCGATATCTCTTTTCCAGGTGTCTCACCACAATCCCACTTGGAGGCTCCCATCTATACTGTACTTGCTGTTTTTTAAGTTCTTCAACCAGAAGGGCATAATCTTTTCTGGCTGTCAACATTTTAGGAGGAATTTCTTTCAATGTCATTACTTCCTGTCCATCTACCTGAAGCTTATTCTTGAAAGTCGCCTGTAGAATTTCATTCCGTAATGCCCTTGTAGTAAAATATATTACGATATCTCTTGGCAGATGTTTTTGTTTAGCAACCCAAGAATTAACACGATATATTTTATCAATTTGCATAACCAATTCCTCTTTTGTGATTCCTAGCGTGTGCACAAGTGCCTCCCCCATCCTTTCTTTTAAATCTTCTTGTTTTTTTTCTTTTACACCTCTTAGTCTTAAAGCAAACTCCATACTTCTATGTTGAATCATTAGCACCTCAGCTTCAAAGTTTTTCATATTATTTTGAGTCTTATCTATATCTTCACCCAAGGTTATCACAGACTGTTTAATTTCTTCCACATCCTGCTCCAAAATTTCCATATTTCCTACCAGTCCTTTAAATACAACTATCATATCCTTCCTCAATTGCTGGTGTCGAGTATCAATCTCCTCTAAAACAGCCTGTATTTTTTCATTAATTTCATTAATTTTTGAGTTAAATTCCATAACAAGTTCATTCTTCATGACTTTTAAAGCATCAAATAACTTTTCAGGTGTTAAAGTCTGTGAGGGTGTTGAATAAGGAGTGGGTTGCATTCGTAAAGTATAAACAGGGGGGGGTGCTCAAATCCTTTATTAAAAACAGTCTTTCCAGGTTTAAAAGCCATTTAAAATTTTAGGTTAAACTTTGATTTTAATCCAAGACCAGAGATGGAAGAGAATTCATCAAAGTCAGGCGTTTTCAAACATTTTCAAAAAAAAAAAAAAGCCAAATCCTTTATTAAAAACAGTCTTTCCAAGTTTTGAAGCCATTTAGGTTTTAAAAATTAGATTTGTTATTTTATTCCAAAGTCAGAGAGAAAGAAAAAAAATTCCTCAGAGTCAGGCATTTCCAAACAAAGGGCTGCTAATGAAATGGAACTTTCTAATTTTCACTTCCACACCCTCTGTATCTTCAATTGCCATTTTGTTGCTTGTTAGCTCAGTTAATTTGTAACTTCTGAAGTGAAAGTCAGCAATGGAGTTAAAGTTAAGGTACTTGCCATCAGGTCTCCTGCCTTTTTCTGTCTGCTGTCTGTATTGAATCAAAATATTATAAATCCCATCTTGCAAGCAGAGGTGGTCGCGGCATCTTGCTCCGCATAAGCGGAGGCGTCCGAAGTCCTGGAGCAAGTGACAGGCTGCCTGGGGAGCCCTCACCCTTCGCGCCCCAGATTGTCTCCTGGGGCACTAGGGGGGCTCTACCCTCACCCGTCGGCTCTCATCCCTCCCCTTATCCCAGGGAGAAGATTTTCAAGCTGCCAGACAGCTGTTCTGGCGGCTTTACGGGACCTTTACAGGCGCTCAATGAGGAGCGTCCTCGATGCCTGCGGGGATTGTTGTTTAACTTTTGATTGGCTACAGAAAGAGGAGATATCTCTTGGAGATGGACAGAGGAATACAATTTGAGAACGGGGAGAAAAAAAGAGTGACTGTACAGTTTTTGAGACAGGTGACATTTTGAAAATTAACTGAGGAATATATTGATTGCTTTTTCGTGGGAAAAAACATTTCTTGATAACAGTTATACAAAGAAAAGAAAAGGACTTTTATTTGGGACTGGAATATATAATTTGGATTTATATTTAAAATTTAATTGAATAAAAAGAGTAAAACACAGATACATTTAATTGATTAAAACTGAAGCATTGAAACATTGAAATATTGATCAAAGGTTAAATATAAATTTAATATATAGTGATAAGTTATTGTAAGATACTTTATTGATGGATGGATTGATTGATTGATTACCCTATAGATTGATTAATTTGATTAATTGATTGTTTCAGATAATATTACATAGGAATTTGGAATTCAGGATATAGTACAGAGTAAAAGGTATAGGAAATATAATATCAATAGTAATTTAGTTAATCATTTAAAATAATAATAATAATAATATATTATACTATTGAGTTGTTACAATCTAAGTAATTTATTATATATAAGACCTATTAGTACATTTAATGAATTAGAGTATCATAAATAACACAGGAATTAGAATATTGTTGATAGAGGATCTAGAATATTGTTATTGATTGCCTTGTGAATAACATATAAGGGGGTATAATGTAACAACCAGTACAAAAGAAGGAGATATTAGATAGAGAAGAAAGTAAGAAATACATAAGTCACGAAGAGGTTGTATGAAAGTGTGGAATAATTTCTTTTAAAAAGCACAAATGTCCTCAACAACGGTGACAAAAACTATAAAGAAAGTAGCTTCGACAACAGCCTCACCGGCAGGACAAAGATTACTAACAGAAATGACAACAATAGAAAAACAGGGGCAAGCTCTCACTTGATAGAATACAGGAATTTATGATTACATCACAAGGAAAAATGACAAAAACACAGGAAACAATAGAAAATAACCATGAAGAGATGAAAGGGAATTTTGATCTCAAAGGAGATATCAAGAAACTAGATAATAAGATGGAAAATATACAAGAAATAGTAGCCAACCACGAACAACAAATAAAAATAATAGTAGAAAAAACAGAGAAAGTGGAAAAAAGACAAGAAGCAACAGAAGAAAAACTGAGAATGGTAAATAGGAAATTAGAGGGGGCGATCTCACAGCTCGAATTCGAAAAAGCATCATATTATCTTAGATTTCAAAATGTCCTAGAACAGTGATGGCGAACCTATGGCACGGGTGCCACAGGTGGCACGCGGAGCCATATCTGCCGGCACACGAGCCATTGCCTAGTTCAGCTCCAGCGCGCATGTGCGCGCCGGCCAGCTGATTTTTGGCTTGCACGGAGGCTCTGGGAGGGCGTTTTCGGCTTCTGGAGGGCCTCCGGGGGGACTGGGAAGGGTGTTTTTGCCCTCCCTAGGCTCCAGGGAAGCCTCTGGAGCCTGGGGAGGATGAAAAATGGGCCTACCAGGCCCACCAGAAGTTGGGAAACAGGCCATTTCCGGCCTCCAGAGGCCCTCCGGGGGAGCGGGGGAGGCCGTTTTCACCCTCCCCAGGCATTGAATTATGGGTGTGGGCACTCGTACATGCGCGATAGCACGCACGCATGCACTTTCGGCACCCGAGGGGAAAAAGGTTCGCCATCACTGTCCTAGAAGAAAAGGAAGAAGATACATTAAATTTAATGTCAGAAATCCTTGCAGAAGTCCTTCAATTAGATAAAGAAGAAATAAAAACTAATATTGATGAGGTTTACAGAGTCCAGACTAATTATGTAAGGAAACATAGATTATCCAGGGAAATTCATGTTAGGTTCACTAAAAAACACATAAGAGACGAGATTTATAAAATTACAAGCACTGGACAAATAAACTACAAAGGAAAGGACATTATAATACTTAAACAGATTCCAAAAAGAATAAGGGAAAAAGGAGGGACTTTCAATACCTCTCAGCAAAACTAATAAGAAGAGAAATACCATTTAGATGGCTAGTGCCAGAAGGACTACTGATTACGTGGAAGGAGGAAAAAAAAAGAATAGATACACTAGAGAAAGCTGATCAATTTATTGAGCAATACCTAGAACCTGAAGGAGAGAGTAGCACAGAAATGGAAACACAAAGTCAAGAGGAACAAAGTATAGAAGAAAGGGAGAAGTTAGAGAAAGAGAAAGTACAAAGTAAGACCCAAATAGAGACTCGGAGTGTGAGAACAACAAGAGCAACAGTGAGACAATAAAATGGAAAACTTAGTTAAAATCCTATTGGTCAATATAAACGGAATAAATTCACCGATTAAAAGAAGACAAACTTTCAATAAATTACAAAAATAAAATTTAGATATAATTTGTTTGCAAGAGGTACACGTCCAAAAGGATTATGTCAAATTATTAGAAGCACCAAAGCTAGGGAAATTGTTTACGTCATTGGATGATTCTAAAAAAAGGGGAATCACAGTATATGTTAAAAACTGGTTACAACCAAAACAAATATATCAGGATAAAGAAGGTAGAACACTTATGATAGAGATTTCAATAAATCAGAAGAAAATGATACTTATAACCATCTATGCCCCTAATAGTAAACAAAAAGAATATTACAAGGAATTACATGAACAAATAGTTAAATTAGAGAAATAAAATATTTGTATAGTGGGGGATTTTAATGCGGTGTCAGATACCAAATTGGATTATAAATCAGTGAATAAAAATATCATGAAAGAAAGGCATTACCATGTAGCTTTTTTGAATTGGTTAGGGAACTTAATCTCAGAGATGCTTGGAGAGAAAATCACCCATACACCCACAGAACTCCTGGTCAAGAATAGACATGGTTTGGACCGATATAGTAACATTGAATAACATGCAAGAAATTGAAATAAAACCAAATATATGGGCTGACCACAATCCTATAACATTTACAATAAAAGGGAGGAAAAGGGCAAATAAGAGATGGATTATGAACCAGGCAATAATAAAAGAAAAGAACTATATTAATTATATGGAAAAAGAGTTATCTTTCTTTATGAAAGAGAACTGGAATGACGATACCACGATTCAGAATCTATGGGATACTACGAAAGCTTATATTAGATGTTTAACTACAACATACACTATAAGGAGAAATAAAAATAAAAATAAACAAATCAATGAATTGCAAAAAAAAATTGGGGAATTAGAATATGAACAACAAATGGAACCATTAAATGATAGAATTAGAGATGAAAAGGTTTTACTTAAACATAGAATTAATTTATTGACACAAGAGGAAGTGGCACAGAAAATTAAAATAGCAAAACAGAATTACTTCGAATATGCCAATAAGCCAGGCAGGTGGTTAGCCTATAAATTATGAAAGGAAAAAGAAGAAAGATACATAAAACAATTAGAAGATGAGAATGGTAATGTGAAAGTAACAATAGAGGAGAAAAAAGACATAATACTTAAGTATTTTAGTGATTTATATAAAAATGAGGAAATAAGGGAGGATGATATACAAACGTATTTGCAACAAACAAATGTTATACCAATAACAGATTCTGACAGAAATATATTAGATGAAGAAATAACATTTTCAGAACTGGAGAAAGCCATACAAAAACAAAAAAATAATAAAACCCCTGGGCCAGATGGTATATTAGCTGAGTGCTACAAGGAGTTACAGAACCCACTAAAACAATTATTACTAACAACACATAATGAGGTTTTAAACAAAGGGGAAATCCCTAAAACTTGGGCAGAGTCAACAATAAACACTGATTCCAAAAGATAAAACAGGAAAGCAAAAGATACAAAATTATAGGCCAATCTCGCTGTTGAATGTGGACTACAAGATCTTTGCGACAATAATGGCAGAAAGATTAAAAAACATAATTAATAAAAATATTCACCCAGACCAAAACGGTTTCCTTCCAAATAGAAACATTAGAAACAATACGAGAACGATCATGGATATACTAGAGTACTATGAGGTAAACCCAGGAAAACCTGTAGCTCTCATGTTCCTCGATGCTCAAAAAGCTTTCAATAATTTAAATTGGGACTTTCTTATAAAAAAATTAGAGATTACAAATTTCGGCCCCAAATATATTAGGATGATTAGAACCATATATTCGAGACAAACAGCTAAGATAATTGTAAATCAAGATACAACACACAAATTTAATATTCAAAAAGAAGTACGACAAGGATGTCCACTGTCCCCCTTGCTATTTATATCTACCCTAGAAACGTTATTACAGCAAATCAGGCAAAATCCAAATATAGAAGGACTTAAAATTAGAGGACAAGAATACAAACTCCAAGCCTTCGCGGACGACATGGTTTTTAATACAGAAAATCCAGTAGAAACAGGGCCAAAATTGTTAGAAGAAATAATAAATTTGGAAAGGTAGCAGGCTTAAAAATTAATAAAAATAAAACTAAAATAATAACAAAAAATTTGCCAAATAAACAAATTCAGGAACTAGAAGATAAATTGGAAATACAAGTCATTAAAAAAATTACATACTTAGGTATAATATTAACAGCTAAATGTACAACAATTAAGAATGATAATTATATAGAATGAAGTAAACAAATAGAAAAAGACTTGGAAAAATGGAACAAATTACCCATTTCGTTGATAGGGAGAATTTCGACCATAAAGATGTCAATATTACAAAAAATATTGTACCTGTTCCAAACGATACCGATTAAACTAGATAGAAAATATTTTGAAAATTTAAATAAAATGATATCGAAATTCGTTTGGTCAGGGAAAAAGGCAAGAATTAGATTAAAACATCTACAGGATAATAGGAAGCAAGGGTGCTTTGGACTTCCAGATTGGGAAATTTATTATCAAGCAGCAATATTGTAATGGATAATGGATTGGATTCAAATTAATAATAAAAGGATACTAACACTCGAGGGACATGATCTACAGGTTGGATGGCATGGGTTCTTATGGGAAGAAAAACATAAAACACATTCCTACTTTCAAAAACATAAAATTAGAGAATCACTATTCAAAACATGGGCTAAAATAAAACATCAACATTATAAAGAAATTCCGATGTGGTTTTCCAGTATGGAAGCGACTACTTATCCCACCACAACAGATATACATAAAATGGTCAAGTACTCAGAAATTTTGGATGGACAAGGAAACTTAAAAGATATTGAAACTTTGAAGGAACAAGGAATTAGAATAGATTGGTGGCCATATTATCAAATTAGATCTAGACTACAAGAGGATAAGAAGAAATTTGGAATAGCAAAAAAGAAATCAGAATTAGATAAAATTTTATTGGGACAAGGGAAAAAATGATAACAAAAATTTATAAATTTTTATTAAATTACAAAATGCAAGAAGAAATTGTTAAAGGTAATATGATTAATTGGGCCAAATTTTTTGGATACACTATAAATTTGGAACAGTGGGAAAAATTTGGACTAAAAATTTCAAATTAACTAAATCAGTTTCATACAAGGAGAATATATACAAAATGTATTACAGATGGCACCTACCACCAGTGAGATTGGCCAAAATGTATCAAAATATGAATCCTAAATGTTGGAAATGCCAATACAAAGACGGAACATACTACCATATGTGGTGGACCTGCCCAAGAGTTAAAAAATTCTGGCAGAAATACATAATTGGCTAGAAGAGATAACGACACAAAAAATAAATATCAAACCGGAAATATTTTTATTAGGGATACTAGAACAGATGATAGAAAGGAAACACTGGTATATCATAATACATATACTGACAGCGACGAGAATATGCTTAGCACAATATTGGAAGCAGGGTGACGTACCGACTGAAAATGTAATTATTAGAAAAATTTTAGAATGTGCAGAATTAGATAAATTAACAATGGAATTAAATCACAAAGAAGATTCAGAATATTTTGAGATTTGGAATATCTTTTATAATTGGCTGGAAAGGAGAAAAGAAAAAAAAGAGATGTTTAGATTGATGTTTAATTAATTTATTTTTATTTTTATTAATGGTTCTTATATGCCGCCCAACTCCCGTGGGACTCAGGGCGGCGTACAGCGTAATCTAAAAACAATAAAAACAATGATAATAATTAAAAATTAAAAAAGTTAAAAAACACACCAACATTCATACATTGAGGATTGATCTCAATATCACCCCGCCTGCCGGAAGAGCCATGTTTTAATGGCTTTACGGAAGGCCAGCAGGGTGGGAATAGTCCGGATCTCTGGGGGGAGTTGGTTCCAGATAGCCGGAGCTCCCACAGAGAAGGGTTTCCCCCGTGGGCCCGCCAGCCGACATTGCTTGGCTGATGGAACCCGGAGGAGACCAACTCTGTGGGACCTAACTGGTCAAAGGGAGGTATGCGGTAGGATGCGGTCCCGTAAGTATCCTGGCCCTGAGCCATGTAGGGCTTTAAAGGTTAAAACCAACACCTTAAATTGCATCCGGAGACTAATGGGCAACCAATGCAGCTGGCGGAGAATAGGTGTTACATGGGTGTACCTTGGGACACCCACTACGGCTCGCGCAGCTGCATTTTGCACCAATTGCAGTCTCCAGATGTTCTTCAAGGGTAACCCAATGTAGAGCGCATTACAGTAGTCCAGACGTGAGGTGATGAGGGCATGAGTGACCATGAGTAAAGCCTCTCTCTCTAAATAAGGTCGCAATTGGTGCACCAGGCGAACCTGTGCAAAGGTCCTCCTAGCCACAGCTGACAGATGTTGATCCAATTTTAGCTGTGGGTCTAGAAGGATACCCAAATTGCGAATCTGTTCCGAGGGAGTTAATTTCTCTCCCCCAAGAACCAAGGAGGGGCAGTCGACAAAGTCCCTAGGAGACAATATCCATAGCCACTCGGTCTTGTCAGGGTTGAGCTTGAGCCTGTTCATTCCCATCCAGACCCAAACATCGTCCAGGCATCGGCACATCACATCCACTGCTTCCCTGAATTGAGACGGGGTGGAGATGTACAACTGGGTATCATCAACGTATTGCCGATACCTCACCCCGTGTCGTCGGATGATCTCACCCAGCGGTTTCATGTAGATGTTAAACAGGATGGGCAAGAGGACCAAGCCCTGAGGCACCCCACAAATCAGGGGCCTAGGGCTCGACCTCTGTCCCCCTGTCAACACCGACTGCGTCCTATCGGAGAGGTAGGAGGAGAACCACCGAAGAACGGTGCCTCCCACTCCCAACTCCCCGAGTCAGCGCAGAAGGATACCATGGTCAATGGTATCGAAAGCTGCTGAGAGGTCAAGTAGCACCAGGATGGAGGAATGACTACCATCCCAGGCTTGCCAGAGATCATCCATCAGGGTGACCAAAGCAGTTTCCGTGCTGTAACCGGGCCTGAAACCCGATTGAAAGGGATCTAGATAATCAGTGTCCTCCAATAACCGCAGGAGCTGGAGAGCCACCACTTTCTCAACAACCTTCCCCACAAAGGGAAGGTTGGAGACCGGACGGAAGTTCTTTAAATCCGCTGGGTCCAGGGAAGGCTTCTTGAGGAGGGGCCGTACCAATGCAACTTTTAACGGTTGCGGCATAGATCCCTCACTCAAAGATGCGTTCACAATCACCTGGAGCCAGCCGCATGAAACCTCCCTGCTGGCCGAAACCAGCCAGGAGGGGCACAGATCCAATAAACAAGAGGAGGCGCTCATCGCTCCCACGGCCTTGTCAACATCATCAGGAGTGGTAGGTTCAAATTCATCCCATAAAACTGGACTAAGACCCGTCCCTGTCAACTCGGCTGGCCCTGTCCAATCAGAGTCCAGGTTCGTCCAGATCTGAGTGACTTTATCCGCCAGAAACTGAACAAATTCCTTAGCTCTACCCTGCAAGTGTTCCTCGTCCCCCCTTTATTAAGGAGGGAGCGAGTCACCCTAAACAGGGCGGCTGGGCGCAAATCGGCGGATGCAATAAGAGCGGAAAAATGCGAACATTTTGCCACCCATATCGCCACTAAATAAGACCTAATAAAGGTTCTTAATAGTGTTCAATCAGATTCAACTTTACTGGCTCTCCAGCGTCGCTCTAGGCGTCTCTTCTGGCGTTTCATTTCCCGGAGCTCCTCAGTTAACCAGGGAGCCCTCCAGGATCCACTGCCTCGGAGAGGCCGCAAAGGCGCAATCCGATCCAACGCCCCTGATGCCGCGTTATTCCATGCAGCAACCAGGGACTCGGATGAATTGTGTACTAGGGATTCAGGTATCTCCCCAAGTTCCCTCTGGAATCCTTCGGGCTCCATTAGGCGCCTGGGGCGGAACCACCTAATCGGTCCCGCCTCCCTGCGGAGGAGGAGTGGAGCCATGAAATCTAACCTCAGTAGGAAATGATCTGACCACGACAAAGGGGAGATGGCTAGACCCCTCAACTTCAGATCATCTCTCCACTGCCCTGAGAGAAACACTAGATCAAGCGTGTGACCTCCCTCATGAGTCGAACCCTGAACTACTTGGGTCAGGTCCATGGTTGTCATGGAAGCCATGAACTCCTGAGCCGCATCAGAGGATTCGCCAGCTGAAGGCAGGTTGAAGTCCCCCAGCACCATAAGCCTGGGGAACTCAACCGCCAACCCGGCTACCGCCTCGAGCAGCTCAGGCAGGGCCTTTGCAATGCAGCTGGGAGGCAGGTACGTCAGCAAAAGGCCCACCTGAACCCCTAAGTCCAACTTCAGAAGGAGCGTCTCACACCCAACAATCTCCGGGGCAGGGCTCCTACGAGGACAAAGATTCTGGCGAGCTATAATAGCCACTCCTCCACCCCTTCCCTGGGGTCGCGGCTGATGCTGAACTAAGAACCCGTCCGGGCACATCTCTGAGAGGGGAACCCCCCCCCTCTTGGCCCAGCCAGGTCTCAGTAATACATGCCAGGTTCGCCCCCTCTTCCAAGATTAAATCCCGTACGAGGGGAGGTTTGTTAGTAATAGACCTGGCATTCAACAGCAGCAGCTTGAGCCCAGGGTCCTGACATCCCTGGTCGCCAGGTACTTGGGTTGAGCTAGTTGGAACCAAACCAGAGGGGCCAGAACAGGAAATCATTTAGATACAGCGAGTTCTCGTTCCCCGAGAGCGGCCTACCCCTCTGCTCCCGCCATACCTACCTCTCCCCATTATGACCCTAATGCTCTGACTCTCCTCCCAACCAGAGATCCCCTCCCCACCCCCGCTGGTCCCCCTCTCCCCCGGCAGGCCATCCATTCCATTCATACTAAGTCAGGGGTCGGACTCCAAACCCCCTCCGCTTCTGTTTCCACACTCAGCAGAGGGGGTCAGAGCCCAAGCATCCGACTTCTTCATTTCTTCAAAACATTCAATCTACTCATACACCCACAACAGTCATAATCCTACACTCCCACACCCACACAACTTATCAGAGGTAGATTCACAAGTTTAAAACAAAAGGAGGAACCATCCAAATAAGGGTATGCTGGGAAGACAGATCTCCTGCCGTAGCCTCGGCCTCCCAACTGTTCTGTCCTTTTCCATACAACATCTTTGAGGACTCCCAAGGAGAAACTTCGGGTAGATCAAAATGTCTCCAGTTCTTAAAATCTGTATACATTTATCATTTTTCATGGTATAGTAATGATCGTCGGGGAGTCGATAGTCCAGGGGTCGTAAAAAGTCTCCCCTACTCAAATGTCTGTGGGAGTCCAAAATCCCCCTCCCCTCAGTATGCGATCGAACTCTACCAGAGGGGGAGCTCCCCCGCAGGGAACGTAAACACCAGGGAAAAGTGCTGATCACTGCAGTAATCCCAATAATACACCACATCTTCGTCCCGATCGTAGCAATCATTAAAGCGACTGGGAGCACCCCCGGAGACAGAGATGGTAAAGGATGAAACAGAAGGCCACAATGACTGTAATCGCCTCGGGCTCTAAAAGTCTCCCTGGGTACAAATGGTGGCAATGGAAGGTGCAGTGCTCGGAAAATATCCCTGCGCGCGTTTAATACAAAGTTAAACCCCTGCCAAGCAGCCAAAATGATGATAAAAATAACGATAATGGTGGTGGTAATGATAGCACTCTATGAGCGTTCCCCCGGATATCACAGATTGGAGCTACTTCCCGGAACATGCCACCGCCATAAAAATAATGGCGGCGGCGATCTCCATGGTCGGCCTTGAGGACCTGGTAGTCACAGCTCTGACTCACAGCCGCAGGCTCAGCTCACAATGCTCCACTCACAGTCAGTCCGCTACAAAGGCATTCGTTGGAAAAAGATCTTTCTCACAGAATCATAATCGATCTCCCTCGCCGGAATTGGAAAGCGGAGCCCAGCCTCACACACACCACAGCTGATATCTCTGATGAGGTACAGCAAAGCTCCTAGCCATCGGTAACAGGCATGCTGTCCGAGCTCGCCGTCTCCCCCTTGGCCGATGACAAATCCGCCCCTCTATCGCTTTTGTTGATGGTCCTCCAAGTCTTCCAAACTTTCCGTCAGGCCTGGACGGAAAGTTTGGAAGACTTGGAGGACCATCGACAGGCCAGGAAGAAGGCGTGGCTAAATGCCGCGGCGCTACGGAGTTTCCCCACGCTCCGCAGGCGAAACCCCGAACCCAGGCCGCCTGGGGACCTGGACCGAACGGGACCAGGTCGGATCCACCCTGAAGGGGTGGTGAAGAGGGAAGCACTGGCTGGCAGACTGGGGGGGGGGGGCCGGCAAACCCCCCAGGAAACCAGTTTTGCTCCTAGACCGGTGGCGTGCGGAAGACGGCATTGCAGCCGTCCTCTAGCCATGGCAGTCACATCGCAAGGATTTGAACTAGCGGATTGGAGTCATCTGGGAAAGAAAATCAAAAGCGAGGTGCTGGTGAGCGTGAGGAAGATAGAAGAAGCTGGTGAGTGATATTGCCGGAGAAAACTTTAAGAAACTTTACTTGGACATAATAAAAGGGAACAAAACAAAAAGACCGGAAGTGAAGGAGCGGCTGCTTGACATATGGAGAATATAGAGTGGGATTTTTTTTAAAAAACTGAATTATAACTAAAGCCCAATTGATTGAGGATTTGGAGTTTTCACTTTTTGAAGATTTGGAATTTAAAGGAAAGTAATTTGGTCGATGGAATCATTTAAAAACGGAAGAATTGGATTATAAATAACAAAGGCAGAGCTGGGAGACGGAAACAGAGCCATCTGCTGGTTGGAGGAGTTACTGTAAGCGTGGGACATTACCAGAAATAAATGTTTTGACAGCTGTTGTTTTTGGAACAGAGCAACCTGTGATTGCATAAAAGAAAAATATTTGGACTAAGATGGATAAGAACTGAACTGGATTGAATCTTAACAACAAAGGAACAGTAAGAAAGATTTAGACTTGTAATGTTTAAATGGAATTAAAAGGATCTAATTGGTGAGATTTTATTAGAAGACAATTAAAGGCTGTGAAATATATTACTATTAGCAGCTGGAAGGACTATAGAAATTTGGTGATTTGTGATCTTGCTGACAAAGAAATAAGTGATTGCTAAAAACTTTTGGAACTTATTGAAAAATCTTGTCTTGTGGTACAGGCAGATTCCAGTTAACAGCTGGAGCTCTATAAGATTCTAGGTTTGAGAAACATAACTGAAAATATGGGAGACATTGATTACAAAGAAATGGCTGAATTCTTGAAAGATTTGTTTAAAGACTTAAGAAGAAGCTTTGGACTGGACGTAAAGGAGAAAGGGGAAATTATGGAAAAGGAAAAGGAAATAATAACAGATGAAGGCAAGAAGACTGAAGAAAACATTATAAATGATGATGAAAAGGGAAAGAACACTGAAAATAAAATATTGATTAATGACTATGTTGAGAGTTATAACGATTCCACTGGGCTTGGCAGTGAAAAAAGAGATAAAGATAATAAAAATGATGATGTTCAGATTGAGGAAGAAGACTTTAAGATACATAAAATTAAAGAACGAATGGGGAAAACTAGATATATACAGATAGTAGACTTAAGAGGGAAGAAAAGGGCTTGGGAAATGAGATCTTATTGGTATAAAGGTAAACGAAAGAAAGGAAAGAAATTAAGGAAATGGGGATGGAGGAAATACATATATAAAACGGAAGTAATTGGGAAATTAAAAGGGAATGGATGAAGATTTGGAAATATTACAAATGGAACTTTTTTTTCTTTTATTATTTACTTCTTTTTCTTTTCTTATTATTATATAAGATTTAATTGTGATAAGTATGTTAATGGATAAAAATCTTGATATATAAAATTAATATAACTAGCTGATTAGAAATTCAAAGATCTCTCTTCTTTTTTCTTCTTCTTTTTCTTCTTCCTTCCTCTTTTTTTAATGAAAATTAATATTGTTGAAATGTTTGGAATAACGTGGTTAAAACAATGACAATATGAGAAATATGGAATAAATATGACTACAGTGAACCCTCGTTATATCGCGGTTCACCTTTCACGGTCTCGCTGCTTCACGGATTTGCATCGTGCATTGTGTTCTGCATTCTGATTGGCTAAACAGTCTCTCCACTTCTTCTCTAACTGTGTGTCAATAACGTTGCGGTTTATACACGTACTTAAAACAGCTTGCCAAGAGCAGTGAAATACACGTGAGTCACTATTTGTCCTACTGTACTTTGTATTTTTTTTCATAATCATTTTTCATTTTCTCCCGTTCTAATCCAATGACTCGGGTCGCGGTGGGGCAGTGCTGATCTCCGCAATTTGAAGCCTTCAGTTCGTATTGATGATTAAAATTATTATTTTACAGTACAGTAGTTATTTGTAAAAAAAAGTTTATACAGTACTTTTATTTGTTAAACAAATGCTTGGGCCTGTAAAAAGGTTTTGTTCTTTGGTTTCAATGTATTATGGAGTATTTCATTGTATAATAATTGTAAAAAAATAAAGGTTACTACTTCACGGATTTCACCTATCACGGGTTGTTTTTGGAACGTAACCCCCGCGAAAAACGAGGGTTCACTGTATTAGAATTTAAGGGAAATTACCTAAATATTAAAAATGAACAGGGTATATTATGAATGTTTATCACTTTAAAAATTTATTAAGTTGAGATTTGGTAAGTTAGTTGATTTGGATTTTTCTCTCTTTTTGTATGTTCTATTTTTTCTTTACCATTTTTTGTCTTTTCTTTTCTATTTTTTGATGTTTAAATATAAGAGATGGATGAATTGAAAGTGGTAAGATAATTTTTTTGATTTGATTTAATTAAATATTTGCATTGAGACAGGAAATAAAGAATTGGAAATAATGAAAATGAATTTAAATGTCAGAAAAAAAGGGGTATATTATGATTCTATATTATGCTTGTGTACTACTTTTATATATGAGCTTTGTTTAAATGTAAAATTTAAGATTTCTTTTTTTATCATTATTATTATTTTAAGAGTTGAAAAATTATAGAGTGGATATAATTAGTAAGAATGTTGATGATTAATATGAGAAATTAAAAGAATAATTGGGCATTTAGTTTTCTGATAGAGCAAAGGAAAAAAAATATAGAAGCGATGAATAAAGAGACTAAAGAATTGAAGGAAGCAATATGGCTTAAAACTAAGAAGCAGAAGATAGTAACAATTTTGGAAAGTTAAGCAAATAGTGGTTAATTTGGAAGGAAATTTGAAATTAACTGGTGAATATCCCAGATGACAAAACTAGAAATTAGGTTTTTTTGGGGGGGTTTTGGAGTTAAGATGGAAATAGCAGCATGTACCTAGAAGAGAGTACTATATAAAAAGAATAATAATATTGACTATTTTGAACAAATATGTATTTTTATTGTAATATTTTAAGGTACATGTGTATTGAACTGTATATGAAGTGGAGAAAATAAAAAATTTTGTACAAACTTTCCGTCAGGCCTAAGAAAAAACCGGCCCTCACGGCGTCCCTGCCACTCCAAAATGGGCGGCCGTCTCCACACGGCAAGTCGCGAGGGAGATTAACGGTACTGTCCATGTGTGGCTAGTTGTTCTGCCACAATACTCGGGTACCTGATATACCGTATTTTTCGGAGTATAAGACGCACCTTTTTACCCTCAAAAAGAGGGTGAAAACTTGGGTGCGTCTTATACACCGAATGTAGCCCCACCCAGCCACCCCCGCCCTTTGGCCTCTGCCTGCCAGCAATTTACCTCTTTGCAGCAAACAGGGCAAAGCACAAGAAGAGCACAAGAAGATATAAACTGCCTCCTGACCTACAGCTGACGGAGGCTTGCAAGCCACGTGGTAAAATGAAACTACGGTGGCTGTAATGTGACAAATTGCTGGGAGATAAACTGCTGGCAATATTAGACTGCTGAAATTGCAAGGAGGCAAGCTATAGTTCCTATGGCTCAGAGGTAGAGCTCTTGCCTCACAATCAGGAGGTTGTGAGTTCTATCCTAGGTAGAGGCAGATTCTGTTAATATGTTATTTTGTTAAATGTTTGTAGAGTGTTCAAATTATTAGACTTATTTTTTAAAGACTGCTTTATTATTGTTCTAGACAACTTAACCAAATGAAGAAGCTTTTTAAAATAAATGCTTGCTCTGAAGAGACCCAGTGCTATTGTATCTTCTTTTAAATAGCAGAGAATACTTCCAGAAAGCCACATCAATTTTAAAGATCTGTAAAAGTATAATCTGAAATGTCCTGTTTTAGTATTAAGTATTAGTATTAAGTATTAGTATTAAAAGAAGGCAGCTGTGGGCCACTCTGATCATTGCATGATTCACCTTGTACCTGCTTACAGACAAAGATTTAAAGCCACAAAACCAACAATTAAATCAGTGAGGACTTGGACTGAAGAGGCAAAGTTAAAGCTACAGGCTTGCTTTGACTGCACAGACTGGAATATTTTTGAAGATACCTCTGCAGACCTGGATGAACTCACAGATACTGTAACATCATATGTCAGCTTCTGTGAAGACCTATGTGTACCAACCAGGAACTTGCGAATATACAGTAACAATAAACCTTGGTTCACAGCTAAACTTAAGCAGTTACGTCGTTCCAAAGAGGAAGCCTACAGAAAAGGTGATAGAATGCTGTACAATCAGGCCAGAAATGTATTAACAAGGGAGATCAGAGCAGCAAAAAGAAACTACTCTGAAAAGCTAAGGAACCAGTTCTCAACAAATGAGCCAGCAAACATGTGGAAAACTCTTAAAAACATCACTGGCTACAAGCAAACCACCTTCCCAAGCTGAAGGAAATCAGCAACTGGCAGATGACCTGAATGTGTTCTACTGCAGGTTTGAAAGGAAACTACAGCCACCTATCCCCACAACCTCCATCCCAGACACACCAACAACAGCCAAACCTCCTACAACTGAACCCATCGCATTGGGTTCACAACCCCTGGTGATCACAGAAAAGGAAGTGCAAGATCTATTTCACAGACAGAAGCCAGGAAAAGCACCAGGTCCAGACAAGATAACTCCTTCTTGCTTAAAAGTCTGTGCTGACCAATTGGCCCCCATCTTCACCCAAATCTTCAACAAGTCACTGGAGATATGCCATGTTCCTTCTTGCTTCAAACGCTCCACTATCATCCCAGTGCCGAAGAAGCCCTCCATCAAGGAACTGAATGACTACAGACCAGTTGCTCTAACATCTGTAGTTATGAAAACTTTTGAAAGGCTAGTGATGTCCCACTTGAAAACCATCACGGATCCACTGTTAGACCCCCTGCAATTTGCATACCGAGCAAATAGATCGACAGATGATGCTGTTAATATGGCTCTGCACTTCATCCTACAACATCTTGAATCTCCAAATACCTACGCAAGGGTCCTCTTTGTAGACTTTAGTTCAGCATTCAACACCATCATACCGGACATTCTGCTAACTAAACTAAATCAGCTAGCGGTACCTGAACACACTTGTAAGTGGATCACAAGCTTCCTAACAGAAAGGAAGCAGCAGGTGAAGCTAGGCAAAATCACATCAGATACCTGTACAATTAGCACAGGGGCCCCCCAAGGCTGTGTACTCTCACCACTTCTCTTCTCTCTATATACCAATGACTGCATCTCAAACGATTCATCTGTTAAACTACTGAAGTTTGCAGATGATACAACAGTGATTGGCCTCATTCGAGACAACGATGAAACCGGATACAGACGGGAGGTTGAACAACTAGCCTTGTGGTGCGACCGGAACAATCTGGAACTGAACACACTCAAAACCGTAGAAATGGTGGTAGACTTTAGGAGAAACCCTCCCATCCTACCACCTCTTACAATACTAGACAACACAGTATCAACAGTAGAGACCTTCAAATTTCTAGGTTCCATCATATCTCAAGACCTAAAATGGTCATCTAACATCAAAAACGTCATCAAAAAAGCACAACAAAGAATGTTCTTTCTGCGCCAACTCAGGAAGCTCAAACTTCCCAAGGAGCTGCTGATACAGTTCTACAGAGGAATTATTGAGTCTGTCATCTGCACCTCTATAACTGTCTGGTTTGGTTCTGCAACCCAACAAGACAGACACAGACTTCAGAGGATAATCAGAACTGCAGAAAAAACAATTACTGCCAACCTGCCTTCCATTGAGGACCTGTATACTGCACGAGTCAAAAAGAGGGCCGTGAAAATATTTACTGACCCCTCACATCCTGGACATAAATTGCTTCAACTCCTACCCTCAAAACGTCGCTATAGAGCACTGCACACCAAGACAACTAGACACAAGAACAGTTTTTTCCCGAACGCCATCACTCTGCTAAACAAATAATTCCCTCACCACTGTCAAACTATTCACTAGGCTGCATTACTACTACTATTAGTTTTTCTCATCGTTCCTATCACCCATCTCCTCCCACTTATGACTGTATGACTGTAACTTGTTGCTTATACCCTTACGATTTATATTCATATTGTTTCCTGATTGCTTACTTGAATCCTATGACAGCCATTCTTGACAAATGTATCTTTTCTTTTATGTACACTGAGAGCATACGCACCAAAGACAAATTCCTTGTGTGTCCAATCACACTTGGCCAATAAAGAATTCTATTCTATTCTATTCTATTCTATTCTATTCTATTCTGAGAAACCCTGACTTAGTCATGTTTGGAGTATTTAAATAATTAGAAGGAGTTAGTGTGATTACATTTAAGAAAACTTTCTGGGATTAATATACTGCCATAATGTACATTTCTCCAATTCTTTGCTATTTCTATGGGTCAGGCACACATGCACAGAAATACACAGCAAACAGTGTATATCATCTGTGCTGTTTGCTGTTTGGCAGTTAAACATCAAAAAATAGAAAAGGCCTTTTTTCCTTGTTTTCCTCACCCAAAACTAAGGTGCGTCTTATACTCTGGTGCGTCTTATACTCCGAAAAATACGGTAATCCAATTTCACCCAGAGAAAAAGAAAACTCTGGGGATGATCTCCTTCAAGCGAACAGCCGGGGAGAACTCAGATCTTCTGCGGAGTCAGGTTTTCCTCCGCCATCTCCGCCGTGGCTCCACCCCAAAATCAAATTAGAACTCTCTGACAAATTGAAAGACAAAAAGGACAAGTATAAAAAGTGGAAAGAGGGGCAAATAACTAAGGCAGAATACCAGCAAATAGCCGGAGCCTGTAAAGATGAAGTGAGGAAAGCTAAGGCTCACAATGAACAAAGGCTTGCGACAAAAGTAAAAAGTAACAAAAAAAGCTTCTTCCAACATATTAAAAACAAGAAAAAAGTCAAGGAAACAATTGGTCAATTGCAGGGAGAAAGTGGCAAGAAGGTGACAAGCAACAGGGAGAAAGCAGAACTACTTAACTCATTTTTGCATCTGTCTTTATACAAAGGGAAAAAACAGTCCAACCTATCAAAAACAGCACCACAAAAAACAGATTAGGAACACAAGTTAAAATAGGGAAGAAAATGGTAAGTGAACACCTGTCTACCCTAGACGAATTCAAATCACCAGGACCAGATGGATTACACCCCAAGGTTCTGAAGGAACTGGCAGACAAGATCACAGAACCACTGAACTATATCTTTCAAAGATCTTGGAGCACCGGGGAACTGCCAGAGGACTGGAAAAGGGGCGTTGGTCCTACCTGATACGTCTCTTCTCATAAGGAGGAGCCAGCAGTCAGGAAGGGTTGTCCTCGTCCAGTCAGCATCGAGGACCGAGTCTGTCATTTTTCTCTTTTGCCAGGATCCGCCCTGCTAGTTCCCAGTTTTGACGAATCCGAAGACTAGACCCAGCATGGCAATATCCAAGCAACCCTCACAGGGTGCAGCTCCCATTCGACTACAACTACAACTGTCTCATTGTTCAACTCTCGGCCTAACAGGTGAGTAGCCATATCATTTGAAGAGAAAAGGTTCGTACAACAATTAAGTGTCTAAGCTGGTAATAAGCGTCCAATCCGGAGATAAATGTCCAAGCCGGTGATAGATAAATGTCCAAGCCGGTGATAGAAGTCCGATTCAGTGGTAAATTGTAATCTAGTGAATCACGAACTTGAGCTTGTAAAGCTGCATTGTCAGTGAATTGAATGAATGATCTTGAAGATAAAATAATACAAGGGAGGAACTGACTGCTGGCTCCTCCTGATGAGAAGAGGCGTATCAGGTAGGACCAACGCCCCTTCTCCATCTTGGGAGGAGCCAGCAGTCAGGATGGGACATACCAAAGCTCCCAAAGTCCCAAGGGTGGGAATAGTCCGAAGAATTCAAGATCCATCTGCCACAACCCTCTGAAGCACCCTCCTGCCAAAGGCGGCATCAGCTGAAGCGAACCTGTCGATCTTATAGTGCCTGATGAATTGAGTGGGCGATGCCCATGTAGCCGCCTGGCACAGCTCTTCCAATGTTGATTGAGTCGCCCAGGCAGCCGAAGTGGCAGCACTGCGAGTTGAGTGTGCGGTGATGCCCGCTGGGGGCGGAAGAGAAGACAGTTCGTATGCCTTGGCAATGGTGCCCCTAATCCATCGGCCAATGGTGGTAGAGGAGACTTTGGGTCCCTGAGATTGTGGCAGGAAGGCCACCAGGAGAGCCTCTGTTTTCCGGAAGGGACGTGTTCTTTTGATGTATATTCGGAGAGCCCTCCGCACATCCAGAGTATGCCAGAGTTTCTCTGACGGGTGCATGGGGTGCGCACAGAAGGAATGCAGCACTAACTCCTGGGCGTGATGGAATGGCGAATTCACCTTCGGGATGAAGGAAGGATCAAGTCTAAGCACCACCCAGTCAGGATGAAATACACAAAGGTCGCCTCTGACTGACAGTGCGGAGAGTTCTGATATCCTGTGGGCCGATGTAATGGCCAGGAGAAAAGCCACCTTAAAAGACAGGTGGCGAAGGGAGGCCTCCCTCAGGGGTTCGTATGGTGGACCGGTGAGGGGCTTGAGTACTTTAGGTAAATCCCATGTGGGATACCAATGAATCACCGGTGGTCGCAAATTCGACGCCCCTTTCAGAAACCGCTGGACCGTTGGAAATTGCAGCAGGGATTCAAAATGACCGCAGGTCAGGACCGATGAAAGGGCTGCCACCTGGCGTCGTAAGGTGTTTGGCGACAGGCCCTTAGCCACACCAGCCTGCAAAAACCGCAGGATCTTCAGGAGAGGGATCCGCAGTGGTGATAGGCCCTCGGACGTGCATCAGGTACAAAATGCTTTCCACGTCGCGGAGTATATCCTCTCCGTGGAGGCACGGCGGGATGCCTGAATGGTAAATATGACATCCTGATCATACTGTTGTCTGCTCAAGGTGCCCCGCTCAATCACCAGGCGGTCAACTGGCAGTATTGAGGGTCCGGGTGGTACATGGCCCCCTGGCTGAGCATCGTGTCGGACACTGGTAACTTCCACGGTTCCGCCACGGAAAGGGCCTTGAGGTCCGCAAACCACGGTTGCCTCGGCCAAAAGGGAGCCAGGAGAATGACCTCCGCCCTCTCTTCCAGCAATTTCTGCAGTACCTGCGGAATGATAGGTAATGGAGGAAAGGCATAGAGGAGGTCCTGCGGCCAGGTGCTCCGGAGGGCGTTGACTGCTTCCGCACCCGGAGATCGAAACCGGGAGAAGAACCGTGGGAGCTGAGCATTCTCCGGGGTGGCGAAGAGATCCACCAAGGGAGTGCCAAATGCTGTCACGATGGAGCAAAAGACTTGCGGATTCAGATGCCACTCGGCTTGGTCCACGATCGAGCAGCTGAGCCTGTCCGCCTGCACGTTGGCCACCCCGGAGATGTGATCTGCTTTCAGGGAGAGGAGATATCTCTCGGACCATAGTCCCAGCTTCAGTGCTTCTGTCATCAGCATCCTTGAGCGGGTGCCTCCCTGCCTGTTGATATGAGCCTTCGTTGTTATATTGTCCGTTAGGACAAGGACATGTTGTGCTTCTACGAGATGGTGAAACTGTCGTAGTGCAAGTGAGATGGTCCGCAGCTCTAGCCAGTTTATAGAGCAAGCGGCCTCGGCTGGAGACCAAAGCCCTTGGGCCATGTGCCCCTGGGAGTGAGTGCCCCAACCGGAGAGGCTGGCATCCGTGGTCACCATGTGTTGTGTCCCAGTACCGCAACCCACAGAAAAACACACACACAACTGTTTGTTACTAAAGCAAAAAGGGTCCTTTTACTAATGAAGGTTCTTAGTAAAAGCGCAGGGGTTTAAAAGTCCATAAACAAACATAAGGAGAGTCTCGGGGAATAAAGTTCCTTTGGTTCTTTGTGAGTTAATAACCAAACATTCAAATGTTCAAAAACAAATACCAATTAAGTCTCTTCTTATCTCACAAGTTGGCTGGCTTCCTGGAATAAGCCTTCCAGAAGCTGCTCTTTCCAAACACTGTCACGATGTGAATATTGCCAGTTTGTGCATCTCTATGTTTCCTAAGGTTTCTTGTATTTATGGTCAAGCAGACATGTGATATATTTTACTACACATGCGTGCATTCCAGGAGTCAACTCCCATTCCTTCCTTACTCCATTTCTGCCGAAGGCAGACGTGACTTTCATTAGCTGATAAGATGTAGCTTATTAAGGGTCTATTTTTTATTACTTTTGTATTGAAATAAATATTTTGTTAATTAGATTTGAATCTTGGTTTTATTTTCTAATGAGAATGACTTCAAAAGAAGCAAAGATCCAATATCGCCTCTACGGGGGAATGCCCCCCTTAACATGGTAGCAGAGGATGGTTGTAAAATTTATAGCTTCCTTTGAAGGTCTTCTTGCGTTTTAGGACAGTTAGCTAATTAGAGTGATTTATGGCCAGCCATGTCCACGGACGCAGATAAAGAATTACAGCTGGAAGCAACTGAAAAGTGCCCTGCAGAAAGCTTTTCTCTGCATGAAGAAGCCTCACCACCTCTGTTTGCAACACAAACAGAAGAATTTTCAGGACAGAATGGAGACTTGACAGAGGTCAGTAATGTGAAAATTAACACATCGTTTGCCCCTGGGGGAAATTTTACACGTTTAGGAGCTATTCAAAAAATCTCTCAAGCTAATGCCCCACAAGATGAGGAGGCATCCTTCTATAGGCAGCAAATTGCCAGCCCACAAACGTCTTCCATAGGGCAGACAAGTGCTGAAAGAGAAATAAATTTAACTTATGGCCAGATGCTGCAGAGGCAGAAAGCTCAGATTAAGCATTTGCAAAAAGCATTACAGGAGGCTAGACTGTATGCATTCTTCCATGCTGAAAAGCAAGATGTCCACCCGCCTTCAGGCATTCCAAAGCGGAGCCATGACCCCCCTCCCCTTCTTCTTTATACAACTTAGAACAACGCCCTTGGATGGGCACGTCACAATCACGTGGGCAGAAATTTTTTGATGAAAGAGACTATGAATATGCTTATGCTGCACTGCCATCTAGTGGCGAAAAAAGGGATTCTTTTCTCCAAGTAATTCAGGAACAGAATGAAACTTTGCATAAACAGAATGAATCCTTGCATAAACAGAATGAAAGTTTGAATGAACAATTAAAAATATTGCAGGCTCAGAACAGAATGACTCAATTGAGGCTTGATACATTAATGCAGCGTCCATCATTAGCTGCACAACCTTTACAGGCACAAATTGTCCCACCTGCCCAACCTATGCAAGCAAAAATTGTGCATCCACCGCAAGCTGGACCACCTCCTACTCCAGCACCAGGGGCCCAACCTGTGCCTGCTCCAGGGCCACCACCAGCTGTGCCAGCCCAACTTTTGCCTGCTCCAGCTCCACCACCTATTGCTGCCCCTCAACAACAGCCAGTCCAGGCACCTCCTGCAGCCCCAATTTTGCAACCAGCTCCAGCTGGTGCACTAGTTGTACAACAACAGCCAGCCCAGGCACCTCCTGCGGCCCCAATTCTGCAGCCAGCTCCAGCTGGTGCACTAGTTGCACAACAACAGCCAGTCCAGGCACCTCAAGCAGCACCTCAACCTGCTCAGGCCCAAGCCTTACCACAAGCGATTCCACAGGCCGCACCACTGCAGGCCCAAGCAATTCCACCTATTTTGACACAACAATCACAAATCGTCCCATTAGTTGGCAACGCAAAATTAAAGCAATCGGGACAAAATTACAAAGCCTGGGTCTCTGAGATAACTATTTTGCTTCGTCGTGAGGGGACATATGACATAATCCAGAACCCCCCACAAAGGCCATGGGACGAAGCTATAAGACTGCTAGATATTAAAGCGTCCACGAGTTTACTGATGTCAATGGACACCGAAATGCAGCAAACCTTTGTTCCTGATGCAACTGCCCAAGAAATATGGACTCAATTAGAACGTTGTTTTCGCCCAGTTTCAGCTGAGTCCACAAACTTACTTTTGTCACAATTTCATGGAACAAAACTTAAACCTACTGACAATATGGGGGCACACTTAACAAAAATGAAGCGCATGAGGAAAGATCTCGCAGAACGTGGTTACCCAATGGACGATAACCAAGTGGTCAGTATTATTACCAGTTCCTTGAATTACACATGGAGGGAGGCCATCACACAAATTAATCAAGTTCCTCTTGCTCAAAGAACTGTTGATCATGTTTGTAGAATTTTAACAGAATATGAAGCTTATATGCAGGCTACGCCCCACTTACAACTACCACCTAGACGATCCTACGAACGAACCTACGCACCAAGAGTAATAAGATGCCAATATTGCGACCGTGTGGGCCATACAAGCAAAGATTGTATTCAATTGCAACACACTCAAGTTCCTGTCCAGCCCAGAGGAACAGACTACAGACGCCAGTACCAACCCAGAGGAACAGACTACAGAGACCAGTACCAGCCCAGAGGAACAGCACCCAGAGGCAGCAGAGGCAGAGGACAGTGCCGACCCGGTCCCAGGCGTGATTTCCCACCTCCATACACCATGCTAGCAATCACCCATGATACACAGCCAAAGCAATACGACCGGTCTCTTTTGTGGACTCTCGATAGTGGAGCGGCTGTTCACATTACTTACAGAAAAGAACTTTTCAAAGAGCTACATGAGCCTGAACCAGAATATCGTGAACTGTACGCATTTGGTGGCCACCCCTTCAAAGTTGAAGGAAAAGGGACGGTTTTTATTGAAGAGTTAGGTACACTAGTACCTGATGTTTATTATATTCCTACAGCTAATTGTAATTTGCTTAGTCAGAATCATTTATCTGCTGTTTTACATTTTTATGTCCTTCATTTAGGTAACGCCAGTTATATTTTTAAAGATGGTCATATTATTACTGACACAATTGTGATTGGTCAGGTCTACTATTTGAGGCCAAAGGCAGAACCTCAAATTCAGGCAAGTATAAAAATCTCAATAGAGAATATCACAGGCCCAGAGAGAGATACTGTGAATACTCCAAAGGCTCCTAAAGCCACAAAGCAACAGGTAATCAAACCCAAGGTTCCTCATGTTAATGTTAATGCTGCAACCTCACTTACAGGTTTTCGTTTACATGACAGGTGTATACATAGATGGCACAGAAGATTAGGGCATCCCAGTTTTGAGGTCCTTAAAAATGCCATTTTTCGCACAAGGTTTGAATTTCAAAGGATGTAAGGTACATTTGGATTGTGCTGTTTGCAAAAAGGCAAAATCGAGGGCAGCAGCCGTTCCAAAACATGCTACACGTAAGTCAACACGCATTTTTGATTTGGTTCATACTGATATTGTGGGCCCTTATGGTCCAACTATTGGCGGTAAAAAGTATTTCTTAACTATTGTTGATAATCATTCTAGATATGGTTATGTCTTTCTTATGAAAGAAAAATCTGAAACTGAGGACGGGGCGGAGGTGTCATCAATTTAAGGGGGAGACGGCAAGCGACTTAGGGGAGACGGTAAACTCTGACAGTGGGCCAATTATCGGCGGCTTGAATTTCGTGGTGCCGCACTTGGAGATAATCAGCTGTGGGGCGTGTGAGGCCTGGCTCGGCTTCCCACCTGCTCGGCCTCCCAACTGCAGCGAGAGAGATCGATTACGATCTCAGGAGAAAGACCTTGCCCAGCTAATGCCCAGCCAATGCCTCTGCGGCAAGCCAATGGTGAACGGTGAACGGATCGCTGGGAGCTGGGCTTGTGCCCGTGATTCGGAGCTGCAACTGCTGGGCCCCCCAAGACTGACTACAAAGAACGCCGCTATTATTATCCCTACAGTGGCGGCATATTTCGGGAATTAGCTTTAATCTGTGGTTACCGGAAGATGACTCATGGAGTGCTACTGTTTTCGCCGCCATTAACGTTAGTCATCATGGTTTCTGGCTGGAGGAGCCCCCCTGCTGGTAGAGCTCATCTGCATACTGAGGGGAGGGGGATTCCAGACTCTCAAAGAACTTCAAGCGAGGCTTCCGGTTTGGATCGCGCCATCGCCGACGTCCCTTCGTCGGGCGCCTTTCCGATCCTCGTTAAAAGCCGCCAGAACAGCTGTCTGGCGGCTTTGAAATCTCTTCCCCAGGCAAAGGGGAGAGATGAGAGCCTGACAGGTGGGGTAGAGCCCCCCTAGCGCCCTAGGAGCCATCTAGGGGCGCGAAGGGAGAGCTCCCCATGCAGCCTGTCTCCAGCTCCGGGGATCAGGAAACCTCCGCTTTTGCGGAGCTAGATGTCGTGACCGCCGCTGCTTCTAGAATGGGATTTACAACTACTTTTGATTTATAGAAGCAGACAGAGAGAAACAGGCGTGAGATGGGCAAGTACTGAAACCTCTTTTTTCTTTTTTCTTCAACTCCTGTGCAAGCTTTCACTTCGGCAAGGAAACAAAGTAACAATATGGCGATTGAGAAGTGAAAGTGACTTTTGTTTTCCCAGAGGCTTTTTTTTTCTCTTATGGAAACTTTTGACTTGGAAAACTGGCTTTTCTTTCTCTGTCTCCTAACCCTGGATTAAAGTTATAATTGAAAGACTTTTAATAATAAAAGACTACCTGGTTTTGAAACTGGAAAGAACTTTAATTAGGCATCTGGCTTTTTTTTTTCTTTGTACTCTTTTGAAACACCACAATGGCTTCAAAATCTGGAAAGATTGTTTTGAGTAAAAGAAATGACTATCCCTCTGGTTATATTTCTAAAACGCAACTTAATACTGAGTTAACACCTCCACAGCCTTTGACACCTGAAAATTTATTAAATAATTTAAAGATTATGAAACATGAACTGACTTTGGAATTTAATCAGAAAATTAGTGAGATAGACAAAAAAATGCAGGCTGCTTTGAAGAATATGAATCAACAACTTAGGCTGGACGTGTTAGAGGTTTGCAAAGGTTTAGCAACAAATATTGAAGTTTTGGCAGAACGTATTGAAACAAATAAACAAGCTTTGGCAACCTCGGTGGAATACATAGATAAAATTCAAAATGACATTGCAAATTTTGAAACAGAGGTGTTGATGACACAGTTCAGATCAATGGAAGTTGCTATAAGGGTCAGAGGATTGAAGGAGGGATTATATGAAGATTTAAAAGGAAGGATGGTTGATGCTCTGGATCAGGTGTCTGGAATCTCTAAAGTGGAACTGGCTACACAAATCGACAAGATATACAGAATCAACTTGTGGTATGCTAAACAAAAACATTTACCAAGGGACATTGTCATATATTTTACTACAAGAGTCTTACGGAATAGAATTATACAGGCAACGTTCAACAATAATCTTAAAGTGAATGGTCAGGAATTAAAGATTTGGAAAGAAATCCCCTCTAAAATGCTTAAAGCCAGAAAAAGTTACACTTTTTTGATTGATGAACTCAAAAGATTAAATTTACAATATAAATGGGAAGCGCCAGTAGGAGTAGCGGTGAAATTTTCTGGAAAAAGATACCGGCTTAATACGATAAAAAAAGCTACTGAATTTTATGTCAATGTTTTAAAGGCTGATATATCTAAAATTCCAGAGGAAGGATGTATGAAAGTAGAAGAGGAGGAGGAGGGGAAGCCATCCCTGTTGGATCAAAAGGAAATAGATTTAAAAAACCAAGAGGAGTGCCAGAGCCAGACAGTCGGGGAGGAGGAGATGGAGGATCGGGACCAGATGGGAGACGAGTTGATAAATTCAAAATCATTGAGTTATTAAAAGATGCAACTATCAAGATACAAAAAGATGTGGTGTTGAAATATATTGGACGGATAGAGACTAATATGATTGTACTTTCCCTTTTCTCTTCCCCCTTTTATATATATATATATATATATATATATATATATATATATATATATATATATATATATATATTTGAAGATTTGTCTTTCTTTTTTTAAGATCTTAAAGATTTTTTGTTCTCTGAAGTTAATAAGTTAATGTATAACAATATTAGGTTATTAATATTATGATGAAATTTAATATTTAATGATTACCTATGTAATATTTAGTTAAGTTTTATTTAACTTTGAGGCTATCTTTAATGTTAATAATATTAGATATATACAATTTTTGAAGATTTGTTTTTCTTTCTTTTTAAGACTTTAAAGATTTTTTGCCTTTTTTTTGAAGTTAATAAGTTAATGTAGAATAATATTATATTATTAATATTATGATGAAATTTAATATTTAATGATTACTTATGTAATATTTAGCTAAGTTTTATTTATTTTTGAGGTTATTTTTAATGTTAATAATATTAGTTTAAGATTTTTGTATTTTATATTTAGCTACTATTTATATAATATTTACTTTGCACAAGGTAGAGGATTGAAGGGAGGAGGAAGGAAGTTTGTTTGTTTAATTTTTTTTCTCTCTCTTTTTTTTATTTTCTCTCTATTTTATTTTAGTTATGCTTTTCTTGTATTGTTAAAGAGACTTTTCTTTCCTTTTTTTCCTCTTTTTTGTATCTTTATTATTGTATACATAGACGATATATTATTAGTGTATAATTTGGAGTTGAAGCTTTCAAAAAATAATGTTCTTTTTTTATTAACTTAATTTAAATTTATTTAATTGATATTATGCCCTGTATTATCTCTGGGAAGTCCGGGGGGAGGGGGGGAGGGAAGGGGGTGGGCTAGGGGGGAGAAAAAATAAAAAAATGTTTGTACTTTATATTTAATATTTAGCTACTATCTATGTAATTTTGTACTAATAAAACTTTTTTGAACAAAAAGAACTTCAAGCAGGGGATACTTTCTCCGACCCCTGTTCTATGGACTCCCCGAAAATTGTTGTTATGCTAGGAGAAATGGGAAATGTGTATGTATTTTAAGAACTACTCTAAGAACTTGCCTCCCCAGCACACCCTTACCTAGATGAGCCTGCCTTCTTCTTAGAATTTCTTAGAATTTTTTAAATTGTATCCTCCTCCTCCGAGGTGCGGTATGGGTATGATTGAATATGGGAAAGAGTGAGATGGGTGCCTGTGTATTAGAATGAGTGTAAAAATGGAAAAGTTGGGGACTGAGATTCCGTCCCCCCCCCCGCTGAGTGTAGAAACAGAAGTGGGGTGGGGTGGGGCTCGGCTACCCTGTCTTGTGAGAATGGCATGCATGGCCTGCAGGGAGGGAGGGAGACCAGCGGGGGGGGAGGGGGATCTCTGGTGAGGATGAGAGCCAGAACATCTGCTGTACGCCGCCCTGAGTCCCTCGGGAGTAGGGCGGCATATAAGAAAACCAAAATAAATAAATAAATAAATAAATCTCGGTCATAATGGGAAGAGGCAGATATGGCGGGAGCAGAGGGGTGGGCCGCTCTCGGGGAATAAGACCTCGCTGTATACAAGCGATCCCTTGTTCCGGCCCCTCCGATGTGGTTCCATCTTGCTCAACCCAAGTACCTGGCAACCAGGGTTCTCAGGGCCCTGGGCTCAAGATGTTGCTGCTTAACGCCAGGTCAATTGCCAACAAAGCCCCCCTGATACGTGATTTAATCACAGAAGAGGGGGCAGACCTGGTGTGTATAACTGAGACCTGGATGGGCCAAGAGGGGGGAGTAGCTCTCTCTGAGATCTGCCCAGACGGGTTCTCAGTGCAGCATCATTCCCGACCCCAGGGAAGGGGGGGAGCTTGTCGACTTCCGGTTCCGGTTCGCTGCATCGCGGACGCTCCCCGTTGAGCGCCTTTCCATTTCCCCGTTAAAGCCGCCAGAACAGCTGTCTGGCGGCTTGAAAGTCTCTGCCCCGGGCAAAGGGGAGCGATGAGAGCCGGACAGGTGGGGTAGAGCCCCCCCTAGTGCCCCAGGTGCCAGCCAGGGGCGCGAAAGGTGAGGGCTCCCCAGCCAGCCTGTCTCTTGCTCCGGGGACTTGGAAACCTCCGCTTTTGCGGAGCAAGATGCCGTGACCACCGCTGCTTCGTGAATGGGATTACAACTACTTAATTGATTAAACAAGCAGACAGAGAGAGACAGGATTTTAAAAGGGCAAGTACAGAATTTTTTTCTCTTTCAACTCCACTGTTGACTTTCACTTCGGAAGAAACTAAGTAACAGTTAATAGGCTACAACATGGCGATCAGAGAAAGTGGGAGGAGAAGTGAAAGTAACTTTCGTTTCCCTAGCGGCTTTTTTTCTTATGGAAATTTTTGACTTTGAAAGTTGGCTTTACTCTCTCTGTCTCCCGATTTTGGATTAAATAATTACTGACAATTTTTTAAAAAATACAAGTCTATCTGGCTTTGGAATTTAAAAGAATTTTAAAAGAAATTTAAAATAATTTTAACTAGAGGCTTGGCTTTTTCTTTGTTCTCCACTGGAAATACTAAAATGGCTTCAAAATTTGGAAAGACTGTTTTGAATAAAAGAATGGACTATTCATCTGGTTATATTTCTAAAATGCAATTTACCACTGAGTTAACACCCCCAAAGTCTTTAACACCTGAAAATTTAATAACTACCTTAAAGATCATGAAAAATGAACTGACTGCTGAATTTAACCAAAAAATCAATGAAATAGATAATAAAATGCAGGCTGCTTTAAAGAATATTGACCAACAAATTAGGAATGATGTGTTGGAGGTATGCAAAGGTCTAGCAACAAATATTGAAGTTTTGGCAAACCGCATTGAAGAAAATAAACAAGTTTTGACAACTTCAGTAGAATACATAGATAAAATACAAAATGACATTGCAAATTTTGAAACAGAGGTGTTAATGACGCAATTCAGAGCCATGGAATTTGCCATAAGGGGGTTGAAAGAGGGATTATATGAAGATTTGAAAGGAAGGATGGTGGAAGCTTTGGAGCAGGTGTCTGGACTGTCTAAAGAAGAACTAGCCAGGCAAATTGATAAAATATATAGAATCAACTCCTGGTATGCAAAACAAAAACACCTACTAAGGGACATTGTAATATACTTTACTACAAGAGCCTTACGGAATAGGATTATACAGGCGACGTTTAAGAATAACCTTCAGGTGAATGGCCAGGAACTAATGATATGGAAAGAAATTCCCTCTAAAATGCTCAAAGCCAGAAAAGATTATACCTTTCTGATTGATGAATTTAAAAGGCTAAACTTACAATATAAATGGGAAGCACCAACAGGAGTCGCAGTGAAATTTCTGGGAAAAAGATATCGGCTTAATACGACAAAGAAAGCTACTGAATTTTATGCCAACGTCTTAAAGGCTGATATATCCAAGATTCCAGAGGAAAGATGTATGAAAACAAAAGAGGAGGAGGAGGGAAAGCCATTCCTTCCTGTTCAAATCGAAACAGATTTACAGAATTCAAGTGATTGGCAGAGCCAGACAGATGTCTACAGTGTGGAAAAGGAGATGGAAGATCGGGGTCAGATGGGAGGCGAGCTGACAAATACAAAATTATCAAGTTACAAAAAGATGCAACCATCATCAAGATACAACAAGATGCAGCGTTGAAGTTTATTGGACAGATGGTTGCTAATATGACTGTACTTTTCTTTTTCCCTTCTTTCCTTAATTTTCTTTCTTTACTTCTTGCATTCTTTTTTTCTTTTGTTTTTTTTTCTAACCTATTATTATTACTAATACCTTTTAAAGATTTAGAATCTTTTTTGAAGCTAATAATTTGATATATAGTAATATTATGCTATTAATATAGTGGTTGATTTCATGATGAAGTTTAAGATTTTTGTATTTTATATTTAGTTATTATTGGTGTAATATTTATTTAAGTTTTATTTAATTTTGAGAAAGAGTTAGAATTTTTATTTAAAATTATTAAGTTATAAAATATCATAATTTCTTTGAAAAGAAGGCTTATTCAAAGTTTGGAGTTAGTGCTGAATTTACAGGATAGATTGTATTCCCTTTTTTAAAGCTTTTTATATATATATATATTTATTATTATTATTATTATCATTATTAATAATATTTTTTAGAGATTTAGAATTTCTCTGAAGTTAATAATCTGATATATAGTAATGTTATGCTATTTATATATTGGTTGACTTGATGAAGTTTAAGGGTTTTGTATTTAACATTTGATTATTGCCTATGTAATATTCATTTAAGTTCTATTTAATAGTGAAGAAATGCTTTGCAGGATAGATGACAGAAAGGAGGAGGAAGGAATTTTTATGTGTACAATTCGGAGTTGAAATTTTTAAACAATAAGGTGGGAAAAAATATTTTTTAACTTAATTTAAATTTATCTTACTGATATTATGCCCTGTATTCTCTCTGGGAAGTCCGGGGGGGGAGGGGGTGGGTGGGTTAGGGTTAGGGGGGTAGGGGGGAGAAAAATAAAAAATGTTTGTACTTTGTACTAATAAAACTTTTTGAATAAAAAAAAAAGATGTTGCTGCTTAACGCCAGGTCAATTGCCAACAAAGCCCCCCTGATACGTGATTTAATCACAGAAGAGGGGGCAGACCTGGTGTGTATAACTGAGACCTGGATGGGCCAAGAGGGGGGAGTAGCTCTCTCTGAGATCTGCCCAGACGGGTTCTCAGTGCAGCATCATTCCCGACCCCAGGGAAGGGGGGGAGGAGTGGCAACGATAACGCGCCAAAGTCTGCATCCTCGTAGGAGCCCTGCCCCGGAGATCGTTGGGTGTGAGACGCTCCTTCTGAAGTTGGACTTAGGGGTCCAGGTGGGCCTTTGCCTAGCGTACCTGCCTCCCAGCTGCGTTAGCAAGGCCCTGCCTGAGCTACTTGAGGCAGTAGCCGGCTTGGCGGTGGAGTTCCCTAGGCTTATGGTTCTGGGGGACTTTAACCTGCCTTCGGCTGGCGAAACCTCTGGGATAGGTCAGGAGTTCATGGATTCCATGAGAACCATGGACCTGACCCAAGTAATCCAGGGTCCGACTCATGAGGGAGGTCACACGCTCGACCTGGTGTTTCTTTCGGGGCAGTGGAGAGATGATCCGAAGATAAGGGATATAGTCACCACCCCACTGTCATGGTCAGATCATTTCCTACTGAGGTTGGATTTTGCAGCCCCACTCCTCCCCCGCAGGGAGGCGGGACCGACTAGGTGGTTCCGCCCCAGGCGCCTAATGGAGCCAGAAGGATTCCAGAGGGAACTTGGGGAAATACCTGAAACCCTGGTACACAATTCGGCTGATTCCCTGGTGTCTGCATGGAACACCGCAGCATCAGCAGCATTAGACCGGATTGCGCCTAGGCGACCTCTCCACGGCAGTGGATCCCGGAAAGCCCCCTGGTTTACCGAGGAGCTCCGGGAGATGAAATGCCAAAAGAGACGTCTAGAACGCCGCTGGAGAGCCAGCAAAACCGAGTCTGATCGAACACTATTAAGAACCTACATCAAGTCTTATTTAGTGGCGATAAGGGCGGCAAAACGATCCCATTTTCCCGCTCTTATTGCGTCCGCAGATTCTCGCCCAGCCGCCTTGTTTAGGGTGACTCGCTCCCTCCTTGCCAAAGGGGGGAGCGAGGAACACTTGCAAGGTAGAGCTGAGGAATTCGCGCAGTTTCTGTCGGATAAAGTCGCTCAGATTCGGTCAAACCTGGACTCCGGCTGGGCAGAGTCCATTGAGATGACAGGGGCAAGTCTTAGTCCACCGTTGTGGGAGGAGTTTGGGCCTGTTTCTCCGGAAGACGTGGACAGAGCCGTGGGTGCGATGGGTACCTCCACCTGTTTATTGGACCCGTGCCCCTCCTGGTTGGTTTCCGCCAGCAGGGAGGTGGCACGAGGCTGGATCCAGGCGGTGGTCATCGCTTCTCTGACAGAGGGATCTGTACCGCAGCCGTTAAAAGTTGCGGTGGTTAGACCCCTCCTGAAGAAGCCTTCCCTGGACCCAGCGAATTTGAAGAACTTTCGTCCGGTCTCCAACTTACCTTTTTTAGGGAAAGTTGTTGAGAAGGTGGTGGCTACCCAGCTTCTGCGACTATTGGAGGAAATGGATCATCTAGACTCCTATCAGTCGGGTTTCAGGCGCGGCTTCAGTACAGAAACTGCCTTGGTCACTCTGAAATTCCTCCATCCTGGTGCTACTTGACCTCTCAGCGGCTTTCGATACCATCGACCATGGTATCCTTCTGCGTCGTCTCAGTGAGTTGGGAGTGGGAGGCACCGTTTTGCGGTGGTTCTCCTCTTATTTCACCGATAGGACGCAGTCAGTGTTAACAGGAGGGCAGAGATCGTCCCCCAGGCCCCTGTCATGCGGGGTGCCTCAGGGTTCGGTCCTCTCGCCCATCTTGTTCAACATCTACATGAAACCGCTGGGGGAGATCATCCGGAGACATGGGGTGAGTTTCCATCAGTACGCTGACGACACCCAGCTGTACATCACCACCCCGTCTCAATTCAGTGAGGCAGCTGATGTAATGTGCCGATGCCTGGACGACGTTAGGACCTGGATGGGGAGAAACAGACTCAGACTCAACCCCGACAAGACTGAGTGGCTTTGGATACTGCCTCCTAAGGACCAAGACAACGGTCCCTCCTTGGTTTTGGAGGGAGTGAAATTAACTCCCTCGGAACAGGTCCGCAATTTGGGGGTCCTCCTAGATCCACAGCTAAAATTAGAGCAACACCTTACAGCTGTGGCTGGGGGGGCCTATGCACAGGTTCGCCTGGTGCACCAATTGCGGCCATACTTGGAGAAGGAGGCTCTACTCACGGTCACTCACGCCCTTGTCACCTCTCGTTTGGACTACTGCAATGCGCTCTACATGGGGCTACCCTTGAAGAGTATTCGGAGACTTCAGTTGGTGCAAAATGCGGCTGCGCGTGCTGTGGTGGGTGTGCCAAGGTACACCCACATGACACCTATACTCCGCCAGCTGCATTGATTGCCCATCGGTCTCCGGGTCCAATTCAAGGTGTTGATCATCATCTTTAAAGCCCTACATGGCCTAGGACCAGGTTACCTTCGGGACCGCATTCTGCCTCACACTTCCCTTCGACCGGTTAGGGCCCACAGAGTGGGCCTCCTCCAGGTCCCGTCAGCCAAACAATGCCGGTTGGCGGGCACTAGGGGGAGGGCCTTCTCTGTGGGGGGCCCCGCGCTCTGGAACCAACTTCCCCCAGAGACCCGAACCATCCCCACCCTGCTGGCCTTCCGGAAAGCCGTTAAGACATGGCTCTTCCTGCAGGCAGGGGGGAAAGATTAAATCCATCTGAATTCCCCCCCTTGGTATGGCTGATTGTGAACATTTTTTAAGTTTTGTATATTTTCTTAACTGCTGCTTTTAAATTACTGTTTATTATTGATGTTCTTATAAAATTGTTGTACGCCGCCCTGAGTCCCTCAGGAGTAGGGCGGCATAGAAGAACAAATAATAAATAAATAAATAAATAAATAAACCTTTCAGACCTTTAGAGATTTTGCAGTTCAAATCTACAATCAACACGGAGTGAGGATCCGGAGAATCCAGAGTGATCGTGGTGCCGAGTTCACGTCTCAGCGTTTCCAGGATTGGATGCGACGAAACGGTATCCTACACCAAACATCTGCCCCTTACACGCCAGCTCACAACGGAGTGGCAGAGAGGTGGCAAGGGGTCCTTCAAACCATGATGCGCTGCCTCCTAGAAGATGCCAATCTCAAACACTCATTTTGGGGCGAAGCAGTTCAGTATGCAAATTACATTGGCAATCGTACATGGAGCAGTGTCATTGACCAAACACCCTTCTACATGTTATATGGCTTCCAGCCAGATCTTAGACACTTACACATTTTTGGTTCATATGCCATGGTCAACATTCCATTGGCCCAAAGAAGAAAAGGTGGCCCAGTAGCAAAGAGACTGAGATATATGGGTGTTGATAGCAATTCTAAATGGGGAAGATTCATTGACTCTCACAATATGATAACAATTTCTAATTCAGCTAATTTTGAAGAAGATACAGATTGGTCCAGGATACATTCTAATGACCCTGGAGTTTATTTCCCTAGAACTGAAATTGTTGATACAGTGCAACCAGATGACCAATGTTCATCACCTGATATCACATCCTACCACGCCGTGGATGCTGAAGCTAGCGACGCTGATGGAGATGTGGACAACAAGAAAGACGACTGGACAATCGTTCCGAGACGTTCCAAGAGAACTACAAAAGGTATTCCACCAAAAAGATACACAATGCAATTGACAAACACACCATCGCCATTGATCTGTAATGTTACACTCCCACCGGAGAACTTTTCACAAATTAAATATCTTTCTGAAGATGAACAACAAAAATGGTATGAAGCCATGCAAGTTGAGATGGATAGTTTGCAGAAACTCAAAGTATACACATCTGCAACACCTCCAACACAAAAAAAAGTCATTGGCACAAGATGGGTCTACAAAATCAAACAAAAGCCAGATGGTGAATTATTATACAAAGCAAGACTTGTCGCACAGGGTTTCGCACAAAGCTATCCTGAAGATTACATAAACACTTACTCACCTACAGTGCGAACTGAAAGTGTGAAAATTGCTCTAACCACTGCTTCTATCCTTGGACTTGAAGTTTTCCAATTTGATGTTGAAACAGCTTATCTGAGTCCCTCGGGAGTAGGGCGGCATATAAGAACCAAGAAATAAATAAATAAATAATAAATAAATCTACATGCTGATCTAGATGAAGAAATCTACGTCAGGTCCACTCCCGGCTTCCGGGACCGAGAAGGGGATACCTGGTTCCTAAACAAGAGTCTCTATGGTCTGAAAAAATCAGGTCTGATGTGGTACACATGTCTAAAAGACAAACTAAATTTAATGGGCTTTATTAAGTCCGACACTGATGAATGCGTGTTCACAAAAAGGTATGGAAATATTAATGAAATTGTTCTTGTTTATGTTGATGACATTGTTTACATTGGTCCAAACAAACACATGAGTGAGAAGCAGAGTATGCATGTGTGTCTGATGCGTGTAACTTTTTAACTTGGTTCAATTCCTTAGTTACAGATATCTGGACGAAGCCGGAAAAACCGATCACTGTGATGGAAGACAATCAATCAGTAGTTTACATTTCCAGGACTCACTTCACAGGTTCAAGGTCCAGACACATTGACATACGTTACAAGAATGTTAGAGAGTCAGTAAGACAAGGTCTCATAAAGTTAGAATATGTGCCAACAAAATATCAGATAGCTGACATTCTGAAAATACCATTACCTATTGCTCAGCATAATTACCTCAGATATTTACTGTGTGTTGAGTGACACATTATATTAGCCCAACTGACAAAGAAGGGGTGTCACGATGTGAATATTGCCAGTTTGTGCATCTCTATGTTTCCTAAGGTTTCTTGTATTTATGGTCAAGCAGACATGTGATATATTTTACTACGCATGCGTGCATTCCAGGAGTCAACTCCCATTCCTTCCTTTTTCCATTTCTGCCGAAGGCAGACGTGACTTTCATTAGCTGATAAGATATAGCTTATTAAGGGTCTATTTTTTATTACTTTTGTACTGAAATAAATATTTTGTTAATTAGATTTGAATCTCGGTTTTATTTTCTAATGAGAATGACTTCAAAAGAAGCAAAAATCCAATATCGCCTCTACGGGGGAATGCCCCCCCTTAACAAACACAATATTCAAAGCAGGACTCCGATGCAAACAGAACTCTGAAGTGCTTGCAGATCACAGGTGTTGTTCTCAGCACTGATCGCTGACTGCGCCGGACTTAAATAGGCACTGAAGGGCGTGGCCCAATTAGCCCTCAGTGCTACCTCCGAGGAGACCTCCACTTGCTACGAGCCCTAGCATCCAGCAGCGGCTCCTCGTCCCCTGATGACTTACTCTGCTGAGCAGGTGCAGAAGGTCCTGGCTGATGGTCCTCCTCTGGCACCGAGTCTTCATCACTGGCCGACTCAGGTGCCAGGCACATGGGCTGGTACTGCTGCATCATGAGCGGCTCCACGTCCTCCGGGTCCTCCATCATCTGCGCGGGACGCGGGCAAGTCACCGTGACCCTGGATGGATCCTTGAAAAGGGACCCCTTGGTGATGGCTGATGTCTGCCACCAGACGAGAGAAAGCCGTACTCAGGTAGGCACCAAGACCCGCATCTGGGATGCACTGCGGCCAGACTTCTGGAATGGAAGGAGAAACCACTGTAGCTCCCGAGTGTGAAGACGGGCCCAGGGAGTGATAGATATACTGGATATCATTTTTCCCAGTAGTGTCGACAACACTGACAGTGGAACCCTGCGCTCCCTGATGACCTGGGAAACCAACGTTCTGAGGCTATCCTGGCACTCCCGTGATAAAGAAACCCTGCATGTTAGGGAATCTATAACTGTTCCTAAGTGAGTGATGGAGGTCGAGGGAGACAAGTGACTCTTGTCGAGATTTATGGAAAAACTGTGGTGTCGCAGTGCATCGATCGTTACCTGGAGGTGCTGAAGCGCTAGATGTTTAGATGGCACGTGCACCAGGATATCATCCAGGTAACACTGGACACACACGGGAAGGGAATGCAAGTGGGCCGCTAGTGCAGCTAGCACTTTAGTAAACACCCTAGGGGCGGAAGAAAGCCCGAAGGGAAGCACCCTGTACTGGAAGTGCCTACATGCATAGCAAAACCGAAGGTATTTGCGGTGCTGATGTGAGATGGGAATATGCAGGTAGGCTTCCGTTAAGTCCAGAGATGCCATGAAATCTCCCCGGCGGATGCAAGCCATGATGGACTGGAGGGTATGCATCTTGAACTTCCTATATTTTAAGTAGGAGTTCAGACGCTTCAAATCTAGGATTGCCCTCCATCCCCCCGAGGTTTTGGGGACCACAAATAGGATGGAATAAAACCCCTGTCCCTGTTGGTCCAGGGGCACCTGTTGGATGGCCCAAATATCCAGCAGGTGTTGTACAGCCTTGTCCATGAGAGCCCTTTTAGAAGGGACCCTGGAAGTGGAACAGCGAATGAAAAACCTCGGGGGAAGGGAAAGAAACTCTAGAGACAGTCAATGGCGAATAGTGTCAAGGACCCAGGAGTCTTGGGTGGTTTCTGACCAGGCCGAGGCGAACCTGGCTAATCTCCCTCCAATGGGCAAGTCTAACGGCCTACCACTTGCCTTTTCTGAAGGGTCTACCACCCGAGCCTCCCCGGCCCTGTCTCCTGTACTGTCTACCCCTCCCAGGTCTGTCGTGTTGAGGTCGTGCACGAGACCCATACTGACCTGGGGCCCAGGGGAAACTGGAGCCCTGGTCGGCCTGTCGAAAGGGCCGCTGAAAATAGGACGGCTGTCTTGGAAGGCCCCACCTGGAAATAGCTGGAAGGATCTTCTTCCGGTTCCGACTCTCCATAAGAATGGGCTCGAGAGAGTCTCCGAACAGTTGGGGACCACGGATGGGGCCCGACGCCAAGCACCACTTATGCTTCGTATCAGCGGACCACTGTTTGAGCCAATTCATCCGTCTAGCGACTACTGTAACCGCCATGGCTCGTGAGGCAAAGCAAGAGGCGTGTAACGTCAAGTCTGCCAGAAATTGCATTGCAGCAAAGTCTTTGTTAAGGTCTTGCTGGGCGCGAATGTTTTCAGCCAGAATATGATCTTGAATCTGGCAGAGCCAAATCAAGGTTGCTCTCACAAAAAAAGATGAAGTCGAGGAGGCCCTGATGGACCAGGCTGCTGCCTGATGGGCTCGCAGTAAGGCCTGCTCCATTTTCCTATCCTCCGGCTTAAGCAATTCATCGGATTCCCCGGGCATCGCTGTATGCGTATGCAGGGCCAATTCCCCGGGCATTGCTGTATGCGTATGCGGGGCATCAACTGAGGGAATGGCCAGAAGATCCGCGAGTTCGTTGGCGACGTTGAAAAATTTGTGGTCGACTTCCGGTTAGACGTCATGCCGGAGCGGAGCAGCCTTTGGAGTCTCCGAGGCTGTATCTGTGCCTTTCTGCGAATACGGTAGCTTGCTGGCGATCAGTGGCTTGGAGGGAAGAGTGATTTGAAGGGGGAGAATTCGGAGCATCCATGGTGGACAAGCAATCCTCCCGGAGAGCGAGAATAAACCCTGGAGCCGTTTGCGAAGAAATCGGCTTGCATGGCGGATCCGGAGGCGTGACAGCCTGACTCAGAATAAGGAAGCAAGAGAAGAACAGTCAAGAAGAGTGGAGGATATCGTGAGAGAGAGAGAAACTGGAGAGGTTTTTTCAACAACTGGTGGAAAGAGATAAGACGATGTGCCCTTTTTGCTGATTGCTGACTAGTGGATTTAAGACGCAAAGTTCCGAGAAACAAAAGGCGGTGACTTCGAGCGGGAGCGTCAAGACGGGCAGAGAGCTTGCTGAATTGAGGAACGATAAGGACGTTTTCGTTCGGATTTGATTCAAAGCGATCTGCGAGAGTTGAAAAAGTAAAGAAACACAGCAAAAGGGCTAGAAAGACTTTCGGAAAGTGCGGAAGGTATGAGGAAGTTGGAGACGAAAGAGCGACTGGAAGAGAACGGACTGAGAAGGTGACACAGCTAAAACCGGTGGACAATTTTAATTACACTGTTCTACAGGTAAAAAGTTGCGAGCATGAAAACAGCTGTTCTTACATAATTTTGGGGTGCTAAAAATGAAAATAACATTTAAAAATGAATATTGGCTCTAGTTTCCATGATATAAGCAACCAACTAATGAAGTAAGGTTTATAAAATGCATGATGCAACTTACACCATATATTACATAGTCAGTATTGGTGACCAATAGAAAACCGCCACATGTACAAAGATGATGCAATATTAGCTAATATTACATCACCAAAGTCTATAAAAGTCACAGTATCTGTTGCTTTGCGAGTTAGACAGCCAAGTTATGCCTCGAACCTGTTTAAATAAAGCAGATAATTTCTGCTATATTTGCGGTGAAGTTACTTTTGCATCCCAAAAACGAAGGATCACAACGGTGATTAAGAAAGCCTACAACTTGTATTTCAGTTGCAAAATAGGAGACCAGGACAAAAACTGGGTGCCACACATATGCTGTAATTCATGTGGATCAAGACTTGTCCAATGGTTGAATGGGAATAACCTGGCTGTTCCGGCAGGCCTGGGGATCATTGATCTTAATATGTAAAAACTTTGAAGATCTCCCCTTTTATGATAATGTATGACTGAAATTGTTTTTTTTTTAATTTTTTTTACTGTATTTTAATATTTATTTCTATGACTGTCTTTTCCTATTGTTGTGAGCCGCCCAGAGTCCCCTGGGAGTTGAGCGGCATACAAATAGAAATAAATAAAATTAATTAATTAAATAAATAAGCCTTCTATGCCTTTCGCAGTGCCAATGATTTGGAGAGAACCAACAGATCATGTCAGTAATTGTTTTTTTTATGGTGCCTCCAATTGAGAAAGGTCTTACTAAGAAAAAAAAGTTGTTTGTGCAGTATCCAAACATTCCATCAGCAATACGTCCAGTACCTCATGGAGAAGGACTACTGATTCCAAAAGTGCCTGAATCTTTCGTAGTTGAGTCCAGTGAGGAAGAACCTCAGGAAGCTTGTAGTGATGAACCAACAGCCTTACATGACCCGGATTATCTGCCATCCACATCCGCTGAACCGCACCTCATAACACAAATGGAATTGAATGACCTAATAAGAGATCTGGATCTTCCGAAGAACAAGGCAGAGGTTTTAGGTTCAAGACTAAAGCAGTGGAATCTCCTGGCAAGTGATGTTCGCTTTCATGTACCTGATAAGTAAATTTCCATCACTTAGTGCTGCAAAAATAAATGAAGGAATTTTTGTTGGCCCACAGATCCGTGAACTTATTAACGATGATGAGTTTCTTTCTCTGTTGCATGGCAAGGAAAAGACTGCGTGGATAGCATTCATGTCAGTGACATCAAATTTTCTTGGAAACAATAAAGCAGCAAACTACAAGGAAGTGGTTGAAAAACTCATCCAGGCCTACAAAAATCTTGGTTGTAACATGTCCTTAAAAATTCATTTTCTACACTCTCATCTGAATTTCTCTCCATCAAATTGTGAAGCAGTGAGTGACGAGCATGGGGAGCGCTTCCATCAAGACGTTGCAGCTATGGAAAAAAGATATCAAGGTAAATGGAGCCCATCAATGCTTGCAGACTACTGTTGGACAATTGTAAGAGACAACCCTTTCCTTGAATACAAAAAAAAAGTCAAGAGAAGCAAAAGGGACACAAACTGAAGGCAAGATTAATGAGAAATTTAAACTTTTGAACATTTTAAACTTGTTTACTAATTTAGTTTTTCTTGATAAACATATACAATAGATTATTTCAAGTATTCACTGTTGCAAATATAATTCACTTAATTTTAATAAAAATATACGGGTTTATATATACGTATTAAGTTTGGGTGCATTATTTGCCTATTACCTGTAGTTGGAAAATGTAAAATGTCCGTTGCATGAAAACTAGAGCCAACTAACAAATTTCATTATTATATTTGAATTCAGCATGTGAAATTCATTAAGAAATGGCACATTTCATTTCTGAAATGAAAAAAAAATGAAAATTTGTAGAACAGTGATACCAAAGAAGGAGACAGAACTATTAACAGGACGGACTAAACATTGGACTTTAAGGACTACCAAGAATACTATCCACAACTAAGTTGAATATCGACTACAAGTATATTAACAAAAGGACAATATAGTATAAGAAATAGATATAAGTAAGTACTTGCATTATTAATTTAAGTGAACTTTAACTTTAGATAAATCTCAAATAAGATATTATACTACTATTAATAGTGCTTTACATTATACCCCATTTTCTATATAACAGATCCTTATATACATAAACTGTTGATTCAGGACTATATACATAAATTGTTGATTCTAGATTATATTTACTGATATATATTTATATATTTATATAGTTATATTTACGTTTACAAAATAGACTATAGAATATACTATATAGAACATAGATTATTTATCTCTGGTATTTGACAACTATTAATTGATCCCTTGTGATTTTGATAGAATAATGGTGATTATATTCTTACGTAGTGAATAACCTATATTGAATGAATTGAAGGGGTGGTAAAATTAATTGATTGGGGACTTGAAGAAGACGGTATAAACAGTAATATAATAAACTGTGGGAACCAAAGAAAGAACTGGTGCTAAAATAATAAGAATGTGAAGAGGTTGTGTATGGTACATTGGGATAGCATCTGGAGTGTATTAAAAATGTCTACTACTACATCTACAGTAACCAAAACAGGGGAAAAAATACCCCCAGCAACTCTACCCTCAACCCCATTAAGTCAACGTAACACTGAAGGTATGACAGGGGAGAGAGCGGGTGGAACCTCTAGTACACAAGCAACACAGATAACTCTTGCATCTCTCCAAGAAATGATGATCAGAATGCAAGAGTCCATAGATAGACATTATGAGAATATGATGAGATGTGGGAACATGGGAGATGTGAAAGAGGACATTAGAAAGGTGGATGATAGGGTGGGAAGGCTAGACGAGAGAATGGAGTCAATCCAAGGAGTACTGACAAATAATCAAGAAAGGATTAAAAAAATGGAGGAACACAATGAAAGGATTGAACTAAGACTCCAAGATGCAGAGAACAAAACGGATCTGGTAAATAGGGAACTGGAAGAGGCCATTTTAAATTTAGAGCTCGAAAAATCAGCCTTCTTTCTGAGGTTTCAAAATGTAATTGAAAGTAAAGATGAGAATTTACTGGAGGTCATGGCAGAAATAATCTCTAGCATCACAAACAGAACAGCACAGGTAACAATAACTGAAATGGATGAAATATATAGAGTGCACACGAGCTACGCCTGTAGGAATAGACTACCAAAGGAAGTACACATAGGACTCACAAAAAGAACAGTCAGAGATGAAATCTATAACCTATCGAGGGAAACACAGTTACTTACAAGTGAAAGGAGATAGTAATACTCAGACAAGTACCAAGATGTATAAGAGATAAGAGGCGACCATACCATTTTTTATCCACTAAATTGATCAGACATAGGATACCCTTCAGGTGGCTAATACCTGAAGGAATGTTAATAACTGTAATGGATAAAAAACACAGAATTACATCAATAGAAGACGCCAGAGACTTTTTTGAATAGTACATCAAGGATGTAGAGGAACACGAAAGTAAATTGGAGGGGGAGAGTCTAGAGGAGATAAGTTCAGAAGAGAATATATTGCATAAAGAAAGAAGTGAGAGGACGGTATCAGGTAACTATGGCAGAGAGGGAGCGACAACAAGAGCACAGACTGAGGCAAAGAGAGGAAAATCAAGGGAAATCACAAATTGAACAGATAGTAGAAGAAGTAAGTTTATTATCCTTGAACATAAACGGACTTAACTCACCCGTAAAAAGGAAAAAAATATTCCACAAATTATCAAAACAAAACGCAGACATTATTTGTTTACAAGAAAAACACATTAAAAAGGAACAACATCAGATTTTGGAATCTCCAAAGTTAGGTAAATTATTCACAGCATTATCTACAGTTAAAAAGCGAGGAATAGCAGTTTACATTAAAACATGGTTGAATCCAAAACTCTTATATATAGATGAGGACAGCAGAATATTGATAACACAAATAAACAATGGAAACAAACCTGTGACGATAGCAGTTATATATGCCCCAAGTACAAACCAACCAGCCTTTTTTCCCGATCTACACAAAAAATTAATAGAAATACAATGGGAAAAATTATTGATAATAGGGGATTTCAATGCAGTTCTAGACAGAAAAAAGGATTATAAAGGTACTAATAAGAAAAAAGCAAGAAAGCTACTACTGGCAACGTTCCATCAAATGACAACAGAATTTAATTTAAGAGACAGTTGGCGATATCATAATCCAGACAGTAGGCAGTACACCTTCTTTTCATTTCACCACAAATCATGGTCGAGGATAGACATGGCCTGGGAGAATGTGGAACTTTTAAATGATTTGTTTGAGATTGAAATTCTCCCAAATGCCTGGGCCGATCACAATCCTCTATGGATAAAATGGAAAGAGCCAAATAGGAAAACAAAAGTAAGATGGACGTTAAATCAAACAATAGTAAAGGAGAAAGAGTACATCAAAATGATGGAGAAAGAATTAGATATTTTTTTCCAGATTAATACTAGAGAACAAACCTCTCTAAGAAACTTATGGGATACAATGAAGGCATATATAAGAGGGTTGTCTATTGCCTACTTGTCAAAACGCAACAAAGAGAGGAAAAACAAATTAAATATATTAACAACTAAACTTCACAAATTAGAGAATACCTTGCAAGAGGACCCCAAAGATTCCAAAACATTAGAGGACTTAAACATAATTAGGCATAAAATTAATCTGACAACACAGGAGGAATTGGCCAGGAAACTTAAATTAGCAAAACAAAATTACTTTGAATCAGCCAACAAACCAGGAAGATGGCTCGCTCATAAAATTGCAAAAGAAAAAGCGGATAGAACAATTGACATCCTACAAGATCAAAATGGGGAAATGCATACTAGGATTACTGAGAAAAAATATATAATCCAAACTTTTTACACTGAACTTTACAAACAGGGAGAGTTAAAAGAAGAAGCGATTAAAGAATACCTCAACGAAAACAATTTGCCAATCATACCGGAGGAGGACAGGAATATGTTAAATGACAAGATAACCGCAACAGAATTAAGAAATGCCATCGGTAAACAAAAGAATAATAAATCACCAGGACCGGATAGTATCCCCTTCGAAATTTACAAAAACCTACAAGGCTCTTTAGAACCAATAATGTTAGATCTATTGAATGAGACATTGGAAAAAGGGGAAATACCAGAGTCCTGGAAGGAAGCATATATAGCTCTGATTCCCAAAGAAGATTCGAACAAACAACAAATTCAAAATTACAGGCCGATTTCGTTATTAAACACAGACTACAAAATACTCGTAACAATATTGGCTGAAAGATTCAAAAAAATTCTTAATCAGGTTATCCACTCAGATCAAAACGTTTTTTTACCACATAGACAGATAAGGAATAACACTAGAACAATACTCAATACATTAGAATATTACGACATACATATAGATAAACAAATAGCACTTATCTTCGTTGACGCCCAAAAAACGTTCGATAACCTCTACTGGCAATTTTTCATAGCATAATTAGAAAATATGGAATTTGGAGAAAGATTTATTAGGCTAATCAGAGCTATATATTGTGACCAAACTGCAAAAATATTAGTAAATAACGCCATAACCGGAAAAATAGACATTAAAAAAGGAGTATGCCAAGGTTGCCCACTAGCCCCATTAATTTTTATACTAGCCTTGGAAACCTTACTGAGAAAAGTAAGAAACATGCAAAAAGAAATAAAGGGGCTAAAAGTCAGGAAGGAGGAATACAAACTCCAAGCCTTTGCTGACGATATGACATTCATTGTCGAAGATCCTTTAGAGACTGGCCTGATCTTAATTAAGCAAATTGAAAAATTTGGAAAGGCGGCGGGGTTAATAATTAATAAGGAAAAAAACAAAAATAATAACTAAAAACATGACACCGAAACAAAATATTAAATTGGAAAATTTATTAGGTATGAAAATAGTTAAAAAAGTTAAATATTTAGGGTTATGGCTTACTGCGAGATGTAGCTCACTAAAGGAGGAGCACTATACAAAATTAATTCAGAGAATAAGTAAGGACCTTGATAGATGGTCAAAGCTTCAATTATCACTTATGGGTAAAATTGAGACAATTAAAATGAACATCCTACCTAAGATTCTATTCCTTTTTCAGGTGGCCCCAATAAAATTGAACAAAACATTTTTCACAAATTTAAATAAAACGATTCACAAATTTATATGAGCAAAAAGAAAAGCGAGAATTAAAGCAAAATCATTACAAGACCATAGGAGGAGAGGAGGATTTGGTCTCCCTAATTGGGAACTATACCACCAATCTGCCACACTTAACTGGATGAGGGAGTGGATTACTCTTAAAAATAGGATACTAACTTTAGAAGGTTTCGATTTGCAGATTGGTTGGCATGCTTTCTTATGGGGGGAAAATTACAAAATGCATACATATTTCCGACGACATTATATTAGAAAGAATCTATTAGGTACATGGATAAAAACAAGGAAGGAGCACTATAGCAGCGTCCCAAAATGGATTTCAGTAACTGAAGCAGTCATATACCCGAACCTGTTAGATGTAAATCTTTTAGACAAACATGATGAGCTGATGTCGAAACAAGAACTTAAAGAAAAAGGAATAGATCTTGATTGATGGCACTATCTACAGGTCCAATTGAAATATAATAAAGACAAAACAAAATATGGATTCCAAAAAATTAGTGAATTAGATAGGATACTAACGGGCACCGAGGAAAGGATGATTTCCAAATTATATAATTTCTTACTCCAATATAATCTGTTTGAAGAGGTGGTAAAAGGTTCGATGATTGCGTGGGCTCAAAACTTTGGCTACACAATTAATCTAATTGAATGGGAAAAATTTGGAATGTAAACTATAAACTAACATTAGCGACATCATACAAAGAAAACATATATAAAATGTTTTACCGGTGGCACCTCCCTCCGGCGCAATTGGCAAAAATGTTTCCGACACTCTCTCCAAAGTGTTGGAAGTGTAAAAAAGGTATAGGAACATACTACCACCTCTGGTGGACCTGCCCTAAGGTGAAGAACTTCTGGATTAAAATCAAAAACTGTCTCGAACGAATTACTTCTCAAACGATTCCCTTAAAGCCGGAACTTTTTTTATTAGGTATCTTTAGAGAAAAGATTTGTATTTGTATTTGTTTATTTGTCAAGCATATATGATTATAAGCAAAGTATAAACAGTAAAACATGATTGAATATATATGTAATAGTACAAGCATGAATCAGAGTAAAAGAGGTAAGAATATATGTGTACATTAGGACAGGAACGGTAGGCACGATTGTGCGCTTATAAGATAGGTACAGTATATAATTCTACATATTACAACTGCGGCCAGAATTATATACGCGCAAATTTGGAAAACCGAACTAATTCCATCTATGTTAAATCTTGTTACTAAAGTATTAGAGTGCGCAGAATTGAGTAAGATGTCACTGGAACTGCAAGATAAAGACGAATCTGAATTCTCTAAAACCTGGGACAGGTGGTACAGCTGACTTAAGCAAAATAAATATCAAAAACTGTAATAACCACATGTCAGAAACCAAGATAACACAAAGAATAATAAATACTTACCTTTCTGTACTGACTGGAAGAAACGTTGGGGATATTTATAAATTTATAAAGTTACTAAACATAGACTAAATTGAACAAAAGAACCGTTGTTGAGAAAGAAAGCATTGTTTTATTGTAACGATAATTGAATATAATATACTATACTAATAGAATTGAATAAGAAGGACATTGATGTAAATAATATTTACATAGGATAAATACAAAGATATTGTATCAATAGGCTGTAAAAGGAAAGTGTCAACGGGATGGTTGACGTTTATGTTCAATGTTTCTTTTCAAAGACATCTGATATTTTATATGTATATATCTATGCTTATATATGTTCATATATATGTTTATATAAGTTTATATGTTTTTTAATAAAACTAATGAAGATTATTTAAAAAAAAGAAAGAAAGAAAAATTTGCAGTCAAGCGAGGTGGGAGCAGGGCCTGCAGCTGGAGAAGCCCATTGGTTTTTGACCGTCTCCAGAAATAAGGATGGAGTTGGTACAAAATCTGTTTCCTGAGGGACTATGGAGAAGAGAGGGTCCCCTAGAGGCTGATCAGATGCAGAATCTTTTGCGAGCCTGGCAGCTGCCCGAGCTTTATAGAGGAATGATTTATAGAGGCCAGGTGGGAAAAGGCCAGCAAAGTTCGCCTTCCTTTTATAATACTTATTTTAATTTGTACCCTCCTCCTCCGAGGTGTGGTATGGGTTTGAGTGTGTAAGAGGATGAGTGAGATGGATGTGTATGTGTTGTATGAATAGAGAAAATGGAAGAGTCAGGGGCTGGGCCCCCGCCCCCACCCGCTGAGTGTGGAAACAGAAGCGGGGGGGTGGTGGAGCGCAATTACCCTGACCAATGAGAATGGTATGTATGGCCTGCAGGAAAGGAGGGGGACCAGCGGGGGGGGGGAGGGGGTCTCTGGTGGGGGCGAGAGCCGGAACATCTTGGTCATAATGGGAAGAGGCAGATATGGCGGGAGCAGAGGGGCGGGCCGCTCTCGGGGAATAAGACCTCGCTGGCTACAAGTGATCCCTTGTTCCGGCCCCTCCGATCCGGTTCCATCTTGCTCAACCCGGATACCTGGCAACCAGGGTTTTCAGGGCCCTGGGCTCAGGATGCTGCTGCTTAACGCCAGGTCAATTATCAACAAAGCCCCCCTGATACGTGATTTAATCACAGAGGAGGGGGCAGACCTGGTTTGTGTAACTGAGACCTGGCTGGGCCAGGAGGGGGGAGTAGCTCTCTCCGAGATATGCCCAGATGGTTTCTCAGTGCAGCATCATTCCCGACCCCAGGGAAGGGGGGGAGGAGTGGCAATAATAACGCGCAGAAATCTGCATCCTCGTAGGATCCCTGCCCCGGAGATTGTTGGGTGTGAGACGCTCCTTCTGAAGTTGGACTTAGGGGTACAGGTGGGCCTTCTCTTAACGTACCTGCCTCCCAGCTGCGTAAGTAAGGCCCTGCCTGAGCTGCTCGAGGCAGTAGCCGGCTTGGCAGTTGAGTTCCCTAGGCTTATGGTGCTGGGGGACTTCAACTTGCCTTCCGCTGGCGAAACCTCTGGGGTAGCTCAGGAGTTCATGGATTCCATGACAACCATGGACCTGACCCAAGTAATCCAGGGTCCGACTGATGAGGGTGGTCACACGCTCGACCTAGTGATCTGAAGATAAGGGACATAGTCATCACCCCACTGTCATGGTCAGATCATTTCCTACTGAGGCTGGATTTCGCAGCCCCATTCCTCCCCCGCAGGGAGGCGGGACCGAATAGGTGGTTCCGCCCCAGGCGCCTAATGGAGCCGGAAGGATTCCAGAGGGAACTTGGGGAAATACCTGAAACCCTGGTACACAATTCGGCTGATTCCCCGGTGGCTGCTTGGAACACAGCAGCATCAGGGGCTTTAGACCGAATTGCGCCTTTGCGACCTCTCCGCGGCAGTGGATCCCGGAAAGCTCCCTGGTTTACCGAGGAGCTCCGGGAGATGAAACGCCAGAAGAGACGTCTGGAGCACCGCTGGAGGTCCAGCAAAACCGAATCTGACCAAACACTATTAAGAATTTACATCAGATCTTATTTAGTGGCGATAGGGGCGGCAAAATGATCCTATTTTTCTGCTCTTATTGCGTCCGCAGATTCTCGCCCAGCCGCCTTGTTTAGAGTGACTCGCTCCCTCCTTGCTAAAGGGGGGAGCGAGGAACACTTGCAAGGCAGAGCTGAGGAATTCGCAGAGTTTCTGTCGGATAAAGTCGCTCAGATCCGGTCGAACCTGGACTCTGGCTGGGCAGAGTCCATGGAGTTGACAGGGGCAAGTCTTAGTCCACCGTTGTGGGAAGAGTTTGGGCCTGTTTCTCCCAAGGATGTGGACAGAGCCGTGGGGGCGATGGGTGCCTCCACCTGTTTATTGGACCCGTGCCCCTCCTGGTTGGTTTCGGCCAGCAGGGAGGTGGCACGTGGCTGGATCCGTTAAAAGCTGCGGTGGTGAGACCCCTCCTGAAGAAGCCTTCCCTGGATCCAGCTGACTTGAAGAACTATCGTCCGGTCTCCAACTTACCTTTTTTAGGGAAAGTTGTGGAGAAGGTGATGGCTACTCAGCTTCTGCGACTTCTGGATGAAACAGATCATCTAGATACCTATCAGTCGGGTTTCAGGCGCGGCTACAGTACAGAAACGGCTTTGGTCGCTCTGATGGATGTTCTCTGGCGGGCCCGGGATGGGGGGAATTCCTCCATCCTGGTGCTACTTGACCTCTCAGCGGCTTTCGATACCATCGACCATGGTATCCTTCTGCATCGTCTCGGCAAGTTGGGAGTGGGAGGCACCGTTTTGCGGTGGTTCTCCTCTTATCTCGCCGATAGGATGCAGTCGGTGTTGACAGGAGGGCAGAGATTGTCCCCTAGGCCCCTGTTATGCGGGGTGCCTCAGGGGTCGGTTCTCTCGCCCATCCTGTTTAACATTTACATGAAACCGTTGGGGGAGATCATCCGCAGACATGGGGTGTGTTTTCACCAGTACGCTGATGACACCCAGCTGTACATCACCACCCCGTCTGAATTCAGTGTGGCAGTTGATGTAATGTGCCGGTGCCTGGACGACGTTAGGATCTGGATGGGGAGGAACAGACTCAGACTCAACCCCGACAAGACTGAGTGGCTTTGGATATTGCCTCCTAAGGACTATGACAACTGTCCCTCCTTAGTTCTCGAGGGAGCGAAACTGACTCCCTCGGATCAGGTCCGCAACTTGGGGGTCCTCCTAGATCCACAGCTAAAATTGGATCATCATCTTACTGCTGTGGCTAGGGGGGCCTTTGCACAGGTTCGCCTGGTGCACCAGTTGCGGCCATACTTGGAGAAGGAGGCTCTACTCACAGTCACTCATGCCCTTGTCACCTCCCGCTTGGACTACTGCAACGCGCTCTACATGGGGCTACCCTTGAAGAGTATCCGGAGACTTCAGTTGGTGCAAAATGCGGCTGCGCGTGCTGTGGTGGGTGTGCCAAGGTACACCCACGTGACACCTATACTCCGCCAGCTGCATTGGTTGCCCATCGGTCTCCGGGTCCAATTCAAGGTGTTGATCATCATCTTTAAAGCCCTTCATGGCTTAGGACCAGGTTATCTCCGGAACCGCATTCTGCCTCACACTTCCCTTCGACCGGTTAGGGCCCACAGAGTCGGCCTCCTCCAGGTCCCGTCGGCCAAGCAATGCCGGCTGGCGGGCCCTAGGGGGAGGGCCTTCTCTGTGGCGGGCCCCGCGCTCTGGAACCAACTTCCCCCAGAGACCCGAACCATCCCCACCTTGCTGGCCTTCCGAAAAGCCGTTAAGACATGGCTCTTCCTGCAGGCTGGGGGTAGAGCCTAATCCATCCGAGCTCACCCCCGGGTATGTATGGTTGCTGGATGGTTTTAATATTGAATTTTTAATTTTTATATTTGATTTTAAGCAATGTTTATTGTTGGTTATTCTTGTATTTTTTTTCTGCTGTACGCCGCCCTGAGTCCCTCGGGAGTTGGGTGGCATATAAGAAAACCAAAATAAATAAATAAATAAATAAATAAAGTAAGACTGCTCCGGTGCCACCTCCTCATCCTCCGACAGCTCTAAATCGTATTGCTCTTCAGCCCCTGTCCACTCTTGTGGGTCCTCTGCCTCTGACACGTCAGACAACTCGGCCTCCTCCAGAGCCCTGGAGCTGGGGCCCGGTCTGAGGCGGACTCCCTCTCTTGATTATCAGGCATCGAAGCCGCAATTGATTGGAGATTGGCTGTGATGCTTTGCTGCACAGCTGCGGCAATCCACTGTTGAACAGTGGCAGCATCAAAGGCAATGGGGACGTTGGTCCCTGTGGCTGAGGCAGAGGCAGTGGGGCCTGGAAGCCTCCGTGTCCTGGCCCTGCGTGCCCTGGTTTGATTGGGGGGAGACCACGCCAATGCCCGATGGACCCCAGATTTGTGTGTCAGGCCTTGGCAAGACCGTATTGTCCAGTGCCAAGGGGTCATCAGTGGCCCCCGTGGAGGCTGGGACCTGAAGTCCACTAGTGCCTGGTCCACGTGCTAGGGAGGCCTTGGCCGCATTGCGATTGAATATCCTCTGAAGGGCCTTATCTCTCCTCTTTTCGGCCTTGTTAGAGGCTCAAGATTGAGTGAGGAACTGCCTAATAGCCTTAGAAGATCCTGCTGCCTCTTCATCCTGAGAGGGGCGGTTAGTCTTCTTTGACCTTCCCCCCCCCCGGTTTACCAGAGGTTGAGGGGTTCTCTGCCATAATTTTTTTATTTATTTAATTAATCAATTAATTATTTAATTCAAATAATGCCCTTGGAGCAAGTAATGAGGCCTGCGAATTAGTGGCCTAGCTTGCTGGGCTTCTCCACCCCCTCCTTAGGCAATGGCCAGTGAAACGAGGAATGAGTCGCTAATCTGACAAGGCTGGAGCAGTTAACGTGCGCTCTGTGGCGATGTTGGGGGGGGCATGATGTGTCTAGCCCCTGAAAGGCCTCCTCGCACATCTAGACTTCCAAGGAGCCGCGAGCGCTATGCTCCAGCGGCTACGGAGAGCTCCGGTGAAGAATCAGGGAGATCGCGAGCAGCCGCTCAAGCAGTTCCCTCCCTACCGGGCTCTAGGCCAAGGCACGTTCGAGTAACAGATGGTGGGCGGGGCTGCCTGAAGAGTGATTAGGCCTGTGGCGCAGGGCGCCGAAGCGCGCGGCGTGAGATCCTGGCGATCGGCAGCAGATAAAGGGCCGACAAACAGCTGATTTCAATTAGCGCTTTGCAGGGCGGCCTTGCAATTGGCAGATAGATAAAGGGCCGATTCCCAGCTGGGTTGTATAAACGCCTGCTTCGTAGCCTGAGAAGGAACCCACAGCGTGCCTGAGAGGATCCAAGGATCAACTCCTCGTGGCAGAAGAGCCGAAGCCCTGTATTCAATGCCACGGAGCCCCTTACAGATGTTGATATTAAAGAGGTCTCTAATCCTATAGGCTACTCACACCGAGAGGAACCGACAGTCAGAATGGGAGCAATTTTTGCCACAATCTGCTCTGCTGCGGACTGAGTAAAAACTGGGAACTAGCAGGGCAGATCCTGGCAAAAGAGAAAAATGACAGACTCGGTCCTCGATGTACTCTTCAACATCTTCATCAATGACTTGGACCAGGGGATAGACGAGGAACTCATCAAATTTGCAGATGACACCAAACTGGCAGGAATAGCCAACACTCCAGAAGATAGGCTCAAGATACAGAAGGATCTTGACAGACTTGGACATTGGGCGCTATCTAAGAAAATGAAATTCAATGGTGAAAAAAGTAAGGTTCTACAGTTAGGCAAGTAAAACAAAATGCACAGGTACAGTATATGTGATACCTTGCTCAACAGTAGTAACTGTGAGAGGGATCTTGGAGTCCTAGTGGACAACCATTTAAATATGAGCCAGCAATGTGCAGCAGCTGCCAAAAAAGCCAACACAGTTCTAGGCTGCATTAACAGAGGGATAGAATCAAGATCACGCGAAGTGTTAATACCACTTTATAATGCCTTGGTAAGGCCACACTTGGAATACTGCATTCAGTTTTGGTCGCCACGATGTAAAAAGGATGTGGAGACTCTAGAAAGAGTGCAGAGAAGAGCAACAAAGATGATTAGGGGACTGGAGGCTAAAACATATGAAGAACAGTTGCAGGAACTGGGTATGTCTAGTTTAATGAAAAGAAGGACTAGGGGAGATATGATAGCAGTGTTCCAATATCTCAGGGGTTGCCACAAAGAAGAGGGAGTCAAACTATTCTCCAAAGCACCTGAGGGTAGAACAAGAAGCAATGGGTGGAAACTAAACAAGGAGAGAAGCAACTTAGAACTAAGGAGAAATTTCCTGACAGTTAGAACAATTAATCAGTGGAACGGCTTGCCTCCAGAAGTTGTGAATTCTCCAACACTGGAAGTTTTTAAGAAGATGTTGGATAACCATTTTTCTGAAGTGATGTAGGGTTTCCTGCCTAAGCAGGGGGTTGGACTAGAAGACAAGGTCCCTTCCAACTCTAATAATAAATCTAAAACCTCCAAGGTCCCTTCCAACTCTGTTGTTGTTGTTGTTGTTGTTGTTGTTGTTGTTATTATTATTAACCTACTCAATGACAAAAAAGATAACGTGGTTAGAAAATATGTACAAGAACTGTCCAGGTGTTTTTCTCTTTTACAACAGAAAGGCATCCTCACACAAACACCACCCTTGGACTTTGCTATGCACAATTATGAAGCTGGACAGTGGATACTGATAAAAACCTGGAAGGATGAGAAATTAACTCTGAACTGGGAAGGACCTTTCATTGTCTTGCTGACCACTGAAACTGCAATCCGAACTGCGGAAAAAGGCTGGACTCATTACTCCCGAGTAAAAGGGCCCATGCCAGCCCCAGAAAGGTGGAATGTGGAGTCTCACCAAGGAGACCCACTGAAGTTTAAATTTCAAAGGACTTAATGGACTGGGAGACAATCATCTTACCCGTAGGAGTGGTAACATTTGAATTTGGGCTAATCTTTGCATGTTTTCTATTTAGGGCAGAGTGGTTGCTTATGCTTTTACCTCAACTAAAGAAGACCAGGATGGAACAAATTTCATTGTGCAACCTCCCGGATGTGTTGGTTTTGTAACTGTGCTTGTGGATGTTGTTGTTGTTATCATTGCATAGATTGTGTCTTGTGTGTGGGGGTGGCTTGTATTAAAAATAGAAACTAGAAAGATAAAACCAATACACAAAAGTATATTTTGGTCATACTATCAAGAGTTTGAAAAATTACTATTACCTGAATTCCCGAAGAAAGCAGTAAACATGTTTGTGAAATTGGCTGAAGAAATTGCAAAGACTCTTACGGTAAATAATTGTTTTGTGTGTGTGGGAACAAATATGGGAGAACAGTGTCCATGGGAAGCTCAGGAATTGAGTTATAAAATAGTAGTTGATATGTGGAAAAATAAAACTCTAAAATTTACAAAAGGAATAGAAGGGACATGGGCCCTGACAACAAATTTAGTAGGGAAAGTGTGCTATGAGAGAAAGAAAGGTGGTAGAAGGAGAAGGATAGCCGTAGGAAACATGATTTGCTTAACAGTATGGAACAACAGCAGTTGGTTGGGAGGAAGTAGAACCTCGAAAGAGGAAGCATTAAGCGAAATAACTGAAATGGCTTATTTAAAAGATCCTGAAAGTGACACTCTAGGACTGGGTGGCTCCGGAAGGTATGTATTGGATATGTGGAAAATATGCCTATGGATATCTACCCAAGGGGTGGCATGGATCTTGCATATTGGGAATAATTAAGCCAAGTTTTTTCCTTCTTCCCATGAAACAAAAACAACTGTTGGGACTGATGGTGTATGACAGCTTAGCAAATGGTGTTAGAGCAAAAAGATCTGTACAACCAAGTGATATAAAAATTGGACACTGGAAAGATGAAGAATGGACTCTGGAAAAAAATTAATTATTATGGACCTGCCACATGGGCAGAGGATGGGACTCTCGGAGCCAGAAAACCTATCTATATATTGAATAGGGTAATTTGATTACAAGCAGTGCTTGAGATAATCACTAATGATACTGTAAGCACTTTAAAACATTTAGCCAAAGAAAGTGTGAACTCCAGAATTTACATTATGCAGAATAGATTAGCCTTAGATTACTTACTAGCTCAGGAAGGGTGTGTGTGTGTGTGGAAAATTCAATTTGAGTACCGTATGTTCCGGCGTATAAGACGACTGGGCGTATAAGACGACCCCCAACTTTTCCAGTTAAAATATAGAGTTTGGGATATACTCGCCGTATAAGACTACCCCTCTTCCAACGCACACCAAATAAAAATTAAAAAAACAACAGATTTGATTTCAATATGGTAATTGTAATTCAAATGCTTATGACATGCAGGTACTTAGCAGGAAAACTGTGACTTATAAACATAAGGCTGTTTGTCCTCAAACATGTAAACATAAAACATTGCAAGTGCATTAAACTTTTCCTAATTCACTCTAAAGCTGAAAGGAAGGATAAGACAATAAACCCATGGGAGCTGCCATGCTCTCCCTGACTGCCTGCTTCTCTCCTTCTACCCTGTGGTTTCCCACTGTACAGTCAGAATTAAGTTAAGCCCCCCTGCTCCTGCTTTTATAGCCCTAGCCCAGAAGTTTTCAAACTCAGCAACTTTAAGACTTGTGGACTTCAACTTTCAGAATTCCTCAGCCAGCTATGCTGGCTGGAGAATTCTGGGAGTTGAAGTCCACAAGTCTTAAAGTAGCTGAGTTTGGGGACCCCTGCGCCTCTCAGCTGCCAAATCCAGGTTGCATTAGTTGCTATTGGAGAAACAATACATGTCCATCAAGTGTCAAGGCACTTCTCATTGGTACAAGTATCACCCAAGAGGTGGTCTGGACCTTCCGCGTTTGGAACCAATCCTTGGCCAAGGAGGCGTGTCCAAAGCACAGCTGTGGCTAGTAAATATACAGTACGCTTGTGCCCGGAAAGGCAGCAGGGTGTGTGGGGGGAGAGATCTGCTGAGCCTCGGTTCAAAGGACTGTAAGAATGAAAGGGAGCGAAGCAGTCATTTGTTTACAAATTTATTCAATCAATTCCATGCAGGAAATCCAGGTCGGAGCATTCTGCACCACTGGCTGACATTCTTCCCAATCATAGCCAGGGTAAAGAGTGGATTGAAATGGATTTGAGCTGCAGGCATGGCTTTTCCAATGCATTGTGTGCCAAAAGAGAAAGGAGACAACAGACCAAGTATTTGTCAGGACAGGAAAGAACAGTGGCTGCTTACAATACTGTCAAGCTTGTTCACTGCCATGTATGAAATGCAGAGCTCTCCGGATTCTGCAATGCTAGCTAGCACCTTCGGAGGCAAGCAGAGTGACAGCTGTGGGAACTGCTTCAGAATAAAAGCCCCTTCCCAGGACAAGGCAGTCATTGAATCTCACAAGTATGCTTTAATCGCCCTTCCCCACTTTCCAGCCTTTTCTTTCTTTGTTGAGCTTTTTGCCGGACGCCGCGAGAATACTCAGCGGCGCCGGCTGCTTCTGATTGCTGAAGGAAGCCGAAATTGAGGGGGGGGGGCGAAATTGCAGCCTGCGCCGTTTCTGAATGGCTGCTGCTGCGCCGCTTTCCTCCTCTGCCTTGCTTCTCTGCCCACCGGCTTTCTAACTGCGTGCGTGAGGGAGGGAGGCTCTGCTCTTCCCAGCTAGCGTGCGGGAGATTTGAATCCAGTCTGGCTCGAACTTTCAGTACCCGGCGTATAAGACGACCCCTGACTTTTGAGAAGATTTTCCTGGATTAAAAAGTCGTCTTATACGCCGGAACATACGGTAACTGTTGCATTGAAATAGATGAAAGTGGTAAAGTAGTAAAAGAAATTACGGATCGGATGATAAAACTAGCTCATGTTCCAGTCCAAACCTGGAGAGGACTGAACATAGATAGGGTAAGTAATTGGTTTGGTGGGTGGTTCTCAAATTGGAAAGAACTAGCAAAATTTGCCATATTAGGATTCCTGGCTATCATGCTTTTACCATGTTTGATTCCTCTCATACAAATGTTAATAAAAAGGACTATGAGCGGTATGACCCTAATAAAATCAATAGATGGGGGGGGGAGGAAACAATGTTAATAATGAAGGTAGGAAAACAGAGGTTCGAGATTGAGGAGTCAGAATATGAAAACTTGCTTCCACATGAACCTGGGGAGAAATTAGGAAATTATGAATTGTTATAAGTATAAAAGAGTAATTCAGGTAGAAAAGAAAAGGGTGGATTGTGAGAATGGATGGAAAGTTACTCTTTTATAAAATGTATCAGACGAATTATAAAAAATACTTTAAGTCAATAACTCTTACTGCAAGCCTCAGTAGCAAGGCCAAATAAAAACCACAAATGATAAAGAGCTAGTCACTGTGTGTCAGCTCGATCTGAATGTTCAAGGAAGTAAGCCCATGCTCCGTACAACTGGTAAAAGACAAGATAAGATATCTGTTACTCTGGAGAAATTGTCACGCTGACCCCTTAGAGCAGGGGTCGGCAAACCGCGGCTCGCGAGCCACATGCGGCTCTTTGGCCCCTTGAGTGTGGCTCTTCCACAAAATACCACATGCAGGTGCACACGTGGTATTTCCAGGGGAAGCCGAGCTGAATTTTTTCGGGGGGTTTTGCGCCCGGCCATCCAAGCAAGGCTTTGCAGTCGCTCCTGGGAGAGGGGAGGAGGGGGGAAGGATAAGAGAGGGGAGGGGGATGCCGGGGGTGGCTTGTTGGCATCCCCCCTCCTCCCTCTCCCCCTCCCTGTTGTGTTTGCTCACTCCCATTAGCGGCTCATTCGCTGGTGGCGGGTTGTTTTTGTTAGATTCACCAGGGATAAGGAGGAGCCTCGGTGCGCGCCCCCTCCCTCCTTGAGCTGGCCGCTCGCGTGGTTGCAAGGATTTGCTGCTTGCCTTCCTTCCCCCCCAAGCCTGCAGCCCTTTCTGCTACCTTTGCTGAGATTGCATGTAAAGTGCGAGCTTTACAAAGAGGAGCTGAGCGTGCAAAAGGAGAGCCGCCTTTCCCCCCCTTCCTCCTGTGCGAAGGGCACAGTCGGAAGGGAACGGAGGTAATAGATAAACATCCCGTCCCATTAAGAGCAGGCCTTAAAATAACTGGGCTGTTCCCTAGAATTGCCTCCTTGCTCAGTGATCGTTAAAACTGCTTTGTAAATACTGTTTAATTCAATGGAACTATGCCCATGTGCAATCCCAGGTAGATACCAATTCAAGTTCCTTTGAACTGATTGGGGGGCGGGTTGCCCCAGTGAAATGCGTATATTGTTTTCAGCTTTCTGGTATTTGTACAACTAGCTATTTCATGGAATACAGTTCACATTATGCATTTGCATTATGATTTTTTTTGTTGCGTACCTAAATTATTGCAGAAGTCACTTGATTAAAGTAATAATTACTTCTGCGTGAAGTTGAGAACAAGGAAGATTTTTATTCAATTTTGTGCCTGACAAAATCAAGCTGTCTTAATTTATCAAGAGTGTATTACATTTCATAGTTTCTGTACTTTTAGAAATCTAAAAACCTGAGCTTTTATCGTTTTCATCCATGTGCATATATGACTAGTTTTTTCTTCACAAATAGTTATAACATATTCCCATGTCATACCTGCTAGTCATCTGATCTAGTGAGGCTGTTAGAATATATTTGTATTTTATTCTATAATACCAGTAAAATTTATTTGAGGACTGTTATTAATGCTCAGAACGATGTTTCATTTTGCTTTCTTTAAGATCTGTTAGCCTTCTTTTTACTGTTCATAGGCCTTGAAAGTTGCTTAGCCAGGGAAGTGAAACAAGGTATATATTCCTAGAATAGCTTCACATTTGATAAATATACCTTCAGAAAATTTAGAGGCAATGGCATGGGACCAATACAGGTAGTCCTTGACTTATGACCGCAATTGAGACCAAAATTTATGTTACTAAGTGAGACAGTTGTTAAGTGAATTTTCCCCATTTTATGATTTTTCTTGCCACAGTTGTTAAGTGAATCACTGCAGTTAAGTTATGTTGTTAAATGAATCTTGTGTTCCCTTTTGTTTTGTTTGTCAGAATGTTACAAAAGGGGATCATATGACCCCTGGACACTGCAACTGTCATAAATATGAGTTAGTTGCTAAGCATCTGAATTTTGATCATGTGGGGATGCTGTAACAGACTTAAGTGTGAAAAACAGTCATAAATCACTTTTTTCAGTGCTGTTGTAACTTTGAACGGTCACTAAATGAACTGTTATAAGTCATATTGTAAAAGAGGGGCTGGTTTATATAAAGTGTGCTGGAAGAGGGGTGAGATAGAGAGAGAGGGGGGAGAGAGATACAGAGGGGGAGAGAGACAGAGATACAGAGAAAGGGGAGAGAGGGAGATAGAGATATAGAGAGAGGGGGAGAGAGGGGGGGAGAGAGGGAGAGGAGGAGAGAGATACAGACAGAGAGAGGGGGAGAGAGAGACAGATACAGAGAGAGGGGGGAGAGAGACATAGTGACCAAGCATCGTTTGTCACCGTTCTACATAGAAGACATGGAGTAGGGAGGGGGAAGACTATGAGCATGAGAAGTTAGAGATATCACATTCTTCGTTACTTCTCCAAGGTCATCTTCTGTCCAGCACCTGCAAGAAGCTGGGAGGGGCCGTGCCACGCTGGCAGAAGATGAGTGGGCAATGTGACCCTGATGGGGGTGGGGTGCCCGTTTCCTATCGAGGGGAACTTGGGAGAAAATTAGATTTGGGTTTCCCCATGCGTTGCCAACATGGTGTCTGCATTAAATTGGAACTTTGGTGAATTCTTTGCCTTGGACTCTGATTTGTGCTCGATTACTATTTGGAACCTTGACACTAACCCAAATCTCTCTTAAACTTTGCCCAGCTACCCCTTTCTCTGGGGCGCTGGTTGGGGTCCTGAGCCCCAGTTCTGACCCAAAGCCGGGCGGTGCAAAAGACTCAGGGAAGATGGAGAAAGAAGAGAAACCAGCCGGGGATCTTGCAAGGGACGAGACGGAGGAGTATATTAGAAGCCTCTACTCTCCTACCCCGGCGTTTGTGGAGGCCAGGGAGGCCGCAGAAAGAGAGTGTCAGATGGGGGCGCGGAGCAAGCTACCAGCCCCTCAGCCTTTCTCTCAGCTGGAGCGGACCCCGCTGGGAGCTGTGGGGGGCTGTAGACTAGAGCAGCCCTTGTATACCGGGGTGGCCCTTGGTCCTGAATGGGGCCAACCGAGAACCACGCTCACGGGGCGCTCCGAAGACAAGGGATCCCAGCCGGGCTCACACGCGCATTCGCTGACGGACCTTCCCGATCGGTTTGGACGGCTAAGCATGAGTTGGACAACCCGCCCCCTCGGGAATGGAAGCTCCGAGATGGAACCTGGCCCAGCCCGTGTTCTCTTTCCCAGAGGGACCTCGAGCCTCCCACCAAAGTGGGGTTACAGCCTCTTTCCACACCGCTGCGGAGGGGAGCCAGGGAAACCTTCCTACCGGGCCACCTCCCGGGTGGGAGTCGCGCTATCCGTCTCCAAGGCCGACCCGCCAACCCAAGGGTGGAAGGCCCCAGTGGTGGCAAACGGGGGGAGAAAGGGCACCAGCGCCAAACCCACCGCCAACCTTCGGAGCCGGGCCACCATGGCAGGCCCCTCCGGGATGGGGGTACTTCCCCGGAGTGCGATGGGTGCAATGCCAGTGGACCCCAGGGTACCCCCCCAACCGATGCCGGCTATGATGCCAGCACCAGCCCCTTCCCAGGGGGGGGTTTGGGCCAACAGATGCAATATGGAGGGATCCAGATGGGAGGACCCCTGCAGCAAGCCGCTGTTCCGCCAGCCGCCGCTGGGCTAGCTGCCTCCCCTCAGACCCAGGAGGCCGTTCCCCGGTTTCGAGCCACGTTTGATGGGCACCTGACAAAGCTGGCCTACTTCCTCCACCGGGTGCTAGTATACATTGACGAAAATCGAGCGCTGTTCCAGACAGATAGACAGCTGATCGATCAGATCACCGAGGGGATGAATGACGGGGAAGCATCCGAGTGGGTGGCAGAGCTCCACGATGAAGCGGCACCTGAGTTAGATGACCTGGACGACTTTGTCCAGCTGATGAGAATCAGGTTCCGCGATGAGGCCCAGCAAGCAGATGCCGAGGCCCAGATCAAAGCGTTGAAGCAAGAGGGACGCCCAATGAAGGAGCTAGTGTGGGAGTTTAGGAGAGCGGTAGGAAAAGTGCGAGATGGCCCGAGCGGCTCTTAGTGCACACGTTCCAAGATGCGCTAGACCCAGAGCTGAAGAAAGTATGTGAAATATGGGGGGGTCCCGTGCTGGATCCAACAATGGTACTCCACCGCAATTGCTCTGGACCATGTGGTCAGAATCAAAAAGGAAACCCCGGAGGACCGCCCCCCTAGAAGGCTACCGGCCCGCAGGATCCCCCATAGACCGGCGCCGACCCCCCGGGTGGAGCCGATGAGGGGAGTGAAGTGCTATAGATGCGGCCAAGCGGGGCATCGCATGACCGACTGCTTAGCACCAGCCCCCTCCCTCTCCCGAGGGCCAGGCCAACTCCGGCCTCCAGAAGAAAGCCGAGCAAGCCACCTGAACCGGGGTGGTTGGCCCTGCAGCCGGAGGGGTCCCCTCCCCCTCCTGACGACGACAAGCCACCATCAATGGGGGAATTGAGTCCTCCATGGGAAGAGGGGGTCGACGAGGAAGACGACCCGATGGTGAGTGCAGCCGTTCGGCCCTTTCTCATAAAAGCCAAAATCCTGGTACCCGAAACGGGAAAGGAAGGGGAAGTAGATACCATAATCGACACCGGGTGTTCGAGGTGTCTAATCAGCAAGATAGTGGTAGATAAGCTGGGGATCCACACTAGACCCTTAGCCAGCCCCATTCGCTTCCAACAACTGGATGGGTCATTAGTGGGTGGGGCTCCCGCCACCCTCCTAACTCAAGCAGTGAAGCTGCAGTTTGGGCGGCACCAAGAACGAATTCTATTCATAGTAGCCCCCAAGATGTCTGAAGCAATTATCCTGGGTCTGGCATGGTTAGCTAAGTGGACCCCCACCATCCGATGGGAGGATGGGTATCGGAAGCTCAACATACACATCAGAACGACTCCCCCTTTAGAAAGCCAACAGCAAAGGGAGAAATTCATGCAAGGGGGGAAACCGGAACCTCAACTGGCCGCGCCTGCGAGGGAGATCACCCCCCCCAGGAGCCCAAAGGGTGCCGAGAGAGTACCTCAACCTAGAGAGGGTGTTTAGTGAGGAAGAATGCAACAAACTCCCTCCTCACCGGGCAACAGACTGCGCAATAGAATTCGAGCCGGGTGCTACGCTCCCAAAACCAAAGATGTACTCAATGTCCCCCAAGGAATTGGGAGAGTTGAGGAGATACATCGACTCCAACTTGGAGAGGGGGTTCATCCAGCCAGCGAAGTCAAGAGTGGCCGCGTCGGTACTGTTCAAAGAGAAGAAAGATGGGGGGGGTTGTCAGATTATGCATGGACTTACGGGGGATCAACGGAGTGTGCGTGCAAAACACATACCCCCTCCCCCTCATGAAAGACTTACTGAACCACTTGTGAAAGGGCAAGATATTCACTAAGTTAGATTTAAGAGAAGCATACTATCGCATCCGAATCCAAGAGGGGGATGAATGGAAAACCGCCTTCAACTGCCCCCTGGGAAGTTTCCAATTCAAAGTGATGCCTTTTGGGCTGCAAGGGCCCCCAGCGGTTTTCATGCAGCACATTAACGAGGTGCTCCACCCCCATCTGTACAAGGGGGTGATCGTTTATTTAGATGACATCCTCATTTTCAGTGAGACAATGGAGGAACACGTGAAGTTGGTGAGGCAAGTCTTTAAAAAGCTTCTAGCTGCCAAACTGTATGCCAAACTCTCCAAATGTGAATTCCATAAGACTGCGCTGGACTACTTGGGATACCGGATCTCCAAAGATGGAATCGAAATGGATCCAGGCAAAGTGAAAGCAGTGCTTGATTGGCAGGCCCCGCGCACCCGCAAACAGCTGCAGAGTTTCCTGGGCTTTGCGAACTTCTATAGGCAATTCATCCCGGCCTTTGCAGAAGTAGCCTTACCGCTAACAGAACTGCTCAAGACGGGGCCGACGCCTACCAAGCCAAAGCCTAGTCAGCCACTAAATTGGACAATGGCCTGCCAGAAAGCCTTCGAGAAATTAAAGCAACTGTTCGCCCAGGAGCCGATCCTCCAACATCCCGATCCAGAACGGCAATTCAGCATTCAGGCTGATGCAAGTGATGTGGCTGTGGCGGCGGTGTTGCTACAAAAAGATGAGAAAGGCCAGCTCCTGCCGTGCCCGTATGTTTCGAAAAAACTCACCGCTACGGAGAGAAGATGGGCCATCTGGGAGACAGAAGCCTATGCAGTTCGTTGGGCGCTACTGACTTGGAGGCAATTCCTCGAAGGAGGAAAAGTACCTTTCGAGGTATGGACTGACCACAAGAACCTTGAGGCGTTAAAAACCCCCAGGAAACTGTCACCCAAACAAGTGAGGTGGGCGCAATAATTTAGGCGATTCAAGTTTGAACTAAAGCACATCCCAGGGGGAAAGAACTTGCTGGCGGATGCCCTGTCCAGGAAGCTGCCATACAACAGTCAGAGAGAGGAGGAATTCCACTCTGTCATCCCCTCATCGCCGACGGGGACAGAAAACCTTTCCATCGCAGAGGGGGAACTCGCAGCTCCGGTCCTCACCAGAGGCCAATCCAGACGACCGAGCACCCGAAGTCATGAGGAGTGGACAGATAAACTTAAGGCAGCCTTGCCTAACGACCCCTGGCTAAATGATAACAAGGCAATATTGACCATGAGGGATGGACACTTCAGATTCTTGAAGACCCTTCACCTTACGAGACGGCAATTTTGGTGGCCAAGGATGAAATCTGAGGTAGAGGATTATGTAAAATGCTGTGCCACCTGTGCCACAAGGAAGCACCGGCCAGGAAAACCACCTGGACTTCTGCAGCAGGTGGCCAACCCCAGTAAGCCCTGGGAAGAAATAGGGATGGAAATACAGTGATCTGGACAGTCATCGACTTATTCTCCAAACAGGCCCACTTCGTTGCCTGCTCTGGATTACCGACGGCTAGACACTTAGCAAAGCTCTTCCTCAAACACATCTACCGTTTGCACGGAGTGCCAAAGAGGATCATCTCCGACAGAGGCGTGCAATTCACCGCTAAATTCTGGAGGGAATTCCTGCGCACCATCGGATCCACTCAAGGCCTTAGCTCAGGGTTCCATCCTCAGACCAACGGCGCAGCTTAAAAAGCGAACTCCATGGTGGAACAGTATCTCCGCTGTTATGTGAACTACCAACAAGCCGACTGGGCGGAGCTGCTGCCATTTGCAGAAGTAGCGTACAACAACGCAGTACACAGCAGCACCGGATTGACACCTTTCCAGGTTACCAGCGGACAAGAGTTCGTCCCAATGCCAGAACTGCCCATAGAAGCACCCACATCCATCCAGTACAAGAGCCTCTCCCCACAAATTATCAGGCAAACCAGAATCATTAATCATTGTCCTTATCATTGCCTGCAACGTTTGTCCATAAGAGTTATGTTCTGGCCGATAAGGAGCTGAACGTCTGTGTTCTATTCCAGCTCTTGCTAGCAAATTAACAAACTTACTATTTGTGAATTCCGTTCCGTTATCTGTTACCACATTTACTAACTTATTCTTCTGTTTTCTCTCTACAAATCTCTTCCAATTGGAGACATTTTGATATGTTTCTGACTTAGTTTTCATTAAGTAGCAAAAACCATATCGAGAATAATGATCTACAATACTAAGAATATAGCAAGGTCCACCCATACTTGGTTTCTTTGGTCCAATTAAATCTACAAACACTACATCTAATGGTGCTGTAGTTTTGAATCCATTATATCTATTAGCAGGAGTAACTTTACTTTTCTCCTGATTACAGGCATTGCAATTTACATACTTAGAACATGGTTGTAGTTTAATACCATTAGCCAACTCCACAGTTTTCTGTAACAATTTAAAATTCAAATGCCCCATTCGTCTATGAAGTAAGTGAATACAGTTGTTATGCGGTTGTTTGTTCTCAAAAACTGAATTAGCTTTTTCTACTGGATTTTCATGCAGTAAAAATAAACCATTTTCTAATTTAGCTATAACATTGTTACCTTCTTTTTGGATTTTACATTTATCATCCATAAATGTTACAGTATAACCTGCTTTAACTAATACTTTCACAGATAATAGATTATAAACCAGTCTTGGCATATATAGCATTGGCAATTTTTCATTAATTCCTAAACAATATGCATTTCCTTCTCCACTTGCTCTCATTTTCCAACCATTTGCTAACGCAACATATTGACTACTTTTCTCCATCTTTATAAACTTTTCCTTATTGTTTGTTATACAGTTTGTAGCCCCACTTTCTATCACCCATATATTATGGTTTATTTTATCAGTTACGTTAGGCATAGTCAAACCAACATTTTTGTGTTCTCTCTGGTCATTTCTGATATTCTGCTTTTTATTCTTTCTACAAAACTTGGCTATATGTCCTCTAGCCCCACAAGTATAGCATTTTCTAACAAAATAAACATTAGAAGATGTCTTCTCTTCTTCTTGTGGATGTTTTGTTCTCATCAATTTTCTGTCTTCTCGTCTTCTGGACTCCTCAAGTAGTTTTCCAGTTATGCCAGGTATAGTAAGTTCATCCCTAGTCAAAACCACTAAGGAAGGTACATAGTCATCGTAGCTCTCGTCCAATGAAGACAGAATTATATACACCTGCTGTAATTCTGTATAAATTAGTTCTTTTTCATGCAGTTCTTTCAGAGTTTTCTTCATATTTTCTAAATGTGTTAGCATATCACCTCCTTTCATTAAACGAGCTCTAAAAGTTTTCTTGTAATATGAATGTGTGCACCAACACTATCTCGTACATACATCTTTTTTAATATGTCCCAACACTTTGCAGCTTTCTCTTCTCCACGGATATGGACAAGTTGCTGGTCATATAGTGTTAGTCCAATTATGCTTAAAGCTCTATCATTGTCTCGTTTAAATTCAGCTAGCTTCTTCGCGTCTTCATCTCTTGTTGGATCCCAACCTGTTGTATCCGGTGGATTTGTTATCAAAGTCCATAAGCCTTCATTTCTCAAAAGTAGGCTACATTTAGTAGAGCAAGTAACATAGTCCCATCCAGCCGGGTTATCATCGGTAGATAAGTTGACTTTGCTTGAGCCATTATTGATGTAATACTTCTTTAACTTTCTGAATATTAAAACTGAATTTCCACACTCAATATATTTTTACTAGCAACAAACCACTATCACTATTCCTTTGGGACCTACTGGGCCCATAACCAATGTTAAGGAGTTATTGTGCTGTTGAGCACATACACAGCAAAATGTGTTGTGGTTGTGGTGTTGCAGTTTGATATGAATGCTATTCAGTCAATAAACAGATCAGTTTAGTATTTACAAATAGTTTACTTAAAGTAGTAGCAAAGTTCAATAGGAAGTCCAAGTCATACACAGTTAGTCAGTCAATGCGAAGATTCTTCTTCTTGCCTATCTTTGTTTTAACTAACAAAGATTACAGCTATCAATCAATTCTAAACTATCACAGATAGTTACTCTTTCCACAGCAGCTCTTCACAGCAATTTCACACAGTCACAAAGTCAATTACTCAACAGTGAAACAGCAGAGATAATCAGCAGAGAGTCAGCACTCCGGATCACACCATCAAACACACACAGACATTAATCACCATTCTGAGCATGCTCTCTTGCTTCCTTATATAGTAATCAGCCTACAATTCATTTAAAGCAATATACACATAACATTGATTTGTGGCTTGATCATATATTAGCAAACCCAATCGTTTGAACAGGGTTCTAACAATACAATACTCTTATACATATTTTCTCTTTTTTAAAACAATTGTTTTTTTAAAAATACCATTGAGACGGCTTTTTTGCCATCCCTTACTCCCCTTTTTTGTTTCCCACAACCCTTCTCCCTCTTCTCCTCCCTCTACTCTTACTTTCCTTTCCCTCCCTTCCGTCCTTCTCTACATCCCTTCTCTCTCCTACTGCTCTCCTCTTCCCTCCTCTTCCCTCCTCTCCTATCCTCTTTTCCCCTCCTTAGCCTCCTCTCCTCTCCCTTTCTTCTTTCTTCCTCCTCCTCCTCTTTCTCTTTCTATTGTTGTGTTCTTTTATTCTAATAAATCTCGAGATGGTCTTCCAGCAGTCTCGATTCATTATTTGCTGTTAGCCGCTCAGAGTCCCTGCTGAGTTGAGCGGCATACAAGTACAAGTAATAAATAAATAAATAAATTTATTTAACGCCTCTTTTCTATTTCTTTCACATTTTTCACTTATTAATATATTCCATTTTTAATGTATATTTGTCTAGTATACTTTTTCTATATTTCCCTTCCCCTCCCCTCTTCCATTTCAAGTGTGTCATCTGGGTTTCTCTTTCATTCTTATTTCCCCTCTATTCATTCATATACCGTATTTTTTTCCAACCATTCATAAAATCTTCCCCATGTCTTGTAATACAACTATTCCTCTTTATCTCTTAGTCTAAGTGTTAATCTGTTCATTTCTGTGCAGTCTAAATTTTTTTATTATTATCTGTCCTTCTTCAGGTATATTCTCTGCTTTCCAATTTTGTGCAAATACTATTCTCGCTGCCGTTACTATATGTACTATCAAATAAGTATCTTCTTTATTGTATTTTTCTGGTAAGATACCCAATAGGAATGTTTCTGGTCTTAATTCTATCTTACATTTTAACATTTTTTCTAACCACATTTGTATTTTAGTCCAAAAATTTCATTGTCATCATCACCAACAAAGTATATCTGGAGAAATGAAGGCTGCTGCTGAGGCCCTGCCACGATACTCCCTATCCTGTGGTAGACCTGTGAGAATGGATGGAAAGTTACTCTTTTATAAAATGTATCAGACAAATGATAAAAAATACTTTAAGTCAATAACTCTTACTGCAAGCCTCAGTAGCAAGGCCAAATAAAAACCACAAATGATAAAGAGCTAGTCACTGTGTGTCAGCTCGATCTGAATGTTCAAGGAAGTAAGCCCACGCTCCGGACAACTGGTAAAAGACAAGATAAGATATCTGTTACTCTGGAGAAATTGTCACACTGACCCCTTAGAGTATAGAATGACTTAAGAAATGACCTAGGAGAATAAAGGGGTGTGGGGAGGGCCTCTTGGGTGTGGTGTGCATTGTGTCGAAGGTATAAAATGTATGGATTGTAGAATGTGCTTGGCTCTCCTTGTACTCAATCCACTTGGGAAGAGACTTGGAGGCTGCCTTTGCAAACACTTTTTCTTTGAAATAAACCTTTGAATTGTGAACCAGACTTGTCTTCTGTATTGTGAGTATTAAAATATTTGCCCCTGCACTTTGAATGTTGGCATAAAATTTCCCTCCTTCACCTCTCTGGCTCCAAAAGACGTAATTTGGAAGCATCCGTTGTACTTCCGGACAGCAGAAAGAAAGTGCTTTGCCATTGGATGCTGGTGGGTGAGAAGGCTGTGTAAGGGTTCAGGGTAGGGCTGAAGGGGAGGGAGGTGGACTTTACCACCAATGCAGCATATCCCAGGACTCTCATCCTGCCACTTTAGAGCATGGCACCAGGCACAGGGTAACCGGGGTCCGAGATCAACAACCTTGTCCCTGGAGTAATCAATCTGAGGTTCATAGTTAAAACCAGACAAATACTTATTAGTCCAAGGCATTGATGTAATTTGTGACTGATTAACGTAGGGGTTATTAGATGTATACTTTTTTACAGCCTGTGTACTGACTTGGGGCTGAGTTTGACGATACTTGTGTACAGCTTCCCTTACTTGTGTTTTCCTACTGGCATCTGTAAATCTTTTTTTGCGTTTTTTTGCCTCTTTTCCCTTTAACTGGTGTTACAGTAGAAGGAACAGATTCATCTGAACTGAGGAGAAAAATAAGGGGGGGGGGAATCTGCCTCTGCCTACCAGCATCCATCAGTATTCATGTGGCTAGCATCCTGTCAGTGTGTGAGAGAGTTGAGAGGTGTTTGGAAACTCAAACAGTATTTGCTGTGTGAGGAAGAAGGAGACAGGAAGGAGGCTGGGCGTGGCTTAGCTCAACTGTTCTGTAGTAAAGCTGCTTGCTGCTGTGAAAGTAAAACTGAAAGTGAAACTCCTCTCCTTGTGTTTTGCATTTGGAACAGATTCATTTTGAGGTGGGGAGGGGGAGTAGGACTCCTTAGCATCAGAGTGTGGAACATATTTCTTTTCAGGTGGGGAGGGGGAGTAGAACTCCTTAGCATCAGAGCGTGTTAATAATAATATAGGAAATACTAATGCTCTGATGGTCATTTCGAAAAACCCTTTCTTAGTGAGCACCTAGAAGGCAAGAGGAACATACGTGGCAAATTTCAAGTTTGTAGGCTTTACGGTTCTGGAGATTTCGTGATTACGGCGTGAGTGGTTTTCGCTTTTATATATATATATAGATTTATTATTGTGCTGTTCATGCATTATATACTTCTGTTTTTCTATTTTAATATATTTGCAATAAAAACAGAGGAAAAGAAGAGTGTTTTGGAACAGGAATATATTTGCAGCATTTGGAACTTTATAGGAAAATATCTACAGTACTGCCTTAATAGCAAAATTACAGAATCTGAAACCAAGATGTTTAGGAAAAGGAACAGATGAATCTGTCAAAGAAAAAACTTTAAAATATATCTTTTAAATATATAAATATGGAGACAGAAAATGAAATGTGCTGGGCAGCTTACATTGCTGATTTGATCTTGAGTTTTCTTGATTCGCTGTAATTCAGGTGTATCGGCCACCACACTAAAGCCCTTCCCTTTATTCTTTTCAAATTCCTCCTTATAGCGGACCTGTGTATGAAAATGAAGAAACAGACATTATTTATACTACATCAGCATGTATGAATCCTAATCTACCACCTCACCTGAACATTAAACATGATTACTATTGTGGGACTGAAATTGCCATTAAGAAGCACTTGTTGAAACAATGTGCAATGGCTAATACTTGGCCAAAAAAGGTCTAAATATTATGAGAAAAGTCCTACTTTGTATTAATGGTTTTATATCTTATAACATATATAAAGTGCTGTCCCCATGCCTGCAGGCTGTTAGGAAGTAGATGGGGAAGAAGAGGCTTAGGTTCAGTCCCAGGAAGTCAGTGGCTGTGGGTTCAGAAACCATCCAATTCAGAGATACAGCTTTTTTTAATGATCTTAGAATCATAGTTCCTGCTTGATGTAAATTGTGTAAAAGACCACAATCTTATATTCAAACTGTTGTTCTGACTTAGGCTTCCTAATAAATCATAAAACACAAACGTAGTCCCCAAAAACCTCTTTTTATTTCAACGGCTGTGAATTATGTTCATTCACAGCCGTAATAAGTCCCAAACAATGTTAATTAGTCTGACAGAAGTCTGCCACAGTCTGTCGGAAGAAGGCTGATAAGCACCAACCTTTATCTCTCTTGACATGCTGCCAGAAACCTAATTGGCAAGGAGCTTTGCAATGCCAAACAGAACACAGAGTTACACCGATCAAAATTTAACCAAGTTGCTTCCTGCAACGAGTCCATCCGGTTGCTCCCCTTTTATATCCTATGGGAGGGGCCAATCATCTCCAAGCCTTACTCCTGAGTAGTCCTTTTTCTGCCTCGCTCATGTCAGCCTCTGGAGGCTCTGGAGTCAGCACAGAACTCCCAGATGGCCCGGGCCCCATCTCTGGCTCCGGCACAGAGCCTTCAGGCCTGGCCCATGGTCCTCCCCAGCCTCCTCACTGTCCGACTCTGCTGCCAGCTCCGCAGGCCGCTGGCGGACCACAACAACTGTCATGCTTGCAAAATCATAAAAAACCCTAAAACAATAGAGTTAATATGCCCTGAACTGAGCAAAGTTCCTGATGAAAATAAAAATGCAGGTTGTCCTCAACTTATGGCCATTCTTTCAGCAACTGTTCAATGTTACAGTGGTGCCGAACGAAGGGACTTACGACCTGTCGTTCAAGTTACAACAGTTGCAGTGCTCCCACAACCACATGATCAAAATTTGGGCGCTCGGCAGCCCACCCGTCATTATGATTGCAGGGATGCCTCAACTCCCCCCACTCACCTATCTACCCCCCATCGCTGCCCCTTTGGCCCCCTGCATTCCATGGCCCCTGTCATCGTAGGTGGCCTTTGCTTCTTCTTTCTCCTGCTGCTGACCAAGCATACTTGGCCTGGCCCTTTGTGAGGTAGCTGCTGGCCACACAAGGTTTTCTTCCCAAGGTTGTGCATGGCAGTTTCCTTGCAAGACCTGGGGAAGATGACCTCACGTGACCAGCAGCTACCTTGAAAAGGGCCAGGACACAGCACTGGGTTGCTACCGGTATAGCCTGGATCTACAAACTGGTAGTGGCAGCAGCGGGAGGCTCCGCCCACCCACCCCGAACGCTTCTGCGCATGTGCAGAAGCGTCGTGCGCATGCGCAGAAGCATCACATGCATGCACAGAAGTGTCGTGCACGCACGAACTGGTAGCAACAGGATTTGCAACCCATTACTGCCAGGACAGGCATAACTTGTCAGCAACAGGAACAAGAAGATGGCAAAGGTCAGCTGGGGCAACAGAGTGCAGGGCAGCAGGAGCCTTGGAATGCAGGATGGCTGGGACTAAGCTGGGACTTCTTAAGGTGTGGCCACTTTGTACCACATTTTTGGGGCTTCCTGGGGCACAGAGGCTGTGCTGGTAGAGCATGTCAAATTTTTCAACTTTCGATTTCCAAACATTAGGGATGCTCAAAATTTGTGACAAGCCTTGGAGATTGTAAAGATATTTTGGTTATTTTAATATAATTTAGGTGTGCTTGGTAAATAACTACCGTATTTTTCGGAGTATAAGACGTACCTTTTTACCCCCCAAAAGAGGGTGAAAAATTGGGTGCGTCTTATACACCGAATGTAGCCCCACCCACCGGCCCCCACCCTTCGGAGGTTTTCAGCCTCTGCGCATCGCATTTTTGGCCGGTTCCAGGTGGCGGGGATCCTCACTTTCACTTGGAGGTTTAAAACAAACCCTATCACCCTATGGGCATTTAAGTGGAGTGGGTGGGGTGGGGGATGATTTTCATGGGGGCAGAAGAGGGACTTCACACGGAAGGCTCCGCTCCCGAGACGGCCCCGTCTTCCTACCTATAGCCAGATTGCCGGGCTTCCCAAGCAAGCCCCGTGCGCCTTTGCTGCCTTGGTCGGAGCCTGATTCTTGAAGCGGGAGGTCGGGACTCGTTTGGCAAAGGGGGCACTGCATGAGAGGCGATCATTCCTCTGCCAGCCCGGATTTCCAAAAAGAAGAAATAAAAGACATAGGGAAGCACCCCAAAAAGAGCTTGCTGGCTTGGCCCAGCCGTGACGGGGGGGGGGGGGAGAGACAGAAGAGACACACACAGTGATACACTGAGAGAGGAGGAGATAGGGAGAGAGAGATACAGAGGGAGAGAGACTCTGTGTGTGTGTGTGTGTGTGTTGCTCTCTCTCTCTCTCCCTGCCTCTGTCGGAAAGCCTGCTCTCTTTCGGGATTTTCGTCAGCTGTTTTTTTTTTACTGGAGCAATGAGTGCAACCTCCTCCTCCCCCTCCTTCTCCTCTTGTGCGCACCCTCCCGGCCCCACCACAGCCGGGAGGGGGGAGGGAAGCCTCCACCGCAGGTAGCGCTCATTGCTCCGCCAGCCCGGCTTTCCAAAAGGAAGAAAAAAACAGCCAGAAAGAGAGCAGGCATGGCGGCAGGGCTTTCTGACAGTGAGAAGAGGCAGGGAGCGAGAGAGAGCGACACACACACACACAGAGAGACATAGAGAGACACAGAAAGAGAGGGGGGAGAAAGAGAGAGAGAAAGACAAACAGACAGAGGGAGGAAAGTTTGGACGAGGTTGGGAGCGGGCGCGTCTCTTGACTTCCAAAGCCGTTTGAGTTACATTTCACTGATTGCTCTTGTGAGAACTCCGCTACTGCCTGTTGTGGCCTGCCTAGCAGCCTGTGCAGTCAGAGCCTTTGGAGCCTTCAGTGCCTCGTGGCAGTGATAGGAAAGGAGTAGCCCCTCCTTTCCTGAATGCCAGAGCAACGCTGAGCTGCTGAGATGCAGAAAGGTCTACTCCAGAGGAGGTCTGCTCGGGGCTAATTGGCCACCTGGAGCTAATTGGCTACCACGCCCTTAGGTCTATTTAAGAAGAGTTGCTGCAGCTGGAAAGTTGCAGAGAACAACGCTTGAAAAAGACACCTGTCTGATCACAGTCAAGTTCCAGTTTGTATCCTAAATCATAGTTTGTATCTTGAATCTTGCATCTTGACTCGTTTCCAGTTGTATCCTGAACCTTGCGTCTTGACTCCAGTTTCCAGTTTGTATTCTGAATCATAGTTTGTATCCTGAACCTTGCATCTTGGCTCCAGTTTCCAGTTTGTATCCTGAACCTTGCATCATGACTCCAGTGTCCAGTTTGTTTAGTGACTCTTGACTCTTGCATCCTGACTTCAGTTCCAGTTTGTATCATGACTCCTGAATATTGGCTTACGCAGTTCCAGTTTGCAGTCCAGCTCAGATCTTGGTTTCTGGCATCGTGGTTTCTGAATCCAGTCCTCCAGTATGGCCAGTTTGCATTCCAGTTTCCGGTTCTTGTTCCTGGCAAATGTGGCTTCTGTTTTGAGACGTCGGTGAATCCACTTGGTAACTCCAGAACAGGTCTTATGTTTGGCATCTGCTAGCTTTGGGACTTGTGCCAAGGACATGGAGACTTGTAATTATCTCTTGGACTTCTGCCTATCTTGTTCAGTGTTCGTGTTTAATGAGATGTTGCTTTGCTAACTAAAACAGACCATGTTTGAGTGTTGTGTGTGCATAATTATTTGGATGTCGGTTGTGGGGACAGAACACTGCCAAGGCTGCTTGTGAGATGGAAGGAAGCCGCCTGAAATGCGATGCTCTTTTTTGGTCCCCCTCATTGTTCAAGCTGTAAAGGGTAGAATGGGAGACATTCGCCCAGTATGGTGCAAACACTGTAATGTGTCTTTAACGAACGTGGAAAATGGGGCAAGCGAATTGCAAGCGTGGCCCAGGAGGAGGAGACGCTATAAAAATCAACCGCGGTACAGAGAACAATTGGCAGAAGGTGCTTTTCCCCACCTTGCCTTCGTGTGGTGTGCAAACTGGGGGGGAGCGCCTCTTAGCAGATTCACTGGCACCAGATTTAAATCGAGCAAATAGCACTGGTATAGTAGGTTTTTTTTTGGCAATGCTGGCATCTTTAAAAGCTACGCGGGAATCTCAAACCCAAAACCGTCAGTTATCACTTCATCTCGCCATGCCAGGGGAAAAGGTGTAAGGCGTAAGGCAAGGCGGGCACCAGCAGGTTGAGCGGAGCCTGCGCCATGGAGGGACCCCCTCATGTTCATGGAATGGGGGGATTCGTCCTTGCAATTTTTATTATGTTTTGCTCCTCTTCCTTTGTTTCTTTCTCAGAGATCAGCTGTGAAGTGCAAAAATATAACCGAAGTGTAAAAACTTCCATTGCTTAAGGGCCACCTAAACAGCCCCCAAAGCTCGCTCGGCTTCAGGCTATTATTGACAATATCCAGTGCTCTCCAGCCTGCCTCCCCCGTCACCTTTCCGTTCTCTGTTTTTGAGAATCCCTATTTTCAATTATCGTCTCGCTTAGCTTTTCCTCAAAAGGGGGAGAAGGCACGGGGTGGGGGGGTTCCTCCATGGCGCAGGCTCCGCTCAACCTGTGGATGTCCGCCTTGCCTTACGCCTCTCACACAGTGCCCCCTTCGCCAAACGAGTCCCGACCTCCCGCTTCAGGAATCACGCTCCGACCGAGGCAGCAAAGGCGCAGGGGGCTTGCTTGGGAAGCCTGGCAATCTGTTTATGAGATGGCAGCGTCCAGGAGGACTGAAGTGCTGCATCTCTATCGGACCTTGCTGTGAGAAAGCCAGGCTTTCAACACCTACGGCTATAGGTAGGACAGGGGCGTCTCGGGAGTGGAGCCTTCGGTGCCAAGTCTCTCTTCTTCCCCCATGAAAATCATCCCCCACCCCACCCACGCCAGTTAAATGCCCATATGGTGATAGGGTTTGTTTTAAATGGATAAAAAGATCTGTGCTGCTCGTTATCAAAATCCGAGTGGAAGTGAGGGCACTGCTGATCCTGATGCTGGTAGGCAAAGGCAGAATTTCTTTTTTCCTTGTTTTGCTCCCCCAAAATTAAGGTGTGTCTTATACTCCGGTGCGTCTTATACTCCGAAAAATACGGTACATAAATATAATAACTTTTCAGACCAGCAATTCCCCAGCAAACAATTCAGACCAGCAATTCCCCAGTACTATCAAAGAGGAACATTATTCTGTGTGCAGTGAGCCGAGTGGAAGATATCTTTATCATTTCACTCCAGAGAAAGGCTCAAGAACAGGAAAACCTGCTTAAGTGATTGCAGATAATCTGTGGTGTATTTCATGAAGAAGAAAGGCATTGACAAAAGCTTGAATGCCATTGGAGGAGATTCTACAAATGTTAATACTGGCTGTGAAGGTGGTGCCATGCACTGGGTAGAGGTCAAGCCAGAGCATCCACTCTGCTGGAGCTGATTGACTTGTCTGAAGGTGTATATGAGCCACCTTTTACGTGCAAACTGACTACAGCGGAAATAAGTTCATTGACGAACCAATGCAAGTACCACAGTGGCCCTGTCATGCCCAATCAATAGAGAGATGTGTAAAACAGGTCACAGAGGCAGCAAGCAGAGTGTATACACATGAGAAATGTGAGGGTTATATCAGAGGCCAAGAAGCAAGTCGGCGGCCGATGTCAAAGAATGAATCAAAACAAGACTTGATGAAACTCGCTTAAACATTTTTGTAACTCATTTTATAGAATACTTCATAAAAAAACAACAGAATTGGAGTATGATAATATCTGTATCCTGGGAGATTTTAATGCAATAGTGGATGCAAAAATGGACTATAAAACCAGAAAAGTAAATAAAAAGGCAAGGAAAACACTTCCTAAGGCAGTGATGGCGAACCTATGGCACGCGTGCCACAGGTGGCACGTGGAGCCATATCTGAGGGCACGTGAGGCGTTGTCTTATGTCAGCTCCAGCGCGCATACACACACTGGCCAGCTGATTTTCAGCCTTCTTTTCGGCCGTTTTCCTTCTCCCCACGGCGAAAACAACCCAACGGGCCAACCAGAAGTTCACTTGTGTGCTCACCCTCAGCTTTCTTTTCACTGTCAGAGGTCTTCAGGAACTTCTTCGGCTTTGGACAGTTGCAAGCAGGCCTCGCACACCTCGGCCCATTTCTTCTGCAGCCGGGAAGGCTTTCCTGAAGGCCTGTGTAGCCAATAACAGAGCTCTGGATCGATCTGGATCTCTGTTATCAGCTGAAAAAGCCTTTCCTAAAGGCCTTTCCTGAAGGCCTCTGCAGCTGATAACAGAGCTCCAGATCGATCTGGAGCTCTGTTATCAGCTACACAGGCCTTCAGGAAAGCCTTCCCGGCTGCAGAAGAAATGGGCCGAGGTGTGCGAGGCCTGGTTGCAACTATCTGAAGGTAAGTAGTAGGGCAGCTCCACTTCCTTTCGTTTCCGAACTTCCAATTGGCCCGTTGGACCATTTGCACCGTCCCCAGGTTTCAGGAGGCTTTCCTGAACCCTGGGGGGAGTGAAAAACAGTCCAATGGGCCTACTGGAAGTCAGGAAGCTTCAGTGAGGCCTGTGTGCATGCATGGGGGGGCAGCACGGGGGGGTTGTGCGCATGCACAGGGCATTACATTATGGGTGTTGGCACGCGCGCACGCGCTATCGCACGTGCACGCACCCTTTTGGCACCCGAGCTGAAAAAGGTTCGCCATCACTGTCCTAAGGCCTTTTCAAGAATGGCAGAAGAACTAGACATTCAAGATGTTTGGTGAGAAATGCACCCTAAAGAAAACCAATATACATTTTACTCAAATAGACATATGTCCTGGTCAAGAATAGATATGATATGGATGACAGCAGAACTGAAAGCTAATGTACAATAAATAAACATAGAAACAAGTAACTGGGCGGACCATAATCCAATAAAAGTTACATGGAAGGGGCAAAAAAGAACACTGAGATGGACATTGAATCAAGAAATGTTAAAAGAAAAGGAATGTATTCAATTTATGGAAAGAGAACTAGATTTTTTCTTTAAAGAGAACAGAAAAGAAGAAACATCATTACAAAATGTATGGGATACAGCCAAAGCATATATTAGAGGATTAGTGATAACGTACAGAGCAGAGGTGGGATCCTGCCTCTGATTGCCGGTGCAGTTAATCGCTGAGTTCGGCGCAGAGCCGAAGACGCTGCTCCCGTTCGCGGAGCGGGAGCTTTCCCCGCCCGCATGGATGCCGCCAATTGCATTCTTTTGCCCTCTGCGCATGCGGAACGCTTTGGGCATGCGCAGAGGGCAAAAGAACGCAATTGGCAGCATCCATGCGGGCGGGGAAAGCGCCCGGGGAAAGCTCCCGCTCCGCGAACGGGAGCAGCGTCTTCAGCTCTGCACCGAACTCAGCGATTAACCGCACCGGCAATCAGAGGCAGGATCCCACCTCTGGTACAGAGGAAAACAGAATAGAAAGAAGAAACAAAATCGAAGGACATTAGAAGAAGAATATAAGACATTAGAAATAGAATTACAAAAGGACCCACAAAAAAGGAACTAAAGAACCAAATGGATTTAATGAAAAACAAATTGAGCTTAATTGATAAAGAAGAATTAGCACAGAAAATTAAAAGTGTCAGACAATTTTTTTAAAAAAATGCAAACAAACCAGGAAGATGGCTGGTGTATAAGTTAAAAAAAGAGGAAAAAAATAAATTGATAAACTAATGGATAATGTAGGGAAAATTCACTACCAAAATGAAGATAAAAAGAAAGTGATTCAAAACTATTATAAGAAGTTATATGATCAAGAGTTAATATCGGAAGAGAAAATAAAGCAATACTTAGAAAAAGCGGAACTACCTAAAATACCTGAAACAGTTAAAGCAGTGGTTCCCAAACTTTTTCGGTCCACCGCCCCCTTGGTGCTACAAATTCATCCTCACCGCCCCCACCCCACCCCCCTCAGGTGGGCATGGCTTAGTGGTCAGGCGACCGGGTGGGCGTGGCCAACTTGTAAAGTGTGGTGAAACTCACTTAACACTCTTGCTTAGCAACCAAAATGTTAGGCTCAATTGTGGTCATAAGTCTTTCTTTCGTTCTTTCTTTCTTCTCTACCTTACCCCTTCTTTCTTTTTCTTTCTTTCTGTCTTCCTTCCTTCCTTCCTTCCTCCCTCCCTCGCTTGCTCTTTCTCTTTCCTTTTTCTTTCCTTCTTCCCTCCCTCCTTTCTTTTTCTGTCTGTCTTCCTTCCTTCCTACCATCTTTCTTTCTGTCTGTCTGTCTTCCTCCCTCCCTCCCTCCCTCTTTCTTCCTTTCTTTTTCTTTCTTTCCTTTTTCTTTCCTTCTTCCCTCCCTCCTTTCTTTTTCTGTCTGTCCTCCTTCCTTTCTACCATCTTTCTTTCTTTTTCTTTCTTTCCTTCTTCCCTCCCTCCTTTCTTTTTCTGTCTGTCCTCCTTCCTTTCTACCATCTTTCTTTCTTTTTATTTCTTTCCTTCTTCCCTCCCTCCTTTCTTTTTCTGTCTGTCTTCCTTCCTACCTACCATCGTTCTCTTTCTTTCTTTCTTTCTTTCTTTCTTTCTTTCTTTCTTTCTTTCTTTCTTTCTTTCTTCCTTCCTCTCTCTTTCTTTCTTTCCTTTTTCTTTCCTTCTTCCCTCCCTTCCCTCCCGCCAGCCGTGGCCAGGCTGCCGCCACTCACCCAGGCCAATGGCTTGGTAAGCGTTCTCCGGGTCGTGCACCAGGTCGCAGAGAGCCATCAAGGCCGGCTGCTGCATCAGCAGCTCGGGGTGCTGCAGCTCTTCATTGAGCTTGGCGAGGCCTCGGCGGCCGAAGGCCACAGGCGTCTTGGTGGGGTTGATGTCGGGGGGCAGCTGGGCCGAGATCCGCGGGTGCTCCATGCCGGAGGGGAGCCCGTCGAATTGCGCACGCTAGGTTGCTAGGCGACAGGGACGCCGGGCGGGAAAGTCCACGCATGCGCAGGTTCCGCAGCAGGGCCTTCCTGTGGGTCTGCGAGCGCTCGCCCGAGCAGCTTCGGGAGCGGTCGGCTTCCCTTGTCGCTGTGCCGCGCTCAGTACCTAGCACTTGTAACTCCGTCACATTCCACGCTCTTGGGTGCAGGGCAGCCCATTCTGAAAGAAAACATCTCGTGTTTTCTTTCAGAATGGGCTGCCCTGCACACAAGAATGAGGAACGCAAGGGAGCTTCAAGTGCTAGGTAGGACGTGCGGTGGGATGCAGTTTGGGGTGACCAGTCGTGCGGGGCAGGGTGGAGCAGAGTGGAGCGGAGCCTGGGCGGGGGCTGGGTGGGCCGTGAGACAGGCATCATACCTAGCACTTGTAATTCTGTCGCATTCCACGCTCTTGGGTGCAGGGCAGCCCATTCTGAAAGAAAACGTCTCACATTTTCTTTCAGAATGGGCTGCCCTGCACACAAGAACGAGGAACTCAATGGAGCTTCAAGTGCTAGGTAGGACGCAGTTTGGGGTGACCAGTCGTGCGGGGCGGAGCGGAGTGGAGCCTGGGCAGGGGCTGGGCGGGCCGCGAGACAGGCATCATACCTAGCACTTGTAATTCCGTCACATTCCACGCTCTTGGGTGCAGGGCAGCCCATTCTGAAAGAAAACATCTCATGTTTTCTTTCAGAATGGGCTGCCCTGCACACAAGAGTGAGGAACGCGAGGGAGCTTCAAATGCAAAAGCATGGAGAACCACATACCACCCCCCTGGCCCCTCTCACCGCCCCCCTGTCGCCACCCTTGCCTCTCACCGCCCCCCTAAGGGTTCCCACCGCCCCCTGGGGGGCAGTACCGCCCACATTGGGAACCACTGAGTTAAAGCATCGTTAGATGAACGTATATCTATGATGGAGTTAACAGAAGCAATTAAGAGGCAAAAGAATGGGAAGACACCAGGACTGGATGCTGTCAAAGCATCGTTTGACACCATTCTACATAGAAGAATGTTCTACAGAGAAATGGGGAGGAGGAAAGCAGAGAGTGAGAAGCGGCAGATAGCACATTCTTCGTGGCTTTTCCAAGGTCATCCTTGTCCAGCACCTGAAAGGAGGGGTTGCCACGCTGGCAGAAGCTTAGTGGGCAATGTGATCCGAATTGGGGTGGGGAACAAGGAGTGGCCGTTTCCTATCGAAAGGGAACTTGGGAAACAAGTTAGATTTGGGTTTTCCTTTGAGTTGCCAACATGGTGCCTGCAATAAATTGGAACTTTGGTGAACCTTTTGCCTTGGACTCTGATTTCTGCTCGGTTACTATTTGGAACCATGACATTAACCCAAATCTCTTTTAAAAACTCTACCCAGCTACCCCTTTTGTGGGGCGCTGGTTGGGGTCCTGAGCCCCAGTTCCGACCCAAAGCCGGGCGGTACAGAAGACTCAGGAAAGATGGAGAAAGAAGAGAAACCAGCCGGGGATCCTGCCAAGGAGGACGCGGAGGAGGGTATTAGGAGCCTCTACTCTCCGTCCCCGGCATTTGTGGAGGCCATGGAGGCTGCAGAGAGAGAGCATCAGATGGGGGCATGGAGCAAGCTACCAGCCGCTCAGCCTCTCTCCCAGGTGGAGAGGACCCCATTGGGAGCCATGGGAGGCTGCCGACTAGAGCAGCCCTTGTATACCGGAGTGAGACTGGATCCCGAATGGGGCCAGCCAAGAATCCCGCTCGCAGGATGCTCCGAAGATGAGGGATCCCAGCTGGGCTTGCACACGCACCCCCCTTCCTCTCCCAAGGGCCAGGCCAACCCCTGCCCCCAGAAGGAAGCCGAGCAAACCACCCGAAGTGGGGCGGTTAGCCCTGCAGCCGGGGAGTCCCCTCCCCCTCCGGACGACGATGGACCACCATCGATGGGGGAACCAAGTCCTCCATGGGAAGAGGGAGTCGAGGAGGAAGATGACCCGATGGTGAGTGCAGCCATCCTGCCTTTTCTCATAAAAGCCAAAATTTGGGTGCCTGACACGGGAAAAGAAGGGGAAGTAGATGCCATAATCGACACTGGTTGCTCGAGGTGTCTCATCAGCAAGATAGTAGTAGATAAACTGGGGATCCACACCAGGCCCTTAACCAACCCCATTCGTTTCCAACAACTGGATGGGTCACTGGTGGGTGGGGCTCCCGCCACCCGAGTAACACAGGAGGTGAGCCTGCAGTTTGTGCGGCACCAAGAGCGAATTCGATTCATAGTAGCCCCCAAGATGCCGGAAGCAATTATCCTGGGTCTGGCCTGGATAAATGGACCCCCACCATACGATGGGAAGATGGGTACCGGAAACTCAAGATACACATTGGGCCGACTCCCCCATCAGAAACCAAACAGCAGAGGGAAAATGATGTGCAGGGGGGGAATTCGGAGCCTCAACTAGCCGCGCCCACGAGGGAGATAGCCCCTCCAGGAGCCCAAAGGGTGCAGAGAGAATACCTCGACCTAGAGAGGGTGTTTAGTGAGGAAGAATGCAACGAGCTCCCTCCTCACTGGCCAACCGACTGCGCGATAGAATTTGAGCCGGGTGCTACTCTCCCAAAGCCAAAGATGTATTCAATGTCCCCCAAGGAATTGGGAGAGTTGAGGAGATACATCGACTCAAACTTGGAGAGGGGTTTTATCCAGCCAGCGAAGTCAAGAGTAGCAGCCCCTGTGCTGTTCAAAGAGAAGAAAGATGGGGGGGGGGTGTCAGATTATGCGTTGATTTCAGAGGAATCAATGCGGTGTGCGTCCAAAACACCTACCCCCTCCCCCTCATGAAAGACTTGCTGAACCATTTGTCAAAAGGCAAGATATTCACTAGAAGGGCAGAGTGATTCGGTGAAAAGTGATGACTAAAAGGGAGTAGAATTTGTTGTGACCCAGCACCGCAACCCACAGAAACACACACACACAACTGTTTGTTATTAAAGCAAAAAGGGTCCTTTTACTAATGAGGGTTCTTAGTAAAAGTGCAGGGGTTTTAAAAGTCCAAAAACAAACAATAGGAGAGTCTCGGGGAATAACGTTCCTTTGGTTCTTTGGGGGTTAAATACCAAACGTTCAAATGTTCAAAACAAATACCCATTGGCTTCCGGTTTGGCTCCGCAGGCATTGCGGACGCTCCTCGTCGGGCGCCTTTCTGAATTCCTGTAAAAGCCGCCAGATCAGCTGTCTGGCGGCTTGAAAATCTCTTCCCCGGGCAAAGGGGAGAGATGAGAGCTTGACAGGTGGGGTAGAGCCCCCCCTAGTGCCCTAGGAGCCATCCAGGGGCGCGAAAGGTGAGGGCTCCCCATGCAGCCTGTCTCCTGCTCCGGGAATCCGGAAACCTCCGCTTTTGCGGAGCAAGATGCCGCGACCACCGCTGCTTTCAGAATGGGATTTATAATTATTTTTTTATTTAAAGAAGCAGACAGAGAGAAACAGGAGTGCAGATGGGCAAGTACTGAATCTTTTTTTTTCCCTTCAACTCCTCTGCTAACTTTCACTTCGGAAAGGAAACAAAGTAACAGCTAATAAGCAACAATATGGCGATTGAAGAAGGCGGGAGGAGAAGTGAAAGTGACTTTCATTTCGCTAGTGGCTTTTTTCTTCATGGAAACTTTTGACTTTGAAAACTGGCTTTTCTTTCTCTGTCTCCTGACCCTGGATTAAAGTTATAACTGATAGATTTTTAATAATAAAAGACTATCTGGTTTTGAAACTGGAAAGAACTTTAATTAGAGATTTGGCTTTTTCTTTGTACTCCTCTGGAAATATTACAATGGCTTCAAAATCCAGAAAGACTGTTTTGAGCAAAAGAAATGACTATCCCTCTGGTTATACTTCTAAAATGCAACTTATTACTGAGTTAACACCTCCACAGTCTTTGACACCTGAAAATTTACTAAGCACTTAAAAGACCATGAAAAATGAACTGATTTTGGAATTTAACCAAAAAATTAGTGAAATAGATAAGAAAATGCAGGCTGCTTTAAAGAATATGGACCAACAACTTAGGACGGATGTGTTAGAGGTTTGCAAAGGATTAGCAACAAATATTGAAGTTCTGGCGGATCGTATTGAAACAAATAAACAAGCTTTGGCAACCTCGGTGGAATATATAGATAAAATTCAAAATGACATTGCAAATTTTGAAACAGAGGTGTTGATGACGCAGTTCAGATCTATGGAAGTTGCTATAAGGGTGAGAGGGTTGAAGGAGGGATTATATGAAGATTTGAAAGGAAGGATGGTTGAAGCTCTGGAGCAGGTGTCTGGAATGTCTAAAGTGGAATTGGTTACACAAATTGACAAGATATACAGGGTCAACTCGTGGTATGCAAAACAAAAACACCTACCAAGGGACATTGTCATATATTTTACTACAAGAGCCTTACGGAATAGAATTATACAGGCAACGTTTAAGAACAACCTTAAGGTGAATGGCCAGGAATTAATGATTTGGAAAGAAATCCCCTCTAAAATGCTTAAAGCCAGAAAAAGTTACACCTTTCTGATTGATGAATTTAAAAGATTAAATTTACAATATAAATGGGAAGCACCAGTAGGAGTAGCGGTGAAATTTTCTGGAAAAAGATACCGGCTTAACACGATAAAGAAAGCTACTGAATTTTATGTCAATGTTTTAAAGGCTGATATATCCAGAATTCCAGAGGAAAGATGTATGAAAGTAAAAGAGGAGGAGGAGGGGAAGCCACCCCTGTCAGATTAAAAGGAAACAGATTTAAAGAATCAAAATGAGTGGCAGAGCCAGATAGATGGGGAAAAGGAGATGGAGGATCAGGATCAGATGGGAGGCGAGTTGATAAATTCAAAATCATCGAGCTATAAAAAGACGCAACTATCAAGATACAAAAAGATGCAGTGTTGAAACATATTGGATGGATAGAGACTAACATGATTGTATTTTTCCTTTTTTCTTCCCCTTTTTTATTTTTTGAAGATTTGGAATTTTGGACTTAGACTGTTTATTATTAAAAAAAAAATTTTAAGATTCAGAACTTTTCTGAAGTCAGTAAGTTGATGTATAATAATATTATGTTATTAATAGTATGATGAAATTTAATATTTAGTTACTATCTATGTAATATTTAGTTAAGTTTTATTCAATTTTGAGGTTATTTTATTATTAATATTTTTTAAAAAAATTTAGAACTTTTTTTTGAAGCTAGTAATTCGATGTATGGTAATAATATGTTAATAATATTAGTTTAAGATTTTTGTATTTTATATTCAGCTATTATTTACGCAATATTCATCTAAGTTTTATTTAATTCGGAGGAAATGTTGCACAAGGTAGAGGATTGAAGGGAGGAGGAAGGAAGTTTTTTTTTGTCTATTTTTTTTCTTTTTTCTCTATTTTATCTTAGTTATGTTTTTCTTGTATTGCTAAAGAGATTAGGGGGGAGAAAAATAAAAAATGTTTGTACTTTATATTTAATATTTAGCTATTATTTATGTAATTTTGTACTAATAAAACTTTTTGAATAGAAAAAAAAAACAAATACCCATTAAGTCTCTTCTTATCTCACAAGTTGGCTGGCTTCCAGGAATAAGCCTTTCAGAAGCTGCTTTCTCCAAATACAAGATTTCCAAGCCGGACTCTGATGCAAACAAAACACTGAATGTGCTTGCAGATCACTGACGTTGTTCTCAGCACTGATTGCTGACTGCGCCGGACTAGTATAGGCACTGAAGGGCGTGGCCCAATTAGCCCTCAGTGCTACCTCCGAGGAGACCTATGCTTACTAAGCCAGTCCTGTCTGCTGGCTGCTCTACGAGCCCTAGCATCCAGCAGAGGCTCTTCATCCCCTGATGATTCACTCTGCTGCGCAGGTGCAAAAGGTCCTGGCTGATCGTCCTGCTCTGGCACCGAGTCTTCATCACTGTCCGACTCCGGTGCCAGGCACATGGGCTGGTACTGCTGCCCCATGAGCAGCTCCATGTCCTCCGGATCCTCCATCATCTGCGCTGGACGCGGGCAAGGCACAACAGAATTGTGTATGGAGCTATAAAACAGAGTGGATTTAACGCAAAGCAGGGCGAGCCAGAACTGTGATTTTGATAAATATCTGAAGGATTTTCAATAATGATAATAGATAATAACTGTGACAACATCTTAAAGCTTGCAAGAAGTGGACTAAGAGATATTAGCGCAGGGCTAGCCTGATCATACAGCCTCGGTGCTGAGGGCGCCACCGCCGGGGGCAGGAGGAGCTAAGCCGGAGGGAACTGGAGAAGGAGGTGGTGCCGGAGCATGGTCCATCGCCGCCGCCCTGCTCCGTATGATCAGGCTAGCCCTGTGCGAATATCTCTCAGTCTCTTTCTTCCCTCCCTCCCTGTTTGCCTCTTTCTTCGCTGGGTCTCCGCGCCAGCCGAGGGCGAGAGGGCAGACAGACGAGCCCGACCCGGCTGTCCTCCTTCCCGCCGTCATGCGCTGTTAAACTTAAGTGGTTGTTGGCTGGCCGTTCCCCCCGTGACTCCCTTTCCCTTCGACACCAGCGGGAAGAAATTGCCGCTGCGAGCCCCAGCCGGCCCGGTTTGCGAGTCCCGGCTGTAGTCGGAGATGTGGGACGTGGCAAGTGAGGAGACGGGGATGCCGGAGGAGGTAGCAGGGAGTGTCTGGGTGGGAGGATTTAATAAAATATAAAATATAGTTCTTAAAGCAGAAGACATATAAACCCAAGAGGACAAACGGGTGTAAGGAAGGAGAGTTTGACGCTTCTCATGAATCAAATTTGCAAAGAATGAAGAAGGAACAGAAGAGTTTGAAGGAATTGTCCTCCAGCCACAAAGGGGAATCTTTGAAAAGGCGGCTGGGCGAGGGGACCATAAGCGCCTTGCAGGACGTCTCACTGCAGGACCCGCGGCTGCGCTATGAGCTCATCCAGCGCATCAGCTCCGGCACTTACGGTGACATTTACAAGGTGCGCAACGGCGCGCCCAGGGTGCATGGCTGGCTTTGGAGAGGGTCCCCCCAAGCGAGCTTGGGGAGGGAAAGGCGCCACCACCGGGGCGGAGAGGAGCCGCAGAGGCCGCCCGGTGAGCAGGAAGGAAGGCAGGAGGATCCCGAGCCGCCCAAGCCCCGCCTTGCAAGCCTGCCCGGGCTCTTCCTCCGCCGCAGATAAGGACGGCCAGCAACACAATGCAGCTGCCGGTCTCCAGGAGGGAGGAGAGAGAGCAGGGGGAGGGGTTTCTAATCGAGGGTCCCTATGACTGGCAGCAGAGGGCGCCTTTTGGAGAAGGCGAGGGTGGGGTGCGCTGGCTGGCTGGTTCCCTGGACAAGGACAGCTCTGTGGGGCAGGCTGGCTTTGCTACAAGTGTAGGCAGGGCGGGCAGGATCCCCTCCCTGCTCGCTCCGCTTTCCTGGAGTGACTGAATAACCACAATGCGCTTATTTGTCCAGTTTGCCAGAGAGTTTGGCATGCACGGATCTTGCGGTGCTGAGGGCTAGGAGAGGGAAGAAGAGAAAAGAGAAGGAAGGAAGGAATTGAAGGGAAGGGAAGGAGAGGAAGGAAGGGAAGGAGAGGAAGAAGAATGTTAGGTGGGAGGGTGGGAGGAAGGAAGGAAGGAAGAGAAAAAAGTGAGAGAGGGAAAGAAAGAAAAAGAAAGAAAGAAAGAAAGAAAGAAAGAAAGGAAAGAAAGAAAGAAAGAAAGAAAGAAAGAAAGAAAGAAAGAAAGAAAGAAAGAAAGAAAGAAAGAAGAAAGAAAGAAGAAAGAAAGAAAGAAAGAAAGAAAGAAAGAAAGAAAGAAAGAAAGAAAGAAAGAAAGAAAGAAAGAAAGAAAGAAAGAAAGAAAGAAAGAAAGAAAGAAAGAAAGAAAGAAAGAAAGAAAGAAAGAAAGAAAGAAAGAAGAGGAAGGTTGGGAGGGAGGGAGGAAGGAAGAGAAAAAAGCGAGAGAGTGGGAAAGAAAGAAAAAGAAAGAAAGAAAGAAAGAAAGAAAGAAAGAAAGAAGAGGAAGGTTGGAAGGAAGGAAGAGAAAAAAATGAGAGAGGGAAAGAAAGAAAGAAAGAAAGAAAGAAAGAAAGAAGAAAGAAGAAAGAAAGAAAGAAAGAAAGAAGGAAGAAAGAAAGAAAGAAAGAAAGAAAGAAAGAAAGAAAGAAAGAAAGAAAGAAAGAAAGAAAGAAAGAAAGAAAGAAAGAAAGAAAGAAAGAAAGAAAGAAAGAAAGAAAGAAAGAAAGAAAGAAAGAAAGAAAGAAAGAAAGAAAGAAAGAAAGAAAGAAAGAAAGAAACTGTTGAAAGAAGAGCCTTGCAAATTAAAATCGTTGTCTTTGCAGGGGTTTTGGGAAGGGTGGGTGAGCAGGCCCCATGGGGAAGGAAGGAATATGGGGCTGTTTTAACAAGAAAGAGCTTAAAAGAGGAAATTGGCTTTGGGGACCCTGGCAATGTTTTTGGACCAATCATGGGGTTTTTTGCCTCGTTTGCCTCCTGAAACTTTGGAGTCCTGGGAGAAAGCTACTAAACAGGGATTACTTTGCTGGAAGCTTATCTGATTTCTAGTTTTTCGACACTGCAGGCCACAATTTCTCAACCTCAACAACTTCAATATACCTGGACTTCAACTCCCAAAATTCCATAGCCAGCTTTGCTTAGAATTCTGGGAGTTGAAGTCCAGGCACCTTAAAAGTTGCTGAGATTGAGAAATATTGCTGTACACTTGTTGGTTATCAAGTCTAAATACAGAAGTAGACTTGTTGTGGAAGATGATATTCCTTGTGCTCTTGCAAAGACTGGCCCGAGAATTTCTGATCTGGCATAATTACATATTGTTTTTGTGATTAATCGCTATGCTTTAATTATGTTCAATTTGTAACAATGAAAATACATCCTGCATATTAGATATTTACATTACGATTCATAACAGTAGCAAAATTACAGTTATGAAGTAGCAACGAAAATAATTTTATGGTTGGGGGTCACCACAACATGAGGAACTATATTAAGGGGTCGCGGCATTAGAAAGGTTGGGAACCACTGCTCAAGAGGCAATTGCGGATAATTGTGAAGAGGCGAAAATACATCACAAAGGAATAAAAAATGAATTCAGAGAAATGAAAGGTGAAATTAAAAATATGAACGATAGAATAGGGACAATCCAGCAAACAATGATAGAAAATGACCAGAGAATAAAAAATGTGGAAACAAAAATGGACCAAGTAGATAATAAAATAGAAGCGATGGAACAGCAGTCCCAACAAATTAACAGAGAGATGGCTGAGTCAATAGCATTTCTTGAACTGGAAAAAGCATCGTATTATTTACGATTCCAAAACATTGTGGAAGAAAAAGATGAGGATCTGGGAGAAAAACTGGCGGAGATATTGGTGGAAATATTACAAAAGGACAAACATGAAATAATAAGAGATATAGACAAAATCTACCGGGTGCAGACTAATTATGCACGCACACACAGATTGGCGAGAGAGGTCCACGTAAGATTCACGAAACGAACAATAAGGGACGAGATATATAAAAAAACAAGGGAAGAGTTGATATCATATAACGGAAAAGAAATTACAATATTGAAGCAAGTACTGTGTAGGATACGAGATCAAAGACGACAATATCGATTCTTAACGTCTTGACTAAATACAAGAGTATGTTTAGGTGGTTAATTCCGGAAGGGGTACTTATAACCTGGCAAGGGAAAAAATATAAAGTAGATACATTAGAGAAAGTGAAAGAGTTTTACGAATTCCACTTTGCACAGGAAGAAAGTCAAGAAAGTAGAGAAGATTTAGATAGCAAAAGTCAGGAAGAAGACCAAATAGAGGAAGTAGAAAGAGAAAGAGAAGAACAAAAGACAAAAGAACAAGAAGAAAGGCAAGGCGCAAAAGGAAGGGTATTAAGAGAGACAAGAAACACTAAAAAACAACTTAGGTAAAAATGGGAGAGGCAATCAAACTCTTTTCAATAAATATTTAAATAATCTTTATTAAGTTTTCTAGTTAAAAATGACATAACAACAGACATACAAAAAATACAAAAAAATAAATAAATACATAAAATACAAACAAACGTGGTAAAAACTAACCACTTTTACAGCTATTTCATTTCCAAATATATTTACTTTTCACTATATTACTATTTTAATTTAAACAATCACTATTATTTATCCAGTTCTATATTCAATGGATTGAGTCTCCTACCATATAGTCTCCTAACATATAGTCAACACAGAAGCGGAGGGGGGTTTGAGTCCAACCCCAGGCTCAGTATGAATGGAGTGCATGGCCTGTCGGGAGAGTGGGGGACCAGTGGGGGAGGGGAGGGGATCTCTGGTGGGATGGGGAGTGGGAGCATTACGGTCATAACAGGGAGGGGTAGGTACGGCGGGAGCAAAGGGGTAGGCCGCTCTCGGGGAACGAGAACTCGCTGTTTGCAAGCGATTCCTTGTTCTGGCCCCTCTGGTTTGGTTCATTCTAGCTCAGCCCGAGTACCTGGTAACCAGGAATGTCAGGGCCCTGGGCTCAAGCTGCTGCTGTTGAATGCCAGGTCGATTACTAACAAGGCCCCACTTGTACGGGGGGGGGGGCTTGTTAGTAAGGGGCCTTCAAATCCTGGAAGAGGGGGCTGACCTGGCATGCATCACTGAGACCTGGCTGGGCCAGGAGGGGGGGGTTCCCCTTTCCGAGATGTGCCCGGATGGGTTCTCAGTTCAGCATCAGCCGCGACCCCAGGGAAGGGGTGGAGGAGTGGCTATTATAGCTCGCCAGAATCTATGTCCTTGAAGGAGCCCTGCCCCGGAGATTGTTGGGTGTGAGACGCTCCTTCTGAAGCTGGACTTAGGGGTTCAGGTGGGCCTTTTGCTAACGTACTTGCCTCCTAGCTGCGTTGCAAAGGCCCTGCCTATTCTGCTCGAGGAGATAGCGGGGCTGGCGATTGAGTTCCCCAGGTTGATGGTGCTGGGGGACTTTAATCTGCCATCGCCCAGAGAAACCTTGGAGGCAGTCCAGGAGTTCATGGCTTCCATGACAACCATGGACCTGTCCCAAGTAGTTCAGGGTCCGACTCATGAGGGAGGTCACACGCTTGACCTTGTGTTTCTCTTGGGGCAGTGGAGAGATGATCTGAGTCTGAGGGGTTTAGTCACAGTACCCTTGTCGTGGTCAGATCATTTCCTTCTGAGGTTGGATTTTATGGCACCACTCCTCCACCACAAGGAGGCGGGACCGATTAAGTGGTTCCGCCCAGGCGCCTAATGGAATCCGAAGGATTTCAGAGGGAACTTGGGGAAATACCTGAATCCCTGGTACACAATTCATCTGAGTCTCTAGTGGCTGCCTGGAACTGGGCGGCAACGGGGGCTTTAGATCGAATTGCGCCTTTGCGGCCTCTCTGTGGCAGCGGATCCAGGAGGGCTCCTTGGTTTACCGAGGAACTCTGGGAGATGAAGCGCCAAAAGAGACGCCTAGAGTGACGATGGAGAGCTAGTAAAGCTGAATCTGACCAGACACTATTAAGAACTTTCATGAAGTCTTATTTAGTGGCGATACGGGCGGCAAAATGTTCGCATTTTTCCGCCCTTATTGCGTCCGCTGATTCCCGCCGAGCTGCCCTGTTTAGGGTGACTCGCTCCCTTCTTGCTAAGGAGGGAGCTGAAGAACCCTTACAGGGCAGAGCTGAGGAATTTTCTCAGTTTCTGGCGGACAAAGTCACTCAGATTCGGACAGACCTGGACTCCATTTGGACAGGGCAAGCCGAGACGACAGGGGCGAGTCTTAGTCCTGTTATATGGGATGAGTTTGAGCCTATCACTCCTGATGATGTGGACAAGGCCATAGGAGCGATGAGCGCTTCCACTTGTTTATTGGACCCGTGCCCCTCCTGGCTGGTCTCAGCCAGCAGGGAGGTGACACGCGGCTGGCTCCAGGCTGTTGTGATCGCATCTTTGAGAGAGGGGTCCGTCCCACAGCCCTTAAAAGCTGCGGTGGTGAGGCGCCTCCTCAAGAAGCCTTCCCTGGACCCAGCGGATTTAAAGAACTTCCGTCCAGTCTCCACTTACCCTTTGTGGGTAAAGTTATCGAGAAAGTGGTGTCACTCCAACTCCTGCGGTTATTGGAGGACACTGATTATCTGGATCCCTTTCAATCGGGTTTCAGGCGCGGCTACAGTACGGAGACTGCTTTGGTCGCTCTGATGGATGATTTCTGGCAAGCCCGGGATGGAGGTCATTCCTCCATCCTGGTGTTACTTGACCTCTCAGCAGCTTTTGATACCATTGACCATGGTATCCTTCTGCGTCGACTCAGGGAGGTGGGAGTGGGAGGCACCGTTTTACGGTGGTTCTCCTCCTACCTCTCCGATAGGACGCAGTCGGTGTTGACTGGAGGGCAGAGGTCGGCCCCTAGGCCCCTGATTTGCGGGGTGCCTCAGGGCTTGGTCCTCTCGCCCATCCTGTTTAACCTTTACATGAAACCGCTGGGTGAGATCATCCGACGACACGGGGTGAGGTATCAGCAGTATGCTGATGATACCCAGTTGTACATCTCCACCCCGTGTCAGTTCAGGGAAGCAGTTGATGTAATGTGCTGCTGCCTGGATGATGTGAGGGTCTGGATGGGAGTGAATAGGCTCAAACTCAACCCTGACAAGACTGAGTGGCTGTGGATATTGCCCCCCAGGGATTATGTCGACTTCCCCTCCTTGGTTCTTGGGGGAGAGAAATTGACTCCCTCAGAACGGGTTCGCAATTTGGGTGTTCTCCTAGACCCACAGCTAAAATTGGAGCAACATCTTTCAGCTGTGGCTAGGGGGACCTTTGCACAGATCCGTCTTGTGCACCAATTGCGACCCTACTTGGAGAGGGAGGCTTTGCTCACAGTCACTCATGCCCTTGTCACCTCACGGCTAGACTACTGTAACGCGCTCTACATGGGGCTACCCTCAAAGAGCATCCGGAGACTGCAATTGGTACAGAATGCAGCTGCGCGAGCTGTGGTGGGTGTGCCGAGATACACCCACGTAACACCCATTCTCCACCAGCTGCATTGGTTGCCTATTAGTCTCCGGTCGCAATTTAAGGTGTTGGTGTTGACCTTTAAAGCCCTACATGGCTCAGGACCAGGCTACCTTCAGGACCGCATCCTACCACACACCTCCCTACGACCAGTTAGGTCCCACAAAGTGGGTCTCCTCCAGGTCCCATCGGCCAAACAATGTCGGTTGGTGGGGCCACGGGGGAGAGCCTTCTCTGTGGGAGCCCCACCCCTCTGGAACCAACTTCCACCAGAGATCCGGACTATCCCCACTCTACTGGCCTTCCGTAAAGCCGTAAAAACATGGCTCTTCCGGCAGGCGGGGTGAAAAAGAAGATCAGATTCCCCCATGAATGAGTGGTTTTTTAAAACAATGTATTGTTTTTAAAATTATGATGTTTTTATGTTATTGTTCTTATCTATGCTGTACGCCGCCCTGAGTCCCGCGGGATTGGGCGGCTTATAAGAACGTTTATTAAATTAAATTTATTAAATATATTTCTTCCATTTTATTTACATAAACCTCTAATTGTATACATAGGCCGTGAGATTGAGAACATTTGTAATTTCTTTGTAGTTCACCTTTTATAACCAAATTTGAAATTTTTTATTGTGATTTAACTATTTATACCAATTATTCCAAGCGTCATAGAATTCTGTATCTTCCTTTTCGTGAATCTCCATTGTTAATTTACACATCTTGGAGCATTCCAAAATTTTCCTAATGACCACTGAAGAAGTGGGTATGGTATCGTTTTTCCAAGACTGGGCATAGGCAATCCTAGCGGTGGTGGTTATGTGGAGTATTAAATATCAGTCTTCTTTTTTAAATTTTCCTCTAAAAATTCCCAATAGAAACAATTCCTGTTTCAAATCAATCACCTGTTGTGTGATTTCTTCCAGACAGTTTTTTATTTTATTCCAAAATATTTTAGTTTTTGGACATGTCCACCAAAGATGGTAATAGGTCCCTTGTTCTTTTTTGCACTTCCAACATTTTGGTGACATCGTTGGAAACATCTTTGCCAATCGTGCCGGAGGGAGGTGCCAACAGTAAAACACTTTGTATATATTTTCCTTATAAGATGCCGCCAGGGTTAATTTATAATTTATCTCACAAGTTTTTTCCCATTCTGCTAGATGTATTAGATACCCAAAATTTTGTGCTCATGCTACCATTGTTCCCTTGACCACTTCTTCTAATTTAAATTGTAGTTGGAAGTTATATAATTTTGAAATCATTTTTTCTTCTGGGCCAAATAAGATTTTATCTAATTCCTGATCATTTTGGAAACCAAATTGTGTTGCATCTTTCTTGTATCGAGATTGCATTTGTAAGTAATGCCACCAATCCAGTTCTATTGCCACAGATTTAAGTTCTTGTTTAGATTTGAGATTGTCTTGGTCGTCTAGAAGTTGCTTATAAGTTATTATTTTTTTGTAATTCAGTAGGTTCGGATAGATGATTGCCTCTATCATCGATAACCATTTGGGAATTTTTGGGTAATGCTCTTTTTTAATTTTGAGCCAGGTTTCTAACAGGGAGCCTCTTATATAGTGTCTTTGAAAATAGGCGTGGTGTTTATGTCCCCCTCCATAAAAAGGTGTGCCAGCCAATTTGGAGGTCAAATCCTTCCAATGTTAAAATTCTTTTATTTTTTAGTGTAATCCAATCTTTCATCCAAATTAATATTGCAGCCCGATAATAAATTTCCCAATCTGGAAGTCCGAATCCCCCTCTCTTTCTACTATCACATAATAATTTGGTTTTGATCCGTGCCTTTTTTTTGGGACCATATAAATTTTATCAGCATTTTATTTAATTCAATAAAAAAATTTTAGTCTTATTGGGGCAATTTGAAATAAAAACAGTACTTTGGGTAAAATATTCATTTTAATTACAGCTATTTTACCAAGTAATGATAATTGTAATTTTGCCCAAGTCTCTAAGTCTTTATGGATGTTCTGAATTAATTTGGTGTAATTATCTTCCTTTAACGAGCTGCATTTAGATGTTAACCATAGGCTTAAATATTTCACTTTTTTTGCTGTTTTAATTCCTAAAATGTTTTCCAAGTTTATTTATTTATTTATTTGTGAGACTTATATACCACCTTAAGTGCAAGCACTCTCTAAGCGGTTTACAACATTAAGTAATGCATATTTATATTGCCCCCAACAATCTGGGTCCTCATTTTACCTACCTCGGAAGGATGGAAGGCTGAGTCAACCTTGAGCCGGTGAGATTTGAACAGCTGAACTGCTGATCACAGTCAGCTAAAGTGGCCTGCAGTACTGCACTCTAACTGCTGCGCCACCTTGGCTCTTATTAGTTCCTAATTTGTTGATCTGTTAAATTCTTCACTATTATTTTTGTTTTTTCTTTATTAATTTTAAGTCCTGCCACTTTCCAAATTTCTTGATCTCCCTGATTAGAACTGGCCCTGTCTCCAACGGGTCTTCCAAAATATATGCCATATCATTGGCAAATGCCTGTAGTTTGTATTCCTCCTTTTTATTTTTAGTCCTTTTATATCTTGATTATTTCTTACTTATATTAACAGTATTTCTAGTGCTAATATAAATAATAGTGGAGACAGGGGACAGCCTTGTCGAACTCCCTTTCTAATATTTACTTTTTCTGTTAAGTCATTATTTACTAAACTTTTTGCTGATTGTTTCGTGTATATTGCTTTGAATAGTCTGACAAATCTTCCTCCGAGTCCCATCTTTTCTATTTGCATCACCAAAAATTGCCAATCCAGATTATCGAATGCTTTCTGGGCATCTATAAATATTATTGTCAGTTGTTTGTCTATATCAGTGGTTCCCAAAGGGGGCGGTACCGCCCCCTGGGGGGCGGTGGGATGACTTAGGGAGGCGGTAAGAGGCAAGGGGGGTGGCAGGGGGGCGCTAAGCGGGGCCAGAGGGGTGGCAGAAGCCCTGCAAGGAGGAAGCCCTGCGAGGAGACGCTGCTGCCGATGTGCAGGAAATCCCCCCCGCCACCTGCAGATCGTCCTTTCAAAGAGAGGTTCACCAGGACGAAGAGGTGGCTGGAGGCGGAGTTTGCTTCGGGTTGGGCTTTCTTCGCGAGGGGAGGGGGACCATCTGGGGAGCGAGAGATTTAGGAAGCCTGGGCTGGCTGGCGGTTTCTCCAGCGAAGAGTCTGATTCAGGGGTGGGTTGCTTACTGACCGGTGCCGGTGCGCTGTGCACACATCTCCACATTTCGGGCACGGGCGCGCTCGCTATGCGCGTGCCCCCTCTCGCGAGATTTTGCTTCTGCGCATGCGCAAAGCAAAATCGCCCAAAAATTCACTGAAAAAGATGGTGACGCACACGACGGACCGGCGGAGAGGGCTCCGGAGCGGTCGCGCACAAATTGCGCAATCGGCCGCTCCCTACCGGAGCTGCGCACTGGACAGCTCCGGCAGGAACCCACCTCTGATCTGATTCATCCCAAGGGGTGAGCGCCTTTAATGAACTTCACTCTGTTTGTCTGTGTCTTGCAGGCAGCAAGCGTCAGCAGCATTTCCTTGCAGGGCTCTTTCCTCCTTCTCTCTGGTCTGGTTCTCAAATATTTTCAAGCAAAACACTGCTGAGGGAATTATCTCTTCCCCCTCCCTCACCAAACTTTGCGTGTAGGCATGACGTTTCACAAAGCTCCTTAATCTGCAGCTGCTGGCTCCCTCCCTTTGTGCTTTTTATATACATACCAACATACCCACCCTGCCTGGGGATGCCGTTTCCCCCTCCCAAGACTCACATTTCCAAGGAAAGAAGAGCACTGGGGTGGCACTGGACTTCCCCCCCCGCCCCGGCTCCTCTCAGCCTGAACTTTGCTTCTGAAAGCCTGCGGGCCACTTCTCTGCTTGAGCTCTGCTAGAGCTTGGTTCTGGGAGAGACACTTGGAGAGCCGAAGGGGGGGTGTTGTGACCCAGCACCGCAACCCACAGAAACACACACACACAACCGTTTGTTATTCAAACAAAAAGGGTCCTTTTACTAATGAGGGTTCTTAGTAAAAGCTCAGGGGTTTTAAAAGTCCATAAACAAACAATAGTAGAGTCTCGGGGAATAACGTTCCTTTGGTTCTTTGGGGGTTAAATACCAAACGTTCAAATGTTCAAAACAAATACCCATTAAGTCTCTTCTTATCTCACAAGTTGGCTGGCTTCCCGGAATAAGCCTTTCAGAAGCTGCTTTCTCCAAATACAAGATTTCCAAGCCGGACTCTGATGCAAACAAAACTCTGAATGTGCTTGCAGATCACTGACGTTGTTCTCAGCACTGATTGCTGACTGCGCCAAACTAATATAGGCACTGAAGGGCGTGGCCCAATTAGCCCTCAGTGCTACCTCCGAGGAGACCTACGCTTGCTAAGCCAGTCCTGTCTGCTGGCTGCTCTACGAGCCCTAGCATCCAGTAGAGGCTCTTCGTCCCCTGATGATTCACTCTGCTGCGCAGGTGCAGAAGGTCCTGGCTGATCGTCCTGCTCTGGCACCGAGTCTTCATCACTGGCCGACTCCGGTGCCAGGCACATGGGCTGGTACTGCTGCACCATGAGCGGCTCCACGTCCTCCGGGTCCTCCATCATCTGCGCTGGATGCGGGCAAGGCACAACAGGGGGATAAGGGCAAGGGGAAGCTGATCGCTTCCCCTTTGCCTTCTCTCGCAAAAGCGCTCCTTGGACGCAGCCACTTCTGCAGCAGGAAACTCGTGCCTTGCTCCAGCCTTTCGAAGGGTACTGTAGCAGCAGCTATCCACACTTTTTTTACTCTTATGTCATCCCACCTCACGTGGCTCAGTACCGTACTGGGCCACATGGGTTGGGACAAAATAACGGTAAAAAAATTGTGGATAGTGGCTGCTACAGTACCCTTCGGAAGGCTGGCGTGTCGGGCGCATCGCTTGGCCTCCTGCTGCTTTTGTGGCTGCAATCGACGGCAAAAGCGGCCGCACTTGCTGGAGGTGCCGGCTGGAGCGGCACCCACGAGGCAGCTGTTCCATGGATGGAATTGCCTGCTGTGACTGTCACCGCAGGTAAGGAGAGCGCGAGGCATGTGGGGTGCATTGCTTGGCCTCTGGCTTCTTTTGCAGCCACAATTGGCTGCAAAAGTGGCCACGCTTGCTGGAGGCCGTGGCCTGAGCGGCACCGGCTAATCAGCTGCTCGTGAATGATGGGTTGGCCTGCTATGATCCTTCGGGAAGCTGACACAAGGGATTGCTTGCCCCTCCCCGCCTCATACCCACGGGATTGGGCGGCCTATAAGAGCGTTTAAATAAATAAATAAATAAATACCGGTGGGGGGGATAAGACCACCGATAATAAGGCCAAGGCCATATTTTGGGGTTCAAAAATATAAGGCCCTGTCTTATTTTCAGGGAAACACGGTAGGAAGGAAGAAAGATAGACAGAAAGAAAGGAAAGAAAGAAAGATGGAAGGAAGGAAGGAAGGAAGGAAGGAAGGAAGGAAGGAAGGAAGGAAGGAAGACAGATAGAAAAAGAAAGGATGGAGGGAAGGGAAGGGAGGGAAGAAAGAAAGAAAGAAAAAAGAAAGAAAAAAGAAAGAAAGAAAGAAAGAAAGAAAAAGAAAGAAAAAGAAAGAAAGATTGGAAAATGCATGGATGTTTCTCATGTGCATTCACACATTCAGGGACGCCCTCAAGTTGTCTCATCCAGATATACCTGCACACATGGAACCGTTTTATAAGCCATAAACTCTATGTCAATAATTCCCTGTCTTGGGAGTTGGTGAGTAATTTGGAATTTTAGGAGCATCTCATAGCTGCTGTCACAAGATATTTGCCTTCTACTGCAGAAGAAAGGGGGGGGGAGGAAGACAGAAAGACAGAAAGACAGAAAGACAGAGAAAGGAAGGAAGGGAGGGAGGGAAGAAGGAAGGGAGGGAGGAAGGAAAGAAAGAAAGAATTTAGATTTTATTTTAGATTTATTATTAGAGTTGGAAGGGACCTTGTAGGTCATCTAGTCCAACCCCCTGCTCAAGCAGGAGTTCCTACACCCTTTGAGACAGATGGCAGTCCAGTCTCTCCTTGAAGGTAGCAAGTGTTGGGGCTCTCACAACCTCCACTGGCAAGCTGTTCCACTGGTTGATCGCTCTCATCGTCAGAAAGTTTCTCCTCACTTCTAGGTTGAATCTCTCCTTGGTCAGCTTCCATCCATTATTCCTTGTTTGGCTTTCTGGTGCCATAGAGAACAGCCTGACCCCCTCCTCTCTGTGGCATCCCCTCAAGTAGAGACGGCAAGATCTAGGTGAAACAAACTTATACATAGATTACCGTGCCGACTGCATCAAAAACAAGACCCACAATCCATCCCACAACATCCAACCAACCATCCCCCAACAACATAACATCCCTCAAACTACAAACCAAGACTAGGAAAGTGCGCCCCTTACTACCTCAATCCAATCCAATTCTAATCTCAAATGCAAACTAATCAATGCAAGAAGTGTAGTAAACAAAATGCCCGAATTCCTCCTACTACTAAACACTGACACCTTCGACATTATCTTTGTCTGCGAAACATGGCTAAAAGCATCCCTCCCTGACTCCATCATCACAGCAAGAAACTACCTTGTCTTCAGGTCCGACTGTGAAACCCGCAGAGGAGATGGAGTATTCTACAAAAAGTCACTAAACCTAAAAAATATCCAAGTTGCACATGATCTCACCCTTCCTGAAACCATCGTCTGCGATCTGTCCTTAAATACCACACTTCGCTTCCTACTTTGTTACAGAGCCCCAGACTATGACATCACACATGCGAACAAATTAACCTCACTGCTAACGTGGGCAACATCCTGCCCGTACCCCCTAATCTTCCTTGGAGACCTAAATCTACCTCTCATTAACTGGACCCTAAACGAATGCACGACTGAACCCATCCATACAACCATATACAACGCTGTTACCTATCTGGGACTCGACCAACTAGTAACGAACAATACTAGACTCAACAACTGCCTTGACCTCATATTCTGCAATAGCAAAAGCGCAATTTATGGACTTCAAATAAAAGAACCCTTTTCCAACAGCGACCACAGCATAATAGACTTTAGCCTCAATCTACACCATTGTAAGAATCACATTAATAATGGGACACCCAAGTATAACTTTAAAAAAGCCAACTATGAACTCATAGACGCCGACCTCTCAACTCTTGACTGGCAAACTCTATTCTCAAACTGTAACACTGCCGATGACCTCTATAATATCTTCTTGCTTGAAATCAAAAGAACTATCAGATTACACGTGCCACTAATAACCACCATAACCAAGAAAAACAAACTACCCATATCAATAAGGAAGTTACAAACCAAAAAAAAATCCCTCTAGCGAAAAAACAAAACAGGCTATACAGCTAACTTCAAAAACCGCTACAAAAATATATGCCACCAAATAAAGATGGAATGCTCCAACTATCACAGCAAACAAGAGGAAAACCTCCTGCGCACAAAATCCAACCACGCCTTCTACAACTTCGTAAATAACAAACTCAAGGACTCGAGACCCCTCCCTCCACTAAAAGGACCCAACAACAAAGAATACTATGATGAAACAGTCAAAGCAAACCTCTTCAACACATTCTTTGGCTCAGTCTTTGTAAACAGCAACGGCTCATGCCCAAAATTCCCCAGTCATACCGCAAATAATCACAACGATTTAATACAAATAGACTTCAATGAAGACAATGTTGAAAAAGCACTACGCAACCAAAAACCTTCCCTGTCAATCAGACCTGATGGACTATGTGCATACTTCCTAAAAAAGCTCTCCACAGCCATAGCTGAACCACTAAGCATAATCTTTGAAAAATCCTTCAGGACCAGTTCCCTACCAAAACTATGGTCACTAGCCACGGTCATCCCCATCTTCAAAAAGGGAGATCCCAGTCTAGTAGAAAACTACAGACCAATCTCACTATGCTGCGTCACATGCAAAGTCATGGAATCAATCATAAACCAATCCATCACCCACCACCTAGAAACTAACAACCTACTCTCAAACAAGCAATTCGGTTTCAGAAAAAAATTATCCTGCAATCTACAACTACTACACTGCAAAAACATATGGACCTCAAAACTTGACCAGGGCAAAACAATAGACGCAATTTACATAGACTTCTGTAAAGCCTTCGACTCAGTGGTTCACGATAAACTACTTCTGAAACTGAAATCCTACGGCATCTCTGGACCCCTTCATGACTGGATAACTGCGTTCCTGTCAAACAGACAACAAGTGGTCAAAATAGGGAGTGCCCGTACCTATTAACAGCGGTGTTCCCCAAGGCAGCATACTAGGACCAACACTCTTTATACTTTATATAAATGACCTTTGCGATCACATTACAAGCGACTGTGCTCTCTTCGCCGATGATGTAAAACTCTTCAACACCACCGACAACACTGCTATCCTCCAAAAAGACCTAGACTTTGTGTCAGAATGGTCAAACATCTGGCAACTCCAAATCTCAACCAACAAATGCTCTGTCCTACACATTGGCAAAAAAAATCAGAACACCAAATACAAGCTGAACAGACAAGACCTTGCAGACGACCCTCACCCTGTCAAAGACCTTGGAATACTCATATCAAATGACCTAAGTGCCAAAGCCCACTGCAACAACATCGCCAAAAAGGCTTCAAGAGTTGTTAACCTAATCTTACGTAGCTTCTTCTCCGGTAATATCACACTACTAACCAGAGCATACAAAACATTCGCCAGACCAATCCTTGAATACAGCTCATCTGTCTGGAACCCACACCGCATATCGGACATAAATACATTAGAAAGTGTCCAGAGATACTTTACAAGAAGAGTTCTCCACTCTTCTACTCGCAACAGAATACCTTACGCAACCAGACTTGAAATCCTGGGCTTAGAAAGCTTAGAACTACGTCGCCTTCGGCACGACCTAAATATAGCTCATAAAATTATCTGCTACAACGTCCTTCCTGTCAACGACTACTTCAGCTTCAACCACAACAATACACGAGCACACAACAGATACAAACTCAAAGTGAACCGCTCCAAACTTGACTGTAGAAAATACGACTTTAGCAACAGAGTGGTAAATGCCTGGAACTCACTACCTGACATTGTGGTTTTGTCACCAAACCCCCAAAACTTTACCCTTAGACTGTCCACTGTTGACCTCACCCGATTCCTAAGAGGTCAGTAAGGGGCGTGCATAAGTGCACCAGCGTGCCTACCGTCCCTGTCCTAATGTTCCCTCTTATCAGTACTCATTTTATGTATATAAACAATGTTATATCTATGTATATTACCAACACGTACTTGACAAAAATAAATAAATAAAAATAAAAATAAAAAGTATTGGAATATTCCTGTCATGTCAACCCTGGTCCTTCTCTTCGCCAGACTGGCTAAGCTCAGTTCCTGCAACCACTTTTTGTATGTTTTATTTCCCAGACCCTTTATCATCCTGGTTGCTCTCTTCTGCACTTTCTCTAGGGTTTCAATGTCTTTTTTGTAGTGTGGTGACCAAAACTGGATGCAGTACTCTAGGTGTGGTCTGACCAAGGCTTTATAGAGTGGTACTAGTACCTCTCTGGTCCTTGATTGTATCCCTCTATTTATGCAGCTCAGGACTGCGTTGGCCTTTTTGGCTGCTGCTGCACACTGCTGGCTCATATTTAATTGGCTGTCTACCAGGACTCCGAGATCCCTCTCGCAATCGCTGCTATTGAGTGTGGTTTCGCCCAGTTTGTATGTGTATTTTTGATTCTTCTTACCTAGGTGCAGAATTTTACTTTTCTCCGTGTTAAATTTCATTTTATTGGTTTGGGGCCAGTGTTCGAGTCTGTCAAGGTCCCTCTGGATTTTGAGTCTGTCCTCTGGGGTGTTTGCTACTCCCGCCAGCTTGGTGTCATCTGCAAATTTGGTTAGTTCTCCTGCTATTCCCTCATCTAGGTCATTTATGAAGATATTAAAGAGTACTGGGCCTAGGACGGAACCTTGTGGTACCCCACTGCTTACTTCTCTCCATGTGGACTTGGAGCCATTGAGGACTACTCGCTGGGTACGGTTGGTCAGCCAATTGTTAATCCATCTGGTTGTGTAGCTGTCTATCCCGCTTTTTTCTAGCTTATGAAGGAGGAGGTTGTGGTCTACTTTGTCAAATGCTTTGCTAAAGTCCAGGTATATTATGTCTACTGCATTTCGCTGGTCTACTAATTTGGTCACAGTGTTGAAGAATGAAATGAGGTTGGTTTGGCATGACTTGTTCTTAACAAATCCGTGTTGGCTGTTGGTTATTACTTGGTTTGTTTCTAGATGATGGGAGATCTGGTTTTTAATTATTTTTTCCAGTATTTTCCAGGTATTGATGTTAGGCTGATTGGTCTGTAGTTTCCTGGGTCTGTTTTTTTACCTTTTTTGTAGATGGGGACATCAGCTCTTTTCCAGTCCTCAGGTAGTTCCCCTGTGTTCCAGGATTTGTGGAAGATGTGGTGCAGTGGTTCTGAAATGACTTCTGCTAGTTCTTTTAGGACTCTGGGGTTTAATCCGTCTGGTCCTGGTGCTTTGTATTCGTTAAGTTCAGATAGGTGATCTCTTACTGTATTTTTGCTTAGGTTGAGTCTTGCTTCGAATTCTTTCAAAAGAAAGAAAGATGGTAGGAAGGAAGGAAGGAAGAAAAAGAAGAAAGAAAGAAAGAAAGAAAGAAAGAAAGAAAGAAAGAAAGAAAGAAAGAAAGAAAGAAAGAAAGAAAGAAAGAAAGAAAGAAAGAAAGAAAGAAAGAAAGAAAGAAAGAAAGAAAGAGACTTATGATCACAATTGAGCCCAAAATTTTGGTTGCTAAGCAAGAGCGTTGTTAAGTGAGTTTCACCACATTTTACAAGTTGGCCACGCCCACCCAGTCACCTGAACACCAAGCCACGCCCACTTGAAGGGGGTGGGGGGCACTGAGGATGAGTTTGTTGCACCAAGGGGGCGGTGGACTGAAAAAGTTTGGGAACCACTGGTCTATATGTAGGTCATAATATTTGAGAGTATTTAATATGATTCTGGTTTTGTATCTTAGCTGTCTATTTGGGAGAAAGCCATTCTGATCTGAGTGAATCTATTGGTTCAATATTTTTTTTAACCTTTCAGAGATAATTGTTACGAATATTTTATAATCGGTATTTAATAATGATAATGGTCTATAGTTCCTAATTAATTGTTTATCAGTGTCTTCTTTGGATATTAGTGTTATATAAGCCTCCTTCCAAGATTCCGGTATTCTCGCTTTTTCCATTGCATCATTGTACACCTCCAGCATTGCCAGTTCCAATGTTTCCTGAAGATTCTTGTAAATTTCTGAGGGAATTCCATCCGCTCCAGGGGTTTTGTTATTCTTTTGTTTATTGATGGCATTCCTAATTTCTGTTATTGTTATTTTATTGTTTAACATGGTCTTATCCTCCTCCGACACAATTGGCAAGGTTCTTTCTTCCAAGTAGTCCCTAATGTCTTCTTCATTAACTTCTTTTTTATATAATTCCGTAAATTTTTTTGGAATGATATTCTTTTTTTCTTCGTGACTATTATGTAGTTTCCCACTCTCATCGATTAATTGATCAATTGCTCTCTCTGCCCTCTCTTTCCTAAGTTTATAGGCCAACCACCTTCCTGGCTTATTTGCAAATTCAAAATGGTTTTGTTTAGACATCTTAATTTTCCGTGCCATTTCCTCTTGATTTGTCAAATTAATTTTATGTTTGGTCATAATCAAATCTTCTTTGATTTTGCTATCTTTAGGATCTTTCTGTAGGTTGGTTTCTAATTCTTTAAGTTTTGTATGTAGTAGGGTCTGTATGTTTCTCCTTTCTTTATTACGATTTGCCACATATGCTATTGTTAACCCTCTAATGTAAGCCTTGGTGGTGTTCCATAGGTTCTGTATTGATGTTTGTTCTTTCGTGTTAGCATCGAAGAAATTTTTTTAATTCTTTCTCCATCATCTGCATATAGTTTTTTTCTTTTACTATTCTTTGGTCTATTGTCCATTTCACTTTCTTACTCTTTTGCCCTTTCCATTTTATTTTTAGTGGATTATGATCCGCCCACGCATTTGGAAGTATTTCTAGCTCTACTATATCATTAATTAATTCTAAATTCATCCAGGCCATATCTATCCTGGACCAGGTTTTGTGTGGGTGGGGAAAAATGTATATTGCCTACCCTCTGGGTTTAAGTGACGCCACCCATCCACCAAGTTAAATTCCTGCTTTATTTCATCAAATGATCCTGGTAATTTTCACCTTATCTTGTTATTATTATTACCTTTGTAGTCTTTTCTTTTATCTACTATTGCATTGTAATCTTCAATAAATATTTAAACATACCAAGAAAAAGAACACAAACTTTTGTCAAATTAAGGAAGTTGGAGGCTGATGTGATATGTCTACAGGAAGTTCACATTAAAAAGGATTATAGGAAATTGTTAGAAAATGTAAAATTAGGGACACTATACACTACACTTGCACAAAAAAAGCAAAGAGGAATTGCCATATATGTAAAAGAAAGAATAAAATCAAAACCCACAGCTAAAATTGGAACAACATCTTTCAGCTGTGGCTAGGGGGACCTTTGCACAAGTACGTCTTGTGCACCAGTTGCGACCCTACTTGGAGAAGGAGGCACTTCTCACAGTCACTCATGCCCTTATCACCTCACGGCTGGATTACTGCAATGCGCTCTACATGGGGCTACCCTTGAAGAGTGTCCGGTGACTACAATTGGTGCAAAATGCAGCTGCGCGAGCTGTGGTGGGTGTACCTAGATGCACCCACGTAACACCGATTCTCCGCCAGCTGCATTGGTTGCCCATTAGTCTCCGGATCCAATTTAAGGTGTTGGTCGTTACCTTTAAAGCCCTACATGGCTCAGGGCCAGGTTATCTTCGGGACCGCATCCTGCCGCATACCTCCCTACGACCGGTTAGGGCCCACAGAGTTGGCCTCCTCCAGGTCCCGTCGATCAAACAATGTCGGCTGGCGGGGCCGAGGGGGAGGGCCTTCTCTGTGGGAGCTCCCTCCCTGTGGAACCAGCTTCCCCCGGAGATCAGGACCATTCCCACCCTACTGGCCTTCCGGAAAGCAATAAAAACTTGGCTCTTCCGGCAGGCGGGGTGAAAGTGGGACCAGCTAGATGAAATAAGGGTCTCCCCCCATGATAGAAATGAGATACTCTTTTTAACTTTTGTATTGTTGTATTTTTAATTATTGTATTGATATTGTTATATATTTTTTAATTATTGCATTTTATCTGTAATGGAATCTAACATTGCTGTGAGCCGACCAGAGTCCCCAGGGAGTGGGCGGCATAGAAATCCATTAAATTAAATTAAATTAAATTAAATTAAAATATTAAAAGAACTTTTTTTAAAGACTTAAAGGGGAACAAAAGGACAGGAAATTAAGGAGCAGCTGTTTAGCAAGTGGAGACTATGGAGTTAAAAAATCATTAAACGGAATTGTAACTAAAGCCCAATGATTGAGGATTTGGACTTTGGATTAAAAGGCTTGACAAATTTGGAGAAATATTTTGAAAAGTGGAGATGATTTAAAAAACAGAATTAGAATAGAAAAGGCAGAACTAGGAGATTGGAATGGAGATTGTCATCTGTTGGTTGGAGGAATTATTGCAATGGAGGAATATTATCATGGACATTTAGCAGCTGCTGACCTTGAGCAGGAAAACTTTCTTTTGAAAGCTGAGAAAATATAAAACAGGGTGCAGCTTGTTATTGCACAAAAGATACTGTGGACTGACTTGGATAAATGAATTTGACTGAACTTTAATAATAATGAAACAGAAGGACTTGGCTTTTCAATGAATAAAATTGAAATTTAAAGGTTGTTATTGGTGAGACTTTACATAAAGAGAAGATAATTTAGGGGGGGAAAGGCTGTGGAAATACATTTTTGTTAGCAGCTGGATGGATTGTGAAAATAGATCACTTGTGACTCTGAGATATGGAGACAAGCGATTACTAAGGACTGGTGGCACTTCTGAAAGACTTTACCTTGGTGGAGGCAGATTTTCATTAACAATTGGAGTTTGTTTAACTTTTGGATCTGAGAACTGTGACTTTGAAGACATGGAAGAAATTGATTATGAAGGTTTGGCTGGATTTTTGAAAGACTGGTTTAAAGATTTGAAAAGATCTCTTGGAATCGGAGTAGCTAAAAAAGGGAAGAATGAAGCACAAGAAATGGAGAAGGAAACAGAAGAGGAAAAGATGGCTGATGGAAACATTGAGACATATAATGATAAAAAAGAAAAGGATATTGAAAATGAAATACAGATTAATGATTATGTTGATGAATATATTGAAATTTACTATGATTACACTGGCACTCACAGTGACAAAAGAGAAAAATATATTAAAAATAAATGGGTTGATGATTATATTGAGATTAAGATTGATAATGACTACTTTGGGATGTACAATGATAAAAAAGGAATAAAAAAGGGAAGTAGGGAAAAAGATTAAGAGGAATCAAAATGAAAAATACACAAATAATACATTTAAGAAGGAGAAAAAGAGTTCGGAAAAAGAGAAGTTGTTGGTATAAAAGTAAAAGAAAGAAAGAGAAGAAGCTAAGGAAATGGGGATGGAGAAAATACATACCGTATTTTTCGGAGTATAAGATGCACCGAAGTATAAGACGCACCTTAGTTTTGGGGGAGGAAAACAAGGGAAAAAGGCCTCTGCCTCCAAGCAATTTGCCAAACAGCAAACAGCACAGATGATATACACTGTTTGCTGTGTATTTCTGTGCATGTGTGCCTGACTCATAGAAATAGCAAAGAATTGGAGAAATGTACATTATGCCAGAAAGTTTTCTTAAATGTAGTCACACTAACTCTTCCCAATTATTTAAATAGATCTACTCCAAGGTAACTAATCTCTAATACTAAACAGGATACTGTTACATTTCATACTATACTTGTACAGAGCTGTTAAAATTAATTAAAATTTCTGGATGTATACATTATTCTCTATTATTTAAAAGAAGATACAATAGCACTGGGCCTCTTCAGAGCAAGCATTTATTTTAAAAAGCTGCTTTATTTTGTTAAGTTCTCTAGATTTACAGGGATCTCCAACCTTGGCAACTTTAAGACTTGTGGACTTCAACTCCCAGAATTCCACAGCCAGCAAAGCTAACAAAGCTGGCTGTTGAATTCTGGGAGTTGAAGTCCACAAGTCTTAAAGTTGCCAAAGTTGGAGATCCCTGGCTCTAGAGCAATAATAAAGCAGTCTTTAAAAAGTAAGTCTAATAATTTGAACATTCTACAGACATTTAGTTATTCACTTACCCCCTTCCATCCAGTTCAGCAAAAAATAAAAATCTGTGTGTCTCTGCCAGCTAATTGCCTCTTTGTAGTTAGTTTCACTTTCATTTTTCCACGTGGCAAACCTAATCAGCTGTAGATCGGAAAACTGTTACTGACTTGCTTGGCTTTGCAGGCTCTTCCCTCTTTCCTGCAAGCAGGTAAATTGCTGGAAGACAGAGGCCAAAGGGTGGGGGTGGCTGGGTGGGTGGGGCTGCATTCGGTGTATAAGACGCACTCAAGTTTTCACCCTCTTTTTGGGGGTAAAAAGGTGTGTCTTATACTCCGAAAAATACGGTATATAAAAAGGAAATAGTTGAGAGACTAAAAGAAAATGGATGATGGATTTTGGAACGTTACAGAAATGTCTTTTCCTTTCTTTATAATTATTATATTAGGTTTAACTGTGATAAGAATGTTAATTGTTTAGAATTTGACATATATAATTAATATAATCATTTTGTTAAGATTTTTTTGCTCTCTTTGTATAGGCTAATATTGTATATTAGATGGACGAACAGATAATTGTGCCAGATTAAATTTTGATTTAATATAATTAAACATCTATATTGATATAGAAAGTAAAAAAGTTAGAAGGGAAGTGGATCAAAAGATAAAAAGGGGTATATTATGATTGTTTATTATTTTTGTAGACTTGTTTAAATGAAAAAATTGAAAATTTATTATGTTAAGATTTGAATAATTAATTGAGTTGAAATAGGTCTGAATAATTAATTGATCTGAAATAAATTAGAAAGAATCTTGATGATTAACATGAGGAGGTAAAATGAATAATTAACATGAGTATGAGATTTTAAGATAAATTATATAAATTGAAGTGTTGATTTTTATGGGGCATTTAGTTATGATAAAATAGAGGACAAGAAAAACAAATGACGAGTAAAGAGTTTAAGGAAGGGGAGGAAGCAATACGGCTTAAAATTAAGAAACAGGAGAAACAATAACTATCTTGGGAAGCTAACAGCGGTTAATTTGGAGTGAAAATTTGGAATTAATTGATGGATATCCCAGAAGAAAAAATTAGATTTTTTGGGGAGGTAGCATTACTTTGGCAACATATACCTAGAATAAAGTGTCATATATAAAGAAAGGATATAATAATAAAAATCTTTAGAAGAGGCACTATAAGTATAAAATTTGGGAATATACCATCAGTCTGTTAAATTGTAGTTTGTATTCACAGAAGCTGGGGGTGGAGTTCCTGGCTGAGACTTGTAAGTATCTGGGAAAAAAAACCTTACTCCATTGTAGTTTTAATTCACAGAAGCTGGGGGTGGAGTTCCTGGCTGAGACTTGTGAGTATCTGGGAAAAAACCTTACTCCATTGTAGTTTGAATTCACAGAAGCTGGGGGTGGAGTTCCTGGCTGAGACTTGTGAGTATCTGGGAAAAAAACCTTACTCCATTGTAGTTTGAATTCACAGAAGCTGGGGGAGGAGTTCCTGGCTGAGACTTGTGAGTATCTGGGAAAAATACCTTTGAAAATATGATTGATGCGATATACACAAAACAAAAGGCCAAGGTAATGATAAATGGTGATATGACAGAAAACTTTAGTATTGCCAAAGGAGTAAGACAAGGTTGTCCGATATCACCTTTGCTATTTATACTTTCAATTGAGATACTATTAAACCAAATTAGAAAAAATAAAGAAATAAAAGGAATCAAAATAAAAAAGGAAACCTATAAAACCCAGGCATTTGCGGATGACCTGGTGTTCTTTTTAGAAGATCCAATAGAATCCGTAACGCAATTATTAAATGAAATAGAATCATTTGGAAAAGTGGCAGGACTTAAAATACATAAAGCTAAAATGAAAATATTGACCAAAAATTGTACCCAAAAACAGATAAAAGAATTAGTAGAGAAAACAGGCCTTCAGACAAACAAAAAAATTAAATACCTAGGAATCTGGCTTACAGCCAGACACTCATCAATTAAAGAAGACAATTATACCAAATTACTCCACAAAACAAAATAGTATTTGGACAGATGGGGAAAGATACAATTATCACTAATAGGGAGAATTGCAGTTATAAAGACGAATATTTTACCTAGATGGCTATACATGTTCCAAAAAGCACCCATAAAACTAGATAAAAAATTTTTCGGAGAAGCAAACAAAGCAATATCTAAATTCATATGGGCTGGGAAAAAGCCAAGAATAAAATTTAAGCTGCTACAAGACAATCGACTCAGAGGAGGCTTTGGACTCCCTGACCTGGAGTTATATTATCAATCAGCAACTTTACTCTGGATAAAGGAATGGATCACTTTAAAAAATGGCAGAATACTAACATTAGAAGGTCATAACATTCAGGAAGGGTGGCACGCCCATCTATGGGAAAAGAAGAATATTAAGCATTCACATTTTCAAACACATGCAATAAGAGGTGCACTACTAAATACTTGGCGGAAAATTAGAAACAAACATTACATAGAGGTACCTCGTTGGCTATCCACGATGGAGGCCATGATTTATCCCAATACATTGGAAAGATCGAAAATGAGAAATTATGACGAATTATTGGATAAAAACGGTAACTTAAAGACTAGACAAAAATTAGAGGATGAAGGAATGCCCATCGATTGGTGGCCATACCTACAATTACAGAATAGATACAAAAAAGACACGGAAGAATTTGGCATAAATAAAGAACAAAGTATAATAGATAAAATTTTATTGGGATCTGAAAACAAATTCATAACCAAGATGTACAATTATTTACTGCAATTTGACAAATTTGAAGAGACAGTAAAAGTAAATATGATCGCATGGATGAAAATTTTTGGCTATTCCATCCAATTAGACGATTGGGAAAAACTATGGAAGGAAAACTAGAAATTGACCCTATCAATACCATACAAAGAAAACTTATATAAAATGTATTATCGCTGGCACCTAGCTCCAGCTAGGCTCGCCAAAATATATTCTAATATGAATCCCAGATGCTGGAAATGTAAACAGATACATGGCACATATTACCATATGTGGTGGTCCTGCCCAGTCGCAAGAGGATATTGGAATATGATTAAGACGTGGATACAAGAAATGACAGGTTACGAAATTGAATTTAAACCAGAGACATTTTTACTAGGGATTATCAGGGGACAATGGACCACAGAAAACCAATACCTTATAATACACATTTTAACTGATGCCAGAATAACTTTTGCCCAAACATGGAAAGATGAAAATCCCACAACGGAGAACATGATAATTAAAAAAATGATGGATTGCGCAGAAATGACAAAACTGACGCTAGAATTACAAAACCAAGAAGAGAGAGAATATTACACAGTGTGGGAAAAATTCTACAATTGGTTAGAAATTAGAAAGAATAAGAAAATTTCCAAATGATTGTAAATGTAAATATTTTATAAAATGACAATAGAATGGAATCATATACATGTATAGTACTTTTGAACCGATGTCACAGGAATGAAAAACGTGAATATGTATATATGTTTCTTTTTTAATGTTTTAAAAATCTAATAAAAATATTATTTAAAAAAAGAAGAAGAGATAAGTAAACAGCATATAGAGATGAAACCTGAAATATTTTTATTAGGAATGTTTCCAGAGACTTAATGAGAAAAAAATACAATATTTAATTATACATATTATAACAGCGGCAAGGATAATATATGCACAAAATTGGAAAAATAATAACATACCAACGGAAGAAAATTTGATTAGAAAAGTTTTGGAATGTGCAGAGATGGATAAAATTACAAAAGAAATACAAGAAAAGGAGGAAACAGAATATTATAAAGTATGGGAGAAATGGTATGAATGGTTAGAGAAGAGGGATAAAGGGTAAGGATAGAGTAAAGGAGGAAGATATAGGAGTTGAAATGCAGCAACAAATACATGAAAATGGAACAGACACAGAATGTATGACTGAAATTGAGTACATTGTTATATTTATGTATATAAATTAATATTAGAATTATATGTATAAACGGCAAATTGAAATAAGAAAGAAAAATGGATGTGTAAGAAATGTTTACTGATGCAAAAATGTTGAAAAGAAAATTTCTTTGTTTTTTTAAAAAAACAGTTTAATAAAAATTATTTTTTTAAAAAAAAGGAAGGGAGGGAGGGACGCCTCAAGGGGGCTTCACAAAGAGAGCTTGGCTCGCAACTCAGTCAGCTCCAACGAAAGGGGAGGAGGAGCAAGGCCAGCACAGCTTCTGGTGGTGTGGGGGAGGGTGGCTGGGAGGGGTCGCGCAGGCAAATGGCAAGGCTGGCATGGCTTCTGGTGTTGCGGACAGGGGGCTGCAGTGGTTGCACAGTAGACCGGCAAGGCCGGTGCAGCTTCTAGTGTTGGGGGGGCAGGGGCGCGCATAGATGAGTGGCAAGGCCTTTGCAGCTTCTGGCGTTGTGGGCAGGGGGCTGGGGGCTCACGCAGGTGAACAGCAAGGCTGACGCAGCTTCTACAATTGCAGGAGAGCTGGGGGGGGGCACGGCAAGTGAATAGAGGTAGCGCGTGCTTGGGGGCAGCTGAACTGCCTGTTAGGTGTTAGACCAGAGTGGCAATGGCGGGGCTCCCCAAAGCCACGCGCCATCTCCGTTCACCTGCATGACCCCCCCCAGCCCCCCTGCAATTGTAGAAGCATCGCCGGCCTTGCCGTTCGCCTGCACAACCACCCCAGCTCCCCCTGCAATGCCAGAATCCATGCCAGTCTTGCCGCTCACCTGCGTGACACCCCAGGCCCCCTGCAACACCAGAAGCCACGCCAGCCTTGCTCCTCCTCCCCTTTCGTTGGAGCTGCAGCACCACTGCTTCTCCCTGCCACCCAATTGGCTGGGGGCTATTTGTCCCATGCAGCCAAAGGCCTGGGTCAAACGGTGTTTGGGAGAATGGGCAAGGATGAAAGGCGAGGGGCGGAGGGCCAGGGGTCCAATGGCCATGGAGAATGGTCGGGGAGGGCCAGTGGAGGAGGAAAGCTGGCTGTAAATGGGCTGAGGCGGGTGGCTGGGCGTGAAGGAGGCACGGCCAAGGGTCCGTGTTTAAACGTCCTAAACCCCCCAACACCACCCCATGCCATCTTTACTATGTGCCAGGGCAGCCATTCAGCTACGCTATGCATTGCGTAGGGAATGACAGGGTGGGATAAGAGGGAGAGTTACCATGAGGAATTGAAACTAAGCATCGCACCGTCCCATGAGAATCGCCAGCTGTTCCAAGGTCAAGTAAAGGAATGCAGCCAGCTGCAAAGACAGGGACTGTTACCCAATTTGTTAGCATCTAATTCAGTGGTTCCCAAAGTGGGTGGTACTGCCCCCCGGGGGGCGGTGGGAACCCTTAGGGAGGCGGTGAGAGGCAAGGGTGGCGACGGGGGGCGGTGAGAAGGGCCAGGGGGTGGTAGGTGATTCGCCATGCTTTTGCACTTGAAGCTCCCTCGCGTTCCTTGCTCTTGTGTGCGACGAGGGAAGCCGACCGCTCCCGAAGCTGCTCAGGCGAGCGCTCGCAGACCCGTGGGAAGGCCCCGCTGCGGAACCTGCGCGTGCACGGACTTTCTTGCCCGGTGTTCCCATCACCTAGCAACCTGGCGTGCACAATTTGGCGGGCTCCCCTCTGGCATGGCGCACCCGCGGATCTCAGCCCAGCTGCCCCCCAACATCGACCCCACCAAGGCGCCTGTGGCCTTCGGCCGCCGAGGCCTCCCCAAGCTCAATGAAGAGCTGCAGCACCCCGCGGTGCTGACGCGGCAGCCAGCCTTGATGGGGCTCTGTGACCTGGTGCACGACCCAGAGAACGCTTACCAAGCCATCGGCCTGGATGAGCGGCAGTGGCCTGGCCACGGCTGGCGGGAGGGAAGGGAAGGGAAGGGAGGGAAGAAGGAAAGAAAAAGGAAAGAAAGAAAGATGGTAGAAAGGAAGGAAGACAGACAGAAAAAGAAAGGAGGGAGGGAAGAAGGAAAGAAAGAAAGAGGGAGGGAGGAAGACAGAAAGAAAGAAAGATGGTAGGAAGGAAGGAAGACAGACAGAAAAAGAAAGGAGGTAGGGAAGGGAAGGGAGGGAAGAAGGAAAGAAAGAAAGAGCGAGGGAGGGAGGAAGGAAGGAAGACAGGAAGAAAGAGAAAGAAAGATGGTAGGAAGGAAGGTAGACAGAAAAAGAAAGGAGGGAGGGAAGAAGGAATGAAAGAAAGAGGGAGGGAGGGAGGAAGACAGAAAGAAAGAAAGATGGTAGGAAGGAAGGAAGACAGACAGACAGAAAAAGAAAAGAGGGAGGGAAGGGAAGGGAGGGAAGAAGGAAAGAAAAAGGAAAGAAAGAAAGAGCGAGGGAGGGAGGGAGGAAGGAAGGAAGACAGAAAGAAAGAGAAATAAAGATGGTAGGAAGGAAGATAGACAGAAAAAGAAAGGAGGGAGGGAAGAAGGAAAGAAAAAGGAAAGGAAGAAAAAGAAAGAAAGAAAGAAAGAAAGAAAGAAAGAGAAAGAGGGAGGGAGGGAGGGAGGGAGGGAGGAAGGAAGACAGACAGAAAGAAAGATGGTAGGAAGGAAGGAAGACAGACAGAAAAAGAAAGGAGGGAGGGAAGGGAAGGGAGGGAAGAAGGAAAGAAAAAGGAAAGAGGGAGGGAGGAAGAAAGAAAGAAAGATGGTAGGAAGGAAGGAAGACAGAAAGAAAGAAAAAGATGGTAGGTAGGAAGGAAGACAGACAGACAGACAGAAAGAAAGAAAAGATGGTAGGAAGGAAGACAGACAGAAAGAAAGAAAAGAAAGAAACAAAAAGAAAGATGGTAGGAAGAAAGACAGAAAGAAAAAGAAAGAAAGAAGGGGGAAGGTAGAGAAGAAAGAAAGAACGAAAGAAAGACTTATGACCACAATTGAGCCTAACATTTTGGTTGCTAAGCAAGAGCATTGTTAAGTGAGTTTCACCACACTTTACAAGTTGGCCTTCCCCACCCGGTCACCTGACCACTAAGCCACGCCCACCTGAGGGGGTGGGGTGGGGGGCGGTGAGGATGAGTTTGTAGCACCAAGGGGGCGGTGGACTGAAAAAGTTTGGGAACAACTTCCGGTGGCGCCGCGAGCTTCGTTGGACGCTCTTTATGGGCGCCCGATTCCAGGCTCCGTAAAAGCCGCCAGATAAGCCACATCAGCTGTCTGGCAGCTTGGAAACTCCCGTCCCGGGCAAAGGGAGGGGAGAAGAGCAGATGGGCAGAGGTAGAGCCCCCCTAACACCCCAGAAGAAGCTCTGGGGTGCGAAGGGTGAGGGCTCCCTTGAAATCCGTCTCAGCTCCGGACCTGGAATGCCTCCGCTTATTTTTAGCGGAGCAAGAAGCCGCGACAATCTCTGCTGGTAACAAATGGATTTTTTGTTTTTAGTTTAAACAATGTAGCAGACGGAACATAACAGGAGAATCAAACAGCAAGTATCTTTTACTTAACTCCAGTGTTGTTTTTTTGGATTTTCTGGAGGCAACAAAGTAGCTAAAGATGGCGTTTGGAATTTCAAAGGGTGTGGAGAAGGCGGAAGTTATTGAAACTACTGAGAGTTCCGTTTTCTAACAGCTGCCTGTAAGAAATCTTTTTTACTTTATATTTTTTACTTTTTACCTTGATGGACTTTGCTTTTTAAATATATAAGAATTAAAACAAGCCAAGATGTCTTTAAAATTGGCAAAGACTGCTCCTTTTAATAGAATAGAAAAAGTTGAAAATCTTTTTCTGCAAGACTTCCCCCCCCAACACAGATTTGTACGCTTGAGACGTGGCAACAATCCATGAAAGAAATGCAAAAGGAGATTGCTTTAGCAGTCAACAAAAAAATTAAAGAAATCAATGGAAAAATTACTGAAATTAATGGAAAAATACAAGCTGTCTCAGAGGAGGTTTCATCTCAGACTCAACAAACTAAAGATAATGTGGAAACTGTACTTAAAACTGTGGTATCTAATATAGAATTATTGAAACAGGATGTTGTTGATATTAAACAGACCATGATGACTTTGGGTGAAAAAGTAATGGAGATGCAGAAAAAAATTGAAGTAACTGAGGCAGAATTAACGATGGCTCAATATAAAGATATGGAATTTGCTCTACGTTTGAGAGGTATAACAGAAAGTGCACAAGAAGTTTTAAAGGATAAGATTGTGGATGTATTGGGGCAGTTTTTGGGGTGAGACAAAAGTGGAATTGGGAGGTCAGATTGAAAAAATATACCGTGTCAATTCTTGGTTTGCAAAAAAAAATCATTTGCCAAGAGACATTGTAATATATTTTACTACAAAAGCACTGCGAAATCGAATCTTACAGGCGACTTATAAAAATAAGCTGAAGGTGGAAGAACATGAAGTTTTGATATTCAAGGAAATTCCTTCCAAAATACTTAAAGCACGTAAAAATTATACTTTTCTGGTGGAAGAGTTGAAACTGCAACAGATAAAATACACATGGGCTATTCCGACTGGATTATCGGTTTATTATAAGGCAGAAAGATATAGACTCAATACGATTGCCAAAGCAAAGGATTTTCTTGCCAACGTACTAAAGGAGGGGACACTGAAACCACCAGAAGACAAAGGAAACGTGAATGTTGAAGGAGAGGGAAAGGAAGATTTGCATATTCCACAACAGAAAGGAATTCTGAATAGACAAGAACAAACAAATGATTCAGGACAGATTAGAGAAGTATTTGCCGAAAGTGAAAGTATTGTAAGTAAAGAAGAATTGAATTACTCATCTCAGTCCTCAACTCCTCGAAATGAAGTAAGACTAAATCGACATATTTTTAGATGTCAACTTAAAGAAATATTCAATTCCTCTCGCAGATTTGAAAACGAGGGGAATTAAAAATTGATGTTTTAGTGCTAGTAGAATAAAGCAGGATAAAGTAAAATAAGTAAGAATAAAGTGTAAATGTATATAAGAGGATGTATAAGGTTAGAGGAAAAAATGATGTTTCACTGTTAGTAATAAAACAAGGAAAAAGCAAAATAAGCAAGAATAAAATGTAAATGTGTATATGAGGATGTACAAGGTTAGAGGAATTAAATTACAGGAGGTTTAATTATAGAAGGTAAAGTGATGTAATTGAGATTAAATTGGTTTTAAATAGCATGATGGAATTAATAATACAATTTGGGGAATAGGGATAGAAGGTAATGTAATATAATAGACTAAATTGGTAGAGAATAGAATTAAATTACACTATATGGTGGAAATAAGTATAGCATGTAATTTAACATAATTAAATGATTGTAAAGCTGTTATGTATTTTTTAGATATGGGTTAATTTGTTTCTGAACTTAATAATTGTGGTTAGGTTGTTGGTAGTATAAGATTGGGGGGAGAAAATATTATAAAAATGCTTGTACTTTGTACTTATAAAACTTTTTCAATTAATAATAATAAAAAAGTTTGGGAACCACTGATCTAATTGGACACTTTTTGATAACAAAGGGGGTGTGGAAGGGAACAAGGGAAAGTTAACCATATACTTTGGGTGCAAAACCCTCAGATCCAGTTTCGCTTCTTCTGTAACCACTTGGTTTTAGTAAATTATACCTTTGGCTAACCATGGGCCTGAGAGTTGTCAGGGTTCCAAGTAACAGCCCATATGAAATCAAAACTCCAAGGCAGGGTTCCTCAAAGTATAGATTTTTTAGGCATGTCATATTGGCACAGCTGGTGAAAACCCGACTCTGAAGTTCCCCGGGTTTCCCCCACCCAGTTCAAAATCCAAAGTTCTTCCCCCCCATCACTCAAAACCATCACATGCCCCAATCAGGTCTCTCTCCCCATCCCCGATGCCTCCCATCCACGCCCCTATAGGTGCTGGTGAGAGTGTCCTTGGTTCCCAGAAGAAAGAATGTTATTTTGGCTACATATTCCCCCAGCTATCTCTACTCCCCCCTCCCTTTCCCACAGCTTCAGCCAGCCTCACTGTGGCAACCCTGAAGATGCTCAAAGGGTTGACAGGCTGCCCTTCCTCACGCGGAAAGGACATCCTGAAAAAGGAAAGACCATAGAGAATTAAACTAATCCCACTCAGCCTCCCTGACCTCCTCCAGGCGGCTCTTTAGGTTTCCCTGGATACTTATCATGAAACTGCTTGACGAATCTGTCAGCTTTCACATCCCAACTCTTAACCCAGGTGGCCTCAGACAGGGGGACTAAGTACTGCAGTTGACCCTGATGCAGGCGCAAATCCAGAATCTTTTTCACTTCATAGTGGGCCTCTCCCTGCATTGCCATAGGCTTCGAGGCTACCCGGTCAACTGGCCTTACCTGAGAACCTACCGCCGGCTTTAACAAGCTGCTATGAAAAACCGGATGCACTTTCCCTAGCAAGCGTGGGAGGTTAAGCTTGAACGGTTACGAGGTTTATTACTTTCACAATTGGAAATAGCCCCAAAAACGTAGGTCCTAGCTTCCTACTTGGCAATTTCAACCTCAAGTACTTCGTTGACAGATACACTTTGTAACCAACTTGGAAAGGAGGTTGGGGGGAGCGGCACTTGTCAGCTTGCGCTTTGTAGGTTCTCGCCGCCTCCACCAGGGCTCGTTGTTATTTTCCCACCAGTTTCAGGGAATCCATCCAGTCGTTTAGGGACATGGATGATGGTGGCTCTGCGGGTAGCTCCAGCATGGGGATGAACTCCATGCCACTGGTGAGCTGGAATGGGGTCAGGCCGGTGCTGCTATGCACCGCATTATTGTAAGCCACCTCTGAGAAAGGCAGCAATTCTGCCCAGTTGGACTTCTGATAGTCCACATAGCACCCCAAGTATTGCTCCACCATGGCGTTCGCTCATTCTGCCACCACATTTGTGCTCGAATGAAAAGCCGAGCTGAGGCCCTGGGTGGATCCTATGGCTCTCGGGAACTCCCTCCAAAATTTTGCTGTGAATTGGACCCCCCTATCGGAGATTATCCTATGGGGGACGCCATGCAGCCGATAAATTTGCTTTATAAACATCCTGGCCAACTTCTTGGCAAAGGGTAGCCCCTTGCAGGAGGTGAAATGGGCTTGCTTCGAGAATAAGTCAATCACGGTCCAAATGACCGTGTTCCCGCCAGTCTCTGGGAGCTCGACTATAAAATCCATGGCAATCTCCTCCCACGGACGAGTTGGTTCTGCAACTTGTTGAAGGAGACCAGGGGGCCTTCCTGGTCTCTTTTTCATGGCCGCACAGGTGGCACAACTTTTTACATAGTCATCCACATCCTTCTTCATCTTTGGCCACCAGAATTGCTGTCTGGCTAGGTGCAAAGTTTTTAGATAGCCAAAATGTCCCACCAGTTTGGTGTCGTGGCTGCGCTGCAGGACCTGGAGTCTCAAGGCAGTGGGGACATACAGATTGGTCCCTTTCCAGGTCAGTCCATCTTTAAGGGTCAGGGCTTCCTTGTTGTCATTGAACCAAGTGTCTGCGGAGAGGGCTGTCTTCAGCACCGCTGTCATCTGATCGCCTCCAGTGTGTGGTTGTTGCTGGGCTTGGCCTCGGGTGGTGACTTGGGACTCCGGCTGGGAGGTGGAGATGACGGCATGGATCACCTCCTCTTGGCGACTGTTGAATTGCGGCTTTCTGGACAGAGCATCAGCGAGCAGTTCCCCCCCCCCGCAATGTATTTAAGGTCGAGGTTGAACTGTTTGAAATATTGTGCCCACCTGACTTGCTTGGGCGAGAGTTTTCGGGGTGTTTTCAGTGCCTCTAGGTTTTTGTGATCAGTCCACACTTCGAAGGGCACCTTGCTACCCTCTAAAAAGTGTCACCAGGTGAGGAGAGCCAAGTGGACGGCGTAAGCCTCCTTCTCCCATACCGCCCAGTGTCTTTCGGTGTTGGTGAGTTTTTGGGAGGTGTAGGCGCAGGGTTGCATCTGGCCTTGGTGGTTCACTTGCAACAGCACCGCTGCTACAGCCATGTCGCTGGTACCCGCTTGGATCACGAACGGTTGCTCTGGCTCGGGGTTCCTGAGGATGGGTTTCTCAGCAAATAGTTTCTTTAGGGCCTCAAAGGCTTGTTGACAGTCTACAGGCCAGGGGCTGACTTGGCTTTGGCTTGGGGCTCCCCTCTCCCATTTGAATAGTTCCGTGAGGGGGAGTGCCACTTCAGCAAATGCTGGGATGAATTGTCTATAGAAGTTGGCAAACCTGAGGAAACTTTGAAGTTGCGTACGGGTGCGTGGGGGCTGCCAGTCTAGGACGCTTTTCACTTTCCCTGGGTCCATCTCGATCCCTTCGTTTGGCACTCGGTATCCCAGGTAGTCCAGGGAGGTCTTGTGGAACTCGCAGTTTGACAGCTTTGCATAGAGATTGGCAGTGACAAGTTTCTTTAGAACTTGGCGCACTAATTTGACATGGTCCTCTAGGGTTTTGCTGAAAATGAGAATGTCGTTTAGGTAGACTAGGACTCCTTTGTAAAGGTGATCATGCAGCACCTCATTGATTAGCTACATGAAGACTGCTGGGGCTCCTTGTAATCCAAACGGCATTACTTTGAACTGGAAGCTGCCTAGCGGGCAACTGAAGGCTGTCTTCCACTCGTCTCCTTCTCTAATGCAGACTCTGTAGTATGCTTCTCGTAGGTCGAGCTTGGTGAACATCTTCCCCAGGGGTGGGTTTCACTTACCTTCGCCACCGGTTCGCGTCGCAACGTTTCGCGCGTGTCACTTCGCGCGATTTCACTTCCGCGCATGCTCAGAAAGTGGATTCAGCCTGAAACACAGCTGAGGAGCTCATCAGCTGTGCTTCAGGCGAAGAAATAAAGGTCAGTATTAACTTGGGGGCGGGCGGGAGGACTTTTTTCAAAGCACAGAACGCTGTGAAGCCGTCAAAACACAGAAAAATCGGCCAAAAATTCAGAAAAAAAGATGGCGGCGAGCACGGACCAGCACAGACAGAACCGGACCCATGACGCCAAAATTACATCATCAGTGGGTTGCTAACGGTTCGGGTGATCTGGTCAGAACTGGGAGGAACCCACCCCTGATCTTCCACTTTGCTAGATGGGCCAGCATGTCCTTCATTAAGGGCAGGGGGTAGGTGTTTTCCACGCATACGGCGTTGATTTCATGGAAATCCACGCAGAGCCTCATCAAGCCATCTTTTTTTCTTTAAATAGCACGGGGGCTGCAACCCGGGACTTGGCTGGCTGAATGAAGCCACTTGCCAAATTGCTGTTGATGTAGTTCCTTAGCTCGTCCATTTCCCTGGGGGTCATGGAGTACATGATGTGCTTAGGGAGTTTAGCTCCTGGCACCAACTCTATTGCGCAGTCAATAGGTCGGTGAGGGGGGAGGGCGTTACAGTCTTGCTCGCTGAACGCGTTGGCCAAGTCCCTGTATTCTTTTGGCACTAGGGGGCAGCCAGGCGGTGCAGTTGTGACGGCAGCGGCTTTCTCAAATGGACTCAGGCCATGGTGTGGCTTTGAGGGGTTGGTTTTCCCATTCAAGTGAGGTGGTAGCGGGCCCACTCCTATTCTTAATTTCCTATAGCCGCCCTCCCACATGACAGTGGGTGCCCACTTGTCCAGCCAGGCTAGGCCTAGGATAATGGATTCAGTCATTTTTGGCACTACCATGAAGCGGATGATCTCCCAGTGGCGACCCATTTCCAACTTCACCGGTTCGGTGACTAGCGTGGCTGGGGCTATCAGCATCCCATCGACTTGTTCAAAATGTATGGGGCGCACTAGGGGCATCATGGCTATCCCCAACCTCTGGACTGTAGGGAAACTAATTAGGCATCCAGTGCAGCCAGTCTCTATGATGGCTTCTATGTCCCGTTGGGCTCCCGTTCCAGGCACCACTATTCGGGATTTGATGGCAAAGGGGCGGATGGCTTCACTCACCATCGGATTGTCTCCGCTGTCATCGGTGCTGTCTCCAATGGTGACGGGCGGGATTCTGGTGTCCGCAGTTTCCTCACTCCCGGTTGAGGGAGGGGAGACTTCGACGCCCTGCTGGGTGAACTTGCCCTTCTCGGTTGGTTTCCGTGGGGTTTTCTTGGCTCTCGCTGCTGCTGGAGTTCTGGTCTGAGGAACCGGAGCCAGGGCGAGGCACTCAGATGCTCGGTGCCTTTGCTGGCCGCACCTGAAACACTTGATGGCTGCGGCCGGGGTTGGCTATGGCTCCTCTGGAGGTCGTGAGCTGGACTGACGTCCCAAAGCTCTCTTTGGCTTCTTCTAGGCAGCGGGCTTGCAGTGTGGGTGGACTTCTGGGTCCATGGCCATTCAGTACCACTTCTGTATGTCCAGGGTGCCTCAATAAGCGCAGGCCTGTCGGAGATCTAGGTCCAGGGCCTCCTTGAAGTAGTGGACAAAGAGGCGTTCCTGCCAGTCTCGCAGCTTCCCTGCTCTCCCAGACGAGCTCCTTTACGGGACGGCCTCTTTGCTTGAAGTCTTTGATCTGAGCCTCGGCCTCTTGCCCCTGACTGGTGTCTTCGAACCGGCCCCTTAGTGCTTCCACGAACTCGTCGGCATCCCCAAGCTCAGGGGCTGCCTGATTGTGTAGTTGGACTATCCAGTCAGCTGCATCACCCTCCAAGTTGTCAGATATGGCCGATATGGATATGGACTGATACTGGTCTCCATAGTGATCGAGGTGGGACAAGATCCGGTTTAGGAAGTAAGCAAGCTTCCCGGGGGTTCCATGAAATGTAGCTCTGAAATGCGGCGAAGCAGCTGGTGGTGCAGCTGGTGGCACTGGAACCACTGTGGGCTGAGGAACCTGCACCGACATCCATTGGCACTGCACCCACCCCTGGCCGGGGTAGAAGGCCCAACCAGGGGGGATCTGGTTGGCTGGTGGGAGCCTAGGGGGTGGCTGGTGTGGCAGGCCAGCCGGCCCCTGCAGTCTGGAGGTTCCTCTTTGCAGTGGCGGGCTGGATTGGGTTACAGGCCCAGTCGGCGGGTTGACAGCTGTCAATACAGTAGATCAGGCCCGTCATGGGAGACTTTGGTGCAATCCGCTCTGTGCCGAATGGAATGAGGGGGTACGTCCACTCAAAGGGGTCACGTTTGCCTGGCTTGTGAAGGTGAACATTGACTGGGTCAGAACCATGACAGCCTGGCCGGTCGGAGGGTGCCGGCCCAGGCTGCCGACGGTCAGCTGGCCGAACTTCTCTGGTAGCCCCTCCAGGGTTTGGCTCCTCAGCAGTGGCTGGACTCCCCAATCCCGGGATTTGCTTAGGTTGACGGGCGTTGTAGCTCTCCACTCGAATATTGTCATGCGCTCGGCTTGCACCATGGCGACCTGACGTTCCTGGAGCATCAGCTGGCTGGCAAACTGCTCCTCTGCCTGGTACAGCTTCTGGGTGGCTGGCCATGCCGTTGGCTGCCGGTATGTTGGGACCGTGAAAGCGCCGCCAGAGCCATGGCCGCAGCGGTGGAGCTCGCAGGTCGGCTCCCAAAGGACAAACTCCTTAGGCCGAGGCCCCAACTGGCACTTGAGCTTGGCGGCTGCTTGCTCAGTCGTTGAGGGGAAGCTGAGGCTCCCAGAGCTGTCCCCGGTGAGCCTGCTGGCTCCGGCAGCTCCGTTGGCAGTGGCCAAGTCCTCCTCTACCTGCTTTTTCTCCTCCATCTTCCCTGAGTCTTCCTGCTGCCTGGTAGACCGAGTAAGCGGCCGGAGCTCAGGAACCCGGACAGCAGCCCTGCGCAAGCGGGAAGCTGTTGCTTCTTTTAAAAAGGGAGTCGGGTTAATGTCAGGGTTCCAAGTAACAGCGCATATGAAATCAAAACTCCAAGGCAGGGTTCCTCAAAGTATAGATTTTTTAGGCATGTCATAATTGGCACAGCTGGTGAAAACCTGACTCTGAAGTTCCTCAGGTTTTCCCCACCCAGTTCAAAATCCAAAGTTCTTCCCCCCATCACTCACAACCATCACATGCCCCAATCAAGTCTCTCTCCCCATCCTGGATGCCTCCCATCCATGCCCCTCCAGGTGTCGGTGAGAGTGTCCTTGGTTCCCAGAAGAAAGAATGTTATTTTGGCTACATATTCCCCCAGCTATCTCTACTCCCCCCTCCCTTTCCCACAGCTTCAGCCAGCCTCACTGTGGCAACCCTGAAGATGCTCAAAGATGGCTCCAGGGTTGACAAGTCTTTTTTTTCTAACTGACCAAGTTGGGACAGTTGACATTAAGTTGGATCTGCAGCAGCAATCTACCCAGAGAAACCCATCTACCGTGGAGATTGTGCAAACATGTCCTTCACTGGGAAGGACCCGGGGGAGAAGGCAGTGATTGGGCCGAAAGGAGAGCCCGAGGCCTCGGGAACCCAGCAGGGGGCCCAGGCCAGCCAGATGGAGCCCACTCGAAAGGAGCAGGGGAAACCCAGCATCTCCCTCCGCAGTGCCAGAGGAGAGAGGGGAGGATTCCCCCCCCGAGGGGCAAGAGCCCAGTGGTCATGAGGACAAGGAAAGTTGGATGAACCAGAAGACCCCCCTCCAGGAATCAATGTCATCTGAGGGAGCCAGAGCAGAGCTCGACAAGCCACTGAGTGAGACAACCTGTCAACTTCGAACTGAACCTGGCAGCAGCCATCTTTCTGTTCCTCAGTTGCCACACAGAGGGTGGAGAGGGGAAGGAGGTTGGAATGCCTTACTAGACACAACAGAGAGCTTTCTTTGTGAGAACCAAGATCATCTCTACTGGCAGTGGATAAGGTCGGGAAGGAGTGCCCGGAGAGCCCGCCAATTAACCCAATTGGGCAACGTGACCTATAACACATAGGGATGAGGCTATTTCCTATTTTAATTATACTGAAACCGTGGGAAAGATTTAGAATTGGTTTCCCTTGAGTGCTGTGCCGATATGATGTATTCAATAAAGAAGATCTTTGAGGAGAATTCCAGTCTCAAAGTTCTGATTTGCTTGGGTTCACTAGTTGGAGCCTTGACATTAAACCAATTCTCATAATTCTAACCCTGGGATCCTGAGCCCCAGCCGCCCACCTGACAACACCGGGAGGATGGAAAAGACTCAGGAAAAATAGGAGATGGAGAAGAGGGGGGAAGCGGCCACGAACCCTAGCGCTGCCCCGGCCGGGGCTGTGCAGCCAACAGGTCACACCAGAGAACTGATCCTCCTACTGGCAACCAAGCCAAAGGTCCACATGGAAAGGACTGAAAGGCCAGCGACGCAAGAGGATGCCCTAGCCACTGAGGACCTCTAACGAGCGGAGAGGGAGACCTAGCGGGGTGTGCTGAAGGCCGCTGAAGCGGAGTTCCCCTTGAGGTCTCCTCGATCGCTGGCTGCCCTCATCCCGAGATGGAAGGTGAAGAGGGCCCCTGAGTGGGACGAGCACAGGGAATGGAAGTACCTAAGCGTCCTTCACAGCCCATCCGTACAGTGACTGAGGGAGAGATTCGACCACATGGAGATCCAAGGAGTGGAGCCGGTACGTCGACCTGGGCCACCTGTGGTGACAGCAGCTTGGGCGGCTCAGCCGCATCTAGCCTGCCGGAGCCAGAGCCCAACCATGGCAGCCCGAGCGGTCAGCCCGCCTCCCCAACCAGTAGGGGCAGCAAGCCTGAGCCAAAGACGGAGTCCCCCATGGCAACAGCGAGCAACTACTCCAGCGGGGCAAACTCAGCCTCTCCCAGGATGGCATGGGCACCCACTGTGGCCTTTCTACCTGGGGCACGCCTGGTTCCCTGGACTGTGGGCACCCCTCCTCCTCCACCGGCAGATCTGCCATACATAAGGCCACTGTCAGCGTTCCAAGTAATGCACCCATAGAAAGCAGAACTCTGAGACAGGTAGATACCTCAAAGAACAATTTATTGGATATATCATATGTGCACAATTGGTGAAAACCGACTCTGAAAGTTCCCACGTTTTTCACCCGGTTAAAAGTGAAAGTTCCCCATTTCCCACAAGTCATCAGTCACATTGTCCAACAGAGGTGCTGGCTGGTTGCTTGGTTACTTTCCCCTCCTCCTCCTTCCAGCCACCTGTTGAAATGTCCTTGGTTCTCACAGGAAACTTTTTTGTTTTGGCTACAAACTCCCAGCTATCTTTTTTCCTACCCCCCTCCCATCCAGTGGCAACCCTGAAGCTGTAAAGATTGCCTAAGCCAGGTTCGCTTCAGGGTTGACAGTCGGACCTTCCCCCTTAATTCGTGAGAAGCTCCTGAAAAAGAAAAGAAAACCAAATAGAGGTCAGTTAATGAGCCATCACCCACCTCTTCCTCCCCCCGGAGGTCCCTTTGGTTTCTGAGGATATTTGTTGTGGGACTGCTTAACCAATCTATCCACTTTTACATCCCAGCTCTTTACCCATGTAGCTTCAGAGACCAGTTATTCCTTCCACTGTACTAAGTATTGCAACCTCCCCTTGTACAGTCTGGAATCTAGGATTCTCTTTACTTTGTAATGCGTTTCCCCTTGCACTACGATCGGTTTTGGGGCTGGCCGGTCTACCGGCCTCAATTGGGAACCTACTGCCAGCTTTAGCAAGCTGCTGTGAAAGACCGGATGCACTTTCCCTAGCAGGCAGGGGGTTAATCACTTTCACTATTGGGAAGGGCCCAATTAACTTTGGTCCTAACTTCTTGCAGGGGAGTTTTAACCTCAAGTATTTTGTGGAGAGTTAACCTTGCTCCCTTTTGGAAAGGCTTTTGGGAGGTTTGATGTTTATCGGCTTGCGGTTTATGGGTCTTTGCCACTTCTTGAAGGGCTCGCTTAATGTTCTCCCAGGTTTCTTCAAGGACTCCATCCATTCAGTTAAAGACATGGAGGAGGGGGGAAACTTCTGGGTTGGCATAGTGGCAAGACAGCCGAGGGTGAGCGGAGCTCCGCGAAACCCAGCTGATTCTTTCCCGTTTGGAGGCCCCAAGGGGCCAAAGTCACCCTGGAGGGGTGACAAAGATAGGAGGGACACCTTGTCAATCGTGGGATGATGGTGGTCCCCCCGCTGGATCCAAGGACACTATCCTGACAAACGGAAAAGAAGACGGCCATTACGGCCCAACCAAAGCTGTGACAACTGAAAGAGAAAGCACTAACCAGCGATTGGTGAACATTGTACTGGAACTGGGTGAAGATTTTTCCAATTTCTACCTAGGAGATTTATTCCCAAATGAAGAGACTATTTGAAAACTAAAACTCTTTAAAGACGAGAGGAAGGGATTTTACTCCCACCTCTAAAAGGAAACGGCGAGTTAGTATGTAAAGAGACAGATGACAGATCCAGAAAAGAATTAGAACCTTAAGGGAAGAATATCAAAGTAAATCATAAAGAAAAGACCAGACTGGAAACTATAATAATTTGAAAAGTGACTTAAATATTGGAATTATTCTTTTTATTTGAATATCTGGGGAAAAAGTGAACGATTAAGTAAATAGAAACTAAGCTTTCGCTGTATAAGCTGAAAGCTGGAAGATAGAGCTGGGACAACATCTATTGGTGGAAAAAGATATTACATAGATAAAAGTAAATTCGGGAAATATAAAAGAATAAATATTTGGAATAGATAAGTGGATTGGAGATACGAAAACAGCTGCAAGGTCATTTTACTTGTGGTTTGGGGACAGATGGTAAGCCTTGTAAAGTTCTTTGAACTTTTGTAGATTATAAACATCGTTGACGTTGGGGAACTGTTTTGAACTGTTTCAAGACCGAACAAAGTGGCTTTCTGGTTCCTTGGGTTTTTTTTTGGATTATTGAGACATTGGGGAATTTGGTGGGCCATTTTGGATAACAAACATTGTTTGATAGAATATCCTGAGTGGTGAAAGAAGAAAAGTGAAACAATATACATAGTCATGGACAAGATGCTGAAAGGGAAAATTGGATTATAAAATTCCTGACTCTAAAGTGTCCTTTATAATTTTTTTTCTAATAGATTTAATATTTTAATATTGGAATTGATATAAAGTTGAACTAATTGTAATAGGGTATTGATTATAAAATAGATTGTAGAGTGCAAAAATGAGTCTTTCAAACTTAACTAAAGTTGGAAAGAAAACATCTTCTACACTGACATCTGCAGCATCCAGCCCATCAAACCAAAGATCAATAGACACAATGTTACAACAAGAGAAAGCGAATACTTTCAAAAAAGAAATACAATCAGTGCTTCAATCTATTCAAGAAGCTATTGTTTCGCAGAAAGAGGAAGCAAGGAAGAACCATAATGAGGTGAAAGCCAACTTGGGGAAAATGAAGGAACAGATTCAGAATATGGACGTGAGATTAGGGAATTTTCAGGAAATGATAACAAAAAATGAACAAAGGGTTCAGAAAATAGAGGACAAATCGAAAGAAACTGAGAAAAAATGGAGGAAATGAATCAAAGGCTGACATAAGCAAATAAGAACTTAGAGGAGACTGTTATAATGCTAGAAATGGAGAAGGAAGCCCATTTTCTAAGATTTCAGAATATAGAGGAGGATAAAGAAGACCTCCCAGAAGTGATGACAGAGCTATTGGCAAATGCCTTGGAGATAGGAAAGCAAGAGATGGATGGGGAGATAGACAAAATATTTAGAATAAATACAAGTTATACAAGGAGAAATAAGGTCCCGAGGGAGGTGCATGTGAGATTTGTCAAAAAATCAACAAGAGATGAACTACTAAAAAAAAGCAAGAGATGACCCAATGCAGTACAGAGGAAAAGAAATTGTGGTTCTGAAACAGATTCCTAGGAGAGTAAGAAATTTACATAAGCAATACCAATTCTTGACCATTAAACTGATTAAAAGAGAAGTTTCAAATGGTTGGTACCAGAGGGAATATTAGTGAACTGGGAGAGTAAAAGATATAGACTGGATTCGTTAGATAAGGCGATAGAATTCAATGATAGTTATGTAATTGCAAATGAGGGACAAGAGATAAGAGGAGAGTTGGAACATCAAACACAAGAGGAAGCAACAGGAGAAGAGAGGAAGACACAACAAGAAAAAGAAAAAATAGAGAGAGCAGAACGAGAAGGCGCAAGGGCAAAAGACCAGAGACAAATAAGAACAACTAGGACTGTAAGACCAATATATAAATAAAAGAGATGGAGGGGGAAAGTGAGATGTTGTCAATACATATAAATGGACTGAACTCCCCCGTAAAAAGGAAAAAAATATACACGACTACAAAAGCTGAAAATAGATATAATCTGCCTCCAAGAAGCCCACATCAAAAAGCAACACAGTAAATTATTAGAGTGCCCCAAAATAGGGAAATTATATTTTTCATCAGCACAACAAAAGAAGAGAGGGGTAGCTTTATATATTAAGGAAACAATAAACTCCAAACAGGAGAAGAGAGGAAGACACAACAAGAAAAAGAAAAAATAGAGAGCAGAACGAGAAGGTGCAAGGGCAAAAGGCCAGAGACAAATAAGAACAACTAGGACTGTAAGACCTATATATAAATAAAAGAGATGGAGGGGGAAAGTGAGATGTTGTCAATACATATAAATGGACTGAACTCCCCCATAAAAAGGAAAAAAAATATACATGACTACAAAAGCTGAAAATAGATATAATCTGCCTCCAAGAAGCCCACATCAAAATGTCACGATGTGAATATTGCCAGTTGTGCATCTCTGTGTTTTCTACTGTTTCTTGTATTTATGGTCAAGCAGACGTATGATATATTCTATTACGCATGCCTGCATTCCTGAGGTCTCCTCCTTTCCTTTCTCTTCGCCATTTCTACCAAGGTAGAAATGATTTATTCCTTAGCCGATAAAATGTAGTCTAATAAGGATCCTTTTTATTACTTTTCTACTGAAATAAATATTTTGTTAATTAGATTTGAATCTCGGTTTTATTTCCTAAGTCAGAATGTTTTCAAAAGGGAAGCGACGATCCATCGACCTCCGGAGGATTTATTTCTCCGCTAACACAAAAAGCAACACAGTCTCCTTCGGCGGCATCGGAAGCTGGACCGCAAGCTCTGCGGCCGGCTCCGAATACTCCCACGCCCGAGGGTCCTGGATTGGGACCTAAGCCCCTCCAGAGAGGGGGTGAAGCGAAGAGGGACGCCAGGAAGGAAGAGGGGAGCCGCATCTCCCCCTCCTAAACTGGAAAGCCCTTAGCCAACGACGTGGTGCAGAGGCAGAAAACATGGCTGCCACAAAGCCGAAGGAAGACCAGAACAGCAAGACTGAGCAGGAGGGAAAAGTGAGTGATTTGCGATCTGGCATTGTTGCCTTTTAAAAGAAAAAAAAGTGACCCCCCAAAAAATACAAGGGGGAAAAATATGGAAGCTAAATGTCAGCGGCGGGACAAGCATATGAAAAACCTGAAGAAAACGTTTGGGAACTAAGGGAAAAAAAGCGTTGTTGGTAGTTTTAAAAGAAGATGTGGCTTTGGAAAGATACTTTGTTTTAAAGAAAAATACTGACATTTGAACTGGAAGTTGCCTTGACCTTATTAAAACTAAATTGATCATTAAATACTCATCTACATATTGGACTTAATGAAATTGAAAGTGCAGAATAACAAAGAGGAATAACATTGATGTGAAGCACAAATGCCATCTTAAAGAAAGAAAGAAAGGCGCAGCACTTGGAACTTTTGTTCTTGTTGATTAAAAAAAAAGCGGAATAAACCAAAAGAAGGAAGAGAGGTGGTTAACCTCTCTTAACCTGAGTCCTGAGGGAGTAGGGCGGCATAGAAAAGCTACCAAATAAATAAATAAATAAATAAATAACCCCTCGGTTTTTTCCTTTGAATTTTGGTTGAATTGTAAAAATGATAACAAGTGGAAACAGAGACATGGAATGGATACATCAGGATATTAAAGACATTATAAATGAACAGCGTATGGGAATGAAAGAAATACTTGAAGATATGGACTGCATTGAACTAAAACTGGATAATATAATACAAAGAATAATAAGTGCAGAACAGATAAAAGAGGAAACTATTGAGGACACTGGAAGAGTGGAAAAAATAGAGGAACTGGGAAAAAAACAAGAAGAAAGAAAATACAACAAAGGGATGATGGAAACACTGACGGTGAAAAAGGGATTGGAACAGAAGGGGAAGATCATAGATGGCAGGGAAAAGAAAAGGGGGAGAAAAGATGAAAACAAAATAAAACAACAAAGGGGGGGAAGAGGAGAGAAAGATAGAGAGTATAGCAAAAAAAATGGAGTTAAGAATAGAAATGAAAGAGTTGAAAGAAATTTGGGGGAGGCAACCCAAAAAGAGAAAGAAAAGAGGATTAAAAATATGGAGCAGGGTAAAAGATAAGGGATAAAAAAGAATAAGAATGTGAATGTGAAATTAGTATAATAGAATTAAATAATTTTGAATAAATTGGTTTTTTTGGTGATAAGAATAAAAAATAATAACACTTTTGAATATAAGATATGAATATAGAAGAGTCATAATGTGGAAAAAATAACTTGTATTAAACACATATATGAACTAGTATGCAGAAATGAAACTATAAAATAACATTAGAAAATATGAAAATTGAAAATTGGTAATGTTGAAATGTGTTTTGTATGGGACGTAAAAGATAAAAAGTAAAATATTTGAAAGTTAGAAATGTATGTATGTATATTAGAAATTTACAAAGTGGGAAAAGACCACATCTTTGATTGTTAGAAAGGAAGGTGAAGAGTAGGAAAAAGGGGAAAGAAAAGAAGATTAAAATAGAAATAAAATAAAAGGGGGAAAAGATTAAAAGATAGATATTAAGATGAGAAGAAATATGAGAGATGTATCGAAAATGAAATGATAATGAATTGTAACCATTTAAAAAAAGTTATGGATTGTTAAGACTATTGTATGGATGTATGAAACTCAGAAAGCAAATGCTCACGACATGAGATGTTGAAAGACCAAAAAATAAATAAAACATATTGGGGGGGGGAGCAACACAGTAAATTATTAGAGTGCCCCAAAATAGGGAAATTATATTTTTCATCAGCACAACAAAAGAAGAGAGGGGTAGCTTTATATATTAAGGAAACAATAAACTCCAAACAAATATACACGGATGAAGAAGGAAGAATCTTAATGGTGGAGATAGTGATGAATCAAAAAAAGATACTGTTGATAGTAATATATGCATCAAACAATAAACAAGAAGAATTTTATCAAAAACTACATAAAAAGATACTGGAACTGGAATATGAAAATATTTGTATTGTAGGAGATTTTAATGCAATAGTAGACAGAAAACTAGACTATAGTAGTAGTACGACTGGAAAAAAGGCAAGGAAGATACTCCGCAAGGCATTTTTCAAAATGGCAGAAGAAATTTGTATACAGAATTTATGGAGTGAAACAAACCCGAGGAAAAATCAATATACATTTTACTCAAATAGACAAAAATCATGGTCCAGAATTGACATGGTTTGGATGTCATCTGAACTAAGAACTAATGTACAAGAAATAGAAATAGAAACTAATTTATGGGCCAGCCATAATCCAATAAAAGTTATTTGGAAAGGACAAAAGAAAAGGTTGAGATGGACTTTAAATCAATCCATATTAAAAGGGAAAGAGTTTTTGCAAACAATGGTAAAAGAAATTGAATTCTTTTTTAATTTCTTCATTACAAAATTTATGGGATACAACTAAAGCATATATTAGGGGATTAGCTATAACCTATATAGTGAGAAAAAAGAAAAAGAAAAAAACAATATCGAAAGACACTAGAAGAATATAAAAAATTTGAATTAGAACTGCAAGAAGATCCACAAAAAAACCTCTGAAACAGCAAATGGAAATATTAAAACACAAATTAAACCTAATAGAAAAAGAATTGGCACAACAAATTAAAAGAGCAAAACAATTTTTTTTGAAAATGCCAATAAACCAGGAAGATGGTTGGCTTATAAATTGAAGAAAGAGAGAAGAAACTGATAAGCAAACTACAAGATGGGAAAGGAAACCTACAGTTTCAAAACGACATTAAGAAGAAAATAATTCAGGACTATTTTGAAAAACTGTATGATAAAGAAAAAATCACAGAGGAAAGGCTAACACAATACTTGGAAAAAGCTAAACTACCAAAAGTGACTGAATACATTAAAAATATGCTAAATGAAAAAATAATGATGATGGAGCTGACAGAGGCGATAAAGAGACAAAAAACAATAAAACCCCAGGCCCAGATGGACTACCAGCAGAAGTATACAAACAACTACAGGATACATTGAGTTTGTCAATGTTAAAGGTTTATAATGAGGTTTTGTTATAGGCTAAGATACTGTTGTGGTCCGCCAGCAGCCAGCAGATCTGGCAGCAGAGTCGGACAGCGAGGAGGCTGGGGAGGAACATGGGCCAGGCCTGGAGTCTGGAGAAGGCTCGGTGCCAGAGGCAGAGATCCAGCCTGGGCCATCTGGGAGGTCTGTGCTGACTCCAGAGCCTCCAGAGGCTGACATGAGCAAGGAAGAGGAACAGGGGGAGCCTGTTCACAATGCACGCATGCGCAGAGCTGCCAGAAGGCAAGAACGCAGAACCCAGAACGCAGGAAAAGGACTACTCGGGAGTAAGGCTTGAAGATGATTGGCCCCTCCCATAGGCTATATAAGTGGAGCAAACGGATGTGCTTGTTGCAGGAAGAAACTTTGTTCAATTTGTGTCTCAGCATTTCGGTTCTGACTCCATGTTTCTGTTTGGCCTTGCAAAGCTTTTTGCCAATTAGGTCTTTGGCAGCGTGTCAAGAGAGATAAACGTTGGTGATATCAGCCTTCTTCCGAAAGATTTCTGTCGGACTCATTAACATTGTTTGGGACTTATTACGGCTGGGAATGAACATAATTCACAGCCGTTAAAATAAAAAGAGGTTTTTGGGACTCTGTGCTTTATTATTTATCAGGAAGCCTAGGTCAGAACAGTTTGCTTCCTGCCCCAAACTACAAACAAACCTCTAATAAGATGGAGCAGCTGCGTGCCGAGAACGTGCACCTTAATCAACAGATAGCCCTGTTGGCTGGCCAGGTGGCTCAGCTCCAAGTCCAGGCTGCTCCACCTCCTTGGAGGAAATGCCCGGTAGCTGTGCCAGATAAGTTTGACGGCAAACAAGACATGTTCCTGGCTTTTTTGGGACAATGCCAGCTTTTTATCAGCCTGAGAGCTGAAGACTTCCCCACTGACCAGGATAAAGTGGGGTTTATGATCAGCCTTCTCTCCGGCTCTGCGGCTCGCTGGGCCACACCCCTGCTGGTCCAGGATAGTCCTTTGTTGGATGACTTCAGGGGGTTTCGTGAACACCTCAGACATATGTACGAGGACCCCATCAAAACGCAGACAGCTACTAGGCGTCTGAAAGACTTGAAGCAGGGACAGCAACGCCTGCAGGAATACATCAGTGAATTCCGCCTGCTTAGCCAGGATTCGGCCTGGAACGAGGCTGCCCTCATGGACGCGTTCCAGGATGGGTCGTTGGAGGAGTTACAGGACGAGTTGGTCCGTGTGGATATTCCTCCGACTCTCAACACGCTGGTTCATCTATTCCTCAGGATTGATGCGAGGTTGCAGAGACGGACCAGTTGCCGTGCCTCCCAGGAGACACGGGCGGTACCAGCCGTGCGTGAGACCCTGGTTCCACGGGAGGAGCCTATGGAAATAGGCGCAGCCAGACCCCGTCTGTCAGTGACTGAAAAAGACAGACGGTGCTTGGGGGGTTGTGTTTGTATTGTGGGGAACCTGGACACATGGCCGCCTCTTGCCCCAAGAAGCAACGAGGGGTGTCGGCTCCTGGGCCTGCCCCACAGCCACAGAAAACCCTGTCGGGAAACGCTCTGAGCCCGATCTAGGGGAGACCCTGGGTCGGGTGCGCACCAACACCGGGTCACACCCTGTGGACATGGATCCAGGACCCCCCTGTCACTTGATTCTGGCAGCACGAGTCTTCCTTTGCACTAGCCCATAGGGAATTCCGGCTCACGCCTTGGTGGACTCCGAAGCCACCACAAACTTTATGGACGAGGCGTTTGCCACCAAATTTGCTGTCCCTCTCTGTCCGGTGGATCCTCCCATGCTCATGGAGACCATTGATGGTCGGATGCTTCTGTCTGGGCCTATTAAGGCCGCCACACAACCCGTGCGCCTGACAATCGGTTCTCATGAGGAGGCCATCCAGTTCTACATTAATTCTAGCCTGCATTTCCCTGTGGTCTTGGGCTTGGCTTGGCTCCGGACTCATGATCCACACATCCTTTGGACCCAGAACTTCATCTCATTCCCGACCATGCAATGTGTGGACCATACCCGCCAAGTCTGCACAGGCCAGGTGCTGGGTCCATCCGAGGTGTCTTTGCTTTCCGACCTCTTGGACTTCGCGGATGTCTTCAGCGAACAGGAGGAGGACCAATTGCCCCCGCACCGGCCATACGACTGCCCCATTGATTTAATTCCAGACATGCCGCTCCCAGTGGGGCGTTTGTATTCAATGTCGGACTCTAAATTGGCCGCTTTACGGGACTTTGTGGACAAAAACCTGGCTTGGGGTTTTATCCAGCCCTCGTCGCCCCTGTCCGCTCCGGTCCTGTTCGTAAAAAAGAAAACCGGAGACTTGCGGCTTTGTTGCGATTACCGGAAATTGAACGCAATCATGGTGCGCAACCGGTATCCTCTGCCTCTGATTCCTGAAATGTTAGAATGGCTCCGGGATGCTACCGTGTTCACCAAGTTGGACCTGCGCGGAGCTTACAATCTTGTTCGGGTCCGGGCTGGGGATGAATGGAAGATGGCGTTCGGCACCAGGTACAGTCATTTTGAGTACACAGTCATGCTGTTTGGTTTGACCAATGCTCCCGCCACCTTCCAACATTTTATGAATGACATCTTCCGGGATCTCTTGGACCAGTTTGTCGTGGTCTATTTGGACAACATTTTGATTTACTTGGCATCCCGGAAGAGTCACCAACATCACCTCTGCCTGGTCCTGCAACGTCTTCGGGAGAACCATCTGTATGCGAAGCTGGAAAAGTGCCAGTTTTATCAGTCCACTATTGAGTTCCTGGGACATTGCATCTCTCCTGAGGGCATAGCAATGGAGTCGAGCAACGTCGAGTCTTTGCGTAGTTGGCAACCTCCCCGGCGAGTGAAGGATGTCCAGCGATTCCTTGGGTTTGCAAACTACTATCGGATCTTTATCCCTGGCTTTGCTTCCTTGACTGCGCCCCTCACTTGGCTCCTGCAGAAAAAAGTCACGTTCCGGTGGAGTACCCCTGAGCAGCAGGCACTCCAGGCCTTGAAGCAGGCCTTCATGAAGGAGCCCATCTTGAAACATCCTGATCCTCACCGTCCATTTGTGGTGGAAGCGGATGTGTAGGATGTTGCTGTTGGAGCGGTGTTACTCCAGTCTCACGTGTCTGGCAGTACCCTCTTCCCTTGTGCGTATTATTCACGGAAGCTCAACTCTTCCGATCGCAACTATACCATTTGGGAGAAGGCGCTACTGGCCATTAAGACAGCGTTTGAGGCCTGGAGACATCACCTGGAGGGGGCCCGACATCAAATTGAAGTCCGGACGGACAACAAAATCTTGGAGTTCCTGCAGACTGCTCGGAAACTGAACCAACGCCAGATCCGGTGGTCCTTCTTCTTTGCCAGGTTCAATTTCCGCATCACCTACTTCCCCAGTGGGCGCAACCAAAGGGTGGATGCGCTCTCGCGGAAACCCGAGTATTCCCACATCGAAAACCCGCTTCCGCCCCGCACAATTCTGCCCGTAGAGTCGTTCTCCGTGGTTCAGGAACCAGTGGACTTATGGGCTCAGATCCAGGAAGCGCAGCGGCAGGACGCTTATGTGGAGCAACGGAAGGGAGAGGTAGGGCCTGCTTCTCCCTGGACGTTTGAGGACCTGTTGTGGTACCGAGATAGACATATGTACTGGTAGGGCCGCTCCGGGGTCTTATCCTGTCGAAGTGCCATGATAGCCCTGCGGCGGGGCACTTTGGCCTCTTTAAGACATTGAACTTAGTTTCTTGGACCTTTTGGTGGCCCCAACTCCGCCACAATGTCCAGGCCTACGTCACATCCTGTGTACGATGCCGACAGGCCAAGTCGGCCACGGAAGCCCCCCTAGGGCTGCTCCAGCCCTTGCCGACACCAGAGAGACCCTGGGGCACCATTTCCATGGACTTCTTGACGGATTTGCCTCTGTCTTCTGGATTCACGACCGTGTTCGTGGTGGTAGACATGCTGACGAAGATGGCGCATTTTATTCCATGTCGTGGGTTACCGACGGCTGGCGCCACCACCCGCATGTTTATCCAACATGTCTTTCGGCTGCACGGCCTACCTGATAGGGTCATTTCGGACAGAGGGGCCCAATTTACAGCCCAGCTTTGGAAAGGGCTGATGACAGCCTTAGATGTGAAAATCTGCCTGTCGTCGGTGCATCATCCAGAAACCGACGGCGGGACTGAGAAAGTCATCAGGATCCTGGAGCAATACCTGCACTGCTTCGTGAACCAGCAACAAGACAATTGGTTGGAGTATTTGGCAGTCGCAGAGTTCACATTTAATAACTCGCAGCACACCTCCACACAAACGACCCCTTTCTTAGCCAATGTGGGATATCATCCTCTGTTCTTTCCTCTCACGCAACTCGACTCACCAGTTCCGGCAGCGAATGACTTTCTGTCCAAATTGTAGGCCGTCCATCAATTGGTGCGATGGTATCTTGAGAAGGCCAAGGAGGACTACAAACGAGTCGCGAACCGCTCTCAGCGGGCGATGCCACTGTTGGCTGTGGGGGATCGAGTTTGGTTGTCCACCAGGCACCTTCTGTCAGACTGGCCGGTCAGGAAGCTCGATCACCGGTACCTTGGCCCGTTCCCTGTTGAGGCAGTCATCAACCCGGTCGCCTACCGCCTGACATTGCCATGCTCATTGCGTGTCCATCCCGTCTTCCATAGATCCCTCCTTGTTCCAGAACGGCCAGCCTGTCCGCTCCGCCAACCTGCCCGTCCCCAGGCTGTGCCACGTGACGGAGTTGGACTGCCCGAATACGAGGTTGCCAGCATTCAGTACTCCCGGTGACTGAAAGGCCGGTTCCAGTACCTTATTGAGTGGAAGGGGTATGGGCTGGAGGACTTCACCTGGGAGGATGCGATCTCTGTATATGCTCCTGTTTTGGTGAAAGCCTTCCATGACCAATTCCCTTCACGACCACATCTGGATTGCCACACCCGGGGGAAGGGCCCTGCAGTGAGGGATAGTGTTGTGGTCCGCCAGCAGCCGGCGGAGCTGGCAGCAGAGTCGGACAGCGAGGCGGCTGGGGAGGAACATGGGCCAGGCCTGGAGTCTGGCGAAGGCTCGGTGCCAGAGGCAGAGATCCAGCCCGGGCCATCTGGGAGGTCTGTGCTGACTCCAGAGCCTTCAGAGGCTGACATGAGTGAGGCAGAGGAACAGGGGGAGCCTGTTTCCAATGCGTGCATGCGCAGAGCTGTCAGAAGGCAACAACAGTTACGGGGGGAAAGGACTACTCGGGAGTAAGGCTTGAAGATGATTGGCCCCTCCCATAGGCTATATAAATGGAGCAAACGGATGTGCTTGTTGCAGGAAGAAACTTTGTTCAATTCGTGTCTCAGCATTTCGGTTCTGATTCCATGTTTCTGTTTGGCCTTGCAAAGCTCTTTGCCAATTAGGTCTTTGGCAGTGTGTCAAGAGAGATAAATGTTGGTGTTATCAGCCTTCTTCCGAAAGAATTCTGTCGGACTCATTAACTGTCAGGCAGTGATTTTATATTGCCTGTTACATGTATATGCAGGGAGCTGCATCCCTATATAATATAATGGTTTATTCCTGAGCACATGATTAATATGTTCCTAGTACGCATGTGTACATTCCTTTCTTTGATCCGTCCTTCTGTTTCAGCTTCTGTGGAAGCAAGACATGTTTTTTATAGCAAAGATGTGATTAATGAGATTTATTGTTTTTGTACCGAAATAAATATTTTCTACTTAGAACTTTAAACTGCGGTTTCATTTCTAATGTCAGAGTTCCAGGAAAAGATCTATTTTCGCCTCTGATGAGAGTTATTCTCATCTTGACATGGTAACAGAGGATCGGGTCCTGGATCTTAATTAATTCTGACAGGTTTATTGCGTTTAGCTCAGTCAGATAGATAAAAATGTTTTGGCTCTTTTTGAAGTGAAAACTCCATAAATCTACTAAAATGTCTTATCCGGAGAAAGAAATTTCACTTCTTCTTGACCAGCCTATTCAAGAAGCAGAGAAACCTCAAGAAGCAACTTATTTGCCTGTCTCATCTCCACTTTTAATCACTATTCCGAGACAGACTCCTCTCGCATCTCTGCAAACTTCTCTGGCGCCATCTTCGCCCACGCACTCAATCACAGCGGCGGAGGCTTTGCAACAGGAACAAGATTTCCGAAGATCAGTGGATGTCAAAAGCACTCCCTTTCTCCCGGGTGCCAATTCTACTCAAACGGGAGCGATTCCAAAAATCCCTCATTATGAGCTACTTCAGCCCCAATCACTTGAAAGTTTTTCTGAGGAAGCACTGTCAAGTAACGTATCAGCCTCAGAAAGATTTATTGACACACGTCACAAAGACCTTCTTGCTAGTAAAGACAGAGAAATTAGATACTTAAGGAGGCAATTATTAGAAAGCAGACAGTTATATGAAAAACAAGATGTCTGCCAGCCTTCTTACATTCCAGAAAATTTTCCTGGGCCATCTTTTCCGGTCTCTTCTACATTTGAGTCCCGCCCCAAAATGGGTGTTTCTTTTCACTTGCCAGAAGGGACATATGACTATACGTCAATAGGGGCTGGTTTTGATCAGAGATTTCATGAACAGAGAGACTTTCCTAAAAGTAATGTTGCAGTGCCATCTAGTGGAGAACAAAATAGAACAGAACTGATGTTCCAATCCATATTAGACAGACTAGAGATATTAATGTCTGGCAAAAGACAACCTTTTTCACCTCCACCTATAGTTCAACAACAATTCCTTCAACCTGCCCAAACAATACAGGCACAAATTGCACCGCATGTTCCTACGGCAGCACAAATTATGCAGCGCCCCCTAGCTGCAACATGTCTTCCAACTAGAAGACCCCCAGAGAGGGAATACACTCCAAGATTGCTACGTTGCCAATACTGTGATCGTGTAGGTCATACAAGCAGAGATTGTATTCAATTGCAACGCACTCAAGTTCCTGTCCAGCCCAGATGAACAGACTACAGGGACCAGTACCAACCCAGAGGCACAGCCTACAGGAGAAGTACATCCCTGCCCAGAGGAACAGTCTTCAGAGGCAGCAGAAGCAGAAGTGGCAGCCAACGTCGCCCAGGTCCAAGGCGCGACTCATTTGGCCCATATGCCACTCTTGTCATCACACAAGCTGTCCAACCCTGTCAGCAATATGATAGACACTTATTATGGACTTTGGACTCAGGTGCCTCAATTAGCATTACTTACCAAAAGCACCTTTTCAAAGAAATGCATGCACCAGAACAAGAATTTCGTGAACTTTATACATTCACCGAGCGACCTTGCAAAATCGAAGGAAAAGGGACTGTTTACATTGAAGAATTAGATACACTGGTTCCAGATGTTTATTATGTTCCTGCTGCAGCTTTTAATTTGCTTAGTTATACCCATTTACTTACTATTTTAGATTTTCAGATTCATCATTTTAAGAACGCAAGCTACATTGTTAAGAATAGTATGATTGTTGCAGACACAATTGTGATTGGTGGAGTCTTCTACTTAAGGCCAAAACCTGAGCCTCAAAAACAAGCAAGTATAATACCTTCCATTAATGGCAATGCAGGCCCAGAGAGAGCTATCCAAGAGAGAGATCCTGTGATTGCCACACAGACTCCTAAAAACAAACCTAAGGTTCCTAATTCAAATGTTAACTTTGTTAATTCTCTCACAGGCCAACCCTTACATTACAAATGCATACATAAATGGCACCGGAGGATGGGGCATGCGAGTTTTGACGTCTTTAAACGGATGCCATTATTTGCCCAAGGTTTGAATTTCAAAGGATGTAAGGTACATTTGGATTGTGCTGTTTGCAAAAAGGCAAAATCAAAGGCAGCAGCCGTTCCAAAACATGCTATACGTAAGTCAACACGCATTTTTGTTGTTAATGTATTTAGTTTGTTATTTCTCTCTTTATTACGTTTGGCCAAGTAAGCTATGGACAGCCCCCTTATGTATGCCTTCGTTGTATCCCATAGAGTTCTTAGGGAAGTCTGTTCTTTAGTATTAATCCGAAAAAAGATGTCTAATTCTTTCTGCATCATTTTAATATAATCTTTTTCCTTTGTTATTGTTTGGTTTAAGGTCCATCTTACTCTTATTTTACTATTTGGCTCTTTCCATTTTATCCATAAAGGATTATGGTCGGCCCAGGCGTTTGGAAGAATTTCAGACTCAGCCAAATCGTTTAAGAATTCCCCATTTGCCCAGGCCATATCAATCCTCGACCATGAATTGTGTGGAAATGAAAAGAAGGTCTACTGCCTGCTGCCTGGATTTTGATATCGCCAACTGTCTTTTAAATTAAATTTTGTTGCCAATTGATCAAATGATACCGGTAGTACTCTTCTTGCCTTTTTCTTATTGGTACCTTTATAGTCCTTTTTCCTATCAACGACTGCGTTGAAGTCGCCTATTATCAATAATTTCTCCCACTGTATTTCTAGTAATTTTTTATGTAAGCTGGAGAAAAAGGCTGATTTATTTATATTTGGGGCATATATAACTGCTATCGTTACAGATTTGCTTCCATTTTTTATTTGTATTATCAGTGTTCTACCGTCCTCATCTGAATATAGTAGTTTTGGATTCAACCATGCTTTTGTATATATTGCTATTCCTCGCTTCTTATGTGTAGATAATGCTGTGAATAGTTTCCCTAACTTTGGGAATTCCAAAATCTGATGATGTTCTTTTTTGATGTGTGTTTCTTGTAGACAGATAATGTCTGCATTTTGATTTAGTAATTTGTGGAATATTTTTTTCCTTTTTGTGGGTGAGTTTAGTCCATTTATGTTCAGGGATAGTAAATTTACTGTCTGTTCAATTGGTGGTTTCCCTTGGTTTTGCTCTCTTTTCCTCGGTCTGTGCTCTCGTTGTCGCACCATCTCTACCATAATTAACTGCTACCGTCCTCACACTTTCTTCTTTTTGTAGTAAATTTTCTTCTGAACTTATCTCCTCCAAACTCTCCCTTTCCCCCTCTGCCTTAGTTTCATGTTCCTCTACTTCTTTAATATACTGCTCGTAGAAGTCTCTGGCATCTTCTATTGTTGTGAGTTCATGTTTTTTTATCCAATAAGGTTATTAGCATTCCTTCAGGTAATAGCCACCGGAAGGATATCATATGTCTATTCAGTTTGGTGGATAAGAATTGATAGGGCCGCCTTTTTTCCCTTATACGTCTTGGTATTTGTCTAAGTACTAATATCTCTTTACCGTTGTGTGTAACTGTATTTTCTTTCGATAAGTTATAGATTTCATCTCTAACTATTCTTTTAGTAAATCTGATATGTACTTCTTTCGGTAGTCTGTTCTTTCGGGCATAGCTCGTATTCAGTCTATATATTTCATCCATATCCATTATTGTTTCCTGTAGTGTTCTATTTGTCATACTAGCAATTATTTGCGCCATGACCTCCGGTAAGTTCTCGTCTTTACTTTCAGTAACGTTTTGAAATCTAAGAAAGAAGGCCGATTTTTCAAGCTCTAGATTTAAAATGGCCTCTTCGAGATCCCTGTTTACTATATCCGTTTTATTCTCTGCAACTTGAAGTCTAAGTTCAATCCTCTCATTATGTTCCTCTATTTTTTTAAATTCTCTGTACATTGTTTGTCAGTACTCCTTGAATTGATTCCATTCTCTCATCTAGTCTTCCCACCCTATCATCCACCTTTTTGATATCGTCCCTCACCTCTCCTATTGTCCCTCTCATGTGGTTGTAATTTCTGTCAATGGACTCCTGCATTTTAATCATCATGTCCTGGAGTGATGCTTGTGTTGTCGATGTTACTTGTGTGCTAGAAGTTCCACCTGCTCTCTCCCCTGTGGAACCTTCAGTAGTACGTTGGTTTAATGGAGTTGGGGGTAGAGTTGAGGAGGGTTTTTGTTTCCCTGTTTTAGTTACAGTGGATGTAGTAGACATTTTTAATACACTCCAGATGGTGTCCCAGTATACCATACGAAACCTCTTCTCCCTCTTGTTGTTTTAGCACCAATTCTTTCTTTAGTTCCCACTATTCGTTTTTTTTACTATTTATATCTTCTTCTTCAAGTCTCACATCAATCTGTTTCTTAGAATCTAATATCTATTTCCTCAAATGATTATACCACACCCTTAATTCCTTCACTATAAGTTGTAAATTATATATAAATGTTATCACCGTTTACATCACATTTATATCACATTCACAAGGGATCAATCAATAATAATCAATGCCTAAAGTAATTGATCTAGGTTCTATATATAATGTTATTTTCTAGACTCTATTATATAGATATTGTATAAATATATAAATATATAGCAACGAATATATCTAGAATGTACAGTTTGTATATATCCGTGGTGGCGAACCTACGGCACGTGTGCCAGAGGTGGCACGCGGAGCCAGAGAAGCCGGCACGCGAGGGTTGCCCACCGGCAAACCGGAAGTGCGAAAAAACGCACTTCCGGTTTGCCGGTGTGCTGTTTTTTGCACTCCGGAGGGTTCAGGGAAGCTCCCTGAAGCTCCGGAATGCAAAAAACTACAAAACGGACAAACCGGAAGTGCACTTTTCCGCACTTCCGGTTTGTCCATTTTGTCGTTTTTTGCATTCCGGAGCTTCAGGGAGCTTCCCTGAACCCTCCGGAGTGCAAAAAACAGCATACCGGCAAACCGGAAGTGCGTTTTTTCGCACTTCCGGTTTGCCGGTTTCGTCGTCCCAGGCTCCGGTAAGCCTTTGCGCGGGGGTGGGGGGGGTGCGCATGCGCAGGGGGCAGCATGGGGGGGTGTTGTGCGCATGCGTGGGGGGGAGGGAATGGGTGTGGGCACGCAAGCGCGCACGAGCGTGCCCCCCCCCTTTTTGGCACGGGAGCCGAAAAAGGTTCGCCACCACTGGTATATATAGTCCAGAGTCCACAATTTATATATATGTGAATATAAGTAGAGTATAGTTTAAGTCAATATTTAAATTTATCTAGGGTAAAAGTTATGGATGTAAGTACTCACTTATAAATATTTCTTTTAATCTATTGTCCTTTTGTTGATATATTTATAGTCTATATTTTACTAGTCCTTAGAGTCCAATGTTGATCTTGCTGGTAGTTCTATCTCCTTCTTTAATAGTTAAAAATGTCCTCCGGATTTTGCTGTGTCACCGTCTCAGTTCCTTCTCTTCTTTTTCAACTCTAACTTCCTCCCACCTTCCGCACTTTCCAGAAATCTTTCTTGCCCTTTTGCTGTAGTTCTTTACCTTTTTAGTTCTCCAAACAGAGTTCTTTTTTTGTTTCTCGCAGAGTGCTTTAAATCAAATCAGGTTGTAAATCTGTCTTGCTTCAGCAAGCTCTCTGCCCGTCCTTTGGCTGTCCTTTCGCTCCCCCTTGCAATCGCCGCCTTTACCCTCTCGGAGCTTTCTGTCTTAAATCCACAGGTCAGCAATCAGCTACAAGGGCACACCATCTTATTTCCTTCCACCAGTTGTTGAAAAAACCTCTCAATAGTATCTCTCTCTCACAATCTTCGCCACAATTCTTTGCTGTTTTTCTCTTACTTCCTTATCTGAGTCGGGCTGTCACGTCTCCAGATTGGCCATGGAGGCTGATTTCTTCACGATCGGCTCCAGGAGTTGTTCTTGCTCCCTGGGTGGATTGCTTGTCCTCCCCAGAGGCTCCGAACTCTCCCCCTTCGAATCACTCTTCCCTCCAGGTCAGTGATCGCCGCTAAGCAACCAAAATCAGTGAAAAGCACAGATGCAGCCTCAGAGGGTCTCGAGGCTAGTGTGCTCCGACGGGACATCAAACCGGAAGCTCCAACATGCATTTTTGATTTGGTTCATACTGATATTGTGGGCCCTTATGGTCCAACTATTGGCGGTAAAAAGTATTTCTTAACTATTGTTGATAATCATTCTAGATATGGTTACGTTTTTCCTATGAGAGAAAAATCTGAAACCTTTCAGATCTTTAAAGACTTTGCAGTCCAGGCCTACAATCAACATGGGGTGAAGATCCGCAGAATCCAAAGTGATCGTGGTTCCGAGTTCATGTCACAACGTTTCCAAGATTGGATGCGCAGCAGCGGTATCATACACCAAACATCTGCCCCTTCCATTCCCCAACATAATGGAGTGGCAGAGAGATGACAAGGGGTTCTCCAAACCATGATGCGCTGCCTCCTAGAAGATGCTAATCTGAAAAACTCATTTTGGGGCCCTTCCATTCCCCAACATAATGGAGTGGCAGAGAGATGACAAGGGGTTCTCCAAACCATGATGCGCTGCCTCCTAGAAGATGCTAATCTGAAACACTCATTTTGGGGCGAAGCAGTTAAGTATGCAAACTACCTTGTTAATCGCACTTGGAGTAGTGTGATAGACCAAACACCTTTCTATATGCTGCATGGCTACCAGCCAGATCTTTCTAATCTACACATCTTTGGTTCATATGCATTGGTGAACATTCCATTAGCACTCAGAAGAAAAGGTGGCCAAATTGCTAAGAGACTGAGATATATGGGCATTGATGACAATTCGAAGTGGGGAAAATTCATTGACTCTAACAATATGATTACAATTTCTAATTCTGCTAACTTTGAAGAAGATTCAGATTGGTCCAGAGTACATTCTAATGATCCTGGAGTTTATTTTCCCAGAGATGATTCATCTAACATTCCATCTTCACCTGCCGCGGATGCTCATGCTAGCGACAACGATGGAGATGAAGAAGATAAAGAAGATTGGACAACCGCTCCAAGACATTCCAAGAGAACTACAATAGGTATTCCTCCAAAGAAATACACACTGCATTGCACAAACAGACCACCACCATTGGTCTGTAACGTTACACTTCCACCAGAGACTTATGCTCAAATCAAATATCTTTCACAAGATGAACAAGATAAATGGCACACCGCCATGCAAATTGAGATGGACAGTCTCCAGAATCTCAAGGTATTTACACCTGCTGCAGCACCTAAAAACAAGAAAGTCAATGGCACACGATGGGTGTACAAAATCAAACAAAAACCAGATGGTGAACCATTATACAAAGCAAGACTAGTAGCACAAGGTTTCGCACAAAGTTATCCTGATGATTACACAAACACTTACTCACCTACAGTGTGAACTGAAAGTGTGAAAATAGCTTTAACTACAGCTTCCATTCTTGGACTAGAAGTTTTCCAATTTGATGTTGAAACTGCCTATCTACATGCAGACCTAGATGAAGAAATCTACGTGAAGTGCGCCCCCGGATTCCGTGACGACCTCCGTGGCCGAGAAGGGGACACGTGGATTCTCAACAAAAGTCTTTATGGTCTGAAACAATCAGGTTTGATGTGGTATAACTGTCTCAAAGACAAACTAAATTCAATGGGCTGATGAATTTACAAAAAGGTTTGGGAATGCATATGAAATTGTTCTTGTTTATGTAGATGATATTGTTTACATTGGTCCTAACAAACACGAGTGAAATTTTTGTTTCAGGTCTGAAGAGATTCTTCACATTGAAGACACTAGGTCACATCAATGATTATTTAGGTGTACAGATTGAAAAGACACAGAAGGGGTTTAGCCTCTCACAACAGGCCAAGATAGAACAACTCCTACACTATTGCAACATGCAAGATGCTACACCGACATACACTCCTATGCAAACAGATTTTTGTAATCTGAAAGATGAACAAAGTCCTGAGTTCAAGGATCAAACACTTTACCGCTCAGTAATTGGTTCACTACTATACATTAGTGGCTGGACTAGACCAGACATAGCACTTAGTGTCAATTTGTTGTCACGACACGTAAGCAAAGCCACAGAATTCCACTGGTCATGTATTAAGAAGTTACTGAGATACCTAAAATACACTCAACACATGAAATTAAAGCTAGAACCTACACATTCTGATTTTGCTGACTTGTATTGTTATGCAGATGCTGACTGGGCAAGCGATAAGGAATCAAGAAAAAGCACATCAGGTTTCATAATGTACCTGAATGGATGCCCCGTTCATTGGAACATGAGAAAACAGAGTTTTGTTTCCTGTTCTTCAACCGAGGCAGAATATGCGTGCATTTCTGACGCTAGTAATCAGTTAACTTGGTTTTATTCTTTAGTTACAGATATCTGGACCAAACCGAAGAAGCCAATCACCATGATGGAAGATAATCAATCAGTTGTTTACATTTCAGAAACACGTTTCACAGGTTCCAGGTCCAGACACATTGACATTCGTTATAAAAATGTTAGAGATTTAGTAAGACAAGGTTTCATTAAGTTAGAATATGTGCCAACAGAATATCAGATAGCTGACATCCTGAACAAGCCATTGCCTGCAGCAAGACATGAATCTTTAACATATTTAATGTGTGTAGAGTGATATAAGCATATCCATCCAACAGACAAAGAAGGGGTGTCAGGCAGTGATTTTATATTGCCTGTTACATGTATATGCAGGGAGCTGCATCCCTATATAATATAATGGTTTATTCCTGAGCACGTGATAAATATGTTCCTAGTACGCATGTGTACATTCCTTTCTTTGATCCGTCCTTCTGTTTCAGCTTCTGTGGAAGCAAGACGTGTTTTTTTTATAGCAAAGATGTGATTAATGAGATTTATTGTTTTTGTACCGAAATAAATATTTTCTACTTAGAACTTTAAACTGCGGTTTCATTTCTAATGTCAGAGTTCCAGGAAAAGATCTATTTTCGCCTCTGATGAGAGTTATTCTCATCTTGACATTAACATTGTTTGGGAGTTATTATGGCTGGGAATGAACATAATTCACAACTGTTAAAATAAAAAGAGGTTTTTGGGACTCCGTTTGTGCTTTATTATTTATCAGGAAGCCTAGGTGAGAACCAGGGATGGGTTCCAGTTACCTTTGCTACCAGCGCGCATCACAACATTTCGTGCATGCGCGCTTGCTATGCTCGTGCACGCGTGCACTTCCCTTGCGCGATTTTACTTCCGCGCATGCTCAGAAGGACGTTTCAGCCCGAAACACAGCTGAGGAGCTGCTCAGCTGTGCTTCGGATGAAGAAATAAATGTCGGTATTAACCCGGGGGCGGGCGGGCGGGCTTTTTTTCAAAGCAAAGGACGAGGAGAAGCCATCTAAACCTGAAAAAATTGCCGAAAATTCAGAAAAAAAGATGGTGGCGCCCACGGACCGGCACAGACAGGATTATGTCACCAGCGGGCTGCTACCAGTGCGCAAGTACTGGTCCGCACTGGTAGGAACCCACCCCTGGTGAGAAGAGATACCAAATACCTGGATAGAAGCTAATATTACTCTAATTCCGAAAGAAGATACTGATCTGACACAGATAAAGAACTATAGACCTATATCATTATTAAATGCAGATTACAAAATATTTGCATCAATAATGGCAGAGAGATTAAAAAGGTTTCTGAATGAATTTATTCACCGAGATCAAAATGGATTCCTACCAAAAAGACAAATTAAAAATAATGTAAGATTCTCTCATCATATCTTGTTTGCTAATTTGCATCATTTCGGCTAAAATTGCTGCCATCTTTTCACCTACATTTTCTTCTTTCTCTTCTTGAATATTTTGGAATCTTAGCTGATAAGAAGCCCTCTCTACCTCTAAAAATATAATGGCCTCTTCGAACCCTTTGTTAATTGTTATTAATTTCTGCTCCATAATTTCTACTTTCTTGTCTCTGTTCCATTTTTGTTTCGACTATTTTTATTTTACGTTCATTTTCTATTATATTATTTTGAATTTTTTCAATTTTATCATTTATATTTTTTATATCTCCTTTCATTTCTCCCATCTCTATTTTAATTTCTGCATGGTGGACTTTTGTCTCTTCATGGTTATTTGTTATAGTTTCTTGTGTTTTAGTTATGGATTCTTGCGTCCTTGCTATAATTTCTTGTATGTTTTGCAGCATTAACTGCATGCTCTGCATGTTGATTGTTGAACTTGTTTTATCAGTCCCTAACATTGTCTCTATTGATCTTTGTCCAGGGGGTGCAGGGGAAATTACAACTGGGTTTGGTGTTGTTTTCTTCCCTGTTTTTGTTATTACATTTGTACTTGTCATTTTTAAACTTTGTACAATTTTATCCCAAATATTGCTCATATATCAAATTTAGCTAATTTCTTATAATTAAATTGGTAAAATAGTTTTTCTGTAACAAACCACCTTAAATCTATAACAATTATAATAATATTTGGCAAGATATATAATATATTTAAAACAGTATATAGAAAAAGTGAAAAGAGAAGATCTAAGAAAACATAATACTTATCAATCTTTTCTGTCAGATAGTGTCAATCAGAGTCCTATTACTTGCAACAAAAATTCCTTTACTTGTGATGGCAGATTTACTTAGTCATTTATAAACATTACTGTCTCTTCCAATTATGTGTAGCCCTTGATTTGGAGTATCCTCTTTCTGATCAAATATTCAGTTTGTTGTTTATTGCCCTCTTTTACAATGTCAATTATCCTTAAATCTTTAAACCCAAAGAAAGGCAAATATCAAATTGTCCCAGAGTCCAGTTCTATAAATTTCTTTTTTCTCTTTAAGTTGTTTGCAGCCCACTTTCCTTAATGGCTTCCCTTCCGGAAGTATGACTCTTAATTCCTCTGTCTTTAATGCTTAATTCCACTTTTCACATTGTTTGAAGTCACAGATCTTCCAATTTTTCTGGTAGAAGGATATATCACAAATTTATAAAATAATATTTTCTATAGCTTTAGTTAATTTCTTATTACTTGATCATCTGATTAAATAATTATTCTATTTATAAGCCACCTTAATTCTATAACAGTATTTAGAAAGTTATATAATATATTTAAAGCAGTATATAAATAAAGAGGAAGGAAGAAATCCAACAAAAAATAAAGAATAATACTTATCAGTCTTTTTTGCCAGTTAATATCAATCAGAGTCCTGTTACTTGTAACAAATTTTTTGCTTAGTCACATATAAGCATTACCATCACTTCCATTTTGTATAACTGTTAATTTTGATTGTCCTTCTTCTAGTCAAATATTCATTTAGCTGTTTATTATCCTCTTGTGCAATGTAAGTTACCTTTTAAGTCATTAGGTCCAAAAAAAGTCAAATATCAAATTTATCCCCAAGTCCAGTTCTGTAGGTTTCTTTTCTTTCTCTCTGAGTTATTTTCAATCCACTTTCTTTAATGCCTTCTCTTCCGGAAATGTAACTCTCACTTTCACTTCTTAGTTCCTCCGTCTTTATCGATTACAATGTTTCAAGTTTAAAGCCACAGATCTTCCAATTTCCCAGTGAAAGAATGTATAACGTTTAGTACAAAAAGAAATCCAAAATAATTCCTCTCACCACTTTTACTCTGACTCTCCATTACCGTTTCTCTTCTTTCGCATTTGTGTGCTGTCAGTTCTTATTCAAATTCAGCTTCATCATCATCAAACGCCGCTTAAACACTTTTAGAGCCTCTCTCTTAACGCACAATTCAATTCTTTGTTGACATTCTCACCAAAGAACCAAAGGTTTTAATGATTTAGTTTCTTCTGATCTTCGCTGTAAAAGTCCCTCTTCTGCTTCCTGCTGTGTGGCTGTCTTCACTCTGGACCTGTCAAACAAGGCAGGTTTTCTCCAGACGGTTTCGGGGGGTGGTTTCTCCTGAGTGAACGGGTGTCTGCTTCACACCCGCTCACTCTCCAGAGTTTACCACACAAATTCGCAGATCTCTACGGGATCTGCGATGCCCCATATGGGCATCCGACTGCAGAAATTCATGCTGTGGGTCCGGAGCTCGTTCCCACAGTACGTATCACTAGGACAATTACCACCAGATGAGGCCTACAGAGTCTACACAAATTATGCAAGGAGACACAGATTGCCAAAAGAAATACATATAAAATTCACAAAAAGAACGAGGGATAACATCTATTAAAAAAACAAGGGAAGAAACATTCACTTATAAAGGTAGAGAAATAATAGTTTTAAAGCAGACCCCAAGACGGATCCGAAACGCGAGAAGACAATACCACTTTTTAACATCCCACCTTATAAAACACAAAGAGCCATTTAGATGGCTGGTGCCAGAAGGTATTTTAGTAATATTGCGATAAAAAAAAGTGAAACTAGATTCAATTGAAAAGGCCCAGGAGTTTTATGAAAGATACTTCATGACGGAAGGCGAAGAAGAAAGTAAGGAGGAAAATAAAGAAGAATTGGATAGTATAAGTAGGGAAGAAGAAGTCATAGAGGAAAGGGAGAAAGATAGAAGAGATAAAAGAAAGCAGGAAAAAGAGACGATAGAACAAGAAGGAATAACAAGTAGGGTAGTAAGAGAAACTAGAGCTACAAAAAAACAATACAAATAGAAAAGGGAGAAGAAATCAAACTGATTTCCATTAATATTAATAGATTTAAGGTACCAAAAATAGAATAATTTTATAAAACTCAAAAAAACTTGATATAGATGTAATACACAAAATAATAATAAAATTACAATAAGAAGAATTTCATATAATTGGAGATTTTAATGTAATAGTAGATATAAAAAAGGACAATAAAACTCATTTAAAAACCAAGAAAACCCATTACGCAAACCGTTTTCTGAACCTGTATTAGAATATAATTTACGAAAAGTGTAACTATTAATTTGTTAAATGTGTATAGAGAGGAATGTATATAGAAATGGAAAAGGCAATATGTATTAAAGAAATCCATAAAAGAGATATATGACATATACAAAAAATTGACCAGAAAATAGATATACATAGAAGAATCAAGTATAAAATATAAATTACAAACAGATTTGAAAATATTTATATTATAAGTATGCAAAATTATGTGAACTGATCTTGAGCTGTAATCAAAATGGGACCAAGGATTCCCACCATTGTATGTTTGTATGTCATGTAATGTTTTTTGTGTATGTAAAATAAATAAAAAATAAAAAAATAATAATGTAAGATTCATCTGAGACACATTGGAATATTATGAAGCACATTCGGGAAAGCAAATGGTGCGGATTTTCTTAGATGCATAGAAAGCCTTTGACAATGTAAATTGGCAATTTATGATACAACAGTTAGAATATATGGACTTTGGTGAGAAACGCCGCCCTGAGTCCTTAGGGAGTAGGGCAGCATAGGAGAACTCCAAAATAAAATAAATAAATAAATAAATAAATAAATTTATAAATATGATTAAGACAATATATTATAAGCAAATAGCAAAAGTAATAGTTAATGGGGATTACACGGAGAACTCTAATATTAAAAAAGGCACTAGACATGGATGTCTTCTCTCCCCATTACTATTTATATTAACATTGGAAGTGCTAAACAGAAATATTAGACAAGATTTAGAAATAAAAGGTATGGAAATAAAACAGGAAAAATATAAATTACAAGCATTTGCAGATGATTTAGTATTTATTTTAGAAGAACCACTCAAAACTGGCCCTAAGTTAATGGGAAAAATAGAAGAATATGGAGAAGTGGCAGGACTGAAAATAAATAAAGACAAAACTAAAATATTAGTCAAAAATCTTACAGAAAAACAGAAAGATGAATTGACAAAAAAACTAGATCTACAGATAGTGAAGAAAGTAAAATACTTGGGAATATACTTAACAGCAAGATGTGTAACGATTAAAGAAGATAACTATATAAGATTATTACAACAAATTAAAGTAGATTTGGAGAAATGGAAAATTTTGCAATTATCAATGGTAGGAAGAATTGCAACCATAAAAATGAATATTTTGCCGAAGCTACTTTTTTTATTCCAAACAATCCCCATAAAAATAGAACAATTTTTTTTTTGATGAGCTAAACACAACAATTTTGAAATTTGTTTGGCAAGGGAAAAAAGCAAGAATAAGACTGAAAATGTTGCAAGAATAAAAAAACAATGGGGGCTTTGGGCTACCAGATTCGGAGCTTTATTATCAAGCTTCTGTATTAACATGGGTGAGAGAATGGATAACTCTTAGACACAGAAGATTACTGTTACTGGAAGGTCATGATCTCCAATTAGGTTGGCATGCTTTTTTATGGTATGATAAAAATAAGACTCATAGATATTTTCAAAGTCATTATATAAGAAATGCTCTACTCGTAGTGGCTAATGGATAATGGCTCGGAATGACCATTCTTAACATCTTGAATCTGAAAAGCGAGCGGACTTTTTTTGACCACCTTCCTGGTACGCTACTTGCTGTGCGTGCTGCGCATGCTGCGTGTGATTACAAACTTCAACCTCTTACTTTGACTGACTTTTGCTTCGTGAGAATGCAGGTTGAACGGGCCAGTTTTATTATTATTACTATCGATAGCTCTCCCTGTGGAAGCAGTCCGCGTAGGGCTTTTTACTCGGCTAGCTGCGCTGGACGTACTTTCCTTCTTTGTGAGTTCTGCGGCGTTCTGGACAGAGAATTTCTCCCCCCCCCCTTTTCCTGTACCTCCCCGTTCGATTCCTTTTGTGGCTCTGGCGACATTGCCTGTTCGCTGTTTATCGCCGCTTGTGCATCTGCGGTCTGTTTTTGGGAGCTCGGCTGCTGCTGGGGCTTATTGTCGATCGGCAGGCTGAAAAGCCCCTCCCCCCAGCAGCTCTCTCTGCTGCCCCATTAACGTGGATGGCTGTCGTCCTGCTGCTATTTCAACTGAATCGCTCTGGAACTGACTTGACTTTGTCCCCCTGCGTGGCTCTTTGGCTCACTTCAGCGATGTGGACTATTCATACCCTCGCTGCTGGTAATATTATGGTGATTGCTTATAAGAACTACATAAATGAACTGAATGCTTTTGACTTGATTTCTATGGTGCCCTATACGCCTGCAGAGGGAAACAGTGAACCAACCTGGAGGTACAGACGTTTAAAACATCGATGCCATCTTTATTAGGAGGGTTTTATATTATCTCACAAGACTATTCAGTTGCTAAGACAACGCTAGCACAAAGAATGGACAAACTTTGAATTGGCCAGGAGACCGGCATGACCACTTTGTTTATATATCCCTATATTAATCCCTGCTGCTTTATATTTTGATTGTTCCCCCGGAGGTTTGATTGTGTGGTAGCATGTTAGTGGATGTGTATGGTTTTTTTGTTGTAAGTAATTAGAGTGATTGAGTTTGTTGAGAATTTGAGAAGAATGAGTGGGTCGAGGTTGAGCAACGGGGTCCCCCCTGTGGAGTGTGTAAACAGAAGCAGGTGGGGGCTCCGGTGCGACCCTCGGCTGGGTATGTATGATAGGTTTGGCCTGTCGGAGAAGGAGAGGGCCGATGGCATGGGGGAGGGGATCTCTGCTGGGTGTGAGAGCCGGGTTATCCCGGTCGTAACTGGGAGAGGTAGATACGGCGGGAGCCATGGGGTAGCCCGCTTGCGGGGAACCAGGATTCGCTGTCTTAAAGCGATTTCTTGTTCCGGCCCCGCTAGCTCAGCCCGTATTCCTGGTGGTGGGGGTGGTCAGGGCCCTGGGCTCAAGCTGCTGCTGTTGAATGCCAGGTCGATTGTCAACAAAGCTCCACTCGTTCGGGACTTACTCCTGGAGGAGGGAGCTGACCTGGCATGTATCACTGAGACCTGGCTGGGCCAGGAGGGGGGTGTCCCCCTCTCAGAGATGTGCCCAGACGGGTTTCAGGTTATGCATCAGCCGTGACCCCAGGGAAGGGGTGGAGGAGTGGCAATTATATCACGCCGAAGTCTGTTTCCTCGTGGGATCCCTGCCCACGGTTGGGTGTGAGTCTCTCCTTCTGAAGTTGGATTTAGGGGTTCAGGTGGGCCTATTGTTGACGTACCTGCCTCCCAGCTGTGTCACAATGGCCCTGCCTGTGCTGCTGGAGGTGTTAGCTGGGCTGGCGGTGGAGTTCCCCAGGCTTATGGTCCTGGGGGACTTTAACTTGCCATCGCTCGGCGAAGCCTCTGATGCAGCCCCGGAGTTCATGGCTTGCATGACAACCATGGACCTGACCCAAGTAGTTCAGAGTTCGACTCATAGGGGGACACACACATGCTCGACCTAGTATTTCTCTCAGGGCAGTGGAGAGATGATTTGAAATTAAGGGGTTTAGTCGTTTCTCCCTTGTCGTGGTCAGATCATTTCCTACTAAGGTTAGACTTTACGGCTCCACTCCTACACCGCAGGGAGGCGGAACTGATTAAATGGTTCCGCCCCAGGCGCCTAATGGACCCGGAAGGGTTCCAGAGGGAACTTGGGGAGATACCTGAACCCCTTGCATGCAACCCATCTGAGTCCCTGGTGGCTGCTTGGAATAAAGCGGCATCTGGGGCACTGGATCGGATTGCGCCTTTGCGACCTCTCCGAGGCAGTGGATCCAGGAAAGCTCCTTGGTTTACCGAGGAGCTCTGGTAGATGAAACGCCATAAGAGATGTCTAGAGCGACGGTGGCGATCCAGTAACTCCGAATCTAACCGAGCACTTCTAAGATCTTTTCTTAAGACTTACTTAGTGGTGATACGGGCGGCAAAATGTTCGCATTTTTCCGCACTTATTGCGTCCGCTGATTCGCGCCCAGCCGCCCTGTTTAGGGTGACTCGCTCCCTCCTTAATGTGAAGGGAGCGGAGGAGCCACTGCAGGGCAGAGCTGAGGAATTTGTACAGTTTCTTGCGGATAAAGTCTCTCAGATTCGGACAGACCTGGACTCTAATTGGGCAAATCAGACCGAGGTGACTGGGACAGGTCTTAGTCCCATTTTGTGGGATAAATTTGAGCCTGCCACTCCTGAGGATGTGGACAAGGCCATAGGAGCTATGAGTTCCTCTACCTGTTTGTTGGACCCGTGTCCCTCCTGGCTGGTTTTGGCCAGCAGGGAAGTGACACGGGGCTGGGTCCAGGCTTTAGTCAACGCCTCCTTGGGGGAGGGATCCGTCCCGCAACCTTTAAAAGTTGCGGTGGTGAAGCCCCTCCTCAAGAAGCCTTCCCTGGACCCAGCAGATTTAAAAAACTTCCGACCAGTCTCCAACCTCCCCTTCTTAGGAAAGGTTGTAGAGAAAGTGGTGGTGCTCCAGCTTCTATGGTTGCTGGATGAAATGGATTTTCTAGACCCTTTCCAGTCGGGTTTCAGGCCCGGCTACAGCACAGAAACTGCTTTGGTCGTGCTGATGGATGATCTCTGGCGAGCCCGAGATAGGGGTGATTCCTCTATCTTGGTGCTACTTGACCTCTCAGCGGCTTTCGATACCATTGACCATGGTATCCTTCTGCGCCGAGAGTTGGGAGTGGGAGGCACCGTGTTACGGTGGTTCTCCTCCTATCTCCTAGCAGTCGGTGTTAGTAGGAGGATAGAGGTCGACTCCTAGGCCCCTCCTGTGTGGGGTGCCTCAGGGCTCGGTTCTCTCGCCCCTCCTATTCAACATCTACATGAAACCACTGGGTGAGATCATCCGAAGACACGGGGTGAGGTTTCAGCAGTATGCTGACGATACCCAGCTGTACATCTCCACCCCGTCTCATTTCAGCAAAGCAGTGGATGTGATGTGCCGGTGCCTGGACAATGTGAGGGTCTGGATGGGAGTGAACAGGCTCAGGCTCAACCCAGACAAGACTGAATGGTTGTGGATATTGCCCCCTAAGGACTATGTCGACTGTCACTCCATGGTTCTGGGGGGAGAGAAATTAATCCCCTCAGAAAGGGTTCGCAATTTGGGTGTCCTCCTAGATCCACAGCTAAAATTGGACCAACATCTGACAGCTGTGGCTAGGGGGACCTTTGCACAGGTTCGCCTGATGCACCAATTGCGACCCTACTTGGATCAGGAGGCTCTGCTCACGATCACTCATGCCCTTATTACCTCCCGTCTTGATTATTGCAACATGCTCTACCTGGGGCTACCCTTGAAGAGTGTTCGGAGACTTCAGCTAGTGCAGAATGCAGCTGCGCGAACTGTAGTGGGTGCTCCAAGATACACCCACATAACACCAATTTGCATTGGCTACCCATTGGTCTCCAGACACAATTCAAGGTGTTGGTTATGACCTTTAAAGCCCTACAGGGCTTAGGGCCAGGCTATCTTTGGGACCGCCTACTACCACATACCTCCCAGCGACCGGTTAGATCCCACAGGGTTGGCCTCCTCCGGGTCCCGTCAGCTAAAGAATGTCGGCTGGTGGGTCCCCGGGGGCGTGCCTTCTCTGTGGCGGCCCTGGCTCTCTGGAACCAGCTCCCAGCAGAGATCCGTACCATCCCCACCCTATTGGCCTTCCGGAAAGCCATTAAGACCTGGCTTTTCTGACAGGCCTGGGGATAGTGACTATACGGAATTGGACTGTTGTGGTCTCCCCTTGAAAGATATGAATGTTGGGCATATGTTTTAAAATGTTAAATGTATTTTTAAACTTTGTTTTTACATTTTTTAATATAAATTGTTGTATGCTCTCTGTAAGCCGCCCAGAGTCCATTTGGAGTTGGGCGGCATAGAAGCACGAGTAATAAATAAATAAATAAATAAATTTACACATCCAAATGTAGTAAATCTGGGGAAAAAAATAACATATAAAGTTATTTTGAATGCAAAAGGCAAACTTAAAACTAAACAAGAGTTGCAAAATCAAGGTGTGGACCTATCAGGGTGGCCACATTTACAAATACAATCGAGATATGAGAAAGATGTTAAGGCATATGGATTCTACAAAGAGCAAACAATATTTGATCAAATAATGTTAGGGGTAGATGAAAATTTAATAAAGAAACTACTGTATTTTTCGGACTATAAGACGCACCGGAGTATAAGACGCACCTTAGTTTTTGGGGAGGAAAATAAGAAAAAAGCTGATTGGCGGGTGTATCGGCCTCCCAGAATACCCCCAATCAGCTGTTCCCAGAGGTGAATTTTAGCAACAGGTTCATTGGTTGTGAGTTCTGCGCCTTGGTTTTTTTTCTGCCTCTGAAACCTCCATTTCAGAGGCTTTTTTTCTGAAGCTACGTTTCAGAGGCTTTTTTTCCTGAAGCTTGGTTTCAGAGGCTTGAAGTTCCGTTTCAGAGGCTTTTTTTCTGAAGCTCCCTTTCAGAGGCTTTTTTCTGAAGCTCCCTTTCAGAGGCTTTTTTCAGCCTCTGAAACCTCCGTTTGAGAGGGTGGGCGGGGCTACATTCAGAGTATAAGACGCACCCAGATTTTCACCCTCTTTTTGGGGGGGGAAACGGTGCATCTTATACTCCGCAAAATACGGTATATAACTTTCTGTTAAGCTTAAAAATGGAAGATGAACAGGTTAAAGAGACAATGATAGTATGGGCAAAATTTTTTGGATACACTATAGAATTAGATAAATGGCAAAAACAATGGGAAAGAAACTGTAAGTTGACAATGGCAACTACATATAAAGAAAACTTATGTAAAATGTTTTATAGGTAGCACTTACCACCGGCGAGACTAGCAACGATGTTTAAAAACATGTCTGCCAAATACTGGAAATATAATCAGACACTGGGCACATATTATCACATGTGGTGGACATGTGTGGAAGCAAAGAAATATTGGACAAAAATACATACATGGTTAGAAAAAATGTTAAAGCTGCATATTGATTATAAGCCAGAAATATTTTTGTTAGGTATAATACCAGAAAAGTATGATAAGGGGAATTTGCATTTAATATTACATGTTTTGACAGCAGCAAGGATCGTATTTGCACAGTATTGGAAAAATGAGGAAACTCCGAGAGAAGAAGATGTAATTAAAAAAATATTAGATTGTGCAGAAATGGATAGACTGACATTAAAGTTAGAAGAAAAAGAAGATACAGAGTATTTTCGAACATAGGATTCATTTTATAAATGGTTGGATAATAGAGGTAGAAATTAGGAGCGGGAAAGTATTATTATGTAAGCAAATTGACCCAGACAATACACTGTTCACAAAGCACTTATGTATGTTAAATGAAAATGTATAAATAAACTGTTAAAAAAAGGACATGGAGGAGAGTGGCTCCCTAGGGAGCTCAGGCAAGGGGACAAATTCCATGCCACTTGTGACCTGGAAAGGGGTTAGACCACTACTGCCATGCACCGCATTATTGTATGCCACTTCGGCAAAAGGCAGCAATTCTGCCCAATTGGTCTGTTGATAGTTCACATAGCATCTTAAATATTGTTCAACCATGGTGTTCGTATGCTCCACGACCAGTGGTGGGCTGCAAATTTTTTAACAACCGGTTCTCCGCCCTAATGACTGTCTGGGTGGGCCTGGGTGGGTGGGCCTGGCCAAGTCGATGTCACTTACGTCGAGGGGTGCTTCACCTCGCCCGCCCTCTCATGACCGCGGGGATGCTGCAACGGTCGTAAGTGTGAAAAATGGAGATAAGTTACTTTTTTCAGTGCCCTTGTAACTTTGAATGGTCACTAAATGAACTGTTGTAAGTCAAGGATTACCTGTACAAAAATACAAAAAGCTTCTTTGCTTGCAAAAAGCTGCCCTAAATACCAGTCATTAGATTAGAAATGGAGGAATACACACTGAAGATCAATGAGTCACAGCTGTCATGGAAACCTAAACCATTCTGTCTGAATATCTTCCTTTTCCTCAGCAATACCTGCAACCCAGAGTTACAAATTAGGCAGGGTGCCAGAGCACATTGAGGAATTAAAATAGTTAAAATACAAGGATAACTATCAGCAGCCAAGTTACTCTTGCTCATAAAGTGAAACCCTTTAGCAGAGAGGTCATTTAAGCTCTCCAGAAAGTGGGTGGGCATATTTGGGCTACAAAATGCCGAGCTAAAGAGACAAATTAACACCTTGAGTGAGGGCTAATCCCATTCTGCCTTTGTTCAGACCTTGCTGCAGGGAATTTTTGCCTATGAATATGGCTATCTATCTCTTTATCTCTTAAGTGCTGACATCTTCTGTGGGTTATTAAAGAAGGTGGGGGCTGCTTTCTCCCTCTAAGAAAACATGTTTCTCCATTTCTCATTCAGGGAAATTGAGAGAAATAAGAATTATTTCTGTAAAGAAGAAAGCAATAGAAACGCCATATTTACCTTTGTATAACCTAAAACACCAGCTGTAAGACATTAGACACGGAGTTGTGTAAGAAGGGAGTTTTTAGGGGAATAACAAAATTCCAGGTCAGGTCAGACTGACATTGGCAGGAAAAAGCTGTCATGCTGAAATTGATAATGTTGTTATGGCCAACATTATGGCCAAGATGTGGAAATTACCAGGGGGATTGCTAGTCTGGGAAAACAGCTGTTATGTAGCCAAAAATTGTCTTATGTAAGATAATAAGGGGCATTAATAAGGGGAGGAGGTTTTTACTCTGAAACTGTATTTAAATCTTGTATTTCATATGCAGTCTTTGCCTTTCTATAGCTTTTGCAAAAGCTCGATAAAGCTATTTTTATTGTTCATGGGTCTCCTGATTGTTTCAACTGAGGAGTTTTAAATCTCACAGAAATATATTCTTCCTTTTTAATATTTCTCAAAATATTTCATTCTTCTAGGAGAAGGGTAGGTGCTAAATTTCTACAATTGGTGCCATGTTACTATGCCATATTATCATGAGAGAAAACTAAAACAAATTGGAAGGAGGGTCCACTTATTATCAGTGAGCAATCATGTGCCTTGCCCACTCCGAAGCAATGAAAGAGACTCCTGTCCCAAAGGTGCTTTTTCAAGAGGCAACTGGACTTTCTGGAAACCAAGAAAGTCCAGTTGCCTCTTGAAAAAAAGCACCTTTGGGACAACCATGACCTGGATTGCTGAAGAATCCCCATAGACAAAAGACTCCTGTGCTCAGTGAACTGACAAAGCACAGTTTCCCACCCAGGAGAAGCAATCATTAGATCCATTTGCACCACTTAAAGATACCAGCTGGTCTCACTCACCTCACAAGATATCCTTAAGTAATCATCCAGATTTAAGGAAAGATCACATGCCCCCAGAAAGGCAGTAAAAAAATCAGACAGAATGCCAAGCTTGCATCCTGCCTCTCAGCCATTTCTTCTATGGCTATGCCAACCCTTCTGTAAATAGCTGTTCCAGCCGTGTTGGAAGTATACTCCAAAAAGCTTAAAACAACCCTTTAACAATCTTTAAGAAAGTCGAAGAAACCAGAAGCGTCGCAGCGAGACAGACTGGAAATAGCGAGTTCCGATGAGCTTCACGAAAATCCAGGCTGACAAACCGTTGTCGGGGGTCTTCGGACCGGAACTGTCCTGAAGGGACGGTGAAGAAAGAGGAATCTCGGACGACCAAAGAGGAGCAGGCAAGTTCCTCGAACGGTCAGAGACAGCTCTTCGGACCAGCGGCAGAGACGGTGGCCATTTTCGAATGACCGCTACAAAGCTGGGGCAACCAGACCAGGTTTAGGTGCAGGAGCAGTGTTTGGACGGAGTACTGAAACTGGGTGAGAGAGTGACCAACTCACAGGTAAAAGGCAACTTCGAATTTGGATTTTTAAAGAATTTCCCGAACTGAAAATAGCAGCTAATTGGCATTTGGGAACTGTGCAGATGAAAGAAAGAGAGCGGAGGCTAAATTACTAAAGCCCAAGAAGACTATTTTGGTTACAATTGTAATTGGAGAAATATAAAATAATAAAAGGAAGAAATCTGGGAGAAAAATCTTTTTGTGTGTGTGGATTTAAAGATTTTTGACAGCTTTGACAATCAGCTGATTTGAGTGTATTGTGGATTGGAGAGTGCCATCTGCTGGAGAGAAGAAAATATTGCAACACTTTGTGGAATCTAAAAGAGAAGGATAGCTGTGTAACATGACCTTGAATGTAAGAAGATAAATTTGGAAACTGAGAACTTTTAATGAGTGTTTGTTTTGCCTACACTGTTTGGCTTTGTTTTTCTATGGCTGTGAAAGACAATAAACTGTGGAATTGGTTTGGTTTGGATGAAGATTTGAATTGGATATACTAGAAGTTGGGAAAAAAAGAGAGAGACTATATGGATCTTAAGTTCTAATTAAATGTGATATTGACCAAGCATCGTTTGTCACCGTTCTACATAGAAGACATGGAGTAGGGAGGGGGAAGACTATGAGCGTGAGAAGTTAGAGATATCACATTCTTTGTTACTTCTGCAAGGTTATTGTCAGAATCCAGTGACTCTGCCATTCAAAAAGAGAAGGGGGGGGTCTTGAGTTTGAATTATCAGCATTGCTTGGATCAACTGAGATTTACAACACATATCCTGGCACCAGTCACTTTGAAATCTCTTCATCGGGGGGAAAGGTTTTATGAGGGGTAATCTAACCTGGTTTGAACGGAAGAGGCCCTGGAGAACTGTATATTCATCCTGTTCCCAGAGCAAGGGATTGTCACACTTGTATATTGGTCAGGATTTGCATTCTGCCTAATGGGGAGGGGCTCTAAGGTTTAAATGTACTTGCTTTGCCTAAGGGTATTCAGATCTTGCTTTGAATGAATGGGATGTTATAGCAATAGCACTTAGACTTATATACCGCTTCATAGTGCTTTACAGCCCTCTCTAAGCAGTTTACAGAGTTCAGCATATTGCCCCCAACAATCTGGGTCCTCATTTTACCGACCTCGGAAGGATGGAAGGCTGAGTCAACCTTGAGCCGGTGAGATTTGAACAGCTGAACTGCTGAACTAGCAGTAGCCTGCAGTGCTGCATTTAACCACTGCACCACCTCAGCTCTATCACATTTGCTTATTAAAGGAATCCTTTTGAATTACCTGGCTCAGAAGTTCGTACTTTGTAAGTGAACGGGGAGACAATCCTTACAGTCATCTTCTGTCCAGCACCTGCAATAAGCTGGGACGGGCCGTGCCACGCTGGCAGAAGATGAGTGGGCAACATGATCCTGATGGGGGTGGAGTGCCCGTTTCCTATTGAGGGGAACTTGGGAGAAAATTAGATTTGGGTTTCCACATGCGTTGCCAACATGGTGTCTGCATTAAATTGGAACTTTGGTAAACTATTTGCCTTGGACTCTGATTTCTGCTCGATTACTATTTGGAACCTTGACAGATATAATATAAAAAGATTAAAAGTCTGTTAATTTGGCAATATGGAGATTTGGATGTATAAGGAATTATTTGAGACGTTAAAAATGTGTGTGAAACTTTATTTTCACACATATTTTTTAACGTCTCAAATAATTCCTCATACATCCAAATCTCCATATTGTGTGTGAAACTCACACTCCATAATGTGTGTGAAACTTTAGGGAGATACTTCCGGGTTGGCGCGGCGGTGCGGAGCAGGAGAACAGGGCTCTGTCCTCACTGTCCGATTTTCTGCTCCTGGAGGCCGGTAGCGGCGAAGCGGAGCCCTGGAGGGGCAGGCATTGTAGAGGGGATACCTCAGGGGAGATGGGGAGAGGAGCGATCCCTCGTTGTACCAAGAGGAACCCCTCAATTCCGGAGCAGAAAAGACCAGCTGTCATGGTCAGGTCCAGAGGCGTAGCGGCCTGATTAATGAAGGAAGAAAAGTGAGAAGCAGCGACGAGAATCAGTTGAGAGCGAGATTGAAGGGTTAACCGGATTGCATCGTTAAACAGCCGAAACGGAAAGCTGACAGACAAGTGAGGCTTTAATTTGAAAGAAGCGGCGACTGAGCGGTGAGAACGTGTGATGGTGAAGAAGGAGTCAGCAATTGTACAGGAAGGAGAGGAAAACGTGAGCAGTGACTATTTCGGGGAATTTGACAGCGGAATTGACAAGTGAAAGTGATTTGGTTGAAACTGAGTTGTGTAACTTTGCCTGTGGATGTGAGTAGATCTGGAAGAGTTGTTTCCATAGATGAAGGACTGGCCCGAGCTTGTGAGTAAAGACGAAAGTAAGAGTGACAGTGACTGAGCAAAAATAAACGGAAGTAGACATTTTGGACTATGGACGGTGGAGTTTAGAGCTTGAATACGGAGATTTGCAGAGGCAAAGGTGAGAAGCCTTGGAGAAGCCGAAGTAAAGATTCCTGGTGAAATTGGTGAAGAACTTTGGAGTGTCCATATTTTAGTAATTTCTGGTATAGTAACCCTCTGAATAATAGACCTAAGTGTATTAAGAAAAGAAAATATCTGAGACCTTGAAAGATAGTCTATGCTGCTGTGGAAGAGTTTTTTCAATCAGTTAAGCATGACTAGCATGACAACAACTACTAAAACGGTCAAGAAAATAGCACAGATGACTGCCTCTCCAGCAGGGCAGAAAACAATAGGAGACATGTTTGGGGGGGGGTGAAAAATCAGGAGTGGGTGCTAATACAACCTTACAAAGTCTACAAGCTACCCTGAATATGTTGCAGGAAGTGATGTTGAAAACGCAAGAGATAATAGGGAAGAACCATATCGAGATGAGGAGTGATATGGATGAAGTGAAAGAGAGGATGGGGAAAATACAAGAGACAATTGTTAAAAATGAACAGAAAATAAAGTTAGTGGAGGAAAGAACAGAACAAATGGAGAAAAAACTAGAAGAAACAGAGGAAAGGCTGATGGTAGTCAATAGGAGCCTAGAGGAGGCAGTCATGCATCTCGAATGAGAAAAATCAGCCTTTTATCTGAGGTTTCAAAATGTGAGAGAGAAAAAGGAAGAAGATCTAGTGAACCTTATGACGGTAGTTTTGGCAGAGGTACTACAGGTGGAAAAAAGGGAAATGCAGAATAGCATTGATGAGATTTATAGAGTTCAGACGAACTATGCCCAACGCCATAAGCTACCGCGTGAAGTTCACATAAGATTTTCTAAAAAGACAGTGAGGGATGAAATCTATAGAAGGACAAGAGATGAGCCATTGATATATGTTGGGAAAGAAATTGTGACTCTTAAACAAATACCGAGACGAATTAGAGAGCAAAGGAGGAATTATAATTTTCTCTCCTCGCAACTAGTGAAAAATAAGATAATGTTCCGATGGTTGATTCCGGAGGGTATGCTTGTATCATGGCAAGATAAAAAAATAAGACTTGACACTTTGGATAAAGCTCAAGAGTTTTATGATCAGTATGTAGGAATGGATGAAGAACAAGAGAGTGGAGAGGTATTGGAAGAGGAAAGCCAGGAAGACCAACAGGTAGAAGGGAAGGAAGGAGAACAAGGAATAAGACAGAGATCGGATAGAGAACAACAGGAAAAGGAAGGGGCGAAGGCAAAGATACAAAGGGAGACAAGACAAAGGATAGGAACGTGGGCAACCAGTAGGCAATAGGATGGAAGAAGAAATTAAATTAATATCACTTAACATAAATGGGTTGAATTCGCCGGTTAAAAGAAAGTTAGTATTTTCCAAACTTCAAAAACAGAAAGCAGATATTATTTGTTTACAAGAAACACACATTAAAAACAGCAAGGTTGCATTCTAGAATTTCCAAAAATAGGAAAATTACATTTGGCGTTGGCACAAAAAAAAGAGAGGTATAGCAGTATATATTAAAGAAAGGTTAAAACCAAGACAGTTACCATATTTTTCAGAGTATAAGACGCACCGGAGTATAAGATGCACCTTAGTTTTTGGGGAGGAAAATAGGGGAAAACAATCTGCCTACCAGGTATTCATCTGGCTAGCATCCTTAGTCTGGTCAGCTTCAGCACATTATTTTATCTCCTGGTTAGGACTTAAAAAAACCTTCTTCTGAGAGAGTAACAATGAAAGAGCCTGCAAGCCAGTAAGAGCTGGGAAGATCGTTAGCACCTGGTTAGGGCTAAAAAAAAACTTATTCGGAGCAGCTGCAGCACATTATTTTATCTCCTGGTTAGGACTTAAAAAAACCTTCTGAGAGAATAACAATGAAAGAGCCTGCAAGCCAGTAAGAGCTGGGAAGATCGTTAGCACCTGGTTAGGGCTAGAAAACAACTTCTTTGGAGCAAGTAGAGCAATGAAAAAAAAACCTGCAAAGACTTAGGGCTGGAAAACATTCTTCTGAGAGAGTAACAATGAAAGAGCCTGCAAGGTAAGAGCTGGGAAGATCTGTTAGCACCTAGTTAGGGCTGGAAAAAAAAGCTACATTCGAAGTATAAGACGCACCTGAATTTTCAGCCACTTTTAGGGAGGAAAAAGGTGCGTCTTATACTCCAAAAAATACGGTATATGCGGATGAAGAAGGGAGAACACTACTAATCGAGCTATTAATAAGACAAAAACGTACACTCCTGGGGGTCATATACGCGCCCAATAGAAATCAGAGGGAATATTACAGTAAATTACATAAGAAGATAGTAGAACTAGAATTTGAGAATATTTGTCTGATAGGAGATTTTAATGCGGTAGTGGATTCAAAGAAAGATTATAAAAGTGGGAAAAATAATAAGAAGAGGAAAATATTGCCAAATACTTTTTTTGAAATGGTACAAGAATTGAATCTGAAAGATACTTGGAGAGAATTGAATCCACAAAAAAAGCAATACACTTTCTTTTCTAACCCCCACGGTTCATGGTCCAGGATAGACATGGTATGGATGGATACGGAATTGGGTAATAATATAATGGAAGTAGAGATTGTAGCAAATTCATGGGCAGATCATAACCCAATAATAGTGAAAGGGAAATAGTGAAAGGGAAGAATAAAAAAGAAATGGAGATGGACCATGAACCAGAGGGTTTTAAAAGAAAGAAAGTATGTTGAATGGATAGAAAAAGAATTGGACCTGTTTCTGCAGGAAAACAGAAATGGATATACAACTTTACAGAACCTATGGGATACCAAGAAGGCATATCTTAGAGCAGTGATGGCGAACCTTTTTTCCTTCAGGTGCCGAAAGCGTGTGTGCACGTGCTATCACGCACGTGTGAGTGCCCACACCCATAATTCAATGCCTGTGGAGGGCGAAAACGGCCTCCCCCACCCCCGCAGAGGCCCTCTGGAGGCCGGAAACAGCCCGTTTCCCGACTTCCGGTGGGCCTGGTAGGCCTGCTTTTCACCCTCCCCAGGCTCCAGAGGCTTCCCTGGAGCCTGGGGAGGGTGAAAACGCCCCCCCCCGCAGGCCCTCCAGAGACCTAAAATGCCCTCCCAGAGCCTCCGCATGAGCCAAAAATCAGCTGGCCAGCACGCATATGCGCACTGGAGCTGAGCTAGGGCAATGGCTTGTGTGCCGGCAGATATGGCTCTGCGTGCCACCTGTGGCACGCGTGCCATAGGTTCGCCATCACGGTCTTAGAGGATTAACAATAGCCTATATGGCAAAAAAGAATAAGGGGGAAAAAGCACAATTGAAACTGCAGAAGAAATTGGAAGAATTAGAAGTTAGGATGCAATATTCCCAAGATAAGAAAATTAAGAGAGAAAAAGAAATGATTAAGCATAAAATTAATTTAATTACTCAGGAAGAAATAGTTCAGAAGATTAGATTAACGAGACAAAACTATTTTGAACATGCAAATAAACCGGGAAGATGGCTGGCCTATAAATTAAAAAAGGAAAAGGAAAAAAAATTAATTCAACAATTGCAAGACGAAGAGGGAAATATATGTTATCAGATGGAAGAGAAGAAGAATATTGGACAAAAATTCTTTAAATCATTGTATAATCAGGAAAGAATAGTAGAAGAAGATATTAAGAATTACTTAAATGAGAGGAGTCTCCCCTTAGTAGCAGATATAACTAAAGAAATGTTAAATGATAAAATTACGATGATGGAAATGAAAACGGCGATTCGAAAACAAAAAAACAATAAAACACAGGGGCCAGATGGAATTCCTGCAGAATTATATAAAGAAATACAACAGCCAGTGGACTCATTACTATTAGAGGTATATAATGATGCATTGGAGCAGGCAAAACTTCCTAAGTCTTGGACAGAGTCACTAATAACCCTTATACCCAAAGAGGATACAGATAAACAACAAATTAAAAATTATAGGCCAATCTCGCTGTTGAATGCCGACTATAAAATATTTGTCACAATATTGGCTGAAAGATTTAAAAAAATATTGAATGAAATCATACATTCAGATAAAAACGGGTTCCTACCCAATAGACATATAAGAAATAATATTTGGATTATAATGAACGTTTTGGAATATTATGATGCCCATCCTGAAAAACAAGCAGCGTTAATATTTGTTGATGCCCAAAAAGTGTTTGACAACCTGAATTGGAACTTTCTTACTAATCAATTAAGCATCATGAATTTTGGGGAGAAATTTATGGGAGTGATCAGGGCGATTTATACCAACCAAAAGGCAAAAATAATAGTAAATGGGGAAACAACAGAAAACATTAGTATAACTAAGGGGGTGAGACAGGGGTGTCCTCTGTCCCCCCTCCTATTTATACTATCTTTGGAAGTACTATTAATACAAATTAGGCAAAAGATGGAAATAAAAGGACTAAAAATTAAAAAGGAAGAGTATAAAGTGCAAGCCTTTGCTGATTATTTGGTTTTTATTATAGAGGATCCAATAGAGACCGGAATCAAATTATTAGGAGAATTAGAATAATTTGGCAAAGTGGCAGGGCTTAAAATAAATAAGGAAAAAACTAAAATATTAACCAAGAACTTGACCAATAATCAGAATAGGGAAATTGAAGAGAAATTAGGGATACAAATCACCAAGAAGGTGAATTATTTGGGAATATGGGTATCTGTAAAATGTTCCTCGATAAAAGAGGATACCTACGACAAATTATTACAACGAACACAGAAGGATTTGGATAAATGGGCAAAATTGTAGATATCTTTAATTGGCAGAATTTCTACGATAAAAATGAATATAAATTTTTATATCTCTTCCAAACGATACCAATAAAGTTAAAGAATTTTTTTTTTGAAAAATTAAATAAGATGATATTGAAATTCATTTGGTTGGGGGGAAAAGCCAGGATCAAATGTAAGGTAATGCAAGATTCGAGAAGTAAAGGAGGTTTTGGTCTCCCAGACTGGGAGCTTTACTACCATGCGGCAGCCATGACGTGGATCAAGGATTGGGTTCAATTGAAATGTAAGAGGTTATTGACATTAGAAGGTCATGATGTATTCCTTGCTGCAAGCCGCCCCGAGTCCCTCGGGAGTTGGGCGGCATATAAGAATAACAAAATAAATAAATAAATAAATAAATGATCTGTGAATCGGCTGGCACACTTTTCTATGGGAAGGGAAGAACACGATTCATGCATATTTTCAGAGACATGTAGTGAGGGACGCCCTGTTAGCAGTCTGGGAGAAGATAAAAAAGAATCACTACAGGAAAGTTCCAATTTGGGTGTCAACAATGATATACCCAAATGCCCTAGACCTGAGTAAGATGGTGAGCACTATTTGCAAATCAAAACAAGATATAAAAAAGATGTAGAACAATTTGGTATCTACAGAAAGCAATTAGAATTAGATACAATATTGTTAGGAACAGGGAAAAAATGATTACAAAAGCATATAATATATTTCTAACATTTAAAATGGAAGAAGAAACTGTGAAAGAAACAATGATTAGCTGGGCTAGAAATTTTGGGTATACCATAGAATTAGACCTTTGGGAGAAATTATGGGAAAAGAACTATAAGCTAACAAAATTGGTAGCGTACAAAGAGAATCTCTACAAAATGTTTTACTGTTGGCATCTACCACCAGCGAGATTGGCCATAATGTATCCAAATTGTTCAGCACAATGTTGGAGATGTGGGTATAAGCAGGGTACCTATTATCATATGTGGTGTCCAAAATCAAAGAAGTATTGGTACAAAATAAAGAACTGCATGGAAGAAATAACAGGACAAAAAATACAATTTAAACCGGAATTATTCCTTCTTGGTATCCTAGAGGCGAAAATGGATACGGAAATTCAATATATAATAATGCACATACTGACAGCCGCTAGCATTATCTTAGCACAACACTGGAAACAGGCCGAATGCCCGTCAGATGTAAAAATTATTAGTAAAATACTGGAATGCGCCGAAATGGACAAATTGACAATGGAGCTAAATGAAAGAGATGAATCAGAATATTACAGTTTGGAGTAGATGGTATATCTGGTTAGAAAATAGAAATAAAAATTAGATAATAACATGAATATCTATACGTATGTATGTAAGAGAATGTAAAAAAAGGGGATATGTGTGTAAATAGTAATAATGTAAATAATAATGTAACAATAGAGTATATATTAAAAAATTAGAATTTAGATAAGTAACTGTTATTAGAGAGTACGAACTCGCTGTAGTGAGGAAAATTGTTTATGTGGTTTTTTTGTGTTTTGTATTGTTTTTAATCTTGAAAATGTTTAACAAAAATTATTTTTAAAAATGTGTGTGAAACTTTAAAGGGTGATAAAAAGTCAGAAAGTTTGTTGGAACATATAGAGTATGAAACAGGAGAAGAGTCAGAAATTTTGTTGGAATATGCAGAGCAAGAAAAAGGAGAGAAGGTAGTAAAAGAAAATGCAATTGAACAACAAGAAAACAATATTGAAGAAGAAGGGACTGATAGTAAAAAACAGTTTGATGATTTTACTGGGATTTACAGTGATACAAAAAGAGCTGACAGAGAGGATGATTTCACTGAGATTTACAGTGACACGAAAAGAGCTGACAGAGGGGAACGTCCCTCAAAAAAAATCAATCAAAGGGTAAAGAGGGAAATAGTGGGAAGAGATCAGGGAAAATTGGGGAGAGAAAAGAAAGAAAAAAGACTCAGGAGAAAAGATATGAGACACATAAAAAGAAAAAGAAGAAAAAGAAGAAGTTAAGGGAATAGGATAAAAGGAGGAAATTAATAAGAAGTGGAATTCTTGAGAGAATTAAAAATTAGTGGAAAGGAGGAAGGAAAATAAGGTTCATATTAGTAGATTTAAGGAAATGGTATTAATATTATTAATTGTGGATAGTTAATTAAGCTATAGGGTTTCCATGCTAGATTAAAATATGATGATGTACAGCAGTGATTCCCAAAATTTTTCAGTCCACTTGGTGCTAAAAACTCATCCTCACTGCCCCCACCCCACCCCCTCAGGTGGGCGTGGCTTAGTGGTCAGGTGACCGGGTGGGCGTGGCCAACTTGTAAAGTGTGGTGAAACTCACTTAACAACGCTCTTGTTTAGCAACCAAAATGTTAGGCTCAATTGTGGTCATAAGTCTTTCTTTCGTTCTTTCTTCTCTCCCTTCCCCCTTCTTGCTTTCTTTTTCTTTGTCTTTCTTCCTACCATCTTTCTTTTTCTTTTTCTTTCTTTTCTTTCTTTTCTTTCTTTCTGTCTTCCTTCCTTCCTACCATCTTTTCTTTCTTTCTTTCTTTCTGTCTGTCTTCCTTCCTACCTACCATCTTTTTCTTTCTTTCTGTCTTCCTTCCTTCCTACCATCTTTCTTTCTTTCTTCCTCCCTCCCTCCCTCTTTCTTTCCTTTTTCTTTCCTTCTTCCCTCCCTTCCCTTCCCTCCCTCCTTTCTTTTTCTGTCTGTCTTCCTTCCTACCATCTTTCTTTCTTTCTTTCTTTCTTTCTTTCTTTCCTTCTTCCTTCCTTTCTTTTTCTGTCTATCTTCCTTCCTACCATATTTCTTTCTCTTTCTTTCTTTCTGTCTTCCTTCCTTCCTTCCTCCCTCCCTCCCTCTTTCTTTCTTTCCTTTTTCCCTCCCTTCCCTTCCCTCCCTCCTTTCTTTTTCTGTCTGTCTTCCTTCCTTCCTACCAGCTTTCTTTCTTTCCTTATTCCCTCCATCCTTTCTTTTTCTGACTATCTTCCTTCCTTCCTACCATCTTTCTTTCTCTTTCTTTCTGTCTTCCTTCCTCCCTCCCTCCCTCCCTCCCTCTTTCTTTCTTTCCTTTTTCTTTCCTTCTTCCCTCCCTTCCCTTCCCTCCTTTCTCTTTCTGTCTGTCTTCCTTCCTTCCTACCAGCTTTCTTTCTTTCTTTTTCTTTCTTTCCTTCTTCCCTCCCTCCTTTCTTTTTCTATCTTCCTTCCTTCCTTCCTTCCTTCCTTCCTTCCTTCCTTCCTTCCTTCCTACCTTCTTTCTTTCTTTCTTTCTTTCTTTCTTTCTTTCTTTCTTTTTCTTTCCTTCTTCCCTCCCTCCTTTCTTTTTCTGTCTATCTTCCTTCCTTCCTACCATCTTTCTTTCTCTTTCTTTCTGTCTTATAGCAATAGCAATAGCACTTTTCTTATATACCGCTTCATAGTGCTTTACAGCACTCTCTAAGCGGTTTACAGAGTTCAGCATATTGCCCCCAACAATCTGGGTCCTCATTTTACCGACCTCGGAAGGATGGAAGGCTGAGTCAACCTTGAGCCTAGTGAGATTTGAACAGCTGAACTGTTGAACTAGCAGTCAGCCTGCAATGGCTGCATTTAACCACTGCACCACTTCAGCTCTTAGCTGTCTTCCTTCCTTCCTTCCTCCCTCGCTTTCTTTCTTTCCTTTTTCTTTCCTTTTTCCCTCCCTTCCCTTCCCTCCCTTCCTTTCTTTTTCTGTCTGTCTTCCTTCCTTCCTACCATCTTTCTTTCTTTCTTTCTTTCTTTTTCTTTCTTTCCTTCTTCCCTCCTTTCTTTTTCTGTCTATCTTCCTTCCTACCATCTTTCTTTCTCTTTCTTTCTTTCTGTCTTCCTTCCTTCCTTCCTCCCTCCCTCCCTCTTTCTTTCTTTCTTTCTTTCCTTTTTCCCTCCCTTCCCTTCCCTCCCTCCTTTCTTTTTCTGTCTGTCTTCCTTCCTTCCTACCAGCTTTCTTTCTTTCTTTTTCTTTCTTTCCTTATTCCCTCCATCCTTTCTTTTTCTATCTTCCTTCCTTCCTTCCTTCCTTCTTTCTTTCTTCTTCCTTCCTTCCTCCCTCTCTCTCTCTTTCTTTCTTTCCTTCTTCCCTCCCTTCCCTTCCCTCCCACCAGCCGTGGCCAGGCTGCCGCCGCCGCTGCTCACCCAGGCCGATGGCTTGGTAAGCGTTCTCCGGGTCGTGCACCATGTCGCAGAGCACCATCAAGGCCGGCTGCTGCGTCAGCAGCTCGGGGTGCTGCAGTTCTTCTTTGAGCTTGGGGAGGCCTCGTCGGCCGAAGGCCACAGGCGCTTTGGTGGGGTCGATGTCGGGCGGCAGCTGGGCTGATATCCGCGGGTGCGCCATGCCAGAGGGGAGCCCACCGAATTGCGCGCAATGTGTTGCTAGGCGATGGGGACGCCGAGCGGGAAAGTCCGCGCATGTGCAGGTTCCACGGCGGGGCCTTCCCGCGGGTCTGTGAGCGCTCGCCCAAGCAGCTTCGGGAGCGGTAGGCTTCCCTCGTCGCTGTGCCGCACTCAGTACCTAGCACTTGTAACTCCTTTGCATTCCATGCTCTTGTGTGCACGGCAGCCCATTCTGAAAGAAAACATCTCGCATTTTCTTTCAAAATGGGCTGCCCTGCACACAAGAGCGAGGAACGCGAGAGAGCTTCAAGTGCTAGGTAGGACGCCCGTCGCGCGGTGGGACGCAGTTTGGGGTGACCAGTTGTGCGGGGCGGGGCGGAGCGGAGCGGAGCCTGGGCAGGGGTGGGCAGGGGCTGGGCAGGCCGCAAGATGGGCATCATACCTAGCACTTGTAACTCAGTTGCATTCCACGCTCTTGTGTGCAGGGCAGCCTATTCTGAAAGAAAATGTCTCGCGTTTTCTTTCAGAATGGGCTGCCCTGCACACAAGAGCAAGGAACGTGAGGGAGCTTCAAGTGCAAAAGCATGGCAAACCACCTGCCGCCCCCCTGGCCCCTCTTACCGCCCCCCTGCTGCCCCCCTTGCCTCGTACCACCCCCCTAAGTGTTCCCACTTTGTACCACCCACTTTGGGAACCACTGATGTACAGTATATTGATTATGGTAAAATAGATCAGTAGTAATTAAGTTATATGATTATATATATTTTATGGCAAAACAGATTAGTAGAAAAAAGGGGATGGGAAATTTGATATATTATTAATGGTGGATAGTTAATTAAGTGAAAGGGTTTTTATGTAAAATTTGAAGATAATGATGTATATTGATTATAGTAAAATGGAACAGCAGATGAAATGTGAAAGGGTAATTTGGTTTAATTTTAAAGACAACTTAAATTAATTTATGTTAAATTAGGGATGAAGTTGAAATGTAGTGGGATAGAAAATTTGAGAAGTGTGTGGATAATGAATAAATATGATAGTTAATTGATGTTATTGTAAGTTTATATACTAAGAAGAAAATAAGTTAAGTTAAAAAATATGTAAAGAGAATATTATGTTTGAAATTGAAACTAGAGGGATGATATAAAATGGATTATGTATATGGAAAGATATGTAAGATTGATCCGGACAACACTCTGTTCATAAAATATGTATGGTTGGGGGGGGGAATAAAAATTGATTTAAAAACAACAACAATCTTTAAGAAAGTCAAGCCCCATGAATAAAAGTACCACAAAAAATGTGGGGGGGGGGAGACGGGGACAGGACGACTCCGGAGAAGCTCAGTCTACAGACAGAAAGTCTGGGTGTAAGGCTTACAATGTAACAAGCTTAACCCAGAGGCAGTTTCTGAAAACACTTAAAGCAGCAGGGCAATTAAGATAAGGATTAGGCTAGAAATACAAGCATACTAGAATGTTTCCTTCCTGCCTCCCTTGCAGGATTAGCCCTGTAAAGTGGGAAAAGATTTCTTCCAACAACCGGTTCTCCAAACTGCTCAGAAAATTAACATCTGGTTCGGGAGAACCGGTGCGAACCGATAGCAGCCCACCTCTGTCCACGGCCCCGATAGTGCTCGGATGAAATGCCAAACTAAGCCCCTGTGAGGACCCAATGGACTTTATAAACTCCCTCCAGAACATAGCCGTGAACTGGACCCCCCTGTCCGAGATGATTCTGCAAGGGACACCATGCAGCCTATAGATGTGCTTTATGAAGAGTTTAGACAGTTTATGGGCTGAGGGGAGCCCTGAGCAGGCTATGAAGTGGGCTTACTTTGAGAACAGGTCTATCACAGTCCAAATGACTGTATTTCCGCCGCTGTCAGGGAGCTCTACTATAAAATCCATGGCAATGTCTTCCCACGGCCGGGAAGGATCTGCCACCTGTTGGAGCAAGCCTGGGGGCTTCCCTGGTCTTTTCTTCATAGCTGCACAGGTGGCACAGCTCTTGACATAGTCCTCAATGTCTCGTTTCATTTTTGGCCACCAAAATTGTCTTCTCACGATGTGCAAGGTATTCAGGTAGCCAAAGTGCCCTGCCTAATTGGAATCGTGGCTCTTTTGGCGCACCTGGAGATGCAAGTTGTCAGGGACGTACAGTTTAGAGCGTTTCCAGGTTAGTCCGTCTCTGAGAGTTAGCCAGCTCCTTGTTGCTCCTGTACCATGGGTCAGCTGGCAGTTTGTTTAATTTCTGAGTCAAACCCCCTCCATCCTTGTTCCTCTGTCATTGCGCTTGTCCTCTAGTGGTGGCTTGCGTGGCTGGTTGGGAGGGGGGAAGTATGGCATGGAGCACGTCCTCTTATTTGCTGTTGTACTGTGGCTTTCGTGATGGTTTTTCCCCCCAGGGATGTAGTTCAATGTAAAATTGAATTGGTTGAAATATTGCACCCATCAGACTTGCTTTGGGGACAGTTTCCGCAGGGTCCTAAGTGCCTCCAGGTTTTTGTGATCTGACCACACCTCGAATGGCACTGGGCTGCCTTCAAGAAATTGGCTCCAGGTCAGCAGAGCCCATCGGATGGCATAAGCCTCTTTCTCCCAAACTGCCCATCTCCTTTCAGTCTCTGACAACTTTTTGGAGGTGTAGGTGCAAGGTTGCAGGGTGCCACCGGCATTCTTTTGGAGGAGAACTAAAGGCACCACTACATCACTGGCATCAGCTTGAACGATGAAGGGATGGTGTGAGTTTGGGTGCTTGAGGATTGGCTCTTTGGGAAATAGTCTCTTGAGCCTCTTGAATGCCTTCTGGCATTCCAGGGTCCATTTTAAAGGCTGGCCTGGCCATGGTTTCACACACACACCTCTGGTTTTTAGTAGTTCTGTAATTGGGAGGGCAATTTCAGCAAAGGAGGGGATGAACTGCCTGTAGAAGTTTGCAAACCCTAGGAAACTTTGGAGTTGTTTGCGGGTGCGAGGGGGCTGCCAGTCTAAGGTGGCCTTGACTTTCCCCGGGTCCATTTCTACGCCTTCACTGGACACTCGATAGCCTAGGTAGTCTACGCTGGATTTGTGGAATTCACATTTGGATAGTTTGGCGTATAGCTTGGCTGCAAGGAGTTTCTTAAGTACTTGTCGCACTAGTTTAATGTGTTCCTCTAGGGCAGTGGTTCCCAACCTTTCTAATGCCGCGACCCCTTAATATAGTTCCTCATGTTTTGGTGACCCCCAACCATAAAATTATTTTCGTTGCTACTTCATAACTGTAATTTTGCTACTGTTATGAATCGTAATGTAAATATCTAATATGCAGGATGTATTTTCATTGTTACAAATTGAACATAATTAAAGCATAGCGATTAATCACAAAAACAATATGTAATTATGCCAGATCAGAAATTCTCGGGCCAGTCTTTGCAAGAGCACAAGGAATATCATCTTCCACAACAAGTCTACTTCTGTATTTAGACTTGATAATCAACAAGTGTACAGCAATATTTCTCAATCTCAGCAACTTTTAAGGTGCCTGGACTTCAACTCCCAGAATTCTAAGCAAAGCTGGCTATGGAATTTTGGGAGTTGAAGTCCAGGTATATTGAAGTTGTTGAGGTTGAGAAATTGTGGCCTGCAGTGTCGAAAAACTAGAAATCAGATAAGCTTCCAGCAAAGTAATCCCTGTTTAGTAGCTTTCTCCCAGGACTCCAAAGTTTCAGGCGGCAAACAGGGGGCAAAAAACCCCATGATTGGTCCAAAAACATTGCCAGGGTCCCCAAAGCCAATTTCCTCTTTTAAGCTCTTTCTTGTTAAAACAGCCCCATATTCCTTCCTCCCCCATGGGGACTGCTCACCCACCCTTCCCAAAACCCCTGCAAAGACAACAATTTTAATTTGCAAGGCTCTTCTTTCAACAGTTTCTTTCTTACTTTCTTTCTTTCCCTCTCTCATTTTTTTCTCTTCCTTCCTTCCTCCCAACCTTCCTCTTCTTTCTTTCTTTCTTTTTCTTTCTTTCCAACTCTCTCGCTTTTTTCTCTTCCTTCCTTCCTTCCTCCCTCCCAATCTGCCTCTTCTTTCTTTTTCTTTCTTTCTTTCTTTCTTTCTTTCTTTCTTTCTTTCTTTCTTTCTTTCTTTCTTTCTTTCTTTCTTTCTTTCTTTCTTTCTTTTCTTTCTTTCCCTCTCTCACTTTTTTCTCTTCCTTCCTTCCTTCCTCCCACCCTCCCACCTAACATTCTTCTTCTTCTTCTTCCTCTCCTTCCCTTCCTTCCTCTCCTTCCCTTCCCTTCCCTTCCTTCCTTCCTTCTCTTTTCTCTTCTTCCCTCTCCTAGCCCTCAGCACCACAAGATCCATGCATGCCAAACTCTCTGGCAACCTGGACAAATTGTGGTTATTCAGTCACTCCAGGAAAGCGGAGCGAGCAGGGAGGGGATCCTGCCCGCCCTGCCTACACTTGTAGCAAAGCCAGCCTGCCCCACAGAGCCGTCCTTGTCCAGGGAACCATCCAGCCAGCCCAGCCCACCCCATCCTCGCCTTCTCCAAAAGGCGCCCTCTGCTGCCAGTCATAGGGACCCCCGATTAGAAACCCCCTCCCCCTGATCTCTCTCCTCCCTCCTGGAGACCGGCAGCTGCATTGTGTTGCTGGCCGTCCTTATCTGCGGCGGAGGAAGAGCCCGGGCGGGCTTGCAAGGCGGGGCTTGGGTGGCTCGGGATCCTCCTGCCTTCCTTCCTGCTCACCAGGCGGCCTCTGCGGCTCCTCTCCGCCCCGGTGGTGGCGCCTTTCCCTCCCCAAGCGCGCTCGGGGGGAACCTCTCCAAAGCCGGCCATGCACCCCGGGTGCGCCGTTGCGCACCTTGTAAACGTCACCGTAAGTGCCGGAGCTGATGCGCTGGATGAGCTCATAGCGCAGCCGCGGGTCCTGCAGTGAGACGTCCTGCAAGGCGCTTATGGTCCCCTCGCCCAGCCGCCTTTTCAAAGATTCCCCTTTGTGGCTGGAGGACAATTCCTTCAAACTCTTCTGTTCCTTCTTCATTCTTTGCAAATTTGATTCATGAGAAGCGTCAAACTCTCTCCTTCGTAACACCCGTTTGTCCTCTTGGGTTTATATGTCTTCTGCTTTAAGAACTATATTTTATATTTTATTAAATCCTCCCACCCAGACACTCCCTGCTACCCCCTCCGGCATCCCCGTCTCCTCACTTGCCACGTCCCACATCTCCGACTACAGCCGGGACTCGCAAACCAGGCCGGCCGGGGCTTGCAGCGGCAATTTCTTCCCGCTGGTGTCGAAGGGAAAGGGAGTCACGGGGGGAACGGCCAGCCAACAACCACTTAAGTTTAACAGCGCATGACGGCAGGAAGGAGGACAGCCGGGTCGGGCTCGTCTGTCTGCCCTCTCGCCCTCGGCTGGCGCGGAGACCCAGCGAAGAAAGAGGCAAACAGGGAGGGAGGGAAGAAAGAGACTGAGAGATATTCGCACAGGGCTAGCCTGATCATACGGAGCAGGGCGGCGGCGATGGACCATGCTCCGGCACCACCTCCTTCTCCAGTTCCCTCCGGCTTAGCTCCTCCTGCCCCCGGCGGTGGCGCCCTCAGCACCGAGGCTGTATGATCAGGCTAGCCCTGCGCTAATATCTCTTAGTCTCTCTCTTCCCTCCCTCCCTGTTTGCCTCTTTGTTTGCTGGGTCTCCGTGCCAGCCGAGGGCGAGAGGGCAGACAGACGATTCCAACCCAGCTGTCCTCCTTCCCGCCGTCGTGCGCTGTGAAACTTAAGTGGTCGTTGGCTGGCCGTTCCCTCCCGTGACTCCCTTTCCCTTCGACACCAGCGGGAAGAAACTGCCACTGTGAGCAGGAGACAGGGGTGGCCACAGATGTCTTAAGCACCACCTTGTACTCTCCAGTGTGCAATCTTGCGACGCCCCGCCCCTTAGCTCGGCCGCCAGGCGTCACAAACACCTCTCACCAAATGGCACCTCTCCCAACCAATCGGAGGGCTCGGGCGAGTTGAACCGATATGGCCAGGCTTGTGGCAGTGGGGGGGGGGAGCTGAGGATGCCAGGGCGACCCCTGGGAAATGGTCGTTCGACCCCCAAAGGGGTCCCGACCCCCAGGTTGGGAACCACTGGCCTACGTGAACAGAGGGAGAACGATACAAGTTGATGGATATTAACTTTCCAAAAAGTATCAGAAACTAAGGATTTGAGCTACAATAACGAAAGTGAAAAGATCGCATCTAGAAAAGAAAGGAATGACTTTAGAGCTTGGGGGGGGGAAACTATTGATCATTAATGTGGAATACTTCGAGAACTTTCAAAGAGAACTGGAACTAAACACAATCAAGAAGACAGAGCCTGCAATTACAACGGCACTGTTGTGATTAGCGGTAATAACACTTTAATCATTACCTTTAAGCGGAGAGCCTGGTGAAACAGAGACTGTTAAAAAGATACAAGTAACTTTTTCTAAGGACTTTTCTAAGGACTTTACTAAGAAGATTATATTGCTGAAATATAGTATTATTAATACAAGTTAAATTTAAACTAAGCTAAATTAAGTTAAAAAGAAAGAAAGAGAGAAAAGAATAGAAGAACTTATAATTGAAACTAAGTAAAGACCTAGAAGAGATAAGAATAATAGCTGATGAATTTAAGAATTTTATTATATAAGTACGTTACAATTGTATGAACTGCATATAAAAACTTGAATAGTGGATAATAGATTAAGACGTTACGTATCGTACATTATATACTAGTGTTGTTAGTAATATTATTAACTTCTAGAAAATAATTTAAAAAATTTATAGAGAAATTTAAAAACATAATATATACTATATACATTTGATACATTGTGAATTAACTCCTGTAGAAATTGTGTGATAGATAATATATATTTTGACTGATAGTGTGGTAGATACATTTTCTATATATAGATTGAATAATTGACGCATTAACTAACTGATTAGATATCTGATTAAATTGGGTAACTGTAATAGCTTAAACGGTTGACAATTGGAAGCTTAAAACAAAGAACAAATTAGAGTGAATAAGACTTGATGAATGGTAGAACTGAAAGATCTTTATAATATACTTAAAATGTCAACCACAACGACCATTCAAAAATTAGCAAAAAAAACAACATCAAATCCGACCTTGCCAACGGCCTCTCCCTCTGGTCAGAGGTCTATTGAGAGTATGCTAAGCGCAGAAAAAGCTAGCAACCAGGCCACTATGCAAACAATGCAAGTAGCACTGCAGGCAATACAAGAAACAATGTTGAAAATGCAGGAGAAAATGGATAGGAATTACGAAACTATGAGAGAGGATATACATAAGGTTGACAATAAAATAGGTGCTATTCAACAAGCGATAGAGAAAAATGAAAAACAAATAAAACTGATAGAAGTAAGAACAGAACAAACAGAAAAGAAAGTGGAAACAGAAGACTTAAAACTAATTAAGATCAATAGGGAATTAGAAGAATCAATCATCAATCTAGAAATCGATAAAGCCGCGTTTTACTTGCGCTTTCAAAATGTAACAGAAAACAAGGATGAGGACCTAGGAGCAACAATGATAGAAATAATCCAGGAAATCACACAAAAAGACAAACAAGAAGTACAAAATGGTCTAGATGAAATATACAGAGTACATACTAATTTTGCTAGGTGAAACAAACTACCCAGGGAGGTACACATCAGATTCACTAGAAGAGACATTAGAAATGAAATACTTAAGGCAACAAGAGATGAAACTATAATTTATAAAGGCAAGGAAATTCGGATTTTAAAGCAAATACCGAAAAGATTAAGAGACCATAAGAGGGATTATTGTGCCTTAGCATCGCAGTTAAATAAAAGAAAGGTTCTGTTCAAGTGGTTGGTCCCAGAAGGAATGCTTATCTCTTGGCAAGGTAGAAAATTTAAAATAGATAATGTAGACATGGCACAAGAATTTTATGAACAATTTATAGCATCGGAGGGGGAAGATCTAGACAGTAGAAGTCAGGAAGAACAGACATCTGAGGAAAACCTGTTAAGACAGGAGGAAAATAGTGAAGAAAAAGAACTACAAGAAACAGAAGGAATAAGAACTAGGGCACAAAGAGAAAATAGAATTAATAGGAGACAGATACATAAGTAGGAGATAAATACACACACAACAAAAAATGGAAGAACCCATAAGCTTGCTATCAATAAATATCAATGGTTTAAATTCATACATTAAAAAGAAATTGATTTTTGCCAAACTACAAAAACAGAATACTGATATAATTTGCTTGCAGGAAGTCCACATCCCAAAACAGAATGAAAAAGATTTAGAACAAGAAAAATTAGGTGAATTATTTACGACACTGTCAAAAAAGAAAAAGAGAGGTATAGCTGTATATATTAAGAAACATTTGAAAGCAAAAATGATATATGCGGATGACAAAGGAAGAATCTTAATGATTTCAATTAGAATTCATCATATAGAAACCTTACTGGTAGTGATATATGCCCCAAATAAAGAACAGAAAAAAATCTATGTTAATCTACATCAAAAAATAGTGGAAATAGGTATTGGAAATATTTGTGTATTGGGTGACTATAACGGAATTGTTGATGTGAAAAAGGATTAAAAAACTGATAATAAAAATGTACGGAAGAAGAAAATAACTTTGCCAAAATCTTTCCATGAAATGTGTCATGAACTAAATTTAAGAGACTGTTGGAGGGAACGAAACCTAGACATTAAAGATTATACATTTTACTCTAATCCACATAGGTCCTGGTCTAGGATTGACATGGCCTGGGCAAACAAAGAAATAGAAAATCTGATTGATTCAATAGAAATAGTTACAAATGAATGGGCAGATCACAATCCTTTAAAAATAACTTTGAAAGGGGGAATTAAAAAAAATTAGAAGATGGATGTTAAACACACAAATATTAAAGGATAAAGAGTATATAAACCAATTTAAGAAAGAAATGGAAATCTTTATTAAAGAAAATAAAAATCAGGATTACACATTACAGAATTTGTGGGATACGGCAAAAGCGTATCAAAGGGGAGTAACAATTGCATATGTAGCTAGGAAAAATAAAGAAAAAAACAGGCAACAGAAATCATTACTAGAAAAATTGAAACAATTAGAGAGAGATCTACAAAATGATCCTCAAAATAAAAAAATCAAAGAAAAAAAAGATTTAGCAAAACGCAAATTAAATCTACTGGAACAAGAGGAGACAGCCAGGAAAATAAGACTTGCAAAACAAGATTTTTTCGAAAATGCAAACAAGCCAGGTAGATGGCTCTCTTATAGATTGAAAAAGGAAAGAGAAAAAAAAAGGATACAGCAATTAGAAGATAAAGATAAGAAGGTACAGTATTGCCTGGAAAAGAAAAAAGAGATTATATTAGAGTATTATAAAGAACTATATGCCGAAGACAAAATAAAAAAAGATGAAATAGTCAGTTCTTTAGGGAAAAATAATTTAAATCAAATAGACGAAGAAAGTAGAGAAATATTAAATAGAGATATAACACAAGAGGAACTAAAAAAGGCAGTCATGAAACAGAAGAGCAACAAGACACCAGGGCCTGATGGATTACCAGGAGAGTTCTATAAAACAACTCTCGAAATAACAGGAGATCTATTATTAGAAGTATATAACGATACTTTACAAAAAGCGAAATTTCCAGCATCTTGGGACGAAGCCTATATTACATTAATATATAAAGAGGAAACAGATCCTAAACAAATTAAAAACTATAGACCCATATTCCTACTGAATGTAGACTATAAAATATTTATGTCGATTATGGCTGAGAGACTAAAAATGATATTAAATAAAATTATACATTCAGACCAGAACGGATTTTTGCCATCTAGACAAATCAGATATAACACAAGGATAGTTTTGGACATATTAGAATATTATGAAAGACACAGTGATAAGCAGATGGCCATGATATTTTTGGATGCACAAAAGGCCTTCGACAATTTAAATTGGGACTTCTTTAAATATCAAATAAAAATTATGAAATTTGGCCCCAAATTTGAAAAAATGATAGATGCAATATACACAAAACAAAATGCTAGGGTAATGATAAATAGTGACATGACGGATAAATTTAGTATCGCTAAAGGAGTAAGGCAAGGCTGCCCGATATCACCCCTGTTATTTATACTATCAATCGAGATATTATTAAATCAAATTAGAAATAATGATGAAATAAAAGGAACCCAAATAAAAACGGAACACTACAAAACCCAGGCATTTGCGGACGACCTGGTGTTTTTTTTGGAAGACCCAATAGAACCAGCAATGAAACTACTAAAGGATATAGAAGCATTTGGAAAAGTGGCAGGACTTAAAATAAACAAAGACAAAATGAAAATTTTGACCAAGAACTGCACCCAAAATCAGATAAAAGAATTAACAGAAAAAACAGGCCTGCAGACAACCAAAAAAATTAAATATTTAGGAATCTGGATCACAGCTAGATATTCATCTCTTAAAGAAGATAATTACACCAAACTACTACATAAAATGAAACAGGATCTGGATAGATGGGGAAAGATGCAGCTATCATTTACAGGGAAAATTGCCATTATAAAAATGAATATCTTACCTAGATGGCTAAATATATTCCAAACAGCACCCACAAAATTAGACAAAAAATTTTTCGGAGAAATAAATAAAACAATATCTAAATTTATATGGTCTGGGAAAAAAACGAGAATAAAATTCAAAGTGTTACAAGATAGCAGACTCAGAGGAGGTTTTGGACTTCCTGACCTGGAGATGTACCACCAATCAGCAATTTTACTCTGGATAAAGGATTGGATTGTCTTAAAAAACCATAGAATACTAACATTAGAGGGTCACAACATTCAGGAAGGTTGGCACGCCCATTTATGGGAAAAAAAGAATACCAAGCATTCATACTTCCAAACACATGCGATAAGAGCCATATTATTAAACACCTGGAGGAAAATTAAAAATAAATACTACATTGAGATACCCCGTTGGTTATCCATAATGGAAGCCATTATACACCCCAATACATTGGAAAGATCGAAAATGAGAAACTACGATGAACTATTGGACAACAATGGTAATTTAAAGTCTAGGGAAAAATTAAAGGAGGAAGGAATGGCCATAGATTGGTGGCCATATCTTCAAATACAAAATAGATATAAAAAGGACATGGAGGAATTTGGTATAAATAAAGAACAAAATACAATAGATAAAATATTACTGGGATCTGAAAATAAATTTATAACTAAAATGTACAATTACCTACTACAATTCGATAAATTTGAAGAAACAGTTAAAGAAAATATGATTGCATGGATGAAAAACTTCGGCTATACTATCCAATTAGACGATTGGGAAAAATTATGGAAGATTAATTATAAACTAACTCTATCAACATCATACAAAGAAAATCTACATATAATGTTCTATCGCTGGCATCTAGCTCCGGCTAGAATTGCCAAAATATATGCTAATATGAACCCAAGATGCTGGAAATGTAAACAAGTATATGGCACATATTACCACATGTGGTGGTCTTGCCCGACAGCAAGAGGATACTGGAGCATGATTAGGACATGGTTACAAGAAATGATAGATGCCGAAATGGAATTTAAACCCGAAACATTCTTATTGGGCAACAATTCTTATTAGAGGGCAACAGACGAAAGAAAACCAATATTTGATAATACATGTCCTAACTGCTGCCAGAATAACTTACGCCCAAACATGGAAAGATGACAAAACCCCAACGGAGAATATGATACTAAAAAAAATAATGGATTGTGCAGAAATGTCAAAATTAACGTTAGAATTGCAAAATCGAGAAGAGAAAGAATTTTACGCAGTGTGGGATAAATTTTACAACTGGTTAGAAATCAGAAAGAAAAAGAAAATTTCTGAATGAATGTAAATACAAACATTATATATAGAATTATATAGAATAATATGTATGTAGACTGACTTTAAACCGATGTCACAGGAATGAAAAACGTAAAGGTATATGTATGTTTTGTATTTAATGTTTTAAAAACTCAATAAAAATTTATTAAAAAAAAAGAAACAGAAAAGAAGACAGAACGGCGGTGGTTCATCTGTGGTGATACGACTCATTTGAAGAAAGACTGTTTGCAAGGAAGAAAAACAACAGATGGACAGGCTGCTATTGCAAAAGTTAGCTACTGTAATAGCAGAGACGAATGGTTAATAGACAGTGGGGCTATTTATTTATTTATTATTATTTATTATTAGGTTCTTCTATGCCGCCCTACTCCCTAAGGACTCAGGGTGGCATACAACATTTTAAGAGAACACTAAACAATAAACTTAATTTAAAAACAATTAAAAAAATTAAAAAAATTAAAAAACCTTCAACAACATACATACATGGGGGACACCTAAGATGTGAAATGGCCTCAAATCACCCCGTCTGCAGGAAGAGCCATGTCTTAATGCGGATAATTCGGATCTCTGGGGGAAGTTGGTTCCAGAGCATGGGGGCCCCCACAGAGAAGGCCCTCCCCCTAGGGCCCGCCAGTCGGCATTGTTTGGCTGACGGGACCTGGAGGAGACCCACTCTCTGGGACCTAACCGGTTGGAGGGAAGTATGAGGCAGGATTGTGTCCCGGAGGTAACCTGGTCCTAAGCCATGTAGGGCTTTAAAGATGATGATCAACACCTTGAATTGTACCCGGAGACCAATGGGCAGCCAATGCAGCTGGCGGAGTATAGGTGTTACGTGGGTGTATCTTGACACACCCACCACAGCACGCGCAGCCGCATTTTGCACCAGCTGGAGTCTCCGAATACTCTTCAAGGGTAGCCCCATGTAGAGCGCATTGCAGTAGTCAAATCGCATTGCAGTAGTCAAATCGAGAGGTGACAAGGGCATGAGTGACCGTGAGCAGAGCCTCCTTCTCCAAGTATAGTCGCAATTGGTGCACCAGGCGAACCTGCGCAAAAGCCCCCCTAACCACAGCTAGGTCTAGTGTTGGTCTAATTTTAGCTGTGGATCTAGGAGGACTCCCAAGTTGCAAACCTGTTCTGAGGGAGTTAATTTTCCTCCCTCAAGAACCAAGAAGGGACAGTTGTCGTAGTCCTTAGGAGGCAATATCCACAGCCACTCAGTCTTGTCGGGGTTGAGCTTGAGTCTGTTTCTCCCCATCCAGGTCCTAACGTCGTCCAGGCATCGGCACATTACATCGACTGCCTCCCTGAATTGAGACGGGGTGGTGATGTACAGCTGGGTGTCATCCGCGTACTGTTGAAAACTCACCCCGTGTCTAAGGATGATCTCCGCCAGCGGTTTCATGTAAATGTTAAACAGGATGGGCGAGAGGACCGAGCCCTGAGGCACCCCACATGTCAGGGGCCTAGGAGACGACCTCTGCCCTCCTGTTAACACCGACTGCATCCTGTCGGCGAGATAAGAGGAGAACCACCGCAAAACGGTGCCTCCCACTCCCAACTCGCTGAGACGATGCAGAAGGATACCATGGTCGATGGTATCGAAAGCCGCTGAGAGGTCAAGTAGCACCAGGATGGAGGAATTTCCCCCATCCCGGGCTCGCCAGAGATCATCCATCAGGGCGACCAAGGCAGTTTCTGTACTGTAGCCGTGCCTGAAACCAGACTGATAGGAGTCTAGATGATCAGTTTCCTCCAATAGCCGCAGAAGCTGAGAGGCCACCACCTTCTCCACAACTTTACCTATAAAGGGTAAGTTGGAGACCGGACGAAAGTTCTTCAAGTCCGCTGGATCCAGGGAAGGCTTCTTAAGGAGGGGTCTCACCACCGCAACTTTTAACGGCTGCGGTACGGATCCCTCCCTAAAAGAAGCGGTGACCACCGCATGGATCCAGCCGCGTGCCACCTCTCTGCTGGCCAAAACCAGCCAGGAGGGGCACGGGTCCAATAAACAGGTGGAAGCACTCATCGCACCCACAGCCATGTCCACGTCCTCAGGAGAGACAGGCTCAAACTCCTCCCACAACACTAGACTAAGACTTGCCCCTGTCAACTCACTGGACTCTGCCCAGCCGGAGTCCAGATTCGACTGGATCTGAGTGACTTTATCTGTCAGAAACTGCGCGAATTCCTCAGCTCTACCTTGCAAGTGTTCCTCGCTCCCCCCTTTAGCAAGGAGGGCGCGAGTCACCCTAAACAAGGCGGCTGGGCAAGAATCTGCGGATGCAATAAGAGCGGAAAAATGAGATCGTTTTGCCGCCCCTATCGCCACTAAATAAGACTTAATGAAAGTTCTTAGAAGTGTTCGGTCGGATTCGGTTTTACTGACTCTCCAGCGTCGCTCCAGACGTCTCTTTTGCCGTTTCATCTCCCGGAGCTCCTCGGTAAACCAGGGGGCTTTCCGGGATCCACTGCCGTGGAGAGGTCGCTTAGGCGCAATCTGGTCTAATGCCCCTGATGCTGCGGTATTCCAGGCAGCCACCAGGGACTCAGCCGAATTGTGTACCAGAGTTTCAGGTATTTCCCCAAGTTCCCTCTGGAATCCTTCCGGCTCCATTAGGCGCCTGGGGCGGAACCACCTAGTTGGTCCCGCCTCCCTGCGGGGGAGGAATGGGGCTGCGAAATCCAACCTCAGTAGGAAATGATCTGACTATGACAACGGGGTGGTGACTATATCCCCTGTCTTCAGATCATCTCTCCACTGCCCCAAAACAAACACTAGGTCAAGCGTGTGGCCTCCCTCATGAGTCGGACCCTGGATTACTTGGGTCAGGTCCATGGTTGTCATGGAATCCATGAACTCCTGAGCTACACCAGAGGTTTTGCCAGCTGAAGGCAGGTTAAAGTCCTCCAGCACCATAAGCCTGGGGAACTCCACCGCCAGGCCGGCTATCGCCTCAAGTAGCTCAGGCAGGGCCTTAGCAACGTAGCTGGGAGGCAGGTACGCTAACAAAAGGCCCACCTGAACCCCTAAGTCCAACTTTAGAAGGAGCGTCTCAAACCCGACAATCTCTGGGGCAGGGATCCTACGAGGATGCAGATTTCGGCGCGTTATAATAGCCACTCCTCCCCCCCTTCCCTGGGGTCATGAATGGTGCTGCACTGAGAACCCGTCTGGGCATATCTCGGAGAGGGCTACTCCCCACTCCTGGCCCAGCCAGGTCTCAGTTATACATACCAGGTCCGCCCCCTCCTCGGTGATTAAATCACGTATCACGGGGGCTTTGTTGACAATTGACCTGGCCTTTAGCAGCAGCATCCTGAGCCCAGGGCCCTGAAAACCCTGGTTGCCAGGTTCTCGGGTTGAGCAAGATGGAACCACATCGGAGGGGCCAGAACAAGGGATCACTTGTAGACAGCGAGGTTTTATTCCCCGAGAGCGGCCCACCCCTCTGCTCCCGCCATACCTACCTCTCCCTGTCACGATGGGTATGCTCCGGCTCTCCACCCCCCAAGAGATCCCCTCCCCCTCCCCGCTGGACCTCCTCCCTCCCTGCAGGCCATACATACCATCCACACTGAGCTGGGGCACCGAGTCAGACCCCCCCCACTTCTGTTTCCACACTCAGCAGAAGGGGGGTGAAACCCAGTCCCCAGCTCACTCATACTCTCATATCCAATCATTCTAGTTCACGCATTCATCCCCCACACCATCAACACATCCACCCTCCAAGCACTCCCCCCTCCCAAGGTAGAGATTAAGTAAAGTGCAATAAAAGAGTTAATCAGGGACAGGCAGATGCAATAAGCATGGCAGTCTCTAAAACTGCTAGTCATGGTCCAGTTCATTAGTCACTTCCCCCCCATTATAATCGTTCTCAGGGGGATAGTGTCCATTGTTCTCATAAAAAAACTTTCACCACCAATCGACTCTCGGCTTTGAAGTAATGTTGAGATTCTTCTCTTCTCTCTTTGCGACAAAGATGGACCTCCGGGGAACCAATAAAACAGAATCCAGTGATGCCCCCCCCTGTGGAATAGTCCTGAGGCATCAAAGGCCCCCTCCCTGAGGAAATGTCGCTGTCCTCTCGACCAGGGCTCCGCCCAGAAATAACATCGGTCGCGGGCTTTAATCCCCGTGCTCTGTTTCCTTGTGCTGTCAGTCGCTGTATTTAAAGTGCTCATGCAAACGCTGATAATCAATAAGGTCAAAAAGACCACACCACACTGCAGGGCTAAATCAGATATCATAAGCCTCACGGTGGAGTCCATAGCACTTGCTGCGGCAGAAGTAACAATGGCCGCAATGATGACGCTCTCCACAGCTGTAATAACAAGGGCGGTCCTTGTTTCCGGAGATATAACAGTCACATACGCCGAGTTCAGAGTCTCAAAAGCAAGCTGTATATAGAGCTGCCCAGGGCGCCAAGTCCAATCATAGGGAGGTTGTTTGGGGAAGTTGTTTAATATGTTGTTCCAGGTGTAATATGCCGGGGGGTCTGGGAGGAGTCTGTAAGGAATCTGTCTCATCCGTCTCATCTCACAGACAGCTCCGTCCGACCGAAATTAAATTCCGGCGAAGTCCAACCTTCACACTGACTTCCAAGTAAAACCATATCAAGGACTATCTCTACACATATTAATCCCGATGCCCTGCTGTCCCCATTCCACTCTATTATTCGATAAATGCACTGACTCTCATGGTGACACTGCTGCTGAATGTCTCTAAAATGGCGGCTTCCTTCTCTCCCGCTTCGCACCAGCAATATTAAAGGCTCCCCGGTCCACAAATCAGGCAAGATTAAGCTCACCAAGATGTTCTTCGGGTGCCTAGCTGGTTCCGGAATGACCCTGTGTTAGAGATATCTTCCTGGGGGTCTCCAGTTTAGCACGAAAACGGTGGAGGGTTTAAGTTTGAAGTGGACAGAGTTTGCTTTCCGCCTGTCCACCCGTCCGCCGTGCCTCCTCCCCGTGGCTAGTCAAACTATTGTTAATAATTCTAAATTGTTTTTCAGAATGGATCCAGCTGGAGGAGATGTAGTATTTATTTATTTATTTATTTATTAAAAGTTCTTATAGGCCGCCCAATCCCGTAGGACTCAGGGCGGCGTACAATGGGAATAAGAACAGTACAGTAAAAAAGACATGACAATATAAAACACAACAACATTCATTCAGGGGGAATCTGATCTTCTACTTCTTCACCCCGCCTGCCGGAAGAGCCATGTCTTCACGGCTTTGCGGAAGACCAGTAGAGTGGGGATGGTCCGGATCTCTGGTGGGAGTTGGTTCCAGAGAGATGGGGGTCCCACAGAGAAGGCTCTCCCCCGCGGGCCCGCCAGCCGACATTGTTTGGCTGATGGGACCTGGAGGAGGTCTACTCTGTGGGACCTGACCGGTCGTAGGGAGGAATGTGGTAGGATGCGGTCCCGAAGGTAACCTGGCCCTGAGCCATGTAGGGCTTTAAAGGTCAAAACCAACACCTTAAATTGAGACCGGAGACTAATAGGCAACCAATGCAGCTGGCGGAGGATAGGTGTTACGTGGGTGTATCTCGGCACACCCACCACAGCTCACGCAGCTGCATTCTGTACCAATTGCAGTCTCCGGATGCTCTTTGAGGGTAGCCCCATGTAGAGCGTGTTACAGTAGTCTAGCCGTGAGGTGACAAGGGCATGAGTGACTGTGAGCAAAGCCTCCCTCTCCAAGTAGGGTCGCAACTGGTGCACAAGACGGACCTGTACAAAGGTCCCCCTAGCCACAGCTGAAAGATGTTGCTCCAATTTTAGCTGTGGGTCTAGGAGAACACCCAAATTACGAACCCGTTCTGAGGGAGTCAATTTTTCTCCCCCAAGAACCAAGGAGGGACAGTCGACATAATCCCTGGGGGGCAATATCCACAGCCACTCAGTCTTGTCAGGGTTGAGTTTGAGTCTATTCACTCCCATCCAGACCCTCACATCGTCCAGGCAGCGGCACATTACATCAACTGCTTCACTGAACTGATACGGGGTGGAGATGTACAACTGGGTATCATCAGCATACTGCTGATACCTCACCCCGTGTCGTCGGATGATCTCACCCAGCGGTTTCATGTAAATATTAAACAGGATGGGCGAGAGGACCGAGCCCTGCGGCACCCCGCAAATCAGGGGCCTAGGGGCCGACCTCTGCCCTCCTGTCAACACCGACTGCGTCCTATCGGAGAGGTAGGAGGAGAACCACCGTAAAACGGTGCCTCCCACTCCCACCTCCCCAAGATGACGCAGAAGGATACCATGGTCAATGGTATTGAAAGCTGCTGAGAGGTCAAGTAACATCAGGATGGAGGAATGACCTCCATCCCGGGCTTGCCAGAGATCATCCATCAGAGCGACCAAAGCAGTCTCCGTACTGTAGCCGTGCCTGAAACCCGATTGAAAGGGATCTAGATAATCAGTGTCCTCTAATAACCGCAGGAGTTGGAGCGACACCACTTTCTCGACAACTTTACCCACAAAGGGTAAGTTGGAGACTGGACGGAAGTTCTTTAAATCCGCTGGGTCCAGGGAAGGCTTCTTGAGGAGGGGCCTCACCACCGCAGCTTTTAAGGGCTGCGGGATGGACCCCTCTCTCAAAAATGTGATCACAACAGCCTGGAGCCAGCCGCGTGTCACCTCCCTGCTGGCAGAGACCAGCCAGGAGGGGCACGGGTCCAATAAACAAGTGGAGGCGCTCATCGCTCCTATGGCCTTGTCCACACCATCAGGAGTGATAGGCTCAAACTCCTCCCATATAACAGGACTAAGACTCGCCCCTGTCGTCTCAGCTTGCCCTGTCCAAATGGAGTCCAGGTCTGTCCGAATCTGAATGACTTTGTCCGCCAGAAACTGAGAAAATTCCTCAGCTCTGCCCTGCAAGGGATCTTCACCTCCCTCCTTGGCAAGAAGGGAGCGAGTCACCCTAAACAGGGCGGCTGGGCGGGAGTCAGCGGATGCAATAAGGGTGGAAAAATGCAAACATTTTGCCGCCCGTATCGCCACTAAGTAAGACTTAATGAAAGTTCCTAAAAGTGTCCGGTCAGACTCAGCTTTACTAGTTCTCCATCGTTGCTCTAGGCGTCTCTTATGGCGCTTCATCTCCCGGAGTTCCTCGGTGAACCAAGGGGCCCTCCTGGATCCGCTGCCACAGAGAGGCCGCAAAGGCGCAATCCGATCTAAAGCCCCCGTTGCCGCCCGGTTCCAGGCAGCCACTAGAGACTCAGATGAATTGTGTACCAGGGATTCAGGTATTTCCCCAAGTTCCCTCTGAAATCCTTCGGATTCCATTAGGCGCCTGGGGCGGACCCACTTAATCGGTCCCGCCTCCTTGCGATTGTTGTGCCTTGGCCGCGTCCGGCGCCGAGGATGGAGGATCCGGAGGACGTGGAGCCGCTCATGGTGCAGCAGTACCAGCCCATGTGCCTGGCACCGGAGACGGCTGGTGATGAGGACTCGGTGCCAGAGCAGGACGATCCCCCAGGACCTTCTGCACCTACGCAGCAGAGTGAATCATCAGGAGATGAAGAACCTCTGCTGGACGCCAGAGCTCGCAGAGCAGCCAGAAGACAGGACTGGCTGAGTAAGCATAGGTCTACTCGGAGGTAGCACTGAGGGCTAATTGGGCCACGCCCTTCAGTGCCTATATTAGGCCAGCGCAATCAGCACTCAGTGCTGAGAACAACGCGTCAATGATCTGCAGCACATCCATAGTCTTGTTTGCCTCTGCATTTGTTCGGAAATCTTTTTTCGGAGAAAGCAGCTTCTGAAAGGCTTATTCCGGGAAGCCAGCCAACTTGTAAGATAAGAGGAGAATTACTGAGTATTGTTTTGAACATTTGACCGTTTGATATTTAACCCTCAAAGAACCAAAAGAACATTATTCCCCGAGACTTTACTATTGTGTTGTTTATGGACTTTTAAAACCCCTGAGCTTTTGCTAAGAAACCTTATTAGTAAAAGGACCCTTTTTGTTTGAATCACAAATGGTTGTGTGTGTGTGTTTCTGGGGGTTGCGGTGCTGGGTCACAACAGTTTGTTCTCAGCCCAAACTGACCACACACAAGCCAAGAGCAGCTTCAGGATGAGAATGCTCAACTTCGGCAGCAGCTGGCAATCATGAACGCTCAGTTGACGATGCAGCAAAATCAGTTGGCAGCAGCTGCTCCTGCTTTGGCTCCCGCCCAACGGACACGCTGCCCGATAGCCATGCCGGATAAGTTCCATGGAGACGAGGCTATGTTCCCGGCGTTCCTGGGCCAGTGCCAGCTGTTTATGTCTCTGAGGCCAGAGGATTTCCCCCACGACCGGGACAAGGTGGGGTTTGTAATTAGCTTGCTGTCTGGAAATGCAGCACGTTGGGCCACCCCTCTACTGGTCCAGAACAGTCCCCTCCTCCAGGACTTTGGGCGTTTCTGTACCCATTTGGAGGAGATGTTCGCTGACCCAATTAAGGCCCAGACAGCGTGCAGGCAATTAAGGCAGCTGAGGCAAGGCCGGAGACCACTTAGGGAGTACATCAGTGAATTCCGTCTCCTCAGCCAAGACTCGGCCTGGAACGAGGTTGCGTTGTTGGATGCCTTCCAGAAGGGCTTTGCAGACAGCATCCAGGACGAGCTGGCACGCGTGGACATTCCTGCAACCACCCAAGAACTGGTGCGGCTCTGCCTGAAAATTGATGCCCGGTTGCAAGGGAGGAACGCGCGCCGTGCTGCTCCGGCGCCTCTCGCGCCACCTGAAGTCTCCGCTGTTCCGGCTCCACAACGTGCTGCTCAGGCACCTCCTGTTCCCCGTGGACTTCAGTCGGCCCCGGCTCCCCGTGACGAGCCTATGGACCTTGGCGCTGTTCAGCCCCGCTTGACCGGCACGGAAAAGGACAGACGCAGGGCAGGGGGGTTGTGTCTGTATTGCGGCGACCCGGGCCATTTCGCTCGCTCGTGCCCTAGGAAGGGTCGGGGCCCCACCGCTTCTGGTCCTGCTCCACCGTCCCAGCCGTCGCCGTCGGGAAACGGCCAGCACCCGGCCTAGCGGAAACGCTGGGTCGGGCATGCACACCCAAGGACTCCAGCTCGGCTGACGTGGATCCTGTTCCTCCGCGGCATCTGCTATTGGACACCAAGGTCTTCATTGACCACCGGGCCCGCGGGATCTCCGCACACACTTTGGTGGACTCCGGGGCAACCACCAATTTCATTGATGAGGCGTTCGCCCAGCATCTCGCCGTCCCCTTGTGCCCCGTGGACCCGCCGATGAGGGTGGAAACGATCGATGGCCGGGTGTTGCTGTCCGGTCCGATCAAGGCCATCACGCAGCCGGTGCGCCTTTGCATTGGACGGCACGAGGAGGCCATCCAGTTTTATGTGACGTCGGGACTCCATTTCCCTCTGGTTCTCGGACTGGCGTGGCTGCGCACCCACGACCCTCGGATTGTATGGTCCCAGAACTTTATTGCCTTCCCGAGTCTCCAGTATGTGGACCATACGCGCCACGTTTGCGCGGGCACGGTACCTGACCCTCCGGACATCTCACTCCCGGCTGACTTTTCGGACTTCGCCGATGTGTTTAGCGAAAAGGAGGCGGACCAGTTGCCCCCGCACCGGCCCTACAATTGCCCTGTGGACCTGATTCCCAATGCTCCGCTCCCTGTGGGACGCCTCTACTCCATGTCGGAACCCGAACTGGCCGCACTGCGAGACTTTATCGATAAAAACCTGGCCAGGGGTTTCATCCGACCCTCCTCGTCACCCTTGTCTGCCCCCGTCCTCTTCGTCAAGAAGAAAACTGGGGACTTGCGCCTGTGCTGCAATTATAGAAAGCTGAACGCCATCACAGTGCGTAACCGGTACCCGTTGCCCCTCATCCCGGAGTTGATGGAACGCCTCCGCTCGGCGACCATCTTCACCAAATTGGACTTACGTGGCGCTTATAATTTGGTGCGTGTTCGTGAGGGGGACGAATGGAAGACTGCGTTCGGGACCCGCTACAGTCATTTTGAGTATACGGTCATGCCATTCGGCTTGACCAACGCTCCGGCTGTGTTCCAGCATTTCATGAACGATATCTTTAGGGATTTGCTGGACCAGTTTGTTGTTGTTTACCTGGATGATATTATGATTTATTCCACGTCCCAGAGCAGCCACGTCCAACATATCCGTCAAGTCCTGCAGCAGTTGCGAGACCACCAGCTGTACGCTAAATTAGAGAAATGCCAGTTTTTTCAGACGACCGTGGATTTCCTGGGCCATCGGATTTCACCGGAAGGCATCGCCATGGACTGTGGCAAGGTCGAGGCCCTGAAAACCTGGCAACCCCCGCGCCGGGTGAAGGACGTTCAGCGACTCCTGGGGTTCGCAAACTATTATAGGACCTTCATCCCGGGGTTCACCACTCTGACCGCGCCTCTCACTCGACTCCTGCAGAAACAAGTCCCTTTCCGGTGGGGCGATTCCGAACAAGAGGCGTTCAAGATCCTCACGGATGCCTTCATGCAGGAGCCGATCCTCAAGCACCCAGACCCTCACCGCCCTTTCGTCGTGGAGGCGGACGCGTCCGACATTGCCATGGGCGACGTCTTGTTACAGACCCGGGAAGATGGCGGCCATCTCTTCCCCTGCGCCTATTATTCACGGAAATTAACCCCGTCGGAGCGCAACTATACTATCTGGGAGAAGGAGTTGCTGGCCATCAAGACGGCTTTCGAGACCTGGCGGCACCACCTCGAGGGGGCTCGACATCAAGCGGAGGTGCGCACGGACCACAAGAACCTGGAGTTCTTACAGACGGCCAGGAAGCTCAACCAGCGCCAGATACGCTGGTCGTTCTTTTTCTCCCGCTTCAATTTTAGCATTACATACATCCTGAGCGGCCGGAATCAGCAGGCGGACGCGCTGTCCCGCAAGCCAGAATACGCCCAAGCCCAGGACCCGCTGCCACCCCGGACGGTCCTGCCCGCCGAATCCTTTGCAGCTACCCAGGATCCCGTGGACCTCCGAGGGCAGATTCGGGAGGCGCAGCGACACGACGTCTATGCGGCACAACGGAGGCAGGAGATAGGGCCTGAGTCCCCTTGGACGTTTTCGGACGACCTCCTCCATTTCCGGGACCTGCTCTACGTTCCCGCCGGTCCACTCCGTGGCCTGATCCTGCAGCAGTGCCACGACAGCCCTGCGGCTGGCCACTTCGGCCTTTTCAAGACTCTGAACCTGGTGGCTCGGACTTTTTGGTGGCCCAGACTCCGTGACGACGTCCAGGCCTATGTGACGTCCTGTGTCCGCTGTCGCCAGGCCAAGTACACCCCTGGAGCGCCGCTGGGCCTGCTGCAACCCTTGCCGATACCCGAGAGACCCTGGGGGGCCGTCTCTATGGACTTCCTCACGGACTTGCCCCCGTCCGCCAGCTTCACGACCGTGTTCGTAGTGGTCGATATGCTGACCAAAATGGCACATTTCATCCCCTGTCGAGGGTTGCCGACAGCTCGCGCCACGGCGCGCATGTTTATCCAGCATGTTTTCCGCCTGCATGGTCTGCCGGATAGGGTCGTGTCGGATCGGGGAGCCCAGTTCACGGCTCAGTTCTGGAAGGGTCTGATGGCGGCCCTGCAGGTCCAAGTCTGCCTGTCGTCAGCGCATCATCCAGAGACTGATGGGGGCACTGAAAAAGTCATCGGCATCCTTGAACAGTACCTGCGCTGCTTTGTCAACCAGCAGCAGGACAACTGGGCGGACTACCTTGCCGTGGCCGAGTTTGCTTTTAAGAACTCTCAGCACACCTCCAGGCACGCCTCTCCGTTCCTCGCCAACCTTGGTTACCACCCCCGTTTCTTCCCGCTCACGCTCCTAGACTCTCCTGTTCCTGTGGCGGAGGAATTCCTGTCCGAGCTCCAGGCCGTTCACCAACTGGTGAAGAGATTGTTGAATAAAGCCAAGGAGGATTATAAGAGGGTCGCGGACCGCTCCCGGCGAGCAACTCCACCCCTGGCGGTCGGGGATCGCGTCTGGCTGTCCACGAAGCATCTCCCCTCCGACCGACCGGCTCGCAAGCTTGATCACCGGTTCCTGGGTCCGTTCCTGGAGGAAGCGGTCATTAACACCGTGGCCTACCGGCTGACTTTGCCTCGCTCTCTCAGGATCCACCCCATCTTCCATCGGTCCCTCCTTGTTCCCTAACGTCCTGCCTGTCTGCTCCGCCCTCCCGCTCTGCCCCAACTGGTGATCCGCATTCCCGATGAACCACCCGAATACGAAGTCGCCAGTATTCGGGATTCCCGCTGGATGAAGGGCCGGTTCCAGTACCTCATTGAGTGGAAGGGGTACGGCCCTGAGGACTTCACATGGGAGGATGCAACCGCCGTTCACGCTCCAGACCTGATCCGGGCCTTCCACGCTCAATTCCCGTCCTGGCCGCATCCGGACCGACAGACCCAGGGGAAGGGCCCTGCGGTGAGGGATAGTGTTGTGCCTTGGCCGCGTCCGGCGCCGAGGATGGAGGATCCGGAGGACGTGGAGCCGCTCATGGTGCAGCAGTACCAGCTGATGTGCCTGGCACCGGAGACGGCTGGTGATGAGGACTCGGTGCCAGAGCAGGACGATCCCCCAGGACCTTCTGCACCTGCGCAGCAGAGTGAATCATCAGGAGATGAAGAACCTCTGCTGGACGCCAGAGCTCGCAGAGCAGCCAGAAGACAGGACTGGCTGAGTAAGCATAGGTCTACTCGGAGATAGCACTGAGGGCTAATTGGGCCACGCCTTTCAGTGCCTATATTAGGCCGGCGCAATCAGCACTCAGTGCTGAGAACAACGCGTCAATGATCTGCAGCACATCCATAGTCTTGTTTGCCTCTGCATTTGTTCGGAAATCTTGTATTCGGAGAAAGCAGCTTCTGAAAGGCTTATTCCGGGAAGCCAGCCAACTTGTAAGATAAGAGGAGAATTACTGAGTATTGTTTTGAACATTTGACCGTTTGATATTTAACCCTCAAAGAACCAAAGAACATTATTCCCCGAGACTTTACTATTGTGTTGTTTATGGACTTTTAAAACCCCTGAGCTTTTGCTAAGAAACCTTATTAGTAAAAGGACCCTTTTTGTTTGAATCACAAACGGTTGTGTGTGTGTGTTTCTGGGGGTTGCGGTGCTGGGTCACAACAGCGGTGGAGGAGTGGTGCCATGAAATCCAACCTCAGAAGGAAATGATCTGACCACGACAAGGGTACTGTGACTAAACCCCTCAGCCTCAGATCATCTTTCCACTGCCCTGAGAGAAACACAAGGTCAAGCGTGTGTCCTCCCTCATGAGTCGGACCCTGAACTACTTGGGTCAGGTCCATGGTTGTCATGGAAGCCCTGAACTCCTGGACTGCTTCCGAGGTTTCGCCGGGCGATGGCAGGTTGAAGTCCCCCAGCACCATCAACCTGGGAAATTCAATCGCCAGCCCCGCTACCGCCTCGAGCAGAACAGGCAGTGCCTTTGCAACGCAGCTAGGAGGCAAGTACGTTAGCAAAAGGCCCACCTGAACCCCTAAGTCCAACTTCAGAAGGAGCGTCTCACACCCAACAATCTCCGGGGCAGGGCTCCTTCGAGGACATAGATTCTTGCGAGTTATAATAGCCACTCCTCCACCCCTTCCCTGGGGTCGAGGTTGATGCTGAACTGAGAACCCGTCCGGGCACATATCGGAAAGGGGAAACCCCCCCCCTCCTGGCCCAGCCAGGTCTCAGTGATGCATGCCAGGTCAGCCCCCTCTTCCAGGATTAAATCCCGTACAAGGGGGGCCTTGTTCGTAATCGACCTGGCATTCAACAGCAGCAGCTTGAGCCCAGGGCCCTGACATCCCTGGTTACCAGGTACTCGGGTAGCCTTAGCAAATGGCCAGAAGGCTAAAGTCACTGGAAAAGGCAGTGTGCTGATTCCATGTCTGCAGGAACAGTTTAGTAACATATTATGTGTGCCTGAAATGAAGCATAATTTACTGAGTGTCTCTACACTAGACCAAAAAGGGTTTGAGACCACATTTGTAAATGGGAAGTGTCTCATAAAGAGAAATGGAAGTGTATGTACACAGAGCATAAAACAGGATAATCTTTATGTGTTGCAGGGACAAAAGGTTCAATGTGCCCAAACATTTGGAAATGTGGCACAACATGATTCATGCGTTCATTTCTTGAACAGAAAGCTTGGCCATGCCAGTGTCAAAGCATCGTTTGACACCATTCTACATAGAAGAACGTTCTACAGAGAAATGGGGAGGGGGAAAGCAGTGAGCGTGAGAAGCACCAGATAGCACATTCTTCTTGGCTTCTCCAAGGTCATCCTTGTCCAGCACCTACAAGGAGGGGTTGCCACGCTGGCAGAAGATTAGTGGGCAATGTGACCTGAATTGGGGTGGGGAACAAGGAGTGGCCATTTCCTATCGAAAGGGAACTTGGGAAACAAATTAGATTTGGGTTTTCCTTTGAGTTGCCAACATGGTGCCTGCAATAAATTGGAACTTTGGTGAACCTTTTGCCTTAGACTCTGATTTCTGCTCGGTTACTATTTGGAACCTTGACATTAACCCAAATCTCTTTTAAAAACTCTACCCAGCTACCCCTTTCCTGGGGCGCTGGTTGGGGTCCTGAGCCCCAGTTCCGACCCAAAGCCGGGCGGTACAGAAGACTCAGGAAAGATGGAGAAAGAAGAGAAACCAGCCGGGGAGCCTGCCAAGGAAGACACGGAGGAGTGTATTAGGAGCCTCTACTCCCCGTCCCCGGCGTTCGTGGAGGCCATGGAGGCCATGGAGAGAGAGCGTCGGATGGGGGCACGGAGCAAGCTACCAGCCCCTCAGCCTCTCTCTCAGGTGGAGAGGACCCCACTGGGAGCCGTGGGAGGCTGCCAGCTAGAGCAGTCCTTGTATGCCGGAGTGAGCCTGGATCCCGAATGGGGCCAGCCGAGAATCCCGCTCATGGGGCGCTCCGAAGACAAGGAATCCCAGCTGGGCTCGCACACGCACTCGCTGACGGACCTTCCCAATCGGTTTGGACAACTAAGCGTGAGTTGGACAAACCCGCCCTCAGGGATGGAAGCTCCGAGATGGAACCTGGCCCAGCCCGTATTCTCTTTCCCAGAGAGACCTCAAGCCTCCCAACAAAGCGGGGTGACAGCCTCTTTCCACACCCCTACGGAAGAGGGAGTCGAGGAGGAAGATGACCCGATGGTGAGTGCAGCCGTTTGGCCTTTTCTCATAAAAGCCAAAATTCGGGTGCCCGACACGGGAAAAGAAGGGGAAGTAGATGCCATAATCCAGTAGTCCCCAACCCCCGGTCCGCGGCCCGGTACCGGGCCGCAGAACAAATGGTACCGGGCCGCCCTGCTACTGCGTCTTCTGTGCAGCGGCGGCGGCGGGTCCTGCGACTTTTGCGAGTCCTGCGAGTCCCAATAATAAGCGCAGGGAAGGGACTCCTGCGTCTGCCGACGTGCCCCGGCCCAGCTGATCAGCGTGGGGGTGGGGCTTCTGTGCGCGGCTCATCAGTATTGAAAGTAACATGTACAGGAGGGCCTGTCTGCGGTGCAGCAGGTAAAGGGGACTCCAACACATAGCCACACAGTCCCGCAGAAGACATGTACAATATACCCGAGGGTCCAGCACCAATATGGCACATAGGATGTAGATCCGATTGTGACGGTGGCCTTAAAACTATGTTTGAGAATACAACTCTGCCGGTGTTCTGGATTAAAGTCATGGCAGAATACCCTGAGATTGCCACCACAGCACTTAAATCCCTATTGCCATTTCCAACTTCCTATCTTTGTGAAGCGGGGTTTTCTGCAGTGACTGCAACCAAAACAAAACAAAGGAATAAACTGGACATAAGCAAGACACTTCGGGTGTCATTGTCTCCTATTATCCCCAGATGGAACCGTCTCGTTGCAGAGAAACAAGCTCAGGGTTCTCATTGATTTAGCGTTCTAGTCACTAGAATCCAGAGAGTTAAAATGTTAAATTAAGTTATATTAATTTTGTTGTAACTGTATTTTATTTTGATGCCATGTTTAAATACAATTAAATTAAAATTGTTTATATTTGAGATTGTTTTGATTTAATAATCAACGCGACGCCGCAACCCCCCCCAGTGGGCCGCGGAAAAATTATCAAACGTTGACCGGTCCACGGCAATAAAAGGTTGGGGACCACTGCCATAATCGACACTGGTCGCTCGAGGTGCCTCATCAGCAAGATAGTAGTAGATAAACTGGGGATCCACACCAGGCCCTTAACCAACCCCATTCGTTTCCAACAACTGGATGGGTCACTGGTGGGTGGGGCTCCCGCCACTCTATTAACACAGGAAGTGAGCCTGCAGTTTGCGCGGCACCAAGAGCGAATTCGATTCATAGTAGCCCCCAAGATGCCGGAAGCAATTGTCCTGGGTCTGGCCTGGTTAGATAAATGGGTCCCCACCATACGATGGGAAGATGGATACCGGAAACTCAATATACACATTGGGCTGACTCCCCCCTCAGAACCCAAACAGCAGAGGGAGAAGAATGTGCAGGGGGGGGGATTCGGAGCTTCAACTGGCCGCGCCCACGAGGGAGCTAGCCCCTCCAGGAGCCCAAAGAGTGCCGAGAGAATACCTCGACCTAGAGAGGGTGTTTAGTGAGGAAGAATGCAACTAACTCCCTCCTCACCGGCCAACCGACTGCGCGATAGAATTCGAGCCGGGTGCTACGCTCCCAAAGCCAAAGATGTATTCAATGTCCCCCAAGGAATTGGGAGAATTAAGGAGATACATTGACTCAAACTTAGAGAGGGGTTTTATCCAGCCAGCGAAGTCAAGAGTAGCAGCCCCTGTGCTGTTCAAAGAGAAAAAAGATGGGGGTGTGTGTCAGAGTATGTGTTGACTTTAGAGGGATCCATGCAGTGTGCGTCCAAAACACCCACCCCTTCCCCCTCATGAAAGACTTACTGAACCATTTGTCAAAAGGCAAGATATTCACTAAGTTGGACTTAAGAGAAGCGTACTATCGCATTTTTGGTGTTGATTATCTAAAAAAAATAATTTTTATTTAAATATAAACATTTAAAAAGACAAACAAACACTAAACAAAACAATATATGTACATACGTGTACATATATACATATAAACCTCTTGGGTACTTCTACGGTAAGCGTCTTGACGTTATCTTTTTACTTATATATAACTATACAACTATATATAACTATATATATATATATATCATATTTTTCTTATAGTTTTTATCTAGGTATATATTAATAGATACATACATTTATAATAACTAAATTTGTCTATTCCTCTATAGTTTCATAAGTTATATATCAGTCTAAACATTTCTATTTTTTTTCTTTTCTCCTTTCCAGCCAATTATAAAAAGAATTCCAAATTTCAAAAAATTCCGAATTTTCTTTCTGATTTAATTCCATTGTTAATTTGTCTAATTCTGCACATTCTAAAATTTTTCTGATAATTACGTTTTCAGTCGGTACATTGCCCTGCTTCCAGTATTGTGCTAAGAATATTCTCGCCGCTATCAGTATATGAATTATAATATACCAGTATTTCCTTTCTATCGTTTGTTCTAATATCCCTAGTAGAAATATTTCTGGTTTGATGTTTATTTTTTGTGTAGTTATTTCTTCAAGCCAATTGTGATTTTTTTTGCCAAAATTTTTTAACTCTTGGGCAGGTCCACCACATATGGTAGTATGTTCCGTTTTTATGTGGACATTTCCAACATTTAGGATTCATATTTTGATACATTTTGGCCAATCTCGCTGGTGGTAAGTGCCATCTGTAATACATTTTGTAAATGTTTTCCTTATATGATGTTGATTTAATTAGTTTCAAATTTTTAATCCAAATTTCTTCCCATTGTTCCAAATTCATATCATATCCAAAAAATTTAACCCAACTAATCATATTACCCTTAACAGTTTCTTTTTTCATTTTATAATTTAATAGAAATTTATAAATTTTTGTTATCTTTTTTTCCTTGTCCCAATAAGATTTTATCCAATTCTGATTTCTTTTTTGCTATTCCAAATTTCTTCTTATCCTCTTGTAGTCTAGATCTAATTTGATAATATGGCCACCAATCTATTCTAATTCCTTGCTCCTTCAAACTTTCAATATCTTTTAGGTTTCCTTGTTCATCCAATATTTCTAAGTACTTGACCATTTTATGTATATCTGTTGTGGTGGGATAGGTAGTCGCTTCCATGCTTGAAAACCATATCGGGATTTCTTTGTAATGTTGATGCTTTATCTTAGCCCAGGGGTAGGCAAAGTTGGCTCTTCTATGACTCATGGACTTCAACTTCCAGACTTTGTGAGCCAATCATGCTAGTTCAGGAATTCTGGGAGTTGAAGTCCATCAGTCATAGAAGAGCCAACTTTGCCTACCCCTGTCTTAGCCCATATTTTATATAATGACTCTCTGATTTTATGTTTTTGAAAATAGGAGTGTGTTTTATGTTTTTCATCCCATAAGAATCCATGCCATCCTAACCATGAGAGATGGACTGGCTTGGAAAGGAGACAAGCTGTACGTGCCGGCAGACCTCTGCTTACAAGTACTCCAACGGAGCCATGACTCTAAGTTGGGTGGACACTTCGGATTCTTGAAGACCCTCCACCTTATGAGACGGCAATTTTGGTGGCCAAAGATGAAGTCAGACGTGGAGGACTATGTAAAGAGCTGTGCCACCTGCGCTACAAGTAAGCACCGACCAGGGAAACCACCTGGGCTCCTGCAGCAGGTGGCCAGTCCCAGCAAGCCATGGGAAGAAATAGGAATGGATTTCATTGTAGAACTCCCAGAGAGCAAGGGAAATACCGTTATTTGGACGGTCATAGATTTGTTCTCCAAACAAGCCCACTTCGTTGCCTGCTCGGGGTTACCGACGGCCAGACACTTAGCAAAACTTTTCCTCAAACACATCTACCGCTTGCACGGAGTGCCAAAGAGGATAATCTCCGACAGAGGTGTGCAATTCACTGCTAAGTTCTGGTGGGAGTTCCTGCACACCATCGAGTCCACCCAAGGTCTTAGTTCTGGATTTCATCCTGAGTGCAATGGAGCAGCTGAAAGAGCCAACTCCATGGTGGGACAATATCTCCGCTGTTACGTAGATTACCAGCAGGCCCACTGGGCGGAGCTGTTGCCTTTTGCAGAAGTGGCATACAACAATGCAGTACACAGCAGTACCGGCCTGACATCTTTCCAGGTTACCAGCGGACAAGAATTCATCCCAATGCCAGAGCTGCCCACACAGGCACCCACGTCTAAGTCCCTAACAGAATGGATGGAAGATTTCAAGAAAGGATGGGAGAACACAAAAAAGGCATTGATGGAAACAGCAAAGACATATAAAGAACAAGCGGAGAAGCATAGAGCCATTCAGCCCCCCTTTAAAGTAGGAGATAAAGTCTACCTATCAACAAAATACATCCGCTTGAGAATACCCAGTAAAAAATTGGGTCCAAAATTGTTAGGCCCTTTCTCAATAGTAAAAATAATCAATCCAGTCACAGTACAACTGGCGCTGCCAAGAATATTGGGAAAGATTCATCCAGTGTTTCATAGTAGTTTACTTAAACCAGTGAAACCCTCTAATATTAGACCACAAGACCTTCCTCCACCACCCCCTATGGTGGTGCAAGGGGAGAGACATTATGAGGTGAAGAAAATTCTAGATTCCAGATTGTTTAGGGGTCGCCTTCAGTATCTGATTTATTGGAAAGGATATCCTGTGGCTGAATCCACATGGATTAACAGTTGGAAGGTTAGAGCAGACAGGCTCATTAGAGATTTCCATAACAAATACCCAGACAAACCGAAGGAGCCCCCTGGGGGAGGGAGGGGTGGTTAAGGCCATTTGCTTAATCCACTGTACTTTCACTAATTGTTTTCTTTTGTGTATTAGTAGGACGTGCTTTTCTGGTGAGGAGGGCACCCTGTCAAAGCATCGTTTGACACCATTCTACATAAAAGAACGTTCTACAGAGAAATGGGGAGGGGGAAAGCAGTGAGCGTGAGAAGCACCAGATAGCACATTCTTGGCTTCTCCAAGGTCATCCTTGTCCAGCACCTGCAAGGAGGGGTTGCCACGCTGGCAGAAGATTAGTGGGCAATGTGACCTGAATTGGGGTGGGGAACAAGGAGTGGCCGTTTCCTATCAAAAGGGAACTTGGGAAACAAATTAGATTTGGGTTTTCCTTTGAGTTGCCAACATGGTGCCTGCAATAAATTGGAACTTTGGTGAACCTTTTGCCTTGGACTCTGATTTCTGCTCAGTTACTATTTGGAACCTTGACAGCCAGCTTCAGAGTTCTACAAAAGATGCAACAGTTTGGAGAAGGGTTAAATTTAAAAGAGTGTAAGGCATACTTGGACTGTGCAGTATGCAAATCATCAAAGTCCAAGGTATTTCCTGTAAGCAAGAGTAGCACAAGGCAGACAACAAGAGCTCTACAGCTGGTACATGCAGATTTGGTTGGGCCAATGCAAGCCAGTTTGGGAGGAGTAAAGTATGCACTGGTCATTGTAGATGACTACACCAGATTTGGTTTCTGCTATTTACTAAAGAGTAAAATAGAGGTGCTACAGAAATTTAAGCAATGGGTAAGCTTCGTGGAAAGGAGATATAAACAACAGGTATGTCAGCTACAAACTGACAAGAGGTTCAGAATTCATGTCAGCAAGTTTTCAACAGTGGTTGGGACAGTTAGGTATAAAACACAGACGCACAAATCCGTACACAGCAGCTGAGAATGGCATGGCTGAGAGATGGAATGGTGTCTTACAAACAATGAAGAACTCACTGCTGGAGGATTCTGGTCTGAGCAGGTCATATTGGGGTGAAGCCATGTTGACTGCTAATTATTTAATCCATAGGCTGTGGAGTTCCTCTATTAATGATACTCCATATGCTGTGCTATATGGGAGAAAGTAATCTCTGGCACATTTAAGGGTGTTTGGAAGCAATGCATGGGTTCATATTCCAAAAGCAATTAAGAGAAAAGGTCAACCAAAGGGTAGAAAGCTCAGGTTTACGGGCTATGACCCTGGCTCAAAGAGCTATTGCTTTAACGATGGGAGCAAAATAATAGTGATTTCCAAGTCTGCTAGCTTTGCAGAGCAAAATTGGAACAGAATTGATGCAAATCATTGGAATGATCCACTTAGTGACGGTGACCCACTTAGTGATGGTAACTCACTTAGTGATGGTGTCAGCGTTCAGGGAGGAGAAACTGAAAAAGAGCAAGAAAAGGAGTCAGGAGAAAATGATGACTCGGATATGAAGCAAGAGAGGGTTGAAACATAAGAGCAGTCAATGCCACGCAGGTCAGAGCGATGGAACAAGGGGATTCCACCTGACAGGTATTCTGCTGGTGAGGTTAAGGTGTGTAATGTGTGGTATGAGCCAATAAACTATCAGGAAATATTGGCATTACCCAAATTTGAACAAGTAAAGTGGAAAGAAGCCATGGAAAAAGAAATGCAATCCATGGGTGAACATAACGTGTTCACATCTATGACTTTGCCACACAGTTGCAAAGCTGTAGGATGTAAATGGGTGTACAAAAAGAAAGTACTGCCCAACAATGAGGTACAGTATAAAGCAAGATTAGTCACAAAGGAAAAACGTGCACTATGATGAGGTATTCGCGCCAACTGTAAAGAGTGAAAGCATAAGGTTGGCAGTAGCGTTGGCAGCAGCACGTGGCCATAAAATTTGGCATTTTGATATAACCACAGCATTCCTCAATGCACAATTAGAGGAAGAAATTTACATGGTTCAAGCACCAGGGTATGAAAGCAAAAGGCCTAACACTGTGTATAAATTGAACAAGGCCATTTATGGGCTGAAGCAGTCAGCCAGGAGCTGGAATATCTGTTTAGATATGGCATTTAAGGGTCTTGGGTTCAAGAGTTGCAAGGCTGATGGTTGCATATATACTGGAAAGTTAAAAGGTGGGGATTGTCAATTATTAGCATTTGTGGATGATCTTTGTTTCATTGCAAAAGATTTGTCACAGGTACAAGAATTTGCTAATCAATTAAGAGAAAAATTTTGAATTAAAAGATTTGGGAGAAATAAAAAACTATCTTGGTGTAGAGATACAAAAACCTGAGAAAGGTGGTTATGTTCTCATTCAAAGAAGGAAAGTTGAACAGCTGTTGGAGAGATATAACATGAAGGAATGTAATTCTGTTCCAACACCTATGAGCACAGATTTTCATAACAATTTGGGTGAGTACAAAAGTGAAGCCTGTGATCAAGATGCAAGCCTGTGATCAAGCCTGTGATCAGTCTGCAATAGGGAGCTTGCTATATCTGTCACAGTGGTCCAGAGTAGACATAGCTTGTGCAGTAAGCATCTTAAGTCAGTTTACTGCTGCACCAACGCAATTGCATTGGATGGGTATAAAAAGGATTCTCAGGTATTTGAAGGGAACTGTGAACTTGGGTCTTCAAATACAGGTCTCTGAAGAATTGAAATTGAAATGTTATGTTGACAGTGATTATGCCAATGATGTAAAAACCAGAAAGTCCAATTCTGGGATTGTGGTATTGTTTGGAGGGGCTTTAATTGGTTGGAAGTCCAGAAAACAAACAACTGTAGCCATTTCTACGGCAGAGGCAGAATTTATTGCTCTGTCTGAACTTTGTTCAGAGGTAACTTGGTACATACAGCTGTTAACGGATTTAAACATAAAAGTAACTTTGAAGCTGTAAAGGTGTTTGAGGATAATGCTGCTTGCATTAAAATGGCAACAGGTGACAGAGTAAACAAAAGAAGCAAGCATGTGGATATTAAATATTGTAATGTAAGAGAAGCCATCAAATGTAAATTAATTAGCTTGCTTCGCTTTTTTTTTTTTGAAAAAGTTTTTTATTTTTATTCTCATACAGACGTTTTCACATATTTATCATCTCATTTCTCATTTCATTCTTTTACAAAATCTTTATACATACAGTATATTCTATATTTATCTTATTGCTTTGTTAGTTAAAGTTTGCTTTTTTTACCATCCTCCCTTCCCATCTCATACAGCCCTTCCTTCTTTCTTCTTCCCTTCCCTTCGTCTTTCTCTTTCTAAACCTACTTCCCCTCCCTTTCTCCTTCTCCTCTTCCCTACTTCCCCTCCTGCCCTCTCTTCTCACTCTCTTCTCCCCTCTTCTCTTCTTTCCTCCTCCTCCTTCTTTCTTCTTCTTACTCCTCTCTTCCCTTCCTTCTTCCTTTGCTGTACTTTCTCCATTTTTCTGGGATGGTATTCCAGCAACCTTGAATTCTTTTACACAGTCTTACATTTTTTCATATTTTATTCCATATATATTCCTTTAATCTATTTCATTTATCTTTATGTGTTTGTCCATTCATACACTTCAAATTTAAGATTTTCTCCCCCCCCTTCCCTATCCCCTCATCTCTTTCAAGTGTTACATCTGGGTTACATCATTCAGTTATATTCCAACTTCTTTATTTATGTTCATTTTCTAACCATCTATAAAACTTCCCCCAAGTCTTGTAATACAATGAGTCCTCTTTATCTTTTAATCTTAGTGTTAATCTGTTCATTTCAGCGCAGTCCAAAATTTTCTTTATTATCTGCTCATCTCCAGGAATGATACCTGCTTTCCAATTTTGCGCAAATACAATCCTAGCTGCTGTTACTATATGTATTATTAAACATATATCTTCTTTTTTGTATTTTTCTGATAAAATTCCTAAAAGAAAGATTTCTGGTTTTAAGTCTGGCTTTTCTTCCACCATTTTTCCTAACCATATTTGTATCTTAGTCCAAAATTTTCTTGCTTCTGTACACGTCCACCACATATGATAATAAGAACCTGGTATTTGCTGACATTTCCAACATTTTACTGATTTGTCTTTAAAGATTTTTGGTAATTTTTCTGGTGACATATGCCATCTATAAAACATTTTGTACATATTTTCTTTATATGCTGTTGCCATGGTTAGTTTGTAATTTCTTTCCCATATTTGTTGCCATTTATCCAATTCTATCGTGTATCCAAAATTCCTCATCCAAATTATCATTGTTTCTTTTACCACTTCTTCCTCTAATTCAACTTGTAACGAATAATTATATAATTTCTCAATCATTTTTTCATCACTCCCTGTCAATATCTCATCTAATTCTGAAGTTCCCACCATAAATCCATCTTGTTTTTTATCTTTTTCATATCTTGATTGTATTTGCAAATGTGTGAACCAGTCTGTCTTAATATCCTGTTTCTCTAGCTCTTGTTTTGTTTTCAGTTCTCCTTTTTCTGTCAAAATATCCTTATATCTTATAACATTTCGTAAGTTAATAATATTTGGATGTACGAGTGCTTCCATTGTTGAAAGCCACATTGGTATTTCCATATGTTTTCCTTTTACTTTTTCCCACACTGTTAACAAACTATTCCTTAAACAATGCTTCTGAAAATATGAATGTATTTTATTCTTCCCATACCATAAAAAAGCATGCCAACCTATTTGCAAATCATGACCTTCCAAAGTTAATAATCTTACATTTCTCAGCAGAATCCATTCTTTCAACCATGTTAACACTGCTGCTTGATAATATATTTTCCAGTTAGGTACACCAAAACCACCTCTTAATCTTGCTTCCTGTAAAAGTTTCATTTTAATTCTTGCTTTCCTCCCTTGCCAGATGAATTTCCTTATTATCTTATTTAACTTTAAAAAATCTCTCTAGTTTAATCGGAATTGTTTGAAACAAATATAATATTCTCGGCAATATATTAATTTTAATTATCGCTATTCTACCCATTAATGACATTTGTAAGTTCTTCCATTTTTCCAAGTCTACTTCTATTTGCATTCTCAATTTGTTATAATTATCTTCTTTTATCGTTATACATCTTGCCGTTAAATATATACCCAAATATTTAATCTTTTTTACTATCTGGATGCCCAATTTCTCTTCCACTTTTCTCTTTTGTTTTTCTGTCATGTTTTTCACTATCATTTTCGATTTTCTTTATTGATTTTTAACCCTGCCACTTCTCCATATTGTTCTATTTGTCTTAATATTTTAGGGCCAATTTCTATTGGATCTTCCATTATAAACACCAAATCATCTGCAAAAGCTTGTAATTTGTATTCTTGTTTTCTGATTTTCATTCCTCTTATTTCTTTATCTTCTCTTATTTTTCTATTTAATATTTCCAATGTTAAAATAAATAGTAGTGGAGATAGAGGGCATCCCTGTCTAGTACCTTTTTCTATCTTGATTCTCTGTCAATTCACCATTTACCATCACTTTCGCCAATTGTTTATTATATACTGCTTTTATCATATTCAAAGTTTTCTCCAAAATTCATCGTTTCTAGTTGTATTGTCATAAATTTCCAATTAACGTTGTCAAAAGCCTTCTGTGCATCTAGAAACAATAATCCTAGTTGTTTTTCAGAGTGAACTTCATAGTACTCCAACGTATTTAAGACAATTCTTATATTATCTCTTATCTGTCTTTTAGGTAGAAAGCCATTTTGGTCCGAATGAATGAATTCATTCAATAGTCTCTTCAACCGTCTTGCCATAATTGAAGCAAAAATCTTATAATCCACATTCAATAAAAAAATTGGTCTATAATTTCTTATTTGTTGTAAGTCAGAATCTTCTTTAGGAATAAGAGTTAAATATGCTTCTGTCCATGTATCTGGGATTTTGGCCTTCAATAGCAAATCATTAAATACTTCTAACATAACTTCACTTTATTATTTATTTATTTATTATTTATTTATTTATTTATTTATTGTGAGACTTATATACCGCCTCATAGTGCAAGCACTCTCTAAGCCAGTGATGGCGAACCTTTTTTGGTTCGCGTGCCAAAAGGGTGTGAGTGCGCGCGCTAGCGCACGCACATGAGCCCACACCCATTCCCTCTCCCCCCACGCATGCGCACAACCCCCCCACGCTGCCCCCTGCGCATGCGCACCCCCAGCCCACCCCCGCGCAAAGGCCTTACCGAAGCCTGGGACGGTGAAAAACGGCAAAACGGGCAAACCGGAAGTTCGGAAAAAAGCACTTCCGGTTTGCCCGTTGGGCTGTTTTTTGCACTCCGGGGCTTCAGGAAGCTTCCCTGAACCCTCTGGAGTGCTAAAAACAGCCCAACGGCAAACCGGAAGTGCGTTTTCCGAACTTCCGGTTTGCCCGTGGAGCTGACAGGGCAATGCCTCGCGTGCCCTCTGATATGGCTCCGCGTGCCACCTGTGGCACGCGTGCCATAGGTTCGCCATCACTGCTCTAAGCGGTTTACACCATTAAGCAATGTATATTTACATTGCCCCCAACAATCTGGGTCCTCATTTTACCTACCTCGGAAGGATGGAAGGCTGAGTCAACCTTGAGCCGGTGAGATTTGAACAGCTGAACTGCTGATCACAGTCAGCTAAAGTGGCCTGCAGTACTGCACTCTAACTGCTGCGCCACCTTGGCTCTTAATGTATCTTGTAATATTTTGTAAAATTCTGCTGGTAATCCATCAGGTCCCGACGTTTTCCCATTCTTCTGTGTTTTGATCCCTTCTATTAATTCCATCATTGATATCCTTTCCTCCAAATTCTTTTTGACATTTTCTGGGATTTTTGGTATATTTGCATTCTCCAAATAATATCTTATTTCTTCTTCCTTTCTGTTTTCTTGTTTGTATAATGGTTCATAATAATTTTCTACTATTTTCTTTTTTTCATTGTTTTGATAGTGTAAATTTCCTTTCATGTCTATTAATTGGTTTATAGCTTTCTTTTCTCTCTCTTTCTTAATTTTATAGGCCAACCAACGTCCTGGTTTATTTGCGTTTTCAAAAAAGTTTTGTATTACCTGTTTTATTTTCTGGGCAATCTCTTCATTTTCAAATATGTTTATTTTATGTTTCTGTAGAGTCATTTTATTTTTAAGTGTTTTATCTTGTGGATATTTTTGCAAATCTCTTTCCAATCTTATATTCTTCCTCCATCTCTTTTTGTTTTTGTATCTTTTGTTTCTTCTGTTTTCCCATATAGGTCATTACTAGTCCTCTAGTATATGCTTTACAGGTATCCCACACATTTTGTAAGGAGGTATCCTCTTTCTTATTTTCTTTAAAAAAGAAAGTCAGTTCTTTTTCCATATATATTTGAACGTTTTTTTCATTTACTACTCTCTGGTTCAATGTCCATCTTGGTCTCTTTCTTTGTTCTTACCATTTCATTATAATTGGATTGTGGTCTGCCCATATATTTGGTTCAATTTCAATCATTTCTATTTTAGTCAATAATTCTAATGACATCCATATCATATCTATTCTTGACCACGACGAATGTCTATTCGAGTAGAATGTGCATTGTCTTTCTTTCATATTCCTCTGTCTCCATGCGTCTTGCAGTGTTAATTCGTCCATCATTGTAAAAAATGTTTTTGGAAGAGTCTTTCTCTTTTTCTTATTTACTTTGGTTGATCTATAATCCAATTCTTTATCTACAATTGCATTAAAATCTCCTAGTAAACGTATATCTTCATATTCATATTCAATTATTTGTCTATGTAATTTTCTATAAAATCCTTCTTGATTATCATTTGGAGCATAAATTGCTACTATCAGTACTTTCTTAAAGTTCATTATTATGTCAACAATTGATATTCTTCCTTATAGCAATAGCAATAGCAGTTAGACTTATATACCGCTTCATAGTGCTTTACAGCCCTCTCTAAGCGGTTTACAGAGTTCAGCATATTGCCCCCAACAATCTGGGTCCTCATTTTACCGACCTCAGAAGGATGGAAGGCTGAGTCAACCTTGAGCCGGTGAGATTTGAACAGCTGAACTGCTGAACTGCAGTGCTGCACTTTAACCACTGCGCCACCTCGGCTCTTATAAGTCTTCATATATTATTTCTGATTGTATTTCTCGTTTAATATATAAAACCACTCCTCTTTTAGATTGATCTGCTAGCAATGTATATAATTTTCCAAGTTTCTCACGTTCTAAGTATTTTCTATGTTGTTTTTAATATGTACTTCTTGTAGAAAAATAATCTCGAATTTTAATTTTTCTAATTTATTTACTATCCTTTTTATCGCCGAATTTAATCCATTTACATTTAGTGACATTATTTTCATCTCTTCTTCCATCTCTTTTATTTATTTAATTGACTAGTTGCTCTAGTTACTCTTTGTTCCTTACATTCTTTTGGTCGAGTTCCTTCTCTTATTGCTCTTTCCTCCCGTTCTTGTAGTTCTATTATTTGTCTTTCTCTTTCTTTTTCCTTTGTCTCTTGGTTCTTCTTCTTTTCTTCTTCAATGGATTTCGAATCTTCTAAGAGCTCAATATATTGATAATAAAATGACTCCGCTTTATCCAAAGTGTCCAGTCTATATCTTTGTTCTTTCAAATTCACCAATAACCCTTCAGGTATTAGCCATCTAAAATTCACTCCTTTTCTAATCAGACATTTAGTCAAAACTTGATATTCTTTTCTAATATCTCTCACTCTTCTGGGAATTTGCTTTAAAATAACAATTTCTTTCATTTTGTGTTTTATTGTAGTATTTTTTGCCATTTGTAAGATCTGGTTTCTCACTGCTTTTTTGTAAATCTAACATGTATTTCTCTTGGTAATTTATGACTCATAGCATATCTTGTATGCACTCTAAACATTTCATCAACCTCATTTGGATGGGGAGAAACCGACTCAGGCTCAACCCTTCCAAGACGGAGTGGCTGTGGTTCCCAGCGTCTCGATATAGTCAGATGATTCCATCTCTGACTATCGGGGGTGAGTCTCTAGCCCCTGCCGAAAGGGCTCGCAACCTGGGTGTCCTCCTGGATTCACAGCTGTCCTTAGAGGACCATCTGACAGCTGTGACCAGGGCGGCCTTTTATCAGGTCTGCCTGATACGCCAGCTGCGGCCATTTCTGGATCAGGATTCCCTGTGCACAGTCACTCATGCCCTCGTCACGTCGCGTCTGGACTACTGCAATGCTCTCTACATGGGGCTCCCCATGAAGAGCACCCGGAGGCTCCAGCTGGTCCAGAATGCAGCCACGCGGGTGGTTTCGGGGGCTAATTGGCGCTCCCATATAACACCCCTCCTGCGCGAGCTGCACTGGCTTCCGGTGGTCTACCGGGTGCGCTTCAAGGTGCTTGTTACTACCTTTAAAGCGCTCCATGGCATTGGACCTAGGTATCTCCGAGACCGCCTGCTGCCACAAACTGCCTCCCATCGACCAGTGCGCTCCCACAGAGAGGGCCTCCTCGGGGTGCCATCAGCCAAGCAGTGTAGGCTGGTGACACCCAGGGGGAGGGCCTTCTCTGTGGGAGCACCCACCCTCTGGAACCAGCTCCCTCCAGATTTAAGAACCATTCATGACTTGGCCACCTTCCGCCGTGCCCTCAAGACGTACTATTTTTATCAAGCCGGGCTGGCGTGAAAAAGTTTTTGGGTTTTTTAAGATTTTACCAATTTTTACCAAATTTTAATTATATTGTCTTAAATCAGGGCCACATCTAATATTTTCTTTTAAATGTATATATATTTTAATGTTTATATTGTATTGTTACTTGGCTGTTCACCGCCCTGAGTCCCCGGAGAAGGGCGGTATATAAATTTAACTATAAATAAATAAATAAATAAATTCAAAATCTTCTCTTTACTTTCCATCATTGGTTCTCTGTATTATATAGCTTCTGTGTTTCTGTCTTCTGAGTTCTGGTTTCTGCTGCATGGGTATTGTATACATGCAACATGCTTTATATTATTGTATATAAAGAAGTTTCTTATATAAATGAAACCTGCTGAATTATTTACTTGCATGCTGGTTGGATTGCTGCAAACTCTAACAAATCTTAGAGAAAACTTGGGAATGATTCCATGTATGAGAATCCTCAAGGGGAAAACAACTCAAGAAGCTTGGGAAATTTTGAAAAGTGAGATTATAAAAGCCCAGACTAGCACAATACCAATGAAAAAGAAAAATTACAGCTCTCAAAAGAAACCAGCATGGCTGCATAAAGAACTCTCTGATAAATTGAAAGACAAAAAGGACAAGTATAAAAAGTGGAAAGAGGGGCACATAACTAAGGCAGAATATCAGCAAATAGCCTGAGCCTGCAAAGATGAAGTAAGGAAAGCTAAGGCTCAAAATGAACTAAGGCTTGCGACAAAAGTAAAACATAACAAAAAAAGCTTCTTTCAACATGTTAAAAACAAGAAAAAAGTCAAGGAAACAATTGGTCCATTGCTGGGAGAAAGTGGCAAGAAGGTGACAAGCAACAGGGAGAAAGCAGAGCTACTTAACTCGTTTTTTGATGCTTAATTGGTTAGTTGGAGCTCAGAACTGTTTGAACTTCAGGAGACACCGTAGGACTACACAGCTGCTGCAACAACATCTACTGCAGCATAGCATGCCTTTTGGCTGCTCCTCTGACTACTTTGTGCAATCTTTGGAATGTTTTGTAATCTGGCCTGGGAAGGCTGTTCGGGGAACTTTGGGGCTGAAGAGGAAAGTTGGGTGAGAGGTGAGTGTGTTGGTCCCTCTCCCCTGGGTGAGAACTGGGGGGGGAGGAGTGGCTCCCTGCTTGGTGGGTGAGAGCGACTGGGCAGGGTGCTGTTTGTGCATTGAGTGAATGTATTGTATGTTGGGTGATAAGGTGGTGCTGGATGGGACCCTTCTGTGGCAGTGAGGAAGGGATGTTGTGAGTTTGAGGGTGCCGAGAGCAACTGCTATAGTGCCTGTTGGGCTCAACTTGCCCCTGACGGTTTGTCAGTTGGAGGATGTTACGAGGGGGTGAGGTTTGTCCCAACGAACCGTGAACCTGTTCACATGCAAACGCACTAGGGCTGAAATAAAACTGACAGAGGAGTCTTGTCAAAATATACTTTACTAAAAACATTAAAAGGACTTAAGTCTTTAAAACACATCAATAACAAACACTTTATCTTCATTAGCTGAAGCCAGGCCATCTCCCTAAATTCCTCTCCTGCAATACTGAAACCAGTCCTCTTAACCCTTTCCAAAGGGAAAGGAAAAACTAACACAACACTAAGTAGCTTCAGGATTGATACATCATTGAGGCAGTGGAAAGCGGCAGCATAGGCTTCTCGGCAATGGTGAATGAGAAAGTCCTAAGTCAATCACCTGTAGAGTTGATCCAATCAGCATTGTGGCTTGAAGCTCCTGGCAGGGGAATTCTGCAACTCTCCCTCTTGGTCGTAGCTCCAGCAGGAGCAGCAGCAACAGCAGATGCTAGCTTGCATACTCAGTTCAGCAAAGGCAAGCTTTCTTCTCTCTTCTCTCTGGCTCTCTGGCTTTCTGGCTCTGAGCTACAGCTCTTTAGCTCAGGCATTCAGTGACTTGTTTCAGCTCATTCTTTCTGGCTCACTCAGCTCTAGATTTGCTCTCCTCGTAGGGTGGCTAATGGCAGGCAGCAAGCTCCTGCTTATATAGTGAATTAGTGGGCAATTAACTAGGGCGGGGAAGGCTTGTAGTTAATTGCGAGGCAGAGTTTGGCCTGTTTGAATCTTCGCAGTTTGTAACTAATCTGATAGTCACAGCAATCCTGGCAATACTCTTGACAGAGGAGGTTCCCCCTTTTTTAAGGAATAGTGTGAGAGATGGGGGATGGAATGGTTTGTAGGGAAGGCAGAGGAGGGCGGTCTATTTCAGTGGTATCGAGTAACAGGAGATACGGGAGGCAAGGTGGGGGCATTCACGGGGAATGTGACCTCGGTGTTTAGTATCAGTTTTGTGTTCTGCCCCCGGTACTCCTCATTTACCTGGTCAGATGATCTGTGGTGGCCCTGGTCTTAGGCTGCTGCTTTTAAATGTCAGATCAGCCTGCAATAAGGCTAGCCATATTGCTGATTTGATTCTTGAAGAGAAGGCTGATCTGGCTTGTATAACCGAGACCTGGCTGGGTCCAGAGGGAAGTGTTCCCCTCATAGAAATGTGCCCAGTAGGTTATCGAGCATGGCAACAGTGTACACCTCAGGGCCAGGGAGGGTGTGTGTCTGTTGTTATGAGAGAATCTCTGGCAGCTTCCAGGGGCACGGCTCCACAAGTGCCTGGCTGTGACACCCTTTTTCTTAGGTTGGGCTCAAGGGATCAGGTGGAATTGCTGCTGCTGTACCGGCCTCCCTGCTGCATGGCAGCTTCCCTACCCGGGCTCTTGGACCTCACCCCGGGGCAGACAGTGGAGTTCCCCAGGCTTATAGTTCTGGGGGACTTCAACCTGCCATCCCTGGGGGTGGGGTCAGAGGTAGCCCGAGATTTCATGGAAACCATGACTTCCATGGGCCTGTCCTAGGTTATCCAGGGCCTGACTAGAAATAGTGGTCACACACCCGATTTGATGTTCTTGTTGGAGCAGTGTCTATGTGACCTGGAATTGGTAGACTTTTCTTTGGTCCCCCTGTCATGGTCAGATCACAGACTGGTCGCAATGAGTTTCTTGAGACCTGTACCCCCCCCCCCACAGGGAGGCAGGACCTATTAGATTGGTCCAGCCCCATCGACTACTGGACCCAGATGGGTTCCAGAAGGAACTGGGGGTTATAACTGCAGCTCTGCTGCACAGTCTAGCTGAGCTCTTAGTCACTGTTTGGAATAGGAATGTGACTGAGGCTCCGGATAGGGTTGCGCCCATGCAACCTCTCCTCACCCATAGACCTCTCTGCCCTCCGTGGTATACAGAGGAACTGAGAGGGATGAAATGGATGAAGAGACGTCTAGAGCGCAGCTGGCGGAAGACAAGAGATGAACTTGATCGAACATGGGTAAGAGCTGCTATTAAGGCCTACCTCGTGGCGATTTGTGCGGCGAAGTATAAATACTTCTCCGCACTAATTGCATCTGCAGATAATCGACCAGCAACCCTCTTTAAGGTGAGCCGTCTCCCTCCTGGGGAAGGAGGAGACTGAGGTCCATCTGAAGGGGTGCGCTGAAGAATTTGCAGATTTTCTGGAAGATAAAATTGCTCGACTTTGTTCCCAGTTAGATGCCGGCGTGGTTGCTGGTCTGGTGGAGGCCCTTGAGGCAGGTTCTTGCCCTGTTATCTGGGAACAGTTTGACCCTGTTGCTCCTGATGAAGTGGATAACTTCTGGGAGTTATGCACGCAAGCACCTGTGTTTTAGACCCATGTCCCTCCTGGCTTGTGAAAGCTTCCCGAGAGCTGACAGGCGGGTGGACTCTGGCAGTGATTAACGCTTCCCTACAGGAGGGGTTAGTGCCCCAGGACTTTAAGGAGGCTGTGGTCCACCTTCTTTTCAAGAAGCCATTGCTGGATTCCACCCTGTTGGATAATTTCCGACCTGTCTCCAATCTTTCCCTTTTGGGGAAGGTTTTTTTTTCTTCCCAATAAGTTTTATTTATTTTTTGGTCTTTCTACATCTCATATTGTGAGCGTTTGCTTTCTGAGTTTCATACATCCATACAATTGTCTTAACAATATTTTTTAAACAGTTGCAATTCATTATCATTTCATTTTTTATACATCTCTCACATTTCTTTTCATCTTAATGTCTATCTTTTAGTCTTTTCCCCCTTATTTTATTTCTATTTTAATCCTTTTTTCTTTCCCCTTTTTCTTACTCTTCTCCTTCCTTTCCAACAATCAAAGATGTGGTCTTTCCCCACTTTGTACATTTCTAATATACATACGTACATTTCTAACTTTAAAATATTTTACTTCACTTCTCCATATTATTCTTACTCTTTAATACAAACTAATTTTATCTTCTTGACAATTAATTCTGTCACTTTATCACCTATCTAGCAATCAGTTCAAAACTAATTTTTATCTTTTATGTCCCATACAAAACACGTTACAAAATTACCAATTTTCAATTTTCATATTTTCTAATGTTACTTTATAAATTCATTTCTACATACTAATTCATACATGTGTTTAATACAAGTTATTTTTTCCACATTATGACTCTTCTATATTCATATCTTATATTCAAAAGTGTTATTATTTTTTATTCTTATCACCACAAAAAACAGTTTATTCAAAATTATTTAATTCTATTATACTAATTTAACATACACATTCTTATTCTTTTTTATCCCTTATCTTTTACCCTGCTGCATATTTTTAATCCTCTTTTCTTTCTCTTTTTGGGTTGCCTCCCCCAAATTTCTTTCAACTCTTTCATTTCTATTCTTAAATCCATTTTTTGTTATACTCTCTATCTTTCTCTCCTCTCTTTTTCCCCCTTTGTTGTTTTATTTTGCTTTCATCTTTTCTAGCTTTATCTTCTTTTCCCTTTCTGGTTTTTTTTCTCCCTTATCTTTTCCCTGCCAACTATGATCTTCCCCTTCTGTTCCAATCCCTTTTTCACCCTCAGAGTTTCCATCATCCCTTTGTTGTATTTTCTTTCTTGTTTTTTCCCAGTTCCTCTGTTTCTTCCACTCTTCCAGTGTCCTCCATAGTTTCCTCATTTATCTGTTCTGCACTTATTATTCTTTCTATTATATTCTCCAGTTTTAGTTCTATGCAGTCCATATCTTCAAATATTTCTTTCATTCCCATACGCTGTTCATTTATAATGTCTTTAATATCCTGATGTATCCATTCCATGTCTCTATTTCCACTTGTTATCATTTTTACAATCCAACCAAAATTCAAAGGAAAAAAAACCGGGGACTTAACCACCTCTCTTCCTTCTTTTGGTTTACTCCGCTTTTTTTAATCAGCAAGAACAAAAGTTCCAGGTGTTGCACCCTTCTTTCTTTCTTTAAGATGGCGTTTGTGCTTCACGTCAATATTATTCCTTTTTGTTATTCTGCACTTTCAATTTCATTAAGTCCAATATGTAGATAAGTATTTAATAGTCAATTTAGTTTTAATAAGGTAGAGGCAACTTCCAGTTCAAATGTCAATATTTTTTCTTTAAAACAAAGTATCTTTCCAAAACCACATCTTCTTTTAAAACTGCCAACAAAACTTTTTTTTCTTCTTCTCCTAGTTCCCAAACGTTTTCTTCAGGTTTTTAGTATGCTTGTCCCGCCACTAACATTTAGCTTCCATATTTTTCCCCCCTCATATTTTTGGGGTCATTTTTTTTTAAAAAAGGCAACGATCCCAGATCGCAAACCACTCACTTTTCCCTCCTGCTCAGTCTTGCTGTTTCTGGTCTTTCTTCGGCTTTGTGGCAGCCATATTTGCTGCCTCTGCTCCACGTCGTCGGCTAGGGGCTTTCCAGTTCAGGGCAGGGAGATGCAGCTCCCCTCTACCTTCCTGGCATCCCCCTTCGCTTCTCACCCTCTCCGGGGGGGGCTTAGGTCCCAATCCGGGACCTTCGGGTGTGGGAGTATTCGGAACCGGCCGCGGAGCTCGCAGTCCAGCTTCCGATGTCGCCAAAGGAGAAACCGGAAGTCCCCCTTTTGGGGAAGGTTGTTGAGAAGGTGGTTGTGCAGCAGCTCCAGAGGTTTCTGGATGAAAAGGATTATCTAAACCCCTACCAGTCAGGATTCAGGCCTGGATATGGGACAGAAACAGCATTGGTCGTACTTTTTGATGATCTCTGGCAGGAGCAGGATGGGGCTCCATGGTATTGACTATGGTATCCTTCTGGAGCGGGGTTGGGAGTGGGGGGCCCTGTGCTATCCTAGTTCACTTCCCTCCTCTGTAGCTGCTCTCAGTCAGTGTTAATAGGTGAGAGATCCAGTCCTCACCCACTGCTTTGCGGTGTCCCGCATGGCTCAGTACTCTCTCCACTCCTATTCAACATCTACATGTTGGGTGAGATCATCCGTCACCATGGACTGAGATACCATCAATATGCTGATGATACTCAGCTGTATGTCTCAGCCCATGGTGAGTTAAGCGATGCTGTGACCTCCCTCTCGCACCGCCTGGAGGCTGTTAGGGGCTGGATGGGGAGCAATGGGTTGAAACTGAACCCTGGCAAGACCGACTGGCTCTAGGTTTGGGGTTCTTTGGCCCATGGAGAATTGCCACCTTTGGTCTTGGATGGGGTGATACTGCCCCAAATAGACCCTGTGCATAAAGTCGTGGCCAGGAGGGCCTTTGTGCAACTGCAGGTTGTGTGCCAGTTACACCCTTTCCTGGACCAACAATCCCTACTCACAGTCACTCATGCCCTAGTAACAGGCACAGGGGGTGAGAGAACAGGGGGGGAAATTGAGAGTTTTATACCAAAGAGACACTATAAAAATACAGCAAGAAATGCATATAGGGATATGCATATTAACAAGCCTATGATTACAAATTCTGTGTCCAGCCACTTCTAAATCTTATTTCAAATCAGAGAAAGTTATTAATGGCAATAGTGATGAGGCCTGATAAAAAAAGACAAGGAGAAGTAACTATGATCTATATAAACAAGGACTTTAGAGATGTAGTGGCATGTTGTTCAATCTTGCAGAATATTCTGTTTCTGCATGAATCAAACCCATTGAAAAAAGAAAAAAATGTACGAGGGTGAGTCAAAACGTAATGCCATTTTATTTAGGACAGGTATAATTACCAACACAGGAACATGTAGCATACATCAAAATGAAGCTGGTCCTCTGTGGATCACATCCCTACTTCTCAACATAGTCACCATTTCTCTCAATAGCAATGTTCCACCTTCGAATGAGAGCATGTATCCCTGCCTCGTAAAATTCTGTTGACTGTTCTTTGAGCCACTTCTTCACTGCAGTTTTCACTTCCTCGTCACTGGAATAATGTTTGCCTCATATCACCAGATTTAGCGCCTTCAGACTATCATCTCTTCGGCCCCATGAAAGAGGGTTTGAGAGGCAAACATTATTCCAGTGACGAGGAAGTGAAAACTGCAGTGAAGAAGTGGCTCAAAGAACAGTCAACAGAATTTTACGAGGCAGGGATACATGCTCTAATTCGAAGGTGGAACATTGCTATTGAGAGAAACGGTGACTATGTTGAGAAGTAGGATGTGATCCACAGAGGACCAGCTTCATTTTGATGTATGCTACATGTTCCTGTGTTGGTAATTATATCTGTCCTAAAGAAAATGGCATTACTTTTTGACTCACCCTCGTATTTGCTTTGTAAATTCCTCCTCCTCCTCACTGAGCAAAGTTCACTCATTGTTCGTACACTGTAAAGGAAGAAGTGAGGGTTTTGTAAGAAAGCTCTACCTGGCACATAGAACACACCAGGTTATGGTATGAACTTTAAGTGGGAGGTCTGGAAAAATCTTAACTAAGTATGTTGGCAGTTAGTTCAGTATGACACAGCTACTAGCACCTAACCAAAAAAGGAAACAATTCCCCCAAATATCTGCAGTAAATTTGGTAAGAGCAATACAGGTAGTCCTTGACTTACAATGCTTAACAATGCTCAAAGTTAAAATGGCCTAGGAAAAAGTGATGTATGACCTGTCCTCACACTTACAACCATTGCACACACACCCATTATCACATGATCACAATTCAGGCACTTGGTAATTGGCTCTCATTTCCAACCAGGTGCAGCATCCTGCAGTCACGTGATTGCAATTTGTGACCTTTCCAGCCAGTTTCCAACAAAAACAGTCAATTTTGGAAGCTGGATTCACTTAATGATCACATGATTCCCTTATGGTCGTGGTAAAAATGGGTGTAAAATCAGCTCTCATCACACTTTACAACTGCACTCACTTAAAGATGGAAATTCCAGTCCCAATTATGGTTGTAAGTCAAGGACTACCTGTGTTCTGTTATGCTTTAAATGTAACCGTCTTAGGCCCAGTAGTCAATATCTTCATAAATGACTTAGATGAGGGACTAGAAGGGAAACTCATCAAATTTGCAGATGACACTAAGCTGGCAGGAATAGCCAACAGCCCAGAAGACAAGCTCAGGAGCCAAATGCCTAATGCTGAACAACATCCAGATAACTTTTGTATGACGATTTAGGAATAAAATCTGATTTTATAAACATTATAAGGAACTTACTTCTGTATTCAAATGTATTTTAATATTCTCTAGCATTCCTAGTATGCAAAGAGCTTTACAATCCTTTATCTAGTTTTGCTCCATGCAACATGGCATGATTCTACACCTTTATAAATGAGATTCAGCACAGGTCTGATGGAGCCAGAGCTTCAACTACTGCTACTCTTGAGATTCCACAAGGTACAGTCCTCAAAACTGAATAATGGAAATAGCGTATTTTTCGGAGTATAAGACGCACCGAAGTATAAGACGCACCTTAGTTTTGGGGGAGGAAAACAAGGAAAAAAGGCCTCTGCCTCCAAGCAATTTGCCAAACAGTAAACAGCAAACAGCACAGATGATATACACTGTTTGCTGTGTATTTCTGTGCATGTGTGCTTGACCCATAGAAATAGCAAAGAATTGGAGAAATGTACATTATGCCAGAAAGTTTTCTTAAATGTAGTCACACTAACTCTTCCCAATTATTTAAATAGATCTACTCCAAGGTAACTAAACTCTAATACTAAACAGGACACTGTTACATTTCATACTATACTTGTACAGAGCTGTTAAAAGTAATTAAAATTTCTGGAAGTATACATTATTCTCTATTATTTAAAAGAAGATACAATAGCACTGGGCCTCTTCAGAGCAAGCATTTATTTTAAAAAGCTTCCTTATTTTGTTGAGTTGTCTAGATTTACAGGGATCTCCAACCTTGGCAACTTTAAGACTTGTGGACTTCAACTCCCAGAATTCCACAGCCAGCAAAGCTAACAAAGCTGGCTGTTGAATTCTGGGAGTTGAAGTCCACAAGTCTTAAAGTTGCCAAGGTTGGAGACCCCTGGCTCTAGAACAATAATAAAGCAGTCTTTAAAAAATAAGTCTAATAATTTGAACATTCTACAGACATTTATAGTTATTCACTTACCCCCTTCCATCCAGTTCAGCAAAAAATAAAAATCTGCTTGTCTCTCCCAGCTATTTGCCTCTTTGCAGTTTCAGTTTCAGTTTCATTTTAGCATGTGGCAAGTCAGCTGTAGGTCGGGAACCTGCTACTGACTTGCTTGGCTTTACAGGCTCTTCCCTCTTTGCTGCAAACAGGTAAATTGCTGGAAAACAGAGGCCAAAGGGTGGGGGTGTCTGGGGCTACATTCGGTGTATAAGATGCACCCAAGTTTTCACCCTCTTTTGGGGGGTAAAAAGGTGCGTCTTATACTCCGAAAAATACGGTAGTTAAGTTACTGTTTCAGGTCGAGAATTTTCTTGATCCCATTACCCTATGCTCCTTTAGTTCTGCACACATCTTCCCACTTCTTCATAACTTAACTATTTGCTACATGTTTTTATAACTTGCATTCATCCCTCCCACCCTTAGTAAGTACACAAGGACTTTCAAAACTCTACTGACTTTCATTCTCTAGATTCCTGAGCTAGTTTTAAGATACTATACCTCAACTATTGTATCATAAATGTTATCTGCTTGTAGAATAGACAGCTTATATTTTTGTTGTTGGTTTGAGCTCCGAGCTTGGCGATTTGGTTGCAAACGTTTCATCCCCATTCGAGGAGACATCTTCAGTGCACTTTGGATTGTGCTTGTCTGGGGGAACACTGGCCTTTAATTACCTTTCTGAGTCCTGGTCTGGTTTCGGATTGTGTGATTGGCTGGCTGTAGTTGCTGAGTCATAGTCCTTGGTTTTAAGTACTGTCTGTATACTGTTGTTGTTGTTCGGATGTCTTCTGATGATGTCATGGTCTGTTTTCGGGTTGATTTGATCAGCTGCGTGTGATGTCCAATTTCTTGTGATCTGTCGAGTTATAACTTTGTTTGCAGCGTGGCTGTTTGTTGGTCTTTAAATGCTGCCTTCAGGATCGTGGTTGATGTTGTTCTTTCATTCTAAGTGGTTGGTAGCTTGGGTCGATGTCACTGTGTCTGTTTATTGATTTATTGGTGGAAAATCAGGCTTCCAGGAATTCACTTTCTCTCCTTGACTTCGCCTGGGTTACAAGTGTGGTCCCAGTTAGATCGAATTTGTGTCCTTTTTGAGTCTTCGTGGACAGACATGAGGGATAGGGGGGTCATGTCTCTTGATGGCCAGGAACTGTTTGTGCAGTCTGGTTGATAGTTTTCTTCCTTTTTGGTCGACATAGTTCTTCTCGCAGTTGCTGCATTGGATCCGATATATGACGCCTGATCTTTGGTTTGTTTCTGTCTGCCCTTTCGGTTTTGACAGGGTCCATCTGAGGGTTGAGGTTGGTTTGTGGGCTACTGTGAGGTCGTGTTGGTGCAACAATCTTGCCATTTCTGAAACATTTTGCACATAGGGGATTGTGATACGTCTGGTCATTGTTGTTTTTGTGGTAGTTGTGTTGCTTTGTGTGTTTGTGTTGTTAGTATGTATAGTACCAAATCGCCAAGCTCGGAGCTCAAACCAACAACATAACTAGTGCTATTGCTATTGCTATAACTACCAACCCGAGCTACTAATATTCAAAGACATTTTAGCTTATATTTTATTTCAGTTCTGTTAATTTCCTTTCCTCTGGTAACATGGGAAAAGTAAAGCAGCTTTCTTTTTTAAGCATTAAGCCATGTTCTATTTTTAAGATGTTGACTTCTTAACTAAAATCTTTTAGCATGGTTTGGTAAGGCTAATTATATAAAGAATGCAACTGATAAAATACTGCAATTGGCAGGATGAGAACAATTAAAAGCCTCACTTGACTCTGAAGTTCAGTCTGCTGCTTAAGGCGCAGGTTCTCTGGAGTGTCAGCCACCATGGTGAAGGACTGCTTTGGATAATGTCTGCAAAAAATAAATAAAAATAATTAAGGAAGCAGTACTAACTACTCCCCTTTCCAGGTTGTTTATTGCATTTTTGGTTTCTGAACAAATTGTGGGCCTTCACTAGCAATTCAAGATAATTCTATCCATCACAGTAAGAGTATTTACAATTTATTACAAATATTACAAAAATAGTCAAAATTTAAATTTGAAAAAGGAGGAAAAAGATACATGGTTTTGTACAAACATTTTATTAATAGCTGTGGCTGGCTGGGAATGATAGGCTAACGTATTTAGATGTTAACAGGTTAGGGAAAGCTGTGTTAAAAACGTTGTCACCTCACCACTTACAGTATCAGTCATTCTCAGAATAAACCCAAGAATTCAACATTTCTAGCCTAATGTAATGTTGGGCTAGAGACAGGAGCCATTAAATTTCCAGTTTCCAATATTCTGAACCAGAGGAGAGTAGATACATGTGGATGATTTTCAGGAACTCCCATTTCATTAAAGTTGCTTCTAGGCTTCTAGCTTAATCTCAAACTTTATAATAAATAGTAAACGTACACGCTTAAATACAGTAATCATGTTGTTCCATTATTACAGTATATTTTGCATCAAAAATTCAGCTCTCATAAAATCTCATTCCTTATCATTGAAGTCACACATGTACTGTACATTTTGTGCTACTGCTCTGCAAACAGCCTTGTGTTCTTGTGTAAAGGATTCAATTTTCACAGATGTAGAAGACTTCAATCTGCTAATAAATTAAGCAGGGACATGGTGGCCTAGCACTTAAGATGCTGGGCTTGTCGACCAGAAGGTTGGCAGGCAGTTCAAGACCCAAGCAGTGTGTGATGGGGTGAGCACATGTTCTTGCCCCAGCTCCTGCTCACCTAGAAGTTTGAAAGCATGCAAATGCAAGTAGATATAAATAGGTACCACTTTGGTGGGAAAGTAACAGCATTCCATGAACCTTGGTGTATACTCATGCCAGCCACATGACCACGGAAATGTCTTCAGACAACACTGGCTCCCTCAGCTAGGAAATGGAGATGAACAACACCCCCTAGAGCCAGACATGACTGGACAGGGGAAACCTTTACCTTTTAATAAAGTAAGCAACTGGAAGGATTCTGCATGAGAGCATGTTATGTTTGGCTTGATTTCTTTTTTTATATATATATATCGCAAATTCCATTTCTAAATTGAACAGTGTGTTTTCTAGGTAACAAAGGTGTTGAAATTTAAACATCCTCATAATCATTATAATGACATCAACATACAAACATATAGTAGATACTGTCAATCATTGTTATAAAGTATACTATCTTCCGTATTGACATCAATTATATAAGCATCAAAATGTTTACTAATTTTTCTTTCTCATATAATCCATATTTTCACATAAATCCATCCATCTGACCTCTGTATCTATTGACTAACCATTTGTAAAAAAGTTCCCATGTCATAAAATATTCAGAATCTTCTTTTTCTTTGATTTTTAGCGTTAACCTATCCATTTCTGCACATTCCATTATTTTTTTGATTATATTCTCATCTGTGGGGGTTCCTTCATTTTTCCAATATTGTGCGTATACAATCCTGGCTGCTGTTAAAATATGTAGAATTAAATATGTATTACCTTTATTATAATTTTCTGGTAGCATGCCCAGCAGAAATATCTCAGGTTTCAAGTCTATGTGTTGTTTTATCATAGCTTCCAGACATATATGAATTTTCTTCCAGTATTTTTTTTGCTTTGGGACACGTCCACCACATGTGATAATATGAACCTGTTATTTGGTTACATTTCCAACATTTGACAGAATTATCTTTGTACATATTCGCTATTCTTGCAGGTGACAAGTGCCATCTATGAAATGTTTTATAGCGATTTTCTTTATACACTGTTGACATTGTAAGCTTATAGTTTCTATTCCATAATTTCTGCCATTTGTCTAATTCAATTGTATAGCCAAAATTCTTAGCCAAAATTATCATAGTTTCTTTTACTTGTTCTTCGCACCACAAGGTACTTGTTCGTACCTTGTGGTGCGACCGAAACAATCTAGAACTGAACACACTCAAAACTGTAGAAATGGTGGTAGACTTTAGGAGAAACCCATACTTCCACCTCTTACAATACTAGACAGCACAGTAGCAACAGTAGAGACCTTCACATTTCTAGGTTCTACCATATCGCAAGATCTAAAATGGACACCTAACATCAAAAACGTCATCAAAAAAGCACAACAAAGAATGTTCTTTCTGCGCCAACTCAGAAAGCTCAAACTGCCCAAGGAGCTGCTGATACAGTTCTACAGAGGAATTATTGAGTCTGTCATCTGCACCTCTATAACTGTCTGGTTTGGTTCTGCAACCCAACAAGACAGACACAGACTTCAGAGGATAATTAGAACTGCAGAAAAAACAATTGCTACCAACCTGCCTTCCATTGAGGACCTGTATACTGCACGAGTCAAAAAGAGGGCTGTGAAAATATTTACAGACCCCTCACATCCTGGACACAAACTGTTTCAACTCCTACCCTCAAAACGACGCTATAGAGCACTGCACACTAGAACAACTAGACACAAGAACAGTTTTTCCCCGAACGCCATCACTCTGCTAAACAAATAATTCCCTCAACACTGTCAAACTATTTACTAAGTCTTCACTACTATTAATCTTCTCATTGTTCCCATCACCCATCTCCTCCCACTAATGACTGTATGACTGTAACTTTGTTGCTTGTATCCTTACAATTTATATTGACTGGTTCCTAATATGATTTGATTGCTTATTTGTACCCAGACTATTATTAAGTGTTGTACCTTATGATTCTTGACAAACGTATCTTTTCTTTTATGTACATTTTATTATTATTTTTTTATTGAAAAGTTTTAAATGTACAAAGTACAAACATTTTTCCCCCATTTTTCTCCCCTCCTCCCCCCTCCCCCTTCCCCCCTCCCGGACTTCCCAGGAGAAGCACAAGGTATAAATCTAAAAAAAAAACTAACATAAAACTTACTATAAAAGAAAAAAAAGTTATTAGTTCAAAAATTCATCCTTAACTCTTTAACAGTCCAAAAGCTTGAAAATATAGTATATCATTTCACAAATTTCTAATATTAGTAAACTATTTAAATTATTTTGATCTGATACTTTTTTTGAATATATTCAGTCCACCTACTCCATTCCAATATATATCTTTCATTTGAGTGGTCCTTTAAATATGACGAAATCTTGGCCATTTCGGCCAGATGTATCATTTTCAACGTCCATTCTTCAATTGTAGGTATATCTTCTTTCTTCCAGTATTGTGCTACCAACAATCTAGCAGCAGATATACAATTCAAAACCAGCTTGGTCTCTATAACCGAACAATCCGTTATTATCCCCAACAAAAAGAATTGTGGCGTAAATTTGATCTTTTTCTTTAAAATATTTTGTATAATCCACCATATTTTTATCCAAAATGCCTTGATCTTTTTACAAGTCCACCATATATGAAAATATGTAACATCCCCACATTCACATCTCCAACATTTAGAATCTAAATTTGGATACATACAAGCTAACTTTTTTGGGTCTACATGCCATCTATAAAACATTTTATAAAAATTTTCTCTCAAATTTTGTGCCTGCGTAAATTTAACATTTCTGACCCATATTTTTTTCCCATGTATCCATCATTATCGGTTCACCAATATTCTGAGCCCATTTTATCATACAATCCTTAACTAATTCTGTTTCTGAATCTAATTCCAATAAAATATTATATAATCTCTTTATATGCATTGGGCCCTTATCTTTCATTTGTACAATCAAATTGTCCTCTTTTTTCAGAATACCAGTTTTTTGATCGTCTCTCCATCTAACTTGTAATTGTATGTATTGAAACCATGTTCTGATTATACCTTCTTCTTTTAATTTCTCAAACGATTTTAATTAAAATAAATTTCCCTCTTCAGAAAGAAGTTCTTTATATGTAATTTTATCAACTTTTTGTTCCATATTTATATTTTCTATCGCGTGTCTGGGTACTGTCCATAAGGGTAACTTATCATTTAGTTTAGATTGGTGTTTTTTCCAGACACGCAATAAAGCATTTCTTAATATATGGCTCTTAAAAGCTTTATCTACTTTTTTATCATATATTAAATAAGCATGCCACCCAAATACCAAACCATATCCCTCAATGTTTAATACACTCTCTTCCGTTAAATTAATCCAATCTGTAACTGCTGAGAGGGCCGCTGCTTCATAATACAATTTCAAGTTAGGCACTTTTAAACCACCTCTTTCACGTGTATCCTGCATAATCTTCTGATTTACCCTTGGCTTCTTCCCAGCCCAAATAAATTTATTTATACCCTTCTGCCATTCCTTTATAACTTCATCTTTTTTAAGTATTGGTATCATTTGAAAGAGGAATAAAAACCTTGGTAAAACGTTCATTTTAACAGCAGCTATCCTACCCAACAATGACAATTGTAATTTCTCCCAGCTTTCCATATCCCCCTGTATTTTTGACCACAATGGTTCATAATTATGTTGATATAATTTTGTATTTGTGGACATAATATTAACCCCTAAATATTTAATCTTTTGAACTATCTCAAAGCCAGTTACCTTTTCTACTTCTTCTTTTTGGTTTTTTGTCATATTTTTAACTATTATTTTTGTTTTCGCTGTATTTATTTTAAAACCCGACACTTGTCCATATAAATTAATTGTATCCATCAGAGTCCTAATAGATTGTAATGGTTGAGTTACAGTAACAACCAGATCGTCCGCAAACGCTCGGAGCTTATATTCTTCCTGTCTAATTTTTATTCCTTTTATTATATCATGCTCTCTTATTTTATTAAGTAATATTTCCAAGCTCAAAATAAGCAACAAGGGAGATAGGGGACATCCTTGTCTTGTTCCCTTTTCTATGTTAAAAACATCTGTTAATCCACCATTGATTATTATTTGCGCCGTTTGTTTGCGATATATTGCCCCAATAGATTGTACAAAATAGTCTCCCAATTGTAATTTCTCTATTAATCTTAATAAGAACCGCCAATTCAATCTATCAAAAGCTTTCTCAGCATCTAAAAAAACTAATGCTGTGGGGATCTGGTTATTGCTTCTCAGATACTCCAATAAGTTAACAATTTGTCTAACATTAGTTTTCATTTGCCTACCAGTTAAAAACCCTGTTTGATCATAATGTATCATTTGTTGCATGACTGTCATTAACCTATTCGCTAAAATTTTTGTAAAAATTTTATAATCTATATTTAAAAGTGAAATCGGTCTATAATTTTTTGGATCTGTACCATCTAAGCCCTCTTTTGGAATCAGCGAAATAAAAGATGTCTTCCATGTTGGGGGAACATTACCTCCTTTTTGAATATTATTAAATAATTCTTTAAGGGGCTCCCCCATTTCTTCCTGTAATTTTTTATAATAAACAGCAGTTAACCCATCTGTCCCAGGGGCCTTACCCACTTTTAACTGTTTAATTGCCATTGTTATTTCTTCTAAAGTTATTAATTGGTTTAACATATCCCTCTGCTCTTTTGTGGTTATATGAATATTCTGTTTCCCTAAATAATTATCTATATCTTCTTCTTTAATTTTGTCCTCCATATATAAATCTGAATAAAATTCTAAGAAAGATTTTTTAATAAGACCATGTTCATAAACTTCTTTACCCTTATATCTTATTTTTTCAATAGTTCTTGATTTTTGCTTCTTTCTTAAAATGTAAGCCAACCATCTTCCTGGTTTATTAGCATTGCTGAAAGTATTAAATTTAGCATATTGTAAATTTGTTGCTACTTGATCAGCCATTAACATATTAAATTGACCCTTCAATAAATTAATCGTCTCTTTAATTTTTTTATCTCTTGGATTAGAAATTAAAGCTATTTCTTGTCTCTTAATCTTCTCCTCTAATTCTTTCCTTTTCTCCCCCTTTTTCCTTCTATGTTTATTATTCAAATATATCAAAATACCTCTCATGTATGCTTTACTTGCATCCCACACCATTTCCAACAACGTACCCTTTTGCATATTATTAACAAAAAATTCTTTCATTAGTTTTTTACATTCCATCACATTTTCTTCATATCTAAATAAATTCTCATTTAACCTCCATGACCTTCTATGTCCATTCCTATCTTCTAAATCCATCCAAACCGGACTATGATCTGTCAATACTCTTGGACATATCTTCGTCTTCTTCACCCTAGAAAAGAGATTATTAGTAATCAAAATAAAATCAATCCTTGAGAAGGACTGGTGTCTATCGGAAAAAAAGGTAAAATCCTTTTCCTCTGTGTTTCTTTCCCGCCAAATATCTCTCAGCTCCCAATCTTCCATCATCTCAAAAAATGGTTTAGGCAATTTTGCTCTTAAAAAAATATTTTGCTTAAATCCTTTCTTGTCTTTTACTGCATCTGGTACACCATTCCAATCTCCTAAAAGAATGCAAGTGCTATAATCCCATTGTACCAATTTTGTATGTAGAAGATCATAAAATTTTTCCTGTTGTTGATTCGGGGCGTATACACCAATTACCAAAAGTCTCTCTCCCTTAATTAAAAGTTCAACCGCAAGGTATCTTCCTTGATCATCAGCTTCAATTAGCTTAGCAATCAAATGTCTCTTTACATATATAACTATTCCATTTTTTTTATCATTTGCTGCTGAAACAAATTGTGTTCCTAATCTTGAATTTATTAGATATTTTTGATCTTGTGTTCTAATATGCGTTTCTTGTAGGCAAGTCACATCATTATTAAATTGTTTTAGATAATGAAAAATTTTCTTTTTCTGTGGCGAATTTAATCCATTAACATTCCACGTTAGAAATCTACTTCCCATCTGGGAGCTTCTCAAGCGACTGGAACATTGCCTGCATGTCAAGCTTCTGTATTACCTTTGGCCTTGTTCCTCCCACTGCTTGCTTGGTACCTTCTTCAGTTAACAATTGAGACTGTTGCCGCGACAATTCTTGTATACGCTTGGTTGTAGCCCTGGTCTGCCTTTGTTCTTTTCATTCTTTTTGTTCTCTTATTCGTTCTTCTCCAAATAAATCCACCGTCTTATCAGCCAAGGTTATATCTAGTTCACTTTGCCTGGCTGTAGCTCCCTCCAGCTGCAGTTCATGTCTTTGTGCTCTGTCCTCCTTTCTCCTCCCTTCTGGGGATCTTGGTGTCCCAGCCTTTAAGATATATGTAAAAAAATCTCTTGCTTTCTGCACCGTGTTCAATCTGTGTCTTTCTCCTTCATAGATCAAAGAGATTCCGGCTGGAACTTCCCACCTAAACGATAATTGTTGCCTTTTAAGTTCTTCCACTAGAAAGGAAAATTCCTTTCTAGCTCTCAACATTTTTGGAGGAATTTCTTTCAATGTCATCACCTCTTGTCCTCCCACCTGTAGCTTATTTTGATAAGTTGCTTGTAGAATATCATTTTGCAGTGTTCTATTGTTAAAGTAAATTACAATGTCTCTTGGGAGGTTTCTCAATCTAGACACTCTTGAATTCACCCGATATATCTTATCAATTTGCCACCCCAACTCTTCTTTCCTCATGCCTACAGCTTGGGCAAGAGCATCTATCATCAGCTCTCTCAGATTTTCCTGTTTCTCTTCCTTCACTCCACGAACTCTGATCGCAAATTCCATGTTACGAAAATGTAACAGTGTGATTTCATCTGTGTCACTTTCCCTTTTTTCCTGAACATCTTGAACATCTTCTCTTAGATCTGCAGTAATCTTTCTGATTTCCTCAATCTGCTGTTCCAAGTACTCCACATTATTTGCCAAACCTTTAAGAGCTAACAAAATATCTGTTCTGATTTCACTGTTGCCAATTTCTATTTTTTTCTCAATTTTCTCAGAAACATCTTGTATTTTATCATTAATCATATCATTAACCTTTTCATTAGCTTCATCAATTTTCTTATTAAAATTTTTGGTCATTTCAATTTGCATAAGTTTAAGACTATCTTGTAACATTGCCAGAGTTAGAGGCTGTGGTTGTGCCGCCAGACTTTGCAATTTAGAAGGGAGAGTGGGTGAGCTCTCAGCGCTTCCAGCCCCTTTGGAGGGAATCTTCCCAGATTTGGATGCCATTTAGCTTTATTTAAGTCCTAATAATAATATTCCAACTTATATTAATCTTCTTGCCAAAAAGAAGAGTCTCCAAAACACAATATCAGTTCAAAAATCAGCTCAAACAGGCTCTCCTATGCAAGCCTGTCTGTAAAGTAAAACTTTCTGTCTTTCCACTTTCGCTTTCACACCCATTCAAGCTTTCATCACCATTTTAAAAGTTGCTTCTTTGTATCCTTCACAGTAAGAGGCATTAAGAGTTAAGTGGTGTTTACTTGCCTGGTTTATCTCTTGTCTTCTCCTGCTGCTTTTTGTAGGTTTTCTGTTGTTTATTCAATCTTTAAAAGCAGTGCGGGACACAATCGTCTTGCTCCGTTTAGAAAAAAAACGGAGGAGTCTCTTTGTCCGGAGCTCAGCAGCTTCCCAGGGAGCCCCCCCTTTTCGTGACCCAGGAATCCTCCTAGGGCACTTTGGGGGCTCTACCTGTGTCCACCGACTCTTTACCCTTCCCTTTGCCCGGGAAGGGAATTTCCAGCCGCCAGCCAGCTGATTTATAGCTTTCTGGCAGCTTTACAGATCAAAGGACTAACGCCCCCGAAAGAGAAGCGTCTTTCGGCAATTGTGGAGCCTGCCGGAAGTCCTCTTTTATGTACATTGAGAGCATATGCACCAAGACAAATTCCTTGTGTGTCCAATCACACTTGGCCAATAAAAATTCTGTTCTATTCCTCCAATTTAATGGTTACTAAATAATTATATATCCTCTTAATTAATTTTTCATCTGCTCCCATCTAGCTCATTTGGTTCTTTATAAAACCCATACGCCAGGGGTGAAATGCTCCCAGTTCGGGCGTGCCTGCCAGCGGCCGGAGAGCCGGTAGCGATGGCAGCGTGAGGCTTCGCCCACCCGCCGACATTTGGGTTCTTTTACCCTCTGCGCATGCGCAAAGTGTTCTGCGCATGCGCAGAGGGTAAAAGAACCCAAATGGCGGTGTCTGGGCGGGTGGGCAAAGCCTCACGCTGCCGTCGCTACCAGCTCTCCGACCACCGGCAGGCACACCCAAACCGGGAGCATTTCACCCCTGTATACGCCTTCCTATCTTTTTCATATCTGGATTGTATCTGTAATTTTGGCCACCATGATAGGTCAATCCCTAGTCTGTTTAGTTCTTGTTTAGTTTTTAGTTCTCCCCTTTCATTTAGTATGTCCTTGTATCTTGTGATTTTTTCCATATTTATGGCATTTGGGTGTATCAACGCCTCCATTGTAGATAACCAAACTGGTATTTTCAGATAATGTTGCTCTTTGATTTTGGTCCATACTAGCAGTAATGCCTTCCTAATGTAGTGCCTCTGGAAATAGCTATGTATCTCACCCTTCTTGTACCATAAAAAGACATGCCATCCCAATTGCAAATTGTGACCCTCCAGTGTTAGTAATCTTGTATTCCTCAAATTAATCCACTCTTTCACCCACGTAAGTGCTGATGCTTGGTAGTATAGCTCCCAATCCGGAAGACCAAAACCTCCTCTACTCTTAACATCTTGTAGCATTTTTAATTTTATTCTCGCTTTTTTACCTTGCCATACAAATTTTAATATCATCTTATTTAATTCTTCAAAAAAAATTCCCCCCAGCTTTATTGGGATTATCTGAAACAGGTACAATAATCTCGGCAGAATATTCATCTTAATTGTAGCTATTCTACCCAATAGGGACAATTGTGAGTTTTCCCAGTTTTCCAAGTCCATTTTAATTTGTGCTCTCAGTTTATCGTAGTTGTCTTCTTTGAGAGATACATATCTTGCTGTTAATTGGACTCCTAAATATTTAACTTTCTTTACAATCTGCATGTTCATCCTTCTTGTAAATTCTCTCTTCTGTTTATCTGTAAAGTTTTTAACCAATATTTTCGTTTTCTCTTTATTTTCAGTCCTGCAACTGCACCATATTCTTCTATTTTTGCAATTAATTTACGTTGTGTTTCCTGTGGATCTTCTAGAATAAATGCCAAGTCATCAGCGAATACCTGTAACTTATACTCCTCCTTCTTTATTCTCATGCCTTTTATTTCACTATCTTGTCTAACGTTTCTAGCGAACACCTCTAAGGTTAATATAAATAACAATGGGGATAAAGGACAGCCTTGCCTTGTACCTTTCGTTATATTAAAGTTCTCTGTCATCTCACCGTTTATAATCACCCTTGCTGTTTGTTTGTTTATGGTATAGTGTCTTAATCATACTAATAAATTTAAAATCGATTTAAAGCTAAAGGACACCCTAAAGGCTGGATATGACATGGAATAGAGATCACCGGTCTGACTGTCTGCCAAGGGGAGGGGCTGATTCGCCCGGCCAGCATTGTCAGCTTTGGCGATCCTCCCGGATGTTGCAGACAACACTCCAGCTGGTTGGCCGAGCATATCCGACAGGTTGGGTTGCAGCAGTTCCTCATTCTTGGACTGTTATGGTGGTGGTGGTGGCAGTAGCTTCTATGTGGGGAGCCGCCGCCGGCACAACATTTTTTAATCCAGGATTAATCTTCGCGGAGGGGACATGGTTGATTGTTGCCCCCCCTCCCACGCACTCCTTTCTGCTGTTCTAAGTATATCGAATACTACTTCCCCCACTGACTTGAGATCCACGGTGAAGGAGAACTGGGAAGGTATAAAGCAGGAAAGCCAATATCTCGGACGCTATTTTCACAATCTTGCAGAGACTAGTAGGGGAAATTGTAATTTTATGACCATTACTCCCACTACAAAGACTTTTCTGAGCAGAGACTTTTTCCGCTTAGCCGTTACATATACGACCATTAAGCGTGCAAACAACTGGACCTGGTCAAGGACTATTAACCAGGCTGTCTCTCTATGATCTCCCTGCACTAACTTTCGTTATTTTAAAGATTTTACCCTGGGGATGATTGTTGGTATGTATGTTTAAGAAGGATGGTTAAGATTTTTTGAGGGAATGAGTCAGGGACTAGGATTCTGCCCCCCTCTGCTGAGTGTGGAAACAGAAGCGGAGGGGGGTTTGAGTCCGACCCCTGGCTTGATGTGAATGGAATGGAATGCATGGCCTGTTGGGAGAGAGGGGGACCAGTGGGGGAGGGGAGGGGATCTCTGGTGGGACGGGGAGTGGGAGCATTATGGTCATAACAGGGAGGGGTAGGTATGGCGGGAGCAGAGGGGTAGGCCGCTCTCGGGGAACGAGAACTCGCTGTCTTCAAGCAATTCCTTGTTCTGGCCCCTCTGGTTTGGTTCCATCTAGCTCAGCCCGAGTACCTGGTAACCAGGGATGTCAGGGCCCTGGGCTCAAGCTGCTGCTGTTGAATGCCAGGTCGATTACTAACAAGACCCCCCTTGTACGGGAACTAATCCTGGAAGAGGGGGCGGACCTGGCATGCATTACTGAGACCTGGCTGGGCCAGGAGGGGGGGCTCCCCTTTCCGAGATGTGCCCGGATGGGTTCTCAGTTCAGCATCAGCCAGGGAAGGGGTGGAGGAGTGGCTATTATAGCTCGCCAGAATCTATGTCCTCGAAAGAGCCCTGCCCCGGAGATTGTTGGGTGTGAGATGCTCCTTCTGCTTCGGAGGCAGTCCAGGAGTTCATGGCTTCCATGACAACCATGGACCTGACCCAAGTAGTTCAGGGTCCGACTCATGAGGGAGGTCACACGCTTGACCTTGTGTTTCTCTCAGGGCAGTGGAGAGATGATCTGAGGCTGAGGGGTTTAGTCACAGTACCCTTGTCGTGGTCAGATCATTTCCTTCTGAGGTTGGATTTCATGGCACCACTCCTCCACCACAAGGAGGCGGGACCGATTAAGTGGTTCCACCCCAGGCGCCTAATGGAATCCGAAGGATTTCAGAGGGAACTTGGGGAAATACCTGAATCCCTGGTACGCAATTCATCTGAGGCTCTAGTGGCTGCCTGGAACCGGGCGGCAACGGGGGCTTTAGATCGGATTGCGCCTTTGCGACCTCTCCGTGGCAGCGGATCCAGGAGGGCCCCTTGCTTCACCGAGGAACTCCGGGAGATGAAGCGCCAAAAGAGACGCCTAGAGCGATGATGGAGAGCTAGTAAAGCTGAGTCTGACCGGACACTTTTAAGAACTTTCATTAAGTCTTACTTAGTGGCGATACGGGCAGCAAAATGTTCGCATTTTTCCGCCCTTATTGCGTCCGCCGACTCTTGCCCAGCCGCCCTGTTTAGGGTGACTCGCTCCCTTCTTGCCAAGGAGGGAGGCGAAGATCCCTTGCAGGGCAGAGCTGAGGAATTTGCTCAGTTTCTGGCGGACAAAGTCATTCAGATTTGGACAGACCTGGACTCCATTTGGACAGGGCAAGCCGAGACGACAGGGGCGAGTCTTAGTCCTGTTATGTGGGATGAGTTTGAGCCTATCACTCCTGATGATGTGGACAAGCCCATAGGAGCGATGAGTGCCTCCACTTGTTTATTGGACCCGTGCCCCTCCTGGCTGGTCTCAGCCAGCAGGGAGGTGACACGCGGCTGGCTCCAGGCTGTTGTGATCGCATCTTTGAGAGAGGGGTCCATCCCGCAGCCCTTAAAAGCTGCGGTGGTGAGGCCCCTCCTCAAGAAGCCTTCCCTGGACCCAGTGGATTTAAAGAACTTCCGTCCAGTCTCCAACTTACCCTTCGTGGGTAAAGTTGTCGAGAAAGTGGTGTCGCTCCAACTCCTGCGGTTATTGGAGGACACTGATTATCTGGATCCCTTTCAATCGGGTTTCAGGCGCGGCTACAGTACGGAGACTGCTTTGGTCACCCTGATGGATGATCTCTGGCAAGCCCGGGATGGAGGTCATTCCTCCATCCTGGTGTTACTTGACCTCTCAGCGGCTTTCGATACCATTGACCATGGTATCCTTCTGCGTCGTCTTGGGGAGGTGGGAGTGGGAGGCACCATTTTACGGTGGTTCTCCTCCTACCTCTCCGATAGGACGCAGTCGGTGTTGAGAGGAGGGCAGAGGTCGGCCCCTAGGCCCCTGATTTGCGGGGTGCCGCAGGGCTCGGTCCTCTCGCCCATCCTGTTTAATATTTACATGAAACCGCTGGGTGAGATCATCCAACGACACGGGGTGAGGTATCAGCAGTATGCTGATGATACCCAGTTGTACATCTCCACCCCGTATCAGTTCAGTGAAGCAGTTGAAGTAATGTGCCACTGCCTGGACGATGTGAGGGTCTGGATGGGAGTGAATAGACTCAAACTCAACCCTGACAAGACTGAGTGGCTGTGGATATTGCCCCCCAGGGATTATGTCGACTGTCCCTCCTTGGTTCTTGGGGGAGAAAAATTGACTCCCTCAGAACGGGTTCGCAATTTGGGTGTTCTCCTAGACCCACAGCTAAAATTGGAGCAACATCTTTCAGCTGTGGCTAGGGGGACCTTTGCACAGGTCCGTCTTGTGCATCAATTGCGACCCTAATTTAATTTAATTTAATTTAATTTAATTTAATTTAATTTAATTTAATTTAATGGATTTCTATGCCGCCCAATCCCTGGGGACTCAGGGCGGCTCACAACATGTTAGATCCATTACAAAATAAAAAGCAATAATTAAAATGTATAACAATACAAGATACAATAATTAAAAATACAGAAAATACAAAAGTTAAGAGTATCTCATTCACCCCACCTGCCGGAAGAGCCAAGTTTTTATTGCTTTCCGGAAGGCCAGCAGGGTGGGGATGGTCCTGATCTCTGGAGGAAGCTGGTTCCACAGGGAGGGAGCTCCCACAGAGAAGGCCCTCCCCCTCGGTCCCGCTAGCCGACATTGTTTGGTCGACGGGACCTGGAGGAGGCCGACTCTGTGGGTTCTAACCGGTCGTAGGGAGGTATGCGGCAGGATGCGGTCCCGAAGATAACCTGACCCTGAGCCATGTAGGGCTTTAAAGGTAACGACCAACACCTTAAATTGGATCCGGAGACTAATGGGCAGCCAATGCAGCTGGCGGAGGATAGGTGTTACGTGGGTGCATCTAGGTACACCCACCACAGCTCGCGCAGCTGCATTTTGCACCAATTGCAGTCGCCGGACACTCTTCAAGGGTAGCCCCATGTAGAGCGCATTGCAGTAATCCAGCCGTGAGGTGATAAGGGCATGAGTGACTGTAAGAAGTGCCTCCTTCTCCAAGTAGGGTCGCAATTGGTGCACAAGACGTACTTGTGCAAAGGTCCCCCTAGCCACAGCTGAAAGATGTTGTTCCAATTTTAGCTGTGGGTCTAGGAGGACACCCAAATTGCGAACCCGTTCTGAGGGAGCTAATTTCTCCCCCCCAAGAACCAAGGAGGGACAATTGGTCGAGTCCTTAGGAGGCAATATCCACAGCCACTCAGTCTTGTCAGGGTTAAGCTTTAGCCGGTTCTTCCCCATCCAGACCCTAACATCGGCCAGGCAGCGGCCCATTACGTCTACGGCTTCCCCGAATTGAAGGAGAGGGGGGCTTTGCTCACAGTCACTCATGCCCTTGTCACCTCACGGCTGGACTACTGTAACGCGCTCTACATGGGGCTACCCTCAAAGAGCATCCGGAGACTGCAATTGGTACAGAATGCAGCTGCGCGAGCTGTGGTGGGTGTGCCGAGATACACCCACGTAACACCCATTCTCCGCCAGCAGCATTGGTTGCCTATTAGTCTCCGGTCGCAATTTAAGGTGTTGGTTTTGACCTTTAAAGCCCTACATGGCTCAGGACCAGGTTACCTCCGGGACCGCATCCTACCACATACCTCCCTACGAGCAGTTAGGTCCCACAGAGTGGGCCTCCTCCGGGTCCCATCAGCCAAACAATGTCGGTTGGCGGGTCCACGGGGGAGAGCCTTCTTTGTGGGAGCCCCAACTCTCTGGAACCAACTCCCACCAGAGATCCGGACTATCCCCACTCTACTGGGCTTCCGCAAAGCCGTAAAAACATGGCTCTTCCGGCAGGCGGGGTGAAGAAGACCGGATTCCCCCATGAATGAATGTTCTTTTTAAAATTATGAAATGTTTTTTAAATTTATGTATTATGTATATTGTTCTTATTCATGTTGTATGCCGCCCTGAGTCCTACGGGATTGGGCGGCCTATAAGAACTTTTAATTAAATTAAATTTTAATTAAAATGTCTCTCCAAAGTCCATATGTTTTAATTGTAAGAACATAAACTGCCAACTCAAATTGTCAAAAGCTTTCTGCGCATCAAGAAAAATCAATGCCATCTGCTTTCCGGAGTGCGTCTCATAGTTTTCCAAGGTATTCAGGTTCATCCGTGTCACGAGGTGATTTTTGATTGTCAGCTGTACTCATATGTCAGACTTTATGACCCAGAGGTTCTTAACAAAGTAAAGCAGTCACATGAAGAGTGAACTGCGCAGATGTTACATTCCATTCACATTTTCCATTATTTCTTTGCTGCTATCCTCCCTGGAAGGAGGGTCTCTTAGATTGTCAAGATGTAATTATTAAGATTTAGTGTTTTTATATTCTTTTATACTGGAATAAATATCTTATTATTTAGACTTTTATCCGCGTTTTATTTTATGAAGGATTGGTTTCCAAAGGAAAAGATTCGTCACCTCTAAAATTTATTTTCTCATTCCGTCAATCCGCATATTATTTTTAATTTGCCTCTTGGGTAAAAATCCGTTCTGATCTACATGTATAAAATCACTCAGAAATCTTTCCAGGCTTCTTGCAATTATTGAGGCATAAATTTTATAGTCTACATTTAACAATGATATCGGTCTATAGTTTTTTATTTGTAGTAAATCAGAGTCTTCTTTAGGTATCAGTGTTACAATTGCCTCTGTCCATGTTTTGGGAATCTTTGCTTCAAACAATGCTTCATTGTAGACTTCAAGTATAAGTGGACCTAAGGTGTCTTGTAAGTATTTGTAAAATTCTGCTGGTAAGCCATCTGGTCCTGGTGTTTTGTCATTTTTTGCCTCTTAATTGCTTCTGTTAATTCCATCATTGTTATTCTTTCCTTCAACATTGTCTTCACTTCTTCCGACACTTTTGGTAAGTTGGCTTCTTCCATATATTGTTTAATTTTATCTTCTAGTATGTTTTCTTTGCTGTATAGTTTTTCATAAAATTATTTTATTATTTTTTTTCTTGTCTTCATTTTTATGTAGAATTGTACCCATCTCGTCTTGCAGTTTATGTATCAATTTCTTTTCTTTCTCTTTTTTAAGTCTGAATGCCAACCATCTACTCAGCTTATTTGCATTTTTGAAAAATTCTGTTTGGCTGCTTTAATTTTTTGTGCCAGTTCCTCTTTCTCTAAAATGTTTAATTCATGTTTTACTAATTCCATTTGGTTTTTACCATTTAGTTTCGTTGATTAATCCTTGTCTAAAAACGTGAATGGTGTCGTTTGTCAATGTGTCTTGTCCTCCTTGGGACCTGGTGATTACTTTGGCTGCCAATTGATTATGGGTTTAAATACCTCTGACTTTGCACTATTGTATTGTGGTTTTCTGGATAGTGCGTCTGCCAGAAAGTCCCCCCCCCGGGGATAAATTTAAGAGTAAACTCGAACTGTTTGAAATATTGAGCCCAACGAACTTGTTTTGGGGATAGTTTCCTTGGTGTCTTTAGGGCTTCTAAGTTTTTATGATCAGTCCAGACTTCAAAAGGAATCTTACTCCCTTCTAAGAAATGTCTCCAAGTTAAAAGTGCCCATCGCACCGCATAAGCTTCTTTTTCCCAAATAGCCCACCTTTGTTCAGTTTCACTTAATTTCCTGGATGTATACGCACATGGCTGTAGTTGTCCTTGCTCATTTTTCTGAAGTAGGATTGCCCCTATTGCAACATCGCTAGCATCTGCTTGTATGATGAAAGGTTTTTCTGTGTCTGGGTGCTTTAGAATTGGTTCAGCTGAGAACAGCCGTTTTAGTTTTTCGAATGCTGCCTGGCATTCCATTGTCCAATTCACGGGCTGTCTTGGTTTAGGATTTCCCTCCCCCTTCGTTCTTAACAGTTTCGTGATGGGCAGGGCGAATTGAGCGAACGCCGGGATAAATTGGCGATAGAAATTTGCGAACCCCAGGAAGCTTTGTAGCTGTTTGCGCGTGTGAGGCGTCTCCCAATCCAGTACTGCCTGCACTTTTTGAGGGTCCATTTCTATGCCCTGGTGTGAAATACGATACCCCAAGTAGTCAATTTTCTCTTGGTGGAATTCACATTTTGAGAGTTTGGCATAAAGTTTTGCATCGCGGAGTTTGCTTAGCACAGCTCTGACTAGTTTAACGTGCTCAGCTTTGGTCTCTGAGTATAAGAGAATATCATCTAAATAAACAACAACCCCTTTATATAAATGTTCATGCAAAACATCATTTATTAATTGCATGAACACTGCAGGTGCCCCTTGTAACCCAAAAGGGAGCACTTTGAATTGGTAGCACCCCAGGGGGGTGTTAAATGCAGTTTTCCATTCATCCCCCTCCTTAATCCTGATTTGATAGTATGCCTCCCTTATGTCTAGTTTGGAAAATATTTTCCCTTTAGCGAGGTGTGCAAGCATATCTTTCATCAAGGGAAGGGGATACATATTTTCAACACTGATAGTATTAAGATTGCGAAAATCCAGACAGACATTTTGAGCCATCTTTTTTCTCCCTAAATAACACTGGGGCTGCAATCTTTGGTCGGGCTGGCTCAATGAAACCCCTTGCTAGGTTTTTCTCAATGAAAGCTCTCAGTTCTCCTAACTCTATACATTTTTGGTTTATGTTGTGACTTGCCCGCGTCCAGCGCAGATGATGGAGGACCCAGAGGACGTGGAGCTGCTCATGGTGCAGCAGTACCAGCCCATGTGCCTGGCACCTGAGTCGGCCAGTGATGAAGACTCGGTGCTAGAGGAGGACGATCAGCCAGGACCTTCTGCACCTGCGCAGCAGAGTGAATCATCAGGGGATGAAGAGCCTCTGCTGGATGCTAGGGCTCGTAGAGCAGCCAGCAGACAGGCTTAGCAAGCGGAGGTCTCCTCGGAGGTAACACTGAGGGCTAATTGGGCCACGCCCTTCAGTGCCTATATTAGTCCAGCGCTGTCAGCGATCAGTGCTGAGAACAACGTCTGTGATCTGTGAGCACATCAGAGTTCTGTTTGCATCGGAGTCCTGCTTTGGATATCGTGTTTGTAAAGAGCAGTTTCTGGAAGGCTTATTCCGGGAAGCCAGCCAACTTGTGAGAGAAGAAGAGACTTAATTGGTATTTGTTTTTGAACATTTGAACGTTTGGTTATTAACTCACAAAGAACCAAAGGAACTTTATTCCCTGAGACTCTCCTTATGTTTGTTTGTGGACTTTTAAAACTCCTGCGCTTTTACTAAGAACCTTCATTAGTAAAAGGACCCTTTTGCTTTAGTAACAAACAGTTGTGTGTGTGTTTTTCTGTGGGTTGCGGTGCTGGGACACAACAGTTTAGGCAGTTTAGCTCCGGGTAAGATTTCTATTGCACAGTCAGTGGGGCGGTGTGGAGGGAGTTCATCCGAGGCTGTTTCACTAAACTTCAGCCAAATCTTTGTATCTTGATTGTATCTCAAGGTTGACTCAGCCTTCCATCCTTCCGAGGTCAGTAAAATGAGGACCCAGATTGTTGGGGGCAATATGCTGATTCTGTAAACCGCTTAGAGAGGGCTGTAAAGCACTGTGAAGCGGTATATAAGTCTAAGTGCTATTGCTATTGCTAAGTGCTATTCCTTGGGTATGCCTTCTGTTGGCAAGCTATAACCAGACATGGCTGTTTCTCTGCGCTCTCCCCCCTCAGCTCCTATCTGTGGATCCTCTGCAAAAGTCACGTGCATCTGGAATTTTATGGTGCCTTGCTCCCAATTTATTTTTGGATTCCACTTTTTCAGCCATGCAAGTCCCAATACCAGTGGCCATTCCATGCCAGGTGCCACTATAAATGTAAGTCTTTCTTCGTGGCTCCCAATGCTTATTTTCAGGGGTTCAGTAGCAAACAAAGCTGGTTCCCCCCTGCTATTGACCCATCTAGTTGGCAAAAAGCAATGGGAGTTTTCAGCTTTCTTACCTTGATCCCCAGCTCCCCTATTAGGGTTGGGCTGACCAAGCATCTGGTGCACCCTGAGTCCACTAATGTGGAGATATTTCTTCCTCCATCTTGGTTAGGGATAAAGTCTTAGAGGGAGGGTAAGCAGTTCAATTGGCTTGCTTACCAGTGGTTCATCCTCTGGGTCGCTTCCAAACGAGGTTGGATCCTCCTCTGGAAATGCTGGGATGTTCTCTCCAATGAGGGGGGGGATGGAGGTTCTACCATCTCGCTGCTCCTCAGGACCGTTTCTCTCCCGTGCAAGGCAGGTTTCGCTGATCTCTCCCCCCTCAGGCGTTCTGGTTTCTGGGTTGGGGATTTAGGGGAAGAAGCGTGTTGTCTTTTGAAGGGTTCTTCCTCCCATTGGGGTGAGGGTTTCTTCCATGTTTGCCCCACACAATACTGGTTCCTGGCCACATCGATCTCTGCTTCTCTGCCGGTGAAGTACCACTCACGCGGGGTGAATTGGTGTGCTCCTAGCCATGTAGGCGTTATATAGATCATTCATTGGGTCCTCTGCTGCGCCATCCACTCAAATGTCAGCCCTCCGGGGTTTGGTGGTTTCCCTGGTCTCGTCAGCGGTTGCTGTGCCCTCAGCGCTCCTTAGCTGTCACTCTGGGGTTCCCCGAATGTTGAGGCTTTCCAAAGTTTTCATCACCAGCTGGGCTAGGTATCTCTTCAGCCGTCCCTCACTCAGCGGTGCTTCGGTGGGTTCCGTCTGGTCAGAGAAGGCTTCTAGTTCCAACTCCCACCGTGGTCTCCGATTCCCTCGGTTGAGCTTGACTCCTCTGGTTCTCCCATCCCAGCTGTCTTTCTCCTCCAGAATTTCCTCATCCTCTTCGATGGGAAGTAGGGAATAGGCATCCGGCTGGTTGTTCGTTGAGGTTTTCCCCCAGCATTCCGTTTCCTCCGGTTCCCTATTTTGTTCGGACATGGTTTTGCAAGGTGCCCTCAGTAGAACGAAATTGCTTCTCTGGGTTGACCGTTTTGCAGATCTTGCTTTCTGTAAGGATTGTCTCTCCATTCACTTACAAAGTACGAACTTCTGAGCCAGGTAGTTCAAAAGGATTCCTTTATTAGCAAATGTGATAACACCCCATTCATTCAAAGCAAGATCTGAATGCCCTTAGGCAAAGAAAGTACATTTAAACCTTAGAGCCCTCCCCATTAGCCAAAATGCAAATCTTGGCCAATACACAGATGTGGAAGTCCCCCACTCTGGGAATCCGGATTAGTATACGTTTCCACAAAGCCTTTTCCGTTTAAACTAACTCACATTGCCCCTCATAAATCCTATCCCAAGATAAAAAGGTTCACAGATGCCTGGCGCCAGGATATGTGTTGTAAACGTCAGTTGATCCAAGCAATGCTGATAAATCAAACTCAAGACCCCCCTTCTCTCTCTGAATGGCAGACCCACTCTTTGGGTTTCTGACACACACACACACATACACATAGATACAGAGAGGGGGGAGAGAGTGGTGGGGGAGAGAGATACACAGAGAGAGGGGAGAGAGGGAGGGGGAGAGAGGGGGGAGAGAGGGGGTTGTCAAAGGGTTTTGTGGCTCCCAGTGTTTTTTAACAACCAGTTTTCTGCCCTAATGACTGGCTGGGTAGGCGTGTCTAGGGGAGTCATGTGACTGGGTGGGAGTGAGTGAGTGACATCAAGTGAGTGACAGCCAGGTTTTATGGCTCCTGATGTTTTCTTTTCTGTGAGAAATGGGTCCAAATGGCTCTTTGAGTGTTTAAGGTTGCAGACCCCTGATCTAGACGATAATGTCTGATAAATGGAGAAGTGGACGACCAGGTCGCCGCCCGGCAAATCTCCTCCACCGACGCCTGAGAAGCCCAAGCAGCAGTAGTGGCCACACTCCTAGTGGAGTGGGCCGTGATGCCCCTAGGCACTGGGAGCAACTGAAGCTCGTAGGCCTTGGCTATACAGGCCCTCAGCCACCGACCCACCGTGGAAGGTGTTACCTTTTGGCCCAGAGTTGATGGCAGGAATGAGACAAACAGGGATTCTGACTTCCGGAAGGAAGAGGTCCTAGAGATATAGATTCGGAGGGCCCGCCTTACATCCAGGGTGTGCCACTTGCGCTCCAAGGCATGACTAGGTCTTGGACAGAAGTCTGGCAAGACCAACTCCTGAGCTCGGTGAAACCAGGAATTGATCTTAGGAAGAAAGGCAAGATCCAGCCACAGGACCACCCTGTTAGAATGAAAAACACAGAGATCCCTACGGACTGACAGCGCCGCCAACTCCAAGATCCGTCTAGGTGACGTGATAGCCACCAGGAAGACCACCTTGCATGAGAGGAATCAAAGGCTGGCCTCCCTAAGCAGCTCAAAGGGATGAATGGTGAGTGCCTGTAAAACCTTGGATAGGCCCCAAGAGGGGTACTGGTGGACCACCAGTGGCCTAAGGTTAGAGGCCACTCTGAGGAAGGCACTCACCCTGGGGTGACTAGCTAGGGAACCCAGTGGGAGGATCTGCAGAACCGAACCCAAAGCCGCCACCTGTTGCCTTAATGTGTTGGGGAGAGGCCCTGAACCAGTCCCTGTTGAAGGAAATCCAATACATCAGCCACCGACGCGGATACCGGATCCCTACGCCGCCTGGCACACCAGTCCGAGAAGGATCGCCAGGTTGCCTCATAAATACGGATTGTGGATGGCCATCTGGCCACCTGAATCATACAGATGACCCCCCCGAGAAAGGTTCTCCCCCCTTAGCAATTGCCGCTCAACCTCCATACGGTGAGTTGGAGCCACTGCAGCTCAGGATGGAACACGGGCCCCTGGGACAGAACGACCTTCTCTGGGGGAATGCACCATGGACATTCGACCGACAGACCCACGAGGTCGGCGAACCACGGCCTCCGGGGCCAATAGGGAGCCACCAAGATGATCTCCGCCCTCTCCGACAGAACCTTCCTGACCACAGCTGGGATGAGGGGCAGGGGAGGGAAATCGTACAGCAGCTCCTTGGGCCAGGGACACCAGAGGGCATCCACCCCCTCCACCCCCTGAGCCGGAAACCGGGAGAAGAACCGCGGGAGCTGTTTGTTCATTGGGGAGGCGAACAGGTCCAAGGCTGGGCGGGAGAAGCGTGTTGACAGTTCCGAGAACAGACTGGGCAGCAGGCACCACTCCGACTGGTCTATCGTGGGCCTGCTCAGCCAGTCCGCCTGGACGTTCGAAACCCCCGCAATGTGGTCCGCTTTCAGGGACAGTAGGTGGGTCTCTGCCCATTTGCAAAGGGCCTCCGATTCCTCCATGAGTAAGAAGGACTGAGTTCCCCCCTACCAATTTATGTGGGCAGTTGTGGACACATTGTCTGTCAGGAGAAGGACATGGCAGCCCCGGATGTGTTGCTGAAAGGCCTTGGGGGCTAGTCGTGCCACCCTGAGCTCCAGCCAATTGATATTGTGCTGGAGCTCCTGATGAGTCCATCGACCCTGGGCTACCCTGGACCCGAAGTGAGGCCCCCAACCTAGCAGGCTGGCATCTGGCGTTATTGTCAATCTGTCCTGGTCCCAGAAGAAGCAACCCCTGGAGAGGGCACTCGACTCCCACCAGAGCAGGGAGCGGAGAACCCTGGATGGCACCTGGACCCTCAACTGGGACGTGCCCTGACTCCTCATCTGGTAGGGAAGAAGGAACCATTGGAGAGGTCGCGAGTGAAAGCGTGCCCAGGGCACGATGTCCAGGCAAGAAATAATCTTCCCCAGGAGTTGAGACAGCAGCGCTAGAGGGGCAGACCTGTCCCCCCCGGACGCGGCCTGATAAGGTCCTGATGCTGTCCTGCCGCTCCTGGGAGAGGAAAACTTGGCTGGAGACAGTCTATTAGGGCCCCCAGGTGCACAAGTCTGGTGGAGGGAACCAGGTGGCATTTGGCCAGGTTTATTGAAAAACCATGGTCCCGAAGGACCTGAATAGTAGTTGCCAGGTGTCTCTCCATAGCGACTGGAGAGGCTGCCTGGATAAGCAGGTCGTCCAGGTAACACTGGATCCTGATGGGAATTGTCCTGAGGTATGTTGCCAGGGCCACCATGACCTTGGTGAAAGTACGGGGGGGGGGGGCGAAGCCAGTCCAAAGGGAAGGGTGGTAAATTGAAAATGGTGCCCTCTGAAGATCGAGAGTAAACTAAATCGTAAATATAAAGACAGACTTCCATATTAGAAGGAAACTAATTAGTCATCTGGTAACAATTAAACTCCATTGTTAATGCAATGAAATGAATGTGATACTGAAACATTGGGTAGAGAAAATATAAGCACCGTGAAATAAGAACTTATGAATTAATTTACAAATTGATAATTAGAAGCTGTTAAAGGATTTAAGCAATCTGTGAAAACGTGAACTTAGATAGGAGACTTTAATATTTATATAGATATAGAAAGATTATAGAAAGATTATAGAAAATATATTTAAAAGAGGTTTGAAATATTAAGATACTAAGATATAGGAATAGAAAGATTTATCTACCTGAAGTATTGAAGATTTGTGTTAAGATTAAATAAGATTATAGATTATTATAAAGTAGGAAGATAATATATATATAGCAATATTATAGATTCTATAGAGTGTGCCTTTCCCCTTTGTTTCTTATTCTTCTTCTTATTTCTTCTCTTCTCTCTTTTTGTAATTAGTATTAGAAGATAAAATATTGAATTATCACTTTGATAGATAGTGCCTGCAATATACTATTATATTGGATTGAATAGATGTGGAAAAGATCAAAATATTGGGAAAATTGAAATTAATACCAATTATATGATTGATTTGTATGAAAAGACAATAATTGATGAATGGTAGAATTGAAAGATCTATATAATATTTTTAAAATGTCAACAACCACGACTATCCAAAAATTGGCAAAGAAAACATCATCGAATCCGACACTGCCAATGGCATCACCCTCTGGTCAGAGATCCATAGATAGTATGTTAAGCACAGAAAAGACTAGTAATCAGGCCAGCATGCAAACAATGCAGACAACCTTACAGGCAATACAAGAAACTATGCTAAAGATGCAGGAGAAAATGGATAAGAATTGTGAAGTAATGAGGGAAGATATTCAAAAAGTTGATAATAGAATAGGTGCAATACAACAAGCAATAGAAAATAACAAACAACAGACAAAAAAGGTAGAGGAAAGAACCGAACTGAGGGAAAAGAAAGTGGAAGAGGTAGATCAAAAATTAATTGGAGTTGGAGGAGTCAATCATAAACTTAGAATTAGACCGAGTGGCCTTCTACCTCCGCTTTCAGAATGTGACAGAGAGTAAAGAGGAAGACTTAGGAACAATTATGATAGAATTAATAGCGGAAATAACACAGAGGGATAAGCAAGAGATACAAAATGGATTAGACGAACTTTATCGAGTACAAACAAACTATGCCAGGCGACATAAATTACCTAGGGAGGTCCACGTGAGGTTCACTAGGAAAGAAATGAGAAACAAAGTATATAAAGCAACCCGTGAAGAAACAATATTATATAAAGGTAAAGAAATTCAAGTACTAAAACAGGTACCAAAAAGACTTAGAGATCACAGGAGGGATTATTGTTTTCTAGCGACACAATTAAATAAACGTAGCACACTCTTTAAATGGCTAGTCCCATAAGGAATGCTCATTACTTGGCAGGGAAAGAAAATTAAGGTAGATAACATAGACAAAGCTTAAGAGTTTTACGAGCAGTTCATAATACCAGAAGGAGAAGACACAGAAACCAGAAGTCAGGAGGAACTACTATCAGAGGAAAAAGAGATAGACGAGGAGAAAAGTAAAAGGGACATAGAACATCAAGAACTAGAAGGGATAGACTTCCGGTTGGCTCCGATGCATCGAGGACGCTCCTCGTCGAGCGCCTAATCCCGGGCTCCGTAAAGCCGCCAGAACAGCTGTCTGGCGGCTTGAAAATCTTCTCCCCGGGCGTAGGGGAGAGATGAGAGCTGACAGGCGAGGGTAGAGCCCCCCTAGTGCCCCAGGAGAAAATCTGGGGCGCGAAGGGTGAGGGTTCCCCAGGCAGCCTGTCATCTGCTCCGGGACCTGGGACGCCTCTGCTTTTGCGGAGCAAGATGCAGCGACCAATTCTGCCTTCAATATGGGATTTTTAACTATTTGACTACAGCAGACAGAAAAAGACAGGAGGCTGGGATGGCAAGTACTTTAACTTAACTCCAAAGTTGACTTTTTATTTCGGAAATGATTAATTGAGTTAAGAGTAACAAAATGGCGATTGAAGCTTCAAAGGGCGTGAAAGTGAAAGTTAAAAGGAAAGTTTTGTTTCGCTAGCAGCCCTCTGTCAGAAAATGCCTGACTTTGATGAACTCTCTCCTCTCTTTCTGATTTTGGATTAAAACAAAAAGTTTAACTTTAAATTTTAAATGGCTTTAAAACCTGGAAAGACTGTTTTTAACAAAGGATTTGAGCACCCTCCTGTTTATACTTCAAGAATGCAACCCACTCTCTATTCAACACCCCCACAGACTTTAACACCTGAAAAGTTATTTGAAGCTTTAAAAGTTATGAAGAATGAACTTGTTATGGAATTTAACCTAAAAATTAATGAAAAAATACAGGCTGTTTCAGAGGAGATTGCTACTCGACACCAGCAATTAAGGGATGATATGATATTTGCATTTAAAGGACTGGTAGGAAATATGGAAATTTTGGAGGAGGAGGTGGAAGAAATTAAACAGTCTGTGATAACTTTGGGTGAAGATATAGGAAAGACTCAAAATAATATTGAAAATTATGAAGCTGAGGTGTTAATGATTCAATATAGAAATATGCAGTTTGCTTTAAGAGTAAGAGGTGTAAAAGAGAAAAAACAAGAAGATCTAAGAGAAAGGATGTTGGACGCATTTGTGCACACGTTAGGAGTGACAAAAGAGGAATTGGGTATGCAAATTGATAAGATATATCGTGTTAATTCTTGGATTGCTAAACAGAAACATCTGCCAAGAGATATTGTAATATATTTTACTACAAGGACATTACGCAATGAAATTCTACAGGCGACTTTCAAGAACAAGCTTCAGGTAGATGGACAGGACATTGAAAGAAATTCCTCCTAAAATGTTGAGAGCCAGAAAGGAGTATGCCTTTCTGTTGGATGAATTGAAAAAACAGCAAATACAGTATAGATGGGAGGCTCCAACTGGGATAGCGGTGATACATCTGGAAAAGAGATACCGGCTCAATACGATATTGAAAGCAACTGATTTTTATGTAAAAGTGTTAAAGGCCGACATATCCAAAATACCAGAAGGAAGAAGAATGAAGGAAGCAATGGAAGATGAGAGAGGAGAGTCGTCGACAGTTGTCCAAATGGGAGGAGTTTTGATGAGTCAAGGTGATTTACAGAACCAGAGTGATGTTCATAATGTGGAAGAAGAGACAGAGGATCAGAGTCAGACTAGAGCAGCGGCTACATGTATCGAAGTATCAAGACAACAACAACTTAAGCTGACAACTCAAAAAATTACCAAACCGCAAGTGGGTTCAAGAGTCAGATCTAAAGTTCGAATGAGAAGAAGGAATGATTAGAACTTGGTTTCAGTATGGGTAGTCATAGGCCAGATGGAGAGAAGAATAAAAATTGGTATTTTGCAGTAAGAAGATCCATTTACTATCGAGGAAATGACGCTGATGGTTGTGCATCTGGCCAAGATGGTGAAAGAAATATTTCTTTCCCCCCCCTCTTTTTTCTTCTTTTCGTCTTTTTATTTTCCTCTTTTTATTACTATATTTTAAAGATTATATAAATGAAAGACACATAGAGGATTGGACTAAAAAATTTTCTTTTTGACTACTTTTAAAAGGTTTTGAGTTACCGTATTTTTCGGAGTATAAGACGCACCGGAGTATAAGACGCACCTAGATTTTAGAGGAGGAAAACAAGGAAAAAAGTATTCTGAACCAAATGGTGTAGCAATATATTATTTAATAAAATACCAGTGTAGCAGAATAATTTTTACAACCATGTATACTTTTTACAACCATGTATACTTTTTATAACTATGTATACTTTTTACAAACTTCAAACTTGACAGCTTTAAGACTTGTGGACTTCAACTCCCAGAATTCCTCCTCCAGTCATGCTAGCTCAGGAATGGGAGTTGAAGTCCACAAGTCTTAAAGTTGCCAAGTTTGAAGAGCCCTGGGTTAGGGGTGGCAAGGGTCTTCTAACTTGTGAAGTTTAAGACTTGTGGACTTCAACTCCCAGAATTCCTCCTCCAGTCATTCCTGAGCTAGCATGACTGGAGGAGGAATTCTGGGAGTTGAAGTCCACAAGTCTTAAACTTGCCAGGTTTGAAGACTTGGAAGTTGGTCTTCAAAGCTGTGGGCTTGCTTTGGGCAGCAGCAGCGGCGGCGGCTTCTTAGCTGCCTCAGGGGCTTTCCTGTGGTCTGGCGGCAGCAGCGGTTTTCCCTTGGTCCGGCGGCATCGGCGGCAAGCATCGGTGGCGGTGAGCGGCAGCGAGCAGGAGGCATCGGCGGTGAGCAGCGGCAGGGGGCATCGGCGGCGAGCGGCGGGCATCAGCGGCGGGCGGCGGTGGGCATCGGCGGTGGGGGGGGGCAGGCAGCGGCGGCAGCGGGCAGCGGCAGGGAGCAGTAGCGAGCGGCGGCAGGGAGCAGTAGCGAGCGGCGGCAGCGAGCGGCGGGCATCAGCGACGGTGGGCAGCGAGCGGCGAGCAGCGATGGCGGGCATCGGCAGCGAGCGGCGGTGGCGGGCATCGGCGGCGAGCGGCGGTGGCGGGCATCGGCGGCGGGGGGTGGCAGGCATTGGCGGCAGTGGGCGGCGGCAGGGAGCAGCAGCGAGCGGCAGCAGCGAGCGGCGGGCATCAGCGACGGCGGGCAGCGAGTATCGGCGGCGGCGAGCGGCGATGGCGGGCATCGCCGGCGAGCGGCGGGCGGCGGCGGCGGGCATCGGCGGCAGGGGGGCGGCGGGCATCAGCGGCAGCGGGCGGCGGCAGGGAGCAGCAGCGAGCGGCGGCAGCGAGCGGCGGGCATCAGCGACGGCGGGCGGCGAGCGGCGAGGGCGGGCATCGGCGGCGAGCAGCGGCAGCAGGCAGCGGTGGTGGGCAGCAGCGGCAGCAGCAGCTTTGCCGTGCAACATCCAGAGTATAAGACGCACCCAGTTTTTGACCCTCTTTTATACTCTGAAAAATACGGTACAGTGATTCCTCGTTTTTTGCTGGGATTACGTTCCAAAAAGAACCCGTGATAGGTGAAATCCGTGAAGTAGTAACTTCAGCTTTGCGCATGCGCAGAGGGCAAAAGAACGCAGATGCCAACATCCAGGTGGGCGGGGGAAGCGGGTGGGGGAAGCCCCGCGCCGCAAACGCCACCAGGTTGTTGAGCTGTGCGAACCGGGAGGATTTCACCCCTGGCCTCACGTGTATTTCACTGCTCTTGGCAAGCTGTTTTACCAATCAGCCAATCAGAATGCAGAACACAATGCACGATGCAAATCCGTGAAGCAGCGAGACCGTGAAAGGTGAACCGTGATATAGCGAGGGATTACTGTATATGGAATTAAAGATTTAGAATAATTGTGAAATTAATAATTTGCTATATTGGAATGTTAGGTTATTAACAATGTGTTTGGTTTTTAGATTATGCTTAAAAGGTTTTGAGTAATAAGGGGTTAAAGAATTAGAGAAATATTGGAATTAATAACTTGTTAGTATATTTTAATTTTATGTTTATCAAGGAGGTATAGCGTCGGAAGAAGGAAGATCTATTTATCATCGAGGAAATGACGTTGATGGTTGTGTATCTGGTTGAAATGGTGAAAGAAAGATTTCTTCTTTTTCTTCTTTTTATTATTATATCTTAAAGACTATATAAATGAAAGATACATAGTGGAATAAATTAACAGTCTGATATATTGAAATGTTAGTTGATTAATAATATGCCTGATTTTTAGACTATGTTTAAAAGGTTTTGAGTAACAAGGAGTTAAAGATCTAGAGAAATTTTGAAATTAATAATTTGTTAGTATATTTTAATCTTATCTTTATTGAATATTATACCCTGTGCTTTTTCTGGGAAGTCGGGGGGGGGGTGAGAGGGGGGGGAGGATGGGGGGGAAGGGGAGGGGGTTGGGGGGAGGGGGGAGAAAAAGAAAATTGTTTGTACTTTGTACTAATAAAACTTTTTGAAACAAAAATTTTAAAAAAAAAGAACTAGAAGGGATAAGAACTAGAGCGCAAATGGAGAATAGAACTAATAGAAGGCAGACCCACAAATAAAAAATGAAAAGAGCTGTAACCCTACTATCAATAAACATAAATGGTTTAGACATTAGGGGAAGAAGGCATGGCCAACGCAGCGGCGCTACAGAGTACCCCCGCGCTCCGCGGGGAAGCCCCGAATTCCGTGCTGTCCGGGGACCTGGTCCCAATCAGATCCACCCTGGAGGGGTAGTGAGGAAGAGGAGCGCCTGCCGGTGGACTGGGGGGGGCTGCAAACCCCCCAGGGAGCTGGCTTTGTCTCCTCGACCGGCGGCGACCAGAAGACGACCTCTAAGTGTGGTCAATTAGCCGCAGCGGTCACATCGGCAAGTTTTAAACTAGCAAGCTTGGAGTCATCTGGGAAAAGAAGGAAAGGAAAATTTAAAATCAAGTGCTGGAGGAGTTTGAAGTTGAAGAAGAGGATGGTGAGTTACACTGCCAAAAGAACACGGTAAAAGGAACTTTCTAATTTAAATGGGGGCAAAAGGACCGGAAATTAAGGAGCGGCTGTTATATATATGGACACAATGGAATAACAGATTTAAAGAAATTTGTAACTAAAGCCCAACTATTAAGGATTTGTGTTAAACCGGAAGTTAGCTTGCTGGAAGGAAGATGCAGGAAGGCAGCTTGTATAAAATTGCTGTTTATTCACACACAATGCAGTTCGACAGAAAAACACACAGAATAGAGCTGACAGCTTCCTCTTTATAAGGAGGCTGCCAGGGAGGGACCAATGAGAGCCAACCAATCAGCCAATCAGCCAATCAGCCGGCATGATTTCAAGCCAAGGATTCAACACCCCTCCCCCTTAAATCGCACAAACATAGTCCTTCAAATAGGCAGGGCTCCGCCGGCTCCGCCCAGACCTTCTCAGAACCGGTCCTGGAGTTAAAGGAGGGAGGGACCGCTGAGTGCCGCTCTCGCCCTCTGCCGAGTCGACAGGAGCCGTTATCCCCAAAGGAGAGATCGGTGCTGACGAAGCCATCCCTAGAGGCGAGACCGGTGCTGGAGAAGCCATCCCAGCAGATGATGGTGCTGGTGAAACCGTGGTGAGCGAGGGCGCGATCGGAAGGCTGCCTGGAGTCGGTGCAGGTGACATACTAGAAGGTTGGGTGTGTTGTGACCCAGCACCGCAACCCCCCAGAAACACACACACACAGTCGTTGGGAGGCAAACAAAAAGGTTCCTTTTACTAATAAAGTTTCTTAGTAAAACTCAGAGGGTTTAGAAGTCCAAAACAACACAAACGGAAAGTCTTCAGGAATAAGGTTCTTTGGGTTACGTGAGGGTTAAATAGCACACAGACAAAAGTTCAAAGCAAGACTCATTAATTCTTATCTGAACAACTTGGCTGGCTTCCCGGAATAAAGCTGGCAGAAGCTGGTGATAAGATTCCCAAACAGACGTAGAAACGAAACTCTGGATATGCTGCGGTCAGTGAATTGTTGTTCTCAGCAATGAGCACTAATTACCATGGCCTAATATAGCCACTGAAGGGCGTGGCCCAATTAGCCCTCACTGCTTCCTCCTATTGGACCGACGCTTACTCAGCCAGTCCTGTCTTCTGGCTGCTCTGCGTGCTCTGGCATTCAGCATGAGTTCTTCATCTCCTGATGAAGAACTCTGCTGCGCAGGTGCAGAAGGTCCTGGGAGATCGTCCTGCTCTGGCACCGAGTCCTCATCACCAGCCGTCTCTGGTGCCAGGCACATAGGCTGGTACTGCTGCACCATGAGCGGCTCCGCGTCCTCCGGATCCTCCAGACTCGGCGCCGGACGCGGCCAAGGCACAACACTATCCCTCACCGCAGGGCCCTTCCCCCGGGTCTGTCGGTCCGGATGCGGCCGGGACGGGAATTGAGCGTGGAAGGCCCGGACCAGATCCGGAGCATGCACGGCGGTCGCATCCTCCCATGTGAAGTCTTCAGGGCCGTACCCCTTCCACTCAATGAGGTACTGGAACCGGCCCTTCATCCAGCGGGAATCCCGAATACTGGCAACTTCGTATTCGGGTGGGTCAGCGGGAGTGCGGATCACAGGCTGAGGCGGAGCGGGAGGGCGGAGCGGACAGGCAGGACGTTCGGGAACAAGGAGGGACCGATGGAAGACGGGGTGGATCCTGAGAGAGCGGGGCAACGTCAACCGGTAGGCCACGGGGTTAATGACCGCTTCCACCGGGAACGGACCCAAGAAGCGGTGGTCAAGCTTGCGAGCCGGTCGGTCGGAGGGGAGATGCTTCGTGGACAGCCAGACACGATCCCCGACCGCCAGAGGTGGAGTTGCTCGCCGGGAGCGGTCCGCGACCCTCTTGTAATCTTCCTTGGCTTTATTCAACGAGCGTTTGACCAGTTGGTGAACGGCCTGGAGCTCGGACAGGAATTCCTCTGCCACAGGAACAGGAGAGTCTAGGAGCGTGAGCGGGAAGAAACGGGGGTGGTAACCAAAGTTGGCGAGGAACGGAGAGGCGTGCGTGGAGGTGTGCTGAGAGTTGTTAAAAGCAAACTCGGCCACGGCAAGGTATTCCGCCCAGTTGTCCTGCTGCTGGTTGACAAAACAGCGCAGGTACTGTTCAAGGATGCCGATGACTTTTTCAGTGCCCCCGTCAGTCTCCGGATGATGCGCTGACGAGAGGCAGACTTGGACCTCCAGGGCCGCCATCAGACCCTTCCAGAACTGGGCCGTGAACTGGGCTCCCCGATCCGACACGACCCTATCCGGCAGACCATGCAGGCGGAAAACATGCTGGATAAACATGCGGGCCGTGGCACGAGCTGTCGGCAACCCGCGACAGGGGATGAAATGTGCCATTTTGGTCAGCATATCGACCACTACGAACACGGTCGTGAAGCCGGCGGACGGGGGCAAGTCCGTGAGGAAGTCCATAGAGACGGCCCCCCAGGGTCTCTCAGGCGTCGGCAAGGGCTGCAGCAGGCCCGGCGGCGCTCCAGGGGCGTACTTGGCCTGGCGACAGCGAACACAAGACGTCACATAGGCCTGGACGTCATCACGGAGTCGGGGCCACCAAAAAGTCCGAGCCACCAGGTTCAGAGTCTTGAAAAGGCCGAAGTGGCCAGCCGCAGGGCTGTCGTGGCACTGCTGCAGGATCAGGCCACGGAGCGGACCGGCAGGAACGTAGAGCAGGTCCCGGAAACGGAGGAGGTCGTCCGAAAACGTCCAAGGGGACTCAGGCCCTATCTCCTGCCTCCGTTGTGCCGCGTAGGCGTCGTGTCGCTGCGCCTCCCGGATCTGTCCTCGGAGGTCCACGGGATCCTGGGTAGCTGCAAAGGACTCGACGGGCAGGACCGTCCGGGGTGGCAGCGGTTCCTGGGCTTGGGCGTATTCCGGCTTGCGGGACAGCGCGTCCGCCTGCTGATTCCGGCCACTCGGGATGTACGTAATGCGAAAATTGAAGCGGGAGAAAAAGAACGACCAGCGTATCTGGCGCTGGTTGAGCTTCCTGGCCGTCTGCAAGAACTCCAGGTTCTTATGGTCTGTGCGCACCTCCACTTGATGACGAGCCCCCTCGAGGTGGTGCCGCCAGGTCTCGAAAGCCGCCTTGATGGCCAGCAACTCCTTCTCCCAGATCGTATAATTGCGCTCCGACGAGGTTAATTTCCGGGAATAATAAGCGCAAGGGAAGAGATGGCCGCCATCTTCCCGGGTCTGGAGCAAGACGGCGCCCACGGCAATGTCGGACGCGTCCGCCTCCACAACAAAAGGGCGGTGAGGGTCTGGGTGCTTGAGGATCGGCTCCTGCATGAAGGCATCCGTGAGGATCTTGAACGCCTCCTGTTCGGAATCGCCCCACCGGAAAGGGACTTGTTTCTGCAGGAGTCGAGTGAGAGGCGCGGTCAGAGTGGCGAACCCCGGGATGAAGGTCCTATAATAATTTGCGAACCCCAGGAGTCGCTGAACGTCCTTCACCCGGCGCGGGGGTTGCCAGGTTTTCAGGGCCTCGACCTTGCCCCGGTCCATGGCGATGCCTTCTGGCGAAATCCGATGGCCCAGGAAATCCACAGTCGTCTGAAAAAACTGGCATTTCTCTAATTTCGCGTATAGCTGGTGGTCTCTCAACCGCTGCAGGACTTGACGGATATGTTGGATGTGGCTGCTCCGGGACGTAGAATAAATCATAATATCGTCCAGGTACACGACAACGAACTGGTCCAGCAAATCTCTAAAGATGTCGTTCATGAAATGCTGGAACACAGCCGGAGCGTTGGTCAAGCCGAACGGCATGACCGTATACTCAAAATGACCGTAGCGGGTTCCGAACGCCGTCTTCCACTCGTCCCCCTCACGAACACGCACCAAATTGTAAGCGCCACGTAAGTCCAATTTGGTGAAGATGGTCGCCGAGCGGAGGCGTTCCATCAACTCCGGGATGAGGGGCAACGGGTACCGGTTACGCACTGTGATGGCATTCAACTTGCGATAATCGCAGCACAGGCGCAAGTCCCCGGTTTTCTTCTTGACGAAGAGGACGGGGGCAGACAAGGGCGATGAGGAGGGTCGGATGAAACCCCTGGCCAGGTTTTTATCGATAAAGTCCCGCAGTGCGGCCAGTTCGGGTTCTGACATGGAATAGAGGCGGCCCACAGGGAGCGGAGCGTTGGGAATCAGATCCACAGGGCAATCGTAGGGCCGGTGCGGGGGCAACTGGTCCGCCTCCTTTTCGCTAAACACATCAGCGAAGTCTGCAAACTCAGCTGGGAGTGAAATGTCCGGAGGGTCAGGTACCGCGCCCGCACAAACCTGGCGCGTATGGTCCACACACTGGAGACTCGGGAAGGCAATGAAGTTCTGGGACCATACAACCTGAGGGTCGTGGGTGCGCAGCCACGCCAGTCCGAGAACCAAAGGGAAATGGAGTCCCGACGTCACGTAAAACTGGATGGCCTCCTCGTGCCGTCCAATGCAAAGGCGCACCGGCTGCGTGATGGCCTTAATCGGACCGGACAGCAACACCCGGCCATCGATTGTTTCCACCCTCATCGGCGGGTCCACGGGGCACAGGGGAACGGCAAGATGCTGGGCGAACGCCTCGTCAATGAAATTGGTGGTTGCCCCGGAGTCCACCAAAGCGTGTGCGGAGACGCCGCGGTCCCGGTGGTCAATAAAGACCTTGGTGTCCAAGAGCAGATGCCGCGGAGGACCGGGATTCACGTCAGCTGAGCCGGAGTCCTTCGGTGTGCATGCCCGACCCAGCGTCTCCGCTAGGCCGGGCGCTGGCCGTTTCCCGACGGCGATGGCTGGGACGGTGGAGCAGGACCAGAAGCGGTGGGCCCCCGACCCTTCCTAGGGCACGAGCGAGCGAAATGGCCCAGGTCGCCGCAATACAAACACAACCCCCCTGCCCTGCGTCTGTCCTTTTCCGCGCCGGTCAAGCGGGGCCGAACAGCGCCAAGGTCCATAGGCTCATCACGGGGAGCCGGGGCCGACGGAAGTCCATGGGGAACAGGAGGTGCCTGAGCAGCGCGACGTGGAGCCAGAACAGCGGGGACGTCAGGTGGCGCGAGAGGCGCCGGAGCAGCACGGCGTGCGTTCCTCGCTTGCAACCGGGCATCAATTTTCAAGCAGAGCCGCACCAGTTCTTGGGTGGTTGCAGGAATGTCCACGCGTGCCAGCTCATCCTGGATGCTGTCTGCCAAGCCCTCCTGGAAGGCATCCAACAACGCTGCCTCATTCCAGGCCGAGTCTTGGCTGAGGAGACGGAACTCACTGATGTATTCCCTGAGTGGTCTCCGGCCTTGCCTCAGCTGCCTTAATTGCCTGCACGCTGTCTGGGCCTTAATTGGATCCGCGAACATCTCCTCCAAATGAGTGCAGAAACGCCCAAAGTCCTGGAGGAGGGGACTGTTCTGGACCAGTAGAGGGGTGGCCCAACGTGCTGCATTTCCAGACAGCAGGCTAATTACAAACCCCACCTTGTCCCGGTCGTGGGGGAAATCCTCTGGCCTCAGAGACATGAACAACTGGCACTGGCCCAGGAACGCCGGGAACATAGCCTCGTCACCATGGAACTTATCCGGCATGGCTATCGGGCAGCGTGTCCGTTGGGCTGGGGCCAACGCAGGAGCAGCTGCCAACTGATTTTGCTGCCTTGTTAACTGAGCGTTCATGATTGCCAGCTGCTGCCGAAGTTGAGCATTCTCGTCCTGAAGCTGCTCCATGATGCAATCTGGGCTTGTGTGTGGTCAGTTTGGGCTGAGAACAAACTGTTGTGACCCAGCACCGCAACCCCCCAGAAACACACACACACAGTCGTTGGGAGGCAAACAAAAAGGTTCCTTTTACTAATAAAGTTTCTTAGTAAAACTCAGAGGGTTTAGAAGTCCAAAACAACACAAACGGAAAGTCTTCAGGAATAAGGTTCTTTGGGTTACGTGAGGGTTAAATAGCACACAGACAAAAGTTCAAAGCAAGACTCATTAATTCTTATCTGAACAACTTGGCTGGCTTCCCGGAATAAAGCTGGCAGAAGCTGGTGATAAGATTCCCAAACAGACGTAGAAACGAAACTCTGGATATGCTGCGGTCAGTGAATTGTTGTTCTCAGCAATGAGCACTAATTACCATGGCCTAATATAGCCACTGAAGGGCGTGGCCCAATTAGCCCTCACTGCTTCCTCCTATTGGACCGACGCTTACTCAGCCAGTCCTGTCTTCTGGCTGCTCTGCGTGCTCTGGCATTCAGCATGAGTTCTTCATCTCCTGATGAAGAACTCTGCTGCGCAGGTGCAGAAGGTCCTGGGAGATCGTCCTGCTCTGGCACCGAGTCCTCATCACCAGCCGTCTCTGGTGCCAGGCACATAGGCTGGTACTGCTGCACCATGAGCGGCTCCGCGTCCTCCGGATCCTCCAGACTCGGCGCCGGACGCGGCCAAGGCACAACAGGGTGGTATCAGGTACGCGGCGGCGAAGCTGGTTTATGTGCCGCCGCCAAGTTCGTCCATCCTCTAACAGAACCTTGTAAGAACAAGGTCCTGTTACTTGAGAGATATGTCCGGAGACCCACTTAGGCCCAATCCCTAGGTTCAATGCGAAAACAGGATCCCCCAGTTGTAACGATCTAGGAGTGGTCTGCCTGCAGGGTTGTTGTAAGTCCACATACCCGGGATGGAGACGATCGAGTATGGTTCTTAAGCGTCGTCCCATTAAGAGTTCAGCGGGGCTTAGGCCTGTAGTCTGACATGGGGTTGTGTGCTGGGCAAATAGGTATGTAGTTAAACTAGCCTGCCAGTTGGAGGTGCCCAAACGGCTTAGGGCCTCTTTGGCAGACCTCACGGCCCTTTCTGCCAATCCATTAGCAGCAGGGTGAGCGGGGGCAGTTTTAGCGTGGCGCACCCCCATCCGAGCCAGGTAAGCCTCGAACCCCGAGGAAGTAAACTGTGGTCCGTTATCCGTAACTAGTACATCAGGAAGGCCATGTGAGGCAAAAATAGGGTCCAGGATTGAAATAATGGACTCAGAAGTGGTGGAGGGCATTCGAGCCAACTCCACCCATTTGGAATAAGAATCTACCAGTACTAGAAAGGTTTGGCCATGGAAAGGGCCTGCCAGGTCCATATGCAGACGAGACCAAGGGGCTCTAGCAGATTCCCATTCTAAGACAGGAGCAGCAGGAGGGCTTGGCCTAGACAACTGGCATGGCCTACATTTATTAACCCAGTCTTCTATTTGTTCATCCATCCTAGGCCACCAGGCATAGCTGCATGCAAGCGCTTTCATCCGGACTATGCCTGGATGAGCCCTATGGAGACATTGGCGGATGTTGGTTCTAAGACTGGGAGGTACCACCACCCTTTGCCCCCAAAGCAAGCATCCTTTCATCACTGTTAGTTCATGCCTTCTATTAAAGAAAGGCTGGAACATGGGAGAAGGGGAAACTGATGGCCATCCCCTACGTACCCAGTCTAAAACCTGCAAAAGGACAGGGTCCTTCGCAGATTTGGACGCGATATGAGAAGCAGTGACAGGCACAGACAACTCATCCACAAGCAAAATAGAGACCGTCGGTGCTGGATCCTGAACGGGCCTGGGCAATGGGCATCTGCTTAAAGCATCTGCATTTCCCATTTGCCGGCCCGGGCGGTAGTGGAGAGTGTATGAATAAGAGGCCATAAACTCCAACCAGCGAGACATCCTAAGGGATAAGATGTTAGGGCTCTGCCTATTATTTGCAAGGATTCCTAGGAGGGGCTTATGATCAGTCAGAAGATGAAAGTGCCGCCCGTAAAGATAATCGCGAAACTTTCTTACGCCAGCGACACATGCGAGAGCCTCGCGGTCAAGCTGGCTATAGTTCCTCTCTGTCTGAGACATTGTGCGAGAATAAAAGGCCAATGGTGCCTCTGAGCCATTTGGGAGGATGTGACTTAGTACCGCTCCCACCCCGTATGGGGAGGCATCACAGGCTAGCAGCAGGGGGAGGCTGTCACTGTATTGAACAAGGACAGCCTCAGAAGTTAAAAGCTGCTTAATTGCTCTGAAAGCAGTCTCCTTTGCTGAACCCCAATGCCATACCGTACTGTTGTCTAAAAGTCTGTGAAGAGGTTCAGCCAGGGTGGCCTTGTGAGGTAAAAATACCAAATAGAAATTGAGGAGGCCTAAGAAAGCCTGCAACTCTGACCTGGAAGAGGGAGTAGGAGCTAATTGAATAGCCTCAATTTTGGAAGGGGTGGGACGAATGCCATGGCCATCAATAAGAAACCCGAGGAATTCCACCTGGGGGACCCCAAAATAGCATTTATCAGGACGCAAACGCAGGCCTACTTCTCTAAACTTGAGGAGAACGGCTCTAACCCTTGAGAGTAGTTCTGAGAGGGTGGAGGCAGAAATAAGCACATCATCAAAATAAGGCACCACCCCCTGCAACCCATGTAGGAGCCTTTCCGTGAGGCTCTGAAAAATGCCGGGGGCAATGCTAACGCCAAACTGGAGCCTAGTACATTTAAAAGCTCCCCGGTGGGTAACAATAGTTTGAGCTAAGGCAGTCGGCTCGTCCACCGGGAGCTGCTGGTAAGCTTGTGCCAGGTCCAGCTTGGTGAAAACAGACCCCCGGCCCAACGAGTGCAGGAGGTGTTGCACTACTGGAACAGGATACGGATTGGACTGAAGGGCCTTGTTCAATGTAGCTTTATAATCAGCACAAATTCTCACTGTGCCATCAGGTTTAAGGGGAATTACGATGGGAGTTTCCCACCTTGCATGATCAATAGGCTGTAATACCCCTTGAGAAATTAGTTTATCCAATTCACGGTCTACTTTAGGCCCTAGAGCTAATGGGACCCTTCGAGGCTTCAACCGGATGGGGGCCACCTGAGGATCCAAATTAAAAGAAATTGGGGTGCCATTATATTTACCAAGCCCTGGGGCGAAAACATCAGGAAACTCCTTCTGTAACAATGCCATATGGCCCTCGGAAGTGATGGTAGAGTCTGGTAAAGCAGTGGTAGTATGTATTCCAGAGACAGCCAGACCAAGCGCATGGAACCAATTAAGGCCAAGCAGGGCAGGCAAGTGTCCGTTGACAACAATGAGAGGAAGGTAATCTTTAAAACCTGCATAAGAAATAAGAAAGGACCCACACCCAAGGGGAATTCGATTCCCTTGATAATCTTTGAGAGCAATGGGGCATGGTTCTAAACGTCCTTTATCAAAATTAGGAAATAACTGGATCAAGGTAGCCCAGGAGAGTAGAGTTTTGGATGACCCCGTATCCACCTCCATCCGACATGGTTGACCCACAATATGAATAGTAACAAACAACTTTTGTGAGGGGTCAACCAAAGAAGCATGGTTCACATGGTAAGAAACTGGAGAAGGGTCTCTGGAGGTGGAATAACATGACTCTTGAAGAGTAGAAGATCTACGATAAGATCTTGGTCTAAATCCTGGAGGTGGTCTTGAAGTAGGAACAGAAGGAAACTTTTGGGGATATACCCCAGTAGGTATTCTTGCTGATGCCAACAAAGAAGATCTGCAAACTCTAGCTAAGTGTCCTTGCTTTCCGCAACGGCGGCAGGTGACATTTCTAAAATGACAGTCAGTTCTATTATGCCCGCCCCCACAACTGAAACAAGTTTGCTGGGATGATTGCTCAATTTTGGAGGGTTTTCTCCTTGCTGTTTGGAGTTTGCAAATGTCATGTTCGTCATCTGAGAAGATGTCAGGGTCTGAATCCTCATGGTGAATAGATTGAGGTCTAGTTTGAATAGATACAGGTCTGGCTTTCTGCATTTCTGAGGCAGACTTCTCAGAAAGCTCAGAAGCCCTTGCCTCATCCAATGCAGTAGTAAGATTAAGGTCTTTCTTTGCCAGTAAACGTCTCTGAAGTCGCAAATCTTGGACCCCACAAATCAATTGATCAAGAAGGAGGTCCTCCAAATCTGTGAATTCACAGTTCACAGCTGCAGTACGCAGGGCAGCAATGTAATCATTTATCGACTCGCCCTCCTTCTGAAAACGCTGTCTAAAAGCGTGTCTCCTCGCCACTCTAGAGGGTGCAGGAGAATAATGATTCCGAAGCCTATCTATGAGCGTGTCCCAGGAAACAAGGTACACCTCCTGGGGGGCAGTGAGGGCTCTAGCAGTGGCAAAAATGTCCCTACCACAGGAGCTTAAAAAATAACCCAACTTGCGAGAGCTGGATAATTCAGTCAAGTCAGCAGCCCTAAGCACACACTCAAAACGGGTCAGGTAATCGTCCCAGGTCTCAGTGGCTGGTTCAAACGATGGAAACGAGGGCAGGGCCGTCATCTTAAAAGAACAAAAAATAACAATTGCTGTGATAAACGACGTCCAGTTTGACCCTAGAAAAAAACTGGAGCAATAAATTAACCCAGGCTTGAGCAGCTCAGAAAACAACAGCAGTCCGGCAGAAGAGAAAGAAGAAGAAAAAAATGCATTAAAAAAAAACCTCACAGGGGCAACAGTCAGCAAAGGCTCAGCTTTCACCCTCGTCGCCAGATGTTAAACCAGAAGTTAGCTTGCTGGAAGGAAGATGCAGGAAGGCAGCTTGTATAAAATTGCTGTTTATTCACACAATGCAGTTCGTCAGAAAAACACACAGAATAGAGCTGACAGCTTCCTCTTTATAAGGAGGCTGCCAGGGAGGGACCAATGAGAGCCAACCAATCAGCCAATCAGCCAATCAGCCGGCATGATTTCAAGCCAAGGATTCAACAAGGACTTTTCTTTTAAAGATTTGATAAAAGAGTAAGAATTGGGAAATAAACCTGAAGGGGAAAAAAATTAAATTAGATTTGATTAAAAACAGAAAAATTAAAACAGGAACGGAAGAGCTGGGAAATTTAACTGGAGAGTGCCATCTGGTGGCTGGAAGAATTAATCTTGTGATGGGATATCTTTCTGGATGTTTGGACAGCTGTGACCTTGAATAAGGAAAACCCTTTTAAGAGCTGAAGAAATACAAAGCAGATTGTAAATTTGCTATTGTTTGAAAGAAAGTGTTTTGGCTTGACTTCGATAAGAATGAATATGAACAGATGTTTATATTAAATGAACACAAGGACCTGACCTTTCAACGGCTAAAGTCAAAATTTGCAAATTATAACAGGCTGTGAAGTACATCTTTGCTAGCAGCTGGATGAATGGTGAAAATCCTGATTTGTAATTTTGAAGTTTTGAAACATGGAGACCAATGATTATTAAGAACTGGTGATACTTTTGAATGAATTCTGTGTTAGATTGTATTTGGTTAAGCTTGAACAGCTGTGGACTTTGAATAGAGCAGTTGTTATTGTATAAAAGATAACATTTGGATTGAGACAGAGAAGAACAAAAACTAGATTGAAATTGTTAACAACAAATAAAGGAGTGGAAAGACTGTTTGGATTATTTGGATAAGACTGACTTTGAACAAAGATTGATAATAAAGGAACAGGACTTGGCTCTCTAACCACAAAATGGAATGGAAATTTACAATTCAAAAAGGCTGTGGACTACATTTATTTATTATTTATTATTTATTAATTTATTATTAGGTTCTTCTATGCCGCCCTACTCCCTAAGGATTCAAGGCGGCGTACAACATTTTAAAAGAACACTAAACAATAAACATTCATTTTAAAACAATTTTAAAACATTAAAAAAGTTAAAAGACGTTCAACAACATACATACTGGGGGAGATCTCAGATAAAAACTAGTCTCAAACCCCTGCCTGCAGGAAGAGCCATGTCTTGACGGCTTTCCGGAAAGCCAGCAGGGTGGGGATAATTCGGATCTCTGGGGGAAGTTGGTTCCAGAGCATGGGCCCCCCCACAGAGAAGGCCCTCCCCCTAGGGCCCGCCAGCCGGCATTGTTTGGCTGACAGGACCTGGAGGAGACCCACTCTGTGGGAACTAACCGGTCGGAGGGAAGTATGAGGTAGAATGCGGTCCCGGAGGTAACCTGGTCCTAAGCCATGTAGGGCTTTAATGATGATGATCAACACCTTGAATTGTACCCGGAGACCAATGGGCAGCCAATGCAGCTGGCGGAGTATGGGTGTTACGTGAGTGTATCTTTACACACCCACCACAGCACGCGCAGCCGCATTTTGCACCAGCTGGAGTCTCCGAATACTCTTCAAGGGTAGCCCCATGTAGAGCGCATTTCAGTAGTCCAATCGAGAGGTGAAAAGGGCATGAGTGACAGTGAGCAGAGCCTCCTTCTCCAAGTATGGTCGCAATTGGTGCACCAGGCGAACCTGTGCAAAAGTCCCACAAGCCACAGCTGTAAGATGTTGATATAATTTTAGCTGTGGATCTAGGAGGACTCCCAAATTGCGAACCTGTTCCGAGGGAGTTAATTTTCCTCCCTCAAGAACCAAGGAGGGACAGTTGTCATAGTCCTTAGGAGGCAATATCCAGAGCCACTCAGTCTTGTCGGGGTTGAGTTTGAGTCTGTTTCTCCCCATCCAGGTCCTAACGTCGTCCAGGCATCGGCACATTACATCGACTGCCTCCCTGAATAGAGACGGGGTGGTGATGTACAGCTGGGTGTCATCAGCATACTGTTGAAAACTCACCCCGTGTCTACGGATGATCTCCCCCAGCGGTTTCATGTAAATGTTGAACAGGATGGGCGAGAGGACCGAGCCCTGAGGCACCCCACATGTCAAGGGCCTAGGAGATGACCTCTGCCCTCCTGTTAACACCGACTGCATCCTGTCGACGAGATAAGAGGAGAACCACCGCAAAACGGTGCCTCCCACTCCCAACTCGCCGAGACGATGCAGAAGGATACCATGGTCGATGGTATTGAAAGCCGCTGAGAGGTCAAGTAGCACCAGAATGGAGGAATTGCCCCCATCCCAGGCTCGCCAGAGATCATCCATCAGTGCGACCAAGGCAGTTTCTGTACTGTAGCCGCGCCTGAAACCCGACTGATAGGAATCTAGGTGATCAGTTCCCTCCAATAGCCGCAGAAGCTGAGTAGCCACCACCTTCTCCACAACTTTACCTATGAAAGGTAAGTTGGAGACCGGACGAAAGTTCTTCAAGTCCGCTGGATCCAGGGAAGGCTTCTTCAGGAGGGGTCTCACCACTGCAACTTTTAACGGCTGCGGTACGGATCCCTCCCTCAAAGAAGCGATGACCACTGCCTGGATCCAGCCGCGTGCCACCTCTCTGCTGGCCAAAACCAGCCAGGAGGGGCACGGGTCCAGTAAACAGGTGGAGGCACTCATCGCACCCACGGCCATGTCCACGTCCTCAGGAGAAACAGGCTCAAACTCCTCCCACAACGCTGGACTAAGACTTGCCCCTGTCAACTCAATGGACTCTGCCCAGCCGGAGTCCAGATTCGACTGGATCTGAGCGACTTTATCCGTCAGAAACTGCACGAATTCCTCAGCTCTACCTTGCAAGTGTTCCTCGCTCCCCCCTTTTGCAAGGAGGGCGCGAGTCACCCTAAACAAGGCGGCTGGGCGAGAATCTGCGGACGCAATAAGAGCGGAAAAATGAGATCATTTTGCCGCCCCTATCGCCACTAAATAAGACTTGATGAAGGTTCTTAGAAGTGTTCGATCAGATTCGGTTTTACTGGCTCTCCAGCGTCACTCCAGACGTCTCTTGTGGCGTTTCATCTCTCGGAGCTCCTCGGTAAACGAGGGGGCTTTCCGGGATCCACTGCCATGGAGAGGTCGCAAAGGCGCAATCCGGTCTAATGCCCCTGATGCTGCGGTGTTCCAGGCAGCCACCAGGGTTCTCAGCCGAATTGTGTACCAGTGTTTCAGGTATTTCCCCAAGTTCCCTCTGGAATCCTTCCAGCTCCATTAGGCGCCTGGGGAGGAACCACCTAGTCGGTCCCGCCTCCCTGCGGGGGAGGAATGAGGCTGCAAAATCCAACCTCAGTAGGAAATGATCTGACCATGACAACGGGGTGGTGACTATATCCCCTGTCTTCAGATCATCTCTCCACTGCCCCGAAAGAAACACTAGGTCAAGCATGTGGCCTCCCTCATGAGTCGGACCGTGGATTACTTGGGTCAGGTCCATGGTTGTCATGGAATCCATGAACTCCTGAGCTGCACCAGAGGTTTCGCCAACCGAAGGCAGGTTAAAGTCCCCCAGCACCATAAGCCTGGGGAACTCCACCGCCAGGCCGGCTACCGCCTCAAGCAGCTCAGGCAGGGCCTTAGTAACGTAGCTGGGAGGCAGGTACGCTAACAAAAGGCCCACCTGGACCCCTAAGTCCAACTTCAGAAGGAGCGTCTCACACCCGACGATCTCCGGGGCAGGGATCCTACGAGGATACAGATTTCGGCGCGTTATAATAGCCACTCCTCCCACCCTTCCCTGGGGTCGTGAATGATGCTGCACTGAGAATCCGTCTGGGCATATCTCGGAGAGAGCTACTCCTCCCTCCTGGCCCAGCCAGGTCTCAGTTATACATACCAGGTCTGCCCCCTCTTCTGTGATTAAATCACGTATCAGGGGGGCTTTGTTGACGATTGACCTGGCATTAAGCAGCAGCATCCTGAGCCCAGGGCCCTGAAGACCTTGGTTGCCAGGTACTCAGGTTGAGTAGGATGGAACCACTTCGGAGGGGCCGGAACAAGGGATCGCTTGTAGACAGCGAGGTCTTATTCGGCTTATTCCCGCCCCTCTGCTCCTGTCATACCTGCCTCTCCCCGTTATGACCGAGATGTTCCGGCTCTCGTCCCCTCCAGAGATCCCCTCCCCTCCCCTGCTGGTCCCCCTCCCTGCCTGCAGGCCATACATGTCCATGACAACCATGGACCTGACCCAAGTAATCCAGGGTCCGACTCATGAGGACGGTCACACGCTCGACCTAGTGTTTCTTTCGGGGCAGTGGAGAGATAATCTGAAGATAAGGGACATAGTCATCACCCCACTGTCATGGTCAGATCATTTCCTACTGAGGTTGGATTTCGCAGCCCCATTCCTCCCCCGCAGGGAGCCGGGACCGACTAGGTGGTTCCGCCCCAGGCGCCTAATGGAACCGGAAGGATTCCAGAGGGAACTTGGGGAAATACCTGAAACCCTGGTACACAATTTGGCTGACTCCCTGGTGGCTGCCTGGAACATCGCAGCATCAGGGGCTTTAGACCGAATTGCGCCTAAGCGACCTCTCCGCGGCAGTGGATCCCGGAAAGCTCCCTGGTTTACCGAGGAGCTCCGGGAGATGAAACGCCACAAGAGACGTCTGGAGCGCCGCTGGAGGGCCAGCAAAACCGAATCCGACCGAACACTATTAAGAATTTACATCAGATCTTATTTAGTGGCGATAAGGGCGGCAAAACGATCCCATTTTTCCGCTCTTATTGCGTCCGCAGATTCTCGCCCAGCCGCCTTGTTTAGGGTGACTCGCGCCCTCCTTGCAAAAGGGGGGAGCGAGGAACACTTGCAAGGCAGAGCTGAGGAATTCGCAGAGTTTCTGTCGGATAAAGTCGCTCAGATTCGGTTGAACCTGGACTCTGGCTGGGCAGAGTCCATAGAGTTGACAGGGGCTAGTCTTAGTCCACCGTTATGGGAAGAGTTTGGGCCTGTTTCTCCCGAGGATGTGGACAGAGCTGTGGGGGCGATGGGTACCTCCACCTGTTTATTGGACCCGTGCCCCTCCTGGTTGGTCTCGGCCAGCAGGGAGGTGACACGCGGCTGGATCCAGGCGGTGGTCACTGCTTCTTTGAGGGAGGGATCCATACCGCAGTCGTTAAAAGCTGCGGTGGTGAGACCCCTCCTGAAGAGGCCTTCCCTGGATCCAGCTGATTTGAAGAGCTATCGTCCGGTCTCCAACTTACCCTTTTTAGGGAAAGTTGTGGAGAAGGTGGTGGTTACTCAGCTTCTACGACTTCTGGATGAAACAGACCATCTAGATCCTTATCAGTCGGGTTTCAGGCGCGGCTACTGCCTTGAAACTGAAACTGCCTTGGTCGCGCTGATGGATGATCTCTGGCGGGCCCGAGACGGGGGTAATTCCTCCGTCCTGGTGCTACTTGACCTCTCAGCGGCCTTCGATACCATCGACCATGGTATCCTTCTGCATCGTCTCGGCGAGTTGGGAGTGGGAGGCACTGTTTTGCGGAGGTTCTCCTCCTATCTCGCCGATAGGATGCAGTCGGTGTTGGCAGGAGGGCAGAGATCGTCCCCTAGGCCCCTAGTATGTGGGGTGCCTCAGGGGTCGGTTCTCTCGCCCATCCTGTTTAACATTTACATGAAGCCGCTGGGGGAGATCATCCGCAGACATGGGGTGCGTTTCCACCAGTACGCTGATGACACCCAGCTGTACATCACCACCCCGTCTGACTTCAGTGAGGCAGTTGCTGTAATGTGCCGATGCCTGGACGACATTAGGATCTGGATGGGGAGGAACAGACTCAGACTTAATCCCGACAAGACTGAGTGGCTTTGGGTATTGCCCCCTAAGGACTACGACAACTGTCCCTCCTTGGTTTTCGAGGGAGTGAAATTGACCCCCTCGGATCAGGTCCGCAACTTGGGGGTCCTCCTAGACCCACAGCTAAAATTGGAACATCATCTTTCTGCTGTGGCTAGGGGGGCCTTTGCACAGGTTCGCCTGGTGCACCAGTTGCGGCCATACTTGGAGAAGGAGGCTCTACTCACGGTCACTCATGCCCTTGTCACCTCTCGCTTGGACAACTGCAACACGCTCTACATGGGGCTACCCTTGAAGAGTATCCAGAGACTTCAGTTGGTGCAAAATGCGGCTGCGCGTGCTGTGGTGGGTGTGCCTAGGTACACCCACGTGACACCTATACTCCGCCAGCTGCATTGGTTGCCCATCGGTCTCCGGGTCCAATTCAAGGTGTTGATCACCATCTTTAAAGCCCTTCATGGCTTAGGACCAGGCTACCTCCGGGACCGCATTCTGCCTCACACTTCCCTTCGACCGGTTAGGGCCCACAGAGTCGGCCTCCTCCAGGTCCCGTCGGCCAAACACTGCCGGCTGGCGGGCCCTAGGGGGAGAGCCTTCTCTGTGGCTGGCCCCGTGCTCTGGAACCAACTTCCCCCAGAGACCCGAACTATCCCCACCCTGCTGGCCTTCCAGAAAGCCGTTAAGACATGGCTCTTCTTGCAGGCTGGGGGTAGAGCTTAATCCACTCGAGCTCACCCCCAAGTATGTATGGTTGTTGAATGCCTGTTGGGTTGATTTCAAATATTGAGTCTTTTAACTTTTATATTGTTTTTAAATATTATTTATGAATTGGTTATTCTGTATTTTTCTCTGTTGTACGCCGCCCTGAGTCCTCCGGGAGTTGGGTGGCATATAAGAATACCAAATAAATAAATAAATAAATAAATAAATAAATAAATAAATAAATAAATAAATACATACATACCATTCTCACTAGGGCGGGTAGCAGAGCCCTGCCCCCCTCTGCTTCTGTTTCCACACTCAGCAGAGGGGGTCGGAATCCCAGCCCGACTTCTCCATTTCTTCACAATCTGTCAGTCTACGCATACACCCATATCAATCGTCATCCTACTCAATCACACCAGTCACACCACTTCCGGGGTAAAATTAAAAAGCTGATTATAATTGATAAAAGTCCCTAGGGAGTGCATATAGGCAGCTTCCAGGCCCGGGAAGCTTTGTTAGCAGCTGGATGGACTGTAAAATTAATAATTTGTGACTCTGAAACAGTTTTACTTTGTTGAATTTGTGGACTTGAAATTAGTGAATTAAGGAAATGGAGGAAATTGATTAAAGTCTGAACTTATTTAAGCTTTATTTATTATTATTATTATTATTATTATTATTATTATTATTATTATTATTATTATTATTTATTTATTTATTTATTTATTTATTTATTATTTATTAATTAATTAATTAATTAAAATTTCTATGCCGCCCAACTCCCGGGGGACTCTGGGCGGCTAACAGCAGGTATAGAAATATAATCAATAAAAAACAATATTAAAAACATATTAAAATACTATAAATCTTTTAAAAGAACTTTCACTCATACCCCGCCTGCCGGAAGAGCCAAGTTTTTATTGCTTTACGGAAAGCCAGCAAGGTGGGGATAGTCCTGATCTCTGGAGGGAGCTGGTTCCAAAGGGAGGGGGCTCCCACAGAGAAGGCTCTCCCCCTCGGCCCCGCCAACCGGCATTGCTTGGTCGACGGGACCTGGAGGAGACCAACTCTGTGGGACCTAACCGGTCGTAGGGAGGTATGCGGCAGGATGCGGTCCCGAAGATAACCTGGCCCTGAGCCATGTAGGGCTTTAAAGGTAACGACCAACACCTTAAATTGGATCCGGAGACTAATGGGCAGCCAATGCAGCTGGCGGAGGATCGGTGTTACGTGGGTGCATCTAGGTACACCCACCACAGCTCGCGCAGCTGCATTTTGCACCAATTGCAGTCGCCGGACACTCTTCAAGGGTAGCCCCATGTAGAGCGCATTGCAGTAATCCAGCCGTGAGGTGATAAGGGCATGAGTGACTGTGAGAAGTGCCTCCTTCTCCAAGTAGGGTCGCAATTGGTGCACAAGACGTACTTGTGCAAAGGTCCCCCTAGCCACAGCTGAAAGATGTTGTTCCAATTTTAGCTGTGGGTCTAGGAGGACACCCAAATTGCGAACCCGTTCTGAGGGAGCTAATTTCTCCCCCCCCCAAGAACCAAGGAGGGATAATTGGTCAAGTCCTTAGGAAGCAATATCCACAGCCACTCTGTCTTGTCAGGGTTAAGTTTTAGCCGGTTCTTCCCCATCCAGACCCTAACATTGTCCAGGCAGCGGCCCATTACGTCTACGGCTTCCCCGAATTGAGACGGGGTGGAGATGTACAACTGGGTATCATCAGCATATTGCTGATACCTCACCCCGTGTCGTCGGATGATCTCACCCAGTGGCTTCATGTAGATGTTAAACAGGATGGGCGAGAGGACCGAGCCCTGCGGCACCCCACATAGTAGGGGCCTAGGGCTCGACCTCTGCCCCCCTGTCAACACCGACTGCGTCCTGTCAGAGAGGAAGGAGGAGAACCACTGTAAAACAGTGCCGCCCACCCCCACCTCTTCGAGACGACGCAGAAGGATACCATGGTCAATGGTATCGAAGGCCGCTGAGAGGTCAAGTAGCACCAGGATAGAGGAGTAACCCCCATCCCGGGCTCGCCAGAGGTCATCCATCAGGATGACCAAAGCCGTTTCCGTACTGTAGCCACGCCTGAAACCTGATTGAAAGGGATCCAGAAAATCAGTGTCATCCAACAGCCGTAGGAGCTGGAGCGCCACCACTTTCTCAACAACCTTCCCCGCAAATGGAAGGTTGGAGACTGGACGGAAGTTCTTTAAATCCGCCGGGTCCAGGGAAGGCTTCTTGAGGAGGGGTCTCACCACCGCAGCTTTTAAGGGCTGCGGGACGGACCCCTCTCTCAAAGAAGCGTTGACCAACGCCTGGAGCCAGCCACGTGAAACCTCCCTGGTGGCCGAAACCAGCCAGGAAGGGCACGGGTCCAATAAACAAGTGGCGGAGCTCATAGCTCCTATGGCCTTGTCTACATCCTCAGGAGTCACCGGTTCAAACCTATCTCATATAACCGGACTAAGACCTGCCCCAGTCGTCTCAGCCTGTACTGCCCAATCAGAGTCCAGGTCTGTCCGAATCTGAATGACTTTATCCGCCAGAAACCGAGAAAATTCCTCAGCTCTACCCTGCAAGGGATCTCCGCCTTCCTCCTTAGCAAGAAGGGTGCGGGTCACCCTAAACAGGGCGGCTGGGCGGGAGTCAGCGGACGCAATAAGAGCGGAAAAATGCGAAGATTTTGCCGCCCGTATCGCCACTAAGTAAGACTTAATGAAAGTTCTTAAAAGTGTCCGGTCAGACTCAGCTTTACTAGATCTCCATCGTCGCTCTAGGCGTCTCTTGTGGCGCTTCATCTCCCGGAGTTCCTCGGTAAACCAAGGAGCCCTCCTGGATCCACTTCCACGGAGAGGTCGCAAAGGCGCAATCCGATCCAGAGCCCCCGTTGCTGCCTGATTCCAGGCCGCGACCAGAGACTCGGATGAACTGTGTACCAGGGATTCAGGTATTTCCCCAAGTTCCCTCTGGAATCTGTCAGGTTCCATTAGGCGCCTGGGGCGGAACCACTTAATCGGTCCCGCCTCCTTGCGGTGGAGGAGTGGTGCCATGAAATCCAACCTCAGAAGGAAATGATCTGACCACGACAAGGGTACTGTGACTAAACCCCTCAGCCTCAGATCATCTTTCCACTGCCCCGAGAGAAACACAAGGTCAAGCGTGTGACCACCCTCATGAGTCGGACCCTGAACTACTTGGGTCAGGTCCATGGTTGTCATGGAAGCCATGAACTCCTGGACTGTCCCCGAGGCTTCGCCGGGCGATGGCAGATTAAAGTCCCCCAGCACCATCAACCTGGGGAACTCAATCGCCAGCCCTGCAACCGCCTCGAGCAGAACAGGCAGGGCTTTTGCAACGCAGCCAGGAGGCAGGTACGTTAGCAAAAGGCCCACATGAACCCCTAAGTCCAACTTCAGAAGGAGCGTCTCACACCCAACAATCTCCGGGGCAGGGCTCCTTCGAGGACACAGATTCTGGCGAGCTATGATAGCCACTCCTCCACCCCTTCCCTGGGGTCGCGGCTAATGCTGAACCGAGAACCCGTCCGGGCATATCTCCGACAGGGGCACCCCCCCTCCTGGCCCAGCCAGGTCTCGGTAATGCATGCCAGGTCAGCCCCCTCTTCTAGGATTAAATCCCGGATAAGGGGGGCCTTGTTGGTAATCGACCTGGCGTTTAACAGCAGCAGCTTGAGCCCAGGGCCCTGACATCCCTGGTTACCAGGTACTCGGGTTGAGCTAGATGGAACCAAACCCGAGGGGCCAGAACAAGGAATCGCTTGTAAACAGCGAATTCTCGTTCCCCGAGAGCGGCCTACCCCTCTGCTCCCGCCATACCTGCCTCTCCCTGTTATGACCGTAATATTCCTACTCCCCGCCCCCCCAGAGATCCCCTCCCCCGCTGGTCCCCCATTCTCCCGGCAGGCCATGCATACCATTCATACTGAGCCTGGGGGTGGGCCAAAACCCCCAGGATTGGATTTCAGAATTAAGAACCGAGTCTTTAAAGATGGAGAAAATTGACTATGAAGAACTGGCTGAGTTTATGAAGGAGCTTTTTGAAAATTTTAGAAGAACTGTATTTGGAGCATTTGAGACAGGGAAAAATGAAGTACAAATGGAAAAAAAACTGGATAAGAGAATATTAGAAGAAAAGAAGAGTGAAGAAGATATTATAAATGATGATGAAAAGGGAAATAACATTGAAAATGCAATGCTGATTAATGATTATGATAATGATAAATATTCCACTGGGTTTAACAGTGAAACTAGAGATAAAGATAACAGTTACAATGATAATAGAGATGATGATATTAAGAATAACTATGTTCAGATTGATGATAAGGATTTTGAGATACATAAAATGGAAAAAAGAACGGAGAAAAGTAGATATATGCAGAAAGTAAATTTAAGAGGGAGGAAAAGAGTGTGGGGAAAGAGAACTTATTGGTATAAAATCAAAAGACAGAGGGAAGAGAATTTAATCAGATGGGGTGGAGGAAATATATATATATAAATGAATTAGTCGAGAAATTAAAAGGGAATGGATGATGACATTGAAATATTATGGAAATGTTTTTTTTCTTCTTTTTAGAGTTATTATTTTATTAAGAGTTGAATTTTTTTTCTGTCCTTTTATATATAGATTAATATTGTTCAATGAATTAAACGATTTGATATTTCAGATAAAATAATGTTAATCAATATGAGAACTATGAATGATAAATATGAATACTAGAATTTAAAAGATATATTATGATTGTATATTCTTTTTCTTTTATATATATATGAATTTGTTCAAATGAAAAACTATAAAAGGGGAAAATGTAATATTTTAAGAGTTGAATACTTAATTGAATAATTCAGAAAGATTTTTGATGATTAGTAAGTGAAAAAGCATATTATGATTGTGTATTATTATTATTATTGTTTTAGAAATGAGATATGTTTAAAGGAAAAATTTAAAAATCATATATTTTAAATGTGAAATGTTTAATTTGAGTGTAAATAATAAAAGAAGAAATTTTATGATTAATATAAGAAATTGGAATGTATAATTGGGCATTTAGTTTGTGATAAAATAGAGGGGGGGAAACCATAAACAATGAATAAAGAGACAAAAAAGTGGAGGAAGCAATTTGGCCTAAAATTAAGAAGTAGGAGAATAAAAATTAATTTGGAAACTAATGAACAGCGGAGAATTTAGGAGTAGAATTGGAAAAATAATTGGTGAATATCCCAGATGACAAAACTAGACTTCCTTTTTTTGTGTGTGGAGGTAAAATGAAGTTAGCAGTATATACCTAGAAATAAAGTATTACATATAAAGAAATGATATAACAACAACAAAAACTTTTTTTCTTAGAAGGGATATGAAGAGTTTAAATTTGAGACTTTATCATCAGTCTGTTAAACATAAGAGGATAAAAGAGTACTCAGGGGAAGGCTAAGAGGGTGTAAGAGGAAGTAGAAGGGGAGGAAGAGAAGGAGCAGAGAGAGTAGAGGAGGAGTGAAGGAGTAATAAAGTAGGAGGAGATGATAGAGGTAGAGAGGGGGAGTGCAATGGAAAGAAAAGCAGAATAGACTGATGATTGATGATATAAGCATATGGATAAGATATTGATTTTTGAATGATGGAGTATAAATGTAAAATTGTGTATTTTATTGTAATGATTTAAGGTATATGTTCATTGAAATGTAAAAGTGGTGGAGGAAAAAATAAAAAACTTTTTTGAAAAAAAACCCATAAACGGTTTAAATTCTCATGTAAAAAGAAAAAGGATATTCACTAAATTACAGAAAGTGCAAGCTGACATTATATGTCTGCAAGAAGTGCACATCCAAAAACAAAACGAAAAATACCTAGAACAAGAAAAATTAGGGAATTTATATACAGCACTCTCAGAGAAAAAAAGAGAGGCATAGCTGTATATATTAATAAAAATTTAGAAGCAAGTAAAGTATTTGCTGATGATAAAGGAAGAATATTAATGATTTCAATTAAAATTTATCAAACACAGATCTTATTGGTGATAATATATGCTCCAAACAATGATAATTTTTTTTTACTAAATTACACCAAAAGGTATTGGAAATTGGGATGGAAAATATTTGTTTATTTGGAGATTTCAATGGAATTGTCGATGTGAATAAAGATTATAAAACTGATAATAAAAATAGGAAAAAGAAAAAAACATTGCCAAAATCATTTTATGAAATGAATTATGAGTTAAATCTAAGAGATTGCTGGAGAGGTCGAAACCCGGAAGCTAGAGAATATACTTTTTATTCCAACCCACACAGGTCCTGGTCCAGAATTGATATGTTCTGGACCAATAAAGAAATAGAAAATAAGATAGATTCGATAGAAATAGTTATTAACAAATGGGCAGACCATAATCCATTAAAAATAATTTGGAAATGGGATAAAAAGAAAATTAAACGATGGATGTTAAACACACAAATATTGAAAGAAAAGGAATTCATTAAACAAATTAAGAATGAAATGGAGATGTTTATCAAAGAAAACAAAAATCAGGACACAACTTGTCAGGCAGTGATTTTATATTGCCTGTTATATGTATATGCAGGAAGCTGCATCCCTATCTAATATAATGGTTTATTCCTGAGCACGTGATTATGTTCCTAGTACGCATGTGCACATTCCTTTCTTTGATCCGCCCTTCTATTTCAGCTTCTGTAAGAAGCAAGACGTGTTTTTATAGCTAAGATGTGATTAATGAGAATTTATTGTTTTTGTACCGAAATAAATATTTTCTACTTAGAACTTTAAACTGCGGTTTCTTTTCTAATGTCAGAGTTCCAGGGAAAGATCTATTTTCGCCTCTGATGAGAGTTATTCTTATCTGTCATGGTATGCAGAGGATTGGGTCCCGGATCTTAATTAATTCTGACAGGTTTATTGCGTTTAGCTTAGTAAGATAGATAAGAATGTTTTTGGCTGTTTTGAAGTGAAAACTCCATAAATCTCCTAAAATGTCTTCTCCGGAGAAAGAAATTTCACTTCTTCTTGACCAGCCAATTCAAGAAGCAGAGAAACCTCAAGAAGCAACTTATTTGCCTGTCTCATCTCCACTTTTAATCACTCCTCCAAGACAGACTCCTCTCGCATCTCTGCAAACTTCTCCGGCACCATCTTCGCCCGCGCACTCAATCACAGCGGCAGAGGCTTTGCAACAGGAACAAGATGTCCGGAGGTCAGTGGATGTGAAAAGCACTCCCTTTCTCCCGGGTGCTAGTTCAACTCAAATGGGGGCTGTTCAAACGGGGGCCTTTCCAAAGATTACTCATTATGAGCCACTTCAGCCCCAATTACTTGAAAGTTTTTCTGAGGGAGCACCCTCGAGTACCGTATCAGCCACAGAAAGATTTACTGATGCACGCCACAAAGACCTTCTTGATAGTAAAGACAGAGAAATTAAATACTTAAGGAAGCAGTTACTAGAAAGCCAACGCCTATATGAAAAACAAGATGTCTGCCAGCCTCCTTACATTCCAGAAACTTTTCCTGGGTCATCTTTTCCGGTCTCTTCAACATTTGAGTCCCGCCCCAAAATGGGCGTTACCTTTCATTTGCCGGAAGGGACATATGACTATACGTCAAAAGGGGCTGGTTCTGATCAGAGATTTTATGAACAGAGAGACTTTCCCAAAAGTAATGTTGCAGTGCCATCTAGTGGACAAAATATAGATAAAACAGAAATGATGTTTAAAACTGTGTTGTAAAGGTTAGATCTCCTGATGTCTGGCAAAAGACAACCTTTCTCACCTATGCCACCTGGAGGTTCTGGATTACAGTTTGTTCCACCTCCACCTATAGCCCAACAACAATTTCTTCAACCTGCCCAAACAATACAGGCACAAAGTGCACCACCCGTTCCTATGGCTGCACAAATTATGCAGCAAACTCAAGCTGCTTCGCAAGCTGGAATTGCTCCAGCCCCTGCTGTTTCAACTGCCCAACAGCAACCCCAAATGGGACAACTACTTATTCCAGTGCAAGCTCCTACGCCTGCCCCAACGGTGGCCCAGCTAGTGCCAATTTCTCTACTGCCTGCTCCTATGCAGCCGGCCCCTGCTGCTGCACCAGCTGCTGTACAACAGCCAGTCCAGGCACCACCACCTGCTCCAGTGCAGGTTCCTTTGCTGCCTCCTCTTCAACCCCAAGTGGGTCCACAGGCAATTCCTCAGGCCGGACCTGCACAGGTCCCATTAGGCGCACCGCCTTTACAGCCAATTCAAGCTGTTGCTCCACCTTACCAGGCACCAGTTGCCCCATTAACTGGACACTCAAAATTAAAGCCATCAGGACAGAATTATAAAGCCTGGGTCAGTGAAATGACTATTTTGCTTCGTCGTGAGGGCACGCACGACATGGTATTTGACCCACCTGACCGCCCTTGGGCAGATGCCATCAGATTATTAGATATAAAAGCGTCTACTAGTATATTGATGTCAATGGAGATCGAAATGCAACAAACTTTTGTTCCAAATGCAACTGCCCAAGAAATATGGGCTCAATTAGAACGTTGTTTTCGGCCAGTTTCAGCTGAATCTACTAACCTGCTTTTGTCACAATTTCATGGAACTAGAATTAAACCTACAGACAGCATAGGGGCACATTTAACAAAGATGAAACGCATGAGGAAAGACCTCGCAGAACGTGGCTATCCAATGGACGATAATCAAATGGTCAGTATTATTACCAATTCCTTAAATTACACATGGAGAGAGGCCATCACACAAATCAATCATGTACCTTTTGCTCAAAGAACTGTTGATAATGTTTGTAGAATTTTAACTGAATATGAAGACATTACACTTGCAGCGCCTCACTTGCAACGCCCCCTAGCTGCAACACGTCTTCCAACTAGAAGACCCCCAGAGAGGGAATACACTCCAAGATTGCTACGTTGCCAATATTGTGATCATGTAGGTCACACCAGTAGAGATTGTATTCAATTGCAACACACTCAAGTTCCTGTCCAGCCCAGAGGAACAGACTACAGGGACCAGTACCAACCCAGAGGCACAGCCTACAGGAGAAGTGCATCCCTGCCCAGAGGAACAGTCTTCAGAGGCAGCAGAAGCAGAAGTGGCAGCCAACATCACCCAGGTCCAAGGCGCGACTCATTTGGCCCATATGCCACTCTTGACACAAGCTGTCCAACCCTGTCAGCAATATGATAGACATTTATTATGGACTTTGGCATTAGCATTACTTACCAAAAGCACCTTTTCAAAGAAATGCATGCACCAGAACCAGAATTTCGTGAACTTTATACATTCACCGAGCGACCTTGCAAAATCGAAGGAAAAGGGACTGTTTACATTGAAGAGTTAGATACACTGGTTCCAGATGTTTATTATGTTCCTGCTGCAGCTTTTAATTTGCTTAGTTTTACCCATTTAATCAATATTTTAGATTTTCAGGTTCATCATTTTAAGAACGCAAGCTACATTGTTAAGAATAGTATGATTGTTGCAGACACAATTGTGATTGGTGGAGTCTTCTACTTAAGGCCAAAACCTGAGCCTCAAAAACAAGCAAGTATAATACCTTCCATTAATGGCAATGCAGGCCCAGAGAGAGCTATCCAAGAGAGAGATCCTGTGATTGCCTCACAGACTCCTAAAAACAAACCTATGGTTCCTAATTCAAATGTTAACTTTGTTAATTCTCTCACAGGCCGACCCTTACATTACAACTGTATACATAAATGGCACAGGAGGATGGGGCATGCGAGTTTTGACGTCCTTAAACGGATGCCATTATTTGCCCAAGGTTTGAATTTCAAAGGATGTAAGGTACATTTGGATTGTGCTGTTTGCAAAAAGGCAAAATCAAAGGCAGCAGCCATTCCAAAACATGCTATACGTAAGTCAACACGCATTTTTGATTTGGTTCATACTGATATTGTGGGTCCTTATGGCCCAACTATTGGCGGTAAAAAGTATTTCTTAACTATTGTTGATAATCATTCTAGATATGGTTATGTTTTTCCTATGAGAGAGAAAACTGAAACCTTTCAGATCTTTAAAGACTTTGCAGTCCAGGCCTACAATCAACATGGAGTGAAGATCCACAGAATCCAGAGTGATCGTGGTTCCGAGTTCATGTCACAACGTTTCCAAGATTGGATGCGCAGAAGCGGTATCATACACCAAACGTCTGCCCCTTCCACTCCTCAACATAATGGAGTGGCAGAGCGACGACAAGGGGTTCTCCAAACCATGATGTGCTGCCTCCTAGAAGATGCTAATCTGAAACATTCATTTTGGGGCGAAGCAGTTAAGTATGCAAACTACCTTGTTAATCGCACTTGGAGTAGTGTGATTGACCAAACACCTTTCTATATGCTGCATGGCTACCAGCCAGATCTTTCTAATCTACACATCTTTGGTTCATATGCAATGGTGAACATTCCATTAGCGCTGAGAAGAAAAGGTGGCCAAATTGCTAAGAGACTGAGATATATGGGCGTTGATGACAATTCGAAGTGGGGAAAATTCATTGACTCTAACAATATGATTACAGTTTCTAATTCTGCTAACTTTGAAGAAGATTCAGATTGGTCCAAAATACATTCTAATGATCCTGGAGTTTATTTTCCCAGAGATGATTCATCTAACATTCCATCTTCACCTGCCGCGGACACTCATGCTAGAGACATCGATGGAGATGAGGAAGATAAAGATGATTGGACAACCGCTCCAAGACATTCCAAGAGAACTACAAAAGGTAGTCCTCCAAAGAAATACACACTGCATTGCAGAAACAGACCACCACCACTGGTCTGTAACGTTACACTTCCACCAGAGACTTATGCTCAAATCAAATATCTTTCACAAGATGAACAAGATAAATGGCACACCGCCATGCAAGTTGAGATGGACAGTCTTCAGAATCTTAAGGTTTTTACACCTGCAGCACCACCTAAAAACAAGAAAGTCAATGGCACACGATGGGTGTACAAAATCAAACAAAAACCAGATGGTGAGCCACTATACAAAGCAAGACTAGTAGCACAAGGTTTCGCACAAAGTTATCCTGAAGATTACACAAACACTTACTCACCTACAGTGCGGACTGAAAGTGTGAAAATAGCCTTAACTACAGCTTCCATTCTTGGACTAGAAGTTTTCCAATTTGATGTAGAAACTGCCTATCTACATGCAGACCTAGATGAAGAAATCTACGTGAAGTGCTCCCCCGGATTCCGTGACGACCTCCGTGGCCGAGAAGGGGACACGTGGATTCTCAACAAAAGTCTTTATGGTCTGAAACAATCAGGTTTGATGTGGTATAACTGTCTCAAAGACAAACTAAATTCAATGGGCTTTATTAAGTCCGAAACTGATGAATGCGTGTTCACAAAAAGGTTTGGGAATACATATGAAATTGTTCTTGTTTATGTAGATGATAGTGTTTACATTGGTCCTAACAAACACATGAGTGAAAATTTTGTTTCATGTTTGAAGAGATTCTTCACATTGAAGTCACTAGGTCACATCAATGATTATTTAGGTGTACAGATTGAAAAGACACAGAAGGGGTTTAGCCTCTCACAACAGGCCAAGATAGAACAACTCCTACACTATTGCAACATGCAAGATGCTACACCGACATACACTCCTATGCAAACAGATTTTTGTAATCTGAAAAATGAACAAAGTCCTGAGTTCAAGGATCAAACACTTTACCGCTCAGTAATTGGTTCACTACTATACATTGGTGGTTGGACTAGACCAGACATAGCACTTAGTGTCAATTTGTTGTCACGACACGTAAGCAAAGCCACAGAGTTCCACTGGTCATGTATTAAGAAGTTACTGAGATACCTAAAATACACTCAACACATGAAATTAAAGCTAGAACCTACACATTCTGATTTTGCTGACTTGTATTGTTATGCAGATGCTGACTGGGCAAGCGATAAGGAATCAAGAAAAAGCACTTCAGGTTTCATATTGTACATGAATGGATGCCCCGTTCATTGGAACGTGAGAAAACAGAGCTTCGTTTCCTGTTCTTCAACTGAGGCAGAATATGCGTGCATTTCTGACGCTAGTAATCAGTTAACTTGGTTCTATTCTTTAGTTACAGATATCTGGACCAAACCGAAGAAGCCAATCACCATGATGGAAGATAATCAATCAGTTGTTTACATTTCAGAAACACATTTCACAGGTTCTAGGTCCAGACACATTGACATTCATTATAAAAATGTTAGAGATTTAGTAAGACAAGGTTTCATTAAGTTAGAATATGTGCCAACAGAATATCAGATAGCTGACATCCTGAACAAGCCATTGCCTGCAGCAAGACATGAATCTTTAACATATTTAATGTGTGTAGAGTGATATAAGCATATCCATCTAACAGACAAAGAAGGGGTGTCAGGCAGTGATTTTATATTGCCTGTTATATGTATATGCAGGAAGCTGCATCCCTATCTAATATAATGGTTTATTCCTGAGCACGTGATTAATATGTTCCTAGTACGCATGTGTACATTCCTTTCTTTGATCCGCTCTTCTATTTCAGCTTCTGTAAGAAGCAAGACGTGTTTTTATAGCTAAGATGTGATTAATGAGAATTTATTGTTTTTGTACCGAAATAAATATTTTCTACTTAGAACTTTAAACTGCAGTTTCTTTTCTAATGTCAGAGTTCCAGGGAAAGATCTATTTTCGCCTCTGATGAGTTATTCTTATCTGTCACAACTCTACAAATCTTGTGGGATACGACAAAAGTATACTTGAGAGGAATAATAATAGCATATCTGGCTAGGAAAAATAAAGAAAGATGGAAAAAACAAAAAACTCTACAAGAGAGTTTGAAACAATTAGAAAGGAATTTACAAATCGATCCACAAAATAAAAAAAAAGACTTAGTAAAACATAGATTAAATTTGTTAGAACAAGAAGAAAATGCCAGAAAAATAAGATTAGCAAAACAAAACTATTTTGAAAACGCCAACAAACCCGGTAGATGGCTAGCCTTCAGACTGAAAAAAGAAAGAGAGAAAAAATTAATACATCAATTAGAGAACAGGAATGGGGAAACCCAACACCGAATGGAAAAGAAAAAATAGATTATACAAGAATACTTTAAGAAACTATATGAGGAGGATAAAATAAAGGAGACTTCCGGGGTGGAGTCACGGCCAGCGGTTGAGGGAGAGCACTGCTCCGCTCCCCGAAACCTGAATTCCTGAAGATCGGAGGCCCTTTTTCAGGGCGCATCAACCTCGGAGGGGTGGATGAACTTATAAAGAGCCTGGCGAGCTTTGTGGTGGAAGGCAACCACCCGTTGCGAAGCAGGAAAAGCTTTATGACTTTGAATCAGGAAGCGCTGTCATCTCCGCGATGGCGGCTCTAGTGCCGTGACAGCCCCAATGCAACAGAGGAAGACGCAAGATAAACTTATATGCTGAGACATCGGTAAGCTAAAAAACCCACACTGTGCTTAGTTTACAACAGTTTAAGAAGAGAGGATTATAAGAAACTACGAGGTGCGCGAGTTGGACTCAGAGAAAGTGGAAATAACCCCGTAAACAGCGGCCACCCGGCGGTGTGAGCAACAACGATAAGAGGACACCGCGGAAGGGAGACAACAAAAGGTACGCGGAAGGGGGACCCAGATGAAATAAAATACATATAAAAGTGTGAGGACGGAGCGGAGATAAAAGACCAAAGGAGTAACGGTACGATAAGAATAAACAAAGCAAGAGTTTGACAGTGTGTTTAAGTGAACAGAGGGAGAACGATACAAATTGATAGATACAAACTTTCCGAAATTTATCAGAGACTAAGCATTTGAGATACAATAACGAAAGTGAAAAGATCGCATCTAGAAAAGAAAGGAATGACTTTAGAGCTTGGGAAAAAATAAAACTATTGATTATTAATGTGGAATACTTCGAGAACTTTCAAAGAGAATTGAAACTAAATACAATAATCCAGGAAATCACACAAAAAGACAAACAAGAAGTACAAAATGGTCTAGATGAAATATACAGAGTACATACTAATTTTGCTAGGCGAAACAAACTACCCAGGGAGGTACACATCAGATTCACCAGAAGAGACATTAGAAATGAAATGCTTAAGGCAACAAGAGATGAAACTATAATTTATAAAGGCAAGGAAATTTGGATTTTAAAGCAAGTACCAAAAAGACTAAGAGACCATAGGAGGGATTATCGTGTTTTAGCATCGCAGTTAAACAAAAGAAAGGTTCTGTTCAAGTGGTTGGTCCCAGAAGAAATGCTTATTTCTTGGCAAGGTAGAAAACTTAAAATAGACAATGTAGATATGGCACAAGAATTCTATGAACAATTTATAGCATCGGAGGGGGAAGACTTAGATAGTAGAAGTCAGGAAGAACAGACATCTGAGGAAAACCTGTTAAGACAGGAGGAAATTAGTGAAGAAAAAGAACCACAAGAAACAGAAGGAATGTCCCGTCAGCTAAACAATGCCGGCTGGCGGGCCCTAGGGGGAGGGCCTTCTCTGTGGGGGGCCCGGTGCTCTGGAACCAACTTCCCCCAGAGACCCGAACCATCCCCACCCTGCTGGCCTTCCGAAAAGCCGTCAAGACATGGCTCTTCCTGCAGGCAGGGGGTGAGCCTAGTTCCACCTGAGCTCTCGCCCGGTATGGCTGATGGTGAACATTTTTAATCTTTTTGTAACTTTTAATTGTTGTTTTTAACTGTTGTTTATTATTAGTGTTCTTGTATAATTTGCTGTATGCCGCCCTGAGTCCCTCGGGAGTAGGGCGGCATAGAAGAACCAATAATAAATAAATAAATAAATAAATAAATAATAAATAAATAAATAAATAAATAAATAAATAAATAAATAAATAAGGAATAAGAACTAGAGCACAAAGAGAAAATAGAATTAATAGGAGACAGACACACAAGTAGGAGATAAATACACACACAACAAAAAATGGAAGAATCCATAAGCTTGCTATCAATAAATATCAATGGTTTAAATTCACACATTAAAAGGAAATTGATTTTTGCCAAACTACAAAAACAGAAAACTGACATAATTTGCTTGCAAGAAGTCCACATCCCAAAACAGAATGAAAAAGATTTAGAACAAGAAAAATTAGGTGAACTATTCACGACACTGTCAAAAAAGAAAAAGAGAGGCATAGCTGTATATGTTAAGAAACATTTGAAAGCAAAAAAGATATATGCAGACGACAAAGGAAGAATTTTAATGATTTTGATTAGAATTCATCATGTAGAAACCTTACTGGTAGTGATATATGCCCCAAATAAAGAACAGAAAATTTTTTATTTCAACCGACACCAAAAAATAGCAGAGATAGGTATTGGAAATATTTCTGTATTGGATGATTATAACGGAATTGTTGATGTGGAAAAGGATTACAAAAGTGATAATAAAAATGCACGGAATAAAAAAATAACTTTGCCGAAATCTTTCCATGAAATGTGTCATGAACTAAATCTAAGAGACTGTTGGAGGGAACGAAACCTAGATATTAAAGACTATACATTTTACTCCAATCCACATAGGTCCTGGTCTAGGATCGACATGGCCTGGGCAAACAAAGAAATAGAAAATTTGATTGATTCAATAGAAATAGGTACAAATGACTGGGCAGATCACAATCCTTTAAAAATAACTTTGAAAGGGAGAAATAATTTTTTTTTAGAAGATGGATGCTAAACACACAAATACTAAAGGATAAAGAGTATATAAATCAACTTAAGAAAGAAATGGAAACTTTTATTTAAGAAAATAAAAATCAGGATTCCACATTACAAAATCTGTGGGATACGGCAAAAGCATATCAAAGGGGAGTAACAATTGCATATGTAGCTAGGAAAAATAAAGAAAAAAAACAGGCAACAGAAATTATTATTAGAAAATTTGAAACAATTAGAGAGAGATCTACAAAATGATCCTCAAAATAAAAAAATTAAAGAAGAAAAAGATCTAGCGAAACATAAACTAAACTTACTGGAACAAGAGGAGACAGCCAGGAAAATAAGACTTGCAAAACAAGATTTTTTCAAAAATGCAGACAAGCCAGGTAGATGGCTCTCCTATAGATTGAAAAAGGAAAGAGAGAAAAAAATGATACAGCAATTAGAAGGTAAAGATAAGAAGATACAGTATTGCCTGGAAAAGAAAAAAGAGATTATATTAGAGTATTATAAAGAACTATACGCCCAAGACAAAATAAAAAAAGATGAAATAGTTAGTTTTCTAGGGAAAAATAATTTAAATCCAATAGATGAAAAAAGTAGAGAAACACTAAATAGAGATATAACACAAGAGGAACTTAAAAAGGCAGTCATGAAACAGAAGAGTAATAAGACACCAGGGCCTGATGGACTACCAGGAGAGTTCTATAAAACAACGCTTGAAATAACAGGAGATCTATTATTAGAAGTATGTAACGATACTTTACAAAAAGCGAAATTTCCAGCATCTTGGGATGAAGCCTATATTACATTAATATATAAAGAGGAAACAGATCCTAAACAAATCAAAAACTACAGACCCATATCCCTATTGAACGTTGACTATAAAATATTGATGTCAATTATGGCTGAGAGACTAAAATAATATTAAATAAAATTATAAATTCAGACCAGAATGGATTTTTGCCATCTAGACAAATCAGATATAATACAAGGACAGTCTTGGATATACTAGAATATTACGAAAATCACAGCAACAAGCAGATAGCTATGGTATTTTTGGATGCACAAAAGGCCTTCGACAATTTAAATTGGGACTTCTTTAAATATCAATTAAAAAGTATGAAATTTGAAAAAATGATAGATGCAATATACACAAAACAAAACGCTAGGGTAATGATAAATGGTGACATGACGGATAAATTCAGTATTGCTAAAGGAGTAAGGCAAGGTTGCCCGATATCACCCCTGTTATTTATATTATCAATCGAGGTATTGTTTCAAATTAGAAATAATGATGACATAAAAGGAACCAAAATAAAAACGGAAAGTTACAAAACCCAGGCATTTGCGGATGACCTGGTGTTTTTTTTGGGAAGACCCAATAGAATCAGCAATGAAACTACTAAAGGATATAGAAGCATTTGGAAAAGTGGCAGGATTAAAAATAAACAAAGACAAAACGAAAATATTGACTAAGAACTGCACTCAAAATCAGATAAAAAAATTAACAGAAAAAACAGGCCTGCAGACAACTAAAAAAATTAAATATTTAGGAATCTGGATCACAGCCAGACATTCATCTCTTAAAGAAAACAATTACACCAAACTACTACATAAAACAAAAGAGGATTTGGATAGATGGGGAAAGATGCAGCTATCATTTACAGGGAAAATTGCCATTATAAAAATGAATATTCTACCTAGATGGTTATATATATTTCAAACAGCACCTATAAAATTAGACAAAAATTTTTTGGGAGAACTAAATAAAATAATATCTAAATTTATATGGTCTGGGAAAAAACCAAGTATAAAATTTAAAGTATTACAAGATAGTAGACTCAGAGGAGGTTTTGGACTTCCTGACCTGGAAATATATTACCAATCAGCAATTTTACTCTGGATAAAGGACTGGATTGTTTTAAAAAACCATAGAATACTAACATTAGAGGGTCACAACATTCAGGAAGGCTGGCATGCACATTTATGGGGAAAAAAGAACATCAAGCACTCACACTTCCAAACCCATGCAATAAGAGCCGTATTATTAAACACCTGGAGGAAAATTAAAAATAAATATTACATCAAGATACCCCACTGGCTATCCATAATGGAAGCCATTATACACCCCAATACATTGGAAAGATCAAAAATGAGAAACTACAGTGAACTATTACACAAAAATGGTAATTTAAAGTCTAGGGAAAAATTAAAGGAGGAAGGAATGGTCATAGATTGGTGGCCATATCTTCAAATACAAAATAGATATAAAAAGGACATGGAAGAATTTGGTATAAACAAAGAACAAAATACAATAGATAAAATACTACTGGGATCTGAAAATAAATTTATAACTAAAATGTACAACTACCTATTACAATTTGATAAATTTGAAGAAACAGTCAAAGAAAATATGATCGCATGGATGAAAACCTTTGGCTACACTATCCAATTAGATGATTGGGAAAAATTATGGAAGATAAATTATAAACTTACCCTCTCAACATCATACAAAGAAAATTTACATAAAATGTTCTATCGCTGGCATCTAGCCCTGGCTAGAATCGCCAAAATATATGCTAATATGAACCCAAGATGTTGGAAATGTAAACAAGTACATGGCACATATTACCACATGTGGTGGTCATGTCCAATAGCAAGAGGTTACTGGAGCATGATCAGGACATGGTTACAAGAGATAATAGATACCGAAATGGAATTTAAACCTGAAACATTTTTATTGGGTATTATCAGAGGGCAACAGACGAAAGAAAACCAATATTTGATAATATTGTCAAGTTTATAACTAACCAGATTGGGTTTCCTAATATAAAAAAGTAAAAACTGAAATCCAAGTTTGTATAAATATGTCATTGTTGCTTTAAATGAATCTAGGTTTGTTTGCTAATGACTATAAAGAGAGAGCAAGAAAGCGCATATGCAGAGGAGTGTGCGCAGCTTGGCTTGGCTTGACAGAGAGAAAGAGAGAGGTTTGCTTGATTAATTGTTGATTGCTCACTGTGTGTGAAGGACTAAAGATTTTCTGAATCTATAGCGTACAAAGAAGTTCAAGGTCTTCTACTAGAGATAAGTAAATAACGGACTGTTTATGTTATAGTGCTGTTTATTTTAAGTAAAGCTTATTTTCTACAACACGTTATCAATTATTGACTATATCAAACCACAACCACCCATTCCGCTATGTAAACTCTGGACTCCGATTAATTCCTTAACACATGTCCTAACCGCTGCCAGAATAACCTACGCCCAAACATGGAAAGATGAAAAAAACCCAACGGAGAATATGATATTAAAAATAATAATGGATTGTGCAGAAATGTCAAAACTAACACTAGAATTACAAAATCGAGAAGAGAAAGAATTTTACGCAGTGTGGAATAAATTTTACAATTGGTTAGAAATCAGAAGGAATAAGAAAATTTCTAAATGAATGTAAATATTATATATAGAACTATATAGAATAATATGTATGAAGATTGACTTTAAACCGATGTCACAGAAATGAAAAATGCAAATGTATATGTATGTTTTGTACTTAATGTTTTAACAAATTCAATAAAAATATTTAAAAAAAAAATAAAGGAGGAGGAAATTAAAAACGTTTTAGGGGAAAAAAGTCTAAGCCCAATAGATGAAGATAGCAGGGAAATGCTAAATAAAGAAATAACTCAATTGGAGCTGAAACAGGCCGTGATAAAACAAAAAAGTAACAAGACCCCAGGGCCAGATGGGATTCCCGGAGACTTTTATAAAGCAACATTTGAAATAGTAGAAGTCTTATTATTGGAGATTTGCAATGATACATTACAGAAGGCGAAATTTCCAGCATCTTGGGATGAAGCTTATATTACTCTGATTCATAAGGAAGATACAGATGCCAAACAAATTAAAAATTATAAAACCATCTCCTTATTAAATGCCGACTACAAAATTTTCATGACGATTATGGCCGAAAGAATGAAAAAAATATTGAATAAAGCTATCCACTCCAATCAAAATGGATTCCTACCGTACAGACAAATTAGGAATAACACCAGAATAGTTTTAAACATATTGCAATACTATGAGATGCACAGCGATAAACAAGCGGCTTTAATTTTTTTAGATGCACAGAAGGCCTTCGACAATTTGAATTGGGAATTTTTTAAACAACAAATAAGAGTTATGAAATTCGACCCCAAATTCGAAAATATGATTGATGCAATATATACTAAACAGAAGGCTAGAGTAATGATAAACGGAGATTTTACGGAGGAATTTAGTATTTCTAAAGGAGTAAGACAAGGATTTCCGATGTCACCCCTAATTTTCATACTATCAATTGAGATATTATTAAATCAAATCAGATACAACAAAGAAATTAAAGGAACTAGAATAAAAAGAGAAGAATACAAAACCCAGGCATTTGCCGATGACCTGGTATTTTTCTTAGAAGACCCGCTAGAATCTGGTATACAATTATTGAATGAAATAGAACAATTTGGAAAAGTAGCGGGACTTAAAATTAATAAAGACCAAAAATCTTACTAAAAATCAGGCAAAAGAGTTAACTCAAAAAACAGGATTACAGATAACAAAAAAAATTAAATATCTAGGAATTTGGCTTACAGCAAGATATTCATCACTTAAGGAAGACAATTATGCTATATTACTTCAAAAAACAAAACAGGATTTAGAAAGATGGGGTAAAATGCAATTATCATTAATTGGGAAAATATAGCATCAATAAAGATGAATATCTTACAAAGATGGCTGTACTTATTTCAAACAGCACCCATAAAATTAGATAAAAAATTCTTTGGAGAATTAAACAAAATAATAACCAAATTTATATGGGCAGGAAAAAAGCCAAGAATAAAACTTAAGTTTTACAAGATAGTCGAATTAGGGGTGGCTTCGGACTTCCAGACTTGGAAATATACCATCAATCTGCAATATTATTATGGATAAAAGAGTGGATAGCTTAAAAAAATGGAAGAATATTAACACTAGAGGGCCATAATCTACAAGAGGGCTGGCATGCCCATCTTTGGGGAAAAAATACTAAACATTCACACTTTCAAAGTCACTCAATAAGAGCTACATTACTACAAATTTGGAGAAAAACTAGAGCCAAACATTACATGAAGATACCAAGATGGTTATCTATAATGGAGGCCATGATCTATCCAAATGTACAAGAAAGGACTAAAATGAGAACCTACAAAGAATTATTGGACAAACACGGCAAATTAAAGACTAAACAACAATTAGGTGAGGAAGGAATCAATATTGACTGGTGGCCCTATCTACAGATTCAAACTAGATTTAAAAAAGATATGGAAGAATTCGGCATAGACAAAGAGCAGAAAGTAATAGATAAAATTTTATTAGGAACAGATAACAAATTCATATCCAAAATGTATAATAACTTATTACAAGTTTATTTATTGTTTACAAGTTGATAGGGAGGAAGAGATCATAAAGAATAACATGATAGCATGGGCCAAAAATTTCGGATACACTATTCAACTAGATGATTGGTAGAAACTATGGATAAAAAATTACAAATTGACTATGTCGGCATCATATAAGGAGAATCTATATAAAATGTATTACCGTTGGCATCTGGCCCCGGCTAGGTTAGCCAAAATATATCCTAACCTCAACCCAAGATGCTGGAAATGTAAATGTGAAAATGGTACATACTACCACATGTGGTGGTCCTGCCCAGAGGCAAAAAGATATTGGAGCAAGATACGATTATGGATCCAAGAAATTACAAACTCGCAAATTGAATTGAAACCAGATATATATTTATTGGGGATTACTAGAGGACAATGGACTAAAGAAAATCAATATTTAATAATACATATCTTGATGGCTGCTAGAATCGTTTTCGCACAGACATGGAAATCGGAGAACTGTCCCCCGGAAAACATTATTATAAAAAAAATAATGGAATGCGCAGAAATGGCGAAATTGATGATGGAATTACAAGATCGTGAAGAAAAAGAATATTATACAGTATGGAATAAATTGTACACCTGATTGGAAATTAGAAAAAATAAGTAAATGTTTATATAAATGTAAATGTAAATGTAAATGTAAATACTATTTACAATGTAAAAATGATGGATCAATATATTTAATATATATAAATAACCAAATAACTGTCGATGTCACAGAAATGAAGAACTTGAATGTATATGTATGTTTTTAAAGCTAAAACCCAATAAACTTTTTTCAAAAAAAGAAAAGAAAAGAAAATGGCGCCCTGCGTAGCAAAACCTCAGGAACTGTCTGTGATCTGGCCAAATGGGCACATGTAGGTAGGCTTCTGTTAAGTCCACAGGGTCTAGGAAATCTCCCTCCCTGATTCCCTGGAGGATGGAAGAGAGGGAATGCATCTTGAACCTGCGATAAACAAGGTAACGGTTGAGCCCTCTGAGATTCAAGATTGCCCTCCACCCTCCTGAGGATTTCGGGACGACGAAAAGGTGGGAGTAGAATCCCAGCCCCCTCTGGTCCAGAGGCACCGGTTGGACTGCCTGGCTGTCCAACAGATGTTCGATGGCCTCCTCCATGAGACGACGTCTGGATGGGTCTCTGGAGACGGGGCAGCAGAGGAAAAGCCTTGTGGGGGGGAGGAAGAAACTCCAGGGAGAGGCCGTACCTTATGGTCTCCCTGACCCAGGTGTCCGATGTGGTCTCCTCCCATTGCAGATAGAAGAGGCCGAGATGACCCCCCTATGGGAGGGTGGGGCTCGCTGTCACTTTTGACACTTGAAAGGTCGGAAGGACAAACCACGGAAGGAGCGCTTGCCCTGGGACTGCTGCCTGCCTCTGCCTCTGAAGCTTGGCCTGTCGGATTGGTAATCCGATCTTGAGAAGAAGGGCCTCTGCTGACGGGGAAAGCCTGCCCTGGCTCCCCCCTGCCTGGAGGGCCGCCTGAAATATGGGGACGTGCTGGAATCCGCCCGGTGACCCTGCAAGGGGAGCACCTTCCTCTTGTCCCTGGTTTTAATTAGAAGAGGATCTAAGGACGGACCAAACAGGCTGTCACCCTCGAAAGGGGCGGAGGCAAGCTTCCATTTGTTTTTGGAGTCCATATGCCAGTGGCAAAGCCACAGCAAGCGGCGAGCCGTCACGCCATGGCCCTAGCTGAGAATTTGGCTGCTGCCAGAGAAGCATCCACTGTATACTCTGCTGCAGCAATGATTTTACTAAAATCCTGATGGGCCCTAAGGTCCTCCAGGGAAATCCTGCCTTGCAGCTGGAGGAGCCAACGGACTGAGGCCCTCGTGAAGAAGAAAGAAGCAGTAGCGGCCCTGATTGCCCAAGAGTCAGCCAGATGGGCTCTGCGAAGGGCCATCTCCTTCTTCTTCTCGTCCACCTTAAGGGCATCATCCTCCTCAGGCGGGAGGACGGAAGAGGAGGTCAGCGCTGCTACAGGAGAGTCCACCCTGGGCACCTGCACCAGGTGTTCAAGATCCAAGTCTACACAGAACAGGGAGTTCTCCTGACTGCTGGGGTGGGAAGCCAGGGCTGGATTGGACCATTGTTTCTTAATAAGGTCCAGAAACATCCCCGGAATAGGGATGCAATCCGGAGCCGTGGTACGTTCTGTAAACAGATAGTCCTCATGGGCCCCTGCCTCAGAGGCAGTCTCCTGGAGCCCAGAGTCCTTGCCCAACTTGGCCGTGGCCCTGGCCTTGGCTAGCAGCTGATGAAATAGAGCTGGATTAAAAAGCCCCTTAAACGAAGGTCTGCCTGGAGCATCCTGCTCCCTATCAGAAAACTCCCCCTCTTCCAGCAGCTCGCCTTCCGAGAGAGAATGTTGGCTAACTCTCGAACGGGCCAGGGACCCAGGATCCTGATAGTCATGATAGGCTGCCTCATAGTCCCAGAGGTCCGCCCGGCTGGGTATGTAGGCCTCCTGTCTAGGTTGCTGCTGCAGTCCCTCTGCTATGCCCTCTGATGGCTGAGGATATCCAGTGCCTCATGAAGGGAGGCATATCCTGTTCCTGCCAAGACTCAGGTCGGAGGCCAGCCGCAGTCAGGGTAAAGGAGGTCTCAGATGCCCTGCGGATTTGGGGAGCTATATCCTGGTATGGGACTGTTGTAAGAGCAGAGGGGGAAAGGCACTGAAGCTCTAAAGCCCCCTGAGGCTCAGAAGGAGGGCCTGAAGCAGGAGGCCCTCCCAGGGCTTCAGGAGACAAGCCAGGGTCAGCAGCCGGACGGGCCTGTGACCCCTGCTAAGAGGGGCAGCATGCCAAGGGAGTGTCCATTGCCCTGCTGGCCAAGCAGCTGTGCCTGGCAGAGAGATCCTCTACTCTGGCAAACTCCTTCACTAACGCCTTTTGTCTCTGTTGCTCCGCTTTTTCCTCCTTCCTCGATGAGGGCCAGTGTGTTGAAGATTTGGCCCTGATTTTGGCAGCAGCGGCCAGCCCAGCTGCCCTGGGCCTGGCTGAGGCTCTGCTAGAAACTTCAGATGCAGGGGGGGGGGGACCACGAACCCCTTTGAGACCTTCCAGAGCCAGATCTGTCCTGCTCCATTGAGAGGGAGCCAGGAAGTACAGAGCCTGATAATGAAGGAACAAGACAGGTAGAAAAGCTGGTAGGCCTAGGCTCTAATAGGCAAAAACCTTGTCAGCAATCAACTCAACCAGGTGTGAAGCTTGTTTGAGGATACTCTCTGACCTTGCCGCAAAGAGAGGTAGCTGATGTGGCTCGTAATTGCCACGGTGACCGGAGAAGTGAGAATGGTGAAAGGCAACCAGAAACTCTCTCTCTGACTAGGCCTGTTCAGGAGCTGCAGGGAGAGGGAAAAACAAACTGCACATAAATACAGGCCAGCCTAAGCATGGACACTGCTGCCCGCAGTTCCCTCTAAACCCAGGTCAACTGGGTAGATTACTCAAACCCCCACCTGCTTAGGGCCCTCTAAAACAGTGGTCACCAACCAGTGGTCCACGGACCACTGGTGGTCCACGAGAAAATTTTGGTGGTCCACAGAAAACTTATTTTCATTTTTTATATTGCACTAAATGCTATTTATCTTTTTTTTAAAATCATATTGGTGGTCCACGGGATTTAAAATTATTAATTTAGTGGTCCCTGAGGTCCGAAAGGTTGGTGACCCGTGCTCTAAAATACTGGCCTGTCTCAAAATGGCGTCCTCCTTCCAAGATGGCCGCCACCACATGGCGAAGATACTCAGTGAACGAGACTTCTTCAGGGGAAATCCCCATGTTTGGATGCCTCCAGCAGTAGCTGCAGCAGCAGCAGGGAGCTGTTTGTTTGCCTCGCTCTCCTTTGAAGCCAGAGAGCTATTTACAGGCTCCTCAAAGTCTGCTGGGGCCGGAGAATCAGAGGGGAAGGAAAGGCTTCCCCCTCCGAATGTATCCCTCGTGCTGGCACAGCAGCCGCAGTTAACAAGCAGGGAATCGTCAGTTTAAAAAGCCTGGCCTCTCACCAGCCGGTAAAACGACCAGCAGAGGGCACTGCGAGGCTCGCAGAGCCCTCGATGCAAACTGTTTCTTACTGTTCCCTCTGCAAGAAATCAGCTGCGATCGAGGGAGAGAAAGGAGGGGTCCAGAGTTCTCTTTCCAGGGAAAAATAAACAAACTGTAGTAGCTCCAAACCAGGAGCTAGAAAACTCACGTCCAAGACCTGTGACTGAGTTGGATAACTGGAGACCGTTACCAGGGAGGAGTGTCTTCAGAAATTCAACCCAGTCATAGAGCTAGAGGACTAGAGTGACCCATCCTGAACTCTCCTGTCGATCAGAGCATGGAGAAAAGAAAAAAACCCACTTTTTTTACATTACCACTCTCCTCGAAGAAATGCATTCACTGCCCCCTACCTTTTCTAACCGGAATGTGTGAGACAAAGAGGGAGGAATGAAACTGTATGTAAGAAATCTGTTATTAGAGCAAAACTTTGTTTTGAAAATTTTCTGTGTGTCTGTAATTTTTTTTTTTTTGCTAACTCACTGGTTACATAGCATTTGAGATCTTTTCTGAAGGAATTATTTTATATTCTTCCTTTCTTAAATTAAGAAACATCTGCATTATGTTTGTGGGTGATGGCTTTAGAGATTTTCTTTTCTACACCTTGGTAACGTCTCAATGTGATTTCTTTCTTTCTTGGTAAAGTCTGAGTGTGATTTCTTTCTTTCTTCCCAAGACCGAAGGGATGTAGTTATGATTAACTGCTAGACAGTAGATTCAAGGTAATGCAAATTTCATTTTGCATTTGAAATTGTATCTGAGTTTTTTTCTTCTGTTCCTTTTCACTATTTTTTTCTGTTTACCCCTTTTGCCTGAGAAGGGAGGGGCACAATAGCATCCAATCTCTTCTTTTACACAGACACACAAAGTACTACAAGACAGAGCAATGAGCAATAGCAGGAAACTAATCAGGGAGAGAACAAATCTAGAACTAAGGAAGATTTCCTGATTGTGAGACTAATTAATCAATGGGCTGATTGTCTCCAGGGGATGTGGGTGCTTCATTACTGGAGGTTTTTAAGAGAAAATTGAACAACATTTTTTTCAGAAGGGGATTGGACCAAAAGACCTTTAAGGTCCCATCCAACTCTGATATTCTGTTTTTGGTATTGTGAGTGACTGTGTAAACTTTAAGTGATTTTCCTTTCCATTTTAGTTTGGATTTTTCCTAAACTAGCTGATGACCCAGCGTTGCCCGGGTATTTATTTATCCCAATCTTGTATTAGACAGGAAAAGGAATGAATTATATCTATAGTGTAAAATCAAAGCAATTTTATTTACAGGGTTTTAAAAGTATAAGGACCTTGTTCAAATCCCACCTATGGAACCTGTGGACAGCTGGGGGATTTAGAAGCGCCCCCCCTGCCTCTGCCACCACCCATTTTACCATTTCCTCAAACTGGGCCTGGGACTGGAACATAAATCCCTGAGCTGGCCCATGCTGCGCCTCCTCCACCCCTGCTGAAATAGGCTGGGTCTCCTCTCTGGCCTCCATACCCGTTTCGCCTCAGTTGGGGTGGTCCCGTCCTTGGTGCGATGAGTTGGGGCAAAGGATGGTTCTGGGAACACAGGCCGAAGCTGTTCCCTGCGAGATCGGGCTGCTGCAGTGAGGTGGGGACGGGCGATCCGCTTAGGCCCGTGATGGCGAACCTATGGCACGGGTGCCACAAGTGGCACACGGAGCCATATCGGTGGGCACGCGAGCTCAGGTCCAGCGTGCATGTGTGCACCAGCCGGCTGATTTTCGGGCCTTCTGGGCCCACTGGGAGTCGGGAAACAGGCTGTTTCCAGCCTCCAGAGGGGGTGGGGAAGGCCGTTTTCGCCCTCCCCGGTCTCCTAGAAAGGCTCTGGAGCCTGGGGAGAGTGAAAAATGGGCGTGCCATTGCATGCTGGGAGCAGGGGGGTCATGTGTGCATGTGCGGGGGTGCATGGAATTATGAGTGTGGGCACGCACACACGTGATCCCCCGCATTCCCCCCCCTTTTGGCACGCGAACCAAAAAAGGTTCGCCATCACTGGCTTAGGCCATGCCACGCTCAATCAAAGGCCTCTGTACTGGCCTAATCAGGCTCCCTTCATAGGCCTACTGTGTGAGGGAGGCCTAGGCCTCTTCAGAAAAACGCTGAGCTAGGTTCAGTGTACAGAACACGACTGTTGTTCCGAAAGGCCACCCCTAGGGGTGCTAGGGGTGTCTTACCCCCCACAGTATTTGTCACCAGATAGTAATAGAGGAATAAAAAAGGAGAATAAATCATTGTTACCACACATTTTATTCTGTAAAATGCAACTTCCGGGGTGGAGCCACGACGAGCGGGAGAGGGTGAGCTGAGTTCTGCTCCCCGAACCCGAATTTTCCCGATTTTGGAGGCTCGTTCCGAGGACACGTCATCTCTGGGGGAACAGACCAAGGAGCAAGGAACCCAGCTAGCATCGTGGTGTAGGAAATTCGCCCGATGCGAAGACTGGGGAACTTTTGCTACTCCGGTTCGGGAAGACAGTCGTCCATTTTGATGATGGCTTTAGGACCGTGATTGCTTGTTAGAGTGAACAGCAAGGAAGCAAGCTCGGTGGGGGACAGTCGCTCGACAGGAGTTGACAACCTCAGAGTCAATAACTTTAAAGACGAGAGGACGAGGGGATACCAACCTATCGTTGCCCGGTGTGTGTTTGCGTTTTCGGGTAGTGGCCTCTTGCCGCGGGAAAGCACAGGCCGGCCAAACTGTCGTTGTTGCTCTGTCCTCGCTACGTTGTTGCTGCTGCCGACGGCCTCCGAGGCGGTGGATTTTTCTTTGCAAGCTCCCGCCTCCCGCCCGACCAATCTGACCCAACGCCCAGGTGACTTTCGCTCCCCCGGGCATGGCCTCCTCTCTCCTCCTTTTCCAGCATTCTGGCGTCTCTCTCTTTGGAATGTCGCCACGGCCACAAGGCCCATTTTGATCGGTGCGGCCTCCCCCCCCCCCCCGCGGCCTGCCTATGGATCCAACTGCGGCCGCCCATATTGCTATTGCCATTGTAGCGTCCAGCAGTGGGGGGAAGTGGGACAAGAGAAGAAATAGAAACGGGAGGAAACGGGACAATAAAATTAAGTTTCTTGGTTGTATTTGCATTCTGCTGTGGAGTCCTTTTGGGGAAAGTAGCGGACTGTCTCTGGGAAACAGGCCGTTGATGCATCGACACCATCCTCGCAGGGGGAGTCACCATCGGTATCGATACCATCGTCTCCTCCGAGGCTTGCCAGTGCACTGCAGAGAGCCTTGGATTAAACAGCACCACGAAGGAGAGCGACGGATGGCTGAGGAAAGCCCTGGAAGTGCAGTGGACATTCCTTCCCCTGAGAACTATCATTGGTTGTGGTGCAGGCACCATAGGGAACGGACGAGTTCTAGCAGGGCTGGAGGCTGTCATGCATGTTTTCTCTGCATGTCCCTTCATTGATTCATTGCTGTTTTATTTTAATATCTCACCTCGGGGGGGATGCTTGGGGGTGTTTGGATGTATGTGTGAGGGGATGGATGATTTGATTAGAGTGAGTGATTGAGTGTGTGTAGTCGGGGGCAAGTGATGGAGCCCCACTGCTGAGTGTGCAAACAGAAGCAGGTGGAGGCTCGGTTGCGACCCCCGGCCTGGTATGAGTGAGATGTTTGGTCTGTCAGAGAAGAAAATGGCCGATGGGGTGGGAGATGGGATCTCGGGGGGATGGGAGAGCCGGAGTATTTAGGTCATAACTGGGAGAGGTAGATACAGCGGGAACCGTGGGGTAGGCCGCTCACGGGGAACTAGGACTCGCTGTCTCAAAGCGATTACTTGTTCCGGCCCCTCTGGCTCAGCTCGTAGACCTGGTGACTTGAGATGTCAGGACCCTGGGCTCAAGCTGCTGCTGTTTAATGCCAGGTCCATTGTCAACAAAGCTCCTCTCGTTCGGGATTTAATCTTGGAGGAGGGAGCGGACCTGGCATGTATAACTGAGACCTGGCTAGAAGCGGTAGCCGGACTGGCGGTGGAGTTCCCCAGGCTCATGGTACTGGGGGACTTTAACTTGCTATCGCTCGGTGAATCCTCGGATGCAGCTCAGGAGTTCATGGCTTCCATGACAACCATGGACCTGACCCAAGTAGTTCAGGGCCCGACTCATAGGGGGGGTTACACGCTTGACCTAGTGTTTCACTCGGGGCAGTGGAGAGATGATCTGAAATTAAGGGGTATAGTTGTTTCTCCTTTGTCGTGGTCAGATCATTTCCTGCTGAGGTTAGACTTTAAGGCACCACTCCTCCATTGCAGGGAGGCGTAACCGATTAAGTGGTTCCGCCCTAGACGCCTAATGGACCCGGATGGGTTCCAGAAGGAGCTTGGGGAGATACTCGAATCTCTCGTCCACAATCCATCTAAGTCCCTAGTAGCTGCCTGGAACAGGGCGGCATCTGGGGCATTGGATTGGATTGCGCCTTTGCGACCTCTCTGTGGCAGTGGATCCAAGAGAGCTCCTTGGTTTACCGAGGAGCTCCGGGAGATGAAACGCCAAAAGAGACGTCTAGAGCGACGCTGGAGATCCAGTAATTCCGAATCTGACCGAACACTTCTAAGAGCCTTTATTAGGACTTATTTAGTGGTGATACGGGCAGCGAAATGTTCGCATTTTTCCGCACTTATTGCATCCGCTGATTCGTGCCCAGCCGCACTTTTTAGGGTGACCCGTTCCCTCCTCAAGGTGGAGGGGCCGGAGGAGCCCTTGCAAGGTAGAGCTGAGGAATTTGTACAGTTTCTGTCAGATAAAGTCGCTCAGATTCGGACGGACCTGGACTCTGATTGGGCAATTCAGACCGAGATGACAGGGGTGGATCTTAGTCCTATTGTGTGGGACGAATTTGAGCCTGCGACACCTGAGGAAGTGGACAAGGCTATGGGAGTGATGAGCTCCTCCACTTGTTTGTTGGACCCGTGCCCCTCCTGGCTGGTTTCGTCCAGCAGGGAGGTGACACGAGGCTGGCTCCAGATTTTGGTCAACGCTTCTTTGAGGGAGAGGTATGTCCCACAACCATTAAAGGTGGCAGTAGTGAGGCCCCTCCTCAAGAAGCCTTCCCTGGATCCAGCTGAATTAAAGAACTTTCGTCCAGTCTCCAACCTACCCTTTGTGGGAAAGGTTGTAGAGAAAGGTCGTGCTCCAGCTTCTACGACTGTTGGATGAAACGGATTATCTGGACCGTTTTCAATCGGGTTTCAGGCCTGGCTACAGCACGGAAACTGCTTTGGTCACTCTGATGGATGATCTCTGGCGAGCCCAAGGTGGGGGTTATTCCTCCATCTTGGTGCTACTTGACCTCTCAGCTGCTTTCGATACCATTCACCATGGTATCCTTCTCCGTCGAATAGGGGAGTTGGGAGTAGGAGGCACCATATTACGGTGGTTCACCTCCTACCTCTCCGGTCGATCGCAGTCGGTGTTGGCAGGAGGGCAGAGGTTGACCCCTAGACCCGTATGTGAGGTGCCTCAGGGCTCGGTCCTCTCTCCCCTCCTCTTTAACATCTACATGAAACCACTGGGTGAGATCATCCGTCGACATGGGGTGAGGTTCCAGCAATATGCTGATGATACCCAGTTATACATCTCCACCCCGTGTCAATTCAGTGAAGCGGTAAATGTGATGTGCCGGTGCCTGGACGATGTAAGGGTCTGGATGGGAGTCAACAGGCTCAAACTTAACCCTGACAAGACTGAGTGGATGTGGATACTGCCTCCGAAAGACTATGTCAGCTGTCCTTCCTTGGTTCTGGCGGGAGAGAAATTAACCCCCTCAGAACGGGTTCGCAATTTGGGTGTCCTCCTAGACTCACAGCTAAAATTAGACCAACAACTGATAGCTGTAGCCAGGGGGACCTTTGCACATGTACGCCTGGTACTCCAATTGCGACCATACTTGGAACAGGAGGCGCTTCTCACGGTCGCTCATGCCCTTATCACCTCACGGCTTGATTATTGCAATGCGCTCTACATGGGGCTACCCTTGAAGAGTGTTCGGAGACTACAGTTGGTCCAGAATGCAGCTGCGCAGGCTGTTGTGGGTGCGCCTAGATACACCCACACCACTTCCATCATCCGCGAGCTGCACTGGCTTCCTATTGGTCTCCAGACACAATTCAAGGTGTTGGTTATTACCTTTAAAGCCCTACATGGCTTAGGGCCAGACTAGCTTCGAGACGCCTTCTACCACATTCCTCCCAGCGGCCGATAAGATCCCACAGGGCTGGTCTTCTTCGGGTCCCGTCAGCTAAACAGTGTCGGCTGGCGGGCCCGCGGGGGAGAGCCTTCTCTGTGGCGGCCCCGGCTCTCTGGAATCAGCTACGTCCTGAGATCCGCACCACCCCCACCTTATTGGCCTTCCGGAAAGCCGTAAAGACCTGGCTTTTCCGACAGGCCTAGGGCCATTGACCTGTAAGGACAACAAATAAGGTCAGCCCATGAATGTATGGATGGTTGTAAGTAATTTTTAGCTGATAATTTGTCTTTTAATTTGTTTTTAGATGTTTTATATTGTTTTATGTTTGGTTGTATTGTGAGCCGCCCAGAGTCCCTGTGGGAGTTGGGCGGCATAGAAATGAAACCCCCTAGGAGTGCTCTGCAGGCTTCCCAAACCCTCTGCATGCTCTATTTTTGCAAAAAAACAAGCGAAAAATTGGCCGTTTTTTGCAAACACTGGAGTGTTTTTGCCTTCTAATTACCCCATCTTGCATGACTGGAGGAGGAATTCTGGGAGTTGAAGTCCACTAGTCTTAAAGCTGTCAAGTTTGAAGACCCCTGGGTTAGGGGTGCAAGGATCTTCAAACTTGGCAAGTTTAAGACTTGTGGACTTCAACTCCCATTCCTGAGCTAGCATGACTGGAGGAGGAATTCTGGGAGTTGAAGTCCACTAGTCTTAAAGCTGTCAAATTTGAAGTTTGCAAAAATTATACAGAGTACAGTATACAGCAAGTAATCATCTCTTTGCAGTAGCAAGGAGTTCAAAAAACACATGCTGTAAATAAATTTTCATAGGATTGTTCCTTTGATAAGAATGCCCTCCAATGCATTACTATCTTCTTCTTCTTCTATCTTCTTCTATCTTTTCTTCTTCTATCTTTATCTATCCAATCTAATCTATCATATATATATATATATATATATATATATATATATATATATATATATATATATATATATATATATATATATATATATATATGGATGTACTGTATTTTTCAGAGTATAAGACGCACTGCAGTATAAGACGCACCTAGATTTTAGAGGAGGAAAACAAGGAAAAAAGTATTCTGAACCAAATGGTGTAGTAATATATTATTTAATAAAATACCAGTGTAGCAGAATACTTTTTACAACCATGTATACTTTTTACAAACTTCAAATTTGACAGCTTTAAGACTAGTGGACTTCAACTCCCAGAATTCCTCCTCCAGTCATTGCTTCTTTCCAACTCTTCTGATCTTTTTCTTGATATAATTTAATCTCATCATAACTTGAAGGTTCTAGACTTATTTCACAAGCAACATTAGCCTGATACCTATCAGGTGACCTTCTTACTCTAGTCCCTCTTCTAGGCAAAGGAATACTATTTGTAGAAATTTCCTCATCTTTCAATTCTAATTTTACCTCCCCTATTGGAGATCTTTCCTCCTCTAATGAATCCTCATCTTCTGGTGATTCTTCCTCTTCTATATTATTCTCCAAATACCTCTTAGGAGTAACATCTTGGAACAATGGAGTCTCTATTACAATACTATCTTTATTGCTATTTTCTTCCTGCTCTAATTTACTCCATCCCACATGTTCCATAAACTTGGCACTTGCGCTCTTATAAGTATTTATGGTGCCTTTGTCCCAAAATCTGAAAGCTTTATGATTCCTATCATAACCAACAAAATACATTAATTTTGCTCTATGCTGACCTTTCTTTCTAACTTCTGTTGGAATGTGCACCCAAGCTGGTGCACCAAATACATGCAAATAATCCAATTCAGGTTTTCTGCCAAACCATCTAGTAAATGGAATCTCCCCTGTTGTAGCATTTACAGCATTGTTAATTATATGGTTAGCGCACATAAGAGCCTCTCCCCACAACTGATCAGGCAGACCAGAATCATTAATCATTGTTCTTATCATTGCCTGCAACGTTTGCCCTCGTCTCTCAACGTATGAATTGTGTTGAGGCCGATAAGGTGCTGAACGTCTGTGCTCTATTCCAGCTCTTGCTAACAAATTAACAAACTTACTATTTGTGAATTCCGTTCGTTATCTGTTACCACACTTACTAACTTATTCTTCTGTTTTCTCTCTACAAATCTCATCCAATTTGAGAAATTTTGATATGTTTCTGACTTAGTTTTCATTAAGTAGCAAAAACCATATCGAGAATAATGATCTACAATACTAAGAATATAGCAAGCTCCACCCATACTTGGTTTCTTTGGTCCAATTAAATCTACAAACACTACATCTAATGGTGCTGTAGTTTTGAATCCATTATATCTATTAGCAGGAGTAACTTTACTTTTCTCCTGATTATAGGCATTGTAATTCAGATACTTAGAACATGGTTGTAGTTTAATACCATTTGCCAACTCCACAGTTTTCTGTAACAATTTAAAATTCAAATGCCCCATTCTTCTATGAAGTAAGGGAATACAGTTGTTATGCAGTTGTTTGTTCTCAAAAACTGAATTAGCTTTTTCTACTGGATTTTCATGCAGTAAAAATAAACCATTTTCTAATTTAGCTATAACATTGTTACCTTCTTTTTGGATTTTACATTTATCATCCACACGTAAATGTTACAGTATAACCTGCTTTAACCAATTCTTTCACAGATAATAGATTATAAACCAGTCTTGGCATATATAGCATTGGCAGTTTTTCATTAATTCCTAAACAATATGCATTTCCTTCTCCATTAGCTTTCATCTTCCAACCATTTGCTAACGCAACATATTGACTACTTTTCTCCATCTTTACAAACTTTTCCTTATTGTTTGTTACACAGTTTGTAGCCCCACTATCTATCACCCATATATTATGGTTTATTTTATCAGTTACGTTAGGCATAGTCAAACCAACGTTTTTGTGTTCTCTCTGTTCATGTCTGATATTCTGTTTTTTACTCTTTTTACAAAACTTGGCTATATGTCCTCTAGCCCCACAAGTATAGCATTTTCTAACAAAATAAACATTAGAAGATGTCTTCTCTTCTTCTTGTGGATATTTTGTTCTCATCAATTTTCTGTCTTCTCGTCTTCTGGACTCCTCAAGTAGTCTTCCAGTTATGCCAGGTATAGTAAGTTCATCCCTAGTCAAAACCTCTAAGGAAGATACATAGTCATCGTAGCTCTCGTCCAATGAAGACAGAATTATATACACCTGCTGTAATTCTGTATAAATTAGTTCTTTTTCATGCAGTTCTTGCAGAGTTTTCTTCATATTTTCTAAATGTGTTAGCATATCACCTCCTTTCATTAAACGAGTTCTATAAAGTTTTCTTGTAATATGTATGTGTGCACCAACACTATCTCGTACATAAATCTTTTTTAATATGTCCCAACACTTTGCAGCTTTCTCTTCTCCACGAATATGGACAAGTTGCTGGTCATTTAGTGTTAGTCCAATTATGCTTAAAGCTCTATCATTGTCTCATTTAAATTCAGCTAGCTTCTTCGCGTCTTCATCTCTTGTTGGATCCCAACCTGTTGTATCCAGTGGATTTGTTATCAAAGTCCATAAGCCTTCATTTCTCAAAAGTAGGCTACATTTAGTAGAGCAAGTAACATAGTCCCATCCAGCCGGGTTATCATCGGTAGATAAGTTGACTTTGCTTGAGCCATTATTGATGTAATACTTCTTTAACTTTCTGAATATTAAAACTGAATTTCCACACTCAATATATTTTTACTAGCAACAAACCACTATCACTACTCCTTTGGGACCTACTGGGCCCATAACCAATGTTAAGGAGTTGTGCTGTTGAGCACATACACATGAAATGTGTTGTGGTTGTGGTGTTGCAGTTTGATATGAATGCTATTCAGTCAATAAACAGATGTTTAGTATTTGCAAATAGTTTACTTAAAGTAGTAGCAAAGTTAGGAAGTCTAAGTCATACACAGTAAATCAGTCAATGCGAAGATTCTTCTTCTTGCCTATCTTTGATTTAACTAACAAAGATTACAGCTAACAATCAAATCTACACTATCACAGATAGTTACTCTTTTCACAGCAGCTCTTCACAGTAATTTCACAGAGTCACAAATACAATTACTCAACAGTGAAGCAGCAGAGATAATCAGCAGAGAGTCAGCACTCCGGATCACCATGAAACACACAGAGACATTAATCACCATTCTGAGCATGCTCTCTTGGTGCCGTATATAGTAATAAGCCTACCATTCATTTAAAGCAATATACACATAACATAGATTTGTGGCTTGTTCATATATTAGCAAACCCAATCGTTTGAACAGGGTTCTAACATCATCCATACCATATCTATCCTCAACCAAGATTGGTAAGGATTTGAATAAAGAGTAAATTGTTCCTTTTCCATGTTAATTTCTCTCCAAACATCCTCTAGACATAATTCTTGTACCATTTCATAAAAAGTATCTGGCAAGGTCCTTTTCTTTGTCTTATTTGGTTTATTACTTTTATAGTCTTTCTTAATATCCACAACTACATTGAAATCACCAATCAAACAAATATTTTAATATTCCAATTCCTTTATTACATTATGTATCTTCATATAAAATTCCCTTTGATTTTCATTCGGTGCGTAAATTTAAACCAATAATTTTTTTTTGTTCTGTTTCTATTTCAATCATTAATATCCTTCCCTCTTCATCTGCATATATTTGTTTTGATTTTAATCTTTTTTTAATATAAATCGCTACTCCTTATTTTTGTTGCGCTAAAGCTGTATATAATTTACCTAATCTTGAGTATTCTAATAGTTTACTTTGTTGTTTCGTGATATGTATCTCCTGTAAATTTATGATGTCCATGTCCAATTTTTGTAATCTAGTAAATATTGCTGTTCTTTTGTTTGGCGAATTCAGTCCATTTATGTTTATTGAGACCATTTTTATTTCCTCCTCCATTTATTTTCTTATTTATTAGTTATTCTTAATGTGAGAAGTATGAATTTATTATTGTAAATAAGAGCCATAGCACAACCATTTTTAAATCGATTTGTAATGACAAATCATATTGTGTAACAAAATGTATTTTATGTATGTCAGCTCTTTTCCACTGTCCTCATACACAGGATATGTTTGTATCAAAATTATGCTGAGGGAAGCTGGGAATGTACAAAAGGACATGTGTACATGATATAAGCTTATGGGAAAGCACAGGTTCACACAGAGAGAGGAAGTGTGCAGCTGTCAGGATGATGGATAGTTTCTAGGATTTTTCCGAGCTAGAAAACACTGTGTTAGGATGTTATATAATGGGAGGTTGGATGATATAATGGGAGGAGAATGGGAGGAGTAAGGTGGAGCCATGTTCTGTATTTAAACCATGGGCCTGGATAATGGCCTTGCCTCTATTTGTGTCAGAAGTTCTGTCTACTGTCCAATTTGGGGTACCTTTGTGCAAAGTATGTAATAAATCTGTTTTTATTGTTAATCTGAACTCCTGCTTAATTAATTTTTCTCACAATTGGCGCCCAACGTGGGGCATGGACGTTCTTTCTGGATTTGGGAAACACCTTGCACCGGGCCCTATCTTTGGGTGGCTGGGAAGAGGGTTTCACTTATCCAGGGGAATTCGCTCCTCAGACAGACTGCAGGATCCAGTAACAATATAAACAGCCCCGAGAGGATGAAGGCACCGGTGCAACTACGTGGCTTAGGTGAGTAATGAAACACGGGGTGTTTCTGTTTAGCCTCCCTAAGTGTTGATTCCTTGAACAGCAGGCGGTGATGTGTTTATGTTGTGAGTGAACACGAGAAGCACTGGGAGATTGATTAGTCTCTGTGTCTGTGCTATGACGTTTTGACCCTGTGCACAAGGGCACGTCTGTGGTGACTGTGGTTACGGTTGTTAGGGTGTTCAGGAGGAATCAAAGAAAAAGTCTTGGGGGAAATGGAGCCCCTGTTAACTAGAAATGCTAGCGAAAAGAAAGAGATTCCTTCAATCCCTCCTACCTCCCCTTTGGGAGAGCTGTTAACACAGTGGAATGGGGATTGGCTTAAACCTTATACAAAAGGGCTAAATTAAGTTGTGATGGTTGAAAACTGTACTAGGGTGTGGCCAAAGTTCATTCTAGTGAAGCCAAAGTGGCATTGGAATGAGTGTGGTAACTCTAATCTATATTGCTTTAAAGAGAGTGCTTGGCAAGACAAATTGGAAGCTCAGCTGCTGTATGTTGTTCCAGTGTTCCCCCTCCTAGGAAATTTATGGGGAGACAGAAAGGGATGAGACCCTTTTATGTATGCTTTGTGTCTTTACCCCCAGGGTGGTAAGCTCTCCAGCTCCTTCAGATAGCCAAATGGTCTGATGGCTGCTGGGGATCCAGTTACATTTGGTAATGTGTTCCTTGCCTCCTCTGACTTAAAGGACTATAAATCTATGGTAATTGTACCTGAAAGATAACACAGATGATGGCATTAGTCCTTGAGGCAGGGAGGGCAAGTGAGAGAGAGAAATGCTTTGCATGTGGCAAGGAAATGTTTTAAATGACACTGGTAGTGTGTGATGATATAGGGTTTTTTAGAAAATCCTAATTTGTTTGGATAGATATTGTTTAAGGTGCTGGAAATTTTCAGCCGATCTGAAAGAGTGTAGTTGTTTCAGATATAGATGTTTTGTTATTTGTTATTGGGTGAGAAGAATGGTGAGGTAGAGAATGGAACCAATGGGTTGTTGATTTTTTTGAAGATAAAGATTTTTTCTTTGGAAGGTTAGAGAGTGTTAAGCAGTATTTAGGACATTTGAGTAGTCAGGGTAGTAAGAAGATAGAAGCCAGGAAGGATAGGAGACATAGGAAAAAAAAGAAAAATGATTGGCTTGTCCTTGGAGCTTTGGGAAATGGGCTGTGGTTAGGGCCCAAAATCATATTTTTGATTAAAACCCTGGTCGTTCCCCACTGCTTAGAGAATAAGCTACCAGATGCAAAGGACATTAGCTCCCTGAGAGATCAGTTGACAGGGAGGAAGATTTTTTTTCATGATAGTTTGCACAAAAGGTTTGTTTACCATGGGAGTGAGAGAGTCCTCAAACGGAGGTGGTCCAGAGACCTGTAAATGTTTGTGTGCTCCAGGGGACGAGAGAGAGATCTCCTTTACTAGTTGTAGTAAGTAGCAAAGATTTGTGGAGGTTGTACTTGGGAAAGTATTTGAAAGAAAATATTGATTAGAGAGACATTCCATGGAGAATGTGGGAAAAGAAGAGAAGAGAGGTGTTTGGGAGTTAGAAAATGTTATTTGTGTGTTTCTTTGTTGAAACGATGTTGAAGAGAATGGAGTATTCTGAACGGAGTATTCTGCTGTGTGTGAGAGAAGGAAAAAGGGGGGAGCGGTTTGCTTCTTCCCTTTACACATTTTTTTCTGTAGTCTGCAGAGCGAGAGGAGGGGCAAATGAGTGGATTGTTCCTGCAGCATTGATGTTTTTGGCAGATGTCCTGCTCTGAGCTCTGGTTTTGAGGAAGTTGTTTAGTTTAATGCTTTGCCGGTTTGTGGATTAATGCTGACAAAGTTAAAATTCTTATACGATACATTGTCAGAAGCAGAACCATGAGAAGTAACATGGAAGGAAGAAAGTTATGAAAAAGTGCCTGTGCTAAGTTTGCCTGATTTGGGAAAGCCTTTTCGTTTGTTTGTAGCAGTGGAAGATGGTGTGGTTAAGGGTGTGTTAGCTCAAATATGGGCTGGTAAGTTGATGGACCCTGTGGTGAGAGGGTGGTTTTATTGGTAGAGTATTGGTAGTGAGTAGTTCACATTAGGTGAGGACAATTATGATGAAGATGTTGCAATATGAGGTGATTTTGTTATCTTAGGATAATTTAGTACTTTCCACTGATGGGAATCCAGTTGAATTCTTATCAGGAGAAAGGAAGGAATGGGAAAGTAGAGCATAATTGTGTAGAAGCAATAGATCTACAAATGAAAATGCATGAGGATTTGGAAGACAGGCCTATAGAGGCTATTTGTGTTTTTTTTTTATTTGTTTATTGATGGATCATCCGGAGAGGAGGAGGATGGGTAATAGGTTGCAGTTTGGATGGTCAGCACAAACATGTGATGTGTTTGCTTTGTTGCAAGCTCTGAAGCTGTTGGCAAGTGAAGTGGAAATGCCTATGGAATTTTACATACATTTGGGAAGATTTGGATGGAAAGGAGCTAAAACAAGTAGAGCTCGTTGAATCTGTAAGAGACTAGAAAGGCTGGCTAGCACATAAGGAAAGTTCCTCGAAGTTGATTTTTGAAAATAGGCTAGCGGATGAAGCTGTAAAAGAAGCTGCAAGGCAGGGAAAGGAAGCAGAGATAATGGTAAATAAAATTCCTACTCTTGAATGGGATGTGAAGCCTACATTCACGAGGGAGGAAGAAAGCCAAATGGTTGAAGAAGGTGTGGAAGAAATAGATGGGAGATGGATTGCAAATAATGAGAAACATACTGGAAAGAGTGCATTGGGGAATGCAAGCGTTGATTGACTTTGAGAAAAGAAAGTATGTTTGTAGAGGAATGTATGTAATTGCCATGTGGCTATTGAGAAAATGTATACATTGCATTAAAAGGAAAAAAAGAGCATGAGGAAGCAAGTGGCCGGGGGAAAGAGAATTGGCTGTTTGGCCATTCCAACGAATCCAGGTGGGATGCCAGCTGTGTGAACATTGAGAAATCTACTGGTGGTAGTGGTAGTGGTAGAGCCGAGTTGGTGCAGTGGTTAAATGCAGCACTGCAGGCTACTGCTAGTTCAGCAGTTCAGCTGTTCAAATCTCACCGGCTCAAGGTTGACTCAGCCTTCCATTATTCCGAGGTGGGTAAAATGAGGACCCAGATTGTTGGGGGCAATATGCTGAACTCTGTAAACCGCTTAGAGAGGGCTGTAAAGCACTATGAAGTGGTATATAAGTCTAAGTGCTATTGCTATTGCTATTGAAATGGTTGGGCGGAAGTATTTCCATGTGCAAGGGTAAATGATCAGATGATATGAAAATAATATTGGAGCAGATAGTTCCAAGATATGGGTTGGTGAAAACTATTGATAGTGATAGAGGTTCGCATTTTATAGCCCAGGTAGTGAAACAGATAATGGACCAATTAGGTATTAACTGGCAATTTCATTTATCATTTTGTCCGATTTTGTCAGGCAAAGTTGGGAAAATGATTCAAACACTGAAAAATACCTTAAAGAAGTTAATTTTAGAATTGCAGCCACCGTGGATGAAATGTTTACCTTTAGCAATATTGCGTATTAAGACAAGTACAAGAAAAGACATTATAATTTTGTTATATGAAATGATGTTTAGTATTTCTTATACTAGAAATGTGGGAATGTCAGAGATAAACTGTGAAGCTGTTTGTTTTTGAAAAAAATATACAGGGACTGTCCCAGTGTTTTTCTCTTTTAAGGTTCAAAGGACCATTGGCACAGACTCCTCCTTTTGATTTTCAAATACATGACTTTAAGAGCGGTGACTGTGTCCTGATTTAAGCTCTAAAGGAGCATAAACTAAAGCCAGTGTGAGAAGGACCGTTCCAAGTGCTGTTGACTACCAAGTTGGCTGTGCAGACTAAGGAGACAGGCTGGGTCCATTATTCGCGTGTGAAAGGACTGGTGACTGCACCCCATGGATGGACAGTGACTGCTAAAACAACAGATCCTCTTACATTGACTTTTAGGAGAAATAATACTAATTGATGGCACCTTGGGGGGGTTGAGTTGTGTTAGAACTCTGTTCAAATGATGGATTGCTAATATATGAACAAGCCACAAATCAATGTTATGTGTATATTGCTTTAAGAACATTGTAGGCTGATTACTATATAAGAAAGCAAGAGAGCATGCTCAGTATGTGATTGTGATCATGATTGTGATTGACTCTGTGTTTCGTGTGTTCCAGACTGCTGAATCTCTCTGCTACTTCACTGTTGAGTAATTGACTTAGTGTCTGTGTAGAATTACTTGAAGAGTTGCTGTGTAAAGACTATCTGTGATAGTGTAGAATTGAATGTTAGCTGTAATCTTTGTTAGTTAAACAAAGATAGGCAAGAAGAAGAAACTTCGCATTGACTGAACTAACTGTGTATGACTTGGACTTCCTATTGAACTTTGCTACTACTAGAAGTAAACTATTTTGTAAATACTAAACGTATTCTGTTTATTGACTGAATAGCATTCATATCAAACTGCAACACAAAAACCACAATTACTATTCCGCTGTGTATGTGCTCAACAGCACAATAACTCCTTAACAAGTTGCTTATTTGGTTGGGGGTAATAAACTTTTATATTGTGTTACTGATTCTATAGGGAAGAGACATAGAGTGGTATGGTTAAATGTTGTGAAAGTATGTGGATGTAAGTCCCCGGAGTGATTGTATTGAAGTTTGAGTTTGTATTACATTACATATACATACACAGGGGGGCCAGTCCACTGGAAGCATGAATTCGACAGTGAAGGTGATTGTTTTGTGGGAAGTATGGATGTATTTTCAAGTAGGGATGGGAACTTTTGCTGTAATGCCGAGTTATCCAAAAACGTGGCTGCAGTTGTGTTTCCATACTGAACTTGAGCAACAGTTTTCCCAAACACATAAATCACTGACACTGATTGAGCCAGAATTTGAGGCTGGAATCTGTAGAAGATCTACCTTTAGTGATGGAATACCACTTGGAAGATGTTGTGGCTTGCCCACGTCCCGTGCAGCTGGTCGAGGATCCGGAGGACCTAGAGCCGCCTGTGGCACGGCACTATCACCCTGTGTACCTGGCACCAGAGTCTGACAGCGATGAGGACTCAGTGCCAGAGGAGAAAGACCAGCCAGGGCCTTCTGCACCTTCTCAGCTGGTGCAGAGTGAGTCCTCAGAGGAGGAGCCTCTGCTGGATGCTAGGGCTCGCAGAGCAGCTAGCAGACAGGATTGGCTTTACAGCCGGAGGTCTCCTCGCAGGTATAGCTGAGGGCTAATGGACCACGCCCTCAGGCTATTTAGGACTGGTGCACTCAGCACTTGGTGCTGAAAGCAACACCTGTGATCTGCGAGCACTTCAGAGTCCTTTTGCATTGGTGTTCCTGTTTTGAGTTCTGTGTTTGGAAATAGTAGCTTCTGGAATGCTTATTTCTGGGATTCCAGCCAACTCAAGTGAGTGAGAGAGATAAGAAAGACTTAATTGGTATTTGTTTTGGACATTTGAACTTTGGCTAATAACTCACGAAGACACGAAGGAACTTTATTCCCCGAGACTCTATTTATGTTTGTTTCTGGACTTTAAACCCCTGCACTTTTACTAAGCATCTTCATTAGTAAAAAAGACCCCTTTGCTTTTGTAGCAAACAGTTGTGTGTGTGTTTTTCTGTGGGTTGCGGTGCTGGGACACAACAGTTTGCTTTCAGCCACAGACCACACACAACCCAAGATAGCAACATGGAGCAGCTTCAGGATGAAAACAATCAACTGAGGCAGCAGATTGCAATCATGACTGCTCAGATGACGCAGCAGCAGAATCAGCTTGGAGCAGCTGCACCCGTTTTGGCTCCCGTCCAAAGGAGAAGCTGCCCGATAGCCATGCCGGATAAATTTCAGGGAGACGAGGCTATGTTCCCTGCGTTCCTGGGCCAGTGCCAGCTGTTTATGCCTTTGAGGCCAAATGATTTCCCCCACGACCGGGACAAGGTGGGGTTCGTTATTAGCCTGCTGTCTGGCACCGCAGCACATTGGGCCACCCCTTTACTGGTTCAGAACAGTCCTCTCCTCCAGGACTTCGGGCATTTGTGTGCCCATTTGGAGGAGATGTTCGCTGGTCCAATTAAGGCCCAGACGGCATGCAGGCAATTAAGAAATCTGAGGCAAGGCCGGAGAACCCTCCGTGAGTACATCAGTGAATTCCAGCTCATTAGCCAAGACTCAGCCTGGAACGAGGCAGCTTTGTTGGATGCCTTCCAGGAAGGCTTGGCAGATAACATTCAGGATGAGCTGGCGCGAGTGGACATTCCTTCAACCACCAACGAACTGGTGTGGCTCTGTCTAAAAACTGATGCCCGGTTGCAGGGGAGGAACTCGAGTCATGCTGCTTCGGCACCTCCTGTTCAACCTGACGTCTCATCGGTTCCAGCTCCACGACGTGCTGCCCAGGCACCTCCTGTTCATCGTGGAGTGCAGTCGGCCCCGGCTCCACATGACAAGGCCATGGACCTTGGCGCTGCTCGACCCAGCTTGTCCGGTGCGGAAAAAGACAGACGCTGGACAGGGGGGTTGTGTTTGTACTGCGGCGAGCCTGGCCATTTCGCTTGCTCGTGTCCCGGGAAAGGTCGTGGGGCCACTGTTTCTGGTCCTGCTCCACAGTCCCAGCTGGCCCTGTCGGGAAATGGCTGGCACCCGGCCTAGTGGAAATGCTGGGTCGGGCACGCACCCAAAAGTACTCCGGCCCGGCTGACGTGGATCCTGGTCCTCCAAGACATCTGTTGTTAGACACCAAGGTCTTCGTCGACCACCGGGCCCGAGGCATCCCCGTGCATGCCTTGGTGGACTCTGGAGCGACCACCAATTTCATGGACAAGGCGTTCGCTCGGCATATCGCTGTCCCATTGTGCCCCGTGGACCCGCCGCTGAGGGTGGAAACGATTGATGGCCGGATGTTGCTGTCCTGTCCGATCAAGGCCATCACGCAACCGGTGCACCTGGCCATCGGACGACACGAGGAAGCCATCCAGTTTTACGTCACATCGGGACTCCATTTTCCCCTGGTCCTCGGATTGGCATGGTTGCGCACCCACGACCCTCGGATTGTCTGGTCCCAGAACTTTATTTCATTCCCCAGTTTACAGTGCATGGACCATACATGCCAGGTCTGTGCGGACGCGGTCCCAGAGGCTCCTGAAGTCTCGCTGCCGGCTGACTTTTCGGACTTTGCCGATGTCTTCAGTGAGAAGGAGGCGGACCAATTGCCCCTGCACTGGCCGTATGATTGCCCCATTGACCTGATCCCCAACGCTCCGCTTCCTGTTGGGCGCATTTATTCGATGTCGGAACCCGAACTGGCCGCCTTGCGAGACTTTGTTGATAAGAACCTGGCCAGGGGTTTTATCCGACCCTCCTCGTCGCCCTTGTCTGCCCCTGTCCTCTTTGTCAAGAAAAAGACCAGAGACTTGCACCTGTGCTGTGACTATAGGAAACTTAATGCCATCACAGTGCGCAACCGGTACCCGTTGCCCCTCATCCCGGAATTAATGGAACGTCTCCGCTTGGCGACCATTTTTACCAAGTTGGACCTGCGCGGCGCCTACAACATGGCGCAGATTCGTGAGGGGGATGAGTGGAAGACCGCGTTCGGGACTCGGTATGGCCACTTCGAGTACACGGTCATGCCGTTCGGCTTAACCAACGCTCCAGCAGTGTTCCAGCATTTCATGAACGACATCTTCAGGGATTTGCTGGACCAGTTTGTGGTCGTGTACCTCGACGACATCATGATCTATTCCACGTCCCAGAGCAGTCACATCCAGCACATCCGCCAAGTCCTGCAGCGGCTGCGAGACCACCATTTGTATGCCAAACTGGAGAAATGCCAGTTCTTCTAGATGACCATTGATTTCCTGGGCCATCGGATTTCGCCAGAGGGCATAGCCATGGATCGTGGCAAAGTCGAGGCCTTGAAAACGTGGCAACCTCCTCGCCGGGTGAAGGATGTCCAGCGACTCCTGGGGTTCTCGAACTATTATCGGACCTTCATCCCGGGGTTCGCCACTCTGACCGCGCCTCTCACTCGGCTCCTGCAGAAGAAAGTCCCTTTCCGGTGGGGCGAACCTGAACAGCAGGCATTCAAGATCCTCACGGATGCCTTCATGCAGGAGCCAATCCTCAAGCACCCAGACCCTCACCGTCCGTTCGTGCTGGAAGCGGACGCGTCCGATATTGCCGTAGGAGCTGTATTGTTGCAGACTCGACAAGATGGCGGTCCCTTGTTCCCCTGCGCGTACTATTCCAGGAAACTCACCCAGTCGGAGCGTAACTACACCATCTGGAAAAAAAAATTGCTGGCCATGAAGACCGCCTTCGAGACCTGGCGGCACCACCTCGAGGGGGCCCGACATCAAGTCGAGGTGTGGACGGACCACAAGAACCTAGAGTTCTTGCAGACCGCCAGGAAGTTGAACCAGTGACAAATCCGCTAGTCTTTCTTCTTTTCCCATTTCCACTTCTGCATAACCTATACCCCGAGTGGACGTAATCAGCAGGCGGACACATTATCCCGCAAACCCGAGTACGCCCAAACCCAGGACCCGTTGCCACCTCGGACAATTCTTCCCGCCGAGTCCTTCGCAGCCACCCAGACTCCCGTGGACCTACGAGGGCAGATTCGTGAGGCGCAGTGTCAGGACGGATACGCGGCGCAACGGAGGCAGGAGATAGGGCCCGAGTCTCCATGGACGTTTTCGGACGACCTGCTCTGTTTCTGGGATCTGATCTACGTGCCCGCCGGGCCGCTCCGTGGGTTGATTCTCCAACAGTGCCACGACAACCCTGCGGCAGGACATTTCGGCCTGTTCCAAGACCCTGCACCTGGTGTCCCGGACTTTTTGGTGGCCGAGACTCCGGGACGACGTCCAGGCCTACGTGACTTCATGTGTCCACTGTCGCCAGGCCAAGTACGCCCCTGGAGCGCCTCCGGGCCTGTTGCAGCCTTTGCCGACGCCAGAGAGACCCTGGGGGGCCGTGTCCATGGACTTCCTGACAGACTTGCCCCCGTCCGCCGGCTTAACGACCGTGTTCGTGGTGGTGGACATGCTGACGAAGATGGTGCACTTCATCCCGTCGAGGATTGCCGACAGCTCGCGCCACCGCCCGCATGTTCATTCAGCATGTCTTCCGGTTACACGGCCTGCCGGATAGGGTCGTGTTGGATCGAGGGGCCCAGTTTACCGCACAATTCTGGAAGGGTCTGATGGCAGCTCTGGAGGTCCAGGTCTGCTTGTCATCTGCGCATCACCCGGAGACCGATGGCGGCACGGAGGTGATCAGCATCCTCGAGCAGTACCTGCGCTGTTTCGTCGATCAGCAGCAGGACAACTGGGCAGAGTACCTTGCCGTGGCCAAATTCGCCTTCAACAATTCCCAACATACCTCCACCCAAACCACTCCTTTCTTAGCCAACCTGGGCTACCACCCCTGCTTCTTCCCGCTCACGCTCCTGGATTCCCTGGTTCCTGTGGCGGAGGAGTTCCTGTCTAAGCTCCAGGCTGTTCACCAGCTGGTGAAGCGACACCTGAATAAGGCGAAAGAGGACTACAAGAGGGTCGCGAACCGCTCCCGGAGAGCTACACCACCTTTGGCGGTAGGGGATCACGTCTGGCTTTCTACCAAGCATCTCCCCTCCTACCGACCGGCTCACAAGCTCAACCACCGTTTCTTGGGTCCGTTCCCGGTGGAAGTGGTCATCAATCCCGTGGCCTATCGCTTGACCTTGCCTCGTTCGCTCTGTATCCACCCCGTGTTTCATCGCTCCCTCCTTGTTCCCAACCATCCAGCCTGTCCGCTCCGCCCTCCTGCTCAGCCCCAACCTGTGCCCAGAGCTCCCGACGAACCGCCCGAGTACGAGGTTGCCAGCATCCGGGACTCCCGATGAAGGGTCGGTTCCAGTACCTCATTGAATGGAAAGGGTACGGCCTGAAAGATTTCACGTGGGAGGATGCGACCTCTGTTCACGCTCCGGACCTGGTTCTTACCTTCCACACGCAATTCCCCTCGAGACCGCATCCGGACCGACAGACCCGGGGGAAGGGCCCTGCGGTGAGGGATAGTGTTGTGGCTTGCCCACGTCCCGTGCAGCTGGTCGAGGATCCGGAGGACCTAGAGCCGCCCGTGGCACGGCACTATCACCCTGTGTACCTGGCACCCGAGTCTGACAGTGATGAGGACTCAGTGCCAGAGGAGGAAGACCAGCCAGGGCCTTCTGCACCTTCTCAGCTGGTGCAGTGAGTCCTCAGAGGAGGAGGAGCCTCTGCTGGATGCTAGGGCTCGCAGAGCAGCTAGCAGACGGGATTGGCTTTACAGCCGGAGGTCTCCTCACAGGTAAAGCTGAGGGCTAATGGGCCACGCCCTCAGGCTATTTAGGACTGGTGCACTCAGCACTTGGTGCTGAAAGCAACACCTGTGATCTGCGAGCACTTCAGAGTCCTTTTGCATCGGCGTTCCTGTTTTGAGTTCTGTGTTTGGAAATAGCAGCTTCTGGAATGCTTATTTCTGGGATTCCAGCCAACTCGAGTGAGTGAGTGAGATAAGAAAGACTTAATTGGTATTTGTTTTGGACATTTGAACTTTGGCTAATAACTCACGAAGAGACGAAGGAACTTTATTCCCCGAGACTCTATGTTTGTTTCTGGACTTTAAACCCCTGCGCTTTTACTAAGCATCTTCATTAGTAAAAAAGACCCCTTTGCTTTTGTAGCAAACAGTTGTGTGTGTTTTTTTCTGTGGGTTGCGGTGCTGGGACACAACAGAAGATATCAAAAGTGTAACCGTACATATGATGTAGCTGTTCATTATAGAGATGTGTCCAATAGGATGGAAGCTATACATAACTAATGTTATGAAAAATATGGGAATTATACACCTTCCTATAAGAAGTTCAGAATTTTAGAGGAAGGATTGATTTTACCATATAGAGAAATAAAAGCCCCATCTAAGATTATGTTTTTATATGGCAATATAGCATTGTCAGGTCTGTCCTTTGGTGGAAGGGTAGATGTACAATTTGAAAGCACCACTTAGGTACATACGACATGTGAGAGAAGCCTATGAAGAAGGAGGGAAATATTTTCCTTGACCTGATGAAAGTGGCTTTGACTAGTACATCCTTTTGTATGAAAGGAGAGACAGCAGTCTCAGATATCATGTCTACATGTTTTGTGGGTGTACCAGTTCCTGGAAAGTTTTTGTTTGAAGAAGGAAAGATTGTTATAGAACATAACATCTATGATCTATTAAAAGTGATTACTTTGTTTGGTCATCCAATTAAGCCCAATGAATGGACTAATCAGAAGAATCTGGTAATTCTGTGGCTAGGGGGGCTTTTGCACAGGTTCGCCTGGTGCACCAATTGCGGCCATACTTGGAGAAGGAGGCTCTACTCACGGTCACTCATGCCCTTGTCACCTCCCGATTGGACTACTGTAATGCGCTCTACATGGGGCTACCCTTGAAGAGTATTCAGAGACTTCAACTGGTGCAAAATGTGGCTGCGCGTGCTGTGGTGGGTGTTTCAAGATACACCCACGTAACACCTATACTCAGCCAGTTGCATTGGCTGCCCATTGGTCTCCGGGTACAATTCAAGGTGTTGATCATCTTTAAAGCCCTACATGGCTTAGGACCAGGTTACCTCCGGGACCACATTCTACCTCATACTTCCCTTCGACCGGTTACGTCCCAGAGTGGGTCTCCTCCAGGTCCCGTCAACCAAACAATGTCGGCTGGCGGGGCCTAGAGGGAGGGCCTTCTCTGTGGGGGCCCCTGCTCTCTGGAACCAACTCCCCCCAGAGATACGAATTGTCCCCACCTTGCTGGCCTTCCGAAAAGCCGTGAAGACATGGCTCTTCCTGCAGGTGGGGTTTTGAGACAATTTCATCTTGGTCTCCCCTATGTATGTAAGATTTTGTATGCTTTTTAAATGTATTTTAAATTGTTTTAAATTGTATTGTTTAGTGGTTCTTCAAATGTTGTACGCCGCCCTGAGTCCCCAGGGAGTAGGGCGGCATATAAGAATCCTAAATAAAATAAATAAATAAATAATTGAGATGAAGAACATTTTGCCAGCATATGATTGTGTAGTATATAAACAACTATAAACAAGAAGAAGTTAGAAAGGGTTGTATATACACCCGTGCCTACTGAGAATGTGTTTGCTTGTACTGAGAGTGAAGAGGTGGATGCATTAGGATAGGTGTTATACCTACTTAAAGGATGGTTTCTGTTTTGTGGCATATATGCTTATGTGTTTATTCCTGCTAATGCAGTGGGAGGGTCTTATACTATAGGATGCCTGAACACATTTTAAGAAACACAGTTTTATTATGAACTGATGAATGCTACACTGTATCATAGTAATCGCATACCAGAAACATGACCACGATTGCAAAGGCAGTGCAAAGTACACTACAGGTGAGACACATGATCAGAAACCTGAACATGAAGAAACATCTAAGAAAGCAGGTGAACCTCACCTGGTAATACATGATTTGCATATCATATCATATCTATATAATGATCTATATCTCCAGTGCAGTATAAGATAACTGAATATACTGCCAGTAGGAGTTATAGAGGTAAAAGGTCCATAAAGATAGCATATGATGCAGGAGGTAGTGATGAGGTGGTGATATTATCTGAAGTAGAAGCTCGACTTCTAGGCATATTTCATTGGGTTGCTACGCAATATAACTCACGATTTCTTGAGTCTAAATTAAGAGCTTTGCTACCCACCTACAACATGAAACTGAGAATTCTTCATTCTATGGGTTATGGAATGTATTGACTTCTTGATTATCAGGTTTTTCATGGTTGAAGGACCTATTTGTAGGCATTATAATCATCATAGTTATAAGCCTTATATTTTGTATCTGTATTAGATGTACTGTATGCCTGTGTGTGTGAACTGTTGTAAGATGAGAAACCCTAAGAAGTTAGGGAAGTGGGCCCTGAATAAGAAGGATGTGCGTATTATGTTGCATGAGATCTAAGACCAATTACAAGAATAAAATTCGATAAAATCAGAGAGGAGGGATTGTGAGAAGTATGAATTTATTATTGTAAATAAGAGCCATAGCACAACCATTTTTAAATCGATTTGTAATGACAAATCATATTGTGTAACAAAATGTATTTTATGTATGTCAGCTCTTTTCCACTGTCCTCATACACAGGATATGTTTGTATCAAAATTATGCTGAGGGAAGCTGGGAATGTACAAAAGGACATGTGTACATGATATAAGCTTATGGGAAAGCACAGGTTCACACAGAGAGAGGAAGTGTGCAGCTGTCAGGATGATGGATAGTTTCTAGGATTTTTCCGAGCTAGAAAACACTGTGTTAGGATGTTATATAATGTGAGGTTGGACGATATAATGGGAGGAGAATGGGAGGAGTAAGGTGGAGCCATGTTCTGTATTTAAACCATGGGCCTGGATAATGGCCTTGCCTCTATTTGTGTCAGAAGTTCTGTCTACTGTCCAATTTGGGGGACCTTTGCACAAAGTATGTAATAAATCTGTTTTTATTGTTAATCTGGACTCCTGCTTAATTAATTTTTCTCACACTTAATCTCCTTGTATACCTTGTTTCCCTTTGTACTTTTTCTCTTGTTCCTTCTCTTACTATCCGTTCTTTTTCCTGTTCTCTCCTTTCTTCTCATTCTTCCTCTTTTTCCTCTATTTGATCTTCTTCCTGGCACCTACTCTCCGCTTCTTCCCTACCTTCCTGTTCTTCTCCTATTCCAAATTGATGTTCTATAAATTCTCTCGCTTTCTCTATAGTATCTATCTTATATTTTTTCTCTTGTCAGGTAATCAATACACCTTCCGGGATTAACCATCAGAACATTACATTTTCCTTATTTAAGTGTGAAGTTAAAAATTGATACTTCCTTCTTTGGTCTCTCACCCTCCTCGGTATCTGCTTCAATGTTATTATTGGTTAATGGTTCCTCTCTCATTTTTTTGTATATTTCGTCTCTTATTGCTTTTTTAGTGAATCGTACGTGTAGTTCCCTTGGCAACCTGTGTCTGCATGCGTAGTTCGTATATACCATATAGACTTCATCAATCTCTTTTATTATATTTTGTTTATCTTCTTGCAGCGCCAGTGCAGAGGTGGGTTCCTGCCGGTGCGGTTAATAGCTGTTGTTCGGCGCAGAGCCGAAGACGCTGCTGTCGTTCGCGGCGCGGGGGCTTTCCCCGGGCACTGCCGCCGCCCGCATGGATGCCGCCAATTGCGTTCTTTTGCCCTCTGCGCATGCGCAAAGCGTTCTGCATGCGCAGAGGGCAAAAGAACGCAATTGGCGGCGTCCATGCGGGTGGGGAAAGCGCCTGGGGAAAGCTCCCGCGCCGCGAACGGCAGCAGCGTCTTCGGCTCTACGCTGAACAGCTATTAACCGCACCGGCAAAAACAGGCAGGAACCCACCTCTGCGCCAGTGCCAATATTTCCGCCATAGTTTCACCTAATTCTTCCTCTTTATTTTCCACAATATTTTGAAATCTTAAAAAGAAAGCTGCTTTTTCCATCTCTAAGAACACTATAGATTGTTTCATCTCCCTATTAATTGTCATATATTTTTGTTCCATAGATTCCATCTTTTTGTCTACATGTTCTATTTTTTCCTCTACTATTTTAATTTTCTGCTCATTCTTAAGAATATTTTGCTGTATACTTTCTATTTTATTATCCATATTTTTAATATCCCCCTTCATTTCACTCATATCACTTCTAAGTTCCTCATGGGTTTTTTTTGCCTCCTCGTGATTATTGGCTATGGCTTGTTTTAGACATTGTTTCTTGTATCATTAATAAAGTGGCTTGGATACTTTGTAGATTTGATGATGAACCTGATTTCTCCATTCCTAACTTACTCTCTATAGAGCGTTGTTGTGCTGGTGAGGATGGTGTTGATACCGGGTTTGGGGGCGTCTTCTTGCTTAATTTTATTATTGTTGTGGTACTTGTCATTTTTCCTATCCTTAATATATTACTCCAAAATGTCATCCAATGTCTTAATTGGTAATAATAATAATAATAATAATAATAATAATAATAATAATAATAATAATAATAATAATAATAATAATAATAATAATAATAATAATAATAATAATAATAATAATAATAATAATAATAATAATAATAATAACAATAACAATAACAATAATAAAATATAATAATATAATAATATATTAATACTAATAATACTGATACCTTTGTTTATACAAGTACTAATCAAAGTCTACAATCATATATCTACTCATATACTTATCTCAAATTATATATATTTTGTTATTATCCTTATTTTATGGAACTTTAAATCTATCTGGTTAATTGTTACACTCTAATTACTTTATATCTTACACATCAAATAAACAAATAATATATATCATCAATTTAAAATTTCAATCCAAAAGTAGTCAACTATATCACTATTATATATATATATATATATCACTTTTATTTCCTAAATATATAAACTCTATGTATTTTATAGTATAATTTAATATAATTGTCTATTCTTTCAATCTTAAATGTCTTAAGTAATAAATATTGTAAATATAATTATAAATTATATAAATTACACAATCACCGATGTCACTGCCGGAAGTCTATTATGTGTATTTCTTGTTCATGTTCCATGTATTTGAAATGTATTTATAGGCTAACTACACCTTAGAGAAACCCATCTGGTGAACCTCAAGGGAATATTTGCGGAAGACTGGATGTAGCAGTTTGTGGGGATAGTAACTTATGGGGATAACTGACCTTGTATTTACATTTTCTTTCTACAAAAGGATTTCTTGCTCTATAGTGCAGAGAGACTGCATAGCATGGAATATGCTAAACAAGATGGCCAATATTACAACTAGGTCACCTATTGACTTTGAAGGCTATTTTTTTCTCTCTCTTCAAATGTCCTCTACCTTGCTGTATGTTTAGAGCTAGCAGATTTCTGAGTATGTATACCACCTATGGAGGGCATTTCTTTTTATTGGGTGTTCTTTAACTCTTCATTTTTTTATAGATGCATCTTATTTCTTAGTCTCTAGGATGATACAGGATCATCTATACTTCCTGCATATATTGCACATCATTCCACATAATGGTCATTTTTGTTGGGAATATGACATACTGAATTTGGACTTTTAATGTCTCTGCTGCGTTGAAACACCACAATACCTTCAAAGGATGGTTAATTTTGGATATTTGGGCCTGCTGTTTATACTGTGTTATCTTATACATCATATTTGCCTGGTTTAAGGCTCTTCAATTGGCATTGCCCTCATTTCTGCATTGCTTGTAATATATGCCCATATTAGTGTCAATGCCATTAAGATACTACCTACTGGAGTCTTCCCTGTGTCTCTAATTGCTATTTGGCCTCACACGGCCCTAGGTTTTTATCAGCAAACATACAAGATGTATGTGCATTCACTACTTCTGATTGTTATGCCTGTTGTTATGCACAGGGTTAGGTTTTTTAATGTTTTTTACTTAGGCTATGTTTTATATTGTAGTATGCGTTGATGCCTATTTTTTTTCTTCATTTTTTAAAGACATTTACTCCTTCCTGGCTATCGGTCTTGACATAATTGACACCATTTTTTTGTGTTTGTTATTGTGATTGCTGGTTTCTACCAGGCTTCTATTCCTTTTTCCCCGAATGGACTCTTCTGCGAATTTGGTCCCTGATCCTGTTGGTCACAACTTCCTTCTTTTTGGTGATGCTGAAAGGGCATCTTTTATTTGCCCTTTAGCATCAAAGGTGGGATTATGAGGGGAAAATACCATGGGTTTTGTTATTTGTTAACTAACAGTTACTTTGTATTTTAATCTGATTTATATTCTTTCTTTTAAAGTGATGTTCAAGATTAGCTTTTAACATCCCTAAACTGATAAACAAGCTGGAGACTAGCTCCTGATAAGAAAAGTTTGTTAGTACAAATTGGGGTCTAGCTTATCTCTTTTGTGAACCCTAAGCATCCTTTCTCCTTACAATTTATTGCCCTTCAGACCTCATTTTAATAAACATGTATGCTATTATCCTGTCCAATCAACTCTCCTCTTTCAGATTTCTTTGTTATGTTAACTATAAAAGGGATGTAAGCTAAAGATTGGGATTCCCTCTTTGAATGAGGAATCCCTTTTGTCTGAATATTCTGATAAATTGTAATAAAATGATCTTCCTGTCTTGGTTTGTCTCATTGGAAAATATGCACGCTGAGGCAAAAGCCTGAAAAAGCCATATTTGGCCTTCACTATAAATTATATGATGTAGAAGGGAACAAGGGAATCAGCCATATTGGACTTAATTCTCACTAACAGAGATGAAATGATAGAAGGTGTTGAAGCTACAGGAACCTTGGGGGCAAGTGATCATGCAATATTGGAATTCAACATTATGCAAACACAAGCAGTAGAACAAAGTCAAGCTAGAGTCTTGGACTTTAAAAGAGCCAATTTCAATAAACTTAGAGAGAACTTGGGAAAGATTCCATGGACGAGAATCCTCAAAGGGAAAACAACTCAAGAAGCTTGGGAAATTTTGAAAAGTGAGATTCTAAAAGCCCAGACTAGCACAATACCAATGAAGAAGAAAAATAATAGGTCTCAAAAGAAACCAGCATGGCTGCATAAAGAACTCTCTGACAAATTGAAAGACAAAAAGAACAAGTATAAAAAGTGGAAAGAAGGGGAAATAACTAAGGCAGAATACCAGCAAATAGCCAGAGCCTGTAAAGATGAAGTGAGGAAAGCTAAGGCTCACAATGAACAAAGGCTTGCGACAAAAGTAAAAAAAAAAGCTTCTTCCAACATATTAAAAACAAGAAAAAAGTCAAGGAAACAATTGGTCCATTGCAGGGAGAAAGTGGCAAGAAGGTGACAAGCAACAGGGAGAAAGCAGAGCTACTTAACACGTTTTTTGCATCTGTCTTTACACAAAGGGAAAAAACAGTCCAACGTATCAAAAACAGCATCACAAAAAACATATTAGGAACACAAGTTAAAATAGGGAAGAAAATGGTAAGTGAACACCTGTCTACCCTAGACGAATTCAAATCACCAGGACCAGATGGATTACACCCCAAGGTTCTGAAGGAACTGGCAGACGAGATCTCAGAACCACTGAACTATATCTTTCAAAGATCCTGGAGCACCGGGGAACTCCCAGAGGACTGGAAAAGAGCTGATGTAGTTCCCATCTTCAAAAAAGGGGAAAAAATAGATCCAGGAAACTACAGACCTATCAGCCTGACCTCAATACCAGGTAAGATTTTGGAAAAGATAATCAAGCAACGAATCAATGAACACCTAGAAGCAAACAAAGTAATAACCCAAAGCCAACATGGGTTTGTCAAAAACAGATCATGCCAGACTAATCTTATTGCATTCTTTGACAAAGTGACAAAATTAGTGGACCAGAAGAATGCTGTCGATATAATTTACTTGGACTTCAGTAAGCCATTTGATGGGCTTCCGGTTTGGCTCCGCAGGCATCGAGGACGCTCCTCGTTGAGCGCCTGTTCCGAGGTCCCGTAAAAGCCGCCAGAACAGCTGTCTGGCGGCTTGAAAATCTTCAAGGGGAGGGATGAGAGCCGACAGGTGAGGGTAGAGCCCCCCTAGTGCCCCAGGAGACAATCTGGGGCGTGAAGGGTGAGGGCTCCCCAGGCAGCCTGTCACTTGCTCCAGGACTTCGGACGCCTCCGCTTATGCGGAGCAAGATGCCGCGACCAGCCTCTGCTTTCAAGATGGGATTTACAATAATTTGATTCATTGCAGACAGCAGACAGAGAAAGGCAGGAGACCTGAATGGCAAGTACCCTAACTTTAACTCCATTGCTGACTTTCATTTCGGAAGTTACAAATTAACTGAGCTAACAAGCAACAAAATGGCGATTGAAGAATCTGAGGGTGTGGAAAGTGAAAGCTATAAAGTTTTGTTTCGTTAGCAGCCCTCTGAATGGAAACGACTGACTCTGAGGAATTTTTTTTCCCTTCTCTTTGACTTTGGATTAAAACAACAAATCTAACTTTAAAACTTAAATGGTTTCAAAACTTGGAAAGACTGTTTTTAATAAAGGATTCGGTGTTCTCTTTGAAAATCTTTGAAAACGCCTGACTTTGATGAATTCTCTTCTCTCTCTGATCTTGAACTAAAACTAAAAGTTTAACCTTAAATTTTAAATGGCTTTTAAACCTGGAAAGACTGTTTTTAACAAAGGATTTGAGCAGCACCCCCCCCCCCCGCTTACACTTCAAGAATGCAATCCACTTCTTATTCAACACCCCCACAGACTTTAACACCTGAAAAGTTATTTGATGCTTTAAAAGTTATGAAGAATGAACTTGTTATGGGATTTAACTCAAAAATTAATGAAATTAATGAGAAAATTCAGGCTGTTTTAGAGGAGATTGATACTCGACACCAGCAATTGAGGAAGGATATGGTATTTGTACTTAAAGCACTGGTAGGAAATATGGAAATTTTGGAGCAGGACGTGGAAGAAATTAAACAGTCTGTGATAACCTTGGGTGAAGATATAGATAAGACTCAAAATAATATTGAAAATTTTGAAGCAGAGGTACTAATGATTCAATACAGAAGTATGGAGTTTGCTTTAAGACTTAGAGGTGTAAAAGAGAAAAAACAAGAAGATCTAAAAGGAAGGATGGTGGAGGCACTTGTGCATATGCTAGGAATGACTAAAGAGGAATTGGTTATGCAAATTGATAAAATATACCGTGTTAATTCTTGGATTGCTAAACAAAAACATCTACCAAGGGATATCGTAATATATTTTACTACAAGGGCATTACGTAATGAAATTCTACAGGCGACTTTCAATAATAAGTTTCAGGTAGATGGACAGGATGTAATGACATTGAAAGAAATTCCTCCTAAAATGTTGAGAGCCAGAAAGGACTATGCCTTTCTGGTTGAAGAACTGAAAAAACAGCAAGTACAGTACAGATGGGAGGCTCCAACTGGGATAGTGGTGAGACACCTGGAAAAGAGATATCGGCTCAATATGATATTGAAAGCTACTGATTTTTATGTAAAAGTGTTAAAGGCCGACATATCCAAAATTCCAGAAGGAAGAAGAATGAAGGAAGTAACAGAAGATGAGAGAGGAGAGTCATCGATAGTTGTTCAAATGGAAGGAGCTTTGATGATTCAAGGTGATTTACAGAACCAGAGAGATGTTCATAATGTGGAAGAGGAGACAGAAGATCAGAGTCAGACAAGAGCAGAGCTGACAATTCAAAAAATTACTAAGCCACAAACGGCTGCAAGAATTAGATCTAAAGTTTGACCGAGAAGAAGGAACGATTAGAATTTGGTCTTAGTATGGGAAGTTATAGGCCAGATGGAGAGACGAATGAAAATTGACACTTTGCAGTAAGAAGATCCATTTACTATTGAGGAAATGACGCTGATGGTTGTGTCTTGTCTTTGTTTTTCTTTTTTCTTCCTTTTAACTACTATATTTTAAAGAAATTAAAGATTTAGAATTATTGTGAAATTAGTAATTTGATATACTGGAATGTTAGCTTATCAATAATGTGTTTGATTTTTAGATTATGTTTAAAAGCTTTTGAGTTATAAGGGGTTAAAGAATTAGAGAAATATTGGAATTAACAATTTGTTAGTATATCTTAAATTTTTATGTATATCGAAGGGGTATAGTGTTGGAAGAAGGAAGATCTACTCAGCATTGAGGAAATGATGTTGATGGTTGTGTAACTGAAATGGCGAAAGAAAGACTTTTTCTTTCTCTTCTTTTTATTATTATATTTTAAAGATTATATAAATGAAGGATATATAGTGGAGTAAATTAATAGCCTGAGATATTGTTATGTTGATTGATTAATAATATGCTTGATTTTTAGATTATGCTTAAAAGGTTTTGAGCAACAAGGAGTTAAAGATTTAGAGAAATTTGGAAATTAAGAATTTGTTAGTATAATTTAATTTTATTTTTATTGAATATTACACCCTGTGCTTTCTCTGGGAAGTCGGGGGGGGTGGGTGAGAGGGGGGGAGGATGGGGGGAAGGGGAGGGGGAAGGGGGGAAGGGGGGAAGAAAAAGAGAAAAATGTTTGTACTTTGTACTAATAAAACTTTTTGAATTAAAAAAAAAGTAAGGCATTTGATAAAGTAGACCATAACCTACTACTAGATAAAGTAGAAAAATGTGGGATAGACAGCAACACCACCAGATGGATTCAAAACTGGCTGACCAACCACACTCAACGTGTAGTGCTCAATGGAACTGCATCTACATGGAGGGAAGTATGCAGTGGAGTACCCCAAGGCTCTGTTTTAGGCCCAGTACTCTTCAACATCTTCATCAATGACTTGGACCAGGGGATAGATGGGGAACTCATCAAATTTGCAGATGACACCAAACTGGCAGGAATAGCCAACACTCCAGAAGATAGGCTCAAGATACAGAAGGATCTTGACAGACTTCAACATTGGGCGCTATCTAACAAAATGAAATTCAATGGTGAAAAAAGTAAGGTTCTACATTTAGGCAAGAAAAACAAAATGCACAGGTACAGTATATGTGGTACCTTGCTCAACAGTAGTAACTGTGAGAGGGATCTTGGGAGTCCTAGTGGACAACCATTTAAATATGAGCCAGCAGTGTGCAGCAGCTGCCAAAAAAGCCAACACAGTTCTAGGCTGCATTAACAGAGGGATAGAATCAAGATCACGTGAAGTGTTAATACCACTTTATAATGCCTTGGTAAGGCCAGACTTGGAATACTGCATTCAGTTTTGGTCGCCACGATGTAAAAAGGATGTTGAGACTCTAGAAAGAGTGCAGAGAAGAGCAACAAAGATGATTAGGGGACTGGAGGCTAAAACATATGAAGAACAGTTGCAGGAACTGGGTATTTATTTATTTATTTATTTATTTATCATTTATTTATTTTTGTCAAGTACGTGTTGGTAATATACATAGATATAACATTGTTTATATACATAAGATGGGTACTGATAAGAGAGAACATTAGGACAGGGACGGTAGGCACGCTGGTGCACTTATGCACGCCCCTTACTGACCTCTTAGGAATCGGGTGAAGTCAACAGTGGACGGTCTAAGGGTAAAGTTTTGGGGGTTTGGTGACGAAACCACAGAGTCAGGTAGTGAGTTCCAGGCATTTACCACTCTGTTGCTAAAGTCGTATTTTCTACAGTCAAGTTTGGAGCGGTTCACTTTGAGTTTGTATCTGTTGTGTGCTCGTGTATTGTTGTGGTTGAAGCTGAAGTAGTCGTTGACAGGAAAGACGTTGTAGCAGATAATTTTATGAGCTATGTTTAGGTCGTGCCGAAGGCGACGTAGTTCTAAGCTTTCTAAGCCCAGGATTTCAAGTCTGGTTGCGTAAGGTATTCTGTTACGAGTAGAGGAGTGGAGGACTCTTCTTGTAAAGTATCTCTAGACACTTTCTAATGTATTTATGTCCGATATGCGGTGTGGGTTCCAGACAGATGAGCTGTATTCAAGGATTGGTCTGGCGAATGTTTTGTATGCTCTGGTTAGTAGTGTGATATTACCGGAGAAGAAGCTACGTAAGATTAGGTTAACAACTCTTGAAGCCTTTTTGGCGATGTTGTTGCAGTGGGCTTTGGCACTTAGGTCATTTGATATGAGTATTCCAAGGTCTTTGACAGGGTGAGGGTCGTCTGCAAGGTCTTGTCTATTCAGCTTGTATTTGGTGTTCTGATTTTTTTTGCAAATGTGTAGGACAGAGCATTTGTTGGTTGAGATTTGGAGTTGCCAGATGTTTGACCATTCTGACACAAAGTCAAGGTCTTTTTGGAGGATAGCAGTGTTGTCGGTGGTGTTGAAGAGTTTTACATCATCGGCGAACACAGTCGCTTGTAATGTGATCGCAAAGGTCATTTATATAGAGTATAAAGAGTGTTGGTCCTAGTACGCTGCCTTGGGGTACACCGCTGTTAACAGGAACAGGATTTGATAGGGCGCTCCCTATTTTGACCACTTGTTGTCTGTTTGACAGGAACGCAGTTATCCAGTCATGTAGGGGTCCAAAGATGCCGTAGGATTTCAGTTTCAGAAGGAGTTTATCGTGAACCACTGAGTCGAAGGCTTTACAGAAGTCTATGTAAACTGCGTCTATTGTTTTGCCCTGGTCAAGTTTTGAGGTCCATATGTTTTTGCAGTGTAGTAGTTGTAGATTGCAGGATAATTTTTTCCTGAAACCGAATTGTTTGTTTGAAAGTAGGTTGTTAGTTTCTAGGTGGAGGGTAATGGATTGGTTTATGATTGATTCCATGACTTTGCATGTGACGCAGCATAGAGAGATTGGTCTGTAGTTTTCTACTAGACTGGGATCTCCCTTTTTGAAGATGGGGATGACTGCGGCTAATGACCATAGGATTGGTAGGGAACTGGTCCTGTAGGATTTTTCAAAGATTATGCTTAGTGGTTCAGCTATGGCTGTGGAGAGCTTTTGTAGGAAGTATGCACATAGTCCATCGGGTCCAATTGACAGAGAAGGTTTTAGGCCGCGTAGTGCTTTTTCAACGTTGTCTTCAGTGAAGTCTATTTGTGTTAAATTGTTGTGAGTATTTGTAGTATGACTAGGGAATTTTGGGCATGAGCTGTTGCTGTTTACAAAGACTGAGCCAAAGAATGTGTTGAAGAGGTTAGCTTTCACTGTTTCATCGTAGCATTCTTTGTTGTTGGGTCCTTTTAGTGGTGGGAGGGGTCTCGAGTCCTTGAGTTTGTTATTTACGAAGTTGTAGAAGATGCGGTTGGATTTGGTGCGCAGAAGGTTTTCCTCTTGTTTGCTGTGATAGTTGGAGCATTCCGTCTTTATTTGGTGGCATATGTTAAGGAATGAGGCTGCAGAGTCCAGGGCTTACGAAGCGGAATGGGTGGTTGCGGCTTGATAAAGTCAATAATTGATAACGTGTTGTAAAAATAAGCTTTACTCAAAATAAACAGCACAATAACATAAACAGTCCATTCTCTACTTATCTCTTTGTACGTTATATTCAGCAATCTTTAGTTCTTCACACACAGTAACTTCACACACAGTGAGTAACAAACAATTAAGCAAACCTCTCTCTTCTCTCTATCAAGCCAAGCTGCGAGCACTCCTTTTGCATATGTGCTATCTTGCTCTCTTTTTATAGTCATCAGCAAACAAACCTGGATTCCCTTAAAGCAACAATGACATATTCTACAAGCTTGCATTTCATTTTCACTTCTTTTATTAGGAAACCCAATCTGATTAGTTATAACCTTAACATTCTCCCCTTTGGGTTTTCTAATTCACAAATCAATCCTTTACATTTTTACATTTAGTTTGTCACAACTTTCCTTATGTCGTTCTATGCTTTGTGCTTTGGTAAATTGGTCTGCTATATTCAGTTCACTTTCAGAATATACCAGTTTAATCATTCCATTAATCACACTTTGGCGTACATTTAAATACCTTAGATCTGTGTGTTTTGATCTAGTCTTTACCCCTATATTCGTAGCCATATTAATAGCAGCCTGATTATCCTCATAAACAATAATTGGTTCTTTTACATCAATACCAATATCTTTACATACTTGTTTATAACAAATCAATTATGTACATAATAAAGATAAACTTGAAAATTCTGCATCCATTGTGGATAGGCTAATATGCTGCTGTCGAATTGATTTCCATCCTATCAATACATTTCCTAGTAACACAACAATACCCGAAGTTGATTTCCTAGTAATATGATCTGTAGCAAAACTTGCATCTGCATATGCTGTGAGATTTAACTCTTCTTTCGGTTCTAGATATAAAGCATAATTACTTGTATGTTTCAAATACCGCAGAATTCTTTTAGCAGCTTTCCAATGATGTTCATAGGGTTCTGCATTATGTTTTGCTAGTTGATTAACGCTATAACTAATATCTGGTCTGGACCAGTTAGCTAAATATGAAAGACTTCCTATTAGTCCTTGATACAATTGTTTATCTACTTTTCCTTCCTGTATCTCGCTAGAGTTAAATTCCGTACTCATCGGTGTATTAGTACCTTTACAATTTTCCATATTGTATCTTTTTAATAAATCATTTATCTTTTTTACTTGAGATATTTTAAATCCCATATCTGTCTTCCTTATATCGAGACCTAAATAATTTTGTATCTCACCCAATTCTCTAATTCTAAATTTCTCTTTCAACTTCTTTATAACTTCTTTTACCTCATCCTGAGTTTTAGCAACAATTGCTATATCGTCTGTAAAAAGCAATAACAAAACAATTTTACCATTCATTTCCTTTCTAAATAAACATGGATCTCCTAATCCAGCACTAAATCCCATCTTCAATAATTCTTTTACGATGCACTGGTTCCATTCGTATCCAGACTGTTTCAATCCATACAGACTTTTCTTCAGTCTCCAATAACCCTTGTTATTTCTACTATTCAATCCATCTGGTTTCCTCATAAAAATCTTATGCTGCAAATCTGCATGTAAATAGGCTGTTTCAACATCAATATGATGAACAATACATCTATTCTTTCCTGCCCATACTAATGCAGCTCTCAAAGTGCTAGCTTTTAAGCTTGGCGCGAATACTTCATCATAATCACTTGGAGTCTGCCCAAATCCTTGAGCCACTAGCCTAGCTTTATAAGTTACACTACCATCACTGGCAGTTTTTATTTTATACACCCACTTACACCCAATAGCTCTTTCTCCTTTTGGCAAAACAACCTCTTCATACACACCTAACTCTTTTAAAGATTTTAACTCTTTATTCATTGCCTCTTTCCATAATACTTGCTCTTTTTCATTACATTTCTTAATATCAAAATAGCTAGAAGGTGCTAATCCAACTGGACAAACTATATTGGCTTGATACCTATCTGGTTCTCTCCTAACTCTACTTCCTCTTCTTGGTAATACTCTGCCACTAGTTGATGGACTATTACTACTATCTAATTCTGTTTTACTCTCCCCTATCGAAGGTTCTTCTTCTTCTAATGAAGATTCCTCCTCCAGTATTTCTTCCTCTTTAATAATATTTTTATCCATATATCGCCTAGTAGTAATATCACTGAATAGAGGAGTTTCAATTACAATACTGTCTTTCTTCTCTTCCTGCTCTACATTGCTCCAACCTGTATTTTCCAGAAACTTAGCACTAGCACTTCTATAAACATTCCTAGTGCCTTTATCCCAGAATCTGAACGATCTATGGTTTCTGTCATACCCTACAAAATATAATAATCGAGCTCTATGCTGACCTTTTCTTCTTAATTCTGATGGTATATGAACCCATGCAGGGGTTCCAAAAGTATGAAGATAACTAAGTTCAGGTTTTCTGTTGTACCATCTAGTGAATGGAATTTCACCTGTAGTAGCATTGACAGCATTGTTAATTATGTGAGTGGCACACATAACAGCTTCACCCCATACCATATTTGGTAAACCAGAATCATTCAACATCGTTCTCACCATTGCTTGCAACGTTTGACCTCTACGTTCTGCAATAGAATTGTAATGTGCTGACTTTCTATGTACTATTCCAGCATTTCTTAATAAATTAACAAATCTATGGTTTGTAAATTCTGTACCATTATCAGTGATAACACTTATAACTTTCCTATTCTGTTTTCTATCAACCATATTTAACCAGCTTGAAAAACAATCATAAGTTTCTGTTTTCGTTTTCATTAAATAACAAAAACCGAATCTGGAATAATGATCTACTATGTTCAAAATATAACGGGCTCCTCCCATACTAGGTGTCTTTGGCCCAATCAAATCAACAAATACAGCTTCTAGAGGTTTTGTAGTCTTAAAACCATTAATCCTATTCGCAGGAGTTACTTTGCTCTTCTCCTGATTACACACTTTACATTCTACAGACTTGGAACATGGCTGTAATCTAATTCCATTAGCCAACTCTGCTGTTCTTTTCACTAATTTATAATTTAAATGTCCCATCCTTCTATGTAATAAATGAATACAATTATCATGTGGTTTCTTATTATCATATACAGTATTGGCTATATTGCCTTGCTTGTTATGTAGCACAAACAAACCACCTTCTGATTTCACTGTAATCACTTTGCCCTGTTTTTCTATTAAACAAGTATTACTTTTAAAAGTTACAGTGTAGCCAGCCTTCACTAACACATTAACAGAAAGTAAATTATAAGTTAGTTTTGGCATATATAACATAGGCAATATTTCATTGATTCCCACACAATGAGCTTTCCCTTCTCCATTAGCTCTCATTCTCCAGCCATTGGCCAAAGCTACATATTGTCTGCTTTTAAACATTTTTACAAACAATTTCCTATCATTAGTAATACATTGGGTAGCTCCACTATCTATTACCCATTTATCATTCCTTGCTGTACTTCTAACTGTATGTATAATAACTCCTAAACTTTGTTTAATTTTTCTACAATAACGAGCTATATGCCCTTTAGTCCCACAATTATAACATTTCTTAACATAATATGCATCTGAAGATCTTCTTTCTTCATCTTTATTCTTCTGCACTCCTGATCTCATTACCCTTCTGTCCTCACGTCGTCTTGATTCTTCAAGCAATCTCCCTGTTATCCCAGTTAATGTTAGTTCCTCTCTGGGCAACACTTCAAAGGAAGATACGTAATTGTCAGAGCTTTCACTATCACGCACATAAATCTGCTGTAACTTATTCCAACACCTGGCAGCCGATTCCTCTTGCCTCACATGGACAAGTTGCTGGTCTTTCAGTGTTAGAATAATGATACTTAAAGCTCTTTCGTTGTCACGATTGAAATCTTCAATCTTCTTTGCATCATCATCATCATCATCAGGATCCAAAGTAGACATATCAGGGGGATTGTTAACTATGTTCCACAGTCCTTCATTCCTCAATAACATCTTGCACTTAGTTGACCAGGATACATAGTTTGTACCATCAAGCTGGCTTATCAGTGATAAATATGATGCTCTTCCTTGTGCCATTCTTACTGCTTCCTCCACGTTACGTCTCTGGAATAATTAGAATTCAATATATTGCCAACAACACACCACTTATAGATAAGGTTCTGGCCCTGAAAACTGCTTTTGGCACTAGCTACTGCTCTGGCACTGGGCCCATAACCAATGTTAAGGAATGAGGCTGCAGAGTCCAGGGCTTACGAAGCGGAATGGGTGGTTGCGGCTTGATAAAGTCAATAATTGATAACGTGTTGTAAAAATAAGCTTTACTCAAAATAAACAGCACAATAACATAAACAGTCCATTCTCTACTTATCTCTTTGTACGTTATATTCAGCAATCTTTAGTTCTTCACACACAGTGAGTAACTTCACACACAGTGAGTAACAAACAATTAAGCAAACCTCTCTCTTCTCTCTATCAAGCCAAGCTGCGAGCACTCCTTTTGCATATGCGCTATCTTGCTCTCTTTTTATAGTCATCAGCAAACAAACCTGGATTCCCTTAAAGCAACAATGACATATTCTACAAGCTTGCATTTCATTTTCACTTCTTTTATTAGGAAACCCAATCTGATTAGTTATAACCTTAACAGCATATATTTTTGTATCGGTTTTTGAAGTTAGCTACATAGCCTGTTTTGTTTTTTCGCCAGAGGGATTTTTTTGGGGATTGTAGCTTCCTTATTGATATGGGTAGTTTGTTTTTCTTGGTTATGGTGGTTATTAGTGGTATGTGTAGTCTGATAGTTCTTTTGACTTCGAGCAAGATGATGTTATAGAGGTCATCGGCAGTGTTACAGTCAGAGAATAGAGTTTGCCAGTCAAGAGTTGAGAGATCGGACTTCCGGTTTTGGCTCCGCAGCTCCGAAGACGCTCTTTTTAGAGCGCTCGTTCTCGAGAACCGTCCGCCGCCAGAACGCCAGCCAAACAGCTTTCTGGCGGCCCCAACATCTCCTCCCCGGGCAAAGGGGAGTGAGGAGAGCCGGCGGAGATAGGTAGAGCCCCCCTAGTGCCCCAGGGGAAGTTCTGGGGCGCGAAGGGCGAGGGCTCCCTAGGAACATGTCACAGCTCCGGTCTTGGGAAGTCTCCGCTTTAGCGGAGCAAGAAGCTGCGTCCAATCCCTGCAATCAACAAATTTGCAATAAAGATACTATAGCAGGCAGAAAGAGCCAGGAGGCTTAAGCGGCAAACGGCAAGTAGTGAAAGGTTTTTTTTTGTGGATTGCGGAAGTAACAATTTAACAAAGCGGTAAAAAAAATGGCGCTGGAGGCTTTTGGGCGTGAAAGTGAAAGTTCAGAGCTGTTTTGTTTTGTTTTCACTATCAGCTCTCTCTCTGAAGACTCTGGACTTTGAATCTGTCTCTGTTTTTTCTCTGATAAAAATCCTCTTGGTCTGCCTGGCTTTTGGCTTTTCTTAAAGCACAAAGACTAAAGCAAATAGCATTAAGTTTGGCTAAATTCCTAATGGCTTCAAAAAAAATCACCTCTTCGAAAGGAGCAGCGAGCGCGGACAGCTCTCCTAGCCATGCCTCTAAAATGTCAGCCCCCTCCACACATGCATTAATGCTTCCAATGTTGCAGGAAGCACTCAAATTAATGCAAGCTGAACTAGCAGCCGGATTTAACCTCAAAATCAATGAAACTAATGAGAAAATTACTGAAACTAATGAGAAAATTACTGAAATCAATGAGAAAATTAATGAAACTAATGAGAGAATACAGGATGTTTCTGATGATATTGCAACTCGCAACAAAGAGATCAGAGAAGATATAATTGATGCTTTTTTTGGACTGGCTACCAATTATGAGATTATGGAAGAGGAATTACAAGAAATTAAACAAACTACTGCAGTGTTGGGAGCCAAAGTAGGAGAAGTGGAAAACAAAGTTGAGAGGGAGGAGGCAGAAATAGTAATCATGCAATATAGAAACATGGAGTTTGCAATAAGGGTAAGAGGTGTTAAAGAGAACAAACAGGAGGACCTGAAGGAAATTATGCTGGAGGCATTTGAGCAAGCACTTGGAGTGAAGAAGGAAGATTTGGCATGGCAGATTGATAAAATTTACTGAGTTAACTCATGGGTGGCTAAAAACAAAAATCTACCAAGAGATATTGTGATTTATTTTACTACAAGAACATTACGCAATGATATTCTACAAGCAATGTTTGTAAACAAGCTCCAAGTGGAGGGACAGGAAGTGATGACAATGAAGGAAATTCCCCCCAAAATGCTGAAAGCCAGGAAGGATTATACCTTCCTGGTGGAAAAGTTGAGAAGACAACAAGTACAATACACGTGGGAAATTCCAAATGGTTTGGTGGTCACACACCTGGGAGCGAGATATCGACTTAATACGGTACAGAAAGCCAGAGATTTTTATGAAGATGTTCTAATGGCTGGCACATCAAGACCTCCAGAAGGAAAACGAGAGGGGGATGGTACACAACAAGAGAAGAACTGTTGAAAGTGGTACAAGAGGGAGCTGTTTCGCTGGCCATTGAAATGGAACAAAGTTCAGAGGTACTTAATAGACAGGAAATGATTAAAGAACAAAGACAGACCAGAGCTGCCAAACGGAGACAAGAATTGAGACAACAAAGACAACAGATGGCACTTCAAGATATTCCTAAATCAGAAGCGGTGGGAGGAGCGAGACCAAAAGAAAATTCTAAGGTAGATCTTCAGGATATGCTCCAGACACTTCAGAAGCCAAGAGATGGGAACTAAATTTCTTACCCGGAATGTTAACGGCTTGAACTCTCCACAGAAAAGGAGGAAAATATTTCATTACTTAAAGCAATTTAAGAATGACCTGATATGTTTACAAGAGACTCATATAAGGACACAAGACCAAAAATATTTGATGAATACAAGATTAGGTACACACTTTGTTGCAACAGCTTCAGAAAAGAAAAATGGGATTGTTATATATATGAAAAAAGACTTGATTGCCAAGTTAATAGAAGCAGATGACCAAAGAAGATTTTTAGCAATTGAACTTTTAATAAAAGGACAGAAAATACTTGTGATTGGCGTATATGCTCCGAATCAACAACAAGAAAGATTTTATGACCTTCTGCACTCAAAGCTGATACAATGGGATTACAAAACCTGCATTTTTTTAGGGGACTGGAATGGTGTTTTGGATGTTAAGAAAGATAAGAAGGGTCCTAAGCAAAATACTTTTTCTAGAGCAAGATTGCCCAAATCCTTTTTCGAGATGATGGAAGACTGGGATTTGAGAGATATATGGTGTGAAAGAAACCCTGCAGAAAAGGATTTCACTTTTTACTCAGATAGACACCAATCATTTTCAAGGATTGATTTTATTTTAATTACTAATGATCTTTTTTCTAGGGTGAAGAGAACGAAGATTTGCACGAGGGTATTGTCAGACCATAGCCCTGTTTGGCTGGAAATGGAACTTGGTCATGGACCCAGAAGGTCTTGGAGGTTAAATGATAACCTGTTTAGATATGAGGATAATGTAAAAGAATGTAACAGATTTATGAATGAATTTTTTGTTATGAATATGCAGAAGGGTACATCAATACAGATGGTCTGGGATGCAAGTAAAGCTTATATGAGAGGTGTTTTAATATATCTGAATAATAAATATAGAAGGAAGAAGGAATTTAAAAGAAAAGAACTGGAGGAAGAAATTAAAAAACAAGAGAGGGTTCTAATTTCCAAACCATCAGATAAGAAAATTAAAGAAACAATTGATTTATTAAAAGCTCAATTTAATATGTTAATGGCAGACCAAGTAGCAACTAATTTACAGTACGCTAAACACAATACTTTTTGCAACGCAAATAAACCGGGCAGGTGGTTGGCTTATATGTTAAGAAAAAAGCAAAAATCAAGAATAGTAGAAAAAATTAAGTATAAGGGGAAAGAAGTTTTTGAATATGAAGTGATTAAAAGATCTTTTGTAGAGTTTTACTCAGAGTTGTATAAGGGGGACAAGGTCAAAGAGGAAGATATAGATAGGTATTTGCAAAATTGGCATATACATATAGCCTCTAAGGAGCAGACTGAAATTTTAAACCAATTGATAACTTCAGAGGAAATCTTGGCGGCTATTAAACAGCTAAAAATGGGTAAAGCTCCAGGTACAGATGGTTTAACAGCTGTTTACTATAAAAACTTACAGGATGAAATGGTGCAACCTTTGAAGGCGTTATTTAATAATATACAACAAGGCGGAGAAGTACCCCCAACTTGGAAGTCTGCTTTTATCTCTTTGATCCCAAAAGAGGGTCAAGAGCATACAGACCCCAAAAAGTATAGGCCAATTTCACTTTTAAATATAGATTATAATTTTTTTGCTAAAATATTAGCAAACAGATTAATGATACTTATGCAACAATTGATTCACCAAGATCAAACTGGCTTCATAGTAGTTAGACAAATGAAGAGTAATGTAAGACAAATAATTAATTTATTAGAGTATTTGGGAAGGAACAACCAGGTACCTGCTGTATTGGTGTTTTTGGATGCTGAGAAAGCTTTTGATAGATTGAATTGGAAATTTTTATTAAAATTAATAGAAAAGATGCAGCTTGGAGAATACTTTACACAATCTATTAAGGCAATATATCAAAAACAAACAGCCCAAATAATAGTTAATGGTGGACTAACAGATAATTTTAACATAGAGAAAGGAACGAGACAAGGATGTCCCTTATCACCATTACTGTTTATTTTGTCTATGGAAATTTTACTTAGCAAAATAAGGGAGTCTGAGATAATTAAGGGCATTAAAATAAGACAGGAAGAATATAAATCACGAGCATTTGCGGATGATTTAGTAGTTACTTTAACTCAACCACAACAATCAATTACAGGGTTGATGGAAATTATTGATTTTTATGGACAAATATCTGGTTTTAAAATAAATATAGATAAAACTAAAATAATAGCTAAAAATATGACTAGAAGTCAGGAGGAAGAAATAGAAAGGGTTACGGGGATTTGAAACAGTTAAAAAGGTTAAATATTTGGGGGTTTATATTATGTCAACAAACACGAAATTATATCAGCATAATTATGAATCATTATGGCAAAAAATACAGAAAGATTTGGAAAACTGGAAAAAATTACAGCTGTCCCTGCTGGGTAGGATAGCTGTAGTAAAAATGAATGTTTTACCAAGGTTTTTATTTTTTTTTCAAATGATTCCTATACTCAAAAAAGATGATACCTTGAAAGAGTGGCAAAAGGGTATTAACAAATTTATTTGGGCAGGGGAAAAACCGAGAGTAAATCAGAAAATAATGCAAGATTCACGAGAGAGGGGAGGATTAAAGATGCCTAACTTGAGATTGTATTATGAAGCAGCTACCCTCTCAGTAATTACGGATTGGATCAATCTGACGGAAGATAGAATATTAAATATAGAAGGGTATGGCTTGATTTATGGATGGCATGCAATAAGTTACCTATATGGACAGTGCCCAGACACGCGATAGAGAATATAAATACAGAACAAAAGCTAGATAAGATTACATACAAAGAATGTCTTTATGTAGAAGGAATGAGATTACAATTAAAATCAATGGAGCAAATTCTTGCAATGATGTAGATTGAGGCTGAAGTCTATCATGCTGTGGTCGCTGTTGGAAAAGGGTTCTTTTATTTGTAGTCCATAAATTGCGCTTTTGCTGTTGCAGAATATGAGGTCAAGGCAGTTGTTGAGTCTAGTATTGTTCGTTACTAGTTGGTCGAGTCCCAGATTGGTAACAGCGTTGTATAGGGTTGTATGGATGGGTTCAGTCGTGCATTCGTTTAGGGTCCAGTTAATGAGAGTTAGATTGAGGTCTCCAAGAAAGATTAGGGGGTACGGGCAGGAGGTTGCCCACGTTAGCAGTGAGGTTAATTTGTTCGCGTGTGTGATGTCGTAGTCTGGGGCTCTGTAACAAAGTAGGAAGAGAAGTGTGGTATTTAAGGACAGATCGCAGACGATGGTTTCAGGAAAGGTGAGATCATGTGCAACTTGGATATTTTTTTAGGTTTAGTGTCTTTTTGTAGAATATAGCTACTCCGCCTCCTCTGCGGGTTTCACGGTCGGACCGGAAAACAAGGTAGTTTCTTGCTGTGATGATGGAGTCAGGGAGGGATGCGTTTAGCCATGTTTCGCAGAGAAAGATAATGTCGAAGGTGTCAGTGTTTAGTAGGAGGAGGAATTCAGGCATTTTGTTAACTACGCTTCTTGCATTGATTAGTTTGAGTTTGAGATTAGGATTGGATTGGATTGAGGAAATAAGGGGCGCGCTTACCTAGTCTTGGTTGGTGGGGTGTGGGATGTTGTTTTGTTGTTGGGGAATGGTTGGTTGGATGTTGTGGGATGTATTGCGGGTCTTGTTTTTGATGCGGTCAGCACGGTAATCTATGTATAAGTTTGTTTCACCTAGATCTAGCCGTCTTTTGAGATCCGCACGGAGTTTACGGGAGCGGATGCGTTGTAATAGAGATAGATCCGGTCTAGATCTAAGTTTGCGGTGATTGGTATTGTTTCTGGAAATGAAGTTTATAGTGTGGATGAATTTCCATTTGCTGGACTCGTTTTTACAAACCACTCTGCAGAATCGGGGAGCCACCGAGCCGTCGTTATTCTTGTGCTCAGGGCCATCTCTGGAAACTTCGATGATGTCGTTGGGGGTAATGGTTTGTGTATGATGGCTGCTGCTGATGTTGCGTACTTTGGTGATGTCAGACTCGTCGTTTTCTTCTAGTCCAAATAGGATTGCATTATGACATTTTTGCTCGTGCTCGATGGTGTCTTTGACTATAGTGGAGATGTCGGTGGTTGGGTTGGTAGGTCCTTGTGGTTGAGGTTTAGGTAGTTGAGGTGGTTGTTGTTGAGTGGTGCTAGGTATTTGGTTTGTTGGGTTTGCATTTTTCTGTGCTTGGATTTTTTTGTTCCAAAGATGTAAAACGTGATTCTAGGCATGATAGTAGTCGTGATTCTAGGCATGCCAGTAGTTATGCTTCTAATTTTGTTTCAATGGTTTCTATGGTTGTTTGTTGAGTCTTTGTGGTTGTTTCTAAGTTAAGGATCCTGTCGGACATAGCAATGAAGTTGTCCAGTTTTGGTGAGCAGGATGGGCATATATAGAAAAATGAAGGCGTTTCTTGGAGAAAGTTGGCTACATGCTTGTTTATTTTTAGGCAGGAGTGCTGGGCAAATTTGGTTCATATGTGGCCTTTCTCGGAAGCGTCTTGTTCGTTGATGGCAATATTGCATTTGTAGCATGTGCTGGGGTCGTTTGGGTTGCTGCTGTTTTCCAGGTCTTTTGTTTGTGGGTTTTTGGTAGTGTTGTTTTTGGGGGTTTTGCCTGGCATGGTCGCTGATTAGTTTGTTTTTGATATCCTATACAGTAAGTCCAGTTCAATAAGTATGTAACAATAAATACAATTCAGCCTCATAAAAACAGTGAATAAATCCAGTTGGGTTTAAGATTAACAACCAACAACTAATTAATTAGCTAGCTAGTAATCAATCAATTATCAATCAATTATCTATTAATTTCATCAAATATCAATCAATTATCATTCAGTTTCATCAAATATAAATAAATCATCAATTATCAATCAATTATCTTTCAGTTTCATCAAATATCAATCAATTATCAATCAATTTCATCAATTAGTAATAAATCATCAATCATTTGGTAGTCAATTAACAGTTGATAATCTATACTGTGGTGTCTGAGGGTAAGACTTCTCCTGGTTTGAATGCCGAGATCAGTAATACGCTGGTATAATTGGGCACGTTGAATATCTTTGTATCCTGGAGAGAAGCAGAGCAGCAGGAGATATCACAACCGGTGAGCTGGGCTGGCTGAGCTCTGGGTGAAAAGCAGGTGTTTCCTCCCCGAAACTTTGTATCCTGCAGAGAATATCTTTGGGGAGCTGGGCTGGCTGAGCTCAGGGCGAAAAGCAGACAGATCGTGCGGCGTTTCCTCCTGGAGAGAAGCCGAGCAGTGGGAGAGATCGCAACCAGGAAAAGCAGATAGATCGCGCAGCAGAGGGATCGAAGCTAAGGGGGTTCAATTACCCACGTTGTTCTGGGATACCGTGTGGAGCCTTCGTGGGGGAGTTTTTCCTCCGTATCGGTAGCAGTAGCGGGGAGGAGTTTTTGAGGCGTTTCGGGATTCTCTCTCCTAGTGCCTCAGGAAATCCTCACTTTGTTCAGGGATACCGCGTGGAGCCTTCGCGGAGGGAGTTTTTCCTCCGTATTGGTAGCAGTAGCGGGGAGGCGTTATTGAAATCCCCACGTTGTTCGTTACTCAGGGATACCACGTGGAGCCTTCGCGGAGGGAATTTCCTCCTCCGCATCGGTATGTAAATGTAAACTAGACATCGGTATGTCTAGTTTAATGAAAAGAAGTACCAGGGGAGACATGATAGCAGCGTTCCAATATCTCAGGGGTTGCCACAAAGAAGAGGGAGTCAAGCTATTCTCCAAAGCTCCTGAGGGTAGAACAAGAAGCAATGGGTGGAAACTAAACAAGGAGAGAAGTAACTTAGAACTAAGGAGAAGTTTCCTGACAGAACAATTGATCCGTGGAACAACTTGTCTCCGGAAGTTGTGAATGCTCCAACACTGGAAGTTTTTAAGATGATGTTGGATAACCATTTGTCTGAAGTAGTGTAGGGTTTCCTGCCTAAGCAGGTGGGGTTGGAGTAGAAGACCTCCAAGGTCCCTTCCAACTCTGTTATTATTATTATTATTAGAATCACTTTCCATTTTTCTTTCAAAAAAATTAAACATCTAATTCTCATTGCTATAAGGTCAAGCTTGAAAACAAGCCCCAGCTTAATAAATTAAGCAGTAAATGAACATAAATCTAGTGGCAAGAAAGCAGTTTTACCAATTTCCCTAGCAAAACAAAAAAGTATCTACACGTGTGCATATTTTTTTCTGTAACAGTTTGTACAGTCCTTCTGCAAAATTTGAACTTTCTTTACCAGTTATCTGAATTAGGCAACAATCAGTTCTGACACACTATCATGGATTCTTTTATGTATACCCAGGTTAGTGGGTGCCAAAACTCCAAGAGAGCCAACACAACCCCACCTGGCCTCTAAGCAACACATCCACAACTACTCAAAGGCTTGTGCTCACAACTTATTGTATCACTCTTCCCCTATTCTACTACAAGGTCTGTTCCTCCACTACTCTTTTTGAGCCCTATTTCTGGAGAACAGTAACAGCAAATTTGCCCTAGGCTGCTTCAGGCTGTTTTAGTTTCCCAAACAGACAGACAGAAACCACTTCTCACTTCCACCTGCAGCTGCCTCTCTGTTCAGCTTTTATAGACACCAGATGCTGGGCTGGCTAGGGAGAGGTCGTAAAGGGACAGGGCACCAATGGGTCTATGATGACTAACTGCAGCCAGGTGGGCACGGCCATCTGAGCGCCCCCAGTTGGGCGTGGCTAGGTGGGCATGGTCAGGTCGACACAGAGGAATAGGTGCAGCCGGCTCGGCGCAGATGACTCTGGCCGGCTGACTCGGGATGGCTGGGTGGGTGTGGCTAGGTAGACTCAACCATGTGGATGTGGCTGGGGGGGGCAGTGGGTGGTCAAGGCCAGGTGGATGTAGAACAAGTCGCCCAGGGCAACTGGATGTGGAGCCAACTCGACGCCCTGCCAGAAGAAAAATCACCCAGAGATGTGCTGACAAATGGGAAGCAGGGAAGCGGCAAAATTTGAAAGGGGTGTATTTATCCCCGTTGCAGAAACGCTCCATTTTTCTTTCTCCTTTCTGAAAGGTTTCCCTGAAAAGTTTGAAAGGGGGGGGGGCTGGGTGGATTTATCTCCCCACCCCACCCCATTTGCAGAAACGTTCCATTTTTCTTTCTCCTTTCTGAGGAGAGGTTTCCCTGCAAAGTTTGGGGGGCTTGTTCACAACATTGAGCATGTGAGGATGATGAGTGCTGGCAGTAACTTCTACATTTCTTTAGAGTTATAAATCCTCACAAAGCACAAGTCCTTTTCCAGCAATCTCACTGAATCAGGGAAGGGATTCATCATTCCCCATTTGGTCAAATCCACAGAAATGGGGAAGGGGAGATAAACAGAAGGAGGGGAGGGTGGATATTTTATATTTTCAGTACAGTTTGACATAGTTCTTGCTGTGTCTCCCCCCCCCCTCAAAACCCAAATAGCTTAACAAAAAAACACAAAAAAATTTGTTAGGGTATGTAACTGCAAATTCTCTAACACCAGCTGCTTTTTTCACAATTGAGTCAGGAGCATCTCTAAAAAAAATTAATGCTGATATCCTTAAAGGAACACTTTTGTTTCACTATTCACTGAGGGAAGTAAAAACTAGAATACAGGAACTATTGGCATTGTCTTTGCACCCACCTACCAACACTGACAGGGCAAAGCATTAGAATAGTTTTCATTGGCATTTGGTGAAATGATCCAGATAAGTGAGTTTTGCCACATTTTTTGAATTTTCTTGCCTCAGTTGTTAAGTCAATCACTGCAGTTGATAAGTTAGTAACCCAGTTGTTAAGTGAATCTGGCTTCCCCATTGACTTTGCTTGTCATGTCGCAAAAGGTGATCACATGACTCAAGGACACTGGAACTGTCATAAATATGAGTCAATTGCCAAGCATCTGAATTTTGATCATGTTACCATGGAGATGCTGCAATGGTCATAACTGTGAAAAATGGTCATAAGTCACTTTTTTCAGTGCTGTTGTAACTTCAAACGATCACTAAATAAACTGTTGTAACTCAAGGACTACCTGTATTCACAAAGTTGGACTTGAGGGGGGCGTACAACTTGAGGGGAAGAGTGGAAGACTGTCAGGCAGTGATTTTATATTGCCTGTTACATGTATATGCAGGGAGCTGCATCCCTATCTAATATAATGGTTTATTCCTGAGCACGTGATTAATATGTTCCTAGTACGCATGTGTACATTCCTTTCTTTGATCCGTCCTTCTATTTCAGCTTCTGTAAGAAGCAAGACGTGTTTTTATAGCTAAGATGTGATTAATGAGATTTTATTGTTTTTGTACCGAAATAAATATTTTCTACTTAGAACTTTAAACTGCGGTTTCTTTTCTAATGTCAGAGTTCCAGGGAAAGATCTATTTCGCCTCTGATGAGAGTTATTCTTATCTGTCAAAGACAGTATTCCGGACACGGTACGGACATTTTGAATACACGGTCATGACTTTTAGACTCACCAATGCCCCTGCCATATCCATATACTTCATGCATGATGGGTTTCGGGACCTCTTGGACAAATATGTGATCATCTATCTGAATGACATATTGGTGTATTCCTTGTCCCCAAAGGAACACTGGAATCATGTGCAAATGGTACAGCAGAGCTTGAGGGATCATCATTTATTCACCAAGTGAGAGAAGTGTCATTTCACACAGAAAACCATTGACCTCCTAGGACACCGGATCTCGCCCACCAGGGTTACCGTGGAGCTGGACAAGACCAAGGCCTTGCAATCGTGGCAACCCCCACATCAGGTGAAGGATGTGCAGCATCTATTGGGGTTTGCCAATTATTATTGGACATCCATTCCTCAGTTCACAGTACTCATCGCCCCCTTGACCAATCCGCTATGGAAGGGGGTGAGGTTCGTGTGGGGCCCTGCGGAACAGGAAGCATTCACAGCCCTCAAGACAGTGTTCACAATCGAACCCATCCTTCATCACCCTGACCTGTCGCAGCCATTCATTGTCAATACTAATGCTTCGGACGTTGCGGTGGGAGCGGTGTTACAGCAGGCCTCTAACTTCACTAGATAACTCTTCCCATGCACTCACTAGTCATGCAAACTGAACATGACGGAGCACCACTACACCATCTGAGATAAGGAGTTGTTAGCGGTGAAAGTGGCCTTCGAGGCGTGGTGGTGCCATCTGGAAGGGGCCCACCACCAGATAGAACAGGGGTGGGCCGTGTATCTGGCTACAACACAACATTCATTCTCTGCAGAAGCAGACAGGTGGGAGGCCTGAGAGCACACAGCACCCCAGCGCGGCACTCTCCCGAGGACCGCCTGCTTGCCCTCCCCTCCGCCTCGGGCCCCGCATCCAGCCCATGACTGGTGGACACGCCGCTTCTGGGCTAGTCTGGCCAGCGGGTGGGTGAGCGTGCGGCCCTCGGGAGAGCGCCGCGCTGGGCCGCTGTGTGCTCTCAGGCCTCCCGCCTGTCTCTGCTTCTGCAGAGAATGAATGCTGTGTTGTAGCCAGTCTGGGCACTAGATCGTCCCCCTGTGCACTCCTCATCTCTCAAGGAGCCCAGCCGAGGTCTCACTCACCAATCGCTGAGTCGCCTGGACTCCCAGTGACGGGATGGAGTCCTTCAGGCACTTAGCTTGGCTGCCTGTTTAGTAGCTCCAGTGGCTACAACACAAACATTCATTCTCAGCCGTATTTGAGATTCCTAGCTGCAATGGACAGCAAAGGTTGACCCCAGCTGCTTCTCTCCACTGCAGCGCTTTCCAGATGCGGCTTACAGCTCCGAGCCTGAAGCGGCGGGAGGTGAGGGCTGCCTTGAGTCTTCAAGTTTCAAGCAACAAGAGATGTGTTACTTTTGGGGAGACCGTGGGGGGGGGGGAGAGAGAGAGAGAGAGACAGAGACAGAGACAGAGACAGAGACAGAGAGACAGACTTGTTGATTGTAAGCTTCTTGGGGCTGAGAAGAATTGCTGCAAAGCTGAGTTTCCTGAAATGGACCACTAGACTCCTAAACAACTTAAAAAACAATCTAGTAAAAAGAAAAGTCAACCAAAAGAGCAACATGCAAACAAAAGCAAATAAAACACCCCCAGGACCAAAACAAATTAAAGTTTAATTTGTGTGAATTGTTTAATGGACTACTAAATTGGCAAAATGGACTGCTAAATTGGCCACGCCCACCCAGTCACATGACCACCTAGCCACACCCACCCAGCCAGTCCAGCCCCCCAACAGTCTGTGGCCCCCCGTTTAAAAAGTTTGAGGACCCTTGAGATAGAAGTTCATACCAACAACCGGAACCTGGAACATTTGAAAACTGCTTGGAAACTAAACCAATGCCAGATTCGATGGTTGTTGTGGTTTGCCTGCGTCCCGCGCAGCTGGTCATGGATCCAGAGGACCAAGAGCCGACTGTGGCGTGGCACTATCATCCCGTGCACCTGGCACCTGAGTCCAATAGCGAGGAGGACTTGGTGCCAGAGGCTGAAAGCCAACCAGGGCCTTCTGCACCTCCTCAGTTGGAGCTGAGTGACTCAGGAGAAGAGGAGGAGCCTCTGCTTGATGCTAGGGCATGCAGGGCAGCTAGCAGGCGAGACCGGCTCTGCAGGAGGAGGTCTCCTCGCATGTAGAGCTGCAGGCTAATTGGCCAGGCCCTGAGGCTATTTAAGGCTTCGGCTCGCCGAAGCCGACGCTGGAAACAACTTGTTGGATTTCTCTTACCACGTTTTGCTGTTCTTCGTGGATTTTAAAACATATAGCTACTAAGAATATTTATTAGTAGTAAAATAGTATTGTTTGCAAACAGTTGTGTGTGCGTCATTTCTGAGGGGTCTCCGTGATGGGACACAACAATGGTAGCTGTTCTTTGCCTGGTTTGACTTTCGGGTCACCTACACCCCCAGGGGTCGGAACCAGAGGGCCAACGCCCTCTCCCAAAATCCCAAGTATACCTGCACTGAAGATAACATGCTGCCCCAGATCACGATTCCCTTAGAGAAATTTACATCAACCCAGACATCAGTAGACAAGAAAATCCGAAAGCAGTGACAGCAAGACCCCTTTGTGATTGCCCACAGAGCTGAGTTGGACCAGTTACTGGCAGGCAAAACCCAGCTCCTGATCATGGCCGGAAGACTTACTACACTTCCAAGGCGGCGGCCAGCAACAGCGGCAGCGGTTCCTCAGGCGGCAGGCTTCAGAAAGCAACGGCAGCATGGGGGTTTCGGGCGGCGATGGCTCGCTTTGGGCGGCGGCAGCTCGCTTCAGGCAGCGGTGGTGGCCAGCAACGGCGGCAGCGGCTCCTCAGTCGGCAGGCTTCAGGCAGCAACGGCGTCGGGGGCGTTCAGGCAGTAGCGGCGGCGGCAGCTCCGGGCAGCAATGGCGGCGCCGTGCGAAGTCCCTCTTCTGCCCCCATGAAAATCATCCCCCACCCCACCCACTCCAGTTAAATGCCCATAGTGTGATAGGGTTTGTTTTAAACCTCCAAGTGAAAGTGAGGATCCCCGCCGCCTGGAACCGCCCGAAAATGCGACGCGCGGAGGCCGAAAACCTCCGAAGGGTGGGGGCCGGTGGGTGGGTGGGGCTACATTCAGTGTATAAGATGCACCCAAATTTTCACCCTCTTTTGGGGGGTAAAAAGGTGCGTCTTATACTCTGAAAAATATGGTATATTAAAAAGCATATATAAGCATATATTTATATGTATAAAGTATCGGATGTCTTTGAAAAATAACATTGAACATAAACGTCAACCTTCCTATTGACACTTTCCTTTTACAGCCTAGTGATAAAATATCTTTATATTTATCCTATATAATTATTATTTACATCGATGTCCTTCTTATTCAATTATATTAGTATAGTATAGTATAGTATAGTATATTTAATTATCGTTACAATAAAACAGTGCTTTCTTTCTCAACAACGGTTCTTTTGTTCAATTTAATCTATGTTTAATAACTTTGTAAATTTATAAATATCCCCAAAGTTTATTCCAGTCGGTACAGAAAGGTAGGTATTTGTTATTCTCTGTGTTATCTTGGTTTATGACATGTGATTATTACAGTTTTTGATATTTATTTTGCTTGAGCCAGCTGTACCACCTGTCCCAGGTTTTATAGAATTCAGATTCATCTTTATCTTGCAGTTCCAGTGACATTTTACTTAATTCTGCACACTCTAATACTTTATTAACAAGATTTAACGTAGATGCAATTAGTTCAGTTTTCCAATTTTGCGCGTATATAATTCTGGCCGCTGTTGTGATATGTAGAATTATATACCTATCTTCTTTTGTCATCTTTTCTCTAAAGATACCTAATAAAAAAAGTTCCGGCTTTAAGGGAATCGTTTGAGAGGTAATTTGTTCGAGACAGTTTTTTTATTTTAATCCAGAAGTTCTTCACCTTAGGGCACGTCCACCAGAGGTGATAGTATGTTCCTAGACCTTTTTTACACTTCCAACACTTTGGAGAGAGTGCCGGAAACATTTTTGCCAATCGCGCCGGAGGGAGGTGCCACCGGTAAAACATTTTGTATATGTTTTCTTTATATGATGTCGATAATGTTAGTTTATAGTTTACGTTCCAAATTTTTTCCCATTCAATTAATTAATTGTGTAGCCAAAGTTTTGAGCCCACGCAATCATCAAACCTTTTACCACCTCTTCGAACAGATTATATTGGAGTAAGAAATTATATAATTTGGAAATCATGATTGGACCTATAGATAGTGCCACCAATCAAGATCTATTCCTTTTTCTTTAAGTTCTTGTTTTGACATCAGCTCATCATGTTCGTCTAAAAGGTGTTGATATGTTACAATCTTATTTACATCTAACAGGTTCGGGTATATGACTGCTTCGGTTACTGAAATCCATTTTGGGACACTGCTATAGTGCTCCTTCCTTGTTTTTGTCCATGTATCTAATAAATTCTTTCTAATATAATGTCGTTGGAAATATGTATGTATTTTGTAATTTCCCCCCACAAGAAGGCATGCCAACCAATCTGCAAATTGAAACCTTCTAGAGTTAGTATCTTTCTATTTTTTAGAGTAATCCACTCCCTCATCCAATTAAGTGTGGCAGATTGGTGGTATAGTTCCCAATTAGGGAGACCAAATCCTCCTCTCCTCCTATGGTCTTGTAATAATTTTGCTTTAATTCTCACTTTTCTTTTTGCCCATATAAATTTGTGAATCATTTTATTTAAATTTGTAAAAAATGTTTTGTTCAATTTTATTGGGGCCACCTGAAAAAGGAATAGAATCTTAGGTAGGATGTTCATTTTAATTATCGCAATTTTACCCATGAATGATAATTGGCGCTTTGACCATCTATCTAGGTCAGAGATGGCGAACCTATGGCACGGGTGCCACAGGTGGCACGCGGAGCCATATCTGCCGGCATGCGAGACGTTGCCCTAGCTCAGCTCCAGCGCGTATGTGCGTGCCCGCCAGGTGATTTTTGGCTCGCGCGGAGGCTCTGGGAGGGCGATTTCAACCTCTGGAGGGCCTCCGGGGTGGCAGGGAGAGTGTTTTCACCCTCCCCAAGCTCCAAGAAAGCCTCTGGAGCCTGGGGAGGGCAAAAAACGGGCCTACCGGGCCCACTGGAAGTCAGAAAATAGGGGAATGGGGGGGTCGCACACGCATGCGCAGGGGGGGTGGGGCGAGTGGGGTGGGTTTGAATTATGGGTGTGGGCACGCACACACGTACGATAGCGCGCGTGCGCACTATTTTGGCACCCGAGGGAAAAAAGGTTCGCCATCACTGATCTAGGTCCTTACTTATTCTCTGAATTAATTTTGTATAGTTATCCTCCTTTAGTGAGCTACATCTCGCTATGAGCCATAACCCTAAATATTTAACTTTTTTAACTATTTTCATACCTAATAAATTTTCCAATTTAATATTTTGTTTCGGTGTCATGTTTTTAGTTATTATTTTTGTTTTTTCCTTATTAATTATTAACCCCACCGCCTTTCCAAATTTTTCAATTTCCTTAATTAAGATCGGGCCAGTCTCTAAAGGATCTTCGACAATGAATGTCATATCGTCAGCGAAGGCTTGGAGTTTGTATTCCTCCTTCCTGACTTTTATAGCCCCTTTATTTTTTGCATGTTTCTTACTTTTCTCAGTAAGGTTTCCAAGGCTAGTATAAAAATTAATGGGGCTAGTGGGCAACCTTGGCATACTCCTTTTTTAATGTCTATTTTTCCGGTTATGTCGTTATTTACTAATATTTTTGCAGTTTGGTCACAATATATACCTCTGATTAGCCTAATAAATCTTTCTCCTTTTCCATATTTTCTAATTGTGCTATGAAAAATTGCCAGTAGAGGTTATCGAACGCTTTTTGGGCGTCAACGAAGATAAGTGCTATTTGTTTGTCTATATGTATGTCATAATATTCTAATGTATTGAGTATTATTCTAGTGTTGTTCCTTATCTGTCTGTGTGGTAAAAACCGTTTTGATCTGAGTGAATAGCCTGATTAAGGATTTTTTTGAATCTTTCAGCCAATATTGTTGCAAGTATTTTGTAGTCTGTGTTTAATAACGAAATCGGCCTGTAATTTTGAATTTGTTGTTTTTTTGAGTCTTCTTTGGGAATCAGAGCTATATATGCTTCCTTCCAGGACTCGGGTATTTCCCCTTTTTCCAATGTCTCATTCAATAGATCTAACATTATTGGTTCTAAAGAGCCTTGTAGGTTTTTGTAGATTTCGAAGGGGATACCATCCGGTCCTGGTGATTTATTATTCTTTTGTTTACCAATGGCATTTCTTAATTCTGTTGCGGTTATCTTGTCATTTAACATATTCCTGTCCTCCTCCGGTATGATTGGCAAATTGTTTTCGTTGAGGTATTCTTTAATCGCTTCTTCTTTTAACTCTCCCTGTTTATAAAGTTCAGTGTAAAAAGTTTGGATTATATTTTTTTATCAGTGATCCTAGTACGCATTTCCCCATTTTGATCTTGTAGGATGTCAATTGTTCTGTCCGCTTTTTCTTTTGCAATTTTATGAGCGAGCCATCTTCCTGATTTGTTGGCTGATTCAAAGTGATTTTGTTTTGCTAATTTAAGTTTCCTGGCCAATTCCTCCTGTGTTGTCAAATTAATTTTATGCCTAATTATGTTTAACCCCTCTAATGTTTTGGAATCCTTGGGGGCCTCTTGCAAAGTATTCTCTAATTTGTGAAGTTTACTTGTTAGTATATTTAATTTGTTTTTCCTCTCTGTTGCGTTTTGCCAAGTAGGCGATGGACAACGCTCTTATATATGCCTTCGTTGTATCCCATAAGTTTCTTAGAGAGGTTTGTTCTTTAGTATTGATCTGAAAAAAATATCTAATTCTTTCTCCATCATTTTGATGTAATGTTTTTCCTTTACTATTGTTTGATTTAACGTCCATCTTACTTTTGTTTTCCTATTTGGCTCTTTCCATTTTATCCATAGAGGATTGTGATCGGCCCAGGCATTTGGGAGAATTTCAATCTCAACCAAGTCGTTTAAAAATTCCACGTTCGCCCAGGCCATGTCTATCCTCGACCATGATTTATGGGGAAATGAAAAGAAGGTGTACTGCCTACTGTCTGGATTATGGTATCCCCAACTGTCTCTTAAGTTAAATTCTGTTATCATTTGATCAAACATCGCCGGTAGTAGCTTTCTTGCTTTTTTCTTATTAGTACCTTTATAATCCTTTTTTCTGTCTAGAACTGCATTGAAATCACCTATTATCAATAATTTTTCCCATTGCATTTCTATTAGTTTTTTGTGTAGGTCGGGGAAAAAAGCTGATTGGTTTGTACTTGGGGCATATATAACTGCTATCGTCACAGGTTTGTTTCCATTGTTTATTTGTGTTATCAGTATTCTACCTTCCTTATCTATGTATAAGAGTTTTGGATTCAACCATGTTTTAATGTATACTGCTATTCCTCGCTTTTTAACTGTAGATATTGCTGTGAATAATTTGCCTAACTTTGGCGATTCCAAAATCTGATGTTGTTCCTTTTTAATATGTGTTTCTTGTAAACAAATAATGTCTGTGTTTTGTTTTGATAATTTGTGGAATATTTTTTTTCCTTTTTACAGGTGAGTTAAGTCCATTTATGTTCAGGGATAATAAACTTACTTCTTCTACTGTCTGTTCAATTTGTGGTTTCCCTTGGTTTTCCTCTCTGCCTCGGTCTGTGCTCTCACTGTTGCACCCTCTCTGCCATAGTTACCTGATACCATCCTCTTACTTCCTTCTTTTTGCAATAAATTATCTTCTGAACTTATCTCCTCTAGGCTCTCCCTTTCTCTTTCCCCCTCCACCTTACTTTCATGTCCCTCTACTTCCTTGATGTACTGTTCAAAAAAGTCTCTGGCATCTTCTATTGATGTGATTCTGTGTTTTTTATCCATCAGCGTTAACATTCCTTCAAGTATTAGCCACATGAAGGGTATCCTATGTCTGATCAGTTTAGTGGATAAAAAATGATATGGTCGCCTCTTTTCCCTTATGTGTCTTGGTACTTGTCTGAGTATTACTATCTCCTTACCCTTGTGAATAACTGTGTTTTCCTTCGATAGGTTATAGATTTCATCTCTGACTGTTATTTTTGTGAATCTGATATCCTTCGGTAATCTGTTCCTTCGGGCATAACTCGTGTGCAATCTGTATATTTCATTTATTTCAGTTATTGTTTTCTGTACTATTCTGTTTGTGATACTAGCGATTATTTCCGCCATGACCTCTGGTAAGTTCTCATCTTTGCTTTCGGTTACGTTTTGAAACCTAAGAAAGAAGGCTGATTTTTCAAGCTCTAGGTTTAAATTTTATTATTATTTATTTATTTATTATTAATATTTGTATGCCGCTCAACTCAGCAGGCTAACAACAATATAAACGGTATAAACAATATAATATAAAACAATTTTTTTTAAAAAATAGCTAAAACACAATAAAAACATTAAAAGCACTCAGTCACTCACATACTCATGGGCCTACATCTATCAACTATTAGGCCCAGGCTTGCCGGAAAAGCCAGGTTTTTACAGCTTTTCTGAAGGCCAATAGGGTGGGGATAGTCTGGATCTCGGGGGGTAGCTGATTCCACAAAGTAGGGCCCGCCACAGAGAAGGCCCTCGCCTGAGGGCCCGCCGGCCGACATTGTCTGGCCGACGGAACCCGTAGCAGGCCAACCCTGTGAGATCTAACCGGTCGTAGGGATGTATATGGCCTCTTCGAGTTCCCTGTTTACTAGATCCGTTTTGTTCTCTGCTACTTGGAGTCTAAGTTCAATCCTCTCATTATGTTCCTCCATTTTTTTAATCCTTTCTTCATTATTTGTCAATACTCCTTGGATTGACTCCATTCTCTCATCTAGCCTGCCCACCCTATCATCCACCTTTTTAATGTCCTCTTTCACATCTCCCATATTCCCGCTCATATTCTCATAATGTCTATCAATGGACTCTTGCATTCTGAGCATCATCTCCTGGAGTGATGCAAGAGTTATCGATGTTGCTTGTGTGCTAGAGGTTTCACCCGCTCTCTCCCCTGTCGGGCCTTCAGTATTGCATTGACTTGATGGGGTTGAGGGTAAGGTTGATGAGGGTATTTTTTTTGCAAAAACAGGGCATGCAGAGGGTTTGGGAAGCCTGCAGAGCGCTCCTAGGGGGTGGGGGAAGGCAAAAATGCCTCCATTTTTGCGAAAAATGGCTCATTTTTCGCAAAAATGGGATGCAGGGGTGGGGCTTCGGGAGGCCAAAAATGGCTGCATTCGGTGTCTAAGACGCACCGACATTTCCACCCTCTTTTGGGGGGCAAAAAGGTGCGTCTTATCCTCCGAAAAATACGGTATATTATGTTCTATACTCTATTATATAAACGTAAATATAAATGTGTATCAATGAATATAATCTAGAATCAACAGTTTATGTATATAATCCAGAATCAACAATTTATATATGTAAAGATATGTTATATAAAAATTAAGGTATATTATAAATCGATGTTAGTAGTGATGTAATATCTTTTTTGAGATTTATCTAAGGTTAAGGTTCAGTTAAATTAAAGATGCAAGTACTTACTTATATCTATTTCTTACACTCTATTGTCCTTTTATTAATATACTTGTAATCAATATTTGAGTTGATTGTAGGTAATATTCTTACTAGTCCTTAAAGTCCAATGTTTAGTCCTGTTAATAGTTCTATCTCCTTCTTTGGTAATTAAAAATGTCCTCCGGTTTTAGCTGTGTCACCGTCTCCGTCCGTCTCAGTCCGTTCTCTTCCAGTCACTCTTTCGTCTCCAACTTCCTCGTACCTTCTGCACTTTCTGAAAGTCTTTCTAGCCCTTTTGCTGTGTTTCTTTACCTTTTCAACTCTCCAAATAGAATTTTAAATTCCTCTCGCAGATCGCTTTGAGTCAAATCAGAACGAAAACGTCCTTATCATCCCTCAGTTCAGCAAGCTCTCTGCCCGTCTTTTCGCTCCCGCTCGAAGTCGCCGCCTTTTGTTTCCCAGAGCTTTCCGTCTTAAATCCACAAGTCAGCAATCAGCAAAAAGGGCACACCGTCTTGTCTCTTTCCACCAGTTGTTGAAAAAACCTCTCAATATTTTCTCTCTCTCACACGATCTCCTCCACTCTTCTTGGTTGTTCCTCTCTTGCTTCCCCATTCTGAGTCGGGCTGTCACGCCTCCGGATCCGCCATGCAGGCCGATTTCTTCGCGATCGGCTCCGCGGTTATTCTCGCTCTCCGGGAGGATTGCTTGTCTGCCACGGATGCTCTGAATTCTCCCCCTTCGAATCAACTCTTCCCTCCAAGTCAGTGATCGCCAGCAAGCTACCGAATTCGCAGAAAAGCACAGACACAGCCTCGGAGACTCCAGAGGCTGCTCCGCTCTGGCGTGACGTCAAAGTGGAAGTGGAGCTCAGCACATGGAGCACAGCGTCATTGGGAACAAGTTGTCAGTTTCTTGCTGTGTGTTCGTTCAGCCATCATGATTCTTGCCGTGCACTTAAACCTTGACTCTGCTACTAGACTTGGATGTTGCTTTTCGGACTTTGGACTTACTCCTTGGACCTTTAACTTGGATTTTGGTTTTGGCAATTTGTGCTTGGACCGTGGACTTTTCTTTGGACTCTAAACCTGGTGAGGGCACTTTAGGTACTTGCTCTGTGTTTCCAGACAGGACAATTGGGCTCACTGGGTTTTGTACTAGTTCCTGTGTTGGGGTGAATCCTGGGGAAATACTATTTGGAGTTGACAAAGCCCCAATAAAGACTGCAACCCTTGGGGTGTGTGCATGTGTGGAGCAGGACAGGACAGATGCAATCCTGGGAACCTCGGGAAGTGGAGGGAGCAATTGCCCAAACAAGCAGCCACCTGCTCAAGCAGAAGTGCCTGGGGAGGCACAGCAGCAGTGTGTCGACTTGAATGAGGAACACCTGCCGCCCTCACCTGATCCACAGATGAGAATGAAGTGTCGGGAGGCACAGCAGAGGTCGGAGAGGCTAGTCATAAGAAAGTAGCTTCGCCCCTCCTAATGAGAAACACTGGTGGGGGATTGATTTAAGGGGGTTGAGTGTGGTGGTTGGTTGTCAGAGACAACCGTTTGCAATTCCATGTTTGTGTGCACTCTGGACTGCCTTGAAACTTTTGACTTCTTCATTCCTTGACTTCTTGGACTTCATGCTGACTTCTCCATGTGTTTGGCCTATGTACTGGTACTGACTTCTTTGTGTCGTGATCCCTTGGACTTTGTGTTGACCTCATGATGCTTTGGACACCCCAGACTTGGGTGGACTTTGTTTTGTTGTTAACTGCCTCATGACCTGGACTAATCATTGACTTTGTTGTGTTGGACTCTATTGGCTTGGTTGGGAACAGATCCCTAGGGAATGACAAAAGGGGCTTGATGGAGTTAAATAAACCAGTGAAAACCCATGTGTATGTGTGTGGACTGGAACAGGACAGCAAGCCTCTTTATTGCTTAGTGTAGGACAGTGATGGTGAACCTTTTCGGCACCGAATGCCAAAACGGGAGCGCGTGCAAACACCCGTCCTCGCCACCGCCGCCCCCTCGCCCCCAGTGGCAGCAGCTTTTGCGCTGCCACTTCCCTGGCAGCGGCAGGAGCAGCGGGCGGGGCAGCCAGCCGCCCAGCCAGCAAATGCTGCCCCGTGCACCCAAGCCGGCCGGTCGCTCCTGCCCTTCCCCCTGTAGCTGCCGCTGCTGCTGCTCTTCTGGGGCGGCAGGGCTGCGCAGGAGGAACACTGGAGACATAGCGTCAGCCAGGAAGCGGTCGCGCTTCCTTGGCAAAAGTGGTGGGGGGGCTGTGAATGGGCCGGCCGGCTCTTCTGGGGCGCCTGAGCCGGCCAGGTGCTCCGGACCGTGGATGCACCACAGGCTGCAGGGCTCTGGGGCCGCGCAAGAAGCCCGCTCAGGCGGGGAGGGAGGGAACCCCCGGCCCGCCCATCCTGGCTGACAGCTCTGCTCCCCTAGGAAGCGACCGCCAGGATCCCCTCTCCGCGTCTTTTGGCACGTGCTCCTGTTGCTCTTGCTGTTGCTGGTCTTCGCATGCACATGCACGCCAGAAACCAGAAGACCAAGTGGCCGACGTGCATGCGTGGGCTGGAAACAGGAAAATCATCTTCCTGGCGTGCCCATGTGCACTGGGCGGCTGCTCTTCCTGTTTCCGGCGCGCCCGTGCGCGTGAAAACCAGCTGGCTGGCGCAACGTAACACGGAAGAGCAACGGGCAACGGCGCCACGTGCCCGGAGAGATGGCTCTGTGTGCCACTTCCGGCACGCGTGCCATAGGTTCACTATCACGGGTGTAGGAGATGACAAGGCTAAACCCAAGGGTGGGGTCAAACACGTCATCAGTCATGAGTCCCTGTGCACTCATTCTCTTTGACCATTAGTAGCTCAAAGTTTGTAGAAAGCTTAATCTTGCAATAAATCTTTATACACATTTGAACTGCCTGAATCTCCTGATTTCCCCGGTGCTTGACATTTAGATCCCACAAGTGCCTGTCATTTTCTGAGCTGTAGCTTCCACGATTGCACTGCACAGCCACAAACCACTTCATTGCTAGGCTTCATGGGCTACTGGACTGAAGCGGTTTGCAGCTGCACAGCACAATTGCTGAAGTGCCGACACAGAAAACAATCTCTCACAAAACTTTCTGCTCCCTACTGCTGACTAAAATTTCCCTTGCTGTACTTCCTTATACTTGGTTCCTCCATTACTTTCCAAATCATGTTTAAACATATTCGTCTTGTAGCTGTTCTTCCTTTTGTGGTTACCACTCTGTTTATCTCAGTTGTTCCTCAGTCTGGAAACTTCTCTCAAAGTTTTTCCACAAGATTATTGCTCAGGAACTATTCTTGAATCTTTGTTTTTAGAGAATCTGCAAACTCTCCTTGCTATTCTTTCACAAACATGTTACCCAAACTTGCCAGTATTTATCTCTGGCAAAGGACACATTATGCTGATGTCACTGTCACTTAATATATTATTGCTATTAATTTCACATTTATCACCAACAAAAAAAGGCTTAACACAGTCCATTATAGAGATTTGGAAAACTAAAAATGCACTACAGAGGACTAAGAATGCTCCAGATGGAATATTTAGTCAGCTTCTTCATGTTACTTATCTGCAAAGGAAGTTTAAGATGTCAAACCAAAATCTATATACCGTATTTTCGGAGTATAAGACGCACCGGAGTATAAGACGCACCTTAGTTTTGGGGGAGGAAAATAGGGGGAAAAAATCTGCCTACCAGGTATTCATCTGGCTAGCATCCTTAGTCTGGTCAGCTTCAGCACATTATTTTATCCCCTGGTTAGGACTTAAAAAAACATTCTTCTGAGAGAGTAACAATGAAAGAGCATGCAAGCCAGTAAGAGCTGGGAAGATCATTAGCACCTGGTTAGGGCTAGAAAAAAACTTATTCAGAGCAAGTAGAGCAATGAAAAAAAATTCTGCAAAGACTTAGGGCTGGAAAAACATTCTTTGGAGAGAGTAACAATGAAAAAGCCTGCAAGGTAAGAACTGGGAAGATCTGTTAGCACCTAGTTAGGGCTGGGAAAAAAAAAGCTACATTCGAAGTATAAGACGCACCCAAATTTTCAGCCACTTTTAGGGAGGAAAAAGGTGCGTCTTATACTCCGAAAAATACGGTAGTTCCTCACAAAATACTTTTGATCTGCGCATCTCTAGAATTATGAGGGCAAAGCTTTGAAAAGCATACTTACACATTGCAGTATGGCTTCTTCTCATAGCCCTTGTAGTTTTTCATGTTGAGGGTCATCTTGCAGACTTCACAATGGAAACATGCTTTATGCCAGTACTAGGGGAATATAAGAAACAACCATTAGTTCACTACAGTACATTGCTAGTGGGTTAATTCCTCCTAGCTAAAACATTTATATTCAAAGACAACAATCATTCATGATTTTAGTAGGAATATTTAAGGGAATTCTAATACAGAACTACTTCTGGAATAATCCACTATACTAGTCATACATTCCTGAAGAATTTTTTAGATAGATGCTCACTGTAATAACTTTTCGTTGCTCAAATGTTAACACAAACCAAACCAGGACAAACAAGACTTTATATTTAGTTAGTGAAAACAGTAAGTTTTAAAATAACTAGCTTGTAACTACTAATATGTCTTAACTCTAACAGACTTGTATTACACTGAAATACAGAAACATTAAGTATTTATATAAATTTGACTAAATACATTTACTATCTGACTGAAGAACCACTCCCAAACCTGCCAAAGAGGAAGTTACTTTATGTGATCTTACTACAGAAATGCTAGCATCTCTAAGTGGAAGATTTTACGTCTTCTGAAATAGGAACAGAAATTTCTGAACTGAGAATAAGCACTGATTTTCACCTGCAACTATTCTGACAGTGCGAAGAACATATACAGGTAGTCCTTAACTTATGACCATTTAACAAGAGTTCAAAGTTATGACAGCCTTGAGAAAAGTCTCATATATCGTGTTTCCCTGAAAATAAGACCCAACCGGAAAATAAGCCCTACCCCAAAAATAAGCCCGTTAAGATCGTCAGCCAGACGGATGCATTTAGTACCGTATTTCCGCAAAAATAACACATCACCTGAAAATAAGCCCTTTTGGAGCAAAAATGAATCTAAGACCCGGTCTTATTTTCGGGGAAACACAGTATGACCTGTCCTCAACGTTACTACCATCGCACCACCTCAGCAGTCATGTGGATTGTGATTTGGGCGCTTGACAACTGGTTCACATTTACAGCTGGTTGCAGCACCCTGAGGTCACATGGTCGTGACTTGCACCCTTCCCAAGGACGGAAATATGAGGGGTGTATTCTGACAGGCAACATCAATTGAGGAAACTGGATTCACTTAAGAAACATGTGTTTCTCTTAACAACCATGGTAAAAAAAGGTCATAAAATTGGGTCCGGTCATGTGATAACTCATTTAATGACAGCACTGAGTTATGATAGAAATTCCAGTCTCAATTGTGGCCATAAGTTGAGGACTACCTGTATTCAAAGTCAGAAGATGAACTTGAGAGCTCATGTATTAAAATAATATTGTTTGCTTAACTGCCTAACTTGAAACCATAACATGAAAGCTAAGCATCTCAGTCAATTATTTGGTCTTAAATGTTATGAAAATCCTACAGTTTATGTTCAGAGATTCTGAGAGGAATACATCATTAATACCATAAGGACAAAAATATGAGGGGTGTATTATGGGAGGCAGTGTACATACAGTAAAGTAATAGAATAATACATGACAAGAATGAGTTGATATGATTTTTAAAAATGCACAACTTCCTCAGCTTTCTGCTACAATGTCAGGGCTGCCTCTACTCAATCCCTAGGAAAGAAAAACCTTTCCCTCCATAGGATCAGAGAAAAGGTACTTTTACTAGGATGATTACAGCTAAGTCACCACACTACAAAAAAGACATTGAAACTCTAGAGAAAGTGCAGAAGAGTGCAACCAGGATGATAAAGGGTCTGGAAAATAAAACATACAAAGAGCGGTTGTGGGAACTGAGCTTGGCCAGTCTAGCGAAGAGAAGGACCAGGGGTGACATGATAGCAGTGTTCCAATACTTGAGGGGATGCCACAGAGAGGAGGGGGTCAGGCTGTTCTCTATGGCACCAGAAAGCCAAACAAGGAATAACGGATGGAAGCTGGCCAAGGAGAGATTCAACCTGGAAGTGAGGAGAAACTTTCTGACGGTGAGAGCGATCAACCAGTGGAACAGCTTGCCAGCAGAGGTTGTGAGAGCCCCAACACTTGTGACCTTCAAGGGGAGACTGGACTGCCATCTGTCTCAAAGGGTGTAGGAACTCCTGCTTGAGCAGGGGGTTGGACTAGATGACCTACAAGGTCCCTTCCAATTCTAATAATAAATCTAAATCTAAATCTGGAGAAAAACCGTGTGAAGCAACAAATTTAAACAAACACTACAGCCCACCCACCCCTTGTAGCTAGGCAACCAAAGTTCAATCATCGGCTAGAAGATGGTTTGGGAAAGTCTCCGAGTTAGGTACATCGTCTCTCCCTTCTGCATTCCGAAGCCAGATGAAATGACCTTGAAGAGATAAGCAAAGTCCAAGCCGGCGGCCATTGCAAAGCTTCATGAAAAATTTCCACTGTCTCCACCTGCACGCTTCCCCTTTTAAGTTCCCATCACTCCCCCTCTCCCCGTTGCTATGGCAGCTGACAGCAAGCAAGCAAAGATGGAGGCTGACATACAATTTAATAGAAAATAGCTATGAGTTATCCAGGAGATAAATGGCTCAAAAATAGTACTAACTTCTAAGATGCTCATAGAACAAAGTACTAGATTTGGAAGAAGGTATTTAGGATAGCCCTTTCTGTTCATTCTGCATCCTCCCATATCCACAACAAACTGTTAGGGCAGTCTTTTCAGGATTAGGAGAAAGTGGCAAATGATAAATATTCAAGGTGGTGTATACTTTAGACCACTTATTAATGTACTTTATATAATATGATCCAGTAATAATATAGACTTAATCTGTTCCATTTCTTTTCAAGGTTTCCATTTGATGTCAAAATGGGCTGAATGTATCTACTTATTATATATAATTTGTGGTCTTCATTTTTCTTGGTAATCCCTCTCCAGGACTTGGGGAGGGGAGAATTTGAGTAGAATCCAAAGTATAAAATCACCCATTAAAACGTGAATCTTCATAAAGATTTGCTTGTTGGACTGCCTACATACTCTAACATTGCTTTTGTAAGGCTTAAAAGTAACACATATGGATATGCACCCTGATGGAGCTCTTCATTGACAGATTCCATCTAATGGCTTACTTTCTTTCACTAAGTACAAAACAGCAGCTTTCTAAACAAGGCTATCAAGCAGGAATTGGTACACTACTATTTAATGACCAAAACCAATAGCTAGATTTGCTACTCTTCTGAATGTCTCAAAGGTGCTTTTTCAAGAGGCAACTGGACTTTCTGGTTTTTCTTTAAAGTCATTTCACTTCTCATCCAAGAAGCTTCTTCACCTCTGACTGGATGGTGGAGAATGGAAAGATTTATACTCCTTGCAAACAGCTGGTCATTTGCATTTTTGCGAGTTGTTAAGGTCACCTGATTATCTGTGTTGTCAGGGTCACCTGAGTGGTGCAAATGGGTGTGCAGCCATCTTGGAACTGTTGAAAGGACTGTGTTGTAGATTGGAGATAGATGATGTTGTATCCCTCCCCCTCTGTTGAGAGGGCTGTTCAGTTTTGACATAGATGGCCTCTTTGGCCCCTTTCAAACCAGCAGTCCTCTCTGTCCAAAATGTGGACTTTGCTGTCTTCAAAAGAGTGGCCTTTGTCTTTTAAATGCAGATTGACTGCTGAATCTTGTCCTGATGTGTTTGTTCTCCTATGTTGTGTCATGCGTTTATGAAGTGGTTGTTTTGTTTCCCCAATGTACAGATCTGCACATGGCTCACTGCATTGTACTGCATATTTATTTATTTTATTTTGCGATTCTTATAGGCCGCCCTACTCCCTGAGGACTCAGGGCGGCATACAACATATATAAGAACAGCCAAATACTATAAAAAATACAATAAAAACAACAATAATAAAATAGTGATAAAAAGCGATAAAAACAACACAAGCAACAGTCACAATCACCCCACCTGCAGGAAGAGCCATGTCTTAATGGCTTTCCGGAAGGCCATCAAGGTGGGAATGATTCGGATCTCTGGCGGGAGTTGGTTCCAGAGAGCCGGAGCTCCCACAGAGAAGGCTCTCCCCCTAGGGCCCGCCAACCGACATTGTTTGGTTGAAGGGACCTGGAGGAGACCGACTCTGTGGGACCTAACTGGTCGTAGGGAATGTATGAGGTAGGATGCGGTCCCGAAGATAACCTGGTCCTAAGCCATGTAGGGCTTTAAAGATGATGATCAACACCTTGAATTGCACCCGGAGACCAATGAGCAACCAATGCAGCTGGCGGAGTATAGGTGTTACGTGGGTGTATCTGGAAACACCCACCACAGCTCGCGCAGCCGCATTTTGCACCAGTTGCAGTCTCCGAATACTTTTCAAGGGTAGCCCCATATAGAGTGAATTACAGTAATCCAAACAAGAGGTGACAAGGGCATGAGTGACCGTGAGTAAAGCCTCCTTCTCCAAATAAGGTCGCAACTGGTGCACCAGGCGAACCTGTGCGAAGGCACCCCTAGCCACAGCCGTAAGATGTTGGTCTAATTTTAGCTGTGGATCTAGGAGCACCCCCAAGTTGCGAACCCGGTCGGAGGGGGATAATTTATCTCCCCCAAAGACCAAGGAGGGACAATTGGTATAATCCTTAGGAGGCAATATCCAAAGCCACTCAGTCTTTTCTGGGTTGAGCCTGAGCCTGTTCCTTCCCATCCAGATCCTAACATCGTCCAGGCAACGGCACATCACACCCACCGCCTCCCTGAATTGCGATGGGGTGGAAATGTACAGCTGGGTGTCATCAGCGTACTGTTGAAATCTCACCCCATGTCGACGGATGATCTCCCCCAGCGGTTTCATGTAAATGTTAAACAGGATGGGCGAGAGGACCGGACCCTGAGGGACCCCACATGTCAGGGGTCTATACCACATTGCTCAGTTTGTGTCTGGGTGTTTTATCCTTGGGGTGGACAAGCTTCTGCCTTAGTGTATTCTTGGGTTTTAAGTGTGCACATATGTTGTGTTGGCTGAAGATCCTCCTGAGCTTTTCTGATATTCCTGCAATGTATGGAATGACAACGTTGCTTCGTTTATTGTTCTCTGTTATGGAGGAGCCCCACAGTAGGGTCTTTTTTGAGATTTGATGAAGGCTCACTTGGATAACCACACGTTCTGAGGGCTTCCTTGATGTGTTTTAGTTCTTTTTCTTTCCCATCTTTGCTATTAGGCAAACCTTCAGCTTGGTGGTGTAGGGTTCTGATGACTCCCATTTTGTGCTCCAGTGGGTGGTGGGAATCAAAATGTAAATATTGATCTGTGTGTGGGGGTTTTCTGTAAACTTCAAAGTTAAGGCTTCTGTCTTCCTTAGTGTGTACTGCACAGTCCAGGAAGGCTAGACTATTTTCCTTAACATCTTCCTGTGTGAATTTGATGCATCTGGCCACGGAGTTGATATGTTTGGTGAACGCTTCCAATTCCTGTGTTTTGATCTTGACCCAAGTATCGTCCATATACCTATACCAGTGAGTGGGTGGAATTCCTGTGAAGGAGTCTAGGGCTTTGGTTTCTACCTCTTCCATGTAGAGATTGGCCACAATGGAGGACACAGGTGAACCCATGGCATAGCCGTGTTTTTGTCTGTAGAAACCTTCATTGTATTTAAAATAGGTAGTGGACAAGCAGAGGTCCAGCATGGCACATATGTGGTCTGGGCTGAGGTTGGTTCTGTCACCTAAGGTGCTGTCTTGTAGCAGTCATTTTTTCACTACCATGACAGCTTCGGTAGTTGGAATGCAGGTGACAAGGGAAGTCACATCATAGGAAACCATGTTCTCATCCGGGTCCAGTTTTAGTTTCCAAACTTTGCTAGTGAAGTCCTGTGAATTGTTGATGTGATGGGTGGTGTTGCCAACTAGAGGAGCTAATAAGGTGGTTAGATGTTTTGCAGTGAAAAATAGACAAAGAATGAAAATGGTGGCAAGCTTGAAGTGTTAGAATATAAGAAGTTGGTATTCAGATGGTATGCTGTTTGATTAATGATGAAAAGAATAATATTGTAGATGATATTATAATTATTATTATTATTAACATATGTTTAAGTGATTAAGTCTGTTTCTTTTATTTTTGAATGTAACTTTAAGAAGTTGTATACTCATAGTTGAAAGAGATATTAATTGGAAAAGGAGCATTGGTCTTACCTGATACGCCTCTTCACATCAGGTGGAGCCAGCATTCAGGATGGGTTGTCCTCGTCCACTCAGAATGAGGACCGAGTCTGTTACTTTTTGCCGGATCCGCCCTCCTAGGACCCAGCTTTGACGAGACCGAAGAAGCAGACTCGACGTGGCTACCAACTGGACACAGTCAACAACATGTAGGCTCCCCTTTCTGAAGCCGCCAAAAAAAGCGGAGACCGCCATGTAAAAAGTCAATCCAAGGGAAAAAAACAACAGCAACAACGGCAACAACGGCAGTCCAACAAACGAGGAGTATGCAGGAACGGACCCCTCAAGGGCGGGGCTGAATGCTGGCTCCACCTGATGAGAAGAGGCGTATCAGGTAAGACCAACACCCCTTCTCCATCATGGGTGGAGCCAGCATTCAGGATGGGACATACCAAAGCCAAAAGTCTCCCGGGTGGGCATAGTCCAAGTCCGATTCAGTGAGACTCCTCGTGGACCATCTGCAAGACCCTACGGCCAAAGGCCGCGTCCGCCGATGTGAACTTATCGATTTTGTAGTGGCGGATAAACTGAGAAGGGGAAGCCCAGGTCGCCGCCCGACAAATCTCCGCCAAGGGCGCCTGGGTCGCCCAGGCCGCCAATGTTGCCGCACTACGCGTAGAGTGGGCCATGATCCCCACCGGCCGCGACATAGCAGAGAGTTCGTACACCTTAGCAATAGTTCCGCGTATCCAATGGCCAATGGTCGTGGAGGACACCTTCTGACCCAAGGATTGCAGCAAAAAGGCCACCAGAAGCGCCTCAGTCTTACGGAACTGGCGTGTCCGATCAATGTAAATGCGTAAGGCCCGTCGGACATCCAACGTGTGCCAAAGTCTCTCCGACGGATGAGCCGGGTTTGGGCAGAAATTGGGGAGAACTAGCTCCTGAGCCCTGTGAAAGGTGGAATTGACTTTGGGAATGAACGAAGGGTCTAACCGGAGACAACCCGGTCCAAATGGAAAACACACAAGTCCTTCCGAATGGAAAGCGCAGAGAGCTCAGAGATCCTACGAGCCGACATGATCGCCACTAGGAAGGCAACCTTGTAGGAGAGATACCGGAGACTAGTCGACCGCAGCGGTTCATACGGAGGCTCCGTCAGAGACTGTAACACCCTGGGAAGATCCCAGGTCGGGTAGCTGTGAATAACCGGAGGGCGAAGGTTGGAAGCCCCCCACAAAAACCGGCGAACCATAGGAAATTGCGCCAGAGAGTCTACCTGGTCACAGGAAAGAACCGAAGACAGGGCCGCCACCTGTCAGCAAAGTGTGTTCGGGGAGAGTCCCATGGCCAAACCCTGCTGGAGGAATTTCAGGACCTTCGGAAGAGGTATCTGTAAAGGCAAACAGCCCTCCGTTGCGCACCAGGAACAGAAGGATTTCCACATCGTGGCGTAGATCCTTTCCGTGGAAGGCCAGCGAGATGCCTGGATGGTGAGAATAACCTCGGGGTCATAATCCTGTCGCCTCAAAGCGCGCCACTCAACCGCCAGGCGGTCAGTTGGTACCACCGAGGATCCGGGTGTACCAACGCCCCCTGGCTGAGCGACAACTCATTCACTGGTATCCGCCAGGGCGGAGACACCGACGGGGCTTTCAGGTCCGTGAACCACGCCCGTCTCGGCCAAGGAGGCGCCAACCGCCCGCTGCTCCAACACTTTCTGGATGACCTGAGGCAGGATCGGCAAGGGGGGGGAATGCATATAGAAGACCCGACGGCCACTGTCCGTGGAGGGCGTTCACCCCCTCTGCTCCTTGGGACGGAAACCAAGAGAAAAAGCTTGGGAGGTGGGTGTTCTCGGGGGTTGCGAACAAGTAGACCTGTGGGAGGCCGAAGCGGCTTGTGATGTTGCGGAAAAGGGACGGGTGCAGGCGCCACTCTGCATGGTCCGCCTCTGTCTGACTGAGCCAGTCCGCTTGGGTATTGGAAACCCCGGAGATATGGTCCATCGAAAGAGAAGGTGCCTCTCTGCCCACAGTCCCAGCCTCAGCGCCTCTTGCATCAGAGTCCGCAAGCGGGTGGCGCCTTGCCGATTCACATGGGCCTTGGTGGAAGTATTGTCCGTTAGGACCAGGACATGACAGTCGGCTAGGAGTCGTTTGAAATGTTTGAGGGCCAAAAACACCGCCCGAAGCTCTAGCCAGTTGATCGAGGATCTGGACTCCATCTGCGACCACTGGCCCTGAGATATCTGTCCTTGCGAGTGGGACCCCCAGCCGGTCAGGCTTGCATCGGTAGTGACGACCACCCTGGGCAGATCCCGGAAAAGGCATCCCCGGGCGATTGCTGGCAAGTGCCACCAGGAGAGGGAGCGGTGAACCTCCGGAGGGACCAGGACTCTGGACGACGAGGTGCCGCGGCCCACTTTCTGGAAGGGTAAAAGGAACCATTGAAGATCTCTAGAGTGTAGGCGTGCCCAAGGGGTGATGGAAATGCATGAAATCATTTTCCCCAGGAGAGAGGACAAGAGGGCCAGGGAGACCCTATGCTCGCGTTGGACCTGAGCCACAAGGGTCGTGATGCTGTCCTGCCTTTCCTGTGAAAGGGAAACCCTATACTCTAAGGTATCTATAACGGCTCCCAGGTGAAGGAGGGAAGTAAACGGGGAGAGGTGGCTCTTCTCCAAATTGATGGAGAACCCGTGCTGTCGGAGCGTTAAAATGGTTACCTGGAGATGACGCCTCACAAGGTGTTCAGAGGACGCTTGCACCAAAATGTCATCCAGGTAACACTGGACGCACACGGGTAGGGACCTAAGATGAGCCGCCACAGTCACTAGCACCTTCGTGAAAACCCAGGGGGCAGAGGAAAGGCCAAAGGGGAGAGCCCTGTACTGGAAATGCCTACCTGCATAGCAAAACCAGAGAGATTGCCGATTAAAATGATTAATCGGTATATGCAGGTAGGCTTCAGTCAGGTCCAGGGAAGCGAGGAAATCGCCCTGTCTTACACACCGCAGGATAGACTGTAAGGAATGCATCTTGAACTGTCTATATTTAATATACCGGTTCAGATGCTTAAGGTCCAGAATTGCCCTCCATCCCCCTGAGGCTTTGGGAACCACAAACAGGATGGAATAAAACCCTTGCCCTAGCTCAGGGATGGCCAAACCGTGGCGCATGCACCAAGCGTGGCACATTGGATGATTACAAGTGGCGCCTTGCATCCTTGCGCCTACTTATTTTTTTTAAATAGGTGTCATAACTGAATCCATCTTAATATTTTCAACACCAAAGTGATCTCAGTTCAATTCGTACAGCTTTCGGTAATGTTCAACTTCTCGGTGTCTGAAACTTAGAATGGAACTTGTGAGATGTTACTTTAGGTGGGTTTACAAACGTACAAATATTTTTATTGGTGTTGCCATTGCACGTTCCTGCTCAAACAATTGCAAACACCGCGCACTAGCAACACATCATGTGTTTGAAGTCACGTGCGAATGAGCGGCGAGCGTTTGATATGGTCAGTCAGTTCTGAGTGAGCCATCGTGGCGTGGAGTTTGAAGCAGTGTTTTATTGAGTGTACTAACGTGATTTTTGTATTGAGAGTGATTGAAAGACAGATTCAAGATTAAATATATATTACGTTTGTCAAAGAAGAGTGCCACTACTTTTTCTTGATGCGAACAGAATTCAAATTCCACATAATTGATATTCTGTGTGATACGATGTACGTACTTGTGATCTATTTGTTCTTTTTCACTCTTTTTTAGTTTTATACTTTTCTATGCTTAAATTCCTGTTATCCATTACAGTGCAAAAGAAAATTGAATTGCGTGATTGAGTTATTCCTTTTCCTCCTTTAAGCAAAGCAGATCCTACCCCTATACCTATTTTACAACCCCAAACGTGAAAGAAGGTAAAAAACGTGCTTGAGTTGTATGGCGCATATGAACTCATCTGTGAAAAAATTGGTGCATGGTATGCTTAAGGTTGGCCACCACTGCCCTAGCTGGTCCTGAGGTACCTGCTGGATGGCTCGAATGTCCAGCAGGTGCTGGACAGCCAAATCCATAAGGCCCTTCTTTGAGGGCACTTTGGAAACAGGGCAACGGATGAAGGACCTCAGGGGGATGGAGAGGAATTCTAGAGAGAGACCCTGACTGACAGTCTCAAGGACCCATCTATCCTGGGTGGACCTTTCCCACACCTTGGAGAAAAGGGCCAGGCAACCTCCAATGGGAGGGTCGTCTGGAACACTAACAGGAACGGCGGAAGGGGCGGCCCCCTCCTCCATTTCTGAACCCTCACTTGAACTGCCTCCCCCTCCCAGATCTATTATTGAGGCTGGCGCTGCCTAGATCCGAACTGACCTTGGGGCCGGGAGAAGCTGAAGCCCTGGTCAGGAGACCGAAAGGGCCGCCGGGAATAGGGAGACTGGCGGAAATTGCCCCATCTAGACAAGGATGGCAGAATTTTTCTCCTATCCCAAGTCTCAACTAGAATCGGGTCGAGAGCCTCTCCAAAGAGTCTGTCCCTGGAAAGGGGTTGATGCCAGGCGCCACTTATGGTGGGTGTTGACAGGCCACTGGCGAAGCCAATGCACGCACCTTAGCAACCACCGAGGCAGCCATAGCCTTGGAGGCAAAACGGGATGCATGGAGAGAGGCGTCCGCCGCAAACTGAGAGGCAGCGAAAACTTTGTTCAAATCCTGCTGTGCTCACAGATTGTATGCCGGGATTTGTTCCTGGAGGAGTCTCAGCCAAAGGAAGGAGGAGCGAGCAAAAAAGGAAGCTGATGAAGAAGCCCGTATCGCCCAGGTGGCCGCCTGGTGGGCCTTGATAAGGGCATGCTCAGTTCTTTTGTCTTCAGGCCTCAACAACAGCATAGCGGTCGGCGTATGAAGGGCAAGAACTGGAGCGTCAACTGGACGTTGAGAAGCGAGGCTAACTCCAGAGCCACATTGAAATGCTTGTGGTCGAGCGAGTTAGCCATAGGCCCCGACACCTTCCACTGTCTTTGGACGTTGTCCAAGAAGTGTTGCGGTGCCGGGACGAAGTCCACCTCCGGTGTGAACTCAGCAAACAACGGGTCAATGTGCGGAGACGTTGAGTCCGCAGCAGAAGTAGATGGGCTGTCCAACCCCGCAGCAGACCGGGCCTTGTAAAGTAAAGACTTGAAAAGCCCCAGAGGGAACAGGGCCGAGGAGGCCTGCTGTTCCTGTGGCATATCTTCATCCTCCGAGAGTTCATAATCACCCCTGTCTAAGTCAAGCAAGGACTCCTGACCGTCGAGATCCGACTCACCAGAGTAGCGGTCTGGGCTCTGATGACAAACACTGGTCCCAGGCCGGATAAGGGGCCCCTGGGAGCTGACTGGGGCAGAACCACTCAGAGACTGTAGACATGCAGCAAGGCCCTGTTGCACATCAGGACCGGTAAGTTGGCCAGGTCCAGGGAAACTGGGGCTACCGGGGTGGAAGCCCCTGACGTAGAAGGCAGGGCTTGCGTCCCGGAGTCGAGGGGGACCTCAGAGGCCGGAGGAATAGAAGGCCTCGAAAAGCCAGCTGAACCCCAAGGGTCTGCAGAACCCCTATACAACGCCGGATTATCCAGGGACAATTGGTCTCCCGACGGGCAAGAAGCCGCTTGGTCAAAGTCCGGGCCCCTTGAAGAGGAGCCCTTATCTTGGGAGTCACGGCCCACAGCCTTGCTACAGTCTCTCTTCAGGACTTTGTCCCTGCGGCGCTCCACCCTCTCCGTGGCCTTAGAGCTGTGTGCACTATGCGAGGTTACCTCCACACACTGACTGGAGGTACCAGGTTGATCCTCCTCTGGGGCATGACGATTGGTCTTGTGGAGCCGCTTGCCCCGAGGCTTGCCTGAGGAATCTCCAATCGCCATTGCTATTAGGCCTATGAGAAGCTGGAGAAAATGGCCACCGTGAGCTGACACAAAATGGCCACCGCAACTGACAGTTGCAAAAAGGCGGGCTGGAGGGGAGCCAAGTAGCTGCTGGTGCCAACCAGGGCAAGCCCTGTGAGGTCCAGGCACCGGGAACTGGCCGGAGACCTGAGGCTGAAAAGCCGCTACCAGGCCAGACAATTTAGACGAGGCTGCGCGAGCATGAGGTCAAGCGACCATCCAAGCCTTTTTCAAACTGCGGAAGCCGGGTGGAATGGCCACCACCTCAGCGGCTGTTAAGCAAGCGGCAACCAATATCAGAGGGGCTGCGCGAGCTTGAGCTCCAGCGCCTGTCCCAGGCCCCTCAGCAATCAGCCGAAACTAGGTGGGAATGAGCCTCCACCCCGGCAGCGGCAACACAAGCGGCAGAAACAGAACGTGGGGGGGGCGATCAGCAAGGTGCGCCGACTTTTAGATAGGAGAAACACTCACAGAAGGCAAGCAGAAGCCTGTTAATAAGTCCGCGCCTTTCCGCAATCGCTATGGGCACAGGGAGCTTCCCGCTCCAATGACAGGCCGGGCAAGCCCTGCGTGTCCGATGTTCAAAGGGCCCAGATTAACAGCCGTGGCAGGAGCCGAAGCTCATCTGCCAAAAACACCCGAGCGCCTCAGATGACAGAGAGGGCTTGGGCAAGATCACTCACAAAGTCCAGAAAAACAGTCCAAATTCGAAGCCAAGAAATCAGAAACCAGCATTCATGAAGGGAGATCTGGGTAGCCACGTCCGTCCAGTCTGAGGACCGAGTTGAAGCTGGGTCCTAGAAGGGCGGATCCGGCAAAAAGTAACAGACTCGGTCCTCATTCTGAGTGGACGAGGACAACCCATCCTGAATGCTGGCTCCACCCACGATGGAGAATACACCATATCTTGTAGGTATTGGGAGTATTGGATACAACAATGAAAAGAGAGAGGGAAATGGAGTGGAGGGGAAGGGAGAAGGAGAGGAGGGGAGAAGAAGTAAGGGTAGAGAGGGGAAAGGAGAGAGGGAAGTGGAGGGGAGGGAAGAGTAGAAAGGGAAGGAGAGGAGAGGGAAGAGGAGAAGAAGAGAGAGAGGAAATAGAGCGGGGAGAGGAAGGAGAGAGGGAAGTAGAGGGGAGAAGAGAAGGAGGGAGGGAAGTGGAGAGAAAGAGAGAGGAGAAGGGAAGGGAAGGGAAGGGAGAAAGAAAAGGAGATGGATTGTTGTAGTAAAATTGGGTGAAATATGGTGTATAGGAGAAAAGAAAACAGGCCGGCAATTTTGTATTTTTTTTTTCACTTGAGGGACATATTATTGAAATTATAACAAAAGATAAATATGGTGGATGCTACAGCATATCGGTTTAGATGTTATCACATACTTGTTAATACTTATATGAAAATAAAATTTTGTGTAAAGGATAGGGGTAAATAATATGGAATAAGGAAAATGAAATGTAATAATTATGAATAAGTTGATCTGCATTGAAATGTATGATACCCAGACACCACACTATTCACACAATGATATGTATAAATTTAAAAATAAAAATAAAAACTTGATTAAAAAAAGATGTTTTGCAGTGTTGTAGGTGACAGAGTTGATGCTGCTGACAATTGGTCTGAGTGGAGTTCCCTCTTTGTGGATTTTGGGGAGTCCACATATGCATGGGGTGGCTTCCCCAGGGTAAAGATGCTAATATTGTGGCTTGTCGATGGCATTGTCCTTCAGTAGGTGTTAAAAGAAATCAGTGACCTTTTTCTTGTAACTGCTGGTGAGGTCTCTCTTCAGAGTCTCATATGTAGCAGTGTCCTTCAGAAGATTGTTCAGCTTGGCCTTGTAATCATCTGTGTTTAGGATGACTGTGCATCTTCCTTTATCAGCTGGCAGGATGGTGATGTTTGTGTCTCTTCCTAGGGATGTCACTGCTCTCCTTTCCTGGATTGTCAGGTTGGAAGGGGGTGTTTTGGCACTGGCAAGGGCTGCAGATACCTTCAACCTTAATCGTTCTTGTCAGAGCGTTTGCAGCGTGACTACTATTAGGAGACAACCCAGGAGCAAAACACAGCACACAGAGCCTTAAGACATTTAACAGTGGTTTATATACAAGATATATACAGAAATATACGTGGCAGACAAATACCTGACAAGCAATCAATCTACTTCTTAATTCTACATGGAGAACTCAGCAATGGATACTGAACACAAGGAGAGAATGAGATACACGAGGAGAGAAAATACGCCTTCTCCTGGCTGCTTTATATAAACACCTCTTAAAGTGGTAAAAAACTTTGTGGACCCCTTCGTAGTCTACAACCGACTACCAATGCCAATTCATCTTCATTGCATCAGCCTTACATTGCATCAGCTTTACAGTTGCATCAGCTTTACAGTTGCATCAGCTTTACAGCTAGTCAGCTCTTAAATCTCAATACCTTAACAGTTTTGGTTCTGGTTCTGCCAGTTTATTGTTCCTGATGGCTGACTCCGTGGCTGTAAGGAGATCTACAATTGGTAGCTGTTCTGGTGTTACTGCAAAATTCAGTCCTTTGGCCAAAACATTGTTTTCTGTTTGGGTAAGCTCTCTGTCAGACAGATTTCTCACCCTTCAGTCAGTTTTTTGAGACATGTCACTGTCCATCTGGGTTGGTTTTTCTGTTTTGTGTGTTTTTGAAACAAACCCTCTTTGAAAGAGGGGTCAAAGAGGCCATCTATGTCAAAACTGAACAGCCCTTAACCACTTGCTAAAAGAATGCAAATGACCAGCTGTCTTCAAGGAGTATAAATCCTTCCATTCCTGGCCATCCAGTCAGAGCTGAAGAAGCTTCTTGGATGAGAAGTGAAACATCTTCAAAGAAAAACCAGAAAGTCCAGTTGCCTCTTGAAAAAGCACTTTTGGGACAACCATGACCTGGATAACTGAGAATCTCCATAGATACTCTATGGAACACCCACAGTCAGTGATAATTGCAAAATATCCTGGAGCCAGCTAATAACATGGGAATTCACCACACCCGATTTTTAAATGCAACCACAACCCAAATAACAAGACTGTGAGGTCCTTGGTGCTCTCCAAGCTTGGTTGTTTTTTTGCAGCCATTTCATTACCAAACTAGGTAACATCATCAGTACTAGAAGGGAGTGGGGTTTGCTCTCATTTTATAAACTAGTGGTTTGCCCTGTCAGTGTTGGTGGGAATGTTCTTGGTGGTTCCTTGATTAGGCTCTTATTTACCGTTAGCTTGTTTGTCTGAGTTGTTGGTTCCTTCATTGGGGTATTGTTTGCTTCTTGATTGCTGTTCAAGTGTTAATCTTGGTGATAATCTCTGTTCATCTGGGTGTTGATTACTGTTGAGGAGGTGTTTTGGTCATTTGGTTTCACTTTGGGCTTTTTTATTGTCTCTTGAATGGCATGCAGTTGTTTATCTCTATGTGCCTGTTGATGTCCGATTTATCTCAGCACCAGGCTTCCAGGAATTTTCTAGCATTTTTGGACTTGGCTTGGTTTAGACTGCTCAGTTTCCCAGTTGAAACCATGGTTAAATCTGTCCATGTGTTGTGAAATTATGGAGTTTATATCATGTCTTCTGACTGCTATTTGGTGTTCATGGATGCGCTCTGCTAGTCCTCTGCCTGTTTGTCCTATGTAGTGGCTGTCACAGTTCTTACACTGTATGTTGTAGATAGGTGTTTTTTTTCTTCTTCTGGGGCTGCTGGGTCTTTTGGTTTACGTAGGATGTTTTGGAGGGCTTTAGTTGGCTTGTGTGCTACACTGATCCCATGTGGTTGTAATAGTCTGTTGGTGGTTTCTGAGATGTTTTTGATATATGGCAGTGTTATTCTTTCTATGGCTTGTGTTGGTTGTGCTATATTGGGTTGAGTGGTCAGGCACATTTTGATGAAGTTGCATGGATCTTCCATGTTGGAAGATGTTGTATAGATGATCTTCAGGGTTGCTGCAGTATGTTTGTGTTTGTCTAAATAAAGTTCTTACGCAGCTTCCCTTGTGGGAAGATGGGTTATTACTTTGCTAGTGGAGCACTTGGTTGGTATGGGTTACAAATATTTACAGTTGACAAATTTTATTAGTTTATCGAAGTATAAAATACAAAGAAAAATCAAAATAATGGGAAAGTAGAGAAGGAAAAAGTTTAGTGTAATACAGAAGAGGGGAAAAAGGCACTAACGTCTGACTCTTTTTAGCACAGAATTGTTGATCAGGATTATGACAAACAAGATTCTTATATTGAAATGGCTGAACTAAAGAAAATACTTAGAATGATAGGATAGAATAGAGCTGGAAGGGACCTTGGAGGTCTTTTAGTCCAGCCCTCTCCTGTGGAAAAACACCAGCCATCTCAAGGTCACACCAAAAGAATGCGGAGCCGGCGAGCAAGTGAAGACAGGGACCGTTTCCTAAACAATGTATTAACACCTGATTGGACATTGACTGATAACCACGGGGTTGGCCAGGAACAAGGGAAAGTTAATTGTATCTTTTGTGCGCAAAAATCTCAGACCCAGCTTTAGAATAGAATTAGAATTAGAATAAAATAGAACTGGAAGGGACCTTGGAGGCCTTCTAATCCAGCCCCCTGCTCAAGCAGGAGAACCTATATTATTTCAGATAAGTGACTGTCTAGTCTCTTCTTAAAAACCTCCAGTGATGGAGCGCCCATGATTTCTGAAGGCAAGCTGTTCCACTGGTTAATTGTCCTGTTAGGAAGTTTCTCCTTAATTCCAGGTTGCTTCTTTGATTAGTTTCCAACCATTGTTTCTTGTCCTGCTCTCTGGTGCTTTGTAGAATAATTTGACCCCTTCTTCTTTGTGGCAGCCTCTCAAATACTGGAATACTGCTATCATGTCCCCCCTAGTCCTTCTTTTCTCTAGACTAGCCAAACCCAAATCCTGCATGTTTTAGTCTCCAGGCCTTTAATCATCTTAGTTGCTCTTCTTTGCAGTTTTTCAAAAAACTCAACATCTTTTTTGTAGTATGGTGACCATAATTGGTTGCAGTATTCTAGGTGTGGTCTTACTAAGGCTTTATAAAGCAGTACTAATACTTCATCTGATCTTGATTCTATGCCTCTGTTTATACAACCAAGGATTGTATTAGCTTTTTTGGCTGCTGCTGCACACTGCTGGCTCATATTCAAGTGATCGTCCACTAGGACTCCAAGGTCCCTCTGTCCATAGCTCAGGAGAAGCATGACAGGAAACCACAGTTAGGGCGCAATGGGTTTCCTAAATACGTTTCTTTCTAAATATGCTTCTTGGTGAGCAACAACATTGTAGCAACTCCTGCTTTTTAGTTAATTTCATGCAAATGGCTGTATTTCCTGCTTGTGTAACCAAATACAGTATAAAGGCATGCTGAATAAATCGTTTGGGGTTCTTTCAGCTTTATGGGAGGACCTACCTTTGTCCAATTCTGAATAAAGTGTTACTCAGAGAAAATTGAACCTTGCCTCTTTATTTGTGGCCAGGCAAGACCTAGATTTCCTGCCTGACAAATTTGGTGAGCCAGCCGGCTATCAGGTGCCCAATTCTGAAGAACCTCAGGAGGGGGATTGCACCAAGCGTGCGCCAAGTTTTCTCACGGGTGCTTCCCTTCTTGTTGTGACCCAGCACGGGAACCCTCAGAAAGGACACACACACAACTGTTTGCTAAATCATAAGGGGTCTTTACTAATAAATATGCTTAGTAAAAATCAGGTTTAAAGTCCAGGGAAAAACAGAGAGAGATTTCTTGGTGCATAAAGTTTGATATTCTCTTCGTGAGCTTTTGGCCAGAGTTCAAAGTCCCAAACAAACAGGCAATTAAGCTGTCCTTATCTGTTACTCACTAAAGTTGGCTGGAATCCCGGAACCAAATATCAAAGAAGCTGATAATCCAAAATACAAGACTCAGAGCAGAACGCCAATGCAGAGAAACTTGAGTGCAATAAATCACCGTAGTTGCTTCCAGCAACTACTACTGTGTGCTCCAAGCCTTAAGTAGCCTGAGGGCATGGCCAATTAGCCCTCAGCTCTACATGCGAGGAGACCTGTCTGTAGAGCCATTCCTGCCTGCTACCTGCCCTGCATGCCCTAGCATCCAGCAGAGGCTCCTCCTCTTCTGATGACTCACTCAGCACCAGCTTTCCTCCTCTGGCACGGAGTCCTCCTCGCTATCAGACTCAGGTGCCAGGTGCACGGGATGATAGTGCCGCGCCACAGTCGGCTCTTGGTCCTCCAGATCCATGGCCAGCTGTGCGGGACACGGGCAAGCCACAACACTTCTGGACTTTTTGTAAGACTACAAGAGTGGCAAAATTAGGGTTAACTCTCTGAAGCAAGGCAAATCAGTACTATTTAGTTAATAGGAGAGAGCTATTTGTGCTTGTGTATGTGTGGTTATGGTCTAATGAATTACATCCCGCTGTTGACCAGAGCTGAGCGGAACAGTTGGTGCCAGCCACCCTTAAACCTCCACGACCTGAAAGGCTGACTTGACTGGTGGTGCTTAAATCGCACCAGGGAAACCCTGTACTCTCAGGCTCCAACTGTCAAGATTGAACCGCTTGGCTTCTTTCAAACCCTATCACTATTCAACTTGCCAGTAAACTGGGGGGAGGGAAGGGTGGAATGGAATACTGAGAAGTTGTGCACAGATTGTGAGAGCCTGGAAACCATCAAGGTCACCACTGCAGGTGCTTGAGAAGGAGGTGGACTGTTCCCATATTAAAAAGACATCTCATAATTGGACAATGTGATCACCCAGGGGTGGGGAGAAAGGGAAGCTATTGTTTAACTAAGCAAGCATTTGTGTGGGAAAACCAGAGCTGTTTTTGATTCTTCAGTACCAAAATGGTGTATCCAATAAAGTTTTACTTTTGGAAATTCAAAGCTCCCAAGTGTTTCTTTATTTTGGGTTCACTGGTGTAAGGGGAAAATAATGGGGACCCCCTTCTAGCACAGTAAAGTTTGGGGGGCCTGAGGTGGGTTCAATATTGACATTAATTGCCTGATGCAAGTATAAAGGAAAATTTGTAATCAGCATGTGCATCTGATGAAATGGTAGCTGACATAGACACCGTAGTTCCCTATATGCCGAAATGAGGGGGGATGAGGCTGTGGGAAAAGAGGAAGTGTATGCTTAAAGTACATGTAAAAATAACCATGTTGTAACATTGAGGTTAAAGGAATGAAAAACTGCCCCTGTTGCTAGGACAGTATGGACAGATCTCGAAAGTCACATGGTTTGTGGTTTTAAGGTATAAAAGGCAAAGTTGAATAATGGAAGGTTGCCAATCAGCCTCAAGCCGTCCCTTTTGACTACTTGTCTGATTGACCCTCACCTACAGCAAAGGCTTTATGTTTGCTATGCTTTAAATTATAATAAACCTCTGAATCCTAAAGTGAGACTTTTTGTGGTGTGCTGTCTGTTCAATTGTTATTAAGTGCAGCTATGCTCATAATTCCCCTGACACTGATCAGACAGTTGACATTAAACCAGCTCTTTTAACCTAATGCAGCCTACTCAGATGCCTCTGAGAGAGCTGTGATGTAACTATGTCCGGTATGGGGGGTAAGTTGACGCCACAGCAAAGCCTGGATCAGTCCCTCCATGGGAGGCACTGGCAGCAGCCCAGGCAGACTCAGGGACAGACGGTGGTGACCCGATCCAAGCTGAGGGCGGAGAACACGGAGCAGCCACCGGTGTGAGAGGAAGGAGCCATGGCAGGATCCATTTGCCCTGACCCGAAGATACGATGGTCAAGTGGAGAGGGGAAGCCAGGTAGAATTCCCCTTGATCCCGCATAGGGTTGCCGTGACTCGAGGGAACAAATGGAAGGCCAGGAGGGCTGCGGACTGGGAAGAGCCAGTGGAGTGGAAATTCCTAACAGCATGCCGTAGCACTTTGGTAGCCCTTCTCTAGAAGAGCAAGACCTATATATAAGTGATGGAGATGGAAGCTGAAACTAAACTGTTCTCAGTTAACATAAATGGATTGAAAAGGGGGGGGGGATTTACACGTCTACAAAAATTAAAATTAGGTATACAATAATCTGTCTCCAAGAAGTTCACATTAAAACCCAACATAATAAATTATTGGAATTCCCCAAGATTGGGAATGAGCGTTGACTTACCTGATACGCTCTTTCTCATCAGGAGGAGCCAGCATGTCAGGATGGGTTTTGTCTCCGCCCACTAGCAGTGAGGACAGAGTTTCTTTTAAATATCTGGATCCGCCTCCTGTAGCCCAGTTCTGACGAATCCGAAGAGAATACTCGATGTGGCGAACAAAGACGAGACCAGGTCAATAAAATGAGGTCTCCTCCTGACTGTGTGTTGACTGGTTCATATGCGTGGCGTGCGTTAAATGCGACCCTTAGGCAATGAGAGAAACGTTCCAGGTGAGGGCACATAAAACTGTGAGATCCCGGAAACAACGAAGTTGTCGAAAACACGATGGTAAAACTTGGAAGAACATCAATAAACGTAAACAGGAAGAGTGAAAAGGAACAAGGGAGGGAACTGACTGCTGGCTCCTCCTGATGAGAAAGAGCGTATCAGGTAAGTCAACGCTCATTCTCCATCCTCTGAGGAGCCAGCAGTCAGGATGGGACATACCAAAGCCAAGTCCCTAAGGGGGGGGGGGTTTCCCTCGGAATTGTGTCCATTATCGACCACTCTGCCGCACTCGTCTCCCGAAGGAGGGGTCCACTGACGCATACCTGTCTATTATGTAATGCCTGATAAATTGAGTTGGAGATGCCCAGGTCGTGGCCCGGCATAGGTCTTCCAATGGACATTGAGTTGACCAGGCTGCTGTGGTGGCAGCGCTGCGAGTGGAATGTGCCATGATGCCCGCGGGGCGTGGTAAGGAGTCCAGGTCGTAGGCCTTGGTGATTGCGCTCCGAATCCAGCGGCCGATGGTTGATGGGGAGGCCTTAAGACCCATTGCTCGAGGTTGAAATGTGACCAGAAGGGCTTCGGTTCTCCTGAAGGGTTGTGTGCGTGTGATGTACACCCGTATGGCCCGTCGTACGTCCAAGGTGTGCCAGAGTCGTTCCGACGGGTGAGAGGGCCGGGTGCAGAAGGCGGGTAGAACCAGTTCCTGAGCTCTGTGAAATGTGGACTTTACCTTCGGGATGAAGGAAGGGTCCAGGCGTAAAATTACCCAATTGCGATGGAAGATGCAGAGATCATCTCGGACCGACAAGGCCGAAAGCTCGGATATTCTGCGAGCGGAGGTGATGGCTAGGAGAAAAGTGACTTTGAGAGACAGGTGTCTGAAGGAAGCCTCCCTCAGAGGTTCGTATGGAGCTCCCGTAAGGGACTGTAGGACCTTGGGAAGATCCCAGGTAGGGTATCGGTGAATCGCCGGTGGTCTACAGTTCGTGACCCCTTTCAGGAATCGGCGCACCATAGGGATGTGGGAGAGCGAGTCCCAATGGCTGCACGACAGGACAGAGGACAGTGCGGCAACCTGTCGTCGTAGGGTGTTGGGCGAAAGACCCTTGTCCAGGCCCCTCTTGAGAAAACGCAGGATCATAGGCAACGGAACGTTGAGTGGTGATAGACCCTGTGAGGAGCACCAGGAGCAGAATGCTCTCCACGTGGCCGAATAGATCCGTTCAGTTGAAGGACAAAGAGATGTTTGGATGTAAAGTATCACGTCCGGATCGTATCGCTGCCTGCTCAAAGTGCTACGCTCAATCTCCAGGCGGTCAGTTGGCACCACTGGGGGTCCGGATGTGCTAGAGATCCCTGGGAGAGAAGAGTTGGGAAGATGGGCAGCATCCAAGTATCCTCCACTGAGAGCGCCCTGAGCTCTGCAAACCAAGGTTGCCGAGGCCAGAACGGAGCAAGTAGCCGCTCTCTCCCGGAGTAGCTTCTGGATCACCTGGGGCAAAATGGGTAGGGGAGGAAAGGCGTAGAGCAGGCCCGGAGGCCAGCAGCAGCGGAGCACGTTGGTCCCCTCTGATGTCTGTGACCGGTAGCGTGAGAAGAACCTCGGGAGCTGGGCGTTCTCTGCCATTGCAAAGAGGTCCACTAATGGGGTCCCGAATCTGGTGTTGAAGGAGTGGAAGACAGATGGGTCTAGGCGCCACTCGGCCTGGTCCACCGTCGAGCGACTCAGCCAATCCGCCTGGACGTTGTCGACCCCGGAGATGTGTTCCAATGTCAGGGAGAGGAGGTGGCGTTCCGACCATAGGCCTAGCTTGAGGGCTTCGGACATCAGGGTCCTGGAGCGGGTTCCCCCTTGACGGTTTATGTGCGCCTTTGTGGTGAAGTTGTTGGTTAGGATCAACACATGACAACCTGCTACCAGATGAATGAATTGCTTGAGCACTAGTGAGACCACGTGCAGCTCGAGCCAGTTGATGGAGCACTCGGCTTGCGCTCTTGACCATTGACCTTGAGCGGTGAGTCCTTCGCAATGAGCCCCCCATCCGGTGAGACTGGCGCCTGTGGTGACTGTGATGGACGGCTGAGGTCGAAAGAGCGTCCCTTTGGCGATTGCCGGAGATTGCCACCAGTTGAGGGACCGCCTGATGGAGGGGGGGGAGCTTGACCTTGCGAAGAGACGTTCCGTGACCGGCCTTCTGGAATGGAAGGAACCACAGGAGCTCCCGTGAATGGAGCCTCGCCCAGGGGGTTATGGACATGCTGGACACCATCTTACCCAACAGGGAGGAAAGGGACAGTACGGGGGAGGAGACCTGTCTCTGGACTTGGGAAGCCAACTCCCGTAAACTATCCAGGCGTTCCCTAGAAAGGTAAACTCTACCCTCGACCAAGTCGATGACAGTTCCCAAATGACTAATGGAGGTGGAGGGGGAAAGGGAACTCTTTTGAAAGTTGATGGAGAACCCATGGTCGGATAGTAGATCGGAAACTATCTGGAGGTGCTGCAGAGCCAAATCCTTGGAGGAAGAGTGCACCAAAATATCATCCAGATAGCACTGGATCCTGACCGGCAACGTTCGGAGGTGGGCTGCTAGAACCGAAAGAACCTTTGTAAACACCCTGGGGGCAGATTAAAGCCCAAAGGGGAGGGCTCTGTACTGAAAGTGCCTACCTGCATAGCAAAACCGAAGGTATTTACGGTGCTGATGAGAAATGGGGATATGCAGGTAGGCTTCGGTCAAATCAAGGGATGCCATGAAATCTCCCTGGCGAATACTCGCCAATATGGTCTTTAGGGAGTGCATCTTGAATTTCCTGTAGGAGATGAACCGGTTCAAACGCTTAAGATCTAAAATGGCCCTCCATCCCCCCAAGGCCTTGGGAACGACGAAAAGAATCGAATAATGCCCTTGGAATTGCTCCCCAGTGGGAACCTGCTGGATTGCCCTGATCTCCAGAAGGTGTTGGACCGCCTCGTCCATAAGTACTCATTTGGCAGGAGCCCTGGGAGTGGGGCTGTCATGATGTGAATACTGCCAGTTTGTGCACCTCTATGTTTCCTAAGGTTCTTGTATTTATGATCAAGCAGACATGTGATAAGTTTTACTACGCATGCGTGCATTCCAGGAGTTTTTGTCAACTCCCACTTCTTCCTCTCTTCTCTTTTTCTGCCGAAGGCAGACGTGACTTCATTAGCTGAAAAGATGTAGCTTATTAAGGATTTTTTTATTACTTTTGTACTGAAATAAATATCTTTGTTAATTAGCTTTGAATCTCGGTTTTATTTTCTAATGCAAATGACTTCAAGGGAACAAGATCCAAGATCACCTCTGATAGGAGAAAATCCTATCTTGACAGGGGCAAGGGACAAAGAACCCTGGGGGGGGGAGGAGAGGAATTCTAGGGACAGGCCGTGTTGAATAGTGTCAAGCAACCATGAATCATTGGTGGTCAGGATCCAGCGAGCGGAAAAACGGGCTAATCGCCCGCCAATGGGAATGTTATCCGGGACGGGGAGTCTACCACTTCCCTCACCTGGCGGGGCGACCTCCATTTCCCCCGCGGAACGATCTCCTGAACTGCCTCCCCCTCCCGGACCTGTCCTGATTGGGACGAGACCTGGCTCCATACTGACCTGGGGCCCGGGGAAGGTTGGAGCCCTGGTCAGTCTGACGAAAGGGCCGTCGGAAGTATGGAGATTGGCACTGGAAACCTCTGCGAGACAGGGATGGCAGGATCTTGCGTTTGTCCCGGGACTCAATGAGGAAGGGCTCGAGAGATTCCCCGAAGAGTTGCTTGCCTTTGATGGGTTTGGCTGCTAGTCGCCATTTGTGGCGAGTGTCCACTGACCATTGTTTCAGCCAGTGCATGCGTCTGTGTATAAGGTGGAATCGGCCAAGAATTGACAAGTGGTGTAAAGCTTGTTAAGGTCCTGTTGGGCCCTAACGTTGGACTTCGGGATGACTTCCTGTAGTTGGTTCAGCCAAAGGAGGGCTACCCTGGCAAAGAAAGAAGAAGTAGATGCAGCCTTAATGGCCCAGGCCGCTGACCGATGTGCTCTGATGAGAGCTTGCTCCACTTTGTGAGCCTCAGGTTTCAGATTCTCGTCTGATTCTCCTGGCAGGGTGGTTGACGTGTGCAGAGCCTGTACCGGAGGATCCACTGTTGGAACCTCTAGTAATTCTGCCAGCTCCGATGCTACGTTGAAAAACTGCCGCTCTAGGGCCGATGGAGAGGGCCCGGCGGCTGGGTTGGACCACTGGTGCTTTATTGTGTCCAGGAATAAGGAGGGTGCAGGCACAAATTCCATATTGGGGGTGATTGAGGAAAAGAGGACTCCAAGAGGAGAGTCCTTGGAAGGGTCCTGGGCGGCTGGAACTGCCAGGCCTGCAGCGGCCCTAGCCTTCATGAGAAGTGATTTGAAAAGACCTGGAGGGAAGAGAGCCGAGGAAGTTGGCTGGGATTGCGTAGGGATCTCGTCGTCCGAGAGATCACCATACTGTTCTATGTCCACCCCTGGTAGGTCATCCAAGTTATCCTCCTCAGAGACGTTGGAAAGGTGGTCTTCATCGATTTGGCCAGCACTGGTGCTTGGTTGCACCTCTAGTTGGGGGGTGGAGCACCCCGACCTCTGGGTTGGTAGAGAGGCCGCCAAGGATTGCAGGTTGGCAGTAATACTGGATTGGACTGCCAAAGTTATCCATCGCTGGATGGCTGACTGGTCGAAAGACATAGTTGGTGGGGGGGAGATGTCCTGTTCAGCTTGAGGTCTATGGGTGGCAGCGGAAGCTTCCCGATCAGCCCCGGGTCGGATGTCCTGATTAGCCTGGACTTGGCCCTGATCAGGCAGGGCTGGGGCGGGCATGGTCTGATTGGAAGACAGGGGTGCAGGGGAAGATCCCAGACCCCCTGGGCCCCACAAATTTTCAGCTACCTGAGGAAGCACCGTGGTGTCCAAAGAAATTTCTACTGGGGCCTTTTCCATAGGCCTGGCCTTGCTGGCCCTAACTGCCTTATCGTGCATTTTCTGCAGGGCCCGGTCCCTGCACTCCTCTGCTCTAGTGGAGGCCCTGGTGGGGTTAACGCGATTGGAAAGGCCTGCTGCTTCGTCATCATTGGGCCTGTTCGATTTCTGAGTACATCTGCCCCCAGGCTTGGAGCTGTGTGAAGAGCCCCTGTCTGCCATAGGAATAGATAGGCCTGGAATGAGGCTTCAGACTGGATTTGGCCCTGTTAATATTGGTGATTATGCCACTATATAGCCAAGAGGTCTAGCAAGGGGTCTGAAGTAGTTGCCAGTCGGCTGGGGGGGGGGGAGAAATCGGGTCTGAAAAGATCGTTCAGAGCCGCGTGGTGTTAGCAGGGCCTCATAGGCGCAATGAACAGCCGGCAAATTTTGGCGCGAAGAATAAACGGCTCTTAGTGCAGAGGATTGCTTTTGGCGCCAATGCTGATCGTAGACCTGAATCCGGGCCATTAATTAGACAATCCCTTCCACACTGAAGGGGACAGCGGCTGAGGCACACACCCCCAGGAGCCCGTTGCGCGCCAAATAATGGAGGAGGTGGGCCGGGTGCGGCAGAGGGAATTTGTCCCTCGCGGCCAACCCGGAGGCAGATCAAATGGCTAGCGCTTTCGGAGCGCTAAACAGCTGATAGAATGGCTGCAGCCGCGGCGCGATCCGGCGTGCTTTGAGATCGGGGGAGGCTGAGAGCACTACCCCCCCCCCACGTGGCAGACTGAGTAAAGACTGCTGCGTCTATGCCACGGAATCCGGGCCCACCTGTTATTTACAAGTCGAAATCAGATGTTGTGATGCCTTTCTTTCATTCTAGAGTTAAGATCCAAGTCGAAGGAAAAAAGTTGGAACCAGCAGTCGGGAGGAGCTTTGTTCGCCGTGTCCTATTCTGCTGAGGACCGAGCTAGAACTGGGCTACAGAAGGTGGATCCAGATATTTAAAAGAAACTCGGTCCTCACTGCTAGTGGGCGGAGACAAAACCCATCCTGACTGCTGGCTCCTCAGAGGATGGAGAAAGTATATTTTTCATTAGCAAAACAAAAGAAAAGAGGGGTGGTTTTATATATTAAGGAAACAATAAATGCCAAACAAATCTATATAGATGAAGAAGGGAGAATTTTGATGGAGTTAGTAATAAATCAAAAAAAGATACTTCTGATAGCAATTTATGCACCAAATAACAAACAAGAAGAATTTTATTAAAAAATTGCACAAGATGATAATTCAAATGGACTATGAAAATATATGTATGATAGGAGACTTTAATGCAATTGTAGACACAAAACTGGACCATAAAAGTAGTAAAATAGGTAAAAAAAAGGGACTTTTTTCAAAATGGGGTTTAAGAGGCTTTTTGTTTAAATTAATGTATAAATATGTTTTAAGGGGAATTGGGAATACAACCAAGGGGGATTGGGGGGGAAATCCTCATAGGCTGGCGCATAGCCCGGCAGGGGGTAACGGGCGAGAGGATGTTGGACGAGGGATTGGGGAGCAGTCTATGGAAAATGGACATTTGAATGAGGGTTCTGCCATCAGCACGGTGATGGGAAGGGGCAGATATGGAATCGGGAGCAAGAGACCATATCATGTATGGGGGATGCGCACTCGCTGCTTAAAAGCAATTGCGGGTCCCGGTCTCTACAGCTCATCCCGGATACTGGGTGGTTTAGATACTCAGGACCCGAGTCTTCGGCTGATGTTATGCAATGCCAGATCCATGGTAAACAAAGGCCCCCTCATTCACGATCTTATTGTTGAGGGGGGAATGGACCTGGCGGGTATCACGGAGACCTGGTTGGGACCGGAGGGAGGTTTCCCTCTGGTGGAGATTTGTCCACCAGGTTTCAGAGCATTCCATCAGCCGAGGGCTCAGGGGAGGGGCGGTGGGGTGGCGGTTGTTATTAATGAGGGTCTTGGGCCAAGGGAGACCACTGTGCCACAGATAGCTGGTTGTGAGTCCCTCCTTGTGAAATGGGGCCAGGGGGTTCAGAAGGGCTTGCTGCTTACGTACCTGGCTCCCTGCCGCGTAGCAGCTGCCCTGCCTGAGCTACTCGACGTGATAGCCATGGTGGCGGTGGACACACCCAGGCTTTTGGTCATGGGTGATTTCAACCTGCCATCCGTTGGTGAAACGTCTGAGTTGGCTCGGGAGTTCTTGGCTTCCATGACGGCCATGGACCTAACCCAGTTAGCTCATGGCCCCACACATGAGGGAGGACACACTCTAGATTTGATTTTTGTCTCTGGCCAGTGGTTGAGTGGTCTTGATATAGGGGATGTAGTCATTAAACCCTTGTCATGGTCAGATCACTCACTCCTTCACCTAGACCTCCATACCGCTTCCCCACGCTGCAGGGAGGCGGAACCAGTGAGATGGGTCCGCCCCAGGCGCCTGATGGACCCGGACAGGTTCCAGATGGAGCTTGGGCCACTTCCTGAGGATCTAGCCCTCAACTCGGCCGAGGACCTGGTTGCCGCCTGGGATAGGGCGGCTGGTGGGGCCTTGGACCGAGTTGTGCCTTTGCGGCCTCTGACTCGGCTCCGATCCCGCTCGGCTCCCTGGTTTACTGAGGAGCTGAGGGAGATGAAGCGCCGGAAAAGACGCCTAGAGAGTGGTTGGAGGGCCAGTCTCTTTGAATCTGACCAAACACTGGTAAGGTCGCATATTAAGACCTACTTAGTGTCGATAAAAGCGGAAAAATCTAACTATTTTTCCGCTCTTGTCGCATCATCAGAGAATCGTCCAGAGGCCCTGTTCAGGGTGACCCGTTCCTTACTCCATCAAGAAGCGTGGGAGGATCCCCTGGAAGGCAGGGCTGAGGACTTTGGACGATATCTGTATGACAAAATTGCTCAGATTCAGGGGGAACTGGACTCCAACTGGGTGGATACGGACGCGGTGACAGGGAATAGTCTTGATAACGTTATCTGGGAAGAGTTTCACTCAGTGACCCCTGAGGATGTGGACAAGATTCTGGGGAGGCTCAGTGCGGCCACATGTTTATTGGATCCGTGTCCCTCCTGGTTAGTGCTGGCTTCCCGGGAGGTTACACGAGGCTGGCTCCAGGGAATTATTAACGCTTCTTTGGGGGAGGGTTACTTCCCCACGGTCTTGAAAGAAGCGGTGGTGAGGCCTCTCCTCAAGAAGCCCTCCCTGGACCCAGCAATTCTAGCTAATTATCGCCCCGTCTCCAACCTTCGCTTTGTGGCGAAGGTTGTTGAGTGTGTGGTCACACGAGTTTCCCCAGTACTTGGAGGAATCATCATATCTAGATCCGTTCCAGTCGGGTTTTAGGGCCGGGCACAGCACGGAAACGGCATTGGTCGCATTGGTTGATGATCTCTGGAGGGCTCGGGACAGGGGTTGTTCCTCTGTCCTGGTCCTATTAGATCTCTCAGCGGCTTTTGATACCATCGACCATGGTATCATGCTGCACCGGTTGGAAGAGTTGGGGATAGGGGGCACTGTCTTTCGTTGGTTCTCCTCCTTTCTCTCCAACCGGTCGCAGTTTGTGCTGGCAGGGTGGCAGAGGTCGTCCTCGAGGCCTCTCACATGTGGAGTGCCCCAGGGGTCGATTCTCTCGCCCCTTCTGTTCAACATCTATGTGAAGCCGCTGGGTGAGATCATCCGTGGCTTTGGGGTGAAGTACCATCAGTACGCTGATGATACACAGCTGTACATTTCCACCCCAGGCCACCCCAATGATGCCCTTGAAGTGATGTCCCGGTGCCTGGAAGCTGTGCGGATCTGGATGGGGAGAAACCGACTCAGGCTCAACCCTTCCAAGACGGAGTGGCTGTGGTTCCCAGCATCTCGATATAGTCAGATGATTCCATCTCTGACTATCGGGGGCGAGTCTCTAGCCCCCGCCGAAAGGGCTCGCAATCTGGGTGTCCTCCTGGATTCACAGCTGTCCTTAGAGGACCATCTGACAGCTGTGACCAGGGCGGCCTTTTATCAGGTCCGCCTGATACGCCAGCTGCGGCCATTTCTGGATCGGGATTCCCTGTGCACAGTCACTCATGCCCTCGTCACGTCGTGTCTGGACTACTGCAATGCTCTCTACATGGGGCTCCCCATGAAGAGCACCCGGAGGCTCCAGCTGGTCCAGAATGCAGCCGCGCGGGTGGTTTCGGGGGCTAATTGGCGCTCCCATATAACACCCCTCCTACGCGAGCTGAACTGGCTTCCGGTGGTCTGCGGGGTGCGCTTCAAGGTGCTAGTTACTACCTTTAAAGTGCTCCATGGCATTGGACCTAGGTATCTCCGAGACCGCCTGCTGCCACAAACTGCCTCCCATCGACCAGTGCGCTCCCACAGAGAGGGCCTCCTCGGGGTGCCATCAGCCAAGCAGTGTAGGCTGGTGACACCCAGGGGGAAGGCCTTCTCTGTGGGAGCACCCACCCTCTGGAACCAGCTCCCTCTAGATTTATTTTTTTTTAAATAATATTTATTGAGTTTTCCTTTAAAAACATAACAATTAAATACACACAACAAAAATAAACACAACAGGAAAAAAAACAAATACAAAAACTGTAGAAAACACTACAGTAAGCAAATAACATACGCAATCAACTACAAACATAACGCCGACTAATACAAACCATAAAAGTGAAATCATGCTTCTTTGACAGCCTATTAGCTATTACTACTACTAATAGAAATAAAAGTTGACATTCCAATAGATATAGTTTATAAGAAGATAAGATCTATAATGTATAAATACAGATATAATATATAATCGAGTGTATAAAGATTAGTAGCTCCCTCTAGATTTAAGAAGTATTCATGACCTGGCCACCTTCCACCGTGCCCTCAAGACGTACTATTTTTATGAAGCCGGGCTGGCGTGAAAAAGTTTTTGGGGTTTTTAAGATTTTACCAAATTTTAATTGTATTGTCTTAAATCAGGGCCACATCTAATATTTTCTTTTAAATGTATACATATTTTAATGTTTATACTGTGCTTTTACTTGGCTGTTCACCGCCCTGAGTCCCCTGGAGAAGGGCGGTATATAAATTTAATGATAAATAAAATAAATAAATAAATAAAATGGCAGAAGAAATAGGTAAACAGGATACATGGAGAGAAACAAACCCAGAGAAAAATCAGTATACATTTTATTCAAATGGACACCAATCATGGTCCAGAATTGCTATGATATGGATGTCCCCGGAATTGAGCACAAATGTGCAAGAGATATAGAAACGAACTTATGGGCTGACCATAATCCAATAAGGAGTTCATGGCTTCCATGACAACCATGGACCTGACCCAAGTAGTTCAGGGTCTGACTTATGAGGGTGGTCACACGCTTGACCTGGTGTTTCTCTCGGGGCAGTGGAGAGATGATTTGAGGCTGAGGGGTTTAGTCATTTCACCCTTGTCGTGGTCAGATCATTTCCTTCTGAGGTTAGATTTCATGGCACCACTCCTCCATCGCAAGGAGGCGGAACCGATTAGGTGGCTCCGCCCCAGGCGCCTAATGGAACCAGAAGGATTCCAGAGGGAACTTGGGGAGATACCTGAATCCTTGGTACACAATTCATCTGAGCCTCTGGTAGCTGCCTGGAACAGGGCGGCATCAGGGGCGTTAGATCGGATTGCGCCTTTGCGACCTCTCCGTGGTAGTGGAGCCAGGAAGGCTCCTTGGTTTACTGAGGAGCTCCGGGAGATGAAATGCCACAAGAGACGTCTAGAGCGACGGTGGAGGGCTAGTAAAGCTGAATCTGACCGAACACTATTAAGAACTTTTATTAAGTCTTATTTAGTGGCGATACCGGCGGCAAAATGTTCGCATTTTTCCGCTCTTATTGCATCTGCCGATTCACGCCCAGCCGCCCTGTTTAGGGTGACCCGCACCCTCCTAGCTAAGGGGGGAGTTGAGGAACCCTTAAAGGGCACAGCTGAGGAATTTGCTCAGTTTCTGGCGGATAAAGTCACTCAGATTCGGACAGACCTGGACTCCGATTGGACAGTGTAAGCCGAGACGACAGGGGCGAGTCTTAGTCCTATTATATGGGATGAATTTGAGCCTATCACTCCTGATGATGTTGACAAGGCCATAGGAGTGATGAGTGCCTCCACTTGTTTACTGGACCCGTGCCCCTCCTGGCTGGTTTCGGCCAGCAGGGAGGTGTCACGCGGCTGGCTCCAGGCAGTTGTGATCGCTTCTTTGAGAGAGGGATCCATCCCACAGCCCTTAAAAGCTGCGGTGGTGAGGTCCCTCCTCAAGAAGCCTTCCCTGGACCCAGCGGATTTAAATAACTTCCATCCAGTCTCCAACCTTCCCTTCGTGGGTAAGGTTGTTGAGAAAGTGGTGTCGCTCCAACTCCTATGGTTACTGGAGGACACTGATTATCTAGATCCCTTTCAATCGGGTTTCAGGAGCGGCTACAGCATGGAAACTGCTTTGGTCACCCTGATGGATGATCTCTGGCGATCCTGGGATGGAGGTTATTCCTCCATCCTGGTGCTACTTGACCTCTCAGCGGCTTTCGATACCATTGACCATGGTATCCTTCTGCGCCGACTCGGCGAGTTGGGAGTGGGAGGCACCGTTTTACGGTGGTTCTCCTCCTACCTCTCCGATAGGATGCAGTCGGTGTTGACAGGAGGTCAGAGGTCGTCCCCTAGGCCCCTGATTTGCCTCAGGGCTTGGTCCTCTCGCCTATCCTGTTTAACATTTACATGAAACCGCTGGGTGAGATCATCCGACGACACGGGGTGAGGTATCAGCAGTATGCTGATGATACCCAGTTGTACATCTCCACCCCGTCTCAGTTCACGGAAGCAGTTGATGTAATGTGCTGATGCCTGGACGATGTTAGGGTCTGGACGGGAATGAATAGGCTCAAGCTCAATCATAAGAAATCATAAGAAATCAAGCTCAATCATAAGAAAAGTCCCTCGGGAGTAGGGCGGCCTAGAAGAACAAATAATAAATAAATAAAATGACAAGACTGAATGGCTATGGATATTGCCCCCCAGGGATTATGTCGACTTCCCCTCCTTGGTTCTCGGGGGAGAAAAATTGACTCCCTCGGAACGGGTTCGCAATTTGGGCGTTCTCCTACATCCACAGCTAAAATTGGAGCAACATCTTTCAGCTGTGGCTAGGGGGACCTTTGCACAGGTTCGCCTTCTGCACCAATTGCGACCCTACTTGGAGATGGAGGCTTTACTCACAGTCACTCATACCCTTGTCACCTCACGGATGGACTACTGTAACGCGCTCTACATGGGGCTACCCTCAAAAGAGTATCCGGAGACTGCAATTGGTGCAAAATGCAGCTGTGCGAGCTGTGGTGGGTGTCCCGAGATACACCCACGTAACACCCATTCTCCGCCAGCTGCATTGCTTGCCCATTTGTGTCCGGATGCAATTTAAGGTGTTGGTTTTGACCTTTAAAGCCCTACATGGCTCAGGGCCAGGTTACCTTCGGGACCGCATCCTACCACATACCTCCCTACGACCGGTCAGGTCCCAGAGTTGGTCTCCTCCAGGTCCCATCAGCCAAACAATGTCGGTTGGCGGGACCTTGGGGGAGAGCCTTCTCTGTGGGAGCCCCATCTCTCTGGAACCAACTCCCACCAGAGATCCAGAGTATCCCCACCCTACTGGCCTTCCGCAAAGCCGTAAAGACATGGCTCTTCCGGCAGGTGGGGTGAAGAAGATCGATTTCCCCCATGGATGAATGGTTTTGTTTTAACCTCTGTAATGTTTTAAATTGTTTTTTATTATATTTGTATTGTTCTTATCCTTGCTGTACGCCACCCTGAGTCCTACGGGATTGGGCGGCCTATAAGAACTTTTAATTAAATTAAATTAAATTAAATTAAATTAAATTAAATTAAATTAAATTAAATTAAAGTGAGCTGGAAGGGACAAAAGAAGAAGGTGAGATGGATGCTGAATCAGTCGATATTAAAAGATAAAGAATGTATTAAAACAATAGAAAAAATGGAATTCTTCTTCAAAGTGAATAGAAAAGAAGAGACCTCACTACAAAATGTATGGGACACAGCTAAAGCATATGTTAGGGGGTTAGTCATAACCTATACAGTGAGAAAAAAAGAAGAAACAATGAAAACAGATACTAGAACAAGAGCATAAAAGACTTGAAGTTGATTTCAAAAAGAACCACAGAAAAGAAATTCAAAAACACAAATGGAAATAATAAAACATAAATTAAATGTAATGGAAAAAGAAGGTTTGGCACAACAAATTAAAAGAACAAAACATTTTTTTTGAAAATGCCAATAAACCGGGAAGATGGTTAGCCCATAAGCTGAAAAAGGAGAAAGATAAGAAATTGATAACTAAATTGCAAGATGAGAAGGGAGATTTACAGTATCAAAACGAGAGTGAAAAGAAAATAATTCAGGAGTTTTACAGAAAAATATATGACCAAGAAAAAGTGTCAGAGGAAAAAATATTGCAATATTTGGGAAAAGCAGAATTACCAAAAGTACCTGAAATGGTGAAAACTATGTTAAATGAAAAAATAACAATGATGGAACTGACAGAGGCAATTAAAAGACAAAAGAATGACAAAACACCAGGGCCAGATGGACTGCTGGCAGAACTTTATAAAATCTAGAATCACATACTGTATGCTCAACACTGGAAAACCGATATAGTTCCTTCGAGCTCAATGATAATAACAAAAATATTAGAATGTGCGGAAATGAACAAATTAACCATGAAATCACAGGATAAAGAGAAAACAGAATTTTATAAAATTTGGGAGAATTGGTACAAATGGTTGGAATGCAAAAATCAATCTAAACAGTTAGCAATGAATATAGAACATAAGACGGGTAGACAGACTTACACAGGATATTAATGATGATGAAAACAGTAATAGGTTAAAGTTAAGAAATATGTGAACATGGATAAGTTAATGAATAAGTGATAAAGTAACCTACTCAATAAAAATATTTTTAAAAAGAAAAGAAAAACAAATGGCGTTGATTTTGTTAGATGCACAAAAAGCATTTGATAATTTAAACTGACAATTTATGCTACAACAATTAAAATGTATGAACTTTGGTGAAAAATTTATAAATATGATTCAGACAATATATTCTAAACAAACAGCAAAAGTGATTGTGAATGGCGACTTGACGGAGAATTTCAATATAAGAAAAGGTACAGGTCAAGGATGTCCATTATCCCCATTATTATTTATATTAACATTGCAAGTGCTAAACAGAAATGTTAGACAAGATTCAGATATAAAAGGAATGGAAATCAAAAAAGAAAAATATAAATTACAAGCGTTTGCAGATGACCTGGTATTTATGTTAGAAGAACCACTAGAAACTGGCCCCAAGCTAATAAGAAAAATAGAAGAATATGGAGAAGTGGCAGTGAAGCAGGACGTAAAATAAAGCAAAGTCATTAAGTGAAACAATAGGCTATAAACGGGGTTGGACTAGATGACCTGTAAGGGGCTCTTTCTAGCACTGACAATTAAAGAAGTAAAACGTATTTTGCTCTGGAAAAACACAAAGAGGAAGTTGCTAGGCTTTCCTAAGATTCGGCCGGCCACAGGCTGACCACAAACAGACACAGGGAACATGGAGAAATTTAAAGGTGTTAACATAAAACTTATAGAAAAACATGCATACGTGTCAATAAGAGAAAGACGTGTAACTCTCTAGCCAATCACTGAAGTTTTCGTGTCTTTGTAACTGTGGAAAAAGTATAAAGATGTTCATTTGTCTGCTAAAAAATTCGTTCAGTTCAGAATTTCAAAATGTCTGAACCTTATCCGTGCAGATAATAAAAGGCTTATCTTACTCCTCTCTGGCTGGTATCACTTCCTGTTCTGCAACAATTATGGCAACCGCGGCAGGACTGGAAATAGATCCCAGTGGGATTTTTCCCTGAGGATCAGAACGGGCCGACGGACCTAGGCGAGGTCATCACGTTGACCCTTCAAGGCGCCAACAGATGTATTATCTGGAAGGAAACTGATGACATCTCAAAGGTGCCGTGGACAACCGACCAAATCCAAGAACCTGACCAGGAGTTAAGATAAGTCATTAAACAAAACCGGCTGAGGGAAGGAAGACGCCTGCAGGCAAGTATTTGTAAACATTATAGGACCCACTCGTTTAGCAGTGGAAGAGGGGGCCTGATCTCCCCCCTAAAAGGCCCAAAAGGATCTGTGTATCCTAAAAAGGCTTATCTTACTCCTCTCTGGCTGGTATCACTTCCTGTTCTGCAACAGGAGGATTAAAAATTAATTTTAAAAAAATGAAAATACTAGTTAAAATTTTTACAGATAAACAGAAAAATGAGTTGATTAAAAAAATAAACCTTCAGGTGGTTAAGAAAGTAAAATACCTAGGAATCTATTTAACAGCAAGATGTGCAACAGTTAAAGAAGATAATTATATAAAATTAATGCAACAAATTAAGCAAGACTTGGAGAAATGGAAGAACCTGCAATTATCGATGGTAGGACGAATAGCTACTATAAAAATGAATATATTGCCAAAATTACTTTTTTTGTTTCAAACAATTCCTATAAAATTCGATTTAAAAAATTTCGATGAACTGAACAAATTAATCTTAAAATACATTTAGCAAGGGAAAAGAGCAAGAATAAGATTGAAAATGCTGCAAGAATCTAAAAACAACGGGGGTTTTGGGTTGCCAGATTGGGAGCTTTATTATCAGGCCTCTGTACTTACCTGGCTGAAAGAGTGGGTAAATCTGAGACATAGAAGATTATTACTATTGAAGGGACATGATGTTCAACTGGGGTGGCATGCTTTTTTGTGGCATGAGAAGAATAAAATACACAGGTACTTCCAAAGACATTATGTAAGAAATGCACTACTTCTAGTGTGGGAAAAAGTTAAAACAAAAAACTATAGGAAAATACCAGTCTGGCTTTCTACGATGGAAGCACTGATACATCCAAATGTTATTAACTTGGAAAGAATTGTAACATATAAAAGACATTCTAAATGAAGATGGGGAACTCAAAACGACACAAGAATTGCAAAATCAAAGGATAGACCTAGCATGGTGGCCATACTTGCAAATACAATCAAGATATGTGAAAGATGCAAAGACACATGGATTCTATAAAGAGCCAACAGCACTTGATCAGATACTTTGAGGGATGGATGAAAAGTTAATAAAGAAAATATATAGTTATCTGTTAAGTATTAAAATGGAAGATGATACCGCCGCTAGGATTGTTTACGCACAGAGCTGGAAAAATGATACTGTCCCCACATCCTCAATGGTTGTTAGAAAAATCTTGGAATGCTCCGAGATGTGTAAATTAATAATGGAGATACATGAAAAGGAAGAGACAGAATTCTATGACGCTTGGAATAAATGGTATAAGTTGTTAAATCGCAACAATAAACTTCAAATTGGGTTATAAAAGGTGAACTATAAAGAAACTGTAAATGTTCTTACTCTCACGTTCTATGTAAACAATTAGAGGTATATATACCGTATTTTTCGGAGTATAAGATGCATCGGAGTATAAGACGCACCTTAGTTTTGGGGGAGGAAAACAAGGGTGGGGGGGAATCTGCCTCTGCCTCCCAGCAAACAGCAAACAGTACAGATGATATACACTGTTTGCTGTGTATTTATGTGCATGTGTGCCTGACCCATAGAAATAGCAAAGAATTGGAGAAATGTACATTATGGCAGTATATTAATGCCAGAAAGTTTTCTTAAATGTAGTCACACTAACTCCTCCCAATTATTTAAATAGATCTACTCCAAACATGACTAAGTCAGGGTTTAACTCAGCTGCCTTATCTTAATACTAAACAGGACACTGTTACATTTCAGATTATACTTGTACAGATGCTGTTAAAATTGATGTGGCTTTCTTGAAGTATACATTATTCTCTGCTATTTAAAAGAAGATACAATAGCACTGGGCCTCTATCAAGCATTTTTTTTAAAAAGCTTCTTAATTTTGTTAAGTTGTCTAGAACAATAATAAAGCAGTCTTTAAAAAAGAAGTCTAATAATTTGAACATTCTATAGACATTTATAGTTATTGACTTACCTCCTTGCATCCATTTTCAGCAGTCTGATTAGCACAAGAAAATAAAATTCTGCCTCTGCCTCCCAGCAATTTCCCTCCTTGCAGCTAGTTTCACTTTCAGTTTTAGCACGTGGCCTGCCTGCAGTCTCAATCAGCTGTGGGTCAGGAGGCCGATAATCAGTTGCTTGTGCTAATCAGGCTCTGGGCTGTTTGCTGCAAGGAGGTAAATTTCTGGGAGACAGAGGCCAAAGGGTGGGGGTGGCTGGGTGGGGCTACATTCGGTGTATAAGACGCACCTAAGTTTTCACACTCTTTTTTGGGGTAAAAAGGTGCATCTTATACTCCGAAAAATACGGTAATTAAAATGGAAGAAATAGATGTTGAATATATAGTAGGAGACTCAATCCATTGAATATAGAACTGGATAAATAATAGTGATTGTTTAAATTAAAATAGTAATATTGTGAAGTGTAAATATATTTCAAAATGAAATAGCTGTAAAAGTGGTTAGCTTTTACTATGTTTGTTTGTATTTTATGTATTTTTGTATGTCTTGTTTATATGTTGTTTTTAACTAGAAAACTCAATAAAGATTATTTTTTTAAAAAATAAATAAAATGGAAGATGAACAGGTGAAAGAAACAATGATAGCGTGGGCAAAAAACTTTGGATATAGTATAGAGCAGGGGTTCTCGAACGGCCCGCCGAAGCAATTAATCCAGCCCACCCGGGACCACGAGGCTGCGCCGCCCACATCGCCCCGCCCACCCACCGGCCACCAACCTTCGGCCAAGCGCGAGCCTTACCTTCACGGTGAGCAGAGCGGTGTGAGCCCTGCGAGCTGGAACTAGAAGGCCAACGGCGGGGGAGGTCCCACCGTGCTCAGCTGAAGGGCTGTCTCAGGGGTGTGTGGACACAGCGAGGCTCAGCCGCCTTTCGGTCCCTGCTCTGGGCTGGGTAGTGGTTTGGCTTTCCCAGCTGGCAACGACACCCGATCCACACACCTGCTCTTCCCTTTCTCCCGCAGCTGGTGGCAGAGGAAGGCGAGCCAAGGCTGAGTCGGTGCCGCTCCGCTCCCCCCCAGCCCAAATCTCGCCCCCCCATCTCGCTCTCTGCAGCTGCTGGGCCTCGCCTGCTGTGGCTGCCAGCAGCCAGGGAGCACAAGGCTGCGCCGCCTGCATCGCCCCTCTGCCAGCCTGCGACCTTCGGCTGAGCATGGGCCTTAACTTTGCGGGCAGCCACAGTGAGCAGAGCAGTGCAAGCCCCACGGGCTGGAACTGGAAGAGAAGGCCAACGGCGGGGGAGGGAAATCCACACTGGACCTGCCGCGCTCGGCCACCTTGGGGGGGACGGTGAGGTTCACTCGCCTTTCGGGCCTGCCTCTCGGCTTCCGCGGGGCCTCCAGACAGCTGCCACCCACTGCCCCCCCGCCTCGGGCCCCACATCCAGCCCACGACCGGGGGATGTGCCACTTCCGGGCCAGTTCAGCCGGCGGGTGGGCGAGCTCCAGTGCACCCGGGGTGGCGGAGCTGCTCCGGGACCACCAATGGGCCAGTCCTGTGACTAGAGCTCTGGAATATTGGACCGGCTGGGCAGCTCGTGGTGCAGCTGGAAATCTCCGCCGTAGAGGGTGGTACAAGAAGTGGTGCAACGTGCAAGTAGTGCAGCCCTCATCGTCTGAAATGAGGTAATGGTGCTGTTGCGGCAAGGGGGTGTGGCGTAGGTGGGCCAAAGTGGCGATGGCCGGAGCCTTAGTGTGCAGGAGCGAAGCACCCCTGTACTTGCCTTTGCACGGCAGCAGCATTCCACCTTTGTGGGTACATTTGCGCCAGCTGGTGGCGCCAAGGCAGCCCTCGCCTAAGCCACGTCCAGGAAGGAATCTCAAATAAGGCTAAGAATGAACATTTGTGTTATAGCCAGCCCCGGCGCTAGATCGGCCCCCTGCGAACTCCTCGTCTCTCGAGGAGCTCGGCCGAAGTCTCGCTTGCCGGTCACTGAGGCACCTGGACTCCCAGTGATGGGATGAGGTCCTTCAGGCACTTAGCTTGGCCGCCTGTTTAGTAGCTCCAGCCCCTCCCTCCATCACTGGGAGTCCAGGCGCTTCAGCGGGCAGCGAGCGAGGCCTCGGCCGGGCTCCTCGGCAGACAAGGACTTTGCAGGGGGCCGATCTAGCGCCCAGGCTGGCTACAACACAAACGTTCATTCTCGGCTTTATTTGAGATTCCTAGCTGCAATGGACAGCAAAGCTGAGGTTGACATCCCCCTGCGTCGGACCAACAGACAAAACAGGAAAAGGAGGCAGAGAGCAACAGTCCAGTTGCCAAGGTAAGCCAGAGTGGGAGGCTAGCGAACCGGAGAGCCTCTTCCCCGTCTTCCCAGGAGCATGGGACTTCTCACGACTGGGCCCTGAGCTCCCTTGCAATTTGTTCTGCTGCTGGAGGATGGGCTGCAGCGGTCCCACCTTGGCCCACGCCAGCTCCTTGCAGTTGCCCATGCCGGGATTGCTGCAAAGTGTCGCCCCCTTGGGAGTCTTTTTGTGCTGGTCGGAGGGCGACAGAAATTCCAACTTGGGGTCTGCTTCAGCCTCCTGGTGTGGGGCTTTGGGTGAAGGCTGGAGGGAAGCGCCGCTGGTGGCGAAGAGCCGGAGAGCCTCATTCCATTGGGACTGCATCATGGCCTGGAACTGGCTGACCATCTCAGCCCGTTGAGTTTCCAGGCACTGGTACCTGGCCTTGCACTCCCGCAGGTCTTCCCTCTGCTTGGAAAGCCTATGCTCGTAGTACTCAGTGAGGTGCTTCTGCTGAGCCTCCTTCTCAGTCAGATCCAATTTGAACTGAGCCAGCTGTTTTGCCAACTCTTTCTCGTGGTGGCTGCTTAGCTCCAACAACTGCTTCCTGTTGGGGCCCTAAGGAGCCTGGGCGGAGAGGCAAGGAGTGTCTGGGAGGGGAGAGGCAAGAGAGGCCAGCCAGGCACCCCTCAACGTGACATTGAGTTGGCCACGCCCACCCAGTTACATGACCACCTAGCCACAACGACCCAACCGGTCATTAGGCTATAGTCCAGCCCCCCAACAGTCTGAGGGACTGAGGCCCCATTTAAAAAGTTTGAGGACCCCTGCTATAGAGCTAGATAAATGGCAAAAACTCTGGGACAGAAATTACAAATTGACAATGGCAACTACTTATAATGAAAACCTGTATAGAATATTTTATAGGTGGCATTTGCCATCGGCAAGACTAGCAAAGATGTTTAAAAATATGTCTGTTAAATGTTGGAAATGTAATCAGATGCCGGGTTCTTATTACCACATGTGGTGGACATGTCCAAAAGCAACAAATTTTTAAATGAGAATACATATATGGTTAGAGAAAATGATAAAACAACATATAGACTTAAAACCAGAAATATTTTTGTTAGGTATATTACCAGAAAATTATAAGGAATTACATATTTAATCATACATGTGTTGACAGCAGCGAGAATTGTATTTGCACAACATTGGAAAAATGAAGATATACCTACAGATGAAAGTATAGTTAGAAAAATATTAGACTGTGCGGAAATGGATAGATTGACTTTAACAATAAAAGATAAGGAAGAAACAGAATATTTTTTAACATGGGATGTGTTCTATCAATGGTTGGATAAAAGAGGTAGAAATTAGAAGATAAAGATTAATGATATATATAAGTAAATGATGTATGAATTTTACTACAATAAGTAATTATTAGTACTTTAATTATGGTTATTATTAATATTGCTCTCATTACTAATTTATTAATACTTTGTATAAGCAAATTGATCAAGACAATACACTGTTTATTAAGCACTTATGTATTTTAAAGGGGAAAAAAGTATAATTTTTTTAAAAGGTTTCTCGGAATGGAGATGCGGGGAGTGGTGTCAATGAAATTGTCGGTCCTGGGAGCAGGGCTTGGGACTGGCCAAACGTCAATCACCCCATCACCGTCTCCACCCCAACTGGCGAGGATGGGGAGTGTGGGGCAAGGGGCTGGGGGCTGGGGTTCCCCAAGGGGTAGCTGCCTTCCCTCCAGCGGCAGCGGGACAAGCCCAAGGGATCCCTGCAGTGGCAGGAGCTCAGGCTCAAGTGGTCCCACAGGTGGTGAGGCTGCCACCAGGCTACGTGCTGGTCCAGGACGACCAGGAACCCCTGCCTCTGAAAGCCATGTTTGACGGGCGGTTGGAGAAGCTAGCCTATTTACTCAACCAGGTGTGGAACTACTTAGACAAATACAGAGCAATGTACCTGGACGAAGTTGCCTGTGTGAATGCAATTACTTTGAATCTAGGAGAGAACTGTGTGGTGTTTCCCGATGACGAAGGGGCCCCAGAGTTGGTTTATAGTAGCCCCCAAAATGGCAGAGACTATGATATTGGTGTTGGCATGGCTAAAAAAGTGGAATCCAGTGGTTAACTGGAAAGACAAGTGGTGCTTGAGAAGTAAAGCAGCTGGACTGCAACAAGTGGGGACAACGCACAAAGTTGGCAAAACACCATTGGTGGGGAAGGGAAAGGGGAAGATATTATTTATTTATTTATTTATTTATTTATTTATTTATTTATTTATTTTTATTTTTTATTTATTTATTTTTTATTATTTTTTATTATTTATTTATTTATTTATTTATTTATTTATTATTTATTATTTAAATGGATTTCTATGCCGCCCAACTCCCGGGGGACTCTGGGCGGCTCACAACATATCAGAATCCATTCCACAGTATAAAAAATACAATAATTAAAAAGTACAAAAATTAAAAAGAGTATCTCACATTCACAATCAAGGTGGGAGACCCATATCTAGTCTAGTTGGTCTCATTTTCACCCCGCCTGCCGGAAGAGCCAAGTTTTTATTGCTTTACGGAAGGCCAGCAGGGTGGGGATAGTCCTGATCTCTGGGGGAAGCTGGTTCCACAGGGAGGGAGCTCCCACAGAGAAGGCTCTCCCCCTCGGCCCCGCCAACCGACATTGCTTGGTCGATGGGACCTGGAGGAGGCCAACTCTGTGGGCCCTGACCGGTCGTAGGAAGGTATGCGGCAGGATGCGGTCCCGAAGGTAACCTGGCCCTGAGCCATGTAGGGCTTTTTTTTTTCAAAAAAAAGTTTTATTAGTACAAAATTACATAGATAATAGCTAAACATTAAATTAAAAGTACAAACATTTTTTTAATTTTTCTCCCCCCTAACCCACCCCCTTCCCTCCCCCCCTCCCCCCTGGACTTCCGAGAGAGAGTACAGGGCATAATATCAATAAAATAAATGTAAATGCTCTGCCAATCACTTGAATTCTGTAAATCTGTTTCGATTTGAACAGGAAGGAATGGCTTTCCCTCCTCCTCCTCTTTTGTTTTCATACATCTTTCCTCTGGAATCTTGGATATATCAGCTTTTAAGACGTTGGCATAAAATTCAGTAGCTTTCTTTGTCGTATTAAGCCGATATCTTTTTCCCAGAAATTTCACTGCGACTCCTGTTGGTGCTTCCCATTTATATTGTAAGTTTAGCCTTTTAAATTCATCAATCAGAAAGGTATAATGTTTTCTGGCTTTGAGCATTTTAGAGGGAATTTCTTTCCATATCATTAGTTCCTGGCCATTCACCTGAAGGTTATTCTTAAACGTCGCCTGTATAATCCTATTCCGTAAGGCTCTTGTAGTAAAGTATATTACAATGTCCCTTAGTAGGTGTTTTTGTTTTGCATACCAGGAGTTGATTCTATATATTTTATCAATTTGCCTGGCTAGTTCTTCTTTAGACAGTCCAGACACCTGCTCCAAAGCTTCCACCATCCTTCCTTTCAAATCTTCATATAATCCCTCTTTCAACCCCCTGACCCTTATGGCAAATTCCATAGATCTGAATTGCGTCATTAACACCTCTGTTTCAAAATTTGCAATGTCATTTTGTATTTTATCTATGTATTCTACTGAAGTTGTCAAAACTTGTTTATTTTCTTCAATGCGGTTTGCCAAAACTTCAATATTTGTTGCTAGACCTTTGCATACCTCCAACACATCATTCCTAATTTGTTGGTCAATATTCTTTAAAGCAGCCTGCATTTTATTATCTATTTCATTGATTTTTTGGTTAAATTCAACAATAAGTTCATCTTTCATGATCTTTAAGGTACTTATTAAATTTTCAGGTGTTCAAGACTTTGGGGGGGTTAACTCAGTGGTAAGTTGCATTTTAGAAATATAACCAGATGAATAGTCCATTCTTTTATTCAAAACAGTCTTTCCAAATTTTGAAGCCATTTTAGTATTTCCAGTGGAGAACAAAGAAAAAGCCAAGCCTCTAGTTAAAATTCTTTTAAATTTCTTTTAAATTTCTTTTAAATTCCAAAGCCAGATAGACTTTTATTTTTTAAAAATTGTCAATTATTATTTAATCCAAAATCGGGAGACAGAGAGAGTAAAGCCAACTTTCAAAGTCAAAAATTTCCATTAAAAAAAAAGCCACTAGGGAAACGAAAGTTACTTTCATTTCTCCTCCCACTTTCTCCGATCGCCATATTGTAGCCTATTAACTGTTACTTAATTTCTTCCGAAGTGAAAGTCAGCAGTGGAGTTGAAAGAAAAAAAAAATTATGTACTTGCCCTTTTAAAATCCTGTCTCTCTCTGTCTGCTTGTTTAATCAATTAAGTAGTTGTAATCCCATTCACGAAGCAGCGGTGGTCACGGCATCTTGCTCCGCAAAAGTGGAGGTTTCCAAGTCCCCGGAGCAAGAGACAGGCTGGCTGGGGAGCCCTCACCTTTCGCGCCCCTGGCTGACACCTGGGGCACTAGGGGGGCTCTACCCCACCTGTCCGGCTCTCATCTCTCCCCTTTGCCCGGGGCAGAGACTTTCAAGCCGCCAGACAGCTGTTCTGGTGGCTTTAACGGGGAAATGGAAAGGCGCTCAACGGGGAGCGTCCGCGATGCAGCGATCCGGAACCGGAAGTTCCATGTAGGGCTTTAAAGGTTAAAACCAACACCTTAAATTGGATCCGGAGACTAATGGGCAGCCAATGCAGCTGGCGGAGGATCGGTGTTACGTGGGTGTATCTGGGTACACCCACCACAGCTCGCGCAGCTGCATTTTGCACCAATTGCAGTCGCCGGACACTCTTCAAGGGTAGCCCCATGTAGAGCGCATTGCAGTAATCCAGCCGTGAGGTGATAAGGGTGTGAGTGACTGTGAGAAGTGCCTCCTTCTCCAAGTAGGGTTGCAATTGGTGCACAAGACGTACCTGTGCAAAGGTCCCCCTAGCCACAGCTGAAAGATGTTGCTCCAATTTTAGCTGTGGGTCTAGGAGGACACCAAAATTGCGGACCCGTTCTGAGGGAGCTAATTTCTCCCCCCCAAGAACCAAGGAGGGACAATTGGTCAAGTCCTTAGGAGGCAATATCCACAGCCACTCAGTCTTGTCAGGGTTAAGTTTTAGCCGGTTCATCCCCATCCAGACCCTAACATCGTCCAGGCAGCGGCCCATTACGTCCACGGCTTCCCTGAATTGAGACGGGGTAGAGATGTACAACTGGGTATCATCAGCGTACTGCTGATACCTCACCCCGTGTCGTCGGATGATCTCACCCAGTGGCTTCATGTAGATGTTAAACAGGATGGGCGAGAGGACCGAGCCCTGCGGCACCCCACATAGTAGGGGCCTAGGGCTCGACCTCTGCCCCCCTGTCAACACCGACTACGTCCTGTCAGAGAGGAAGGAGGAGAACCACTGCAAAACAGTGCCGCCCACCCCCACCTCTCCGAGACGACGCAGAAGGATACCATGGTCAATGGTATCAAAAGCCGCTGAGAGGTCAAGTAGCACCAGCATAGAGGAATAACCCCCATCCCGGGCTCGCCAGAGATCATCCATCAGGGTGACCAAAGCCGTTTCCGTACTGTAGCCGCGCCTGAAACCCGATTGAAAGGGATCCAGAAAATCAGTGTCATCCAACAGCCGTAGGAGCTGGAGCGCCACCACTTTCTCAACAACCTTCCCCGCGAAGGGAAGGTTGGAGACTGGACAGAAGTTCTTTAAATCCGCCGGGTCCAGGGAAGGCTTCTTGAGGAGGGGTCTCACCACCGCAAGTTTTAAGGGCTGCGGGACGGACCCCTCTCTCAAAGAAGCGTTGACCAACGCCTGGAGCCAGCCGCGTGAAACCTCCCTGGTGGCCGAAACCAGCCAGGAAGGACACGGGTCCAATAAACAAGTGGCAGAGCTCATCGCTCCTATGGCCTTGTCTACATCCTCAGGAGTCACTGGTTCGAACCTATCACATATAACAGGACTAAGGCCTGCCCCAGTCATCTTGGCCTGTACTTCCCAATCGGAGTCCAGGTCTGTCCGAATCTGAGTGACTTTATCCGCCAGAAACCAAGAAAATTCCTCAGCTGTGCCCTGCAAGGGATCTTCGCCTTCCTCCTTAGCAAGAAGGGTGCGGGTCACCCTAAACAGGGCGGCTGGGCGGGAGTCAGCGGACGCAATAAGAGCGGAAAAATGTGAACATTTTGCCGCCCGTATCGCCACTAAGTAAGACTTAATGAAAGTTCTTAAAAGTGTCCGGTCAGACTCAGCTTTACTAGATCTCCATCGTCGCTCTAGGCGTCTCTTGTGGCGCTTCATCTCCCGCAGTTCCTCGGTAAACCAAGGAGCACTCCTGGATGCGCTTCCACGGAGAGGTCGCAAAGGCGCAATCCGATCCAAAGCCCTTGCTGCTGCCTGATTCCAGTGCCGCAACCAGAGACTCGGATGAACTGTGTACCAGGGATTCAGGTATTTCCCCACGTTCCCTCTGGAATCCCTCAGGTTCCATTAGGCGCCTGGGGCGGAACCACTTAATCGGTCCTGCCTCCTTGCGGTGGAGGCGTGGTGCCATGAAATCCAACCTCAGAAGGAAATGATCTGACCACGACAAGGGTACTGTGACTAAACCCCTCAGCCTCAGATCATCTCTCCACTGCCCCGAGAGAAACACAAGGTCAAGTGTGTGACCACCCTCATGAGTCGGACCCTGAACTACTTGGGTCAGGTCCATGGTTGTCATGGAAGCCATGAACTTCTGGACTGCCCCCGAGGCTTCGCCGGGCGATGGCAGATTAAAGTCCCCCAGCACCATCAACCTGGGGAACTCAATCGCCAGCCCTGCAACCGCCTCGAGCAGAACAGGCAGGGCCTTTACAACGCAGCTAGGAGGCAGGTACGTTAGGAAAAGGCCCACCTGAACCCTTAAGTCCAACTTCAGAAGGAGCGTCTCACACCCAACAATCTCCGGGGCAGGGCTCCTTCGAGGACAAAGATTCTGGCGAGCTATAATAGCCACTCCTCCACCCCTTCCCTGGGGTCACGGCTGATGCTGAACCAAGAACCCGTCCGGGCATATCTCAGAAAGGGGCACCCCCCCTCCTGGCCAGCCAGGTCTCGGTAATGCATGCCAGGTCAGCCCCCTCTTCTAGGATTAAATCCCGGATAAGGGGGGCCTTGTTGGTAATTGACCTGGCATTCAACAGCAGCAGCTTGAGCCCAGGGCCCTGACATCCCTGGTTACCAGGCACTCGGGCTGAGCTAGGTGGAACCAAACCCGAGGGGCCAGAACAAGGAATCGCTTGCAAACAGCGAATTCTCGTTCCCCGAGAGCGGCCTACCCCTCTGCTCCCGCCATACCTGCCTCTCCCCATTATGACCATAATGCTCCTACTCCCCGTCCCCCCAGAGGTCCCCTCCCCTTCCCCGCTGGTCCCCCATTCTCCCGGCAGGCCATGCATACCATTCATACTGAGCCTGGGGATGGGCCAAAACCCCCCTCCGCTTCTGTTTCCACACTCAGCAGAGGGGGGCAGGGTCCAACCACCCAGCTCACTCATTTGCTCATACAATCAAACCACAAACATTTATTCATACCATCCATCCATAAACATGCTCACAGACACTCTCCCCTATAAAGTTTATATACTAGTCAGCCACTCCCCCCTATAAAAGATAAAACCAATCTGTAAATTAAAACAGGATGATAAAACAGGATGATTAAAACTTGATGATAAATTTCCTATTTTAACTGCAACCCTAGATGGCTTGAGAGGGTAGTCTGTAGGGAAATGAATAATCAGAAAGAAAACACCGCCTTGATATGGACTGTCATTAGGACCCATAATTGTAGCTTGCCAATGAAACATGTCCTTTCCAATAGGGCCTACAGAATACTGAACTAGTTTCCTCCGGTGGAGGGAGAACAGGCAGGCTCAGATGGGAGAAACAAACAGGCTTTGCAGCAGGCAAGCAGTTCTTTCTGTGTTTCTTCTTTAATTCTTCCACAAGCCTCCTTCTAAAACCAAGTTCTTGTGGCTCCGGTGTTGTCTTCCCAAAAAGGAGGGCTCCTTTTTCCAGCCTGCAAAAGAAGCCAAAATGCCGGCATCGGCAGAGAGCTTCCTCCCAGTTCCAAAACCAAGTTCAGGTGGAAGAAACAAACAGGCTCTGCAGCAGGCAAGCAGCTCTCTCTGTGTTTCCCCTTCCCCAATTCTTCCACAAGCCTCCCACCAAAACCAAGTTCTTGTGGCTCCGGTGTTGTCCTCCCAGCAAGAGAGGCAGGAGAGAACAGGCAGGCTCAGATGGAGAAACAAACAGGCTTTGCAGCAGGCAAGCAGCTCTTTCTGTGTTTCCCCTTCCCCAATTCTTCCACAAGCCTCCTACCAAAACCAAGTTCCTGTGGCTCCGGTGTTGTCCTCCCAGCAAGAGAGGCAGGAGAGAACAGGCAGGCTCAGATGGAGAAACAAACAGGCTTTGCAGCAGGCAAGCAGCTCTTTCTGTGTTTCCCCTTCCCCAATTCTTCCACAAGCCTCCCACCAAAACCAAGTTCCCGTGGCTCCGGTGTTGTCCTCCCAGCAAGAGAGGCAGGAGAGAACCCGTGAATGCACTACCTGAGAGTGAGCAAGTGGGGCCCGGCATCCCAAAGGAGTACCGGGACCTAGCTGAAGCATTTATTTTTTTCCCCAAGTTTTTTTATTTTATAACACATAAAAGGAACGTTGGACTTACATGAACGTTGCTTCTATGTGTGCTGCGGGAGAGTCCAAGCATGGGTTATCAATTCATCTGATTGGCCAGGGACTGAGTTGCAATTTCTTTGGCCACGACTCTTCCTCTGGCCGAGCTCCAGTTTTTCAATGAATACCCGGATCTGGAGAAGACGCAGCTCATCTGATACATCGACCACTCCTGGACCCCGGACCATACCAGAACCAGGGTGGGATTGGACTCTCCCGCAGCACACATAGAAGCAATGTTCAGGTAATTCCAACGTTCCTTCTCCTGTGCGCTGCTTGGAGTCCAAGCATGGAATATACCCAAGCTAAATTGATGTTGGGCGGGAAACAGATTGGTCCAGGGTCCCCTCAGCCGGTAGAACCCGTTGCAACACTCGTCTCCCAAACGCTGCCTCCACCGAGGCAAACATGTCAAGCTTGTAATTTCTCACAAACGGCGATGGCGAAGCCCACATGGCTGCTCTGCAAATCTCAAGGATAGAGGCCTGCGTGGCCCAGGCTGCCATGGTGGCCGCACTCCTTGTTGAGTGCGCTGTTATGCGGCGAAGAGCTGGTCTGGCCTGACGCTCATAGGCCAACACGATGCAGGCCTTCAGCCAACGACCGATGGTACATGGTGACACTTTCTTGCCCATTGTCTGAGGTTGAAAGGAGACAAAGAGCGCCTCCGAGCGTCTGAACTGCTCCGTCCGCTTAATATATTTGCGCAACGCTCTGCAGATGTCCAGAGTATGCCAACGTCTCTCACTCGAGTGTCTAGGATTCGGACAAAGATCCAGCAGAATAACTTCCTGAGTTCTGTGGAACAAAGTATTGACCTTTGGCACAAACATTGGATCTAAACGAAGGATCACTCTGTCGGCATGAAAAATACACAAGTCCTGACGTACCGACAAGGCAGCAAGCTCTGAAATTCTGCGAGCTGAAGTGATTGCGACTAGAAATGCAACTTTGAAAGTCAACAATCTGATACTAGGAGCCGAGGTGGCGCAGTGGTTAAAAGCAGCACTGCAACCTACTTCAGCTGACTGCCAGTTCAGCAGTTCAGCTGTTCAAATCTCACCAGGCTCAAGGTTGACTCAGCCTTCCATCCTTCCGAGGTCGGTAAAATGAGGACCCAGATTGTTGGGGGCAATATGCTGAACTCTGTAAACCGCTTAGAGAGGGCTGTAAAGCACTATGAAGCGGTATATAAGTCTAAGTACTATTGCTATTGCTACTAGTCGAGTGGAGAGGCTCGAACGGAGACGCCGTGAGCGCTTGCAGTACAACCGACAGATCCCAGGTAAGGTACCTGTGGACAGGTGGAGGTAACAAGTTGGATACACCTTTCAAAAAGCTCTGCACCCTCGGGTGATGCGAAAGAGAGATTGCGCCCTCTCCCTGAAGGACGGTGGCTAAAGCGGCCACTTGTCTGCGGAGGGTATTCGTGGATAGGCCTTTGTCAAAGCCTGCCTGCAGGAAGTCCAAAACCTGTGGCACGAGTCGCTGTCATAAGAAGTTCCGAGTGGCACACCAATGACTAAAGGCCACCCAGGTGGCCTCGTATATCCTGGTTGTAGACGCCCTTCTGGAAGCCAGAATGGTGGAAATCACTGCCCTTGAATAGTGACCCCTCCTGAGCGTCTCCCGCTCAATCGCCAAACGGCTAGTTTGAGCCACTGCGGATCTGGATGTTGCACGGCTCCTTGGCGAAGGGAAAGCTTGCTCAACCAGTCCGCCTGGGTGTTGGCCACCCCCGAAGTGTGGTCCGCCTGCAAGGAGCTCAGGTGAGTCTCCACCCAGGTGCATAAGTTCTGTGCTTCGCGCATCAACACTCTGGAATGTGTGCCCCCTTGCCTGTTCACATGCGCCTTTGCTGTGACATTGTCCGTCAATAGAAGGACGTGCTGGTCTGAGAGATCCTGTTGAAAATGGCGGAGCGCCAGGTGAGCTGCTCTCAGCTCCAGCCAATTGATGTCATTGAGAAGGTCTTGCTGCAACCAACGACCCTGAGCGGCGTTGGCGTTAAGGTGGGTGCCCCATCCAAACAGGCTGGCATGTGACATCAGCACCAGTCGTGCCAGCTCCCGAAAAAGCGAGCTTTTCTCCATGGCGGGCGACACCCACCAATCCAATGATTGCAGGACCTGTCTGGGCACTTTGATGCGGGAGAGTGAATTGCTGCGACCTGACCTCTGGCTGGGCAGGAGTAGCCATTGTAAAGGCCTGGAATGGAGGCCCAGGGCAAAAAGGCCCAGGGCAAGATGGATAGGCACGATATCATTTTGCCTAACAACTGGGAAAGAAGTAGTAGAGGCACCAAATCTAATGATCGCACCTGCTGTACCATCTCCCTTATACTGTCCCTGCATTCCTGCGAGAGGAAGACCTGAGAGGACAGGGTGTCGATTACTGCCCCTAAATGGGTCAGTCTGGTGGACGGGGTACAGTGGCTTTTCTCCCAATTTACGGAGAAACCATAATCCTGTAGGGTCTGGACTGTGAAAATGAGATCCCTCTCCACCTGCACGGACGCCGCCGCCTGAATTAACACGTCGTCCAGGTAACAATGCAGGCGGATGGGCCTGGTGCGGAGGTGCGCTGCTATAACATCCAGGAGCTTGGTAAAGGCCCGTGGGGCTGAGGACAGTCCGAAGGGAAGAGCCCTGTACTGCCAATGGTGGCCAGCATAAGTGAACCTGAGGAACCGCCTGTGGGACGGCCTGATGGGCATGTGGAGATATGCCTGCTTTAGGTCTATGGAGGTCATAAAGTCTCCCTTCCTGATGCAACCCAGGATCGTAAGAAGGGATTGCATTTTGAACCGCCTGTACTTTATGTACAAATTGAGGTCCTTTAAATTCAAAATGGCCCGTTGACTGCCCGAACTCTTGGGAACCAGGAACAGAACTGAATAAAAACCCCTTCCCTCCTGGTCCTTTGGGACCTTTTCTATGGCCCTGATGTCCCTCAGGTGTTGAATCTCGGCCAGCATGAGGACCGTCTTTGTGGCCTCTCTGGAAAAGGGGCATTGGACAAATCGATGCGGAGGGCTGGATGTAAATTCCAGGGAGAGCCCGAGCCTCACAGTTTGTAACGCCCATGAATCTGTAGTCGTCTCTCGCCACTGGTCGGCAAACTCCTTTAACCTGCCTCCAATGGGAATGTGTGACCTCGAGTCACTTATTGCGCCTGTACGGGCGGTTGCTGGACCCATGAAAGGGTTTCCTAAATTGTGGTTGACGGCCCCTGTCCTGAAAGGACGATCTGTCTTGAGGCCTGTCAGGATTGTGGGAGTACTGACGCTGGTAGGGTTGAGTGGAAAACCCCGAGTCAGATCCACGAAAGGACTGCCTTCTGTAGAAGGTCAAAGGTCTCCTCTCTGCTCGCCTATATGAATGAGGCAAAACCTTCCTTTTGTCCTTCCCTTCCACTAAGATCGGGTCTAACACCTCTCCAAAAAGCTGTCGACCCTTGAATGGGGCCAATGCTAGTCTCCATTTGGATTTTACATCAGCTTGCCACTGGCAAAGCCACAACAGACGTCTGGAGGCGATATTTGAAGCCAGGGCCCTGGAAGCAAATTTAGCGGCATTGATGGTTGCATCCGCTGTATATTCAGCCGCAGCTATCAATTTGTGAATGTCCTGCTGCAACTGGACATCATCAGGAGAGGCCCTGTCCTGCATTTGATGGAGCCGTAAAAAAGAGGTCCTGGTAAAAAAGGATGCTGCTGTGGCTGAACTAATAGCCCAAGCAGCTGCCTGATGAGTTTTGCGAGCAGACAGCTCTGCCTTCCTGTCTTCAGCCTTAAGTCCCTCTGCAGTGTCAGAAGGGAGGAGAGCCGAGGAGGCTAAGCTGGCAAGAGGAGCATCTATGACTGGAAGCTGCAAAAGTTCCTCTAACTCCTGCTCAGTGGAATACATGCGCCTATGCATGCCACTAGGAGCCGGTATAGACCCTGGTTGTTCCCACTGTCGTGTAATTAAATCCACAAGAAATTGTGGTGAAGGAACCACCTCTTGCTCTGACAGCTGCTCTGAAAACAGGCTGGCAGAAAGGTCCTGAGGAGCCACAGGGCGATCTCCTGTGGGAACTGAGCCAGTTAAGTTAGCAGTGGTTTTGGCCTTAAACAGCAATGTGCTAAACTGGGCTGGATTAAACAGACCAGAATATGAAGGTTTACCTGGATAAGTTCCCTCATCCTCAGAAAAATAAAAATCCTCCAAATTTTCCTCCTCCTCCCCTCGAGAGGCTACACTATGCCTTGATAGAGTCAAGGAACGAGATTCTCTCATATAATCTCTGCTCTGAGAGTAACTCTGAGGAGGAACTCTGGACCCCTGGCCTAGTAAGCCTCTTTGGGCTAGAGCTGCATCAATACCCATAGCAATGGTATTGAAAATAGCGTTATTCAGTTCTATAGGCAACCCTTGGCCTGCAAGCTCAGGTGGGCGGAGTCCAGCAGCTGTAGGCGTGAAGGTGGCTGAAGGAGCTGATGGTCTGACTGTAGCCCCAGCTTGTGACACAGAAGCTGAATGGCCAGAGATCAGTAAACCTTCCTCCAGAATAGGAACCAGAGAACTGGCTTGAGGATCAGGCAGTACATTAGGAGACCATGCCAGTTGGTCTTCCACCTGGGGCTGAGATGAAAGTTCCTTAGTCAAGGGAATGCAAGATGCAGAAGCACCTTCAGAGCCCCTTGCACGCTGAGCCTGCTTTTGTGCCTTTGCAAACTGCTTCTCCAAAGCCCTTTGTCTTCTAAGGGCATCCTTATCAGAAGCAGATGATTTGGACTTGGAATGAGAGGATTTGGACCTGGTAGAAGGGCCCTCTACCCCCTTTATAGCCCTTTTGGGCTGGGAACATTCATCCATCCTGTGAGAGGTGGAAGAATCAGCAGAGTTGCTGCTGATAGAATCCCTTCGTTCAGCCATAATAGCTGCAGCAGCAATAATGATGAATCACCCTTCCAGCTCACAACCACAAGCAGGGGATTTTATCCCTGGTAGGGATCAATAGTACTCACTGCGCCTCACAACAATTACGGATGGTACCAGGTCAAGACATGGAATTCCAGAGCTGGACAAGAGCAATCAGCAGCAGCAGCAGCAGCAGTTTTTGGCAGGAAACCAACAATACGGTCACTTACACCTACAAGCACTCACTGCCTCAAGTCTGCAAGCTGGCAATATGGCTGCTTGCGTGGAAACAAGGCTGGAATGAGCGTTGCCTTACCTGATACGCTCTTTCTCATCAGGAGGAGCCAGCAGTCAGTATGGGTTTTGTCTCCGCCCATTAACTAATTAAGTCAGTCGATAGTGAGAAGAATGTCCAGAGTTCAGCAGCGGAGGAGAAAAGGAGCATTGGAGAAAGCGGAGTTGTGGCACACCGCTAGAAGAACTTGGATGGACATCCTGAGTGTAGAAACGTAAGTAGAAGAATGGATAAAGGTAGTCCCGAGGGCCCAAGCATCCAGGAATGGAAAAAGACAAGGGAGGGAACTGACTGCTGGCTCCTCCTGATGAGAAAGAGTGTATCAGGTAAGGCAACGCTCATTCTCCATCCTCTGAGGAGCCAGCAGTCAGGATGGGACATACCAAAGCTAAGTCCCTGTGGGTGGGGACCCTCGGAATTAGGTCCTGTCATCGACCACTCTCTGCAGCACTCGTCTGCTGAAGGCAGCGTCAGCCGACGCATATCTGTCTATTCTGTAATGCCGAATCAATTGAGTTGGAGAGGCCCAAGTCGCGGCCTGGCAGAGATCTTCCAATGGGCACTGTGTCGACCAGGCTGCAGTAGTAGCCGCGCTATGAGTGGAGCGTGCTGTGATGCCCGCGGGGCGTGGTAGGGAGGACAGGTCATAGGCCTTCGCAATTGCTCCCCTGATCCATCGGCCGATGGTTGTCGGGGAAGCCTTAAGACCCATCGATTGAGGTAGAAAGGTGACAAAAAGAGCTTCTGTCCGTCTGAAGGGTCTCGTGCACTTGATGTAGACCCGCAGGGCTCGTCTTACATCCAAGGTGTGCCAGAGCATTTCTGATGGGTGGGAAGGTCGGGGCCAGAAAGAGGGTAGCACCAGTTCCTGGGCTCGATGGAATGTGGAATTTACCTTTGGGATGAAGGCCAGATCCAGTACTACGCGATCCTGATGGAAGATGCAGAGGTCTTCCCGGACCGACAACGCTGCGAGCTCGGAGATCCTGCGAGCCGAAGTGATGGCTAGGAGAAAGGCAACCTTGAGTGATAGGTGTCTGAGGGAGGCTTCTCTCAGAGGTTCGTACGGGGCTCCCGTACGAGACTGAAGGACCTTAGGAAGATCCCAGGTGGGGTACCGGTGAATCACCGGTGGACGACAGTTCGTGACCCCTTTCAAAAACCGGCGTACAGTAGGAATGTGAGAGAGCGAGTCCCAATGGCAGCACGACAGAACAGATGATAGGGCGGCAACCTGTTGCCGTAGAGTGTTTTTGGCACTGCCAAAAAATAAAAAAAAATCCCCCCCCCCCCAAAAGCAGAAAACAAGATGACAACCGCATCCACAGTGCCGGAAACTCGGCTTCTGCGCATGCTCAGAAGAAAAAAAAATTCAAAAAAAAATCAAAAAATAAAAAAGCCAAAAACAAGATGGCGACTGCATACACAGTGCCGGAAACTCGGCTTCTGCACATGCTCAGAAGAAAAAAAAAATTCAAAATTCAAAAAAAGATGGCGGCGCCCACGGACCAGCACCGTGACATCACCAGCGGGTCGCTACCAGTTCAGGCGAACCGGTCCTCACCAGGAGGAACCGACCCCTGGGTATAATACTGCGGGCAAGAATCCCTCAAAATAAATGGAGTAGCCTTCATAGTCAATAAAAAGAGTAGGAAAAGCAATACTGGGATACAATCCCCAAAATGACAGAATGATCTCAGTTCGAATCCAAGGCAAACCATTCAATATCACAGTAGTCCAAGTCTATGCCCCAACCACTGGTGCTGAAGAGGATGAAATTGACCGGTTCTATGAAGCCCTACAGCACCTTATATAATTAACACCAAAAAATGATGTCCTTATCATCATGGGGGATTGGAATGCTAAAGTAGGAAGCCAAAAGATAACCGGAATAACAGGCAAGTTTGGCCTTGGGAGTACAAAATGAAGCAGGGCACAGGCTGATAGAATTTTGTCAAGAGAATACGATGGTAATAGCAAACACTCTTTTCCAACAACCCAAGAGACGACTCTACAAATGGACATCACCAGACGGTCAACACAGAAATCAGATTGACTATGTGCTCTGCAGCCAAAGATGGAGAAGCTCTATACAGTCAGTAAAAACAAGACCAGGAGCCGACTGTGGCTCAGATCATGAGCTTCTCATTGCACAATTTAGGCTTAAATTGAAGAAAGTAGGGAAAAGCACTAGACCACTCAGGTATGAACTAAATAATATCCCTGATGAATATACAGTAGATGTGACAAATAGATTTAAGGAATTAGATCTGATAGACAGAGTGCCTGAAGAACTATGGACGGAGGTTCGCAACATTGTACAAGAGGTAGCAACTAAAACCATCCCAAAGAAAAAGAAATGCAAGAAAGCAAAATGGCTGTCTGAGGAAGCTTTGCAAATAGCTGAGGAAAGAAGGGAAGCGAAAGGCAAGGGAGAATTGTAATTGAATGCAGAATTCCAGAGAATAGCTAGAAGAGATAAGAATGCCTTCTTAAATGAACAGTGCAAAGAAATAGAAGAAAACAATAGAATAGGGAGGACCAGAGATCTCTTCAAGAAAATTGGAGATATGAAGGGAACGTTTCATGCAAAGATGGGCATGATAAAGGACCAAAATGGCAGGGACCTAACAGAGGCAGAAGAGATTAAGAAGAGGTGGCAAAATTACACAGAAGAACTATACAAGAATGAGCTTAACGTCCCTGATAACCACGATGGGGTGGTCACTGACCTCGAGCCAGACATCCTAGAATGTGAAGTCAAATGGGCCTTAGGAAATCTGAGCAACAACAAAACTAGTGGAGGTGACAGTATCCCAGCTGAGCTATTCAAAATCTTAAAAGACGATGCAGGAAAAGTGCTACACTCAATTTGCCAGCAAATTTGGAAAACTCAACAGTGGCCACAGGATTGGAAAAGGTCAGTTTACATTCCAATTCCAAAGAAAGGCAATGCCAAAGAATGTTCAAACTATCGCACCATTGCACTCATTTCACATGCTAGTAAAGTTATGCTTAAAATCCTACAAGCTAGGCTCCAGCAGTATGTGGATCGAGAACTACCAGAAGTACAGGCAGGATTTCGAAGAGGCAGAGGAACTAGAGATCAAATTGCCAACATACCCTGGATCATGGAGAAAGCTAGGGAGTTGTTCTGACCTAGGCTTCCTGATCAAATAATACAACACAAACGGCGTCCCAAAAACCTTTTTTATTTTAACGGCTGCGAATTATTATAATTCCCAGTCGTAATAAGTCCCAAACAATGATAACAAGTCCGACAACAGTCTTTCGGGGGAAAGGCAGATAATCACATGAACCTTGATCTTTCTTGACAAGCTGCCTAAGACCAATTAGCAAGAAACTTGGCAAGGCCAAACAAAAACACCGAGTCCGAACTAAAATGACACGAGTTGAACAAAGTTGCTTCCTGCGACGAACACTTCCGTGTGCTCCACTTATATAGCCTATGGGAGGGGCCAATTATCTCCAAGCCTTACTCCCGAGTAGTCCTTCTCCTATGTAACTGTTCTTGCCTTCTGGCAGCTCTGCGCATGTGCGCATTGAGAACAGGCTCCCCCTGTTCCTCTGCCTCGCTCATGTCAGCCTCTGGAGGCACTGGAGTCAGGACAGACCTCCCAGTTGACCCGGGCTGGATCCCTGCCTCTGGCACCAAGCCTTCTCCCGACTCCAGGCCTGGCCCATGTTCCTCCCCAGCCTCCTCGCTGTCCGACTCTGCTGCCAGCTCCGCAGGCCGCTGGTGGACCACAACAGGAGTTCCAGAAAAACATCTACTTCTGCTTCATTGACTATGCTAAAGCCTTTGATTGTGTGTATCACAACAAATTGTGGCAAGTTCTTAAAGAGATGGGAGTACCAGACCATCTTATTTGTCTCTTGAGAAACCTATATGCGGGTCAAGTAGCAACAGTGAGAACTGGACATGGAACCACTGATTGTTTCAAAATTGAGAAAGGAGTCTGGCAAGGATGTATACTGTTGCCCTGCCTATTTAACTTATATACAGAGCACATCATGAGAAAGGCGGGGCTAGATGAATCAAAAGTTGGAATTAAGATTGCCGGGAGAAATATCAACAACCTCAGATATGCAGATGATACCACTCTAATGGCAGAAAGTGAAGAGGAACTAAAGAGCCTCTTGATGCGGGTGAAGAAGGAGAGTGCAAAAGTTGGCTTGGAACACAACATTAAGAAAACTAAGATCATGGCATCTGGCCCTCTCAATTCCTGGCAAATAGATGGGGAAGAAATGGAGGTAGTGACAGATTTTATTTCCCTGGGCTCCAAGATCACCGCAGATGGGGACTGCAGCCAAGAAATTAAAAGACGCTTGCTCCTGGGGAGGAAAGCTATGACAAATCTAGACAGCATACTAAAAAGCAGAGATATCACCCTGCCAACAAAAGTGCGTATAGTCAAGGCTATGGTTTTCCCAGTTGCAATGTATGGCTGTGAAAGTTGGACCATAAGAAAGGTTTGGCTCGGCGTTCGCCGAAGACGCTCCCCATCGAGCGCCAGTCCCCGGCACCGTTCAAGCCGCCAGAACAGCCGAAAAACAGCTGACTGGCGGCCGAAAACCCCCTCCCCGGGCAAAGGGGAGGGTGAAGAGCAGGCAGGCACAGGTAGAGTCCCCCAAGTGTCCCAGGAGAAAATCCTGGGGCGCGAAGGGTGAGGGCTCCCTGGAAACCTGTCAACTGCTCCGGACCTGGGACATCTCCGCTTTTTAGCGGAGCAAGAAGATCGCGACCAACCCTGCTTTAAATGATAGATTTCAATTTTGGAACAGCAGCAGCAGAAAAATCCAGGAGACAAGCTGGGCAAGTAACCATACTTAACTCTATGTTGACTCTTATTTCGGAAGATACAAATTAGCAAGCTGTTTTAAAATGGCGATTGAAGTCTGAAAGGGCGTGGAAAAGTGAAAGTTATAAATAAAGTTTCGTTTTGCTATCAGGCTTATGCAGGAGAACTTCTGACTTTAATTCTGATTTGGAGTTTGACTTTGAGGAATTCTTCTTTTTGGCATTGAACAAAAGTAATTTAGAATAACACAAAGATCTGTTTAAATTCAAATGGCTTCTAAATCTGGGATGACGGCTCCTTCTAAAGGAGCGGGCAGTGCTGAGAGCTCACCCCTCCACACTTCTAAGCTGCAATCCCTCTCAACACAAACCCAGCCTCTAACTCTGGGGATGTTACAAGAAACTCTTAAAGTTATGCAGGCTGAAATGGCCATCACTTTTAATGCAAAAATTTAATCTGTTGGTGCAAAAATTGATGAGACTAACGAGAAAATTCATGACAAGATACAAGATATCTCTGATCAAATTGGAGCACGAAACAATCAAATTAGGGCAGATAACTTAATGGCATTTAAAGGCTTGGCAAACAATTTGGAGGTCTTAGACCAGCAAGTGGAAGAAATTAAACAGTTCACAACAGCTTTGTGTGGGAAAGTAGATGAAATTGAGAACAAAAGGGAGAAAGATGCAGATGAAATTACAATGATCCAATATAGAAATATGGAATTTGCAATCAGAGTTAGAGGTGTAAAAGAGGATAAACGTGAGAACTTGAGAGACTTGATGTCGGAGGCGATTGCTCAAGCGTTGGAAATAAAGAAGGAAGAGTTGGGATGGCAGATGGATAAAATATACCGTGTTAATTCATGGGTGGCCAGACAGAGAAACCTGCCAAGAGATATTGTAATATACTTTACTAACAGAACACTACGTAATGATATCCTACAGGCAACTTTTCAAAATAAGCTTCAGGTTGATGGACAAGAAGTGATGACAATGAAAGAGATTCCTCCAAAAATTCTAAGAGCCAGAAAGGATTATACCTTTCTGGTGGAAGAACTTAAGAAACTACAAATACAGTTCAGGTGGGAGGTCCCAGCCGGAATATCACTGATTTATGCTGGAGAAAGACATCGGCTTAATACGTTGCAGAAAGCAAGAGATTTCTGTACATGTTTTAAAGGCTGGGACACCAAGATCACCAGAAATGATGAGAAAGGAGGATGTCAGAGTAAGACAAAGAGAGGAATTACTGATAGAAATTCAGGAAGAAGGAGCCTCGTCTGGTCAAAGTGATATGGCCATAACTCATTTGGATCAACATCTGGGGTTAGTTGAACAAGAATTGATAAAAGAACAAAGACAGACTAGAGCAGTGATGGCGAACCTATGGCACGCATGCCACAGGTGGCACGCGGAGCCATATCTGCCGGCATGCGAGCCGTTGTCCTAGCTCAGATCCAGCGCGCATCTGCGCATCGGCCAGCTGATTTTTGGCTGGCGCAGAGGCTCTGTGAGGGCATTTTAGGTTTTCGGAGGGCCTCCGGGGGGGCATTTTCGTCCTCCCCAGGCTCCAGAGAATCCTCTGGAGCCTGGGGAGGGCGAAAAAAGGGCCTACCGGGCCCACCGGAAGTTGGGAAATGGGCCGTTTCGGGCCTCCAGGGGGCCTCTGCGGGGGTGGGGGAGGCTGTTTTTGCCCTCCCCAGGCATTGAATTATGGGTGTGGGCACTCGCATGTGCGTGATAGCGTGCGCGCACGCGCTTTCAGCACCCGAGGGAAAACAGGTTTGCCATCACTGGACTAGAGCGACAACGGCCAAGTGTAAACAAGAAATGATTCAACAGCAACTGCAGGTGGCATCCAAAGAAACTACCAAAACAGAAGTAGTGGGAGGAGCAAAACCAAAGGAATTAAAGAAGCTAGATCTTCAGACAATGCTCCAGACGCTTCAGAAGCCTTTAGATGGGAATTAGATTCCTAACTTGGAATGTTAATGGCTTAAACTCTCCACAGAAAAGAAGAAAAATATTTCATTACCTTAAACAATTTAACAATGACTTGGTTTGTCTACAAGAAACACATATTAGAATACAAGACCAAAAATATCTGATAAATTCAAGAATAGGAATACATTTTGTATCAGCAGCACCAGAGAAGAAAAATGGCATTGTCATATATGTTAAAAGACATTTGATTGCTAAGCTAATTGAAGCAGATGATCAAGGAAGATTTCTAGCTATTGAACTTTTAATTAAAGGAGAGAAAACACCTGTGATTGGTCTATATGCCCCAAATCAACAGCAAGAAAAATTTTATGATCTTCTACATTCAAAGTTGACTCAATGGGATTATAAAACCTGCATCCTTCTAGGAGATTGGAATGGTGTACTGGACGTGAAAAAAGACAAGAAGGGTTTCAAGCAAAAATTTTATTCAAGAGCAAGATTGCCTAAATCCTTTTATGAGATGATGGAGGATTGGGAGTTGAGGGATAGTTTGCTCCACCTACACCTTTAGCCCAACAACAATCTTTTCAGCCTGCCCAAATAATACAGGCACAAAGTGCACCACCCATTCCTATGGCTGCACAAATTATGCAGCAGACTCAAGCTGCTTCGCAGGCTGGAATTGCTACAGCCCCTGCTGTTCCAACTACACAACAGCAACCCCAAATGGGACAATTGCTTATTCCAGTGCAACCTCCTATGCCTGCCTCAACTGTGGCCCAGTTAGTGCCAATTTCTCCACCGCCTGCTCCTATGCAGCCAACTCCTGCTGCTGCACCAGCTGCTGTACAACAGCCAGCCCAGGCACCACCACCTGCTCCAATGCAGGCTCCTTTGCCACCTCCTCTTCAACCCCAAGTGGGTCCACAGGCAATTCCTCAGGCCGCACCTGCGCAGGCCCCATTAGGCACCCCGCCTTTACAGCCAATTCAAGCAGTTGCTCCACCTTACCAGGAACCAGTTGCCCCATTAACTGGACACTCAAAGTTAAAGCCATCAGGACAGAATTATAAAGCCTGGGTCAGTGAAATGACTATTTTGCTTTGTCGTGAAGGCACGCACGACATGTTATTCAACCCACCTCAGCGGCCCTGGGCAGACGCTGTCAGATTATTAGATATAAAGGCGTCCACTAGTATACTGATGTCTATGGAAATCAAAATGCAACAAACGTTTGTCCCAAATGCTACTGCCCAAGAAATATGGACTCAATTAGAACGTTGTTTCCGGCCAATTTCAGCTGAATCTACTAAACTGCTTTTGTCACAATTTCATGGAACTAGAATTAAACCTACAGACAGCATAGGGGCACATTTAACAAAGATGAAACGCATGAGGAAAGACCTCGCAGAACGTGGCTATCCAATGGACGATAATCAAATGGTCAGTATTATTACCAATTCCTTAAATTACACATGGAGAGAGGCCATCACACAAATCAATCATGTACCTTTTGCTCAAAGAACTGTTGACAATGTTTGTAGAATTTTAACAGAATATGAAGATATTGCACTTGCAGCCCCACACTTGCAGCGCCCCCTAGCTACAACACGTCTTCCAACTAGAAGACCTCCAGAAAGGGAATACACTCCAAGATTGCTACGTTGCCAATATTGTGATCGTGTAGGTCACACAAGCAGAGATTGTATTCAATTGCAACGCACTTAAGTTCCTGTCCAGCCCAGAGGAACAGATTTCAGGGATCACTACCAACCCAGAAGCACAACCTACAGGAGAAGTGCATCCCTGCCCAGAGGAACAGTCTTCAGAGGTAGCAGAAGCAGAGGTGGCAGCCAACGTCGCCCAGGTCCAAGGCGCGACCCATTTGGCCCATATGCCACTCTTGCCATCACACAAGCTGTCCAACCCTGTCAGCAATATGATAGACACTTATTGTGGACTTTGGACTCAGGTGCCTCAATTAGCATTACTTACCAAAAGCACCTTTTCAAAGAAATGCATGCACCAGAACCAGAACTTCGTGAACTTTATACATTCACTGAACGTCCTTGCAAAGTCGAAGGAAAAGGAACTGTTTACATTGAAGAGTTAGATACACTGGTTCCAGATGTTTATTATGTTCCTGCTGCAGCTTTTAATTTGCTTAGTTATACCCATTTAATCAATATTTTAGATTTTCAGATTCATCATTTTAAGAACGCAAGCTACATTGTAAAGAATAGTATGATTGTTGCAGACACAATTGTGATTGCTGGAGTCTTCTACTTAAGGCCAAAACCTGAGCCTCAAAAACAAGCAAGTATAATACCTTCCATTAATGGCAATGCAGGCCCAGAGAGAGCTGTCCAAGAGAGAGATCCTGTGATTGCCTCACTGACTCCTAAAAGCAAACCTAAGGTTCCTAATTCAAATGTTAACCTTCTTAATTCTCTCACAGGTCGACCCTTACATTACAACTGTATACATAAATGGCACAGGAGGATGAGGCATGCGAGTTTTGACGTCCTTAAATGGATGCCATTATTTGCCCAAGGTTTGAATTTCAAAGGATGTAAGGTACATTTGGATTGTGCTGTTTGCAAAAAGGCAAAATCAAAGGCAGCAGCCATTCCAAAACATGCTATACGTAAGTCAACACGCATTTTTGATTTGGTTCATACTGATATTGTGGGTCCTTATGGCCCAACTATTGGCGGTAAAAAGTATTTCTTAACTATTGTTGATAATCATTCTAGATATGGTTATGTTTTTCCTATGAGAGAAAAATCTGAAACGTTTCAGATCTTTAAAGACTTTGCAATACAGGCTTTCAATCAACATGGGGTGAAGATCCGCAGAATCCAGAGTGATCGTGGTTCCGAGTTCATGTCACAACGTTTCCAGGATTGGATGCGCAGAAACGGTATTATTCACCAAACATCCGCCCCTTCAACGCCAGCTCACAACGGAGTGGCAGAACGACGGCAAGGGGTTCTCCAAACCATGATGCGCTGCCTCCTAGAAGATGCTAACCTGAAACATTCATTTTGGGGCGAAGCAGTTAAGTATGCAAACTACCTTGTTAATCGCACTTGGAGTAGTGTGATTGACCAAACACCTTTCTACATGCTGCATGGCTACCAGCCAGATCTTTCTAATCTACACATCTTTGGTTCATATGCAATGGTGAACATTCCATTAGCGCTTAGAAGAAAAGGCGGACAAATTGCTAAGAGACTGAGATATATGGGCATTGATGACAATTCGAAATGGGGAAAATTCATTGACTCTAACAATATGATTACAATTTCTAATTCTGCTAACTTTGAAGAAGATTCAGATTGGTCCAAAATACATTCTAATGATCCTGGAGTTTATTTTCCCAGAGATGATTCATCTAACATTCCATCTTCACCTGCCGCGGACGCTCATGCTAGCGACATCGATGGAGATGAAGAAGAAGATTGGACAACCGCTCCAAGACATTCCAAGAGAACTACAAAAGGTATTCCTCCAAAGAAATACACACTGCAATGCACAAACAGACCACCACCATTGGCCTGTAACGTTACACTTCCACCAGAGACTTATGCTCAAATCAAATATCTTTCACAAGATGAACAAGATAAATGGCACACCGCCATGCAAGTTGAGATGGACAGTCTCCAGAATCTCAAGGTATTTACACCTACAGCACCTCCTAAAAACAAGAAAGTCATTGGCACACGATGGGTGTACAAAATCAAACAAAAACCAGATGGTGAACCATTATACAAAGCAAGACTAGTAGCACAAGGTTTCGCACAAAGTTATCCTGATGATTACACAAACACTTACTCACCTACAGTGCGGACTGAAAGTGTGAAAATAGCCTTAACTACAGCTTCCATTCTTGGACTTGAAGTTTTCCAATTTGATGTTGAAAATGCCTATCTACATGCAGACCTAGATGAAGAAATCTACGTGAAGTGCTCCCCCGGATTCCGTGACGACCTCCGTGGCCGAGAAGGGGTCACGTGGATTCTCAACAAAAGTCTTTATGGTCTGAAACAATCAGGTTTGATGTGGTATAACTGTCTCAAAGACAAACTAAATTCAATGGGCTTTATTAAGTCCGAAACTGATGAATGCGTGTTTACAAAAAGGTTTAGGAATGCATATGAAATTGTTCTTGTTTATGTAGATGATATTGTTTACATTGGTCCTAACAAACACATGAGTGAAAATTTTGTTTCAGGTCTGAAGAGATTCTTCACATTGAAGTCACTAGGTCACATCAATGATTATTTAGGTGTACAGATTGAAAAGACACAGAAGGGGTTTAGCCTCTCACAACAAGCCAAGATAGAACAACTCCTACACTATTGCAACATGCAAGATGCTACACCGACATACACTCCTATGCAAACAGATTTTTGTAATCTGAAAAATGAACAAAGTCCTGAGTTCAAGGATCAAACACTTTACCGCTCAGTAATTGGTTCACTACTATACATTAGTGGTTGGACTAGACCAGACATAGCACTTAGTGTCAATTTGTTGTCACGACATGTAGGCAAAGCCACAGAATTCCACTGGTCATGTATTAAGAAGTTACTGAGATACCTAAAATACACTCAACACATGAAATTAAAGCTAGAACCTACACATTCTGATTTTGCTGACTTGTATTGTTATGCAGATGCTGACTGGGCAAGCGATAAGGAATCAAGAAAAAGCACATCAGGTTTCATAATGTACCTGAATGGATGTCCCGTTCATTGGAACGTGAGAAAACAGAGTTTTGTTTCCCGTTCTTCCACCGAGGCGGAATATGCGTGCATTTCTGACGCTAGTAATCAGTTAACGTGGTTCTATTCTTTAGTTACAGATATCTGGACCAAACCGAAGAAGCCAATCACCATGATGGAGGATAATCAATCAGTTGTTTACATTTCAGAAACACGTTTCACAGGTTCTAGGTCCAGACACATTGACATTCGTTATAAAAATGTTAGAGATTTAGTAAGACAAGGTTTCATTAAGTTAGAATATGTGCCAACAGAATATCAGATAGCTGACATCCTGAACAAACCGTTGCCCGCAGCAAGACATGAATCTTTAACATATCTAATGTGTGTAGAGTGATATAAGCATATCAATCCAACAGACAAAGAAGGGGTGTCAGGCAGTGATTTTATATTGCCTGTTACATGTATATGCAGGGGGATGCATCCCTATCAAATATAGTGGTTTATTCCTGAGCACGTGATTAATATGTTCCTAGTACGCATGTGTACATTCCTTTCTTTTGTTCCTCCCTTTCTCTTCAGCTTCTGTAAGAAGCAAGACCTGTTTTATAGCCAAGATGTGATTTCTTATTTTTGTACTGAAATAAATATTTTATACCTTAGTATTTAGTATACTTAGTATAGTATAATGCTTAGTATAATGCCAAACATATGGGCTGATCACAACCCTTTAAAAATAATTTGGAAAGGACAGAAAAAGGTTAGGAGAAGATGGACACTAAACTCACAAATTTTAAAAGAAAAAGAATTTATTTTAAGAATTAGGAAAGAAATGGAAGTATTCTTTGAAGAAAATATTAAACAACCAACATCGTTATAAATTATATGGGATACAGCCAAGGCATACTTGAGGGGCATAGCGATAGCTTACCTTGCAAAAAAAAAAAAGGAAAAAAGGCAAACACAGAATACACTTCATGAGGAAATTAAAAAATTAGAAACTAAATTACAAAGAGAGCCTCAGAATGAAAAAATCAAAGAGAAAATGGTCCTGACAAAACATAAATTAAATATAGTAGAGCAAGAGGAAAGAATGAAGGAACTGAAAGCAGCAAAGCAAAACTTTTTTGAACACGCAAATAAGTCAGGGAGGTGGCTAGCCTATAAATTAAAAAAAGACAAGGAAAAAAGATTGATTCAGATATTACAAGATGAGAAGGGAGAATTACAGTTTAAGATGGAGAGAAAGAAAAAAATAGTCCAAAATTATTTTGAGGCGCTTTACAAAAAAGAGGATATAGATGAGGAGAATATAAGACAATACTTAAAAACTAAGGGGATGCCGGAATTAAAAGATGAACAGAGGGAGATATTAAATAAGGAGATAACAGCAATAGAATTAAAAAGAGCAGTGCAAAAACAGAAAAACAATAAGACGCCGGGACCTTATGGTTTGCCAGGAGAGGTTTACAAGAGTATGTATGAGGATTTTGAGTGGATATTATTAAAACTGTATAATGATATACTGGAGAAAGCTAAATTACCAGATTCCTGGACAGAAGCCTATATATCTCTTCTCCCAAAAGAAGGAACAGATCTCAAACAAATAAAAAAATTACAGGCCAATCTCATTGCTGAACACAGATTATAAAATTGTTACAACTATAATGGCGGAAAGATTGAAAATAATATTAAATCAGATAATACATTTAGACCAAAATGGTTTCTTACCAACAAGGCAAATTAGGAATAATACGAGGATGGTGCTAAACGTTTTAGAATACTATGAAGCGCACCCCGAAAAACCGGTGGCATTAATATTCTTGGATGCTCAGAAAGCTTTCGACAATCTTAATTGGCGGTTCTTGTTCCAACAAATTAAAAAATATGAGATTTGGAGGGAAGTTTGAGAAAACAATAGAGGCCATATACAAAACACAAAAGGCAAGAGCGATAATTAATGGGGATAACAGAGAAATTTGAAATAAATAAGGGAGTAAGACAGGGATGTCCAATGTCACATCTGCTTTTTATTTTGACCCTAGAAGTGCTTTTGACCCAAATCAGACACAATAAGGAGATAAAAGGACCAAAGGTAAAGAAAGAAGAATATAAGACACAGGCATTTGCGGATGATCTAGTGTTTTTTATAGAAGAGCCAATGGTGACAGGAAATTTTTTAATGAAAGAGATAGAAGATTATGGTAGAGTGGCAGGATTGAAAATTAATAGGGAGAAGACTAAAATGTTAGTAAAGAACGTAACTGAAAAACAAAAGAAAGAATTAGAGAAAGAATTGGGATTGCAAATTGAAAAAAAGATTAAATATTTAGGAATTTGGCTTACCGCACGATGTTCCTCAATAAAAGACGATAATTATAAAAAACTGATACAACAAATGAAGAAGGATTTAGAGATTTGGGGGAAACTACAGTTATCATTATTAGGCAGGATAGCAGTGATCAAAATGAACATCCTGCCAAAATTATTATATTTATTTCAAACAGTCCCAATAAAATTAGATAGGAAATTTTTTGAGGAACTAAACAAAACAACAAAAAAAATTATTTGGCAGGGTAAGAAAGCATGGATAAATATGAAGATACTATAAGACAATAAAAGCAGAGGTGGCTTTGGACTACCAAAATGGGAATTTTACTACCAAGAAGCGGGGCTATTATGGATCAGGGAGTGGATAAAATTGGACAATGAAAGGGTGTTAACGATTGAAGGACACGATTTACAGGTAGGCTGGCATGCCTTCTTGTGGTATAAACATAAAAAGACACATTTATACTTCTATTGACACCAAATAAGAGAAGCATTTATATGGATATGGGAAAAAATTAAAAAGAAACACTATATAAAATTGCCAGATTGGGTTTCGCCAATGGAGGCAACGATATACCCGAATGCATTAAACAAGAAAAAGATGGTAAGGTATAAAGAACTATTAGACAGTCAGGGGAAACTTAAACCAAACCAAGAATTAAAGGAACAGGGTATAATCATAGATTGGTGGCCATATTTACAAACACAGTCAAGTTATAGGAAAGATATGGAAGAATATGGAATGCAAAGGATACCACAACTACTAGATATAATACTGATGGGGAATGAAGAAAAAATTATAACCAAAACATATACTTATTGGAAGTAGGAATGGAAGAGGAAATTGTGAAGGGTTCGATGATTGCTTGGGCACAAAATATAGGCCGCAACATACATTTAGAGGAATGGGAAAAAATCTGGAACAAGAATTGTAAATTAACATTTAAAGAGAACCAATATAAAATGCTGTATAGATGGCATTTAACGCCGGCGAAATTGGCAAAAATGTATAATAATATAAAACCGGATTGTTGGAAATATAAAAGTAAAGAAGGAACTTTTTATCACATGTGGTGGCAATGTACTAAGGCGAAGAAGTATTGGGAGCAGATAAGGAGATGGCTACAAGAAATTATAGGAGAACAAATAGAATTCAAACCTGAACTATTTCTGTTAGGAATCATCAATAACAAGATAAAGAAACAAATCCAGTATATCATTTTACAAATAATAACTGCAGCAAGAATTGTATACGCTCAATACTGGAAACTTGAAAATACACCAAGTGATGAAAGGATTATACACAAAATACTCGAATGTGCAGAGATGTATAGGCTCACTCTGGAAATGAAAGGCAAAGAGGAAACAGAATTTTATGAGGTGTGGAATAGATGGTATAATTGGTTAGAGCAGAGGAATAAATATGTATAGAAATAAATGTAAATAACTGTATGATACATATGACACAGTACTGTTAAAAAAGTGTATTGATTTGTATATTGAAAAATGAATTTTTTAAAAAAGAAGAAGCTTGGGAAATTTTGAAAAGTGAGATTATAAAAGCCCAGTTTAGCACAATACCAATGAAGAAGAAAAATAACAGCTCTCAAAAGAAACCAGCATGGCTGCATAAAGAACTCTGACAAATTGAAAGACAAAAAGGACAAGTATAAAAAGTGGAAAGAAGGGGAAATAACTAAGGCAGAATATCAGCAAACAGCCAGAGCCTGTAAAGATGAAGTGAGGAAAGCTAAGGCTCACAATGAACAAAGGCTTGCGACAAAAGTAAAAAATAACAAAAAAAGCTTCTTCCAACATGTTAAAAACAAGAAAAAAGTCAAGGAAACAATTGGTCCATTGCTGGGAGAAAGTGGCAAGAAGGTGACAAGCAACTACTTAACTCGTTTTTTGCATCTGTCTTTACACAAAGGAAAAAAACAGCCCAACCTATCAAAAACAGCACCACAAAAAACAGATTAGGAACACAAGTTAAAATAGGGAAGAAAATGGTAAGTGAACACCTGTCTACCCTAGACGAATTCAAATCACCAGGACCAAATCACCAGGACCAGAACCAGTACACCCCAAGGTTCTGAAGGAACTGGCAGACGAGATCTCAGAACGACTGAACTATATCTTTCAAAGATCCTGGAGCACCGGGGAACGGCCAGAGGACTGGAAAAGAGCTGATGTAGTTCCCATCTTCAAAAAGGAAAAAAAATAGATCCAGGAAACTACAGACCTATCAGCCTGACCCAGTAGTGGGTTCTAAAACCCGTTGCTACTGGTTCATGTACGCGCTCGTGTGTGTGTGTGCGATGCTTCTGCACATGCGCAGAACTGTCCCGGGCGGGTGGCGGAGCCTCCCGCAGCCGCCGCTACCGGTTTGCAGAACCGGGCTGAACCGGGAGCAACCCACCGCTGGCCTGACCTCAATACCAGGGAAGATTCTGGAAAAGATATTCAAGCAACGAATTAGCAAACACCTAGAAGCAAACAAAGTAATAACCAAAAGCCAACATGGGTTTGTCAAAAACAGATCATGCCAGACTAATCTTATTGCATTCTTTGATAAAGTGACAAAATTAGTGGACCAGAGGAATACTGTCGATATAATTTACTTGGACTTCAGTAAGGCATTTGATAAAGTAGACCATAACCTACTACTAGATAAAGTAGAAAAATGTGGGTTATACAGCATCACCACCAGATGGATTCGTAACTGGCTGACCAACCGCACTCAACGTGTAGTCCTCAATGGAACTGCATCTACATGGAGGGAAGTATGCAGTGGAGTACCCCAAGGCTCTGTTTTAGACCCAGTACTCTTCAACATCTTCATCATTGACTTGGACGAGGGGATAGATGGGGAACTCATCAAATTTGCAGATGACACCAAGCTGGCAGGAATAGCCAACACTCCAGAAGATAGGCTTAAGATACAGAAGGATCTTGACAGACTTGAACATTGGGCGTTATCTAACAAAATGAAATTCAATGGTGAAAAAAGTAAGGTTCTACATTTAGGCAAGTAAAACAAAATGCACAGGTACAGTATATGTGGTACCCTGCTCAATAGTAGTAACTGTGAGAGGGATCTTCGAGTCCCAGTGGACAACCATTTAAATATGAGCCAGCAGTGTGCAGCAGACACCAAAAAAGCCAACACAGTTCTAGGCTGCATAAACAGAGGTATAGAATCAAGATCACGTGAAGTGTTAATACCACTTTATAATGCCTTGGTAAGGCCAGACTTGGAATACTGCATTCAGTTTTGGTCGCCACGATGTAAAAAAGATGTTGAGACTCTAGAAAGAGTGCAGAGAAGAGCAACAAAGATGATTAGGGGACTGGAGGCTAAAACATATGAAGAACAGTTGCAGGAACTGGGTATGTCTAGTTTAATGAAAAGAAGGACATGGGGAGACATGATAGCAGTGTTCCAATATCTCAGGGGCTGCCACAAAGAAGAGGGAGTCAAGCTATTCTTCAAAGCTCCTGAGGGTAGGACAAGAAGCAATGGGTGGAAACTAATCAAGGAGAGAAGCAACTTAGAACTAAGGAGAAATTTCCTGACAGTTAGAACAATTAATCAGTGGAACAACTTGCCTCCAGAAGTTGTGGGTGCTCCAACACTGGATGTTTTTAAGAAGATGTTGGATAACCATTTGTCTGAAGTGGTGTAGGGTTTCCTGCCTAAGCAGGGGGTTGGACTAAAAGACCTCCAAGGTCCCTTCCAACTCTGTTATTTCTATTTCTATTTCTAACTTATCAGCTGCAGTGATTCACTTAACAATTGTGGCAAGAAAGGTCATAAAATGGGACAAAACTCATTTAACGTATGTCTCACTTAAAAACAGAAATGTTGGGCACAATTGTGGTCGTAAGTTGAGGACTACCTGTACCAGATATTTGAATTAGCCATTATTATTTTTACAATAGGAACCTGAGAAAAATTAAAATGGTGATAGGATCCAGCTTACTCAGAGTATTGTCACTACCACTAGTTAAATCCACAAGGATCCAGTCTACCAGAGACCATTTGTCTTTGGTTTCAACCTCTGCAGCCATACTTGTGAATGGGGAATGCTGTCATTCCCTACCCTTCACTACTCCAAAAAATCAGAAAGACTAAAAACAAGAAAAAAGTAACGGGGTTTTAGGACTTGATGGCTGAGACTATAGACAACTGGGACAACAGACTGGACAAAGAAAAGTAATTCATTTTAGGCAACTAGGAAATTTTGCTAAAGGATTGTCTAATGCCTCAAGCTATTTAAATGATACAACTTTCTCCTGATGCTAGGTATGTGGGCCATGAAAATCTAATGAACCTAACATGAAATACCGTATTTTTCGGAGTATAAGACGCACCTTAGTTTTGGGGGAGGAAAACAAGGAAAAAAGGCCTCTGCTTCCAAGCAATTTGCCAAACAGCAAACAGCAAACAGCACAGATGATATACACTGTTTGCTGTGTATTTCTGTGCATGTGTGCTTGACCCATAGAAATAGCAAAGAATTGGAGAAATGTACATTATGCCAGAAAGTTTTCTTAAATGTAGTCATACTAACTCCTCCTGATTACGGTATTTAAATAGATCTACTCCAAGGTAACTAAACTATAATACTAAACAGGACACTGTTACATTTCAGACTATACTTATATAGAGCTGTTAAAATTAATAAAAATTTCTGAAAGTATACATTATTCTCTATTATTTAAAAGAAGATACAATAGCACTGGGCCTCTTCAGAGCAAGCATTTATTTTAAAAAGCTTCTTTATTTTGTTAAGTTGTCTAGATTTACAGGGATCTCCAACCTTGACAACTTTAATACTTGTGGACTTCAACTCCCAGAATCCCACAGCCAGCAAAGCTAACAAAGCTGGCTGTGGAATTCTGGGAGTTGAAGTCCACAAGTCTTTAAATTGCCAAAGTTGGAGACCCCTGGCTCTAGAACAATAATAAAGCAGTCTTTAAAAAATAAGTCTAATAATTTGAACATTCTACAGACATTTATAGTTATTCACTTACCCCCTTCTATCCAGTTCAGCAGAAAATAAAAATCTGCGTGTCTCTTCCAGCTATTTGCCTCTTTGCAAGCTAGTTTCACTTTCATTTTCCCACGTGGCAAATCAGCTGTACGTTGGAAAGCTGCTAGTGACTTGCTTGGCTTTACAGGCTCTTCCCTCTTTGCTGCAAACAGGTAAATTGCTGGAAGACAGAGGCCAAAGGGTGGGGGTGGCTGGGTGGGTGGGTCTACATTCGGTATATAAGATGCACCCAAGTTTTCACCCTCTTTTGGGGGGTAAAAAGGTGCGTCTTATACTCCAAAAAATACGGTAAGCCAGATTTCATTGCACAAAGCACCCTCAAAGTCTGGTTGCCAATTCATAATTCTATTCAACAGGTAGTCGTACTATCAATAATATTATCATTCTTCTTGTCATCTGAATTTAGTGATTTCAGAGCATTTCAAACTTGATTGAAGATTCAAAACATAAACCAATCCACATCATCTTTGGATAAATCTTATCTTTATGACTACCTTTTCCTCTGATTTCCAGTCCTCAAAATCATTTTCCGATTTGGTAGACATAGGTTATTTAAACTGGGCAGTGGTTGAAAATATCAAATCTGCTCTAATAACAATCAAGTTCTATAATTTTGAAAGACAATACCAAGCAACTTGGACCTACACAAGGATATAGGCACAAAGAAAGGTACATTCTTTGATGAGAACAAATCCCACTAATTCTTATGTAACATAACAGGCCCATACTTTAGTCTGTCATGGTGCAAATTTTCAAGTTTATCTTTGTTTTCTTTGAGATTCGTGAATCTTGGAAGGGTGGTTTCTTCTTTCTATCATTGTATTTTTTTAAAAGGAGGATATGGGTTCATGCTTAAATAATAAGAAAGAAAGTATATTGGAGCTGTGTGTATACGGTACCTGTAATGCAGCAAAATCAAGCTTAAATTACCTGGTACCTCTGATGCCAGAAAATATGAATGACACAGGCTTTTTATATTTTTCCAAGACACTGCGCTTAACTGGGTTGGGGTGTAAACATCAGACAAGAACGTGTCCAATGTATACATCCAGTTGCAGCAGGAGGCATAGAGAACTGGAGTGAGACTGTAACTGAAAAGGGGAAAAGCAAAATAGAAAAGCAATTACCGTATTTTTTGGAATATAAGACGCACCTTTTTCCTCCCTAAAAGAGGCTGAAAATTTGGGTGCGTCTTATACTCCGAATGTAGCTTTTTCGAAGCTTTTTCCCCAGCCCTAACGAGGTGCTAACGATCTTCCCGGCTTCCTACTCTGTCCGAAGAAGTTTTTTACCAGCCCTAACTCTTTGCAGGCTTGTTTTCATTCCTACTCCCTTCGAAGAATATTTTTTTCAGCCCTAACCAGGGGATAAAATAATGTGCTGAAGCTGAACAGACTAAGGACGCTAGCCAGATGAATACCTGGTAGGTAGATTTTTTTCCCTATTTTACTCCCCCAAAACTAAGGTGCGTCTTATACTCCGGTGCGTCTTATACTCCAAAAAATACGGTACCTAATTTAAATCTTTGAATCATGTCTGGCAAAAATAGACCATGGAGCAGAGGGCCTGGGAAGCGATTCCCCAGGGGATTCAATTTATTCTGCAAGGCATCACAAGTCCCACTGGCCAAAGCAAATTAAGATCAGTTCAGTCAACAGTTGGAAGAAAAAGTAATTTGCAGTTATGATTATACAGAGAGGATATTAAGAAATCACAAAACACTGTTTTCAACTACTCTATTGAAACTTTATTCACACCTGTTCTGTTCTATTCCATGTTCTTTACTCTACTTGCATGAGTTTGTGTATGAATTTCCTCAGCTTTATTTTAGCAATTTATTCAGGTTTCTTGTCACCAACTGTCCCGAACATGTACAACATGAGTACACCAAAAATCCAAGTTCTTACCCCAGTCTAACCAAATATACATATTAAAGAAAATACAATATTTGTGATCCAAATACAATATTTGTGATCCAAACACAGGGTTCATACTTACTGGTACATTACCAGGAGCAAGTACTTTGCAATAGTTCACATTTCCTCCTCTTTTGAAATGAAGAAAAATGCAGTTTTTTAACCAACATAAAAAGCATTCTCAGTTTGAACTGCTAAGTTTACAGAAAAGTTCACATTTTTAAGATTTATGTATTTATTTGTAAAATTTATTGCCCCCCTCCCCATCTTACCTCAAGGTAACTCTGAGTGGCTTACAATCATAAAAGATAAAAACTATATACAGTAAACTAAAAAAAACATAAATACATACAAAAAACATACAAAACATACAAAAAGCCAAACACTGCAGCCCAATTAAAAGATGGGGAGTGGGGGGGGGGAGAAGTGCATTGTTGTTAATCTATCAACCACCTTCACTGTGATGCTCCCCCATTGTAGCCCCAAGCTAACTGGCAGAGCCAGGTCTTTAGGCTCTTACAGAAGGTCAGGAGGGTTGGAGTCAACCAGGGAGCAAGATGCTCCAGAGGGCAGGTGCAATGGCAGAGAAGGCCCTTCTCCTGGACCCCACCAGCTGGAATAATTGGGCCGACGGGCCCACAGCATACCTCCTCTGCTGGCACGGGTGGGGCGGCTTTGGGGGCATGGGATCTTGAGACCCAGGACTTTGTCATCTTTAATTCTGGATGGGGTGGCACTACCCCAGTGGGATGACACAGTCCCTCAAGTAGCCTGGACCCATGCCATGAAGGGCTTTAAAGGTAATTGCCAACACCTTGAATTGCACCTGGAAGCAGACCAGCAGCCAATGCAACTCACGGAGAAGGGCTCTCTCTCCCTCTCACTCCCTTTTAACACCTATTGGGACTGGCCATGGAGAAAGTAGCCAAACCAGCACAGGAGAGTGCTGCCCAGCCCCCGTAGCCAGCCCAAAAGGATACCATGGTTGAGGGTATCGAAGGCCACTGAGAGGTCAAGGAGAGCGAGGATGGTTACACTACCCCCATCTCACTCTCGCCAGAAATCATCAACAGGTATGACCAATGCCATTTCTGTCCCATAACTGGGCCTGAATCCTGACTGGAAGGGGTCCAGATAATCCGTTTCATCCAGGACCCTCTGAAGTTCCCAGGCCACCACCTTTTCCACCACCTTCCCTAAAACGGGGAGGTTGGAAACTGGACAAAAGTTGTCCAGGCAGGTGAGATTCAGTGATGGTTTTTTAAGGAGGGGGCGAACCAAGGCCTCCTTAAAAGGCCCCAGAACTGTTCCCTCCTCTAGTGACATGTTAATCACTGCCTGGACCCACCTCCTAGTCACCATCCTGAAGGCTTTCACCATCCAGGAGGGACAAGGATCTAACTGACAGGTGGTGGCACGGACAACATCGAGGACCCCAACAGGGTCAAACCATTCCCAGATAATCAGGCCAGACCTCTTCTCAGGCATCTCAGGTGGACTATCGCCACACATGGAATCCAACTGGGAACAAATCCGAGCGACTTTGTCCATCAGGTGCTGAACAAATTCCTATGAGCCGAGGTGGCACAGCAGTTAGAGTGCAGTACTGCAGGCCACTTTAGCTGACTGTGATTAGCAGTTCAAATCTCACCGGCTCAAAGTTGACTCAGCCTTCCATCCTTCTGAGGTAGGTAAAATGAGGACCCAGATTGTTGGAGGCAATATAAATATACATTGCTTAATGGTGTAAACCGCTTAGGGAGTGATTGCACTTAAGGCGGTATATAAGTCTCACTAATAAATAAATAATAATAAATAATATGCACGGCCCTGAAGATGATCACCCGAGCCTCCCTGATTCAAGAGGGATCGGGTGATGTGGAACAGGGCCGCCAGGTGACACTCTGTGGACACAATCAAAGCAGAGAAATAATGCTGTTTCGCCGCTCTTACCACCACAAGATAGGCTTTAATGGTGGCTCTAAGTCAGTGGTTTTTCAGTCCACCGCCCCCTTGGTGCTACAAACTCATCCTCAGTGCCCCCCACCCCCTTCAGGTGGGCGTGGCTTGGAGGTCAGGTGACCGGGTGGGCGTGACCAACTTGTAAAATGTGGTGAAACTCACTTAACAACGCTCTTGCTTAGCAACCAAAATTTTGGGCTCAATTGTGGTCATAAGTCTTTTCTTTCTTTCCTCCCTCTTTCCTCCCTTTCTTTCTTTCTTTCTTTCTTTCTTTCTTTCTTTCTTTCTTTCTTTCTCTCTCTCCCTCCCTCCCTTCTTTCTTTCTTCCCTCCCTTCCCTTCTTTCTTTCTTTTTCTGTCTTTCTGTCTTCCTTCCTACCATCTCTTTTTTGTCTTCCTTCCTTCCTTCCATCTTTCTTCCTTTCTTTTTCTCTTTCTTTCTTCCTTCCTTCCTATCATCTTTGTTTCTCCTTCTTCCTTCCTTCCTTCCATCTTTCTTCCTTTCTTTTTCTCTTTCTTCCTTCCTTCCTTCCTATCATCTTTCTTTCTTTCTTTTTCTTTCTTTTGGTCTTCCTTCCTACCATCTTCTTTCTTTCCTTCTTCCTTCTTCCTTTTCTTTCTCTTTCTTTTTTGTTCTTTCTCCCTCCCTCCCTCCCTCCCTCCCTCCCCCTCCTTCCTCTCTCTCCCTCCCTCCCTCCCTCCCTTCTTTCTCTTTCTTCTTCCTTCCTTCTTTCTTTCTCTTTCTTTCAATCTCTTTCTTTCTTTTTTAATTAATTAATGAGTAGTTAAAAAAGTGACTGTATTATTTCGTTAGAGATGGTAAACTAAGTTTCTGTTACAGATGAAGACATTATTGTAAGTGTAACAACAATGAAATAGATGGGCTTAAGGCCTTTAATCCCAGCAGCATTTAATCCCGAGGAGATGGATTGCACAGTTGCTCGCCGAGATGGATTGCAGACTGCAATCCAGACAAAGCATGGCAGGCGTTGCGACCAGCGGCTCAAGATTCGGTCCAAAGAGCGGTAAGCAAGCTGGAGGCTGGGGGGAAGTTGGGTGGTTAGCTAGGCTGCAAAACCTTTAAATGGCTATGTCTAACAAAAAAAAATTCCTAAAAAAAACCCAAGGAAAAAAAACCCCAATTGACATTGGGCCACGGATCTCGTGCAAGAGGAGGCGTAGGTAGTAGCACTCAGCATTACCGGGATGGACGGTGTACACTCTACCCAAAACCTGAGCTTTCTTCACCCCCGGATAACCTGGTACAGGCTTCCCTTGTTTCCTCCTGCAGAACTGGTTGCATTTCCATATGTAGTAAGTTGGAACTTTGCAATATAAAAGGGTCCTTGTGAAAGCATCGACTTTGCAGAGCTCAAAAAAGGCCAGAAGTGTTGTTTTTGGAGGGTTATTCATCCTCTCAACAACATTGTCCTCAGGAAAAAAAACTCTCTGGCTTTAAACCATTCATCTTTAGTCAACAAGTCTTTTAGTGCTGTCATTAGGTCATCGGCAACTTGCAGGGTGGATCTTTTCTGAGATGATGGCAGGGGCCGCCAATTGATTAGAGGGGATAACTGGGCTGATGACTTCTCTTTTTGAGCTATTGTATTGGGGCAACCCTGAGAGGGCGTCAGCCGGAAAGTTTGTTCCCCAAGGAAGGTATCGCAGTATGAAATTGAATTGACTGAAGTATTGGGCCCAATGCACTTGCTTTGGGGACAGCTTCCTGGGGTTTTTCAATGCCTCTAGGCTTTTATGATCTATCCATACTTTAAAAGGGGCTTTACTGCCTTCCAGGAAATGTCTCCAGGTAAGGTAAGATGTGTTGTCACCGGGGCGGGGGGCGGGGGGGTTATTTTATTATATATGATTCTCTCTTTTATTAGTTTTATTGTTGTTTATATTATGTTTTTATATTCTTGTAAGCTGCCTTGAGTCGTCATGTGCAAATAGGCGACAATATAAATATAAATAAATAAATAAATAAGACATTTCACTGCGTAAGCTTTTTTTTCTCAGACCGCCCACCTGCGCTCTGCCTCAGTTTTTTAGAAGCGTAGGCACATGGCTGTAGGGCCCCTTTGGGCGTTTTTCTGAAGTAGGACAGCCCCGACTGCCACATCACTGGCATCAGCCTGAATAACAAGTGGGGAGTTTGGGTCCAGATGTTTGAGCACAGGTTCAGCGGCAAAAAAAGTTTAAGTTTTTCAAAAGCTGCCTCCATGTTCCACTTAAGGGGTTGGCTATGTTTGGGTTTCCCCTCTCCTTTCATTTTCAGAAGGTTAGTGATGGGGAGTGCTATTTGGACAAAGGGACGGAATGAATTGCCGATAGAAATTGGCAAACCCAAGGAAGCTTTGGAGTTGTTTTCAGGTACGCTGGGTCCTCCATTCTAGCACCGCTCACACATTTTCTGGGTCCATCTCTACCCCCTTGTGTGAGATGCAATACCCCAAATAGTCAATTTTGTCTTTGTGGAACTTGCATTTGGAGAGTTTTGCGTATAGCTGAGCAGCACAGAGTTTTTTCAGCACTGCCCTGACCAATCACATGTTCTTCCATAGTCTCAGTATAGATAAGAATGTTGTCTAAATAGACTAGAACCCCTTTAAATAGATGCTCGTGTAGGACCTTGTTAATTAGTTGCATAAAAACTGCAGGTGCTCCCTGTAGCCCAAAGGGTAGAACTTGGAATTAGAAGCACCCCAATGGGTAATTGAATGTGGTTTTCCACTCATCCCCTTATGTTGGCCCACCTGGCCAAAGGGTGGATTTTCACCAAACTAGACCTGAGGGAAGCGTATTACAGGGTGAGCATCAAATGTCTTTCATTAGTGGCAAGGGGTAGTGTTCTGCCCCAGCTACGAACCACAAAGAACGCAGCACACACCAAGTCCGTGCAAACCTTATTTTAATTACATAAAGACTACTAGTAAGCTTTCTTAGTAGTTTTTTCAAAGATACGTTTTCAATCAGTCTTTAATGAACCAAGGCTGTTAATTCAAAGTCATTAACAGCCTGACAAAAGTCCAAAGTACAATAACTCAATTCGTGATGCAATAGTTTTTGTCCGATATCAGTACTCTTACTGTGGCTTGGCAAGACTCCCAGAAGCAATTAGCTGAACAGATAACACAGGAAAACCAGGGCCGAAGAGATGTTTTCTGAATCCGATACACAAGGTGATTACGAAGAGTTGTTTCCTGCAGTTTGCCAGCTGCCTCGACTGTTCTTAAATAGACTAGGGGAGTGGCCAATTAGCCCCCAACCTTACTCCTGAGGAGACCTTCTCCGGAGTAAACCTTCCTGCCTCTTGGCAGCCCTGTGTGCTCTTGCATTCAGGAAAGGAGTAACCCCTGCATTCACATCACTGCCAAGAGGTGCTGGAGGTTCCAAAGGCCCTGGCTGCACAGGCTGCTGGTGGGCCACAACAGGTAGATGTTCTCAACATAGATTGTATTTAGCCCATGGTAATCTATGCATAGAGGAAGGGATCCATCATTTTTCTCCTGAAATAGCACAGGTGCTGCCATGCAGAGGTGGGTTCCTCCCGGTTCGCACCAGTTCTATACAACTGGTAGTAAACCGGTGGTGATGTCACGGAGCCGGTTCTGTCGGTGCTGGCCCATCTTTTTTTTGGAATATTTTTTGGGAAATTTTGGGGGGGATGTTTTGCTGGTTTTTGCTTCTGTGCATGTGCAGAAGCAGAGTTTTTGGCACAACGCGTGTGCCGCCATCTTGTTTTCAGCTTTTTTTGCTTGTTTTTGCTTCTGCGCATGCGCAGAAGCCAAGTTTTTGGCACTGCGCATGTGCGCCTGTGCGCCCGCATGGCGCAGCCACGTGGCACGCAATGTGCATGCAGCCACGCGGCACGGGAGGAAGAGAACCGGCAGCGAGGTAATTCAGAACCCACCCCTGGTGCCATGTGTGATTTTGCTGGTTGAATGAAATCCCGGGCTAGGTTTTTATCTATGAAGGATCGGAGCTCTTCTAATTCCCTGGGGGTCATAAAGTATAGCTTTGGCTTGGGCAATTTTGCTCCTGACAAAATCCTTCAATTCATAGTAGTAGTCTATTTTAGCAGCCAGGGTAAGCCTAGTACCATGGGGCTGTCCATGCCTGGCACCACAATGAAACTGGGGGTCTTTTCATGGGGCCCCATTTTCATTACTACTGGTTCAGTGACAAATATTGCTGTCCCCTCCTTCAACTGAGCCATCCAGTTGGCAAAAAGCCATGGGAACCTTTAATTCCCTGAGGCGCATCCCAAGTCTTTCCACTATGTTTTAGGGCTGACCAGACACCTGGTACAGTCCAAGTCCAGCAGCAGTTATCCCAAAGGTGCTCTTTTTTTTCAAGAGGCAACTGGACTTTCTGGTTTTTCTTTGAAGATGTTTCACTTCAGGAAAGGCCTCTGCAGCTGAGAAACGAGCTCCAGATTGACGCACGCGGTGCCCCCCCCCGGCCATGTTTCACCATCAGAGGCCTTCAGGAAAGGCCTCTGCAGCTGAGAAACGAGCTCTGACGGCGCCTCTGATGGTGAAACAGAGGTTGGGGGGCGCTGCGCGTGTCAATCCGGAGCTCTTTTATCGGCTGCAGAAGCCTTTCCTGAAGGCCTCTGACAGCGAAATAGAGGCCGGGGGCAACATGCACATGCAGCTGCAGAAGTGGGCCGGCAAGGCGAGGCAGGTGTCGGGGTGTGCGAGGCCTCGCTGCAACTGTCCAAAGGTAAACAGCTCCATCCCCCCCATCCCCACCCTAGCTTGATTTTTACCTGTGCGCCTCACCCCACCCTGTACAACCAGGTGCAATGGAGTGGGTAGGGTCTTAACTAGGGCTTATTTTTGGGGGGGGGGGCAGGGTAAAAATCAAGCTAGGGCTTATTTTCGGGATAGGTCTTATTTTTGGGGAAACCTGGTAACATAGGTTTTTTGTATTTTTATTTGCCTTATTTTTCTCTTTTTAATTGTATCATTAACATTTTATCAAAACCTTGTAGGTGTCAGGGTTCCGACCGATGCCCTAATTAAATCATGAGCCTCGAACCAAGCTTCAAAAGAAATCCAGTTATTAGGAGCTTCACGTCGGCATGTTCCAAGTGAAGCCAACTCTGACCCCACTTAATTTACGTCCTGGCTCTGACCCTGTTTCCCCCCTCCCCCCAAGGTGTGTCATCAGTCACATTATCCAACGAAGCAATTTCGCGGGTTGTAGAGATCACTCCCCTCCGGCCACTATGGGTTACCATGGAGATGGCCTTGATAGAGAGGTGGCTGGAATGTGCTTTTGTTTTGACTGAAGTGCTCCCTCGCTGCAGCTGCAAAGTTCATTTTCCCATCCCCTTGCCGATGGCAACTCGAGAGCAGTCCAAGGATGCTTTGCGAGTTGACAGTAGGCCTGAATGTTGAAAGCTTTTTCCCTCAGTAATTGGACCGTTACTGTTGATTCATACATTGTAACATTCCCTATGTTACAATGGATACGTGCAGAAGAAGTCAATGGATACGTGCAGAAGAAGTCAAGGCCTGTCTCAACTCATCCATCTTATGGCCTAAAGTCAAAGTCCTGACCTTGACAGTTAACATGCGTGTCCACCTTCAACATGATTTGAGGGCAGAAGAGTTTTCTAAATTTATTACTTGATATTGGTGATGGCAAGCTTTTGGAAGAGGGGGGAAGAATAACTATTCCGAGTAACCTTTGCGATGTTGTGAGAGATCTGATCAGCTTGACTGACAGAATATACCCCAACATTCATCAGGCTGGAGTGTATTGCGGTTCATGGCTGAGGGAAAGAGCTATTCTCACTCCAACAAATGACTCAGCCAACAGCATCAACAACTTTCTGCTGCAAAAGATGTCCACTGAGCATATGAAGTATGAATCTGTGGACTCAGTAATGGAGATCGGGGATGCTGTACATTACCCTGTGGAGTTCTTGCACACTCTCAACCCACCAGGATTACCACCTCATGTCCTCTACCTCAAGGTTGGTGCTCCGATCATGCTGTTACGCAATCTAAGCCCTCTGAAACTGTGCAATGGCACCAGGCTTCAGGTGAAGACTCTGTACAAACACATAAACTGAAGCCCCTCCAGTTAAAAGAGACCACTCTAGCAGCCGGAGTTTGGCTAAACCCGACTTTGGCTTTCGCCCCCCAGCCGCAACCGTCGCAGTTTCAGTCGGGAACAGTAGGGCTCACAGAAGCAGAGCACCCCCTCTCAACAGGGCAAGGCCAGAGACAGCATGAGAGATGGGAAGAAGGTAAATTCGTCAGGCAGGCTGCAGAGGCTCCACCCCAACCCCCAAAGGGACAGGGGGATCCAGCCACAAATGATGGACCCAACCAGGTCGGAGACAGTGGGGTAGAGGACGACCTGATGATAAGTGAAGCCATCCGCCCCTTTGCCATCAAAGCCAAACTTATAGTACCCGAGATGGGAGAAGAAGGAGAGGTAGATGCAATTGTAGACACAGGCTGTACATGATGCTTAATTAGCAAGTCCGTTGTAGAGCAGTTGGGGATACGCACTAGGGCCTTGGTCAACCCCATCCGATTTCAACAAGTAGACGGAACGCTAATCGGGGGGTCCCCTGCCACGCACGTCACCGAATTGGTAGAATTGCAAATAGGGCACCACCATGAGTTCATCAGGTTCATCGTCGCCCCAAAAATGCCAGAGACAATCATACTGGGACTCGCGTGGCTAGACAAATGGACTCCCACCATAAAGTGGGAAGACGGCTACTGAAAGCTAACCATAGGCATTGGGCCACTACCCCCAAAAATTCCTAAGGACCACCGGAAGGAAGCCAAAGTCCTCAGGCCAGACAGCCCCGAGCCGGCGGCCCCTGCAGTCAAGGCCAAACTCCCAGGCACTCAGCAGGTGCCGATAGAATACCGGGACCTAGAAGGGGTCTTCAGTGAGGAGAATTGCAATTATCTCCCCCCTCACCGACCCACTGACTGCGCAATAGAATTTGTGCAGGGGGGAAAGCTCCCAAAACCAAAGATGTACTCCATGACCCCTAAAGAGATGGAGGAGCTAAGGAGATACATTGATGCCAATCTGGAACGGGGATTCATCCAGCCGGAAAAATCGCAAGTGACAGCCCCAGTGCTCTTCAAAGAGAAGAAAGATGGGGGGGGGGGTGTCAGGCTGTGCGTGGACTTCCGGGGGATCAACGCTGTGTGCGTCCAAAACACCTACCCCCTCTTTCTTATGAAGGACTTGTTGAACCACCTAGCCAAAGGCAAGGTGTTCACTAAGCTGGATTTGAGAGAAGCGTATTACCGCATGCGCATCAGGGAGGGAGATGAGTGGAAGACCGCCTTTAACTGCCCTCTGGGGAGCTTCCAATTCAGGGTCATGCCATTTGGACCACAAGGGCCCCCCACAGTCTTTATGCAATTTATAAATGAAGTACTCCACCCGCACCTGTACAAGGGAGTACTTATTTATTTGGCTGACATTCTCATCTTCAGTGAGACCCTAGAGGAACACGTGAAGCTAGTGCGGCAAGTTCTAGAAAAACTTCTGGCCGCCAAGCTGTACGCAAAGCTGTCTAAGTGCGAATTCCACAAAACCTCACTAGACTACCTGTGCTATCACATTTCCAGCGAAGGGATAGAGATGGACCCAGGAAAAGTGAAAGTAGTGCTAGTTTAGCAAACCCCATGCACCCGCAAGCAACTACAAAGTTTCTTGGGCTTTACGAATTTCTATCAACAATTCATCCCAGCTTTTGCAGAGGTGGCACTGCCACTAACGGAATTGCTAAAGACAGGGCCGTCGCCAACAAAGCCAAAGCCAAACCAGACTATTGGGTGGATGATGCAATGTCAAAAAGCGTTCGAAAAACTGAAGCGCCTCTTTGCCCAAGAGCCTATTCTGCAACACCCCGACCCAGAACAGCAATTCATAATCCAGTCCAATACCAGCGATGTACCTGTAGCAGCGGTGCTACTGCAGAAAAACAAAGAGGGTCAACTCCTGCCGTGCGCTTACATTTCAAAAAAACCTCACCACTGAAGAGGTGGGCCATTTGGGAGAAAGAAGCCTATGCCGTCCGTTGGGTATAGCTCATCTGGAGACAATTCCTAGAAGGGGGTAAAGTGCCATTCGAGGTATGGACTGATCATAAAAACCTCGAAGCCCTGAAAAGCCCCAGGAAACTGTCACCAAAACAAGTCCGCTGGGCACAATACTTCAGGAGATTTAAATTCAAACTGAAACACATCCTGGCTGGAAAGAACTTACTGGCAGATGCTTTATCCAGAAAGCCACAGTATGACAGCAAAAAGGAACAGGAGGTGCATGCCATCATCCCCCCTCAGCAGGAAGAGACGGCAGCACAGGTTATCACCTGAGGCCAAGCCAGACAACCGGGTGCTCCTGGCCAGGACAAACTGACCGCAGCGCTGAAAGCGGCTCTACCCAGTGACCCCTGGCTCAACAACAACAAAGAAGTCCTAACCATGAGAGAAAGCTTGGCATAGAAAGGATCCAAACTATATGTACCTGCCAGCTTAAGACTGGAAGAACTGCAACGAAGCCATGACTCCAAACTAGGAGGGCACTTTGGGTTCCTAAAAACTCTCCACCTAATCCAACACCAGTTTTGGTGGCCAAAGATGAAAGCCGAGGTGGAAGACTACATCAAAAGCTGTGCCACGTGCGCGACCAGGAAAAATCGGCCAGGGAAACCTCATGGGTTACTGCAGCAGGTGGCTAACCCAAGCAGACCCTGGGAAGAAATTGCAATGGACTTCATCGTAGAACTCCCAGACAGCAGCAGAAATACGGTGATTTGGACAGTCATCGACTTGTTTTCCAAGCAAGCCCATTTCATCGCTTGATCAGGTCTACCGTCGGCCAGGAAGCTAGCAAAACTATTTCTCAAACACATCTACCGCCTACACGGCGTGCCAAAAACAGTCATCTCCGACCGAGGCGTACAGTTCACAGCCAAGTTCTGGAGAGAGTTCCTGAGGGCTATTGGATCCACACAAGGACTCAGCTCGGCTTTTCATCCAAGTACGAATGGGGCAATTGAACGTACAAACGCATTGGTCAAACAATACATCCGTTGTTATGTTGATTACCAGCAGGACAATTGGTCAGAGTTGCTACCATTTGCAGAGGTAGCATATAACAATGCTGTCCATAGCAGCACTGGACTAACTCCTTTTCAGGTTACCAGCGGCATGGAATTCGTTCCCATGCCTGAACTACCCAGAGAAGCCCCCACTTCCATGTCTCTAACGGAATGGATGGAGACACTGAAAAAGGGGTGGTAGAACACCAAGAAAGCACTAGCTGGGGGGCGGAGCCAACGTCACGGCGAGACAGACGTTTCCCTCGTTAGCTCCGAGGGAAACACCGAACCCCAGCTGATAGGGGACCCATTTTTGGGTCAGAACCGCTCTGGAGGAGCGGGGAGCAAGGGAAGCACAAAGTGGTGGACCGGGGGGTGTTGCAGACCCCCCAGGTAGCCGTAATAGCTTCCCGACCATCAGCTGGTGAGAGGCGACCTGTGTCGCCATTAGCTGTGACGGCCAACGCTGGAGGCACGGAGCAAGAAGACTGAGACGTCATCTGGGTGAGAATTTTTTGAACTTTTAAATGCTTGACTGGGAATAGAGTAATAAGAGGAAATAGCTGCATTGTGGATTTGAATTAAATAAAAGCATTTTGAGCAGAGAGAGCCGCAGAAGGAGGAGCGGCTTTATTAGCTGCTTCTGGACTGAATTTTAGCGGCGGGGAAAGCAAAACGCAGAGAAAGGACTTGACTTTAAATGGACTGAAAAAGTTTTGATAAAGAGTCATCTGGAGATGAGGCTAGAGCAGTGGTGGCGAACCTTTTTAGGTTCGCGTGCCAAAAAGGGGGGGTGCGCGCGCTAGCGCGCGCTCGCATACCCACGCCCATTCCCTCCCCCCACGCATGCGCACAACACCCCCCCCATGCTGCCCCCTGCGCATGCGCACACCCCCACACCCCCGCGCAAAGGCCTTACCGGAGCCTGGGACGACGAAACGGGCAAACCGGAAGTGCGGAAAAACGCACTTCCGGTTTGCCGGTGAGCTGTTTTTTGCACTCCGGAGGGTTCAGGGAAGCTCCCTGAAGCCCCGGAATGCAAAAAACTACAAAACAGACAAACCGGAAGTGCGGAAAAATGCCGAGTTGGTGCAGTGGTTAAATGCAGTACTGCAGGCTACTGCTAGTTCAGCAGTTCAGCTGTTCAAATCTCACCAGCTCAAGGTTGACTCAGCCTTCCATCCTTTTGAGGTGGGTAAAATGAGGACCCAGATTGTTGGGGGCAATATGCTGAACTCTGTAAACCGCTTAGAGAGGGCTGTAAAGCACTATGAAGCGGTATATAAGTCTAAGTGCTATTGCTATTGCTATTCCCTGAACCCTCCGGAGTGCAAAAAACAGCTCACCGGCAAACCGGAAGTGCGTTTTTCCGCACTTCCGGTTTGCCGGTGGGCAACGCTCGCGTGCAGTCTGCTATGGCTCCGCGTGCCACCTGTGGCACGCGTGCCATAGGTTCGCCACCACGGGGCTAGAGTGTTAAGTGCCTGTGGAATTTTGAAATGAAAAGAATATTAGCTTTTTTTCTGTTTCCTTTTTTGGGTTCTTTTTTCTTCTTCTAAGTAAACTGTGCTGGATTATTGAAAATTTTGAATGAGTCACAGTGCCACCTAGTGATTAATGTTGGTATATTTTAACCTTGAAACACAGCTGGAGATTTTTGTTTTTGTGTTAAAGAAATTTTTCATCTGTTTTGGGCTGAGAAAGAAAGAGACATATATGGATAACATTGAGTTCATTTGCTGACCATCTACTGTTTTGGTTTGGAGTGTTTGTTTTCTTTACTTTTTTCTGTTTGGGAACAGACTTTTTTTTGTACTTTTATACTTTGAAGTCTGTCTAAAGGATTAAGGCAGGAAGAGCCTGAAGAATAATAGACAAGGCATTTTTTTTCTTTCTCTCTTGCTCTTCATCTTTTCTTTTTTTGGATTTTTAAGATTTGGGGTTTTTTTCCGTAGAACTTTGTATAGAAAGTTGAAGACACATTAATTTTTGTTTTACTATTTTTCTATTATTTCTCTCTTTTTTCTTCCGGTCTTTTTTGTTGTTGTTTAATTTTTACCTGACTGGTTGGAGTATTTGTTTAGAAGTTGTTGTTTGTATATTTTGTATTTTTATCCTGGAGAACAGTTTTTAATTTTCTCTATTTTTTAATTGGCTTTTTTATCTTGAATTTTTGTTTGTTTTGCCTTACATTTGGTTTGGCTCTTTTTTTCTATAACTGGGTCTTTTTAATTTTTTAATATTTTTTCATACTGGAATATACTTTGCGTCTATTTTCCCTTTTTTTCTGTTCCTTGTTTTATTGGATTACAAAATATTTGAAATATAAGAATGGATAGAACGAGGAAGATACCATCCCCTGGGAGTTGGGCGGCATATAAATCCATTTAAATAAATAAATAAATAAATCACACTTTGCATCAGCGACTACGTTATCAACACAAAGTCCAGGACAGAAAACGACAGACATGCCAGCACAAGGAGACAAGTCCAACATGACGGAAATAAAGAGTATGATTCAAGACCTTAAAGAAAGCTTTAAAGAAAGCATTGGCAAGGTGGAAGAGACTATGGGTAAGGTGGAAGAAGAATTGAAAGAAATGAAGGGATGGATGGAAAAAAATGAACAACGTGTGCAGAAAATTGAAGGGAAAGTTGAAGTGAATGAGAAGATGGAGGAAATAGATGAGCGATTGACAGAATCTGATAAAAGACAGGAAAGAACAATTATAACCCTAGAGATGGACCGTTCAGAATATTACCTACGGTTTCAAAATGTAATGGAAGAGAGGGGTGAGAACTTGGCCGAGATAATGGCAGAAATCCTGGCAGAAGCAATGGAAGAAAGCAAAGAAAAGATACTGAATGATATTGATGAAATATATAGAGTCCACACCAGATATGCAATGAAAAATAAGTTACCTAGAGAGGTTCATATAAGATTTACAAAGAAGGCACTGAGAACAGAGATTTTACAAAAATTAAGAAATTCTACTATTAAATACAAAGAGAAGGAGATTGTAGCATTGAAACAAGTTCCTAGAAGAGTCAGAGATTTAAGAAGATATTACCAATTTTTGATGAGAAAATTGATTGAGGTGTTAATTTTAGATGGTTGATACCGGAAGGGATAAATGGTGGTGTGGCATGAACAGAGATTTAGACTGGATACAGTCGACAAAGCTGAAATATTTTACAGACAACATTTTGTACAAAGCGAGGAAGGAATAAGAGAGAGAGATGTGAGATTACAAAAAGAGGCAATAGATGAGATGCTACAACAAGCAGCTCAACAAGATGAAGAGATACAAGAGAAAGAACTGGAAGGAGTAATGGCCATGGAGGTGAAAGACCAAAGGGAAATGAGGATGATGAGATCGGCCAAGGCGTTAAAGTAAAAAAGAAAAATCATGGAAGAGGAGATTAAGATGATTTTGATGAACATAAATGGACTAAATTCGGCCATAAAAAGAAAAAGGATATTCAATAAATTGAAAAAATTAAATATGGATATAATATGTTTACAAGAAGTACATATTAGAAAACAACATAATAAATTATTAGAATGTGTAAGATTGGGAGATTTACATTCGGCATTAGCAGATCAAAGCAAAAAAGGAGTGGTATTATATATACAAAAATAAATTTGAAATGTATATATACAGATGAAGATGGAAGAATACTGATGGTAGAAATATTAATGAACAACAAAAAAATACTATTAGTTGCAATTTATGCACCAAATGAAAGTCAAGACAAGTTCTATTCTAAACTACATTAAAAAATAATTGAATTAGACTATGAAAATATATGTATGCTTGGAGACTTTAATGCTATCGTAGAGGTTGATTTGGATTATAAAACGACAAAAAAAAACAAGAGACAAAGAAAAAAATTACCAAAATCATTTTTACTATGGCAGATGAATTGAACATATTTGATGTAGAAAGAAATCCCCCCCCAAAAAAAAGCAATATACATTTTACTCTTCTAGACATATGTCGTGGTCAAGAATAGATATGTTATGGATGTCTTTGGATTTGTTATCTAACATACAACACATAAATATTGAAACTGGCATATGGGCAGACCATAACCCGATAACAATTATTTTGAAAGGACGAAGGAAAAGAACTAGCTGGACTTTAAATCAAGAAATATTAAAGGAAAAAGAATTTCAACAATTTATAGAAGAAGAAATGAAATTTTTCTTTAAAGAAAATAGAGGGATACCTCATTACAAATTGTATGGGATACAGCAAAAGCATATTTAAGAGGACTAGTTATGACATATATGCGTAAAAAAAATAAACAAAGAAGAGAGGTTTGGAAAAATTAGAAGAAGAATGTAAGGAATTAGAGAAGAAGCTTCAAAAAGATGTGCAAAATAAAAAGATTAAAATGATGGATTTGAAGAAACATAAATTGAATATGATGGAAAATGATGTGACAAGAAAGTTAAAAATATCTAAACCAAAATTTTTTGAACATGCAAATAAACCAGGAAGATGGTTAGCTTATAAGATGAAGAAGGAAAAAGAAAGAAAATGGATTAAGCAATTGGAAGATAATGATGGAGACATACAATATCAAGAGGAGGAAAAAAAGAAGATAGCATGGGCATATTATAAATATCTATATAAACAGGAAAAAATTGAGAATAAGAATATAGAGCAATACTTGGAAAGAATGGAACTACCCAAAATACCAGAAAAATATAAGAATGTATTAGAGGAAAAAGTAACAATGATGGAACTAACTGATGCAATTAAAAGACAGAAAAATGGTAAAGTGCCTGGACCAGATGGATTACCAGCAGAAGTTTACAAAATATTTGAAGAAAGATTAGGTATTGTAATGTTGGAGCTTTATAATGAGTTAATTTTGGAAGCCAAGATACCAGATTCCTGGACAGAAGCATTTATAACTTTGATTCCGAAAGAAGAGACTGATTTACAAAAAATTAAAAACTATAGACCGATTTCGTTATTGAATGCAGACTATAAAATATTCGCTCCAATAATAGACTTAAAAGATTTCTCAGTGAATTCATACACTCAGACCAAAATGGATTTTTATCAAAAAGACAGATTAAAGACAATATGCGAACGATCCTAAATACTTTAGAATACTATGAACAACATCCTGGAAAACAAGTGGCCTTAATGTGTTTGGATGTGCAGAAAGCATTTGATAATGTAAACTGGCAATTTATGATACAGCAACTTCAAAACATGGACTTTGGGGAAAGATTTGTTGGAGTAATTAAAACAATTTATAGTAAACAAACTGCAAAAGTAATATTAAACGGTGATATGATGGAGAAAGTGGACATTATGAAAGGAACTAGACATGGATGTCCGTTATCACCATTACTATTTGTTTTGACTTTGGAGGTTTTAGCCAGAAATATAAGATAAAATAAAGATATAAAAGGAATGAAAATTAAAAAAGAGGAATACAAATTGCAAGCATTTGCAAATGATTTGGTGTTTATATTAGAAGAGCCACTAGAGACTAGGGACCCAAATTAATCCACCAGATTGAACAATATGGAGAAGTTGCGGGATTAAAAAATAATAAAGACAAAACAAAACTCTTAGTTAAAAACATGACAGAAAAACAAAAGAGGGAATTAGTTGGAAAATTAAATATACAAATTACAAAAAAAGTAAGATATTTAGGAATTCAGTTGAAAGCAAGATGTGTAACAATTAAGGAAGAAAATTACTTAAGACTAAAGAAACAAATTGAGAGAAATTTGGAAAAATGGAAAAACCTTCAAGTATCAATGATGGGCAGAATTGCATTAAGATGACTATATTGCCACGTTTACTGTTTTTATTCTCGACAATACCAATAAGAATAGAAAAAACTTTTTTTAATGAGATAAACAAAATGATCTTGAAATTTGTTTGGCAAGGGAAAAAAGTGAGGATAAATATAAAAATGTTACAACATGCTAGATCTAGAGATGGATTTGGACTTCCGAATTGGGAGTTATACTACTATGCAACAGTATTGACATGGATGAGAGAATGGATTTTGTTAAGAAATACGAGACTTTTGTCCTTGGAAGGACATGATTTACAGATAGGATGGCACACACTTACCATATTTTTCGGAGTATAAGATGCACCTTTTTACCCCCCCAAAAAAGGGTGAAAACTTGGGTGCGTCTTATACACCGAATGTAGCCCCACCCCCACCCTTTGGCCTCTGTCTTCCAGCAATTTACCTGTTTGCAGCAAACAGGAAACAGCCTGTTAAGACAAGCAAGTCCTGAGCAGCTTCCCGATCCCCAGCTGATTTGCCACGTGCTAAAATGAAAGTGAAACTAGCTGCAAAGAGGCAAATAGCTGGGAGAGAAACACAGATTTTTATTTTCTGCTGAACTGGATAGAAGGAGGTAAGTGAATAACTATAAATGTCTGTAGAATGTTCAAATTATTAGACTTGTTTTTTAAAGACTGCTTTATTATTGTTCTAGAGCCAGGGGTCTCCAACCTTGGCAATTTTAAGACTTGTGGACTTCAACTCCCAGAATTCCACAGCCAGCTTTGTTAGCTTTGCTGGCTGTGGAATTCTGGGAGTTGAAGTCCACAAGTCTTAAAGTTGCCAAGGTTGGAGACCCCTGTATCTAGACAACTTAACAAAATAAAGAAGCTTTTTAAAATAAATGCTTGCTCTGAAGAGGCCCAGTGCTATTGTATCTTCTTTTAAATAATAGAGACTAATGTATACTTCCAGAAATTTTAATTAATTTTAACAACTCTGTACAAGTATAGTCTGAAATGTAACAGTGTCCTGTTTAGTATTAGAGTTAAATCCTGACTTACCTTGGAGTAGATCTATTTAAATAATTGGGAGGAGTTAATGTGACTACATTTAAGAAAACTTTCTGGCATAATGTACATTTCTCCAATTCTTTGCTATTTCTATGGGTCAGGCACACATGCACAGAAATACACAGCAAACAGTGTATATCATCTGTGCTGTTTGCTGTTTGGCAAATTGCTTGGAGGCAGAGGCCTTTTTTCCTTGTTTTCCTCCCCCAAAACTAAGGTGCGTCTTATACTCCGGTGCGTCTTATACTCCAAAAAATACGGTATATGGTATGGGAGAAATAAGATACATAGCTATTTCCAGAGACATTGTATTAGGAACTCTTTATATTTAGTATGGGAAAAGATAAAAGAGAAACTTTATTTGAAAATAACATTTTGGATATCTATAATGGAAGCACTAATGCACCCAAGTAGACTGAATTGGGAAAATATACCAAGATATAAGGACATTTTGACGGACAAAGGGAAATTGAAATCTACTCAAGAACTGGAGAAACAAGGGATAAAAATGGATTGGTATATGAGAATGCAAATGCAAGCAAGATATGATAAGGACAGTAAAATGGAGGGTATAAATTTAGAGATGACAGAATTAGATGAAATACTCACAGGAACGGATGAAAGATTAATCAAGAAACTATACAATTATTTACTTCATATTGATTTAGAATTTGAACAGGTGAAAGAAACGATGATAAAATGGGCAAGGAATTTTGGTTATACTATAGAATTAGATAAATGGCAGCAACTTTGGGAAAGAAATTATAAATTAACTATGGCAACAGCATACAAAGAAAATATGTATAAAATGTTTTATAGATGGCACATGTCACCGGAAAGGATAGCTAAAATGTTTAAAGATAAATCTATGAAATGTTGGAAATGTCAGCAAATACCAGGCTCTTTTTATCATATGTGGTGGACATGTGCAGAAGCTAAAGAATATTGGAGTCGGATTCAAATATGGATAGAAAAAATGGTGAAACAAAATATAGAACTAAAACCAAAGATATTCCTGTTGGGTATTTTGCCAGAGAAATTTAACAAAGAAGATATATACCTAATTGTTCATGTGGTTACAGCAGCTAGAATTGCATTTGCACAAAAATGGAAAGCAGCCAAAATACCATCTGAAGGAGAGGTAATTAAGAAAAAAAATTTCACTTCCGGTTGGCTCCGCCTTCTCCGAAGACGCTCCTTGTCGGGCGCCGGTCCCCGGTACTGTTTCAGCCACCAGAACAGCTGACAAACAGCTGACTGGCGGCTGAAAACCCCCTCCCCTGGCAAAGGGGAGGGTGAAGAGCAGGCAGGCACAGGTAGAGTACCCCAAGTGCCCCAGGAGAAATTCCTGGGGCGCGAAGGGCGAGGGCTCCCTGGAATCCTGCCAGTCGCTCCGGACTTGGGACACCTCCGCTTTTTAGCGGAGCAAGAAGATCGCGACCAACCCTGCTTTAAATGATTGCTTCCAATTGTTGAACAGTAGCAGCAGAAAAAGCCAGGAGACAAGCTGGGCAAGTAACTATACTTAACTCTTGTTGCCTCTTATTTCGGAAGTTATAAAGTAGCAATTGGCTTTAAAATGGTGATTGAAGCTTGAAAGGGCGTGGAAAAGTGAAAGTGAGAAGAAAGAAAGAAAGAAAGTTTCGTTTTGCTGGCAGGCTTACGTAAGACAGCCTCTGACTTTAGTTTGGACTTGAACATTGATTTTGATTTTGAGATTCTTCTTTTTGGTACAAGATTAATGTAATTTTGAATACTATAAAGATCTGTTTAAATCCAAATCCATTATCTCATACTCCACATAATCACAGCAGCTAGAATCCTGTATGCACAACACTGGAAAACCGACATAATACCTACCAATACAATGTTAATAACCAAGATATTAGACTGTGCAGAAATGTGTAAACTAACAATGAAATTACAGGATAAAGAAGATTCAGAATATTACAAAATTTCTGATAACTGGTACAAGTGGATGGAAAATAAACAAACAAAATAAACAAATTTAATATGTTAAGGGTGATGAATAGAATAAACAAATTAAAATAGATTGATGATAAATTAGGAAAGTAACAAATTAGATATCGAAATGATAACGATACGCAAAAGCTGTAATATATATATATAACTATTTTTTTATTTTAATGTATGTAATTTTTTTCTCTTGTTCCTTTTTTCATGTATATATATATATATCTAGATTACATCGATTATGAAAATATATAGTGATGTATAAGTTTGATTTGTATATAGATACTTATATAATATATATATATATATATATATCTTTTTTGTATGTCTTTTTTGTATGTTTTCTTTTTGTATTATGTCTTTTTGTATATTTTAAAATAACTTAATAAAAACTATTTTTTTAAAAAAAAATCCAAATGGCTTCTAAATCTGTGAAGACGGTTCCTTCTAAAGGAGCTGGAAGCGCTGAGAGCTCACCCATTCACACCTCTAAACTGCAATCTCTCTCAGCACAGGCTCAGCCTCTAACTCTGGGGATATTACAAGAAAGTCTTAAAGCTATGCAGGCTGAAATGACCATTACCTTTAATGCAAAAATTGATGAATCTAATGATAAAATTACTGATCAAATTGAAGTCTGCAACAGTGAAATTAGGGCAGATATTTTGGAGGCACTTAAAGGTTTGGCAAACAATGTGGAACTCCTGGAACAGCAAATAGAACAAATTAGACAGACTACAGTTGCTTTGAGTGGAAAAGTAGAAGATGTTGAGAATAAAAGAGAAAAGGATGCAGATGAAATTACAATGATTCACTACAGAAACATGGAATTTGCAATCAGAGTTAGAGGTGTAAAAGAGGATAAAAGTGAAAATCTGAGAGATCTGATGTCGGAGGCACTTGCTCAAGCGGTGGGGATAAGGAAGGAAGAGTTGGTATGGCAGTTGGATAAGATATATAGAGTCAATTCCTGGGTGGCCAGACAGAGAAACCTTCCAAGAGATATTGTAATATATTTTACTAACAGAATATTGCGTAACGATATCTTACAAGCAACTTATCAAAATAAGCTACAAGTTGGTGGACAAGAAATGATGACAATGAAAGAGATTCCTCCAAAAATTTTGAGAGCCAGAAGTAATATGCAGAATATTCCTTTCTGGTGGAAGAACTTAAAAGACAAAAGCTACAATTTAGGTGGGAAGTCCCAGCTGGAATATCACTGATCTATGCTGGAGAAAGACATCAGCTTAACACGGTACAGAAAGCAAGAGATTTTTATACATACGTTTTAAAGGCTGGGACACCAGGATCACCAGAAGTGAGGAGAAAGGAGGATGATAGAGCAAGACAAAGAGAGGAAGTGTTGAAAGAAGTCCAGCAAGAAGGAGCCTTGTCTGGTCTAAGTGATCTGACTACAACCCATTTGGATCAAAATTTGGATTTATTTGGAGAAGAACGGATAAAAGAACAAAGACAGACTAGAGCGACAACCAAGCGTATACAAGAGATGACACAACAGCAACTCCAGCTGGTAGCTATAGAAGCTACTAAAACAGAAGCAGTGGGAGGAACAAGACCAAAGGAATTTAAGAAGCTAGATGTCCAGACGGTGTTCCAGAAGTTTCAAAAGCCCTCAGATGGGAAGTAGATTCCTAACTTGGAATGTTAACGGCTTAAATTCTCCACAGAAAAGAAGAAAAATATTTCATTACCTTAAGCAATTTAACGACGATGTGGTTTGTCTACAAGAAACACATATTAGAATACAAGACCAAAAATATCTGATAAATTCAAGAATAGGAATACATTTTGTATCAGCAGCACCAGAGAAGAAAAATGGCATTGTCATATATGTTAAAAGACATTTGATTGCTAAGCTAATTGAAGCAGATGAACAAGGTAGATTTCTTGCTATCGAACTTTTAATTAAAGGAGAGAAAATACTTATGATTGGTGTATATGCCCCGAACCAACAACAGGGAAAATTTTATGATCTTTTACATGCAAAGTTGATACAATGGGATTATAAAACCTGCATCCTTCTAGGGGATTGGAACGGTGTATTAGATGTCAAAAAAGACAAGAAGGGTCCCAAGCAAAATATTTTTTCAAGAGCAAAATTGCCTAAATCTTTTTTTGAGATGATGGAGGATTGGGAACTGAGGGATATTTGGCGTGAAAGAAATGCAGAAGAAAAGGATTTTACTTTTTTTTCCGACAGACACCAATCCTTCTCAAGGATTGATTTTATTTTGATTACTAATAACCTTCTTTCTAGGGTAAAGAAGATGAAGATATGTTCAAGAACACGGACAGATCATATCCCGGTTTGGATGTAATTGGAGTATGGAAATGGACCTAGAAGGTCATGGAGGTTAAATGATAATCTGTTTAGATATGAAGATAATGTGAAGGAGTGTAAAAAATTAAAGAAAGAATTTTTTGTTAATAATATGCAGAAGGGAACTTCCATGGAAATGGTTTGGGATGCAAGTAAAGCTTATATGAGAGGTATTTTGATATATTTGAATAATAAATATAGAAGGAAAAAAGGTGAAAAAAGGAAAGAATTAGAAGAGGCGATTAAAAGACAAGAGAGGGCTTTAATTTCTAATCCAACAGACAAGAAAATTAAGGAGACAATCAATTTATTAAAAGGTCAATTCAACATGTTAATGGCAGATCAAGCGGCAACTAATTTAAAATATGCTAAATTTAATACCTTTAGCAATGCTAATAAACCAGGAAGATGGCTAGCATACACGTTAAGAAAGAAGCAGAAATCAAGAATTATTGAAAAAATAAAGTATAAGGGTAAAGAAGTTTTTGAACAAGAACTTATTAAAAAATCCTTTCTAGAATTTTATTCAGGATTATATACTGGGGATAAAGTTAAAGAAGAGGATATAGATAATTATTTGCAGAAACAGAAAATTTATATAACCACTAAGGAGCAGAGGGATACTCTAAATCAATTGATAACTTCACAGGAGATTTTATTGGCAATTAAACAGTTAAAAGTAGGTAAAGCTCCGGGGATAGATTGTTTAACTGCTGTTTATTATAAAAAATTACAGGAAGAAATGGTGGAACCACTTAAAGAATTGTTTAATAATATTCAACAGGGAGGTAATGTACCTCCAATATGGAAGACTGCCTTTATTTCTCTGATCCCAAAAGAGGGTAAAGATCATACAGATCCAAAAAATTACAGGCCAATCTCACTTTTAAATATAGATTACAAAATTTTTGCTAAAATCTTAGCAAACAGATTAATGATAGTTCTGCAACAGATGATACATCATGATCAAACAGGGTTTTTAATTGGTAGACAGATGAAAACTAATGTTAGACAAATTGTTAATTTATTAGAGTACTTGGGAAGTAACAACCAGGTACCCGCAGCATTAGTATTTCTGGATGCTGAGAAAGCCTTTGATAGATTGAATTGGCGGTTTTTATCAAAATTAATAGAAAAGTTACAACTTGGAGATTATTTTGCACATTCTATTAGGGCAATATATCAAAAACAAACAGCGCAGATAATAATCAATGGTGGATTAACAGATACTTTTAATATAGAAAAGGGAACAAGACAAGGATGCCCCTTGTCTCCCTTACTGTTTATTTTGAGCTTGGAAATATTACTTAGTAAAATAAGAGAGCTTGACACAATAAAGGGAATAAAAATTAGACAGGAAGAATATAAGTTACGAGCGTTTGCGGACGACCTGGTAGTTACTTTGACTCAACCACTACAATCTACTAGAATTCTGATGGATACAATTAATTCATATGGACAAGTATCTGGTTTTAAAATAAATATAGCTAAAACAAAAATAGCTAAAAACATGACAGGAAGCCAAAAAGAAGAAATAGAAAGGGTAACAGGTTTTGAGATAGTCCAAAAGATTAAATATTTAGGGGTTTATATTATGTCCACAAATATGAAATTATATCAATATAATTATGAACCACTTTGGTTAAAAATACAGAAAGATATGGAAAACTGGGAAAAATTACAATTGTCTTTGCTGGGTAGGATAGCTGCAGTCAAAATGAATGTTTTACCAAGATTTTTATTCCTCTTTCAGATGATACCAATACTTAAAAAAGATGAAAATTTGAAGGAGTGGCAAAAGGGTATAAATAAATTTATTTGGGCAGGGAAAAAGCCGAGGGTAAATCAGAAGATAATGCAGGATACACGTGAAAGAGGTGGTCTTAAAATGCCTAATTTAAGATTGTATTACGAAGCAGCAGCTCTCTCAGCAATCACTGATTGGATTAATTTAACACAAGAGAGGGTATTAAATATTGAAGGATATGATCTGTTTTACGGGTGGCATGCTTACTTAGTGTATGATAAAAAAGTAGATAAAGCTTTTAAAAGTCATATATTAAGAAATGCCTTATTGCGTGTCTGGAAAAAGTACCAATTTAAACTAAATGATAAGTTACCTTTATGGACAGTACCCAGACACGCGATAGAAAATATAAATTTGGAACAAAAATTAGATAAGATCACATACAAAGAACTTCTTCATGAAGAAGGAATCTCATTCCAATTAAAACCATTTGAGAAATTAAGAGAGGAAGGAATAATCAGAACATGGTTTCAATACAGACAATTACAGGCTAGATGGAGAGATGACCAAAAAAATGGTATTTTGAAGAATGATGATAATTTGATTTTACAAATAAAAAATAAGGGCCCAATGCATATAAAAAGATTGTATAACATCCTACTGGAATTAGATTCAGAAACAGAATTAGTTAAGGACTGTATGATAAAATGGGCTCAAAATATTGGAGAACCTATAATGATGGAAACATGGGGAAAAATATGGGTTAGAAATGTTAAATTTACACAGGCTCAAAATTTAAGAGAAAATTTTTATAAAATGTTTTACAGATGGCATTTAGACCCCAAAAAACTAGCTTGTATGTACCCAACTTCACAACCTAAATGTTGGAGATGTGAATGCGAGGATGCTACATATTTCCATATATGGTGGACTTGCAAAAAAATCAAAGCTTTTTGGATAAAAGTTTGGTGGATTATACAAAATATCTTAAAGAAAAAGATCAAGTTCACTCCACAGTTTTTTTTGTTGGGAATAATTACGGATTGTTCTGTTATAGAGACTAATTTGATTTTGAATTTTATAACTGCTGCCAGATTACTGGTGGCACAATACTGGAAGAAGGAGGATACACCTACAATTGAAGAATGGACATTAAAAGTTTCACATTTGGCTGAAATGGCCAAAATTTCATCATACCTTAAGGACCATTCAAATGAAAGATATATACTGGAATGGAGTAGGTGGACTGAATATATTCAAAATAAGTATCAGATTAAGAAAACCCAAATAGTTTATTAATGTTAAATGTTTGAAAAATTTTAGATTATACTTTCAAGTTGTTGAGTAAATAAGGAGTTAAGAATTAGAAAAATATTTTTGAATTAATAATTTTTTTAGGTTATTCTAGTTTTATGCTTTTTAAAAAAATTATACCTTGTGCTTTTTCTGGGAAGTCCGGGGGGGGCGGGTGAGAGGGGTGGGGGGTGGAGGGGGGAAGGGGGGGGGAGAAAAGAGAAAATTGTATGTACTTTGTACTTTTAAAACTTTTTAATAAAAAAAAGAAAAGAAAATTTTGGACTGTGCAGAGATGAATAGATTGACAATGAAATTGAAAGATAAGGAAGATTCAGAATATTACAATGTATGGGTGAAATTTTATGATTGGATAGAAAATGAATATACATAAACATTAAATTATGATTAAGAGAAAAGAAAATGGAGAATAAATGGGGGTAACCCAGATGACAAAATTAGATTTGGAGGAGGCAGCACTACAGAAGTATATACCTAGAATAAAGGGTTATAAGTATAGATATGATATAAAAATAATGAGTTTAAAAGTGACACCGACAATTTAAAGATGTATGGAAATATGTTATCAGTCTGTTAAATATAATATGTATTAGAATTAAAAGCACTCAGGAAAAGGTTTAGAAGGAGAAAGAGGAAGTAGAAAGGGAGAGGAGAAGAGAAGGTGGTGAGGGAAGTAGGAAGGGGGAGAGGAGTAAGAAGGTAGATGGGGAGGTGGAGATAGAGGGAGGGGAGTGTAAAGAAAAGAATAAAAGCAGACTGATGAATAATAGTAAAGAATAGGTGCAAAATAGAATACTGAATTTTGATTGATTGGATAAAAATGTATAAGTATGTATGTTATTGATATGTTTATAGGGTATACAGTATGTATTGATGTACAGTATATATGGAAACTGTGGAGAAAAAATAAAAAATATTTTTTTTAAAAAAAGCACTAGCTGAAGCGGCAGAAGCCTACAAGAAGCAAGCTGACAAGCACCGATCGCTCCAGCGCCCCTTCCGAGTGGGGGATAAAGTTTTCTTGTCTACCAAATATATCCGGTTGAGAATGCCTAGCAAGAAACTAGGGCCGAAATTTTTGGATCCTTTCCCAATAGTTAAGATTATCAACCCAGTCACAGTTCAGCTTGGATTACCTAGAATATTGGGAAAGATTCATCCTGTCTTCCATTACAGCAGTGGTTCCCAAAGGGGGGCGGTACCGCCCCCCAGGGGGCGGTGGGAACCCTTAGGGGGGCGGTGAGAGGTAAGGGTGGCGACAGGGGGGCGGTGAGAGGGTCCAGGGGGGCGATAGGTGGTTCGCCGGTCCTGTCCCCATGCCGCCACCCATGTCCACCCAATCGCCCGCTGCCGCTTTTCCCGCCACTCTTTTCCCGGCGGGGACTGGGCGGGCCGCGAGACAGGCATCTTACTGGACTTTTAACAGCTCCGTGTATCTGTCGTCTGGTCTCTTTGCACTGGTCTCCAACCTTGGCAACTTTAAGACTTGTGGACTTCAACTCCCAGCAAAGCTGGCTGAGGAATTCTGGGAGTTGAAGTCCACAAGTCTTAAAGTTGCCCAGGTTGGAGACCCCTGGAAAGCTTGCAAAATACAGAAACTCTTCTCGCGAGGGTGAGCAATTAATAACTCGCAGAGAGAAGAGTTTCTGTATTTTGCAAGCTTTTTTTCCCTAGAGACTAGCCGACAGAAACATGGAGCTGTTAAACCTGTAAGACACGGGATTGGGGGGGGGGTGCGGGCAGGGGCTGGGTTGGGGGGTTGGGTTAGGGGGCGGGAGGAGGAGGAGGAGGAGGAGGAGGGAGACCTTGTGGGGAAATCGCAGCTGCCTCTTTTCCGCTCCTTCGGCCAAGAGGCACCGCGGCCGGAAAGTCGGTCCAGAAAGAGGGCAGCGATGGCAGGGGAGATCGGGAACAGTTGCCCGCCAGAGTTTCTGCCGCCTTCGCCTGCCTCCCTTTCCTTTCCTTTCCTTTCCTTCCTTCCTCCCTTTCCTTCCCTTTTTCCTTCCTACTTCCCTTCCCTTCCTTCCTTTTCCTTCCTCCGTTCCTTCCCTTCCCTTTCCTTCCTTCCTTCTGTCTCTTTCCCTTCCTTCCCTCCTTCCCTTTCCTTCCCACTCCTTTTCCTTCCCTTTCCTTCCCTTTTTCCTTCCTACTTCCCTTCCCTTCCTTCCTCCTTCCCTTCCTTTTCCTTCCTCCCTCTCCTTTTCACCTTTAATTTCCCTCCCTCTTTCCTTCCTTTCTTTCCTCCCTCCCTCCTTTCCTCCCTCCCTCCCTCCCTTCCTTCCTCCTTCCATTTCCTTCCCTCTCATTCCTTCCTTTTCTTTCTCTTTCCTTTCCTTTCTTTTCCTTCCTTTCTTCCCTCCCTCCCTCTATTTTTCTCTCCCAAAAAACCACAAGTTAAATCCTCCCCTTGGCCATTGTGCGTACATGTGTGTCTCATCTTCTAAAAATCATAACTCCCCACCCCACCCCAAACACCCAATACCATTCCCTTCTCCATCCCACTGATGATCCCAGGTGCCCAGCCTCCTGCGCCCCCCCCGGCAACCTCTCCGCATGCCCGTCTCACGATGTGGCCTTCGGCCTCGCCTCCTCTGCCCACCTAACACACTGCTCTCGTTCGTCCCTGCGATGCCATCTTCCCCTGCCCCCAGATGGATAGCAATTTAGGCAGGCACGACACACCACCAGGTGAGGAGGGGGCTTTCTAGCTGTGCCTGCTGGGTACAGGAGTCCCCCCTCCACCCGACCTCTGTGCCAAGGAAGGCAATTTGGAGGGTGCCAGTGCTTCCCACGGGGGAGGGGGTGTATTTCCAGGAAGCCCCTTGAATGTGCCAGTGTGGGGGGAGGGGGAGAAGACCCTCCCCCATGTGCATCTGTCCCACCCACCCCCTCCATTGACCACTTCTGCAGTTTTCTTTCCTTTCCAGGCTCTGTTTGGTCATCCAGTTGAGCCAGCCTTGGCGAGGAACCAAAATGGCTTGTGTGTTTGTTTTTTTGTTTTTGCAACCAAATACAAACCATGTTTGGGGGAACCGGTTTCAAAACCTCCCAGTTTCCCAAACCTGGACGTTTTCGGCCACGCACGCACACACACACACACTCACACACACCCAGTAGCTCAATGTGGGATAGATTTCCCACCCACCTCCAGCCCCTCTTTTCAAACATGCCCCTCTTCCTCGCAGACAGAAGCACATTTTAAATTGCCATAGGCAGAGCCCAGGAGGCAATGTAGTCCCGTGGTGTGTGCGATACACACACACACACACACACACACACACACACACACATATATATATATATAGAGAGAGAGAGAGAGAGAGAGAGAGAGAGAGAGGGAGAGAGAGAAAATAAGGAAAGAAAAAGGAAGGAAGGAAGGAAAGGAAGAAAGAAAGAAAGAGAAAGAAAGAAAGAAAAAGAAAGAAAGAAAGAAAGATGGTAGGAAGGAAGGAAGACAGACAGAAAAAGAAAGGAGGGAGGGAAGGGAAGGGAGGGATGTAGCAAAGAAAAAGGAAAGAAAGAAAAAGAAAGAAAGAAAGAAAGAAAGATGGTAGGTAGGAATGTAGACAGAAAGAAAGAAAAAGATGGTAGGAAGGAAGGAAGACAGTCAAAAAGAAAAGAGGGAAGGGAAGGGAGGGAAGAAGGAAAGAAAAAGGAAAGAAAGAGGGAGGGAGGGAGGGAGGGAGGAAGGGAGGAAGGAAGGAAGACAGAAAGAAAGAAGAAAGAAAGGAAGAAAGGAAAGAAAGAGATGGAAGGAAGGAAGAAAAAGAAAGATGGTAGGAAGGAAGGAAGACAGAAAGAAAGAAAAAGAAAGAAAGAAGGGGAAGGGAGGAAAGAAAGAAAGAAAGAAAGAGAAAAAGAAAGGAAGGAAGGAAGAGAGAAAGAAAGAAAGAAAGAAAGAAAGAAAGAATTATGACCACAATTGAGCATAACGTTTTGGTTGCTAAGCAAGAGCGTTGTTAAGTGAGTTTCACCACATTTTACAAGTTGGCCATGCCCACCCGGTCACCTGACCACTAAGCCACGCCCACCTGAGGGGGTGGGGTGGGGGGCGGTGAGGATGAGTTTGTAGCACCAAGGGGGCGGTGGACTGAAAAAGTTTGGGAACCACTGCATTACAGTTTATTAAAACCTGTGATTTGGTCAAGCTTAAGGCCACAGACCCAACCACCCCCTCCTCCAGTAGTCATACAAGGGGAGACTCATTACGAAGTGAAGAAGATTTTAGACTCCAGAATGTATAGGGGTCGTTTACAATATTTAGTACATTGGAAGGGGTACCCTTTGTCTGAAGCTACCTGGGTAAAAAGTTGGAATGTGAAAGCTGACAGATCAGTGAAGCAATTCCATGATAAATATCCGGAAAACCAAAGTGTCCCCCGGGGGGGGGGGGTTAGTGATGCTGTGTTAACCCCCTATGTTATTTTTCTTTCTCTTCCTTTAGGATACGTTTTTCTTCTGAGGGGAGGCCACCGGTCAGACCGAAGCCATTTTATTGGGGAGCTTAGGCCTGCCACACTTTATACTATTTCACTATGCATTTTCTACTGTGGGAAAATGGGAGGGGGGATTGTATGAGGTTGTTAGTATGTAGCCATAACAAATTCTTTCTAGAAAGCCAAGGTCATCCTTTGTCTCTGCACCTCTATGGAAGGAGATGGGTGGACTCTGCCAGCATGGCAATAGAAGATTGGACAACGTGATGGATTTGTGGGTGTGGGGGCAAGGACTTGAACTTTCAACTGGGTGGTGAAACCCGGATGACTTCAGATTCCGGTTTCACCCAGATGTACCAACATGGCTCTATTAATAAATTGGAATTTTGAGGAATACTTTGCCTTGGACTCTGATTTAATTTTGGATGCTATTTGGAACCCTGACATTAACCCGAATCTCCCTTAATGTAAAACAGATGATGGCTGATTTGTTCATCTTCATTTTAGCTGTTACAAAATAAAGCTGTTTTGTAACTGTGGGTAGAAAGTGGTAGAAAGCTTCTCTTGACAGTGGCTTCATTTATATGTCACTTTTAAAACAGTCACGAAAACAAGTTAGAAGCTTAAACAGCTCACAACAGTGGCTCAAATGCCTGTATTTTGACCTAAATCACAACTGGAATGCTGCCAACATCAAATTCAGCTGTTCTTTACAGCTTCTGGTTCATTACTGTTTGCTGGAAATTTGAGAAAATATTGTAATCCCTCTATTTAAAAAATGGAATGCTAGAAATGTTAAGTATGATACATTAACTGTAGCATGCCCTGGTTAGAAGCAGATTGACACTGCTCTTTCCTCCATTTGTTCCAGGGGTGGGTTCCTCCTGGTTTGGACCGGTTCACCTGAACCGGTAGCAACCCGCTGGTGACGTCACAATGACGTCACCGAACCGGATCGGTCGATGCCGGTCCGTGGGCGTCACCATCTTTTTTTAAAAAAAAAATTGCATTTTTTTTCTTCCCCCGCCCCGCCCACTCACTGCCTAATCTGCCTTCCCAGTTCCCATGTGGTGCCTGCCCTGTGCCTCAACTGAGCTGTCGCCTCCTGCCTACAGGTAAGTCACGGTCGCGCTAGCCCCCCCCATCCCCGGAGCTTGCCGCGGGCCTCTCATCCCCACCGGGTTCGTGACCTTACCTTCCTCCCACGGCTGGTGGCAGAGGGGAAGGCATGCCAGCGCCCACAAGGAACTGACGCTTGGAGCAGTTTTGGAGCTTGTTAAGGAGGACCGCTCCTCAGCCCCAGCCATGCGTTTTCAAAAGCCTGGGCTATTGCAATAGCTTTTCACTTCAAGCAGCCCAGGCTTGAAAACACATGGCTGGAGCCAAGGAGCGGTCCTCCTCCTTAAAAAGCTCCAAAACTGCTCCAAGCGTCGGTTCCTCGTGGGTGCTGAAAGTACCGGCCTTCAACCTGGCTGTTTCTCTGTGCCTGGATTTCCGGATGGGTCCCCAAAGCGCTGTGCTGCAAAAGACTCTCTCTCTCTCTCCCAGCAACAGAGCGGGGGAGAGAAAACAGGTCACCGGAGAACACGTGGAGGGCTTTATCATGTGCTCTCCAGGTCAGCGGCTGCTGCTTTTGCCTGGGAGAGAGTGTCTTTCACAGCACAGCGCTTTGTGTAAGTCCCATCCAGAAAGCCTGCACTTTCCCAGGTCCCCGAGGGCCGCCCCCCCCCCCCGCCGCCCGCCCTCTGGAGCTCCCCTTTCACGTTTCCCCTAGCCACCTGGTCTGCGAGGGAAGCACATGGGAGATCCTAGCTGCAGTTTACTAGTGAGCAACATTGGCAGGGAGAGGCAGGGAGAAAGGCCAATGGTGCTCACGAGTAAACTGAGGCTCCTAAGGGGGATCGACCCCCCCCGCTGAGGGCATCGCTGGCAGCCGCTTCTTGTGTCAGGAGGTCCGTGCTCTTCCCGCTGCTGCTTGGCTTCCTCAATGCATGGAGGCAGGAGGCAGCGAGAGACAAGAGAGATACCAGCGGCGCTGGGTGCCTGGAGTTGCACCCGGGAGTGCACAGGAGTTCCAGTCCACCCACCTGCCCTGCCGCGAGGTGGGTGGGTGGGTGGGTGAGTGAGTGGCTGGGAGGGGAGAATTACTGACAAACGGCCGAGCGGGCGGAGAGCTTTGGAAGACGTGGAATGGGGTTTAGCGTGCCTTAGGCACTGACTTGGATGACTTTGGGCCAACTCAAAGAAAGAGGAGGAGGAGGCAAGGGCAGGCGGCAGTGGCGGCAGCGCTCTCAGCCCCATAGCAGCAGCTGCGTCTCCACCAAGGGCCGCCCTGTGGAAAGATTGGGCTCTGCCAGTGGGCCTTGGGGTCCCCGGGGGGGGGGGGATATCGAGCAACTTCTCCTTCTCTAGGCATTAGCCAAAGGGAAGCAGTAAAATCAGTTTGTATTCCTTTGCTAAATCTGCCGTTCCCTTCACACGATTGCCCAGCAGCCAAGAGGGAGAAGGGGGCGGCGTTTCTGTGTGCTCCCGTTTTTGTGTGGCACTCTCCCCTCAATGATAGCAGCTGCTGCTGCCCCCTTCTCCCTCTCCCTCCTCACACAACCTGCTCTCCGCCCCGAGAAGGCGCAAACCTCCGCAGAGGCGAGCGGCTGAAGTGCCCCTAACATTTTCTCTGCACTGGTGCAACTGGCTGCTTTTTACGATTTCGCCTCCTTCGTGAGCAGCTCAACGCCAGCTAACACCCCTTCGTGTCGGCTCAGGAAGGAGGGGAACGGGGAGGAGCAGCCGCCGTAGCCGCCGGATGCAGAGAGGGAAGAGCTCCACCTCTCCTGCGCAGCACAGCCGGCTACTCACCTCACTGCGCAGTGGCGGCAGCGAGAGGAGTCCCCGCTGTCCCCGCCAATGTGATGCTGGTGCAGGAGGGTATCTGCTTGTGTGTATGCGTGCGCGTGCGAAAGAGAGAGAGGAAAGGGGAGGAAAAGAGAGAAAGAGAAAGAAATGAGAAAAAGATGGAGGGAGAGAATGAGAGAGAAGAAAGAGAAACATGAGAGAGAGAAATGGAGAAAGAGATGAGAGGGAGAGAGAGATGAGAGAGAGGGGGGAGAAAGAAAAAGAGAGATGAAAGAGATGAGTGAGAGGAAATGAGAGAAAGATGAGAGCGAGAGGAGAGAGAGATAGGGAGAACGAAAGAGAAAGAGAGAGAGATACCTGTTTAAAAGAAAATAGAGAAATGGCTCTTTGAGTGTTTACGGCTGCAGACCCCTGGGTTAGGCAAACACCATGGTCGTTAAGTGAACCTTGTGGTCATTAAGCGAACACTGGTTGTTAAACAAGTCCATTTTCCCCTATGGGCATTTTTAACCGGAAACCAGAAGAAATTGTTGGGAACTGGCAAAAAACATAGAAAATCTCAGTCACATGACTGTGTGGGATGTTGTAACTGGTCATAAGTGTGTGTGCGCGCCCACACGTGTGTGCATGCATATGGCTGTTAAAACTCCAAAAACAGGTCAAGTAGCTCTGAGGAGGTCAGTCATAAATTTGAACACTTGCTAAGCAAACGGCCATTAAGCGAGGACCACTTGTATTTGGTTTGCCTTAAGGGTTCAGAGCTGTATGGAATCTGGTTTCCTTTAATCCTTTGGGGGATTGTAAAAGGTCCGGATGCAGGAATCCTCGTAGGATCGTGACCACTTAGCCACACCCACCGCCACATGACCATGAAGCCACTCCCACCCGGTCACATGACCATCAAGCCACTCCCACCTGGTCACATGACCATCAAGCCATGCCCACAAAATTAAGCCACGCCCAAAATTAAGCCGTACCCAGTGGTAGTAAAAAAAATTGGAACCCACCCGATTTGTTCCCTAAATCCACAGTCTTTATTCAATACATCCCCAATTCAAACTGATGGCAACTTTTAATCCATAATTTTGAGAAGCTGAGCAGATAAATCATATTAGGGTTTTTTTTTACGCCATCCTCCCTAAACTACAGTTCCAACAACCTAACTGTTGAATATATTTCATACTTTCTTATGCAGGTCTACTCGCAGTAAGGCACACCTGCAGCTAGAGATCAGCAGGCTTCTCAAATTTTCTTCACACTTTCTTTTAGAACGTTCCAAATTGTCTTCCTTTTTGTACAACCCACGACAGACATAATCTGAACCTTAATAGCTGCCCCTTCTACTTACCCTGCTTCTAACTATGAAGCTTTCAGCTTATCAAACCCCCCCCCGTTCTTCAGATGATCCCACTCTTTATATTCCCTCCCCCACAAAACCATTACGTTGCTTTTTAAGTTGCAATAATGGCCCTGTAGGGGCATTCGCAAAAAGCACACGTAATTCAACTCAACCAGGAATCTGCCACTCCACACCCAGAAACCCTGCTTCAGCTCCACTCCTAGCGAGCGCTAGGTTCCTTCGGCCGACCGTCCCCCGCCCTCCTCCACCTCCTTTTGTTCAGGCCACCTAGTACCTTACACTTCCACGCCCTGTTCCTTCAAACCCCCTCCCCGCGCTGCCCACTCTCTAAAATGTCCTTTGTGCTTTCCACACGCTTCCTTCCCTCAGCCTGGCCTGCTCTCCCCTTCCGATAATCTCCCACTTCGAGGCCCGCCTTCCTTTCTCCCTCCAGGCCCACACGCTCCGCACCAACCGACCTGCCCTTGACATCTCTGCCCCACTCCACCCCAACCGTCCTCCAAGATAGCTCTCTCTCCAACCCCTCCCGGGCAACCAGCAGCATCCGTCCGCCTCCGGGCTGCCGCTGCTCCTCACCCCCTCCTCGGCTTCGCGACCTCCCCTTTAATTCCTCCCAGGCAGCCACTCAAAAAACACCCGCCCCACCCGCTCAGCGGGGCTTGCGCCTTCTCACGACACCCACCTTGTCGAGGCAGTTCACCTTCTCCGTTGGGTAGACGATCTTGCCGCAGCGGGCGCAACCGGGATTCATGGTGACCGAAGCGAGGTGGGGAGGAGAGGGTCTGTGTGTATATGCGTGAGGGGTAGAGGAAAACAAGAATGGTACGGCCGCCACTGCTTCCTCGAAAACTGCTCCCTAAGGAAGGCTCTGCAAAGTCAGCAAGGAGGAGGGGCGAGTAAGCGGGAAGCCAACCCGGCAATGGCTGGTGGCAACTGAGGGAGGAAGGGGCGCGGCGAGCAATCATCTTTTCGCGCGAGAGCGAGCCTCCGCTGCCTTCTTCGTCAGCGCGAACGATTGACCGCGTGCGCGCAGAAAAAAGGAAGAAGACGGCGACGCCAGACGGGCTGGTGGTGGGGTGCGCGTGAGTGAGTGAGCGAGCGAGCGAGACAGAGAGCCTCTGAAGCAACGACAAAAGGAATTTGGAGCGAGTGCGCATGGATTTCAAGGCGGGGGTGGGGAGTGAGGCAGTGAACTCGAAAAACAGGCTGAGGATTGTGGCCAGAACTGTGGACACGGGTGGTCTGCCTCTGTGTGTTTCCTAGGTCTTTTCAACTACAGTCCCCATCATCCCCATCCAGCTCAGCCAATTAAGGAAAGCTAGGCTTGTCCCAAAGGTGCTTTTTCCAAAAGGCAAGTGGACTTTCTTGGGGGGGGGGTTCCCTTTGAAGTGTGTCATCCAAGAAGCTTCTTCAGTTCTAAGAACTGGTGGGGTAATGGAAGGATTTATATTCTTTGCAGTTGCTGGAAGGAAAATCCATCTGGTTCCGTTCCAAGCTGGGAGAAAGACGCTGGAAATAACATGGAGGTTGATTGGAAAGACTGTTTACACATGCACACAGTGCGCTTCTGGGACAGCTGACCAATTGGTTTAGTTTTACATGGGCTTTTATACAGTTTACAGCATTTTGTAATTGGAGGCTTGCTTAGTGTGTTTTTATTATTTGATTGGTTCTACTTGCATTACTATTAGTCTTCTCATTGTTCCTATCATCCATCTCCTCCGACTTATAACTTGTTGCTTGTATCCTTACGATTTATATCAATATTGATTGTTTCCTGATTGCTTATTGTACCCTACGACAATCATTAAGTGTTGTACCTCATGATTCTTGATAAATGTATCTTTTATGTACACTGAGAGCATATGCACCAAAGACAAATTTCTTGTGTGTCCAATCACACTTGGCCAATAAATTATTCTATTCTATTCTATTCTATTCTATTCCTGTCAAGCATTTGTAATTGATTTTATCCTGTTATCTATTGCTTCTAGCCTGCCTTTCTTAATGGAGAGGTATTGTTTCCACTTTTCTCAATGAATGGGGTTAAGGTCATGTCCTGTTCTTAATCCCATCACCTTGGAGCTGAAAATGTTTTGTTTATGAATAGACTAGCTGGATACCCATGTTTCGCTATGAAACTATGTGATGGGGCTTGATAAATTGACACTTAAAGCTTGAAAATTAATGAGTAGTTAAAAAAGTGACTATTCGGTGTTACGTTTGTATTTGTTTACTGTAGTGTTTTCTACAGCTTTTGTATTTGTTTTTTTTCTGTTGTGTTTATTTTTGTTATGTGTATTTAATTGTTATGTTTTTAAAGGAAAATTCAATAAATATTTTTTAAAAGGGACTATTATTTTGTTACGAGACGGTAAACTAAGTTTCTGTTACAGATGAAGACATTATTGTAAGTGTAACAACAATGAAATAGATGGGCTTAAGGTCTTTAATCCCAGCAGCAACCGTGGCTGTTTTGTCTATGTAGCCAGGCTAATAAGTTGCATAGCATAGACTTTCAATTCGTCCCTCAGATGAATTGCTGAGGACCTCCCTGTAGACAACATTCCTGGCTTTGCTGTCTGGCTGGAGGATGACCAGGCTGTCAGGTGAACTGACTGGAGCATGCCACATAGAACTGGCCATGGGAGAAACAGTCACTCATGAAATGCACACTAGCCACTTTCAAAGTCTGTCCCTGTGCCTTATTGATGATGATGGCGTAGCAAACCTTAACGGGAAATTGTAGACATTTGAACTCGAAGTGGTAGTCTGATGGGATCAGAGGAATTCGGGGTATGAAAACGGTTTCTCCCTGATTGACGCCTGTGAAAATTGTGGCTTCGATTATGTGTTTGTACAGAGTCTTCACCTGAAGCCTGGTGCCATTGCACCGTTTCAGAGAGCTTAGATTGCATAACAGCATGATCGGAGCACCAACCTTGAGTTAGAGGACATGAGGTGGTAATCCTGGTGGGTTGAGAGTGTGCAAGAACTCCACAGGGTAATGTACAGCATCCCCGATCTCCATTACTGAGTCCACAGATTCATACTTCATATGCTCAGTGGACATCTTTTGCAGCAGAAAGTTGTTGATGCTGTTGGCTGAGTCATTTGTTGGAGTGAGAATAGCTCTTTCCCTCAGCCATGAACCGCAATACACTCCAGCCTGATGAATGTTGGGGTATATTCTGTCAGTCAAGCTGATCAGATCTCTCACAACATCGCAAAGGTTACTCGGAATAGTTATTCTTCCCCCCTCTTCCAAAAGCTTGCCATCACCAATATCAAGTAATAAATTTAGAAAACTCTTCTGCCCTCAAATCATGTTGAAGGTGGACACGCATGTTAACTGTCAAGGTCAGGACTTTGACTTTAGGCCATAAGATGGATGAGTTGAGACAGGCCTTGACTTCATCTGCATGTATCCCTCGTGGCACAACAGGCAAAGTCTGTCTGAAGTCACCAGCCAAAAGCATTGTAACCACCCATAAGACGGTTGCTGCCTCTAATGTCCTGGAGTGTCCTGTTTACAGTCTCAAGACCTCCTTTGTGAGTCATGGTGCACTCATCCCACACGATAAGTTTGGCTTCTGGAAGCACCGGAGCCATGTCACTCTGCTTAGAGATGTTACAAAGTGCAGACTCAGAATGATTCAGGTTGAGAGGTAACTTGAAGGCAGAGTGAGCCGTCTTGCCTCCGTCGATCATGGTAGCTGCAATTCCTGAGGAAGCAACGGCTAGGGCGATATTCCTTCTGCTTCTAATTTTGGCCAGCAAGAGATTGATCAAGAACATTTTGCCAGTGCCACCAGGAGCGTCAAGAAAGAACAACTGCCCAGAATCAGAAGCAATACTGTGCATGATTTCATCGTAGGCTTTCCTCTGTTCTTGATTTAATTTTGGAACATTCACAGCAACTGCTTGTGTCAGCTGAACGGTATTATAAGACAGTTCACTCAGGTATTGACGGTTGCTGACAGTGGCTCCTTGCTCTTGTGAAGGTGTTGGAAATCCGAACTGTAGGAGTGTTTTACCTGACATGGATATGACAATATCCTGAAGAAGGATAAGGGATTGGTTGTAAACAATTTGGAGGACCAGTTGGGCATCTCCACACTCACTCTCCATTAGCCTTCTAACATCTTTTATAGCAATAGCACTTTACTTATATACCGCTTCATAGTGCTTTACAGCACTCTCTAAGCGGTTTACAGAGTTCAGCATATTGCCCCCAACAATCTGGGTCCTCATTTTACCCACCTCGGAAGGATGGAAGGCTGAGTCAACCTTGAGCCTAGTGAGATTTGAACAGCTGGACTGCTGAACTAGCAATCAGCTGAAGGTCGCAATGCTGCTTTTAACCACTGCGCTATCTCAGCTCCTTCCGCAAGACTGTCTCTGTATTTCTCCCACAATTTTAGGGGGTCTGCAACTTGGCAGAAAACCAACATGATGGCAAACAGCTGACGGAGTTTGTTAGGAAAGTGAGAGATGGAGGCTTCTTCCACAGTGCGGTCCCAGTGAGCATCGTCCTCCAGCAAGCCAAGTGCACTGCACGCTGCTTGAAATGTTGGTTGAAGTACCCCTGCCAGTTTTTAGGGCAGTAAATGACATTGGGCCACAGATCTCGTGCAAGAGGAGGCGTAGGTACAGGGGTGAAATGTGAACATTTTCCCTACTGGTTCCGTGGTTCCGTGGGTTCCGTGGGTTCAGGTCTGGTGGGCGTGGCTTCAGGTGGGTGTGGCTTGGTGGTCAGGTGACTCGGGCATGCTTTGTGGTCAGGTGACCGGATGGGCGTGCTTGGTGGTTGTTAAGGAATTGTGCTGTTGAGCACATACACAGCGAAATGTGATTGTGGTTGTGGTGTTGCAGTTTGATATGAATGCTATTCAGTCAATAAACATATGTTTAGTATTTACAAATTGTTTAATTAAAGTAGTAGCAAAGTTCAAATAGGAAGTCCAAGTCATACACAGTAAGTCAGTCAATGCGAAGAATCTTCTTGCCTATCTTTGTTTTAACTAACAAAGATTACAGCTAACAATCAAGTCTACACTATCATAGATAGTTACTCTTTTCACAGCATCTCTTCACAGCAATTTCACACAGTCACAAAGTTAATTACTCATCAGTGAAGCAGCAGAGTTAATCAGCATAGAGTCAGCACTCCGGAACACACAGTCATCAATCATTATAGTCATCCTGAGCATGCTCTCTTGCTTCCTTATATAGTAATCAGGCTTCAATGCAGTTAAAGCAATACACACATAACATTGATTTGTGGCTTGTTCATATATTAGTAAACCAATCGTTTGAACAGGGTTCTAACATTCTCCCCTTTGGGTTGTTAATATATAACTCACAATCTTAAATTATAACCTTCACAACTTTCTTTATGTCTTACAGCACTTTGTGCTTTCGTAAAATGATCTGCTATGTTACATTCACTTGTACAATACTCTAATCATTTTACTCTGTACACATTGTCTCACATTAAGATATCTAAGATCTGTATGTTTTGATCTCGTTTTCACACCAATATTTGTTGCCATATTAATTGCAGCTTGATTATCTTCAAATACATTAATTGGTTCATTTACAACAATTCCCATGTCTTTACACAATTGTTTGTAATAAATAAGCTCTGTACATATTAGAGATAAACACGAAAATTCAGCCTCCATCGTAGACAAACTGATGTGCTGTTGTCTTATTGACCTCCAACTAATCAACATATTTCCCAACAATATAACATTTGCTGATGTTGACTTTCATGTAACTCTGTCTGTTGCAAAACTAGCATCTGCATATGCCTTTAAATCAAGTTCTGACCTTGGTTCTAGATAAAGTGAATAATTGTTTTAAATATCTCAATACACGGTTTGCTGCATTCCAATGTCTTTCACAAGGCTCTGCGTTATACCTTGCCAACCGATTTACGCTATATGCAATATCTGGTCTTGACCAATTTGTCAGATATGATAAGCACCAATTAACGCTTGATATATGTCTCTATCAAACCTTGAATCAGTTACCTCACTATGCTGAAATTCAGTACTCAGGAGTTTTGGCATTTTTACAATTATCCGTATTATAACGCTTTAATAAACCATTTATTTTCTGAACCTGTGATATCTTGAATCCTGAACTTGTTCTAGTAATATCTAGACCTAAATAATGTTGTATTTCTCCCAAATATCTTATCCTAATTTTTTCTTTTAGTTTAGCTACAATATCCTTTACTACATTCTCTGTTTTAGCAACAATGGCAATATCATCAGTAAATAATAACAATAAAGTAATTTCACCATCCTTTTCTTTCTTAAATAAACATGGATCGGCTAAACCAGCATTAAATCCCATTTTTTCTAATTCACTAACAATGCATTGGTTCCATTCATATCCAGCCTGTTTTAATCCATATAAACTTTTGTTTAATTTCCAATAACCTTTACCATTGTCATTTAATCCTGGTGGTTCTCCATTGGGGGTTGAAGCTAGCATTCAGATAGGGTTGTCCACAGCCAATCACATCAAGGACTGAGTCTGTCAATCAAAAACTGAGCCTCTGTCCGCCATCTTGGTTATAGGTCCAGTTTAGACTCAGTCCTTCACAAGGCTAGACGTGGATCCTTCGTTCTCTATCTGATTGCTAATTTCAACATCTATTGTGAGTTCCTTCTTATATTTAAATTTATTTTTCCCTTCTCCGCTCCAACAAGCAGCTAGGGACATGTGGGTCAGAAACACCGTTCGGTTTGGCCTTAAATTGGAATTCACTAATTACCTACCCCGGGCTTTATCCCTTGTTCGGTTTCCAGGGAGCCCTCTAAACGGTTGCTGATGGAACAAGCTATTCAGCATTTGTTAGAAATTAGGGCTATTGAGCCGGTTCCCAGGGTGCAAAGGGGCTCCGGGGTTTACTCGATTCTGTTCCTCGTCCCAAAATCTTCAGGAGATTGGCGTCCAATCCTGGACCTCAAACACCTCAACCTGTTTGTCAAATACCGCAGGTTTAAAATGCAATCTCTGCGCTCTATCCTAAGGGCAGTGCACCATGGGGATTTTTTGGTCTCCCTGGATTTATCTGAAGCCTATCTTCACATCCCCATTAGGTTTGCAGACAGACAGTACTTACGTTTTTGCTTTGCCGGAAGGCATTATCAATACAGAGCTCTCCCCTTTGGCCTTTCCTCTGCTCCTCGGGTTTTCACCACAGTTCTTGCAGCGTTGGAGGCACACCTGAGGTCTCAAGGGGTGCGGATTCAGTGCTACTTGGACAATATTTTGCTACAGGCCTCTTCCCGATCTCTTGCGGAACGGCATCTCCAGGTAGCACTGGATGAACTGCACCGTCATGGGTTTTCGGTCAATCGACACAAAAGTTGTTTGATCCCTAACACCTCCATTCTCCATCTGGGTGCCGTGATTAATTCCCTGGAGTGCAGGGTCTATCTTTCTCAGGAGCGTCAGGATAGCATTAGAGACATCATCAACAACATTTCCTGATGTTCCAAGGTATCGGTGGCTCTCTTGGCCACGCTCCTGGGGAAGATGATCTTGTGCATAGACATTGTCCCTTGGGCACGTTTGCACTCCAGGGAACTACAGTGGTTCCTCCTTCCCTTCCAAATTCCGGGTAGAGCTCCCCCGTCCTTTAGGGTCACCTTACCTCCGTCGGTTCGCAGGTCACTCCTCTGGTGGTCGTCCCCGTCTCTGTCGCAGGGGTCCCTGTTCCTTCCCCCTGACAGGATTACGGTCACCACAGATGCCAGCCTTGCCGGTTGGGGTGCCCATGTCCAAGGTCAGCTGGCACAGGGGACTTGGTCTCGGGAGGAGGCCCGTAGCCCTATTAACGTCCTTGAACTCAGGACAATTTTTCTAGCGCTCAAACAGTTCCAGCATCTGTTAGCAGGTTCACACGTGTTGGTCTTGACTGATAATGTCACGGCTAAGGCCCACGTGAATAGGCAGGGGGGTACCCGTTCTGCGGCCTTACTATGGGAGGCCTTATGTTTGGGTCTCTGGGCCGAGAGACGCCTCTTGTCTCTTTCTGCCGAGTATATCTCGGGGGAGGCCAACAAACAGGCTGATTGGCTTAGCCGTACTGAGCTGGACCAATCGGAGTGGCAGTTAAACCCGGGGTTTTTTCAAGATATAGTCAGTAGGTTTGGTCAACCCCTAATAGACTTATTTGCTACTCCACAGAACGCCCAGCTTCCTCGGTTCTACTCCCGCTTCCCATCCAGGGGAGCAGAGGCTGTCGACGCTCTCCGCGCACCATGTCCCAAGGTCCTTCTATATGCCTTCCCTCCTCTTCCATTGTTGCCCAGGGTCATTCAGAAGGTGTTGAGAACCAAGGCGGAAGTCATACTAATAGCTCCGCACTGGCCGCGGAGGGTTTGGTTCGGAGACCTCCTCCTTCTCACCCGAGCTCCACCTTGGAAGCTTCCCCCTCTCCAGGACCTGCTGCGCCAGGGGGAGGCGGTCCACCCAGAGGTGCATTGGCTACAACTGACCACCTGGCGGTTGAGCGGTAACTCCTGAGGTGCCAGAAGTTTGACGAAGACATCATCGATGTTCTTCTGGCCTCCAGGCGGTCCTCCACTAACCGGGTCTATCAGACAACTTGGAGGGTGTTTTGTGAGTGGTGTTCCGGGGAGGGCATTTCTCCTCTCCACGTTCCCATCCCGATGCTCCTCCGCTTCCTTAAGAAAGGGTTATCTATGGGCCTATCCACCAATACTCTTAAACGCCAGTTAGCGGCCTTGTCTTCAGTTTTGTCTTGTTCCAACGCCCATTCCCTAGCTCACCTCCCTACGGTCCACAGGTTCTTAAAAGGGGCGTCCAACATCTGTCCACCTGTGGTACATCGATTCCCTACATGGGATCTTCCCTTGGTTTTGGAATCACTCACCGGTCCTCCTTATGAGCCCTTCCGGGAAGCTTCCCTCAGTTCCTTGTCTTATAAGGTTGCCTTCCTGTTGGCAATAACGTCCACCCGACGTATTTCAGAGTTGTCAGCCCTGTCTATCCGCAAGGATTTATGTGTGTTTCATTCGGACAGGGTGGTTCTTAGGTTAGATCCTTCATTTCTCCCCAAGGTTAATTCCGTTTTTCACCGCTCTCAGGAGCTCATTTTGCCTTCTTTCTGCGCACATCCCCGACATCCTAGAGAGCGCGTTTGGCACTCCTTGGATGTCAGAAGGGCCCTTAAAATTTATTTGGATCGCACAGCGGCCTTCCGTAAATCGGAGGCACTGTTGGTGGCTTTTCTACCTCGTTCCATGGGACTCAAGGTATCCTCCTCCACCGTTGGCAGGTGGCTTCGGGCTACAATTGCTAAGGCCTATGTCTTAGCGGGGAAGCCGGTTCCGGATAAAATCACAGCGCATTCCACTCGTAGCGCGTCCACTTCCGCTGCCTGGAAGACCCAGGCATCTTTGGAGGAGGTGTGCCAGGCTGCGACTTGGGTATCGCCATCCCAATTCATTAGACATTACAAGATCGATTCCTTCCCCTCTGCGGAGGCGGCCTTTGGCAGGAGGGTACTTCAACAGGTGGTTGCGCCTCTGTCCTAAGGGGTCTTCTTCTAGTGTTTTTGAATTGTGTTTCATGCCCTCCCTAGGGACTTTTGGGCTTTGGTATGTCCCTATCTGAATGCTAGCTTCAACCCCCAATGGAGAATGGGCGTTTACTTACCTTGATACACCCGTTCTCGTTGGTTGAAGCTAGCATTCAGCCCCACCCGTTTTTGTTCTTGTTCTCATCTTGTCTAATGTTTTTATTGAGTTGCATTAATAAACGATTTTGGCTTATTCTTCTACTGTCTAGTAGGCCTTTTTTCCTACCGGGTCCGGGATTTTTGCTTCCTGGATTACCACTAACAGGTCGGATCCATGTCGAGTATGAGTTCCAGCTTCGTCTAAACTGGGCCTATAACCAAGATGGCGGACAGAGGCTCAGTTTTTGATTGACAGACTCAGTCCTTGATGTGATTGGCTGTGGACAACCCTATCTGAATGCTAGCTTCAACCAACGAGAACGGGCGTATCAAGGTAAGTAAACGCCCATTTTCTCATATATATTTCATGCTGTAGCTTTGCATGTAAATAAGCTGTCTCTACATCAACATGATGTATCACACTTTTATTTCTAGCTGCCCACACTAATGCTGCTCTCAAAGTACTAGCCTTTAGACTCGGAGCGAAAACCTCATCGTAGTCTTTTGTACTCTGACCAAATCCTTGAGCAACAAGCCTCGCTTTATGGGTTATAGTGCCATCACTGGCTGTTTTTAATTTATAAACCCATTTGCAGCCAATAGCCTTCTCTCCTTGTGGTAAACTAACATCCTCATAAACATTAAGATCCTGTAAAGACTTAAGTTCCTTACTCATTGCCTCTTTCCAATCCTTCTGCTCTTTTTCTGGATACAGTTTAATCTCATCATAGCTTGAAGGTTCTAGACTTATTTCACAAGCAACATTTACCTGATACCTATCAGGTGACCTTCTAACTCTAGTTCAGTGGTGGCCAACCTTAAGCATACTATCCGCCAAATTTTTTCGCAGACGAGTTCCGATCCGCCATTTATTATTTACTTATTTTTTTGGTCGTTTTTGTATGCCGCCCCACTCCCGTAGGACTCAGGGCGGCCATACAACTTTCTTTCTTTCTTTCTTTCTTTCTTTCTTTCTTTCTTTCTTTCTTTCTTTCTTTCTTTCTTTCTTTCTTTCTTTCTTTCTTTCTTTCTTTCTTTCTTTCTTTCTTTCTTTCTTTCTTTCTTCTTCTTTCCTTCCTTCCTTCCTTCCTTCTTTCTTTCTTTCATCTTTCTTCTTTCCTAACATCTTTTTCTTTCTTTCTGTCTTCCTTCCTAACATCTTTCTTTCCCTCCCTTCCTTCCTTCCTTCCTTCCTTCCTTCCTTCCTAACTTCCTTCCTTCCTAACTTCCTAACTTCCTTCTTTCTTTATTTCTGTCTGTCTGTCTTCTTCCTTCCTTCCTTCCTTCTTTCTTTATTTCTTTTTTCTTTCGTCTTTCTTCTTTCCTAACTTTTTCTTTCTTTCTTTCTGTCTTCCTTCCTTCCTAACATCTTTCTTCTTTCTTTCTTTCTTTCTTTCTTTCTTTCTTTCTTTCTTTCTTTCTTTCTTTCTTTCTTTCTTTCTTTCTTTCTTTCTTTCTTTCTTTCTTTCTTTCTTTCTTTCTTTCTTTCTTTCTCTGTCTTTCTGTCTTCCTTCCTAACTTCTTTCTTTCTTCTGGATGGCCATCACGATCAGCACGATGTAGGAGTAAGGTGGCTTCTCCTGGCGGTGGATGCCCGCGTTGCTCTTCTTGGTCTTCGGGCCGCCGCCGCCACCGCTGCTGCTGGCCGTCGAGGAACTGGTGGACGAGGCGGCCTCCATGGCGGCAGCTGGTCCAAGCGGCGGCTGGGGCTTGTTGGAAGCTGCGGACATAGGAAGCGCCCCGGCCTCGGGCAACGGCGGCGGCGGCAGGGGTGGGCGAGAGGCAGGAGCACGCAGCAGCAGCCCTGCAGTCATCGACGGCTACCGAGCGCCCCCACCCCTTCCTAAGGACAGGCTCCGGGGCAGGAAGGGAGGGGGACTGGCCTCCCCAGGCGCGCGTGCGCACCCCTGGCTTGCTCCTCCGCACGCTCGACCGCCCACCGCCCGCCGCCGAGGGCCTGCGATCCGCGGGGCGCCTCTTCTTCAAGCGCCGATTGCGTCGGGCGGCTACCTCGGAGGAACCCCAGAAAAAAAGAAGCAGTGATGTGAAGGCGCACCCCTCTTGGCAAGGAAGGTGTCCAACTCCCGCCCCCACCCCGGGATTTATTCCCGGGGATCCAAACTAGGAGCGGCTGCCCGGATCTTGCTGCTTTTCGACACAGGGGTTACTTCCTTCCTTCCTTCCTTTCTTCCTTCCTTCCTTCCTTCCTTCCTCTGCCGCCTTCTCCTTTTAATTTACAATCTCCTTCCTCTTCCTCCTCCTCCTCCTCCTTGCCCTTCCCCCCTCCCGGTTCTTCAGGCTCTGCGGAGGATCTGGCCTTCTCCTTTTGGTTCCCACCACCACCCCGCCTGCCCCGCACTTCCTCCTCCTTTCAGCCCCCCGGGTCTCTGCCAGCCGGGACCTGCCGCCGCTGCTGCTCTGCGTGTGGAATCGCCGGTCTGCCCCCAGCCGAAGCAGCTGCCTTTCACTTTTTCGCGAGTCAGCGGGCACCTGGCGGCTCTTGACAGCGCGACGTAAGAGGCAGAGGGAGCAGACCCGCCCCCGTGCCCCTTGCCCCTGCCCCCCCTTCCCACCGCTGCTCAACTCAACATTGGTGGGCGCCGGGCGCCTCTGCTCCACGGTCAGAAACACTTTCGCTCTGTCCGTTGGATGATTGCAATGCGCCACTTGCAATCAGCCAATGTGCCACGTTTGGCACATGCACCACAGTTTGGCCACCCCTGCTCTAGTTCCTCTTCCAGGCAAAGGAATACTAGTTGAAGCAATTTCTTCATCTTTCAATTCTAACTTTACCTCACCTATTGGAGAACTTTCCTCATCTAATGAATCATCATCATCTACAGATTCCTCCTCTTCAATATTACTCTCCAAATACCTCTTAGGAGTTTCATCTTGGAACAATGGAGTTTCTATTATAACATCTTTATTGCTATTTTCTTCCTGCTCTAATTTACTCCATCCCACATGTTCCATAAACTTGGCACTTGCACTCTTATAAACATATCTAGTGCCTTTGTCCCAAAATCTAAAAGCTTTATGATTCCTCTCGTAACCAACAAAATACATTAATTTTTCTCTATGCTGACCTTTCTTTCTAACTTGTGTTGGAATATGCACCCAAGCTGGTGCACCAAATACATGCAAATAACTCAATTCAGGTTTTCTGCCAAACCATCTAGTATATGGAATCTCCCGTTGTAGCATTTACAGCAGTGGTTCCCAAAGGGGGCGGTACTGCCCCCCGGGGGGTGGTGGGAACCCTTAGGGGGGCGGTGAGAGGCAAGGCTGGCGACAGGGGGGCGGTGAGAGGGGCCAGGGGGGCGATAGGTGATTCGCCAGGCTTTTCCCGCTACTTTTTTCCCCATCAGTTTCCACTTCTAGCCCGCCCCCCCGGGCCAATATATACTCACCTTGCCTTGCCTAGCCTCACCGACGCCACGCCTTGCCTTTGCCTTTCCGACATCTTGCTTTGCCTTGTCGCTGCTTGCTCACCCTGCCCCTTGCCTGCATTAAGCGCTGAGCCCGATCAGCCTGCCAGGTAAGCCTGCCTCCCTCCGGTGGGATGCAGTTTGGGAGGTGACCGGTCGGGTGGGGCGGAGCGGGGCCTGGGCGGGCCGCGAGTCCTACCTAGCACTTGTAGCTTCATCCCGTTCTTCGCTCGTGTCCAAAGAAGCCCATTCTAAAAGAAAACATCTCACATTTTCTTTTAGAATGGGACGCAGTTTGGGAGGTGACCTGTCGGGTGGGGCAGAGCGTACTGTGAGGCATACAGATTCTTTGCTCCTTGCACCAGAGAGCAAATTTGCTTGGGGATTGGGGGAGGGGGAAGGAGGAGGAAAGGAGGAAGAGGAGAAGATGAGAAAAAAGGAGGAGGAAAGGAGGAAGAGGAGAAGAGATGGAGGAGGAGAGGGGGAGGAAAGGAGGAAGAGAAGGAGAAAAAAGGAGGAGGAAAGGAGGAAGAGAAGAAGAGATGGAGAAGGGGAGGAGGAGAGGGGGAGGAAAGGAGGAAGAGAAGAAGAAGAGAAAAAGGAGGAGGAAAGGAGGAAGAGAAGAAGAGATGGAGAAGGGGAGGAGGAGAGGGGGAGGAAAGGAGGAAGAGAAGGAGAGATGGAGAAGGGGAGGAGGAGAGGGGGAGGAAAGGAGGAAGAGAAGGAGAAGAGGAGAAAAAGGAGGAAAGGAGGAAGAGAAGAAGAGATGGAGAAGGGGAGGAGGAGAGGGGGAGGAAAGGAGGAAGAGAAGGAGAGATGGAGAAGGGGAGGAGGAGAGGGGGAGGAAAGGAGGAAGAGAAGAAGGAGAAGAGAAAAAAGGAGGAAGAGGAGAAGGGAAGAAGAGATGGAGAAGGGGAGGAGGGGGAAGACGAAGAGGAAGAAAGGAGAATGAGAAGGGAAGAAAACGAAGGAGGGAGGAGGAAAGAAAAAGAAAAGGGGAGGGGGAGCAGGAGAAGAAGGGGAAGAGGAAGAGGAAAGGAGAAAAGGAGAAGGGAAGGAAACTCTTCTCGCAAGGGTGAGCAATTAACAACTTGATCAAGGTATCTCCCCTGCCACGTAACTTCTTGCAGCGAGAAGAGTTAAACTAAATGATAAGTTACCTTTATGGACAGTACCCAGACACGCGATAGAAAATATAAATTTGGAACAAAAATTAGATAAGATCACATACAAAGAACTTCTTCATGAAGAAGGAATCTCATTCCAATTAAAACCATTTGAGAAATTAAGAGAGGAAGGAATAATCAGAACATGGTTTCAATACAGACAATTACAGGCTAGATGGAGAGATGACCCAAAAAAATGGTATTTTGAAGAATGATGATAATTTGATTTTACAAATAAAAAATAAGGGCCCAATGCATATAAAAAGATTGTATAACATCCTACTGGAATTAGATTCAGAAACAGAATTAGTTAAGGACTGTATGATAAAATGGGCTCAAAATATTGGAGAACCTATAATGATGGAAACATGGGGAAAAATATGGGTTAGAAATGTTAAATTTACACAGGCTCAAAATTTAAGAGAAAATTTTTATAAAATGTTTTACAGATGGCATTTAGACCCCAAAAAACTAGCTTGTATGTACCCAACTTCACAACCTAAATGTTGGAGATGTGAATGCGAGGATGCTACATATTTCCATATATGGTGGACTTGCAAAAAAATCAAAGCTTTTTGGATAAAAGTTTGGTGGATTATACAAAATATCTTAAAGAAAAAGATCAAGTTCACTCCACAGTTTTTTTTGTTGGGAATAATTACGGATTGTTCTGTTATAGAGACTAATTTGATTTTGAATTTTATAACTGCTGCCAGATTACTGGTGGCACAATACTGGAAGAAGGAGGATACGCCTACAATTGAAGAATGGACATTAAAAGTTTCACATTTGGCTGAAATGGCCAAAATTTCATCATACCTTAAGGACCATTCAAATGAAAGATATATACTGGAATGGAGTAGGTGGACTGAATATATTCAAAATAAGTATCAGATTAAGAAAACCCAAATAGTTTATTAATGTTAAATGTTTGAAAAATTTTAGATTATACTTTCAAGTTGTTGAGTAAATAAGGAGTTAAGAATTAGAAAAATATTTTTGAATTAATAATTTTTTAGGTTATTCTAGTTTTATGCTTTTTAAAAAAATTATACATTGTGCTTTTTCTGGGAAGTCCGGGGGGGCGGGTGAGAGGGGTGGGGGGGTGGAGGGGGGAAGGGGGGGGGAGAAAAGAGAAAATTGTATGTACTTTGTACTTTTAAAACTTTTTAATAAAAAAAAGAAAAGAAAATTTTGGACTGTGCAGAGATGAATAGATTGACAATGAAATTGAAAGATAAGGAAGATTCAGAATATTACAATGTATGGGTGAAATTTTATGATTGGATAGAAAATTATTTTTCTCACATCCAACTTATCATATTTCCTTTTATTGTTTCTTTTTGCATTTTATATTTTAGCAGGAATTTGTATATTTTAGTTTTTTTTTTCTTGGCCCAATAAGATTTTATCCAATTCTAGTTTTTCTTTTTGTATTCCATAGTTTCTTTTATCCCTTTCTAATCTATTTTTAATTTGGAAATATGGCCACCAATCGATTTTGATTCCTTCTTGTTCTAATTTTGGTATGGATTTCAAGGCTCCTCCTTCCTCTAATATTTCTTCATAAGTGACCATTTTATTCAGATTTGTTGTGTTGGGGTGGGTGATGGCTTCCATGCCAGAAAACCAAATTGGTATTTTTGTATAGTGCTGTTTTTTAATCTTAAACCAAATTCCAAGTAATGAATCTCTGATTTTATGTCTTCTAAAGTATGAGTGGGTTTTGTGTTTATCATCCCAGAGGAATCCGTGCCAACCGAAATGTAGGTCGTAACCCTCTAATGTCAATAATGGTCTGTTTTTAATCTGTATCCAGTCTTTTAGCCATGTTAAAGCAGCTGCTTGGTAATATAATTCAAAATAATAATAATAATAATAATAATAATAATAATAATAATAATAATAATAATAATAATAATAATAATAATAATAATAATAATAATAATAATAACAACAGAGTTGGAAGGGACCTTGGAGGTCTTCTAGTCCAACCCCCTGCTTACGCAGGAAACCCTACACTACTTCAGACAGATGGTTATCCAACATCTTCTTAAAAATGTCTAGTGTTGGAGCATTCACAACTTCTGGAGGTAAGCTGTTCCACTGATTAATTGTTCTAACTGTCAGGAAATTTCTCCTTAGTTCTAAGTTGCTTCTCTCCTTGATTAGTTTCCACCCATTGCTTCTTGTTCTACCCCCAGGTGCCTTGGAGAAAAGTTTGACTCCCTCTTCTTTGTGGCGACCCCTGAGATATTGGAACACTGCTATCATGTCACCCCTGGTCCTTCTTTTCATTAAACTAGACATACCCAGTTCCTGCAACCGTTCTTCATATGTTTTAGCCTCCAGTCCCCTAATCATTTTTGTTGCTCTTCTCTGCACTCTTTCTAGAGTCTCAACATCCTTTTTACATCGTGGCGACCAAAACTGTATGCAGTATTCCAAGTGTGGCCTTACCAAGGCATTATAAAGTGGTATTAACACTTCGCGTGATCTTGATTCTATCCCTCTGTTAATGCAGCCTAGAACTGTGTTGGCTTTTTGGGCAGCTGCTGCACACTGCTGGCTCATATTGAAATGGTTGTCCACTAGGACTCCAAGATCCCTCTCACAGTTACTACTGTTGAGCAAGGTACCACATATACTGTACCTGTGCATTTTGTTTTTCTTGCCTAAATGTAGAACCTTACTTTTTTCACCATTGAATTTCATTTTGTTTGATAGCGCCCAATGTTCAAGTCTGTCAAGATCCTTCTGTATCTTGAGCCTATCTTCTGGAGAGTTGGCTATTCCTGCCAGTTTGGTGTCATCTGCAAATTTGATGAGTTCCCCATCTATCCCCTCGTCCAAGTCATTGATGAAGATGTTGAAGAGTACTGGGCCTAAAACAGAGCCTTGGGGTACTCCACTGCATACTTCCCTCCATGTAGATGCAGTTCCATTGAGCACTACACGTTGAGTGCGGTTGGTTAGCCAATTTCGAATCCATCTGGTGGTGATGCTGTCTAACCCACATTTTTCTACTTTATCTAGTAGTAGGTTATGATCTACTTTGTCAAATGCCTTACTGAAGTCCAAGTAAACCACATCGACAGCATTCCTCTGGTCCACTAATTTTGTCACTTTATCAAAGAATGCAATAAGATTCGTCTGGCATGATCTGTTTTTGACAAACCCATGTTGGCTTTTGGTTATTACTTTGTTTGCTTCTAGGTGTTCATTGATTCGTTGCTTGATTATTTTTTCCAAAATCTTCCCTGGTATTGAGGTCAGGCTGATAGGTCTGTAGTTTCCTGGATCTGTTTTTTTTCCTTTTTTGAAGATGGGAACTACATCAGCTCTTTTCCAGTCCTCTGGCAGTTCCCCGGTGCTCCAGGATCTTTGAAAGATATAGTTCAGTGGTTCTGAGATCTCGTCTGCCAGTTCCTTCAGAACCTTGGGGTGTAATCCATCTGGTCCTGGTGATTTGAATTCGTCTAGGGTAGACAGGTGTTCACTTACCATTTTCTTCCCTATTTTAACTTGTGTTCCTAATATGTTTTTTGTGATGCTGTTTTTGATAGGTTGGACTGTTTTCTCCCTTTGTGTAAAGACAGATGCAAAAAACGTGTTAAGTAGCTCTGCTTTCTCCCTGTTGCTTGTCATCTTCTTGCCACTTTCTCCCTGTAATGGACCAATTGTTTCCTTGACTTTTTTCTTGTTTTTAATATGTTGGAAGAAGCTTTTTTTGTTACTTTGTACTTTTGTCGCAAGCCTTTGTTCATTGTGAGCCTTAGCTTTCCTCACTTCATCTTTACAGGCTCCAGCTATTTGCTGATATTCTGCCTTAGTTATTTCCCCTTCTTTCCACTTTTTATACTTGTCCTTTTTGTCTTTCAATTTGTCAGAGAGTTCTTTATGCAGCCATGCTGGTTTCTTTTGAGACCTATTATTTTTCTTTTTCATTGGTATTGTGCTAGTCTGGGCTTTTATAATCTCACTTTTCAAAATTTCCCAAGCTTCTTGAGTTGTTTTCCCCTTGAGGATTCTCATCCATGGAATCTTTCCCAAGTTCTCTCTGAGTTTATTGAGATTAGCCCTCTTAAAGTCCAAGACTCTAGTTTGACTTTGTTCTACTGTTTGTGTTTGCATAATGTTGAATTCCAATATTGCATGATCACTTGCCCCCAAGGTTCCTGTAGCTTCAACACCTTCTATCATTTCATCTCTGTTAGTGAGAATTAAGTCCAATATGGCTGATCCCCTTGTTCCCTTCTCTACTTTTTGGGTAACAAAATTGTCTGCTAGGTTTGTTAGGAACCTGTTGGCTCTTCCACTTGGTGCAGAGTTTGTCTCCCAGTTGATGTCAGGGTAGTTAAAATCCCCCATTACTATTGTGATGTGCTTCCTACATACCTTAGTTAGCTGACTAGCAAAAAGTTCATCTACTTCCTCTGTTTGGTTGGGTGGCCTGTAGTATAGACCTATGGCAATGTCATTTCGCCCCCCTTTAATATTGACCCAAATGCATTCGAGGTGATTTTCATTATTGTTGTGCTCTATTTCTGTAGAGATGTAGTTATTTCTTATATATAGTGCAACTCCACCTCCTCTTTTATTTGTTCTGTTTTTTTTAAATAATTTAAATCCCTCTAGCTGTATATTCCATTTGTCAGTTTCATCCCACCAAGTTTCCGTAATGGCAACTATATCATATCTTCCGTCATTTACTTGAATTTCTAATTCACCCTGTTTATTCCTCATACTCTGTGCATTGGTGTATAGACATTTAAGTCCATTTAGATTGACCCTGTGTTTACTGTCTACATAACCTGTGTTGTGCCTGACTGCCCCTACTTTCTTGCCACCTGTTTGATTAGTGCACATATCTATGTTGTGTGCACTGTTAACCCTATTAGTTTTAGATTGCTGGGGACAGAAATGATCTGTATCAATTAATTCTCTGTCCCCGCTGTTCAGTTTAAATGTTTATCCAGGAAATCTCTGAATTTAATACCAAGTAGCTCAGTCCCTTTCTTTGATGGATGCAAACCATCTCTTTTGTACAGTTTTTCATTGGACCAGCTGCTGATATCATGACTAATAAAACCAAAGCCTTCCCTTTTACACCATTCCTTTATCCACACATTAAACTCTGCTACACGTTGGCCTTTCCCTTTTTGTTCCTTATATACTGGTAAAACCTCTGAAAAGATAAGCCTACAACCTATACTACTAAGTTCGTACCCCAAGCTCTGGAAGTCATTCTGCACAGAAAGTACATCTTTTTGGGACAGATCATTTGTGCCTAGATGTATAATAGCATCAACATCACAGTCCTTACTGGCATTCTTGACTATCTTAAGAATACGCCTCTTGTCTCTGCTGGCAGTAGCACCTGGCAGACACCTGACCTCTTTCAAAACCTCGATATCCTTTCCTAAATTTACATCCCTTACAATTGAATCACCAATCAGAAGGTGGCTTCTCTTTTTGGATACCTTGCTGCTCTTGTGTGACTGATGTGTAATACGTGATTCACACTTTCCACTTTCCAAATTAAGTTCTTCATCTCGGACCACGTTCCCCTGCTTATTTGAGTTATTGTTATCACAAGTACCTTGACCTGTCACGTTAGTGTCTCTGTTAAGGTCAGCAAGGGCACTATATCTGTTATGCTGGGACACAGTAAAAGCTCTGTGCTTCTGGTTCACAGCTCTCACCCTGCCAGATCCCACAGTTGTCCATACTGCCCTTCTCCTACAGGGTCTTTGTGGTAGAGGGGGCTGATAGTGTGGCAGCTCATTAGAGTGGAATGGCTGAATTTGGCACCTTATTTCTGCTTGCAGAGCACAGATTAGAGATTCTAGATAGATAATCTGTCCACATAGACTAGTAATTTGTTTACAGAGAGGACAGCATCCAAATTTGAAAAGAGTACTTCGAAACACAACTGAAAAACAAGTATTACACTGAACTAAGCCAGTCATTTTGAAATAAAATAAAATCACAGTCTCAAGGGCACTAACCCTGATTGTATTATTACTATTTTTTGTTAATAGTTATATGATGAGCCGCTACCTTTTCCCCTCCTTCTCTCACTCAGACTCAAAAGTTGCTGCCAGGAACACCTCCCCCAGGCTCTGTGAATTCAAACTGCAATGGAAGAGCTATTACCCACCTTTCCTCTCCTTCTCTCACTCAGACTCAAAAGTTGCTGCCAGGAGCACCTCCCCCAGGCTCTGTGAATTCAAACTGCAATGGAAGAGCTATTACCCACCTTTCCTCTCCTTCTCTCACTCAGACTCAAAAGTTGCTGCCAGGAGCACCTCCCCCAGGCTCTGTGAATTCAAACTGCAATGGAAGAGCTATTACCCACCTTTCCTCTCCTTCTCTCACTCAGACTCAAAAGTTGCTGCCAGGAACACCTCCCCCAGGCTCTGTGAATTCAAACTGCAATGGAAGAGCTATTACCCACCTTTCCTCTCCTTCTCTCACTCAGGTAGTCCAAAGCCCCCCTGGTTTCTATTCTCTTGTAAGTATTTTAATTTGATTCTGGGTTTCTTCCCTACCCATATGAATTTAACTAGTATTTTATTTAACTGTTCAAAGTATTTTTTTCTCTAATTTAATTGGTATAGTTTGGAAGAGATACAGAATTTGTGGTAGTATTGTCATTTTGATTGCTGCAATTCTGCCAATAAGGGAAATTTGTAGTTTATTCCATTTCTCTAATTTCTTTTCAATTTGTTTTAATAGTTCCGTATAGTTTTCTTCTTTTATTGTAGTGCATTTCGCTGATAAATTTATTGCTAAATATTTTATTTTCTTTACAATTTGCATTTCCAATTTCTCTTCTAATTCTTTATTTTGTGAAGCCATCAAGTTTTTAGATATTATTTTGGTTTTCTGTTTATTAATTTTTAGACCGGCTACTTTTCCAAATTCATTTATTTCTTTTAATAGAGTTGGTCCTACTTCTAATGGTTCTTCTATATTAAAAATCAAATTGTCAGCGAATGCCTGAAGTTTGTATTCTTGTTCTCTTATCTTGAGTCCTTTTATTTCCTTATTTTCCCTTACCCTCTGTAATAATGATTCCAATGATAATATGAATAGTAGGGGGGACAGTGGGCAACCTTGTCTGACTCCTTTTTCTATATTAAAACTATCAGTCATTTCTTCGTTAATAATAATTTTTGCAATCTGTTTTGAGTATATTGTTTTAATTGTTCTTATATATTTTTCTTCAAAATTCATTTTATTTAGTTGATTTGTTATGAAATCCCAATTTAAATTATCAAATGCTTTTTGGGCATCTAATAATATGAGTTCCACGGATTCCCCTGGGTGTGTCTCATAGTATTCCAGAATGTTCAAAACTGTTCTTATGTTATTTTTGATGTATCTGTTTGGTAAAAAACCATTTTGATCCGGGTGTATGATTTCAGTAAGTGTTTTTTTCATTCTTTTGGCCATTATTGAAGCAAAGATTTTGTAGTCAGAGTTTAACAGCGAGATTGGCCTGTAGTTCTGGATCTTATGTTTCATAGTAGCGTCTTTTGGAATTATAGTTATCAATGCCTCTGTCCATGAGTCTGGGATTTCCCCTTTAGTTAAAACTTCGTTATATGTTGTTAGAAGTATATTTTTCAGGGTTGTTTGTAGTTCTTTATAATATTCTGCTGGGATTCCGTCAGGTCCAGGAGTTTTATTATTTTTTTGGTTCTTAATTGCTCTTTCTATCTCTGTTGATGTTATTTCTTCGTCCATTATATCTTTTATAGTGTCTGATATTTGTATGATGTTAGAATGTTGTAAATAATCTTGTATATCTTTTTGTTGTATGTTGTCCTTACTATATAACTCACTGTAATATTCTCTTGCTATTTCCTTTTTTTTCCTATTGTGAATTGCATTCTCCCTTTTAAATCTTCTAATTGTTGTATAATTTTTTTTTCTTTTTCTTTTCTTAATTTGTAGGCCAACCACCTGCCTGGTTTATTGGCGTGTTCAAAGTAATTCTGTTTAGTTGTCTTGATTTTTAATGCTATCTCCTCTTGGGATATCAAATTTATTTTATGTTTAATTAATTCCTTTTCTTCTTTAATTTCGTCATTTTGTGGTGTCTCCTGCAATTTGTGTTCTAATTCCCCTACCTTATTTTGCAATTCATTGAATTGTTTATTTTTGTTCTTATTTCTTTTACTAGTATAGGCAATAGTTAGTCCTCTTATATAGGCTTTCCTAGTATCCCATATATTTTGTGTGGTTGTATCTTTATTCCAGTTTTCTTTTAATAAGAAAGTTAATTCTTTCTCCATATATTGTTTAAATTCTTTTTCTTTTATTATCTCCTGATTCATCATCCATCTTCTTCTTCCCTTTTTTGTCCCTCTTATTACAATTGATAAGGGGTTGTGGTCCGCCCATGTGTTTGGTTCGATTTCTACACTTTCTATTTTTATATTTGGTTCTATATTGGTCCAGATCATATCGAGCCTGGACCAAGATTTATGTGGACTTGAGAAGTATGTAAATTGATTTTGTTTCAGGTATCTTTCCCTCCATATATCTTTTATTTTAAATTCATTCGCCATATCAAAAAATTTTTTTGGTAGAATTCTTCTTTCAGTTTTTTTCTTACTTCCCGATTTATAATCTTTTTTAGCGTCTACCACTGCATTGAAATCTCCAATTATGCATATATTTTCTCTCTCTAATTTAATAATCTGTTGGTATAGTTTTGCATAATATTCTTTTTGTCCACTATTTGGGGCGTAAATGACCACAAGTAATATTTTTATTTTAGCAATAGTAATTTCTACTATAAGTATTTTTCCTTCCGTGTCTGTATATATTTGCTTAGGACTTAGCCAATTTTTTATATATAATGCTATTCCTCTTTTTTTGGACTCAGCTAGGGATGCAAAGAGTTTACCTATTTTGGGTTGTTCTAATACTTTATATTCTTCTTCTTTTATATGTACTTCCTGAATACATGTGATATCTGATTCTTGTTTTTGTAGTCTGTTAAATATTTGCCTTCTTTTTATTGATGAGTTAATTCCATTTATGTTTACTGAGAATATTTTGATTTGATTTTGCATTTTATTGTCTACTCGTTGCTCTTGTTACTCTCGTACTTCTTATTTCTTTTGGCTTTACCGTCCTATCTCCCTCTCTCTCTTGTCTTTTCATTCGTTCTATATCTTCTACCATTTCTTTTTCTTCCTGACTTCGTCCCTCTCCCTCCGCACTGCTTTCTCCATCTTTTTCTAAATATCGTTCAATAAATTGGTCTGCTTCTTCCATCGTTTCTATCCTTATTTTTTTTCCCCTTCCATGTTAGTAAAATTCCTTCAGGAATCAACCATCTGAAGGGTATTTCCTGTCTTATTAATTTTGCGGTAAAATACTGTAGATCCCTTCTCTTTTCTCTTATTCGTTTTGGGATTTGTTTTAGTACATTAATTTCTCTTTCTTTATGTAGTATTTGTTCAGTTCTTGTGGTTTTATATATCTCATCGCGTAATGTTTTTTTAGTAAATCGTACATGTACCTCCCTAGGAAGTTTGTGTCTTTTTGCAAAGTTTGTTTGTACTCTATAGACCTCATCTATATGTCTGTTTAATTCTTCCTTGTCTATCTGCAGGGCTTCAGACAATATCTCTACTACCAGTTCACGTAAATCCTCCTCTTTTACTTCTGGTATATTTTGAAATCTCAGATAAAATGCTGATTTCTCCAGCTCAAGATGTGCAATGGCCCCTTCCAATTCCTTGTTTTTTGCCCTTAATGTTTCCTCTGTTTCTTCTATTTTTTTGTTTGTTAGGTCATTTTTTCCCTCTATGATCTTAATTTTTTGTTCATGTTTAGCAACCACTTCCTGGATAACTTCCATTCTATTATCTAATTTTTTAATATTCCCCTTGACCTCTTCAAAGTTTTCTTTTGTCTCTTCCTGATTATAAAAAATTGTTTGCTGTGTTTTGATCATTGTTTCTTGTTGTGTCATCATGAATTCTTGAAGTTTGTCTAAAGTGCCCTGCATAGTGTGTAATGTAGGTGTTTGTCCTTGTTTCTCTGTAGATACCATTTCTGTAATGAGTTTTTGCCCTGTCGATGAGGGTGTTGCAGGAGTTGTTTTTTTAATCGTTTTGGTCACAGTTGTTGATGTTGACATTTTTATTCTACTAAAGAAATTGTTCCACACTTTCATAAATTTCTTTTCTTATCCTTACTATTTTCTATTATATTTTAATATTCTTATTTAAAGTTTTGCAGTCTAATTTATTGTAACTAAGAATCTATAGTAATGGTAGTAAAGAAGAAAAAGAGGAGGAGAGGGATAAAGAAAGAGATAGAAAGGTACGTTATATTTCTATTTATATCTTATATCTCTAACGTAAAAATATTGTTTCATAGTTTGAGAGAAGGAGATAGGAAAGAAAAGTTAGTTGTTAATCATTTAAACATAAGTTTTCTACTTAATATATTTTAATTAAGAAATTACTAATAATGCTATAAACTAATCTACTCAATATATATATCCAAAATATTTTCAGTGGTAATTTCAATAATTATTAATTAATTGAACAATCATTTTAAGTTACTAGTGTTTCAAATTATTCACAACTTATTTCAGTTCAATCACTTAAATTAAATTATTATCAACACTTAAAGAGTCTTACTTCTTGCTTTTTATAAAGTATAATAGTAATGACAATCAATTATCTAAATATCAAAATACTTCTAATTACAACTTAATATATATAGGATTGTAGATATATAGTAAATATATAGTTTAGAAATTTTAATTTCAAAATGTTTAGTCAATATATTAAGCTCTGTATATCTTACAAATGTCTTTTAAAGTAGTCGTCTCTCTTCTATTTCAATTTCACTGTCCATTCAAAATGTCTACGTTCCAAAAGAATGCTTTGTCACCGTCTCTCTTCCCCCCCCCCTCCTTTCCCTTGGCTCAAAGTCGTTAATCAATGTCTTTTGGTTTCAAGATATTTTTGATATAAATGTAACATAGATTCCCTTTCTGCTGTCAGTTATTTCTTTCTTTGGTAGTTCTTTCCAGTCCAACGTGTCCCTTTAAAGCAGTCCGTTTCTAATTTTGTTTCGCCTTTCGCTCCTTTCCGCTAAGGCGCCACTTGGTCCTTTTTGGAGACTAACTTCTCCTTCGGTAGTGCCAATCGTTCGCTTTTCAATAGGAGTTCTCTCCAGAAAAAGTTGTAATCCACTTTAATTTGGGTAATTCCGATGGTTTTGTCAATATATTGCCGTTTCTCTATTTTTTCCTTCCTTGCTGTATGCTCAGGCCGCCATACCTCTGGACCAGCATAAACTGTTGGTTTCTTCTCCGTTCAGCTATAGGGCTTCCATCTGCTTCGGCGGGGGTTTGCACCTCCTCCCGTCCTTGCACGATGTTCCCCTTCCTTACGCTAGCCCCTTCAAGGCTCCACGTTGCGGATTTCAAGCAAGCTAATCGGAGAAAGTTGAGCTAAGTTGCAGCGGTTTGCTTCTCAGCTTCGCACCGCCATGGCGCCGCCCCGGAAGTCCCTCTCTCTCTTATATGTAACCACGTGGTTTGTTTGTTAAGATTTGTGCCTTCCCTAATTTAACTGAGATTTATGGCAGGAATGACATGTGTGTGTGTGTAAACCTCAGTCCTGTCATCCTCTTTGTCCCTGTTTTTTGTGTATGTGTATGTCTTTGTCTTAAGTCTTGTGCGCCCTCGAGGTAATTACAACTGTAAAATGTCTCTGTTCCCTAGAGATATGAATTTCAAATTGTTAGAAAAGAATTAAAAGCATTGAAAAGAAAAGAAAATGTCTTTGCCCAGTTAGGTTTGGCCAACCTAGTCTGGGACAAGAAACAGAGTTCAATTTTCTTATTCTTCTCTAAGTTTTTAAGAAAAGCCCAAGTTTAGGAGATAATGTTTTAAGTTAATTTACAGGAAAATTTCATTCTTACATTTACTGTATGTACATGCAAACAGTTTTTAATATTGCTCTTCTGTGATGTTTAATGGATGCCAATTCTCTGCTGAGATGGAAATATCTGTTCATTTTTTCCCCCGGTGATGTCTCCATTTTGTTATAATTGATTTAACTGCAATACTGATGTGTTGTTTGTTTTCCTCAAACCCTGCCTGCAAGCTATCTACAACCCCCCCAAAAAAATCTCTAATCCTTTTACAATGCCTTTCGTGGTAGAATTACCAGCAAAAGGGGGAAGGGACCCTGTTCTTATGTCTTTCAGCCTGCACACATGATCCTGAAGCCTATGGAAGCAGAGCAAATGGGTTCAGATACTGCCTCCAGTAGAGACATTCCATCCATTTGAGCCAGAATTGGGTTTGAATCTAGTCCTCTAGTCATCGCAGCAACCAGAGTGGAGCAGATCTTTCCAAGCCTGACTGACCAGCCTTACCACCAAGCCTAAGGCCACCCAGCAGACATGAATGAAAGGACCCTGAGATGGACAAATAAAGACCAAAAGTCTATTTTCAATCTCCACAAGACAGCTGAAAAGACTAGGGGGGAGGGGGAAAATGCATTGTAAAGTTTTTCTTTCTTTCTTTGCTTTATTCACGGAAATTCATTGTAAAGTTTTTCTTTCTTTCTTTGCTTCAGTCACAGAAATTCATTGTAAAGGTTTTTTTTTCTTTCTTTCCTTGCTTCAGTCACAGAAATTCATTGTAAAGTTTTTCTTTCTTTCTTTGCTTCATTCACGGAAATTCATTGTAAAGTTTTTCTTTCTTTTTTTGCTTCAGTCACAGAAATTCATTGTAAAGTTTTTTTTCTTTCTTTCCTTGCTTCATTCATTGAAATTCATTGTAAAGTTTTTCTTTCTTGTCTCATCTATATTGTAATCAGTTTAATGTACTCATGTAAGAATTGTATTGGGAGTGGTTGCCACAGCGGGTTCTGTACACTTTAGATTTCTGTCTAGTGGGAGGGAAATTTGTAGCTGCATACACAAACACACAGAGACACGCCATTCAGAATTAGACTGAGGTTATCCTTTTTCACCTACCTCCACCCAAAGCTGCTTTTAGCTTGCTGGATTTTGTTTGGGTTTTTTTTGTTCCTGCTTTGTGGCATTAAAGCCCAGGCAGTCATATTTCCCTGCTAATTCCATGGGGGAAGGGGACAGGTCCCCTCAGGCAATTTCCCCACTTGAAGAGCTAGCAGAAAGGATCTCCAAAACCCAAGCCCTCACTGCTGCTCAGTAAAGCAGGATATGTTGCACTGGTGGTCTCAGGAGTAGGAGTCCCAGGGCTCATTGTGTGTAATTTTGAAAAAAAAAAGGGAAAGCCTGGATTGCACACTGGCTAACCTCAATTTGGAGTCACAAATCCTAGATGCACTAAAGTAAGAGCTAGGGCAGGTTCAAAAACCATCCCTTGGAAATGGGCAGCCTGTGATTTCAAGGTAAACCATGGCTGTGGAAATATTGTGGGACCTGTGCTTGCTTGAAACCTGTCTGGGAGCTCACAGAAAGTGATATCAAACATCTGAACATAATTGGCATGGAAAATTGGATACTGTAAATTTATTTCCAGAACTTTTGCCCTGGCCATTGACCATCATGGTTGAAAGCTCTCCTTTTGGGAGCCACTGAAGGAATCCTTCTGCTGCCTCTATCAACTGCCTCTATCAACGTCTTCCCCTTTGCATCAGAGAAAATTAAAAGCATCCATCAAGTCTCCCTGACCTGATCAATTTGAAGCTTGTGTCAAAACATGTGTCGCACTCACGTTTTGAAAAAAAAATGAGGGATTGTAGGATGTTAGTACCCACCCCGTCCTAGAAAAATGAAATATCCTAGGAAACATTGAAAAAGGAAAGAATATGTTTCCCTGAATGAGGAAAGGAGAAACATGTTTTAAATACAAAGCAGCTTCCTGCAGCTCCCTGCCCCTACCCTTGCCACATTCCTCCCACCTAGCCTGGAGCAGTCTTCTACATAACAAAGAACCATAATAGGAATCCCAAAGCCTTTTCATTACACCACATGGGACCTGGGAAGATTACATCAGTCAAGCCTAGGACTTGGGACAGCCCACAAGAGTTGCCCCAGCATGCCCCTGGGAATCTGACAGCCAATGGAATACATTTCTATATAGGAACAGGAAACAGTTAGGGAGGGGCCCAAGAGAGAGTATAAAGCAAGGAACTCAGCATCTCTTCTACCCTTTTTTCTCTTCACCCACACCTGGAAGCATGTAATCTACCTTTTCTGTACAGGGGCTCCTGCCATGTGCTCCTGTCCACCATTAAACCTTCTTTCCAAGCAACTTCCATGAATCCAGTGTCTTTTTCCCCACTTGGAACTGAACCCAGAAGGATATTCCTTACAACAATAGATACATATAAGGTTGGTTTTATTGAATTAGTTTAAAATTGATGGAATTAAATATTTGTACCGCCAGAGGGTAAGATGAAATATGGAAGAAAATGAAAATAGGTTAATCTTTGAAACATATAGAATTTGAACAATTATTACTATTTTTTTATTTCCCGTATATGATAAGATTTGAATAACTAATCAATTTGAAATACTTTCTTTTTTCTTTTTATATTAATGTTATATTATATTAGACTGTGTGGATTATTAGTATTATTATAATTATATTGGAATGTGATAATTACTTGATATAATTACTTAATGAATAGGTTTATTTTTGTTTGTGGATTTATAGGTATATTACAGATTGACATAAGATTGGTTTCATTAAATTACTTTAAAATTGATGGAATTAAATATCTGTACCGCTAGAGGGTAAGATGAAATATGGAAGAGAATGAAAATAGATTAATTTTTTGAAATATATAGAATTTGAATAACTATTATTATTTTTATTTTCCGTTGATAAGATTTGAATAATTAATTAATCTGAAATAACAGAAACGATGATGAAAATGAGTTGTTGAAATGAATAACTAATATGATTATATAATATTTTATGATTATAATGTAAATGATGCAATTGGAATGTAGTTTTTTACAGGGCATTTAGTTATGACAAAAATAGGGGACAAGAAAACGAATGATGTGTAATGAAATTCAAGAAGGGGATTAAGCAATACAGCATAAAATTAAGAGGTAGGAAAGGTAATAACTAGCCTAAGAAGTTAAATGGTAGCGGTGGATTTGAAGAGAAAATTAGAAATTAATCGGTAGTAGACCCAGAAGACAAAATTAGATTCTTTTTTGGAGGTAGCATTATTTATCAATTAATTACATGTACCAAATTATGAAGTATTTGTTTAGAAATGATTTATAAAAGTTAAATGAAGTAATGACACCGATGGAGTAGAAATTTAAGAAAATAATAAATCAATCTGTTAAATATGAGAAGATTTAAGATAAGAAGCACTCGAGGAAAGGTAAAGAAGGAGAAAGAGGAAGTAGAAAGGAGAAAGGGGAAGAGGAGTGGCGTGTAGGAAGGGGGAGAGAAGGGTAAGAAGGTAGAGGGAAGAGAGGGAGATAGAGGGAGGGGAGTGTAAAGAAATAAAGAGTAACAGGTTGATGAATAGTAATATAAATTAGGTGTAATATAGGAGAATATTTTAAGAATAATTGCATAATAATGTATAACAGTGTCTATTGGTATAAAGTATATGTATTTATATATGTATGGTAATGTTGGAGAAAAAATAAAAAATTCTTAAACAAAAAAACTTGAGATGGTAATTATGTTTGTTGAGATGGTAGTCAAAATCTGAAAGATGGATTTGTGCCCTCAATGTATACAAAGCCCATTTCATGCAGTGGATAAAATGCTAGACTGGAAAGTAGATTATGAGTGTGAACACTGGATAGGTGACTTTGGGCCAGTGCACAAGATAGTTGTTGTGGGGAAAGTGGGGAGCATTATATATGCTGCATTAAGTTGTACAAAATATAGGTGGGATGTAAATGCATTAAGTAAAAAAATTAACTCTGTACTTTATTTCTTAGATTTGTAATCTGACTTGAAACTGTAGATTGTCAGGGTTCTGACCGATGCCCTAATTAAATCATGAGCCTCAAGCCAAGCTTCAAAAGAAATCCAGTTATTTATTAGGAGCTTCATGTCCGCACGAACCAAGTGAAGCCAACTCTGACCTCACTTAATTCATGCCTTGGCTCTGACCCTGATTCCCCCTCCCCCCAAGGTGTGTCATCAGTCACATTCCCCAATGAAGCAATTTTGTGAGTTGTAGAAGTCACTCCCTCCGGTCACTGTGGGTCACCCTGGAGATGACCTTGATGTTGCCGGCTGGAATGTGCTTTGTTTTGACTGAAATACAAGCTCGATGCAGCTGTGAGGCTTGATTCCCCATCCCCCTGCTGATGGCAACTCGAGAGCAAGTCAGGAATGCTTCACGAGTTGACATTCGGCTTCCCACACTTCCTGAAGGCGACCTGTGGAAAGCAAAAACAATTTAAGTACAGGTATAGATTTTAGGGGTGCAACCCCCCCCCCAGGTTTTGTTGGGTTGTCTTCATGGAAATTAGCTATGAGGCGGTCAGCTTGGATGTTTCTGCTCTTTACCCAAGACGCCTCTGATAAGGGGTAGCCCCTCCACTTGATTAGGTATTGGAGCTGTCTCCTGTGCCACCTTGAGTCAAGGATACGTTGCACCTCATAATGGGCTTGGCCCCCTATGACCACTGGGACTGGAGGCTCACAGGGTAGTGGTCTCAGGGTTGATCGTAGCACAGGTGTATCTTCCCTAGCAGTCGGGGCAATTTTAATTGCACCGTGACCAGGTTTTATAATCTTTACTATGGTGAATGGCTCCATGAACTTGTCAGGCCGAAGCCATGTTTGAGTAGAGACTTTGGCCTGCCACACTTGATGCTTTACAATTTCTTACTACTGTGGGACTTTGGGAGGGGCTGTTGCATGAGCATTGTAAGCATGTAGCCATAACAAATTCCTTTTAGGTTTTCAAGGTCATCCTTTGTCCAGCACCTGGCCGGAAGCTGAGGGGAGGATGAGACACATTGGCAGAAGGAGACTGGTCAACGTGATGAACTTGTGGGTGTGGGAACAAGGGAATGAATTTTAAACTGGGTGGAGAAACCCTTGTAGCTTAGATTCGGGTTTCTCACAGATGTGCCAACATGGCTCTACTAATAAATTGGAACTTTGAGGAACACTTTGCCTCGGACTTTGATTTAGTTTTGGATGCTATTTGGAACCCTGACACTAACCGGAATCTACCTTAAAAAACTCATCCAGCTACCCTGAACTTCGAGGCACTGTCCGGGGTCCTGAGCCCCAGCACCGACCCGGCAACGGGCGGCGCGAAGACTCAGGGAAGATGGAGGAGCAAGCAGCTGGGGAGCAGGTAGAGGACAAGTCGATTGGGGGCGTCAGGTTCCTCTACTCTCCTCCCCCGGAGTTTGCAGCTGTCATGGAGGCCGCGGAGAGAGAACGCCAGTCGGGGGCTTGGCGCAGACAGCCGGCCCCTGAGCCCCTCTGTCAGCCGGAGCGGACCTCTCAAGGTGCGATCGTTGGGCTGAGTCCTCCCCCCCCAGCGAGTCCTCCCCCCCAGCAAGTCCTCCCCCCAGCGAGCGTGGGAGCCCCAGCGAGGGTTAGCCTCGGCCCATGAGTGGAGGCAGCAGAAAGTCATGCTCACAGGGCACTCCGAAGGTGAGGGATCCCAGCCATGGTCTCGCAGTCAATCGCTGATGGATCTCCATGACCAGTTCATACGCCTAAGCATAAGTTGGACAAATCCCCAATCGGGACCCAAAGCCACTAGAATCGATGGAACCTGGCCCAACCCACATTCCCCTTTCCGAGGAAGCACCTGGGGCTTCAAGTGAGTGAGGACACTGCGTCTTTCCACACCGTGGCAAGCGGGATCCCAGGGGACCTTTCCATGGGGCCGAAGCCTACGTGGACCACCCTTCACCCCCAACTGTGGGCGACCCATCAAGCTGGGTTAGGGAGCCCACCAACTCAGCAGCAGGGTGCTTGGAGACTGCCAACTCCAGCCCCGCCGACAACCCTCAGCCTGGCGCCACTGGGACAACCTCCCCCTGGATGGGCTTTCTTCCCTGGAATGGGATGGGCACAATGTCAATGGATGCCGGGGTCCCCACTGCAACCCAACCTTGCGCCGGCGTTTGGGGCGGCACAACAGCCCCCCACGATGCAAGGCCCGGTCGTGCAGCCCCCACCGCAAGCGCAGGGGTCCCTCCCTGCGGACAGGGTGCATCGGGAGCAGGCCAGCAGCTGCAGCTGGGAGGGGGGGTTAATTGGAGGGCCCCCGCAGCAAGCCATCGCTCCGCTGGCTGTGCACATGCCTGCCACCGCCCCCCAGGCCCAAGAGCCACCCCCTCGGTTCCGGGCCACGTTTGATGGGAACCCCCAGAAGTTGACCTATTTCCTCCACCGAGTATGGGCGTACGTGGATGAATATGGGGCGCAGTTCCAGTCAGACAGACAGCTGATTGACAAGATAACCGAGGGGATGAACGAGGGGGAAGCAGCGGAGTGGGCGGTCCAACTAATGAGGGTCCGGTTCCACGATGCGGCCCAACAAGTGGACGCCAAGGAACAGATCCAGAGATTGAAGCAAGCAGGCCGCCCAGTGAAAGAATTAGTTTGGGAATTCAGAAGAGCAGCTGGGAAGGTGCAAGAGTGGCCCGAACGGCTCTTGGTGCACACGTTCCGAGACGCCCTGGATCCTGAGTTAAAGAAGGTGTGTGAGATCAGAGGGGTCCCATGTAGGATCCAAGAGTGGTATGTCACTGCCATCGCTCTGGATGGTGTAACCCGGGACGGGATAAAGCCTCCTGCGGACCAGCCAGCTAGAAGGCCTTTAGGGCGCCGGATTCCCCCAAGACAAGCCGCAGTCCCAAGCCATGAATCAACTAGGGGCGTAAAGTGCTATCAATGTGGCCAGGCCGGCCACCAGGCCACCGAATGCCTGGTGCCGGCCCCCATCGCGCTACCAAGGGTGAGGCCACCACCGGGCCCCAGAAAGAGGCCCGCGAGACCGTTGGAACTGGGATGCTTGGCCTTGCAAGTGGAGGAGTCCCCTCTCCCCTCTGAAGATGTCAAAAGATCGCCAGCGGAGGAATCGCCTCCCCGATGGGACGAGGGAGGTAGTGGCGAAGATGACCCAATGGTGAGTGAAGCCGTTCGCCCCTTCCTCCTAAAAGCAAAAATCACGGTGCCAGAGACGGGGAAGGAGGGAGACGTAGATGCGATGATAGACACGGGCTGCTCGAGGTGCCTAATTAGCAAGGCGTTAGTGGAGAAACTAGGGATCAGCACCAGACCCTTAGCAAACCCCATCCGCTTCCAACAAGTGGATGGGACACTAATTGGGGGGCCCCCACCACTCTCCTCACCGAATTAGTAGGCTTGCAATTGGGACGCCATCAAGAACGTGTCCGCTTCATAGTTGCCCCCAAAATGTCAGAAGCAATCATTCTGGGGCTCGCATGGCTAGACAAGTGGACCCCCACCATAAAATGGGAGGATGGATACCGAAAGCTAACCCTGCACATCGGGCCTACACCCCCCTCAGAAAACCGCAGCCGCCAGGAAAAGTTAACACCCCTGGCTGAAGACCATCCCCAGCTGGCAGCCCCCACGCGGGAACTCACTCCCCCAGGCTCCCAGCAGGTGCCAGCAGAATACCGAGACCTAGAGGGGGTGTTTAGTGAGGAAGACTGCAATTATCTCCCCGCTCACCGGCCCACGGACTGTGCGATAGAAATTGAACCGGGAGCCACGCTCCCAAAGCCCAAAATGTACTCCATGTCCCCAAAAGAGCTGGGGGAGCTGAGAAGATACATCGATGCCAATCTGGAACGTGGGTTCATCCAACCGGCAAAGTTGAGGGTTGCCGCCCCCGTGCTCTTCAAAGAGAAGAAAGACGGGGTGTGTGTGTCAGATTGGGCGTTGATTTCCGGGGTATCAATGCAGTGTGCGTGCAAAACACCTACCCCCTCCCTCTCATGAAAGACTTGCTGAACCACTTGTCGAAGGGCAAGATTTTCACCAAGCTAGACTTGAGGGAAGCTTACTACCGCATACGGATCAGGGAGGGGGATGAATGGAAGACCGCATTCAACTGCCCATTGGGGAATTTCCAATTCAAAGTTATGCCCTTTGGCCTGCAAGGAGCCCCCACGGTCTTCATGCAATACATTAACAAGGTGCTCCACCCACATCTATACAAAGGGGTACTTATTTATTTGGATGACATTCTCATCTTCAGCGAAACGCTTGAGGAACACGTGAAGTTAGTGCGACAAGTCTTGGAAAAGCTTCTAGCCGCCAAGCTATATGCAAAACTCTCCAAGTGCGAATTCCACAAAACCTCACTAGACTACTTAGGGTATCGCATCTCAAAGGAAGGGATAGAGATGGACCCAGGGAAAGTGAAAGCAGTGCTTGATTGGCAGCCCCCACCCACTCGCAAACAACTTCAAAGCTTTTTAAGCTTTGCGAACTTCTACCGGCAATTCATCCCAGCATTCGCCGAGGTGGCGCTGCCACTGACAGAACTGCTAAAGACTGGCCCATCACCCACCAAGCCAAAGCCCAACCAACTGATTGGATGGACGATGGAATGCCAAAAAGCATTCGAAAGGCTGAAGCAACTCTTTGCCCAAGAACCAATCTTACAGCACCCCGACCCAGAACGACAGTTCATAATTCAGTCGGACGCCAGCGATGTGGCCGTGGCAGCGGTGCTGTTACAGAAAGATGAAAAAGGCCAACTCCTGCCCTGCGCTTACGTTTCAAAGAAGCTTACAGCAACCGAGAGGAGATGGGTCATCTGGGAGAAAGAAGCCTATGCCGTTCGTTGGGCGCTGCTGACTTGGAGACAATTCCTAGAAGGGGGAAAGGTACCATTCGAGGTATGGACAGATCATAAAAACCTCGAGGCTCTAAAATCCCCCAGGAAGCTCTCACCCAAGCAAGTACGCTGGGCACAATACTTTAGATGTTTCAAATTCAAACTTAAACACATTCCTGCGGGAAAAAATTTACTGGCTGATGCTTTATCCATAAAGCCACAATATGACAGCCAGAGAGAAGAGGAATTCCACTCTGTCATTCCCCCCTCACTGGAGAAATTAGCAGGCACATCCCCCCCAAGGGGGAACTAGCAGCCCCTGTGCTCACTAGAGGCCAGGCCAGATGACTGAGCGCGCGGAGCCAGGAGGAATGGACTGTGAAATTGAAGGCAGCCCTGCCTAGCGACCCCTGGCTCAACGACAACAAGGAAATCCTGACAATGAGAGACAGCTTGGCTTGGAAAGGGTCAAAGCTATACGTGCCTGCCAGCCTCAGATTGGAGGTGCTCCAACGAAGCCATGACTCCAAGCTGGGGGGGGGGGCATTTTGGCTTCCTAAAAACCCTCCACCTGACTCGAAGGCAATTTTGGTGGCCAAAGATGAAGACCGAGGTGGAGGACTATGTGAAAAGCTGTGCCACCTGCACCACCAGAAAACACCGGCCAGGAAAACCACCAGCAAGTGGCCAGCCCCAGTATACCCTGGGAAGAGATAGCCATGGATTTCATAGTGGAGCGCCCAGAGAGCAAAGGAAATACCATGATCTGGACGATAATCAATCTGTTTTCCAAGCAAGCCCCTTTTGTCGCCTGCTCCGGATTACCGTCAGCCAGACATTTGGTGAAATTGTTTCTCAAGCACATCTATCGCTTACATGGAGTCCCAAAGAGGGTCATCTCAGACCGTGGGGTACAGTTCACTGCCAAGTTCTGGAGAGAGTTCCTACGCTTTTCATCCAAGCACAAATGGAGCAGCAAAATGTAAGAACGCAATGGTGGAACAGTACATCCGTTGTTATGTAGACTAACAACAGGAAGATTGGGCGGAACTGCTGCCTTTTGCGGAAGTAGCGTATAACAACGGAAGCTCCCACTTCAATGTCCCTGGCCGAATGGATGGAGAAATTGAAAAGAGGATGGGAAGATACGAAGAAAGCACTAGCTGAAGCGGCGGAAGCCTATAAGAAGTAAGCAGACAAGCACCGAGCGCTCCAGCCCCCCTTCTGAGTGGGGGAAAAAGTTTTCTTATCCACTAAATACATCCGATTGACAATGCCCAGCAAAAAGCTAGGGCCAAAATTCTGGGGGCCTTTCCCAATAATCAAAATTATCAACCCCGTCACTGTACAGCTGGCGTTGCCAAGAATATTGGGGAAAATCCACCCAGTAGTCCATTGCAGCTTACTAAAACCGGTGATCAGGTCCAATTTGAGGCCACAAACCCAACCACCGCCTCCCCCTGTAATAATACAAGGGGAGATGCATTATGAAGTGAAAAAAATCTTAGACTCCAGAATGTTTAGGGGTCAATTACAATACCTAATCCATTGGAAGGGGTACCCTTTGTCCGAATCCACATGAGTAAAGAGTTGGAACCTGAAAGCTGATAGATTATTGAAGCAATTCCATGACAAATACCCGGACAAGCCAAAGGGTCCCCCAGGGGGGAGGGGTGGTTAAGGATGCTGTATTAACCCCCTATGCTATTTTCTCTCTCTCTCTTGCAGGACACACTTTTTTCTTGAGGGGATGCCGCCTGTCAGGCCGAAGCCATGTTTGAGTAGAGACTTTGGCCTGCCACACTTGATGCTTTAGAATTTCTTACTACTGTGGGACTTTGGGAGGGGCTGTTGCATGAGTATTGTAAGCATGTAGCCATAACAAATTCCTTTTAGGTTTTCAAGGTCATCCTTTGTCCAGCACCTGGCCGGAAGCTGAGGGGAGGACCGGACACGTTGGAAGAAGGAGACTGGTCAACGTGATGAACTTGTGGGTGTGGGAACAAGGGAATGAACTTTAAACTGAGTGGAGAAACCCTCGCTTAGATTCGCGTTTCTCACAGATGTGCCAACATGGCTCTACTAATAAATTGGAACTTTGAGGAAGACTTTGCCTCTGACTTTGATTTAGTTTTGGATGCTATTTGGAACCCTGACAGAACTTAGGTCCCAGCTTTTTACTGGGGAATTTTAACCTCAAGTATTTTGTGGAGAGGTAGACCTTTTCCCCCAGCTGGAATGGCTGTTGTGGGGCCTCCAGCCAGCTGCCACTACCGGGAAGCGGCTGGCAAAGAGGCGGCGGCTGGGAGGCTTCTCACAGTTGCACCGAAAAAGAGAGCTTGCCTTCCCCTCTGCCACCAGCCGCCACAGGAGGAAGGTAAGCCCGAAGAAAGAGGTGGTCGTGTAGGAGGAAACGGGCCTAGGGCTCGGGCCTGTGAAGGAGGGGAAATGGGGTGACGCGTGCGACTGGCAAAGGGAGAGTGGGCGGCATGCAGGAGGTGGCCGTTGACAGATTAGGCCAGGCCTGGGCAGAAAATAGGTAGAAAGAAAGGCTGCAATAGCTGTAAGTTCAATTTTTTTTCCTACCAGGTTCTGTGGGCATGGCTTGGTGGGGGGTCATGTGACTGAATGGGCATGGCCATAAGTGACATCAAGTTGGCCATACCCACTCAGTCACATGACCCCCCCACCAAGCCACGCCCTCAGAACCAGTAGGAAAAAAATTTGAATCCCACCACTGGTTCTGGCTATGGTTCATGTTAATACAAATAACAGTCAATTGTTACATTAATCAAATTTATATAATCCTAATATTAATGTACTTGATTATTTTAAAGTAGTTATTCAATATTTCAATGTTCCATTCTAATGTCAATGATCTTCTTGAACATACATAGTAATACCATCTTTCAACCTCTCATCTAACCATCTAATTATTATGTATATTCAATTTATATAGAAATTATAACTACTAATATTCCCCCTAATTCTTATTTCTACCTCTATTCTGGCTTCTAGTCAGGTCACTCTTACTAATCCTAATGTTAATACACATATTTATGTTAAGACATAGTACTTTATATAAAGGTGTATGTTCTTATTTCTACCTCTATTTCTAGTTTTTAGTCAGGCCATCATTATATTAGAAAAAAGAAGAAAGAAAAAAAGGGGGGGAAGCTCTATTCTATCCATCATCTCTTGTCCGTTTTAATACTTCAATTATTATTCAGTTTTTGGCTTTCCTCCCATACTCCTCTCTTGGATCTTTGTCTCTGTCAACATCTGAATCTTCATTATTCCATCTAAATATTTCTCCCATCTCTATCCTCCTAAGCTGCCAAATCTCCAGAGTATCCACCCATACTCCTATCTCCCTTTCAAAAACATCTTCCAGATAATCCAATTCCAATTCCATTTTTATATCTCTCAAAAAGTTTTTCTCATTCTGTTTTATTTGATTTGTCTGTTCTATCTTTTCCTCCATTCTTTCCACCGCCTCCTCTCTTTCCTGGACTCTTTGATCTTCATTCATTGTCAGTTGTATCATATTTTCTACTTTGTCACTTATGCCTTGGATTAGGTCTTTTAGCTCTCTTTGGTTCTTTGTCATGGTATCCCTAATGCTTTGAAACATCCACGCCATTTCTCTTGAAATCTCATTCATTTCCCCCTGGAAGGGCATCTTGTCTTAGTTTAATAAGTCCACTTTTAGTCAGAGCCACAAACAATATATTCAGTTCCAGTTTTGTTCATCAAAGAATTCAATAATCATAGCTCTTTACATCTCAGGGTTATTAATCAATTCCATTTAAATAGTCCAGACAGTTTCCACACAACAAAAGTCACTTTACTTTACTTAAGAGTCTTCCTTATTCTCACAATAGTAGAGTAATTAATTATAGGACAGTTAGTATCACCACAATCCTTCAAAAAGATGTTGCTTGTTTCTTCTGTCAAAATTTTCCTAGATTTGTAGGGGTGTAGTATATTCCATTCACCAGTAGATGGCAGCATCAACAGAGGTTTCAGCGTTGTTTCAAACGTTTTCAAACATGATAAATTAAAATCAAAATTTACCGTATTTTTTGGACTATAAGACACATCTCCCCCCCCCAAAAAAGTGGGTGGAAATGTCTGTGCGTCTTATAGACCGAATACGGCCCTGGTTTTGGCCTCCCAAAACCTCTCCCCGCATCCCGTTTTTGGCAATAATGGGACACGTGAAGGGTTTGGGAGGCCTGCAGTGTGCTCCTGGGGGCTGGGGAGGCCAAAAACGGTCCCATTTTTCGTGAAAACGGTCCCATTTTCCCCAAAAATGGGACATGCAGAGGGTTTGGGAGGCCTGCAGAGTGCTCCTGGGGGCTGGGGAGGGCAAAAACCAGACACGCAGAGGCCAAAAACAATTTTTTTTCTTGTTTTCCTCTTCAAAATCTAGGTGCGTCTTATACTCCGGTGCGTCTTATAGTACGAAAAATAAGGTAATTCAGTTTAGAGAGACAAAATTAAATACTCGAGTCAATCCAGGTACATAGTTCCAGCATATTATAATGCCTTTCCATAACACCTACCCAGTTTAAAATCCAAATTTCTTTGATTAAAAGGTCTTTAGCTTTTCTCCCCTCAGTTCCTTTCATTCGGGTCTAAGATTTTTCTCTCTATGGTTGTTCGCTGCTTTAAAAAAGGTAATTCTAAGAGTCTCTTTTCCTGGATTTTCTTCTTTTTTCCTTTAAGTTTAGGGACTAAATGGGAAAAAAAAGAATCTTCTCACCCAGCTCCAATCACTGTTCACTAACTCCGGTCTAGCACCAGTCTTAGGTGTTCCTCGGCTGCCCCAGCTTCGTGGCTGCCTCTTCTCGTCATGGCTGAGAGGGAAAGAAAACCCCCGGGTCAGGCAGGAGAGTTGCAACTCTTCGCGACCTCGCAGGGCACCCCTCTTTGCTTCGCTTCCCCTACAGGGAGGCTTTGGCTCCTCTCAGAGCCCACCAACGGGGAGAATTCGGCATGGGAGCGTGGAGACCCACTCCTTGTGTCCTATCTCACAACGTCAACCGGAAGTTCCCCCATGGCCTTGTTGGCTCTGCCACCGGTTTAATTTAATTTAATTTAATAAACGTTCTTATAAGCCGCCCAATCCCGTAGGACTCAGGGTGGCGTACAGCATAGATAAGAATAACATAAAAACATCATAATTTAAAAACAATACATTACTTTAAAAAACCTCTCATTCATGGGGGAATGAGTGGTTGCAGCACTCTGGGGGGTTTTCCTGGTCACTTTTTCATAGTGGCGCAGATGGTGCAACTTTTCACATAACTGTCCACGTCTTTCTTCATGCTGGGCCACCAGAATTGCCTCCGCGCGAAGTGTGAAGTCTTTAGGAACCCAAAGTGGCCCGCCGATTTGACATCGTGGCTCCTCTGGATGATTAAGGTGCGTAGGGACTCTGGGACGTAGAGTTTCATCCCTTTCCACGCTAGGTCCTCCCTTTTTGTCAAGATATGTTGGTTGTCACGGAACCAGGGGTCTGCTAGCAGTTCGGTTTTGAGTTTTGTGGTTAGATCGCTTGCGGGTTGGTCTTGCCGGTCACGGCGTTGTTGTCTGGTGGTCACTTGGGCTGCTGTTTGGGTAGGGGGATGGTGGCGTCTACTACCTCCTCCTGTTCACATTTGTACTGGGGCATGCGGGAGAGGGGGGTCAGCTAGGAAATTCCTCCCCCCCTGGGATGTGCTTTAGCACAAAATTGAATCTGTTGGAGTGTTGAGCCCAGCGGACTTGTTTGGGTGATAGTTTCCATGGGGTCCTAAGGGCCTCCAGATTTTTGTGGAGAGTCCAGACTTCAAACGGTTTCTCCCCCCCTTCCAGCAGGTGGCCCCAGGTTAGCAGTGCCCATCTTACCGCAAAAGCCTTTTTTTCCCATGCGGCCCATCGCCTCTCTGTATTCGTGAGTTTGCGGGAGGTGTAGGCGCAGGGTTGCAATTTTCCTTGGGTATTTCTTTGGAGTAGCACTACTCCCACTGCCACGTCACTGGTGTCTGCTTGAATGACGAAGGGTTGTTCGGGGTCAGGATGCTTCAGCACTGGTTCCTTTGCAAAAAGTTCTTTTAGTGTTTCAAATGCCTTTTGGCAGGTTAGGTCCCACTGTAGGGGTTGTCCCGGGCGGGGCTTCGTCCCTGGGCCCCCTGTCTTTAGGAGGTCTGTCATGGGTTTGGCAATCTTTGTGAAGGAGGGGATGAATTGCCTGTAAAAGTTTGCGAATCCTAGGAAGCTTTGTAGCTGTCTGCGGGTGCAAGGGGGCTGCCAGCCTAGGACGGCTTGTACTTTGGCTGGGTCCATCTCTATGTCCTCATTTGACACTCGGTAGACCAGGTAGACTAGCCGTGCCCAGTGAAATTCGCATTTTGACAGCTTGACATACAAGTTTGCCGCCAGAGGTTTTTCCAATACCTGAAGGACTAGGGGTATGTGGTCCTCCATGGTTGGAGGATTGCCAGCTGGAATGTGCTTTGTTTTGACTGAAATGCAAGTTCCTCGATGCAGCTGCGAGGCTCGATTCCCCATCCCCCTGCCTATGGCAACTCGAGAGCAGGTCAGGAATGCTTCACGAGTTGACATAGATTAAAATTGGTATTTGACATTTCAAAATACAGCAACATTTAATTCTCATTGGTTATCGTGAAAGTTTAATTCTTACAGCTCAGCCCTCAGTGGTGTTGGAAGGAAACGCCATCTGGTTCAGTTCCAAGCTGGGAGAAAGACACTGGAAACATGGAGGCTGATTGGAAGTATGGTTTATTGATGAAGCAGAACCACATGTGATTCTGGGCAGCTGACAAAATGGAGTTGAGAGTGGGTGGGTTTTTATACCTTCTTTGGGCTTTGTATTCGAGCTTCCTGTTCCTGTGCAAGAACACGTTGGCTGCTGTCAGATTCCTATGAGGTCATGTAGGGGTTATGTAGGGGTCATAGCTGGCTCTATAGGCAAAAGAGGAAGTGCAAATCCTAGGTCAGTGGTTCCCAACCTTTCTAATGCCGCGACCCCTTAATATAGTTCCTCATGTTGTCGTGACCCCCAACCATAAAATTATTTTCGTTGCTACTTCATAACTGTAATTTTGCTACTGTTATGAATCGTAATGTAAATATCTAATATGCAGGATGTATTTTCATTGTTACAAATTGAACATAATTAAAGCATAGCGATTAATCACAAAAACAATATGTAATTATGCCAGATCAGAAATTCTCGGGCCAGTCTTTGCAAGAGCACAAGGAATATCATCTTTCACAACAAGTCTACTTCTGTATTTAGACTTGATAACCAACAAGTGTACAGCAATATTTCTCAATCTCAGCAACTTTTAAGGTGCCTGGACTTCAACTCCCAGAATTCAAAGCAAAGCTGGCTAGGAAATTTTGGGAGTTGAAGTCCAGGTATATTCAAGCTGTTGAGGTTGAGAAATTGTGGGCTGCAGTGTCGAAAAACTAGAAATCAGATAAGCTTCCAGCAAAGTAATCCCTGTTTAGTAGCTTTCTCCCAGGACTCCAAAGTTACAGGGGGCAAAAAAACCCATGATTGGTCCAAAAACATTGCCGCGCCAGCCAAGGGCGAGAGGGCAGACAGATGAGCCCGACCCAGCTGTCCTCCTTCCCGCCGTCCTGCGCTGTTAAACTTAAGTGGTCATTGGCTGGCTGTTCACTCCCATGACTCCCTTTCCCTTCGACACCAGCAGGAAGAAACTGCCACTGCAAGCAAAAGACAGGGGCCGCCAAAGATGTCTTAAGCACCGCCTTGCACTCTCCAGCGCGCAATCTTGCGACGCCCCGCCCCTTAGCTGATGCCTTCAAAGCTCGGCCGCCAGGTATCACAAACGCCTCTCGCAGAATGGCACCTCTCCCGACCAATCGGAGGGCTCGGGCGAGTTGAGACGATATGGCCAGGCTTGTGGCAGTGGGGGGGGGGGGAGCTGAGGATGCCCGGGCGACTCCTGGGAAATGGTCATTCGACCCCCAAAGGCGTCGCGACCCCAGGTTGGGAACCGCTGTCCTAGGTGCTTGTCTGAGCTAATCTGGTCAACCTCTGGCATATTGTTTATCAGTCCCAAGGTTTCTGTGACTTTGAAGTTTGGACTGCTCTGGGGGTGGTGCAATGAAGGGGCTTGTGTTCTGAAAGGGTGTTGGGCAATTCCTATTGTGTCTAATGGCTTTCATCCTGTGTTGGATCTTGGGTGAGGGGCTGCTTCTAATCCTACCATTCTGCCTTTGTTAGATGTCTGCAAGGAGTTTCGAAATATCCTGTCTTGAATGGATTTCTAAATCTGCATTTCTAAAAGCTGGCCTCCTTTAGGTAGGTATAACACCACCTTTAGGTAGGTATAACACCTGTCCTAATGCATCCACCTCTTCTGTCTCAGTATAAGCAAACACATTCTCAGTAGGCACAGGTGTATATACAACCCTCTCTAGCTTCTTTTCTGGTTGTTTGTATACTACACAATCATAAGCTGGCAATATGTTTTTCACTTGAGTCCCACGGGATTGGGCGGCCTATAAGAGCGTCTAAATAAAATAAATAAATAAACTTCAATTACCAGTTTCTTCTGATTAGTCCATTTATTGGGCTTAATCAGATGACCAAATAAAGTAATCACCTTTGATAGATTATAGTTGTTAGGTTCTATAACAATCTTTGCTTCTTCAAACAAAAACTTTCCAGGAACTGGCACACCAACAAAACATGTAGACATTATATCCGAGACTGTTCTCTCTCCTTTCACACAAAAGGATGAACTATTCAAAGCCACTTTCATCAGGTCAAGGAAAATATTTCCCTCCTTCTTCATAGGCTCTTCTCTCACATGTCATGTGTACCTAAGTGGTGCTTTCAAATATCCAACTGTACATCTACCTTTCCAGGAAAAAGGCAGACCTGACAATGCTATATTGCCACATAAAAACATAAGCTTAGCTGGGGCTTTTATCTCCCTATATGGTAACATCAATCCTTCCTCCAAAATTCTAAATTTCTTATATGAAGGTGTGTAATTTCCATATTTTTCATAGCATTGATTATGTATAGCTTCCATCCTGTTGGACACATCTCTATAATGAACAACTACATCATATGTACGGTTACACTTTGAATATTTACCAAGTGGTATTCCATCACTAAAGGTGGATCTTATACAAATTCCAGCCTCAAATTCTGGCTCAATCAGTGTCAGTGATGTATGTGTTTGGGAAAACCGTTGGTCAAGTTCAGTATGGAAACACAACTGCTGCCATGTTATTGGATAACTAGGCAATACAGCAAAAGTTCCCATCCCTACTTGGAAATATATCAAGGCGTACCACAAATCAATTATCACCTTCACTGTCGAACTCATGCTTTCAGTGGAACACCCCCCCCCCGTGTATGTATATGTAGTGTATTATAAACTCAAACTTCAATACAATCACTCCGGGGACTTACTTCCACAACATGTAACCGCACCACTCTAATATGTCTTTTCTCAATATAATCAATAACACAAGATAAAAATTTATTACCCCCAACCAAATAAGCAACTCAACCTCCCAAGGTGCCATCAATCAGTGTTATTTCTCCTAAAAGTCAATTTAAGAGGATCTGTCATCTGAGCAGTCACTGTCCATCCATGGGGTGCAGCCACTGGTCCTTTAACACGCGAATAATGGACACAACCTCTCTCCTTAGTCCGCACAGCCGACTCAGTAGTCAATAGTACTTGGAACGGTCCTTCCCACACCGGCTGTAGTTTATGTTCCTTTAGAGCTTTAATCAGGACCCAGTCACCACTCTGAAAGTCATGTATTTGAAAATCAATAGGAGGAGTCTGTGCCAATAGTCCTTTGGACCTTAAAAGAGAAAAACACTGGGGCAGTCCTTGTATATATTTTTTAAGGAAAGCATCTTTCAACTCTATTCTAGGCATTCCCACACCCCCAGTATAAGGTATGCCAAACATCATTTCATATGGCGAAATTCCAATGTCTTTTCTTGGACTTGTTCTAATACGCAATAATGCTAAAGGTAAACATTTCGTCCAAGATAGCTGCAATTCTAAGATTAACTTCTTTAAGGTATTTTTCAGGGTTTGGTTCATTTTCTCAACTTTGCCAGACGAAATCGGACAAAAAGATAAATGAAATTGCCAATCAATACCTAATTATTCCATTACCTGTTTCACTACCTGGGCTGTAAAATGCGTACCTCTATCACTATCAATAGTTTCCACCAACCCATATCTAGGAACTATCTGCTCCAATATTATTTGTATTTTGTATTTGTTTATTTTGTCAAGCATAAATGAATATAAGCAAAGTACAAACAGTAAAACATGATTGAATATATATATATAATATTACAAGCATGAATAAGAGTAGAAGAGGTATGAATATATGGGTACATTAGGACAGGAACGGTAGGCACGACTGTGCGCTTATGCACGCCCCTTACTGACCTCTTAGGAATGGGGTGAGGTAGTCCATAGTCCATATGTTTTTACAATGTAGAAGTTGTAGGTTGCAGGATAACATTTTTCTGAAACCAAATTGTTTTTGAGAGAGTAGGTTGTTTGTCTCTAAGTGGAGGGAAATGGATTGGTTGATGATTGATTCCATGACTCTGCAGGTGGCGCAACATAAGGAGATAGGTCTATAATTTTCAACTAGGTTGGGGTCTCCCTTTTTGAAGACAGGGATAACCGTGGCTAGTGACCATAGGTTGGGTAGGGTGCTGGTTCTGAGAGATATGTCAAAAATAATGCTTAGAGGTTCTGATAGGACGGTGGAAAGTTTTTTTAAGAAGTAAGCACAAAGACCATCTGGACCTATGGATAGGGATGGTTTTAGGTTGTGTAGAGCTTTTCTAACCTTGTCTTCTGTAAAGTCGGTTTGTATTAGATCATTGTCATTGTTTGAGGTTCGACTAGGGAATATAGGACATGAGTTGTTGCTGTTTATAAAGACTGAGCCGAAGAATGTGTTGAAGAGGTTGGCTTTGTCGGATTCATCATTACAGTCTTTATTGTTGGGGCCTTTGAGGGGTGGGATAGATCTCCTTACTTTGAGTTTGTTGTTTACGAACTTGTAGAATGCTCAGTTGGAATTTGTGCGCAGGAGGTTTTCCTCTTGATTGATATGATAATTAGTGCATTCAGTCTTTATTTGTTTGCATAAGTTTTTGTATCGGGTTTTATAGTTGGTTATATGGCCCGTTTTGTTTTTACGCCAGAGAGATTTTTTTTTTATTGGAGCTTCCTTATTGTTGTGGGTAGTTTGTTCTTCCTGTTATTGGGAATGAATAGTGGTACGTATAGTTTTATGACTCTTAGGACTTGACGTAGGAAAATGTTGTAGTGGTCATCAGCAGTGTTGCAGTCCATGAATAGGGTTTGCCAATCAAGAGAAGAGAGGTCATTGTTTATGAGATCAAAGTTTGCTTTTTTGAAGTTGTAACTGGGGATCTTGTCATATTGTTGATTTTTGTAAGGGTGTATATTGAGATTGAAGTCAATCATACTGTGATCACTGTTGGAGAAGGGTTCTATTGTTTGTAATCCATATATTGAGTTAGAACTGTTGCAGAAGATGAGATCAAGGCAGTTATTGAGTCTAGTGTTGTTGGATACTAGTTGATCCAGCCCCAGATTGGTTACAGCATTGTACAGGGTTGAGTGTATAGGTTCTGTGGAACATTCGTTGAGGGACCAATTGATAAGAGGTAGATTTAGGTCGCCAAGAAAGATGAGAGGGTGTGGGCTGGAGGCTGCCCATGTAAGGAGTGAAGATAACTTATTTGCATGTTCAATGTCGTAGTCTGGAGCTCTGTAGCATAGTAGAAATCGTAAAGTGGTGTTTAAAGATAGTTCACAGAACATGGTCTCGGGAAGAGCAAGATCGTGTGTTACTTGGATATTTTTGAGATTTAAGGACTTTTTGTAAAAAATGGCAACACCGCCTCCTCTACGGAGATCGCGATCAGATCGAAAAACATGATAGTTACTTTCTATAATAATTGAGTCAGGGAGGGATGAGTTTAGCCACGTTTCGCAGACAAATATGATGTCGAAATTAGTCGTATTTAATAGGAGGAGGAATTCAGGTATTTTATTTACAAGACTTCTTGCATTAAGTAGCTTGCATTTAAGGTCATTATTAGTTGGAGAGGTGGAGGGAGTGGTAGGTAGTTGGGTAGTTAAGCTAGCAGTAGAAGTGAGGTAGTTGAGGTTAAGGTAGTTAAGGTTAGGGTAATTGAGGTCTATAGTAGTGTTGTTAGTATTGGTAGGTGGTGAGGAAGTTTGGTCAGTGGTAGTAGTGAGGTAGATAAGGTCATTAGTGGTTGTAGGAGTTGCAGGTAGAGAGGTAGTTTGGGGCGTGCGTTCCTAGTTTTGAATGGTGGGAGGTTGAATGTTGGGACGTAGGTTGGGAGATTTAGTTTTGATGCAGTCTGCACGGTAGTCTATATATAGGTCAGATTCACCATTGTCTTGTCGCATTTTTAGTTCATGGCGGAGTTCACCGGAGCGGATTCTTTGTAGGAAGGATAGGTCTGGTCTGGATCGGAGTTTACTATAGTTAGTATCAGATTTGGCGATGGAGTTCATTGTGTGAATAAAATTACGTTTACTGGTTTCGTTTTTGCAGATGACTCTGCAGAATCGTGGGGCCACTGAGCCGTCACTGTATTTGAGTTCTGGGCCATCTCTAGATATTTCAGTGATATCATAAGGAGAGAATGAAGTTTTCTGAGAGTTGATGATGATGTTTCGAACTGTAGTGATGTCATCAGTTTCACTGTTGTTTTCAAGTCCAAATAAAATTGCAAAATTATCTTTACTGTCATTTGAGCATTTGCCCTTGCACATGGAAATGCTTCCACCCAACCAGTTAGAATAGAATAGAATAGAATTCTTTATTGGCCAAGTGTGATTGGACACACAAGGAATTTGTCTTTGGTGAATATGCTCTCAGTGTACATAAAAGAAAAGATACATTTGTCAAGAATGGTTGTCATAGGGTTCAAGTAAGTAATCAGGAAACAATCAATATGAAAATAAATCGTAAGGATACAAGCAACAAGTTACAGTCATACAGTCATAAGTGGGAGGAGATGAGTGATAGGAGCCATGAGAAAAACTAATAGTAATAGTAATGCAGCCTAGTGAATAGTTTGACAGTGGTGAGGGAATTATTTGTTTAGCAGAGTGATGGCGTTTGGGAAAAAACTGTTCTTGTGTCTAGTTGTCTTGGTGTGCAGTGCTCTATAGCGACGTTTTGAGGGTAGGAGTTGAAACAATTTATGTCCAGGATGCGAGGGGTCAGTAAATATTTTCACGGCCCTCTTTTTGACTCGTGCAGTATACAGGTCCTCAATGATCTACTATCACCAGCAGATACTTCAATGTTCCCACAGCTGGCATTTCAGTATAATCCACCTGGATTCGTTGGAATGGCCAAACAGCCAATTCTCTTCCTCCTGCCACTTGCTTCCGCATAATCTTTTTGTTTATTCTAATGCAATGTACACATTTCCTCAATATCTGCATAGCAATCACATACATTCCTCTACAAACATACTTTCTTTTCACAAAGTCAATCAACGCTTGCGTTCCCCAATGCGTTCCCTCATGTACTCTCTCAACTATGTTTCTCATGATAGGTTTATTCACTACTTGCAATCCATTCTTTGTCATCCATTTCCCATCTACTTCTTCTACACCATCTTCAATCATTTGGCTTTCTTCCTCCCATGTAAATTTAGGTTTAACATCCCATTCAAGAGTAGGAATTATTACCATTATTTCTGTTTCTCTTCCCTGCCTTGCAGCTTCTTTTGCAGCTTCATCCGCTAGCCTATTTCCTAAAATCAACTTCGAGGAACCCTTCTTATGTGCTTCCACATGTATTATAGCCAGCCGCTCTGGTCTCTCCTCTGAGTCTTTCCCTTCTGTGGGCAATTCGTAGCAAAATGCCCTTCTTTGCCACACGCAAAACACTTCTTGCTTTCCCCAACAGGTTTCTTCCATTGGAGAAGCCCTCTTCCTTGCCCAGGGCGTTTCCCCTGTCTATCGGTCGGGTTCCCAAAGTTCCTACCCCTACCAAAAACCTCCTTGTTTTCCTTTGCCTTTTCCGCCTTAAGGACTGATGCCATCAGTTGGGCTTTTTGTCTACTCTTTACTTCTTCCCTATTCACATAAACTTTTTGTGCTGCTTTCAGTAGTTTAGTAATATCAGCACTTGCCCAATCATCTATTTTCTGTATTTTCTTTTGTATATCAGGCCAGGCATTTGTTACAAATTGCATTTTCATCAAAGACTCATATTCTGTTGTTCCAGGAGCAAGACCAGAATATTTATTTAAACAGTCTTTTATCCTGTTCAAGAAATCAGATGGTGTTTCATCTTTTAGCTGCCCCACTTCGAATGCTTTTTTCAAATTGGTTCCTTGAGGCACAGCTGTTCTGACACCTTCAAGAATCATTTTTTTCAAGTCTTCCATATCCTGTCTGTCGGAAGGGTCATTATTATCCCAATTTGGGTCAGCTAAAGGAAATTTTACATCTGCAGCAATAGGATTTGCAGCTCCCACCTGGGTTTTAGTCCAGTATGCCATGGCAGCTGCTCTAATCTGAGCTCTCTCTTCTGGAGTAAACAAATAGCCCAAGATATGTTGCAGTTCAGCAAAAGTATATATATTTGGCCCCAAAAACAAATTCAAGGAGTCATAGAGACCTATAGGGTCAGACTGTAATTGGGGCATTTGTAATTTATAGTTCCTTAAGTCAGAAGAGGTAAGCGGCACGTTCACAAAAGTTGTAATCGGATCTCCAGCAGAGGTGAGATCATTGGGCATTTCCCTTAAGGGGAATTGTTTAGCTTGTGATCTTGTCACCCTGTCTGAAGGAGCTGGATATCTCCGCACCCTGGGCTTCACATCTGCCACTTCTCTCTTCAAATTCTTATATTGCTCCCCTGCCGTATCTGTAGCCGCTTCCTGTTCACTGTCAGTTTATTTATTTATTTATTTATTTGTGAGATTTATATACCGCCTCACAGTGCAAGCACTCTCTAAGCGGTTTACACCAGTAAGCAATGTATATTTATATTGCCCCCAACAATCTGGGTCCTCATTTTACCTACCTCGGAAGGATGGAAGGCTGAGTCAACCTTGAGCCAGTGAGATTTGAACCGCTGACCTGCAGATCAGCCTGAGTATAGGGAGGGGGCCATGGGCACGTGGCAAACCTCAAAGGATCCCATCCCTTTTTCTCTTCCTCCTTCTCGTAAAGTACTGAGGAGGGGGACAGGGGGTCTGTCCATTGCACATGAAACCATGGCTCAACATACAGCAGCTGATCTTCCAATTTTTTCTTTTCAAGCACTCTCTTTAAAGCATTCACCCAATAGGGATCAGAATCACCAAACTTATTCCAATGATAATTTGGCTTCACTAGAACAGATTTTGGCCACACTCTAGTACAGAATTCAATCATCAACACTTTATTTAACCCTTTTGTATATGGACTAAGCCAATCCTCATTCCACTGTGTTAAAAGCTCACCCAAAGGGGAGATAGGAGGAATGGAGGGTATGTCTTTCTTTTCATTAGCATTTCTAGCAAACAGGGCCCCCATTTTCACCCGAGACTATTCTTTTGATTCCTTTGAACATCTTTTACTATCAGTAAACCACTCACACCTCAGACGTATTCCTCGTGCACAGGATTAGTCAAAGCACAGACACAGAGATCACAATCTCTCAGTGCTACTCGTGTTACTCACAACAATAAACACATCACCGCCTGCTGTTCAAGGAATCAAAACACTTGAGTCTAACAGAAACACCCCATGTTTCTTTACTCACCTAAGCCACTTGCTTGCACCGGTGCATTCTGTCTCTCTCGGGCCTGCTTTTATTGTTCCAGTCTCCTGTGGTCCGTTTAGGAGCAATTTCCCCTGGATAAGTGAAATCCTTTTCCTGGCCGCCAAAAAGGAGGAGGGTGGGTGCGCACGTCCCGGATCTTCAAGGCCTTTCCCCCATCCAACAAGAAAGTCCTTTATGCTCCTGGCTGGCTCGCCAAAATTGTTATATAAATTCTCCAATGAAATCAACAGGAGTCCAGAGTAAAAATAAAAACAGCTTTTATTGTTTGGTCTTTGCGCAAAGGTCCCCCCTTAATGAACAGAGGATGAAGTCTCTGAATCAAAAAGAGGCAAGGTCATTATTCTAGTACAGGGTATAAATACAAAAAACAGGTTTCCACCTTACTCCTCCCATTCTATCGTCCAACCCCCCATTATGTAACATATTAAACATCCTAACTCGGTGTTTTCTAGCTTGGAAAATCCCTAAAACTATCTATCATCCTGACAGCTGTGCATACTCTTCTTCTGCAAAACATTTCCTCTGAACATCCTCTCTCAGCACAATCTCAGCACAAATATATCCTGTTTATTAGAACAGTGAAAAGATAGCTGACATGCAAAAATACATTTTGTTATACAATATAGTATGTTATTAAAATGGATTAAAATAGTTGTGCTATGGCTGTTACATATCTTATTTTTACAAGAATAAAGCCCACTTCTCACAGGCAGGGAGACTGGGACTGGTTTAAGAGCATGTTTCTCCATTTCTCCCTTTGAGGAAATATAATATCTTGCCTTTTTAATATTCCTCAAAATATTTCATTCTTTAGGAGGGGGGCTTCCCACAGTGGGTTGCTGTATTATCAAGCTTATGTTAAGAGAAGCATTTGCTCATTTTGCTACTTAAGCATTACAATTAACAGTTAAAGCTAGAGATGTAAAATTTCCGGAAATTTTGAAGCTCGGAAAAAACCCCATTTTCCCCCCGTTTTTTCAGGGGGGAAACGGAAATTTTTGGAAAAATTGAAAAAAATGCTACATTAGCACTTTTTTGTCTTTTTAAGATTGAAAGTCATTCTGTTACTTTAGGAACATAAAATATGATTATGGACAATTTGACTTGGCATAAAATTATCACAACTAGCATATTAAAAATATAGTGTAGCCAAACAGTTATCACAAACAGAATTTACTTTTTTATAATATTTATTTGTAATTGTAACAAAGGGAGCAACAATCTCCTGAACTGCTTACTAGTTTATGTGGAACAGCCAAAAAGCCTCCACAAAACAATTTTCAAAACCAAAAGTAACAATTTTTCATATTTCCTCTCCACAGTATTAAATAAAAATAAAAACCCCATTCTCATAAGTCCCTTCATTCAGCACAGGTCCTTTTTGTTGCTCTGTATTTTCTTCCAATGCTTTTGAGGCCTAGTGAAGAGGACAGAACAAACCAAACCAAACACACCCACTAACATGCAAAAGCAAAACTGAAACCTTTTTCTTGTTACAATAGCAGCACCTCCTAAAGGAAGAAATGCATACTGTTCTTGCATTGGAGGGTTCAGTGTGTTACCTAGGACTTGTTTGTCCTCACTCAGTGCACAGAAATTAGAATAATCTGATATCATACATTTTTTTAGAAATGATTTGGAAAATATTTGAACACCTTGTCTTAAAATATTTTATCCATCATGTTAAAATAAAATATTCCACAATGTTTTTTTTCTTCAATTTTTCCAATTTTTTGGAAAAAAACAAAAAAAGCCTTCAGGGAAAAAATGGGAAAAAACCATTTCCCCCCAAATTTTTCCATTTTTTTCCGGGCCTTCACATCTCTAGTTAAAGCACACACTTGGCCAGGCAATAAGAAGCCTTTTCAAGTCTTTAAAAGATAATCGATTGGGCAGTCTCCTGTCAGAAGTCAAGGTAGGGCATTCTTTTATCTAGAAATCCCACTAAGGTCCACTAGGGCCTACCATAAAATATATTTTACATTGCAGGTATCCTTCTGTACCTTTTAGTTTTTAAAACTTTGCCAAAAGGACTTCCGGTTTGGCTCCGCAGGCATCGCGGACGCTCCTCGTCGGGCGCCTCTTCCGAAGTCCTGTAAAAGCCGCCAGATCAACTGTCTGGCGGCTTGAAAATCTTCTCCCCGGGCGTAGGGGAGAGATGAGAGCCTGACAGGTGGGGTAGAGCCCCCCTAGTACCCTAGGAGTCAACTAGGGGCGCGAAGGGTGAGGGCTCCCCAGGTAGCCTGTCTCCTGCTCCGGGACTTCGGATGCCTCCGCTTATGCGGAGCAAGATGCCGCGACCACCGCTGCTTTTACAATGGGATTTATAATTACTTCAAGCACTAAAGAAAGCAGACAGAGAAAGGCAGGAGTTCAAAAGGGCAAGTATCTAAATCTTTAACTCCACTGCTGGGAAGTAACAAAGTAGTGCTAATAAGCAATAAAATGGCGATCGGAGATCATGGGCATGGAAGTGAAAGTGATTAAGTTTCGTTTTGCCTGCAGCTTTTTTAATGGAAACTTTTGATCCTGAGAATTGGCTTTTTTCTTCTTGTTTCCTGATTATGGATTAAAATAACAACTTATATCTTTTTAAAAATAAAAGACTATCTGGTTTTGTATTTGGAAAACTTGCCCGGCAGCAAGCGGGTTAAGCGGCTCCCCGCCCCGAGAGGCTGGCTCCGGGGAAGTCTCCGAGCAGCAGCTGCTGCTCACTCCAGGCTGAGCCGGGCGGCGAGCGGAGGGATGGAAGCCGGGCAAGATGCCCCGCCGACGGCGTGAGCGGCTGCCCCGCGTCCCCTTCGGAGCCCGGGGCTTCTCCCGAGCGGCGCCGCTCCGAAGGGAACGCGGGGCAGCCACTCACGCCGCCGGCGGGGCATCTTGCCCGGCTTCCATCCCTCCGCTCGCCGCCCGGCTCAGCCCGGAGTGAGCGGCGGCTGCTGCTCGGAGACTTCCCCGGAGCCAGCCTCTCGGGGCGGGGAGCCGCTTAACCCGCTCGCTGCCGGCTCCCCTGGGCGCCCAGCCGGTCCGGCTCTTCTCCTGCCTGCCGGTTCACCCCATAGGGGCTGCCGGAGAGGAGGAGGAACCGGGGTGCGGAGGGGCTCCGAGGTGGGGGTGTGGGGAGTTAATCTAGGGGTTAAAGGTCCACTTGGGCTGGCAGCAAGGGTGGGGGGAGCGGAGCTTCAGGGGGAGCTGGGCGAGCTCAGAAGACCCTCCTCGCAGCTCCTTCGCATCCCGACGATCTTGTTCTGCGCATGTGCAGAGGACAAAATAACCGGAATGGCGGCGTCCAGCCGGGCGGGGGAAGCGGGCGGGAGAAGCCCTGTGCCGCGACCGCCGCCAGTTCCATCGGCTCTACGCCGAACGACTGGCCCGGCCGAACCGGCAGGATTTCACACAGGTAAGCCTGCACCAGTAGGAACCCACCCCTGGCTGTGATGAAGGGGGGGGGGGTGTTTGGGGTGTGTGTGCACAAAGCTGCAGGATAAGAGAGACGGACCCCTCCCGTCTTGCTCCCCTAGAACCCTCCCCCCCCCCCGTCAATGGTGTCCCACTAAAAAAAAAAAAAATCTGATCATCTTAAAGTAGTAGCTTTCTTGAGCAAGGTCACCTGAGCTTCTGCTTAATACAGCAAGGAAATAACAAACTAAGAGTAAATAATGCCAACAAAAGGTCTTCCCCAATCAGCTTCCTTTAGATAAAGAACTTTATAACCTGAAATGACTGCGTTTTAGTTGAATTATTCTTCCGTCCTACTTGATACCGCTCTTCTCCCCCCTCCCCACCCAAAGATTCGACTGACATCAATGAACCGTGAAGACTCGCGAGATTACCATTTAGGACTGTTATTCTCTCCTATTGATACTGTTGTATCTTTGCGCTACAGAAGCAAGGATACGTTCTCAAAGTTGCCTGTCGAATGTTCCGTTACAGAGGGGCGGGAGAGACAAAGTCTCGCGAGCTCTTGTTGACTGCATTGGAAAAGGAACAAAACGAACTCTCCAGTTTAGAGATAGGCTCATTGCTTGTTACGTCAATGCAGTGGCGCACGCTGGCTGCGCCGGCCATCTCACTTCTATCTACGCACGACTGGGAGAGACGTGAACAGAGAGGACGACAGAGACTATTTGGCAATTGCTCCTTTCCCTCCCCTCCCTCATCTTCCCGGGTACGGAGCGAGTCGCCGAGCCGTGGGAAGAGTAAGGAGAGGTGGGAGACGAAGCGTTCAGGGACAGACTTGAGCCGTTTGCTGCTTGAGCACCGAGAGAAGCGACGCGCAGGCCTCACTCGGGGCCCAGCCGTAAAATGGGGCCGGTTTTTGTCAGGCGAAGAGAAAGCCGCCGGCGCTGGTTTTAAGAGCCCGTGGAAGCAATGGCCCCAGCGAGCTTCTCGTAAGGAATTGGCCTTCCACGTGAGGCAGAGGCCGGGAGGAGAAACTCGTCCTACGGACCTGAACCTGGCAAGCGGGCCCGATGGCGGCTGATTCTTTCGCCTTTTCGTGGGCGCCTTGACAGATTGTTTGTCGGAGTGATCCCGATGCCGAGTACCTCGGAGGCGGCGACGTCCGGAGGAGGGAACGGTGTCCGGGCCGGAGGCGGCTCCGTATCGCCGGTGGCAGAAAAAAGGCGTTTGCATCACCGGCGGCGGAAACGCTACGCTTCAGCGCAGCGGCCGCCCCCGTTGTCTCCGTCACCTGTAGCGGGCCCGCCGGCCACTTCGCTGCTGTTCCCGCTGCTGCAGCCCTCGCTCCTACAGCCGCCGCTGCCGCCGCAGTCTCTACTATTCCTGGCGGCCACTGGCGGCAGCGCCGCCGCCTCCTGCTTTGGTGAAAGGGGGGAGCGGAAGCGGCCGCGAGGTAAGCGGCGCTCATGGTCTCGGAACAAACGGCGTCGCGGCAGGTTAGCGGGTGCTGGTGGAGGTGGTACAAGGGCGGACCTCGCGGCGTCGCAGGAACGCGGGAGTGGGGCGGGCTTGGGGCCGCTGGTGGAGGCGGTGGCCGAAGAATATGACGACGTAAGCTCCCAGTCGGAGGAGCCGATAGGAGGCGGGACGGCCGGGGCAATTAGTGGTGAGAGTCCGGCGTCTTTTGGTTGCGGCGGGGGCAGCAAGCAACGCCTACGGCAGGTTGAGGCAGATCGGAGAAGCCGGCGTCCACGCAGGGAGCACCACAGCAGCAGCGGGCGTCGCTCTCGGGAGCGGTACCGGGAGCACCGCAGGCGGGGGGAGGATAAGGCGCCGGTGCAGCAGAAGGAGGCGGTCGCGGCTGTCAGGCAGGGAGCAGAGGCTTCCTCTTCCAAATCCCGCAGCCGCCACAAAAATAGCGGTGGCCAGGACCGAGAGGGGGCTCGGAGCGGCGGCGGCGGCAGCGACGGTCACAGGAAGGGGTCTGCTACGTCGCCTAGCAGCAGTCAGAAAGACCGGGGAAGTAAAGGCCACCGGAGTCGGACGAAAGCAGGCAAAGAGCCTCCCTCAGCTTACAAGGAACCGCCTAAAGCCTACCGGGATAAGACAGATCCCAGGGCCTACAAGCGGCAGCAATCGTCTCCCAGTCCTTACCGAGATGACAGCCCAACTAGCCACAGAGCCTCACAAAGCCAACGGACTCGCAAGTCCCCTAGTTTCTGTTCTTCCCTTAGCCCTTACTGGCGGCGGTCACCCAGCTACAACCGGCACAGTTCTTTCGATTGTGGTGGGGATGTATCACCGAGTCCTTACAGACGCCGCTCACGCAGCCCTTACAGTCGCGGCGTCAGGTAATAATGGGGTTGAAGAGCCTTGAAAAAACGCGGTATTCTCTTAAAATATTCGGATAATACAGTAACAATGGATCCGTGTCATCCAGCTGGTTAATCAACGATGATTTGGGTTGAAATAGGGTGAGATGGACTGAAGATAAAATGTACTTTGAGAGTTGGGCAACTTTTAAACTTGGGGGGGGGGAGCCTGATTTGTTTAGCATAGACAAGTACAACTTTCAAATTATTTTAAGCATATAAAGCATCAACTACAATGGTATTAGAAATGGGCATTGTTTAAAAAAAAGTTTTACTGGCATTAGCTACTGCAGCTAGAAATGGAAAATCTACTTTGGCATTAAACAGTATTTGAGGAAATACTGCTGTTATAGCAATGTGCTGGTGTAACAGGTCTTCCCAGGTATTGATGTTAGGCTAATTGGTCTGTAGTTTCCTGGCTCTTCCCCCCCACCCTTTCTTGAAGATGGGAACCACATCAGCTCTTTTCCAATCCTCAGGTATTACCTGGTGGTCCAGGATTTTTGAAAGATATGGTACAATGGTTCTGAGATAACATCTGCCAGAACTCTGGGATGTAATCCATCAGGTTCTGGTGATTTATATTCGTCAACATCAGGTGTTCTCTTAGCATTTTCTTGCTTATTTTAAATTTTTATTTCTAGTCTGTCTTTTACAGTTAATGTGTTTGGTAGCTTGGGATATAGTTTCTTTTTGTGTGAAGACTGATGCAAAGAATGAGTTAAACAGCTCTGCTTTCTCTCTACTGCCTGTTACTTCTTTGCCATCTTCTCTTTAGTGGACTAACTGTTTCCTTGACTTTTTTTCTTGTAAGAGCTGTGATGGTGCAGTGGTTAGAATGCAGTATTGCAGGCTAACTCATTGGTCACTTCAGGAGTTCCATTCTGAGTGGCTCAAGGTTGACTCAGCCTTCCATCCTTCCAAGGTCCGTAAAATGAGGTCCTAGATTGTTGGGGGCAATATGCTGACTCTGTAAGCATATTGACTTAGAGAGGGCTGTAAAGCATTATGAAGCAGTACAGGTAATCCCTGGGTTATGAGCGTTCCCTTAGGGAACGTTCGAAGTTATGTGATAAGCGCCCCCTAGCGTTTGTGAACAAGTCCCGAAACTACGAATCTTGCAGCACCATGGCAGGGTTATATTCAAACCATCATCATAAAAAAAGATACCAGATTTATATTCCAAAGGTACACTTAGGTTATTTCCATTGTACAGCATTTGTAGAGTTGACACAGTGGGTTGATAATTTTCTACACCTAATTGTGTTTCTTGTTCTTTTTAAATATCCTCTGTATAATTAATATCTTCTAATTGATTTATGAAAAGAGCAATTTTCTGTATGGAGTTATCAAATATTTCCTTGGTGGCAGACTCCAGCTTAGAGTTAAACATCTTCCTAGCTCCCTCTGGTGGTCAAAAATGTTATTTACTTCTTTATTTTTCCTTTTTCTCGCCAATGAGAGTTCATGAAAATCAGTAAATTTCAACCACCCACAACAAAACAGTACATGGCTACAGATTATTTTAAAAATAGTAGATTAAAACCACAACTTTTAGCCTTATATTTCAAGTGAAAAAATACTCCACGCTTCCTCCTTTTGGCTGCCTCTAACCCCTCTTCCTTCTTGTTTAAAAATAAAGAGGACTCAAAAATGGTGTTTTCAAAAAGGAGTGAAAAGCTGTAACTAAAGAGAGCCTCTTTTAACTAATAGAGATAATAGTTTCATGAATTAAATGAAGGGCACAGCTTATTGTCCATTTGAAACTAGATAGGCTTATTGTTATAGAAATGGCTTGTACATACTGTTGTGTAAAAGCAAAAAGTTGTGGTTGTAATGTTATCTACTGTGCTAAAGAGTCGGAAGTTGGTGCCTTTTTCTTTCCTTTTCTCCCTTTACACTATATTTCTTTTCCCTACCCCTCTTCTTAGTTTTCCACTACTTTTTTATTTTTCTTCGTATTTTATATTTTGAAAAACCAATAAAAACCTCTCTTATCTATCTGGGGGACTTTGGGCCAGTCACTCTCAGCCCAAGCCACCTCACAGGGTGGTGGTTGTGGGGAAAATAGGAGGAAAGAGTATTAGCTATGTTTGCCGCCTTGAGTTATTTTTAAAAATGAAAAAAGGTGGAATATAAATACATAAAAAATAAAATTGTCTGAAACAAAAACATTATTCATGGCAAAACATTCATTTTTATCAGATTCTCCCCAACAGTGGCAATTTTAGTTTCTTCCATTCTAACATGTCCTCCTTAATTTAATTCCATATCTGCATATCAAAATATAATTGTTTTGAAATAACATACAATTCATATTTGTCATAGTAATACACAAGTATTTTACTTTTTTCTCACACTTAAAACCAGTTTTCTCCATCAGTTCTATTTGATCATCTATTTTCATATTTTTGTTAACATCTTTGCCTTCTGATTATTAATCTTAAAACATGGTAACATGCCAAAGTCCTTTAATTTTCCCATTGTTTCTACTCCCTCTATTGGATCTTCTGATCCAAATCATCTGCAAATGCCCCTAACTTATAAGTTTCTTTTTTAATTTTAACTCCCATAATTCTCTCATATTGTTTTACAGTATGACTCTATTCAGTACCGCAAGAACTAAAATGATCAAAAGTGGAGACTGTGGACATCCTTGACTTGTCCCTTTTTGAATCTCTCAAGGTTTTGCTAGTTCTCCATTAACAATTATTTGTGCTTTCTGAGAAATATATAAATCGACCTTACCCATGTAATAAAATATCTCCAAGGTTGTTATGTTCTAGAACTCTAAACAAAAAAAACCAGTTCAAATTGTCAAAGGTGTTCTCTGTATCTTAAGAATATCAATGCAGCTTGTTTTTCATTATGTTGCTCCAATTATTCCAAAATATCCAAAGCATTTCCAATATTACCTCATAGCTGTGTTTTAGGTAAAAACCCATGTTGATTTTCATGAATAAAATCCTACTGTAACCTTTTCGCCAAAATTGTGATAACAGTTTGTAGTCATTATTCAATAAAGATATTGGTCGATAGTTTCTTGTTAAATAAAATCTTGTCCCTCTTTAGGTATTAAAGCTGTATTAGTCTCTTTAGAGCTATCAAGAATCTTTCCATTACGTAGAATACGTAAGACTAATACGTAAGAAGCTCATCCTCAAAATAAGTAAGAGTAAGAGCCTAGCAACCCATCTGCACCAAATGCCTTTCCTGTTTCTGTCTTTTTGATAGTTTCACACTGTTCCCTTATTGTTACAGGTCCATTCAAAATCTGTCTCATTCTCTGTAATCTTTGGTAAATTCTGCTTATGCATATATTACCAATAGAAGAGAATATTTGTAGCTCAAGGTTGAAATGTGGGGTCCTTGGTGGTTTTCTTGCAGACCTTTCATTACCAAACTAGGTAACATCATTAGTACTAGAAGGGAGTGAGGTTTGCTCTTGTTTTTATATACTTGTAACTTGACCTGTCAGTATTGGTGGGAGTGTTCTTGGTGGTTCCTTGATTAGGCTGTTGTATACTCTTAGCTTGTTTGTCTGCCTTGGTAGTTCCTCGATTCGGGCATTGTTTACTTCTTGATTATTGATCCAATATTAATCTTGGTGTTAATCTCTGCTCATATGGGTGTTAATTGCTGGTGAGGTGGTGGTCTGGTCTTTCTGTTTCCTTTTGGGCTTCCTTTTTGCATAGTCTATAGATGTTGTTAATGTCTGTGTGGCTATTGTTGGCTAATTTGTCAGAATAGAATAATATAATAGATTAGAATTAGAATTGAAGAATAGAATAGAATAGAATAGAATTCAATTCTTTATTGGCCAAGTGTGATTGGACACACAAGGAATTTGTCTTTGGTGCATATGCTCTCAGTGTACATAAAAGAAAAGATACATTTGTCAAGAATCATGAGGTACAACACTTAATGATTGTCATAGTACATAAAAGAAAAGATACATTTGTCAAGAATCATGAGGTACAACACTTAATGATTGTCATAGGGTATAAATAAGCAATCAGGAAACAATCATTGATATAAATCGTAAGGATACAAGCAACAAGTTATAAGTGGGAGGAGATGGGTGATAGGAACAATGAGAAGACTAATAGTAATACTAATGCAGCCTTAGTGAATAGTTAGACAGTGGTGAGGGAATTATTTGTTTAGCAGAGTGATGGCGTTCGGGAAAAAACTGTTCTTGTGTCTAGTTGTCTTGTTGTGCAGTGCTCTATAGTGTCGTTTTGAGGGTAGGAGTTGAAACAGCTTATGTCCAGGATGCGAGGGGTCAGTAAATATTTTCACGGCCCTCTTTTTGACTCTTGCAGTATACAGGTCCTCAATGGAAGGCAGGTTGGCAGTAATTGTTTTTTCTGCAGTTCCGATTATCCTCTGAAGTCTGTGTCTGTCTTGTTGGGTTGCAGAACCGAACCAGACAGTTATAGAAGTGCAGATGACAGACTCAATAATTCCTCTGTAGAACTGTATCAGCAGCTCCTTGGGCAGTTTGAGCTTCCTGAGTTGGCGCAGAAAGAACATTCTTTGTTGTGCTTTTTTGATGACGTTTTTGATGTTGGGTGACCATTTTAGGTCTTGAGATATGATAGAACCTAGAAATTTGAAGGTCTCTACTGTTGATACTGTGTTGTCTAGTATTGTAAGAGGTGGTAGAATGGGAGGGTTTCTCCTAAAGTCTACCACCATTTCTACGGTTTTGAGTGTGTTCAGTTCAAGATTGTTCCGGTCGCACCACGAGCAATGTTCCCTCTAATTTTTTTTCACTGTGAGCGGAAAAGTATATGGTCTGAGCGGCACATTTTTTATGCCTGAGCACCTGAATTTTTTTCACAGATGTCACCCAAGAGGACAACGAAATCAGTGTTTTCTGTCTTAAGGGAATATTATACGTGAGGAATATTCAGTTATGCAAACTTTCACTCTGGTCTAAAACAGACATCCAGATCTTCATCTTTCTGGTTTTCTTAGAATATATTACTGTAACAATAAAGGAGAATATTTGTAGCTCAGAGTTGAAATGAGGGGTCCTTGGTGCTCTCTGAGCTCGGTTGTTTTCTTGCAGACGTTTCATTACCCAAACTAGATAATATGATATCATCACTCCCACTAGCACTGATGATGTTACCTAGTTTGGATAATGAAAAGTCTGTAAGAAAACGACCAAGTTCAGAGAGCACCAAGGACCCCGCACTATTGTGATGTTCAATATGTTAGAGAAAAAGCTTCTTTCCTTTCCTTTCCCTTTCCTCCCTCCCTCCCTTCCTTCCTTCCCTTCCCCTTCCTTCCTTTCTCCTTCCTTCCTTTCCTTCCCCTTTCCTCCTCCCTCCCTCCTCCCTTCCCTTTCCCTTTCCTCCTCCCTCCCTCCCTCCTCCCTCCCTTCCCTTTCCTTTCCCTTTCCTCCTCCCTTCTTGCTCCCTTCCCTTCCCTTTCCCTTTCCTCCTCCCTTCCTTCCCTTTTGTTTCATTTCCCTTTCCTCCTCCCTTCTTGCTGCCTTCCTTTCCTCCTCCCTTCCTTCCCTTTCGTTTCATTTCCCTTTCCTCCTCCCTTCTTGCTGCCTTCCCTTCCCTTTCCTCCTCCCTTCCTTCCCTTTCATTTCATTTCCCTTTCCTCCTCCCTTCTTGCTGGCTTCCCTTTCCTTTCCCTTTCCTCCTCCCTCCCTCCCTTCTTCCTCCCTTCCCTTTCCTTTCCTTCCCTTTCCCTTTACTCCTCCCTCCCTCCTCCCTTCTTGCTTCTTCCCTTCCCCTTTCCTCCCTCCCTCCCTTTCTTCCTTCCCTTCCCCTATAACAATAAAATCAGTTTGGTGTAGAGGTTTAAAGCACCAGGCTAAAAACTGGAATGTGCAAAGAGGTCTTATTTTCTGTGGGCCATGATGGCTCTTTATTGTTTTTCCGTTTGTCCATATGAACATAAGGTAAAGGGTCCTTGTAGAACTGGATCAAAAGCTGACCAACAGTGGTATAAGGGTATAAGGAATGTGGGAAAAGGCAGATTTAGGGCCTTTTTCAGAGCACAAACTCCAATTTCACCTGCTGGAATTTACAAATTTGCCTTGCCTAAGTTAATGAATGAAATGTTAAACAGGCTTTCAAGTTTTAATATTGTTTGTGACAGACTGCCATAGCGAAATTAAAAAATGAACAAAAGAATCAAGTAAAGCCATGAAGCAGCTCCTATTTATTATTCCAATTCCAATTCCATTCCTAAATGATAACTCTACTTTGCAAGATTGACATTACTATTTTAAAAGTTGCATTCCAGCAGACAGAAGTTCATTTGTTAAAATTCTGTATCAGGGATGGGAAACAATGTTCCTCCATGAATGCTGAACGATTCCCAACAGCTACATTCAGCATGATTAGTGTCTTCTAATATTAGCACGGCTGTATTTCTAGATCTAGATCAGACAGATCCTATTGTAATGGGATCTTTTATTAAAAGATTAGCACTATCTCCTGCAGTTGGTGGAAAAAAATCTTTTATCACTGAGTTATTTGCAGTTGCAAGGCTGGGTGTTTGAGGGGGGGGTGAGGAGAGAGACACTGGGGAGACCGGAGTAAGGAAAGCGGGGGTGGTGCCAGACCGGGTTGAATGGGAAGGGGAAGGAGGGGGGTGGTCACCCGGACTCCAGGAGAAAGAAAGCACCGTGAGTCGTGACCTGGCAATAGGCAAGAATTTCTGTCTGCATAATTTGCAGTCTGTTGCCTGTTGGTAACGTCTTCTTCCTCGCCTTCTTCCTCCTCCTCTTCTCCTCCCCCTCCCCTTCTATTTTTGACTAGTCCCAGAGAGGGAGATGCAGGCGCTCCAGACACTTAACTACTGTTTGGAGGTGTGAAGGTTGGAGATTTACGAGGAGTAGCCACAACATTTGGGCGGGGAGCGGGGGTGTGAAGGCTAGCTGAGGGGAGGGAAGCAGCCCATTCGCAGGGCGCCCGGGGGCAAAGGAGGCACAGAGGACGGCTCCGTGCTGGATTAGAAGCTTCACACCGGAAGTTTTTAAAATCTCCCCCCACCACCCGAGCACGCACGCGCGCATACACACACCCTCCTCCTCCCTCCTTCTCTTATACTCCCCCCCCTACACACACACACACACATACACATTAGGAGACCGCCCACCGCAGAACTAAGACCCCATTCGATTTAAAGCCAGACAGCATTCAGAGGCTGACATTCATTCAATAGATAGAGCGATCATAAGCAGGCTGGGTGACGGGCGTGCTCGCAGGGTGGTGCGCTGCACTTGAAAAGTGCTGCGCTGAAGTTTGTTGTTGCCTGCGCGCCCGCGCACCAGCGCAGCTTAGAGGGAACAGTGACCACGAGGCTAGTTGTTCAACCTCCCGTCTGTATGCGGTTTCATCATTGTCTCGAATGAGACCAATCACTGTAGTATCGTCTGCAAACTTCAGTAGTTTAACACAGTGTTTTCCAACCTTGATAACTTGAAGATGTCTGGACTTCAACTCCCAGAATTCCCCAGCCAGCTTTGCTGGCTGGGGAATTCTGGGAGTTGAAGTCCAGACATCTTCAAGTTGCCAAGGTTGGGAAACACTGGTTTAACAGATGGATCGTTTGAGATGCAGTCATTGGTATATAGAGAGAAGAGAAGTGGTGAGAGCACACAGCCTTGGGGGCCCCCTGTGCTAATTGTACAGATATCTGATGTGATTTTGCCTAGTTTCACCTGCTGCTTCCTGTCTGTTAGGAAGCTTGTGATCCACTTACAAGTGTGTTCAGGTACCGCTAGCTGATTTAGTTTAGTTAGAAGAATGTCCGGTATGATGGTATTGAATGCTAAACTAAAGTCTACAAAGAGGACCCTTGCATAGGTCTTTGGAGATTCAAGATGTTGTAGGATGTAGTGCAGAGTGCCAGGCTTCTAGAAATCCCCTGGTGTTTTGGGACTTGGCTTGATCTAGGATGCTTACAGTTTCCCAGTTGAAACTATGGTTGAGTTGGTCCATGTGTTGTGAAATTAAGGGGTTCTCATCATGTCTTCTGACTACTAGTTGGTGTTCATGGATGTGCTCTGCTAGTCTTCTGCCTGTTTGTCATACATACCGGTAGTGGCTGTTACACTCCTTTCGCTGTATGTTGTAGATGACTCCTTTCTTTTCTTTTGGGGCTGTTGGATCTTTTGGTTTACTTAAGATGTTTTGGAGGGCTTTAGTTGGGTTGTGTGCTATGGTGAGGCCATGTGTTATAATAGTCTGTTGGTAGTTTCTGAGATGTTTTTGATGTATGGCAGTATTATCCTTTTTCACAGCTTGTGTTGGTTGAGCTATGGTAGGTTGAGTTGTGTGGGTATCGATTTTGTTGCTGCAGTGTGTTTGTGCTCATCTAAATATTGTTTTTACATAGCTTCCCTTGTGGGAGGCAGTGGAACAATAGCAATAGCACTTAGACTTATATACCGCTTCATAGTGCTTTACAGCCCTCTCTAAGCGGTTTACAGAGTTCAGCATATTGCCCCCAACAATCTGGGTCCTCATTTTACCGACCTCAGAAGGATGGAAGGCTGAGTCAACCTTGAGCCGGTGAGATTTGAACAGCTGAACTGCAGCTAGCAGTCAGCTGAAGTAGCCTGCAGTGCTGCACTCTAACCATTGTGCCACCTGGGAACACTTGGATGGTGTGGGTAGTTTTTCGATAAACCTGTGTTTCTAATTTGCCAACACTGCCTCTGCTGATGAGGATATCTAGGAAGTGGAGGGTGATGGTCTTTTCTTCTTCCTTTATGAATTTTATTCCTTTGAAGATGTTGATAGTTTCATGTATCTTCTCTAGTTGTTCATTTTTTTATTATTTATTTATTTATTTATTTATTTATTTATTTATTTATTTATTTATTTATTTGGAGGTTCTTCTATGCCGCCCTACTCCCTGAGGACCCAGGGTGGCGTACAACATTTTAATAAAACAACCAACCAAATCATTAAAAGCAATTTAAAAACAATAACATCTATATCACACAACCCACACAAGGTGTCATCTACGTACCCAATCCATACTTTGGGTTGTATGTGTGGGGGTTCTATAAATTCCAGGGGGTTGCACTATGGCCTCAGCTATGAGTCCTGAAAGCGATGATCCCATGGGTCATATGCATACAGTGCATATAGAAAGTTTACACATCTCTATTAAAATGTCAGGTTTTTGACAGGTTAAAAAAATCAGAACAAGATAAATCACTTCAGAATTCTTTCCACCTTTAATATAACATATAAGCTGTACAATTCAATTGAAAAACAAACTGAAATTGTTTAATGGGGGAAAATAAAAAACTAGAATAAGGTGGCTGCATAAGTGTTCATACCCTCTTATAAGTAGGGATGTGGCTGTGTTCAGAATTAACCAATCACATTCAAACTGATGTTAAATAGTACACACCTGCCATCAATTAAAGTGACTGATCAAGCCCATATAAAGTCCAGGTGTTCTAGTAGGATTTTTCTGCCATTTACTCAGTTGCCTTTTACAGCAAAAGCCACAGTCTGCAAAGAGCTTATAAAGCATCAAAGGGATCTCATTGTTGGAAGGTATCAGTCAGGAGAAGGGTACAAACAAATTTCCAAAGCATTGGATATACCATGGAACACAGTGAAGACAGTCATCAAGTGGAGAAAATATGGCACAACACTGACACCAAGAAGTGGATGTCCCTCCAAAATTGATGAAAAAACAAGAAGAATACTGGTCCCAGAGGCTGCCAAGAGACCTACAGCAACATTAAAGGAGCTGCAGGATTTTCTGGCAAGTACTGGTTGTGTACTACATGTGACAACAATCTCCAGTACTCTTCATATGTTTGGGCTGTGGGGTAGGGTTGCAAAATGGAAGCCTTTTCTTACAAAGTAAAACATCCAAGCCTGGCTACATTTTGCAAAAACCTACATCATGTGTCATGCCCCCGTCGTAGTCTGAATCTGCGGCGGAATATGAGCTGGAAAAAGAACTGACAGCGAGTGAGAGGGCAGCTCTGTTGGCCTTGGAGGAAACTGGGGAAGGGCAGAGTCAGTCCAGGCAAGGCTGTTCGGAATTAGTCAGGCCTGCAGCTCAGATGAGGAGCAAGAACCACCCCCTCCTGATGGAAGGGCTCGGAGACTGCAGAGAAGGCGTGGCCAGCGCAGACTGAGCAGGCCATTCGGAGGAGAGTGCCCCGCCCGGCTTCACCAGGCACTCCTGGGGAATGAGACTTAAGGAGATGCCGTGGGGAGGGGCATTTGTAGGGAACAAACGCGGAGTTCCTGAAGTGTTGTGTGCCGACGTTTGAACTTGCCAAGAGTCCTTGCATTCCTTGTTGGCGTTCTGGACTAATTATCTGGATCTTTTGCTCCCTGAACTCCTTGCTTTGCTCTTGTTTTGCCAAATACATTTGGGATTTATTGCCGTGCAGCCTTGGTGCAGACAGCGCTAGGCTGGACTAATTGCAGTCAGAGGCTGCTTGAGGTTTGTGTGTGGGTTTGTTCTCACTCTGCTCTGGGACTTGCCAGAAATGTGGGAGTGTTTGGGGAGATTTGGAGCAATAAAGGGGCCCGTTTGAACTGCCAGCTGTTTGTGTTCTCTCTGTGCCGTGCCCTGGGTCATCACATCATGTCTGACAAAAGCATGTGGGCAAATGTGTTACTTCCCCTGGCAAGAAGCAGAATAATACGACTCGCTGTGCTTTGTGTCCATGCAGGGGACTGGGATGGCAAAGCTGCTGTCTTCCAGGCATTCCACGTTGTTGAAGGGAGCCCCTTGGCTGAATGCTGTAGAATCGTGGCAAGGCAGCGGGCTGGTGGGTGGAGATTCATGGTGCTTCTGAAAGGGAGAGATTGGCTAATAATAGAGTCCTTCCAAGCACGTCCAGAAATCAGGAATTTGTTTTCAGTTTCAGGATCAGGCTTCCTGCGTTCTGAAGAATATGTCAAAAAAGTTTGCATAATACCGGAGTGACAAGTAGTGCTGAAATTAGAGACAACTTTCCTATGAGGTTATAAAGAAGAAAAGGAACCTGAAATGAAGCACTTTGGAATTATCAATTTCAACCACATTTGCATAACAAAGTCCCCAAGGAAGAGGCATGATAAATGTGAAGGACCCCTCTTGGAAGAGGAACTGTCAGCCGTGCCCCGAAAGCTTTTCCGAGTGAGCGTGTTCTCTGTAACTGTAGTTAGCAAATAATAATAATGAAAACATTAAAGTCATTCAGAGAGAGAAAGAAGGGGGGGAATCTCAACACACCCCCCCATCCCACACAGGTAGAACTGGATGAAATGACATTATGCATATGAAAACGTTCAGAAAGATGTTTGTAGCAAATGTTGCAATCCCAAAAAAGAGAAACCATTAGTCTCAGAATCTTGTATGAGGAAGTACCGTTGTCTTACCTGAACGGTCTTCTCTGTGCGCTGCGTGGAGAGTCCAACATGGGTAAAGCTCAAGCCTGATTGGTACGGACTGAGTTTAATTTGTTTGAAATACGCCCTCTAGATGCCCATTTGGCCAGTTTAAAAATGAAGGCGTAAAGGAGGAATGTTATAACCTCATCTGATTCAGAAAGGACTGCGACCCTGGGCCTCACTAGCCCGGGTGGGTTTGGACTCTCCACGCAGCGCACAGAGAAGACCGTTTAGGTAAGACAACGGTACTTCTCCAGTGCGCTGCTTAGGAGAGTCCAACATGGGATATACCCAAGCCTAATTGTCCAGGGTGGGAAAGGGCTGGACCAGGGGAGCAGAAGCGTCTGCCAAAGTCCGCCTCTGCTGATGCAAAGGAGTCCAACCGGTAGTGTTTCACAAATGTGGAAGTAGAAGTCCATGTAGCCGCTTTGCAGATATCTTCAGGTGGAACTTGCATGTGCCATGCTGCTGAAGTTGCCGCACTACGGGTGGAATGTGCCTTAAGTCCTCCGGGTGCGATCTTGTTCTGACTGCGATATGCCTCTGTAATGCATGCTTTGAGCCAGCGACTCATCGTCTGAGACGACACCTTTTGCCCCATTGAAGCTGGAAGAAAGGATACAAAGAGTGCCTCTGTTTTCCTGAATGGACTTGTCCGTTGGATGTATATTTCAAGAGTCCTACGGACGTCTAGGTTGTGCCAACTGCTCTCCGGATGCTGAATGGCCCCGGCGTGGAAATCCGGCAGGACCACCTCTTGCGCCCTGTGAAATCCCGTGTTCACCTTTGTGAGAAAAGCGGGATCGAGGCGCAGCACGACTCTGTCTTGATGGAATCTGCATAGGTCCGGTCTGACCGAGAGCGCCGTCAGCTCTGAGACCCTTCTCGCTGATGTGATGGCCACCAGAAAGGCCGTTTTGAGTGAGAGCAGCCGAAGAGGGATTGTCTGAAGAGGTTCAAAGGGCTCCTCGGTGAGCGCTTGCAGTACTAACGTTAAGTCCCAGTTGGGATACCGATGGATCACCTGTGGTCTAAGGTTAGCAGCGCCCCTCAGGAACCCTCGAACCCTTGGATGGTGGTAGAGGGATCTATAGTTGTTTAAATGTATTATTGTTGATAGTGCCGCCACATGTCTCCGCAGCGTGTTGGGTGCCAGGCCGCTGTCGAAGCCCGTTTGAAGGAAAGTTAGAATTTGGCGTAGCGAGGACGGCAAGGGTTGAACTTGGTTCTTGGTACAGAATCGGCAGTACGCCGTCCAGGTAGCGTTGTAAATGCGTGTGGTGGAAGCTCGTCTGGATGCTTGAATAGTGGCTATGACATTGTCTGGTAGGTCGTCTTGTTTTAGGATGACCCCTTCAAGTGCCAGACGGTGAGTTGCCACCATTGGGGATCTGGATGTAACAGTGCCCCCTGGCTGAGGGAGACTTGTTGGTCCGGGATTCTCCATGGGCGTGCTATTGACAGTTCCACTAGATCCGCGAACCAAGGCTGACGGGGCCAGTGTGGAGCCACTAAGAGTATCTCTGCTTTTTCTAGAATTATTTTCCTTACTACCTTCGAAATGATTGCTGTGGGTGGAAAGGCGTACAACAGACCTTCCGGCCATGGTATCCGCAACGCATTGACTCCCTCTGCCCCCGGCGACGGAAAGCGAGAGAAGAAGCGTGGAAGGTGTGTGTTGATTTGTGTTGCAAACAAGTCCAGAACCGGTTCCCCGAATCTCCGCGACAGTTCTTTGAACAGGTGCGGACTCAGGCACCACTCTGCTGAGTCCACCGTGGAACGACTCAACCAGTCTGCCTGTACATTTGAGGCCCCTGATATGTGCTCTGCACGAAGAGACTGGAGGTGCCTCTCCGCCCAGTTGCCTATCAGCTCCGCCTCCGCCATGAGGCGTTTGGATTTTGTGCCCCCCTGATGGTTGATGTGCGAGCGTGTAGCTACGTTGTCTGTCAAAATGAGTACGTGTTGTCTGGTCACCGAAGAATGGAACCAGCATAGGGCGCGATATACCGCGTGCAGTTCCAAGAAGTTGATGTTTGGTTTGGCTACTTCCGATGGCGCCCAGCGGCCCTGAGCTAACTGGGACGATAGATGGGCTCCCCACCTACCTAAACTGGCATCCGTTGTGATGATCACCCGTTCTGGTTCTCTGAATAGGCAGCCCTGTTTCATGGCTGGGGAGAACCACCATGACAGAGATTGCCTGACCTTCATGGGTAACGGAATTACCATGTTTGAATGACTGATCTTCCTTCTCTGGTAAGGAAGGCGGCACCACTGGAGGCTCCTGGAGTGAAGTCTCGCCCAAGGTACAATGCCTATGCATGAGACGAACTTCCCTAGCAGGCGGGAAAGGAGGGCCAACGGGGCCTGCTGCATCTTCTGGACCTGGTGAGATAGCGTTGCTATGTTGGCCTGTCGTTCTGGCGACAGGAATACCTCGCGGGATTCTGTCTTGATGGTGCCCAGATGTAAGAGCGAAACAGTTGGAATTAAGTGGCTTTTCGGAAAGTTGACGGAAAAGCCGTGTGCTTGTAAAGTCTGGATGGTGACATGAAGGTCGGCTCGCGCTCTGTGTGGGGATCTGGATTGGATTATGATATCGTCCAGGTAGCATTGTAGTCTTAAGGGTCGAGCCCGCAGATTTGCTGCCACTACATCCAGCAGTTTTGTGAAAGTTCTGGGCGCTGAGGAAAGGCCAAAGGGCAGCGCCCGGTACTGGAAGTGGGACCCCCCTACGCAGAAACGGAGGTATTGTCTGTGTGAGGGGTGTATTGGTACGTGGAGGTACGCCTCCTTGAGATCGATGGAAGTTAGCCAATCCCTGTGCCTGATGCAGCCCAGGATAGACTTCAGCGACTGCATCTTGAAGCATTTGAACTCTACGTAGGCGTTCAGTTGTTTCAGGTTTAGGATGACTCTCCATCCGCCTGAGTTTTTGGAGACCAGGAAGATCATTGAGTAGAAACCTAGACCTTCCTGGCCAGTTGGCACCTTCTCGATGGCACTGATCTCTTGAAGGTGGTTGATCTCCTGTGTCAACAGTTCCCTTTGTGAAGGGTCTATTGGGTCGGGGCATTGTACAAACTGGTGGGGGGGTAATGATAGGAAGTCTATTAGAAGGCCGTGTCTGATGGCACCCAGGGCCCATGAATCTGATGTTGTTCTTTCCCATTGGCCTATGAAATGTTGTAGTCTGCCCCCAATGGGAAAGTCCCCCACCAAGTCACTTTGTCTTGCGAAAACCTCTAGTTCCCGCTCCTCTATAGGGGCGTCTTGCTTGGTTGTGTTGTCTGCCTCTGTCACGAAAAGGCAGCCTGTCTTGTCTGTCAGCTCCCTGGCTGAATGGTCTCTGATTGAATCGTGTTCCAAAGGAATAGTACGCCCGAAAGGGCTGTCGCCTAGAGTAAGGTGTAAACCTTCTCTCCGACTTCCAGTTGGTTTTGGGCAAAATCTTACGCTTGTCCCGATCCTCCACTAATAAGGGATCCAGCGATTCGCCAAATAGGCGATCGCCTCCAAAGGGAAGGGCTGCCAAGCGCCATTTTGAACGTACGTCTGCTTGCCAGTTACGTAGCCAGAGTAGACGTTGTGATGATACGGAAGTGGCCATAGCCCGGGATGTGAATTTTGCTGCGTTTAGGGTGGCATCTGCTGAATATTCTGCTGCTGCCAACAGTTTGTTCAGATCCTGTCGGAGTCGCACGTCTTCTGGGCGCAGCCTGGACTGCATTTCTCTCAACCACATGATGGACGTGCGGTTGAACAAGGAAGCTGCCGAGGATGCCCGCACCGCCCATGCTGACATCTGATGCGACTTACAGATCAGTGTTTCTGCCTTCTTATCCTCCGGTTTCAGCCCATCTGCCACCTCTGCTGGGAGGACTGATGTGGATACCAGACTCGCCACTGGCTGATCCACCGATGGGAATTGCAACAGAGTCTCCATCTCTGGCCTGAATCCATAGAACTTACGTTCTGTCACTGAGGGACCTGGTGCTGCCATCAGCTATGACCAAGCTTTCTTGATATTGTCCAAAAATATCTTGGAAGGGGGGAGGAACTCCTTTTTCCCGTTCTGGTTCAGCAAACAGGCCAGCTGACGGATCAATGCCCACGGAGGGCTCCGTTGCTTTTTGTGTGGCGCCTAGATTACCGGTAACTTTAGCCTTGTGTAATAGAGTCTTAAATAAGGCAGGGTTGAACAGACCTGTGTAAACGGGCTGTTCCGGGGTTACATCCTCATCTTCCGACATGTCTCCATCTGGAGCACCTCCTTCCTGAAGTGGCTCACGTCCCTCCGTCTCTGAAGGTTGGGCGTAGAAAGGTACCCCCGTAGCAGGCCATATCCCTTGGCTGGACAACCGAACCTGTGACAAGGGAGACCTTTGTTGTCTCCCTGCAGCAATGCCTTGCGAGTACGCATTTGCAATCATATCCTGTAAGGCTGGTGGCAGTTGTTGCCAGGTATCCATGCCTGGACGGGTGTCAGTAGCAGATTGCGTTGGTGTTGTTGTGGGTGTAGATCTCGGGACTGCCTGTGTATATAATTGTGTGGGGGTAGCCCCCCTCTCAATTCTTTGAGTTGGTAATATTTCTGTTACTTCTAAATTTAGGGATGTTCCCGGGCGCTCTGGGGACCAATCCCTCTCAATGGCTGTCCCTGCCTCCTCCCACTGGTTTACAGCCATGGTTGAGGCAATATTCTTGGCTGGGGATAGAATCATAGGTTGTGGAGCCATTGAAGACATCTGTTTCTGTGTCTGCTCCAGCTGTAATTCCAGCACCCTGAGTCTGCGTTCTGTTTCTTTAAGAGCCACCTCTGCACTGGAAGGGCCTTTAGATTTGCCTCTGGATGAATGCCCCTTCTCTTTAGATTTGGCTGGTGTGTGCACGCAAGGCTCCTCCATGGGGCAGTCCTCAACTTTATCAGTCATGATTGTACTGAAGAGGGAAGCCCTTGCCTTAATTCCTATTAATTTCCCCTTCCCTGAGGAGAGCTAGTCGAGGGGCTGAGATAGACTCACCCTGCCCTGAAATCCAGATAATCCCCAGGCAGCTGAGGCCACGGAGGCCAGCAGAGTCGGTTGAGAGCAAGCAGGGCTCCGCAGATGCAGGCAGAGACCACCGGGGGTCAGCGGAAGGCAAATGGAGCCAGCTGAGACGATCAGAGGCTGGTGGAGGCAAGCGGATCCGAACGGAGACAAACAGCTGAGGGGGGATCCCCGCGGAGGCTCTGCTCGCTTTAGCGGCAAGGGAAAAACTCTCCCTAAGATGGCCCCTGCCTCATGGAGATTCCCCCCGACCAGATATTGAGGCTTTGAATTTCGCGCCGATCCGCCCACAATCCTGTCTGCCCGGAAGAACTGGGTCGCTTCTGCGCATGCTCAGAAGCTGCTACCTAGCAACTGATGATGAAGGAAGCCTAAAATGGCCCCCGTTCGTTCCTCCGAGCCTCACTGGTTTAAAGAAGTCAAGCGGGAAGCCGCGGAGGCATTCCCGCTTTGAAGCTTCTTGTTTCTTCTGTCAGCAGCGGAGGAGGGACGGACCCTCACATCCGCTTTCAAGTAAGCCATCCAGAAATCGGAGCCGGGTCCGCAGAGGACCGGAGACTCCCCTCTTCACTTAATTAGCAGCCTCGCTTGCTAAGGAGTAATGCCCACGGAGGACAGGGACTCCCCCCCCCCGAGTTTTGATACTTAAAATAATGCTCTGCCAGCCTGCCCTTTATTACCTGATAATTTGTAGCATCGATTTGCTGTAGGAGAGTCCAACTAGTTGAATAAATTTCCAAGAAAAACTGTTTCCTGTAAGAGAGAAAAACTATACGCTTATCAACTGAGTTTTTAAACTGGCCAAATGGGCATCTAGAGGGCGTATTTCAAACAAATTAAACTCAGTCCCTACCAATCAGGCTTGAGCTTTACCCATGTTGGACTCTCCTAAGCAGCGCACTGGAGAACTGCTAGTTTTGTTTTTTTTAAAAGAATATCTTGTTTGGGGAGGAGGGAAATGGGGGGGAGAGAAAAGAGAAGGCAAAAGAGGAGATGCTTGATATTGAAATCCAAAAGAAACATCGTCCTAATAAGATCAAAGAAAACGTATTGACTAGGAGAATAGCAATAGCAATAGCACTTAGACTTATATACCGCTTCATAGTGATTTACAGCCCTCTCTAAGCGGTTTACAGAGTTCAGCATATTGCCCCCAACAATCTGGGTCCTCATTTTACCGACCTCAGAAGGATGGAAGGCTGAGTCAACCTTGAGCCGATGAGATTTGAACAGCTGAACTAGCAGTCAGCTGAAGTAGCCTGCAGTGCTGCACTTTAACCACTGCGCCACCTCGGCTCTTTATAATTGTATGAATAATTGTATGACAGGTCAGGATTAGTGGCTTATGCTTCTATTACAAGAAAACATCCCAGAAAGCGAATCCATTGCCTCTTTAAAAGAAAGATGTTTTCTTGTAATAGAAGCATAAGCCACTAATCCTGACCTGTCATACAATTATAAAGAGCCGAGGTGGCGCAGTGGTTAAAGTGCAGCACTGCAGGCTACTTCAGCTGACTGCTAGTTCAGCAGTTCAGCTGTTCAAATCTCATCGGCTCAAGGTTGACTCAGCCTTCCATCCTTCTGAGGTCGGTAAAATGAGGACCCAGATTGTTGGGGGCAATATGCTGAACTCTGTAAACCGCTTAGAGAGGGCTGTATTTATTTATTTATTTATTTGGTAGCTTTTCTATGCCACCCTACTCCCTCAGGACTCAGGGCGGCGTACAACATTTTATAAAAAATACTCCAAACAAATTATTAAAAGCACTTAAAAACAGTTAAAATATATATATACACACACCATACATACCTGGGGGAGACATCAGGTATAAGATCGTCTCAACTCACCCCCACCTGCAGGAAGAGCCATGTCTTAATGGCTTTTCGGAAGGCCAGCAAGGTGGGGATAATTCGGATCTCTGGGGGAAGTTGGTTCCAGAGAGCAGGGGCCCCTACAGAGAAGGCCCTCCCCCTAGGTCCCGCCAGTCGGCACTGTTTGGCTGACGGGACCTGGAGGAGACCCACTCTGGGACCTAACCGGTCGGAGGGAGGAATGCGGCAGAATGCGGTCCCGGAGATAGCCTGGTCCTAAGCCATGCAGGGCTTTAAAGATGATGATCAGCACCTTGAATTGTACCCGGAGACCAATGGGCAGCCAATGCAGCTGGCGGAGTATAGGTGTTACGTGGGTGTACCTTGAAACACCCACCACAGCACGCGCAGCTGCATTTTGCACCAGTTGAAGTCTCCGAATACTCTTCAGGGGCAGCCCCATGTAGAGTGCATTGCAGTAGTCCAGTCTAGAGGTGACAAGGGCGTGAGTGACCGTGAGTAGAGCCTCCTTCTCCAAGTATGGTCGCAATTGGTGCACCAGGCGAACCTGTGCAAAAGCCCCCCTAGCCACAGCTGCAAGGTGTTGATCTAATTTTAGCTGTGGATCTAGGAGGACTCCCAAATTGCGAACCCGTTCTGAGGGAGTTAATTTTTCTCCCTCAAGAACCAAGGAGGGACAGTCGATAGAGTCCTTCGGGGGCAATATCCAGAGCCACTCAGTCTTGTCGGGGTTGAGTCTGAGTCTATTCCTCCCCATCCAGATCCTAACGTCGTCCAGGCACTGGCACATCACATCAACACATCACATCAACACATTCATAGTGTAAAGCACTATGAAGCGGTATATAAGTCTAAGTGCTATTGCTATTGCTATTGCTATTCTAGTCAATACGTTTTCTTTGATCTTATTAGGACGATTCTGAGACTAATGGTTTCTCTTTTTTGGGACTGCAACATTTGTTGCAAACATCTTTCTGGACATTTTCATATGCATAATGTCATTTCATCCAGTTCTATCTGCAGGATGGGGAGGGGTTGAAATTTTTTTTTCTCCCTCTCTAACTCTCGAGAATGATTTCCTTTAATGTTTTCATTTTATTTTCGCTGACTACAATTACAGAGAATGCGTTCGGTCAGAGAAGCTTTCAGGGTGCAGTTGACAGTTCCTTTTCCAAGAGGGATCTTTCACATTTATCATGCCTCTTCCTTGGGGGCTTTGTTATGTAAACTTTTTTGACATATAATTCAGAACGCAGGAAGCCTGATCCTGAAACTGAAAACAAATTCCTGATTTCTGGACGTGCTTGGAAGGACTCTATTATTAGCCAATCTCTCCCTTTCAGAAGCACCACGAATCTCCACCCGCCAGCCCGCCACCTTGCCACGAATCTGCAGTGTTCAGGCAAAGGGCCTCCCTTCAACAACGTGGACCGCCTGGAAGGCAGCAGCTTTGCCATCTCAGAACCCTGCGTACTCACAAAGTGCAGCGGGTTGTATTCTGCTTCTTGCCAGGGGAAACCACACGTTTGCCGGGGGGGGGGGGCAGCCTTTCCAGTTTTCACTTCAGGAAGCCAAGCCAAAAAGGGACTGCGTCCAATGGGGAAGGCAGAGCCGGGATGCGGGGCTACTTATTCTGCACTGTGGATTGGCTGGGGACAAGTATCCTTTGTCAAATCGCCTGGGACGAGGGTGCATTGGAGGAGAGCTGGCAGAGGCCCAGCTGAGGAGGAATGCCTGCAATGGGTCGGCTGCGGTGGGGGGCCTCGGTTAATTGTCCTATTCCGATGAACAGTTCCAAATATTAGTCAATTTTGGCAGAAAACCTTTAGGTCTCTGCTAAAATACTGGAAATGAAGAGGAATTTCACCTTTCAATTGTGAGACTAGGCCAAAGCCACCATACCTAAAAGTGGTGAAGGAATGTAAGCAGGGTGAACAAAAGCCAGGAAAAGGTCCCTCAGGGAAAGAGACCAAGTTGTTAAGGGAACAAAAGGTCAAAAGTTAGGTCTGAGCACATGGCAAGCCCCTCCCCAATTCTCATCAACAAAGGAGTTGGGCCTGCATAGGAAGCTCCTCCCCACCAACTCTGGGGAGAAAAAAGAGGTCCTGAAGCCTGCCCAGACTTTTGAGTCGTTTTTTGATCCTTGACTTGGTGGCTTCCGTCCCTCTGGTTAGTGCCTGGCAGCCTAGTAATGGATGCTGGGTAAGTGTGGATATGAGAGAGTGTGTGTGTAAGAGCAAAAATGTATCAGTAAAAGAGTGCTATTTTAAATTTACTGGGTCTCTGTGTATTTTAAAGGAACTGTTTGTGCTTCAGTGTTCAGTTGACTTGGGATTGAGTGTAGCAATTTTCCAGGCCTGTGAGTGTGTGTGAGTGAGTGACCATAAGCTGAACTTGAGAGCACACTTGTGTAACACAACAGGACAGTGACCCAAAGCATACTACCAAATCAACAGAAGAAGATAAAAGTTTTGGAATGGCCCAGCCAGAGCCTGGACCTGAATCCAATTGAAAATCTGTGGGGTGATCTGAAGAGGGCTGTGTACAGGAGCTGCCCTCACAGTCTGACATTTGGAGTGCTTTTGCAAGGAAGAGGGGGGAAAGATTCCCAAGGCTAGATGTGCCATGCCTGATAGGATCCTACCCCAAAAGACTGAATCCTGTCATAAAATCAAACGGTGCTTCAACACAGTATTAGTTTAAGGGTGTGTATCTTTATGCAACCACAATATTGTATGTTTTTTGTTATCCCCCCCCCCCCCAAAAAAGATTTCAGTTTGTTTTTCAATTGAATTGTACAGCTTATAAGTTATATTAAAGATGGAAAGAATTCTGAAGTGATTCATGTTGGTCTGATTTTTTTACATCTCAAAAACCTGGCATTTTAATGGGTATGTAGCCTTTCTATATCCACTGTATATTAAAGCGGTGATCCCATGGGTCATATGCATATATTCATCCACTTTTTCTGAGGAAATTTCTTGACCTTTGTGTAAAGTAGTATAATACTGATGAAACACTTCATTCATCCATTCATATTTCATATTTCTTAACTGCCCATCTCACCCAGAGAGGGGCTGTCTCTTTTTAATAGCTTCACGCAGATCCCTTATTGTTATAGACCCGCTCAGAAACACTTTTCACATATTGGTGTTATCTGTTATTGAAGTATTTTCTTGTGACTTTTGTGTAACTTTGTTTTCTATTTCTGTTTGCAAGTCTCCCCAGTTTATTTGCAAATTCAAAATGTCTTCGTTTTGCATAGTTCATCTTTATTTCCATCTCTTTCACTGTTTACCTAGATAATTGCCTCTGTAAAAGCTTAATTTGGTGAGTAATAGTTGTCCTCCCTGGAAATTTATAAAATTCTTTTTTTATCTCATCCAAAATCATTTGTATTTTCTCTTTTCTTTTTAAATCCATTTTTGTGTTGCATAAAATATCCTCTTAGAAATGTTTACTTGCATCCCAAACCATTCTTACTTCTATGCCTTTATTAAGATTATTCTAAAAAAAATCCTTTAATGTCTTTGTACAATCCACCACCAGTGTTTTTTTTTGTAACACCTCATTCAATCTCCACCTAAAAATCTATTTTTACTTTTAAAAGTGAAAGTCACTGGATTGTGATATGACAGTCTTTGGTAATGTTTCCACTTTATAATCATTATTGGTCTTAGAAATCCAAATCATACCTATTCCTGAAAAAGATTGTCTTTCAGAAAAATAAATATATCCTTTTGAATTACCATTTTCATATCTCCATGCATGAACAAGGTCCAAATTATTCCATTAAATTAAAAAAAGTTGGTAATTTACCCTGTTTATTTTTAATATTTTTCTCAGTTCTTTTTGTGGAGAAACCACTCCATTCAAATCCCCCAGGACACACCAATTTTCATATGTAAAATCCAATAATTTATCCATAAATCCTTTATAAAATGTTTTATCTTCATTTGGGATATAAATTCCCAATTTTAAATTCTTAGTCCCCTGTAGATTAACTTTACCCCAACATATCTGCCATAATCATTAGTTAATATAAATTTTGGATATGGTTGAGGATTTATATACAAAACAATTCCATTTTTTTCCAATCCTCCTGAAATAAATTCTCCCAGATTTTTGTGACTTAAATATGTTACATCTTTTTTTCCGAATGTGTTTCTTGTAAGCAAATCACATCTTGTTTTAACTTTTTGAGTTCTCTTTTGAGGAGCATTTGCCCCATTTACATTCCATGTTAAGCATTCATAATCCATAGTTAACCCACAATTTTATAAAAGACAATACCTGTAGCACCCAACGTGGAATCCTCAGTGTGTTTTATTTGTTGTGTCATTTGTTTGGTCTCATCTGTCGTTGTTACTTCCATTTGTATTTTTTCCAGTTCTTTTTTAAAAATTTCCAATTTCTATCAATCTGAATCTGTTGTTTAAAAGTAAAAATCACCTATTCCAACTTATCCCATCTAAATGGATTTTTTCTGCTTCAGTTTTTCATAAAAAATACTCTTTTCTGTTGCATAGTATTTTAATTGGATATCAAATGGAGATCTAATTTTAATCCAGGTTATTTTTAAGTAAACATGCTATATTTTTGCAATTTCAATAGAGTACTCAGATTAATTTTTAAAAATCTGTTATCACAGAACGTATGGATCTGGCAAAAGATTTATAGCTATTATTATAGAAGGCTTTGTATGCTTTAATGAACAGGCTGAGGTTTTCAGATTTCTTTAATTGCTTGCTTTCTAAGTTAGAAGTGAGATAGTTCAACAGCAAATCATTCCAAAGCTCATTTTAAATTTTTGAATGAAATGTGGGATGTTCTATTTAATAACTATTTGGATTTACACAATTAAAATTCAGTTGGAAGTATTTTTAAAATATAGAGTTCAGATTTAAACATTTAACATTTTTAGGTAACACAGCAACCTCTTGCTGCTATTAAGGTTTTTTGGCAAAAAAAACAACCCAACCCACCAGCTAGCCAGCAAACATGTTAATGGGATGGTGGTATGGCTAAAAAGCTGTTTGTTACAGTACAAAAATATAAAAATAGTTACCCACTGAAACTTTACTTTTTTAAGCAGAAAATCAGCAAAATCCAGAAGCAGAAGTCCTTACTCATCAAGGCACTCAAGATCTCATAGTAGACACAGATTGTCAAGATCCAGAAGTCAGCAGTCGAGTATTTCTCCTAGCACTCTGACTCTAAAAAGTAGCCTTGGGGCAGAGCTGAACAAGAACAAAAAAGCCAGAGCAGCAGAGGCAGCCAAAGCAAATGCAAAATTTTCAAACACCTCTACACCTGCTAAGGGAAACATTAACATAGGAGTTGCTGTAGAACAAGTGAACTATGTAAAGGAAGTAAAAAAGATAAAAACAGAAAATATATCTTCCCCTTCAAGTATTTTAACCTTGAAAAATAATAAGACAAAAACAAAAGTTTCTGTTCAGGAAACTGAAGTGGAAAACAATGTGATTGTCGAGAAAGTGACTAAGCAAGAAGTTTTAGCAGTGAAAGAAAATAAATCAATCCTTGTGAAATCAACACAATTTGTTACAGTAAAAGAGAAGAGTAAGTCTCATGTGCCAACTGCAGTATCTAAGGAGGACTGTAGTGTTACACTAATCACTTCCACTCTGCCACCCCTGTGTCTTCCTCCTGTGCTGCCTGAAGATAAAGATACAGATTGGTGAGTTGTGAAATACTTTTTTTAAAGGTGTAATTTCAAACTAAATGTTAGATGGGTTTTCTTGAAGTGTAAATGCTTTTTGCTATACTAACATTAACTTCTATAGTTTAATCTCATGCATGCTTTAAAAGTGTTCAACAAATTTTTGTAGCCAAAATGTTCACCAATCCATTTTGATATTACTTAGTAATGTATATAAACTACATAGAACCTGATTCCATTGTTTTGGTTAGAAATTTGTCTTTTGTGATGACATAAAAATATTTTTATTTCACTACAGTTTGCAAGCTAACATTTCAGTAAAAGCAGTAAAAAAAGAAGTGGAGAAGAAATTATGCCATTTGCTTGCAGACTTGCCATTGCCACCTGAGTTGCCTGGAGAAGATGACATATCCCAGAGTCCTGAAGTGAAAAAGATACTAGTGCAGTCACACCATAAAAGGAGACCGAAGTATGTATATTTCTTCTTTTATATATGGTTCCTAATGAATATGAAATGCAAACATTTTAAATCCCTGTTTCAATTCATTGGGTATTGGAGGAATTAATAATTAACACACTGTAGAATTCTATTAAGATTGCCTTTAGTATTTTGTGTATGAACAAGTAGAGGAACATACCACTCTACTTCTCTGCTTTGTTTTACCAGTAAAAAAAAAAACCACCATGAACATTATTTTGCTTGTGCTGTCAGAACAGGCAATCCTCACAGTATACTACAATTGATTTTTGAAAAACCCATTCATTAAAAAAAAAGCAATTCATGGAGATTGATAACATGAACCCAACGCCACAAATTATACATGGAAATGGTTGCATAAGATTTCTAGTAAAGCACACGATAAAAGGAAGATAAAAAGAAATAATTCACTGCATGAGTGACTGTTATGTTAAAAATAATTTAATATGTAGTAGCATATTTACTGAGAAGTACATTTTAGACAGAAATATAAACATTTTTGTGGAACAAAATCTTATTAATTGTTTGCTTAGGATATGTGGACCACGTCATGGTGAAACAAAGCAGAAAGAAATTGACTGGGGGAAACAGTGTGTGGATAAGTTTGATATCATTGGCATTATTGGAGAAGGCACATATGGCCAAGTTTACAAAGCAAGAGATAAAGATACAGGTAAGTTTAAAATTATGATTCACAACAAAAATGCTGATGTTATCCCTGATTGCTGCAGTTTCTGCTAGTACCTTTGTCAGAACACATATCTATTATTTCTGAGCTATTGCCACAGATCTTCAATAAATAAATTTTTGGAAAACTAGTAATAGTGATCTTACAGTTTCTTCATGTGTTCCATTTTCTGTCAGGAAGAGAAATCCATCTGTATAGTAGGAGGTATTAAGCTGAACTTTTGTGCTATCAAAAAGCTGAGACAATTGGTTTGACTGCATATACCCCATAAAAATGAATATATTCTGGAATTATGGTTCCAGGTATACAGGGAGGCATGAAAGAGGACTTGAAGGCTGGCTTAAGATGCCTTCAAGTAAGTTCTTAAGTCCTGGCATCTGTCCTTGACTTATGACCACAAATGGGACCACAGTTTCTGTTGTAAGTTGGTGCAGTCATAAAGCATGCTATGCTCTCTTCACAAACCTTTCACTTCCCATGTCCAAAGTAGCTAAAGCTACACTGTCTTTGCAAACTTTTCCTTCCCCATTTCCAAAATGACTAAAACTTTAGCCACGTGTAGGAAACGTTTGCCAGAGAATCTGGGTCTGAAAAGGAGAGAACAAAGGCAGTGAGGCACTGGGTGCAAAAGGTGAAAAGTTGGTGCAGGGAACTGGGAGAGAAGGCAGCTGGGCTAATGAATGCTTGTTGGTGTGGGCTGGGAAGCCATGTGGGGCTGGAGAGGCACATGGTTTTGGAACTGCTTGCTGCCCAACAAGGCAGGGCGCAAGACAGCCAAAAGGGTGGGGGTGGGGTGGATAGGTGGGGAGAGTTGAAGCGCCCCTCTGGTCATAAGTGCAGGTGGGCTTCCTAGTGCCTGTGACTGTGGGGGCACTGCAACAGCTGTAACGTCAGGCACAGGCCATAAGTCCATTTTTAGCCCTGTGGTAATTTTGAACAGTTGCTGAACAAATGGTCATAAGTCAAGTACTATGAGTAGTCCCTGCAGCTTTCTTGGCAAGATTTTGCTAGTGGTTTGCCATTGCCTCCTTTCTAAGGCTGAGAGTGAGTGAATGGTCCAAGGTCACCCAGCTGGCTTTATGTCTAAGGTGAGACTAGAACTCACAGTCTCCTGGTTCCTGGCCTGTTGCCTTGACTTACACCAAGCTGGCTCTCCTGTCTTTAAAGCAGGGGTGAGGAACTAGGACCCTTTTGACCTGTGGACTTCAACTCCGAGAATTCCTGAGCCAGCATGGTTGAGCCAGCATAGTTCCCCACCTCTGCTTTAAAGTTAAGTCCATCCTGATTGAGGTCATTGACAAAATACTTGATTTCCTGGATCAAATGAAAGCCCATGGTGAACTTCACAGTTTGAATATACAAATATAAAGGTTGAGATTTATAATTCAAAGTAATCTGTTACATAGCCACAAAGCAGGTTTTTTTCTATTTGCTAGGCAAAAGCCTGAACATTGAGAGTTTAAGGATTCTATTTATGTAGTAAGTTGTCTATGGATCTTTTTCTGTTTTACACTCTGGACAGTCATGTGAAAAAGAAAGTACACCCTCTTTGAATTCTATGGTTTTATATATCAGGACATAGTAAAAATCATCTGGTCCTTATCAGTTCTTAAAAGTAGGTAAATAGAACCTCAGACGAACAACACATGACATATTACACGTCATCATTTATTTTACAAAATGGAGAAGCCATGTGTGAAAAACTAAGTACACCTTATCATTCAATAGCTTGTAGAACCACCTTCTACAAGCTAATCAAATGCCCTTCATCAATTGTTCATCAGCAAGTGTGACTACCTCTATAAAAGCCAAAGTTTTAGGAGTTTGCTGGTGTCCAGCATTGAGGTGTGTGTTAACACAATGCCAAAGTGGAAAGACATCAGCAATGATCTTAGAGAAACAATTGTTGCTGCCCATCAATCTGGGAAGGCTTATAAGGCCATTTCCAAACAATTTAAAGTCCATCATTCTACAGTGAGGAAGATTATTCACAAGTGGAAAACATTCAAGACGGTTGCCAGTCTTCCCAGGAGTGGACGTCCTAGCAAATTGACCCCAAGATCAGACCGTGCATTGCTCAGAGAAATTGCAAAAAATCCAAGAGTTATATCTCAGACTCTGTTAGCATGTTAAATGTTAAAGTTCATGACAGTACAATTAGAAAAAGACTTGAACAAGTATGGTTTGTTTGGAAGGGTTGCCAGGAGAAAGCCTCTTCTCTCCAAAAAGAACATGGCAACATGGCTTAGGTTTGCACAGTTGCACCTGAACAAATCACAAGACTTCTGGAACACTGTCCTTTGGACAGACGAGACCAAAGTGGAGATCTTTGGCCATAATGCACAGGGCGACGTTTGGCAAAAAGCAAACACAGCATATCAGTGCAAACATCACATACCAACCATCAAGCACAGTGGTGGAGGGGTGATGATTTGGGCTTGTTTTGCAGCCACAGGACCTGCGCACCTTGCAGTCATTAAGTCGACCATGAACTCCTCTGTATGCCAAAGTATTCTAGAGTCAAATGTAAGGCCATCTATCCAAGAGCGAAAGCTTGGCTGACATTGGGTCATGGAACAGGACAATGATCCCAAGCACACCAGCAAATCTATAACAGAATGGCTGAAATAGAAAAGAATCAAGGTGTTACAGTGGCTCAGTTGTAGAGACCTCAATCCGATTGAAATGCTGTGGCAGGACCTCAAGAGAGCTGTGCATAAACAAATGTCCACAAACCTCAATGAACTGAAGCAATGTTGTAAAGAAGAATGGGCCAAAATTCCTCCACAACGATGTGAGAGACTGAGCAAGTCATACAGAAAAAGTTTACTTCAAGTTATTGTTGTAAAGGTGGTTCTACAAGCTATTGAATGATAAGGTGTGCTTAGTTTTTCACACATGGCTTCTCCATTTTGGCTTTCTTTTTGTAAAATAAATGATGACATGGTGTAGTATGTCATGTGTTGTTCGTCTGAGGTTGTATTTACCTACTTTTAAGAACTGATGAGGACCAGATGATTTTTATATGTCCTGATACGTAAAACCATAGAACTCAGAGGGTGTACTTTCTTTTTCACATGACTAGTTGTAATACTGAAATAGTTTTCTGGATATGCTAATAAATAGGTTGCATCTTTTCAGTTTTTAAAAATTATGTGCTAACTTAACATTGAAGCTAATAACAGCTTGACTTTTTTTTCCCCTAGGGGAAATGGTGGCATTAAAGAAAGTACGGTTGGATAATGAGAAAGAAGGTTTTCCTATTACAGCTATTAGGGAAATAAAGATTCTTCGACAACTAAATCACCAAAGTATAATCAACATGAAAGAAATAGTGACAGATAAGGTAGATGCTTTAGATTTCAAGAAAGATAAAGGTACGTTCATAAGCATTGTTTTGTCAGTTAATAATTTTAAGGTAATTTAATTTTTTCCAGGAAAAGTTGGCTGATTTTAAAACATGCATGTATTGAATGGTAAAGTTTCCACTCCTTGTACATAAAAGTAATATGTTAAAAGTGCTATTAGCCCATGCCTGCATTCTGTTTTCACTAAGGTAGTTGTCGACTTACAACAGTTTGTTTAGTGACTGTTCAAAGTTACAATGGCACTGAAAAAAGTGACTTATGACCGTTTCTCACACTTACAACTATTGCAGCATCTCCGTGGTCACATGATCAAAATTCAGACGTTTGGCAACTGACTCATTTATGATGGTTGCAGTGTCCTGGGGTCATGTGATCACCTTTTGCGAGCTTCTGACAAGCAAAGTCAATGGGGAAACCAGATTCACTTAACAACTGTGTTACTAACAGCTGCAGTGATTCACTTAACTGTGGCAACAAAAGTTGTAAAATGGGGCAAAAATTTAACATCTGTCTTGCTTAGCAACAGAAATTTTGGGCTCAATTGTGCTTATACGTTGAGGACTACCTGTATAATTCGTTATATCTATTACCTAGTTGCTTTTCATTTTGTTGGACCTATTTGTTATATATTTTATGAAATATTTTTATCCCCCTTTTCTGACTGTAAAGGTATTTTAACAAAAGAAAACAAATCACAAATATCATGAAGCTCCAAAAATACAATTTATAATAATAATGTAGCACAAGAAAATATAAGAATTTCAGACCAGAACATAATGGCAAAGGATGTATGAAGAAAAGTTGATTAACTCATAATTCATAAGGTATTTTTGCTACAGTAAAATGTGTTTTAATATTTCAATATAGGAAGAATTACTAATACATTCACACCAATAGTGGATTTGTGGCAATCCTTTCTATTTGTTCTTTTCTTTTTACATAAAAATATGACTGGCAAGATCTTGCACTGTTATGCTATCATTCAGTAACTGCAAGGGAAGGTTTATTTATTTTTTATTTATTTATTTATTTATTTATTTATTTTTTATTATTTATTTATTTTTTATTTATTTTTTATTTATTTATTTATTTATTTGGCAATTCTTATATGCCGCCCTACTCCCTAGGGACTCAGGGCGGCGTACAACATATATAAGAACAGCTATAATACAGTATAAAAACAACAATAAAATAAAAAAGAATAAAAAAACCACACATGCAACCCACTCAATCACCCCGCCTGCAGGAAGAGCCATGTTTTAATGGCTTTCCGGAAGGCCAGCAAGGTGGGAATAGTTCGGATCTCTGGGGGTAGTTGGTTCCAGAGAGCCGGAGCTCCCGCAGAGAAGGCTCTCCCCCTAGGTCCCGCCAACCGACATTGTTTGGTTGAAGGGACCTGGAGGAGACCGACTCTGTGGGACCTAACTGGTCGTAGGGATGTATGAGGTAGGATGCGGTCCCGGAGATAGCCTGGTCCTAAGCCATGTAGGGCTTTAAAGATGATAACACTTTGAATTGCACCCGGAGACCAATGGGCAACCAATGCAGCTGGCGGAGTATGGGTGTTACGTGGGTGTATCTAGAGACACCCACCAAAGCTCGCGCAGCCGTATTTTGCACCAATTGCAGTCTCCGAATACTTTTCAAGGGTAGCCCCATCTAGAGCGCATTACAGTAGTCCAATCGAGAGGTGACAAGGGCATGAGTGACTGTGAGTAAAGCCTCCTTCTCCAAATAAGGTCGCAACTGGTGCACCAGGCGAACCTGTGCAAAGGCACCCCTAGCTTGAGCCTGTTCCTTCCCATCCAGATCCTAACATCATCCAGGCAGCGGCACATCACATCCACTGCCTCCCTGAATTGTGACAGGGTTCAGATGTACAGCTGGGTGTCATCAGCGTACTGTTGAAATCTCACCTCATGTCGACGAATGATCTCCCCCAACGGTTTCATGTAACTGTTAAACAGGATGGGCGAGAGGACCGAACCCTGAGGAACCCCACAAGTTAGGGGTCTAGGAGACGACCTCTGCCCTCCTGTCAACACCGACTGCGACCTATCGGCGAGGTAGGAGGAGAACCACCGCAAAACGGTGCCTCCCACTCCCAGCCCGCCGAGTCGGTGCAGAAGGATACCATGGTTGATGGTATTGAAAGCCGCTGAGAGGTCAAGTAGCACCAGGATGGAAGAATAACCACCATCCCGGGCTCACCAGAGATCATCCATCAGGGTGACCAAGGCAGTTTCCGTGCTGTAGCCGCGCCTGAAACCCGATTGAAAGGAATCCAGATAATCAGTTTCCTCCAATAGCCGAAGAAGCTGAAGAGCCACCACCTTCTCAACAACTTTACCTAAAAAAGGCAAGTTGGAGACCGGACGAAAGTTCTTCAAGTCCGCTGGGTCCAGGAAGGGCTTCTTAAGGAGGGGTCTCACCACCGCAACCTTTAAGGGCTGCGGTACGGATCCCTCTCTAAAAGAAGCGTTGATCACCGCCTGGATCCAGCTACGTGAAACCTCCCTGCTGGCCGAAACCAGCCAGGAGGGACATGGGTCCAATAAACAGGTGGAAGAGCTCATTGCTCCCACGGCCTTGACCACATCATCAGGAGTTACTGGCTCAAACTCGTCCCATAAAACTGGACTAAGACTCGCCCCTGTCAACTCAACTGGCCCTGTCCAGCCAGAGTCCAGGTTTGACCGGATCTGAGCGACTTTATCCGTCAGAAACTGTGCAAATTCCTCAGCTTTGCCCTGCAAGTGTTCCTCGCCACCCCATTTTGCAAGGAGGTGGCGTGTCACCCTAAACAAGGCAGCTGGGCGAGAGTCTGCGGATGCAATAAGAGCGGAAAAATGTAAGCATTTTGCCGCCCCTATTGCCACTAGGTAAGACTTAATAAAAGTTCTTAGTAGTGTTCAGTCAGATTCAGCCTTACTGGCTCTCCAGCGTCGCTCCAGACGTCTCTTGTGGTGTTTCATCTCCCGGAGCTCCTCGGTAAACCAGCGAGCTTTCCGGGATCCACTGCCACGGAGAGGTCGCAAAGGTGCAATCCGATCTAAGGCCCCTGATGCCGCGCTGTTCCAGGCAGTCACAAGGGACTCAGACGAATTGTGGACTAGGGTTTCAGGTATCTCCCCAAGTTCCCTCTGGAATCCTTCCGGCTCCATTAGGCACCTGGGGCGGAACCACCTAATCGGTCCCGCCTCCCTGCGAGAGGAGTGGGGCTCTGAAATCCAACCTCAATAGGAAATGATCTGACCACGACAACGGGGAGATGACTATATCCCCTAACTTCAGATCATCTCTCCACTGCCCCGAGAGAAATACTAGGTCAAGCATGTGACCTCCCTCATGAGTCGGACCCTGGATTACTTGGGTCAGGTCCATGGTTGTCATGGTATCCATGAACTCCTGGGCCGCATCCGCGGTTTCACCGGCCGAAGGCAGATTGAAGTCCCCCAGCTCCATAAGCCTGGGGAACTCCGCCGCCAAGCCCGCTACCACCTCGAGCAGCCCGGGCAGGGCCTCAGTAACGCAGCCGGGAGGCAGGTACGTTAACAAAAGGCCCACCTGAACCCCTAAGTCCAACTTCAGAAGGAGCGTCTCACACCCGACAATCTCCAGGGCAGGGCTCCTACGAGGATGCAGATCCTGGCGCGCTATAATAGCCACTCCTCCCCCCCTTCCCTGGGGTTGTGGCTGATGCAGAACTGAGAACCCGTCTGGGCATACCTCAGAGAGGGCAACTCCCCCCTCCTGGCCCAGCCAGGTCTCAGTTATGCATGCCAGGTCCACCCCCTTGTCAGTGATTAAATCACGTACCGGGGGGCTTTGTTGACAATTGACCTGGCATTCAACAGCATCAGCTTGAGCCCAGGGCCCTGAAAACTCCGGTCACCAGGTATTCGGGTTGAGCAAGATGGAACCACATCAGAGGGGCCGGAACAAGGGATCGCTTGTAAACAGCGAGGTCTTATTCCTCGAGAGCGGCCCACCCCTCTGCTCCCGCTATACCTACCTCTCCCTATGAAGACCGAAATATTCCGGCTCTCCACCGCCCCCCAGAGATCCCCTCCCCTCCCCGCTGGTCCTCCTTTCTCCCTGCAGGCCATGCATACCTTCCTCACTGAACCGGGAGACAGAGTCAGGCCCCCCTCTGCTTCTGTTTCCACACTCAGCAGAGGGTGTCCGAACCCCAGTCCCCGGCTCACTCATTCTGACAAACCATTCTTCTACAATCTACACAATCATTCACTCAATCATAACCAAACACAATCCACGTCAGCCACACCACTTCCGGGGTTAAAATTTTAAAAATGGTTAATAATACTAGCGCCAAAAGGGAGTGCATATATGCAACCTCCAAGCCAGTCACAACTAGGACAAGATCTTAGTTCTTGCCATTCACCCCAAGGTCCACCATAATCCTTGGATGCTTCCAAAATAGTCCATATTTGTCTACTGCTCTCTCCAATGTTGATAATCATAGGGCTCAAACCCGCAGTAACATCTGGCAACCCTCTTCTCAGCGGCTCCCCCAATGTGGCCAAAAACAGCCATGAAGCCGGGGCTGCGTCAGCCAAAAAAGGCCTCGCGGCCACAACGGCATCCATGATGATGTAAACTCTCCCACGGAGGCGTCGCTGAAAATGGAAAAGAGAAATTGTCCAGGGGGACAGCTGTAAGAGGCCCCGTTGCATCTGCGCTGGCAGCGTTAATGTCCGATGTAAATCGTCGCAGTGATGGAAAATACAATCATGACCCAGACAAAGGAGGCTCTCTTGAGAGCTAAGCTGTTCTAATCGCCAGAGAAACCATTGCCAAAAGGCCGGTCGTAGCAGAAGCATCGAGCAACGGTGGTAGTCCTGCCAGAAAAGTGCCTGGCCAGAGATCTTTAACAAATAGATGTCCTGGGGGGTCGCCTGGGAACCCTGCTGCTCTAAATTCCGGAAGGGATGTTGGCGAGAAGTTAATCACGGCAGCAGTAACAGCAACAACAGGCAGCGGCAAAGAAATGGTAGGAGCCTACGGCAATCTTGTTGATAAGAAGCCTGGCATAAGTTCTTTAATGACCGAAAAACTGGTGTTAAATCACTGCCCGAAAAAGTGCCCGTCAAGCTGTAAGACATACCTAACGTTCGCTCGCATCCCCTCATTCCCGGGCAGCCTCTTCCCAGCAAGTGCTTGCAAGTTCTTAGTGCGGAGAGCTCTACGACGCCGATATCGCCATATTGAAACCAACGGCGTCCTCCGAGCCCAAAGCTTTCTTCGCCTCCCAATCGTCTTAGCGGACCGTCTTTTCCGCCTCAATGGGCTAGGGCAGGGGTAGGCAAAGTTGGCTCTTCTATGACTCGTGGATTTCAACTCCCAGACTTTCTGAGCCAATCATGCTAGCTCAGGAATTCTGGGAGTTGAAGTCCACGAGTCATAGAAGAGCCAACTTTGCCTACCCCTGGGCTAGGGGAATTCCTAAGATCTTAAGCTTTCGCAGACCCGTTTGAGAAGCTGGAAAAACTGGGTCGGGGTCCAAGGATTCCCCAAAAGAATGGGTGAAAGGAGCGGAGGTCTGTTCTCTTGCAACCTCCTGCTCTTGGCTCCACCCCGGAAGTTGTCTTATTTAGGTACAAGTATACTGATAGAAACTTTTCTTTAACACATGCACAACTGCTGATGGAATAGTCAGACAAATTGTTGTATACTTAACATTAAAATCCTTCTGTACTACTTCATAACATGCAAAGATGCTGTGACGTTACACAATTGTCATGACTGTCCTTGTTTGGTGTTCTTATGATTACTATAATTCTGCTTAATTGTGGTTACCTGTGGTAACACTCTAGAAGTATAGAAATGCAGTAATGATAAAATTCTAGCTTGTGAGTGACTGCCATTTGTGCTGTTATCTCAGTGCTAGGATTTTTATTTTTAATTTTCTGGTTTGGAAAATGGCTAATTTAGTTTGTAAGATGAATAAATGGCCATGTTAGAAGATCTGTGTTTAGTAGATCTCATTTCTTGAATTGTTACTTTTTACCATATAGATTTGTCTTTCTGATGTAATCCAGAGGTAGATTAAACAGATTTTTATCTTAGGTCTATAAACTAGGCTGGGTTTAGGCTTAGCAGTACTAATTTGAAAACGCATCAAAGAAGAGACTGGCAAACCACTCCTGTACCATTGTCAAGAAAATTACCATGTTTCCCCAAAAATACGACCTAGTCAGAAAGTAAGTCCTAGCTTGATTTTTACATGTGCACCCAATATAAGCCCTACCCCCAAAATAAGCCCTAATTAAGACCCCACCCACTCCAGGGTGCACGGGTAAAAATTAAGCTAGGGTGGGGATGTGTGGGTGGGTGGAGCTGCCCTACTACTTACCTTCGGATAGTGGCAGCGAGGCCTCGCACACCTTGGTCCATTTCTTCTGCAGCCAGCAAGGCTTTCCTGAAGCCCTCTGTAGCCGATAACAGAGCTCCGGATCGATCCTGAGCTCTGTTATCGGCTAGAGGAAAGGCCTCTACAGCCGATAACAGAACTTTGGATCGATCCGGAGCTCTGTTATCGGCTACAGAGGGCTTCAGGAAAGCCTTGCTGGCTGCAGAAGAAATGGGCCGAGGTGTGCGAGGCCTGGCTGCAACTATCCGAAGCTGAAGAAGTTTCTGAAGGCCTCTGACAGCGAAAAGGAGGCCGGGGGCGACGCACACAAGTGAGGTGAGTCAGTGGATGACATCCCCCCCCGAAAATAAGACCTGGTGCCTTTTTGGTGGCAAAAAAATATAAGACAGGGTCTTATTTTCGGGCAAACGGGTATGTGGACTCTCCATGTAATGGAGAATTCCCCTTTATTTTTCACAATATATTCCCAAAAAGAAGATAAGCCTGAATTTAAAACAATCTCCCTAGAGAAAAAGTACACACGGAAAAAATTAATACAGATAAATAGATTTTCTATACTTATTAGCAGATTTACAAACCTACCTTGATTTTGGAGAAAACCAAAACTTTTTGAGGTGGAAATTGTTATACATGTTCTGTGGACAGCTCAAGAAAGAATAGATTGAGAAATAAATACTTAAGCAAGCACACAAATTAATTGAACTTAAATGGTTGAATTTGAATTCTTTGTTCGGTGCTAATAACACTGTTCTACAAATTTACAATTTTTGTTAGTTTCAGAAATGAAATGTGCCATTAATGAATTTCACATGCTGAATTCAAATATAATAATGAAATTTGTTAGTTGGCTCTAGTTTTCATGCAACGGACATTTTACATTTTCCAACTACAGGTAATAGGCAAATAATGCGCCAAAACTTAATACATATACATAAACCCGTATATTTTTATTAAAATTAAGTGAATTATATTCGCAACAGTGAATACATGAAAAAATCTATTGTATATGTTTATCAAGAAAAACTAAATTAGTAAACAAGTTTAAAATGTTCAAAAGTTTAAATTTCTCATTAATCTTGCCTTCAGTTTGTGTCCCTTTTGCTTCTCTTGACTTTTCTTTTGTATTCAAGGAAAGGATTGTCTCTTACAATTGTCCAACAGTAGTCTGCAACCATTTACCTTGATATCTTTTTTCCATAGCTGCAATGTCTTGATGGAAGTGCTCCCCATGCTCGTCACTCACTGCTCCACAATTTGATGGAAAGAAATTCAGATGAGAGTGTAGAAAATGAATTTTTAAGGACATGTTACAACCAAGATTTTTGTAGGCCTGGATGAGTTTTTCAACCACTTCCTTGTAGTTTGCTGCTTTATTGTTTCCAAGACAATTTGATGTCACTGACATAAATGCTATCCACGCAGTCTTTTTCTTGCCATGCAACAGAGACAGAAACTCATCGTTAATAAGTTCACGGATCTGTACGAACATCACTTGCCAGGAGATTCCACTGCTTTAGTCTTGAACCTAAAACCTCTGCCTTGTTCTTCGGAAGATCCAGATCTCTTATTAGGTCATTCAATTCCATTTGTGTTATGAGGTGTGGTTCAGCGGATGTGGATGGCAGATAATCCGGGTCATGTAAGGTTGTTGGTTCATCACTACAAGCTTCCTGAGGTTCTTCCTCACTGGACTCAACTACGAAAGATTCAGGCGCTTTTGGAATCGGTAGTCCTTCTCCATGAGGTACTGGACGTATTGCTGATGGAATGTTTGGATACTGCACAAACAACTTTTTTTTCTCAGTAAGACCTTTCTCAGTTGGAGGCACCATACAAAAATAACAATTACTGACATGATCTGTTGGTTCTCTCCAAATCATTGGCACTGCGAAAGGCATAGAAGGCTTATTCCCATTCAACCATTGGACAAGTCTCGATCCACATGAATTACAGCATATGTGTGGCACCCAGTTTTTGTCCTGGTCTCCTATTTTGCAACCGAAATACAAGTTGTAGGCTTTCTTAATCACGGTTGTGATCCTTCGTTTTTGGGATGCAAAAGTAACTTCACCGCAAATATAGCAGAAATTATTTATTTATTTATTATTTATTATTTGGTTCTTCTATGCCGCCCTACTCCCGAGGGACTCAGGGCGGCGTACAACGTTGAGCAAGAACACTGAACAATAAACAATGATTAAAAACAATGTTAAAAGAATTTAAAAAGTTAAAAAAAATGTTCACCACCAAACACCACCAAACAGGGGAGAGCTCAGATGGAACTAGTCTCAACCCCCTGCCTGCAGGAAGAGCCATGTCTTGATGGCTTTTTGGAAGGCCAGCAGGGTGGGGATGGTTCGGATCTCTGGGGGAAGTTGGTTCCAGAGCACGGGCCCCCCCACAGAGAAGGCCCTCCCCCTAGGGCCCGCCAGCCGGCATTGTTTGACTGACGGGACTTGGAGGAGACCTGCTCTGTGGGCCCTAACCGGTCGGAGGGAAGTGTGAGGCAGAATGCGGTCCCGAAGGTAACCTGGTCCTAAGATGATGATCAACACCTTGAATTGTACCCGGAGACCGATGGGCAGCCAGTGCAGCTGGCGGAGTATAGGTGTAACGTGGGTGTATCTTGGCACATCCACCACAGCACGCGCAGCCGCATTTTGCACCAACTGAAGTCTCCGAATACTCTTCAAGGGTAGCCCCATGTAGAGCGCATTGCAGTAGTCCAAGCGGGAGGTGACAAGGGCGTGAGTGACCGTGAGTAGAGCCTCCTTCTCCAAGTATGGCCGCAATTGTTGCACCAGGCGAACCTGTGCAAAAGCCCCCCTAGCCACAGCTGTAAGATGTTGATCTAATTTTAGCTGTGGATCTAGGAGGACCCCCAAAATGCGGACCTGTTCCGAGGGAGTTAATTTTCCTCCCTCAAGAACCAAGGAGGGACAGTTGTCATAGTCCTTAGGAGGCAATATCCAGAGCCACTCAGTCTTGTCGGGGTTGAGTCTGAGTCTGTTCCTCCCCATCCAGGTCCTAACGTCGTCCAGGCACCGGCAAATTACATCAACTGCCTCGCTGAATTGAGACGGGGTGGTAATGTACAGCTGGGTGTCGTCAGCGTACTGATGAAAACTCACCCCGTGTCTACGGATGATCTCCCCCAGCGGTTTCATGTAAATGTTAAACAAGATGGCCGAGAGGACCGAACCCTGAGGCACCCCGCATGTCAGGGGCCTAGGAGACGATCTTTGCCCTCCTGTTAACACCGACTGCATCCTGTCGGCGAGATAAGAGGAGAACCACCGCAAAATGGTGCCTCCCACTCCCAACTCGCCGAGACGATGCACAAGGATACCATGGTCGATGGTATCGAAAGCCGCTGAGAGGTCAAGTAGCACCAGGATGGAGGAATTTCCCCCATCCCGGGCTCGCCAGAGATCATCCATCAGCGCGACCAAGGCAGTTTCTGTACTGTAGCTGCGCCTGAAACCCGACTGATAGGAATCTAGATGATCAGTTTCCTCCAATAGCCGCAGAAGCTGAGTAGCCACCACCTTCTCCACAACATTATCTATGAAAGGTAAGTTGGAGACCGGATGAAAGTTCTTCATGTCCCCTGGATCCAGGGAAGGCTTCTTCAGGAGGGGTCTTACCACCACAACTTTTAACGGCTGCGGTACGGATCCCTCCCTCAAAGAAGCGATGACCACCGCCTGGATCCAGCCGCGTGCCACCTCTCTGCTGGCCAAAACCAGCCAGGAGGGGCACGGGTCCAATAAACAGGTGGAAGCACTCATCGCACCCACGGCTATGTCCACATCTTCAGGAGAAACAGGCTCAAACTCCTCCCACAACGGTGGACTAAGACTTGCCCCTGTCAACTCAGTGGACTCTGCCCAGCCGGAGTCCAGATTCGACCGGATCTGAGCGACTTTATCCGACAGAAACTGCGCGAATTTCTCAGCTCTACCTTGCAAGTGTTCCTCGCTCCCCCCTTTAGCAAGGAGGGCGCGAGTCACCCTAAACAAGGCGGCTGGGCAAGAATCTGCAGACGCAATAAGAGCGGAAAAATGAGACCGTTTTGCCGCCCCTATCACCACTAAATAAGACTTGATGTAGGTTCTTAAAAGTGTTCGATCAGATTCGGTTTTACTGGCTCTCCAGCAACGCTGCAGACGTCTCTTGTGGCGTTTCATTTCCCGGAGCTCCTCGGTAAACCAGTGGGCTTTCCGGGATCCACTGCCACGGAGAGGTCGCAAAGGCGCAATCCGGTCTAATGCCCCTGATGCTGCGGTGTTCCAGGCAGCCACCAGGGACTCCGCCGAATTGTGTACCAGGGTTTCAGGTATCTCCCCAAGTTCCCTCTGGAATCCTTCTGGCTCCATTAGGCGCCTGGGGCGGAACCACCTAGTCGGTCCCGCCTCCCTGCGGGGGAGGAATGGGGCTGCGAAATCCAACCTCAGTAGGAAATGATCTGACCATGACAGCGGGGTGGTGACTATATCCCCTGTCTTCAGATCATCTCTCCACTGCCCCGAAAGAAACACTAGGTCGAGCGTGTGGCCTCCCTCATGAGTCGGACCCTGGATGGGTCCATGGTTGTCATGGTATCCATGAACTCCTGAGCTACCCCAGAGGTTTCACCAGCAGAGGGCAGGTTAAAGTCCCCCAGCACCATAAGCCTGGGGAACTCAACCGCCAAGCTGGCTACTGCCTCAAGCAGCTCAGGCAGGGCCTTAGTAACGTAGCTGGGAGGCAGGTACGCTAACAAAAGGCCCACCTGGACCCCTAAGTCCAACTTCAGAAGGAGCGTCTCACACCCGACGATCTCCGGGGCAGGGATCCTACGAGGATGCAGATCCTGGCGCGCTATAATAGCCACTCCTCCCCCCCTTCCCTGGGGTTGTGGCTGATGCAGAACTGAGAACCCGTCTGGGCATACCTCAGAGAGGGCAACTCCCCCCTCCTGGCCCAGCCAGGTCTCAATTATGCATGCCAGGTCCACCCCCTTGTCAGTGATTAAATCACGTACCGGGGGGCTTTGTTGACAATTGACCTGGCATTCAACAGCATCAGCTTGAGCCCAGGGCCCTGAAAACTCCGGTCACCAGGTATTCGGGTTGAGCAAGATGGAACCACTTCGGAGGGGCCGGAACAAGGGATCGCTTGTAGACAGCGAGGTCTTATTCCCCGAGAGTGGCCCGCCCCTCTGCTCCCGCCATACCTGCCTCTCCCCGTTATGACTCTCGTCCCCTCCAGAGATCCCCTCCCCTCCCCCGCTGGTCCCCCTCCCTCCCTGCAGGCCATACACACCATTCTCGCTAGGCCAGGTAGCAGGGCCCCGCCCCCCTCCGCTTCTGTTTCCACACTCAGCAGAGGGGGACTGCACCCCAGCCCCTGCAACACTCATTCTGTCCCACCCAATCATTCCAATCTACACATTCATCCCCCCAATCATACAATACAATCACACCAACACACTCCTTCCGGGGTAAGTTCAAAATGTCCAAAGGGAGTCTCCAGTCCTGTTAGAAATTGTCCCTTCCCTATGGTGTCTGCACCACATCCAATGATAGTTCTCAAGGGAAGGAATGTCCACTGCCCTGCCAGGGCTATACTCTGCTTTATCTGCTTTATTTAAACAGGTTTGAGGCATAACTAAATTTACTAGCATAAAACAATGTTTAAAGACGCTGTCTAACTCGCCAAGCAACAGATACTGTGACTTTTATAGAATTTGGTGACGTAATATTAGCTAATATTGCATCATCTTGGTATCCGTGGCGGTTTTCTATTGGTCACCAATACTGACTATGTAATCTATGGTGTAAATTGCATCATGCATTTTATAAACCTTACTTCATTAGTTGGTTGCTTATATCATGGAAACTAGAACCAATATACATTTTTAAATGTTATTTTCGTTTTTAGCACCCCAAAATTATGTAAGAACAGCTGTTTTCATGCTCGCAACTTTTTACCTGTAGAACAGTGTAATCTAAGGATCTTAAGTCTCAAAAGTTATGCCCCCAAAAACCATTGTCACTTGCCTATTAATAGCTCTGTGGATATGGAAAACTGGAAGCCCCTCACTATTATGGCCAGTATATACTGTATACTGTAGTATACAAGCTTCTAGTCCTCAGTGGAAGTCTGTTCTGCTTTTGTAAACTGTTGGCGATATGGTGCTTTCTGTTTATCTTTCTCCAGTCTTTCTTGTTGGATGTGTAGTGCATGAAGTTGTCCATCCATGTTTACTACATAATCAAAGTGGTCTGTCAGAAGAAAGATGGATCAATTTATCCCTGCTTTGCCTATCACAGGAGTCTTGCTTGCCTGTGACAGTGAGATACTTAAATATATTTGTTTGTTTGTTTGTTTATATTTCATACTTGTTAACTGCCCAGCTCCCTCCCATTTAATTAAACATGAGGTAATTGATTATTGCAATAAGCAAAATAAAAATTATCCTGAAAATAATTGACATGCACATTTATGTGTTGTTATGTCAGTGTTTTCCCCTTGCAACCATGGCTGCTGATTTTAACCTGTCATATTCTTTCTTACCACAAAAAGTTTTAAATGCTTTAAAAGAATTCAAGGAAAATAACAACAGACAAAAAGTTGTTTTGTTTAAAAAAGCATAAAGTAATAAATTGTGATAGAAATCCATGTATTAAATACCCCTTTTTATAATCTCTGAAATCATGTGGAGAAATTCAGAGGTAAACAACCAAACTGGTAGTTCAGGTTCTGTTTGTTTTTGTTAAAAACCGTGAAATTAAGCATTCAGTAAGTTTAATATGTCCACCTTGCATAAAACAAAAAATGTATACCCCATACTGCTTCCAAAATGGAAAGTGTGAGGGAAAATTTCAGCAGTGCTCCTTTAGTGACACTTCTGCTGTGCACTTAGGCAGCCCCCAATTCAGGATATAAAAACATAATGAAGCGTCGTCCATGGTCACAAAAAGATGTTTCAGTTCTGCAATAAACGATTCATTAATACATACTGTTAAAAGTGCATTCCAAATACTATCAAGCTAATAGATACAAATTCCAGAGGCTTATGTTTTTTAAATAAAAGTTTCAACAAAATATAAAATATATAAGGGAAAAGAAGATAGAAAAAGAAAGGATCAGAAAAAGAACAAAATTAGGAGTTACAGAAAAGAAAGAGAAGTAGAAAAAGAGAAACTTCCAACTTTCTTTGGGACTAATATAAATATACTTTATATTTCTATAATCATAAACAGTTCTAATTGTCAAATCTCAAAATTAAAATTTCATTTCTTTCAGGTTAAAGCAAAAATTCCAGAAGTGGTTTCTAAGTAGAAACAAAGCTAGACAAAGTCTCTTCTTTAATCAAAGTACCCGTATTTTTCGGAGTATAAGACGCACCGAAGTATAAGACGCACCTTAGTTTTGGGGGAGGAAAACAAGGAAAAAAGGCCTCTGCCTCCCAGCAATTTGCCAAACAGCAAACAGTACAGATGATATACACTGTTTGCTGTGTATTTCTGTGCATGTGTGCTTGACCCATAGAAATAGCAAAGAATTGGAGAAATGTACATTATGCCAGAAAGTTTTCTTAAATGTAGTCATACTAACTCTTCCCAATTATTTAAATAGATCTACTCCAAGGTAACTAAACTCTAATACTAAACAGGACACTGTTACATTTCATACTATACTTGTACAGAGCTGTTAAAATTAATTAAAATTTCTGGAAGTATACATTATTCTCTATTATTTAAAAGAAGATACAATAGCATTGGGCCTCTTCAGAGCAAGCATTTATTTTAAGAAGAATTGGAGAAATGTACATTATGGCAGTATATTAATCCCAGAAAGTTTTCTTAAATGTAATCACACTAACTCCTCCCAATTATTTAAATAGATCTACTCCAAACATGACCAAGTCAGGGTTTAATCCAGCTGCCTTATTTTAATACTAATACTTAATACTAAAACAGGACATTTCAGATTATACTTTTACAGATCTTTAAAATTGATGTGGCTTTCTGGAAGGCTTTCTGCTATTTAAAAGAAGATACAATAGCACTGGGCCTCTTCAGAGCAAGAATTTATTTTAAAAAGCTTCTTCATTTTGTTAAGTTGTCTAGAACAATAATAAAGCAGTCTTTAAAAAATAAGTCAAATAATTTGAACATTCTACAAACATTTAACAAAATAACATATTAACAATCTGCCTCTACCTAGGATAGAACTCACAACCTCCTGACTGTGAGGCAAGAGCTCTACCTCTAGGCTACAGCAGCTGTAGCTTACCTCCTTGCAATTTCAGCAGTGTAACATTGCTACCAGTTTATCTCCCAGCATTTTGTCTCATTACAGCCACCGTAGTTAGTTTCATTTTACCACGTGGCTTGCAAGCCTTTCAGCTGTAGGTCGGGAGGCAAGTAATCTCTTAGTGTGCTAATAAGGCTTTGCCCTGTTTACTGCAAAGAGGTAAATTGCTGGCAGGCAGAGGCCAAAGGGTGGGGGTGGCTGGGTGGGGCTACATTTGGTGTATAAGACGCACCCAAATTTTCACCCTCTTTTTGAGGATAAAAAGGTGCGTCTTATACTCCGAAAAATACAGTAGTCAATTTTGTGATCTCTGACAATTCCATTAACTTCATCCATTCTTCCATTGTAGAAATTTCTAAGTCTTTCATCTCTGTTCATACAGAGGTCTCACTGCTGTTGTCATATATAGAAACAAAGTCCCATGTTTTCTTTCAATCTGCTTAACGGGTTCGCAATTTGGGTGTCCTCCTAGATCCACAGCTAAAATTGGAGCAACATCTTTCAGCTGTGGCTAGGGGGACCTTTGCACAGGTTGCGACCCTACTTGGAGAGGGAGGCTCTACTCACAGTCACTCATGCCCTTATCACCTCCCGGCTGGATTACTGCAACGCGCTCTACATGGGGCTACCCTTGAAGAGTATCCGGAGACTACAATTGGTGCAAAATGCAGCTGCGCGAGCTGTGGTGGGTGTGCCTAGGTACACCCACGTAACACCCATTCTCCGCCAGCTGCATTGGTTGCCCATTAGTCTCCGGACCCAATTTAAGGTGTTGGTTTTGACCTTTAAAGCCCTACATGGCTCAGGGCCAGGTTACCTTCGTGACCGCATCCTGCCACATACCTCCCTACAACCGGTTAGGTCCCACAGAGTTGGTCTCCTCCAGGTCCCATCGACCAAGCAATGCCGGTTGGCGGGGCCGAGGGGGAGAGCCTTCTCTGTGGGAGCCCCCTCCCTTTGGAACCAACTCCCTCCAGAGATTAGAACTATCCCCACCCTGCTGGCCTTCCGTAAAGCAATAAAAACTTGGGTCTTCCGGCAGGCGGGGTGAAAGTGAGACCAATCAGATTATATTTGGGTCTCCCCCCTTGGTTATGAATGTCAGATGTTTTTTAATTTTTTTAATTTTTAATTATATGTTTTTATATGTAACAATGATTTTATATGTTGTCAGCCGCCCAGAGTCCCTCCGGAGTTGGGCTGCATACAAATCTATTAAATTAAATTAAATTAAATTAACTATCAAGCCTGAAAGGAAAACCTCTGGTTTCATTTGTACATTTATTTTGAGAATTCTCTGAATTAAAATACATTTCTGATCCCAATATTTCTTAGCTTGCTTACATGTCCACCAAAATTGATAAAATTACCATCACATTGATTGCATTTCCAACATACAGGTAGTCCTCAACTTGCAACCATTTGTTTAGTGACTGTTCAAAGTTACAACAGCACTAAAAAAAGTTAATTATGACCGCAGTCGTTTAACAGCTGTGGCTAAAATGGTCATAAAATTGGGCACAACTCACTTAACCGTTTTGCTTAGCAATGAAAATTCTGGTCCCAATTGTGGTCGTGTGTCAAGGACTACCGCTATATTTGGCACTCCCTTATACATTTTTTACAGTTTGTCAGGTCTTAGATACCACTGGTGCATCATCTTATAAAATTCTGTTTAAAATTATAATTTAATGTAAATTTCAATCATTTACTCCACATATTCTCCCATTGATCAAGCATTATATTGTATCCATTTTTAACCTGTTTAATCATGTAGTCTTTAACATATTCATCTTCTATATAAATTTTCAATAAAAGTTTACACATCTTAGCAATAACATGCTCATCATTAATACACATGGTAGTACAGATGGTAAAAGAACCTACCTTTGGATCACTCCTTACCAAGAATTGCGATCTTCAAGATCCCTTTCCTCTGAAGGTACACGATCGTCAAAAAATCGTCTTGGATCATTCCTAGTTGCTCCTATTCAATTCTAGGGAGCAAAGCCACCAATAGCCAACTTTGGCAGCAAAATCAGCTGTTCATTGGCAGGAGAGAAAAAAATCATCTGCTGCTCAGCACACCATCTTGGGGGAAGTCCCAAGGAAGATAAATTTCTTGATATTGCGGTATAGTCAATCAGGGAGGGCCTTGTGCCTGCCCAATGCAACAACTCTGCCGGGTAGTCAGTAATAGTAGTCCCATTCAAAATGTGCGGGTCCAACTTATAAAATGTCTGCAGCATCTGTAAGCCCCCAAAGTCTCCAGTGTGATCTTTATATTTTCTAAATAGGACTGAGGGACAGTTTGAAAATTAGGTGGAATTTTGGAAAATTTGCAAACAGCTGATTATCATTTGAGTCTAGTCTGGCATTGACGTTTCCTGTAGTGACAATATGGGCAGTGGGAAAGCATAATTGAAGAGAATTGATATAATTTTCCACTTTTCCCCAAATGTCAACAATACATGGTTAAGGGATATTGGGACGTATATAGAAATTAATGAGAAGCAATTTCTGTCCAGAAAAGTTGAGAATAGCTGTGCAAGGTTCTCAAATGGGTCTATTGACATAATCTCAGTATTTAGAGAGTGTCAGGGTTCCAGAAAACACCCCCAACGAAATAAAACTCCGAGGCCAGAAGTTCCTCAAAGTTCCAATTTATTAGAGATGTCATGTTGGCACATCTGGGGAAACCCGAATCTGAAAGCTTCCAGGGTTTCCCCACCCAGTTGAAAGTTCACAACCCTGCCCCACACCCACAAGCTCATCACATGGTCCAATCAAATCTTCATACTCAACTGGATACAGTCTCCACGCAGGTGCAGGCATTTGTCCTTGAGTAAAGAATTTTGTTATGACTAAGTTTATTCCGCTCCAACAAAAAAAAAACTCCCAGTTTCCCAGGCTAAAATATGTGGCAGTTGAAGCAAACAGAAATAATAGCTTCCAGAAGTGACAGGCTTCCCCCCCCTCAGGAAAGGAACGAATCTTGGAATGAAATAAACGTCAGGGGTTAATACAAGTATCACATTAACCACCTCTCCCCCCCCCCCAGGACCCTTAGGCTTATCGGAATTTATCATGAAACTGCTTGACTAAGGCGTCTGCATGAATATCCCAACTTTTCACCCAAGTAGCTTCAGACAAGGGGTATCCCTTCCAATGCACTAAATATTGCAAACGACCTCTCTGCAATCTGGAGTCCAAAATTTTCTTCACCTCATAATGAGTCTCACCCTGCACCACAATCAGCTTTGGGGAAGCAGCAGGTTGAGGTCTCAATCTAGATCCCACAGCAGGCTTTAACAGGCTGCAATGGAAAACAGGATGAACCTTTCCCAGTATGTGGGGGAGATTTAACTGTACGGTTACTGGGTTAATCACTTTCACTATGGGGAAGGGACCTAAGTATTTCGGTCCTAACTTTTTACTCTTCAAACTCCAGCGTATGTATTTTGTAGAAAGGTACACACGATCTCCCACCCGAAAGGGGGGTTGGAGAGATCGGTGTTTGTCAGCTTGTTTTTTGTATGCTTCAGCCGCTTCAGTCAGGGCTTTTTTGGCGTTCTCCCAGCCTTTCTTCAATGACTCCATCCACTCATTTAGAGTCATGGAAGAAGGCTGTTCTCTCGGCAGTTCTGGCACAGGAACAAATTCCATGCTGCTCGTAATCTGAAAAGGCGTCAATCCCGTAATGCTGTGCACTGCATTGTTGTAAGCCACTTCTGCAAAAGGAAGCAAGTCAGCCCAATTATCTTGTTGGTAATCCACATAACATCTGATGTATTGTTCCACCATGGCGTTTGGACATTCCGCAGCTCTGTTCGTACTCAGATGGAAAGCCGAGCTAAGCCCCTGTGATGACCCAATGGATCTCAGTGTTGGAACGTGAAAACAAGTTCCGTAGCCCCCCCTTCCTGAGAGGCTGTAAATCAGAGGAGAATAGATCGTGTCTTTTCATGACTGCTAACTCAAATAAAATAAAACCGAAGCTTAAATTCTAATAAATGCTTTTATTATAAAAAATACAAAAGATACGAGATTACATCCTCACCAGTAGAAATACGTCCGGCCGGACGGAATGAAAGCAAGGGAAGAGAAAACAAAGGAACAAAAACTACACATGCGCAGTAAATCAAGAGATCATGAGACTGTGTTGACATTAGTGATAAGAATATGACCAGACTACCGTAAATCTCAGACTGGAAGCACAGCTGACGAACACAAAAAGAACGCAGTGACAAACCCCTTCTTCGTCAGTTGAGCGGACACCAAGTGAAGTCATTAAGTAAGGCACATCTTCCCATGCAAATACTCGTGTTGAGCTACTGGAAGTGGTTTGTTGAGCATATCAGCAATCTGATCACGTGTAGGCACATACTGCAATTTTACAAAACCTCGCTTCACTAATTGTTTAATATTCTTATAACGAATGTATCAATGTATAGCTATCATAGCTATCATGTCAATGTGTCTGGACCTGGAACCCGTGAAATGAGATTCAGAAATATACACCACCGATTCATTGTCTTCCATCACGGTGATTGGTCGGATCGGATGGGTCCAGATATCTGTGACTAAAGCATCAAACCAAGTTAGAGAATTATATGCATCAGAAACACAAGCATATTCAGCTTCAGTAGAAGAACAGGAAACAAAATTCTGTTTACGCACTTGCCAGTAAACGGGACATCCATTTAAGAACATCATATAACCTAAAGTACTTTTACGTGATTTCTTATCACTTGCCCAATCAGAATCAGCATAACAACATAACTCTGCATGATTAGTATGTGTTGGTTCTAACAATAACTTCATGTACTTCGTGTGCTTTAGATACTTCAATAATTTCTTCACACATGACCAATGAAACTGTTTTGCCTTGCCTACATGTCGTGACAAGAGATTAACACTAAGTGCAATGTCGGGTCTGGTCCAACTACTAATAATAGTGACCCAATAACTGAACGGTAAAGTGTCTGATCCTCGAACTCAGGACCTTCTTCATGTGTCAAGTTGTGAAAAACTGTTTGCATAGGTATGCGGCCTGTGCTAGCATCCTTCATGTTGCAATGATGCAAAAGTTGTTCAATCTTATCTTGTTGTGAAAGACTAAACCCCTTCTGCGTTTTGTCAATCTGAACACCTAAATAAGTGTTAATGTGACCTAAAGATTTCAGTGTGAAATACCTCTGTAAGCCTTTAGTAAATTTCTCACTCATCTGCTTATTTGGACCAATATAAACAATATCATCAACATAAACAAGAATTACCGTATTTCTCGGAGTATAGGACGCACCGGAATATAGGACGCACCTAGATTTTAGAGGAGGAAAACAAGGAAAAAAGTATTCTGAACCAAATGGTGTAGCAATATATTATTTAATAAAATACCAGTGTAGCAGAATAATTTTTAAAACCATGTATACTTTTTACAACCATGTATACTTTTTATAACTATGTATACTTTTTACAAACTTCAAACTTGACAGCTTTAAGACTTGTGGACTTCAACTCCCAGAATTCCTCCTCCAGTCATTCTAGCTCAGGAATGGGAGTTGAAGTCCACAAGTCTTAAAGTTGCCAAGTTTGAAGAGCCCTGGGTTAGGGGTGCAAGGGTCTTCTAACTTGTGAAGTTTAAGACTTGTGGACTTCAACTCCCAGAATTCCTCCTCCAGTCATTCCTGAGCTAGCATGACTGGAGGAGGAATTCTGGGAGTTGAAGTCCACAAGTCTTAAACTTGCCAGGTTTGAAGACCCTTGCACCCCTAACTCAGGGGTCTTCAGACTTGGAAGTTGGTCTTCAAAGCTGTGGGATTGCTTTGGGCAGCAGCGGTGGCTTCTTAGCTGCCTCGGGATTTCCTGTGGTCTGGCGGCAAGCATCGGTGGCGGTGAGCGGCAGCGAGCAGCAGGCATCAGCGGTGAGCAGCGGCGGGGGGCAGCGGCGGCGAGCGGCGGGCATTGGCGGTGGGGGAGCGGCGGCAGCGGGCGGCGGCAGGGAGCAGCAGCGAGCGGCGGCAGCAAGCGGCGGGCATCGGCGGCGGCGAGTGTCGGTGGTGGGCATCGGCAGCGGGGGGCAGCGGTGAGCGGTGATGGCGGGCATCGGCGGCGAGTGGCAGTGGCGGGCGGCGGGCATCGGCGGCAGCGGGCGGCGGCAGGGAGCAGCAGCGAGCGGCGGGCATCAGCGATGGCGGGCAGCGAGTGGCGGGCAGCGGCGGCAGTGGGGAGAGGCAGGGAGCAGTAGCGAGCGGCGGCAGCGAGTGGCGGGCATCAGCAACAGCGGGCAGCGAGTGGCGGGCATCAGCAACAGCGGGCAGCGAGTGGCGGGCAGCGGCGGCAGCGGGCAGTGGCAGGGAGCAGTAGCGAGCGGCGGCAGCGAGTGGCGGGCATCAGCAACGGCGGGCAGCGAGCGGCGGGCATCGGCGGCAGCGGGCGGTGGCAGGGAGTAGCAGCGAGCGGCGGCAGCGAGCGGCGGGCATCAGCGACGGCGGGCAGCGAGCGGCAACAGCGGGCATCGGCGGCGAGCGGCGGCAGCAGGCAGCGGTGGTGGGCAGCAGCGGCGGCAGCGACTTTGCCGTGCAACATCCAGAGTATAAGACGCATCCAGTTTTTGACCCTCTTTTTGGGGGTAAAAAGGTGTGTCTTATACTCCGAAAAATACGGTATCTCAAATGCATTATCAGATCTTTTTGTAAACACGCATTCATCAGTTTCGGACTTAATAAAGCCCATTAAATTTAGTTTTTCAGTAAGACATAAATACCACATTAAACCAGACTGTTTCAGACCATAAAGACTTTTGTGTAGAAACCAGGTATCCCCTTCTTGCTTCCGAAATCCTGGAGGACCTGTGACGTAGATCTCTTCATTCAGGTCAGCATTCAGATAAGCTGTGTCAACGTCGAACTGGAAAACTTCTACACCAAGAATAGTAGCAGTAGCTAAAGCCATTTTTACGCTTTCAGTCCTTACTGTGGGTGAGTAAGTATTGGTGTAGTCCTCAGGATAACGTTGAGCGTAACCTTGAGCTACAAGTCTGGCCTTGTACAATGACTCACCATTTGGCTTCTTTTTGATTCTGTAGACCCATCGAGTGCCGATGACTTTCTTCTTTGTTGGAGGCTTAGCAGGCGTAAACACCTTAAGTTTCTTTAGACTGTCCATTTCAGCCTGCATTGCATCATACTATCTCTCCTGCTCTGCATCAGGAAGATGTTTGATTTGTGTGAACGTATCTGGAGGAAGTGTAACATTACAAATCAAAGGCAATGGTGTTTTTGTAAGTTGCCACTAATACCTCTGTGGAGGAATACCTTTTGTGGCCCTCTTGGAACGCCTCGGAACAATCGTCCAATCTTCTTCCTCTTCGTCCTCGTCCTCATCATCGTCGCTAGCATCAGCATCCGCGGCTTGCGAAGACGGAACATCAGGTTGGGAAGTGGATGGAACATCTGCCTGTGAATCTTGGTCATCGGGCTGTGCATCAGCGACATCATCTCTGGGAAAATAAACTCCAGGATCATTTGAATGAATCCTGGACCAGTCAGCATCCTCCTCAAAATTGGCAGATTGAGAAATCACAATAACATGGTTAGAGTCAATAAATTTGCTCCATTTAGAATTGTCATCAATCCCCATAAAGCTCAGTCTTTTTGTTGTTGGACCTCCTTTCCTTCTTTGTGCTACGGGAATGTTCACCATAGCGTATGAACCAAAAATATGGAGATTCTTGAGGTCTGGTTTGTGACCATACAACATGTAGAAAGGAGTCTGATTTATTACACTGCTCCAAGTATGGTTGACAATGTAATTTGCATATTTGACAGCTTCACCCCAGTATGGATTACTGAGATTAGCGTCTTCTAGGAGACAACGCATCATGGTTTGCAGAACCCCTTGTCTTCGTTTTGCAACTCCGTTGTGTGCTGACGTGTAAGGAGCTGAGGTCTGATGAAGAATACCATTCTTACGCATCCAGTCCTGGAAACGCTGAGACATGAATTCAGCACCCGATCACTCTGAATTCTGGCGATGCTCACTCCGTGTTGATTACGAACGAGTGCGGCAAAGTCTTTAAAGATCTGAAAGGACTCTGATTTTTCTTTCATAGGATATACATATCCATATCTAGAATAATTATCAACAATTGTTAGAAAATATTTCCTGCCACCAAGTGTTGGCTGTTTAAATGGACCTACAATGTCAGTGTGTACCAAATCAAATATGCGTGTTGACCGGCGTGTAGCGCATTTTGGAACGGCTGCTGCTTTGGATTTGGCCTTTTTGCAGACAGCACAATCAAAAAACACCTTACACCCCTTTAGATCCAAACCTTTTGCAAAATCCGGCATTTTCCTAAGAACACGGAAACTGGCATGCCCCAATCTTCTGTGCCACTTATGGATACACCTGTAATGCAAAGGTTTACCAGTTAGTGAATTTTCAACATTAACAGTAGTATGAGGAACCTCAGGCTTGCTCTGAGCAACCTGTTTCACAATTTTCTCTTTGTTGGCTTTAGGAGCCTTTGGAACCTTAGGAGCCTTTGGAGTAGCAACAGGATCTCTCACTGGGACATCTCTCTCTGGGCCTGTGCTCTTCTTTTGTATACTTGCCTGTGCTTGGGTTTTAGACTTTGGCTTTAAGTAATAAACACCACCAATTAACATGGTTTCAGCAACAATATCTCAATCTTTGACTATGTTAACTTGCTTTTTTGAGGTGGTGAACCTGGAACTTTAATACTCTAGACCAGGGGTAGGCAAAGTTGGCTCTTCTATGACTCATGGACTTCAACTCCCAGAATTTCTGAGCCAATCATGCTAGCTTAGGAATTCTGGGAGTTGAAGTCCACGAGTCATAGAAGAGCCAACTTTGCCTACCCCTGCTCTAGACCAGTGGTGGCCAACCTTAAGCATACCATCCACCAAATTTTTTCACAGATGAGTTCCGATCCGCCATTTATTATTTATTTATTTTTTTGGTCGTTTTTTGTATGCTGCCCCACTCCCGTAGGACTCAGGGCGGCCATACAACTTTCTTTCTTTCTTTCTTTCTTTCTTTCTTTCTTTCTTTCTTTCTTTCTTTCTTTCTTTCTTTCTTTCTTTCTTTCTTTCTTTCTTTCTTTCTTTCTCTTTCTCTCTCTTTCTCTCTCTCTCTCTTTCTCTTTTTTTTCTTTTCTTTTCCCTTTTCTCTTTTCTCTTTTCCCTTTTCTCCTTTTCTTTTCTTTTCTTTTTTCTTTTCTTCTCTTCTCTTCTCTTCTCTCTTTTCTTTCTTTCTCCCTGCAAACCAATCCCCACCGTGGCTCCTTTCTCCCTTGCCCAGCCCTCTTCCAAGACGCCAAGTCCTGGAAGAGAAGCCTGGAAGAGCATCGCACTTCCAGGTTCCGGCCGGGGGTTGCTCCCGGGGGAACCGCGACAAGCGAGGTAGGTGGGTGGATTGCTCCCCTCCCCTCGGAGGAAGAAGGAGCCTCTGTCGCCATCTCTCGCGCGCCATCTCCCGCGGGGCTCGAGTGAGGAAGGCGGCGGCGACAGGGACGACAAGGCAAATCCTTCCGGCAGACACCCGCACACTGCTTGAGAAGTCAGGGGAGGAGGAAAGGGGCCTTTCTGTAAAAAAAATGGTGGCGGTCAGTCTCGAAAGCAACTTGATCGCCCAACTCTAAAGAGTTCGTTGAACTTGGCCCTTGCCGTTTTCGGAGACAGCCAGATCGGGCCGGCTAGCAACAGTGCTGAAAGCACATTGGTTCTGACCTCACCCACGGGGGGAGTTGACCTGCAGCAATCTCTCATACACGTGGACCCGTCGTACAGCTCTCCCTTCCCCAGCCCTCGCTGCAGCCCCCCCGGGTTCCCTAGCAAGCACTGCCCACGGAGAGCTGCTTCTGCCTAAGCCCCCCCCTGGCCACCCGCAGCCCCTGCGCTCCAAAAGCAGCTGCTTGGGCTGGTCTCGTAAAGGGTAGTTTAGCAGGCAGCCAGATCTTGGCTCCCCGTCAGCCACGCCGGCAAAGGAGCCAGGCAGGGACCGACGGGGCTCGCAAGGGGGCGACAAGGCAAATCCTTCCGGCAGACACCCGCACACAAAGGAGCTGAATGGACCGATGGCCGGCGGCGAAGGAGGGAAGGCTTGAATTTCATCATAGATGCAGGAACGCCGCCGCCTACTCCAGCCCCCGGCACGCACGCCCGTGTGGGAGGGAAGCAAATGACGAGGGAGGTCCCGGTGGCTCCCCTTCTCTCTTCGGTCCAACCCGAGGACCCCAATGGGGCGAGAGGGGCCTTTTTCCTCGTCAGGAGGGAGCAAAGGGAGCGCTCCTCGGGGACAGAGCGCCACGCACAGCTGTGGCAGTGGAGCTGGCGACACCGCGCCATGGAGCCCCGCTGTCTGTTGTCTCTACTGACCGCCTCGGTCTCTCCTCAAGCACTCAGCAGCTGCGACCTGGCCCGAGCGCTCCCCTCCGGCCGCAGCTCCTCCCGCTTCACTCAGTCCCTGTCCTTCATCCGGTCCCCAGAAAGCGCCGCTTCTGCGGCACTGTATCCACTGTTTAACTGTAACGCACATTCCTCCACCCGCCCGCAACCTCCTGGCAAGTGAGGGAGGTGGCAAGAGGCGGAGCCAAAAGGGACGGCTAAAAGGAAGTTAGAAACATTAGAACTCTTGCCGATGCCTCCCTCACTTACTGGACTGGCTCGTCTGCTCTGGGCTGCCTCCGGCAGCGTTTTGAAACGTGCTCCTGCCTGCGCGGAGGCAGGGATCGATGCTCGCCCCCTCTTCCTCGCGGGCAGAAGCGCATTTTAAATTGCCGTAGGCAGAGCCCAGAGGAGCCAAGCTAAGTAGGTGCAAGGATGCAATGCGCCACTTGTAAGCATCCAATGCGCCATGTTTGGCGCATGCGCCACGGTTTGACCACCCCTGCTCTAGACAAATGAGCCTGACTAAGCAAACTGCTATTTGCTGTTGGTATGTAATAAACATCAGTAATAAATGCACCAAGCTCTTCAATGTAGACAGTTCCTTTTCCTTTATCCTGACAAGGATGATTGGAAAAAGAATACATTGTCCGTAATTCAGGTTCAGGCTCGTGCATCTCTGTGAAAAGTTCTTTTCTGAATGTAACATGCAAAGCTGTGCCACTGTCCAAAGTCCACAAAAGTTGTCTGTCATATTCTGGGCAAGGTTGTGGATTGTTGGTTAAAGCCAATGTTGCGAGTGGAGCTTGCGGATCATGCCTGGGACCTCGACGATCTTGTCCGCTTCTGCCTCTGCCGCCTCTGGAATCTGTTCCTCTGGGCTGGTACTGGACAGGAGCGGGAAACCGTTGAGGACAATCCTGGGTGGTATGTCCCACACGATTGCAGATATAGCATCTTGGCATCCTTGGAACGTAGGCTCTTCCTCGGAAAACGCGCCTCGCTGGAGCTCTTGATGCGGGTGGTCCTCTCAAATGTGGAGTGGCAAGCATAAATGCTTCTTCTGTTAAAATTCTGCAAACATGATCCACTGTGCGTTGAGCGATGGGCACTAGATTAATCTTTGTAATGGCATCTTTCAATTCATAATTTAATGACTTAATAATAATGCTGATCATTTGAAAATCATCAATAACATAGCCTCTTTCGCCCAAATCCTTCCTCATTCCTTTCATGTTAGTTAAATGCTCTCCAATATATTCACCAGGCTTTAATTTTGAACCATGGAAATGAGATAAGAGCAAACATGTAGATTCAATTGAAACAGGCCGGTAGCATGTTTCCAATTGAGCCCAAATTTGTTGGGCAGTTGCATCAGGTGGAAATGTAGCCTGCAGTTCAATGTCCATAGACAGCAATAATGTTGTGCATGCTCTCGTATCCAAATCTCTTACGGCATGAGACCAAGGCTGGGCAGGAGGGGTAAAAACCATGAAATGTGTTCCTTCTCTGCAAAGTAGCAGGCTTATCTCAGTGACCCAGGCCTTATAATTCTGTCCTGAATGCTTTAATTTTGAATCACCAGCCAGTGGAACAATAGAAGGTGTCTGTTGAGGAATGTACACCTGAGATGCTGCCTGTGGAGGCCCTTGTGGTTTCTGGACTTGTGGTTGAGGCTGTGCCTGTGATTGCTGCACCTTTGGATGGGGCTGTGGTTGTGGTTGCTGCACCTGTGGGTGAGGCTGTGGTTGCTGCACCCTGTCTGCCACTGGTGCAGGAGCTGCCATATGAATCTGGCCTGCTGCAGGGATTGGCATTTGCCTTTGCTGCATTAAGCGTATGTGTGCCTCATCTAAAACAGGAATTTGGCTAAAATAGTCATCTGCACCACCAGGGGGTGCTAATGATTGAGCCTGTGGAAACACATGTGGCAGGGCAGCCTGCAGGCTTTCTTGGGTTAGTGTCATGGTTGAGAAGCCTCTTTGCATAGCATCAAAGTGCTGCTGAATTTCTGTGGAATGCATTTTTGCTTTTCTGCCAGCAGATGGTGCTGCAACATTTGTGTCAGGCAGTACATAAAAACACTCTCCTCTTTCAGAACCCAGTGAAGGAATATCACATGACATAGGAAGTGACGTGTCTGCAGCCCTTTCTTGACATATCTCCTCTTGAGGGTGTGGCCGTACCCTCGAGGGAGAAGACAACATGGAGGCTGGCATTTGAAACAAAGGGGGGCCACGCCCGTCTGCTTGAAGCTTAGAAAAACACATTTTTGCTTTGTACAATTCATTCTCCATGAAAAGAATTTTATCATGATAGCTACGCATTGTTGCATTCCAAACCATCTCTGTAGGAATGATTGGAATATAAGGCATTTTCTCTCTCTCTCTCTGAGAAGCTCATCTCCCTCTTTTTCTATGTGAATAAGCTCAGCCACAGGAACATTAGAAGTAGCACCAAGCCTTGTATATTCATCTGTATAACATTCTTCATTAAGTAACTGTGTGCTTGGGGCGACTTTTTCACTGACCTCGGTCACGATGTCGTCCAAAACACGGCCTCCCACTTCGCCCTCAATGCCTTCCTCAGATCTGCTCACAGAAGCGGTTGGCAATGTACGAAGAGCTGTCAGCCTGTGGGCCAGCCTTTCCACCTCTTCATCTTCAGAGAGTGGGATGAAGCGTGTAGACCTTGGCTTCTTCCCTTTCTTCTTCGGCATATTTACAGCAGTGAATCAGCGTTCCTCGGTGCTAATAAATCTGCCTTAATAGCCTATACGCATCTTATCAGTTTGAGTAGCAGCCAAGAAAAACAAAAAACTTCAGAACCATCCTCTCTACCACTGTTGGAACGTGAAAACAAGTTCCGTAGCCCCCCCTTCCTGAGAGGCTGTAAATCAGAGGAGAATAGATCGTGTCTTTTCATGACTGCTAACTCAAATAAAATAAAAGAGAAGCTTAAATTCTAATAAATGCTTTTATTATAAAAAATACAAAAGATACGAGATTACATCCTCACCAGTAGAAATACGTCCGGCCGGATGGAATGAAAGCAAGGGAAGAGAAAACAAAGGAACAAAAACTACACATGCGCAGTAAATCAAGAGATCATGAGACTGTGTTGACATTAGTGATAAGAATATGACCAGACTACCGTAAATCTCAGACTGGAAGCACAGCTGACGAGCACAAAAAGAACGCAGTGACACTCAGGAACTCTCTCTAGAACTTAGCGGTGAACTGAACTCCTCGGTTGGAGATCACCCATCACGGAACTCCATGCAGCCGGTAGATTTGTTTGATGAACATCTTGGCCAACTTCTTGGCCGAGGGGAGCCCAGAACAAGGGATAAAATGGGCCTGTTTGGAAAACAGGTCTATCACAGTCCAGATCACAGTGTTGCCACCACTTTCCGGGAGTACTACTATAAATTCCATGGCTATTTCTTCCCATGGGCGGCTGGGCTCAGCTACCTGTTGAAGCAAACCGGGAGGCTTCCCCGGTCTCGTCTTATTACTAGCACACGTGGCACAACTTTTTACATAGTCCTCCACATCAGCTTTCATTTTTGGCCACCAAAACTGCCGTCTAGTCAGATGAAGAGTCTTTAGAAATCCAAAGTGACCAGCCAATCGAGAATCATGGTTATGCTTGAGCACCAGAAGTCTCATGCTGTTGGGGACATAAATCTTCGAACCTTTCCAGGCTAGTCCGTCCCGGGTCGTCAAAGTATCTTGATTGTCGGCTAGCCATGGGTCGGTAGATAGTGCTGCCTTCAAATCAGCAGTTAGCTTTCCATCAATGGGGTCAGCCTGTCTCCTGGTAGTGACTTGCGCCGCACTCTGTGTTTCCGGGATGATGGCGTGGACGACTTCCTCCCGCTGGCTGTTATATTGGGGTTTCCTTGACAGGGCGTTGGCAAGCAGGTTCTTCCCCACTGGGATATATTTCAGCTTGAAATCAAACCGCTTGAAGTACTGCGGTTGGGGGAGAGCTTTCACGGGGTCTTTAAGGCCTCGAGGTTCTTATGGTTGGACCAAACCTCGAAGGGGATCTTCGCTCCCTCCAAAAATTGCTGCCACGATAGAAGAGCCCAACGAACAGCAAAGGCCTCCTTCTCCCATACTGCCCACCTCCGCTCGGTGTCTGTGAGCTTTTTGGACACATATGCGCAAGGCAGCAACCGTCCCTGGGGGTGTTACTGGAGGAGAATGGCTGCCACCGCCATGTCGCTGCCTTCAGCCTGGACGATGAATTGCCTGTCTGGGTCCGGGTGCTGAAGAATGGGTTCTTCTGCAAACACCCGTTTCAAACTTTCAAATGCTTTTTGACAGTCTAGCGTCCAGGCCAGAGGCTGCGCTAGCCGCGGCTTTGCGGGGGAGGACCCTGTCTTTAGCAGTTCCATAAGCGGCAGAGCCACTTCTTCAAAGGCTGGAATGAATTGCCGATAGAAGTTAGCGAATCCCAGGAAATTTTGCAACTGTTTCCGGGTGCGAGGGGGTTGCCAGTCAAGTATGGCTCACACTTTCCCGGGATCCATCTCTATGCCTTTGCTTGACACTCGATAGCCCAGGTAGTCTTGGGAAGTTTTGTAAAATTCACACTTGGACAGCTTCGCATAAAGATTTGCGGCTAACAGTTTCTTCAGCACTTGTCGGACTAGTTTCACATGTTCTTCCAACGTCTCACTAAATATGAGAATGTCGTCCAAGTAGACTAAAACCCCCTTATATAAGTGCTCATGCAGCACCTCGTTAATCAATTGCATGAATACTGCAGGGGCTCCTTGGAGACCAAAGGGCATAACTTTGAATTGGAAGCTACCCAAAGGGCAGTTGAAAGCAGTCTTCCACTCATCCCCCCTCCCTTATGTGCACCCGGTAATAGGCTTCTCTCAAGTCCAGTTTTGTAAACACCTTCCCTTTTGAAAGGTAGTTCAGCATGTCTTTCATGAGGAGGAGGGGGTAGGTGTTTTCCACTCACACCGCATTTATTCCACGAAAATCCACACACAGCCTCATCCCCCCATCTTTTTTTCTCTTTAAATAGCACCGGGGCAGCTACTCTGTATTTTGCAGGTTGGATGAACCCCCGGGCCAGTTTGGTGTCGATGTACTTCCTCAGCTCGGCCATCTCTTTTGGGGTCATTGAGTACATCTTTGGTTTAGGGAGTTTAGCCCCGGGTTCAATCTCAATCGCACAGCCAAATATTTTAATACTCACAATACAGAAGACAAGTCTGGTTCACAATTCAAAGGTTTATTTCAAAGAAAAAGTGTTTGCAAAGGCGGCTTCCAAGTCTCTTCCCAAGTGGATTGAGTACAAGGAGAGCAAAGCACATTCTACAATCCATACATTTTATACCTTCTACACAATGCACGCCACGCCCAAGAGGCCCTCCCCACACCCCTTTATTCTCCTAAGTCATTTCTTAAGTCATTCTATACTCTAAGGGGTCAGCGTGACAATTTCTCCAGAGTATTTATTTATTTATTTATTATTTATTATTTGGTTCTTCTATGCCGCCCTACTCCCGAGGGACTCAGGGCGGCGTGATATCTTGTCTTTTACCAAGTTGTCCAGAGCGTGGGCTTACTTCCTTGAACATTCAGATCGAGCTGACACATAGTGACTAGCTCTTTATCATTTGTGTTTTTTATTTGGCCTTGCTACTGAGTCTTGCAGTAAGAGTTATTGACATAAAGTATTTTTTATAATTCTTCTGATACATTTTATAAAAGAGTAACTTTCCATCCATTCTCACACTCCCATTTAATTGTCGGGGCCCATTTGTCTAGCCAGCCCAGCCCTAGAAGGTGTTCTGTCCCGGTGTCGAGCCCACCAATAATTACTCACAACCGTCTAAACACAGTTTGTTTTACTAATGAAAGCAAAGTCTTCTAATACGAGGGTGAGTCAAAAAGTAATTCCATTTTCTTTAGGACAGGTATAATTACCAACACAGGAACATGTAGCATACATCAAAATGAAGCTGGTCCTCAGTGGATCACATCCCTATTTTTTTTTTTTCAGAATTTTTTTTTTATTTTCTCCATCACTTCATATACAATTCAATACACATGTACCTTAAAATATTACAATAAAAATACATATTTGTTCAATATAATCAATCATTCAAAAGTCAATATCTTATTCAACACTTGCCTCATCAGTCATCAGTCTGTTCTACTTCATTCCAATACACTCCCCTCTCTCTATCTCCAACTTCTCCTCCTACTTTCTAACTCCTTCCCTCCTCCTCAACCCTCTCTACACCTTCTCTTCCTCCCCTTCTACTTCCTCTTTCACTTTCTTTGCCTTTCCTTGAGTGCTTTTATACTAAACTCATTTTATATTTGACAGACTGATGCTACTCTGAATTTTAAGACTTATCATATCTCTTTTTAAAAGAAAAAAAATCATTATAGTTATGTTATTATTTTTTTATGTTATACTCTCTTCTAGGTACATGCTGCTATTTCCATCAAAAAAAAAAGAAAAAAAATCTAATTTCTAGTTTTGTCATCTGGGATATGCACCAGTTAATTCCAAATTTCCATCCAAATTAATTGCTGTTCACTTAACTTTCCAAGATGGTTGCTGTCTCCTGCTTCTTAATTTTAAGCCAAATTGCTTCCTTTAATTCTTTAGTCTCTTTATGCATCGCTTCTGTTTTTTATCCTTTGTTCTATCAAAAAACTAAATGCCCAATTATTCTTTTAATTTCTCATATTAATCATCAAAATTTGTCTAATTTTGTCCACTCTGTAAATATTCAACAAATAGTAAAGAAGAAATAAAATATAAAAAGGAAAGGAAAAAATCCAAATCAATTAACTTATCAACTCTCAGCTTAATAAATTTTAAAGTAATTAACATTCATAATATTTCCTGTTCATTATTTAATATTTAAGTAATTTCCCATAAATTCTAGTGATCATATTTATTCCATATTTCTTTTATTGTCATTGTTTTATCCACATTATTCCAAAAAATTCAACATTATTAATCTTTATAAAATGAAACAGAAGGGAGAGGAAAAAACAAATAATATTTAAATTTCTAACGAATTATATTAGTTATACACAATCATAATATATCGTTTCATTTACTAATCATCAAAATTCTTTCTAAATGTATTCAATTACATATTTAACTCTTAAAATAATACATTTTCCCCCTTTAAGATTTTTCATTTGTGCAGATTTCATGTGAAAAAATAAATTGAAATAGATAAAAAAATACACAATCAAAATACCTCTTTTAAGCTCTAATACTTATATTTATAATTCATACTTCTCTTAATTAACTTTATTATATCTAAAATATCAAATCTTTTAATTTGTTAAACAATATTAATCTGTATATAAAGAAAAAAAACAGAGGAAAAATTTTTTTTGACTCTTAATAAAATAATAATTTTGAATAAAAAACATTTCCATAATATTCCAATATCATCATCCATTCCCTTTTAGTTTCTCAACTACTTCGTTTTTATATATATATTTCCTCCACCCCATCTGCTTAAATTCTTTTTCATCTTTCTTTTAATTTTGTACCAATAGGTTCTCTTTCCCCACGCTCTTTTCCTCTCTCTTAATTTTACTTTCTGTATATATCTAATTTTCTCCATTCCTTTTTCCATTCTATGTATCTCAAAATCCTTATCATCAATCTGAACATAATTATTCTTAATATCTTTATCTCTGTTCTCATTATCACTGTTATCTTTATCTCTATTTTCACTGTTCAGTCCAGTAGAATCATTGTCCTTAGAATAGTCATTAATCAGCATTACATTTTCAGTATTCTTTCCCTTTTCCCTCCGTACCCTTGGCCGGTGCACTCTGGGGCTGCGCAGGTGGGGTTAGTACCTATCCAAGCAGCAGACAGAAGCAGAGCCGCAGGGGGGACATGCAATGTGAATGTGTCGTGCAGGTGAACAAAAGGCTCCATCTGGAGCAAAGCGCATAGCTGGAGCCTACTCTGCTTGGCCCCCTCTAAGCGGGGAGAAGCCGACTCTGCCGTTGCCTTTCTGTTGGGTCTCACGCCACCCGCTCGTGCCTGGGCTCCCACACGCCTTCCCCTCCCTCTCTGCGGGCTCCCCGGGGCGCCACCTCCTGGTTCTTGACGTAGCAGCTGCTCTGCTTGGGGATCGGTGTCCAGCAGACTGAGCACTCCAGGCAGCACACATGCCATGTCAGGTTGTCCATCTGCAGGCAATGGAGAAGCACACTAGGCGAGGCCCGGCCCAGCTACCCGTCCCTGGCCGCCATTGCCTTACCTTCCGGTGGCGATCTATGATGTCCAGACCACAGCTGGAGCAGACGCTCTTGGCCCCCGGCGGCAGCAAGGGGGAGGGGGAGGAGGGTGGCAAGCAGATGGACAGTGTGGACAGGGTGCTGGTGCCCAAGCGTGCCTCCTTTTTATTCAGCGCTCCGGCCAGCACCTCCCTGTCGGGCTGGGCTTGTGGGAGCAGGCGGCCATGCAGATCACTTGCCTCCCCCCCCTGCACCGCTGCTTCTGCCTGCTGCTTGGACTGGTAATCAACTCACCTGTACTGCGCAGGTTGCGCAACCCCAGAGTGCGCCGGCCAAGGGGCAGGTGCGTTGCGGCTGCTGCTGTACACCGTCGACGCCTCTTGTGCGCATGCCAGGGGGTGGGGAGCCTGGCAGCGCTGATCACCCTGATACCATGTTTCCCTGAAAATAAGCCCTAATGCGTCTTTTGTAGCCAAAAATAAAATAAAATAGAAGACCGGGTCTTATTTTCGGGGAAACACTGTAGCCAGCACGGATTTGTTAAAAACAGATCATGCCAAACCAATCTTATTTCATTCTTTGATAAAGTGACTAGTAGACCAGTGAAATGCTGTGCACATAGTATACTTAGATTTCAGTAAGGCATTTGATAAAGTAGACCACAATCTACTTCTTGGTAAGCTAGAAAAATGTGGAATAGACAACATCACCACCAGATGGATTTGTAGCTGGCTGACAAAGCATACTCAAAGAGTAGTCCTTAATGCTACTACATCTACATGGAGGAAAGTAAGCAGTGTGGTACCACAAGGTTCCGTCTTAGGCCCAATACAGTATCTTCATAAATGACTTAGATGAGGGAATAGAAGGGAAACTCATCAAATTTGCAGGAATAGCCAACACCCCAGAAGACAAAGATGAGGATCCAAAAAGACTTTGACAGAGTTGAACAATGGGCCCTATCCAACAAAATGAATTTTAATGTGGAGAAAAGCAAAGTTTTACGTTTAGGCAGCAAGGTAGACTTTCAGCCAGCCCCTTCTCCCAAGTTCCATTTAGAAACTGAAAACAAATTCCTGGTTTCTGGATGTGCTTGGCAGGACTCTATTATTAGCCAATCTCTCCCTTTCAGAAGCACCACAAATCTCTGCCTGCCCACCCATTGCCTTGCCATGAATCTGCAGTGTTCAGCCAAGGGGCTCCCTTCAACAGTGTGGAACGTCTGGAAGGCAGCAGCTTCGCCATCCCAACCCCCTGCATGCACACAAAGCACAGCTGGTCTTATTATTCTGCTTCTTGCCAGGGGAAACAACACGTTTGTCGTCGTCCCCCCCCACCTTTTCTAGTTTCCACTTCAGGAAGCCAAGCCGAAAAGGGACTGCATCCAATGGGAAGGCAGAGGCCCACCCTTTGGTGTGTGGATTGGCTGTCAGGATGCATGGCTACTTGTCCCACGCTGCGAATTGGGCAGGGACGTGTCCCTCAGAAACGCCTGGGATGAGGAAGGGAAAGAGCACTGGTGTACCATTGGTGGCGGAGGAGTGCCAGCAGAGGGCCTGCCAAGTATGAATGCATGTGGTGGGTTGACTGTGTTGGGGTGGGCAGGGTGAAGTGGGCGCAGCCATGTGGCTGTGGCTAATTGTCCTAGACCCATACTTTCAGGGCCAGATTTGCTTAGGAGTAAGCCGAGTTCCTCTGAGCAAATCACACGTTTGAGAAAAATTGAAAAATTATGCAGAAAAGCCCTCATTTTAAACAATATACTAGGAATTGTGGATTGCCTAAATGTAAGTAAAATTAGCTCTCAGCCTCTGCTAGATGAAAGCCATTCAGGCTGCTGTAAATCAATCAGATGCTCCTCCTAGCACAGTAACTGGTTTAAAGATGAGATCATTTTTGTTCTTTTCCTTTTCCAAACTTTTGTACATTACTTTAGATCCTATAGGCAAACATTCAACAGTACTTACTAATCCTTCCTGGGTTTTTTTTCAACTTCTTGTTTTACCTTTTCCTGAATTTCTTCCCTATCTTTCAATACATCAAACCATTGCTGTTCTATTTCATCCTGAATCCACAATGATGGGAAGCCCTGTTCCATTTGTTCCCCAAATAAAATCTAAACGCTCATCCCCAATCCACTAATGGGGAAACTCCATAAGGCAGCCAAAACTATAGGGAATTTTTCATCCCAATCCTTCCCATTTGCTTTAAATAATTTCATAAATGGTTTAATTTTTCCATTACAACATTCCACTTTTTACCCTAGGGCAGTGATGGCGAACCTTTTTTTTGCTCGGGTGCCAAAAGGGCGTGCGTGCGTGCGGCGACACCCATAATGCAATGCCCTCCCCCCGCATGCGCGCACAAACCCCCCACGCTGCCCCCCCCGCGCATGTGCGCAGGCATTACTGAAGCCTCCGGACTTCCGGTAGGCCCTTTGGGCCGTTTTTCGCCTTCCCCAGGCTTCAGGAGGCTTTTCTGAAGCCTGGGGAGGGCAAAAAACGGCCTCTCCCCCGCCCTCCGGAAGGCCGAAAATCAGCTGGCCAGCGCGGGGCACAGGAGCTGACATAGGGCAATGCCTCGCATGCCCTCAGATATGGCTCCGCATGCCACCTGTGGCATGCGTGCCATAGGTTTGCCATCATGGCTCTAGGGCCTCCAGTTTATGTGTAGCTTCCTATGAATTCCCAATGCGTCAGTCATTTTTCTTATGACTTCTGACACAAAAGCTGACCCTCTATTGCTACTTAAAATCCTTAGAGTACTAAATCTACAAAAAGCTTCTTGGTACAGCTTCTTGGCTGTAATTACTGCTGCATTATTTTTGGTAGGGAAAGCCTCTGGCCATCCACTAAATCCATCAATCACTACCAGCAGATATTTATTCCCTCTCTGTGTCACAGTGAGTCGGTCAATATAGTTAATATACAATATTGCCCAAGGTTTAAATTGCCTTTGAGGTAAGACAGGGACTTGCGGTTGTGAATAATCATGCTTTTCAAACAAACAGACTGGGCAACTATCAACTACAGTATATGGAAAATGAGAGCATGGTGTTGGTTAGTAAGTCCCCATCGTTTCCCTCAAAGGAGAATTTTCTCTACTCCTTCATGTCCCACAGCATGTAGATGAAAAACAAGGTCGTCTACTTCAGATTTTGCAGAAGTGATAATAGTAGAGGAAGTACAATGCACCAAGGTGTCTGCTGCTTGATTCAAATCAACCGCCTACAAAGTCCCTGGCTTCTAATGTGCCTTAATCCAATAGACCGTGATCCATATCTTCAGTATTAAGCTATGCTGCCATTCTTCAAATTGTTTCAGGCCCCCTGAGCTACTGGTCCACCCATCTCTGACCCAGAAATGCAAAAATTCTGTCAAAGCCTGATAAATATACCAGCTATCTGTTAAAAAGTGCAAAGTATCCAAGCCCAAAGCATCAGCTGTCAAAGCATGGGAGGCTAAGTTGAACCGTTACTGGGTTAATTACTTTCACTATCAGGAACGGCCCTAAAAATTTAGGTTCTAGTTTTTTACTGGGTAATATCAACTTTTATTTAAATTAAAATATATATTTTATTTAAAGAACAATTAAAAACAAACAAACATACAAACAACAGGACATAACAAAGACCTAAATACGTAAAAGTTATGTACATGACGGATTATCCAGTTGAACTATTTACATAAAATTCCTTTATATTTTTCTTTTTGAAAAGAATCAAATTTTATACATTTTTTTAAATCTTCCAATTTTCCCGATATCACTTATTCTTGGCTCTCCTTTTATCCCACCATTCATATAATTTATTCCAGGTTTCATAATATTCCGTATCTGATTTGTCCTTCAAATCCCCACCTGGTTTCTCGGTGCAGCACCATTCGCGACCCCAGGGAAGGGGGGGAGGAGTGGCAATAATAACGCACGGAAGTCTGTACCCTCGTAGGATCCCTGCCCCGGAGATTGTTGGGTGTGAGACGCTCCTTTTGAAGTTGGACTTAGGGGTACAGGTGGGCCTTTTCTTAACGTACCTGCCTCCCAGCTGCGTAAGTAAGGCCCTGCCTGAGCTACTTGAGGCAGTAGCCGGCTTGGCAGTTGAGTTCCCTAGGCTTATGGTCCTGGGGGATTTCAACTTGCCATCGGCTGGCGAAACCTCCGGGTGGCTCAGGAGTTCATGGATTCCATGACAACCATGGACCTGACCCAAGTAATCCAGGGTCCGACTCATGAGGGCGGTCACACGCTCGACCTAGTCTTTCTTTCGGGGCAGTGGAGAGATGATCTGAAGATCAGGGATATAGTCATCACCCCACTGTCATGGTCAGATCATTTCCTACTGAGGTTGGATTTCGCAGCCCCACTCCTCCCCTGCAGGGAGGCGGGACCGACTAGGTGGTTCCGCCCCAGGCGCCTAATGGAACCGGAAGGATTCCAGAGGGAGCTCGGGGAAATACCTGAAACCCTGGTACACAACTCGGCTGACTCCCTGGTGGCTGCTTGGAACACCGCAGCATCAGGGGCGTTAGACCGAATTGCGCCTAAGCGACCTCTCCACGGCAGTGGATCCCGGAAAGCTCCCTGGTTTACCGAGGAGCTCCGGGAGATGAAACGCCAGAAGAGACGTCTAGAACGCTGCTGGAGAGCCAGCAAAACCGAGTCTGATCGAACACTATTAAGAATTTACATCAGATCTTATTTAGTGGCGATAAGGGCGGCAAAACGATCTTATTTTTCCGCTCTTATTGCGTCCGCAGATTCTCGCCCGGCCGCCTTGTTTAGGGTGACTCGCTCCCTCCTTGCCAAAGGGGGGGGGGCGAGGAACACTTACAAGGCAGAGCTGAGGAATTTGCTGAGTTTCTGTCGGATAAAGTCGCTCAGATTCGGTCAAACCTGGACTCTAGCTGGGCAGAGTCCATAGAGGTGACAGGGGCTAGTCTTAGTTCACCATTATGGGAAGAGTTTGGGCCTGTTTCTCCCGAAGATGTGGACAGAGCTGTGGGGGCGATGGGTACCTCCACCTGTTTATTGGACCCGTGCCCCTCCTGGTTGGTTTCGGCCAGCAGAGAGGTGGCATGCAGCTGGATCCGGGCGGTGGTCACCGCTTCTCTGAGGGAGGGATCCGTACCGCAGTCATTAAAAACTGCGGTGGTGAGACCCCTCCTGAAGAAGCCTTCCCTGGATCCAGCTGAGTTGAAGAACTATCGTCCGGTCTCCAACTTGCCCTTTCTGGGGAAAGTTGTTGAGAAGGTGGTGGTTACTCAGCTTCTGCAGCTTCTGGATGAAACAGATCATCTATATCCTTATCAGTCGGGCTTCAGGCGCGGCTACAGTACAGAAACTGCCTTGGTCGCTCTGATGGATGATCTCTGGCGGGCCCGGGATGGGGGTAATTCCTCCATCCTGGTGCTACTTGACCTCTCAGCGGCGTTCGATACCATCGACCATGGTATCCTTCTGCATCGTCTCGGCGAGTTGGGGGTGGGAGGCACCATTTTACGGTGGTTCTCTTATCTCGCCGACAGGATGCAGTCGGTGTTGACAGGAGGACAGAGATCGTCCCCTAGGCCCCTATCATGTGGGGTGCCTCAGGGGTCGGTTCTCTCGCCCATCCTGTTTAACATTTACATGAAACCGCTGGGGGAGATCATCCGCAGACATGGGGTGCGTTACCACCAGTACGCTGATGACACCCAGCTGTACATCACCACCCCGTCTGATTTCAGGGAGGCAGTCGATGTAATGTGCCGATGCCTGGCCGACATTAGGATCTGGATGGGGAGGAACAGACTCAGACTTAATCCCGACAAGACTGAGTGGCTGTGGATATTGCCTCCTAAGGACCAAGACAATTGTCCCTCCTTGATGTTCGAGGGAGCGAAACTGACTCCCTCAGATCAGGTCCGCAACTTGGGGGTCCTCCTAGATCCACAGCTAAAATTGGATCACCATCTTTCCGCTGTGGCTAGGGGGGCCTTTGCACAGGTTCGCCTGGTGCACCAGTTGCGGCCATACCTGGAGAAGGAGGCTCTACTCACGGTCACTCATGCCCTTGTCACCTCCCGTCTGGACTACTGCTACGCGCTCTACATGGGGCTACCCTTGAAGAGTATCCGGAGACTTCAGTTGGTGCAAAATGCGGCTGCGCGTGCTGTGGTGGGTGTGCCAAGGTACACCCACGTGACACCTGTACTCTGCCAGCTGCATTGGTTGCCCATCGGTCTCCGGGTCCGATTCAAGGTGTTGATCACCATCTTTAAAGCCCTTCATGGCTTAGGACCAGGTTATCTCCGGGACCGCATTCTGCCTCACACTTCCCTTCGACCGGTTAGGGCCCACAGAGTTGGCCTCCTCCAGGTCCCGTCGGCCAAGCAATGCCGGCTGGCGGGCCCTAGGGGGAGAGCCTTCTCTGTGGCCGGCCCCGTGCTCTGGAACCAACTTCCCCCAGAGACCCGAACTATCCCCACTCTGCTGGCCTTCCGCAAGGCTGTTAAGACATGGCTCTTCCTGCAGGCTGAGGGTAGAGCGTAATCCATTGAGCTCACCCCAAGTATGTATGATTGTTGAATGGTTATTGTATACTTTTTAATATTACGGTTTTAATTTTTATATTTGTTTTTAAATGCATATTTATTATTGGTTTCTTGTATTTTTTGCTGTTGTACGCCGCCCGGAGTCCTCCGGGAGTTGGGCGGCATATAAGAATGCCAAATAAGTAATAACTGCAGTGTTAATCTATCCATTTCTGCACATATTAATATTTTATCTAAGAGTTCTCCTTCCTTGGGTATTTCTTTATTTTTCCAATTTTGGGCAAATGCTATTCTTGCAGCGGTCAAGATGTGTAACATGAGGTATAATATATTTTTCCCAAATTTATCCATAGTTATTCCCAATAAAAATAGTTCAGGTTTTAACTCCAATTTTATTTCCAAAATTTCTTCCAACCATTGCCTTACTTTTCCCCAGTATTCTTGTGTTTTTTGGCACTCCCACCACATATGATAATATGTGCCAGGAACTCTTCTACATTTCCAGCATAATGCTGATGCATTCCGACTCATTTTTGCTATTCTTGTGGGTGGGAGATGCCACCTATAAATCATTTTATAAAGGTTCTCTTTGTAAGAGGTAGCTAAGGTAAGCTTTCTATTTCTATACCATAGAGTTTGCCAAGTGTTAAGGTCAATGTTAGTTCCGAAATCTTTGCACCACCTAATCATCGTTTCCTTAACCTGTTCTTCCCGTAGTGTCTGTTCTAAAAGGTGTTGATATATTTTTCCTATCATTTTTCCTTCTGGTCCTAATATTATTTTATCCAATTCAGTTTCTTCCATTTTTATACCAGGTTCTCTTTTATCTTGCCTATATTTTGATTGAATTTGCAAATACGCCCACCATTCAAGTTTTATACCTTTCTCATATAGTTCTAACCTTGATTTTAATTCTCCCCTCTCGTCCAATAGTTGTTTATATGTTGTAACCTTTCCCAAATGTATAAAATTTGGATGCACTTGCATTTCCAACGTTGATAACCAATTTGGTATTTGTGTATAATTTTGTCCCTTGATTTTTTCCCATACCTCAAGCAGAGCTCGTCTAACATAGTGTCTCTGGAAGTACCGGTGTGTTTTTTGTTTCTCTTCCCATAAGAAGGCGTGACATCCAATATGTAAATCGTGGCCTTCCAATCTTAATAATCTTTCATTTTTTAATTTTATCCAATCCTTTATCCAAATTAAAATTGCCGCTTGATAATGATTTTCCCAATTTGGAAGTCCAAATCCACCCCTCTCCTTTGAATCTTGTAATACTTTCCTTTTTATCCTTGCTTTTTTCTTTTGCCATATGAATTCAGAAATCATTTTATTTAAACTTTGGAAAAAAATTTTATCCAAATTTGTTGGTACACATTGAAATAAAAATAATATTCTTGGCAGTACATTCATTTTAATAAGGGCTATTCTTCCCATAAAAGAGGGTTGCAGATTAGACCATCCTTCCAAGTCTTTTTTTATTTTTCCGACCAATTTCTCATAATTATCTTTTTTTAGTGTGGCACACCTTGATGTTATCTGTATTCCTAAATATTTAATTTTTTTTGTCGTTTGTATACCCAATTTTGCTATTAATTCTAGTTCTTGAGTTTTAGTCATGTTTTTAACGATCATTTTTGTTTTTTCTTTATTAATTTTTAGTCCAGCCAATTCACCATATTCCACCAGCGCTTCCATCAACCTACTTCCTGAATCCAATGGTTCTTTGATAATAAAAACTAAGTTGTCAGCAAAGGCTTGAATTTTAAAGATTTCTTTCTTAATTTCTAATCCTTTGATCTTCCATCCTAATTATTCTTGTTAGTACTTCCAGTGACAGTATAAATAACAATGGTGATAAGGGACAGCCCTGTCTTGTACCTTTCTTAATTTGAAAACTTTCTGTCGTATCCTCATTCATAATTACTTTAGCTCTTTGCGTTGAATATATTTTTTGGAACATTTTTATAAAGTTATCCCCAAAATCCATATAAACTAATTGATTGTATAGAAAGTCCCATTTAATGTTATCAAACGCCTTCTGTGCATCTAGGAAGATTAATCCCATTTGTTTCTCATTATGTAGTTCATAGTATTCTAGTACATCAAGTATTATCCTAATATTATTTTTTATTTATTTATTTATTTATTTAAATAGATTTGTATGCCGCCCAACTCCCGGGGGACTCTGGGCGGCTCACAACATGTCAAATCCATTTATAAGTATAAAATATAACAATTAAAAACTACAAAAGTTAAAAAAGAAAACCTCCAACATTCATAACCAGGGGGGAGACCCATATTTAGTCTGATTGGTCTCACTTTCACCCCGCCTGCCAGAAGAGCCAGGTTTTTATTGCTTTACGGAAGGCCAGCAGGGTGGGGATAGTCCTGATCTCTGGAGGGAGTTGGTTCCAAAGGGAGGGAGCTCCCACAGAGAAGGCTCTCCCCCTCGGCCCCGCCAACAAGCATTGCTTGGTCGATGGGACCTGGAGGAGACCAACTCTGTGGGCCCTAACCGGTCGTAGGGAGGTATGCGGCAGGATGCGGTCCCGAAGGTAACCTGGCCCTGAGCCATGTAGGGCTTTAAAGGTCAAAACCAGCACCTTAAATTGGATCCGGAGACTAATGGGCAGCCAATGCAGCTGGCGGAGGATAGGTGTCACGTGGGTGTATCTAGGCACACCCACCACAGCTCGCGCAGCTGCATTTTGCATCAATTGTAGTCTTCGGATACTCTTCAAGGGTAGCCCCATGTAGAGCGCAATGCAGTAATCCAGCCGGGAGGTGATAAGGGCGTGAGTGACTGTGAGTAGAGCCTCCCTCTCCAAGTAGGGTCGCAATTGGTGCACCAGGCGAACCTGTGCAAAGGTCCCCCTAGCCACCGCTGAAAGATGTTGTTCCAATTTTAGCTGTGGATCTAGGAGGACACCCAAATTGCGAGCCGATTCTGAGGGAGCTAATTTCTCCACCCCCCCAAGAACCAAGGAGGGACAATTGACAGAATCCTTGGGAGGCAATATCCACAGCCACTCAGTCTTGTCAGGGTTGAGTTTTAGCCGGTTCATCCCCATCCAGACCCTAACATCGTCCAGGCAGCGGCCCATTACGTCCTCAGCTTCCCTGAATTGAGACGGAGTGGAGATGTACAACTGGGTATCATCAGCATACTGCTGGTACCTCACCCCGTGTCGTCGGATGATCTCACCCAGCGGTTTCATGTAGATGTTAAACAGGATGGGCGAGAGGACCGAGCCCTGGGGCACCCCACACAGTAGGGGCCTAGGGCTCGACCTCTGCCCCCTGTCAACACTGACTGTGTCCTGTCAGAGAGGTAGGAGGAGAACCACTGTAAAACAGTGCCGCCCACTCCTACCTCGCCGAGACGACGCAGAAGGATACCATGGTCAATGGTATCGAAAGCCGCTGAGAGATCAAGTAGCACCAGGATGGAGGAATAACCACCATCCTGGGCTCGCCAGAGATCATCCATCAGGGTGACCAAAGCAGTTTCCGTACTGTAGCCGCGCCTGAAACCCGATTGAAAGGGATCCAGAAAATCAGTGTCATCCAACAGCCGTAGGAGCTGGAGCGCCACCACTTTCTCTACAACCTTCCCCGCAAAGGGAAGGTCGGAGACCGGACGGAAGTTCTTTAAATCCGTCGGGTCCAGGGAATGCTTCTTGAGGAGGGGCCTCACCACCGCAATTTTTAAGGGCTGCGGGACGGACCCCTCTCTCAAAGAAGTGTTGACCAACGCCTGGAGCCAGCCACGTGAAACCTCCCTGGTGGCCGAAACCAACCAGGAGGGACACGGGTCCAATAAACAAGTGGCGGAGCTCATCGCTCCTATGGCCTTGTCTACATCATCAGGAGTCACCGGTTCAAACTTATCCCATATAACAGGACTAAGGCCTGCCCCTGTCATCTCGGCCTGTACTGCCCAATCAGAGTCCAGGTCTGTCCGAATCTGAGTGACTTTATCTGCCAGAAACAGAAAATTACTCAGCTCTGCCCTGCAAGGGATCTTCGCCCACCTCCTTAGCAAGAAGGGAGCGGGTCACCCTAAACAGGGCGGCTGGGCGGGAGTCGGCGGACGCAATAAGGGCAGAAAAATGCAAGCATTTTGCCGCCCGTATCGCCACTAAGTAAGACTTAAGGAAAATTCTTTAAAGTGTCCGGTCAGACTCAGCTTTATTAGATCTCCATCGTCGCTCTAGGCGTCTCTTATGGCGCTTCATCTCCCAGAGTTCCTCGGTGAACCAAGGAGCCCTCCTGGATCCGCTACCACGGAGAGGCCGCAAAGGCGCAATACGATCCAAAACCCCCGCTGCCGTCTGATTCCAGGCCGCAACAAGAGACTCGGATGAATTGTGTACCAGGGATTCAGGTATTTCCCCAAGTTCCCTCTGGAATCCCTCGGATTCCATTAGGCGCCTGGGGCGGAACCACTTAGTCGGTCCCGCCTCCTTGCGGTGGAGGAGTGGTGCCATGAAATCCAACCTCAGAAGGAAATGATCTGACCACGACAAGGGTACTTTGACTAAACCCCTCAGCCTCAGATCATCTCTCCACTGCCCCGAGAGAAACACAAGGTCAAGCGTGTGACCTTCCCCATGAGTCGGACCCTGAACTACTTGGGTTAGGTCCATGGTTGTCATGGAAGCCATGAACTCCTGGACTGCCCCCAAGGCTTTGCCAGGCGATGGCAGATTAAAGTCCCCCAGCACCATCAACCTGGGGAACTCAATCGCCAGCCCCGCAACTGCCTCGAGCAGAACAGGCAGGGCCTTTGCAACGCAGCTAGGAGGCAAGTACGTTAGCAAAAGGCCCACCTGAACCCCTAAGTCCAACTTCAGGAGGAGTGTCTCACACCCAACAATCTCCGGGGCAGGGCTCCTTCGAGGACAAAGATTCTGGCGAGCTATAATAGCCACTCCACCACCCCTTCCCTGGGGTCGCGGCTGATGCTAAACTGAGAACCCGTCCGGGCACATCTCGGAAAGGGGCCCAGCCAGGTCTCAGTAATGCATGCCAGGTCAGCCCCCTCTTCCAGGATTAAATCCCGGACAAGGGGGGCCTTGTTAGTGATCGACCTGGCATTCAACAGCAGCAGCTTGAGCCCAGGGCCCTGACATCCCCGGTTACCAGGTACTCGGGCTGAGCTAGGTGGAACCAGACCAGAGGGGCCAGAACAAGGAATCGCTTGCAAACAGCGAATTCTCGTTCCCTGAGAGCGGCATACCCCTCTGCTCCCGCCATACCTACCCCTCCCTGTTATGACCGTAATGCTCCTACTCCCCATCCCACCAGAGATCCCCTCCCCTCCCCCGCTGGTCTCCCATTCTCCCAACAGGCCATGCATTCCATTCATACTGGGCCCGGGGCTGGGCTCAAACCCCCCTCCGCTTCTGTTTCTACACTCAGCAGTGGGGGGCGGGATCCCAGCCCCAGATTCACTCATTCTCTCAAAACTCATCTATAAAATCTTATTCACATCAACCCACTCAACCCTTATACAACCCCCACACATAACCCATACATCATTCCCCCCCGAGGTGCAATAAATATATAAAACAAGCAAGGGTAAAAAGCAATTACAACGTGTGGGGAGTGCATATGTGCCGGCCTCCCAACTAATCTAAAAGTTAAATCTTTCAATTTTATCTTTAGCTCTTCCACTCTTCCTCCTGACATCTATACCAATAATGTGCCTTTTTGGCAAAAAGCCATTCTGATCACTATGTATAAATTCTACCATATACTTTTTTAATCTCTCTGCCATTATAGTTGCAAATATTTTATAGTCAGAATTTAAGAGAGATATCGGTCTATAGTTTTTTATTTGGGTCAAATCTGTATTTTCCTTTGGAATTAAAGTTATAATTGCTTCTTCCCAAGATGCCGGCATCTTTGCTTTTGTTAAAACCTCATTATATACTTCTAATAATTTTGAGCCAATTTTTTCCTGTATATTTTTATATAGTTCTACCGGTATACCATCAGGGCCTGGTGCTTTATTGTTTTTTTGTTTCTGTAATGCTTCAGTTAACTCTAGATATATTATTTCTTTATTTAACATCATTTGAATTTCTGGAGATAATTTTGGGAGCTTCGCCTTTTGTAGATATTTCATTGTTTCACTTTTATTATTTCTATCGCTATGATTATATAGATTTTCATAGTATTCTTATGCTATTCTTTTTTTCTTTTCATTATCATGAGTTATTTCTCCCTTTTCATCAGCTAGCTTTCCAATCCTCCTTTCTTCCCTCTGTTTTTTAATTCTATAAGCCAACCATCTCCCGGGTTTATTGGCGTTTTCAAAAAAAATTTGTTTAGTGCGTTTTATATGTTGCGCCAACTCTGCCTTTCCCATATTATTCAATTTGTGTTTAACCAAATTCATTTGTTGTTTTGTTTCTTGACTATTTGGTTCACTTTGCAATTTGTTCTCAATTTCTCTTAGTTCCTCCTCTAATTTCTTTTGCTGTTGTATTTTAAGTTTATTTTCTCTGGCCATATAAGAAATTGCCATGCCTCTCATAAACGCTTTTGCAGTATCCCACTAATTTTGACAACTAGTCTCTTCTTTCTTGTTTGTTTCAAAATATAAATCCAATTGTGTTTCCATTTTTATTTTAAATTCTTTTTGATTCAAGATTGACCTTTTAAATGTCGATCTTCCAGTTTTCTTTTGACCTTTTAATTTAATTCTTATAGGATTGTGATCAGCCCATGAATTTATATCTATTGAAACTTCCTCGATTTCTAAATTTAATTCAGGTGGAAACCATGCCATATCGATGCGTGACCATGATGCATGCCGATTTGAATAAAATGTATATTGCTTTTTCCCTATGTTACGTTCACGCCAGCTATCTTTAATATTTGTCTCTTCTATCATTTTTGTAAATGTGTTTGGCAAAATTTTCCTAGTTCCTTTCCTCGGTGTATTATTTTTATAGTCTAATTGTCTATCAACTATCGCATTAAAATCCCCTATTATCCCAATACTTTCATAATCAAGTTCACCAATAATCTTATGTAAATGTTGATAAAATGTTTTCTGACCTTCGTTTGGGGCATATAATCCCACAATCGCAATTTTTGACTTATTCAATATTATTTCTAGTATAATTATCCTGCCTTCTTTATCTTCATAAATTTGTTTGGCTTCAATATTTTTATTAACATATACAGCAACTCCTTGTTTTTTATTTGATAAAGATGTAAATACATTTCTCAATTTGGGATAATTTAATAAATATTCATGTTGTTTTTTAATATGCGTCTCTTGTATTATAATATCCAATCCCATTTTACTCATTTTATGTAGATATCTTTTCCTTTTCTGTGGAGAATTTAAGCCATTTACATTCACCGACATTAACTCTATTCCATCTTTTATCCTTTTATCTGTATTTGGATCTTGTAACCCTTTCTGATCTATCATCTGTATGTTCTTTAGGTCTATTTTCATCCTTTCTTCTATTATGTAACTCTTCCTTCCTAGTATCTTTATTTTCTTTTTGCACCTCTTCCTTCTCCATCGGTTGTATAGCCATATCTCTTTCTTCCCTTGGGTAATTTCAACTTAATGTATTTCGTAGACAGGTAAACCCATTCTCCCACACGGAAGGGGGGTTGCAGAGATCGGTGTTTATCTGCCTGCTTTTTGTATGCTTCTGCTGCCTCCGCTAGCGCTTTCTTGGTGTTTTCCCAACCCGTCCTGAGTGACTCCATTCAGCTAGAGTCATGGATGAAGGCGGCTCTTGGCAGCTCGGACATGGGAATAAATTCCATTCCGCTTATGACTTGAAAGGGGGTTTGTCCGGTGCTGCTATGCACAGCGTTGTTGTAAGCTACTTCGGCAAAAGGCAGCAGGTCCGCCCAATTTTCTTGCTGGTAATCCACATAGCATCTTATATACTGCTCTACCATGGCGTTCTTACATTCAGAGGCTCCATTCGTGCTCGGAAGAAAAGCCGAGCTGAGCCCCTGAGTTGATCTGATGGACTTCAGAAATTCTCTCCAGAATTTAGCAGTGAACTGAAGTCCTCTGTCTGAGATTATTCGGCGGGGCACTCCGTGCAGCTGGTAGATCTGCTTGATAAACATATTAGCCAGCTTCCTAGCAGAGGGCAATCTGGAGCAGGCAATAAAGTGGGCTTGCTTAGAGAATAAATCTACCACAGTCCAGATGACTGTGTTTCCCCCACTCTCTGGGAGTTCAACTATAAAGTCCATTGCGGGGTGACGCTGAGCGCTGCAGCTTTGAAACTGCTCTATTTTCGGTATTCGGAGACCTTTCGAGGCACAAAAGTCTGGAGGACTAAGTGGGAAAAGAGGGGCATCCCGGGCAACAGCGGGGCGAAGGCAACCGCCCGCTGTGGCGAAGGGCACCCCTCCTATCCGAGGTGAAAACGTTCATCTTTGCAATCTCAGCATGGCGGACCTGAAGCTACAGCGAGCCACGAAAAACTAGGAAGCAAATATTCCAGCAGACTACACCTGATCCACGAAGAAGAAGACTCACACAATATCGGGAAAATAACTGTCAACAGGGAGATCCAACCACAATGGAAAAAGGGGACTCCAAGTGAAACTTAGCGGCGTGCAAAAGAGAGAGTCGGAAAGCGCTGAATCAACACCGAGATCGAGGACTAAGTGACGGAGAAGAATTGAAATAATAGGAACCTCTAGCGAGACTAAACTGTGAGAAGGATAGAACGGAACGAAACTCGAGTGGAGGATCAGAAAGATTACTTTTTAACTTGTTACAGAGTCGGTTGGATACAAAGCACAGCAGAACGGAACTTAAGCAAGGCCAAATAGAAATCCTGCAGGAGACAGATGACTGTGCAACTTTAGAGCGAGACTTCAAGTCGCAGCTCGGATAACAAGGGAATCGGAAGCTAACATCTGTGAACATTTGTGAAAAGCAGGATAAAACAGAATATAAACTGAGTGATTGTTGATTTATTGATATAAAGAGGGATAAATTGCCCTCTTCTTTCATTTACTCGCCCCCTTTTTACTTACTCCTATTTGATATCAACTTTTTCTCTATGCTCTGAACTTTCTTCTCTCTGTCTGCTTCCTTTTTCACTTATTTAACTTAATTTAATACCTCATAAATAGTAAGTATAGCACCTTATTATTGGACCATTATATAACCATACATCTCTATCTAAGATGGCGACGGAGGCAGACCCCTAGTCCCATCGCTGAAGACGGAGAGTAGGAAAAAGACCCAAAAACCTAGTGTTAGAGATAAGGCAGAAGCTATCAAAATAAGACAATAGACACAAATTAGTTCCAAATATTACATATATCAACATCTAAAGGCTGGGACCAGCCGAACCCATAAAAAAAAGAGAGAGAGAAGAAAACATCCAACCACGTGGAGCCAGAAATAGCTGGAGGAACGAGGCTCGGCAAGGCTCAAAACTTCAGCAACTTATCTTCCTTGGTGAGAAAAGAAAGAGGTATGCGTGACAGGGGGATCTGAATGAAAAGTGGATTGCGGACAAAAGAGAGTTGGTGTTAGAGAGAAGAGGGAGGAAAGAAAGAGTCTGGAAGACAGCGGAGAAAAGACGATCCGAGGAGAAGGAGGCATTGTAAACGCGATTGAGAGGATTCCCATAGAAAGAAAGGTGTGATCGGAGCAAAGGAGAGATCGGAGACAACAGGAGGTGGATCGATAAAAGAATCCTTTACTTTGAAACGGTGGTGATACTGGACGGTGGAGGGAAATAAAGGACAGAAAGAACTTACAGTAACTAAGCAGTTTTGAATGAGCGACATCTTGGAGGAAGGGAGAAAAGCAGCACTTCCGGAAAGAAGGACGGAGGAGAACAAAATTTAAAGGGACCCTGCAACAGTAGCCTGACTGTGGAGCATAGAGGGGGGGAAAAAAGTCCCATTGACTCGTTGTCTTTAAAAAGGTGGAAAAACTGAGCTTAAAGGAAAGAAAAGAACGGTGAAATATAAAGAGGATTTGGAAGGGTGTCATCTAAGCAGTATTGAAGGAAGCTGGGGTATATCTACATTGAAAGATTAATAATAATTACAATTTAAATTGAAGAGATATTGTTACTGATTTAATTAACATATTTACATTACATATTACTTAAAATATATATCTATATCAGCTGAATTTTATATATTATAGGAATATGAATTAATTACTAATTAATTAACACAAACTAATTAGTGATTATGCCAGGCAAAACCCCAAAAAACACCACCACCAAACACCCACAAATGAAAGACATCAAAAACAGCAGCAACCCAAACAACCCCAGCACACAAGGAACAGACTCTATTGTGACCTGCAGAGCATGCTCCATGTACACTCTTATGCCCACAGAACTCCAAAACTACATATGTACCAAATGCAAACTAATCAAATTACTAGAAGAAAAAGTAGAAGATCTAGAGAAAAACCTATACACCCTGAAACACAACAAAATGAGAAACCCCAAACCTCACAAAAAGAACATGCACAAAAAGAACATGCACAAAAAGAACATGCACAAAAAGAACATGCACAAAAAGAACATAAAAATGACCAAGCAACTTCCACTATAGCTAACCCCCCAGAGGAAGAAAGCAGATGGACACATGTCACCCACAGAAAAAAACACAAACCAAACACAAAACCACTGTCCAAACCAACCCACCCAGACCCAACCCCACTGGCTCTAAGCAACCAATACCAGGGACTTCCAATAGAAGATAACGCACAGACACACAGAAAAGAAACACCAGAAAGAACCCTCAACAAAGCAGCACCACCAAACACCACTACAACACAGAAAGAAACTCCCCAAACAACCCCAGGCAAAAAGAAAAGGCGAGTACTGGGAGATTCAATCCTCAGAGGAACCGAACCCGCCATCTGTAGACCAGATAACCAATCCAGAGAGGTATGCTGCCTTCCAGGAGCCAAAATCATAGACGTAGCAGAGAAAGTAACCAACATAATAAAACCCACAGACTATTACCCCCTACTATTACTCCATGTAGGAACAAATGACACAAAAAAGAACTTGAAAACAATACAGAACGACTATGAGCAACTAGGCAAGAACGTCAAAAACCTAGGTGCGCAAGTAGTCTTCTCATCCATACTACCAACAAGAGGACAACACCCAGCAAGGGAACAAAGAATCCTACAAGTAAACCACTGGCTAAAGGGTTGGTGTCGCCAAAAAAACTTTGGATTCCTAGACCACGGACTGCACTACCTCCAAGATGAACTATTGGCAAGGGACGGGTTACATCTCACAAAGACTGGGAAGAATGTCCTCGGAAAAAGACTGGCCCAACTTGTCAGGAGGGCTTTAAACTAAAATCACGAGGGGAGGGTGACCAATCTACAGGATCCCCGGGGCCCAACTCCAAGCATGGACCCCAAGCAAACAAAACAAACAACGAACCAAAAAGGGATGGGGAAGAAAACAAACTCAAACAACAAATAAGAGACAAAGAAAGAACACCCACAACCAGGCACAAAGAACTCAAATGCCTCTACACAAATGCACAAAGCCTAGGGAATAAACAGGGTGAACTTGAAATATTAATGCACGAAGGTACACACGACATAGTCGGAATAACAGAAACTTGGTGGGATGAATCACACGATTGGAACACACAGATAAAAGGATACAAACACTTCAAAAAAACCAGATCACACAAAAAAGGAGGTGGTGTTGCCCTGTATATAAAGGACCACTATGTAGCTACAGAGCTACAAGTAACCAAGGAAGAAAACCCATTAGAATGCATATGGGTCAACATAAAAGAAAAAAAGAACGACACAACAATAGGAGTATACTACAGACCACCAAACCAAACAGAAACAATGGACACCCTTTTTACCAACCAGCTAAAGAACATATGCAAGAAAAACAACATTGTAATAATGGGAGACTTCAACTACCCGGATATCAACTGGAAAACCAACTCAGCACCAAGTGAGAAATCTAACAGATTCCTAACCAGCCTAGCTGACAACTTCATTGTCCAAAAAGTGGAGGAGGGAACTAGAGGGGCAGCCATACTGGATTTAATACTTACAAACAGAGAAGAAACAATAGAAGGAGTTGAAGCTGCGGGAACACTGGGCGAGAGTGAGCACGTAATACTAAAATTCACCATAAAGCAAACACAAATAACTGAACATAACGACACCTATATCCCAGACTTTAAAAAAGCCAACTTCAATAAAGTCAGAGAAAACTTGGGGAAGATCCCTTGGATGAAAGTACTAAAGGGTAAAACAACTCAAGAAGCCTGGGAGATCCTAAAAAACACGATCATAAAAGTCCAGAACACCACAATACCGATGAGGAAGAAAAACAAGAAATCCAAAAGGAAACCAGCATGGCTAAACAAAGACCTTACTGATAAACTGAATGAAAAAAAAGATAAATACAAAAAATGGAAAGACGGGCACATAACCAAGGCAGAGTACCAACAGACAGCCAGAATCTGTAAAGAAAAAATCAGGACAGCAAAGGCCCAGAATGAGCAAAGACTCGCAACAAAAGTCAAAGACAACAAAAAAAGCTTCTTCCAACACATAAACAACAAGAAAAAAAATCAAAGAAACAGTTGGTCCACTAAAAAGGGAAGACGGCAAAGAAGTAACAGACAACACAGACAAAGCAGAGCTACTGAACACGATCTTCGCATCAGTCTTCACACAAAAGGAAACTGCAGCTCAACTACCCAGCAACACAAATATAAAAAACAGATTCAAAGCAAGACTCAACCTAAGCAAAAATACAGTAAGAGATCACCTATCTGAACTTAACGAATACAAAGCACCAGGACCAGATGGATTACACCCCAGAGTCCTAAAAGAACTAGCAGAAGTCATTTCGGAACCACTGCACCACATCTTCCACAAATCCTGGAACGCAGGGGAACTCCCTGAGGACTGGAAAAGAGCTGATGTGGTCCCCATCTACAAAAAAGGTAAAAAAACAGACCCAGGAAACTACAGACCAATCAGCCTAACATCAATACCTGGGAAAATACTGGAAAAAATAATTAAAAACCAGATCTCCCATCATCTAGAAACAAACCAAGTAATAACCAAAAGCCAACACGGATTTGTTAAGAACAAGTCATGCCAAACCAACCTCATTTCATTCTTCAACACTGTGACCAAATTAGTAGACCAGCGAAATGCAGTAGACATAATATACCTGGACTTCAACAGAGCATTTGACAAAGTAGACCACAACCTACTCCTTCATAAGCTAGAAAAAAGCGGGATAGACAGCTACACAACCAGATGGATTAACAACTGGCTGACCAACCGTACCCAGCGAGTAGTCCTCAATGGCTCTAAGTCCACATGGAGAGAAGTAAGCAGTGGCGTACCACAAGGTTCCGTTCTAGGCCCAGTACTCTTTAATATCTTCATAAATGACCTAGATGAGGGAATAGCAGGAGAACTAACCAAATTTGCAGATGATACCAAGCTGGCGGGAGTAGCAAACACCCCAGAGGACAGACTCAACATCCAGAGGGACCTTGACAGACTCGAACACTGGGCCCAAACCAATAAAATGAAATTTAACACGGAGAAAAGTAAAATTCTACACCTAGGTAAGAAGAATCAAAAATACACATACAAACTGGGTGAAACCACACTCAATAGCAGCGTTTGCGAGAGGGATCTTGGAGTCTTGGTAGACAGCCAACTAAATATGAGCCAGCAGTGTGCAGCAGCAGCCAGAAAGGCCAACGCAGTCCTGAGCTGCATAAATAGAGGGATACAATCAAGGACCAGAGAGGTACTAGTACCACTCTATAAAGCCTTGGTCAGACCACACCTAGAGTACTGCATCCAGTTTTGGTCACCACACTACAAAAAACATTGAAACCCTAGAAAAAGTGCAGAAGAGAGCAACCAGGATGATAAAGGGTCTGGAAAATAAAACATACAAAGAGCGTTTGCAGGAACTGAGCTTGGCCAGTCTGGCGAAGAGAAGGACCAGGGGTGACATGATAGCAGTGTTCCAATACTTGAGGGGATGCAACAGAGAGGAGGGGGTCAGGCTGTTTTCTATGGCACCAGAAAGTCAAACAAGGAATAATGGATGGAAGCTGACCAAGGAGAGATTCAACCTGGAAGTGAGGAGAAACATTCTGACGGTGAGAGCGATCAACCAGTGGAACAGCTTGCCAGCGGAGGTTGTGAGAGCCCCAACACTTGCGACCTTCAAGGGGAGACTAGACTGCCATCTGTCTCAAATGCTGTAGGAACTCCTGCTTGAGCAGGGGGTTGGACTAGATGACCTACAATGTCCCTTCCAACTCTAATAATAAATCTAAATCTAAAAATCTTTGTAGTATATATAAGATTGTAAGTACCTTTCTGGATCTCTAGTTATTCTGTAGCAATATTAATATAATTGATATACAATTGATATAAAGAAAAATAGAACAAATAGAAACTTACTTATAGTTAGTACTTATAGTAATTCATAGTTATTCATATTTCAGATATAAAATAAGATAAGGACAACTTGAGACACATAAAGATATATATCATTACCGATTAGAATATTTGATAAATTACTGTTGTAATAACGAGTAGCCTAAATATATTAGAAATATAACTAACCAGTTTATTTACATTGTATAGTATTTATAGGGTTATTTATCATATTTATAGCTGATATTGTATTGTATTTATATTGTTTCATTTATACATTGCACTGCTTATATATTGTACTATTTAACATAATATTCATACAGTATTAATATAAGCTTAAGAATAATCTAGTAGGGAGAAAAAAAACCAATTGATATTAATTTCGAGTACCTGTAATATAAGATATAAGATATATAGAAGATAATTAATAGAGGAATTATACTATTGTATTAATTTACAAAGGTTTGATTAACTTGGGAATTTTGGCATAACAATAATATAGCAGTAAAATCAACAACAAAACCGAGAATTATCTAAGAAAATAGAGAAAGACTATAATCATATAAGGAGAACTGTATCATACTATGGAATAAACAGATACGTATAGAAAAGGGGGGGAAAGAATATTGCATGGTAATCTGGAATAGGATTTATAAATTAGGGGAACAAAATAAAATATTAAAAGAAATGACAAGCATTACAACAACGACGCTGAAGGGAGGGAAGAAACCAACAGCTACTGCCCCAGCAGGAGTGGCTTCCCCAGCCAGTCAGCATCAAATTGATGAGATGCTGACTGCCGAGAAGTCCGGTGGCACATCAGTAATTCAAAACATGAATGCCACCCTAAACGTGCAGGAGACAATGATTAAATTACAAGAAGCTATTTCCCAGAACCATGCTGAATTAAAAAGAGACATTCTAAAATTGGATAACAAAATGGAGTCAATTCAGGAGGCTGTACAAAAGAATGCACAGCATATTAAAACAGTTGAGATAAAAATGGAACAGAACGAAAAAAAAATAGAGAAAATGGACCAAAAAATGACTAAAACTAATAAAGAATTAGAGCACTCATTAATTGATTTGGAAATGGATCGATCTTCTTACTACCTAAGATTTCAGAATATTCCGGAAACCAAAGAAGAAGATCTAGGTCAGGGGTCGGCAAACTTAAACACTCAAAGAGCCATTTGGACCCGTTTCCTACAGAAAAAAAACACCGGGAGCCACAAAACCTGGGTGGTGCCGATACGAACCAAATTCAAAACTATAGGCCAATTTCGTTGTTGAACGCCGACTATAAAATTTTCATGAATATTATCGCAGAAAGAACAAAAATAATCTTAAACAAAATTATACAAACAGATCAAAATGGATTTCTACCAATGCGACAAATTAGGACCAACATAAGAACAGTATTGAACATATTAGAGTATTACGAAGTGCATCCAGAAAAGCAGGTTGCACTTGTTTTCCTGGATGCGCAAAAGGCGTTCGACAATGTAAATTGGCACTACATGATTAGACTAATCAGGAAAATGAATTTCGGCAATAAATTTGAACAAATGATAGAAACAATGTATACCTCCCAGAAAGCCAAGATAATCATAAACAGGGATATAACCAAACCATTCCAAATATCAAAAGGAGTCCGACAGGGATGTCCATTGTCACCTCTGCTTTTTATCTTAACATTGGAAACATTATTAAATAAGATTAGGGGCAATTCGAACATTAAAGAATTAGGCTCCAATACTCTTTAGCTTCTGTACATGTCCACCACATGTGATAGAAAGAGCCTGGTGTTTGCTGACATTTCCAACATTTCATAGATTTGTCTTTAAACATTTTAGCTATCCTTTCTGGTGACATATGCCATCTATAAAACATTTTATACATATTTTCTTTATATGCTGTTGCCATAGTCAATTTATAGTTTCTTTCCCAAAGCTGCTGCCATTTATCCAGTTCTATAGTATGCCCAAAATTTCTTGCCCATTTTATCATCGTTTCTTTCACTTGTTCATGTTCTAGGTCAATGTATAATAAATAATTATACAATCCAATTCTATGGTATGCCCAAAATTTCTTGCCCATTTTATCATTGTTTCTTTCACTTGTTCATGTTCTAAATCAATATATAGTAAATAATTATACAGTTTTTTAATTAATCTTTCATCTGTTTCTGTGATTATTTCATCTAATTCTGTCATTTCTAAATTAATACCCTCTGTTTTAACATATCATATCTTGACTACATTTGCATTCTCATATACCAATCCGTTTTTATCCCTTGTTACTCCAGTTCTTGAGTAGATTTCAATTCCCCCTTATCTGTCAGAATGTCTTTATATCTTGGAATATTTTCCCAGTTCAATCTACTTTGGTGAATTAGTGCTTCCATTATAGATAACCAAAATGGTATTTTCTCCAGTGCGCTGCTAAGGAGAGTCCAACATGGGTAATAACTCTGGTCTGATTTGTAGGGACTGAGTTTAATTTGTTTGAAGTACGCCCTCTAGCTGCCCATTTGGTCAGTTTTTTAAACTCAGTCGTAGTGTAGGGACGTTTATTTTTTTCCTCTCCTGATTACCACTAAATTAATTAGATTGGACTCTCCTGTAGCAGATCGATTTCTCACTCGTCAAACAAGGTAATTCCAATTGCGGGGGCAGCTAGGCTGGTTAGCTGGCACGCCAGCAAGAACCGCCTAATTTCTGGATCCCTTTCTCCCTGGAGTCCCTGCCCTCTGCAGGCATAACTCCTCAGGTGAGGCCGGCATCGCAAACCGCTTCTAACTGGAGTCCCTGCCCTTCGCGGGCATAACTCCACCCTCCTACCGGCATTCCTAATCGCAGCTGCGAGGGTCCGTCTCTCCGCTGCGTCCTGGGGAAGGATCAGTCAATTTTCGTTATTTGCGCATCAGTAGACTGTTCTCAGCAGCGCGTCACTTTCCGCCATTAGATTTAAATGGAGCGGCTTGGATTTCTTATTGCCGGCACTGACGGTGGCCATTTTGGTTCCCTGACGTCACTTGTTGCCGGGCAGAATTTGGTGGCCATTTTGGGTGCGCGCAGCCGCAGTTCTGGGCTTCTAAGTAGTTCCGGTGCAGGCTTCTTGCTGGGCGGATCTGGCGGTCTTTTTGAATGGCCAGTATCCGCTCTGATCATCAGTAAATGTGCCGGTGGCCATTTTAAGTGGAAAATTTGCTGGTGAACTGTCGATCGTTATCCTCCTCTTCTCCGCTTGCCTTTGATCCTTTCAAACCTTGGGCTTGTTCCTGCTAAAGCTCTTTGCCACAACCCTTGCCTGCCTGGATCTCCCTCATAGTCACCTGGGGGTGAGTTTACTTCCCAACCCCCCCCCCTTCCGAGGGACGGATTATCCGGCTCCCAGCTACCAGGGCTGGCCAGATCCTTTCATTCAAGTATACTGTGCCCTTTAGTCTGTTGGATTATAGCTATTATGGCTGATAATGTAGAAGAACATCCCGGGGAGGAGACCAACGTGCCTACCCTTGTGAAGGCCATTCATCTAGAAGTAAGTCCAAGACCTCCTCTGCCTCAGAAGCGGCCCTTAAGGACACAGAGCACAGGCTCAGGGCGCTGGAAAAACAACTGGAACAGGCACAAAAGCAGGCCTTTGCTCCAACCTTTCCTCAGATGCAACTGCCTTTGGCCCTGGCTTCGCAACCTGTACTCCTTTCCCCATCGTGGCAAGCTGCTCCAGCAATGGCTGGAGTACTACTCCAGCACTCAACCTGAACCAGCAGGGACGGCTACAGACAGGGATTGGTCCCCAGAACACCCGGGGACAGCTCAAACCTTTGTGTCAGCAGAGGTTGTGGTGGCACAGCGGGCTGAAGGTGGCGCCACCCATACCCAGTCTTCCTTACAGGCCGCCCCAAGATCTACGCCCTCAGCAACCTTCACACCGACCGCTGTGGGCCTGCGTCCTAGCATTGATACTTGGCAACAACTACCACCGTCACTGCAGGATATGATTGCAAACGCATACTCACAAGGCATTGCTACGGGAATGCAACAGAGGTCCCCCCTTCGACCTGTTTGGGTCCCAGCCCAGGAAGTGTGGTCTACCGCAGGCGCACCTTATTCTTACTGTACTTGGCACAAGTCCCGGAACTAGAAAATGCAAGAAACAAGATCCTTGCTGGAATGCAAACTGGAGTCACAGAAGTCAAGATTTAGAAGCGACGTTGTTTCCTGCAACGAGGCTCAGTGTGGTTAGGACGTAAGTAGTCTAAGGGCATGGCCAATTAGCCTGCAGCTCTACTCTCGAGGAGACCTCCTCCTGCGTAGCCACTCTTGCCTTCTAACAGCCCTGCGTGCCCTAGCATCGAGATGAGGAGGTCTCTCTTCTGCATCACTCATGTGCACCTCATGAGTTGCAGAAGGCCCTGGTTGACTTTCAGCCTCTGGCACCGAGTCCTCTCCAACCTCCTCGCTATTGGACTCGGGTGCCAGGTGCACGGGCCGATGGTACCGCGCCACAACTGCCTCTTTGTCCTCGGGATCCATGACCAGCTGCCCGGGACGCGGGCAGGCCACAACATTTCCTCCGTTCCAACGGCGGGGACCAGTCATTCCAACGCACTGCTTCCTCTGCCTGCAAAAGTCCAACGCTCCCTAGTATGGTGGTTATCTCTAGCTCTGCAGCAGGGTTGCCTGTTCAGAGAGCCAGAATGAGTGACCATCACGACAGATGCCAGCCTGTCGGGGTGGAGAGCGCACATATCTTCCCACGTGGCTCAGGGCCGCTGGTCGCCGTTGGAGATCTCCAATCCCAACATCAATTTTTTGGAGCTACGTGCGGTGTACCTCGCCCTACGGCGCTTCCGACCCCTATTTTTGTTATTATTATTGAGCTCGAAGGAACTGTTTCTGTTTTCCAATGTTGAGCATATGTGATTCTGGCCGCTGTTATTATGTGCAATATGAGATATTGGTTGCTTTTATTTATTTTGTCTTTTAAGATTCCTAATAGGAACAGTTCCGGCTTAAAATCTATAGTTTGTTTTGTGATTTCCTCTATCCATTTCTGGATCTTTTCCCAGTATTTCCTTGCCTCTGGGCACGTCCACCACATGTAGTATGTCCCCAGATCTTGCTTACATTTCCAGCATTTTGCGGATAGATTTGGAAACATTTTCGCCAGTCTTTCCAGAGGTAAGTGCCATCTATAGAACATCTTATATGTATTTTCTTTGTAAGATGATGCCATAGTTATCTTGTAATTGTGGTCCCATAATTTTTCCCAATATTCCAATTCAATTGTGTGGCCAAAATTTTGTGCCCAGGTTATCATCACCTCTTTTACTGTTTCTTCTTCCATTTTAATGTTAAGCAGACAATTATATGATTTTGTTATCATTTTTTCCTCTGTTCCTAATAATATCTTATCTAATTCTTGGTAACTTTCTTGGAATCCAAATTGTGTTAAGTCTTTTATATTTCGCTTGAATTTGTAGGTATGGCCACGAGTCTATTTTTATTCCCATCAGTGCCAAATCTTCTTTCAATTTCAAATTATTTTGCTCGTCTAATAGTTCTTTGTATATAACTTTTTTATCCAAATCTAACACATTGGGGTAAATTGTCGCTTCCATCGGAGATATCCATTTAGGCATTTTTATACAAGTACTACTTCTTAATTTCTATCCAATCTTCCAATAATGTTTCTCTGATCTGGTGTCTCTGAAAGTATTTATGTGTTTTGTGTTTCCCATCCCAAATAAAATTATACCAACCTGTTTGTAAATCGTGTCCTTCTATCGTTAATAGTCTTTTATTAGTGAGTATTATCCATTCCTTTAACCAAGTTATTGTTGCAGCCTGGTGGTATAGTTGCCAATCTGGTAATCCAAAGCCCCCTTTTTTTCTTTTTTCTTGTAATAGTTTTTTCTTGATCCTTGCTTTTTTCCCATTCCAGATAAATTTCAAAATTAATTTATCTAAATCTGTATAAATTTTCCCCCCAATTTTCATTGGTGCTTTTTGAAATAGGTAAGAGAATTTTTGGTAGTATATTCATTTTATTTGTGGCTATTCTTCCAATTAAAGAGATTTGTAATTTTGACCAGGCCTGCAGATCATTTTGAATTTTCTGTATTAATTTCATGTGATTGTCTTCTTTTATCGTCGAGTATTTGGCTGTTATCCAAATCCCGAGATATTTAACGTTTTTTGTTATTTGAATTCCCAATATGCTTTCCAATTCCTTATCTTGTTTCTGTGTAAGGTTTTTTGTTATTCTTTTTGTTTTATCTTTATTAATCTTTAAACCTGCCACATCCTGAATTTTGGGGGTCTTCAATGATAAAAACTATATCATCAGCAAATGCTTGTGTTTTGTATTCTTTTTTAATTTTTAATCCTTTAATTTCCTGATTTCCTCTTATTTGGTTTAGCAGGATTTCCAGCAAGAAGATAAACAATAGAGGGGATAGAGGACATCCTTGTCTGACACCTTTCATAACATTTATTTTTTCTGTCACCATTGATCAGTATTTTAGCTTTTTGTGTAGAGTATCATCTTAATAAATTTGTCGCCGAATTGCATATGTTTTAGTTGTGTTGTAAAAAATCTCCAATCCAAATTGTCAAAGGCTTTTTGTGCATCTACAAACATTAATGCCAATTGTTTATCCGAATGAACTTCATAATACTCTAATACATTTATGACTATTCTTGTATTGTTACAAATTTGTCTTTTTGGAAGAAAGCCATTTTGGTCCGAATGAATAATTTGGTTTAATATCATTTTTAATCTTTCTGCCATTATTGTCATAAAAATTTTATAGTCCGAATTTAGCAAAGAGATTGGTCTGTAATTTTTAATTGAACATTTATCCATGTCTTCTTTAGGTATCAGCGTTATATATGCCTCTTCCCATGATTTTGGCATTTTGGCTTGTTCTAATATTTCATTATATAATTCTAGCATTTTTTCTTCTATGGTATCTTGGAATTTCTTGTATATCTCCGATGGAAGCCCATCTGGCCCCGGCGTTTTGTTGTTTTGTTGTTTTTTGATGGCCTCTTTTAATTCCCTTAATGTAATTTCCCTGTTTAGTATTGTTTGCTTCTCCTCCGGCAAGACTGGCAAGTTTTTATTATCTAGATATTTCTTGATGTTCTCTTCTTTGATTTCTTCTCAGATATATAATGTCTTGAACAATTTTTGGGTAATCTTCTTCTTTTCTTCTATTCCATGGTATAATTTTCCTTCTTCATCTTTGAGTTGTTGGATTGTTCTGTTTGCTTTTTCTTTCCTTAATTTATGGGCCAACCATCTCCCAGGCTTGTTAGCGTGTTCAAAGTAGTTTTGTTTCATCCTTTTAATGTTACGGCTTATCTCTTCTTGAGTGGCCAAATTAATCCTATGTTTTGTTAGCTCTCTTGCCTCCTTATGTTTGTTATTCAATGGTTCTCTCTGCATTAATAATTCTTGCTCTTTGAGTTTTGTATTAGTGTTTCCAATTTTTTCCTTTTTTCTTTATTTTTCTTTGCTATGTAGGCAATTGTCAACCCTCTTAAATATGCTTTCATTGTGTTCCACACATTTTGGGTTGATGTTTGTTCTTTACTGTTTTCTTTAAAGAAAAAGTCTAATTCTTTTTTTTATTTTTTGTACATATTCTTTTTCCTTTAAAATGTTTTGATTAAATGACCATCTGATCATTTTTCTTAAGTAAGTATTTGGTAGTTGTCTTCTAATTTTTTTCCTGTTTATAGATTTGTAGTCCATTTTGTTATCTACTATGGCATTAAAGTCGCCTACAATACATAAATTATCCCATTTTATTTCTGTTATTATTTTATGCAATTTAGAGTAAAAAATATTTTGGTTAGGTGCATATATCCCCACTAATAGTATTTGTTTCCGTCCTGTTATTATTTCCACAATTAAAATTCTGCCCTCTTTATCTGTATATATTAATTTTGAAATTAACCATTCTTTTACATAGATTGCAATTCCTCTTTTTTTGTCTGTGTTAATGCACAATATAATTTTCCTAATTTTGGATATTCTAATAGTTTTTCAAATTTTTCTTGTATATGCACCTCTTGTAGGCAGACTATATCCATGTCTTGTTTTTGTAAGTCCATCAGTACACGTTTTCTCTTAATGGGTGAGTTTAATCCATTAATGTTGATTGATAATAAGTTAATTTCTTGTTCCTCAGTTTTATTGTTTGGTGCTTGCCTTTGCATTTCCTTTTGATAGTACCTCCGTTTGTGCCCTTGTTCTTGCTCCTTCCCTTTCATATCTTTCTGTCTCTTTTCTATCTCTAATTTCCTGTTCCTCATGGTGTTTTCCAGACATTAAATCTTCTTGGCTCCTACTAATTCTCTCTTCTCTACTATCTTGCTCATCATCTCCGGTTAGGAAATGTTCACGAAATTCCTGTGCCTTTTCAATGGTGTCAATTTTGAATTTCTTGTCCCTCCAGGTTATCAACATCCCTTCCGGAATGAGCCATCTAAACATAATTTTTTGTCTGACTAATTGAGCTGATAAAAAGTTATAATTTCTTCTTTTTTCCCTTATTCTTCTGTGGGTCTGTCTTAATATTAGCATTTCCCTCCCCATATACGTCAGCGGGTCGTTTCTTGTAAAACTAAGGATCTCATCCCTCATCGTTCATCTTACAAACCTAATATGTATCTCCCTGGGGTGTTTATATTTTCTGGCATAACTAGTATTTATTCTGTATATTTCATCGAATTCTCTTAAAATTTCTTCCCTGTTTCTGTCGAGAATTTGTCCTAGTATTTCTGCCATCACTTCCGGTAAATTTTCCTCTTTTGTTTCAGTGACATTTTGAAATCTTAAATAAAACATTGATTTTTCCATCTCGAGATGAGAGATGGCCTCCTCAAGTTTTTTATTTATTTCCTCTAGTTTGTTGTCTGTTTTATCTAATCTTTTTTCGGTCAAGTCTGTTCTTTCTGCAACTTCTTTTATTTGCTGTTCATTTTTTATTAGGGCTGCCTGAATTGTTCCTACTCTGTCATCTATTTTGGTCATATTATTTTTAACCTCCGTCATTTCATTTTTAACATCATCCAAGCCCTTTGTAATTGTCTCTTGTATTTTTAAAACTGTTTCCTGCAATAAATTTAAAGATGCTTGTAACCCTTGCATATTTGCACCTAAACCTGTCTTCTCTCCGCTTAATACACTCTCCATCGATCTCTGACCTGTTGTAGGTGTTATAGAGGTTATTTGCTTTTTACCCCCTTTAGTTAATGTTGATGTCATTGTAGTCATTTGAAATATCTTAAATATACTATTCCACTTTATCATATAATTACAACTGTATCTAATATCTCTATCTACTATATCTATATGTAATCCAATATATTATTTACTTTGATAATTAGTAATATTGCAGTAGACTAATCAATGTTTTATATAGAACTCTGGTAATTTCAAAATCTACTTAGTTATGAAAGTATGATAATATAATAGTATAGTATAATAGTATAGAACTTACTTTTTCTTTTTCCCTTTAACAGTACTATTAATAATATAATAATAATATAATGATATAATTGTTAGAACCCTGTTCAAACGATTGGGTGTGTTAATATATGATTAAGCCACAAATCATTGTTATGTGTATATTGCTTTAAATGCATTGTGGATTATTACTATATAAGCAAGCAAGAGAGCATGCTCAATGTGGTTTATGGTTTATGGTTTGTGGTTGTGTTTGACGGTGTGTTCCGGATTGAAGACTCTCTGTGCTACTTTACTGATGAGTAGATTACTTTATAGCTGTGTGGAATTGCTGTGAAGAGTGATAGTATAGAATTAAATGATAGCTGTAATCTTTGTTTCTGAGTTAAAACAAAGATAGGCAAGAAGAAACCGCATTGACTGAATAACTGTGTATGACTTGGACTTCCTATTTAACTTTGCTACTATTCAAGTAAAACTATTTTGTACATACTAAAGATATTCTGTTTATTGACTGAATAGCATTCATATCAAACTGCAACACCATTACTACAACACATTTCGCTGTGTATGTGCTTAACAGCACAATAACTCCTTAACATTGGTTATGGGCCCAGTGAGTTTCTAAGGAGTAGAGATAGTGGTTTGTTGCAAGTAAAAAGATATTGAATGTGAAACTTCAGTTTCAATATTAACAGAAAGTTTAAGAAGTATTACAGCAAAAATGGCTCAAGCAAAGTCAACGTATCTATCGATGATAACCCAGCTGGATGGCACTAACTATGCTACTTGGTCTACAAAATGTAGCCTACTTTTGAAAAATGAAGGCTTATGGTCTTTGATAACAAATCCACCGGATACAACAGGTTGGGATCCAACAGAAGATGAAGACGCAAAGAAGCTAGCTGAATTTAAACGAGACAATGAGAGAGCATTAAGTATAATTGGACTAACACTAAATGACCAGCAACTTGTCCATATTTGTGGAGAAGAACAAGCTGCAAAGTGTTGGGACATATTGAAAAAGATTTATGTAAGGGATAGTGTTGGTGCACACATTCATATAACAAGAAAACTTTTTCGAACTCGTTTAATGAAAGGAGGCGATATGCTCACTCATTTGGAGAATATGAAGAAGAGTCTTCAGGAACTGCATGAAAAAGAACTGATTTATACAGAGTTACAGCAGGTGTACATAATTCTGTCTTCACTGGATGATAGCTATGATGACTATGTTTCTTCCTTCGAGATTTTGACTAGGGATGAACTGACTCTACCTGGCATAACTGGAAGACTACTTGAGGAGTCCAGAAGATGAGAAGACAGAAAATTGATGAGAACAAAACATCCACAAGATGAAGAGAAGACATCTTCTAATGTTCCTAATGTTTATTTTGTTAGGAAATGTTTTACTTGTGGGGGCTAGAGGACATATAGCCAAGTTTTGTAGAAAGAATAGAAAGCAGAATATCAGAAATGATCAGAGAGAACAAAATATGTTAGTTTGACTATGCATAACATAACAAATAAGATAAACCATGATTTATGGGTTATAGATAGTGGGGCTACTAATTGTATAACAAACAATAAGGAAAAGTTTGTAAAGATGCAGAAAAGTAGTCAATATGTTGTGTTAGCAAACGGTTGGAAGATGAAAGCAAATGGTGAAGGAAATGCATATTGTTCAGGAATCAATGACAAACTGCCAATGTTATATATGCCAAGATTGGTTCATAATCTATTATCTGTGCAAGTATTGGTCAAAGCAGGATACAGTGTAACATTTATGGATGATAAATGTACAATTCAGAAAGAAGGTAACAATGTTATAGCTAGATTAGAAAATGGTCTATATATACTGCATGAAAACCCAGTAGAAAAAGCAAATTCGGTTTTTGAAAACAAGCAACCTCATAACAATTGCATACATTTACTCCACAGAAGAATGGGGCATTTGAATTTTAAATTGTTACAGAAAACTGTAGAATTGGCTAAAGGAATTAAAATAAAACCATGTTCTAAGTATCTGAATTGCAATGCCTGTAATCAAGAAAAAAGCAAGGTTAATCCTGCAAATAGGTATAATGGTGTTGTGGCCAGGTCGAGTCCAGGGCAATTAGCAGCCGATCCCGAGGATTCGGAGGTAGTGAGGGTACAGTACAGAAGACCGGTGTTCCTGGCACCAGAGAGGGAGAGTGAAGAGGACATGGGGTCAGAGGCTGGCGAACAATTAGAACCTGATGCATCTCCTGAGATTAGTGACTCAGGAGAAGAGGAGGAGGCTCTTCTGGATGCCAGAGCACACAGGTTCTCAAAGAGACATGAGTGGCTAATCAGGAGGAGGCTTCCTCGTGAGTAGTAATGCAGGGCTTGACCACGCCCTGAGGGTATTTAAGGGTCTGTCACGAGGGGCTTGGTTGCAGAGAACAACCCCGTTATGTGGTTTCAGCATTTTGCTCTTGTATCTGCAGCTCGGATTATCAACAGTTAACATTTTTCCTGTGATTAATGAGAGTTTGGATTTCCGCCAAAACCTCCATGAGGTGAGATAATGCTCCTTAATTGCTCTCTGAGACTAGCCAAATACTGGAAAGACTTTGTGAATGACTGATATTCTTTTCAAAAGACTCAACTCTGGCTAAGAATTTATTTGCAATAAAACAATATTGTTTCCAATTCCTTCTTGTGCATCTTATTTTGGGGGCATACCCGTGGGGACAGAACAAATGGTTTCAAAACAACAGCACCATTAGATGTAGTGGTTTTTGATCTAATAGGACCTAAGAAACCAAGTTTAGGTGGAGCTAACTATATTCTTAGTATTGTTGATCATTATTCTCGCTATGGTTTTTGCTATTTAATGAAAAGCAAAACAGAAACTTATCAACATTTCTCTAATTGGATAAAGTTTGTAGAGAGGAAACAGAAGAATAAGTTAGTATGTGTAGTAACAGATAACGGCACGGAATTCACTAATAGTAAGTTTGTTAATTTGTTAGCAAGAGCAGGGTTAGAACACAGACGTTCAGCTCCTTGTCGGCCAGAACATCACTCTTATGTAGGACAAACGTTGCAGGCAATGATAAGGACAATGATTAATGATTCTGGTTTGCCTGATAATTTATGGGGAGAGGCTCTTATGTGCGCTAACCATATACTTAACAACGCTGTAAATGCTACGACAGGCGAGATGCCTTTTACAAGATGGTTTGGTAGGAAACCTGAATTGGATTATTTGCATGTATTTGGAGCACCGGCTTGGGTGCATATTCCAACACAAGTTAGAAAGAAAGGACAACATAGGGCAAAACTAATGTATTTTGTAGGTTATGATAAAAATCATAAAAGTCTTAGATTGTGGGATAAAGGCACCAGAAACACTTATAAAAGTGCAAGTGCCAAATTCATGGAACATGTGGGATGCAAGAAATTGGAGCAGAAAGATAGTATTGTGGTAGAAACTCCATTGTTCCAACAAGAAATTACTCCTAAGAAGTATTTGAAGAGTAATATAGAAGAGGTAGAATCACCAGAAGAGGAGGATTTAGTAGATGAAGAGAGATCTCCGATAGGGGAGGTAAAGTTAGAAGTTAAAGATGAGGATATTGCTACTAATAGTATTCCTTTGCCTAGACAAGGGACTAGAGTAAGAAAGTCACCTGATAGGTATCAGGCAAATGTTGTTTGTGAAATAAGTCTAGAACCTTTTAGCTATGATGAGATTAAGTTATATTCCGAGAAGGAACAAATTGCTTGGAAAGAAGCAATAAATAAGGAATTAAAGTCTTTGAAGGATCTTAATGTTTATGAGGATGCTAGTTTGCCACAAGAAAATAAAGCTATAGGCTGCAGATGGGTTTTTAAGTTAAAGACAGCCAGTGATGGCACTATAACCCACAAGGCAAGATTGGTAGCTCAGGGATTCGGTCAGAGTACAACAGACTACGATGAAGTTTTCGCTCCTAGTCTGAAGGCGAGCACGTTGAGGGCAGCATTGGTGTGGGCAGCTAGAAATAATAGTGTGGTACATCATATTGATGTTAAGACGGCATATTTACATGCTAACTTACAGCATGAGATATATATGAGAAAACCACAAGGATTAAATAGTAATGGTAAAGGTTATTGGAAATAAAATAAAAGCTTGTATGGTTTGAAGCAGGCTGGTTTTGAATGGAACCAATGCATTACCAAAGAATTGGAAAGATTAGGGTTTAATGCAGGTTTGGCTGATCGATGTCTATTTAAGAAAGAACAGGATGGTGATACAGTGAACCCTCGTTTTTCGCGGGGGTTACGTTCCAAAAAGAACCCGTGACAGGCGAAATCCGTGAAGTAGTAACCTTTATTTTTTTTAACCCCTCCTACCCGGCTTCTGTATTTTCGGCGCCCAAAAAAAGCCTGAAAAATCCTCCAACCTCTCCCTCTCTTGACGTCTGCTGTGGCTGCTTGGCACTGATCTCCTGAGCGAGCTTGTAGGCCGTTCCCTCGTCGATTTGGCGCGAACGGCCATTTTCCCTCCGGGAAAGCTGACAGCGCGGCCCGCCCTACAGCTGATGAGTGGCAGTCCTTCTGTGCACGCGCAGAGCTCATCGGACCGCTTTACTCGCCTGCCGCTGCCAGACTGAAGCAGGAGACCACCATGCAGGCACAGAACTCATCGGAGAGGTTTGCGAGTCCCGGAGCCGCGCGCATTGCCGCTGACTGCCTGGCCGCCCACGTCTTCAGAGCTGACTGTCGGGAGCGAGTCCCGGAGCCGCGCGCTTTGCCACTGACGGCCTGGCCGCCCACGTCTTCAACAGCTGACTCAGGCCCTCACGTGTATTTCACTGCTCTTGGCAAGCTGTTTTACCAATCAGCCAATCAGAATGCAGAACACAATGCACGATGCAAATCCGTGAAGCAGCGAGACCGTGAAAGGTGAACCGCGATATAGCGAGGGATCACTGTATTACTTTGTTATTATTGTTTACTGATGATATTGCAATTATTGCTAAATCAGAAGATATAGTAAAGGATATTGTAGATAAACTGAAAGATAAATTTAGGATCAGATATTTGGGTGAAATAAAGCATTATTTAGGTCTAGATGTTACTAGAACCAGTAAAGGATTTAAAATATCACAGGTTCAGAAAATAAATAGTTTATTGAAGCGCTACAATATGGATAGTTGTAAAGAAGCCAAAACTCCTATGAGTACTCAATTTGAGCACAGTGAGGTAACTGATTCAAAGTTTGATAGTAACATATATCAAGCACTAATTGGTAGTTTATCGTATTTAGCAAACTGGTCAAGGCCAGATATATCATATAGCGTAAATCAATTGGCAAGGTACAACTCAGAACCGTGTGAATGACATTGGAATGCAGCAAAGCGTATATTAAGATCTTTAAAACACACAATGTATAATGCACTGTATTTAGAACCAAGATCACAACTTGATTTAAAGGCCTATGCAGACGCAAGTTTTGCAACTGACAGGATAACACGAAAGTCAACTTCAGGGATTGCTATATTATTAGGCAATATGTTAATTAATTGGAGGTCAATAAGACAACAGCACATAAGTTTGTCTACCATGGAGGCCGAATTTTCGTGTTTATCACTATTATGTACAGCGCTTATTTATTTTTCACAATTATGTAAAGATTTGGGGATTGTTGTAAATGAACCAATATGTGTATTTGAAGACAATCAAGCAGCAATTAATATGGCAACAAATATTGGTGTTAGAACGAGATCAAAGCATACAGATCTTAGATATCTTAATGTTAGACAATGTGTACAGAGGAAAGTGATTAAACTAGAGTATTGTACTAGTGAATGTAATTTAGCAGATCATTTTACGAAAGCACAAAATGCTGATAGACATAAAGAAAGTTGTGAAGGTTATAATCTAAGATTGTAAGTTATATATTACCCCCCCCCTGGGGAGAATGTTAGAACCCTGTTCAAACGATTGGGTGTGTTAATATATGATTAAGCCACAAATCATTGTTATGTTTATATTGCTTTAAATGCATTGTGGATGATTACTATATAAGCAAGCAAGAGAGCATGCTCAATGTGGTTTATGGTTGATGGTTTATGGTTGGTGGTTGTGTTTGACGGTGTGTTCCAGATTGAAGACTCTCTGTGCTGCTTTACTGTGAGTAGATTACTTTATGGCTGTGTGGAATTGCTGTGAAGAGTGATAGTATAGAATTAAGTGATAGCTGTAATCTTTGTGAGTTAAAACAAAGATAGGCAAGAAGAAGAAACTTCGCATTGACTGAATAACTGTGTATGACTTGGACTTCCTATTTAACTTTGCTACTATTCAAGTAAAACTATTTAGTACATACTAAAGATATTCTGTTTATTGACTGAATAGCATTCATATCAAACTGCAACACCATTACTACAACACATTTCGCTGTGTATGTGCTTAACAGCACAATAACTCCTTAACAATAATAATAATAATATATATTAGTAATATAATATAATATAATACAATAGTATAATAAGATAATAAAATAGTAGAAGTATTGGAATAGTAGAATAGAATATTAAAAATAGGAAAAAGGAAAGAATAATAAAGGAAAAGGTTTTTTGAATTCAATGTCCATCCGTATTATTCAAAGTTTTATGTTCTCCTTCTCCAGTCCTGCTCTCTTCTATTTTTCCCCCCACAAGCTTCCAGAACTCTCAAGATGGCGTCCTTCCTTTTTTGCAATGTCACTGTCACTCACGTTCCTTCTGTCAATCTGTCTTTTTCCTTCCTTTTGTCTCCCGACCGTCTGCTTTCTTTCTCCAAGCCTCCTCTCCAATATCTGTTCTTTCTTTCTTCTTCCTTCCCTCTAGCTCTTTCACACTCCAAAAGTCACTTTCTCAGTCCCTTCTCACACTTCTTCTTCTCCAATCTCTGCACTTACTTTGCCTTCTTTTCTCCTCTCCGTCTTGAGTTTGCTGCTTTTTCAATCGGTTCAGGATCTCTCTTCACACTTTCCCTTTCTATTCACTTCTTCGTCGATAAAGAGGATTTTTCGCTTTCGTTTTTTTTAACTAACGATACGTCTCGCTGCTTTCATTTTCTGCTTCCTTCTTGTCGGGCGGACAGTCACGTCTTCGGATCGGCCATTAACGGGCCGATTTCTTTCTTGCCTGATCCGAGGTCACCTCTCACTCTGTCAGGGGATCGCCTTTCTCCCACAAAGCTCCGAGATCTCTCCTCTCCACCAGTGCTCTTTCCCAGAGCCGACCTTGCCTAAAATGGCCACAAAAGCAAGAAAAGCCGTGCGAGCCAAACGGAGCTTCGTCGGCTTGCTTGCACCAGTGTGACGTCAGCACCGGAAGTCCTAATTCTTTCTCTTCTATCTCTGTGTCCTGTTGGCTTGCTTATTGTTTTTTTAACTCATCTATAGCGTCTTTTTGGAATCTCGCCTCTTTCTCTCATTCTTTCCTCGCTTTGTTCAAAATGTTGTCTATAAAATATTTCAGCTTTCTCCACTGTATCCAATCTAAATTTCTGTTCGTGCCACACCACCATTATCCCCTCCGGTATCAACCACTTAAAATTGACACCTCTCTCAATCAATCTTCTCATCAGAAATTAAGGTCATTACAGGGAGAGGTAGGTATGGCGGGAGTAGGGGGGTAGGCCGCTCTCGGGGAACGAGAACTCGCTGTCTCCAAGCGATTCCTTGTTCCGGCCCCTCTGGTTTGGTTCCATCTTGCTCAACCCGAGGTCCTGGTAATCAGGGATGTTAGGGCCCTGGGCTCAAGCTGCTGCTGTTGAATGCCAGGTCAATTACCAACAAGGCCCCCCTTGTACGGGACTTAATCCTGGAAGAGGGGGCGGACCTGGCATGTATCACTGAGACCTGGCTAGGCCAGGAGGGGGGGGGTTCCCCTCTCCGAGATGTGCCCGGACGGGTTCTTAGTGCAGCATCAGCCGCGACCCCAGGGAAGGGGTGGAGGAGTGGCGATTATAGCTCGCCAGAACCTTAATCCTCGAAGGAGCCCTGCCCCGGAGATTGTTGGGTGTGAGATGCTCCTTCTGAAGTTGGACTTAGGGGTTCAGGTGGGCCTTTTGTTAGCGTACCTGCCTCCTAGCTACGTTACAAAGGCCCTGCCTGTTCTGCTCGAGGCGGTAGCAGGGCTGGCGATTGAGTTCCCCAGGCTGATGGTGCTGGGGGACTTTAATTTGCCATCGCCCGGTGAAACCTCGGAGGCAGTCCAGGAGTTCATGGCTTCCATGACAACCATGAACCTGACCCAAGTAGTTCAGGGTCCGACTCATGAGGGAGGCCACACGCTTGACCTTGTGTTTCTCTCGGGACAGTGGAGAGATGATCTGAGGCTGAGGGGTTTAGTCACAGTACCCTTGTCGTGGTCAGATCATTTCCTTCTGAGGTTGGATTTCATGGCACCACTCCTCCACCGCAAGGAGGCGGGGACGATTAAGTGGTTCCGCCCCAGGCGCCTAATGGAATCTGAAGGATTTCAGAGGGAACTTGGGGAAATACCTGAATCCCTGGTACACGATTCATCTGAGGCCCTAGTGGCTGCTTGGAATCAGGCGGCAACGGGGGCCTTAGATCGGATTGCGCCTTTGCGGCCTCTCCGTGGCAGCGGATCCCAGCGGGCCCCTTGGTTTACTGAGGAGCTCCGGGAGATGAAGCGCCAAAAGAGACGCCTAGAGCGACGATGGAGAGCCAGTAAAGCTGAGTCTGACCGGACACTTTTAAGAACTTACATTAAGTCTTACTTAGTGGCGATAAAGGCGGCAAAATGCGCGTATTTTTCCGCTCTTATTGCGTCCGCCGACTCCCGCCCAGCCGCCCTGTTTAGGGTGACTCGCTCCCTCCTAGCCAAGGAGGGAGCTGAAGATCCCTTGCAGGGCAGAGCTGAGGAATTTTCTCAGTTTCTGGCGGATAAAGTCGTTCAGATTCGGACAGACCTGGACTCCATTTGGACAGGGCAAGCCGAGATGACAGGGGTGAGTCTTAGTCCTGTTATATGGGACGAGTTTGAACCGGTCACTCCTGAGGATGTGGACAAGGCCATAGGAGCGATGAGCGCCTCCACCTGTTTATTGGACCCGTGCCCCTCCTGGCTGGTCTCTGCCAGCAGGGAGGTGACACGCGGCTGGCCCCAGGCGGTTGTGATCGCTTCTCTGAGAGAGGGATCCATCCCACAGCCTTTAAAAGCTGCGGTGGTGAGGCCCCTCCTCAAGAAGCCTTCCCTGGACCCAGCGGATTTAAAGAACTTCTGTCCAGTCTCCAACTTACCCTTTTTGGGTAAAGTTGTTGAGAAGGTGGTGTCGCTCCAACTCCTGCGGCTATTGGAGGATACTGATTATCTGGATCCCTTTCAATCGGGTTTCAGGCGCTGCTACAGTACGGAGACTGCTTTGGTCGCGCTGATGGATGATCTCTGGCGAGCCCGGGATGGGGGTCACTCCTCCATCCTGGTGCTACTTGACCTCTCAGCGGCTTTCGATACCATTGACCATGGTATCCTTCTGCGTCGTCTTGGGGAGATGGGAGTGGGAGGCACTGTTTTACGGTGGTTCTCCTCCTACCTCTCTGACAGGACGCAGTCGGTGTTGACAGGAGGACAGAGGTCGGCCCCTAGGCCCCTGGTTTGCGGGGTGCCACAGGGCTCGGTCCTCTCGCCCATCCTGTTTAACATTTACATGAAACCGCTGGGTGAGATCATCCGACGACATGGGGTGAGGTATCAGCAGTATGCTGACGATACCCAGTTGTACATCTCCACCCCGTGTCAGTTCAGTGAAGCAGTTGATGTAATGTGCCGCTGCCTGGACGATGTGAGGGTCTGGATGGGAGTGAACAGACTCAGGCTCAACCCAGACAAGACTGAGTGGCTCTGGATATTGCCTCCCAAGGACTATGTCGACTGTCCCTCCTTGGTTCTCGGGGGAGAAAAATTGACTCCCTCAGAACAGGTTCGCAATTTGGGTGTCCTCCTAGATCCACAGCTAAAATTGGAGCAACATCTTTCAGCTGTGGCTAGGAGGACCTTTGCACAGGTGCGTCTTGTGCACCAATTGCGACCTTACTTGGAGAGGGAGGCCTTGCTCACAGTCACTCATGCCCTTGTCACCTCACGGCTAGACTACTGTAACGCGCTCTACATGGGGCTACCCTCGAAGAGCATCCGGAGACTCCAGTTGGTACAGAATGCAGCTGTGCGAGCTGTAGTGGGTGTACCAAGATACACCCACGTAACACCTCTCCTTCGCCAGCTGCATTGGCTACCAATTAGTCTCCGGTTGCAATTTAAGGTGTTGGTCGTTACCTTTAAAGCCCTACATGGCTCAGGGCCAGGTTACCTGCGGGACCGCATCCTACCACATATCTCCCTAAGACCGGTTAGGTCCCACAGAGAGGGCCTCCTCCGGGTCCCGTCGGCCAAACAATGCCGACTGGTGGGGCCACGGGGGAGGGCCTTCTCTGTGGGAGCCCCGTCCCTCTGGAACCAACTTCCACCAGAGATCCGGACTATCCCCACCCTGCTGGCCTTCCGCAAAGCCTTAAAAACATGGCTCTTCCGGCAGATGGGGTGAATAGGACTATCAGATTCCCCCTGAATGTTGTGTTTAAAATGTTCTTTTTTAATTATATTTTAATTTACATTATGATTGTTTTTAAATGTACGTTCTTATTCATGCTGTACGCCGCCCTGAGTCCCACGGGATTGGGCGGCCTATAAGAGCGTCTAAGTAAGTATATTCTCTTCTTAAATCTCTCACTCTTCTTGGAATTTGTTTCAATGCTACAATCTCCTTCTCTTTATATTTGATGGTTGTATTTCTTAATTTTTGTAGAATCTCTGTTCTCAACACCTTATTTGTAAATCTTATATGAACCTCTCAAGGAAGCTTATTTTTCATTGCATATATGGTGTGGACTCTGTATATTTCATCAGTATCATTCAATATCATTTCTGTGTTTTCTTCCATCGCTTCTGCCAAGATTTCTGCCATTATCTCGGCCAAAATTTCTCCCCTCTCTTCTATCACGTTTTGAAACCATAAATAATATTCAGAACGGTCCATTTCTAAAGTTATAATTGTTCTTTCCTGTCTTTTGTCTGATTCTGGCAATCGTTCATCCAATTCCTCCATCAGTTACTTCAACTTTCCCTTCAATTTTCTGCAGACGTCGTTCATTTTTTTCCATAAAACCCTTCATTTCTTTCAATTCTTCTTCCACCTTGCTAATACTTTCTTCCACCTTACCAATACTTTCTTTAAAGCTTTCTTTAAGGTCATCATGTAAGGCTTGCATCATATTCTTTATTTCCATAATATTGGACTTATCTGCTTGTGCTGATGTGTCTGTCACTTTCTGTCCTGGACTTTGCGTTGTTGAAGTAGTTGTTGATGAAAAATGTGATGGTATCTTCTTCGTTCTATCCATTCTTTTTTGTAATCCAATTAAAAATGGGAGTGAGGGGGGAAAAAGAGAAAAATAAAAAAATAAAAATATACCGCATTTTTCGGAGTATAAGACGCACCTTTTTACCCCCCAAAAGAGGGTGAAAACTTGGGTGCGTCTTATACACTGAATGTAGCCCCACCCACCCACCCCCACCCTTTGGCCTCTGTCTTCCAGCAATTTACCTGCTTGCAGGAAAGAGGGAAGAGCCTGTAAAGCCAAGCAAGTCAGTAGCAGTTTCCCGACCTACAGCTGATTAGGTTTGCCACGTGGGAAAATGAAAGTGAAACTAACTGCAGAGGCAAATAGCTGGGAGAGACACGCAGATTTTTATTTTTTGTTGAACTGGATGGAAGGGGGTAAGTGAATAACTATAAATGTCTGTAGAATGTTCAAATTATTAGACTTATTTTTTTAAAGACTGCTTTATTATTGTTCTAGAGCCAGGGGTCTCCAACCTTGGCAACTTTAAGACTTGTGGACTTCAACTCCCAGAATTCAACAGCCAGCTTTGTTAGCTTTGCTGGCTGTGGAATTCTGGGAGTTGAAGTCCACAAGTCTTAAAGTTGCCAAGGTTGGAGATCCCTGTAAATCTAGACAACTTAACAAAATAAAGAAGTTTTTTAAAATAAATGCTTGCTCTGAAGAGGCCCAATGCTATTGTATCTTCTTTTAAATAATAGAGAATAATGTAATAAATAATAAATAAATAAATAATAAATAATAGAGAATAACATTTTAAGGAACACCAAACAAATCATTAAAAACAATTTAAAAACAATTAAAAGAAACATATAACACCATACGTACATGGGGGAGACATCAGATGTAAGGTCGTCTCAAAATCACCCCGCCTGCAGGAAGAGCCATGTCTTAATGGCTTTTTGGAAGGCCAGCAAGGTGGGGATGATTCGGATCTCTGGGGGAAGTTGGTTCCAGAGAGCAGGGGCCCCTACAGAGAATGCCCTCCCCCTAGGCACCGCCAGTCGGCACTGTTTGGCTGACGGGACCTGGAGGAGACCCACTCTGGGACCTGACCGGTCGAAGGGAAGTATGAGGTAGAATGCGGCCTCCGAGATAGCCTGGTCCTAAGCCATGTATACCAATATACCAAACCAAAACAGCACATATCCACCTGGAAGACTCAATATTGTCTTTATATGTCTCTTTCTTATCAGACCAAAACAGAAAAATATAGTTAGTTACAACAACAAAAAAACTAAAAGCCTTCAGCTGTGCTTCAAGGTTATAATATACCAACTCTTGTCACTAGATGGCACTGTGACCCATCCAAAATATCCAATAGTCCAACACAGCTTAATTTAGAAAATCAACACAAAAAAAGGAGAGAAAATAATCATATCTATATTCAAAAATAAGAACTCTACAGCATTTTGACCCTCTTAATCCAAATCCAGGTCAAAAATTGGTTCCATAGCAAATCTTTCTCTTCGTTCCAGTATATAATCAAGCCTTTTTTCCGCGTTCCGCTTTCCCCGCCGCTAAAATCCAAACAGGAAGCAGCTCTAAATGCCGCTCCCCCCCTTTCTGCGGTTACCACTCCAGCAGTTTTTTAATCTTCACTCTCACTTGTTCCAGCTATCTCCTCTCACAATCTTGACCAAAATCAAACACTTTTAAGCAACATCTCACCCAGATGACTCACAGCACTTTCTCTCTTCCATGCTTCCAGCGATGGCCGTCCCAGCTAATGGCGACTCCGGTTGCCTCTCATCAGCTGATGGTTGGGAGGCTGTTATCGGCTCCCTGGGGGGGTCTGCGATACCCCCCGGTCCGCCGTTCGGTGCCTCCCTTGTTCCCCGCTCCTCCAGATCCAATTTTGGATCCCCAATCAGCTGGAGTTTGTAGTTTCCCTCGCAGGTGCCAAGCGAAATGTCCGTCTTGCTGTGACATTGGCTCCGCCTCCCCTTATTACATTATCAATATTATTGTGATGAATGCTATAATAAATATTTGGATTATGACACTTTAAAAAAAAAAAGAAATGCCTCCAGGAGAGGAGAGCCCATCGGACTGCGTAAGCCTCCTTCTCCCATATTGCCCGTCTTTCTGTGTTGGTGAGTTTTTTTGGACACACACGTGCAGGGCAAAAGTTGGCTCTGGGGATCCTCTTGCAGAAGCACCGCTGCCACGGCTACGTCGCTGGCATCGGCTTGAACGATGAATTGTCGCTCAGGGTTGGGGTGCTGGAGGATCGGCTTCTTGGCGAAGAGTCTTTTTAATTTTTCGAACGCTTTTTGGCATTCTAGCAACTAGGCCAGCGGTTGGGTTGGATGCAGCTTTGAAGGGGGGGCTGTCTTCAGTAGCTCCGTGAGGTATAAGGCTACTTCTGTTAAATGCCGGGATGAATTGCCTATAAAAGTTTGCAAACCCTAGGAAGCTCTGGAGCTGCTTGCAGTTGCGTGGGGGTTGCCAGTCCAGCACTGCTTTCACTTTCCCTGGATCCATTTCGATCCCTTCACTTGACACTCGGTAGCCCAGGTAGTCTAGGGAAGTCTTGTGGAATTCACATTTAGAGAGCTTCACATAGAGCTTCGCTGCGAGAAGTTTTTTCAGCACTTGCCGCACTAATTTAACGTGTTCTTCCAGTGTTTCACTGAATATAAGAATGTCATCTAGGTAAACTAGGACCGCCTTGTAGAGATGCTCATGCAGCACCTCATTGATTAGCTGCATGAATACGGCGGGGGCTCCCTGGAGCCCAAATGGCATGACCTTAAATTGGAAGCTGCCCAGTGGGCAGTTAAATGCGGTCTTCCATTCGTTCCCCTCCCTAATCCGTATCTGGTAGTAGGCTTCTCTTAGATCCAGCTTGGTGAACACCTTGCCCTTTGCCAGGTGGCTTAGCATGTCCTTCATTAAGGGGAGAGGGTAGATGTTCTCCACGCACACAGCATTAATTCCACGAAAATCAACTCAAAGCCTCATCCCCCCGTCTTTTTTCTCTTTGAACAACACGGGGGGCGCCACTTTAGATTTGGCGGGTTGGATGAAGCCCCTAGCTAGGTTGGCGTTGATGTATTTTCTCAGTTCAGTCATTTCTTTTGGGGTCATGGAGTACATTTTCGGGTTTGGTAACTTGGCTCCCAGTACAAACTCAATAGTGCAGTCCGTAGGGCAGTGGGGAGGGAGGAAGTTGCAGTCCTGCTCGCTAAAAGTGGCCGTTAGATCCCGATATTCCTTGGGCACCTGAGGGCAGGTGGGGAGCCCCTCTGTGGCGACTGCAGCGTTTTCCAGCCGGCAGGGGCTGCTGGGCCTCGGTGCCTTTTGGCACTTATCTGGCGGTATTGGCGGCAGTGGCCCAATGCCTATTCTTAGCTTTCGGTAGCCATCTTCCCACGTGATGGTCGGGCCCCACTTGTCCAGCCAAGCGAGGCCTAGTATGATCGATTCAGTCATTTTGGGGGCTAGTATGAGCTAGTATAAGCCCCCGGTGGCGTCCCATCTCCAGTCTAACGAATTCCGTGACTAAAGTGGCTGGGGCTCCACCTATTAGTGTCCCATCGACTTGCTCAAAGCGTATGGGGCGTACCAAGGGCTTTGTGCTTATCCCTAGCTGTTGGACAATGGGGAGGCTGATCAGACACTTGGTGCAGCCGGTGTCTATGATGGCCTCTATGTACCCCTGGGCCCCAGATTCTGACAGCACTATCCAGGACTTAATGGAGAAGGGGCTTCACTTACCATCGGATCCTCTTCCCCACTGCTCCCACTGGCGGAGCCCGGAGGGGTCTCTGAAGCTAGAGTTTCCTCCCTCCTGGCGGGAAGGGGAGGAACCTCAATGGCTTATCAGGCGATCCTTCCCTTGTCCGGCAGCTTCCTTGGGGTCTTCCTTCCCCAAGATGCCGATGGAGTTCGGAGTTGGACTGGGGCTGGAGCCAGGCACTTGGACACTTGGTGGCCTTGCTGACCGCATCGGAAGCACTTGATTGATCCTGGCGGTACTGGTTGCGGCGCCTCAGCTGGCTTCGCAGGGACTCTGCGACCCAGAGCTCTCTTAGCTGGTTTCTCAGGGGTGGGCTTCCGGTGTGGGTGAATTTCTAGGTCTGTGGCTACGGCCATCCGGTACCAGTCTTGTATGCTGTCCGGAACTCCCCTGTAACCACAAGTTTGCCTGAGGTCCTGGTCTAGTGCCTCTTTGAAGTGGTAAATGAAGAGGCGTTCAGGCCAGTCTCTCAATTTTCCGGCTAACCTTCGGAATCCCCAGACAAGTTCTTTTGGGGGTCGGCCCGCATGCTTCAGGGCTTTGATTTGAGCTTCGGCTTCCTCCCTGTGGGCCGTGTCCTCAAATCGGGCCCGGAGCAGCTGCACAAGTTCGTCAGCGTCCTCTAGCTCTGGGGCTCCTTGGTCATGTAGCTCTGCTATCCAGTCCGCTGCGTCCCCCTCATTCATGTTGTCAGCAATTGCCGACACTATGTCTCAATCGGTCTGGTATTGGTCCCCATATCGGTCAGTGTGGAACCAAATCCGGTTCAGGAAATAGGACAGGTTCCCCGGGGTTCCGTCGAACGTTGCTCTGAACCGAGGGGGAGGGGCGGCTGATGGTGCAGGTAGCGGGAACGATGCCGGCTGTGGGGCCGGGGCTGGCATCCACTGGCACTTCACCCACCCTTGGCTGGGGTAGAAAGCCCAGCCAAGGGGGATTTGGTTGGCGGAAGGCAGTCTGACGGCCAGCTGGCGAGGGGGGGTGTTGGGTCTCGGCAGCCCCAACGGTTCTCCCAGCTATCCCGGGCTGGACTGGCCCAGCGGCCCTTGCTGCTGCGCGGTGCTAACTCCTGTGGGAGCTGTCATGCCAGTAGACTGGGCCAGACAAGGGAGGCTAAAGCACGATCTGATTCATGCCGAGTAAAATGAAGCCAACGCTCCACTCTGGACGGTCACGGCTCCCGGGCCTAGGAAGGTGAATGTGGGTTGAGCCAGGACCCAGCCGGGCTGGCCGGTTGGGGGAGGCTGTGCGATGCTGCCCATACTGAGTTGGCCAAACCGCTCCGGAAGACCCGCTAGCGACTGGCTCTGTGATGGTGGCATGAGACCCCATTCTCTGGGATCACTGGGCTCAGGAGGCCTCGTCGCTCTCCATTCGAAGGTCTGGGCTCTCTGCTCGTTGCAATCCGAGGTTCCTGTAGCGTCGCCCCGATTTCCAACTCCTGAGTTGGCGCTGCTCCTGCAGCTTCGCCCCATAGGGAAGGATCCAGCTGAGCGATCTCCCAGGGCGCCGTCTCTTTGGGCCGGGCACCCCGCTGAAGCTCAGCCTCCATGGCCTCTGCTGCTGCTACCACGCTCTCGGAAGGGGAGTAGATGGTGTTAAAATATTCATGAACTGGGAGAGACATGGTAACAAGGTCAGCCAATGAATAGGCATAGCAACTAAGTCAGCCAATGAGAGCTAAACACATCTGAGTCTGTGCAGAGAATCGAAACTGAAACTTAAGCTAGACGGCTGGGTGTGGCTCAGTCCACTCTGTACTCTGCTCTGAACTCTGAACTAGAAACTGCTTGTAACTGCTGCTACGTTAAAGAATTCTGCTACTGGTATTATAAATACTCATCTGTTATGTATATAAAGAAGTTAATGAATCCAGCTGAATCAGTTTGTCTGTGTGTGCTTTCTGGAATTGATTTTTGTGCAACAAACTCTGACAGATGGTCTCTAGGACGACCTCTGAATCAGCCCCGGTAGTTCCTTCCGTAGTTTCCATCTTCTCCTCCATCTTCCCTGAGTCTTTGCGCTGCCCAGCAATCAAGTCGGCACTCGGGGCTCAGGACGCCGGACAGCACCCCGCAAAGCGGGGAGCCAGGTTGAGTTTTTAAAGGAGATTCGGGTTAATGTCAGGGTTCCAAGTAACACCCCCAACTAAGTAAGACTACAAGGCAGGCATTTCCTCAAAGTTCCATTTTATTAGAGATGTCATATTGGCACATCTGGGAAAACCCGAATCTGAAGTCTCCTGGGTTTTCCCCATCCCAAAGGAAATCCAAGTCCCTTCCCCTGCACCCACATGTCCATCACATGGTCCAATCAGGCCACCATCCTAATCGGAGTAGCTTCCCAGTCACGCCTCTCCAGGTGCAGGTTGAACATCCTTGACTCCCAGTGAAAGAATGTTGTTGTTACGGCTATACATCTCACCCCGTCGCCATCCAACCTCCCTCCCAGTTCCCACAGCATGCCCATCCGCTAAGTGTGGCAGCCCTGAAGATCCCCCAAAAAAGATGGCCTCCAGGGCTGATATCAGCCTTTTCTAAAACCAACTGCAAGGCAACAGCTTTTGCTTCTTGAGCACTTTTTGTCTGCAATTCTTGTCTAAAAGTGTCAACAGAGGTAGACACCCCTACAGCTACAATAAATCAATGATTACGATCCCATCAAGATCCTCCATCGATAGCCCAACATTCAAATTCAGGTTGGTTAGTGGGAAGGACCCCACACTGAACTAATGGCACAGCCTCTTCCCCTGGACAAGAACAAAAAGAATCTCCCCCAAATAATCTCCGATTCTTTAAAATACAACCTAACGGAGTACAGTCTAGATTGTTACTTGGGCTGGTCCCCATCAGGAATAATAAACCAACAATAACCACAATCACAACAATGACACCAGCAACCACAACAGCAATATTCAAAGGTCCCACAAAAGGTGTAATACCAAGTCTCAACAAAATCACACATTGTTGCCCTGCCTCATAGTGGTGACACGTCCATGCCAATACAAAATCACAATATATGTGTTGGGTGATACTAAGCAACAAAATATAAGCATCATAAATGCCACAAAACGAGGCCACATCAAGCAAACACCACAACACTCACCCCAACACACCACAACGCTGCACCGTAAGGCACACGCACCATCACTGTCCCACTGCCTATCCATTTTCCTTGGTTAACAGCTGAAACTTAGCAAAGCAGTGGGGGCCAGCTACAATAAAACAGGGGTCATCTCTCTACATCACAGTTCACTCATACACAATCACACCATACCCAATCAGAAGCACAGCTGTCTTGCACTGACAAGCTATGCTCCCAGTGAAAAACCTCTTCACACTTTGAGGACTGTATGGCCGGACCCTTTTGCGGCCCCCAGCAGTGTAGTTCCTACACTCTCTGAAAACTGCTACACCATCCATTAAAGGATGGCCACATGGGTACTTACCAATCTCCAGCTAGGCACCCACAAATTATAACAACCCCAACTCCTGCCACCTTCAGGACTCTCACCTAAGTAAACCTTAACACAGAAAGATTCTACAAATAGATCTCCACTCACCAGGCATTCCACCTTTGTGTCTCTTGCCAGAACTCTCAGACTAAACTTTTCTCTCTTTTCCTTTCCTCCCAACAAGAACCCACTTGCCATTGTTCTTCTTGCCTGAATGCAAACCAAGAATCCTGCCGACTATGCCAATTATGTCATAAAATTGAGTTCAAGCCACTCAAAATAGAGTTTTCAAATAGTTTTCAAGTTGCTGTCAGTATTGTTGCCCAACTAGGCTACACATTCACATAATACTCACACTCTCAACACAGGTGATCAGGCTGTGTTATAGTGGGCTGAGAAGCAGACTCAGGGTGTCCCCTGCTCCAAGAGTCGTCTCGCATTTCTGGGGTGTCAACTGTCCCGTTGGCACATGCACAAAAAGAAACTCCTGGGACATTATTTTACCAAGAGTATAACTTTACTGATAGATCCATATAGGCACAGTAGAAGCAAAGCCAGTTCTGAAGTTTTCACACAAAAAACTGCATAGTTAAAATCCCCCCTTTCCCCCCCCCGGGCCACCCAGTGTCCACCAATCCAGTGCAATTTCTTTGTTTGCTTGGCTCAGAAGGCTCTCATCGTTCGACCTTGAGGTGTCAAGATTATCCCAAGCCACAGACAGTGCACATGAATTCCTCAATTCCCTCCCAGCCGCCCATACATTTCAATCATACCCCTCCCTAGTTTCTGTTGTCTGGCTGAGAGCAAAAGTGCAAAACAAGTCGTCCATGAGATGCCGACCCTCCAGAAAAAAGATGAGTCCTACAAGAGCGCAAACATATATGAGGTTACATTACATAGAATGTTCTGTTTCGACATCCTTCCGGGGCCGGGTGGGATGTTGGGCATGGAACTTGTGAATAAGTCTAGATGCCCTAACATCTTTTGCCACCACCCACTCTGCATCTGCTAAAGGGTATCCCAATATACTAGATACTGCAACTTCCCTTTGTAGTACCTGGAGTCAAGGATTTCCTTGATCTCAAAATATTCTTCTCCCTTCACTAGGATGGGAGGGGGAGGGGGCTTCGTAGCAGGTCTTAACACCAAACTATGGAAAAGTTTCAATAGACTACAATGAAACACTGTATGGATGAGCCTGATGCTTTTAGGCATCTCTAATTCCACTGTCGCCAGATTTATGATCCAGACAATTGGGAAAGGTCCTATGTACTTAGGTCCCAACTTTTTGCAGGGTTGACTCAGATTCAAAAACTTTGTGGACAGGTACACTCTGTCTCCTACTCTGAACTCCCGCTGGGGTGCCCTCTCCCTGTCTGCTTGTCTCTTCTTCACTTCCCTCGATTTTTCTAGCACCTTACGCACTGTGACCCATGTGGGTTTCAAAGTATCCATCAACTTGGCCAATGAGGCTGACAAGGGTCTCTCCTGAGGGAGTTCTGGCATAGGCAGAAACTCTATCCTAGTGGCCACCCAGAAAGGGGTAAATCTGTTGCTACTATGCACTGAGTTTATTATAGGCCACTTCTGCAAACGGCAGAAGCTCAGTCCAATTGGTTTGTTGGTAATTCACATAACATTGCAGGTATTGATCCAGGACTGAGTTCACGTATTTACAAGTCCCGTTCGTTTGAGGATGATGGGCGGAGCTAAGTCCCTGGGAGGAGCCTATCAAACTCGAATGCCTGCCAAAATTTTGAAGTGAATTGCACTCCCCAGTCCGAGGTAATACCCTTTGGGACCCCATGCAGCCAATATACATGCTGCACAAATAGCTTAGCCAAGGGCTGGGGTGAATCCTTGTGTGTTACATGTGGAATAGAATTTGAAACTTTTAGGCTGGTCTTTTTATTCTGGGGTTCCCAAAGCTAAATGGGTTGATAGTTCATGTTGACTGCTTCTATCAGCTTAACTACAGAAAAGTGGTCTAAGGGGAGAGTTTTTGAAACTTAAAAAATTATTGTAGGAAACAGTAGAACCAGCTGTTCAAACATGCTTTGGGGTTTTTTTCTAGCTAGTCTACACAAACAACCTGTGATGACCCAGGGCACGGCACAGAGGCAACACAGTCAGCTGACAGTTCAAACCGCCCCTTTATTGCTCCAAATGTTCCCCAAATGCTCCCACGTTTCTGGCAAGTCCCAGAGCAAAGTGATGGCACACACACCTCCAGCAGCCTCTGGCTGCAAGTAGTCCAGCACAACGCTGTGAGCACAACTGCTGCAAAATAAGAAATCTAGCAGGGCAAGGGAATAAGTCAATTAGTCCAGGAAGCAAAGGAACAAGGCAATTAATCCAGGAAGCAAGAAATAAAGCAAGAAGTCCAGGAAACGTCCAACATCGGCAACGGCACACAACCCTCCATGAATTCAGCGTTTGTTCCCAACAAATGCCCCTCCCCACAGCATCTTCTTAAGTCTCAGTCCCCAGGTGTGCCTTGTGGAGAGGGGTGGGGCGCGCTCCTCCTGAGTAGTCGGGTCAGCCTGCACTGTCCCTGCCTTCTCTCCACTCTGTGCTTGAGGATCAGGAGGGGGTGGTCCTTGCTCATCGCTTGAGCTCTGTCTCTCATGTCCTGAGGAGTAGGGCGGCATATAAGAACACTAAATAAATGTTCACTGCTTAGCCTCTCTTGGTCATCCTGCCCCCGTTCCTCCCTGCCTACAAGCCGTCCCACTCCTGAAAGGCCCTGGCCTGACTCGGCCTGCTCCTCCCCATATTCCTCCAAAGCCAATGAAGCCGCCCCCTCGATCTCCGTCAGCTCCAGTTCTGGCTCGTCTTCCTCCGCAGATTCAGGCTCCGACAGGGGTATGACACAACCCCCTTGATGACTAAGCAAGTCAATGGCACACCTATAACAATGTCCGTCTATGTGCATGCTTTAAGTACTGTAACTGTTTCTTTTTCCTCACCTCCATTCCTCTTTCCCTTATGTGGTCTCAGCCATTTATTACAGGGATAGAACCAGATCCAGGGTACTTTACTGATTTAAACAAACTTAGGGTAGTTTTAACTTTTAAAGCAACCAACTGATCATAGGATGCCAGACTCTTGAAACAATACTTGAAATAACCCTGTTTTGTCTTCAGTTGGGAACAAAGGACTTTGTCAAACCTTTTTGAACACTCGCTTTGCGAGTTGACAAAGGGTGTTTTGTTCTAAGATTAACTTACTTTTGTTCCAAGCAACAAATGTTAGAGCTCAAAATGTTTTAAACATCTCTACTTCTGATTAACTAAAATTTGATAAGTTGTCTATGCTAATAAACCTGGTTTAACTATTGTTTCATACCATTCAAATTATAATCAGTGGAACTGTGCACCTTTTGTGTTCCATGGTCCAAATACAACAAAACTTGGGATATTTCAAGTATTCTGCCATAGGAAATCTGTGTCTCTAAATAATTTTTCCAGACCCAGAACTGTTAATTAAGAGTGGAAGTAAAAGCTTCCAATTGCTTCCTCTTGGGCATCTGGAGGGAGTGATAGGACTGTGTAAACCTGAAGTTTGCTATGGCTTGTTTCTTTCATACATATGTTTACAACAGAGTTCCCTGAAGTTGGAACACAGTCTTGGTTGTGCCTCCCAGGTCTGTTTAATGGAAGTACAAAAGAAAATATAAGGTGCAAAATCAGTTTCTTAAATATGTATTTGCTGAACTATTCCTGGAAGAGATCATTCTGACTTAATTATTTGGATAAAATTCTAGTGTTTGTCTAAATCGTGCACACTGAAAGCATATGTTGTCAACTTGTACTGATGCACCTGTTTTTGAATAAATCAAAGATTGGCAAAGTTTGTGGTAAATTCATAGGCATATCTTTAGTAAAATGGGAAAATGATGTTTTCAGATGGCCTAGGACAGTGATGGCTAACCTTTTTGTCGCCGCGTGCCAAAAGCACGCGCACGCACCCATAATGCAATGCGTGTGTGACCTCCCTCCGCGTGCCCTGCCCCATACACATGCACGCACAACCGCCCCGTGTGCGCCCTGCACATGCACATGCAACCCCCCACGCTCCCCATGCATGCATGCACAACCTCCCCACGCTCCCCCACCCCCCATGCATGTGCATAAAACCCCTACACATGCGCCCCACCCCCATGCATGCGCACGCATCTCCCGCATGCCCCCTGCCCCACATGTGTGGCAGAGACCCGAAAACCAGCTGGTTAATGATGAGGTGTGCGCACATGCGCGGTGGAGCTGAGCTGGGGTGACGGCTCGCGTGCCCACAGAGAGGGCTCTGTATGCCACCTGTGGCATGCGTGCCATAGGTTCGCCATCACGGGCCTATGATTTTCCCCCCAAACATTTATCTCCAAAATGGAGTGGGTGTGGTAGGACTGGGGGGAATTGTGGCTCTCTTTTAATACATTCTTGTGAAAAAAGCAATTAATACTAGTTCCTAATGTTTGGAATTTGTGGAAATCATGGTTTGGGTGAACTATTTTTGGTTAAAATTGTCCAGAATTTTAAATTGCAGAAACTGGAGAAATAGATTAGAATTTGAGTTAGTATTCAAACTTGAAAATAACAATATCCTTAATGTCCTGTATTTTATTTTTTATTTTTTAAAAAAATATTTTTTATTGTTTTTCAACTTTAAGCATCATAATATCATAACACAGATCTACACCTATTCACATCTATTATTTTTGCTCATACAAAACTTATTCAATATTTCCACATATTTACAATCTTACATTTTCTTCTTCATCCAACCTTATTTCATAGTCCTTTGTCTTTCCTGACCCATTCGTACCATTTTTACCATACTTCATAGTAGTCCAAGTTATTTTGGTCTTTGAGTTCAATGGTTAATCTGTCCATTTCTGCACATTTGTAAATTTTATCCAATAATACATTCTCCGGAGGTATTTGGCTGTTCTTCCAATATTGCGCATATGCAATTCTTGCCGCTGTAATAATATGTAGTATCAAATACTGTATATTCCTAGGATGTTGCTTTTTTATAATTCCAAGTAGGAAAAGTTCCGGAGTGTATTCTACTGTTCTTCCTGTGATATCACTTATGTTGTGTCCCAGCACCGCAACCCGACCAGAAACACACACACAACCGTTTGTAATAAACAAATAAAAGTATCTCTTTACTAATAAAGCTTCTTAGTAAAGGCACAAAGATATAATGTCCAGAACAGATGCAAAGAACAGAGTCTCAAATGTTCTTGGGGCTCTTCGTGGGTTAAATTCAAATACAGAAGCAATTAGCTTTCCTTATCTCAATGTCTTACTTGAGCTGGCTGGCGTCCCAGACAGATGATGTTAGCTTCCAAACACAAGAACTTTGATTACAAGAATCTCCGATGGTGCTTGAGAAAAACTGGTGTTGTTTTCAGCACGAATCTCTGACTGCGCCGGACTTAAATAGGCACTGAGGGCATGGCCCAATTAGCCCTCAGTGCTACCTCCGAGGAGACCTCCGTTTGCTAAGCCAATCCTGTCTGCTAGCTGCTCTACGAGCCCTAGCATCCAGCAGAGGCTCCTCTTCCTCTGATGACTCACTTTGCTGAGCAGGTGCAGAAGGTCCTGGCTGGTCTTCCTCCTCTGGCACTGAGTCTTCATCGCTGGCAGACTCAGGTGCCAGGTACATGGGGTGGTACTGCTGCGACATGAGCGGCTCCACGTCCTCCGGGTCCTCCATCATCTGCGCGGGACGCGGGCAAGTCACAACAGCTTAACCATTTATGTACTTTATTCCATTAACCTCTCGCTTCGGGACACGTCCATCACATATGAAAGAAGGTACCTACGTCTTTTTTACATTTCCAACAAGCCAAATTCACATTTAGATATATCTTCGCCAATCTTGCTGGGGCCAAATGCCACCTATAAAACATTTTATAATGATTTTCTTTGTAAGCTGTTGATTTTGTTATTTTGCAATTTATGTTCCAGGCCCTCTCCCAGTCAGCCAAGAGTATATTGTGACCTACATTTTTGGCCCATGCTATCATCGGACTTTTTACTATGTCCTCAAATTTGTCAAATTCCAATAAGTAATTATATAATTTTGATATCAATTTTTCTTCTGGTCCTATTAGTATTTTATCCAGTTTTTGTGTTTCTATGTCTATGCCAATTCCTTCCATATCTTTTTTGTATCTCGAATTCAATTGTAAATAGTGCCACCAATCAATTTCTATGTTTTCCTCAGCCAATTGTTCTCTACTTTTTAATTTTCCAAATGTGTCCAAAATATCTTTATATTTAATTACTTTAGTCATATTCATTAAATTTGGGTAGGTCATAGCTTCAATGGTGGAAAGCCAATTAGGTATTTTTAGATAGTGTTTCTTTTTAATTTCAGACCATATTTTCAAAATGGAATTTCTAATTAAATGGTTATTGAAGCTTTGATGTTGTTTAGTTCTATTGTTCCATAAATATGCATGCCATCCCAACAGCAAGTTGTGTCCTTCTAATAATAATGTTCGTTTGTTTGTCAGATTAATCCATTCTTTTATCCATGTTAGGGATGCTGCTTTATAATAAAGTTTCTAATCAGGTAGTCCGAGGCCGCCTCTGCTCTTGTTGTCTTGTAAGTTTGATTTTTTGTTTTGCCAGATGAATTTAGAGGTAATTTTATTTAATTTGGTAAAAAATTTCGTCTCTAATTTAACGGGGGCTGTTTGAAATACCGTATTTTTCGGAGTATAAGACGCACCTTTTTACCCCCCAAAAGAGGGTCAAAAACTGGGTGCGTCTTATACTCCGGATGTTACATTAGGGGGAGGGAGTTGGTGCAATGGTGGCAATGGCAGCAATGGCGACAATGGGTGGCAACAGACAGCTGACTGGCGGTATCCACCAACTGCCAATCAAAGCCGCCGCCGCCGGACCATGGCAAAACCGCTGCCACCGCTGCTGGCCGCCACCGCTACCCCCTCCACCGGACCATGGCAAAGCCTCTGCCACCGCTGCTGTCCACTGCCGCTGCCGCCGGACCACGGGATAGCCGCCAGCGGCGGACCACAACAAAGCCGCCGCCGCAGCCGCCCCACAACAAAGTTGCTTCCGCCGCTGCTGGCCGCCACCACCGCCGGACCACGGGAAAGCCGCCGCCGGCGGACCACAGCAAAGCCACCGCGGTCGCCCCCCTTGCAGCCCCCGCCCCCGCCAGACACGCCGCCACAGCCGCCCCCATTGCAGCCCCCGCCCCCGCTGCAGGACCCGCAGCCGCCCCCGTTGCTGCCCCTGCCCCCGCCGATGGACACGCCGCCGCAGCCGCCCCCGTTGCAGCCCCCGCCCCCGCTGCAGGACACACAGCTGCCCCCGTTGCAGCCCCCACCCCCGCTGCAGGACCCGACGCCGACGCAGCCCCCGACGATGCCGATACTCACCACCGCCGATGCCGCCGCCGGAGCCACCGCTGCTGCTGCCCGAAGCGAGCAGCCTGACAGGTATGAAGAAAAACTTCCAAGTTTGAAGAGCCCTGGGTTAGCGGTGCAAGGGTCTTCAAACTTGGCAAGTTTAAGACTAGTGGACTTCAACTCCCAGAATTCCTCCTCCAGTCATGCTAGCTCAGGAATGACTGGAGGAGGAATTCTGGGAGTTGAAGTCCACAAGTCTTAAACTTCACAAGTTAGAAGACCCTTGCACCCCTAACCCAGGGCTCTTCAAACTTGGCAACTTTAAGACTTGTGGACTTTAACTCCCATTCCTGAGCTAGGATGACTGGAGGAGGAATTCTGGGAGTTGAAGTCCACAAGTCTTAAAGCTGTCAAGTTTGAAGTTTGTAAAAAGTGTACATGGTTATAAAAAGTATACATGGTTGTAAAAAGTATTCTGCTACACTGGTATTTTATTAAATAATATATTACTACACCATTTGGTTCAGAATACTTTTTTCCTTGTTTTCCTCCTCTAAAATCTAGGTGCGTCTTATACTCCGGTGCGTCTTATACTTCGAAAAATACGGTAAATATAGAAATTTTGGTAAGGTGCTCATTTTCATTGCCGCTATACGTCCCAATAAAGATAGTTGTAATTTCCCCCATTTTTCTAATTCAAATCTCGTTTGATGTATTAATTTCTCGTAATTGTCCTTTTTTTATTGATGAGCACCTATTTGTTAATATTATACCCAAATATTTGATTTTTGTTGTTTGCAGGCCTAATTTCTTTTCCAATTTGTTGTATTGTCATATTTTTAGTTAAGAATTTGGTTTTTTGTTTATTAATTTTTAATCCTGCCGATTCTCCGTATTCTTCAATATCTTTAAGCAATTTCTGTCCTGATTCTAATGGTTCTTCCAAAAAGAATGCTAGATCATCGGCAAATGCCTGCAGTTTGTATTCCTTGTTTCTCACCTTGGCTCCTTTGATCTCCGGGTTATTTTGAATTGTATTAAGTAGTATTTCCAGTGTCAAAATAAAGAGCAGAGGCGACATCGGACATCCCTGACGGACTCCTTTAAATATCCCAAATGATTTGGTCATTCCACCATTTATAATTATTTTTGCTGACTGGGAGGTGTAAATTGTCCCCTAATATCCTTTCAAATTTATCGCCAAATTTCATTTTTTAAATCAATCCTATCATGTATTGCCAATTTACGTTGTCGAACGCTTTCTGCGCATCCAGAAAAACAAGCACTGCTTGCTTTTCTGGATGCACTTCGTAATATTCTATTATGTTTAGTACTGTTCTTGTATTATTTTTTATCTGCCGCATTGGTAAAAATCCATTTTGATCCGAATGTATAATTTTGTTTAAGATTTTTTTGGTTCTTTCCGCCATGATTGTCATAAAAAATTTATAATCTGCGTTCATCAACGAAATTGGCCTATAGTTTTGTATTTTATTTGTCTCGGTCCCTTCTTTCATAATCATTGTGATGTATAATGTCCTGTATTTTATTATCTTTACAGTGTTATTTACTGTCTTGCTATTGCTCTGTATGCGTCTCTGTGTGTAAAACAGAGAGACAAGGGTCTTATATCTCTAGCTCTGGATGGGGTGGCACTACCGCAAAGAGACCTGATGCACAATCTGGGGATCCTCCTAGACCTACAGCTCCTGCTTGAAGATAAGGTGACAACTGTGGCTAGGTGAGCCTTTGCACACCTTCAGGTAGTGTGCCAGTTGCGCCCATTCCTGCACTGTGAGGCTCTGCTCACTGTCATCCATGCCCTTGTAACCTCTCACTTAGATTACTGCAATGCGCTCTACATGGGGGTGCCCCAGGGGTGGGTTCCACTTACCTTCGCCACCGGTTCACATCGCGACATTTGGCTAATGAAATTCTAGATGAGTGAGAACTGAATGCCCAGATACCCTGGAAGGACTTCTACAGCTCTGTCTATGAACAGATGGGTGGCTACAGTAAAGAAAAGCTAGAAAGGATACCAGCCTGTTACCAAGTTTGCTACTCTTTTGCCAACACCCAAACCTGAAAGGACTTGAACAGAGGAACCCATGCAGGTTGCGCGTGCACGCCCACAATTAACTGAGGCAGAAATGTCCAGAAGGCGCCAAGAGGGACTACATTTATACTGTGGAGGCCAACGATACTTGTCTGCCACATGCCCTGTCAAGAAACCATCTTCAGCGAGTTTAGGAAACAGATCCTGCCTGGTTCATAAGGGCTACTGAATCAAGGACAAATGATCACAGCTCAAGCCCAGGTACAGCGTAGCATTCTATGTAAACATCTGTTACTCTGCACCTCCCTGGCAAGTCAGAAATACTCAAGCCATAATTGACTTGGAGCAACTGCCAATTTTATGGACTTAAAATTTGCTAAAGACCGAGGAATACCCAGCCTTGCTGTTTAACCTCTGCTGGTGGTTGAAACTACATTCAGAACCGGTAGTCAAGTTCACACTCAATTTTTGCATGTGTATGTGTCAACATCAAGAACAGTTAAAGTTCTACTTAGCCTCCACACCCCATTTCCTTCTGTTTTTAGGGTTGGAATGGCTTCAAGCTCATGAACTGCATACCATATTGTTTAAAGCGCCTGGTTGCAGAACTTGTGTGACCTTGCATATAGAGACTTTAGCAGCCAAGCTCACCAAGGAATCTTGCCCAGCCTTACCCACCAAATATGCTGACTATCAGGATATAGTCAGTGAAAAAGAAGTGGATCAACTGCCTCCTCATAGACTCTATGATTATCCAATTGATTTGGTTCCAGTCAGGTATTTGTATTCACGTTCAGAACCCAAACTAGCCACTCTTCAAGACTTCATAGATAAGAATTTGAAAAGGGGGTTTATCCTTCCATTTACATCTCCAGCTGCTGCTCCATTGTTATTTGTAAAAAAATAAATAAATCAGGGAAACTTACAACTCTGCAATGATTTTAGACCCCTAAACTTGATCACTACAAAGAACTGCTATCCTCTACCTCTTATCACAAAACTTGTGGAACATCTTTGTACAGCCAAGATGTACAGTCAAGTTGCATGAATGGTGTGCTTACAACCTGGTGCAAATTTGTGAAGGAGACAAATGGAAGACCGCCTTTTGTACTCACTATGGCCATTTTGAGTATATGGTCATGCCCTTTAGCCTATCTAATACTTCCAGGGTCTTTCAACATCTTATGAATTACATTTTTGAGACCTTTTAGACAAATGCCTTTTCTCAACAATATCTCAACAATATTTTTGTATATTCAGATTTGCCTGCTGAGCACTTCCAACATGTTCATTTGGTGTTGCAGTGTCTTCATGCACATCAGTTATTTGCCAAGCTAGAAAAATGTAAGTTTGACGAAATCACAATTGACTTTCCGGGTCATTGCATCTCCTCAGCTGGCATCGCCATGGACTCAAATAAGTTGGAGGCAATTCTTTCCTGGCAGGCTCCATGAAGGGTCAAGGATGGGCAATGGTTCCTGGGGTGTGCAAATTATTATCGAACTTTCATCCCAAACTTTGCTACTCTCTCAGTGCCTCTGATGCATGTTCTAAGAAAGAAGATACCATTGAACTGCGCTCAAAAGATTCAAGAAGCTTTTGAGGCTATAAAGTCTGCTTTTGCTTTGGAACCAGTTCTACACCACCCAGATCCTTTCTGACCTTTTAGAGTGGAGACAGATGCATCAGGCATCTTCTGTTCAGCTGAAACAGTCAGATGATGAGGCACATCCCTCAAGCCCCAGATCTAGGCGCATACAGAAGTGAGCAGAGCAATGTTCCTCAATTAGGCTTCTTGTGAAACAAAGGGGAAGGACATTTACTGAATTGCAGTAAGTATTCCTGCTTCTAAAGCAGAGTTCCCCAACCTTTCCAAGTTTGTGGACCGGCGTTGGGGGAGAGAGGGGGGATTGTTCCATGTGAGCTGTCAGGAAGCGTGTGCGTGCAGCTCTATTTGCACAAGCGGTGGGCACATGTGCCAGCCGCTCACGCAAATCGAGCATGCATGCACGCGCTCGCCCACTGCTCGAGCAATTTTCTGCAGCCTAGTTGCAAACACCTCACAGCCCACTAGTGGGCCACGGCCCAGAGGTTGGGGACCCCTGTTCTAAAGTACTGTTTGTGTATGTGTGTTAGCAACCTTCAAACAGAACAGTTACAAATTGTGGGTGTGTCGGTGACTGCAGGGTAGTTGGGGGCTGTGGGTGGGCCAGTGGGGGCCACTGGTAGGTGTGCGGTATGGGGGGATTCCCACAACTGGGCACCCTGAGCGAAAAAGTGGTGGAAGTGACTTGCAATCTTCCCTGCCTGCTTCCCCATTGACTTTGCTTGTGGGAAGCTGGCAGGGAAGATTGCAAATGATGATCATGTGACCATGGAGTGCTGCAACCATTGTAAATGTGAGCTGGTTGCCAAGTGCCTGAATCACAATCATGTGACCGCAGGGGTTCTGCCATGGCCAGAACTTCCAAGGACCAGTCGTAAGTACCACTCATTCAGCTCCATTGTAACTTTGGATGGTTGCTGAATGAGTGGTTGCAACGTCAGGACTACCTGTTATTTTAACTCATTTTCTTTTCATCCATCTTGTCGTTGTCAGCCATTCAGTCATGACCAACCCTCAGCCACTCTCCATGCCCCTCAGTCTCATACTGCCTCCTTTATATCTGGCATGGTCATCCTTTATAGTATCCAGCCAATGGGTACTAGTGTAGCCCCTTCTCCTTTTTCCACTGGTCACTCGATCTCACAATCCATCTCACAAATACATATTTCCCTTTTTAATTTGACCATTTTATTGTGACTTTATAAATAAACCTTCAAATTAGAAAATATTTTGTATTGTTTCCACATAGTATTTAAAGATGATTGTTGAGATAAAGACATTTAAACGTGAAATGTCCCCTCCCTTCATACAAAGTGTTGTGTATATACTAAACAAATGGAACAATATGTGTATGAACTCTGTTAACTAAGCAAGATTTATTGCTATAGTCTGAATAAGCAATGGCATTCTTTAAAATTTAGCTAGATATAAAATTATCGTAATTTTTTCCAGGTGCTTTCTACCTTGTATTTGAATATATGGATCATGATCTAATGGGGCTTTTGGAGTCTGGCTTGGTTCATTTTGATGAAAGTCATATTAAATCTTTCATGAAGCAGTTGATGGAAGGCTTAGATTACTGCCATAAGAAGAATTTCTTACATCGAGATATTAAATGTTCTAACATCTTACTAAACAACAGGTATGCATCCAGTTTTACAAAAATTATATTTCCAAAATTTAGAAATAGAAATATTTGATAAAATAGTTTATAAATTCATCTTCAGATGATAACATTTTTATTTGTAGGGTGCTTTTTAGTTAAACCTGCTGGAGATAATGAAAAATATTTGTTCAATACTGACCTCAACATTTCAGCTGTTTGAATGCATAACTAATATGTACCTAGAGTTCATTCCAGGTTTGCTTACTGTATGTTTGGAATAGTCATATTGAAAGTAATGCGACTTAAGTCTGGCTCCAGGCTGTTGTGATCGCATCTTTGAGAGAGGGATCCATCCCACAGCCCTTAAAAGCTGCGGTGGTGAGGCCCCTCCTCAAGAAGCCTTCCCTGGACCGGGCGGATTTAAAGAACTTCCGTCCAGTCTCCAACCTACCCTTTGTGGGTAAGGTTGTTGAGAAAGTGGTGTCGCTCCAACTCCTATGGTTATTGGAGGACACTGATTATCTAGATCCCTTTCAATCGGGTTTCAGGCGCGGCTACAGCACGGAAACTGCTTTGGTCACCCTGATGGATGATCTCTGGCAAGCCCGGGATGGAGGTCATTCCTCCATCCTGGTGTTACTTGACCTCTCAGCTGCTTTCGATACCATTGACCATGGTATCCTTCTGCGCCGACTTGGCGAGTTGGGAGTGGGAGGCACCGTCTTACGGTGGTTCTCCTCCTACCTCTCCGATAGGACGCAGTCAGTGTTGACAGGAGGGCAGACGTTGTCCCCTAGGCCCCTGATTTGCGGGGTGCCTCAGGGCTCAGTCCTCTCGCCTATCCTGTTTAACATTTACATGAAACCGCTGGGTGAGATCATCCGACGACACGGGGTGAGGTATCAGCAATACACTGATGATACCCAGTTGTACATCTCCACCCCGTCTCAGTTCAGGGAAGCAGTCAATGTAATGTGCCATTGCCTGGACGATGTTAGGGACTGGATGGGAATGAATAGGCTCAAGCTCAATCCCGACAAGACTGAGTGGCTATGCATATTGCCCCCTAGGGATTATGTTGACTTCCCCTCCTTGGTTCTCGGGGGAGAAAAATTGACTCCCTCGAAATGGGTTCACAATTTGGGTGTTCTCCTAGATCCACAGCTAAAATTGGAGCAACATCTTTCAGCTGTGGCTAGGGGGACCTTTGCACAGGTTCGTCTTGTGCACCAATTGCAACCCTACTTGGAGAGGGAGGCTTTACTCACAGTCACTCATGCCCTTGTCACCTCACGGCTGGACTACTGTAATGCGCTCTACATGGGGCTACCCTTAAAGAGTATCCGGAGACTGCAATTGGTGCAAAATGCAGCTGCGCGAGCTGTGGTGGGTGTTCCGAGATACACCCACGTAACACCTATTCTCCGCCAGCTGCATTGGTTGCTCATTAGTCTCCAGACGCAATTTAAGGTGTTGGTTTTGACCTTTAAAGCCCTACATGGCTCAGGGCCAGGTTACCTCCGGGACCGCATCCTACCACATACCTCCCTACGACCAGTTAGGTCCCACAGAGTTGGTCTTCTCCAGGTCCCATCAGCCAAACAATGCCGTTTGGTGGGACCACGGGGGAGAGCCTTCTCCGTGGGAGCCCCATCTCTCTGGAACCAACTCCCACCAGAGATCCGGACTATCCCCACTCTACTGGCCTTCCGCAAAGCCGTAAAGACATGGCTCTTCCGACAGGCGGGGTGAAGAAGATCGGATTCCCCCTGGACGAATGGTTTCTTTTTTAAAAATTATGTAATGTTTTAAATTGTTTTTTATATATTGTATTGTTCTTATCCCTGCTGTACGCCGCCCTGAGTCCTACGGGATTGGGTGGCCTATAAGAACGTTAATTAAATTAATTAAATTAAATTAAATTAAATTAATTAAATTAATTAAATTAATTAAATTAATTAAATTAATTAAATTAATTAAATTAATTAAATTAATTAAATTAATTAAATTAATTAAATTAATTAAATTAATTAAATTAATTAAATTAATTAAATTAATTACATTAAATTAAATTAAATTAAATTAAATTAAATTAAATTAAATAATTAAACTAAAATTCCAGTTATTTTAATCAGAGTACTTTTAGGCTAAATGCAACCGAAAAGTCTTCAACAGAGATCCTGTGCTATAATGTTAAGATTAAAGATGTATGTGTCTCCCATAGAATCAATAAATTATAGAATTATTTTTTGGCCAAGTGTGATTGGACACACAAGGAATTTTGTCTCCGGTGCATAAGCTCTCAGTGTATATACAAGCAACAAGTGATAAATCATGATCATAATCATAAAATATAATACAATAATCATAAATAATAAGATACAAACTCAGTGATAGTCATAGGATACTAAATACGCAAACAACATAAATCATAATAGGATACTAAATAAAGGCAATCAACATAAATCATGAGAGACAAACAACAAAGTTATAGTCATAAAAAGCTAAGGAAATAGGTAATAGGAAAGATGAAAAGACGAGAATGATAATAGGTTAATACAGCCCTACTTGGTGGTTTGACATCCTAGGGCATAGACAGTGTTGTGGGAATTAGTTGTTTAGCAGAGTGATAGCGGGGACGACGACTCTCTTTGTGTCTGGTTGTTTTGGCGTGCAATGCCCTATAGCAGTGATGGCGAACCTATGGCACGGGTGCCACAGGTGGCACGCGGAGCCATACCTGCCGGCACGCGAGCCGTTGCCCTAGCTCAGCTCCAGTGCACATGTGCGTGCCCGCCAGCTGATTTTTGGCTCGCACGAAGGCTCTGGGGGGGCGATTTCGGCCTCCGGGGGGCCTCCGGGGTGGCTGGAGGGAGCGTTTTTGCACTCCCCAAGCTCCAAGAAAGCCTCTGGAGCCTGGAGAGGACAAAAAACGGGCCTACCGGGCCCACTGGAAGTCGGGGAACGGGGGGGGGGGCTACGCATGCGCAGGGGGGGTGAGTGGGGGGCTTTGAATTATGGGTATGGGCATGCATGTGCGTGCGATAGCGCGCGCACACACTATTTCGGCACCCGAGGGAAAAAAGGTTCGCCGTTACTGCCCTATAGCATCATCTTGAGGGAAGAAGTTGAAACAGTTTATGTCCAGGATGTGAGGGGTCTGTAGATACTTTCACAGCCCTCTTTCTGGCTCTTGCAGTATACAGGTCCTCAATGGAAAGCATTTTATTAAGACAAAAATAAGACTTCTCCATGTACTGGATCTATGCATTTGAGTAGTAGAATTGTGTTTTCCATTCTCCAAAGAGCCTTTTTTCATTTGTACATAGTGGCACATACATACGGAGCTAGATTAATGACATACTATATGGTCATGTTTGGGGGGACGTGATGGCTCAGTGGTTAAAGACGCTGAACTTGTCAGCTGGAAAGCTGACAGCCCAGATTAAAGACCTGAGTCCTGCGTGATAGGGTGAGCTCCCATTACTTGCCCCAGCTCCTGCTCACCTAGCAGTTCGAAAGCATGCAAATGCAACTAGATAAATAGGTACCACTTTGGTGGGAAGGTAACAGCATTCCATGCACCTTGGCATATAGTCATACTGGCCACATGACCACGGAAGTGTCTTAGGACAACACTGGCTCCCTCGGCTAAGAAACAGAGATGAGCACCGCCCTCTAGAGTCAGACATGACTGGACAGGGGAAACCTTTACCTTTAAATGGTCATGTTTATCGAGAACAACTTGCAGTCCCCCAGTGCTCCCGCTAGGAGTGAGGAACATATGCTAAAGTACTATTTCTGGTATTGTTCACCAACACCTATCCTGGTTGGGGCTGCTGGGAGTTGGTTTGCTAATTCCACCATCCATGATTTATACAATAAGACTGTTACAGTAAGTTTTGGGAAGTTAACCTTTCCTGCTCTACTGCAGTTATTTATTTTATTTGTATTTTATGTGCTTTTAAATTATTGTTTGTTACATAGCAGTTTGAGAATCTAGTTGAAAAGTGGCATGTAGATGTTACAAATTTTGCCAGCTGCAGCATTTTATTGTAGAAATCAGTCTAATTTATGGTTTAATCTTACAACATAACAGTAAAATGTTTATAAGTATTAAAATGATGTATAGTATATTAGGTTTTTTAATGTTGGATTTATTTTTCTGATTTCTTGACTGCATGTTTGCAACATTTAAATCATGAATACACAACTTTTTCTGGAGGAAGAATAAAACTTAGGCTTTGAATTTTATGAATGAAGATTGCACTACAAAGACTTTTGGCTGGGTCCAATGCTGGATCCAAAAGTTAAGATTAAAATTGAATTAAATATAGTTATGGATATTACGCTCTGAGAGTGGGATAGATGGTGTCTAAATTTGATAAATAAATATTCTTCTATTTGTACATTTAACCAAAATTTACTATTTCCTCTAGAGGGCAGATCAAGCTTGCAGATTTTGGGCTTGCTCGTCTGTACAGCTCTGAAGAGAGGTAAATTTAATACTTAAAACTATGTGTCTCAGAAGTATTCTGAAAATGTCCCATAAACAAAACTTTAAAATGTAACCAAAGACACTGATTTTTAAAATATATTTCTTCCATGACCTTAAAGATTTTGGTTATACTTGTTATTTTAAAATTTTAAAGACTGAATTAAAATTTAAATGATTTTTTATTCTGAAGACTTATTCATACTTAAAGTAGCTCATTGAAATCAACGGGGTTTAAATTAGCTAAGACTAATCAATAGATTTTGGAGTCCTTTTTTGCATGAAAACCTCACAGTATTCCCTTTATACGTAGGTATAAAAAGCCGACTGTCCTAAATTTCAGTGTCTATTGGATAGTGCTGTTACTCAATACCTAAACTATTACAATAAATTTGTGGAGGCCATTAAAAAATGTTTCCAGTTATCAGTCCCATGGGGCTGCAAAACCAACTATATTCAAGGCCTTATAGCAGAACCAAAGGACCAATTGCAGAAGTATCTTGCTCTATGGCAGAAGACACAGTGAATGCAGGACAGTAGTTAATTACTTCTATACCTGAAGCTAAGAGAGAACGCTGGATTAAAACAATAGAGGAACTGGACATGAGCACAAGTAGCCACAAAGCGTGAAGATTGTTGAGTCGCCTGAATAATGACCCAACTCGCTCTAGAGATTATGTCAGATCTGTCCCGGCTTACACATTTAGGAAAGAAAGACCCTCGACTCCATTAGCTTGAAGTGAAAGGTTCTTTTACTAAAGTAAAGCAGTTGCAGTGAGAGTAAAGCTAGATCTGTGTATTCCCGCGCAAAGGCTGCACTTTTCCCCATTCCCTGGCCCTCCCCCCTTGACCAGTTCATCAGTGTCCAATAGTATTCCTTTTTGATGTTTTGAGAACTGCTTTGAGGTTTGACACCTCTTGATGTAGTTTCGCATTCTGTTCCCAGGCCATGTGCCCTGTGCAAGAACTGAGAAAGGCTATAAGGAAGAGTAGGCCACAGAAAGCTGCTGGTTTGGATGACATCCTTATTGAACAGATAAAGCAATTTGGACTGAATGCAAGACAGTGGCTACTAGAAATGTGTAATGAATGCTTGGAACAATGTAAGATTCCTAGTGTCTGGTGAAAGGCTAAGGTGGTAGCCGTTTTAAAACCAGGTAAAGAGGTCAATAACCCTAAGAACTACTGTTCAATTTCTCTCTTGTGCCATACCTACAAAATCTTTGAAATAATGATACAAAATCGCCTCACTGTAGCTGTAGAACCCCTTCTCATACTGCAGCAGACTGGATTTCACCCTGGAAAAAGTTGCACCACACAGATCCTGAACTTAACCCAGTATATCGAAGATGGATTCCAAAAGGGCAATGTAACATGAGCTGTATTCATAGATCTCACGGCTGCATATGATACCATCAATCTTAGAAGACTGAAGAAGAAAGTTTATGATATGACTAAAGATTTTAAACTTACAAATATCAGGAATCTGCTTCAGAACCGTATGTTTTTTTGGAGTTCCATTGGTACAAGAAGATCCAGAGAAACTCTGAACAAATGGGGCTATCCGGTAGCTTCTTCTCTTTGCGATTGTGGTGACATGCAGGCAACAACACATACCGTATTTTTCGGAGTATAAGACGCACCGGAGTATAAGACGCACATTAGTTTTTGGGGAGGAAAATAAGAAAAAAAAATTCTGCCTACCAGCATCCATCTGGCTAGCGTCCTTAGCAAACAGCCTGGAACAGGTATATTAGCCTTGCAAAGGTCCGTTTTAAAGCCTTCTTTTTCAGCCTTACAAAGCTCGGTTTGAGAGGTTGTTTTCAGGCTTGCAAAGCTCGGTTTGAGAGGTTGTTTTAGCCTTGCAAAGGTCCGTTTTAAAGGCTGCTTTTTCAGGCTTGCAAAGCTCGGTTTGAGAGGTTGTTTTCAGGCTTGCAAAGCTCGGTTTCAGAGGTTGTTTTGGCCTTGCAAAGGTCCGTTTCAGAGGCTGCTTTTTCAGGCTTGCAAAGCTCGGTTTGAGAGGTTGTTTTAGCCTTGCAAAGGTCCGTTTTAAAGGCTGCTTTTTCAGGCTTGCAAAGCTCGGTTTGAGAGGTTGTTTTAGCCTTGCAAAGGTCCGTTTTAAAGGCTGCTTTTTCAGCCTTGCAAAGCTCGGTTTGAGAGGTTGTTTTAGCCTTGCAAAGGTCCGTTTTAAAGGCTGCTTTTTCAGCCTTGCAAAGCTCGGTTTGAGAGGTTGTTTTAGCCTTGCAAAGGTCCATTTCAGAGGCTGGGCGGGGCTACATTCGGTGTATAAGACGCACCCAGATTTTCACCCTCTTTTAGGGGGAAAAAGGTGCGTCTTATACTCCGAAAAATACGGTATGTATACCTGCCCTTTGTGTCCTGATCAGTGTACACTTGAAGAGCTCATGGCAGCACGACATAATGCAATTAATGTTGCTAGTTTCTGGACAAGATATGTTTAACTTGTTCATATTTTAATCTGGTATTTTATATTTTAAATTTTGTTATATAGTATGTCTTATTTTAATTGTGAAGCTTATGACATGAATAAACAAAACCCAACAGTTAACTCTGATCCATCCTGGATCATATATCCTTGTTTGCTTTTTAATAATATCTCTCATCAATTGTTGTCTGGTTGAATATAGTAAATCCATTCTACAAAATTGATCTATCTTTCCCAAAAAATCCAGATGAAATTGTTTTCCAGTTAAATATAATAAGTCCATTTTCCAATCTCCTGCAATCTTCTTAAGAGAAACCAATTTATCACTCATCCATTCTGTCAGCTCTAACTCTGTAAGGTCCGTATTTCTTTCAGTCTTCTCCACCGAATCTGCCACTTTCAAACCCCTCCCTTCCGCTTCCCAGACCCATGCCCTGGAGAATTGTTGCTGCTGCTGTAACAACCTCCCTGCTATGTGGCAGCTTCCATACCTGGGCTCCTGGACCTCACCCCACAGCTGGTGGTGGAGTTCCCCAGGCTTATAATTCTGGGGGACTTCAATCTGCAATCCCTGGGGGTGCGGCTGGAGGTAGCTTGGGATTTCATGGAAACCATGACTTCCATGGGCCTGTCCCAGCTCATCCAGGGCCCAACTACCTCATCGCGTACCTCATTTGCTGTTCTTGTCGGAGTAGTGCCTATGTGACCTGCAATTGGTGGATCTGTCTTTGGTCCCCTTGTCATGGTCAGTTCACAGTCTGGTGGCAATGAATTTCTCTAGAGCTGTAACCCCCCCCCCCAGCAGGGAGCCAGGACCTATTAGGTTGGTCCATCCCCGGTGACTAATGGACCCAGATGGGTTTTAGAAGGAACTGGTTGTTATAACTGTAGCTCTGCTGCATAGTCCTGCTGAGCTCTTAGTCACTGCTTGAAATAGGAAGGTGCCTGAGGCTCTGGATAGGATTGTGCCCATGAGACCTCTCCTAGCCTATAGCCCTCTTTGACCCCTGTGGTATACGGAGGACTTGAGAGGGGTGAAACAGGTAAAGAGACGTCTAGGGAACTGCTGGCAGAAGACAAGGGATGAATTCAAACACAGGTAACAGCTGCTATTAAAGCCTACCTCGTGGTGACTCGGGTGATGAATCAAGTACTTCTCCGCACTAATCACGTCTGCAGATAATCAGCCAGCAACCCTCTTTACGGTGAGCTTCCGCCTCCTGGGGAAGTAAGATACAGAGGTCCACCTGAAGGGGTGTGCTAAGGAATTTGCTGATTTTCTAGAAGACAACATCACTCTGATTCATTCCCAGTTAAATGCCTCCATGGTTACTGGTCCAGTGGACGCACCTGGGGCAGGTTGTTGCCCAGTTATCTGGGAATGATTTGACCCTGTTGCTCCTGAGGAAGTGGACAGGATCCTAGGGAATATGAGTGCAAGCACCTGCGTCTTAAATCCATGCCCCTCCTGGCTTGTGAAAGCTTCCCAGGAGGTGACATGTGGGAGGGTTCTGATGGTGATTAATGTGGAAGGGCGTGGTGCCCCAGCACTTCAAGAAGGCTGTGGTCTGCCCTCTTCTTAAGAAGCCATTGCTAGACGCCACCCTATCGGATAATTTTTGTTCTGTCTCTATCTTTTCTGGGGAAGTTTGTTGAGAAGGTGGTTACGCTGCAGCTCCAGAGGTTACTGGATGAAGTGGATTATCTGGACCCTTTCCAGTCAGTGTTCATGCCTGGATGTGGGATGGAAACGGCATTGGTCATGGTTTTTGATGATCTCTGGCTGGAGCGGGATGGGGGTAGTGCATCCATCCTTGCTCTACTTGACCTCTTGGCCTTCGATACCATTGACCATGGTATCCTTCTGGAGCAACTTTGGGGGTTGGGAGTGGGGGGCTTTGTGTTGAACTGGTTCACTTCCTTCCTCTATGGTCTCGGTGTTGATAGGAAGCAAGAGGTCTGGCCCTAGTCCCCTGCTTTGTGGGGGTTCCACAGGGCTTCTGGACTTTCTCCGCTTCTGTTTAACACCCACATGAAGCCACAGGGTGAGATCACCACCATGGACTGAGATATCATAAAATATGCTGAAGATACCCAGCTACATGTCTCAGCCCATGGTGAGTTAAGTGATGCTATGACCTCCCTCTCACAGTGCTTGGAGACTGTTAAGGGCTGGATGGGGAGCAACAGGCTGAAACTGAACCCTGGGAAGATGGAATGGCTCTAGGTTTGGGGTTCTTTGGTCAATGGAAAATTGCTATCTTTGGCCCTGGATGGGGAGACACTGCCCCAGTGCATAATCTGTGGTTTCTCCTGGACTCATGACTCCTGCTCAAGGTGGCAGTTGTGGCAAGGAGGGCCTTTGCACAACTGTCGCTTGTGTGTCAGTTATGTCCTTTCCTGAACCAATAATCCCTGCTCACAATCACACCCTAGTCACCTCCCGTCTTGACTATTGAAATGTGCTTTTCATGGGGCTGCCCTTGAAAAGTAACTGGAAGCTTCAGTTGCTTCAAAATGCAGCAGCCCACATGGTTTTGTGTAGCCCTAGGTGTGCACATGTGTCATCTCTCCTGTGGGAGCTGCATTGACTGCCAGGTTGCTTCCGGGTCCAATTCAAGGTAATGGTTGTCACATTTAAAGCCCTACATGGCTTCGTACCAGGTTATTTGAAGGATCATCTTCTACCAGTCACATGTACCTGAGTGGGGAGGCAAGGAATGCTGCAGGTCCCCTCTACTAAAGAGGTACATCTAGTGGGACCAAGAAGGGCCTTCTCTGTGGTAGCTCCCTCCCTTGGAACATAGGGAGATTGGCTCCCTATTTGACACACTTTTGCAAGGCCCTGAAGACCTGGGGCTGGCAAACCCAGAGTGGGATGGAGTGCATTAAGTGGCTTATTTGACTGATTGTTGTCACCAGGGGGAGTGGGGTTATAATTTTGTATTGCTTTTTTATATGAGATTTTTATCTTTGCAAGCCATCCGGAGTCACAGAGTGAGTTGGGTGGCCATATACATTTTCTTAAGTGGATGGATGGATGGATGGATGGATGGATGGATGGATAATGAATGAATGAATGAATGAATGAATGAATGAATGAATGAATGAATGAATGAATGAATGAATGAATGAATGGAGTTTGGACTAGTCAGATGTGCAACCCTCACCATCAACAGGGGAAACATAGTGCAAACTGAAGGAATCAAGATGCCCTATTGAAATAACATCAAGTGTCTGGATGAAGATGATCACTACAAATACCTGAGCATTTTTCAAGCTGACAACATCAAGCACACTGAAGTCAACAAAAAGGTTAGAAGTGAATACATCATGAGAGTGAAGATGATCTTAAAGTCCAAACTCAGTGAAGAAAATACCATCAGGGCGATTAGCACCTGGGCAATTCCAGTCATTGGATACATAGCTGGAATAGTGGACTGGAATCAAGCAGAACTAAAACCATAGATAAGTTCAGAATAATAATGACAGTGAATCATGCCCTTCAACCATGCAGTGATGTTGACAGACTCTACTTACCAAGGAAAATAGGTGGCGTAAAATATTGCAAGTACACCAGACAGTTGAAGATGAAAAAAGGACATTGGAAAAATACCTGAAGGACAGAGAAGAAGTTGTACTGAAGCTACCATGAAGGATTACTGAGTAATAGAGAGACCAAACTGGCCTACAAGAAAGACCAAATCAAGAATAGAAAGGAGACTTGGCAAGGCAAAGTATTACATGGCCAGTACGTAAAAGAAATAGGCAAAGTAAATAACAAGACCTGGTAATGGCTAAGAGCAGTAAAATTGAAGAAACAGACAGAGGGGCTAATTCTGACTGCACAAGACCAAGCCTTAAGAGCAAATGCATTCAAACCAGAATTGAGAAGATAGCAACAGACAGCAAATGGTAGCTCTGAAAGGAGTTGAAGAAACAGTGGGCCACCTAGTTAGCTGCTGCAAGAAGATCACACAGACTGATTACAAGCAACCACATGACAAAATAGCAACAATTTGCCTGCAAGCAACAACTGGTGGGACCACAAAATAGACAAAGTGGTAGAAATTTAGAAAATGAAGAAGCTAAAGTGCTCTGGGACATTAGAGTTCAAACAGACAGGCACCTGTCACATAACACCCCGGGCTTAACAATTGTTGATAAGAAAGACAAAAAGGTCTGGATAGTGGACGTGGCAGTACCTGGAGACAACAAAAAAGAAGAGAAAGAACTGGAGAAAATCACAAAATACAAAGACCTGCAAATAGAAGTAGAATGACTATTGCAAAATAAAGCAAATATAGTAGCAATAGTACTATGCACCTTGGAGGCAAACCCAAAGCATCTGGAGCATCACTTGAACACCACTAACATTAACAACATCCCTTTCAGTCAGTTGCAAAAGGCAGCTTTACTTGGAACAGCTTATATCCTGCTCCAATACCTCTAACACCATGAAACATCCACATCTGCCTATGTCAGGTCCTTCAGAAGGACTCAATAAAACATCTTGCTGACTGTGCATGGAACCATAATAATTTATTCAATGTATATGCCCACCTGACTCTCAGCAATTCAGTAGTAGCTCAGAAAGATAAATTATGGGAAAGAAATCTGATTCGATTGAAAAGTGAGCTCAGAAGACCTGTGGGATGGTTTAATTCATTTTGATGTGATTTGGAAAAATGTCTAATAGGAAATTATTTTTGGAGAAAAATAGATTTTTTTTCCCCTAGTCGACCATATACCAACAAAGTTATCACTTTATGGTACCGTCCCCCTGAACTTCTGCTAGGAGAGGAACGATATACACCTGCCATTGATGTCTGGAGCTGTGGGTAAGGCATTTTTTTGCTAACAAACTATGCAACAAAGTAATTTGGAAAAGGCACAGATTATGTGGCAGAATATTTTAACTGCATTTGAACCAGAGACCAGTACACATTGCACTGAAGCACAAATTGGTTTATTGACAGCTCTGGAGGCAGAGACATGCTAGAGAGGGGTGCAGTTACAGTCCCTGTTAGACTTATGCAAATTAGAAAATACATGTGATTGGATATAATAGCCAGGCATGTGCCTAATGGGGTTAGCCTCGACCCCAGGGAAGGGGTGGAGGAGTGGCAATTATAGCTCGCCGGAGCCTCTGTCCTCGCAGGACCCCTGCCCCGGAGATTGTTGGGTGTGAATCGCTCCTTGTGAAATTGGACTCGGGTTCAGTTGGGCTTATTGTTAATGTACCTGCCTCCCAGCTGCGTGACAACGGCCCTGCCTGCGCTGCTTGAGGCGTTAGCCGGGTTGGCGGTAGAGTTCCCCAGGCTTATGGTGCTGGGGGACTTCAACCTGCCTTCACTTGGCGAATCCTCAGATGCAGCTCAGGAGTTCATGGCTTCCATGACAACCATGGACCTGACCCAAGTAGTTCAGGGTCCAACTCATGGGGGGGCACACACTTGACCTTGTTTTTCTCTCGGGACAGTGGAGAGATTATCTGATGTTAAGGGGCTTAGTGGTTTCTCCCTTGTCATGGTCAGATCATCACCTGCTGAGGCTGGACTTCAAAGCACCACTCCTTCACCGCAGGGAGGCGGGACCAATTAAGTAGTTCCACCCCAGGCGCCTAATGGACCCGGAAGGGTTCCAGAGGGAACTTGGGGAGTTACCTGAATCCCTTGTTCACAATCCGTCTGAGTCCCTGGTTGCTGCCTGGAATAGAGCGGCATCGGGGGCATTGGACCGGATTGCGCCTTTGCGACCTCTCCGTGGCAGTGCATCCAGGAAAGCCCCTTGGTTTACCGAGGAGCTCCGGGAGATGAAACGCCACAAGAGACGTCTAGAGCGACGCTGGAGGTCCAGTAACTCTGAGTCCAACCGAACACTTCTAAGAGCCTTTATTACCAAATTTACCAAATTTTAATTATATTGTCTTAAATCAGGGCCACATCTAATATTTTCTTTTAAATGTATATATATTTTAATGTTTATATTGTATTTTTACTTGGCTGTTCACCGCCCTGAGTCCCCGGAGAAGGGCGGTATATAAATTTAACTATAAATAAATAAATAAATATTAGGACTTATCTAGTGGTGATATGGGCGGCAAAATGCTCGCATTTTTCCGCACTTATTGCATCTGCTGATTCGCGCCCAGCCTCCCTTTTTAGGGTGACCCGCTCCCTCCTTAATGTTGAGGGAGTGGAGGAGCCCTTACAGGGTAGAGCTGAAGAATTTGTGCAGTTTCTGGCAGGTAAAGTTGCTCAGATTCGGACAGACCTGGACTCCAATTGGGTAATGCAAGCCGAGGTGACAGGGGCAGATCTTAGTCCTATTGTGTGGGACGAGTTTGAACCGGCCACTCCTGAGGATGTGGACAAAGCCATGGGAGCGATGAGCTCCTCCATTTGTTTGTTGGACCCGTGCCCCTCTTGGCTGGTCTCGGCCAGTAGGGAGGTGTCATGTGGCTGGCTCCAGGCGTTGGTCAACGCTTCTTTGAGAGAGGGGTCCGTGCCGCGGCTATTAAAAGTTGCGGTTGTGAGGCCCCTCCTCAAGAAGCCTTCCCTGGACCCAGCCGATTTAAAGAACTATCGTCCAGTCTCCAACCTACCCTTCGCGGGGAAGGTTGTGGAGAAAGTGGTGGTGCTCCAACTCCTATGGTTGTTGGATGATACTAATTATCTAGATCCCTTTCAATCGGGTTTCAGGCCCGGCTACAGCACTGAAACCGCTTTGGTCACGCTGATGGATGATCTCTGGCGAGCCCGGGATGGGGGTTATTCCTCCATCCTGGTGTTACTTGACCTCTCAGCAGCTTTCGATACCATTGACCATGGTATCCTTCTGCGTCGACTCAGAGAGATGGGAGTGGGGGGCACTGTGCTGCAGTGGTTCTCCTCCTATCTCGCTGATAGGTCGCAGTCGGTGTTAGCAGGGGGACAGAGGTCGACCCCTAGGCCCCTCGTTTGCGGTGTGCCGCAGGGTTCGGTCCTCTCTCCCCTTTTATTCAACATCTACATGAAACCGCTGGGTGAGATCATTCGGCGACATGGGGTGAGGTTCCAGCAATATGCTGATGACACCCAGTTGTACATCTCCACCCCATCGCATTTCAGTGAAGCGGTAGAAATGATGTGCCGGTGCCTGGACGATGTGAGGGTCTGGATGGGAGTGAACAGGCTCAGGCTTAACCCCGACAAGACCGAATGGCTGTGGATACTGCCCCCTAAGGATTATGTCGACCGTCTGTCCTTGGTTCTGGGGGGAAAGAAATTAATCCCCTCAGAACAGGTTCGCAATTTGGGTGTCCTCCTAGATACACAGCTGAAATTGGATCAACATCTTGCAGCTGTGGCTAGGGGGACCTTTGCACAGGTTTGCCTGGTGCACCAATTGCGACCCTACTTGGATCAGGAGGCCTTACTCACGGTCACTCACGCCCTTATCACCTCCAGGCTTGACTATTGCAATGCGCTCTACATGGGGCTACCCTTGAAAAGTGTTCGGAGAGGTACACCCACGTGACATCAATTCTCCGCCAGCTGCACTGGTTACCGATCGGTCTCCGGGCACAATTCAAGGTGTTGGTCATTACCTTTAAAGGCCTACATGGCTCAGGACCAGGCTATCTTCGGGACCGCTTACTACCACATACCTCCCTACAACCGGTTAGATCCCACAGAGTTGGGCTTCTGCGGGTCCCGTCAGCTAGACAATGTAGGCTTGCGGGCCCGTGGGGGAGAGCCTTGTCTGTGGTGGCTCCGGCTCTCTGGAACCAACTTCCCGCGGATATCCACACCATCCCCACCTTGTTGGCCTTCCGGAAAGCCATTAAAACCTGGCTCTTCCAGCAGGCCTGGGGATAAATGACCTATTGCATAAGTTTCGAAGGTCTCCCCTTTTATTATTGGAATGAGTGAAATGTTTTCTTTTAAATTTTTATTGTATTTTAATCAATTTATTTTATTGCTGTTTTTTTATCTATTTGTTGTAAGCCGCCCAGAGTCCTTCGGGAGTTGGGCGGCATACAAATAGAAAATAAATAAATAAACAAACAAACAAATAAATAAATAAATAAATAAATAAATAAATAAATAAATAAATAGTGAGACCATTAGAGTGTACCTATGAGGTAATGGTACAGGACTACGAAGACAGTGGGGTTTTGAAAGAGTTCAAAGTATTTGGTGAACATATACTTTCTTCTAGGTAGTTACTTCTGTTTTCCCAGAGCTTATCAGCATTCCTTGGTCTTCTAAGTTTTCAGCTAAAAGTGTAGGTTTTCTGGGAAAGTGTTTTTATAGTATGTTGTTGCACACTTCGATACCATAAAGCTGAGCCAGTGCTTCATTTTCCTTGGGAAGATGTATTTGGGTTAGGGACTATTAGTTTAGCCCCCAAAGTATCCTACAATTGTTTGCTCTTTTTTGTAGATGTATCCTGGGTGAACTTTTTACTAAAAAGCCAATTTTTCAAGCAAATCAGGAAGCTGCTCAGCTGGAACTGATAAGGTCAGTATATCCTGGGTCTCTGAAAAATTTACTTTTCAGCAAATGGTCGCCAATATTTTGCCCCTCATCTTAAGAAAAATATATTAGTTGCCAATATTTGAAACTATGAGAGTGATCAATCAACCGTTATTATGTTCAAAGACCAGCATAAGGAAGGGGGGTACGAAAGAATTTAAAAACATAAAAAATAAAAAAACTTACATAGAAAGCTAAAAATATATTTAACAACATCTAAAAAGAATAAAACAATAAAAGCAATAAGTGGAAATTAAAAATATATACTATTAAACACTCTGTAATAACAGTCTAAGTGTTTATTAAAATTAATTTGGGGCACACATTATCTTCCGACATATTTTAAGTGCTTCTGCAGAAAACCTAGCAACACTATATGCTGTACCTGGGTTGGTATCAGAGCAGCAGGGAAGTGTAAAATTGTCCTATATGCCCTGGGTATTTATGCAGTAATAGTAAAACGATGCTTGTGTGTTTGTGTTTTATTTTTATAGTTATAATGTACACTGAAGATGGCATTTAATTTCGTTGTACGAGGTGCAATGACAATAAACTAAAACTAAACTAAACTAAACTAAACTTGTACAAGTCTCTCTGTAGTATAGGCACTGGAAAAGTACATGTTTTGTTGTTGCTACATGTCCAGAGTCACAGGGTCATTGCCTCTCTGGGTAGGGGATCTTTCTGAATTGACCTTCAAGGACAGCTGAGGGGAGGGTGTGACATTGTGCCACAGTAAATGTTCTTTGATGATTAGATACTTCAAGATTTGTTAAGTATGCCATAGGGAAGACAGAGTACCTGTTGGATTCACTGGCGATAACAGTTGGGGACCTGGTTAGGTCCAATCGGTGGTCTGTCTCTCCTCTATGCTATTTAATGAGAGCTTTGAAGTGATCATATCCCATGCTAAGTAGAAGACCTGGAGATAAGCCCAAGGGTGAGATTTTAGTTGTCACTATTTTTTCCATGTGGACTGAAAATCATCCCTCATAGTTAGTGGGGTGAGGCCAAGAAGGAAGAAGAATACTTTAAGCCAGTAGTTGAGCATGGTCACCCACACTCTGGCCTCTACTTTCATGAGGCCTGTCTCTAGCCTCAAGGTGCTGTCTTTGGGGCTTGAAGGGCCATTATTAGGGATTTGGACTGAACAAGTTCTAATGGTGCAAAGGCACCCAACTGGGTCCTATAAGAAGTTGTGCTATTGGCTTTGGCTTCAAATAATTTGAGTACTGCAGAAATGGTTGGTTTTGGAAGGAGGCTTGTGGAAGAATTGGGGAAGGGGAAACACAGAAAGAGCTGCTTGCCTGCTGCAGAGCCTGTTTGTTTCTTCCATCTGAACTTGGTTTTAGAACTTGGAGCCATCTGAGCTTGGTTTTGGAACTGGGAGGAAGCTCTCTGCCAATACCGGCATCCTGGCTTCTTTTACAAGCTGGAAAAAAGAGCCCTCCCCCCCTCTCTTGCTGGGAAGACAAAACCGGAACCACAAGAACTTGGTTTTGGAAGGAGGCTTGTGGAAGAATTAGGGAAGAAGAAACACAGAAAGAACTGCTTGCCTGCTGCAAAGCTTGTTTGTTTCTCCCATCTGAGCCTGCCTGTTCTCCCTCTACCGGAGGAAACTAGTTCAGTATTCTGTAGGCCCTGTTGGAAAGGACATGTTTCATTGGCAAGCTACAATTATGGGTCCTAACGACAGTCCATATCAAGGCGGTGTTTTCTTGCTGATTATTCATTTCCCTACAGACTACCCTCTCAAGCCATCTAGGGTTGCAGTTAAAATAGGAAATTTATCATTCAGTTTTAATCATCCTGTTTTATCATCCTGTTTTAATTTACAGATTGGTTTTATCTTTTTATAGGTGGGGGGGAGTGGCTGACTAGTATATAAGTGGTTTGGATGGGGAAATGATTGGGTAGTTTTAAAATTGTATGGGTGGGTACGGAATGGAGTGAGTTGGACCCGGGAAAACGCTTCTCACCTGCTGAGTGTGAAAAACAGATGCAGGTGGGGGCCAGACCCTGATACCAACATAGTATGTATGAACAAGTGGGCCAGTCGGAAATTATGGGAGCTGGCAGGGAAGGGGAGTGGACCTCTGGAGAGGGGGAGAGCCAGAATATATCGGTCATTATGGGGAGGGGGAGATACGGCGGGAACCGAGGGGTGGGCCGCACTCGGAGAACTAGGACTCGCTACCTTCAAGCGATTCCATGTTCTAACCCCTCGGAGTCAACTCAGAGGCCTGGGGATCAGGGTTGTCAGGGCCCTGGGCTCAAGCTGCTGCTGCTAAATGCCAGGTCAATTGTCAACAAGGCTCCCCTCATTCGGGATCTTATCCTAGAGGAGGGAGCCGACCTGGCATGTATAACTGAGACCTGGCTGGGTCCTGAGGGGGGTGTTCCCCTCTCAGAAATGTGCCCAGACGGTTTTCAAGTGCAGCATCAGCCATGACCCCAGGGAAGGGGTGGTGGAGTGGCAGTTATCATCCGGAAGGGTCTGTTACCTCGTAGGATCCCTGCCCCGGAGATTGCCAGGTGTGAGGCCCTCCTTGTGAAGTTGGACCTAGGGGTTCAGGTGGGCCTATTGCTCACGTACCTGCCTCCCAGCTGCGTGTCAATAGCCCTGCCTGCTCTGCTGGAGGCAGTAGCCGGCCTGGCAGTGGAGTTCCCCAGACTCATGGTGCTGGGGGACTTTAATCTGCCATCGCTGGGCGATTCCTCTGATGCGGAGCAGGAGTTCATGGCTTCCATGACAACCATGGACCTGTCCCAGGTAATTCAAGGTCCGACTCACGGGGGGGGGGTCACACACTTGACATAGTATTTCTATCTGGGCAGTGGATTAATGATCTGGAACTAAGGGGTTTAGTCATCTCTCCCTTGTCATGGTCAGATCATTCTCTATTGAGGTTGGACTTTTCCACCCCACTCCATCACCGCAGGGAGGCGGAACCGATTAGGTGGTTCCGCCCCAGGCGCCTAATGGACCCGGAAGGGTTTCAGAGGGAGCTTGGGGATTTACCTGAATCCTTGGTACACAATTCTTCCGAAGCCATAGCAGCTGCCTGGCATAGGGCGGCATCTGGGGCTTTGGATAGAATTGCGCCGTTGCGGCCTCTCCGCGACAGTGGATCCTTGGTTTACCGAGGAACTCCAGGAGATAAGATGCCTAGAGCGACGATGGAGGGCCAGCAAATCCGAATCCGATCGAACACTACTAAGAGCCTTTATTAGGACTTATCTAGTGGCGATAAGGGCAGCAAAATGTTCGCATTTTTCCGCTCTTATTGCATCCGCAGCTTCTCGCCCAGCCTCCCTTTTTAGGGTGACCCAGTCCCTTCTCAAGGGGGAGGGGACGGAGGAACCCCTTCAAGGTAGAGCTGAGGAATTTGTTCAGTTTCTGACGGATAAAGTCACTCAGATTCGGACAGACCTGGACTCCGGTTGGGCGAAGTAAGCTGAGATGACGGGGGCAGATCTTGGTCCCTTTTTATGGGAAGAGTTTGACCTGGTGACCCCTGAGGAAGTGGACAAGGCCATTGGAGCAGTGAGCTCCGCCACTTGTATGCTGGATCCGTGCCCCTCCTGGCTTGTTTCTGCAAGTAGGGAGGTGACACGAGGTTGGTTCCAGGAGTTAATCAACGCTTCTTTAAGAGAGGGGTTCTTCCCCCAGCCTTTAAAGGTTGCGGTGGTGAGGCCCCTCCTTAAGAAGCCATCCCTGGACCCAACTGACCTTAAAAACTATCGACCAGTCTCCAACCTCCCCTTCATGGGGAAGGTGGTGGAGAAAGTGGTGGCGCTGCAACTCCAATGGCTCTTGGATGAAACGGAGTATCTTTATTTATTTATTATTTATTATTAGGTTCTTCTATGCCGCCCTACTCCCTAAGGACTCAGGGCGGCGACTCTTGACCCTTTTCAGTCGGGTTTCAGGCCCGGTCACAGCACAGAAACTGCCTTGGTCACGCTGATGGATGATCTCTGGCGAGCCCGAGATGGAGGTTGCTCCTCCATCTTGGTGCTACTTGACCTCTCAGCGGCTTTCGATACCATTGACCATGGTATCCTTCTGCGACGGCTCGGGGAGATGGGAGTGGGAGGCACCGTTCTGCGGTGGTTCTCCTCCTATCTCTCTGACCGGTCGCAGTCGGTGTTGGCTGGGGGACAGAGGTCGACCCAGAGACCCCTCGTATGTGGGGTTCCTCAGGGGTTGATTCTTTCCCCTATGCTCTTTAATATCTACATGAAACCGTTGGGTGAGATCATCCGTAGGCATGGGGTGAGGTTCCAACAGTACGCTGACGATACTCAGCTGTACATGTCCACCCCATGCCAATTCAGTGAGGCAGTTGATGTGATGTGCCAGTGTCTGGACGCTGTAAGTGTCTGGATGGTGGTTAACAGGCTCAAACTCAACCCGGACAAGACCGAGTGGCTTTGGATGTTGCCTCCCAAGGACTTTGACATCTGTCCCTCCTTGGTTCTGGGGGGAGAAAATTTGATCCCCTCAGAACGGGCGCGCAACTTGGGAGTCCTTCTGGATCCACAGCTAAAATTGGACCAACATCTAACAGCTGTGGCCAGAAGGACCTTTGCACAAGTTCGTCTTGTGCACCAGTTGCGTCCTTTCTTGGACCGGGAGGCACTACTTACAGTCACTCATGCCCTTGTTACCTCACGTCTTGACTATTGCAACGCACTCTACATGGGGCTACCCTTGAAGAACGTTCGGAGACTGCAGCTAGTGCAGAATGCGGCGGCGCGTGTGGTGATGGGTGTCCCTAGATACACCCATGTGACACCCATCCTTCGCGAACTGCACTGGCTGCCTATAGGTCTCCGAGCGCAATTCAAGGTGTTGGTGATTACCTTTAAAGCCCTACATGGCTTAGGACCAGTTTACCTCCGAGACCGCCTTCTCCAACATACCTCCCTAAGACCGATTAGAGCCCACAGAGTTGGTCTGCTGGTGGTCCCGTCAGCCAAACAATGTCGGCTGGCGGGCCCACGAGCAAGGGCCTTCGGCTCTCTGGAATACACTACCCCCCGAGATCCGCATTATTCCCACCCTGCCAGCCTTCAGAAAAGCAGTAAAAACATGGCTTTGTCGACAGGCCTGGGGCCAATGATTTTAATACAACACCGATCATTCTTGGCCCCATGAATGATTTATTGTATGGGTTTTTAAATTGTGGTTTTTAATGTTTTTAAATGTTTTAATATCTATTGTTTTTAATGCTTTTATATTTGTTGTTGCATGTGAATTTTTACTGTTGTGAGCCGCCCAGAGTCTCTGTGGAGTGGGCGGCATACAAATGCAACTAATAATAATAATAATAATAATAATAATAATAATAATAATAATAATAATAATAATAATAATAATAATAATAATAATAATAATAATAATAATAATAATAATAATGTAGTGACCACCTCTTTTTTTGAGGAATTTAAAGAAGGCAGATGAGCTCCTCTGAGCATTTCAATGTCGCCATGGGGATGCCTACTGTTGGAGGAATGTAGGACTACTCCCAGATACTTGAAACAGAAGACCTGCTCAATGTTGTGGCCATCTATCCTCCAGTAATAATTTTTGGGCCTTTTGGTAAATGCCATGATTTTGTTTTTCTGATACTGAGCTCTAGCTGGTCTTCCTTGCAATACTGTATCAGTGCTCTCAGTGCTCTTTTAAGGCCAGTAGGTGTTCTTAAGAGGATTTATTTATTTATTTATTACTCATGTTTCTATGCCGCCCAACTCTAAATGGACTCTGGGCGGCTTACAGAGAGCATATAACAATTTATATTTAAAAATGTAAAAACAAGGTTTAAAAATACCCTTGAAGAGTGTCTGGAGACTGCAACTGGTTCAAAATGCAGCTGCGCGAGCTGTGGTGGGTGCACCAAGATACACCCACGTGACACCTATCTTCCGCCAGCTGCATTGGCTGCCCATTAGTCTCCGGATGCAATTTAAGGTGTTGGTTATTACCTTTAAAGCCATTTATGGCTCAGTACCAGGATATCATCGAGACTGCATCCTACCACATACCTCCCTACGACCGGTTAGGTCCCACAGAGTTGGTCTCCTCCAGGTCCCGTCAACCAAGCAATGCCGGTTGGCGGGACCGCGGGGGAGAGCCTTCTCTGTGGTGGCTCCGTCTCTGTGGAACCAACTACTGCCGGAGATCTGGACCATCCCCACCTTGCTGGCCTTCCGTAAAGCTATCAAAACCTGGCTCTTCCGGCAGGCGTGGGGATAGAGACCAGTGATAATATATTGGAATGGTCACCCCGTGTATGAATGAGTGAAAAATGTTTTTAAAAACTTTTATAATGTATTTTTAACTTTTTTATTATTGTTTTAACCGATTGTTCATCTTATGTTGTACGCCGCCCAGAGTCCCTAGGGAGTTGGGCGGCCTATAAGATTGAATAATAAATAAATAAAATAAATAAATTTTAAAACATATGCCCAACATTCATATCTTTCAAGGGGAGACCACAACAGTCCAATTCCGTAGAGTCACTATCCCCAGGCCTGTCGGAAAAGCCAGGTCTTAATGGCTTTTCGGAAGGCCAATATGGTGGGGATGGTACGGATCTCTGCTGGGAGCTGGTTCCAGAGACCCGGGGCCACCACAGAGAAGGCACGCCCCCGGGGACCCGCCAACCGACATTGCTTAGCTGACGGGACCCGGAGGAGGCCAACCCTGTCGGATCTAACCGGTCGCTGGGAGGTATGTGGTAGTAGGTGGTCCCGAAGATAGCCTGGCCCTAAGCCCTGTAGGGCTTTAAAGGTCATAACCAACACCTTGAATTGTGTCCGGAGACCAATGGGCAGCCAATGCAGCTCGCGAAAAATTGGTGTTATGTGGGTGTATCTTGGAGCACCCACTGCAGTTTGCGCAGCTGCATTCTGCACTAGCTGAAGTCTCCGAACACTCTTCAAGGGTAGCCCCAGGTAGAGCGTGTTGCAATAATCAAGACGGGAGGTAATAAGGGCATGAGTGATCATGAGCAGAGCCTCCTGATCCAAGTAGGGTCGCAATTGGTGCACCAGGTGAACCTGTGCAAAGGTCCCCCTAGCCACAGCTGTCAGATGTTGGTCCAATTTTAGCTGTGGATCTAGGAGGACACCCAAATTGCGAACCCTTTCTGAGGGGATTAATTTCTCTCCCCCCAGAACCAAGGAGGGACAGTTGACATAGTCCTTAGGGGGGAATATCCACAACCATTCAATCTTGTCCGGGTTGAGCCTGAGCCTGTTCACTCCCATCCAGACCCTCACATCATCCAGGCACCGGCACATCACATCCACTGCTTCGCTGAAATGAGACAGGGTGGAGATGTACAGCTGGGTATCGTCAGCATATTGCTGAGACCTCACCCTGTGTCTTCAGATGATCTCACCCAGCGGTTTCATGTAGATGTTGAATAGGAGGGGCGAGAGAACCGAGCCCTGAGGCACCCCACACAGGAGGGGCCTAGGAGTCGACCTCTGTCCTCCTACTAACACCGACTGCGACCTATCGGAGAGATAGGAGGAGAACCACCGTAACACGGTGCCTCCCACTCCCAACTCTCTGAGTCGGCGCAGAAGGATACCATGGTCAATGGTATCGAAAGTCGCTGAGAGGTCAAGTAGCACCAAGATAGAGGAATCACCCCTGTCTCAGGCTCGCCAGAGATCATCCATCAGCGCGACCAAAGCAGTTACCGTGCTGTAGCCGGGCCTGAAACCCGACTGGAAAGGGTCTAGAAAATCCATTTCATCCAGCAACCGTAGGAGCTGGAGCGCCACCACTTTCTCTACAACCTTTCCTAAGAAGGGGAGGTTGGAGACTGGTCCGAAGTTCTTTAAATCGGCTGGGTCCAGGGAAGGCTTCTTGAGGAGGGGCTTCACCACCGCAACTTTTAAAGGTTGCGGGACGGATCCCTCCCTCAAGGAGGCATTGACTAGAGCCTGGACCCAGCCCCGTGTCACTTCCCTGCTGGCCGAAACCAGCCAGGAGGGACACGGGTCCAACAAACAGGTGGAGGAACTCATAGCTCCTATGGCCTTGTCCACATCCTCAGGGGTGGCAGGCTCAAATTCATCCCACAAAATGGGACTAAAACCTGTCCCAGTCACCTCAGTCTGATTTGCCCAATTAGAGTCCAGGTCTGTCCGAATCTGAGCAACTTTATCCGCAAGAAACTGTACAAATTCCTCAGCTCTGCCCTGCAGCGGCTCCTCCGCTCCCTTCACATTAAGGAGGGAACGAGTCACCCTAAACAGGGCGGCTGTGCGCGAATCAGGGGACGCAATAAGAGTGGAAAAATGTGAACATTTTGCCTCCCGTATCGCCACTAAGTAAGTTTTAATAAAAGATCTTAAAAGTGCTCGGTCAGATTCGGAGTTACTGGATCTCCACCGTCGCTCTAGACGTCTCTTATGGCGTTTCATCTCCCGGAGCTCCTCGGTAAACCAAGGAGCTTTCCTGGATCCACTGCCTCGGAGAGGTCGCAAAGGCGCAATCCGATCCAGTGCCCCAGATGCCGCATTATTCCAAGCAGCCACCAGGGCCTCAGATGGGTTGCGTGCAAGGGGTTCAGGTATCTCTCCAAGTTCCCTTCCGGAACCCTTCCGGGTCCATTAGGCGCCTGGGGCGGAACCATTTAACCGGTTCCGCCTCCCTGCGGTGTAGGAGTGGAACCGTAAAGTCTAACCTTAGTAGGAAATGATCTGACCACAACAAGGGAGAAACGACTAAGCCCCTTAATTTCAAATCATCTCTCCACTGCCCCGAGAGAAACACTAGGTCGAGCGTGTGTCCCCCCCTATGAGTCGGACCCTGAACTACTTGCGTCAGGTCCATGGTTGTCATGGAAGCCATGAACTCCTGGGCTGCATCAGAGGCTTCGCCGTGCGATGGCAAGTTAAAGTCCCCCAGGACCATAAGCCTGGGGAACTCCACCGCCAGCCCAGCTAACGTCTCCAGCAGCACAGGTAGGGCCATTGTGACGCAGCTGGGAGGCAGGTACTGTTGTGATTTGCCCGCGTCCCGCACAGAAGATGGAGGACCCGGAGGACGTGGAGCCGCTCATGGTGCAGCAGTACCAGCCCATGTGCCTGGCACCTGAGTCGGCCAGTGATGAAGACTCGGTGCCAGAGGAGGACGATCAGCCAGGACCTTCTGCACCTGCTCAGCAGAGTGAGTCATCAGGGGACGAAGAGCCTCTGCTGGATGCTAGGGCTCATAGAGCAGCCAGCAGACATGACTGGCTTAGCAAGCGGAGGTCTCCTTGGAGGTAGCACTGAGGGCTAATTGGGCCACGCCCTTCAGTGCCTATTTAAGTCCGGCGCAGTCAGCGATCAGTGCTGAGAACAACGCCTGTGATCTGCGAGCACTTCAGAGTTCTGTTTGCATCGGAGTCCTGCTTTGAATATTGTGTTTGGAAAGAGCAGCTTCTGGAAGGCTTATTCCGGGAAGCCAGCCAACTTGTGAGATAAGAAGAGACTTAATTGGTATTTGTTTTTGAACATTTGAACGTTTGGTTATTAACTCACAAAGAACCAAAGGAACTTTATTCCCCGAGACTCTCCTTATGTTTGTTTATGGACTTTTAAACCCCTGCGCTTTTACTAAGAACCTTCATTAGTAAAAGGACCCTTTTTGCTTTAGTAACAAACAGTTGTGTGTGTGTTTTTCTGTGGGTTGCGGTGCTGGGACACAACAGGTACGTCAACAATAGGCCCATCTGAACCCCTAAGTCCAACTTCAGAAGGAGAGACTCACACCCAACGATCTACCTCTCCCAGTTACGACCGGGATAACCCGGCTCTCACACACAGCAGAGATCCCCTCCCCCACGCCATCGGCCCTCTCCTTCTCCGACAGGCCAAACCTATCATACATACCCAGCCTAGGGTCGCAGCGGAGCCCCCACCCGCTTCTGTTTACACACTCAGTAGGGGGGACCACGTTACTCAACCTCAACCCACTCATTCTTCTCAAATTCTCAACAAATTCAATCACTCTAATTACTTACAACAAAAACCATACACATCCACTAATATAGTTGTTAGAACCCTGTTCAAACGATTGGGTGTGTTAATATATGTTAAAGACAGCCAGTGATGGCACTATAACCCACAAGGCAAGATTGGTTGCTCAAGGATTCGGTCAGAGTACAACAGACTACGATGAAGTTTTCGCTCCTAGTCTGAAGGCGAGCACGTTGAGGGCAGCATTGGTGTGGGCAGCTAGAAATAATAGTGTGGTACATCATGTTGATGTTGAGACGGCATATTTACATGCTAAGTTACAGCATGAGATATATATGAGAAAACCACAAGGATTAAATGGTAATGGTAAAGGTTATTGGAAATTAAATAAAAGCCTGTATGGTTTGAAGCAGGCTGGTTTTGAATGGAACCAATGCATTACCAAAGAATTGGAAAGATTAGGGTTTAATGCAGGTTTGGCTGATCCATGTCTATTTAAGAAAGAACAGGATGGTGATATTACTTTGTTATTATTGTTTACTGATGATATTGCAATTATTGCTAAATCAGAAGATATAGTAAAGGATATTGTAGATAAACTGAAAGATAAATTTAGGATCAGATATTTGGGTGAAATAAAGCATTATTTAGGTCTAGATGTTACTAGAACCAGTAAAGGATTTAAAATATCACAGGTTCAGAAAATAAATAGTTTATTGAAGCGCTACAATATGGATAGTTGTAAAGAAGCCAAAACTCCTATGAGTACTCAATTTGAGCACAGTGAGGTAACTGATTCAAAGTTTGATAGTAACATATATCAAGCACTAATTGGTAGTTTATCGTATTTAGCAAACTGGTCAAGGCCAGATATATCGTATAGCGTAAATCAATTGGCAAGGTACAACTCAGAACCGTGTGAACGACATTGGAATGCAGCAAAGCGTATATTAAGATATTTAAAACACACAATGTATAATGCACTGTATTTAGAACCAAGGTCAGAACTTGATTTAAAGGCCTATGCAGACGCAAGTTTTGCAACTGACAGGATAACACGAAAGTCAACATCAGGGATTGCTATATTATTAGGCAATATGTTGATTAGTTGGAGGTCAATAAGACAACAGCACATAAGTTTGTCTACCATGGAGGCCGAATTTTCGTGTTTATCACTATTATGTACAGAGCTTATTTATTTTTCACAATTATGTAAAGATTTGGGAATTGTTGTAAATGAACCAATATGTGTATTTGAAGACAATCAAGCAGCAAATAATATGGCAACAAATATTGGTGTTAGAACGAGATCAAAGCATACAGATCTTAGATATCTTAATGTTAGACAATGTGTACAGAGGAAAATGATTAAACTAGAGTATTGTACTAGTGAATGTAATTTAGCAGATCATTTTACGAAAGCGCAAAATGCTGATAGACATAAAGAAAGTTGTGAAGGTTATAATCTAAGATTGTAAGATTGTAAGATTGTAAGTTATATATTAACAACCCAAAGGGGAGAATGTTAGAACCCTGTTCAAACGATTGGGTGTGTTAATATATGATTAAGCTACAAATCAATGTTATGTGTATATTGCTTTAAATGCATTGTGGATGATTACTATATAAGCAAGCAAGAGAACGTGCTCAGTGTGGTTGATGGTTTATGGTTGATGGTTTATGGTTGGTGGTTGTGTTTGACGGTGTGTTCCGGATTGAAGACTCTCTGTGCTGCTTTACTGTGAGTAGATTACTTTATGGCTGTGTGAAATTGCTTTGAAAAGAAGAGTAACTATCTGTGATAGTATAGAATTAAGTGATAGCTGTAATCTTTGTTTGTGAGTTAAAACAAAGATAGGCAAGAAGAAGAAACTTCGCATTGACTGAATAACTGTGTATGACTTGGACTTCCTATTTAACTTTGCTACTATTCAAGTAAAAACTATTTTATACATACTAAAGATATTCTGTTTATTGACTGAATAGCATTCATATCAAACTGCAACACCATTACTACAACACATTTCGCTGTGTGTGTGCTTAACAGCACAATAACTCCTTAACAATAGTACCACACAATCAAACCTCCGGGGGAACAATCAAAATATAAAGCAGCAGGAATTAATATAGGGATATATAAACAAAGTGGTCATGCCGGTCTCCTGGCCAATACAAAGTTTGTCCATTCTTTGTGCTAGCGTTGTCTTAGCAACTGAATAGTCTTGTGAGATAATATAAAACCCTCCTAATAAAGATGGCATTGATGTTTTAAACGTCTGTACTTCCAGGTAGGTTCACTGTTTCCCTCTGCAGGCGTATAGGGCACCATAGAAATCAAGTCAAAAGCGTTCAGTTCATTTATGTAGTTCTTCTTATAAACAATCGCCATAATATTACCAGCAGCGAGGGTATGAATAGTCCACATCGCTGAAGTGAGCCAAAGAGCCACGCAGGGGGACAAAGTCAAGTCAGTTCCAGAGCGATTCAGTTGAAATAGCAGCAGGACGACAGCCATCCACGTTAATGGGGCAGCAGAGAGAGCTGCTGGGGGCAGGGACTTTTCAGCCTGCCGATCGACAATAAGCCCCAGCAGCAGCCGAGCTCTCGAAAACAGACCGTAGATGCAAAAGCGGCGATAAACAGCGAGCAGGCAATGTCGCCAGAGCCACAAAAGGAATCGAACTGGGAGGCACAGGGAAAGGGGGGGAGAAACTTCTCTGTCCAGAACGCTGCAGAACTCACAAAGAAGGAAAGTACGTCCAGCACAGCTAGCCGAGTAAAAAGCCCTACGCAGACTGCTTCCACAGGGAGAGCTATCGATAGTAATAATAATAAAACTGGCCCATTCAACCAGCATTCTCACAAAGCAAAAGTCAGTCAAAGTAAGAGGTTGAAGTTTGTAATCACACGCAGCATGCGCAGCACAAACAGCAAGTAACATACCAGGAAGGTGGTCAAAAAAGTCCGCTCGCTTTTCAGATTCAAGATGTTAAGAATGGTCATTCTGAGCCATTATCATTCCGGCAATTTCTATCCCGTTTCTATCATTGTTTCAATAGTTGGTACTTGTTGATTATCAGTTTGGCTATTCCGTCCCAGCCGCCATCTTAGCGAGTGCTCTTCTTCCCATTTCATTAGTTTGGAGTTGTGGGGGCCCTAGTTCCACAACGGCAGTTCTCTTACCATCAGTGCCACACCTCAGGGATCCCGCTAGGTTGTCTTCTTCCCCCCAGGAACAAAAAGTCCTGGGAAGGGCCTCTCAAATACGAGGGATTCGGGTCTAGGGGAGCAGAGCTCAGCTCACCCTCGCCCGCTCGCCGTGGCTCCACCCAGTTCTGGATTGCTGCATCATCTGCATATTTTTGTATTTTGTAATTTGTTTTTAAATCCTTTTGTGCCCCACCCTCTTTACACTGGTCTTTGACCATAATAAAGGTTATTGATTGACACTGAAGATTTAATCTATTGAAGAAAATTTGCTGTATAATAAACCCATTTAGCATTAACTTGTTAACAATGCAAGAAAGCTGTCTGGGTGACTTTGGGACAGACAGCCTCAGCCCAACCCACCTCACAGCGTTGTTAACAGGGAAAATTAGGAGGCAGCAGTATTGATAAGTTAGCTGTCTCGGGTTTTTATATCAGAGGTGGTATTCAGCCGGTTCGGACCTATTCAGGCGAACCGTTAGCGTAAATTTTGAGTAGTTCGGAGAACTGGCAAATACCACCTCTGGCTGGCCCTGCCCCTGGCCGGCCGCCTGCCCCGCCCAGTCACTCCTCATCTCGCCTCCCCGGCATAGCACACTGTGTGGCTCCTTGCGTTGACCACAGAGTCTCTGCGGTTTGCCTGCCTTCCCACGCAGTTACCTGCGGCCCAAGTGAGCGGCCCTGATCTGCATGTCTGGGTAAGTAAGCCTGTGAGTCGCGTCCTAGCTAGCTTCCCCCCCCACCGTCCCCCACTGCCTTCCCTACTCCCTTCCATGTGGCCTCGCCATGCTTGCCTGCCTTCCCCACAGCCTTCCCAGCGGTCCCCGTGGCCAGGCTCGCTTGCCTGCCTTCCCTACTCCCTTCCATGTGGCCCGCGGCCCCGCCATGCTTGCCTGCCTTTGCAGGGAAGGGAAGCAGCTAGGCTGCCGCTGACTTTCATTGGGGCGCATGGAGCGAGACAGAGCTCCTCCTGCTGTCTCTTCTCTTCCCCCTTCTCTTCTTGTCTTTGTGGGCAGAAGAGTTTTCCCCACTCACCACCGCCCACATGCCCTTGCTTTCCCCAAATTCTCCAAGCATTTCTTTGCCTACCTGATTTCCAGCTCCATCGTGTTTCTCGCCATCGTGTGCAGGGAAACAAAAGTTTGTGTGGGGCTAAAAAAATAGTTCAATAAATGAATTCCAACTTCTCGTGAAAGAAAATGATCTCGCGAAGTTGCAATTGATTGAGTGAATTTTTTTTAGTCCCACACAAACTTTCGTTTCCCTGCACACGATGGCGAGAAACGCGATGGAGCTGGACATCAGGTAGGCAAAGAAATGCTTGGGAGAAGTGAGGGCATCTGGGCGGTGGTGGGTGGGAAAAGCTCCGTGGCATGGCCCGGGGCTGCAATGGCGAAACGGGCAACGGAGCGGTCGGCGCAAGGTAAGGAGGAGCAAAACATCCCCATCGTGCCATGCCCCCTCCTGCTGCCAAGGGCGCCCAGCCGTGCATGGACTTTCCTTTGCCCTCGCCGTTTCCTGTCATTCCCGCGCTCTCCGGGAGGCAGGCCGCTTGTCCACGCCGCTTCCCACGCTTACTGGAGCTTCCCACTTGCCTCTGAATGCTCTCCGTCTTGCCGATGGCTTCCCGGCACTTCTTCTCCTTGTAGCACTGAGCTGCTTGGCTTTTGAAATCCAGTGCTGCTTCTCCGGCTGCCAAGCCGGAGCACTATTGAAATCCAAGAGTGCTGGATTTGAAAAGCCAAGGAGCTCAGTGCTACAAGGAGAAGAAGCACCAGGAAGCCATCGGCAAGTTTCACAGGGCATTGCTGGAGCTGAAGGGGCTGGCCTTCCCCTCTGCCACCAGCCGTGGGAGGAAGGTAAGGGCAAGGTAAAGCCAACCCGCTGCCCAGGCAAGAGCTGCCGGCGGGGGTGGGCAAGGCTGCAGGGCGAACCTGGCTGAAAGTTCCCATCCCTTTGTTAGTAAATCTCCCCAAAAGAGGGAGGGGAGGAAGTTTCGCCACCGTCCCACCGGCGTTTCCAGGCAACGTGGGGCCGGGCGTGATCACCCCTGCGCACACTGTCCCCAGGAGACTGTCCAGGAGCGCCTGGCGGGCTTGGGCTTGGCTGTCTCGCGAGGCAGCGGTGGCCGGCGGTGCTAGGATTGCTGCTTGGGGGATGCAGACAGGCTCCAAAGTTAAATGCTTCCTTTTCTTGCAAGTGCATACAAACATCATTAAAGGGAGAAATGGTGAGTTCTGTAACCAGAAAAACTGAGAATAAAAACAATGTATTCCAGTTACATTAGAAGTAGTTCTTTGTGAAGGATTTGTGAAAATTTTGGAATATTGTAATAAGGCCCAAGAAAAAAAATATAAAGCAGAAAGATTTAATTAAAGGAGAAGAGAAAGAATGGTAAGACATCCACTAACTGACTGCTTTGAAAATGCCTTTCAAATATGTTTTCAGTTGTAGGATTGGAAATATTTGCTTGATTGTATGCTTTAATGTTCAAAAAGAATAATCTTATCAGTATAAGCAGAGATGTATTCTTCAAGCTTTAATGCATTTTGCAAAAATCATTGTAGTAAACTGAATACCACTGTAGAACATCATTTCTCACCAAAAATGCAATTTAATGGAGAGTAAATTAAGATTTTACACAGGCAAGAAAAAATGTATAGAATAGGTACTGGAAGTAACTGTGAGACGGATCTGTGAGATGGAAACTTATCAAACAAGATCCAACCTAGAAATAAGAAGAAATTTCCCGACAGTGAGAACAACTAATCAGAGAAATGGGATGCCTTCAGAAATTGTGGGTATACCATCACTGGAGGTTTTTAAGAAGAAATTTGTCCATAATAGTATAGGGCAGTGATGGCGAACCTTTTTTTCCTCAAGTGCCGAAAGTGTGTGTGTGTGCGTGCTATCCCACACCCATAATTCAATGTCTGGGGAGGGCAAAACGGCTTCCCCGCCCCCTGGAGGCCCTCTGGAGGCCGGAAATGGCCCATTTCCTGACTTCCGGTGGGCCCAGTAGGCCCGTTTTTTGCCCTCCCCAGGCTCCAGAGGCTTCCCTAGAGCCTGGGGAGAGCGAAAATGCCCTCCCGTGCCCCCTGGAGGCCCCCTGGAGGCCCCCCGGAAGTCGAAAACGCCCTCCCAGAGCCTCCGTGTGAGCCAAAAAGCAGCTGGCCAGTGCGCACATGCGCACTGGAGCTAAACTAGGGCAACAGTTCGTGTGCCGGCAGATATGGCTCCGTGTGCCACCTGTGGCACGCGTGCCATAGGTTTGCCATCACTGGTATAGGGTCTCATGCTTCAGCAGGGGTTGGACTAAAAAACCTCCAAGGTTCCTTCCAACTCTGTTATTCTTTATAAATCTCTCCACTCAGTCTTACCAAGAGAATGGTGATAAACAATATTTGGAAATGTACATCAGGTCTTCTGATAGCAAAATCTCATCTTATTGGCTAGTATCAAGGGGAAGATGACTTTGAAAAAGCTTCCTCTCTCACCATAACATGCAAGACGAGGCGAGGAGTGGCTGGGAGGGGGAGGGGCGAGGAGAATCCAGGTGAGGCACCCCTCGATGTGAGTGACATCGAGTTGGCTACGCCCACCCAGTCACATGACCACCCAGCCACACCCACCCAGCCATGCCCACAGAACCGGTAGTAAAAATATTTGAATCCCACCACTGATATATATATATGTGTGTGTGTGTGTGTGTAAAACATTTTTTGCTGATAAATGAAAATAAAGGGATATATATAAAATATACATATATACTATATATAGTGTATATATGTGTTTACATACATACATATACATATGTATGTATATGTACATAAACATATACAGTGCAGTCAGAAAGTATTCAGACCCCTTTCACTTTTGTCAGTTTTGTTGCAGCCTGATTCTACAGTTTTTGAAATTCATTTTTTTCTTGTTAATCTACACTCAGTACCCCATAATGACAAAGTGAAAACAGAATTTTAGAAATGTCTGTAAATTAAAAAGAAAAAACTGAAACATCACATTGGCATTCAGACCAGGGGTGAAATCCTCCCGGTTCGCCTGGGCCAGTCCTTCGGCGTATAGCCGATGGAACTGGCGGCGGTCGCGGCGCGGAGCTTCTCCCGCCCGCTTTCCCAGCCCGGCTGAACACAATCACCGCTTTCCCGGCCCGGCTGAACGCCGCCATTCGGGTTATTTTTCCCTCTGTGCATGCGCGTGCATGCACAGAGGGAAAAATAACCCGAATGGCGGCGTTCAGCCGGGCCGGGAAAGCGGGCGGGAGAAGCTCCGCGCTGCGACCGCCGCCAGTTCCATTGGCTATACGCCGAAGGACTGGCCTGGGCGAACCGGGAGGATTTCACCCCCGATTCAGACCCTTCACTCAATACTTTGTTGAAGCACCTTTGGCAGCAATTAGAGCCTCAAGTCTTTTTGGCTATGACATGACAAGCTTTGCACACCTGGATTGGGGGATTTTCTGCCATTCTTCCTTGCAAATCCTCTCAAGCTCAGTCAGGTTGGGTGGCGACCGTTGGTGGACAGCCATTTTCAGGTCCCTCCAGAGATATAAATAGTCATACACACATATATATATGTACATATATAGAAGGAGGGAGGAAGGAAGGAGAGGGATAAAATTGTTGTTATGTATTTATGAAATGAATATTTTATTTATTTATTTATTTAGACGCTCTTATAGGCCGCCCAATCCCGTGGGACTCAGGGCAGCGTACAACATGAATAAGAAACGTACATTTAAAAACAATGATCATAATTTAAATTAAAAATATAATTTAAAAAAAGGAAACATTATAAATGCAACATTCAGGGGGGGACGGAATGTGGGTTTGCTGTTCGATACTATAGAGTCAATAAACAGAAGTCTTCAAAGTGTTAAATATAATTTACTTAAATAAACTGGCAAAACTTCAAAACAAACAGTCCACAAAGAATCTTTCTTGAACTTATCTTCTTTTGCAATAGCAAACAAATATTGTAGCTATTTAATATACAGACACAAAGTCAAACTCTTAGCACTTAACTATTAATCTTTTGTAGATAAAGTTCTTTCAGCAAAAACCTTGAACTTCTTTCGGCGACTTCAGTCTTTAATAACAGAAACGAGTGAGTAGAAGCAATCTCTCAGTCGAGCAATCAATCAAGCACTAAGCACACAGCACATGGACGCACACACTACTCAAGCTAACCTGTTCTCTTTTATAATTATCAGCAAGCCTACAATGGTTGAAACATCTAACTGGTCTATACCCACTCATTGCCAAGCACTTCAACATGCAAGGAGGTGAAATTGAAGAATGGCTAACATGTGGCAAAATCTACCTGATAATGAAAGATTCAGCAAAAGGGGCAGCATCAGGCAACTACAGGCCAATTACCTGCTTAGCAACAACTTTCAAATGGTTAAGTGGTGTAGTAGCTGATGCAGTCCAAGAGCATCTAGTTGAAAACAAGCTCTTTCCACCTGAGCAGAAAGGAAACCTCCCAAACAGCAGAGGAACAAAAGATCAACTGCTAATTGACAAGCTGTTTCTGGAAAACTGCAAGAGAAGGAAGACCAACTTGAATGTAGCTTGGATTGACTACAACGGGTGTCAAACTCACGTCGTCACGTGACATATCAGGACTTTTTTCCCCTTCGCTAAATTGGGTGTGGGCGTGGCCAGCACGTGACGCATCCAGCCCGTGGGCCGGGAGTTTGACAGCCCTGGACTACAAGAAGGTATTTGACTGGTTGCCACATGATTGGATAATCAAGTGCCTAGAAATAAGAGAAGTCAGTAGAAACCTCAGAAGCTTTGTGCAGAGATTAATGGCACAATGGAAGGCACAGTTACTGGTCAATTGTGATAGACTGAGAGTGGTTAATATCAAGAAAGGAATATTTCAAGGAGACTCACTTTTACCACTACTATTTGTTATTGCACCAATTCCTTTGTCAACAATACTGAACAAGTCAGGCCATGACTATCAAACAACAAAAACATCTGCCAGGACTTCCTACCTCCTTTACATGGATGCTCTGAAGCTGTATGGAAAAACACCATCTGAAATAGAATCACTGCTCAACACTGTCTGTATATAAAGCCAAGATACTGCAATGGAGTTTGGACTGGACAAATGTGCCACTCTCACCATCAAACAGGGAAAAATGGTGAAAACTGAAGGAATCTGTGACAATAACATCCAAGTGTCTGGATAAAGACGATCACTACAAATACCTGAGCAGCCTTCAAGCTGACAACATCAAGCACACTGAAGTCAACAAAAAGGTTAGAAGTGAATACATCATGAGAGTGAAGATGATCTTAAAGTCCAAACTCAGTGAAGAAAATACCATCAGGGCGATTAGCACCTGGGCAATTCCAGTCATTGGATACATAGCTGGAATAGTGGACTGGAGTCAAGCAGAACTAAAGCCATAGATAAGATCAGAATAATAATGACAATGAATCATGCCCTTCAACCATGCAGTGATGTTGACAGACTCTACTTACCAAGGAAAATAGGTGGCGTAGAATATTGCAAGTACACCAGACAGTTAAAGATGAAAAAAGGGCATTGGAAAAATACCTGAAGGACAGAGAAGAAGTTGTACTGAAGCTACCATGAAGGATTACTGAGTAATAGAGAGACCAAACTGGTCTACAAGAAAGACCAAATCAAGAATAGAAAAGAGACTTGGCATGGAAAAGTATTACATGGCTAGTACGTAAAAGAAATAGGCAAAGCAGTTAACAAGACCTAGTAATTGCTAAGAGCAGTAAAATTGAAGAAACAGACAGAGGGGCCAATTCTGGCTGCGCAAGACCAAGCCTTAAGAACAAATGCATACAAAGCCAGAATTGTGAAGACAGGAACAGAAAGCAAATGCCACCTCTGAAAAGAGCTGAAGAAACAGTGGGCCATCTAGTTAGCTGCTGCAAGAAGACTGACTACAAACAACAGCATAACAAAGTAGCAACAATGGTGCATTGGAAGATCTGCAAGAAATACCATTTGCCTGCGAGCAAGAACTGGTGGGACCACAAAATAGACAAAGTGGTACAAAATGAAGACGCTAAAGTGCTCTGGGACATTAGAGTTCAAACAGACAGGCACCTGTCACATAACACCCCAGGCTTAACAATTGTTGATAAGAAAGACAAAAAGGTCTAGATAGAGGACATGGCAGTACCTGGAGACAACAAAAAAGAAGAGAAAAAACTGGAGAAAATCACAAAATACAAAGACCTGCAAATAGAAGTAGAATGACTATTGCAAAATAAAGCAAAGATAGTAGCAATAGCATTTTGCAGACTATGCAACGAGCAATAATAATAATAATAATAATAATAATAATAATAATAATAATAATAATAATAATAATAATAATAATAATAATAATAATAATAATAATAATAATAATAATAATAATAATAATAATAATGTACCAATAGTAATATTGAGTGCAATTCTAAAACAATTGGAACACCACTTTAACACCATCGGTGTTGACAATGTCACCTTCAGTCAATTGCAAAAGGCAGCTTTACTTGAAACAGCTTACATCCCACAATGAAACCTTTAAGACCATCAGACTTCCACATCTACCTATGCCAGGTCCTTTGGAAGGACTCGATAGGTGGATAAAAATGCCAGATCCAGTGTAAACATCTGAGCGACTATGCAACCGACTATAATAGTAATGTGCAACCAACCGTAACAATAATAGCTTTTTGAAATCTTTTGGTTTAGAATAAACTTTTCATTTAACTAGAACTGGGCAATTTTTTCTCTTCATGGAGAGGGGAGGACAATAATTTACTGATATATACTTTGGAAGTAGGATCATTTATTTCTTTTTTGCCCATTTTTCTTTATACTGCAGTTTCTGAATTATTTAACTATTTTTAGTATCAGTAGTAGGTGCTGTGTTTAACAATGACATGAATTCAAATCTATAAAATTATGTCCATTTAAAGCTTTCCTAGGCTCCCCAGCTCTCAAGAAAATGAGTAAAATGCTCTGTGACAAAAGAGGAAATTAGTCTCTTCATGTAATGATTTTTTCTGTTGTTGCTTTACAGCAGTGATGGCAAACCTTTTTGCCCTCGGGTGCCAAAAGTGTGTTCTAGCGCGCGCGTGCCCACACACACAATTCAATGTCCCCCCACGCGCCCTGCGTATGCATGTGCGACACACACACACACACGCTGACCCACGCATGCGCACATGACACCCCCCCCCGAGCGCCCCATTTTGGGCCTAGCAGGCCTCCCTGAAGCCTCCGGACACCAGAAACTGTGTGTTTCCCGATTTCTGTTAGGCCTGTTTTTCACCCTCCCCAGGCTCCAGGAAAGAGCCTGGGGAGGGCGAAAATGGCCTCCCCTGGAGGCCGAAAACACCCTCCCAGAGCCTCTGCGCGAGCCCTGTACTTACCTGGCATCCAAAATGGGCCGCATGGAGACTCCTGGGAGGGGAGGGGCGGCATGGGCAGAGCCAGCCAAAAACCAGCTGGCCGGCGCACGCATACACGCTGGAACTGAGCTAGGGCAATGGCTCTCGTTCCCGCAGATATGGCTCCATGTGCCACCTTTGGCACACGTGCCATAGGTTTGCCATCATGGCTTTACAGTATTACAATGAAGTTATCGTAGAATGTTTTAAATAGATGGTTGTGAAACAAGTTCTGAAAGTGGGGCAGCACTGATTTTTGTCTCCTATTTACCGTATTTTTTGGAGTATAAGACGCACCTTTTTACCCCAAAAAAGAGGGTGAAAACTTGGGTGCGTCTTATACACTGAATGTAGCCACCCCACCCACCCTTTGGCCTCTGTCTTCCAGCAATTTACCTGCTTGCAGCAAACAGGGAAGAGTCTGTAAAGCCAAGCAAGTCATTAGCAGCTTCCCGACCTACAGCTGATTTGCCACGTGCTAAAATGAAACTGAAACTAGCTGCAAAGAGGCAAATAGCTGGGAGAGAAACGCAGATTTTTATTTTCTGCTGAACTGGATGCAAGGGGGTAAGTGAATAACTGTAAATGTCTGTAGAAAGTTCAAATTATTAGACTTATTTTTTAAAGACTGCTTTATTATTGTTCTAGAGCCAGGGGTCTCCAACCTTGGCAATTTTAAGACTTGTGGACTTCAACTCCCAGCTGTGGAATTCTGGGAGTTGAAGTCCACAAGTCTTAAAGTTGCCAAGGTTGGAGACCTCTAGACAACTTAACAAAATAAAGAAGCTTTTTAAAATAAATGCTTGCTCTGAAGAGGTCCAGTGCTATTGTATCTTCTTTTAAATAATAGAGAATAATGTATACTTCCAGAAATTTTAATTAATTTTAACAGCTCTGTACAAGTATAGTCTGAAATGTAACAGTGTCCTGTTTAGTATTAGAGTTAAATCCTGACTTACCTTGGAGTAGATCTATTTAAATAATTGGGAGGAGTTAGTGTGACTACATTTAAGAAAACTTTCTGGCATAATGTACATTTCTCTAATTCTTTGCTATTTCTATGGGTCAGGCACACATGCACAGAAATACACAGCAAACAGTGTATATCATCTGTGCTGTTTGCTGTTTGGCAAATTGCTTGGAGGCAGAGGCCTTTTTTCCTTGTTTTCCTCCCCCAAAACTAAGGTGCATCTTATACTCCGAAAAATATGGTAATTTTAAAAATGTCGTGTCTGCTCTGATTTAATTCATATGACTGTGAATGTGACAGCTTACTGTAGTCATGTTCAGAAGTTCTCTTACCGTGTTTCCCCGAAAATAAGACATGGTCTTATTTTCTTTTGACCCCCAAAATATGGCCTTGGCCTTATTGTCGGGGGGAGGGATTATTATTTTGGGGGTGCAGTAGGCGGCAAGCGTGGGACTGGATGTCCCATCGCCACCGCCTCCCCTCCCTGTTCTTGGCGCCGGCCGAGTGGCTAGCTGCCGCCGCTGCCTCGTGGAGCAGGACTCTGCAAGGCTTGTGCCGTTGCATGCATGAACTGCAGGACTGCCGGGAGCTTCATCATACCAGCACAGCTGGCATCCTGCTGCTTGCGGCTGTGCCGGTATGTTGAACCTCGCGGTAGTGCTGCCGTTCGTGCAGGCAATGGCACAACAAGCCTTGCAGAGTCCTGCTCCATGAGGCAGCGGCGGTGGCGTGACGAGTCTCACAGAGACTCATTTCTGGGTTGGACGTGTTGGGCCGCGAGATGCGCGTTCTACCTGGGACTTGTAGCTTCATCGCGTTCCGCAGCGTTGTATCCAGGGAAGCCCATTGTAAAATAAAACTTCTCGCGATTTTGATCAAACTTCTTTTACAATGGGCTTCCCTGGACACAACGCCAAGGAACGCGACGGAGCTACAAGTGTCAGGTAGGACGCGTGTCTCGTGGTGGGACGCAATTTCTGGGTGGCAGGTGGGGTGGGGTGGGCCGCGAGACACGCGTCGTACCTGACACTTGTAGCTCTGTCGCGTTCCTCGGCATTGTGTCCAGGGAAGCCCATTGTAAAAGAAAACGTCTCACGAGTTCGAGAAGTTTGATCGAACTCGTGGGAAGGGATCGAGGCTCCGCAGCAGGAGAGGGGGAGAGCCCCGGCCCTCCCATCCGCCAGTGCGACGCGGAGAGATGCAGAAGGGCCCTTCCAGCCACCCGCCCCGGGATCCGCCTCCCTGCACCTCTGGCTCGGTGGGCGACTCTCTCGGTGGGCTCCGTAGTGGGCCCCTCCTGCCGCCTCCGCTCTTTCCCGCCGCCGATCACCACGCCACGCTGCTGGGCATGAGATCAATCACTGGGTGAGTTGCTGCCGCTGCCGCCGCCTTCTCTCTCTCCGAGGAAAGGGTGGGGGGCTTGGAACAAATGGGCAAGAGCGGGTGGCGAGCAACACGCCTCAGTAAGGGTGTGTGAGGTGCGTGGGGCATGTTCCCCCCTTTTCCCAGAAAGTAGTTGAGGGGGCTTATTTTGGGGGGGGCGCTTATTTTAGCCCATGTGCTGAAAAGCCCGATTGGGCTTAATATCGGGACATGTCATATTTTCGGGGAAACACGGTAGTATTAAAAAAACCCAAAGAAACACTACATAAATCATCTTTTTCCTTCTATAATATAGATCTACCTATTACTGATGAGGCTTGCCTTGTCAAAATATTTCTTTTTGTATTCTGCTCCCAAACATACATCTTTTAAGTAAACTTGACTAGCATGTTTTCAGTTACAGAAAAGGAAGACAGTGCATACCAGTAAGCTTGTTTGTGAAATAAAAACTGTGTTTTAGTTTTAAATTCAGAACAAAACAGTCTCATGCAAAATGTTCTTTTGGAATAGTTTGAGATGGCTGAATTCCAGTGGAAAAAGACTTAAAATGGCTCATGTAGTCAAATACAACAACACTTAATTTTTTTAGTGTTCTTTACATAGGAAACTCTGGAAACCAAAAATAAGCCTTTTCTTAGTTTTCTTCTCTACTGCTATAAAAATAATCGGGACTGGCAGCCAGTATTTTTATGTTCTCACTCAACATGTGAATAATTGTCCCAAAAGATTATTTCTAAAAAAAAATTAAATCCTCACTGGGAACAAAAGAACAATCTCTGTAGCCAATTATTTGCAATTTTGGTAGTGTATAACTTTCTTGGTTCATGGTGCCCTTAGGTTCTTGGTAACCTTTTCATGGTGCCCCTAGGTCAGTGATGGCGAACCTATGGCACGCGTGCCACAGGTGGCACACGGAGCCATATCTGCCGGCACACGAACTGTTGCCCTAGTTTAGCTCCAGTGTACATGTGCGCGCTGGCCAGCTGATTTTTGGCTCACATGGAGGCTCTGGGAGGGCGTTTTCGGCTTCCGGGGGGCCTCCAGGGGGCAGGGACGGGCATTTTCGCTCTCCCCAGGCTCTAGGGAAGCCTCTGGAGCCTGGTGAGGGCGAAAAACGGGCCTACTGGGCCCACCGGAAGTCAGGAAATGGGCCATTTCCGGCCTCCAGAGGGCCTCCGGGGTGGGGAAGCCGTTTTCGCCCTCCCCAGACATTGAATTATGGGTGTGGGTACTCGCGCGTGTGCGATAGCGCACACACACACACTTTCGGCACTTGAGGAAAAAAAGGTTCGCCATCACTGCCCTAGGTCAAAACATTGAACTGCAATTCCCATGGTGCCCCTCAGAGTTTGCTGTGGTGCCTTGGGGCACTGTGGCATACTTTAGGAACTAGGGGTACAGACTCTCGGTTCAGCAAAACAAAGTTGAGTAACAATTTGGGACACTTCATTTTGCAGCTTTCCTACCTGAGAAACACAAGCACAGGAAATTGTAACTGCAATCTCACTGGACTTGAGTTGAACAAAAGACCCCACCTTTTACACACACCAGGACACCTTTTATACACATCAGGACGCCGCTATAGGGCATTGCATGCCAAAACAACTAGACACAGTGACAGTTTTTCCCCTCATGCCATCACTCTGCTGAACACCAAATTACCACAGTACTGTCTTATGTCTAAGTATATTTACCCATGTAGTATGGCTGTATTGCTGTTATCCTTCTCATCTTTTCTACTACCTTCTCCTATTGGTATCTTATGATTATATTACTTTGTTGTTTGTATGTACACTGAGAGCTTATGCACCGGAGACAAAATTCTTTGTTCTATTCTATTCCATTCCATTCCGCATATATGTGTTACCACCAGTAAGATGTGCAGTTTCTAGGTTTTACAAACAAACTTGCACTTAAATACACTCTGTAAACTCAGCGTGAACAAGACTCACAGACATACAGTATATTAAACTCATCCAAACAGCCAAACCAATATAATGTTGCTTCATTTTTAAATGTATTCTGAAGCTCAACATTAGTAGGATCCCAATATGCAGATGGTACACAGTACACCAAAGCTCAGCATCCAACCAAACCAACACTGCACAGATAGTCCACGTGACTGTAATTGAGCTTGCAATTTTGTTCATAAGTCGTGATGATCATAAAGTGGGTCATCACGTGACTGCACCCAATTTTATAACATTTTTTGCAGTATTTTTAAGCAAACAGTCATTAAGTGAGCCCATTGTTTGCTATGTGGCGTTTTTTTCTGGGAACTGGAAGTAACTGCTGGTTTCTGGAAGAAACCTAAATCAGGGTCACATGACCATGGGACACTGCAAGTGGCCATAGATGCGGGCTAGTTGCCGAGCACCCAAAATGCAGTCATGTGACCGCAGGAGGGTGGTGGATGTCACAACTTCGAATCTGGGTTGTAAGTCCCTATTTCAGGGTCCATTGTAACTTTAAATGGTCGCTACATGACCAGTCATAAGTCGAGGACTACCTGTGTACTGTAGGCAGTCTTTGCATTTACAATGTACATAATCTTAACAGCATTAGCAACACTTGTGTGTGCATGCATATTTTCCTTTTCATTTATTTTTCTTTTACCTATCTATAAATGAAGTACAATGAAGAAGTGCATGTAGCCCTCTCAGATGAAGTCTTAACTCCTCCTAGCAAAGAATTTCAACTCAGAAGATTTGATGGTGCTGTTTAAATAGTTCTTACAATGTTTGTCTTCTTTCTTACATAGTGCTTTTTAATAAAGATAAAATATTGTAGCCAACAAGCTATAATCTTGTTAGGCAAAGATAGTCTTCTACTTATGGGATATTCTTACAATTTAAGTTTAATTTGGTCTTTTTAAGTATCTCTAATCATGTAGATTTAAGTAGCATTCTTTTAATCAAATCCATGTTTGATTCAGTAACCTTTGTGGTACTTGTTAATTTTATATGCATTGATTATTTTTATATAGCCGCATATGTGGGAGTCCTTGTTCGGCAGTATGGCCTGATGTCATAAAATTGGCATATTTCAACACCATGAAACCAAAGAAGCAATATCGTCGAAGACTGAGGGAAGAATTTGCTTTGTAAGAATTGAACTATTTAAATATATTATCTCCCCCATTCATGAATTCGTTCTATTATGATCTTCATATGCCATATGCTTTCTACACATATTTTTGTATGATTGAAAAACTTCCAACAGTTTTAAAAGGTGGTCTTTATTTAGGTATGTTGATATTCTATCCTTTATATATAGAGAGAGAGACAAAGAAATGCTCATGAGAGCACTTTTCAAGGTTGAATTAAAGGTAATGTCGTCACTTCCATATCTTTAGTACTGGTTCACCTCCTTTCTCCAGGGTTGATTCCAGTTGGTGATTGAGGGAGGAGAGGTCCCACCCTCAGCCCTTACGATATGGGGTGTTGCAGGGCTTGGTACTGTCTCCTTTCCTATTTAACATCTACATGAGGCCACTGGGTGAGCTCATCTGTCACCATGGGGTGAGGTATCATCAGTACATTGATGTTACCCAGCTTTGTATCTCTGTCCCTGGCAAATTAAGCAATTCTGTGAATGTCTTATCCTGGTGTCTGAAGGCTGTGAGGGTCTGGATTGGGAACAACGGGCTTCAGCTGAACCCTGGCAAGTTTGGGTTTGGGTTTGGAGGCCTGCTGGTTCTAGAACTATACCATCTCTACATTTTTGGTCCATCAATACACAGTACTCATGTCACTGTCACCCTCATACATAACCTGCATTCAGAATTGAATTTCAGTTGGAGGAACTCCTTTAGCAGTCAAACATTCAATTAAGCCATGCTGCTTAAAACACTTTGACAAATGCTCACTTGCAGGGTTCCATTTCACAAACAATTAAAAAAAACCCTTTTCTCATAGCAATTTCCACCAACTGAAGGGAAAGAACAGATGGTAAAAAATGTGTCAGAGTTTCTGTCAGTTCTGCCATCTGTTGGCACCTTACAACATTGGAGGCATTACTTTTCATTAAACCCTCATAGTTTTACATTTGACATACAGATAGTCCTTGACTTAAGACTAGTTGCTTAAACAGTGGAACAGCTTGCCTTCAGAAGTTATGGGTGCTCCATCACCAGAGATTTTTAAGAAGAGATTGGTCAACTATTTGTCTGAAACGGTATAGAGTTTCCTGCTTGAGCAGGAGGTTGGACTAGAAGACCTCCAAGGTCCCTTCCAACTCTGTTATTCTGCTTAGTGACTGTTCAAAGTTATGACATGTTCCTTGGGGTACCTACAACCTGGATTTGAAATTCTGACCCCCTCTCAGTCACATGAATACTCTTCAGGCGCTTGGCAACCAGCCTTCATTTACTGCTGTTTGCAGCGTCCCATGGTCACGTGGCCACATTTCACAATGGTTTTGCTGAAAACCAGCATTTACTTAAGATTTTCTGCAAATTCTGTGATAGTGGCTAATATCTGTAGCTCAGGTGTAGGATGAAGGGTGTAGGTTTGTTCTCTGAGCTTGTGGGTTGGTTTCTGAACATTTCGTTACCAAGCTAGTTAACATCTTCAGCGGAATTTAGGGGATGTCAGTGTCGGTGTTGTTCTGCTTTTAAGGGCTTCGTGTGGAGCAATTCCATCAACAGACACATCGACCTACAACCAGCCTATGAACCCCTCAGAATTCAAATCAACCGCACAGCCAACCAGCGACAGCACCAACCCTCAACCAACCCCCCCAACCATCACTTCACCTCCTAATGACCCTCACCTGACATGACCTCCCCATCACAAGACCCTCACCTGACACAACCCATACCTGACCCATCACAAGACCTTCACCTGACATGACCTCCCCATCACGACCTACTGACCACATGAAGCCCTTATAAGCAGAAGAACACTTGACACTGACATCCCCTAAACTCTGCTGAAGATGTTACCTAGCCTGGTAATGAAATGTTCGGAAACCAACCCACAAGCTCGGAGAACGAACCTACACCCTCATTTTCTGCAAAACAAGCCCATAGTGAACCACTGGTTTGCTTAACTGCTGCAAAAAAGGTCATAAAATTGAGTTGGTCACAAGTTACGACCATCATGACTTATGACCACGATGGGCAGGGTTCACAATATTATTTTTAGCATATTGACATTGTATGGACAACCTGCATGGATTCTTCTAGTATAGCATTTAAATTGAGCACATTAGATTATATGAAAAAGTAGTTATCTGAGCTCTCACCTCTAGTTTAGGAGGTACATGTTTTTTCACGTATTGAGAATTGTGTATACATTTCTTTAAATGCTAAGTCTAAAAAGGAAAGATTTTAAAGGAAAGATTTTTTTATGAATTACAGTTTGTGAAGTCTTTGAATGAACATTACTTTGTTTTCTTGACTTCATTTTAACTATTTGCTTACAGTATTCCTATAGCTGCACTAGATCTCTTTGATTACATGCTTGCTCTCGATCCGAGCAAACGCTGCACAGCAGAACAGGCACTTCAATGTGAATTTCTGAGAGATGTGGACCCTTCAAAGATGCCTCCACCAGAGTAAGTGTGTCTTAGTTGAGTTTATTTGTTTGCTAAAAAACAAAACTATTACTCAATCAGCAGAATCCAGATGCTACACATGTATTCATTTTTGTTGCATCAGATTTCATACACAATATAAATACATTCTACGAGCATACTGTTGAAATTGCATTTTTAATTTCCTAAAGACTTAAATTACGAACAACTATAGAAGCAAAAAACTCAGTAGACTCACTTCTTCACTAGCGGCAAGAATACTTTAGACCAGGGGTGGCCAAACCGTGGTGCATGCGCCAAACGTGGCGCATTGGATGATTACAAGTGGCGCATTGCATTCTTTCGCCTACTTTTTTTTAAAAAAATCCATCTTAATATTTTCAACACCAAAGTGATCTCAGTTCAATTCGTACAGCCTTCGGTAATGTTCAACTTCTCGGTGTCTGAAACTTAGAATAGAACTTGTGAGATGTTACTTTAGGCGGGTTTACAAACGTACGAATATTTTTATCGGTGTTGCCATTGCGCGTTCCTGCTCAAACGATCACAAACACCGTGTACTAGCAACACATCATGTGTTTGAAGTCACATGCGAATGAGCGGCGAGCATTCGATTTGGTCAGTCAGTTTTGAGTGAGCCATCGTGGCATGGAGTTTGAAGCAGTGTTTTATTGAGTGTACTAGTTTTTGTATTGAGAGTGATTGAAAGACAGATTCAAGATTAAATATATATTACATTTGTCAAATTTTGAAATGGCGTAAATTAATTAATTGAATTGCGTGATTGAGTTATTCCTTTTCCTCCCTTAAGCAAAGCAGATCCTACCCCTATCCCTATTTTACAACCCCAAACTTGAAAGTAAGAAGGTAAAAAACGTGCTTGAGTTGTATGGCGCATCTGAACTCGTCTGTGAAAAAATTGGCGCATGGTATGCTTAAGGTTGGCCACCACTGCTTTAGACCATAGCTACGCTAACACTAAAAGATGCTTATCGGTCTTTACCATGAGCAGCTGTGGGACACTGATCATTGCATGATTCACCTTGTACCTGCTTACAAGCAAAGACTGAAAACCACAAAACCAACAATTAAATCAGTGAGGACCTGGACCAAGGAGGCAAAGTTAAAGCTACAGGCTTGCTTTGACTGCACTGATTGGAATATTTTTGAAGATACCTCTGCAGACCTGGATGAACTCACAGATATTGTAACATCATATGTCAGCTTCTGTGAAGACCTATGTGTACCGACCAGGAACTTGCGAATATAGTACAACAGCAACAAACCTTGGTTCACAGCTAAACTTAAGCAGCTACGTCGTTCCAAAGAGGAAGCCTATAGAAAAGATGATAAAATGCTGTACAATCAGGCCAGAAATGTATTAACAAGGGAGATCAGAGCAGCAAAAAGAAGCTACTCTGAAAAGCTAAAGAATCAGTTCTCAACAAATGAACCAGCAAACATGTGGAAAACTCTTAAAAATATCACCGGTTACGGCAAACCTCCTTCCCAGGCTGAAGGAAATCAACAACTGGCAGATGACCTGAACGTGTTTTACTACAGGTTTGAAAGGAAATTACAGCCACCTATCTCCACAACCCCCATCTCAGACACACCAACAACAGCCAAGCCTCCTACAACTGACCCCATCCCATTGGGTTCACAACCCCTAGTGATCACAGAAAAGGAAGTGCAAGACCTATTTCACAGACAAAATCCAGGAAAAGCTCCAGGCCCAGACAAGATAACTCCTTCTTGCTTAAAAGTCTGTGCTGACCAATTGGCCCCCATCTTCACCCGAATCTTCAATAAATCACCTCCCGATTGGACTACTGTAATGCGCTCTACATGGGGCTACCCTTGAAGAGTATTCGGAGACTTCAACTGGTGCAAAATTCGGCTGTGCGTGCTGTGGTGGGTGTTTCAAGATACACCCACGTAACACCCATACTCCGCCAGCTGCATTGGCTGCCCATTGGTCTCCGGGTACAATTCAAGGTGTTGATCATCATCTTTAAAGCCCTACATGGCTTAGGACCAGGTTACCTCCGGGACCGCATCCTACCTCATACTTCCCTTCAACCGGTTAGGTCCCACAGAGTGGGTCTCCTCCAGGTCCCGTCAACCAAACAATGTCGGCTGGCGGGTCCTAGGGGGAGGGCCTTCTCTGTAGGGGCCCCTGCTCTCTGGAACCAACTCCCCCCAGAGATACGAATTGTCCCCACCTTGCTGGCCTTCCGAAAAGCCGTGAAGATATGGCTCTTCCTGCAGGCGGGGCTTTGAGACGATTTTCATCTTGGTCTCCCCCACGTATGTATGTTTTTGTATGTTTCTTTTAAATGTATTTTAAATTGTTATTAAATTATATTGTTTAGCTGTTTTTTAAATGTTGTACGCCGCCCTGAGTCCCCAGGGAGTAGGGCGGCATATAAGAGCACTAAATAAATAAATAAATCGCTAGAGATGTGCTATGTTCCTTCTTGCTTCAAATGCTCTACTATCATCCCAGTGTCGAAGAAGCCCACTATCAAGGAACTGAACGACTACAGACCAGTTGCTCTAACATCTGTAGTTATGAAAACCTTTGAAAGGCTAGTGCTGTCCCACTTGAAAACCATCACGGATCCGCTGTTAGACCCCCTGCAATTTGCATACCGAGCAGATAGATCAACAGATGATGCTGTTAATTTGGCTCTGCACTACATCCTACAACATCTTGAATCTCCAAAGACCTACGCAAGGGTCCTCTTTGTAGACTTTAGTTCAGCATTCAATACCATCATTCCAGACATTCTTCTAACTATGTTAAACCAGCTAGCGGTACCTAAACACACTTGTAAGTGGATCATAAGCTTCCTAACAGACAGGAAGCAGCAGGTGAAGCTAAGCAGAATCACATCAGATACCTGTACAATTAGCACAGGGGGCCCCCAAGGCTGTGTGCTCTCTCCACTTCTCTCTCTATACCAATTACTGCATCTCAAACGATCCATCTGTTAAACTACTGAAGTTCACAGATGACACAATAGTGATCGGTTTCATTCGAGACAATGATGAATCCGCATACAGACAGGAGGTTGAACAACTAGCCTCATGGTGCGACCGGAACAACCTGGAACTGAACACACTCAAAACCGTAGAAATGGTGGTAGACTTCAGGAGAAACCCTCCCATACTGCCACCTATTACAATACTAGACAACATAGTATCAACAGTAGAGACCTTCAAATTTCTAGGTTCTACCATATCTCAAGATCTAAAATGGACACCTAACAACAAAAAGTCATCAAAAAAGCACAACAAAGAATGTTCTTTCTGCGCCAACTCAGAAAGCACAAACTGCCCAAGGAGCTGCTGATACAGTTCTACAAAGGAATTATTGAGTCTGTCATCTGCACCTCTGTAACTGTCTGGTTTGGTTCTGCAACCCAACAAAACAGACACAGACTTCAGAGGATAATTAGAACTGCAGAGAAAACAATTACCAACCTGCCTTCCATTGAGGACCTGTATACTGCACAAGTCAAAAAGAGGGCTGTGAAAATATTTACAGACCCCTCACATCCTGGACATAAACTGTTTCAACTCCTACCCTCAAAACGACACTATAGAGCACTGCACACCAGAACAACTAGACCAGTGATGGCGAACCTATGGCATGCGTGCCACAGGTGGCATGCGGAGCCATATCTGAGGCCACACGAGGCGTTGCCCTATGTCAGCTCCAGCTCGCATGCGCGTGCTAGCCAGCTGATTTTTGGCCTTCTTTCCGGCTGTTTTCGCTCTCCCCAGGCTTCAGGGAACCTCCTGAAGCCCGGGGATGGCAAAAAATGGCCCAATGGGCGAACCGGAAGTTCGGAACTTCCGGTTGGCCCTTTGGGCCGTTTTTCGCCATCCCCAGGGTTCAGGAGTCCGGGGGCTTCAGTGAGGCCTGTGCGCATGCGCGGGGGGGCAGCACGGTGGGGGTTGTGTGCATGCATGGGGGCAGTGTGGGGTTGTGCACATGCACGGGGAGGGCATGGGTGTGGGTATGCGTGTGCGATAGAGAGCACGTGCGTACCCTTTTGACACCCAAGCCAAAAAAGGTTCGCCATCACTGAACTAGACACAAGAACAGTTTTTCCCCGAACGCCATCACTCTACTAAACAAATAATTCCCTCAACACTGTCAAACTATTTACTAAGTCTGCACTACTATTAATCTTCTCATCGTTCCTATCACCCATCTCCTCCCAGTTATGACTGCATGACTGTAACTTTGTTGTTTGTATCCTTACGATTTATATTGACTGTTTCCTAATGTGATTTGATTGCTTATTTATACCCTATGACTATCATTAAGTGTTGTACCTTATGATTCCTGACGAATGTATCTTTTGTTTTATGTACACTGAGAGCATATGCACCAAGACAAATTCCTTGTGTGTCCAATCACACTTGGCCAATAAAGAATTCTATTCTATTCTATCTACCGCCAATTTGCTTTGACTGTTAGTAGTTCAGATACTTGTAGAGAGCTTAAGCTTGCAATAAACCTTTATATTCATTTGAACTGCCTGGATTTCTTGATTTCTCACACTTGACATTAATCTGAACTACTCCTACACCAAAAATTTTCATGGTCCCTGGAATACCCAAGCCATGGCTTCAGATCCCAGAGCTGCAGCAACAGCAGACCAGCTAGATATACTCTCTCTCTCACCAGGCATCAAGATGGAGTAGAAGACAAAGTGAGGAATTTAGCAGCCAGTGTTCACCAACTAATTCAGCAAGTACAAATCCTGACTCAACAAGGGCTTCTGCAACAACCGCAACAACCTGCCCCACCACACCTGCCAGTGCCTGCCGTGTTCATCCCCAAGACTCGCAGCTGCCTACCGCAGAGATTCACCAGAGAGTTTAATAAGATGAGAACATTCCTAGCCCAGTACAAAGTCTTCATCAGCACCCGACCAGGGGAGTTTCCAACAGACAGATCAAGAGTTGCCTTCATCTTCAGTCTTTTAATTGATTCACTGCCAAATGGGCACTTCCACTCATCAAAAGCAATGGCCCCATCCTAGATAATTTCTCAAACTTCCTCACCAGATTTAGAGAGCACTTTGGAGACCCCATCCAGATGGAAACTGCCAAACAACGCATCCGCCAGCTCTGCCAAGGTGCCAACTCTGTGAGAACATACGTTGAAGACTTCAAGCTCCTCGCAGATCTCAATTGGAACAAACCAGCCTTAAGAGCACAATTCAAGAGTGGGCTCAACAAGGCCACATTCACACAACTGATACAACAAGGTATTCCCCGTGGTCTACATCTACCTAGCCGCTATAACAGCTAAGTCTCGACTTGCAGAACTTAGAGCATTTTTCAGCAGCCCCAGCCAGCCGCTTCCAAAGCTGCCTCCTGTCATAGCCCCATCGGAGCCTGGTTCAGAGGAGGAGGAGGAGTTGGAACCAGGACCATCTGACGGGGATGACACGTTTCCCTTGGAATGTGTGGAGAGGCCAGAGGCTGAGGATGATGCTGTCCTAGGCCCCTCAGGCATTGGGGGAGGTGTTCGATCAGATGGAGAGCTGCCTGCTGTCACAGACACAGGGGAGAATTGGCTGCAGACAGGCAGTGGTGCTGATAGGCAGCAGATCCCCTGTGATGAGGAACAGCTGCCTCCCCCGCTCCATCCAAGGACACGGAGAGTATAGCAGAGGCAAGCTCAAAGGAGGGCAGCGAGGCTACTTGGGAGAAGGTCGCCTTGCCCCTCTTCACAAGGAACACCCGGAGTGGATTGACTTAAGGAGAAGCTGTGGGGAGTTAGTCTTTGCCAGGACCAATTGTTTCTTTTGGCGTACACTCTCCTGGCTTTGATTTGTGCTCTTACCTTTACCTTGCAGACTGCCTTTTGCCTCATGGCCTTGCTTTGCCTTGTAGCCTTGCCTTTGTCCCTGTGGACTTGCCTTGTCCTTTGTACGTGGAGTCTGGACCTTGCCCCATGAGCTTGCACCTTCTCTTTGGACTGCCTTTGTTATTTACTGGCTTTGGTTTGGGGGACTGAGGGTGGCTGCCTTCTGGGTAGTGTAGGGTGGAGCCTTACCGGCCGTTGTAGGACCAGTTGTGGCATTTAATCAGAGCAATAATTGACTCCATCAATGCCTGACTCTGCCTAGGCAACCTGGGTCATAACACCTCCTCCCTTCACAATGGCAACAGCATACAAAGAGAATTTGTATAGAATGTTTTATAGATGGCATATGTCACCGGAAAGGTTGGCAATAATGTTTAAGGATAAATCAATTAAATGTTGGAAATGCCACCAGGCACCGGGATCGTATTATCATATGTGGTGGACATGTGCAGAAGCGAGAAATTATTGGGCACAAATTTGAATGTGGTTAGAAAAGATACACAGCAACATATTGATTTGAAGCCAGAGCTGTTTTTGTTGGGTATTTTGTCAGAGAAATATAGTAAAGAAAATGTATATTTAATTATTCATGTAATAACTGCAGCTAGAATTGTATTTGCGCAAAATTGGAAAGCGGGAAAAATCCCTACAAAGGGAGAGATAATTAAGAAAATATTAGAATGTGCAGAAATGAATAGACTAACAATGGCAATTAAAGGAAAAGAAGAATCGGAGTATTACAAGATATGGGAGTGTTTTTATCATTGGATAGAGAATGAATATAGATTAAAGGAGATATGAAATTAAATAAAGCAAGTAGGAAAATGTTTTGATAGAAGATAAGTTAAATTGAACTGTAAAAATAGAGCTGTATAAAGATTAAGAAAATTGAGATAAATGTAAAAATGTTGACACGAAAATTTTGTACCCAGATGACACACTGATGGATTGATGATGTAATGTTTGTTGGGAGGAAAAAATTAAACCTTTTATAAAAAAAATAGATAGACTGCAGAAAGCAAGCATTTTTATGAGACCGGACCTCCACAATGCTTACAACCGCATTAGGATTGAATAAGGCCACAAATATTTAACCGCCTTTGATACCAGATACAGAAAATTTGAATTTATAGTGACCCCATATGGACTTGTTAACGCAGGGGCCGTATTTTCCAGATTTATGAACCAAGTATTCTCAGACCTCATAGATAAATTTGTGGTGCTCTATCAGAACAACATTTTGATCTACTTTGAAAACAAGGCTCAGCACACAGGCCACGTGCACACAGTTCTCTGTAGACTAAGATATAACCATCTCTTTGCCAAGCCAGAAAAATGCACCTTTTACCTACAACAACTAGACTTCTTGGGTTACCATATTTCCACAAAAGGCATCCAGATGGAGCCCCAGAAGGTCCAAGCTGTCATAGACTGACAAGCCCTTCACAAAGCCAAAGACATCCAATGCTTCCTCGACTTTGCTTACTTCTACAGGAAATTTTTACCAGGTTTTGCTCATAAAGCTAAGCCACTGACCCAACTGATTAAGAAAGTTAAATTACCTTGGACTTCTACACACCAATCAGCATTTGAAGAGTTAAAGCAGCTTTTTACTTGTCAACCCCTACTTCAGCACCCGGATACATCAAATGTATTGTTCAAACGGATGCTTCAGATATAACCATTGGAGCTGTTCTTTTACCGGGGGGGGGGGGGGGGCTTCTGCCATGTGCCTTCTTTTCCAGAGCCATTACAGCCCCAGAATGCATTTATGACATCTTTAATAAAGAACTCCTTGCCGTTAAATCAGTATTCCAACACTGGAGACACTTCCTAGAAGGCATGCACTTCCTATACAGGTCAACACAGACCACAAGAATCTACACACACTGCAACAAACCAAAGCGCTTTCACCCAGACAAATCATATGGAGCCAATTCCCCCTCCATTCAGGGAAGAGGTACTGCAGCTTTGCCATGACAATCAAACAGCAGGGCATGGGGGAGTGTTCAAAACTCTGCACAGAACCTTAAGAGATTTTGGTGACCTAGGGTGGCAGTAGACATCAAAGAATATGTGGCCTCTTGCCACACATGCAGGAGGGCCAAACCCCTCCATCAGAACCCTGCGGGGCTTTTGCAGCCACTGCCAACACCCCCCTTCCCACCCATGGCATACGGTCTCTTTGGATTTCATCACTGATTTACCCCCTGTCCAAGGTTTCACTACCATTTTGGTGGTGTTAGATCTTTTCACCAAGATGGCTCATTTCATACCCTGCAAGGGATTGCCCATTGCCAAAGACACAGGGCAATTTTTTCTAGACCAAGTCTTTCACTCCCACAGTGTGGTCTCAACACTTGTTTCAGACAGAGGCATACAGTTCCAATCTAGGTTTTAGAAAGCATTTTTCCAGCTACTAAATGTCAAGGTCAACCTCTTCTCAGCTCACCATCTGGCCACGAATGGAGAAGCTGAAAAGACTAACCAGCTCCTCCAACAGTACTTAAGGTGCTACTGCATCTACAGCCAAGACAACTGGTCATTGTTATTGTCACTTGCAGAATTTTCTTACAACAATTTGCTGCACTCATCAACTTCAGTGATGCCATTTCAAGCCATGCATGGCACACACCCTAAAGTGTTATGACTCAGGCTCCAAGAACTTAATGCCAAATGTGCTCTCTTGTAAACTGGAATATTCTCTTATTTAACAGACTCCAGCACCAACAACAATTCTACAACCTTCAAATTTCCAGATTCAACAACCACCAGCCACCAAGAGGACCAGGAGTCACCAACTGGACCAGGAGTTAATCACCAGGATAAAGACTCGGCAACAACTAGATTGCTCCTCATAGGGCAGGATAGATGACCTCAAGGAAACCCCATCAGGTACTGTAACCCTGTTCATGATGGAAGGAGGAGCCCTAAATCACAGAGGCAAAATAGTGGCTCCCCCCATGCAGGGAAGAGGTACTGCAGCTCTGCCATGACAATCAGACAGCAGGGCATGGGGGTGGGGGGGTTGTTCAAAACTCTGCACAGAACTGTAAGAGACTTTTGGTGGCCTAGGATGGTAGGAGACATCAAGAAATATGTGGCCTCTTGCACTTTTCCAGCTACTAAATGTCAAAGTCAACCTCTCCTTAGCTCACCACCTCATCAAAAATGGGGAAGCTGAAAAGATGAACCAGCTCCTCCAACAGTACTTGAAGTGCTGCACCTACAGCGGAGACAACTGGCCATCATTATTGCTACTCGCAGAATTCTCTTACAGCAATTCGCTGCACTCATCAACTTCAGTGACACCATTTCAAGCCATGTATGGCACGCACCCTAAAGTGTTGCCAGACCACCCTGCACTGGACTCAACTGTCCCGGGGTGGTTGACTTCTTACAGGAGCAACTTACTGCCCAAGACATTTTGAAACAGCAGCTCGAGCAAGCAAAACAGACTTACAAGAAGGCAGCAGATGCCCATTGGCGGGAAGGACCACCCATAGCAGTATAAGACAAAATTTGGCTCTCTACCAAGTTCTTAGCCAGTTCAAGGCCTTCCAAGAAGCTAGACACTAAATTTGTGGGACCATTCAAAGTTCCGCAACAAATCAACCCTGTAGCCTTTCACCTCCAATTACCCCCATCAATGAAGGTGCATCCAGTATTTCACTGAACATTAATCTCCAAAGGTTCTCTCCCAAGCATAATACGGTCCCAGCGCCCCCTCCCCCACCAGTCATAGTGGAGGGAGAACCAGAATATGAGGTGAAAGAGATCCTAGACTCTAGGAAAAGAGACAAAGGCATTCAGTATTTGATTCATTGGAAAGGCTACCCTGTTGCAGATGGCTCCTGGGAAAGCGCACGGTATGTTCATACCCCTAATTTAGTTCATCAGTTTCACCAGCGCTTCCCTGACAAGCCATACCTGAGCAAGCTCCCGCTCCCCCCCCACAGTTTCACCTGAGGAACCTGTCAAGGAAGAGATTAACCATCCCCTCTGTATTGCTCCAGGGTGAGGCGGCACACTCACCAGTGATGGACCTTCCACATCTGGCCTTCAACTCCCAGGCAGGGGAGGGAACCTCTAACAATGTTTTTGTGTTATAGCAACCACCACCTGGCTCGCCAGCTCCTTCAGAGGAGAGGGAGGCAGATTCCTTTGAGACTACTTCCCTTACACCCTTGCCAAGTTCCCATGAGAAGTCAGACTTTGAAGAGACAATGCAGGAGGGGGAAAGCAACATAAAAGAACCCATGGAAGAAGAAGAGGGCCAAGGTGGAGCGGTGGGTGATATAGGAGATGCCCAGGGAGACCCCGTGGGATGGGTCATCAGTCTCTAGTCCCTTCGCGCCCACAAGAGATCCAGGTCCAGCCCACCTTGAATTCCATTGACTCTTATCTACCGTCAATTTGCTTTGATTCTTTATTATTCCGTTATTCAGATTCTTGTAGAGAGCTTAAGCTTGCAATAAACTTTTATATTCATTTGAACTGCCTGGATTTCCTGATTTCTTGCACTTCACACAAGCCAGTTCTATAAGTTACACAATTATTAAATCTTTAGACTACAATTCTAAATTTCTTTTTTTTCCCTATATCAAGCAACAGAAACAGGACCAAATAAAATCTCTTTGTTTAAAACAATGTACATCATCATCTTAATCAAATCAATTTTTTTCTTTTTTTTTTCCCTGTTGTGAGAGGTAATATGTATTTCTAATTAGACCAGGGGCGGGTTGCTTACTTACCGATACCGGTGCGCTGCGTGCGCATCTCCACGTTCCATGCGCGTGCGCTACGCCCGCGCACCCCCTCGTGCGATTTCATTGAGATTTTGCTTCTGCGCATGCGTGGAAGCAAAATCTCGCCGAAATCTCACACGCGCGTGCGTTCCCTCGTGAGATTTTGCTTCCGCGCATGCGCAGAAGCAAAAAAGCTGAAAAATTCTTTTAAAAAGATGGCGACGCGCGTGACTGTCCAGTGAAGACGGCACCGGAGCAGTCGCGCGCAAATTGTGTGATCGGCGGGTCCCTACCAGAGCTGCGCACTGGACCGCACCGGTAGGAACCCACCCCTGAATTAGACTTATTGATCTTTATAGACCACGGGTGTCAAACTCGCGGTGTCACGTTGCCATCATGTGACATTTGGCAATGTGTTTTTCCCTTCACGGAACTGGGGTGGATTTGGCATGCGCGTGACTCATCTGGCCCAGTTTGACACCCCTGTTATAGACTATCATTTATATTAACAACATTCACTATACTCTTTCATGTTCTTTAACCTTAAAGGGAAAACTTTTTTATATCCATTTTGAAATTCTAAACTTTTATTTAAAAAGTTTCTAATGTCAAATTCTAATACACCTTTTTTTAACTTCCTACTAACTTACATATTTGAAATTCAGTTTCAATATTTTACAAACTTTAGCAATTATTTAAGCATTATACATAAGAAAAAGGAAAGAAAAAGGACTTCCGGGGTGGAGCCACGAGCGGTAAGACAGAGCTGAACTGAGCTCTGCTCCCCCTTAAACCAACCCCACCACTTTCCCAAACCCTGGGGCTTCCTTCCCAGAATTACCATCATTGGGGAAGTAGGCGAAACATCAGAGTCCCCAGTGAGCAACGTGGCGACTTCGCTCGTTGCGAAATCAGTGGTGTGTCAGCTTTCAGATTGGGAGGTGAGAGGACGTTGCCTCGTTAAGATGGCGGCGCCGAGGTGGAGGTGTTGAGGCTGGGACGGCTCAAATTAACAACGAGAGGAATAACGAAAGGAAAATTTAATTATAATACTAAACAATAAACAGAAGCAGCAGAGGTGGAGAACAGGAGTGTTTCCCCCAGAGAACGGCTTCTGCGGGCGCCCCAGATCGCAAGAGGATATCATCTATAATCGCCCAAGATAGAGTGTGGCGTAACGGAAGCACCTCCCGGCATGACTGTTTGTTGAGCAAAGAACGTGACTTTGGTCGGGAGTCGTGCTTGGATGAGCTGAGACTGGATGTGAACAGTAAGAGGACTGAAAGAGGAGTTGTATAATAAGAAGAGTTAAAGCTAAAGGACACCCTAAAGGCTGGATATGACGTGGAATAGAGATCTCCAGTCGGACTGTCTGCCGAGGGGAGGGGCTGATTCGCCCAGCCAGCATTGTCGGCTTTGGCGATCCTCCCGGATGTTGCAGATGACGTTCCAGCTGGTTGGCCGAGCGTATCCGTCAGGTTGGGTTGCAGCGGTTCCTCGTTCTTTGACTGTTATGGTGGCGGTGGTGGCAGTAGCCTCTATTTGCGGAGCTGCCGCCGGCACAGCATTTTTTAATCCAGGATTAATCATCGCGGAGAGGACTTGGTTGATTGTTGCCCCCCCCTCCCATGCACTCCTTCCTGCTGTTTTAATTATATTGAATACTACTTCCCCCACCGTTTTGAGATCCACGGTGAAGGAGAACTGGGAAGTTATAAAGCAGGAAAGTCAATATCTTGGACGCTCTCTTTACAATCTTGCAGAGACTAGTAGGGGAAATTGTAATTTTATGACCACTACGCCCACTACGAAGACTTTTCTGAGCAGAGACTTCTTCCGCTTAGCCGTTACATATACGGTCATTAAGTGTGCAAACAACTGGATCTGGCTGAGGACTATTAACCAGGCTGTTTCTCTATGTTTTCCCTGCACTAACTTTCGTTATTTTAAAGATTTTACCTTGGGGGTGATTGTTGGTTTGTATGTTTAAGACGGATGATTAAGGAATGAGTGAGTCAGGGACTAGGATTCTGCCCCCCTCTGCTGAGTGTGGAAACAGAAGCGGAGGGGGGTTTGAGTCCAACTCCTGGCTTGATGTGAATGGAATGCATGGCCTGTCGGGAGAGAGGGAGACCAGTGGGGAAGGGGAGGGGATCTCTGGTGGGACAGGGAGTGGGAACATTACGGTCATAACGGGGAGAGGCAGGTATGGCAGGAGCAGAGGGGTAGGCCGCTCTCGGAGAACGAGAACTCGCTGTTTACAAGCAATTCCTTGTTCTGGCCCCTCTGGTTTGGTTCCACCTAGCTCAACCCGAGTGCCTGGTAACCAGGGATGTCAGGGCCCTGGGCTCAAGCTGCTGCTGTTAAATGCCAGGTCGATTACCAACAAGGCCCCCCTTATCCGGGATTTAATCCTAGAAGAGGGGGCTGACCTGGCATGCATTACCGAGACCTGGCTGGGCCAGGAGGGGGGGGTGCCCCTTTCGGAGATATGCCCGGACGGGTTCTCGGTTCAGCATCAGCCGCGACCCCAGGGAAGGGGGGGAGGAGTGGCTATTATAGCTCGCCAGAATCTGTGTCCTCAAAGGAGCCCTGCCCCGGAGATTGTTGGGTGTGAGACTCTCCTTCTGAAGTTGGACCTAGGGGTTCAGGTGGGCCTTTTGCTAACGTACCTGCCTCCTAGCTGCGTGGCAAAGGCCCTGCCTGTTCTGCTCGAGGCGGTTGCAGGGCTGGCGATTGAGTTCCCCAGGTTGATGGTGCTGGGGGATTTTAATCTGCCATCGCCCGGCGAAGCCTCAGGGGCAGTCCAGGAGTTCATGGCTTCCATGACAACCATGGACCTGACCCAAGTAGTTCAGGGTCCGACTCATGAGGGTGGTCACACGCTTGACCTTGTGTTTCTCTCGGGACAGTGGGAGAGATGATCTGAGGCTGAGGGGTTTAGTCACAGTACCCTTGTCGTGGTCAGATCATTTCCTTCTGAGGTTGGATTTCATGGCACCACTCCTCCACCGCAAGGAGGCGGGACCGATTAAGTGGTTCCGCCCCAGGCGCCTAATGGAACCCGACGGATTCCAGAGGGAACTTGGGGAAATACCTGAATCCCTGGTACACAGTTCATCCGAGTCTCTGGTTGCGGCCTGGAATCAGGCAGCAGCAGGGGCTCTGGATCGGATTGCGCCTTTGCGGCCTCTCCGTGGAAGTGGATCCAGGAGGGCTCCTTGGTTTACCGAGGAACTCCGGGAGATGAAGCGCCACAAGAGACGCCTAGAGCGACGATGGAGATCTAGTAAAGCTGAGTCTGACCGGACACTTTTAAGAACTTTCCTTAAGTCTTACTTAGTGGCGATACGGGCGGCAAAATGTTCGCATTTTTCCGCTCTTATTGCGTCCGCTGACTCCCGCCCAGCCGCCCTGTTTAGGGTGACCCGCACCCTTCTTGCTAAGGAGGAAGGCGGAGATCCCTTGCAGGGTAGAGCTGAGGAATTTTCTCGGTTTCTGGTGGATAAAGTCATTCAGATTCGGACAGACCTGGACTCCGACTGGGCAGTACAGGCCGAGACGACTGGGGCAGGTCTTAGTCCGGTTATATGGGATAGGTTTGAACCGGTGACTCCTGAGGATGTAGACAAGGCCATAGGAGCGATGAGCTCCGCCACTTGTTTATTGGACCCGTGCCCTTCCTGGCTGGTTTCGGCCACCAGGGAGGTTTCACGCGGCTGGCTCCAGGCGTTGGTCAACGCTTCTTTGAGGGAGGGGTCCGTCCCGCGGCCCTTAAAAGCTGCGGTGGTGAGACCCCTCCTCAAGAAGCCTTCCCTGGACCCGGCGGATTTAAAGAACTTCCGTCCAGTCTCCAACCTTCCCTTCGCGGGGAAGGTTGTTGAGAAAGTGGTGGCGCTCCAGCTCCTACGACTGTTGGATGACACTGATTTTCTGGATCCCTTTCAATCAGGTTTCAGGCGCGGCTACAGTACGGAAACGGCTTTGGTCACCCTGATGGATGATCTCTGGCGAGCCCGGGATGGGGGTTATTCCTTCATCCTGGTGCTACTTGACCTCTCAGCGGCCTTCGATACCATTGACCATGGTATCCTTCTGCGTCGTCTCGGAGAGGTGGGGGTGGGCGGCACTGTTTTGCAGTGGTTCTCCTCCTTCCTCTCTGACAGGACGCAGTCGGTGCTGACAGGGGGGCAGAGGTCGAGCCCTAGGCCCCTACTATGTGGGGTGCCGCAGGGCTCGGTCCTCTCGCCCATCCTGTTTAACATCTACATGAAGCCACTGGGTGAGATCATCCGACGACACGGGGTGAGGTATCAGCAATATGCTGATGATACCCAGTTGTACATCTCCACCCCGTCTCAATTCGGGGAAGCCGTAGACGTAATGGGCCGCTGCCTGGACGATGTTAGGGTCTGGATGGGGAAGAACCGGCTAAAACTTAACCCTGACAAGACTGAGTGGCTGTGGATATTGCCTCCTAAGGACTTGACCAACTGCCCCTCCTTGGTTCTTGGGGGGGAAAAATTAGCTCCCTCAGAACAGGTTCGCAATTTGGGTGTCCTTCTAGATCCACAGCTAAAATTAGAGCAACATCTTTCAGCTGTGGCTAGGGGGACCTTTGCACAAGTACGTCTTGTGCACCAATTGCGACCCTACTTGGAGAAGGAGGCACTTCTCACAGTCACTCATGCCCTTATCACCTCACGGCTGGATTACTGCAATGCGCTCTACATGGGGCTACCCTTGAAGAGTGTCCGGCGACTGCAATTGGTGCAAAATGCAGCTGCGCGAGCTGTGGTGGGTGTACCCAGATGCACCCACGTAACACCAATTCTCCGCCAGCTCCATTGGTTGCCCATTAGTCTCCGGATCCAATTCAAGGTGTTGGTCGTTACCTTTAAAGCCCTACATGGCTCAGGGCCAGGTTACCTTCGGGACCGCATCCTGCCGCATACCTCCCTACGACCGGTTAGGTCCCACAGAGTGGGTCTCCTCCAGGTCCCATCGACCAAGCAATGCCGGTTGGCGGGGCCGAGGGGGAGAGCCTTCTCTGTGGGAGCCCCCTCCCTTTGGAACCAACTCCCTCCAGAGATCAGGATTACCCCCACCCTGCTGGCCTTCCGTAAAGCAATAAAAACTTGGCTTTTCCGGCAGGCAGGGTATGAATGAAAGTTTTTTAAATGGATAGTATTTTAATGTGGCTCCTTTTAAAAATTGTTTATTTTTATGTGTTTCTATATCTGTTGTGAGCCGCCCAGAGTCCCCCGGGAGTTGGGCGGCATAGAAATTTTAATAAATAAATAAATAAAATAAATAAATAAAGAAGAAAAAGGAAGAAAAACCCATTTTCAAACCAACTTCATAAACACAAAACTATATATTGGAACTTGCTTTCAATTACATACAGTCATGTAAAAAAGAAAGTACACCCTCTTTGAGTTCTATGGTTTTACGTATCAGGACACAGTAAAAATCATCTGGTCCTCAGCAGTTCTTAAAAGTAGGTAAATACAACCTCAGACGAACAACAACACATGACATATTACACCATGCCATCATCTATTTTACAAAAAGAAAGCCAAAAAGGAGAAGCCATGTGTGAAAAACGAAGTACACCTTATCATTCAATAGTTTGTAGAACCACCTTTAGCAACAATAACTTGAAGTAAACTTTTTCTGTATGACTTGCTCAGTCTCCCACATCATTGTGGAGGAATTTTGGCCCACTCTTTTTTACAATAACACTTCAGTTCATTGAGGTTTGTGGGCATTTGTTTATGCACAGCTCTCTTGAGGTCCCACCACAGCATTTAAATCAGGTTGAGGTCTGGGCTTTGACTAGAGCAGGGGTAGGCAAAGTTGGCTCTTCTATGACTCATGGACTTCAACTCCCAGACTTTCTGAGTCAATCATGCTAGCTCAGGAATTATGGGAGTTGAAGTCCATGAGTCATAGAAGAGCCAACTTTGCCTACCCCTGGACTAGAGTCATGCATGGCTGGCTCAGGAATTCTGGGAGTTGAAGTCCACAGGTCCTCAAAGAGCTGTAGTTTGCCTACCCCTGGACTAGACCATTGCAACACCTTGAAGGGGAGGTCTGCTTTGAAGATGCAATGGAAGAAGTGCAGAAAAGAGCAACAAAGATTATTAGAGGACTGGAAGCCAAAACATAACAGTTGCTGGAATTGGGTATGTCAAGTTTAATTAAAAGAAGGACTAGCGGTGACATGATAGCAATGTTCCAATATCTAAGGGGTTGCCACAAAGAAGAGGGAGTCAACCTATTCTCCAAAGCACCTGAAGGTAGGACAAGAAGCAATGGGTGGAAACTAATCAAGGAGAGAAGCAACCTAGAACTAAGAAATTTCCTGATAGAACAATCAGTGGAACAACTTGCCTCCAGAAGTTGTGAATGCTCCAACACTGGAAGTTTTAAAGAAGAGATTGGACAGCCATTTGTCTGAAATAGTATAGGGTTTCTTGCCTGAGCAGGGGGTTGGCCTAGAAGACCTTCAAGATCCCTTTCAACTCTGCTATTCTGTTAAGGTGAGGGCTGGTTGTTGTTGTTTTTACAAGTTTTTTATTTTTTACAAACATATCAATGCATGAACAGTGTGGCACCTGAGTGTCTTACATTTTAGTACAAATAAAATAATATTCATCATATTTACTGCAGTTGACAAGCTAGATAATAGTACACATATTTTTGTTGAATTATAATCTTTCATTATTTAGTTATTCAATATTTCAATATGTTATTTTTTTGCCAATCACCATATTCTGAGTGTCATTCCTTTTACTACAAATAAAATATGAATAATCATATTTGTTACATTTAACCAACTTATATAGTTCTAATAATACACATATTTATGTTAAGATATAATCTTCCATTTAATTATTCAATATTTCAATATGTTATTTTTATGCCAATCGCCATATTATTCAAACATGCTTAATACTACCATCGTTCAAGTTCTAGCTTCCCCTCTTGTTATTACTTCACCTTATTATATAAAAACGTGTATTCCATTAATCCCCCTCTCTCTAGTATCCATCCCTATTCTAACTTTTAGTTATACCACTATTATATTTAAAAATGTTTCCTTTCTATCCATCGTCTCTTTTCCGCTTTAAAGCTTTAATTGTTCGTTTCTTAGCTTGCCTCCCATATTCCTCTCTTGGATCTTTATCTCTATCTGCTTCCACTTCTTGGCCAATCATTTTGAACATTTCTCCCTTCTCCATCCTGGGGTGGAACCAGCCTTCAGGATGGGTAGACCTCGACCAATCAGCTTGAGGACCGAGCCAGTCAATTTGAATACCCTGTAGGATCCGCCTCTGTTTCTCCAGATCTGACTTGGTCCAGTCAAGAGGAAGGTCGTGGTTGAACTCCTGTCCCATCCTGAAGGCTTCTTTTCCTTAGGGTTTTTTTTGTTCTACCTTTCATTTCACCTTTCCTTGCCTTTTCCATCTATCTAACTCTTAACTCCTTTAAAAAAAAGAATTTCCCTTTCTGGATTGCTTCAGTAGCAAGCATTTGGAGCTGTTTTGTTTCTTTTCGGATCCTCATCGGCAGAACGTCGCTGGAGAACACTCCCACAGCAACGAACAGGCAAGATAAGGGGACCGCGTCCCAGTCTTTCCCTTCCCCACCCCCTCCCCCACAAGAGATCGGGAGGCTGCGTTCCCGCAGGGAGCAGCGTCAGCAGGCCTTAATTAGCACAGCAGCAGTATCTTCGGCCTGGGGGCGAGGGGGGGCGGCTGCCAGAATCAACATTGTCGATCGCGGGGGGAGGAATCCCTCGGGAGCATTCTACAGCAAAGGGGAGGGGGTCCCTCCCGAAGAGAACAGCGTAGGAGTTAGGAATCTAAAGAAGATCGATTCCCACTTTTGAATCTCCCGTGCGCCAGCTGGGCATCGGCGAACGCAATCGCCTCGCCCGCCTCTTTCCCGTCGTTAAAGCCAGGGAACAAGGCTGAAGCAAAGGAAGCGGCACAGCGGCAACCGTTTTTTCCAATCGGTACAAGCCGCAGTTTGCCCCCCCCCCTCTGTAAATTGCCCAAGAGCGAAAGTAGGAGCATCGGGTGCCACTGAGTTTTCTCGCGGTGTCTGGCAAGCAAACAAAGAGGGAGTCGGCCCTCGGGGGGGAAAGGAAGGGGGGCGAGGAACGCGAGGGACTTAGTCTGCAAACAGCCCTGAGTTTTCTCGGGTAGCAGGCTTTACAGCTAGATCAGCCACCCTGATTCTTCTCGGGCAGGCTTTGTAGGCAGAGCACATGGCTGCTCTTGGAGGGGGCCATCTTAGAGCATATCCACGTGGCAAATAGGGGGCGGCCATTTCCCTGGGAGTGAGATGGGGCGGGGCCCACATCCTCCTTCCTCCCCCAGCCAACAGAAACAAAGGATGGCATCCAAAAGCTCTAACGAAGCTGCAGGGCCAGGCAAGAGAACTAAGAAGTCCAGCAGGATATATCCTCATCTCCAGAACGATCCCCTCCGCGCAAGGCTGCCACAAAGACCGAGGCACAGGCTGAGGAGAGGTGTCTTAGGGCCTTGCAAAGGCTAGCTGATAACCCAGAATCTAGGGCAAGATAGAACTTACTGATCTGGATGCCGCAGATCTTTCTAAATCACGAAGAGACCCATGGGGGCGCTCTGGCACAGCGGCAAATGGGGGGGATCAGGCATCATCTGATCAATTATCTGCAGCACAGATAGACAGCCCTGCAACCATTAACTCAAGCAACCTTCAGGCCCTTGTAGAGCAAATGTTGGAAAAGGTCATCAACAATAGGTTGGGAGCTCTCTCAGGAGGGAGCTCCTCCACGGCAGCCTCCACCTCTTCTTCCTCTAGGGGAGCGAAGAGGACCTCCAAGAGGAGGGCAAGAGCAACCCATAAGCAGGGATCAGATGATTCATCAGATGAATCTGTCCTTAGCACTTCAAAAGATGAAGACCTACAGGAAGACGATTCCAAATGGGATTTGTCAGAGGATGAGAGGACAACCGAGGAGGCCCCTCCATCAACTGGGCTTTTTCCTCCTGCCCTGTTCAAGACCCTGCTATACAAAGCTCAGGCAGTGGCAGGAATTAAATTGCCTAAACCAGTGATGGCGAACCTTTTTTTCCTCGGGTGCCAAAAGTGTGTGCGCGGGTGCTATCGCACATGTGCGAGTGCCCACACCCATAATTCAATGCCTGGGGAGGGTGAAAATGCCCTCCCCCCGGAGGCCCTCTGGAGGCCAGAAATGGCCCGTTTCCCAACTTCTGGTGGGCCCGGTAGGCCCATTTTTCGCCCTCCCCAGGCTCCAGAGGCTTTCCTGGAGCCTGGGGAGGGCAAAAACGCCCTCCGTCATACCCCCGGAGGCCCTCCGGAAGCCAAAAACACCCTCCCAAAGCTTCCGTGCGAGCCAAAAATCAGCTGGCCAGCGTGCACATGCATCCTGGAGCTGAGCTAGGTAACAGCTCACGTGCCGGCAGATATGGCTCCGCGTGCCACCTGTGGCACGCGTGCCATAGGTTCGCCATCACTGGCCTAAACCTTCTACAGAACGTTCCCCTGAGGATCAATCTAACTGTTTCTACAGGTCAAACCAGAGGTGGAATTGGTTCCTATTCCACAGTTGTTTCTAGATACGGTGGAGAGCCACCGACCCACTCCGGACTCGGGTCCGTCCGCCTCCTCGCAGGACAAGAAATTCTACAATGTAGCTTCTAATCTATCTGATTTACTTTCAGTTCCAGCAGTGGATGTCCCCATTAGGGCTTTACATTCCTCCACAGCAATCCCAGGAGAGGCTGAGGAGATTCTGAAACCGGAGGAGAAACGTATGGAGCAGACATTGATCAAAAACTACCAGGCAGCGGCCTGGGCAGTTAGAGCCTCCTCTACCTCCTCCTTCTTCGCCCGCGCTACACTTTCGTGGCTGGAGCAGATACAGGAACACATTCCCCCCTCCAACGTAAGAGCACAGCAGGATCTCAATAAAGTCTTTGCAGCTGTTCAGTTCTGGGCGCATTCCTCCCTGCACGCCTCAGGGTTCGCAGCCAGGGCCAGGAACTCCTCGATAGTGGCCAGATGGTTAAACTGGCTCAAGAAGTGGCAGGCAGACCCACGCCACAAGTGGAAGCTGGCAGCCGGACCCATCAGAGGTGGATCCCTCTTCGGGGCTTCGCTAGAACCACTCCTTGTGGAGACCAGCGATAAGAGGAAGATTCTGCCCAGCATTACACACAAGGGGTTTCCAAAATCCATGCCCTACAGCCGTCGGTCCTTTCGTGCATCTGACCAGGGATCTTCCTTCTCCCGGTCCCCAGGTCAGTATTCCTTCCGCCAAAGACAGGCAGATAGAGGAGGAAGGGGAAAGCAGTTCCGTAGAACAGCACGAGGGGCCTCCTCAGGCAGGCCCTTCCGAAGGGGCAGGTGGTAGGCCCAATGACGCTCCAATAGGGGGCAGGCTGGCCAAGTTTTGGCAGACCTGGGAGCATTCAACTCAGGACTCTTGGGTACGTAAAACCATGCGCAGGGGACTGAAGTTGGAATTTCAATCTTTTCCCCCTAGATTTTTCATTTAGTGTTCCGTTTCCTTCATCTACTCTAAGCGCAAACTCATGGAGGAAGCCATTAGACATCTAGCCTCCATAAGGGCCATACAGTCAGTGTCCACCTCCCAACGGGGGCGGGGTTTTTACTCTATATTTTTTGTGGTTCCCAAGGCCTCGGGGGGGGGGTGGAGAGCCATCTTGGACTTAAACAGGCTGAATCAGTACCTTGTTTATAAGCGATTTAAAATACATTCCCTGTCATCCATCCTTTCCTTAATACGACAGGGAGACTACATGGCATCCCTGGATCTAACGGAGGCATACCTTCAAGTCCCTATTTACAAACCCCACAGGCGCTTCCTGCGTTTCTGTTATGGCAAACAGCATTACCAGTACAGGGCCCTTCCTTTTGGCCTGTCATCAGCGCCAAGGGTGTTTACCAAGATAATGGTGGCCTTAGCGGCCAGCCTGCGCACCAGGTCAGTTCGCATCCATTGTTACCTAGACGACATTCTAGTGCACGCAACCTCTAGGACCCTAGCTCAAAAGCACATAGACATAGTAATAGAAACGCTTCAGACCCATGGGTTCTCCATTAACAGGGAAAAGAGCCACCTCCATCCGTCCACGTCTATTCAGCATCTAGGTGCTGTCATCAATTCCTTAGATTGCACAGTTTGCCTATCACCAGAGAGACAGGACATTATTAGACAGTTAGTTTCTCAGATTTTGGGGGACCAGAAATCTTCCCTGGAATCTAGATTTAGATTTATTTAGATTTATTATTAGAGTTGGAAGGGACCTTGTAGGTCATCTAGTCCAACCCCCTGCTCAAGCAGGAGTTCCTACATCATTTGAGACAGATGGCAGTCCAGTCTCCCCTTGAAGGTCACAAGTGTTGGGGCTCTCACAACCTCTGCTGGCAAGCTGTTCCACTGGTTGATCGCTCTCACCGTCAGAAAGTTTCTCCTCACTTCCAGGTTGAATCTCTCCTTGGTCAGCTTCCATCCATTATTCCTTGTTTGGCTTTCTGGTGCCATAGAGAACAGCCTGACCCCCTCCTCTCTGTGGCATCCCCTCAAGTATTGGAACACTGCTATCATGTCACCCCTGGTCCTTCTCTTTGCCAGACTGACCAAGCTCAGTTCCTGCAAACGCTCTTTGTATGTTTTATTTCCCAGACCCTTTATCATCCTGGTTGCTCTCTTCTGCACTTTCTCTAGGGTTTCAATGTCTTTTTTGTAGTGTGGTGACCAAAACTGGATGCAGTACTCTAGGTGTGGTCTGACCAAGGCTTTATAGAGTGGTACTAGTACCTCTCTGGTCCTTGATTGTATCCCTCTATTTATGCAGCTCAGGACTGCGTTGGCCTTTTTGGCGGCGGCTGCACACTGCTGGCTCATATTTAGTTGGCTGTCTACCAAGACTCCAAGATCCCTTGCAATCACTGCTATTGAGTGTGGTTTCGCCCAGTTTGTATGTGTTTTTTTTAATTCTTCTTACCTAGGTGTAGAATTTTACTTTTCTCCATGTTAAATTTCATTTTATTGGTTTGGGCCCAGTGTTCGAGTCTGTCGAGGTCCCTCTGGATGTTGAGTCTGTCCTCTGGGGTGTTTGCTACTCCCGCCAGCTTGGTATCATCTGCAAATTTGGTTAGTTCTGCTATTCCCTCATCTAGGTCATTTATGAAGATATTAAAGAGTACTGGGCCTAGGACGGAACCTTGTGGTACGCCACTGCTTACTTCTCTCCATGTGGACTTAGAGCCATTGAGGACTACTCGCTGGGTACGGTTGGTCAGCCAGTTGTTAATCCATCTGGTTGTGTAGCTGTCTATCCCGCTTTTTTCTAGCTTATGAAGAAGTAGGTTGTGGTCTACTTTGTCAAATGCTTTTTTGAAGTCCAGGTATATTATGTCTACTGCATTTCGCTGGTCTACTAATTTGGTCACAGTGTTGAAGAATGAAATGAGGTTGGTATCTCTGTCCTCTCTGTTGGGGAAGATGGTTTCCTGTATAGCTATCACACCGTGGGCTCGTCTGCATGTGAGAGAGCTCCAGTGGTTCCTTCTACCCCTCCAGAAAGGACTGGGTTCATCCTCTATGAAGGTCCAACTTCCCCTGCAGGTTCAAAGATCACTCACCTGGTGGACTTCCTCAGCAATATCCGAAGGCACATCATTCAGAATCGCACACAGAAGGACAGTAACGACCGATGCAAGCCTCGCAGGCTGGGGAGCCCACTCAGAAGGACTCATGGCACAAGGTCAGTGGTCAGCAAGAGAGGCCACCCATTCCATCAACTGGCTGGAATTGAGGGCGGTGTACCTAGCACTGAAACACTTTCAGCCCCTGATCTCAGGGTCTGACATTCTAGTTCTCACAGACAATGTACCCGCAAAAGCACACATCAATCGGCAGGGGGGCACCAAGTCCAGGTCCCTCCAGACCGAGGTCATGAGATTGGGCTTGTGGGCGGAGAAACACCTGAGGCCGCTGACATCAGACCACATTTCAGGGATACACAATACACAAGCGGACTGGCTCAGCCGCACACAAGTAGATCAAGCGGAGTAGAGACTACACCCCAGGGTTTTCGATCAGATAATTCAGAAATTCAGCCAACCATTGGTGGATCTCTTCGCGACCTTGGCCAATTCCCAACTGCCGAGGTTTTTCTCCCGGTTTCCATCAACGGGGGCGGAAAAGACGAACGCCCTCAGGAGCCCGTGGCCTCAAGGTCTTCTGTATGCATTCCCACCACTCCCGGTGTTGCCGGAACTCATCCACAAGATCCTAATAGAGCGAGCGGAGATAATCCTCATAGCCCCCTTCTGGCCTCAGAGAGCGTGGTTTGCAGACCTCCAGGATCTCTCGGTCACCAGACCCTGGCGCTTGCCCGTGTCAGAGGACTTATTGGCACAGGGGAGCATTCTGCACCCGGACCCAGTTTGGTTACAACTGACTGCATGGAAATTGAGTGGGGAGACTTACTGAACCAGGACAACGATCAGGATGTTGTGCTCATCATGCAGGCAAGCCGCCGTCCCTCCACAAATCGCATTTACTCAGCGACATGGAAGGCCTTCTGCGCATGGTGCCACAAGGAAGGTCTCTCACCAGTGTCCGTTCCTCTTCCCAAAGTGCTGAGATTCCTCAAACACGGGCTTAACAGAGGCCTGGCACCTAACACGCTTCGCAGGCAAGTAGCCGCCCTTTCCTCAGTTTTGGCGTGTGATAAATATGACTCCCTATCCCAATGCCTGGCCATTCGGCGTTTCCTCAAAGGAGCAACCAACTTGCACCCTCCGACGGTGCATAGGTATCCTACCTGGAATATGCAAAGGGTTCTGTCTTCCCTCACGGGACCACCTTACGAGCCACTCAGAGAGGCATCCCTACGTCACCTAACAATGAAGGTAGCCTTCCTGGTGGCCATCACATCAGCCTGTCGCATCTCTGAACTGTCAGCATTATCAGTCAGGAGAGACCTGTGCATATTTCAACCAAGCAAGGTAACCCTGAAAATCGATCCATCATTCATTCCCAAGGTGAACTCTCTGTTCCACAGATCCCAGGAACTCGTTCTTCCTTCCTTCTGTGCACGACCAGTGCATCCATCGGAGGTACATTGGCACTCACTTGATGTGCGAAGGGCCCTCAAGGTCTACCTAAACCGCACTAAACATCAGGAAATCCGAGGCGCTCTTCGTGGGGTTTCATACCCGATCCTTGGGGAATCGGGCATCCTCAGCCACCATAGGCCGCTGGATCAGGAGCACCATTGCCAAGGCATACGAACTAAGTGATATGCCAGCGCCGTCAGGAATCACCGCGCACTCCACCAGAAGCGCGGCCACTTCAGCATCCTGGAACACACAGGCGTCCTTAGAAGAGATCTGTCGAGCGGCAACATTGGCTCAACCATCCCAGTTCATTCGGCACTACAAAATAGATTTATTTGCCTCTGCAGATGCGGCATTTGGCAGAAGAGTGTTACAAAAAGTAATAGACATTCAGTAGGGGCAGAAATTGCAACTTCCCCTCCCTGGGACCTCTGCTTTGGTATGTCCCATCCTGAAGGCTGGTTCCACCCCAGGATGGAGAATAGGCGTTGTTTTCTTACCTGAACTCCTCTTCTCATCTGGTGGAACCAGCCTTCAGCTCCCACCCTTGTATATATGTATAAATATATAATCTCTCTAGAAGTTTCCATTTCACTTTCTTCCTATTATTAGCCTCCTTTCCAGTATCCTTAGTCTCAAATAACAGAGTTCACTCAGTAACAACAGCTGAGTAACCACGTCTGAGTCCAGTCATCAGGATTTGTCAGATCTGGGGAAAAGAGGCGGATCCTACAGGGTATTCAAATTGACTGGCTCGGTCCTCAAGCTGATTGGTCAAGGTCTACCCATCCTGAAGGCTGGTTCCACCAGATGAGAAAAGGCGTTCAGGTAAGAAAACAACGCCTATTCTCTGCCTTATTCCATTGTCTAGTTTTGACATTATCTACTCTTGCCCCTATCTCTCTTCCAAAAAAGTCTTCCTGCAACTTCAGGTCCTCTTTTACTTCCTTTAAAATACTCTCCCCTCAGCTTGTTTCATCACTCATTATTATTTTTATTTTTATCTCCTTGTCATCTCGTTTTATTTGTTGGTTTGTCCTGTTTTTTCATCTACTCTTTCAATTGGCTCCTCCTCTTCCTAGGTGTCTTGGTCTTTCCTTGTCCTTTGTGTCATATTTTCCAGCTCTTCATCTATGCTCTGCATTTTATTCATAATTTCCTTGTAGCTTCTTGTCAAAGTATCCTTAATACTCTGAGTTATCGATGCAGTTTCTTCCCAAATTCCACTCATTTCTTGCTGATGGAGCATCTTGTTTAATTTAATTTTGTTTCTTTTTTGTCCAGTAATCCAAAAACCATATATTCAAACCTAAAGTCACTTCTCAAAAAATTCAATATTCATGAATCTTTATATCCCAAAGCTAATCAACCTGTTCCTCTAGGTAATCCAAAAACAGAACCTTCATAAATCCCTCTGTAAATTCAGTCTTGTGTTGAAGCCTTCAGGGGTCACTTTAATAATAATGTCTTTCTTGTTCTCACATTTAAATCTCCAATAGCCCAAGTATTTCCAGGATTTTGGGAGTGTGTTATACCTTTCTTTTGTCAGCAGGTGGCACTCTTAAATCAAATTTCAATATTAACCATCCAAAATATAACGATGATATTAGTTTTTTAAGTAAATAGTTCCAGCATTTTAAAATGCCTATCCAAAACGATGCCTGTCCAATTTAAAAATCCAATTTTCTGTATTTTTAACGATTTTTCTGCCTTCTTCCCTTTGATTCTTTTTCCTTCATTTTTAAAATTTTCCTCAGTGTTGAGTTGCTGCTACTTTTAAAAAATAATTGTGAGTCTCTTATTTCCTGGATATTCTTTTGGGGTTGAAATTTGAATAAAAAGGATTCTTCTCATCCAGTTCCAGATGCTGTTCACCAACTCCGCTCCAGCACAATTCTTAGATGTTCAGTTGTCCCAGCTTCGTGGCAGCCATCTTAGACTGCCTCTTCTCCTCACCATGGCATAGAGGGAAAAAAGCCCTGGGGTTCAGCAGCAGAGTTGCAATCTCTCCTGCAACCTCTCAGGGTGCCCGTCCTTAACTTCACCATCCCTACAAGGTGGCTTTTGCTCCTTTCAGAGCCCACAAACGGAGAAGCCAGCACAGGGAAGGAGAGCTCCGTTCCCTGTGACTGGTAACGCTGCGATGTCACTTCCGTCCTCTAGGTGAGGGCTGTTTTGAAGGGTATGTTAAGAGAGAGACTGGCAGAGCCAGGGAGAGAAGTTAAAGCATCGGTTTATAATCCTTACATAGCCACAAGCTAAATAAGTCCAACCCCCTTGAATGTCGTTGACCCTTATCTAGTTTTGTCTAGGTACAAACCGTTATACTGGAGAGGGATTTAAAAAAAAACATTTTACTTTATAGATCACCTATGCTCTAAAACAAAAAAAAATCTGCCTCTGCCTCCGCCGCCCGTTTGCCACCGCCTGTTCGCTGCTGCCGCCGTGGCCCATTCACCGCAGCCCGTTCGCCACGGCCCGTTCAACAACAGTTGATCGGCACCGCACCAACCCCCCTCCCCCCGCTGCAATATTCAATCTATAAGACGCACAGACATTTCCACCCACTTTTGGGGGGAGGGGGAAGTGCGTCTTATAGTCTGAAAAATACGGTAATTCGGAGATGCTATTATGTTCAGAAAGTTACTAAACCACTGAAGCTATTCCACAAGTATTGGACAATGCAAAGGACTTAACTGTAATTTTGGAATATAAATCAGACACCAACAATGCCTACTACGAAGATGGTTTAAATATAAGCCTTCCAGCTCAATTGAAAGAAGAGTCCCAAGTAAATCTACAATCCTCAAGAGAACAAGTTTGGGACATTTTCTTTTTGGATATTAACAAATTTAATCTCCTGAGAAGTGGACTCACTTCAATACACCACATGAACATAGCAGCAAAATATACTTCTTTACCTGTAAAAGTCTACAGCCCAGCAGTGGTCTGTATGTGTATTCCCTACACAGTACACACCTTTGTATTTTGGCAACCTGCTTGAAAAATAAAACAATTAAAAACAGAATATATAGAGACAACAATTGTGAAATGTAACTTTCTCAAAGCAAAGGATTTAAAAACAGCAATAAGTTTAACTATCTGGCAAGGAGCAGTCTTTTTGGTTTTGCCCACATATCTTTATTTAACTGAAAATGATGGAACCATGATCAACTCCATTTTGTCTCCAAATTTAGTTTCAAGTTGTGGAATTCATTTCCTGTGTCTTAACTGCTGTCAAGTGTTACACAACTAGACCTATGGTTTTATGAGTTCCACTTACAGTCAAGCACTCTTTTTTTATCTGATCTCCGAGGATGCACTGAAGCTTCTCCCATTTGCTTTGATCAACTGTTCAGTGACAGTGACTGGGTATCTTGTAGGAACTAATTTTGCACAGCTAAGGTTAAGATGGGATTTTATGATGATGCATGCATCATTTATTGGGAGTCCTTTCTCTAATTTTCCAAAGGCAGTAGGTAGAACTGCAGCTAGAATCTTTCAGTAAGTGATGAGCACACTGTTCTGTAGATTACCTCACTTTATTGAAGAATAACATCCTTTGTCCTCATTATCACTCACATACTTATTGCTCCTTTCACTCATGTAGCTCTTGCAGTTCAGATTTCACCAAACATCTAGCCCAAGAGTATGGCGGTCCTCTGTCCAGATAGAGAAGCTCCACTGGAATCTTTTGTTTCAGGTCTTTTCTAATCTTGCCAGAAGCTGGACTAATTGCTTTGCTTCATTTGATTTATATGCTGTCCCTTTAAATAGTTACTTGTCCACCCAACATTCTTATTCTTCTGGGATCTGCTTCTCTAATCCCCGGAGTTTCTTTTCCTATACTCAGGAGTTTGGTCTGCCTGATACAATAGCAATAGCAATAGCAATAGCACTTAGACTTATATACCGCTTCATAGTGCTTTACAGCCCTCTCTAAGCGGTTTACAGAGTTCAGCATATTGCCCCCAACAATCTGGGTCCTGATTTTACCCACCTCGGAAGGATGGAAGGCTGAGTCAACCTTGAGCCGGTGAGATTTGAACAGCTGAACTGCTGAACTGCAGTGCTGCATTTTAACCACTGCGCCACCTCGGCTCTTGTCACAATGTTGACATGTCTCTCTTGCTTCCAGGTAATGACTTCTTGAGCTCTCTTTCACAGACACTGGCTCTAACTCTTTTGTGACCATCTTTTTAAATTTTGTCTCACAAGGTCCTTGTGGTAAGCATTATGTGCTGAATAACTATATTCTCTTTTCTTTAAAGCCTTCCTTTATGGCAGGATTGCCATGAACTGTGGAGTAAGAAACGTAGAAGGCAAAAGCAAATGGGCATGACTGATGATGCAACTAAAATTCCAAGAAAGGATTTATCTTTTGGGATGGATGATAGCAGAACCAACACCCCTCAGGGCCTTCAGACCTCTTCACAACTGAAGATGCAGGGGAACTCTAACATAGCACTTGGTAATTTTTCATTTATTCTTTACCAAATATAACTTCAGGATGCCCGTTATTTTTTCCAGGAGAGGTCATTCAGACCAAAAGAAGCACTGGAAAAGAAATGAATTGGCATAAAGTACAAAAGGACCCAAAGATCTGGCTTTCAAAATTGGAAGATGTTTAACAATTAGCCTGAAGATTAGTTGATGTGTGCTATTATAGATTTGCTTGGTTAATGTAATGCTTTTTGTAATAGGAGTCTTATTTTCTGTAAAACCCCTAAACTGGACTTTTTTTCTTTTCTTTACCTGTCAGTTACTTTTCCACTTTATCTTACATCTCCAATTTTATTCCTTCCTAGATTTCCCTTCCCAGTGAAATGAATAACATTTCAGATTCAAAAGATCTTGAGATCAAAATAGCCATTTAATATTTTTTTAAAAAACATAACATAAGCCATTCTAATATCCTAGAAGTGATTCTGCTTTGAAATATCTATTTCAAGTTTAAACTATGTGTTCTGCATTTGTAACATGGCCATTTTCAAACTCAGAATGCTTCCATTATGCTCAGAACAGCCAGTTATTATGAGCTCAAGATGATGCATCCCTAATATTTCATAACAGGTTGATAATACTTCTTAATTTATATTGTATCAGCAGTGTAGTAATTGCAAAAGCATTTTTCCTGAAAAGTCATTCCTTCATTGCTACTTTCAAAAATATATTCACTATGCTTTTCTTGGTTTCTTCCCTCAATCTCTCCACTCAGTGCTGTATAGTCTTGTTTAAGAAAGAGAATTGTGAAAGATATATACATATATCTATGTGACTCCTAATTAATTTTACAGTATTTTTCAAGTTTGCTTTACATGTTTGTTGCCTGTGAATGCTGGAAAATATGAATAGATACATAGCATCACTTTATCTGTACTGTAGTTGATTGTGAACAAGAGACAATGAACTTTCAGGTGAAGGGGAGGTCAGTGAAAGCTGTTCTCATTTTAAAATATTGTTTGTACATTAAACTATGGTTCTAAATTGAAAGCAAAATGTTCATTCTTCCATACTGAGAAAAAGTCAAGACGGTTCTTTATATCTAGCCACTGTTTAAGTAGTCATCTGAAGTGGGTCATAGTCAAATGAATTTTGCTTTGGATATTAAATATGAACATACTAAGTGCCTCCTTTCCGTTTTTCTTTCTATTTTCAGTGAAAGCAGGCAGTGGTCAGCCACTAAACCAAAATGAAATGGCAATTCTCCTAAACCTGCTCCAGTCTAAAACTAGCATTAATATGGCACAATTTGCTCAAATGCTGAAAATTAAAATGAATCCTGAGACTGAGCAACAGCTGTATAAAATAAACCTTCTAGCTGGCATTTTGGATGTGGCAGAAAAACAACCTGAACAGCAGCCGCCACTACCACCTAAGCCACCACTGCCTCCCTCACCAGACCAGGACCATTTAAAACAAACAGCAACACCACAGCTTTCTGTGCAAGTCACTCCATTGATCCAAAGTAAAGTTGACACAGAAGTTACCCAAGCAGCTGTGCAGAGTGCATTTACAGTTTTGTTATCTCAGTTATTAAAGGTTCAACAGTTGAAGCAAAAAGAAGAGTTCCTAGAAGAAAAGGAAAATGGATCAGGAAATGATATGTCATTACAGCCCAGGCAGCCTCCAGAGCCAAGTACACCTGCATCTGGCAATTGGGAAGATGCAGAATTACCAGCATCTATTTATCCCCATTTTATTAAATCATTATATGCATGTACAGGTATGAGTTTTGGTATTGGGAAAATTATATTTAGACAGGTGGGGAATGTATATGACTGAGAATGTCAGGCTTACTGTTGCTTCTATCAAACAGTTGGAGGTAGATATAGAGGTATTGGGTGATTTACTTAGGCTTATAGGCTGCTTCAGTCGCTAATGACTAAGTGGCATACTAAAGTATCATATTCTGTAATGAAGATTAACTTATATTTCAGTAACTCCTGTAGTGCCAAATAAAATATATATTAAGAATTAATAGATTTCCCTTATTTTTGTTTCATTGATAGTTTACACTTTCCTGCTAGTTAGTTATTTGTGATAAACTTACAGATATGTTTTCCAGATACTGTGGATAGAGGATTGATGCATTTCTGTGATCACACTCTGGATTGGCTCTAGAGAAAATTGAGCAGAATGATATTCATACACCTCAACTATCCTGATTCCTCCCCTCAACTCCCATGTGCCTTCCCAGCTGCTCCTGAAATCTAGAGTCTCAGGAAGAATGTCGAGATAGGGCAGAAAGGGCTGTGAAACAAAGTTGGAGAAATTTGGCAGGAATGTTTTTTATTAAAGTAATGCAAACTAAAGAACAACAGGCATCTGGAAACATTCCCAGTCCCCCTTCCCCCAACTCTAAAAATAGCCATATAATACCCACTTTAGTCCAAGGCCAGGGAAAAGAGACAGCTTTTTTTTAACAAGGTCAGGGTGAGGCCAAATTAATCTTTGGGAGGATGTTGTTTTGGAGGGCATGTGCTGTGACAGAAAAGCACACAGAAATATTTTTGCTCACACAAGACCTCTCTGGATCCAAACCTTTAACACTTTAATGAGTGAGTCCGGGGCTGGGATCCTGCCCCCCACTGCTGAGTGTGGAAACAGAAGCGGAGGGGGGTGCGGGACCAACCCCGGGCCTAGTATGAGTGGAGTGTATGGCCTGTCGGGAGAATGGGAGACCAGCGGGGGAGGGGAGGGGATCTCTGGTGGAAGTGGGAGTAGGAGCATTATGGTCATAACAGGGAGGGGTAGGTATGGCGGGAGCAGAGGGGTAGGCCGCTCTCGGGGAACGAGGATTCGCTGTTTACAAGCGATTCCTTGTTCTGGCCCCTCTGATATGGTTCCATCTAGCTCAGCCCGAGTACCTGGTAACCAGGGATGTCAGGGCCCGGGGCTCAAGCTGCTGCTGTTGAATGCCAGGTCGATTACGAACAAGGCCCCCCTTGTACGGGATTTAATTCTGGAAGAGGGGGCTGACCTGGCATGTATTACTGAAACCTGGCTGGGCCAGGAGGGGGGGGGGTTCCCCTCTCCGAGATGTGCCCGGATGGGTTTTCAGTTCAGCATCAGCCACGACCCCAGGGAAGGGGTGGAGGAGTGGCTATTATAGCTCGCCAGAACCTTTGCCCTCGAAGGAGCCCTGCCCCGGAGATTGTTGTGTGTGAGACGCTCCTTCTGAAGTTGGACTTAGGGGTTCAGGTGGGCCTTCTGCTAACGTACTTGCCTCCTAGCTGCGTTACAAAGGCCCTGCCTGTTCTGCTTGAGGCGGTTGCGGGGCTGGCGATTGAGTTCCCCAGGTTGATGGTGCTGGGGGACTTTAATCTGCCATCGCCCGGCGAAGCCTCGAGGACAGTCCAGGAGTTCATGGCTTCCATGACAACCATGGACCTGACCCAAGTAGTTCAGGGTCCGACTCATGAGGGAGGTCACACGCTTGACCTTGTGTTTCTCTCGGGGCAGTGGAGAGATGATCTGAGGCTGGGGGGGTTAGTCACAGTACCCTTGTCGTGGTCCGATCATTTCCTTCTGAGGTTGGATTTTATGGCACCACTCCTCCACCGCAAGGAGGCGGGACCAACTAAGTGGTTCCGCCCCAGGCGCCTAATGGAATCCGAAGGATTTTAGAGGGAACTTGGGGAGATATCTGAATCCCTGGTACACAATTCATCTGAGGCTCTGGTGGCTGCCTGGAATCGGGCGGCGATGGGGGCTTTGGATCGGATTGCGCCTTTGCGGCCTCTCCGTGGCAGTGGATCCAGGAGGGCTCCTTGGTTCCCCGAGGAACTCTGGGAGATGAAGCGCCAAAAGAGACGCCTAGAACGACGATGGAGAGCTAGTAAAGCTGAGTCTGACCGGACACTTTTAAGAACTTACATTAAGTCTTACTTAGTGGCGATACGGGCGGCAAAATGCTCACATTTTTCCGCCCTTATTGTGTCCACCGACTCCCGCCCAGCCGCCCTGTTTAGGGTGACTCGCTCCCTTCTTGCTAAGGAGGGAGACAAAGATCCCTTGCAGGGCAGAGCTGAGGAATTTTCTCAGTTTCTGGCGGACAAAGTCATTCAGATTCGGACAGACCTGGACTCCATTTGGACAGGGCAGGCCGAGACGACAGGGGCGAGTCTTAGTCCTGTTATTTGGGAGGAGTTTGAACCGGTGACTCCTGATGATGTAGACAAGGCCATAGGAGCGATGAGTTCCGCCACTTGTTCATTGGACCCGTGTCCCTCCTGGTTGGTTTCGGCCACCAGGGAGGTCTCACGCGGCTGGCTCCAGGCGTTGGTCAACGCTTCTCTGAGAGAGGGGTCCGTCCCGCGGCCCTTAAAAGTTGCGGTGGTGAGGCCCCTCCTCAAGAAGCCTTCCCTGGACCCGGCGGATTTAAAGAACTTCCGTCCGGTCTCCAACCTTCCCTTCGCGGGGAAGGTTGTAGAGAAAGTGGTGGCACTCCAACTCCTACGGCTGTTGGATGACACTGATTTTCTGGATCCCTTTCAATCGGGCTTCAGGCGCGGCTACAGTACGGAAACGGCTTTGGTCACCCTGATGGATGACCTCTGGCGAGCCCGGGATGGTGGTTGTTCCTCCATCCTGGTGCTACTTGACCTCTCAGCGGCTTTCGATACCATTGACCATGGTATCCTTCTGCGTCGTCTCGGCGAGGTGGGAGTGGGCGGCACTGTGCTACAGTGGTTCTCCTCCTACCTCTCTAATAGGACACAGTCGGTGTTGACAGGGGGGCAGATGTCGAGCCCTAGGCCCCTACTTTGTGGGGTGCCGCAGGGCTCGGTCCTCTCGCCCATCCTGTTTAACATCTATATGAAACCACTGGGTGAGATCATCCGACAACACGGGGTGAGGTATCAGCAGTATGCTGATGATACCCAGTTGTACATCTCCACCCCGTCTCAATTCAGGGAAACCGTCGACGTAATGTGCCGCTGCCTGGACGATGTTAGGGTCTGGATGGGGAAGAACCGGCTAAAGCTCAACCCTGACAAGACCGAGTGGCTATGGATATTGCCTCCCAAGGATTCTGTCAATTGTCCCTCCTTGGTTCTTGGGGGAGAGAAATTAATTCCCTCAGAACGGGTTCGCAATTTGGGTGTCCTCCTAGACCCACAGCTAAAATTGGAGCAACATCTTTCAGCTGTGGCTAGGGGGACCTTTGCACAGGTTCGCCTAGTGCACCAATTGCGACCCTTCTTGGAGAGGGAGGCGCTACTCACAGTCACCCACACCCTTATCACCTCCCGGCTGGATTACTGCAATGCGCTCTACAGGCGGGGTGAAAGTGAGACCGAGTAGATTATTCCGGGGTCTCCCCCCTTTAGTTATGAATGTTGGAGATCTTCTTTTAATTTTTATATCTTTTTAATTGTTATATGTTTTTTATTGTAATGGATTTGACATGCTGTGAGCCGCCCAGAGTCCCCCGGGAGTTGGGCGGCATACAAATCTATTAAATTAAATTAAATTAAACTTAATAAATATTCTATATTATTATAGAAATTAATTTCTACTTGCAGATTTCATTCTAAATTATTTCAAAATTAATTTAGGGCAAGATGACTTGGCGAGACCCCCTGAAATGAGGCCTCAAACACCAGAACAACATCTTATCTTGCCTCCAGATCAACGGCCCCCCGAACCACCAGAACCACCACCAGTTACTAAAGAAGACCTTGATTACCAGACAACGAATCAACACTTACCTTCAGTTGCTAGCTCTTCAGGAATGGATCCTCACGCTGGAGTAAAAGCAGCTCTTTTACATCTGCTTGCTCATCACCAGGCTCAAACATCTGAGAAGCCAGCAACATCTAATGTGGAGTTCCAGTTAAGAGAATCCTTTATAGAAGGTCCAGACTATAAAAATTGTTTTGGATCTTCTACATTCTCTTCTGCCCAGTTCAGTAGTAGTGATGGAATAGGAAGTGTATCACCTGGGACGTTAGAAAGGGCAAATTTTGTTGGAAATTCAGATGTTCAACCCTTGGAGATCTATAATACTGCTTCATCTCATTCAAGTAGTGCCCTTCCACCTCCTGCCTTTTCAGAACCATTTCATAGCTCAGTAACTGGCTATGGAAACATTTACCTCAACACTGCTCCCATGCTGTTTTGTGGAGATAAGGATCATAGATTTGAATATAGCCATGGTCCCATCACAGCACTAGGAAACAGTGGAGATACAGTTGGAAGGTCTGGGTCTGAAAGTACTCATTCTCATTCTTTGTCTTCAAAGATGCAGAACTATTGCTATGGAAGTAATTTACAAGAACTTCCTGCCAGGGCCAGCCAAATGCATGGACAAACTTGGACTTCTCCTGCCCAAGGTTCTGGATATTCACAAGGATACAGGGGACATATTAATACATCAGCAGGCAGAGGTCGAGGCAGAGGATTTCCATATTGAACATCTGTCTCTCCCTCATTCCCAGGCACATCATTTTTATCTGGAAAATCTTTGTGGCTGTGATTTCGAACAACAATCTAACAGACGAATAATATTAACAGCTTTATTTTTATGCAGAAAAGGGTCTTGCATACAATAGAAAATTGTTTACAATTTATGCTATTCTGAAAATTTGAGTTAATTGTACATCTTTTAAATTCTAGCTATAAATTTCATATTTTGGCAGTTTTAAGTCAGTGCTAAATGTAGGGACATCAGCTTTTTAAGCCACACTACTAAGTGAACTATGCACACTGTGCTTTTTTTTAAGTTAGGACCAACTTTTATGTAAACATTTTACAAAAAGCAAAGCAGGGCACTGATTTATTTGGTATTACTTTTTACAAAACTGCCTTTAGTCAAGAAGTCACAACCAGTCTTTGCACTGCTTCTCAGTGTTATCCATGGAAGGTGTTTGTGCTCATTTTCTGACAATAAAAACAGTCTCTCTTGATACTGTTTTATAGATATTTTGACATTGATTTGATTTACTTTCAAAATTGTTGGTCTAGTAAAACTGGTCCCCAACCTTTCCGGCTCCGCAGACCGGCAGTGGTGGCAGCGGGGAGGGGATGGTTTTGTGCACGCGCCCGCCGCTTGCACAAATTGAGCTTCGCACACTTGCCGACCGCTTGCGCGGCCCAGTTCCCAATGGGCCGCAGTGCACTACTGGACCATGGACTGGGAGTTGGGGACCCCTGTAGTAAAATATCCATCTTCCCGGCATTTGGATAAATATCTGTTTTACTTGAATGGTAAGTGCCTTAATGATGTAATCTTAAGGTCTGAAGAACATTTCATTAAATTCATAAGGCTGTTTGAAGTTAATTTGTAGTTTGATACAAAGTGTTAATATTTACAGTGATGCTAACGTAAGGACAAATGGGATAGAGGGTATCTTAGGAATTTTCATGTCCTATTAGGTGAAACACACAATCTTTTGTTTTTCCAAATTTCCAACCATCCCCATCTTGAATTAAATGAAGTTACATGAGATTGTATGGACAGTAATGAAGAAAAGTAGGTTTCCTTAAATTTTCTGTAAGACTTTTTATTTTAACTACTTTACCAAATAAAATTCGTGACCTGTTTTATTCAAAACAGTCTTTTTAATAAAAATAGCATTTTGTTACTTTGTTATAAGTACCTTTGTGCTGTTTTTTAAATGTAGTTGCTGTAGAATGTAACTTTGGTTACATAACCAGCAATTAATGCAACTGAAGCTTAAACAGTTTACAGTTACAGAAATTCGGATGGTGTCAACCAATTCTGTATTAAATCATTCTACTGGTCTAGTCATTTAATTTGAATAGGTTTGAAATCCATTATATGTTCCATTACAAAAAAGGGGGAAACTTGGTTCCCAGAAAAGATCATTGTGGCTTCCAAAGATGCTTTCTGGCACTATGTATTTGTTTCTTGGGAAGGAGTCAAGCCTTTCCCTGTAGAGACAGGTCACTGGCTATGTTTCCTCTGTATTAAAATGTTTTTAAATGACCATATTGGGGGGGGGGGACTTTCCAACTGATTATCCAGTTGACAGGCTAGTACATATATGTAGCTATTTTCTAAAAATGTAATTACATGTAATTTACATGTATTGTCAGCTGTGATTCGAATCTATTAGAAGCAATTCTACCATTGCTTCAATTTTTTTTAGTGATTATTGCATCTTTAGTGTCAGATAATTCTGAACTCCACTGTATTTACAATGGTCATCCTCAGTAGAGACTCCTGATTGAAAATAAAAGCAGCTAAACTGGAATAAAATATTTTGTAAACTTAGCAGTTAATGTTTAAATTTCACATAAAAGAATACTGGCCTGGAATGGATGTTCTTGAGTAAACTTAAGTAAAGGCCAACATTAACGTCAACAACATCTCTTTGATAAAATTTATTTGATTTTCAGATTTCTGATTAAAATTCCTAACATTCCTTTTGATCATTTATTCGTTCTGTTTATACAGTAGTGATCCTACAGTATATGATACTGCAATGCTAACAGGAGATTTAGAAGTTCTAATATAACTGCATGTACACTTTTTAAAATCCAGCAAACTTGACTAAGACCAATTTCTCTGATTAAATGGACTACTTCCATTCTTTAGTGCCCTAGTATAAACTTGTTGGAAACAAGATCAGGTCCCTACTCATCTACTTGCAAAACAAGTAAGTTCTGTAAATAAATACCGTATGTTCCGGCGTATAAGATGACTTTTTAACCCAGGAAAATCTTATCAAAAGTCGGGGGTCGTCTTATACGCCGGGTATTGTCTTAACATCAGGCGGCCTCCCACTGGGAGCCGGGCTGCACCAAATGTTGGGCTTCGGGGGGAAAAGGGGGGCTCATAGGGAGGATTTTAAGGGGATCGGAGAACTGTTCACAGATGCAGCAACCGAGGAGGAGAAGCGGTGGCGCAGCGGTTCCCACGGAGGAGAAAACCTTGCAAGGAAAGGCGGAGACTCGGAAGGAGAGGGGGCGCAACTAGGGAAACTTCACCTTGCTCTCCTTTCCTCCTGCACCTGGGGATTCCTCCTCCTCCTCCTTGCCCCCCCTGGTCCACTCCCCCACTCTCAGTATCCTTGCCTACCAGGCCCCCCTTGAGTGCCCATCCCCGAGAAGGGATCTCCGCAGCACTTGGCATAAGAGACGTCGGGAGACCACGAAGGGGGGCGGGAGGGGAAGGAAACTTGGTTCCCAACCCCCTCTTTTCCCCTTTCCTACCTCCCCTCTAGGCATAAAAGCTCTCTGCCCTTAACCTCTTCGTTGAAGCTGCTGCGGGGAGGGGGCGACTGGGGCGCTGCTGAGCAATGCAGAAATCAGGATTTCTGTTGACAGCTTGCTCGTAATTTAGGAACTCTACCGCTGCAAAACATGCCTTTAAAGCAGAGGTCTTCAAACTTGGCAACTCTAAGACTTGTGGACTTCAACTCTTAGAATTCTCCAGCCAGCTATGCTGGCTGTAGAATTCTGGGAATTGAAGTCCACAAGTCTTAAAGTTGCCAAGTTCGGGGACCCCTGCTTTAAAGCAAAAATAACAAGAGGAAAAAGTGGAATGGCTCCTTTACAAAGAAATCCAAAAGGCCTATTAAATAAGCCTTTTGCTTGTTTATTCACAAGAAAGGAACCCATTCCCTTCCCATTCAGGCACTTTCCAGAAGGAATGGCATGATGAATTAAAACCTATCTGTACTTTTCAGCATTCATGATCCCATCAATATTGCCAACACCACTGGCAGAAATGCAGCCCCAAACAGGTCAGACGCTCCACCATGTTCCCTTGAAGGCGACAAACACTCATTTGTCCATCTCTCTCCAACTCTTCTCACATAGGGTTTCAACAATTGGATCCAAAAATTTCAAACTTGGGTTCATCATTCCATAATACTCTTTTCCACTGATCATTAGTCCAATTTTTTTGAGCCTCAACATATCTTAGCCTTTTTACTGTGTTCCCCTTCTGCAAGTGTGGTGCCTTGGCTGCTACCCATCCACAAAGACCATTCCTGATTGTGCTTCTTCAGAAGAAAGAAAAAGAAAGAAAGAAAGAAAGAAAGAAAGAAAGAAAGAAAGAAAGAAAGAAAGATGGTAGGAAGGAAGGAAGGAAGACAGAAAGAAAGAAAGAAATGTTAGGAAGGAAGAAAGACAGAAAGAAAGAAAGATGTTAGGAAGGAAGGAAGACAGAAAGAAAAAGAAAGATGGTAGGAGGGGTAGTCTTATACGGCGAGTATATCCCAAACTCTATATTTTAACTGGAAAAGTTGGGTGTCGTCTTATACACCCAGTCGTCTTATACGCCGGAACATACGGTACACTATTTTTATACAAGGAAATACATAGATTTTACATCTTACTGATCAGATCACTTGACTTCCTATTGCAGCATCTTTCAAAAGTTTCAAACTCTGAACAAAGCAGGTAAATGCAATGGAATTCAAGGGAAAGGGTCCTAAAGGCCTCCATCTAATAAAGCTATTTTCTATGTACAAGACAAATGTTTAAAAGATTCATCATCACTTAGAAAATTGGAACAATTAGGGCACATAGAATCATAGGGCTGGAAGGGACTTTGGAGGTCTTCTAGTCCAAACCCCTGCCCATGGCAGGAGTCCTTATTCCATCCCAGACAAATGGTTGTCCAATCTTTTCTTGAAAACTTCCAACGATGGGGACTTCCGGTTGACGTCATGGCAAGAACGGCTGGAAAATAGCAGGCTCTGCCGAGCCTTGCGAAATCCAGCCGTTAACCGCTGTCGGGAGACCCTACGGGGTCATAGCCGCCTTGTAGGGGCGGTAAAGAAAGGAGAGGCACTTCGCTGACCACGAGGAACTCACAATTTCCTCTTTAAGTCCAAAGCAAGCTCTCCTGAACGCCAGCAGGGACGACAGCCATTTTTGGCAGTCACAAAGCTGGTCTCACTGAATATGAGAATGTCTGGGACCACAAGATTTGTGCTGGAGCGGTTCGTGGACAGAGCATTGAAACTGGGTGAGATAATTACCAACTTTTACTCTAAAGATCTGATTTAAGTACAAGAACTTCCAAGCCCAAGAAAGCGGCAACTAAATACACGGAGAAAAAACAACAACTGAAAATTAAGAGGCGAAAGAAGCCCAATGAAAGCTTTAAAACACAGAAAGCTTGAAAAAAGCTTAAACAATTTGAAAAGTGATTTTCGGGAGAAACTCTCTTGTTTATTTGTATTTTTAAACCCCCTGGATTTATCGGATAATCAGCTGTTTTTGACAGACTGTTTAACGTTGGATTTGGGAATAAGAGAGCCATCTACTGGAAGAAGAGAAGTACTACAGCACTATAGCCGCAGCATACTCAGTGAAAGTGAACTCAATACACATAAAGTCTAATACACAGAATAGAAGTAATAACATCTGGAAGACTGCCTGACCTTGACTTTATGTTAGAAGATGACTTGGATAATTTGAGAATATTTAATGAATTTTTTCCGCCTTCTGAAGATTTTTAAAAGGAACTAACTTGCAAATAACTAAACTTTATTAAAATTGGCTATTGGATTATGGATTTGAAAGATTGGAGGAATCTGGTGGATTAACTTGGATTTGGACTATTAATGTTATTCAACAAAACATTCTACGAGACAAAAGAAGAAAGGTGATAGAAGAAAAGAGAAAAGAAGGAAAGTTAAATAAGACACTAAAATTTGGACAATTGGGAAGATATATAATCGGAAAATTATAAGGCTGTAAATTACTAAAGAATTTTAAAGATCATAAATTTAGGGGTCTTGGAGGTATAATTATGGGATTGATAAAATTATTAAGCAGGAGTTTTTTAAATATTGAGATGGAACTATAGAAATATACTGAGTAATTTTTATTAAATTGTTATAAAATTGATTTACTGGGGATGATAGAGGCATATGAGGCATATGAAGAAATATTCTTGATGTTAAAAAGTGCGTGAATCTATAAAGAACAATAAGGAGACAAGGATTGTTTAAAAACACAGAAATGAATGTAGAAGTCACTCAACAATTGGGGGGAAAGAGGAACACAATATTCAAGAAATAGATGAGAAATTAGAAGAAGCAGTGGAAGCGAAAAATCAAAATGAGACGCAAGAAGCTAAAAATAAAGAAGAGAAAGGATTAATAAGTAGGAATCAATTAGATAACTCCTCAAAAGCTTATAATAGAACAGAGAGAAAATCTCTCCAAAAAAAAGAGAAAGATTTAGAGAGAAAAAAGAAAAATCTCTTTTTTTTAAAAAAGGAAGTCTTGTTGATGGGTGTTCAAATAATACAGCAGAAAGAGACAAAGGGTATCCAGAAGGGAATGTTCAGTAGGCACAAAAATATCAAAAAGAGCTATAAGATTCCAAGAGAGAGAGATAAAAGGCTGACTAAAAAGTCAATAGATGATGGAATTTTTAAAAGTTTAAGAGATGATGGATAATGAGAAAATATATTAATAAAATGGGAAAATACAAATAGGGAAAATAGTAGTATATATATTAATAGATAATACAACTTATAACTAAAAATAAGTTAAGATTAGTAGATGGAAATTTAGGATTAGGTAATTTAATTGTTTTATTAACATTAATAGTGTGTTAAAGTATATTGTGAATTTAAAATATTAAGGATTAGAAATTGTGGGGATTTTGAGATACACTCCCTGGATTGATTAAATATTGTTAATATTTGGTGTTATTAGTAATCCTACACATTTGGAATATTGGAGTTATGGTGGAATAATGAGTAATTCTTAAAATATTACATAATAGTAATTTAGTAGGGGATAACAAATACATGGCGCAAAGAAATGTTATCTATGTTTAAATGAATTAATGGGAAAAATGATAAAGGATTATGAAAAGAGAATAGTATTGTTGAAGTTGGAAGATTAGGATTACACATACTTATTTGTATTATTATTGTTAGTTTTGTTTAAAAAAGAGTTGACCCAGTCAATACACTGTCCACAAAATATGTATGGTGTGAAAAGAAAACTGCAAATAAAACATGTTTTAAAAGAAAAAGAAAACCTCCAACGATGGAGCACCCACAACTCCAGGAGGCAAAGTGTTCCATTAATTAATCGTTCTCACTGTCAGGAAATTTCTCCTTATTTCCAGGTTGGATCTCCCTCTGACAAACTTCCACCCATTGCTTCTTGTCCTCCCCTCAGCTGCTATGGAGAATAAATTGACCCCCTCTTCTCTGTGACACCCCTTCATGTATTGGAAGACTGCTATCAGGTCTTCCCTAAGCCTTTTCTTCATTAGGCTAAACATACCTAGTTCCCTTAGACCAGGGTTTTCAAAGTCGATCCCGTTGTGGGCTGTATCAGGATTTTGTTTGCCCTTGGGGGCCTGGGGTGGGTGTGGCCTGGTCGCAGCCGACTGGGTGGCCGTGGCGGCATGGGCCAGTCCCTTGCCATCTCCAGGACAGCCCCGTGGGACAACTCGGCCTATCGCGGGCCGGAACTGGCCTGTGGGACACGTGTTTGACACGTCTGCCTTAGCCGTTCATCATAAGAGCCGAGGTGGCGCAGTGGTTAAAGTTAAAGTGCAGCACTGCAGGCTACTTCAGCTGACTGCTAGTTCAGCAGTTCAGCTATTCAAATCTCACAGGCTCAAGGTTGACTCAGCCTTCCATCCTTCTGATGTTGGTAAAATGAGGACCCAGATTGTTGGGGGCAATATGCTGAACTCTAAACCGCTTAGAGAGGGCTGTAAAGCACTATGAAGCGGTATATAAGTCTAAGTGCTATTGCTATTGCTATATGATTTAGCCTCCAAAACCCTTATCTTAGTTGCTCTTCTCTGCACTCTTTCTAGGGCCTCAGCATCTTTTTTGTACCATGGTGACCAGACCTGGACACAGTATTCCAAATGTGGCCTCATTAGTGCAGTATAGAGTGATATTGTCACTTCCTGTGATCTTGATACTAGCCCTCTGTTGATGCAGCCTAGGACTGCATTGGCTTTTTTGGCAGCTGCAGCAAACTGCTGGCTCGTACTAAAGTGGTTGTCCGCTAGGACACCTAGATCCCTCTCACGGTTACTACTGTTGAGCCAGGTGCTGCCTAGTCATTTGCATTTTGTGCATTTGATTTTTCCTGTTTAGGTGCAGGACCTTACTTTTCACACCACTGAACTGCATCTTGTTCTGGATAGGGCCCAATGCTCAAGTCTGTCAAGATCATTCTGAATCTTGAGTCTATCTTCCAAAGTGTTGGCAATCCCCCCCCCCAGCTTGTTGTCATCTGCAAATTTGATGAGCGCCCCTTCTGTAACCTCATCTTGATCATTTATGAAAATGTTGAAGAGCATTGGGCCTAAGACAGAACCTTGAGGTGCCCTATTGCATTGTTTCCTGCATGTAGATGTAGTTCCATTGAGAACTATAAGCTGAATGCAGTTGGTCAGCCAGTTGCGAATCCATCTGGTGGTGGTACTGTCTATCCCACATTGTTCTATCTTACCAAGAAGTAGGCTGTGGTATGCCTTACTGAAGTCTAAGTATACTATATCCACAGCATGTCACTGGTCCACTAATTTAGTCACTTTATTACTACTACAGTCATGTTGGGAGCACCAAAGCACTTCCGGGTTGGGAGGATTGGCCAGTGACATCACCGTTGCCCCGGAGGCACCCAGTTGGGGGCTCCTTTCATAAGGTGCCCACCAAAGTGGACGATATCTACATGACAAAATCGCTCAGATTCAGGGGGAACTGGACTCCAACTGGGTGGATACGAACGCGGTGACAGGGAATAGTCTTGAGAACGTTATCTGGGAAGAGTTTGACTCGGTGACCCCTGAGGATGTGGACAAGATTCTGGGGAGGCTCAGTGCAGCCACATGTTTATTGGACCCGTGTCCCTCCTGGTTAGTGCTGGCTACCCGGGAGGTTACACGAGGCTGGCTCCAGGGAATTATTAACGCTTCTTTGGGGGAGGGTTACTTCCCCACGGCTTTGAAAGAAGCGGTGGTGAGGCCTCTCCTCAAGAAGCCCTCCCTGGACCCAGCAATTTTAGCTAACTATCGCCCTGTCTCCAACCTTCACTTCGTGGCGAAGGTTGTTGAGAGTGTGGTCGCACGACAGTTTCCCCAGTACTTGGAGGAATCATCATACCTAGATCCGTTCCAGTCGGGTTTCAGGGCCGGGCACAGCACGGAAACGGCATTGGTCGCATTGGCTGATGATCTCTGGAGGGCTCGGGACAGGGGTTGTTCCTCTGTCCTGGTCCTATTAGACCTCTCAGCGGCTTTTGATACCATCGACCATGGTATCATGCTGCACCGGCTGGAAGAGTTAGGGATAGGGGGCACCGTTTTTTGTTGGTTCTCCTCCTTTCTCTCCAACCGGTCGCAGTTTGTATTGGCAGGGGGGCAGAGGTCGTCCTCGAGGCCTCTTATATATGGAGTGCCCCAGGGGTCGATTCTCTCGCCCCTTCTGTTCAACATCTATGTGAAGCCGCTGGGTGAGATCATCCGTGGCTTTGGGGTGAAGTACCATCAGTACGCCGATGATACACAGCTGTACATTTCCACCCCAGGCCACCCCAATGATGCCCTTGAAGTGATGTCCCGGTGCCTGGAAGCTGTGCGGATCTGGATGGGGAGAAACTGACTCAGGCTCAACCCTTCCAAGACGGAGTGGCTGTGGTTCCCAGCGTCTCGATATAGTCAGATGATTCCATCTCTGACTATCGGGGGCGAGTCTCTAGCCCCCGCCGAAAGGGCTCGCAATCTGGGTGTCCTCCTGGATCCACAGCTGTCTTTAGAGGACCATCTGACAGCTGTGACCAGGGCGGCCTTTTATCAGGTCCGCCTGATACGCCAGATCCTTTCTGGATCGGGATTCCCTGTGCACAGTCACCCATGCCCTGGTCACGTCGCGTCTGGACTACTGTAATGCTCTCTACATGGGGCTCCCCATGAAGAGCACCCGGAGGCTCCAACTGATCCAGAATGCAGCCGCGCGGGTGGTTTTGGGGGCTAATTGGCGCTCCCATATAACACCCCTCCTGCGCGAGCTGCACTGGCTTCCGGTGGTCTACCGGGTGCGCTTCAAGGTGCTTGTTACTACCTTTAAAGCGCTCCATGGCATTGGACCTAGGTATCTCCGAGACCGCCTGCTGCCACAAACTGCCTCCCATCGACCAGTGCGCTCCCACAGAGAGGGCCTCCTCGGGGTGCCATCAGCCAAGCAGTGTAGGCTGGTGACGCCCAGGGGGAGGGCCTTCTCTGTGGGAGCACCCACCCTCTGGAATCAGCTCCCTCCAGACTTAAGAACCATTCACGACCTGTCCACCTTCCGCCGTGCCCTCAAGACGTATTATTTTTATCAAGCCGGGCTGGCGTGAAAAAGTTTTTGGGGTTTTTAAAATTTTAAGATTTTACTAAATTTTAATTGTATTAAATTAGGGCCACATTGAATATTTTCTTTTAAATGTATTTTAATGTTTATATTGTGTTTTTTACTTGGCTGTTCACCGCCCTGAGTCCCCTGGAGAAGGGCGGTATATAAATTTAATTAAACTAAACTAAACTAAACAAAGTGGTACCCATCTATTTACTCGCAGTTGCCCACTTTCAAACTGCTGGGTTGGCAGGAGCTGGAGTGAGTCACTTTATCAAAGAAGGCAATAAGTGTTGTTTGGCATGACCTGTTTTTAACAAACCCAGGCTGACTTCTACTAATCACCTTGTTCAATTCTAGGTGCTCACAAATCTCCTTGATTATATTTTCCAGGTATTGATGTCAAGCTGATTGGTCTGTAGTTTCCTGGATCCACTTTTTTTGCTCTTTTTGAAGATCAGCTTTTTCTCCATCCTGGGGTGAAACCAGCCTTCAGGATGGGTTGTCCTCGACCTATCAGCTTGAGAAACGAGTCAGTCAATTTGCATGCTTGCAAGGATCCACCTACTGTACCCCAGATCTGACTCATTCCATCAGAGGATAGGTTGTGGCAGGACTCCCTCCTGGAAAATATCATTAGTTTAGTTTAGAAAAAAAGAAAGAGAACTACAAGAGATTAGATTTAAAGGAGAATATTTAGCAGCACAGTAGAACTTCGTTCTAATAGCCCTTTTCAGGGCTCAGCTTCGAACCATCAGTGCCTCCAGCATCACAAGAACATCTAGGACGCAGACGGCAGGAGCGAGCAAGCTAAGCCTCTCTTCGTTCTGCTAGGAAAATTCTGCCCAGTTTCAATTGCCTGCCATTACAGTGCGGAGGCGCGCGACAGCGCCAGAGGAAGCCGAGAGCTTCGCCCCCCTCCCTCCTCCTGCTTAAGAGCAGCGGTGGCAAAAGAAACGGGAAGATCCCTGCTGCAGACCTTGCGCGGAAGCCCCTGGTCACAGAGTCCTGAGCCCGGTCCCCGGTTCTTATAAGGAACACACGGTCGCATATTCGCCGCCAAGCCGCAATTGCCCCCTGGAGCTACCAGCTGGGTTTCGGCGATCGCTGAGTTTCTCACGGCGTCCAATTCTCCCACATTCCCAGCTGGGGCCCAAGCATAGCCGTACTCCGGCAACGCTCAAAGCGATGGCCACATACCCCTGAGAATTCTCGGAGGCCGTACGCCGGGGGGGGGGGGGAGAAGGAGGAGAAAGAGCCTAAGCTGCTGGACCTCAGTTCTTCGGGCAAGGCTCAGAGGGGGACCGGCGCCATAGAGGCTACAGGACCACGCAGCGTTTAAAGGACCGGCCATTTTGCAGTCAGCCACGTGGCTCTACTGGGGGCCGCCATTGATATTGCCCTCCACGCGGCTCTACTGGGGGCAGCCATTTTGGGAAGTTCGGGGGCAGAACTTCCTCCTTCCCTACCACTCAATGTCTTCTTGTAATAACTGTGAAGAACAAATAGGGGGGAAGAAAAGTAAGAAGACTAACAGAGACTCCTCCGATACTTCACCTGAGCGGTTACTCTCACAATCAGAACAGTCCTCCAATAAATCAGCCAGTTCGCTCAAAGGGCTGTCCCATTGGGACATCCAAGCAGAACAAAGAAGAGATAGGGCATTACAGAGAACTTGTAATAGAGTCCAGGCAGCAGCAGACATGACCCTGAATTCCACAGGGAATATGGGGCAGGGGCCAGCGTTGTTGGAGGGGGACCCCATGGCTCTGGATGCCAACGATATACCTAGAGATGAAGGGAACCTGTGGGGAAAAGAATCTCAGGTGCGGCCTACCTCCCAGAACACGGATCCCCAGCCGGTTTCTCAATTATCATTAGATGCAAATAGCTTAAGAGCCCTCATGACAGAGGTCCTCCAGCAAGCCCTCTCAGCTAATTCAGGCCATAATCAGGGAGGGGCGTCCCCCACTCCATCTTCTTCATCCTCTATTAGGGACAGAAGCAAAATACCAACAAAGAGGAAGTGACCTAGAGAAAGACACAGATCTGAGGAGTCCGAAGAGGAGTCGTGCACCACAGGTCCCAGAGAGGGAGATGAGGAGGAAGATGATTCTAGGTGGAATCTTTCGGAAGATGAAGGTCTACCATCAGATCAACCTCCCTCAGTGGGTCTTTTCCCTTCCAGTCTCTTCAAGTCACTCCTGTTTAAGGCCACTGCAGTAGCGGGCATTGAGACCCCAGTTCCTTCTGCTCCCACCTCCTCAGGGGCCAAGGGAAATCCGCTATTCTCGGTGACCAGACCAGAGGTGGATGCCATTCCCATTCCACAGATGTTTGTGGAGGAGGTGGAAACTCAATAGGCAACTCCAGCAGCGGGTCCTTCCTCCTCATCACAAGACAAAAGATATTTTAACATAGCCTCTAACCTTTCTAACATGCTTTCTGTTCCCATAGTAGATGCCCCCATCAGGGGATTGCACTCCACTACAACGATTCCAGGTGAGACGGAGGACATACTGAAACCAGAGGAGAAGCGCATTGAGCAGACACTAATCAAGACGTACCAGTCAGCTGGGTGGGCGCTCAAGGCCTCCTCGACATCCTCCTTCACGCGTGCAATCCTCATGTGGTTGACACAAATTCAGGAGCACATTCCGTCCACTAACATCAGAGCGCAACAGGATCTAAACAAGATCTTCGCAGGAGTGCAGTTTCTAGCAGACTCTACCTTGCAAGCGGCTTCCTTCGCAGCCAGAGCGATGGCTTCCTCGGTGGTCACCAGGCGCATGCAGTGGCTCAAGAAGTGGCAAGATGATGCACGACAGAAGTGGAGGCTGGCAACGAGATCCTTGAAGGGTGACTCCCTCTTCGGCGATGCATTGGAACCCTTCCTAGTGGAGACAAGTGACAAACGAAAGGTCCTATCAGCGGTGACCTGAAAAGGGCTTCCTAGAGCCTCACCGTACAGCCGTCGGCCCTTTCGTACAGCTGACCAGGGCCCCTCTTCCATCTCCCGAGCCCCAGGTCAGTATATACCCCGTCAGAGAGCTTCAGACAGGGGATCTAGGGGGAAGCAATATCGAAGACAGCCACGGGGGGGCCTCCTCAGGCAGGCCCTTCCGCAGGGGTAGATGGTAACGCGGGCTCCACACAAGACCCCATAGGGGGAAGGTTGGCCAAATTTTGGCCAGCCTGGGAGCAATCCACGCAGGACACCTGGGTACGGAACACCGTTCGCAGGGGGCTCATGCTGGAATTCCTTTCCCAACCCCCAGAATCCTTTGTTCGTTGTTCAGTTTCCAAAATTCTCTCCAAACGCCTATTGATGGATGAAGCGATCCAACACCTTCTTTCTGTCAAGGCCATTCAACCTGTTCCCAAGGAACAGTGTGGTAGGGGGTTTTACTCTGTCCTCTTTGTAGTTCCCAAGGCATCGGGGATGGAGAGCGATTCTGGATCTCAAGAGACTGAATCGCTACTTAGTCTATAAGAAATTTAAAATGCATTCCCTCTCTTCCATCCTAGCTCTGATTCATAGGGGGGACTTTATGGCCTCATTGGATCTGACAGAGGCCTACCTTCACGTCCCCATATTCAAGCTACATAGACGGTTCCTTCGTTTTTGCTATGGTCAGGTTCATTTTCAATACAGAGCCCTTCCTTTCGGTCTTTCTTCCGCTCCCAGGGTCTTTACCAAGATTCTGGCAACCTTAGCAGCCCATCTACACACCATTCCGGTGCGCATCCACTGCTACCTGGATGACATTCTGGTACACGCTTCCTCCAGGGAGCTTATGCAACAACACTTAGATTTAACCATCTCTTGTCTCCAGAAACACGGTTTTTCCATCAACCTAGAGAAGAGCCAGCTAATGCCCTCTACTTCCATTCAGCACCTAGGAGCAGTCATAGACTCAAGGCTATGCTCAGTGCATATATCCTTAGAACGCCAGGATAGTATTAGACAGCTAAACACCAGGATTCTGGGAGAGGAGAGATCTGCTCTAGAATCTCTTTCTTCTCTATTGGGGAAGATGGTGTCTTGCACAGCAATTACACCCTGGGCCAGGCTACACGCTAGGGAACTCCAGTGGTTTCTTTTACCCTTCCAGAAGGATGGAACGGCCACATCGGGCATCAAGGTCCGGCTTCCTCCACAGGTGCACAGATCCCTTGCCTGGTGGATCTCCTCAAACATCTCCAAGGGAAGCTCCTTCAGAGCCCAGCACCGAACCGTGGTGACAACGGACGCGAGTCTAACAGGATGGGGAGCCCACTCCCAGGGAGTCATGGCACAAGGTCAGTGGTCGGAAGAGGAATCCTCCCATTCCATCAATTGGCTGGAGCTGAGAGCAGTCTCCCTCGCTCTGAAGCAGTTCCATCACATTATAGCGGGGTCCGACGTTCTGGTGTTGACAGACAACATTTCCATGAAGGCCCACATAAACAGTCAGGGGGGCACACGTTCCAGATCACTGCAAGCGGAGGCGATGAAACTAGGTCTGTGGGTGGAGAGAAACCTTCTTTCGCTGACTTCAGACCACATATTGGGGACGTCCAACACCCAGGCAGATTGGCTCAGCCAGGCGCAAGTGGATCAGACGGAATGGAGACTCAAGCCGAACTTATTCCTCCAGATATCTCAGCGCTTCGGCCGTCCCATAGTCCCTCTGCGCCACCCCGAGCAACACACAAGTGCCAAGGTTCTTCTCACGCTTCCCAGCTCTGGGAGCGGACCAGGTGAACGCCCTTCGGAGCCAGTGGCCTCAGGGCCTTCTGTACGCCTTCCCACCACTGCCGGTGATACCGGAGTTAGTGCAGAAGATTTTGGCGGAACAAGCAGAGATCATACTCGTGGCCCCTTTCTGGCTGCGCCGCCCTTGGTTTGCAGACCTCCAAGTGCTCTCGGTCAGCCAGCCGTGGCGATTGCCTCCCTCAGCGGACATGTTATCACAGGGACCAATATACCATCCGAATCCGGCTTGGCTTCAACTGACTGCCTGGAAATTGAGAGGCACAACCTACTGATACAGGAATACAATAGGGATGTGGAGGCGGGGCCAGCTGTTAAAGAGGACGGGTGTGAGGAGCATTTCTCCGTTAAGGAGTCTCGCTTCTCCCCGATATTCTACCGCTCGACGGATACTTGGCAAGACCTATGGCACAGAAATAGAAAACTCACACTAGCTACTTTATACAAAGAGAACCTTTATAAAATGTTCTACATGTGGCATCTCCCACCCACAAGAATAGCTAAAATGAGCCGGAATGTATCAGCCCTATGTTGGAAATGCAAAAGAGTACCTGGAACATACTATCATATGTGGTGGGAGTGCCAAAAAACACATGAATATTGGGAAAAAATAAGGCAATGGTTGGAAGAAATATTGGAAATAAAACTAGATTTAAAACCGGAACTATTCTTGTTGGGAATAACTATTGATAAATTTGGAAAAAATACATTATATCTTATGCTACATATTTTGACCGCCGCAAGGATAATATTTGCTCAAAAATGGAAAAATAAAGACATACCTACGGAGGAAGAAATTTTAGATAAAATACTAATATGTGCTGAGATGGATAGATTAACACTAGAGTTGAAGGACAAGTCGGATATGGAATACTATGAAATCTGGGACAAACTATATGAATGGTGGGAAAAAAGGAAAGCCAAGATTATGTAATATTGGAAAGGTTGGAAAGATTTAGAAATTGTATTAAAACTTGATTCTATTTGATAAGAAAAATGTATAAAAAGAAATGACCATATGTAAATAGGTTAACTGGATAATCCGTCATGTGCTTAATTTTATGTATTTTGGTCTTTGTTTTGTCTTGTTGTTTGTACATTCGTTTTTAATTGTTTTATAAATAAAAAACTTTTTTAAATAAATAAATAAATAAATAAAAGGAATACGATAGGGATGTCATCCTTATCATGCAGGTGTCACGTAGACCTTCCACCTACCGCATTTATTTGGCTATGTGGAAATCTTTCTGCGACTGGTGTTCCAAGGAAGGTCTATCCCAGTGATGGCGAACCTTTTTTCCCTCGGGTGCCGAAAGTGCATGCGCGCATGCTATCGCGCATGCGCGAGTGCCCACACCCATAATTCAATGCCTGGGGAGGGCGAAAACGGCCTCCCCTGCTCCTCTGGAGGCCGGAAATGGCCTGTTTCCCAACTTCTGGTGGGCCCAGTAGGCCCATTTTTCATTCTCCCCAGGCTCCAGAGGCTTCCCTGGAGCCTGGGGAGGGCAAAAACACCCTCCCCAGTCCCCCCGGAGGCCCTCCGGAAGCCGAAAACGCCCTCCCAGAGCCTCCGTGTGAGCCAAAAATCAGCTGGCCGGCGTGCACATGCGCGCTGGAGCTGAGCTAGGCAATGGCTCATGTGCCGGCAGATATGGCTCCGCGTGCCACCTGTGGCACCCGTGCCATAGGTTCGCCATCACTGGTCTATCCCCTCTGCAAATTCCCTTACCCATGATTCTGAGATTTCTAAAACACGGACTCGACAAGGGCTTAGCTCCAAACACCCTTCGCAGGCAGATGGCAGCTCTTTCTTTGGTCCTGTCTTGCGGACAGGGCGAATCTCTGTCCCAGCTGGTGCCTATCCGTCGCTTCCTCAAGGGAGCGACTAACTTAAAGCCACCAACCATTCACCGTTATCCCACTTGGAATCTACCACGAGTGCTGGCATCTCTAATGGGCGGTCCCTACGAACCGCTTCCGGAGGCCTCACTGAAATACCTGAAACTTAAAGTGGCGTTCCTAGTGGCCATCACATCGGCACGTCGCATCTCAGAATTGTCAGCGCTCTCAATTAGAAGCAATCTCTGCATCTTTCAGGCTAATAAGGTTACTCTTAGGCTTGATCCTTCCTTCATTCCCAAGGTGAACTCCACGTTCCATTGCTCCCAGGAGCTCATTCTTCCCTCCTTCTGCGCCCGGCCAGTGCATCCTTCGGAACACCACTGGCACGCCCTGGACGTGTGCAGGGCGCTCAAGATCTACCTACACCGTACCAAGAACGTCAGGAAAACGGAGGCCCTCTTCATCGGGTTCCATCCTAGATCACGCGGGGACCGAGCATCCTCGCCCACCATTGGGCGCTGGATCAGAAGTGCTATAGCCAAAGCCTACGAACTGGCCGCCCTACCAGTCCCCGAGGGCATTACGGCTCATTCCACCAGGAGTGCAGCCACCTCGGCCGCCTGCAATACACAAGCATCCTTAGAAGAAGTCTGCCGGGCGGCTACATGGGCTCAACCATCCCAGTTCATTCGTCACTATAAAATCGATACTTATGCTTCGGCAGATGCTGCTTTCAGCAGGAGAGTCTTACAACAAGTGATAGACATTTAGTAGAGTGATCGGACACTCTACCCTCCCCTGGGACCTCTGCTTTGGTATGTCCCATCCTGAAGGCTGGTTCCACCCCAGGATGGAGAATAGGCGTTGAATACTCACCTGAACGCCTCTTCGCATCCGGTGAAACCAGCCTTCAGTTCCCTTCCCATTAGTTTAGCACGTATTATAGGTATCTTAGATTTTAGTGGAGTATTTATCAGTATTAACTCAATTTGTATATTCTAAAACATAGTCAGGCAAGGGAGTCCACACAGCCATTGATTAAGTGCTGAATTGGCACGCTCGAGTCTAGTCTTCAGGATTCGTCAGATCTGGGTACAGTAGGCGGATCCTTGCAAGCATGCAAATTGACTGACTCATTCCTCAAGCTGATAGGTCGAGGACAACCCATCCTGAAGGCTGGTTCCACCGGATGAGAAGAGGTGTTCAGGTGAGTATTCAATGCCTATTTCCAGTCCTCTGGCAGTTCCTGTGTACTCCAGGAGCTCTAAAAGATTTCATTCAGTGGTTCTGAGATCACATCTGTCATCTTCTTCAGTACCCTGGGATGTAAACCATCTGGTCCTGGCAATTTGAACTCATTCAAAGCAGATAGGTGTTCTCTTACCAATTTCTTGCTTATTTTGACCTACATTCCTGTTCTGTCTCCCACGGTGCTGCTTTTGATAGGTTGTACTATTTTTTTTTCCTTTTGCATGAAGACAGATGCAAAGAAAGAATTAAGCAGTTCTGCTTTCTGCTTTCCTTGCTGCCGGTTGCCTTCTTGCCCTCTTCTCCCATTACTGGACTGACCATTTCCTTGACTTTCTTCATGCTCTTTATATATTGAAAGAAACTTTTGTTATTTTGGGCATTTGTTGCAAGCCTTAGTTCATTCTGAGCTATAGCCTTCCTGACTTCAGCCTTGAAGATTTGGACTATTTGCTGGTATTCTGCTCTAGTTATATTCCCCTCTTTCCATGTTTTATACTTGTCCTTTTTGTCCCTCAGTTTGTCAGAGACCTCTTTATGCAACCATGCTGGTTTTGTCTGGTGCCTCTTGTTTTTCTTTCCCTGTGGTATTGTTTTTGTTTGGGCTTTTATTATCTCATTTTTCAGAGTTACCTGAGCATCCAGAAATGTTTTGCCCTCTAGGATTCCCATCCATGGAATCCTTCCTATTCTCTCTCTTAAAGTCATCTCTCTTAAAGTCTAGAACCCTAGTCTGTCTTTGTTCAGTTTTCTGTGCCAAATAGACTAAGGAATAAGGGAATTAAAAAAACCCCGCTCCCTTCAATCTTTCTTACCAATTTACGTTCACTTGCTAACAAGATGGATGAAATACTTCTTTTAAACAGATGCAATTCTGATTTTCACAACGCATCTGCCCTATGCTTTATTGAAACCTGGCTAAACGAGGAAATTGATGACAATAGCATGCATATACCAGGGTTTCAGATACTTCGAGCAGAGAGGATTGCAGAATTATCAGGGAAAAAACGGGGAGGAGGCTTATGTATATATATCAACAACAGATGGTCTCAGGACATAACTATAATACAAAAATTCTGTGATGAAAACTTGGAGTCCTTACTTATTAACTGCAAACCATTTTACTCTCCACGTGAGTTCTCCTCGTATCTACTAATTGCGGTTTATATTCACCCACAAGCCTCTATAAAAAAGGCATTAAGAACTCTAGCTGATCAGATTATGGAGGCTGAAGCCAAATACCCCGATTCACTGGCCATTGTTTTGGGAGATTTAAACAAGGCAAACTTAAGGACAGAGCTACCAAAATACTTTCAGCATGTCAATTGTCCCACCAGAGGCAAGAATACCTTAGACCACTGCTACACAACACTAAAAGATGCTTATCGTTCCTTACCACGAGCAGCTGTGGGCCACTCTGATCATTGCATGATTCACCTTGTACCTGCTTACAGACAAAGATTTAAAGCCACAAAACCAACAATTAAATCAGTGAGGACTTGGACTGAAGAGGCAAAGTTAAAGCTACAGGCTTGCTTTGACTGCACAGACTGGAATATTTTTGAAGATACCTCTGCAGACCTGGATGAACTCACAGATACTGTAACATCATATGTCAGCTTCTGTGAAGACCTATGTGTACCGACCAGGAACTTGCGAATATACAGTAACAATAAACCCTGGTTCACAGCTAAACTTAAGCAGTTACGTCGTTCCAAAGAGGAAGCCTACAGAAAAGGTGATAGAATGCTGTACAATCAGGCCAGAAATGTATTAACAAGGGAGATCAGAGCAGCAAAAAGAAACTACTCTGAAAAGCTAAGGAACCAGTTCTCAACAAATGAACCAGCAAACATGTGGAAAACTCTTAAAAACATCACCGGCTACAGCAAACCACCTTCCAAAGCTGAAGGAAATCAGCAACTGGCAGATGACCTGAATGTGTTCTACTGCAGGTTTGAAAGGAAACTACAGCCACCTATCTCCACAATCTCTATCCCAGACACACCAACAACAGCCAAACCTCCTACAACTGAACCCATCCCATTTCTGGTGATCACAGAAAAGGAAGTGCAAGATCTATTTCACAGACAGAAGCCGGGAAAAGCACCAGGTCCAGACAAGATAACTCCTTCTTGCTTAAAAGTCTGTGCTGACCAATTGGCCCCCATCTTCACCCAAATCTTCAACAAATCACTAGAGATATGCCATGTTCCTTCTTGCTTCAAACGCTCCACTATCATCCCAGTGCCAAAGAAGCCCTCCATCAAGGAACTGAATGACTACAGACCAGTTGCTCTAACATCTGTAGTTATGAAAACCTTTGAAAGGCTAGTGATGTCCCACTTGAAAACCATCATGGATCCACTGTTAGACCCCCTGCAATTTGCATACCGAGCAAATAGATCAACAGATGATGCTGTTAATATGGCTCTGCACTACATCCTACAACATCTTGAATCTCCAAATACCTACGCAAGGGTCCTCTTTGTAGACTTTAGTTCAGCATTCAACACCATCATACCGGACATTCTTCTAACTAAACTAAATCAGCTAGCGGTACCTGAACACACTTGTAAGTGGATCACAAGCTTCCTAACAGAAAGGAAGCAGCAGGTGAAGCTAGGCAAAATCACATCAGATACCTGTACAATTAGCACAGGGGCCCCCCAAGGCTGTGTACTCTCACCACTTCTCTCTATATACCAATGACTGCATCTCAAACGATTCATCTGTTAAACTACTGAAGTTTGCAGATGATACAACAGTGATTGGCCTCATTCGAGACAACGATGAAACCGCATACAGACGGGAGGTTGAACAACTAGTCTCATGGTGCGACCGGAACAATCTGGAACTGAACACATTCAAAACCGTAGAAATGGTGGTAGACTTTAGGAGAAACCCTCCCATCCTACCACCTCTTACAATACTAGACAACACAGTATCAACAGCAGAGACCTTCAAATTTCTAGGTTCCATCATATCTCAAGACCTAAAATGGTCATCTAACATCAAAAACATCATCAAAAAAGCACAACAAAGAATGTTCTTTCTGCGCCAACTCAGGAAGCTCAAACTTCCCAAGGAGCTGCTGATACAGTTCTACAGAGGAATCATTGAGTCTGTCATCTGCACCTCTATAACTGTCTGGTTTGGTTCTGCAACCCAACAAGACAGACACAGACTTCAGAGGATAATCAGAACTGCAGAAAAAACAATTACTGCCAACCTGCCTTCCATTGAGGACCTGTATACTGCACGAGTCAAAAAGAGGGCCGTGAAAATATTTACTGACCCCTCGCATCCTGGACATAAATTGTTTCATCTCCTACCCTCAAAACGTCGCTATAGAGCACTGCACACCAAGACAACTAGACACAAGAACAGTTTTTTCCCGAACGCCATCACTCTGCTAAACAAATAATTCCCTCACCACTGTCAAACTATTCACTAGGCTGCATTACTATTACTATTAATTTTTCTCATCGTTCCTAACACCCATCTCCTCCCACTTATGACTGTATGACTGTAACTTGTTGCTTGTATCCTTACGATTATTTTCATATTGATTGTTTCCTGATTGCTTACTTGAACCCTATGACAACCATTCTTGACAAATGTATCTTTTCTTTTATGTACACTGAGAGCATATGCACCAAAGACAAATTCCTTGTGTGTCCAATCACACTTGGCCAATAAAGAATTCTATTATCTATTATTATTCTATTATACACCGTGTGCACAAATATTAGGCAAGTGAGTATTTTGACCATATCATAATTTTTGTGCATATTTTCCACCTCCAAGCTGTATAAATTTGAATTCTTAGTGGATATAAGCATACCAGGTGATGTGTATTTGTGTAATGAGGGAGGGTGTGGCCTAAGGAGATCAACACCCTATATCAAGGTGTGCATAATTATTAGGCAGCTTCTTTTCCTCAGGCAAAATGGGCCAAAAAAAGAGATTTAACTGACTGAATAGTCAAACATTGTAAACAGTTTTTCAGAGGGATGCAGCACACTTGAAATTGCTGAGTTATTGGGGCATGATCACAGAACCATCAAACGTTTTGCTGCAAATAGTTAACAGGGTCACAAGAAATGTGTTGAGAAAGAAAGACTCACATTAACTGCCAAAGATTTGAGAAGAATCAAACATGAAGCTACCAGGAACCCATTATCCTCCAGTGTTGTCATATTCCAGAACTGCAACCTACCTGGAGTGCCCAGAAGTACAAGGTGTTCAGTGCTCAGAGACATGGCCAAGGTACGGAAGGCTAAAATCCGACCACCACTGAACAAGACACATAAGTTGAAATGGCAAGACTGGGCCAAGAAATATCTGAAGACAGATTTTTCAAAGGTTTTATGGACTGATGAGATGAGAGTGTGTCTTGACAGACCAGATGGATGGGCCCGTGGCTGGATCAGTAATGGGCACAGAGCTCCACTTCGACTCAGACTCCAGCAAGGTGGAGGTGGGGTACTGGTATGGGCTGGTATTATTAAAGATGAGCTAGTTGGACCTTTTCGGGTTGAAGATGGACTCAAAATCAACTCCCAAACTTACTGCCAGTTTTTAGAAGACACTTTCTTCAAGCAGTGGTACAGGAAAAAGTGTGCAACTTTCAAGAAGACTATGATTTTTATGCAGGACAATGCTCCATCACATGCATCAAAGTATTCAACTGCATTGCTAGCCAGTAAAGGCCTGAAAGATGAAAGAATAATGACATGGCCCCCTTCCTCACCTGACCTAAACCCTATTGAGAACTTGTGGGCCCTTCTTAAACGGCAGATTTACTGTGAAGGAAAACAGTACACCTCTCTGAACAGTGTCTGGGAGGCTGTGGTTGCTACTGCACAAAAAGTTGATCATCAACAGATCAAGAAACTGACAGACTCCATGAATGAAAGGCTTGTGATTGTTATTGAAAAGAAGGGTGGCTATATTGATCACTGATTTTTTTTTATGTCAGAAATGTTTATTTGTACATTTTGAGTTGTTTATTATTCTCACTTTAACAGATGAAAATAAACGAGTGAGATGGGCAAATTTTCATTTTTCATTTAGATGCACAATAATTCTGCACACTAATAGTTGCCCAATAATTGTGCACACATAGATATTCTCCTAAGAAAGCCAAAACCTCACTTTTACTTTCTTAAATATTCAGGTTTGAGGTTGATTAACATTTTGGATTGATCGAGAGCACTGTAGTTGTTGAATAATAGAGCCGAGGTGGCGCAGTGGTTAGAGTGCAGCACTGCAGGCTACTTCAGCTGACTGCTAGCTGCAGTTCAGCTGTTCAAATCTCACCGGCTCAAGGTTGACTCAGCCTTCCATCCTTCTGAGGTCAGTAAAATGAGGACCCAGATTTTTGGGGGCAATATGCTGACTCTGTAAAACCACTTAGAGAGGGCTGTAAAGCACTATGAAGCGGTATATAAGTCTAAGTGCTATTGCTATAATAAAATTAATCCTCCAGAATACAACTTGCCTAATAATTGTGCACACAGTGTAGCTAATTGTAGTATGACATGGTCACTCTACCCCAAAGTTTCTACAACTTCCACTTCCTCAACTATTTCATCCCTATTAGTAAGAATTATGATTCTTGACAAACGTATCTTTTCTTTTATGTACACTGAAAGCATATTTATTTATTTATTTTATTTATTTTATTTATTTAAATGGATTTCTATGCCGCCCAACTCCCAGGGGACTCTGGGCGGCTCACAACATATTAGAATCCATTACAAAATATAAAATACAGTAATTAAAAAACATACAAAAGTTAAAAAGAGTATCTCATATTCACAATCAAGGGGGGAGACCCATATCTAATCTAGTTGGTCTCACTTTCACCCCGCCTGCCGGAAGAGCCAAGTTTTTATTGCTTTCCGGAAGGCCAGCAGGGTGGGGATTGTCCTGATTTCCGGGGGAAGCTGGTTCCACAGGGAGGGAGCTCCCACAGAGAAGGCCCTCCCCCTCGGCCCCGCCAACCGACATTGTTTGGTCGATGGGACCTGGAGGAGGCCGACTCTGTGGGCCCTGACCGGTCGTAGGGAGGTATGCGGCAGGATGCGGTCCCGAAGGTAACCTGGCCCTGAGCCAGGTAGGGCTTTAAAGGTAACGACCAACACCTTAAATTGGATCCGGAGACTAATGGGCAGCCAATGCAGCTGGCGGAGGATCGGTGTTACGTGGGTGCATCTGGGTACACCCACCACAGCTCGCGCAGCTGCATTTTGCACCAATTGCAGTCACCGGACACTCTTCAAGGGTAGCCCCATGTAGAGCGCATTGCAGTAATCCAGCCGTGAGGTGATAAGGGCATGAGTGACTGTGAGAAGTGCCTCCTTCTCCAAGTAGGGTCGCAACTGGTGCACAAGACGTACTTGTGCAAAGGTCCCCCTAGCCACAGCTGAAAGATGTTGCTCCAATTTTAGCTGTGGGTCTAGGAGGACACCCAAATTGCGGACCCGTTTTGAGGGAGCTAATTTCTCCCCCCCAAGAACCAAGGAGGGACAATTGGTCAAGTCCTTAGGAGGCAATATCCACAGCCACTCAGTCTTGTCAGGGTTAAGTTTTAGCCGGTTCTTCCCCATCCAGACCCTAACATCGTCCAGGCAGCGGCCCATTACGTCTACGGCTTCCCCGAATTGAGACGGAGTGGAGATGTACAACTGGGTATCATCAGCATATTGCTGATACCTCACCCCGTGTCGTCGGATGATCTCACCCAGTGGCTTCATGTAGATGTTAAACAGGATGGGCGAGAGGACCGAGCCCTGCGGCACCCCACAAAGTAGGGGCCTAGGGCTCGACCTCTGCCCCCCTGTCAACACCGACTGCGTCCTGTCAGAGAGGAAGGAGGAGAACCACTGCAAAACAGTGCCGCCCACCCCCACCTCTCCGAGACGACGCAGAAGGATACCATGGTCAATGGTATCGAAGGCCGCTGAGAGGTCAAGTAGCACCAGGATAGAGGAGTAACCCCCATCCCGGGCTCGCCAGAGATCATCCATCAGGGTGACCAAAGCCGTTTCCGTACTGTAGCCGCACCTGAAACCTGATTGAAAGGGATCCAGAAAATCAGTGTCATCCAACAGCCATAGGAGCTGGAGCGCCACCACTTTCTCAACAACCTTCCCTGCGAAGGGAAGGTTGGAGACTGGACGGAAGTTCTTTAAATCCGCCGGGTCCAGGGAAGGCTTCTTGAGGAGGGGTCTCACCACCGCAGCTTTTAAGGGCTGCGGGATGGACCCCTCTATCAAAGAAGCGTTGACCAACGCCTGGAGCCAGCCGCGTGAAACCTCCCTGGTGGCCGAAACCAGCCAGGAAGGGCACGGGTCCAATAAACAAGTGGCGGAGCTCATCGCTCCTATGGCCTTGTCTACATCCTCAGGAGTCACCGGTTCAAACCTATCCCATATAACCGGACTAAGACCTGCCCCAGTCGTCTCGGCCTGTACTGCCCAATCGGAGTCCAGGTCTGTCCGAATCTGAATGACTATCCACCAGAAACCGAGAAAATTCCTCAGCTCTACCCTGCAAGGGATCTCTGCCTTCCTCCTTAGCGAGAAGGGTGCGGGTCACCCTAAACAGGGCGGCTGGGCGGGAGTCAGTGGATGCAACAAGAGCGGAAAAATGCGAACATTTTGCCGCCCATATCGCCACTAAGTAAGACTTAATGAAAGTTCTGAAAAGTGTCCGGTCAGACTCAGCTTTACTAGATCTCCATTGTCGCTCTAGGTGTCTCTTATGCACCAAGACAAATTCCTTGTCTGTCCAATCACACTTGGCCAATAAAAATTCTATTCTATTCTATTAAGTCCAGTATAGCTGATCCTCTAGTTCCCTCCTCCAAGTTTTGGATGAAAAAGTTGTCAGCTAGGCACATCAGGAACCTGTTCCATCTCACACTCCCTGCAGAGTTTGTTTCCCAGTTGATGTCAGGGTAGTGAAAGTCCCCCATTAGTACAGTGGTGTGTTTCCTGCACACCTCAGCTAACTGATTTGCAAAAAGTTCATCTATTTCCTCTGCTTGGTTGGGTGGCCTGTAGTACACACTTATAGCAATGTCATTTGTTTTCCCCTTAATATTACCCAAATACTTTAAAGAAGTCTTTTATCCTTGGTATTGTTTTTTTTTTGTACAGCTGTAGTAATTCTTTACATACAGTGCAACTCCTCCTGTTTTGTTGGGTTTGTTTCTTTTGATCAAATTATACCCTACTACTAGTAGTATATTTCAATCATGGATTCCATCCCACCAAGTTTCAGTAATAGCAACAATATCATACCTGTACTAGGACTTCAAGTTCACCCTGTTTATTCTCCGTGCTTTGAGCATTAGTGTACAGGCATCTGAACCCTTTATGGCTGACTTTTTGTTTGCTTGCTACATTTCCTGTTTTATAACTGAGTGCCCTTTTCTACTCACCACTCTTCCTCGTTGTCTAATTTGTTTTCTTGGGATTTATGCTTTGGGTTTGGTCCTAAAAATTGGCCTCCTCCCCCCCCCCCCAGTTTTAGTTTAAAGCTCTTTGGATGAGCTGACCCAGATGTCTTCCAAACATATTCTTCACAGTCCTTGTGAGGTGCAGCCCATCTCTTGCCAGAAGCCCATCATGTAGATAATGTAAACCATGATCCAAAAATCCGAAGTTCTCTCGATGGCACCATTCCTTGAGCCAGTGGGGTTTATCATTTGAATCCTCTGTTCCCTCATTGAATGTTTTAATTCTGTCAGAAGTATGGATGAAAACACCACCTGTGCTCCTAAGTATTTTGCCTTCCTGCCTAGCTCCTTATAGTCCCTTGATATTGTTTTCGGGCTCTTTTTTGTTGTATCATTCATCCCAACATGAAAGAGGAGAAAGGGATAATAATTGGTGGGCTTTATTATTTGGGTAAGCCTCTCTGTAACATCTCTGATCTTTGCACCTGGGAGACAACATACAGTACCTCCCTCAATAGGCTGTCCAGTCTACAAATTGCTGATTCTGTTAGCCTGGGAAGTGAATCACCAATCACCACATGTCTTTTTCTCTTTGGGAACCCAGCAGACTCCTCTGACAGTCTGAGCTACTTTTATTCCTGTCACTGGAACACTTGATGAAGACCCTTATCCAGGGGTGTGCATGTTTTCTTCCAGGGGGAGAATATGAAATTGATTGTTAGCTCCAGTGGCAGGGACAGTCTTCTTGGGTTTTTTTGTCCTCTGACATACTGCCATTGTTCTTCCTCTAGAGCTTCATTTTTCCTGGTAGTTGTTTCTCCCTTACTGTGTTCAGTTTGAATACGGACTTATGCCTTTTCCTGGTAGTGGCTAGACATGCCTCTAGGCTAAGGTGACCAGACGTCCCGATTTTGGCGGGACAGACCCGCTTTTTCATGATTTGTCCCGCGTCCCGCCCGTCCTCTAAAAAGTCCCGATTTTTTGAAAGAATGCACGACTAGGGCATTCTTTCAAAAAATCGGCCTGAAAGGGCGGGGTGCGAGATTGGGGGGAGGAGTTAATCGGCCTGAAAGGGTGGTGAAGAGGCGCCTGATGCAGCCCCGCCCTCTCGAAACGGCCGGCGTCGCGGTGGGCGGGGCGGCCCGAGGGAAGGAATTGCATCCAAGATGGCCCTCGGGGCGGCGCTGGCTCAGCCGGCCGGGGCCGCCGCCGCAGCCTTCCCGCCGCCGGCCGTGGGCGGCATTGGCGGCGGGCGGGCGTCCCGCGTTGTTGACTCCTCCGGCGGCGGCTGGAAGCTGGGGGGAGGGGGAAGGGAGGCTGCTCCTCCTCTCCTTCCCCTGCCCCATCCCTAGCCCCGCCCTCGGAGGCGCCGCTGCTGTTGGGAGGGGTGAGGGACGAGGAGCCGTCGCCACTTTGAGCTTACGAGCGGCGCAAACAGCCCTTCCTCGTCCCCCTCCCCTTTCTTCCCCCCGTCGCCTCGCTGCCGCCGTTGCCCTGGGGCCGGGCGGGCGACCGGGAGACCGCGGCGCTTGGATGCTTGGAGCAGGTAAGCTGCCGGCTGCCTCCTTTCCCCGTCTCCCGCCTCCCGTTCGTTGCTTGCCAGCCTGGCCGAAGGGGAGGCGGGAGGCGAGGAAAGGCCTCCCGAAGGGAGCCGGCAGCCCTTCGGGAGCCCGCCTCCCTTTCGGGAGGCCTTTCCTCGCCTCCCGCCTCCCCTTCGGCCGGGCTGGCAAGCAACGAACGGGAGGCGGGAGACGGGGAAAGGAGGCAGCCGGCAGCTTACCTGTCGCGAGCTCCAGGCATCCAAGCGCCCTCCCGCCTCCCCCCCCCCACCTGGATGCCAAAATTTGCTGTTTTGCCCTCTGCGCATGCGCAGCGTTCTGCACATGCGCAGAGGGCAAAACAAATGGCGGCGCCCAGGCGCCCCCCCCCCCGTCCCACTTAACAAAAAATTAATCTGGTCACTTTACTCTAGGCCCTCCTCTTTCTCCTCCAGCAATCCAATCAGTTTGCACTTGGTGCAGGTATAATTTGAGTTCTCCACAAGGAGGAATACAAACATAGCACACACCTTGCAGTTCACCATGGTGCTAGCCTCTTTCTCCATGGTTTTGTTTGTCAAGGCTCCAACTAACTTGGCTCCTTCTCACATGTCTCCTTTAATGAGTACATCATATCAGCACAGCTTCAATGGAAAACCAAATCTAAATCTTTCCCGTGGTTTCAGTATAATTAAACTAGAAAATAACCCCATCCCCAACTGTCACAGGTCACGTCGGCCAACTGGATTAATTGGCGGGCTCTTCAGGCACTCCTTCCCCAAACTCTGTTGCCAGTAGAGATGACCTTGGTTCTCATGAGAAAGCTCTTTGTTGTGTCTAGTAATGCATTCCAACCTCCTTCCCCACTCTGTGTGGCAACTGAGGAACAGAAAGATGGCTGTGGCCAGGTTCAGTTCAAAGTTGACAGTCGGCTCTCCCCCCTAGTAAATGATGAGTATCTGGAAAATACCAAATGCAGACAAGTTAATTTTCCCTTAGCCACCCCTGCCACCACCCGGCTGTCCTTTTGGCTTGTGGGGATTTTTCTCATGGAATTTTTTGACCAGCCTGTCTGCTCTTACGTTTTGACTCTTCACTCAAGTGGCTTCAGAAAGGGGGTAGCCTTTCCACTGTACTAAATACTGTAACCTCCCCTTGTACAGTCTAGAATCCAGGATTCTTTTTACTTTGTAATGGGTCTCTCCCTGCACTGCGATGAGACCTGGGGCTTCCAGAGCTACTGGACTTAGCTCCGAACCTATTACCAGCTTCAATAGACTACTGTGGAAAACTGGGTGTATTTTCCCCAACAGGCGTGGGAGTTTCAGCTCCACCGTGACTGGGTTAATCATTTTTATGATGGGAAAAGTTCCTATAAACTTAGGACCCAGCTTTCTACATGGCAGCTTTAGTTTTAGGCATTTGGTGGAAAGGTAAACTTTCCTATGTGAAACGGCTTCTGGGGGGATTGCCTTTTGTCTGCCTGCTCTTTTTGCATCTCGGTGGCTTTGGCGAGTGCCCGTTTCACATTCCCCCAAGCATCCTGCAGGGAGTCGACCCATTCAGTCAGGCTTACTGAGGAAGTGGGCTCTTGAGGGAACTCAGGCATTGGGACAAACTCCACCCCTGTGGCCACCTTGAAAGGCATGAAGCCCATGCTGCTATGTACGGCGTTGTATGCCACCTCAGCGAAACGTAGCAGATCAGCCCAGTTGGTTTGTTGGTAGTTTACATAGCACCTCAAGTACTGCTCTATCATTGCGCTCGTACGTTCCGCCGCCCCATTAGTACTCTGATGGAAAGCTGAGCTAAGCCCCTGGGAAGACCCAATTGACTTTACGAACTCCCTCCGGAATTTGGCCGTAAACTGGACCCCCTGGTCAGATATGATCCTCTTTGGGACTCCATGCAGTCAGTAAATGTGCTTCAGGAACAGCTTCACCAGTTTATGGGCTGAAGGGAGGCTGGAGCAGGCGATGAAGTGAGCCTGTATGGAAAAAAAGATCAATCACTGTCCAAACTACGGTGTTTCCTCCACTTTCTGGGAGTTCCATGATAAAGTCCATTGCTATTTCCTCCCAGGGTCATGATGGTTCGGCCACTTGTAACAATCCTGGGAGCTTTCCAGGTCTTTTTTTCATTGCTGTGCATGTCGCACAGCTTTTTACATAGCTTTCAATGTCCTTTTTCATTGCTGGCCACCAAAATTGTATTCGCACCAGATGCCATGTCTTTAGGAATCCAAAGTGGTCAGCTTCAGAGGTGGTATTCAGCCAGTTCGGACCGGTTCTCTCGAACCGGTAGCAGAAATCGTGGGTGGGCCCCGCGCCCCAGCTCTATACTATCCCCAGCTCTATACTATCCTATTTGTGCACATTTTTGAGGCCGTGCACATGCACGGAAGGCTCGTATGCGACTAAAGTGCATGTGTGGGAGGCTGTGTGCATATGCGGAGGTGGCGCGTGGGAGCGAAGCGACCGCGCACATGTGCTCACATTTGCAAACTGGTAGGGAAGGTAAGTGAAAACCAACCCTGGCCGGCTTGCTTGGAATCGTGGCTTCTTTGCAGAACCTGGACGTGGGGGGTTCTGGGGACATACAATTTTGAACCTTCCATGGGAGGTCAGGAGTTGTTGGTTGTCCCTGAACCAGGGGTCGGTTTGCAGCTCGGCTCTGCACTTTTGAGTTAGCTCTTCCCCCGGCTCGCTCAATTACCTCCAAGTCTGTTGCCTCATAGTGACTTGTGCTGTGTTCTGGGGGATGGGAATGATGGCGTTGACCACCTCTTCATGCTTACTCTTGTACTGGGGCATTTGGGATAAGGCATCCTCTAGGAAGTTTTTCCCTCCTGGGATGTATTTCAGCGTGAAGTCAAATGGGTTAAAATATTGCACCCATCGAACGTGTTTGGGAGAGAGCTTCTGCGGGGTCCTAAGGGCCTCCAGATTTTTGTGATCAGTCCATACTTCAAATGGCACTTGGCTCCCTTCTAGGAAGTGCCGCCAGGTTAATAGTGCCCAACGGACCACAAAAGCCTCTTTCTCCCACACCGCTCACCTTCGTTCAGTGTCTGTGAGTTTTCTGGAGGTGTAGGTGCATGGTTGGAGGTTCGCCTCCTTGTTCTGGAGGAGGACTGCCCCTATGGCTACATCGCTGGCGTCTGCCTGAATGACGAATGGCTCCTCGGGGTTTGGGTGCTTTAGGACCATTTCCTCCATGAATAGCCATTTGAGTTTCTCAAATGCTCCCTGGCACTCCACAGTCCACTCTAGTGGCTAGCTGGGTCGCAGTTTGGCCCCCCCTTTCCCTGTTTTTAGCAGTTCGGTGATGGGCAGGGCTGTTTTGGCAAAAGAGGGGATGAACTTCCGGTAGAAGTTTGCGAACCCCAAAAAGCTCTGCAGTTGCTTGTGGGTTCAAGGGGGTTGCCACTCCAGGATGGCTTTTACTTTTCCTGGGTCCATTTCTACCCCCTTGATAGCCTAGGTAGTCGAGGCGGGTCTTATGGAACTTGCATTTGGATAGCTTGGCATATAGGTTTGCAACCAGGAGTTTCTTTAGTACCTGGCGGACCAGTTTGATATGCTCCTCCATCGTTTCGGTGAAGATGAGAATGTCATCTTAAGTACACCAGGACCCCCTTGTACAGGTGCTCATGCAGCACTTCGTCCAAATGGCATTACTTTGAATTGGAAGCTGCCCAGTGGGCAGTTAAAAGCAGTCTTCCACTCATCTCCCTCTTTGATCCTCACCCTGTAGTATGCCTCCCTCAGGTCTAGCTTGGTGAAGATCTTCCCCTTTTGCTAGATGGGCCAGCATGTCTTTCATTAGAGGGAGGGGGTACATGTTTTCCACGCACACACCATTTATTATTTGTCAGTTCTGGAAGCCATTATTTCTGTTTGCTTCAACTGCCACATATTTTAGCCTGGGAAATTGGGAGGTTTTTTTTTGTTGGAGCGGTAGAAACTTAGTCATAACAAAATTCTTTACTCAAGGACAAATGCCTGCACCTGCGTGGAGACTGTATCCAGTTGAGTGTGAAGATTTGATTGGACCATGTGATGAGCTTGTGGGTGTGGGGCAGGGTTGTGAACTTTCAACTGGGTGGGGAAACCCTGGAAGCTTTCAGATTCGGGTTTCCCCAGATGTGGCAACCTGACATCTCTAATAAATTGGAACTTTAAGGAACTTCTAGCCTCAGAGTTCTATTTCGTTGGGGGTGTTTCCTGGAACGCTGACAGTCCATGCATAGTCTCATTGTCCCATCTTTTTTCTCTTTGAACAGCATGGGAGCGGCCACCCGGGATTTTGCCGGCTGGATGAAGCCTCTGGCTAGGTTTTTGTCGATGTACTCCCTTAGCTCCTTCATTTCCTTTGGGGTTATGGAGTACATTTTTGGTTTAGGGAGCTTCGCGCCTGGTAGGATCTCAATCGGTTCCACTCCTTGGATCTCCATGTAGTTGAACCTCTCCCTCAGCCGCTCTACCAATGGGCTGTGAAGTGCGGTCAGGTACTTCCATTCCCTGTGCTCATCCCACTCGGTCCTCTTCGCTTTCCATCTCGGGACGAGAGCGGCTGGCAACCGAGGGGACCTCGGGAAATTCCACTTCAGTGGCCTTTGGCATCCACTTGCACCCACCTCTGCTTGGTAAAGGTTCTCAGTGGCTACGACTTCCTCCCGCGTCGCTGGCTTCTCGGTCCTTTCCACATGGACCTTCGGCCTGGCTGCCAGTGTGAGGGCCACCTCACCGGAGCGACTTACCTGTGGCATGACCCCAGCTGGGGCAGCACTAGGTTTAGTGGTCGCTTCCCCTGTCTTCTCCATCTCTGATCTTCCCTGAGTCTTTTCCACCCCTCCGGTGTTGTCGGAAGGGCGGTCGGGGCTCAGGACCCTGGTGTAGGTTTAGGAGATTTGGTTTAATGTCAAGGCTCCGACTAATGAACCCAAGCAAATCAGAACTCTGAGACTTGGCTCCTTCTCAAATGTCTTCTTTATTTTTTTTTTAAAATAATCTTTATTAATTATGTAAAAAAGACAAACAAACATACAAACAAACATAAAAACAAGTATAAACATATGTATATATAAATAGAGTAACAAATATCTTTGAGTATAGAAAACATTGAACATTGAAAATACATGTCAACCATCTCGTCGACACTATCCTTTTACAGCCTAGTGATACAAAAACATGTTTATTCTTTATAGTTATTATTTACATCATTATCTTTCTTATATCTTCCAATATTTTCCTTATTCTTTTCTCTTGTTATATTACGTTCATGGCTCTAGTGTTATGCCAATGCTCCCAGTGACTCAATCCCAAGGCTGCTAGCTTGATCCACTGGACAAAGCCCTAGTTCTCTATAGCTTGTTGTGAGCTCCTCTTTGAGGGGATGACAGAACAGCCTGACAGTAACTTATGATTTTCTAGTATTGTGTTTTTGTCACTTCTCTTATTAGAATCCCTGTTTCACATAGTTGGTCAATTAAATTCAAAGGCTAATTTCCATTATTTTCAGGAGTCCAGAAAGATGGCATAGAGGTAGCATCTGTTACTAAGAGCTCCCTCTAAAGCCTCTTTTAATTTTTTGTTTTACTTCATCCAATTTTATTTTACTTTATTTTCATTTCTTCTGCTGGCGACCGGTATTTTTATCATCTCTGCCATGGGGAAGAAGAATTCACATTCTGCTTCTCAGAAGCTCCCCCTTCTTAGATTGTAGCCATTTGTCGAGCTGCTGCAAGGCTTGTGCAACAAGGGGATGAGGACTTCAAAAACAATGTTACTGACTTTATAACCAGGCAATGCCTACTGACGGCACAAACAGTATTGTCAATTTTTGAGCTTCTGACCACAGTTAACAACAAAGTGGACACTCTAAAATAGACTTTTATTAAACTTAAACACAGCCATCCAAATAGTACTTAATTAAAACAACCTCATGCAGAGGCATCTGTGATTCAAAAGCAGATAATAGTGGTGGAAAGGTGGATCCTAATGTAAGGATTGCCTTCTCACCCACCTTCAAAGTACGAACTTCTGAGTCAGTGATTCAAAAGGATTCCTTTATTGGCAGTTGTAATAACAATCCATTCATTCAAAGCAAGATCTAAATGCCTCCAGGCAAGGCAAGCACATTTAAAGCTTAGCACCCCTCCCCATTAGGCAGAATGCAAAAGTAAACCAATACACAAGGTGTGAAAGTTCTTTCCTGGAAGGACAGATGAGCGTACGTTCCCACAGACCCTTCCGTTCAACTGACTTTCATTGCCCCTCATAAATCCTATCCTAAGATGAGAAGGTTCCCAGGTGTCTAAGATCTGGATATATGTTGTAACTGTTTGATCAAGCAGAACCAAGACCCCCCTTCTCCTTTTGAATGGCAGAGTCTGGAATCTGACATGCTGCCCCCTTAAAAAGAAAAAAGGTCCACCTGTAAGACATAAGCAAAATCAATTATGATATATTAACAAGGTTTGTTAGGGTATTGGGAGTGAAATCTTCTCAATAAGATGGGAGCTTTAACATGTTGTTTAGCAACCCACTCGTTCTGTGAGGGAGGCAAATGTTTCCAAGCTACCAAATACTGGATCTTCCCTCTGTGGATCCTAGAGTCAAGAATTTCCTTGATTTCAAAGTGTTGTTCCCCTTCTATCATGATTGGGGCAGGTGGTGCAGATACCACCCGTCTAAGTGATGAGGTTACCTCTCTCTTGAGTAAACTAATGTGAAATACTGGGTGGACTTGTCTAAGTGTTTTTGGAAGAGCCAATTCAACTACTACTGGGTTGATGATCCTACTAATAGGGAAAGGTCCAATGAAATTAGGCCCTAATTTTTTTGATGGTTGTAACGATCTCAGGAATTTTGTAGATAAGTATACTCTATCCCCAACATGGAAAGGCTTAGGCTCTACTCTTTTCTTGTCCGCTTGAATTTTGAAAGCCTCTCTAGCTTCCTTTAAAGCTAATCTGACTACTGGTCATGTATTTTGCAAATTCTCTATCCACTCCTTAAGTGAGGGGATAGTGGGGTTTTCTGTGGGTAGTTCCGGCATTGGGCTGAAATCTTGCCCAGTAGCTACTCTAAAAGGTGTAAAACCAGTACTCGAATGTACAGAGTTATTAAATGCAACCTCTGCAAATGGCAAAAGTTCAGTCCAATTGTCCTGTTGAAAATTAATAAAACATCTTAGATACTGTTCCAAAACGGAATTTGTGCGTTCACAATTTAAATTGCATTGTGGGTGATGGGAGGAGCTTAATCCTTGGGCGGTACCAAGTAAGCCCAAAAACGCCTTCCAAAAGTTGGAGGTGAATTGGACTCCCCTATCCGAGATGATTCTTTTAGGAGCTCCATGAAGACGATAAATGTGTATTAGAAACAATCTAGCCAAGCCTTTGGCAGTTGGGATTTTCTGGCAAGGTATAAAATGTGCTTGCTTTGAAAACAAGTCTGTCACAACCCAAATGTCAGTGTTTCCCCCACTTTCTGGTAGTTCTACAATAAAATCCATAGCAATTTCTTCCCATGGCGCTGATGGCTCGGCTACTTTCTGTAGAAGTCCTGGGGTTTTCCCTTGTCGTCTTTTTGCCGCAGCACAAATGGGGGAACTCGCTACATAGCTTTCTATGTCCTTTTTCAACAAAGGCCACCAAAATTGTCTCTTTATTAAGTGTAAAGTTTTTACAAAACCAAAGTGTCCAGCTAATCTAGAGTCGTGGCACCTTTCCATTAAACGTAATCTTTGGCTAGCGGGTACATATAGTTTGTCTCCTACCCAAGCTAATTCATCTTTCATCAAGCAACTGGATTTGTGGTTCAAAAACCATTCATCGTTGATTAATGCTTGTTTAAAACGTGAATGGTGTCTTCGTTTGTCAATGCGTCTTGTCCTCCTTGGGACCTGGTGATTACTTTGGCTGCCAATTGATTAGTTTGTACTATAGGTTTAAATACCTCTGATTTCGCACAATTGTATTGTGGCTTTCTGGACAGTGCGTCTGCTAGAAAGTTTTTCCCCCCAGGGATAAATTTAAGAGTAAACTTGAACCGTTTGAAGTATTGAGCCCAACAAACTTGTTTTGGAGATAGTTTCCTTGGTGTCTTTAGGGCTTCTAAGTTTTTGTGGTCGGTCCAGACTTCAAAAGGGATCTTACTCCCTTCTAAGAAATGTCTCCAAGTTAAAAGTGCCCATCGCACCGCATAAGCTTCTTTTTCCCAAATTGCCCACCTTTGTTCAGTTTCACTTAGTTTCCTGGATGTATACGCACATGGCTGTAGTTGTCCTTGCTCATTATTCTGAAGTAGGATTCCTCCTATTGCAACATCGCTAGAATCTGCTTGTATGATGAAAGGTTTTTCTGTGTCTGGGTGCTTCAAAACTGGTTCTGCTGAGAACAGCCGTTTTAGTTTTTCAAATGCTGCCTGGCATTCCATTGTCCAATTCACGGGCTGTCTTGGTTTAGGATCTCCCTCCCCCTTTGTTCTTAACAGTTTCGTGATGGGCAGGGCAATTTGAGTGAACGCTGGGATAAATGGGCGATAAAAATTTGCGAACCCCAGGAAGCTTTGTAGCTGCTTGCGTGTGCGAGGCATTTCCCAATCTAGTACCGTCTGCACTTTTTGAGGGTCCATTTCTATAATAAGGCCAAGGCCATATTTCAGGGGTCAAAAAAATATAAGACAGGGTCTTATTTTTGGGGAAACACGGTATACACACACACATATACGTGTCTGTGTGTATGTATATATATTTGCCCTTCATGCATAGAATATAAAATGAGCTGAATGTGCAAATCACAGCTGCAGAGAGTTATGTCAATCTGTGCCAAAGATGCCACAGCTGTAATGAAGAACCTGAAGATTTACTCCTGACTCTGGTTACACAAGGAAAGAGTCCTGAAAAGCAAACCCCTGAAGACATCCATAAGGCTCCCGATACAACTCTATTATTCACTACACACTATTTTTTCTGCAGTCTTTGACCCTAACTATATATGTGTAAATCAATAACCTAGAAAATCAAATTCCAAACTATTTTTGAGTCAGTTTTCCAGAAATTGTGGAAATTTTACAACTCTTTTCCCCATGGTGGTTAAATGAATCACCACTGTTAAGTGAAGCATGTGGTCATTACCCGAATCTGGATTTCCCGCATTCACTCTGCTTGCCAGAAGCCAGCTGGGAAGGTTGCAAATGACGATCACATGACCCTGGGATGCTGCAACTGTCATAAATACATGCCACTTGCCAACCGCCTGAATTTTGATCATGTGATCATGGGGATTCTTTGAATGTTGTAAGTGTGAGGACCGGTCATAACCCACTTTTTTCAGTGCCATTATAACTGAATGGTCGCTAAACAAATGGTTGCAAGTTGAGGACTGCTTGTGTAGGAATAAAAATACTGATAGTCCTCAACTTATGACCACAATTCAGGCCAAACTTTTTGTTGCTAAGTGGGACATTTGTTAATTGTGTTAATTTTGCCCATGTCTTAATTTTGTTAGTTTTGCACCATTTTATGATGTTTCTTGCCACAACCCCTGAAATATGGCCTTGGCCTTATTATCGGGGGGGTCTTGTTATTTTCAGGGTGCAGGAGGCAGGCCGGGCCGCGAGTCTGGCAGCTTTTGCATCTCTCCACGTCACGCTGGCAGAGGGGGGGGGGGGCGGTGCTCGCCCCGCGGTTGCGGCTCCGGAGCCTCGATCCCTGCCTCGCCTCCTCCTCCTCGCAGGCAGGAGCGCATTTCAAAACGCCGCCAGAGAATAGTGATCTAGATATAGAAATATAACGATACGCAAAGCTGTAATTAATATATATATATAGTCTCCCTTTATTTTCATTTATCAGCAAAAAATCCTACATACACACACACACACACACACACACACACACACACACACACACACACTTTTAATTGCTTTTTTTCTTTTCTTTGTGTATGTTATGTTTAGGTTAGGTTATGTTGTTTATGTTATTGTATAGTTTTATATATGTCTGATTTGTATATATGTATATTTGTTTTTTCTATTTTTTTTGTATTATGTGTTGTCTCTTATATTTTAAAATGATTCAATAAAAATTATTTTTTTAAAAAACAACAAAACGCCGCCAGAGGCAGAGCCCATAGGAGCCGAGCCAGTCCCACAGGGTGTGCGGTTCTTGTGTTGGTGCCTACGCGCACCCGCCTCTCGCTTGCTCTCTCTCTCCTGGCCAAAAGAGTGCCCACACCAAAAGAGTGGCTCCCGGCCAGAAGAGAGAGAGAGAGAGCAAGCGAGAGGCGGGTGTGCGCAGGCACCGACACAAGATGCGCACACCCCGTGAGACTGGCTCGGCTCCTCTGGGCTCTGTTTTGAAACGCGCTCCTGCCTGTGAGGAGGAGGAGGCAAGGCAGGGATCGAGGCTCTGGAGCTGCCACAGCGGGAGGGGGGAGAGTCCCGCCCCCCCATCCGCCAGCGTGACATGGAGAGACGCGAAAGCTGCCAGACTCCAGTAAGATGCCATAACTCTACTCCATACAGAGCCAATCAATAATTAAATTTTTACATACTAGCAGAGGATCCATTCAGTGGACCCTGATTTGCTACCCAAAATATGTTTATCAGAACAGATAAAAATAACAGCAAAGAGAAGCTACTCTGAAAAGCTGAGGAATCAACTCTCAGCAAATGAACCAGCAAATGTGTGGACAAGCCTAAAGAATATTTGTATTTATATTTGTTTATTTGTCAAGCATATATGATTATAAGCAAAGTATAAACAGTAAAACATGATTGAATATGATGGGATAGGAATTTATTCCTACCGAGGCGATATAGATCTTGTTCCCTTGAAGTCATCCTTACGTAGAAAATAAAACCGAGATTTAATTCTAAGTAACAAAATATTTATTTCAGTATAAAAGTAACAAAACATAAACCTTAATAAGCTACATTGTCCCAGTCAAGAATTCACATCTGCCTCGGGCGGAGGCTTCCAGAAGAAAAAGAAGGAGGAGACAAAGTCCTTGACAGATAAGAATAACACTCATCAGAGGTGAAAATAGATCTTTCCCTGGAACTCTGACATTAGAAAAGAAACCGCAGTTTAAAGTTCTAAGTAGAAAATATTTATTTCGGTACAAAAACAATAAAATCTCATTAATCACATCTTAGCTATAAAACACGTCTTGCTTCTTACAGAAGCTGAAATAGAAGGACAGATCAAAGAAAGGAATGTACACATGCGTACTAGGAACATATTAATCACATGCTCAGGAATAAACCATTATATTTGATAGGGATGCAGCTCCCTGCATATACATATAACAGGCAATATAAAATCACTGCCTGACACCCCTTCTTTGTCTGTTGGATGGATATCCTTATATCACTCTACACACATTAAATATGTTAAGGATTCATGTCTTGCTGCTGGCAATGGCTTGTTCAGGATGTCAGCTATCTGATATTCTGTTGGCACATATTCTAACTTAATGAAACCTTGTCTTACTAAATCTCTAACATTTTTATAACGAATGTCAATGTGTCTGGACCTAGAACCTGTGAAACGTGTTTCTGAAATGTAAACAACTGATTGATTATCTTCCATCATGGTGATTGGCTTCTTCGGTTTGGTCCAGATATCTGTAACTAAAGAATAGAACCAAGTTAACTGATTACTAGCGTCAGAAATACACACATATTCTGCCTCGGTTGAAGAACAGGAAACAAAACTCTGTTTTCTCACGTTCCAATGAACGGAGCATCCATTCAGGTACATTATGAAACCTGAAGTGCTTTTTCTTGATTCTTTATCGCTTGCCCAGTCAGCATCTGCATAACAATACAAGTCAGCAAAATCAGAATGTGTAGGTTCTAGCTTTAATTTCATGTGTTGAGTGTATTTTAGGTATCTCAGTAACTTCTTAATACACGACCAATGGAACTCTGTGGCTTTGCTTACGTGTCGTGACAACAAATTGACACTAAGTGCTATGTCTGGTCTAGTCCAACCACTAATGTATAGTAGTGAACCAATTACTGAGCGGTAAAGTGTTTGATCCTTGAACTCAGGACTTTGTTCATCTTTCAGATTACAAAAATCTGTTTGCATAGGAGTGTATGTCGGTGTAGCATCTTGCATGTTGCAATAGTGTAGGAGTTGTTCTATCTTGGCTTGTTGTGAGAGGCTAAACCCCTTCTGTGTCTTTTCAATCTGTACACCTAAATAATCATTGATGTGACCTAGTGACTTCAATGTGAAGAATCTCTTCAGACCTGAAACAAAATTTTCACTCATGTGTTTGTTAGGACCAATGTAAACAATATCATCTACATAAACAAGAACAATTTCATATGCATTCCCAAACCTTTTTGTAAACACGCATTCATCAGTTTCGGACTTAATAAAGCCCATTGAATTTAGTTTGTCTTTGAGACAGTTATACCACATCAAACCTGATTGTTTCAGACCATAAAGACTTTTGTTGAGAATCCACGTGTCCCCTTCTCGGCCACGGAGGTCGTCACGGAATCCGGGGGCGCACTTCACGTAGATTTCTTCATCTAGGTTTGCATGTAGATAGGCAGTTTCAACATCAAATTGGAAAACTTCTAGTCCAAGAATGGAAGCTGTAGTTAAGGCTATTTTCACACTTTCAGTCCGCACTGTAGGTGAGTAAGTGTTTGTGTAATCTTCAGGATAACTTTGTGCGAAACCTTGTGCTACTAGTCTTGCTTTGTATAATAATTCACCATCTGGTTTTTGTTTGATTTTGTACACCCATCGTGTGCCAATGACTTTTTTGTTTTTAGGAGGTGCTGCAGGTGTAAAAAACGTTAAGATTCTGGAGACTATCCATCTCAACTTGCATGGTGGTGTGCCATTTATCTTGTTCATCTTGTGAAAGATATTTGATTTGAGCATAAGTCTCTGGTGGAAGTGTAACGTTACAGACCAGTGGTGGTGGTCTGTTTCTGCAATGCAGTGTGTATTTCTTTGGAGGAATACCTTTTGTAGTTCTCTTGGAACGTCTTGGAGCGGTTGTCCAATCATCTTTATCTTCCTCATCTCCATCGATGTCGCTAGCATGAGCGTCCGCGGCAGGTGAAGATGGAATGTTAGATGAATCATCTCTGGGAAAATAAACTCCAGGATCATTAGAATGTATTTTGGACCAATCTGAATCTTCTTCAAAGTTAGCAGAATTAGAAACTGTAATCATATTGTTAGAGTCAATGAATTTTCCCCACTTCGAATTGTCATCAACGCCCATATATCTCAGTCTCTTAGCAATTTGGCCACCTTTTCTTCTAAGTGCTAATGGAATGTTCACCATTGCATATGAACCAAAGATGTGTAGATTAGAAAGATCTGGCTGGTAGCCATGCAGCATATAGAAAGGTGTTTGGTCAATCACACTACTCCAAGTGCGATTAACAAGATAGTTTGCATACTTAACTGCTTCGCCCCAAAAAGAATGTTTCAGATTAGCATCTTCTAGGAGGCAGCGCATCATGGTTTGTCGTCGCTCTGCCACTCCATTATGTTGGGGAGTGGAAGGGGCGGACGTTTGGTGTATGATACCGCTTCTGCGCATCCAATCTTGGAAATGTTGTGACATGAACTTGGAACCACGATCACTCTGGATTCTGCGGATCTTCACCCCATGTTGATTGTAGGCCTGGACTGCAACGTCTTTAAAGATCTGAAAGGTTTCAGATTTTTCTCTCATAGGAAAAACATAACCATATCTAGAATGATTATCAACAATAGTTAAGAAATACTTTTTACCGCCAATAGTTGGACCATAAGGACCCACAATATCAGTATGAACCAAATCAAAAATGCGTGTTGACTTACATATAGCATGTTTTGGAACGGCTGCTGCCTTTGATTTTGCCTTTTTGCAAACAGCACAATCCAAATGTACCTTACATCCTTTGAAATTCAAACCTTGGGCGAACAATGGCATTCATTTAAGGACGTCAAAATTGGGATGTCCCATCCTCCTGTGCCATTTATGTATGCATTTGTAATGTAAGGGTCGGCCTGTGAGAGAATTAACAAAGTTAACATTTGAATTAGGAACCTTAGGTTTGTTTTTAGGAGTCTGTGAGGCAATCACAGGATCTCTCTCTTGGATAGCTCTCTCTGGGCCTGCATTGCCATTAATGGAAGGTATTATACTTGCTTGTTTTTGAGGCTCAGGCTTTGGCCTTAAGTAGAAGACTCCACCAATCACAATTGTGTCTGCAACAATCATACTATTCTTAACAATGTAGCTTGTGTTCTTAAAATGATGAACCTGAAAATCTAAAATATTGATTAAATGGGTATAACTAAGCAAATTAAAAGCTGCAGTGTGGTGGTGTCCCATGAGAAATGAGACACGCAGGCAGGTATCTCGGGACAGGAGCACAGAATTTCTTCTGTAACCCCCTTTTATTACAATTCATTCCATATCCAGTTACATTCTCATGACAGAGTTAGTAAGGGGTGGGTAAATACAGCTGTTGCTACCATATATGGTTATATTGTTAATCTACTCCTGAGTACACATTCTTCAGGTAACTTATGCATTCGGGTCACGTATCTATGCATTCAGGTCATGTAGGCACTGGGGTCAGGAGATTTCAGATGAGGTGAGTCACATCCTGCTTTCCTGTCCTGCTTAGTGCCTAATAGTTAATGAAGTATCCATTATACAGACTGAAGTAAAGCACTTTGTTCCCAAATTAATCCCACATCTCCCCCTTTTTTGTTTTATCAAGCGGTCCATCCTCCAATTCCAGAAGGGCTTTGGTTTAGCTAATTAGAACGTCCTTCCTGTTGGAGAAAAGCAAGTTTTTGCACATCTGCAGGAGAGAGGGGAGACATTGAATACAACAACACAACAATATTAATAATACCACAATAAGTAAAACTGTTGGTATGAGTGACCTCAGCCAACTTCCATCAGGTAGCCAGGACCATAAGGCATCCCAAATGTCAATGATGCCATTTCCGTCTCCGACCAGGGGGTTGACCTTGTTCTCCATATGCTCAATTGTGTGTGTGATGTTATATTTATAGTCAGACACATAAGCATAACAATGTGAATGAATTAAAACACAAACACATCCTTTAGCAGCCAATACAATATCTAAAGCATATCTATTCTGCAAGACCACTTCTCGAATTTCTCCTAATTCTTTGTTAATGAATTTCATAGCTTTAATAGTATCATTAAACATAACCACAGTCCAGTTATTAAGTAAATGTAATTCTCTATAATTCATCGCAACCCCAAAATTAGGGAGAATTCGCCGAGATATTTGAGTAGTCAGGGAACCCCCCAAGGTTAAGGGTTGCTCTTCAATGCCAGCTCTTTTGTTTCGCTAATGACCTGTTGGTAATGTTGAAACAGGGTAAGTAGCAGGCACCAAGAGACCCAGGGTGCAAATACCCTTCCAATCCCTTGGGACCAGCCGATAGGCTCGCCGGCCACAAAGAAGCCAAAATTGTGTTAGCTCATAATGTCCTGAATCAGAAGAATTAGCAAACATAATCATAGTCTCCATTTCTGAACATGCTGCATACGTGGAAATGTTTGTCCACTGATTAGACGTGCTGATACCATTTACAGTTGTAAGATTGCGTTTTATATGTGCACACCGTTTTGCTGAATCCCATACAATGGTTTGTTGGCAAGTAGTGTAATTGCCCATTTCCAAGGCATTGGCTAACAAGCCTGAGCTTTGAAAAAAAAGCGAGCAGGTTCTAAAATTCTGGTAGAAACTGCATATGTAAAGTTCAGCATGACTGGAGTGGAGTTCCATGAAGCATGAAGTGCCAGTCCTGACTTGCTGTCTGATGGAATGTGCATACAAATCCAACAATCAGTTTTATTCAACAGCTGAGCCGCCTTATTCAAGTCTCTTACGAACGCATTGGTTTCCCAGGCCCCTGGATCACTGGTCTTAACGTGTTGATGGGGTGACAAAATAAGGGCGAACGCAGCGAGCAGGAGTCCAGATGATATCACCATTGTCATTGACAGCAGCGTAGCCTCGACCCCAAGTGACAAGGGAGGCCGGGCCTTTCCACATAGGATCAGGAAGGCGGCGATAATAGACTTGCGGTCACGGGGAGTCTATAGGAGAAGCAGAAAATTTGCCGACTTGCGGCTGTTGAATCAGGGGTTCCAGAAACATTGAGAAAATTGAGGGTAAACAGGACAAGATTCAAGGTATTTTGTATCCCAGGCAAGCCAGGGTGGTTTTCCCCTTTCTGTTTTTATTGTTTGGGATTGCCTAGAATACAGAAAGTCCGAATACAATGATTAATAACATGTTTAGTGGCTTCACCCCTCTGTGGGGAAGCCATAATAAACAACTCTCCCTGCCCCGGGGGTTAACCCCAAGGGGGACAGAGTGAGCTTGCAAATTGCAAGTGGGACATTGCTGAATAATAGCAGAAGCCTCCGCTGCAGAAAGAGAAAATTGTTCCATCAAGGCCTTTCGATTTTGGAGAAAATAAGAGTGGCTAGTCCACGGAGTAATGGGTGACAAGGAAAGAATAGAAAGATCGGGGGGGCAAGAAGGGCAGCAGCAGCATCTGCCTGAGAATTCCCCTCCTGGATAATACCAGGAAATGGTTGGTGACTTCTGATATGGGCCGGAAGAAAAAAGGCAAAGTCCTAGCATGAAGAAGAGATTGTAAGGTTAAAAAATAAACTGAGAAGATTATCATCAAGAGATGGGGAAACTTGAGAGGAATGGAAAAACCTAGTAAACATCTATAAGATTAGCATTAATCCCAGATGCTAAGTAAACTTCCAGGGAGAATCATGAACTAATTTACAGACATTATGAAAATCAGAAATAATTGCAAAGGTGCAGAAACAGTTAAAGTAAGACAAAGTTCTTTAGGAAGATTAAAAGTAAATTTCCCTACAAAATCTGAAGCTTTTTAATCAAAATAAAATTCAATAGTGAAAAAATGTAAAGTTGTATATTTAGGCAAGGGAAAAAAAACCAAAATGCACAGGTACAGTATATGTGGTATCTTGCTCAACAGTAGTAACTGTGAGATGGATCTAGGAGTTTTAGTGGACAACCATTTAAATATAAGCCAGCTGTGTGTGGCAGCTGCCAAGAAATTAACACAGTTCTAGGCTGCATTAACAGAGGGAGAGAATCAAGATCACTTGAAATATCAATACCACTATATAATGCCTTAGTAAGCCACAAATGAAACACTGCATTCAGTTTCGGTTGCTACGATGCAAAAAAAATGTTGAGACTAGAAAGAGTGCAGAGAAGAGCAACAAAGATAATTAGGGAAATGGAGGCTAAAACATATGAAGAACAGTTGCAGGAACTGGGCATATCCAGTTCAATGAAAATAAGGACTAGGGGAAACATGATAGCAGTTTTCCAATATCTCTGGAGTTGCTATAAAAAAAAGAAACAAAGTATTCTCCAAAGCATCTGAGGGTAGAAAAAAAAACCAATGGGTGGAAACTAATCAAGGAGAGAAGCAACTTAAAACTAAAGAGAAATTTCCTTACAGTTAAAACAATCAATCAGTGAAAAAGTTTGTCTTCAGAAGGTGTGAATGCTCCAACACTGAAAATGTTTTAAGAAGACAACCGTTTGTCTGAATGGATTTCCATTTGCCTGAAGTAATTTAAGCTTTCCTGTCTAGGCAGGGGGTTGGACTAGAAAACCTTTAAGGTTCCTTCCAACTCTGTTATTCCATTCCACTCTATGGCTTTTTGAAAAAACAAAACTCTCTGAAATTCAAATTTAAATTTAAAAATAGGAAAAAATGATTTTAAAAATATCCTGGCAAACTCTAGCAAGTGCTCATGCACAGAGCTCAGCTAAAGCCTAAGGATAAAAAACATGGAATAAATATAGCCATCCCAGGGGCGGGTTCCTAATTTTTTTACTACCACTCCGTGGGCGTGGCTTATTTTGTGGGTGTGGCTTGCCAGCCATGTGACCGGGTGGGCATGGCTTCTCGGACTGCTGAAGGGAGGGGAACTGAGATAGGTCCTGCTGACCATTCCCCCTCCTCTCAGCAGCTCGAGAAGCCTCAAACGTGCAAAAATGCCTAGGATCATCATTGCACATTTGTGGCTTCTCGGACTGCTGAAGGGAGGGGAATGGAGATAGCTCCTGCCGCCCGTTCTTTCAGCGTCTCCCGTGCTCCCTCAGCCATCCTCCCCTGCTTGGACTCACTGTGGGGTAGGAAGGCAGCGCATGAGCAGTGCCAGAAGCTCAGCTTCTGGGCATGTGCAGAAGAAATTTTTTTAATGTAATTTTTTTAAAAAAAATGGCGGCACCCAGGCACCGGCAACGACCGCACCGGTACTGTGACATCACCAGCGGGCCGCTACCAGTGCTATAGAGTGGACCGCACTGGTAGGAACCCACCACTGAGCCATCCTACAAAATAAATTTATTGCAAGGACAACACAGCCAATACTTCCAGTAGGTGCTGGCAAACACAGCACCTACAACACCACACAGTGTTGTGTAAAACCTTGCATTTTTGAAAATATCTATGAAAATATTTATGAGGAAAAAATAAAGGAACATAATTTCATAGAAAAATCACAAAATATTAAAATCTGCAAACAGAAGTAAAATTGCTGTTGCAAAAGGAAGCAAAGTTAATAGGTAATTTGAATGTAATCCCATCAGCTGCAATAGCACTTTAAACTTTGACTAGCTTTCTGAGGGATGAGATAAGATCATAGAATGTTTAACTTTAGTTAATAATGTAAATAATGAACTTAACAAAGAAGTGGATAATTTAAAAAAAGGACTACCCAATTAATAGTTCCCAACAATTGTAACTGAATTAAAATAATAATTGTGGGATAACTGATGCAGCATAAAATCAAGACATCTTATGTCCTAGATACAAAAATTTTCTTGTAGCTAATTTTTTTCTCTCTGGTGCAACATTTAATCCATAGGAGAGAAGACTATACCAGATAAAACATCCAATTTAAGTTACTCCAAGCATGAAACCTCTATGAGAATCAACACCTCTGCCAGGAGCTCTGCACTTTTCCTTAAAACATTTCTGGTTACCACAATTGCAACAATTTCCTTGGGCTTTGTTACTTTGTCTCATGGCTGCAATTAACAAATTATTTTGATGGCTAGAAGAACGTATATCTTGCCAAATTTTAACCATTTCAGGATTTTTTCCTAATGCTAAGATTTTCCGGCATTCAGAAGCAGCTTTTTCTTTAACGCAATCAGTGTATGCTTGATTAGGTTTCGGTTGAATGCTTGAAAAGGTGTGTGCCGGCTTATCAGCTTTCTGAAAATCCTCAAAGGCACATTCAGAAAAAGCTTGCAAATTTGGTGCAGGAAGGACAATTTTAACATCTACATTAACCAGACAATCAGCAAGCATTTGAACAATTTCATGATTCTTTTCTAATCTTTCTTCTTGCATTGTTTGAATCAGACCAGTATTTTTTACTACTGGAAAAGACTCATGAGATAAAACTTGGAGACCCTTTGCAAGTTTTATTCCTTTTTGCTGTTCTTCCTTAAATTCTGCCCTGACTATGCTGAATGCCTCCTGTGGAGGAACAATAGATAAGAAAGCAGCAGCATCCAAAGTGCCGGATTTTAAAGCCTTTTGGTATGCCCCGCGAATAAGGCCAGATTGCAAAACAGGAGCAGGGTTGGAAGCAAAAAAAACAGGGGCTTCGGGAGCCGTGGGTGAAAGAGGACACACGGCTGAAGGTAATGGGGTAGTCACCATGACCGAGGGAGTCTGGTAAGGTGGGGGATCTAATAAAAGCTGGTGAGGCGGATCAGCATGAGTCTGAATCATGATGTAAGCCTTTTCCCAAAGGCACAGAATGTCAGGCGGCGCCTGAGGAGGTTGGTGGAAGATGTCACCAATTTTCTTCCACGTCTCCGTTTTTAGAGATCCGCCCTCTGGATAGGACGGACACTGAGCCCACACATAGGTAAGTAATTTAACAGCCTCACTTTTAGAAAAGGATGGGGTAAATTTTTGTTCTTGAGGGGAAAGGTATTTTTTCCTGCCCAATTGTCTCAGCTCTTCCACGTGTGCGTTTTGAGCTGCAGACGTTCCACCCCCCATACTTACGAGAAGGAGTCAGTCGCCAGCGACGTCGTCGGGTGCATCGTGCCTATTCCAGGCGATAAGTAGGGGGTTAGCAGGGACGTATTCCCATGTGGAATCACGTCTGGGGGTCACCAAATGTGGTGGTCTTCCATGAGAAATGAGACACGCAGGCAGGTATCTCGGGACAGGAGCACAGAATTTCTTCTGTAACCCCCTTTTATTACAATTCATTCCATATCCAGTTACATTCTCATGACAGAGTTAGTAAGGGGTGGGTAAATACAGCTGTTGCTACCATATATGGTTATATTGTTAATCTACTCCTGAGTACACATCCTTCAGGTAACTTATGCATTCGGGTCACGTATCTATGCATTCAGGTCACGTAGGCACTGGGGTCAGGAGATTTCAGATGAGGTGAGTCACATCCTGCTTTCCTGTCCTGCTTAGTGCCTAATAGTTAATGAAGTATCCATTATACAGACTGAAGTAAAGCACTTTGTTCCCAAATTAATCCCACACTGCAGCAGGAACATAATAATAAACATCTGGAACCAGTGTATCTAACTCTTCAATGTAAACAGTCCCTTTTCCTTCGATTTTGCAAGGTCGCTCGGTGAATGTATAAAGTTCACGAAATTCTGGTTCTGGTGCATGCATTTCTTTGAAAAGGTGCTTTTGATAAGTAATGCTAATTAAGGCACCTGAGTCCAAAGTCCACAATAAATGTCTATCATATTGCTGACAGGGTTGGACAGCTTGTGTGATGGCAAGAGTGGCATATGGGCCAAATGAGTCACGCCTTGGACCTGGGCGACGTTGGCTGCCAGTTCTGCTTCTGCTGCCTCTGAAGACTGTTCCTCTGGGCAGGGATGCACTTCTCCTGTAGGCTGTGCCTCTGGATTGGTACTGGTCCCTGTAGTCTGTTCCTCTGGGCTGGACAGGAACTTGAGTGCGTTGCAATTGAATACAATCTCTACTGGTGTGACCTACACGATCACAATATTGGCAACGTAGCAATCTTGGAGTGTATTCCCTCTCTGGGGGTCGTCTAGTTGGAAGACGTGTTGCAGTTAGGGGGCGTTGCAAGTGAGGTGCTGCAAGTGTAATGTCTTCATATTCAGTTAAAATTCTACAAACATTATCAACAGTTCTTTGAGCAAAAGGTACATGATTGATTTGTGTGATGGCCTCTCTCCATGTGTAATTTAAGGAATTGGTAATAATACTGACCATTTGATTATCGTCCATTGGATAGCCACGTTCTGCGAGGTCTTTCCTCATGCGTTTCATCTTTGTTAAATGTGCCCCCATGCTGTCTGTAGGTTTAATTCTAGTTCCATGAAATTGTGACAAAAGCAGGTTAGTAGATTCAGCTGAAACTGGCCGAAAACAGCGTTCTAATTGAACGCTGCATTTGGAACAAAAGTTTGCTGCATTTCGATCTCCATTGACATCAATATACTAGTAGACACTTTTATATCTAATAATCTGATGGCATCTGGCCAAGGGCGGTCAGGTGGGTCAAATACCATGCCGTGCATGCCCTCACGATGAAGCAAAATAGTCATTTCACTGGCCCAGGCTTTATAATTCTGTCCTGATGGCTTTAATTTTGAGTGGCCAGTTAATGGGGCAACTGGTGCCTGGTAAGGTGGAGCAGCAGCTTGAATTGGCTGTAAAGGCGGTGCGCCTAATGGGGCCTGCGCAGGTGCGGCCTGAGGAATTGCCTGTGGACCCACTTGGGGTTGGAGAGGAGGCGGCAAAGGAGCCTGCACTGGAGCAGATGGTGGTGCCTGGACTGGCTGTTGTGCAGCAGCTGGTGCAGCGGCAGGGGCCGGCTGCATAGGAGCAGGTGGTAGAGAAATTGGCACTAGCTGGGCCACCCTTGGGGCAGGCGTAGGAGCTTGCATTGGAATAAGTAGTTGTCCCATTTGGGGTTGCTGTTGGGCAGTTGAAACAGCAGGAGTTGGAGTAGTTCCAGTTTGTGACGCAGCGTGGGTTTGCTGCATAATTTGTGCTGCCGTAGGAACGGGTGGTGCACTTTGTGCCTGTATTGTTTGGGCAGGTTGAAGAAATTGTTGTTGGGCTATAGGTGGAGGTGGAACAAACTGTAATCCAGAACCTCCAGGTGGCATAGGTGACAAAGGTTGTCTTTTGCCAGACATCAGGAGATCTAACCTTTCCAACACAGTTTTAAACATAATTTCTGTTTATCTATATTTTGTCCACTAGATGGCACTGCAACATTACTTTTGGGAAAGTCTCTCTGTTCATAAAATCTCTGATCAGAACCAGCCCCTATTGACGTATAGTCATATGTCCCTTCCGGCAAATGAAAGGTAACACCCATTTTGGGGCGGGACTCAAATGTTGAAGAGACCGGAAAAGATGGCCCAGGAAATGTTTCTGGAATGTAAGAAGGCTGGCAGACATCTTGTTTTTCATATAGGCGTTGGCTTTCTAGTAACTGCTTCCTTAAGTATTTAATTTCTCTGTCTTTACTATCAAGAAGGTCTTTGTGGCGTGCATCAATAAATCTTTCTGTGGCTGATACGGTACTCGAGGGTGCTCCCTCAGAAAAACTTTCAAGTAATTGGGGCTGAAGTGGCTCATAATGAGTAATCTTTGGAATGGCCCCTGTTTGAACAGCCCCCATTTGAGTTGAACTAGCACCCGGGAAAAAGGGTGTGTTTTTGACTTCCACTAACCTTCGAAAATCTTGTTCCTGTTGCAAAGCCTCTGCCGCTGTGATTGAGTGCGCGGGCGAAGATGGTGCCGGAGAAATTTGCAGAGATGCGATAGGAGTCTGTCTTGGAGGAGTGATTAAAAGCGGAGATGAGACAGGCAAATAAGTTGCTTCTTGAGGTTTCTCTGCTTCTTGAATTGGCTGGTCAAGAAGAAGTGAAATTTCTTTCTCCGGAGAAGACATTTTGGTAGATTTATGGAGTTTTCACTTCAAAAACAGCCAAAACATTTTTATCTATCTGACTGAGCTAAACACAATAAACCTGTCAGAATTAATTAAGATCCAGGACCCAATCCTCTGCATACCATGACAGATAAGAATAACTCTCATCAGAGGCGAAAATAGATCTTTCCCTGGAACTCTGACATTAGAAAAGAAACCGCAGTTTAAAGTTCTAAGTAGAAAATATTTATTTCGGTACAAAAACAATAAAATCTCATTAATCACATCTTAGCTATAAAACACGTCTTGCTTCTTACAGAAGCTGAAATAGAAGGACGGATCAAAGAAAGGAATGTACACATGCGTACTAGGAACATATTAATCACGTGCTCAGGAATAAACCATTATATTTGATAGGGATGCAGCTCCCTGCATATACATATAACAGGCAATATAAAATCACTGCCTGACACTCCTGGAATGCACACATGTGCAGAAACACATATCACATGTCTGCTTGATTAAAAAAATACAGTAGATCTAGAAATATAGTAGAAGACTAAGAAATATAGCACAGAGGCTCAACTGGCAATATATTCACATCGTGACACCCCTTCTTTGCCAGTTGGGCTAATATGATGTGTCACTCAACACACAGTAAATATCTGAGGTAATTATGCTGAGCAGTAGGTAATGGTTTGTTCAGAATGTCAGCTATCTGATATCTTGTTGGCACATATTCTAACTTTATAAGACCTTGTCTTACTGACTCTCTAACATTTTTGTAACGAATGTCGATATGTCTGGACCTTGAACCTGTGAAGTGAGTCCTTGAAATATAAACTACTGACTGATTATCTTCCATCACAGTGATTGATTGTTTCGGCTTCGTCCAGATATCTGTAACTAGAACATCAAACCAGGTTAAAGAATTACAAGCGTCAGACACACATGCATACTCTGCTTCAGTTGATGAGCAGGAAATAAAACTTTGTTTTCTCACGTTCCAATAAACTGGACATCCATTCAGGAACATTATGTAACCTGATGTGCTTTTTCTTGACTCCTTATCACTTGCCCAATCTGCATCTGCATAACAATACATCTCTGCAAAATCTGTATGTTCTGGTTCTAGCTTCAATTTTAAATGTTTTGTGTGTTTCAAGTATCTCAGTAACTTCTTAATACATGACCAGTGAAACTCTGTTGCTTTTCCTACGTGTCTTGAAAGTAAATTAACACTGAGTGCTATGTCTGGTCTAGTCCATCCACTAATATAAAGTAGTGAACCAATTACTGAATGATAAAGTGTTTGATCCTTGAACTCAGGACTGTGTGCATCTTTCAAATTGTGAAAATCAGTTTGCATAGGTGTTTGTGTAGGCGTTGCATCTGCCATGTTGCAAAGATGCAAAAGTTGATCTATCTTAGTTTCTTGTGAAAGGCTAAACCCCTTCTGTGTCTTTTCAATGTGAACTCCTAAATATTCATTGATGTGTCCTAATGATTTCAATGTGAAGTATTGTTGCAAACCTTTAACAAAACTCTCACTCATGTGTTTGTTTGGACCAATGTAAACAATGTCATCAACATAAACAAGAACAATTTCATAAGTATTTTCATACCTTTTTGTGAACACGCATTCATCAGTGTCGGACTTAATAAAGCCCATCAAATTTAGTTTGTCTTTTAAACATATGTACCACATCAGACCTGATTGTTTCAGACCATAGAGACTCTTGTTTAGGAACCAGGTATCCCCTTCTCGGCCCCGGAAGCCGGGGGCGCATCTGACGTAGATCTCTTCATCTAGATCAGCATGTAGATAAGCTGTTTCAACATCAAATTGGAAAACTTCAAGTCCAAGGATAGAAGCAATGGTTAGAGCAATTTTCACACTTTCAGTTCGCACTGTGGGTGAATAAGTGTTTGTATAATCTTCTGGGTAATTTTGAGTGAACCCTTGTGCTACAAGTCTTGCTTTGTATAGTGACTCACCATTTGGCTTTTGTTTGATTTTGTAGACCCATCTTGTGCCAATGACTCTTTTGTGTGTTGGAGGTGTCACAGATGTGTATACTTTGAGTTTCTGCAAACTATCCATCTCAACTTGCATGGCTTCATGCCATTTCTCTTGTTCATCTTCAGAAAGATATTTAATTTGTGAAAAGTTCTCTGGTGGGAGTGTAACATTACAGATTAATGGCGATGGTCTGTTTGTCAACTGCATTGTGTATTTCTTTGGTGGAATACCTTTGGTAGTTCTCTTGGACCATCTTGGGACGGTAGTCCAGTCATCTTCCGTGTTGTCCACATCTCCATCAGCATCGCTAGCTTCAGCATCCACGGCGTGGTAGGATGGGATATCAGGTGATGAACATTGGTCATCTGGTTGCTCTGTATCAACAATTTCATTTCTAGGGAAATAAACTCCAGGGTCATTAGAATGTATCCTGGACCAATCTGAATCTTCTTCAAAATTAGCTGAATTAGAAATTGTTATCATATTGTGACAGTCAATGAATTTTCCCCATTTTGAATTGTCATCAACACCCATGTATCTCAGTCTCTTTGCTATTGGGCCACCTTTTCTTCTTTGTGCCAATGGAATGTTCACCATGGCATATGAACCAAAAATGTGTAAGTGTTTAAGATCAGGCTGGTAGCCATGTAACATGTAGAAAGGTGTTTGGTCGATGACACTGCTCCATGTATGATTGACAATGTAATTTGCGTACTTAACTGCTTCGCCCCAAAATGAGTGTTTGAGATTAGCATCTTCTAGGAGGCAGCGCATCATGGTTTGCAGAACTCCTTGTCTTTGTTCTGCGACTCCGTTATGACTTGGGGTGTAAGGTGCTGATGTTTGGTGTAGGATACCATTTTGTCGCATCCAATCCTGGAAACGCTGAGACATGAATTCGGTACCTCGGTCACTCTGGATTCTTTGGATCCTCACTCTGTGTTGATTGTAGACTTGGACTGCAAAGTCTCTAAAGGTCTGAAAGGTCTCAGATTTTTCTTTCATTGGATAAACATAACCATATCTGGAATGATTATCAACAATTGTTAGAAAATATTTTTTACCGCCAATTGTTGGCCTATAAGGGCCCACTATATCAGTGTGTACCAAATCAAAAATGCATGTAGACTTATGTATAGCACGTTTCGGGATGGCTGCTGCTTTTGATTTTGCTTTTTTGCACACTGCACAATCTAAATGCACTTTACAATTCTTTAAATCCAAACCCTTAACAAAAAATGGCATTTTCTTAAGAACTTCAAAACTTGGGTGGCCCAGTCTTCTATGCCACTTATGGATGCATCTGTAATGTAAAGGGGTACCTGTTAGTGAGGTTGCAGCATTTACATTAACATGAGGAACCTTGGGTTTGATTACCTGTTGCTTTGTGACTTTAGGAGCCTTTGGAGTATTCACAGGATCTCTCTCTGGGGTATCTCTCTCTGGGCCTGTGTGACTCTCTATTGAGATTTTTATACTTGCCTGAATTTGAGGTTTTGACTTTGGCCTCAAGTAGTAGACCTGACCAATCACAATTGTGTCAGCAATAATGTGGCCATCCTTAAAAATGTAACTGGCGTTATCTAAATGAAGGACATAAAAATGTAAAACAGCAGATAAATGATTCTGACTAAGCAAATTACAATTAGCTGTAGGAATATAGTAAACGTCAGGTACTAGGGTACCTAACTCTTCGATAAAGACAGTCCCTTTTCCTTCGACCTTGAAGGGGTGGCCACCAAATGCGTACAGTTCACGATATTCTGGTTCAGGCTCATGTAACTCTTTGAAAAGTTCTTTTCTGTAAGTAATGTGAACAGCTGCACCACTATCTAAAGTCCACAAAAGACTTCTGTCGTATCGTTGATTTGGTTGTGGATCATTGGTGATTGCTAGCGTGGCATATGGAGGCTGTAAATCACGCCTGGGACTGGGTCGGCGCTGTCCTCTGCCTCTGCTGCCTCTGGGTGCTGTTCCTCTGGGCTGGTACTGGTCTCTGTAGTCTGTTCCTCTGGGCTGGTCAGGAACTTGAGTGCATTGCAATTGAAGACGATCTCTGCTGGTGTGGCCCACACGATCGCAGTACTGGCATCTTGGCACCCTTGGTGCGTAGGTCCTACCTTCGTAGGGTCGTCTAGCTGGTGCCCTGGGCGCTGCTGGTGGGCATTGCAAGTGAGGCGTTGCAAGTACAATAGCTTCATATTCTGTTAAAATTCTACAAATATGATCAACAGTTCTTTGGGCAAGAGGGACTTGATTAATTTGTGTGATGGCCTCCCTCCATGTGTAATTCAAGGAATTGGTAATGATACTGACCACTTGATTATCGTCCATCGCGTAACCGCGTTCTGCAAGTTCTTTCCTCATGCCTTTCATCTTTGTTAAGTGTGCCCCCATGCTGTCAGTAGGTTTAATTTTTAATCCATGAAATTGTGACAAAAGTAGGCATGTGGACTCGGCTGAAACTGGGCGAAAACAATGTTCTAATTGAGTCCATATTTCTTGGGCAGTTGCATTTGGAGCAAAGGTCTGCTGCAATTCGGTGTCCATTGACATCAATAAACTCATGGATGCTTTAATGTCTAACAGTCTTATGGCATCTGGCCAGGGTTGTGGAGGGGGGTTCTGAATTATGTCATATATCCCCTCACGACGAAGCAAAATAGTTATCTCAGAGACCCAGGCTTTGTAATTTAGTCCCGATTGCTTTAATTTTGCGTTGCCAACTAATGGGACAATTTGTGACTGTTGTGCCAAAATAGGCTGTAGTGGTTGGGCAACTACTTGGGCCTGCATTGGTGCGGCCTGTGGAATAGCTTGTGGCAAGGCTTGGGCTGGAGCGGGTTGAGGTGCCGCTTGAGGTTGTTGAGGTACCTGGACTGGCTGTTGCTGAACAGCTGGTGCAGCAGCTTGGGCTGGCTGCAAAGGTTGGGCTGCCACAGGAATAGGCTGAGCTTGAATTGGCACGGGCTGGGCCACAATTGGGGCAGGCATAGGTGCAGCTTGTGGCACTGGTGCTGGAGTAGGAGGTGGTCCAGCTTGTGGTGGCTGCACAATTTGGCCTGCAACAGGTTGGGCAGCTTGAACAGTCTGTGCCTGCATAGGTTGGGCAGGCGGAACAATCTGTGCCTGTACAGGTTGGGCAGCTAATGATGGGCGAAGCATTAGTGCATCAAGCCTCAATTGAGTCATTCGGTTCTGGGCTTGTAAGGTTTGAACTTGCTCATGTAGAGTAGTATTTTGTTTAAGCAGGCTTTGATTTTGCTCATGAAGAGCTTTTATAAATGATTCCATTTTATCGCCACTAGATGGCAGTGCAGCATTACTTTTGGGATATTCATAGTCCCTTTCATCAAAGTGTTCCAGCCGACGTGGCACGCTCAGCTGAGGGCGTGGTTCTAAGTTGTATGAAGAAGGCAAGAAGGAGGGGTTATGGTCCCACTCTGGAATGCCTGGAAGCGGGCAGACATTTTGTTTTTCACCATGGAAAAATGCATATAATTTAGTGTCCTGCAATTTCCTTTGCAAAGAATTAATCTGCTCCTGCTGTTTTTTTAGCATTTGTCTGTAGCTGAAATTAATCTGTCTTTCTGCACTGTTCTGTCCTAACAAAGACAGCTCTGGGGAATAAGGTTCATATTGATAGCGTAAAGCAGTTTCATCTTGGGGAATTTTTGGAATAGCTCCCAGACGTGTAGAATTACCCCCAGGGACGAACGGTGTGCTTGGATTTACTTTACTGACCTCTATCAATCCTTCGTTCGCGTGTGAAGCCGCTCCGGCGAATTCCTCCATTTGTGTTTCAAAGAGAGTAGAAGGGAGGTTTTTGGGAGGTGTTGAAATTCCTTGGAGATCACTCTTGTCTGCAAAGCATTTTTCAGCTGCCTCTGTTTCCAGCTGCAATCGGAGGTCTTTGTCTTCGTCAGCCAACATGGTTAACAAAGATAAATGAGAGAGGCTTTCTCTCTTTGGAACCTATAAATCACCCTGATTAGCTAACTGGTCTATTCGCAAGAAAACTGTCAAAGGAAGCATAAATTTTTCTAACCATCCATCTACTACCATGATGGGATAGGAATTTATTCCTACCGAGGCGATATAGATCTTGTTCCCTTGAAGTCATCCGTACGTAGAAAATAAAACCGAGATTTAATTCTAAGTAACAAAATATTTATTTCAGTATAAAAGTAACAAAACATAAACCTTAATAAGCTACATTGTCCCAGTCAAGAATTCACATCTGCCTCGGGTGGAGGCTTGCAGAAGAAAAAGAAGGAGGAGACAAACTCCTGGAATGCACACATGTGCAGAAACACATATCACATGTCTGCTTGATTAAAAAATACAGTAGATCTAGAAATATAGTAGAAGACTAAGAAATATAGCACAGAGGCTCAACTGGCAATATATTCACGTCGTGACAGAATATATATGTAATAGTACAAGCATGAATAAGAGTAAAAGAGGTATGAATATACGGGTACATTAGGAGAGGAACGGTAGGCACGACTGTGCGCTTATGCACACCCCTTACTGACCTCTTAGGAATGGGGTGAGGTCGATGGTAGATAATCTGAGGTTGAAGTTTTTGGGGTTAGGGGAAGAAACTACTGAGTCAGGTAAAGTGTTCCAGGCATTTACCACTCTGTTGTTGAAGTCGAATTTTTTGCAATCAAGTTTGGAGCGGTTTACATAAAGTTTGTATCTATTGTGAGCTCGTGTATTATTGCAGTTGAAGATGAAGTAGTCATTAACAGGTAGGACATTGTGGCAGATAATTTTGTGAGCTACACTTAGGTCAGATCGAAGGCAGCGTAGTTCTAAATTTTCAAGTCCCAAAATTTCAAGTCTGGTTTCGTAAGGTATTCTGTTGTGAACAGAGGAATGTAATACTCTTCTTGTGAAGTATCTCTGGACATTCTCAATTGTGTTAATGTCTGATATGTAGTGTGGGTTCCAGACAGATGAGCTGTATTCAAGAATCGGTCTAGCAAATGTTTTGTATGCTCTAGTTAAGAGTACAATGTTACCAGAGAAGAAGCTACGCAAGATTAGGTTAACAACTCTTAATGCCTTCTTAGCTATGTTGTTGCAGTGGGCTCTGGCACTTAGATCGTTAGAGATGAATACTCCAAGGTCCTTTACTGAGTGAGGATCATCATCAAGGTCATGATCATCAAGTTTGTATTTTGTGTTTAGATTATTTTTCCCAATGTGTAAAACTGAGCATTTGTTGTTTGAGATTGGTAGTTGCCACTTGTTTGACCATTCAGATACATAGTCAAGGTCTTTTTGAAGGGTTGTAGTATTGTCGGTGGTGTTGAATAGTTTAACATCATCTGCAAAGAGGATGCAGTTGCTTTGTATATTATCACAAATGTCATTTATGTAAAGAATGAAGAGAGTAGGTCCTAAAACGCTTCCTTGGGGAACCCCACTGTTAACAGGTACAGGGTTTGATAGAGCTGATCCTATTTTGACCACTTGTTGTCTGTTTGACAGGAATGCAGTTATCCATTTGTGTAGGGGGCCAGAGATGCCATAAGATTTTAGTTTTAGGAGTAGTTTGTCGTGTACTACAGAGTCAAAGGCTTTACAAAAGTCTATGTAGATTGCGTCTATTGCTTTGCCCTGGTCGAGTTTTGTAATCCATATGTTTTTACAATGTAGAAGTTGCAGATTGCAGGATAACTTTTTTCTGAAACCAAATTGTTTGTGAGAGAGTAGGTTGTTTGTCTCTAAGTGGAGGGTAATGGATTGGTTGATGATTGATTCCATGACTATGCAGGTGGCGCAACATAAGGAGATTGGTCTATAATGTTCAACTAGGTTGGGGTCTCCCTTTTTGAGGACAGGGATAACTGTGGCTAGTGACCATAGGTTGGGTAGGGTGCTGGTTCTGAAAGATATGTCAAAAATAATGCTTAGAGGTTCTGATAGGACGGTGGAAAGTTTTTTTAAGAAGTAAGCAAAAAGTCCATCTGGTCCTATGGATAGGGATGGTTTTAGGTTGTGTAGAGCCTTTCTAACATTGTCTTCTGTAAAGTCATTTGTATTAGATCATTGTAATTGCTTGTGGTTCGATTGGGGAATATAGGACATGAGTTGTTGCTGTTTATAAAGACTGAGCCAAAGAATGTGTTGAAGAGGTTGGCTTTGTTGGATTCATCATTACAGTCTTTATTGTTGGGGCCTTTAAGGGGTGGGATAGTTCTCGTCACTTTGAGTTTGTTACTGAAGGGAATCAGCAACTGGCAGATGACCTGAATGTGTTTGTAGGAAGTTAGAACCCACCCCTCTCCTAGAAGAATGAAATGTTTTAGGAAATATTAAAAAGGCAGAATATTATATTTCCCTGGATGAGAAATGGAGAAACATATTTTTTAGGCCGGAAGCAGACTCACTCTTAATAGCCCCCACCCTCCTCAATAGCCCACAGCAGTTGTCAGCACTTAAGAGATAAAGAGATAGCTAGGTCTATTCATAAGCAAATGCCCTCACCCAAGATCCAGCAAAGATAGGATTAGCCCTCTACCCATCTAGCAACAGAACTCACCACATGGCACCTGGGGAGACTGCATCACCCAGCAAGGCTCAGCCAAGCCTGGGACTCAAAAGACAACCTACAAAGTTACCCCTGCATGGCCCCATGGGAGTCTGACAACGAATCAGAATACAAGCTCAAATTCAAAGCAGAACAGAGGGTATAAATCTCTCTCTCTCTCTCAACCATGTGCTCATTTTGCCCAGGACCCAAAAAACCCATGTGGTCCTGTCCACCATTAAACCATCTTTCCAAGCAGTCTCCATGTTTCCAGTGTCTTCCTTCCCACTTGGAACTGAACCGGGGTGGAGCCACGGCGGGCGAGCGAGGGAGAACAGAGCTCCGTTCTCCAAGCCTGAAATTTGGCTGAAATTTGATCGGATTTGGCCCGAGAAATACCATCTGTGTGGGAGCGGAGGAGCGAGGAAGACCCCAGGAACAACGTGACGAACGAATTGCCTTTTTTGAGGACTGGGGATCTCTGAAGCTCTGAAGCTCCGAGACTTTGAACAGAAGCACCATCGTTGTTACGATGGCGGCTTTACCGCCGTGAGATTGCAAATAATTACCATAACAAGGAATAACGAGGAAACAAGGATTAACATCAATTCCGGAGGGCATTCATTCCCCAAGATTCAACATCCCGAGGAATTTAACCTCTAAACTATCATCCGGAGGACGGTGAGGTTGAGTGAATGTTTGTTAACTCCTCCTGGTGTGTCTGCTTTTTTACGTAAACAATGTCTTACTGTTTGATTCCCAGCTGTCCGGAACACCGTTTTTCTTAACTGGCTTATTACCATTATCATCAATCTCCCTTCCTCTATGGCAGCAGACCTCTCTTAACAGTCTTCTTCTCTCCCGGGGGTATTACAACTTGGGATATAAATGATCTCCCCTACCCCGGACGTGACTTGCTTCTCCCACCATCTGGCATTCTTTGTGAGCACCGTCGCCATTATAGGATTTATTGCAGCTGAGGTGATCTTGGCCTTTCATACAGCCTTTTTTGCTGATTTGACTATGCTGGCTAATGCCATCTTTATGATTGCATTTGAAATGACGATTAATGGCAGGAAGAAATGGTCTAGCAGGGCCAGTATTTCCTGGCTTGAAATCTATGCTGGTGTTAGACTTTACTGTGGACAGAAACAGATAAACTTTGACTGTGGGATGCAGGCCCTTCGACACAACTGCCATTTTTCTGCTGAGGATTTTATTGTCGACTCTTATATTAACGAGCCTCTCCTCGACCCCCAAGATCGGTCACTATATTGTGGAGAGCTATGGGACTGGGATCATGGTGACGGTGGCAAACGATGGACACATTTCTTTCCTATATATTCCTGCACGGACTTTTGTTTACATTATACTGTTACTACCCTGGAAGTGGTGTGTTTGTGTGAAGGGTGTGGATACGATTGAGGGGGATGAATGTGCAAATTAGAATGATAGGATATGAGAGTATGAATTCGCCCCCCTTCTGTTGAGTGTGGAAACAGAAATGGAGGGGGGGCAGACTTGGTTCCCCAGCCTAGTGTGGATGGTATGCATGGCCTGCAGGGAGGGAGGAGGACCAGTGAGGAGGGGGAGGGGATCTCTGTGGGGGGAGAGAACCGAAATATCTCAGTCATTATGGGGAAAGGTAGGTATGGCGGGGGCAGAGGGGTGGGCTGCTCAAGGGGAATAAGACCTCACTGTTTACAAGCGATCCCTTGTTCTGGGCCCTCCAATGTGGTTCCATCTTGCTCAACCCGAGTACCTGGTGACCGGGGTTTTTCAGGGCCCTGGGCTCAAGCTGATGCTGTTGAATGCCAGGTCAATTGTCAACAAAGCCCCCCTGATACGTGATTTAATCACTGATGGGGGTGGTGGACCTGGCATGCATAACTGAGACCTGGCTGGGCCAGGAGGGGGGAGTAGCCCTCTCTGAGATAAGCCCAGATGGGTTCTCAGTGTTGCATCAGCCACGACCCCAGGGAAGGGGGGGAGGAGTGGCTATTATAACGCGCCGGAATCTGCATCCTCGTAGGAGCCCTGCCCCGGAGATTGTCGGGTGTGAGACCCTCCTTCTGAAGTTGGACTTAGGGGTTTAGGTGGGCCTTTTGTTAGCGTACCTGCCTCCCAGCTGCGTTACCAAGGCCCTGCCTGAGCTGCTTGAGGCGGTAGCAAGCCTGGCGGTGGAGTTCCCCAGGCTTATGGTGCTGGGGGACTTTAACCTGCCTTCGGTGGGCGAAACCTCTGGTGCAGCTCAGGAGTTCATGGATTCCATGACAACCATAGACCTGACCCAAGTAATCCAGGGTCCGACTCATGAGGGAGGTCACATGCTTGACCTAGTGTTTCTCTCGGGGCAGTGGAGAGATGATCTGAAGCTAGGGGATATAGTCACCACCCCGTTGTCATGGTCAGATCATTTCCTACTGATGTTGGATTTCACAGCCCCACTCCTCCCCCGCAGGGAGGCGGGACTGACTAGGTGGTTCCGCCCCAGGCGCCTAATGGAGCCGGAAGGATTCCAGAGGGAACTTGGGGAGATACCTGAAACCCTAGTCCACAATTCGTCTGAGTCCCTGGTGGCTGCCTGGAACACCGCAGCATCAGGGGCATTAGATCAGATTGCGCCTTTGCGACCTCTCCGTGGCAGTGGATCCCGGAAAGCTCCCTGGTTCACTGAGGAGCTCCGGGAGATGAAACGCCACAAGAGACATCTGGAGCGACGCTGGAGAGCCAGTAAAACCGAATCTGACCGAACACTCCTAAGAACTTTTATTAAGTCTTATTTAGTGGCGATAAGGGCGGCAAAACAATCTAATTTTTCCGCTCTTATTGCATCCGCAGATTCTCGCCCAGCCGCCTTGTTTAGGGTGACTCGCTCACTCCTTGCTAAAGGGGGGAGTGAGGGACACTTGCACAGTAGAGTTGAGGAATTTGCTCAGTTTCTGACGGATAAAGTCGCTCAGATCCGGTTAAATCTGGACTCTGGCTGGACAGAGCCCATTGAATTGACAGGGGCAAGTCTTAGTCCAGCGTTGTGGGAAGAGTTTGAGCCAGCCACTCCTGATGACCTGGACAAGGCCGTGGGTGCGGTTAGCTCTTCCACCTGTTTATTGGACCCGTGCCCCTCCTGGCTGGTTTCGGCCAGCAGAGAGGCGGCACGCGGCTCGATCCAGGCGGTGATCAATGCTTCTTTTAGGGAGGGATCCGTACCGCAGCCTTTAAAGGTTGCGGTGGTGAGACCCCTCCTTAAGAAGCCTTCCCTGGATCCGGCGGATTTGAAGAACTTTCGTCCGGTCTCCAACTTACCTTTTATAGGTAAGATTGTTGAGAAGGTGGTAGCTTTTCAGCTTCTTCGATTATTGGAGGAAACTGATAATCTAGATTCCTTTCAATCGGGTTTCAGGTTGTACAGTACAGTACAGTACAGAAACTGCCTTGGTCGCCCTGATGGATGATCTCTGGCGAGCCCGGGATGGGGGTTATTCTTCCATCCTGGTGCTACTTGACCTCTCAGCAGCTTTCGATACCATCGACCATGGTATCCTTCTGCATCGTCTCGGCGAATTGGGAGTGGGAGGCACCGTTTTACGGTGGTTCTCCTCTTACCTCGCCGATAGGATGCAGTCGGTGTTAACAGGAGGACAGAAGTCGTCTCCTAGGCTCCTGACTTGTGGGGTGCCTCAGAGTTCGGTCCTCTCACCCATCCTGTTTAACATTTACATGAAACCGCTGGGGGAGATCATCCGTTGACACGGGGTGTTTTCAACAGTACGCTGATGACACCCAGCTGTACATCTCCACCCGGTTTCAATTCAGGGAGGCAGTGGATGTAATGTGCCGATGCCTGGACGATGTCAGGATCTGGATGGGGAGGAACAGGCTCAAGCTTAACCCCGACAAAACTGAGTGGTTCTGGATATTGCCCCCTAAGGACTATGTCGACTGTCCCTCCTTGGTTCTTGGGGGAGAAAAATTAACTCCCTCAGAATGGGTTCGCAATTTGGGAGTTCTCCTAGATCCACAGCTAAAATTAGACCAGCATCTTACAGCTGTGGCTAGGGGAGCCTTTGCACAGGTCCGCCTGGTACGCCAATTGCGACCATACTTGGAGAAGGAGGCTCTACTCACGGTCACTCATGCCCTTGTCACCTCTCGATTGGACTACTGTAATGCGCTCTACATGGGGCTACCCTTGAAGAGTATCCGGAGACTTCAACTGGTGCAAAATGTGGCTGCGCATGCTGTGGTGGGTGTCTCAAGATACACCCACGTAACACCCATACTCCGCCAGCTGCACTGGTTGCCCATTGGTCTCCGGGTGCAATTCAAGGTGTTGATTATCATCTTTAAAGCCCTACATGGCTTAGGACCAGGTTACCTCCGGGACCGCATCCTACCTCATACTTCCCTTCGACCGGTCAGGTCCCACAGAGTGGGTCTCCTCCAGGTCCCGTCAACCAAACAATGCCGGCTGGCGGGGCCTAGAGGGAGGGCCTTCTCTGTGGGGGCCCCTGTTCTCTGGAACCAACTACCCCCATAGATCCAAATTATCCCCACCTTGCTGGCCTTCCGAGATGCCATTAAGACATGGCTCTTCCTGCAGGCGGGGTGATTTGAGACAATTTCACATCTTAGGTCTCCCCCATGTATGTATGGTTTTATATGTTTTTTAAAATTCTTTTTTAAACTGTTATTAAATTATTATATTGTTTAATTGTTCTTTAAATGTTGTACGCCGCCCTGAGTCCCTGGGGAGTAGGGCGGCATATAAGAACACTAAAATAAATAAATAAATAAATAAATAAAAATAAAAATAAATAAACCCAGATGGACATTTCTTCCAACATGTTCTACTGTAGGTTTGAGAGGAAATCACTGTCAACTATTGTTACCCTCCCCATCTCAGATACACCAACAATACCCAAATCTCGTACACATGACTCCAGTCCTCTGGACCCCCCCCCCAAAATACACACACTTCTGGTGATCCTAGAAAAAGAGGTGGGAGGTCTATTTCATAGACAAAAGACTGGAAAAGCACCAGACCCAAACGGAGTAACTCATTCTTGCTTGAAAGTCTGTGCTGATCAACTGGCCCCCATCTTCACCCGCATCTTTAATAAATCACTAGAGATATGTTATGTTCCTTCTTGCTTCACTCTACTGTCATCAAGAAACCCTCCATCAAGGAGCTTCATGACTACAGATCAGTTGCTCTGACATCTGTAGTTATGAAAACCTAGACTCCTTGTAGTTTGCCTACCGTGCAAATAGATTGGCAGACGATGCTGTCAATATGGCACTGCACTACATCTTATAACATCTTGAATCCTCAATGACCTATGCAAGGGTCCTTTTTGTAGACTTCAGCTCGGTATTCAATACCATCGTCCCAGAAATTCTTCACTCTAAACCAGTGGTTCCCAAAGTGGGCGGTACTGCCCCCTGGGGGGCGGTGGGATGACTTAGGGGGGCGATAAGAGGCAAGGGGGGTGGCAGGGGGGGTGCTAAGAGGCAAGGGGGTGGCAGAGGAGTGCTGGAGGTGGGCCCCTCGCAGGGCTCAATTCTGCCTGGGGCTCTGTCGGCCGCCAGTCAGCTGAGCACTTCCGGTTCTGGCCCGACTCGGCCCATCACCTCCTGTGCCTGCGCGTACCGTACGCTGGCAGCCACGCTAAGCCTCGTGCGTGCTGCTCTGTTTTGCCTGGCTTGGCAAACTTTCCCTATTTTTTAAAATTAAAAAAGCAGGTTTCTACTACTCCCCCCCTGCAACTGTAACTCTTTTCAAATCAGATGTGAACACACACATATTGTAAGTATTCTGATTTTCAGAGCAGAAATGGCAGAAGCAGAAAAATCAAAGAAGAAATGTAGACAATATAGTGTGGAATATTTGAAGTATGGATTTATACCAGCACCATCAAACCAGCAGCTGCCACAGTGCCTACTATGTGAACAAGTATTTTCTAATGAGGCAATGAAGCCTTCCAGACTGAATGAACATTTGAAGAAGGCACATCCTGACAAGGCAGACAAGAACCTAACTTTTTTTCAATCATTTCGTGACAAATTTCAAAAGCGCCCAACACTGCCACACATGTTTTTATTTATTTATTTATTTATTTATTTATTTATTTATTTATTTATTTATTTATTTATTTATTTATTTATTTATTTATTTATTTATTTATTTATTTATTTATTTATTTATTTATTTATTTATTTTAGAGTTCTTCTATGCCGCCCTACTCCCTACTCCCTACAACGCTTCCCAACAAAACACTGATGGTTTGCGTGCATCATACAACATTTCATTGCTGATTGCTAAGTCTGGAAAGTCACATACTATTGGTGAAGAACTCATCCTACCAGCCAGTAGTGAGGTTCTGAGTACTGTTTTGCGTAAGTCACCACATGATATAATTAAGACAATTCCTCTCAGCAACAATTCAGTGCAAATAGATGAAATGGCTGAGAATGTGGAAGATGTATTGTGCAGCATACTACGGACAACAGACTTTGCATTACAGCTGGATGAATCAACTTTGCCGGGCAATTAATCTTTGCTTCTTGCTTATGTGCGCTTTATTAAAGACAAAAGTTTGACTCAAGAGTTGTTATTTGCGAGGCAACTAAAAACAGATACTAAAGGGGAGTCAATATTTCATGTTGTTGAGCAGTTTTTCAAAGACAAGGAAATTCCACTTACCAACATACTTGCTTGTTCAACTGATGGAGCACCATCAATGACTGGTCGCTACCGTGGGTGTGTTGCTTACTTGAAAAAAGCAGTGCCAAATGTCTTTGCCATTCACTGTGTCATTCATTGCCAACATCTGGTTGCAAAAAACCTCAGTGATTGCTTACACAAGTCATTACACACTGTCATTACTGTAGTGAACAAAATTAAAGTACATGCTCTCAATGATCGACTATTCTGAGAGCTCTGTGTTGAGAATGATGAAGATTTTGATCGTTTGCTGCTTCATACAGAAGTTCGTTGGCTATCAAAAGGCAACTGTGTGAGATGCTTTTACAATCTTTTTGACACTGTTGTGGAGTTTTTTGTAGACAAGAATGCTTTGCTCAGTGATGAACTCGAAGAGATCAGGCATGACATTGCTTATTTATCAGAACTGTTTGCAAAGTTCAATGATGTGAATTTGCAGTTGCAAGGAAATGAGGTCAATCTTATTAAGGCCAAATCTGTCATCTCTACTTTTATTTCAAAGTTAACTCTATTCAAGCGCAATATAGGCCGTCGCGAGCTATACCAATTTCCAAGCTTGTCTGAGCTAGAAGAGAAAGGTGGGATACAAGATGATGCTCTGCAAGTTTTTTGTGACCATTTGGACATGCTGCATAAAGATATGTCTGAGCGATATCGGATCTTCTTTTGATGGAAATTCCAGATTGGGTGATAAATCCATTTTCAGATACTGAGGAAGATGGGGTAGTGGAGGAACAACTAATAGAGCTGCAAAATGACATTGAGCTGAAGCCAAAGTTTAAGAAATCATACCAAGAGTTTTGGTTACAGAAGGAAATTTCTGATCGCTATCCTGCACTATGGACAGTGGTTAAGAAGCTCCTTGTTGCATTTCCAACATCATATTTGGTGGAACGTGGTTTCAGTGTGGTCATCCAACTTCTCTCCAAGCAAAGAAATCGACTCCAGATTACTGAACGTGGTGATTTAAGACTCCTGCTAAGTGACTTAAAACCAGACATTGGGAAACTGGTATCACTTCATCAAGCCCATCCATCACATTAAGAATTTACTGAACAGTGAAGTAGTTACTAAATTTTACTGAGTTTACTAAGTTAGTAGTTACTAAGGTTCTTGATAAATGATTATCAGACTTTGAAAACCTGATATCACTGGATCATGTTCAACACTTTTGTTGAATTAACAAAAGGTTTAATTAATTAGCATAGGCACCCCCCAGGGCAGTGTGCTCTCTCCATTACTTTTCTCTCTATACCAATGACTGCTTCTTGAAGGATCCTTCTGTTAAAGTACTGAAGTTTGCAGATGATACAACAGTCATTGGTCTCATTCGAGATGGTGATGAGTCTGCATACAGACGGGAGGTTGAACAACTGGCCCTGTGGTGCAGCCAGAACAATCTGGAGCTGAACACACTTAAAATTGTAGAGGTGAAAGTGGATTTTAGGAGGAGCCCTCCTATTCTACCACCTCTTACAATATTAGACAGCACAGTATCAACAGTAGAGACCTTCAAGTTTCTGGGTTCTATAATCTCTCAGGATTTGAAATGGACACCTAACATTAGAACCATCATTAAAAGGACACAACAAAGAATGCTCTTCCTGCGTCAACTCAGAAAGTTCAGACTGCCCCAGGAGCTGTTGATACAGTTCTACAAAGGAATTATTGAGTCTGTCATTTGTACTTCTATAACTGTCTGGCTTGGTACAGCAACCAAAGTGTCACGATGTGATTTTTGATTGTCAGCTCTGCTCATACACTAAGATATATGGTACCCAGACTGCTTAGCAAGCAGACACGTTATGAGACTGTACTACGCATGTGCAACATTCCATTCTTTCTCTTCTGTTGCTGTCCTTCGTTGAAGAAGGACGTGTGTATTTTAGGTTGCAGAAATGTAGCTGTTTAGGATTATTTGTTTTTATATTCTTTTCTACTGAAATAAATATTTTGTTATCTAGAATTACTTTCGCGCTTTATTTTGACAAAGTATTAGATTCAAGGGAAAAAGTTCCTCTCGCCTCTAATCGTAAATCCTCATCCCGACACAAAGAAGGACAGGTAAAGACTTTAACAGATAGTTAGGACTGCAGAAAAAACAATTGCAACCAGCCTGCCTTCCATTGAGGACATGTATACTGCATGGATCAGAAAGAGGGCTGAGAAAATATTTACAGACCTCTCACATCCTGGACATAAACCGTTTCAACTCCTCCCCTCAGGTTGCCGCTATAGGGCATTGCATGCCAAAACAACTAGACAAAAAGATATTTCCCCCCCTCATGCCATCACTCTGCTGAACACCAAATTGCCACAATACTGTTCTTATGTCTAAGGATATTTACCCATGTAGTATGGCTGTATTACTATTATCCTTTTCATCTTTTCTACTACCTTCTCCTATTGGTATCTTATGATTATATTACTTTATTGTTTTTATGTACACTGAGAGCTTATGCACCAGAGACAAATTCCTTGTGTGTCTATTCTTATTCTTATTATAATAATTCTAATTCTAATTCTATACCTCAGCCCAATTCCTGGGTAAGCCAACTTACCAAAGTTATTTCACAGTATGAGTGTCAGGGTTCCAAATAGTATCCAAAATTAAATCAGAGTCTGAGTCAAAGTATTCCTCAAAGTCCCAATTTATTAATAGAGCCATGTTGGTACATCTGGGTGAAACCCAAATCTGAAGTCCTCCGGGTTTCACCACCCAGTTGAAAGTTCAAGTCCTTGCCCCCACACCCACAAATCCATCACGTTGTCCAATCTTCATTTGCCATGCTGGCAGAGTCCACCCATCTCCTTCCGTGCAGGTGCAGAGGTGCAGAGACAAAGGATGACCTTGGCTTTCTAGAAAGAATTTGTTATGGCTACATACTAACAACCTCATAAAATCCCCCCTCCCATTTTCCCACAGTAGAAAATGCATAGTAGAATAGTATAAAGTGTGGCAGGCCAAAGATCCCAAATAAAATGGCTTCGGCCTGACAGGCGGCCTCCCCTTAGAAAAAGACCGTATCCTAAAGGAAAAGAAAGAAAATAACACAGGGGGTTAACACAGCATCATTAACCACCCCTCCCCCCAGGGGGACCCTTTGGCTTATTTGAATATTTATCATGAAATTGCTTCACCAATTTGTCAGCTTTCACATTCCAACTCTTTACCCAGGTAGCTTCAGACAAAGGGTACCCCTTCCAATGTACTAAATATTGTAACTGACCCCTATACATCCTAGAGCAGTGATGGAGAACCTTTTTTGGCTTGGGTGCCAAAAGGGTGCGTGTGCCTGCACCCATGCCCTCCCCTACGCATGCGCACAACCCCCACGCTGCCCCTGCACATGCACACAACCCCCTGCACTTCCCCCCCATGTGCATGCGCACAGGCCTCACTGAAGCCTCCGGACTCCTGAAGCCTGGGGAGAGCAAAAACGGGCCAATGGGCCAACCGGAAGTTCGTTTCCGAACTTCCAGTTGGCCCATTGGGACGTTTTTTGCCATCCCCAGGCTTCAGGAGGCTTTCCTGAACCCTGGGGAGAGCGAAAACAGCTGAAAAGAAGGCTGAAAATCAGCTGGCCAGCACACGCATGCGTGCTGGAGCCGACATAGGGCAACGCCTCACATGCCCTCAGATATGGCTCCGCGTGCCACCTGTGGCACGTGTGCCATAGGTTTGCCATCACTGTCCTAGAGTCTAAAATCTTCTTTACTTTGTAATGAGTCTCCCCTTGTATTACTACTGGAGGAGGGGGTGATTGGCCGTATGCTAGACCCAATCACAGGCTTTAATAGGCTGCAATGGAAAACAGGGTGAATCTTTCCCAATATTCTAGGTAAATCAAGCTGAACTGTTGATTATCTTAACTATTGGGAAAGGACCCAAAAATTTTGGCCCTAGTTTTTTGCTAGGCATTCTCAATCGAATATATTTGGTGGACAAGAAAACTTTATCCCCCACTCGGAAGGGGGGCTGGAGCAATCGGTGCTTGTCAGCTTGCTTCTTGTAGGCTTCCGCTGCTTCAGCTAGCTCTTTCTTGGTGTTCTCCCACCCCTTTTTCAGCGTCTCCATCCACTCAGTGAGAGACATGGAAGTGGGGGCCTCTTGGGGTAGTTCAGGCATGGAATAAATTCCACTCCGCTGGTGATCTGAAAAGGAGTTAGTCCAGTACTGCTATGGACAGCATTGTTATACGCTACCTCAGCAAAAGGTACCAACTCTGCCCAATTGTCCTGCTGGTAATCTACATAACAGCGGATGTATTGTTTGACCATTGCATTCGGACGTTCAACTGCCCCATTCGTACTCGGATGAAAAGCCGAGCTGAGGTGGATCCAATAGTCCTCAGGAACTCTCTCTAGAACTTGGCTGTGAACTGTACACCTCGGTCAGAGATGACTCTTTTTAGCACGCCGTGTAAATGGTAAATGTGCTTGAGAAATAGTTTTACTAGCTTCCTGGCCGATGGTAGCCCTGAGCATGCAATGAAATGGGCTTGCTTGAAGAACAGGTCAATAACCGTCCAAATCACTGTATTCCCATGGCTGTCTGGGAGCTCTACGATGAAGTCCATGGCAATCTGTTCCCAGGGCTTGCTCAGGCTAGCTACCTGCTGCAGTAATCCAGGAGGTTTGCCTGGCCGATTCTTCCTGGTCGCGCACGTAGCACAGCTTTTAACGTAATCCTCCACTTCAGCTTTCATCTTTGGACACCAAAACTGGTGTCGGGCTAGGTGGAGAGTTTTCAGGAACCCAAAATGCCCCCCTAGTTTAGAGTCATGGCTTCGTTGCAGGACTTCCAATCTCAAGTTGGCAGGTATGTATAGTTTGGATCCTTTCCATACCAAGCCTTCTCTCATGGTTAGGACTTCTTTATTGTCATTGAGCCAGGGGTCGCTGGGTAGAGCTGCTTTCAGCGCTGCGGTCAGTTTGTCCTGGCTAGGGGCGCCTGGTCATCTGGCTTGGCCCCGGGTGGTGACTTGTGCTGCTGTCTCTTCCTGGTTAGGGGGGATGATAGTGTGCACCTCCTGTTCCTGTAAATATTTGGGTATATATTTAATGGCAAGATGTATAATGATAAAAGAAGACAATTATAACAAATTGAGAATGCAAATAGAAGCAGACCTGGAAAAATGGAAGAATTTACAAATGTCATTAATGGGAAGGATAGTGATAATTAAAATGAACATATTGCTGAGAATATTATATCTGTTTCAAACAATTCCGATTAAATTAGAGAGAACCTTTTTTGAAAAGTTAAGTAAGACAATAAGGAAATTCATTTGGCAAGGGAGGAAAGCAAGAATTAAAATGAAACTTTTACAGGAAGTAAGATTGAGAGGTGGTTTTGGTGTACCTAACTGGGAAATATACTATCAGGCAGCAGCGTTAACATGGTTGAAGGAATGGATTCTACTGAGAAATGTAAGATTGTTAACTCTGGAAGGTCATGATTTGCAAATAGGTTGGCATGCTTTTTTATGGTATGGGAAGAACAAAATACATTCATATTTTCAGAAGCACTGTTTGAGAAATAGTCTATTAACAGTGTGGGGAAAAAGTAAAAGGAAAGCACTATAGGGAAATACCAATGTGGCTTTCAACAATGGAAGCACTTGTACATCCAAATATTATTAACTTAAGAAATGTTATAAGATATAAGGATATTTTGACAGACAAAGGAGAACTGAAAACAAAACAAGAGCTAGAGAAACAGGGAATTAAGACAGACTGGTTCACACACTTGCAAATACAATCAAGATATGAAAAAGATAAAAAACAAGATGGATGTATGATGGGAAGTTCGGAATTAGATGAAATATTGACAGGGAGTGATGAAAAAATGATTAAGAAATTATATAATTATTTGTTACAAGTTGAAGTAGAGGAAGAAGTGATAAAAGAAATGATAATTTGGATGAAAATTTTTGGATATACGATAGAATTGAACAAATGGCAACAAATATGGGAAAGAAATTACAAACTAACCATGGCAACAGCTTATAAAGAAAATATGTATAAAATGTTTTATAGATGGCATATGTCACCAGAAAAATTATCAAAAATCAGACAAATCAGCAAAATGTTGGAAATGTCAGCAAATACTAGGTTCTTATTATCATATATGGTGGACATGTACAGAAGCAAAGGAATTTTGGATTAAGATACAAACATGGTTAGGAAAAATGGTGGAAGAAAAGCCAGACTTAAAACCAGAAATCTTTTTATTAGGAATCCTACCAGAAAAATACAAAAAAGAAGATATATATTTAATAATACATATAGTAACAGCAGCTAGGATTGTATTTGCGCAAAATTGGAAAGCAGGTATTATTCCTGGAGATGAGCAGATAATAAGAAAAAGAAAATTTTGGACTGCGCTGAAATGAACAGGTTAACATTAAGATTAAAAGATAAAGAGTATTCATTGTATTACAAGACTTGGGGGAAGTTCTATAGATGGTTAGAAAAGGAATATAAATAAGAAAATTTAAATATAAATGAATGATATAACCCAGATGTAACACTTGAAAGAGATGAGGGGAAGGGAAGGGGGGGGGGACTAAATTAGAAGTGTATTAATAGACAAACACATAAAGATAAAAAAAATAATAGATTAAAGGAATTTATATGGAATAAAATATGAAAAAATGTAAGATTGTGTAAAAGAATTCAGGGTTGCTGGAATACCATCCCAGAAAAATGGAGAAAGTACAGCAAAGGAAAGAGGAAGGGAAGAGAGGAGTTAGAAGAAAGAAGAAAGAGAGAGGAGGAGGAAAGAAGAGAAGAGGGGAGAAGAGAGTAAGGAGAGAGGGCAGGAGGGGAAGTAGGGAGGAGGAGAAGGAGAGAGGGAGGGGAAGTAGGTTTAGAAAGAGAAAGGGGAAGGGAAGAAAGAAGAAAGAAGGAATGGCTGTATGAGATAGAAAGGGAGGATGGTAAAAAAGCAACCTTGAACTAATAAAGCAATAAGATAAATATAGAATATATTTGTAAAGATCTTGTAAAAGAATGAAATGAGAAATGAGATGATAAATATGTGAAAATGTGTGTATGGTAATAAAAATAAAAACTCTCCTGACGTATTGCGCCCAGCAGACTTGTTTCGGTGATAGTTTCCTGGGGCTTTTCAGGGCTTCGAGGTTTTTATGGTCAGTCCATACTTCGAATGGCACTTTGCCCCCTTCTAGGAATTGCCTCCAGGTGAGCAATGCCCAATGGACCGCATAGGCTTCTTTCTCCCAAATGGCCCACCTTCTTTCTCTGGTGGTGAGTTTTTTTGAAACATAAGTGCACAGCAGGAGTTGGCCCTCTTTGTTTTTCTGCAATAGCACCGCCGCTACCGCTACATTGCTGGCATCGGACTGGATGATGAATTGTTGTTCTGGGTTGGGGTGTTGCAGAATGGGAACGTGGGCAAAGAGGTGTTTCAGTTTTTCGAAGGCGTTTTGGCATTCCATTGTCCACCCAATAGGCTGGCTTGGCTTTGGCTTGGTTGGCGATGGCCCTGTCTTTAGCAGTTCGGTCAGTGGCAGTGCCACCTCTGCAAAAGCTGGGATGAATTGCCGATAGAAGTTCGCAAAGCCTAAGAAACTTTGTAGTTGCTTGCGGGTGCATGGGGGTTGCCAATCTAGCACTGCTTTCACTTTTCATGGGTCCATCTCTATCCCTTCACTAGAAATGTGATATCCCAGATAGTCTAGTGAGGTTTTGTGGAATTCACACTTAGACAGTTTTGCGTACAGCTTGGTGGCCAGAGGTTTTTCTAGGATTTGCCACACCAGCTTTACGTGTTCCTCCAGGGTCTCACTGAAGATGAGAATGTCATCTAAATAAATGAGTACCACCTTGTACAAATGGGGGTGGAGCACCTTATTTATGTATTGCATAAAGACCGCGGGGGGCCCTTGCAGTCCAAACAGCATGACTCTGAATTGGAAGCTCCTCAGAGGTCAGTTGAATGCGGTTTTCCACTCATCCCCCTCCCTAATGCGTATTCGGTAATACGCTTCTCTTAAGTCCAGTTTGGTGAACACCTTGCCTTTGGCTAAGTGGTTCAGTAAGTCCTTCATCAGGGGGAGGGGGTATGTGTTTTGTATGCAAGCGGCCCGATGCCTAAGGTTAGCTTTCAGTAGCCATCTTCCCACTTTATGGTGGGGGTCCACTTGTCTAGCCACGCAAGTCCCAGTATGATTGTTTCAGGCATTTTTGGGGCGACAATGAATCTGATGAACTCATGGTGGCGCCCTATTTGCAACTCTATCAATTCGGTGATGTGCGTGGCAGGGGACCCCCCGATTAGCGTCCCATCCACTTATTGAAACTGGATGGAGTTGCCCAAGGCCCTAGTGCATATCCCCAACTGTTCTACCACAGCCTTGCTAATTAAGCATTGTGTGCAGCCCGTATCCACGATCGCATCTACTTCTCCTTCCTCCCCCGTCTCGGCCACTATAAGTTTGGCTTTGATGGCAAAGGGGCGGACGGCTGCACTCACCATTGGGTCGTCTTCACCGCTGCTTTCTCCCTCGGAGCGTGGAGGGGTTTCCTCTCCGGGCGGAGCCTCGGCCTCGTCAGGCTGGGGAGGAGCGCCTTCCATTTGTTGGGCAAGATGACTTCTCTCAGGGGGTTTTGGGGCCCCCTTCTTGGTTTCGCCCACTGCCTGGGTCCTCGGTTGTGGGAGGGAGGTGAAGAGAGAGGGGAGTGAAACGATATGGTGTGGGGGAAACAGACGAGCAATCTGATAATGATATATGTAGATTATTATGCTTGTTTATTTGATAATTGTATAAAGATATGTTAATACCTGATAAGATGTTATGGTATATGTATTGATGTATATATGTGGAGAGAGAATTATGAGGAAATTATGATAATTTCCTCATAAAATTATCTGCTACAACGTCCTTCCTGTCAACGACTACTTCAGCTTCAACCACAACAATACACGAGCACACAACAGATACAAACTCAAAGTGAACCGCTCCAAACTTGACTGTAGAAAATACGACTTTAGCAACAGAGTGGTAAATGCCTGGAACTCACTACCTGACATTGTGGTTTCGTCACCAAACCCCCAAAACTTTACCCTTAGACTGTCCACTGTTGACCTCACCCGATTCCTAAGAGGTCAGTAAGGGGCGTGCATAAGTGCACCAGCGTGCCTACCGTCCCTGTCCTAATGTTCCCTCTTATCAGTACTCATCTTATGTATATAAACAATGTTATATCTATGTATATTACCAACACATACTTGACAAAAATAAATAAATAAAATAAAAATAAAATATATAGATACCATCACACCAATTGATGGACAGCCTGTACCTCGGCGAGATAGTCATTAGCCACCAGAACCGGTGAGTCGCGGTGCGTGAGGGGAAAGAACCGAGGATGATACCCCACATTGGCCAAGAAAGGTGTCATCTGCGTGGAGGTGTGCTGCGAGTTATTGAACGCAAACTCCACCACTGCCAGATAATCCGCCCAATTGTCCTTCTTATGGTTCACGAAGCAGCGCAGGTATTGCTCCAGGATTCCGAGCACTTTCTCCATCCCGCTGTCGGTTTCCAGATGATGCGCCGACGACAGGCAGATTTTCACGTCCAAGGCCGTCATCAGCCCTTTCCAGAACTGGGCTATAAATTGAGTCCCTCTGTCTGAAACGACCCTATCAGGTAGGCCGTGCAGCCGGAAGACATGTTGGATGAACATGCAAGTGGTGGTGCGGGCCGTTGGTAAACCATGACAAGGAATGAAATGCGCCATCTTTGTCAGCATGTCTACCACCACAAACACGGTTGTAAATCCGGAAGACGGAGGCAAATCCATCAAGAAGTCCATGGAAATGGCGCCTCAGGGTCTGTCAGGTGTCGGCAATGGCTGGAACAGCCATGGGGGGCCTCCCGTCGCTGACTTGGCCTGCCGGCACCGTACACAGGACATGACGTAGGCTTGGACGTCATGTCATAGTCGGGCCACCAGAAGGTACGGGAAACCAGATTCAAAGTCTTGAAGAGGCCAAAGTGCCCTGCCACAGGATTGTCATAGCATTGCGAGAGGATAAGTCCCCGGAGTGGCCCCACCGACACATATAGCCTGTCTCGATACCTCAAGAGTTCCTCAGTGAACGTCCATGGAGAGGCGGGCCCCACCTCTTCCCGCCATTGCTCCACCCAAGCGTCGTGCTGCTGTGCTTCCCGTATCTGAGCCCGTAAGTCCACTGGCTCCCAAACCGTGGAGAAGGACTCTACGGGCAGATCATCCTGGGCGTGAGCTGAACTTCGGTGCGGGAGTACTCCGGTTTCCGCGAGACCGTGTCTGCCCTTTGGTTGCGACCACTTGAGATGTAGGTGACACGGAAATTGAACCTGGCAAAGAAGAGGGACCACCGAATCTGGTGTTGGTTCAATTTCCAGGCGGTCTGCAGGAACTCAAGGTTTTTGTGGTCCGTCCGGGCTTCAAGTTGATGTCGGGGCCCCTCCAAATGATATCTCCAGGCCTCAAACGCCACCTTAATGGCCAGTAGCTCCTTCTCCCAGATGGTGTCATTGTGCTCGGAGGTGTTTAGTTTCCGCAAGTAGTATGCACAAGGGAAGAGGGTACCGCCGGGCACGTGAGCCTGGAGTAGCACTGCTCCAACAGCAACATCAGACGCAGCCGCTTCCACTACAAACGGATGGTGGGGGTGGGGATGTTTCAAGATGAGCTCTTGCATGAATGCTTGCTTCAAGGCCTGGAACGCTTGTTGCTCGGGGGTACTCCATCAAAACGGGATCTTTTTCTTCTTTTTTTCAATTTTTTTTAAAAAATTCTCTCTCCACATATATACATCAATACATATACCATAACATCTTATCAGGTATTAACATATCTTTATACAATTATCAAATAAACAAGCATAATAATCTACATATATCATTATCAGATTGCTCGTCTGTTTCCCCCACACCATATCGTTTCACTCCCCTCTCTCTTCACCTCCCTCCCTTTTCTCTACCTTCTTTCTCCTTCTCTCCCTCCTTTGTACTTCCCTCTTCTTCCTTCCTCCCACTTTCTCCTCCTCTTTCTCAACTTCTCCTCACCTCTCTCTTCTTCTCCTTCTCTTCCTTCCTTCTGACCTTCCTCTCTCCTCCTACCTCCTCTCTTCCATCTCTCCCCTCCTCTCCTCTTTAATTTAATTTAATTTAATAAACGTTCTTATAAGCCGCCCAATCCCGTAGGACTCAGGGCGGCGTACAGCATAAATAAGAACAATAATATAAAAACATCATAGTTTAAAAACAATACATTACTTTAAAAAACCACTCATTCATGGGGGAATCTGATCTTCTTTTTCACCCCGCCTGCCGGAAGAGCCATGTTTTTACGGCTTTACGGAAGGCCAGTAGAGTGGGGATAGTCCGGATCTCTGGTGGGAGTTGGTTCCAGAGGGATGGGGCTCTCACAGAGAAGGCTCTCCCCCGTGGCCCCACCAACCGACATTGTTTGGTTGACGGGACCTGGAGGAGACCCACTCTGTGGGACCTAACTGGTCGTAGGGAGGTGTGTGGTAGGATGCGGTCCCGAAGGTAGCCTGGTCCTGAGCCATGTAGGGCTTTAAAGGTCAAAACCAACACCTTAAATTGCAACTGGAGACTAATAGGCAGCCAATGCAGCTGGCGGAGAATGGGTGTTACGTGGGTGTATCTCGGCACACCCACCACAGCTCGCGCAGCTGCATTCTGTACCAATTCCAGTCTCTGGATGCTCTTTGAGGGTAGGCCCATGTAGAGCGCGTTACAGTAGTCTAGCCGTGAGGTGACAAGGGCATGAGTGACTGTGAGCAAAGCCTCCCTCTCCAAGTAGGGTCGCAATTGGTGCACAAGACGGATCTGTGCAAAGGTCCCCCTAGCCACAGCTGAAAGATGTTGCTCCAATTTTAGCTGTGGGTCTAGGAGAACACCCAAATTGCGAACCCGTTCTGAGGGAGTCAATTTTTCTCCCCCGAGAACCAAGGAGGGGAAGTCGACATAATCCCTGGGGGGCAATATCCACAGCCACTCAGTCTTGTCAGGGTTGAGTTTGAGCCTATTCACTCCCATCCAGAGCCTCACATCGTCCAGGCAGCGGCACATTACATCAACTGTGGGCCCTTATGGTCCAACTATTGGCGGTAAAAAGTATTTCTTAACTATTGTTGATAATCATTCTAGATATGGTTATGTCTTTCTTATGAAAGAAAAATCTGAAACCTTTCAGACCTTTAGAGATTTTGCAGTTCAAATTTACAATCAACACGGAGTGAGGATCCGGAGAAACCAGAGTGATCGTGGTGCCGAGTTCACGTCTCAGCGTTTCCAGGATTGGATGCGACGAAACAGTATCCTACACCAAACATCTGCCCCCTTCACGCCGACTCACAACGGAGTGGCAGAAAGGAGACAGGGGGTCCTCCAAACCATGATGCGCTGCCTCCTAGAAGATGTCAATCTCAAACACTCATTTTGGGGCGAAGCAGTTCAGTATGCAAATTACATTGTCAATCGTACATGGAGCAGTGTCATTGACCAAACACCCTTCTACATGTTATATGGCCGCCAGCCAGATCTTAGACACTTACACATTTTTGGTTCATATGCCATGGTCAACATTCCATTGGCCCAAAGAAGAAAAGGTGGCCCAGTAGCAAAGAGACTGAGATATATGGGTGTTGATAGCAATTCTAAATGGGGAAGATTCATTGACTCTCACAATGTGATAACAATTTCTAATTCAGCTAATTTTGAAGAAGATACAGATTGGTCCAGGATACATTCTAATGACCCTGGAGTTTATTTCCCTAGAACTGAAATTGTTGATACAGTGCAACCAGATGACCAACGTTCATCACCTGATATCCCATCCTACCACGCCGTGGATGCTGAAGCTAGCGACGCTGATGGAGATGTGGACAACAAGAAAGATGACTGGACAATCGTCCCGAGACGTTCCAATAGAACTACAAAAGGTATTCCACCAAAGAGATACACAATGCAATTGACAAACACACCATCGCCATTGATCTGTAATGTTACACTCCCACCGGAGAACTTTTCACAAATTAAATATCTTTCTGAAGATGAACAACAGAAATGGTATGAAGCCATGCAAGTTGAGATGGATAGTTTGCAGAAACTCAAAGTATACACATCCGCAACACCTCCAACACACAAAAGAGTCATTGGCACAAGATGGGTCTACAAAATCAAACAAAAGCCAGATGGTGAATTATACAAAGCAAGACTTGTCGCACAGGGTTTCGCACAAAGCTATCCTGAAGATTACACAAACACTTACTCACCTACAGTGCGAACTGAAAGTGTGAAAATTGCTCTAACCACTGCTTCTATCCTTGGACTTGAAGTTTTCCAATTTGATGTTGAAACAGCTTACCTACATGCTGATCTAGATGAAGAAATCTATGTCAGATCCGCTCCCGGCTTCCGGGACCAAGAAGGGGATACCTGGTTCCTAAACAAAAGTCTCTATGGTCTGAAACAATCAGGTCTGATGTGGTACACATGTCTAAAAGACAAACTAAATTTAATGGGCTTTATTAAGTCCGACACTGATGAATGCGTGTTCACAAAAAGGTATGGAAATATTAATGAAATTGTTCTTGTTTATGTTGATGACATTGTTTACATTGGTCCAAACAAACACATGAGTGAGAATTTTGTTAAAGGTTTCCAGAAATACTTCACATTGAAATCATTAGGACACATCAATGAATATTTAGGAGTTCACATTGAAAAGACACAGAAGGGGTTTAGCCTTTCACAAGAAGCTAAGATAGATCAACTTTTGCATCTTTGCAACATGACAGATGCAACGCCTACACAAACACCTATGCAAACTGATTTTCACAATTTGAAAGATGCATACAGTCCTGAGTTCAAGGATCAAACACTTTATCGTTCAGTAATTGGTTCACTACTTTACATTAGTGGATGGACTAGACCAGACATAGCACTTAGTGTTAATTTACTTTCAAGACATGTAGGCAAAGCAACAGAGTTTCACTGGTCATGTATTAAGAAGTTACTGAGATACTTGATACACACAAAACACTTCAAATTGAAGCTAGAACCAGAACATACAGATTTTGCTGACATGTATTGTTATGCAGATGCAGATTGGGCAAGTGATAAGGAGTCAAGAAAAAGCACATCAGGTTACATAATGTTCCTGAATGGATGTCCAGTTTACTGGAACGTAAGAAAACAAAGTTTTATTTCCTGCTCATCAACTGAAGCAGAGTATGCATGTGTGTCTGATGCATGTAACTTTTTAATCTGGTTCGATTCCTTAGTTACAGATATCTGGACGAAGCCGGAAAAACCGATCACTGTAATGGAAGACAATCAATCACTAGTTTACATTTCCAGGACTAACTTCACAGGTTCAAGGTCCAGACACATTGACATTCGTTACAAGAATGTTAGAGAGTCAGTAAGACAAGGTCTCATAAAGTTAGAATATGTGCCAACAAAATATCAGATAGCTGACATTCTGAACAAACCATTACCTATTGCTCAGCATGATTACCTCAGATATTTACTGTGTGTTGAGTGACACATTATATTAGCCCAACTGACAAAGAAGGGGTGTCACGATGTGAATATTGCCAGTTTGTGCATCTCTATGTTTTCTACTGTTTCTTGTATTTATGGTCAAGCAGACATGTGATATGTTTTACTATGCATGCGTGCATTCCAGGAGTCAACTCCTTCTCTTCCTCCATTTCTGCTGAAGGTAGACATGACTTTTCATTAGCCGATAAGATGTAGCTTATTAAGGATTCTTTTTGTTACTTTTCTACTGAAATAAATATTTTGTTAATTAGATTTGAATCTCGGTTTTATTTTCTAATGAGAATGACTTCAAAAAGAAGCAAAGATCCATCAACCTCTAATATGGGGGATTGCCCCCCTTAACATTAAATTGGATCCGGAGACTAATGGGCAGCCAATGCAGCTGGCGGAGGATAGGTGTTACGTGGGTTTATCTAGGTACACCCACCACAGCTCGCGCAGCTGCATTTTGCACCAATTGCAGTCGCCGGACACTCTTCAAGGGTAGCCCCATGTAGAGCGCGTTTCAGTAATCCAGCCGGGAGGTGATAAGGGCGTGAGTGACTGAGAAGTGCCTCCTTCTCCATGTAGGGTCGCAATTGGTGCACCAGGCGTACCTGTGCAAAGGTCCCCCTAGCCACAGCTGAAAGATGTTGCTCCAATTTTAGCTGTGGGTCTAGGAGGACACCCAAATTGCGGACCCGTTCTGAGGGAGCTAATTTCTCCCCCCCAAGAACCAAGGAGGGACAATTGATCAAATCCTTAGGAGGCAGTATCCACAGCCATTCAGTCTTGTCAGGGTTAAGTTTTAGCCGGTTCATCCCCATCCAGACCCTAACATCGTCCAGGCAGCGGCCCATTACGTCCACAGCTTCCCTGAATTGAGACGGGGTGGAGATGTACAACTGGGTATCATCAGCATACTGCTGATACCTCACCCCGTGTCGTCGGATGATCTCACCCAGCGGTTTCATGTAAATGTTAAACAGGATGGGCGAGAGGACCGAGCCCTGTGGCACCCCGCAAATCGGGCCTAGGGGCCGACCTCTGCCCTCCTGTCAACACCGACTGCGTCCTATCGGAGAGGTAGGAGGAGAACCACCGTAAAACGGTGCCTCCCACTCCCACCTCCCTGAGTCGACGCAGAAGGATACCATGGTCGATGGTATCGAAAGCTGCTGAGAGGTCAAGTAACACCAGGATGGAGGAATGACCTCCATCCTGGGCTCGCCAGAGATCATCCATCAGAGCGACCAAAGCAGTCTCCGTACTGTAGCCGCGCCTGAAACCCGATTGAAAGGGATCCAGATAATCAGTGTCCTCCAATAACTGCAGGAGTTGGAGCGACACCACTTTCTCAACAACTTTACCCACGAAGGGTAAGTTGGAGACTGGACGGAAGTTCTTTAAATCCGCTGGGTCCAGGGAAGGCTTCTTGAGGAGGGGCCTCACCACCGCAGCTTTTTTTTTTAATTCAAAAAGTTTTATTGTACAAAGTACAAACATTTTTCTCTTTTCTCCCCCCTTCCCCCCCAAACCCCTCCCCACCCCCTTGCCCCCCCTCTCCCACCCACATACCCCCAACTTCCCAGAAAAAGCACAGGGTATAGTATTCACTTACCATAAAATTAAAATATACTAACAAATTATTAATTTCAAAGTTTCTCTAGTTCTTTAACTCCTTGTTACTCAAAACCTTTTAAACATAATATAAAAAGTTAAACATATATCATTAGTAAACTAACATTCCCATATATCAAATTACTAATTTCACAATTATTCTAAATCTTTAGTTCTATATAACTCAAAATCTTTTAAAAATAATAATAATAATAATGATGATAATAATAATAATAAAATTTTTTAACATATATCATCTCTAGTCCATTCCACTATGTTTCTATCATTCAAATAGTCTTTAAAATATGATAATAAAAAAAGAAAGTCTCGGCCAGATGCACCCATCAGCATCAATTCCTCGATAATAAATGAATCTTCCTTCTTCCAACACTATATTCCAATATCTGGCATTTAAAGTCAACTTAATTGCTATTACAATTTGGTCCATAGTTGTTCCCATCAAGAAAAACTGTGTTATAAACTTGATCTTTTCTACAAAACATTTTGAATAATCCACCATATTCTTTCCAAAAAGCCTTAATTTTCTTTTCTTTTTTTTAAATAAAAAAACATAACCATCATATACAAAAATACATAACATCTTCACATCACCTACGTTTAACTTATAGATTTAATCTTTTCCCGTATTTCCCTCCTTATATTTTCTCCCCTATTTTAACCCCAATTTCATACACACCTTAAACTCGGTTTTTAAATTTAATTCCATTAACATATTATATAACCTTTCTGTTGTGTTCTGACTGACCTATAACTGAACCATGAACTTGTTTTGACTAGACGACCTCTGACTGAACTGTTGTTGTTATGTTTATAGTTGAACTTTACCTGAACTGTTGTTGCCACCCTGATCATGTGTTTGAATGCTCATGCGCTATTGGTTGTTGTGTCTGACAGCTCCCTATAAAAGGGCTATCTGTCAGACTGCAAGTGCTGGTTGCTTGAGTGAGCTAATAAAAGAGCTGTTCTGAAGTCTGTCTCCTGCGATCTTTGCCCACAATTTAACAGTGGCGACGAGGATGGGATCAGGAGAACGAAGACCAGCCCTCAAGCGCTGCAACCAGCCAGGCAGCACTAGCCACGTCTGCCTTCTTTCATCGGAATGTCCACCTTCCACCCGCCGGTGCCTTTCGACCCTGCCCGGGAAAAATGGGACTCCTACATGTGGCGTTTCGAGTGCTTCCTCGAAGCCAATGATCTGCTGGGGCTGGCTGACAACAGAAAAAGAGCTTTGTTTCTGAGTCACTGCGGGCCAGAGGTGTTTGACACCGCAGAATCGTTGTCTGCCCCAACCCCAGTTCACACCGTGACCTGGCAGGTACTCCAGGCAACGCTGAAGACACACTACACGCCCACCCCATCCAAGGTTGTCCGGCGCTATGAGTTCCGCCAGCGGCTGCAGCAGGAGGGCGAGACCATCAACCAATACATCGCTGCCCTCCATAAAGTCTCCGGCCACTGCAAGTTCCACGACCTGGATGACATCCTGCTTGACCAGCTCATCTGTGGCATGCAGGACATTCGCCTGCAACGCCGGCTCCTGGCTCGGCCCAACCTCATGCTGGCCGCTGCCCTGGACGAAGCCAGAGCTGCTGAGTCCTCATCCAAAGCGGCCGAATCTGTGCACTGTTTCGCCTCCTCTAAAAAGGACACTAAGCCTCCTTCTGCGGTCCACATGGGCTCTGTCGAGGAGCCTGTAAGCAGCGACGATGAGGTCTGCCGCACCGACCAGAAGTGCCCACCGCCTCCCAAAGACTTCCTGACTGCTTGTGCCAGCTGTGGGGGGGCGACACCCGAGGATATCATGCAGATTTAGGCACGTTATCTGCCAACGGTGTGAAAGGAGAGGACATTTGGCGCGAGTTTGCCGTGCCATTCTGCCGCCGAAAGACACACATGCGCAGGAAAACCATAGACCGCACCAGAGAGCCTTCGCCAGGCAGCCAGAAATCAACCAAACGCGGGTTGCCAGGGCCAGTTGCCCTTTCAAAAGGAAGATCATGGTCACCATCTCCATCGACGGAGCACCGGTCCAAATGGAGGTCGACACCGGGTCTGCAGTGTCTATCGTTGCCTGGGAGACGCTCAAGCTCGCCCTTCCGAGTTTCCGGTCTACCCGCCTGCAGGAATCCTCAGTCCGCCTCTCTGACTACCAGGGAAACCGGATCCCTGTCCTTGGAAAAGCCCGGGTCCACATCAGATTCAACAATTTCAACGGACCTCTCCAGCTCACCATAGTCAACGGCAGCCTTCCGAGCCTCCTAGGACTCGATTGGTTTGAATCGCTCGGCCTAGGGGTGACAGGCATCCACGCCATTGGAGCCGTGAACCTGGACAACCTTTTTGACAAGTTCCAGGACGTTTTTAGTGAAGGTTTGGGCAAGTATGTGGGAAATCCTATCTCATTTAGCCTTGATCCTAATGTCGCCCCCATTCGCCTTAAGCCACAATGGGTCCCTCTTCCACTATGGGATAAAATTGACAAAGAGCTGGACAAGCTCATCAAACAAGGCATTTTGGAGCCGGTCGACCATGCTAAATGGGAGACCCCCATAGTGACCCCCGTTAAAGGGGATGGCAGTATTCAAATTTGCGCCGACTACAAATGCACAATCAATAAGGCTTTGCAACAGAGCGCCTATCCGGTGCCGATTGTGCATCATCTACTCCACTCCCTAGGTCCTGGACACCTGTTTGCTAAACTAGACCTTGCGCAGGCGTACCAGCAGCTGCCGGTAGATAGAGCTACTGCAGAAGCACAGACCATTGTAACTCACAGGGGAGCTTTTAAATGTCACAGGCTGCAGTTTGGAGTCAGCGTAGCCCCGGGGTTGTTCCAGAGTGTAATGGAACGTCTGTTGCAGAACATCCCTGGGGTCGTACCATATTTTGATGACGTCCTGATCTCTGCCTGTGACCAGAACCAGCTCCGCTGTCGAGTTAGAATGGTCCTGTCAAAAATGCGTGCTGCTGGGCTTAAAGCCAAACACAGCAAATGCTTGTTGGGGGTGCCTGAGGTCGAATTTTTAGGGTACCGAGTCAATGGCCAAGGTATCCACCCCACAGAAAATAAGCTAAGGGCAATCCATGAGGCTCCTGCCCCAAAAAACCAAACAGAACTCCAAGCTTTCCTGGGGCTCCTAAATTTTTACAGCCTTTTCCTAAAAAACAAAGTCACCGTAGCCGAACCTCTCCACAAGCTGCTGGCCAAAAACATTCCTTGGAAATGGGGGTCCAGGGAGGCGTCAGCTTTCGCAGCTGTCAAACGACTACTAACCAATGACAGTTTCTTAATACAATACAACAATACCCTGCCATCGGTCCTGGCGTGCGACGCTTCCCCTGTGGGAGTCGACACTGTGCTCAGCCACAAGCTTCCAAATGGGTCAGAGGCCCCTGTGGCCTATTACTCAAGGACTCTGTCCAGTGCAGAGCGGAACTACAGCCAGCTGGACAGGGAGTCCTTGGCTTTAGTTGCTGGTGTCAAAAAATTCCACGAATATTTGTTTGGGAGGGATTTTGTTTTGGTTATGGACCACAAGCCGCTTCTGGGGCTTCTTGCGGGGGACCGCCCCACTCCGGCTGCCCTATCCCCCCGTTTCGGCCAGTGGGACATCTTTCTCTCAGCCTACTCCTATCGCCTGGTACATCGGCCAGGAAAAGACATGGGCAATGCGGACGCTTTGAGCAGGTGCCCATTGCCCGACCTCCTTACAGACATTGTCCCGGAAGCTCCAATCCTCTTGATCGACTTGGCTGATTCCGGACTGGTCACTTCTGCTGAGGTGGCTAAACACACGGCCAAGGACCCCTCACTCAGAACTGTGTTGAACTGGGTGTTGAGGGGATGGCCAAAGGACCTGGTCAAGCCTGACCTTAAACCATACGAACAGAGACAGCATGAACTGTCAGAGCAAGGGGGTTGCCTCCTTTGGGGCGACCGAGTGGTCATACCAACCAGCCTGCGAGCTGGAATACTTAGGACCTTACATGAAGGCCATCCGGGGATTGTCTGGATGAAAGCCTTGGCTAGGGGGTACGTTTGGTGGCCAAATATGGATGCAGAAATCCAAAATTGGGTTGGGTTATGCAAACCCTGTCAAGAGTTGCGGCCTGCTCCGCCCAAAGCACCAGTCCATGACTGGGAAAAACCAAAAAGCCCCTGGTCGCGGCTACATGCCGATTTTGCAGGCCCCTGCCACGGCCAAATGTTTTTAATAATTGTCGATGCCTACTCAAAGTGGCTCGAAATATTTCCAATGGGTTCTACCACCGCTGAGGCGGTTATTAAGGTGCTCAGACACCTTTTTGTCACACACGGCCTCCCAGACATCCTTGTAACGGACAATGGTCCCCAATTTACGGCCACCAATTTCGAGGGGTACCTTGCTGACCTGGGAATTCGCCATGCCCTGTCCTCGCCATTCCATCCGGTGACCAATGGACTGGCTGAACGATTCGTAAGGTCAGCCAAGGAAGCATTAGGTAGACTGGGCCCAGGGGACTGGCAGGCCCGCATCGATAAATTTCTGAGTACTCAGCACATAACCCCAAGTGCGACCACTGGCCGCAGCCCGGCCGAGCTCCTTATGGGTCGCAGGCTTAGATCCGTCCTAGACCGTTTACACCCAAACTACGCCACTAAGGCAAAACCAGAGGTCACACAAAAAACCAGGGCCTTCTCCCTGGAAGATTCGGTATTCACCCGAAATTATGCCGAGGGCCCCCTGTGGCTACCTGGGGTCATAGAAGCAATCTTGGGTCCACTAACATATGAAGTCCGCCTCCAGGACGGACGCCTCTGGAAGAGGCACATAGATCAGCTACGCAACCGAGTAAAAGGGGAACCTAACAAACCTCAAAAGGTAACGCCCTGTGTTCTTCCCCTAGCTACCTCAAGCCCTGAGGAAGTGGAAGTCCAGCAGCGTTCTCAATTAGAACCGGTTCCACCAGTCGCAGAGGCCACGCCCGATACATTCCAGGAGCTTCCATGCTCCACCCCAAGAGCAACAGCAGACCTGTCCGAACAGGCTGCTGCCTCACCAGAGTCTGAGCTGCGCAGGTCAGGGAGGGTTCCCAAACGCCCCGCCTACCTGCGCGACTATGTCTGTCGGACTGTTCCATCTAGAAGGGGAGGGGTGTTGTGTTCTGACTGACCTATAACTGAACCATGAACTTGTTTTGACTAGACGACCTCTGACTGAACTGTTGTTGTTATGTTTATAGTTGAACTTTACCTGAACTGTTGTTGCCACCCTGATCATGTGTTTGAATGCTCATGCGCTATTGGTTGTTGTGTCTGACAGCTCCCTATAAAAGGGCTATCTGTCAGACTGCAAGTGCTGGTTGCTTGAGTGAGCTAATAAAAGAGCTGTTCTGAAGTCTGTCTCCTGCGATCTTTGCCCACAATTTAACACTTTCTATATACATTTAGCTATTATCTTTTATTTGTGTTGTCCCATTATCATCTTACTACAAAATGCCAATTTTTAATCTTATTTCCATCTGGCCTAAAGTTACCCATACTAAAACCAAATTCTAGTTGTTCCTTCTTTTCATTTGACCCTTAGATCTAACTCTTGCAGCTTGTTGTGGTTTGATGATTTGAATTGTTGACTTGAGTTGTTGCTTTGTTGATTCTTCCTTGCATGTAGACGCTGCTCTGGTTTGACTCTGATCCTTTGTCTCTTCTTGTATCTCAAAAACTTCCAAATTGTGAACATCACTCTGCTTCTGTAAGTCACCTTGACTCATCAGAACTCCTCCCATTTGAGTTACTGTCAATGACTCTTCTCTCTCTCCTTTCTTTAGTTCCTTCATTCTTCTTCCTTCTGGTATTTTGGATATTTCGGCCTTTAACACTTTTTCATAAAAATCTCTTGCTTTCAGTATCGTATTGAGCTGATATCTCTTTCCCAGATGTATAACCGCTATACCAGCTGGAATCTCCCATCTGTATTGTATTTGCTGTTTCTTCACCTTGTCCACCAGAAAGGCATAATCCTTTCTAGCTCTTAGCATTTTGGGAGGAATTTCTTTCAGTATCATCACCTCCTGTCCATCTACCTGAAGCTTGTTCTTGAAAGTCGCCTGTAAAATCTCGTTACGTAATATCCTTGTGGTGAAGTATATTACAATATCTCTTGGCAGATGTTTCTGTTTAGCCAGCCAGGAGTTGGCTCGATATATCTTATCAATCTGCATATCCAATTCCTCCTTAGTCACCCCCAACGTTTGCACAAATGCCTCCAACAACATTTCTTTTAAATTTTTTTGTTTGTTCTCCTTTACACCTCTTACTCTTAAAGCAAACTCCATATTTCTATATTGAATCATTAATATCTCTTCTTCCTGCTTTTGAATTTTGTTTTGAGTCTCTCTTATATCTTCACTCAGAGTTATCACTGATTGTTTATTTTCCTCCACCTCTTCTTCCAAAATTTCAAAATTTTGTACCGGTCCTTTTAATGCCAATATTATATCTTCCCTTAGTCGCTGGTTCCGAGTTACAATCTCCTCTGAGACAGCCTGTATCTTTTCCTTAATTTCCTTAATTTTTTGATTGGACTCATTAATTTTTAAATTAAACTTCTTAAATTTCAGGTTAATCTCCATAAGAAGTTCATCCTTCATAATTTTTAAGGCTTCTTGTAATTTTCCAAACGTTAAAGTCTCTGGGGGTGATGAATAAACAATAGGTTGCATTCTTGGAATATAAGCAGGAGGACTATAAAATCCTTTGTTAAGAACAGTCTTTCCAGATTTTAAAGCCATTTAGAATTTTCAACTTTTTATTTTTTTATCCACCAAAATCAAGAAGAAAAGAAAAAATTCCTCACTTCCAGGATAAAAATCAGCTTTGGAGTTTTTGTATTACTCCAGAGTCAGAAAGAGAAGAAAAAAAATTCATCAAAGTCAGGCATTTTCTGAATGAACAATTGGTTGCATTCTTAAGATGTGAACAAGAAGATTATCAAGTCCTTTATTAAAAACAGTCTTTCCAAGTTTTAAAGCCATTTAGGTTTTAAAGTTAGATTTATTATTTTATTCCAAAGTCAAAGGGAAAAAAAAGTTCATCAGAGTCAGGCTTTCATACAAAGGGCTGCTAACAAAATGAAACTTTCATTTTAGCTTTAACTTTCCACACCCTTTGAAGCTTCAATCGCCATTTTGTTACTTGTTAACTCAGTTAATTTGTAACTTCCGAAGTGAAAGTCAGCATTGGAATTGAGTTAAAGTACTTGCCATCCAAATCTCCTGGCTTTTCCTGTCTGTCTGCTGTAAATCAAAGTGTTATAAATCCCATCTTGAAAGCAGAGCTGGTCGCGGCATCTTGCTCCGCCGAAGCGGAGGCGTCCGAAGTCCCGGAGCAAATGACAGGCTACCTGGGGAGCCCTCACCCTTCGCGCCCCAGATTGTCTCCTGGGGCACTAGGGGGGCTCTACCCTCACCTGTCGGCTCTCATCTCTCCCCTAAACCTGGGGAGAATATTTTCAAGCCGCCAGACAGCTGTTCTGGCGGCTTTACAGGACCCCGGATCAGGCGCTCATCGAGGAGTGTCCTCGATGCTCGCGGAGCCAAGCGGAAGTCACCATCGCAGCTTTTAAGGGCTGTGGGATGGACCCCTCTCTCAAAGATGCGATCACAACAGCCTGGAGCGTGTCACCTCCCTGCTGGCTGAGACCAGCCAGGAGGGGCACGGGTCCAATAAACAAGTGGAGGCGCTCATCGCTCCTATGGCCTTGTCCACATCATCAGGAGTGATAGGCTCAAACTCATCCCATATAACAGGACTAAGACTCGCCCCCCTCGTCTCGGCTTGACCTGTCCAAATGGAGTCCAGGTCTGTCCGAATCTGAGTGACTTTATCCGCCAGAAACTGAGAAAATTCCTCAGCTCTGCCCTGCAAGGGTTCTTCAGCTCCCTCCTTAGCAAGAAGGGAGCGAGTCACCCTAAACAGGGCGGCTGGGCGGGAGTCGGCGGACGCAATAAGGGTGGAAAAATGCGCACTCCTCCCCTCTTCCTCCCCCTTATTACCCTCCAGAGCATATCCATTCATTTATATTCCATGGGTAACATCCGAGCAACTCATCTCACTAAGCTTCCATAATTAATAATGCTAATAATAACCTTAACTCTCTTTTATGTTAATACTTCTATATGTCTAGTCATTTTAGGTATATTTTTATGCTAATAAAGTGCTACCTCCACGCGTCAAATACTTTTGTCGCCTGGGTCTCAAATCTTTAACTTGTCACTTTCTTTCCATTTCAATTGGTATTAACTAACTTCTCCCCATATTCATTTTCCATCCAATCATAAAATTTCCCCCAAATACTATAATATTCTGAATCTTCTTTATCTTTATCATTATTAATCTATTCATCTCCGCATAATCCAATATCTTCCTAATTACCTCCCCTTCTGAAGGAGCTTTTAATGCTTTCCAATTCTGTGCAAACACAATTCTAACTGCTGTAATTATGTGAATAATTAAATATGTACTTTCCTTGTTATATTTCTCTAGTAGAATACCCAACAGGAATATCTCCGGTCTCAACTCTATTTGTTGTTGCAACATCTTTTCTATCCACATTTGAATTACACTCCAATATGCTTTGGCATCTGCACATGTCCACCACATATGATAAAAAGAACCTGGTATTTGATGACATTTCCAACATTTCATAGATCTATCCTTAAACATTTTAGCTAATCTCTCCGGTGACATTTGCCATCTATAAAACATTTTATACATATTTTCTTTATATGCCGTTGCCATTGTCAATTTATAATTCCTTTCCCATAACTGCTGCCATTTATCTAATTCAATCGTGTATCCAAAATTCCTTGCCCATTTTATCATCATTTCTTTCACTTGTTTCTCCTCCAAGTTAATATATAAGTAACTATACAATTTTTTAATCAACCTTTCATACGTTCCTGTGAGTATTTCATCTAGCTCTGTTTTCTCTAAATTGAAACCTTCTGTTTTAACATCTTTTTCATATCTTGATTGTATTTGCATTCTCATATACTGTACCAATCCATCGTTATTCCTTGTTTCTCTAATTCTTGTTTAGTTTTCAGCTCCCCCTTTTCTGTTAAGATATCTTTATATCTTATAATATTCCCCATATTGAACATGTTTGGGTGTATTAGTGCTTCCATCGCTGATAGCCAACTTGGTATTTTCAAATAGTGTTTCTCTTTTATTTTCTCCCATACCATATGTAAAGAATTTCTTATATAATGTCTCTGGAAATAGCTATGTATCTTACTTTTCCTATACCATATAAACACATGCCATTCCATCTGAAGATCGTGTCCCTTCAATGTCAATAATCTTATATTCCTTAATAGTATCCATTCTCTCATCCATGATAATACCGCTGCCTGATAATATAATTCCCAATTAGGCAGTCCAAACGCACCTCTAAGTCTTGTGTCCTGTAACATTTTTATATTGATTCTTGCTCTCTTTCCCTGCCAAATAAACTTCAAAATCATTTTATTCAGTTCATTAAAATATTTTTTCTCTAATCTTATTGGTATTGTTGAAAATAAAAACAACAATGCCCTTTAGCCCCATTAATATTCATTTTGGCATTGGAGATACTTTTAAGAGAAATTAGAACTAATCAGGAAATAAAAGGAGTGAAAATAAAAAAAGAGGAATACAAAACCCAGGCCTTTGCCGATGACATGGTTATTATTTTGGAAAATCCAATTGAAACGGGACCAAAACTGTTAGAAGAAATTGAAAAATATGGAAAGATTGCAGGTTTAAGGATAAATAAGGAAAAAACAAAAGTAATAACTAAAAACTTAACGGCAAAACAAAAGGACAACCTGGAAAAAATATTAGGAATTAAAACTGTTAAAAAGGTAAAATATTTGGGACTGTGGTTAACCGCTAAATGTACAACAATAAAAGAAGACAACTATTCAAAATTAATTAAAGAAATTAAAAAAGATTTAGAAAATTGGTCAAAACTGCAGTTATCTTTTATGGGTAAAATTGCAACCATTAAAATGAATATACTCCCCAAAATTTTATTTCTATTCCAAATTGCTCCGGTAAAACTTAAAAAAGAGTTTTTTGTAACATTAAATAGAATTATACATAAATTCATCTGGTCAAAGAAAAAAGCAAGAATTAAAACAAAACTCCTACAGGATAGTAGAAGAAGAGGCGGATTTGGATTACCTGATTGGGAGGTGTATCAACAAGCTGCCAACCTAATTTGGATTAAAGATTGGATATTATTAAGAAACAAACGAATTTTAACAATAGAGGGCTACGACCTACAGATAGGTTGGCATGCATTTTTGGCAGATGGGAAACATACTACACATTCGTATTTTCACCGCCATCAAATAAGAGGACCTCTCTTAGAAAGCTGGACTAAGATTCAAAAACAACATTATATAAAGCTCCCAAAATGGATCTCCCCAGTGGAAGCGGTTATTTACCCAAATTTATTAAGTGATAAGACAGTAATAACCTACCAACAAGTATTGGATGATTATGATAATCTTAAAATGAAACAAGATCTTAATGAGTCCGGTATACAACTAGATTGGTGGCACTATCTGCAGGTCCAATCTAGATATAGTAAAGATAAACAACTTGGTTTCCAAAATATGAACGGCCTAGATAAAATATTATTAGGTACTGATGGAAAAGTATTATCGAAATTATATAGCTATCTGTTAGAATATAAATTGTTTGAAGAAACTGTTAAAGGATCAATGATAGCTTGGGCCCAAAACTTTGGGTATAATATACATCTTTCTGAATGGGACAAAATTTGGGAACAGAACTACAAATTAACCTTGGCAATACCCTATAAAGAGAACATCTATAAAATGTTTTATAGATGGCATCTCCCTCCGGCCCGACTGGCAAAAATGTTTACTAAATTATCTCCTAAATGCTGGAAGTGTAAAATAGAAAATGGAACATACTACCACCTTTGGTGGACTTGCCCCCAGGTGAGAATATTTTGGAATAAGGTTAAAATTATAATAGAACAAATTATAGCACGAAGTCTTGAATTAAAACCAGAATTATTCTTACTAGGCATATTTAAGGGAAAATTTGATGAACAAGATAGATATTTAATATTACACATTACTACAGCCGCTAGAATTACTTACGCACAAACTTGGAAATTGGACACAATACCAACAATGATAACTGTGGTCAATAAAATTTTGGAAGTAGCAGAGATGTGCAAGTTAACGATGGAAATTCAGGACAAAGAAGAGACAGATTTTTATAAAACCTGGGATAGATGGTATAATTGGCTTGGACAAAAAAAATACAGAAATCTATTATAGTATAACTTCTTGCAATGATATAACAAACTGTAGTTTATTTCATATATTATGATACTTTACCTCACTTTCTGACTGAAATAATGTTTGCAAACAGCAGGATGAATTGGGTAAATTAGCTGTAGAAATATTTATAATGTATAAATACAGATATAATATATAATCGAGTGTATAAAGACTAGTAGTAGTAGCTAATAGGCTGTCAAAGAAGCAGGATATCACTTTTATGGTTTGTATTAGTCGGTGTTATGTTTGTAGTCGACTGCGTATGTTATTTGCTTACTGTAGTGTTTTCTACAGTTTTTGTATTTGTTTTTTTTTGTGTTTATTTTTGTTGTGTGTATTTAATTGTTATGTTTTTAAAGGAAAACTCAATAAATATTATTCTTAAAAAAAAAAAGAAAATAAAAACAACAATCGTGGCAATATATTCATTTTGATTACTGCAATTCTTCCCATCAATGACAGTTGTGAATTTTTCCATTTATCCAAATCTATTTCTTTTTGTTTTTTTAATCTATAATAATTATCTTCTTTAATTGTTATACACTTTGCTGTTAACAGGATACCCAAATATTTCACCTTCTTTGTTATTTGTATATCTAACTTTCCCATCAATTCCTTCTTTTGCTTTTCCGTAATATTTTTCACTAATACTTTTGTTTTATCTTTATTAATTTTCAACCCTGCCACTTCTCCATATTTTTCTATTTGTTGTATCAATTTGGGTCCTGTCTGTAATGGTTCTTCCAAGATAAATACTAAATCATCTGCAAATGCTTGCAATTTATACTCTTCTCTCTTAATTTTCATACCTTTTATACCTTTATTCTGTCTTATACTCCTGTTTAATACCTCTAATGTCAACACAAATAACAGTGGAGATAGAGGACATCCTTGTCTTGTTCCCTTCATGATATTTACCTTCTCAGTCATATCTCCATTCACTATTACCTTTGCTGACTGCTTATGATAAATCGTTTTAATTACATTTATAAATCTCTCTCCAAAGTCCATGTTCTGAAGTTGCATTATCATAAATTGCCAATTCACATTATCGAATGCCTTCTGTGCATCCAAAAACATCAACGCCACCTGTTTTTCTGGATGAGCTTCATAATATTCTAATGTATTCAATATAGTTCGCATATTGTCTTTGATCTGTCTCTTAGGTAGAAAGCCATTTTGGTCTGGGTGTATAAATTCATTTAGAATTTTTTTCAGTCTTTCCGCCATTATTGATGCAAAAATTTTATAGTCCGCATTCAGCAGCGAGATCAGTCTATAGTTCTTAATCTTTTGCAAATCAGTCTCTTCTTTCGGAATCAAGGTAATAAATGCTTCCGACCATGAATCTGGTGCCTTAGCGTCTATCAAGAGTTCATTATAAAGTTCCAACATTACATTTCCAAATACCTCCTCCAAAGTCTTATATAATTCTGCTGGTATTCCATCCGGCCCCGGTGTTTTGCCATTATTTTGTCTTTTAATTGCCTCTGTTAATTCCATCCTTGTTATTTTCCCCTCTAATAATTTTTTAATTTTTTCCGGTATTTTAGGTAATTCCACTTCTTCCAAATATTGCTTTATTTTCTCTTCTGCAACTGTTCTTTGTTTGTATAAGTCCTCATAATATTCCCAGATAAGATAAGATATTCCTTATCTTTTTTTTCTCTTCATTCCGATGTTGTAAAGTCCACTTGACGTCTTCCAGTTGTTTAATCCACTTTTTTTCCTTTTCCTTCTTCATTTTATATGCTAACCATCTCCCTGATTTATTTGCCTGTTCAAAAAAAGTCTGTTTAGCTGTTTTTATTTTCCATGCCACTTCTTCATTTTCCATCAAATTCATTTAATGTTTCTTCAAGTCCATTAAATTTTTAATCTTTTTATTTTGTATGTCTTTCTGAAGTTCTTTCTCCAATTTCTTATACTCCTCCTCCAATTTTTTCTTAAGTTGTCTTTTCTGCTTATTTTTTTAACCTAAATATGTCATAGCAAGCCCTCTAATATATGCTTTCACTGTATCCCAAACAGTTTGGAGTGAAATATCACTTTTTTATTTTATTTAAAGAAGAAGGTCATTTCTTTTTCCATAAATTGCTGAAATTCCTTTTCATTCAATATCTTTTGAAACGGGATCTTTTTCTGAAGGAACCGAGTGAGGGGCGCTGTCAGGGAAGCAAAGCTGGGGATAAAGGTGCAATAGTAGATGGTGAACCCGAGGAGTCGCTGGACATCCTTAACTCGCCAAGGAGGTTGCCAACTGCACAGAGACTTGACCTTGCTCAGCTCCATAGCAATGCCCTCAGGAGAAATGCAATGTCCCAGGAAATCAATGGTCGATTGAAAAAACTGGCATTTCTCCAGTTTAGCATACAAGCGGTTCTCCCAGAGCCATTGCAGGACCAGGCGTAGGTGCTGTTGGTGGCTCTCCCGGGAGGGAGAGTAGATCAGGATGTCGTTCAGGTAGATCACGACAAACTGATCCAACAGTTCCCGGAATATGTCATTCATAAAATGTTGGAAGATGGCAGGGGCATTTGTCAGCCCAAATGGCATGACGGTATACTCGAAGTGTCCTGTTGTGACTTGCCTGCGTCCCGTGCAGATGATGGAGGACCCAGAGGACATGGAGCCGCTCATGTCGCAGCAGTACCACCCCATGTACCTGGCACCTGAGTCTGCCAGCGATGAAGACTCAGTGCCAGAGGAGGAAGACCAGCCAGGACCTTCTGCACCTGCTCAGCAAAGTGAGTCGTCAGAGGATGAGGAGCCTCTGCTGGATGCTAGGGCTCGTAGAGCAGCTAGCAGACAGGATTGGCTTAGCAAATGGAGGTCTCCTCGGAGGTAGCACTAAGGGCTAATTGGGCCATGCCCTCAGTGCCTATTTAAGTCCGGCGCAGTCAGAGATCCGTGCTGAAAACAACACCAGTGTTTCTTGAGCACCATTGGAGATTCTTGTAATCAGAGTTCTTGCGTTTGGAAGCTAACATCATCTGTCTGGGACGCCAGCCAGCTCAAGTGAGTTGAAGATAAGGAAGTTAATTGCCTCTGTATTTGAACTTAACCCACGAAGAGCCCAAGGACATTTGAGACTCTGTTCTTTGTATCTTTTCTGGACATTATACCTGTTGTGCCTTTACTAAGAAGCTTTATTAGTAAAGAGATACTTTTATTTGATTATTACAAATGTTTGTGTGTGTGTTTCTGGTCGGTTTGCGGTGCTGGGACACAACATGTCCGTACCTGGTGCCAAACGCAGTCTTTCATTCATCACCGGGTGTTGTGGCCCGCCAGCAGCCCGTGCAGCTGGCAGCGGATCCCAATAGAGAAGAGGCTGATGTGGTGATGCGCCAGCGGCCTGTGCAGCTGGCACCCGAGTCGGACAGTGAGGAGGCTGGAGAGGACTCGGTGCCAGAGGCAGAGATTCAGCCAGGGCCTCCAGAACCTCCAGAAACTCACATCAGTGATGAGGAAGAAGAGGAGGAGCCTATTCTCAGTGCACGGGCATGCAGAGCTGCCAAAAGGCAGGAATGGTTCCTCAGGACGAGGTCTACTCGGGAGTAAGGCTTGGGGCTAATTGGCCACTCCCCCTACCCTATTTAAGGGATGACGATGATGGCAGCAATTTGCAGGAAACAACGTCCGTTCATATGCCTTTGTGTCTTGAATTCAGAAAAATCTGCTCGGCTCTTGTTCTCTCTCGTGGCATTCTTCCTGCAAATTGCTTTTGGGCATTTTACCAACCATTGAAAGCTTCCTGATATCTACAAGGCTGTTTGCTCAGACTTGATTTATTATTTCGTGGACTCGTGCTGGCTGTTAATGAAGTTGAATTAACAGCCAGTGTTCAGAAAAGACTGCTTTAAACTGTATTTGTGTTTGACGACTACTAAGACAGCTCATTAGTAGTCTTTAATTTAGTAAATGAAGGTTTGGACAGAATTTGTGTGTGCTGCGTTCTTTGTGGTTCATAGCTGGGGCAGAACACTGGGCTGGATCCGAACTAGGTTATAGGCTCCCCGCAGGTCCTGTTTTGTGAAGACGGTGGCCTCTCGGAGCTGTTCCAACAGTTCAGAAATGAGGAGCAGAGGATACCGATTGCGCACGGTGATGGTGTTCAATTTGCGATAGTCGCAACTGTCACGGTTCCAAATAGTACTCAAGCAGAAATCAGAGTCCAAGGCAATCAGTTCACCAAAGTTCCAATTTAATGCGGAGACCATGTTGTCAAGCACATGGAGAAACCCAAATCTAACTTTCCTCCCAAGTTCTCACCCAGTAGGAAGTTGGCACCCCTTTTCCCGCATCCTCCAACTGGGTCATGTTGGCCACTGATCTTCTGCCAGCATGGCAATCTCTCCTCCCAGCTTCCAGCAGGTGTTGGACAAAGGATGACCTTGGAGAACTAACCAAGAATGTGTTATCTCTAAAATTTCTCCCTCACAGTATTCCCCCCTCCCATTCCATAGTCTTCTGTGTAGAAACATGGCAAACAATGCTTTGTCAGGCTGCCTCTCCTCACACGAAAAGCATTTCCTACTAATACACAAAAGAGAGTGAGAGTGAGAGCACAGGGAATTAAGTTAATTATCTTAACCACCCCTCCCCCCCAGTGGGCTCCTTTGGCTTATCTGGATATTTGTCATGGAAATCTCTGACTAAACTGTCTGCATTCACCTTCCAACTTTTGATCCAAGTGGATTCAGCCAAAGAGTACCCTTTCCAGTGAATATGGTACTGTAGTTGGCCTCTAAAGAGCCTGGAGTCTAGGATTTTTTTCACTTCATAGTGTTTTCCCCCCTGTATTACTACTGGGGGTGGTGGAGGAAGGGTTGGTGGCCTAATGCTTGATCGTGTCACTGGCTTAAGTAAGCTACTATGAAATACTGGGTGTATTTTCCCCAATATTCTTGGCAGAGCAAGCTGTACTGTGACAGGATTAATTATCTTTACTATTGGGAAAGGTCCTAAGAATTTTGGACCCAGCTTTTTACTGGGTAGAATTAGGCGGATGTATTTTGTGGATAAGTAGATCTTATCCCCCACCCGGAAAGGGGGCTGAATGGCTCGATGCTTGTCCGCTTGTTTTTTATAGGTCTCTGCAACTTCATTCAATGCCTTTTTTGTATTTTCCCATCACTTCTTTAGTGCTTCCATCCATTCCGTTAGGGACATGGATGTGGGTGCTTCTGTGGGTAGTTCTGGCATTGGGACGAACTCCTGTCCGCTGGTGATCTGGAAAGGTGTCAATCCGGTGCTGCTGTGTACTGCGTATGAACGCTACTTCCGCAAATGGCAGCAGCTCCGCCCAGTCGGCCTGTTGGTAGTCCACATAACAGCGAAGAAATTGTTCCACCATCGCATTGGCTTTTTCTATGGTCCCGTTAGTCTGCGGGTGGAATCCTGAGCTAAGCCCTTGAGTGGATCCAATGGTGCACAGGAATTCCCTCCAGAACTTGGCGGCGAATTGTACGCCTCTGTCGGAGATGATCCTCTTTGGCACTCCGTGCAAACAGTAAATGTGCTTGAGGAAGAGTTTTGCTAAGTGTCTGGCTGACGGCAACCCAGAACAGGCGACAAAGTGTGCTTGCTCGGAGAATAAGTCAATGACCGTCCAGATCACTGTATTTCCCTTGCTCTCTGGGAGTTCCACAACGAAGTCCATCCCTATTTCTTCCCAGGGCTTGCTTGGGTTGGCTACCTGTAAAGTAGGGGCTACAATCAATTATGCCCCAAAACCAGGCCTGACAAAGTCTGGACAATGTTACAAGGCAAGCCAAGTAAACACGTATCTCAATATCCATTAGTTCTGCAGAAAGGAACTGCCCTGTCAGCCCTAATTAATATATGTATCCTTTCTAGATATGCTGACCATGAGAAAGAGTTTTTGCTATGTCTACAGTATTATGAGAACCGTTGTATTGTTCCTCAAAAACAAATGTCAAGGATAAACCACAGTTGGGAAACATCTGTGCTAATATGTCTTATATGCTTAACTGTCTGTTCCCAGTTCCTTATATTATTTTAAGATAAGTTTGCCTCATTGTATACCATAAATGGGCATAGGAAATACATACGTAAACCAGGGTATAAGAATCTGGTCCTGTCTAGTATTCAGGGTTCAGGCCTTTGCATTTGCTTTGAACCTGCGCATATCAATAAACCTTTCCTTCTGTACAAGTGCTTGCTTAGTGTCCTGCTTCATTCTACAACAGTTTTGGCACCCCAGATGGGACGTTAAGCGAGGCGCTATTGCGCTGAGGGCTGCCTGATCCCCTTGGACCCTGGGAGGGGCCACTCCTGAACATTCTCCAGGCGCCACGGGGGTTATACCTCCGGGAGACGGCAGTGACACCTCCAGGGGGCCGACGGTGCTGAAAGCAAGTCCAAGAACCCTTGAGGGAAGGAAAGGGGTCTGAACTGATTCCTGGCCAGGACGAGACATCTCAGGCGAGTATATGTAAATGTGTTTACCTATCTCATTTGCAGATAGAAGAAGGGACCTGATCTCTCCCTTCGGCTCGGGACTGAAGTCCTAACGAAGCCGTGTTAGGTTGTGTGGGAAGGGTCGTTGCCCAGGTTCCGTCCAGTGACCGTGATATTCCGGGGCTGGCGGCCGGTGACTTTGTGCTAGGATGGGAGGTGGTAGCAGCATTCCCAGCACTCCGTTGGAATGCATGATTAAGGGCTTTGATGATTATTTCAACTATGCTCAGTATAGGGTTCCTTATCCAAAAGTAACAAAGGATAGGTTACGTTATTTGTGTGAACAGCAATGGCCACATATGGGTGTTGGGTGGCCACCGGAGGGTACCTTTCAGAACCAAGTTATTGATGATCTTACTTCGGTGATAGCAGCTAATGAGGAAAAATACCCCAATCAATTTCCATATATAGATCAGTGGGGAGATGCTGTAAGTGAGAAAGCGGATGATCTGTTGCAGTGTCAGGCTGAAATGGTTCGTTTATGTGTGGCTAGACCAAGAGGGAAAAAGCTGAAGGTGCCGGCAGGAAAGACTAAGGAATTGAAGGTGTCAGAAGTTAGAGTCTCTGCCTCTCGAAAGAAGGTGTTAGTTCAGGGAGACGAAGAGATTTTACATCCCCCGCCGTATGCGCCGATACCTTTGATCCCTCCTGCACTCCCCCTAGGGCACCCAGGAGCAGCTGGTGGTGTAGCCGATGGGGGAAAGCAGGGAGGGGGTGATGTTGATTCGGCTGTTCGGAGAAAGCAGACAAAGCAAAAACATGGCAATGCAAAGAGTGAGGAATGGAGAGAGAAGAGTGCTTTTAGTGAAGAGGAATATGAGGAAGCTAGGGGGGAGAATGTTTCAGGGAGACCAGTAACTAGGGCTGCAGCTAGAGCAGCAGCAGAAGCTGAAAGGGTTGCGGCTGAAAGAGAAGGGGAGGACGTGGCCACCGGACCCAGTTTTGTAGCTCCTTTAAGGCAAATGGATCAACAAGTTGTGAATCCACAGGGAGTGTTAGAGTACAGACCTTGTTTTCAGTATGTCCCCTTCTCAACTACTGATCTTTTGAATTGGAAGCAGCATTACGGACCTTTATCAGCTAAGCCGACTGAAATGGCAGATCTTTTTCAGACAATTATGCAGACGCATAATCCTAATTGGCAGGATATACAACAGTTAATGAATGCTTTGTTGACGCCAGAAGAAAGGGAAAAGTGGAAAACAGCTGTAAGGGGATGCATAAGGGATAGATTTCCGAATATACAGGATCTGAGTCAAGAGTTGGCAGATAGAGCTCCGGAGCAGGATCCTGGATGGGATCCTAAGATTCAGCCCCAAATGACAAGGCTGCGTGAATACCAGAATTTGACAGTAGAGGCTTTAAGGAAGGCAGGGAGGCCCCCGGTGAACATGTCGAAACCGGCTCTAATTACCCAAGGGGCAGATGAGAGTCCGGAAAGCTTCCTCCAAAGGTTGATTGAAGCCTATGAATTGTATACGCAGGTTGATCCAAGAGCACCTGATAATGTGAGGATGCTGAATGAAAGATTTATTGCCCAGAGCTATGATGATATTCGTAAGAAATTACAGAAGTTGGAGGGGGCATTAGGGAAAAATACCACGGAGTTGCTGGAAGTAGCAAGAAAAGTTTTTGTGAATAGGGATAAGGTGGAGAAAAAGGAGAGAGATGCCCGTATGCAGAAGAAAACGGAATTGTTAGCAGTAGCGTTGCAAGGGAGGACACAGACTTTAGGATTCAATCAATGTGCCCATTGTGGCTCTGAGGGTCATTGGCAGAGGGAATGCCCACGTAGATTGATGAGAGGACGATTTGTGCGGGGCCGGCCCTCTTTTGGTCGAGGTTTTATAGGAAGAGGGGGTCCACCCAGGCATTTAGCTAGGGGATGGAATCCACAATATGCACAGGCTGGAAGGGGGATGCCCAGCTCTGAGAGAGAGTCTGAGGTAGCAGGTATTGGATTGGCTGGCACTGGATGGACAGACTGACGGGGACCTGGCTTGGAACAGACCCCCCCTGAGCCTATGGTTACCCTGAATATTGGGGGTCATAATACTTCGTTTCTGGTTGATACAGGGGCAGGTAGATCGGTGGTGAATAATCTTATTACTGCCCCAGGACCACATCAAATACAAGTACAAGGGGTCTCTGGCCAGGTTATAGGGCGGCAAGTCCTCAAACCTGTAACCTGCATATTCAAAGGGTCAGAAATCCAACATGAATTCTTATATATTCCTGAGTGCCCAATACCCCTTATGGGAAGGGACTTGCTCAGTAAACTTGGGGCCACTATCTCTTTTGATGAGGGTCAACAATCCATTACAGTTAAACACAAGCCAGACACCATGTGGAGATTAATGGTAGTCAGACCAGTGGAACCTCTTGATGACAAATGGAAGGAATTTGGTGTGCCAGGATTATGGTCAGAGGACAATCCCCCTGGGTATGCAGCACATCACCCCCCCATCATAGTAGAGGTAAAACCTTCAGCCACCCCAGTACACATTAGACAGCGCCCATGTTCTAGGGAAGCAATTGCTGCCATTTATGAGTGTATTCAGAAATACCTGAAGGCAGGAATTTTGGTACCTATACAGTCGCCATGGAATACACCTATTTTGCCAATTAAAAAGCCTGATGGTTCATATCGACCAGTTCAAGACCTTAGAGTAGTTAATAGCATGACAGTGACAATACATCCAGCAGTGCCCAATCCATACACCCTTCTGAGCTTAATCCCACCACAGGCAAAGTGGTTTTCAGTAATTGACTTAAAGGACGCCTTCTTTACTATTCCAATACATCCAGTGAGCCAACCTTTGTTCGCATTTGAATGGGAAAGTCCAATTACTGGCACAAAAATGCAATATACCTGGACCCGCCTTCCACAAGGTTTTAAGAATTCACCGACATTGTTTGGGACGGCCCTAGGTCGAGATTTATTATACTATGTACCCATACAGCAAGGGGATACTTTGCTGCAATATGTAGATGATGTGTTAGTAACTGGACAGACAGAAGACACTTGTTGGGAGAATACAAAGGCACTGTTTGTATTGTTGTTAGAGTGTGGATATCGTGTCTCTAAAAAGAAGGCACAATTGGTGCAGAAATGTGTGCGATATTTAGGATATGATATTGAACACGGACGGAGGGCTTTAGGACCTGAGCGGAAAGAGGCAGTCTTAGCCATTGCAGCACCTACTAACAGGAGACAGCTCAGAGGATTTTTAGGCTTGGCTGGCTTTTGTCGTATATGGATTCCCAATTTTGCCTTGATGGCTGCCCCCTTATATGCTTCAACTAAGGGAGGCAATGCAGATCCTTTTGTGTGGACGAAGGAGCAGCAGCATGCATTTGTAGAGATTAAGAAAGCTTTAATACAAGCACCAGCCTTAGCTCTGCCGAATTTAGACAAACCTTTTAATTTGTATGTGGACACAAAATTGAATATGGCTTTAGGAGTTTTGACTCAGCAGCTTGGTAAATGGCAGCAACCTGTTGCCTACCTCTCTAAACAGCTAGATGGGGTAGCTCAAGGTTGGCCACATTGTCTCAAGGCTCTAGCTGCTATTGCTGAATTGTTGCAGGATTGTAACAAGCTTACCTTTTCTTGCCCTGTTAATGTACATACTCCTCATGCTGTCCAAGCTATTTTAGATCAGAAAGGACATTTGTGGATTAGCAGCCAACGATTGGTGAAATATCAGGCAATGTTAATAGAAAATCCTCACGTTACCTTAATTGTTTCAAATAAACTGAATCCTGCTACCCTTCTACCCATAGATGTGGATTTGCAACACGATTGCTTGCAGGTATTAGAAAGTGTGTATTCTACTCGACCAGATTTGACAGATATGCCTTTATCGAATGCAGATTATTATTGGTACACAGATGGTTCTAGTTACATTCATGATGGGATGCGAGTAGCTGGATATGCAATTGTAGATGATGATAAGGTCATAGAAAGTGGATCTCTTGGCAAAGGTGTCAGTGCCCAGGTGGCTGAATTATGGGCATTACTTAGGGCCCTGGAAAGGGCTTCTGGGGAGAAGTTGAACGTGTGGACAGATAGTAAATATGCTTTCTTGACATTGCATGCACATGGTGCAGTATATAAAGAACGAGGTTTCAGAGACTCCGCAGGGAAATATATCCAGCATGGACATTTAATTCAACGATTAATTGATGCAGTTCAAAAACCAAAGAAAGTAGCTGTGATGCATTGCAAAGGACATCAACGTGGAGATGATAGAGTTGTCTTAGGAAATAGGGCTGCCGACTCTGAAGCACGAGCTGCAGCACTCAGATTTGATAAACCATTACCAGATCTTTCTATTCATGTGGCTATGGATTTAGGGGTAATACCACCAAGTATCAAACCGTCATATTCTCGATCTGAATGTGCAAAGGCAGTGAATGACCTTAAAGCTATAGTAAAAGAGGGGTGGTATATTCTTCCAGACAAGCGAATTTATGTCCCTTATTCAGTGACTTGGCAATTAGTGCAATCCTCACATACTGCAACACATATGGGGAAGTCGGCACTTGAAACAGCATTAGCTCGTGATTATTATATTGATGGTCTAGCTGGAATTGTTGCTAAGGTAGTCTCGCAATGTGTTACCTGTGCTAAAGTGAACCCCAGGCAAGGACCTCTATTGCCCCCTGGAACAATACCTGTCTCATATTATCCAATGGATACTGTGATGGTGGACTTTACAGATATGCCTAGATGTGGATTTTACAATGCAATGTTAGTTATTGTTGATTTATATACTGGATGGCCGGAGGCCTATCCCACTAAAACTAAGAAGGCTCGTGAGGTAACTAGGGTGTTGTTGAAAGACCTCATCCCACGTTATGGTTGCCCTTCCTATATTTCATCTGACAATGGTCCTGAATTCGTGCATCATATTAATCAGGCCTTGGCGAAGGCACTTGGGGTACATTGGCGGTTTCATTCGGCATTTCACCCCCAATCCGCGGCCCCATGTGAAAGATTGCACCGCACCCTAAAGGAGAGGATTACCAAAATATGTACAGAAACACACTTAAAATGGCCTGATGCTCTTCCTCTGGCTCTATATGCCATTAGAAGTGCTCCAAAGAGGAAACATAACTTATCACCATATGAACTCATGTTTGGGCGACCTCCTACTTTACTCAGACGACATCTAGCAGGATGGCCCGATTTAGGCCACAAGGGGGGAGTATGGACTATGGAAATGGTACAGGAATTAAACAAACAAGTTGAGAAACTGAAAAACTATGTACTGGAGCAATCCCCTCCAAGATTAGTTACTAAATGTCATAGCTTCATGCCAGGGGATCGGGTATGGGTTAAACATTGGAAGAAGGAACAATTAGTGGGGCGGTGGAAGGGGCCCTATGTTGTAATCATGTCATCTCCACTAGCTATCAAGATTGCTGAATCTAAATCGTGGATCCATTGGACACGAGTCAAGAAGGCCGCAGATGAGCAGAGACTTATCCTGCAGAGAACCCATCCTATGAAGCTCAGACCAAGAAACTAAGACGATCAGGACTTTCTGCTTTGATGCTTTGCTGCAGGTAACATTATATGTGTTAATCTCCACCACAGACAGAACTTTTTCTAACATAGGAACTTTCTTTTACTACAAGGCCACTCTGCAAAAACCTTACCGGCAATAGGTTTTCTTCGTACAGTGGTGAACATATACCCCTGCTGGGCCACTCCTGGAAGCTGGCTCTTTACGCACGGGTGAAGAAAGGATGAAGATGGACCCTCTTTGGATGACCATAATTGTACTGTTTTTTATAAGCAACAATCATGTGCTAGGAAATAGTGTATGTATTAGCAATTTGGGACAATGGAGTCTCCCAGGTGACAGACCTCACATCAGCCAATCTTACACTGTGGGACAAGGACAGGAATGTGAAGGCCACCCTCCTCTTACATTACAACCTGAATGTTGGATAGGAATATTACCACATCCCTGTCAATTCCCTCAAGCTTTTGATACAATTGTTAAGGAAACATGCCTTACTAGGCAGTCAGTGAATCCAGAGGTATGTCAATTTGTAGGATACATCTTGCGAAAAGGCATGTGTGCACAAGCCCCATATAGAGGTCTACCACCCCCTGTTAGATTAGATTGTGGTAATCCTTTATTTTGGGGTTGGAACCGTATAACATATATTAGCCAGTTAAAACCAGGTTGGGAAGGAATTTGTCTTATCCGCTCTATCCCTGAGATGGACTTAGAATTTGGTCATACAATAAAAGAATCAAAACCCAGACGTAAAAAAGGTAAGCGCAGAACTGGTCGTGAAACTAATACCCTACCTTATGCCTCTAACTCTTCTATAACCCCTTCCCTGACACGAATAAGGCGCAAACGAATCCTAGGGGAAATTGTCAATCACATACAATGTCAACAATGCATCCATGTTACTATGACAGGGAACATTATTACTCATACCTTGGTGTATCATACATCAGTTCCTCCCACCTGTACACAATTTGACCTTTTGGATTGTACACTTAATGGGACATCATATAAGCAATGTAATGGTTCCCAGGGAATCCAATGTTATGATCCAAAACAAGCTACGAGAGTAACAAATTACCAAGTTATTCTCCGACACAAAACTTGTGGAAGAAAGGAAGAAATTGCTAGACTAGTAACTCCCACTCTAAATCAGCAGGTTACCTTAAAATTTGATTTCTGCGCAATCATAAACAGAGCTTGCTTTCCCAGAGGAGGGTGTGGAGGTTTAGCTTGGGAGCGTACCTATACGTTCAATGATAAATATATGTGTCTAGAAAGAAATGGTCCTCGTAGTGCTGAATGTCAAAATATAGAATTCAATTATTGTCCCTATTGGACTTGTGTTGCTTTTGCAACCTGGATGAAAGGACCTACAGGGCCCCATCAAATAGCCTTAACAAAAGGAACCACTAATACTAACTGTAACAAAGGAGAATGTAATCCTGTTTTGCTATCCCTCACCCCGAAAAGCACTTTTCAGCCCATTATTATGGGACTTCAAATAGACGGGAAGGGATCTGACGCTGCTAGAATTAGAAGTAACCACCAAAACTACCTCCATAGGACGTAAGAAAAGTCTGTTTTGGTCCTATTATCAAGAGATAGAAAAACTTAACCTTCAGGAATTACCCTCAAAGGTGGTAAATACCTTTGTGGAGCTAGCTGAAAATGTAGCAAACATTTTAAACGTAAGCAGTTGCTTTGTATGTGGAGGAACCAATATGGGAGAAAAATGGCCTTGGGAAGCCCAGGAGCTGAACTATACTACAGTGCTTGAAATGGAGAAAGTAGGTAACCTTACTGCTACACTAGGTAAAGATGGGAATTGGGCTTTAACTTCCAATTTAGTTGGGTCGGTATGCTATACCCGGAACCATACCACTGGATGCCAACAGGTAGGAGCTCTCAGATGTCTATCTGCCTGGAATAATGGTCAATGGTGGTCAGGTAAGGGTCAAATACCACCCTGGGAAGCAAAAGCCCTGGAATCCGTAAACCTATTAAAACAATATATTTTGGATCCTCAGAATTATTCCAAGAAATGGTTAGCTCCAGATGGTATGTATTGGATTTGTGGTAAATATGCATATAGCCAATTGCCTTCTAATTGGTGTGGTTCCTGTGTTTTGGGTCTTATCAGACCTGGCTTTTTCCTTTTGCCTCTTCGCCATCGACAGATATTAGGTATCCCTGTATATGATGAAGTGGGAAACATTCGTACTGAAAGGGCCATAGATACTTCCACAATTGACAACCTAAAAATAGGTACCTGGAAAGATGATGAATGGCCCCCAGAGAGAATTATTCAAGTCTATGGTCCCGCTACTTGGGCCGAAGATGGTACCTATGGTTATAGAACCCCTATATACATGTTGAATCGTCTAATCAGATTGCAGGCTGTTATTGAAATAATTACTAATGAAACGGTGTTAGGCTTAACAAAATTAGCTGTGGAGGGAGTTAAATCCCGCACGTATATCATGCAAAATCGCTTAGCTTTAGATTACCTATTAGCCAAAGAAGGAGGTGTATGTGGGAAATTTAATCTTTCTAATTGTTGTGTTGAAATAGATGACAGTGGACATGTTATCCAGGAAATTACTAATAAAATGGTTAAAATTGCTCATGTTCCAGTTCAAACCTGGAAAGGCCTGAATCTGAAAGATATTTTTGGCCAGTGGTTTCCTAAGCTCCCTGGCCTACAAGCAATTGTAGCCTTGATAGGACTTATAGCTGCTGGTTGTATTATTCTTCCCTGTGTTTTGCCAATATTAGTCAAAGCTATTACTAACAGTTTATCTCTCTTAGCCGAACGAAAGGCAACTGCCCAGGTAATGGCTATGTGGGAATATGAAGGCTTACGCCAATCACTCCATCAGGAACCTGAGTATGTAACTCTTCTGTCTAGTGATTCAGAGTTACAAAGGGGGGACTAAAGTAGGGGCTACAATCAATTATGCCCCAAAACCAGGCCTGACAAAGTCTGGACAATGTTACAAGGCAAGCCAAGTAAACACGTATCTCAATATCCATTAGTTCTGCAGAAAGGAACTGCCCTGTCAGCCCTAATTAATATATGTATCCTTTCTAGATATGCTGACCATGAGAAAGAGTTTTTGCTATGTCTACAGTATTATGAGAACCGTTGTATTGTTCCTCAAAAACAAATGTCAAGGATAAACCACAGTTGGGAAACATCTGTGCTAATATGTCTTATATGCTTAACTGTCTGTTCCCAGTTCCTTATATTATTTTAAGATAAGTTTGCCTCATTGTATACCATAAATGGGCATAGGAAATACATACGTAAACCAGGGTATAAGAATCTGGTCCTGTCTAGTATTCAGGGTTCAGGCCTTTGCATTTGCTTTGAACCTGCGCATATCAATAAACCTTTCCTTCTGTACAAGTGCTTGCTTAGTGTCCTGCTTCATTCTACAACACCTGCTGCAGGAGTCCAGGTGGTTTTCCTGGTTGGTGCTTCCTTGTGGCGCAGGTGGCACAGCTCTTTACATAGTCCTCCACCTCCGATTTCATTTTTGGCCACCAAAACTGCCGTCTCATCAGGTGGAGGGTCTTCAAGAATCCGAAGTGTCCTCCCAGGTTGGAATCGTGGCTTCGTTGGAGCACTTGCAACCTGAGGCTGGCAGGCACGTACAGTTTCGACCCCTTCCAAGCCAGTCCATCTCTCATGGTCAATATTTCCTTGTTATCATTTAGCCAGGGGTCGTCGGGAAAGGCTGCTTTAAATTTGTCTGTCCACTCCTCATGGCTCCGGGCGCTCGACCGTCGGGATTGGCCTCTGGTGAGGACAGGAGCTGCAAGTTCCCCCTCTGAGGGGGGAAGGTCTACCGTTCCTGTCAGCGAGGAGGGGATGACCAAATGGAATTCCTCCTCTCTCTGGCTGTCATATTGCGGTTTTCTCGACAAGGTATCCCCCAGCAAGTTCCCCCCCACGGGATGTGTTTTAGTTCAAACTTGAATCGTCTAAAGTATTGTGCCCACTGTACTTGTTTGGGTGACAGCTTTCTCGGGGTCTTTAGGGCCTCTAGGTTTTTATGGTCAGTCCACACCTCGAAAGGTATCTTTCCCCCTTCGAGGAATTGTCTCCAAGTCAGTAGCGCCCAACGAATGGCATAGGCTTCTTTTCCCCAAATGGCCCATCTCCTCTCTGTAGCGGTGAGCTTCTTCGAAACGCAAGCGCACGGCAGGAGATGGTCTTTCTCATCTTTCTGCAGCAACACCGCCGCCACAGCCACATCACTCGCATCCGCCTGAATGATGAATTGTCGTTCTGGATCAGGATGCTGTAGAATTGGCTCCTGGGCAAAAAGTGTTAAGGGGGGCATTCCCCCGTATTAGAGGTGATGGATCTTGTTCCCTTTGAAGTCATTCTCATTAGAAAATAAAACCGAGATTCAAATCTAATTAAGAAAATATTTATTTCAGTAGAAAAGTAATAATAGTGGCTGACTAGGCTTTGGCTTGGTGGGTGTCGGCCCCGTCTTGAGCAGTTCTGTTAATGGCAGGGCTACTTCCGCAAATGCCGTGATGAACTGCCTATAGAAGTTCGCGAAGCCCAGGAAGCTCTGCAGCTGTTTGCGGGTGTGTGGGGGCTGCCAATCAAGCACTGCTTTTACCTTCCCCGGATCCATCTCTATTCCATCTTTGGAGATCCGGTACCCCAAATAGTCTAGTGAGGTCTTGTAGAACTCACATTTGGAAAGCTTAGCGTATAGTTTGGTGGCTAGGAGTTTTTCTAGGACTTGTCGCACTAATTTCATGTGCTTTTCCATTGTCTCACTGAAGATGAGAATGTCATCTAAATAAACGAGCACCCCCTTATACAAGTGGGGGTGGAGCACCTCGTTAATGTTCTGCATGAAGACCGCTGAGGCCCCTTGCAGCCCAAAGGGCATCACTTTGAATTGGAAACTTCCCAGAGGGCAGTTGAAGGCGGTTTTCCATTCATCCCCCTCTCGGATTCGGATGCGATAGTACGCTTCCCTTAAATCTAACTTGGTGAATATCTTGCCTTTGGACAAGTGGTTCAGCAAGTCTTTCATGAGGGGTAGGGGGTAGGTGTTCTGCACGCACACCTCATTGATCCCCTGGAAGTCCACACAAAATCTGACCCCCCATCTTTTTTTTCTTTGAACAGTACGGGAGCAGCGACCCTTGACTTCGCTGGCTGGATGAACCCCCTCTCCAAGTTGGAGTCGATGTATCTTCTCAACTCTCCCAATTCCTTAGGGGACATTGAGTACATCTTCGGTTTTGGGAGCGTGGCACCCGGCTTGAACTCTATCGCGCAGTCCGTGGGTCGGTGAGGAGGGAGCTTGTTGCATTCTTCCTCACTAAACACCCTCTCTAGGTCGAGGTATTCTCTCGGCACCCTTTGGGCCCCTGGGGGGGTGATCTCTCTCGCAGGTGCAACCAGTTGAGGTTCCTTCGCCCCCCACGCGTGAACTTCTCCCAGTGCTGTTGGCTCTCTATTGGAGGTGTCGGGCTGATGTGTATATTGAGCTTCTGATATCCATCCTCCCATCTGATGGTGGGGGTCCACTTATCTAGCCATGCCAGACCCAGGATGATGGCTTCGGACATCTTGGGGGCTACTATGAATCGAATTCATTCGTGGTGCCGCCCAAACTGCAATTCTACTGCCTGAGTTAGAAGGGTGGTGGGAGCCCCACCCACTAATGACCCATCCAGCTGTTGCAATCGAATGGGGCTGGCTAGGGGCCTAGTGCGGATCCCCAGCTTATCTACCACTATCTTGCTGATTAGGCACCTCGAACACCCCGTGTCGTTTATGGCATCTACTCCCCCTTCCTTTCCCGTCTCGGGCACCGTGATTTTGGCTTTTATGAGAAAGGGCCGAATGGCTGCACTCACCATTGGATCGTCTTCCTCGTTGACCCCCTCTTCCCATGGAGGGCCCGATTCTCCCGTTGATGGCGGTTCGTCATCGTCGTCAGGAAGGGGAGGGGACCCCTCCTGTTGCAGGGCCAACCGCCCCGGTTCGGGTGGTTTGCTCGGCTTTCTTTTGGAAGCTGGAGGTGGCCTGGCCCTTGGAAGAGGGATGGGGGCTGGTGCTAGACACTCGGTTGTGCAGTGGCCAGCTTGGCCACACCTATAACATTTCACTCCCCTCATCTGTTCAACCCGGGGGGTCAGCGCCGGTCTAGGGGGGATCCTGCAGGCCGGTGGCCTTCTAGCGGGGCGGTCCGGTGGGGTCTCCTTTCTGACTCTGACCACATGGTCCAGAGCAATGGCGGTGGAGTACCATTCCTGGACCCGGCACGGGCCCCCCCCGGATTTCACATGCTTTCTTCAGCTCTAGCGCGTCTCAGAACATGTGCACTAAGAGCCGCTCGGGCCAGTCCCGCACTTTTCCTGCCGCTCTCCTAAACTCCCACACCAATTCCTTCACTGGGCGTCCCACTTGCTTCAGCTTTTTGATCTGGGCCTCTGCATCTGCCTGTTGGGCCTCATCGCGAAATCTGATCCTCATTAGCTGGACGAAGTCGTCCAGGTCGTCTAACTCAGGTGCCGCTTCATCGTGGAGCTCGGCCACTCACTCTGCTGCTTCCCCGTCATTCATCCCCTCGGTTATCTGATCGACCAGCTGTCTATCTGTCTGAAACAGCACTCGGTTTTCGTCGATGTATACTAACACCCGGTGGAGGAAGTAGGCCAGTTTAGTTGGGTGCCCATCGAACATGGCTCGGAACCACGGGGTGGCCTCCTGGGGTCGATGGGGGGCGGCTAGCCCGGCCGCGGCCAGCGGAGCAGCGGCTTGCTGCAGGGGTCCTCCTATCTGGGCCCCTCTGTGATGCATCTGTTGGCCCACCCACCCCCTTGGGGAGGGGCTGGCGCGGCCGGTGCTGGCATTGTAGGGCTCGGCTGCGCTGCCCTCATGTAGGGCATGGGGATTGGTTGCAGGGGGTACCCCGTGGTCCACTGGCATTGCGCCCACCCCACTCCAGGAAAGAACCCCCATCCCGGTGGGGCTTGCCATGGTGGCATGGCTCCGAAGCTTGGCTGGGGGGTTGGCCCTGGTGCTCTTTCTCCTCCCGTTTGTCACCACTGGGGCCTTCCAACCTCAGGTTGGCGGGTCGGCCTTGGAGAGGGGAAGCGCGACTTCCACCCGGGAGGTGGCCCGGTGGGAAGGCTTCCTAGACTCCCATCTGCAGCGGTGTGGAAAGAGGCTGCAACCCCACTTTGCTGGAAGGCTCGAGGTCCTTCCGGGAAAGAGAACACAGGCTGGGCCAGGTTCCACTTTGGAGCTTCAATTCCCGAGGGGTTTTTTGTCCAACTCACGCTTAGCCATCCAAACCGATCGTGAAGGTCCATCAGCGAGTGAGCGTGTGAGCCCGGCTGGGATCCATCATCTTCTGAGCACCGCGCGAGTGTGGTTCTCGGCTGCCCCCATTCGGGACCAAGGGCTACCCCGGTATACAAGGGCTGCTCTAGTCTCAAGCCCCCAACAGCTCCTAGCGGGGTCCGCTCCAACTGAGAGAGAGGTTGAGGGGCTGGTTGTTTGCTCCGTGCCCCCAACTGGCGTTCTCTCTCCGCGGACTCCCTGGCCTCCACAGACACCGGGGTGGGAGAGTAGAGGCTTCTGATGTATTCCTCCGTCTCATCCCTTGCAGGGTCCCCGGCTGCTTTCTCCTCCTTCTCCATCTTCCCTGAGTCTTTGCACCGCCCAGCTTCGGGTTGGAACTGGGGCTCAGGACCCCGGCCAGCGCCCCAAGAACAAGGGTAGCTGGTTAAAGTTTAAATGAGATTTGGGTTAATGTCACGGTTCCAAATAGTACTCAAGCAGAAATCAGAGTCCAAGGCAATCAGTTCACCAAAGTTCCAATTTAATGCGGAGACCATGTTGGCAAGCACATGGAGAAACCCAAATCTAACTTTCCTCCCAAGTTCCCACCCGGTAGGAAGTTGGCACCCCTTTTCCCCCATCCTCCAACTGGGTCATGTTGGCCACTGATCTTCTGCCAGCGTGGCAATCTCTACTCCCAGCTTCCGGCAGGTGTTGGACAAAGGATGACCTTGGCGAACTAACCAATAATGTGTTATCTCTAACGTTTCTCCCTCACAGTATTCCCCCCTCCCATTCCATAGTCTTCTGTGTAGAAACGTGGAAAACAATGCTTTGTCAGCAACAGAGCCTCAAGTCTCCGGTCTTCTTCTTCACAAACAACACCTGTGTGGACACTGGTGACGACAAGGGCCGGATAAAACCCTGAGCCAGATTTTTGTCCAGGAAGTCCCGCAACACGGCCAACTCAGGGTCAGACATAGAGTACAAATGCCACACTCGGAGTGACACGTCCAGAAGGAAATCGATGAGGCATTCGTATGGCTGGTGCGGGGGCAAGTGGTTCGCCTCTTGCTCGCTGAATATGTCTGCGAAGTCCACCAGGTTGGAAGGCAGGGACACCCCGGGCGGACTCAGCAACTGGCCTGCACAGACTTGGCAGGTGTGGTCCACGCATTGCAAACTCGGGAAGGTGATTAGGTTCTGGGACCTGTATATTTGCAGATCGTGCATCCGGAGCCAAGCCAAGCCCAAGACCACGGGGAAATGCAGGCCGGAGGTGATATAAAACTGGATTGCTTCCTCATGAGAGCTGATGGTCAGGCGCAAGGGTTGCATGGTGGCCTTAATTGGCCCAGACAGAAGCACCCGACCGTCAATGGTCTCCACGAGCAGAGGTGGGTCCACTGGGGAGTGAGGAACAGCACATTTGGCCTCAAACGCTGCATCCATAAAGTTTGTGGTGGCCCCGGAGTTGACCAGGGCGTGTACCAGAATCGCCTGTTGACTACTGGACAGGAACACTTGTGCAGCCAGAATCAAGTGCCGGGGGGGGGGTGTCCTGGGGCAACATCCGATGGGCGTGGCTCTGTGTTGGTGCGCGCCCGACCTAGTACTTCCACTAGGTCGGGCTCGGGGTGTTTCCCAACAGGATGTTCTGTGGCTGGAGGGCAGGCCCAGTAGCTGATGCCCCTCGTTGCTTCTTGGGGCAAGAGGCAGCCATGTGCCCAGGTTCCCCACAGTAGAAACACAACCCCCCTGAGCGCCGTCTGTTCTTGGTCACCGACAGGTGGGGCCTGGCTGCACCTAATTCCATGGGCTTCTCCCGCGGAGCCAGGGTCTTGTGCATGACCGGGACCACCCGGGTCTCCTGCAAATGAGCACCAATCCGGAGACAAAGATGGACCAGCATGTTGAGGTTTGAAGGAATGTCGACATGGACCAACTCGTCCTGCAACTCCTCCGACAACCCATCTTGGAAAGCGTCCATGAGGGCAGCCTCATTCCAGGCCGAATCTTGGCTAAGCAGCCTAAACTCACTTATATACTCCTGTAGAGGGCGCCGGCCCTGCTTCAGGGTTTTCAGGCATCGGGTAGCGGTCTGAGTTTTAATGGGGTCCTCGTACATCAGCCTGAGGTGGTCACAAAACCCCCAGAAATCATCCAGCAAAGGGACAGCAGGGGCATGGCCCAGCGGGTCACAGTGCCGGAGAGAAGGTTAATCATAAACCCCACTTTATCCCAGTCAGTGGGGAAGTCTTCAGCTCTCAGGCTGATAAAGAGCTGGCATTGTCCCAAAAATGCTGGAAACATAGCTTGGTTGCCATCAAATTTATCAGGCACCGCCACCAGGCATTTCCTCCAGGGAGGTGGAGCAGCATGAGCTTGAAGCTGCACAACCTGTGCTGCCAGCAAGGCCACCTGTTGGGTGAGCGGGGCCTTCTCTGCATGAAACTGCTCCATTTTAGTAGACAGTTGTTGAGGTAGGAGACAAACTGTTCTGACCCAGCATTAGCAGAAGCAAGAAACAGACTCCTTGTCACAAAAAACCGCTCTTTATTTACCTCTTGTGAATTAATTTCATTCACCCACCGAAAAGTCCAGGCAAGAGTCCTGCAAGGAGTTAACGGCAGCAACAGACCTTATCAGTTCCTTGCAATAATTGCAAGGCCGTGAGCTCCCAGCCGAAAGGCTGCAAATTAAGTTCTGGCAAGCAGTCTTTGATGCACGAAACACAATGAGCAAAATCTCCAGAAATACGAACTGTTGTCTCCTACGACAACCACTCCCCTTTCCTTCTATTTATTCCCCAGTCAGGGAGGGGCCATTCAGCGTCCATGTGTGCTTTGCTTCCCAAGTCGACTCCTTGTCCTCTGTTGTTCACCTCTCCTAACTGCTCTGCGCATATGTGCATCTGGAACAGGCCCCAGCTGTTCTTCCTCCTCACTCATCTCAGCCTCCAAAGGCAGCTGCCTCTCCGATGGCTGGGAAATGTCAGACGGCCCTGGCTCTTTCTCTTCATCCGACGCAGAGCATCCATCAGAGCCTTCCCCAGACTCCAGAACTGGCCCAAGTTCCTCCCCAACCTCCGCGTACTCCGAGTCTGCCGCCAGCTCTGCTGGCAGCTGACGGGCCACAACAGCAATATGCTGACTTTGTAAACTGCTCAGAGAGTGCAGTAAAGCACTACGAAACGGTATATAAGTCTAAGTGCGATTGCTATTGCTATGCAAATACAGCATGTTACATAATTGATAACCTACAATATTTGGAAAAAAACCCTCAAAGAATTTTTAATTACATTGAAGTATGATTTAACAAAAAGTAGTAAAATATTTATGATACAAAATATCTACTTTATTTCAAAACACTCCTTGTTCTGAAAGTATTCAAATGTAAAAGGATGCAATTTCCTCAAGAAGCTTACATTCTTGAACAATTTGTCAAAGAAGAATCTTAACAATCTCAAACTAGTTCAAAGGTGGCTAAAGAGAGTGGTTTTTTTTCTCTTCTATACAGCTGGAATTGTAAAAATTCTGTAACTTCTTTCTTCCAGTATAAAAATATTCAATGTTGTCAAAATGGCAGAAAAAAATAGTATGGGAAATTAAAACCATACCCAAGTACTTGCTTAATGGTCACCTTAAGAAAGGGAATTCTGTTTAGGCTTCTCACAAATCTATTTAACTTGTAAAGTACATTAACTGAAATATCTTCTTTTGTACCACAATGTGTTGTTCACTCAATGCTGAATTGCTGGCCTTAACTTCAGTAAGACACTGGTTCTGGGCCTGACCATGGGTCCTCAAGTATTGAAGGTTTATAATAGTTATCATCATTAGACAGTGTTTTCTCTTTGCCATATGGTGTACCAAATGGAGTCAATATCTTGGGCGATCCCTTTGAGAAAAGCCATGAGGCAGTGGTGGGATTCAAATAATGTAACAACCAGTTCTCTGTCCTAATGACCATTTTAAATATGAAAAAATGATATTAAGTCTTATTTTCAGGGGATGTCTTACTTTACAGTAAGGCTGCACATAATTCAGCGCCTGGTGCCCAGATGCCCTCACTTAGGTTTCTGTACATTTGACTCATACCATGGACAGTACAAATCTTATTATCTGTGTTAAGGTTATAGAGAATAGCAGACTTAACAGTATCAGAATGATGATGGTATACATTTTATATAGTTTGACCCAAATTCAAGCTTTATCATTTAACTCTTTGGTGCAGAGACATTGGGTTCTTCCTTATGGCTGAATTAAACTCCTATTCACTACTGCATGAACTAACAGAAAAGTATCCCAATTTCAAATGTATTGGTCCAGGGACAATCTATTCACTATAGTAATGAAGCTGATGACCAACACTATTTTTACTAACTATTTTAGTGTCAAATTAAGGAGACATTGTAGCAGAGGAAGCCATGTTAGTCTACAGTGTCAAAAAATGAGGAGTTTGGTAGCACCTTTTCTGATTAGCAATTTTTCTAAAAGGTAGAAGCTTTTTGTGAGCTGTATCTCACTTCATCAGAAAAGCTTCTGCCTGTTTTTCTAAATGTTAGTCAGAAAAGGCACCGTGCAGCCAGACTCTTTCTGAAGTTAAGGAGAGCAGTTAATGTCTTTTCCCTGCCATCAAGCATCACAGGTTGGTATGAAAACAATCACCAATCACTCTCTCTAAAGTGGGGATGAAAAAGGATGGGACAGATTGAATGGAAGGTTTAGTGATCTGTCAAGTTGCTTAACAGATGGCAAACACTAAGGGAAAGGAGGAAGAAAAGGACAAAGCAGGAGGGGCTCCTCCCAATGCTCTTGCTAAGGCAACTGCTTATAATAATAATAATAACAACAGAGTTGGAAGGGACCTTGGAGGTCTTCTAGTCCAACCCCCTGCCTAGGCAGGAAACCCTACACTACTTCAGACAAATGGTTATCCAACATCTTCTTGTGCCTTTTCTGGAAAACTTTATCCTCAATATTTCTTCCAGCCATTGTTTTATTGTTGCCCAGAATTCCCATCTCTTATGGCACTCCCACCACATGTGATAATATGTGCCTGGTAACAGTTTGCACGTCCAACAAGTTGACAAAAGATGTGGACCCATTTTGGCTAGCCTCGTTGGTGGGAAGTGCTACCTATAAAACATCTTATAAAGATTCTCTTTATATGAAGTCACTAAGGTCAATTTCCGATTTCTGTTCCATAAATCTTGCCATTTATTTAAATCAATATTACATCCAAAATCTCTGCTCCACGTTATCATGGTTTCTTTGACCTGCTCTTCAAATAAAGCTTGTTCTAAGAGATACTGGTATATTTTTTATTGTTTTTTCTTCTGGTCCTTAAAGTAATTTATCTAATTCAGTTGATTCCATTTTAATACCTGGGTCTTTTTTGTCTTTTCTATATTTTGACTGTAATTGTAAACATGCCCACCATTCTAAATCTATACCTTCTTCCTTTAGCTCTATCCTCAACTTCAAATCTCCTTTCTCATCTATTATCTGTTTATATGTTATTGCTTTTCCCCGATGCATAAAATTTGGATGGGTAAACATCTCTAAGGTCGAAATCCAATTTGGAACCTGTATGTAATTTTGCCATTTAATTTTTATCCATACATCAATCAGTGCACTTCTAATATAGTGTCTCAGGAAGTACTGGTGGGTTTTATATTTTTCATCCCATAAGATGGCGTGCCAACCAATTTGTAGGTCATGTCCTTCTAATTGTAATAATCTTTCATTTTTCAATTGTATCCAATCCCTTATCCATATTAATTTGGTGGCCTGATAATATTTTTCCCAATCTGGAAGTCCAAATCCACCTCTTTCCTTCGAATCTTGTAACAATTTTAATTTAATCCTTGCTTTTCTTTTTTGCCATATAAATTTGAGTGTAATTTTATTTACATTTTGAAAAAATTCTTTATCCAATTTTATCGGTATGCATTGAAATAAAAATAATAATCTAGGTAATATATTCATTTTAATTAGTGCTATTCTCCCCATAAAGGAAAGTTGCAGATTTGTCCATCCATCTAAATCTAATTTTATTTGTTCAATCAATTTCTCATAATTATCTTTTTTGAGTGTGGCACAACTTGATGTTATTTGTATTCCCAAATATCTTATTTTTTTGTCGTTTGAATATTCAATTTTTCTATTAATTCATCTTCTTGTATCTTAGTCATGTTTTTGACAATCATTTTAGTTTTTTCTCTATTTATTTTTAATCCAGCCAATTCTCCATATTCCCCCAGTACTTCCATTAACCTGCTCCCTGATTGTAATGGTTCTTCAATAATGAATACTAAATCATCCACGAAAGCTTGTGTTTTGAAACTCTCTTTCTTAATCTCTAGGCCTTTAATTTGATCATCTGCCCTGATATTCCTTGTTAGCACCTCCAATGACAACACAAATAACAAAGGGGATAGTGGGCAACCTTGTCTGGTACCTTTTTTAATATAAAAACTATTGGTTGTTTCCCCATTAATAATTACTTTTGCTCTTTGTTTCAAATATATCGTTTTAAACATTTTTGTAAATTTCTCCCCAAAATCCATGCATTTTAGTTGGTTAAACATGAAGTCCCATTTGACATTATCGAACGCTTTTTGCGCATCTAAGAAGATTAATGCCATTTGCTTTTCATTATGGGCTTCATAATATTCTAGAGGGTCCAGAATTATCCTGATGTTATTCCTTATATGTCTTTTAGACAGAAAGCCGTTTTGATCTATGTGTATGAATTCTACCATGTATTTTTTCAGTCTCTCGGCCATTATAGTCGCAAATATTTTATAATCTGAATTTAAAAGGGATATCGGTCTGTAATTTTTAATATGTGCCAAATCAGTATTATCTTTAGGGATCAATGTTATAATTGTTTCTTCCCAGGATGCTGGAATTTTCGCATTCTGTAACACTTCGTTATATACTTCTAATAATCTGGGGCTTAAAGAGTCTTGTAGGATCTTATACAACTCAACTGGTATACCATCAGGGCCTGATGCTTTATTGTTTTTTTGTTTCTTAATTGCACTTAACATTTCTAAGGGCGTTATTTCTTTATTGTTTGAATCTCTATGGGGACTGTCGGCAATTCTGATTTTTGTAGATATTGCAAAATATTACTATTATTATTTCTCTCTGTATCATCATATAGTTTCTTATAGAATTCAAAAGCTACACTCTTTTCCCCCTCCTTGTCATATATTATTTCTCCTTTCTCATTGTATAATTTATTAATCCTTCTTTCTTCCCTCTGTTTCTTAATTCTATAGGCCAACCACCTCCCTGGTTTGTTGGCATTTTCAAAAAAAAAATTGTTTAACACGTTTTATTTGTTGTGCCAATTCTGCCTTTTCAATGTTATTCATTTTATGTTTAATGAGATCAATTTTTTGTTTTATTTCCTGTCTATGTGGTTCATTTTGTAATTTAATTTCTTCTTCTCTTAATTCTTCTTCTAGTTTCTTTTGTTGTTGTTTTTTGAGTTTATTTTCTTTAGCCATATAGGCAATGGCAACTCCTCTCATATAAGCTTTGGCCGTGTCCCACCAATTTTGGCAATTTGTATCCTCTTTTTTATTCATTTTGAAAAATAAATCTAATTGAGCTTCCATTTTTACTTTAAATTCTTTGTGATTCAAAATTGCCCTTTTTAATGTCCATCTCCTAATTTTCTTTTGCCCTTTCAATTTTATTCTTACTGGATTATGATCTGCCCAGGAGTTTATATCAATTACAATTTCTGCTACATCTGAATTCAAATCTGCTGTTAGCCATGCCATATCAATCCGAGACCATGAAGTGTGTCGACCCAAGTAATATGTGTATTGTTGTATTCCCGTATTTTGTTCTCTCCAGCTGTCTTTAATATTTAGCTCTTCTATCATTTTTTAAAAATGTGTCAGGCAAAATTTTTCTCATTCCTTTTCTGATTTTGTTACTTTTGTAGTCTAGTTTTCTATCTACAATCGCATTGAAATCTCCTATTATACCAATATTTTTGTATTCAAACTCACCTATAATATTATGTAGCTTTTTAAAAAATAATTTATGTCCATCATTGGGGGCATATAGTCCTACAATCGCTATTTTTTCTTTGTTCAAAATTATTTCAACTATAAGTATCCTCCCATTATTATCTGCATAAATCTGTTTTGCTGTGATTTCTTTATTCACATATATTGCGACACCTCCTTTTTTCTGTTGTGATAATGACATAAACACATTTCCCAATTTAGGGTAATTTAATAAATGTTTATTTTGTTTTTTTATGTGCATTTCATGTAAAATTATTACATCCAAATTCATCTTACTTATCTTATGTAGATATTTTTTTCTTTTTTGTGGAGAATTTAATCCATTTACATTTACAGACAAAATTTCTATTCCCTCTTCTATTCCTCTATCTATATTTCAATCTTGTAACTCTTGGTGATCTAGCCTCTTTATATTCTTTGGGTCTTTTTTCATCTTGCTTTCCATTATTTATCTCTCCTGTCCTATTGTCTTTATTTTCAGTTTGGGGTACCTCTTTTTCTGTAGGCTGTGTTGTTCTCTCTCCTTCTTCTCGTGATTCTCTTATTTCCCTATCTACTATTCCATCATCATTACCAAAATTTTGTACATAAAAGTCCTCAGCCAGTTCCACCAAATCTAATCTATATCTTTTCTCTTGCCAAATTACCATTATACCCTCTGGAGTCATCCATCCGAAGTTAATATTTTTTCTTATAAGTTTAGAAGTTATTAGTTGATACGGTCTTCTCATATCTCTTACTCTTTTTGGGATCTGTTTAAGGACTATCAATTACCTTTCTCTATATTCTAACAGGTCGTCTCTAGTTCTAAATAAAATTTCAGCCCTTATAGATTTCTTCACGAACCTAATATGCACCTCTCTAGGGAGATTGTTCCTTCTGGCATAGTTCATGTGTATCCTGTAAATCTCATCTATTTCATTAGCCATTTCATCCTTTCCAGTTCCTAATACTCTCACCAACAATTCAGCCATCATGTCCGGTAGATCTTCCCCCTTTTCCTCCCTAACGTTTTGAAAACGCAAGAAAAAAAGCTGCTTTTTCTAATTCTAATGAGATTACAGTCGATTCCAGTTTCCTATTGGCCTGCGTCAATCTTTCATTTATTTCATCAACGCTTTTTCCTTCTTTCACCATTTTATCCTCTATATCCAATACTTTTTGTTCATTCTTTATAATCTGTTGCTGGAATACTTCAAATTTCCCATCCATAGATTTTATCTTTTCTTTAAGTTCCCCAGTATCATTTCTAACTTCCTCAATGTCCCTACTTATATCCTCATGGTTTTTACGCATTGTCTCCTGCATAGCTTGTAACGTTACTTGTAGATCTCTGAAAGAACCCATTCTATCTCTCTGAGTTACCTCTTCCAGAGATCTTTGTCTTGCAGGGCTGGGGTCCAAAGTTAAAGTTTGTGTAGTCTGTTTTCTTCCCGCCCCAATCTTTGTTAAATTAGGAATGCTTGTCATTTTTTAAAGTTCCTCACACCAATTATTCCACCTATTTACAAAACTTAAGTTTCTCTCCAGTGTAGTAAAAAACAATATATACCGTATTTTTTGGAGTATAGGACGCACCGAAGTATAGGACGCACCTAGATTTTAGAGGAGGAAAACAAGGAAAAAAGTATTCTGAACCAAATGGTGTAGTAATATATTATTTAATAAAATGCCAGTGTAGCAGAATACTTTTTACAACCATGTACACTTTTTACAACCATGTATACTTTTTACAAACTTCAAACTTGACAGCTTTAAGACTAGTGGACTTCAACTCCCAGAATTCCTCCTCCAGTTATGCTAGCTCAGGAATGGGAGTTGAAGTCCACAAGTCTTAAAGCCTCTTTAAGCTTTAAGAATTTGCAAGGCTTTTAAAGACTTTTGCAAGGGTCTTCAAACTTGTGGACTTCAACTCCCAGAATTCCTCCTCCAGTCATGCTAGCTCAGGAATGGGAGTTGAAGTACACAAGTCTTAAAGCTTCTTTAAGCTTTAAGACTGCAAGACTTTTTAAGACTTTTGCAAAGGTCTTCAAACTTGTGGACTTCAACTCCCAGAATTCCTCCTCCACTTGGCAACCTTTTAAAAAAACCATTTAAAAAAGTTCTAACCTGTCAGTGGCTCGCTTCGGGCAGCAACAGTGGCGGAGGCTCCTCAGGTGCCTCGGAAGCAGGCTTCAGGCAGCAACGGCGGCGGGTTTTTTTTTTCAGGTGGCGGCTGCTCGCTTCAGGCAGCGGTGACTCGCTTTGGGCGGCGGCGGCGGTGAGCAGCGGTGGCAGGCTTCAGGCAGCAATGGCGGCGGGGGGTTTTCAGGCGGCGGCGGCTCGCTTCAGGCGGCAATGGCGGCGGGAGGGTTTGGGTGGCGGTGGTGGCGGCAGCTCGCTTTGGCCGGCGGCGGCTCACTTTGGGCGGCGGCGGCTCGCTTTGGGCGGCGGCAGTGGCCAGCAGCGGCGGCCAGCAACAGCGGCAGTGGCCAGCAACGGCAGCAGGCTTCAGAGGCGGTGGGGGGGTTGGGCGGCGGCGGTGGTGGCAGCTCGCTTTGGGCAGTGACGGTGGCCAGCAACGGCAGCAGCGGATCTTCAGGCGGCAGGCTTCAGACAGCAACGGCAGCAGGGGGATTTTGGGCAGTAGCGGCGGTGGCGGCGGCTCGCTTCGGGTGGCGGTGGCGGCCAGCAACAGAATACCGCCAATCAGCTGTCTGTTGCCCGCTATTGCCGCCGTTGGTGCCATTGCTGCCATTGCCACCATCGCACCCCCTCCCTCCCCCCCTCCCCCATGTATGTCTGATGCAACATTCGGAGTATAAGACGCACCCAGTTTTTGACCCTCTTTTTTCGGGTAAAGAGGTGCGTCTTATACTCCGAAAAATACGGTAAACTATAAATCAGTTTGTTCACTTTTGCTTATGAGAATAAACACTTTCCTATATTTATATCAACCCTAATGCAAGCATATACAGTTGAAAATATTATAATAGTATATAATTCAATATCTCAAGATAAATAGAAAGAGGAATAATTGGTATAAATATTAGTTAAATATGAATTAATATAAGCAATAAGTCATAAACATTTACTAGTTTCACTCTATAAGGATCCAATACAGCCTGCACATGTCCAAAGATTATATATACTTTCACTTTACTATAATCTCAATTGTCCTTTAGCTATCAATTTATTTCAGATTTTTCTTCTTTCTCTTTCTCTCTTTCTCTTTCTTTCTCTTTTCTCTCTCTCTCTCTCTCTTCTCTCTCTCTCTCTCTCCCTTCCTTCCTCTTTCTTTCTTTCTTTCTTTCTTTCTTTCTCTTTCTTTCTTTCTTTCTTTCTCTTATTTTTCTCTGTCTCTCTCTCTTTTCTCTCCCTCCCTCCCTCCCTCCCCCTCCCTCCTTCTTTCTTTCTTTCTTTCTTTCTTTCTTTCTTTCTTTCTTTCTTTCTTTCTTTCTTTCTTTCTTTCTTTCTTTCTTTCTTTCTTTCTTGTCTCTCTCTCCCTTCCTCTTTCTTTCTCTCTTTCTTTCTCTCTTTCTTTCTTTGCCTCTTTCTCTTTCTTTCTTTCTCTCTCTCTCTCTCTCTCTCTCTCTTTCTTTTCTCTCTCTTTCTTTTCTCTCTCTTTCTTTTCTCTCTCTCTCCCTTCCTCTTTCCTTCTTTCTTTCTCTTTCTTTCTTTGTCTCTTTCTCTTTCTTTCTTTCTTTCTTTCTTTCTTTCTTTCTTTCTTTCTTTCTTTCTTTCTTTCTTTCTTTCTTTCTTTCTTTCTTTCTTTCTTTCTTTCTTTCTTTCTTTCTTTCTTTCTTTCTTTCTTTCTTCTCTCTCTCTCTCTCTTCTTCTCTCTCTCTCCCTTCCCTTCCTCCTTCAAAGTCTAGGAGAGTGAGACCGGGAGGCTCGAGAGAAAGCGCCTGGCGGCGGCGGGTAACAACAACAACCAAAAGGGGCACTCCAGGTGGTGTTGGTGGGGTGGCCAAAAGGGGAGCTCTAGGCGGCGGCGGGTGGGGGGCGGTGGTGGTGGCTGAAACGGGAGCTCCAGACAGTGGGGGTGGCAGGGGCATCCAAAAGGGGCGCTCCAGGCGGTGGTGGTGGGGCGGCCAAAAGGGGAGCTCTAGGCGGCGGCGGGTGGGGGGGCTGAAACGGGAGCTCCAGACAGTGGGGGGGGCAGGGGCAGCCAAAAGGGGAGCTCCAGGTGGTGGGGGGGGCAGGGGGCGGGGGGCAAAATGGGAGCTCCAGGCGGCGGTGGGTGGCGGCAGCGGGCGAAACAGGAGCTCCAGGCAGTGGCGGGCGAAACGGTAGCTCCAGGCAGCGGCAGGCAGGGTGGTGGTGGGCGAAACGGGGGCTCCAGGTGGCTGCGGGTGGTGGGGGCCAGCGAAACAGGAGCTCCAGGCAGCGGCGGGCGGGCGGCCACGCCACACCCACCAAGCCACGCCCACAGAACCGGTAGTATAAAAATTTGAATCCCACCACTGATCCACATCAGAGGTGGGTATTCTGCCCCAGTTGGCTGAATCTCTGCCTCTGGCACCGAGTCCTCTCCAGCCTCCTCACTGTATGACTCGGGTGCCAGCTGCACAGGCCGCTGGCGTATCACCGTATCAGCTTCTTCCCTGTCGGGATCCGCTACCAGCTGCATGGGCTACTGGCAGGCCACAACAGTGGGTTCCTACCGGTTCGGACCGGTTCGGCAGAATAGGTAGTAAAAATAGGAACTGGTTCTCTGAACTGGCAGTAACGGCAGCCTGACCACGCCCCCAAGCTGGTTCCGCTTGTCCCCCCCTGCACCAGTTCTGCTCGCTCACTCGCCCCGCCCATCCGCACCATGCTTGCCCCACTTGCCTACCCACCCGCCGCTCACTGACTCGCTGGCTCGCCGATCGCCCCACCTCTGAGAGCCCTATATATACCGCAGTCACCACGCGGTCTGGCCTCACCCTCGCTGACTTCCTGGCCTACCTGCGTTACTGCTGCCTCCTCCTGTGGCTGCCTAAAGGTAAGTAAGCCTACGGCTGTGACTTCACAGGGCGCAAACGGTAGTGGGGGCGGCAAAAAGCTACCGAGAGTACCGGCAGGCTTTGCGGTGTATGCGAGCCAGGGGACTGGCTGAGGCCTTCCTTGCCGCCACTCCCCGGGCTCATGTAGACCACGAAGCCCACCGGTGCTCAGAGGGCAACTTCGCTGGGTGAGCCGGGGCGGCAAGAAGCTATGCGAGCCCAAGGAGTGGCGGCAAGGAAGGCCTCAGCCAGTCCCCTGGCTCACGTAGACTGCAAAGCCCACCAGCGCTCGGGGCGCGCCTGGGGCAGCAAGAAGCTACTGAGACTGTCGGCGGGCTTTGCGGTCTACACAAGCCTGGCGACTGGCTGAGGCCTTCCTTGCCGCCACTCCCCAGGCTCACGTAGCTACTTGCCGCCCCCGGCGCGCCCCACGAAGTCACCCTCCGAGCACCAGCGGGCTTCATGGTCTACACGAGCCCGGGGAGTGGCAGCAAGGAAGGCCTCAGCCAGTCCCCGAGCTCGCATAAACTGCGAAGCCTGCCGGTGCTTGGCTGAGGCCTTTCTTGCCACCCCCCTCGGCTCCATGCCAGGCGGGCCTAGCTGACTAGGTTGTCCCTGTGTGCCTCCAGTCCAGCTTACCTTCAGCCGGAGCGTCTGGTCGCCTGCTGCCTACATCCATTCCAGCATCCATCTCATCCGAGAGCAGCTGATTCTGCCTGCTGGTAAGTGGCTGGTTTTTTTCTTTATGCTTTTAATGTTTTTTAAAAGGATATTTTATTGTTAATTTTTTTTCAGGACATTTTGTTGTTTTTGAGAAATGTTTTTTTTTAATTTTTTATTGTTTTTAGGATTTTTTTTAAAAAAATGTTTTTAGGAATTTTTTTAAATTTTTTTTGTTTTTAGGAAATTTTTTTTTAAATTATTGTTTTTAGGAAAATGTTTTTAAAATTTCATTGTTTTAGGAAAAAATTTTTTGAAAAAAATTATTGTTTTTAGGAAATTTTTTTACCTACATTTTATTGTTTTTAGGAAATGTTTTATTTGTGATGCAATATCTTGCTTTTAAGTGTGCAGGTTGCTCCATGCTTTGCGAGATTTTGTGTGTTTCTGTGTGATAACTGGTTTTTGAGGTAATTGTGAGGTGGTTGCTTCTTGCAGCAATCACCTTTTATGTGACTCCATGGCTGCTTTCATATGTTGATCTGTGTGCAGCTTTGAGAGCTCCTGCAGCTTGATGGGTTTCTGATTGCCCTGCTTTTGTTTTCCTGTTTTCCTGGGTTAATCTTGGTCCCAGGTCTTTTGTCTTTCCTATCCTGGGGGTTAGTTCTGCCAGGAAACAGGAAAAGGGGAGTTCCAGGTGAGCTATTTTTAGCCTGCTGATTCCCCTTGTCTATATTGGGTGTACTTAAGAATTTAAGTCTTCCTTTCAGCTGGTGCTTTTCCTTGGGGTTTTCTTAAAGGGGGAAGGGCTGGCTTGAGTTTCTTGGCACTGTTTTTTGTGGTTTCTGGTTCTGTGAGGTTTCTGGCACTGTCCTTTATGCTAATACTTCCAACAATGCCTTGATGGTCCCGCAGTAATCTACACATTAATAATGATAAAATACTAATAATATTTGCTTATACATTTTAGTGACCTTTCCTTACATAATTGGTGTTTTCTTTCATACTTTTAGATTGCTAACTTCTGTTTCTGTTAGTTAGCCATTGATCAAACAAATCCCACGTTAAAAATTATTCGAAGCCTTCTCCTTGATTTTAATTGTCAATTTATTCATTTCTGCACATTCTAATATTTTCTTTATTCATTTTCATATCTTTGTTTTTCCACTGTTGTGCAAACACAATTCCAGCAGCTGTTAACATGTGTGAAATTAAATATGTATTGTATTCCCTTTGAAATACCCAACAAAATATTTCTGTTTTTAAATCCATATCTTGCTTTACCATTGCTTCTAACCATGACACCACTAACTCTTGAATAGCTACTTGGACTGACCTAAGTACTGAATCTAATTCATATATTCCTGTTTTTTTAAATGAGGAATAAATTTCAGAAAAAGAAATCTGTATTGCTCTGTGAATCTACCTATGACATTCATTCTTCTTGATCTAACTTCTTAGATAAAAAACTATATCTTTCCTGTTTGTTGGGGGACATACTTCCTGAAAAGACTGTACATTGTTGGGTTAAAACAGAGATCCCTTCTGTTACCTGTAGTCCTCAGCTTACAACCACATTCGAGTCCAAACCACAATATTGTTTTATTTCTTTTGCAGTTAGTATTATTTAACAGGATGAAGAAGAGGCAACAGGAACTTCCGGTGGCAGAGCTGAGCGAGGTAGGAGGAGAAAGACGATCTCTGTCTTTCGAATCCGAATTGTTTAGCGTTTGGGGATCTTTCGGGATGTGAAAAGTTCGGACAACTATCTATACAAGGGCATATAGCAATTATAAAAATGAATATCTTACCTAAATTATTATATCTATTTCAAAGTATACCTATAAAATTAGACACATTTTTTATTGATTTGAATAGGATCACTTCAAAATTTATATGGTAAGGCAAGAAACCAAAAATTAAAATAATCAATTTACAAGATAGTAGAAGTAGAGGTGGCTTTGGGCTTCCTGACTGGAGACTATATTACAAGGCAGTATTGTTAGTCTGGATAAGAGACTGGGTAAATCTAAACAATAGCCGGATTTTGACATTAGAAGGCCACGATCTACATAAGGGATGGCATGCATTCCTATGGGATAAAGACAACAAACTACAAAAATATTTTCATAGACATGTAAGTAGAGACTCATTAATCACAATTTGGCAGGAAGTAAAGAAAAGACATTATATGAAAATTCCAAATTGGCTATCCACTATGGAAGCGATGATATACCCAAATACGATTGACAGAAGCAAAATGATCAAATATAAAGATGTTTTAGATAGAATGGGAAAACTAAAAAGTAGGGAAGAATTGGAAAAACAAGGAATAAATATTGATTGGTGGCCTTATCTTCAAATCCAATCCCGATACAAAAAAGACAATGAAGAAATTGGAATCAAGACAGAAACTAAACAATTAGATAAACTATTGACAGGCCCAGAGGATAAAATTATTTCTAAATTTTATAATTACCATATTTTTTGGGGTATAAGACGCACCTTTTTCCTCCCTAAAAGTGGCTGAAAATTTGGGTGCGTCTTATACTCTGAATGTAGCTTTTTCGGAGCTTTTTTTCCAGCCCTAACTAGGTGCTAACAATCTTCCCAGCTCTTATCTTGCAGGCTCTTTCATTGTTACTCTCTCCGAAGAAGGTTTTTTAAAGTCCTAACCAGGGGATAAAATAATGTGCTGAAGCTGACCAGACTAAGGACGTTAGCCAGATGAATACCTGGTAGGCAGATTGTTTTCCCCTATTTTCCTCCCCAAAAACTAAGGTGCGTCTTATACTCAGGTGCGTCTTATACTCCGAAAAATACGGTACTTATTACAATTCGAAAGCACCGAAGACATAGTTAAAGGATCCATGATTGCATAGGCTAAAAATATAGGACATAACATACACTTGGCCGACTGGGAACACATTTGGAATAGAAATTATAAATTAACAAAATCGGCATCTTACAAAGAAAACCACTATAAAATGTTTTACCGTTGGTATTTGGCCCCAGCAAGATTAGCGAACATTTACCCTAATTTAAATCTGAGTTGTTGGAAGTGTAAAAAACAACAGGGCACCTTTTTTCACATGTGGTGGTTATGTCCCGAAGCGAGGAAGTACTGGACAAAAATACACAACTGGTTACAAGAAATAACAGGATCAACAATAGAATTTACCCCGGAACTCTTACTACTTGGAATATTTAAAAACCAATACAGCAAAAACATTAAATACCTGCTTTTACATATTACAACAGCTGTAAGATTAGCATATGCACAATGTTGGAAGAATCCCAACTCACCCACTGAAAGTTTAACAATTAAGAAAACCAATGCAAGACTGCGCAGAAATGGATAAACTAACCATAGAATTAAGAGGACAAAAAGACCCAGACTATTATGATCTATGGGAAAATTGGTATCAATGGATTGACGATAGAAAACGAAAAAAGGAAAATGAAACAAGGACGTAGAATATTGTAAATATTGTAAATATTGTATTGTATTAATATGAAGTCAATGTAAATAAGAAGATGCAGAACTGCTTAAAGATTGATTGTGATTTTTAAAACTTGAAAAATCAATAAAGATATTTTTTTTAAAAAAGAAGAAGAGGCAACAGTGTTTGACCGATTTCTACACCAAGAAACCAAGACAGGAACAATCAGCTGATCCAAAACAGGCACCAGCACCAGCACCAGCACCAGCACCAGCACCAGCACCAGCACCAGCACCAGCACCACAAGCACCAGCACCACAAGAACCAGCACCACAAGCACCACTGCTTCCACCACTTGAAGTGGGAGAAAGCAGCAAGTCCTCAACTGAAAGTCTTCAAAAACTTCCTGACTGCTGGAGTTTGCAGCAATACAGAAGCTTCCAGGAGAAGTATGATGGGATAGCAGTGTCAGACAAAAAGTTAGGTTGTGAGTACTGTGCGAAACACGGGTTCTCATTAGAGAAAGGTATTCATGTTTCCAGAGAATGGAAAAATTTCCAGGTCATGGCAGCAGGGACAAATAAGGAGGTGCAGCAAGCATCTCTCAGGAAAAAAATGAAGGAACATTTTAAATCAAAACCACACACCATTTGCAGAGAGAACATTAAAAAACGGGAGCAGGATGCTATAAAAAAAATCAATAGATAAGTTAAATGAACAACATGTACCTAGTACTAGAACAGTATTTCTTACAGTTTACAATCTGGCACAAAGATGTAGACCATTCTCAGACATTGAAGGACAGGTAGATTGGCTAACTGCAGTTGGAGTAGATATGGGAGTAGGCTTGCATTCACGGAGATCCGCAGTGAAAATAGTTGATTTAATTGCAAAAGACATTAAAACCACCATATTCACCAGCATTATTGCAAAGAATCTGAAAGTGTGTTTGATCATTGATGAAGCCTCAATGCTATCAATGAAAGCAGTTGTGATAGTTTTTGTAAAAGTTGAGGATTCAGAATGCCCAACAGCCATTTTCGTTGAGCTGGTGGAATTGGACAAACAAGATGCAGAGACCATATGTTCTTCAGTGATGGGAAGCTTACATAAAGTTGGGTTTACCACGGAATACCTGCGAAAGCATTTAATAGCATTCTGCTCCGAAGGTGCCAGCGTTATGCTTGGGAGAAAATCTGGAGTCAGCACCAGAATAGCTAAAGAGTTCCCAAACATTTTAATTTATTATTTATTTATTTATTTATTAGTTGTTCTTATAGGCCGCCCAACTCCCGCGGGATTCAGGGCGGCATACAACATAAAGAAAGAACAATCAATAAGACACAATAATAAGAATTAAAATGATTACAAAAATTAAAATCAAACCCCCATTCATACATGGGGAATTGATCTTTATTTCACCCCGCCTGCAGGAAGAGCCATGTTTTCACGGCTTTTCGGAAGGCCAGCAGGGTGGGGATAATCCGGATCTCTGGGGGGAGTTGGTTTCAGAGAGCCAGAGCTCCCACAGAGAAGGCTCTCCCCCGTGGTCCCACCAACCGGCATTGCTTGGTTGATGGGACCTGGAGGAGACCAACTCTGTGGGACCTAACCAGTAGTAGGGAGGTATGTGTTAGGATGCGGTCCCGGAGGTAACCTGGCCCTGAGCCATGTAGGGCTTTAAAGGTTAAAACCAACACCTTAAATTGTGTCCGGAGACTAATGGGCAGCCAATGCAGCTGGCGAAGAATAGGTGTTACGTGGGTGTATCTTGAAACACCCACTACAGCTCGCACAGCTGCATTTTGCACCAGTTGCAGTCTCTGGATACTCTTTGAGGGTAGCCCCATGTAGAGCGTGTTACAGTAGTCCAGCCGTGAGGTGATGAGGGCATGAGTGACTGTGAGTAAGGCCTCCCTCTCCAGGTAGGGTCGCAATTGGTGCACCAGGCGAACCTGTGCAAAGGTCCCCCTAGCCACAGCTGACAGATGTTGATCCAATTTTAGCTGTGGGTCTAGGAGAACACCCAAATTGCAAACCCGTTCCAAGGGAGTTAATTTCTCTCTCCCAAGAACCAAGGAGGTGCAATCAACATAATCCCTAGGGGGTAATATCCACAGCCACTCAGTCTTGTCAGGGTTGAGCCTGAGCCTGTTCATTCCCATCCAGACCCTAACATCATCCAGGCATCAGCACATTACATCCACTGCTTCCCTGAATTGAGACGGGGTGGAGATGTACAACTGGGTATCATCAGCGTATTGCTGGAACCTCACCCCGTGTTGTCGGATGATCTCACCCAGCGGTTTCATGTAGATGTTAAACAGGATGGGTGCGAGGACCGAGCCCTGAGGCACCCCGCAGATCAGGGGCCTAGAGGTCGACCTCTGTCCTCCTGTCAACACCGACTGCGTCCTGTCGGAGAGGTAGGAGGAGAACCACTGCAAAACAGTTCCTCCCACTCCCAACTCACCGAGACAGCGCAGAAGGATACCATGGTCAATGGTATTGAAAGCCGCTGAGAGGTCAAGTAGCACCAGGATGGAGGAATAATCACCATCCCGGGCTCGCCAGAGATCATCCATCTGGGTGACCAAAGCAGTTTCCGTGCTGTAGCCAGGCCTGAAACCCAATTGAAAGGGATCTAGATAATCAGTGTCATCCAATAACCGTAGGAGCTGGAACGCCACCACTTTCTCAACAACCTTACCCACAAAGGGTAGGTTGGAGACTGGACAGAAGTTCTTTAAATCCGCTGGGTCCAGGGAAGGCTTCTTGAGGAGGGGCCGCACCACCGCAACTTTTAAGGGTTGCGCCATGGATCCCTCTCTCAAAGAAGAGTTCACAACCACCTGGAGCCAGCCACGTGAAACCTCCCTGCTGGCCGAAACCAGCCAGGAGGGACACGGGTCCAACAAACAAGTGGAGGCACTCATCGCTCCCATGGCCTTGTTTACATCCTCAGGAGTGACTGGCTCAAATTCGTCCCATAAAACCGGACTAAGACTGGTCCCTGTCAACTCGGCCGGCCCTGTCCAATCGGAGTCCAGGTTCGTCCGGATCTGAGTGACTTTATCCGCCAGAAACTGAGCAAATTCCTCAGCTCTGCCCTGCAAGTGTTCCTCGCCTCCCCCCTTAGCAAGGAGGGAACGAGTCACCCTAAACAGGGTGGCTGGGCGTGAATTGGCGGATGCAATAAGAGCGGAGAAATGCGAACATTTTGCCGCCCGTATCGCCACTAAATAAGATCTAATAAAGGTTCTTAGTAGTGTTCGATCAGATTCAGCTTTACTGGCTCTCCAGCGTCGCTCTAGACATCTCTTGTGGTGTTTCATTTCCCGGAGCTCCTCCGTAAACCAGGGAGCTTTCCGGGATCCACTGCCACGGAGAGGTCGCAAAGGCGCAATCTGATCCAACGCCCCTGATGCTGCTCTATTCCAGGCAGCCACCAGGGACTCAGATGAATTGTGTACTAGGGATTCAGGTATCTCCCCAAGTTCCCTCTGGAATCCTTCCAGTTCCATTAGGCGCTTGGGGCGGAACCACTTAATCGGTCCCGCCTCCATCTGGCACTGCTTGAACCATCGCCTCCAACTTGTGCTGGATGACTCCATAAAGGACATCAAACAACTGAACCACTTCAAAATATTCCTTGACAAGGTACACACCACTTTCCATAAATCCTGCAAGAGCCAGGCAGAACTTTTCCAAATCTCTGAATAACTGGGCATTCAAATCGTGAAGATTGGCAGAGTTTTAGGACCAAGATGAGCTGCCTATAATTTAAGGTCAACCATAGCTGTGTGGCGTGCTTATCCAGCGCTACCTCAGTTTTTTCTGGGCAATGAAAAATAGCCAGGCATGGCTGCCCGTCTTCAAAATTTAAATTTTTTGATTGATTTGGCCCTCATGATTGACATTCTAAATGGGATTTCTCTTCTGTCAAATGCCCTGCAAGGGAGAAACACAGACATCATCAATGCCGAAAAATTGGTATTGCGATCAATTAAAGCATTTGAAATGCTTAGACGGGGAAAGGGCCCATATGAAAAAAAGGTTGACGGAATGATAACTTCAGAAGCCTTCCAAAACATAAAATTTGTTCACAATCAATGATTTGTTGCACTTCCTCGTGAAAAACTTCTGGAACGCATCATCACCAATTCGAAGAAAAGGCTGATGGATTGCGAACACCTAAAAACAGGTAGCCAATTGCCAGACGCAAAGAAATTACAATTTCTCACATATTTGGAGCCAGATTACTGGAACATTGCAGATGTAGTCGTTCCATGGGCAGAAGCAGAGGAAGGATTGCTTGAATTTGGCAAAATGTTTAATTATAAAATTGATTTGAAAGACTACAGAGATTTTTTGGAAAACGTACTCAAAGATCCACAGAACTATACAATTCCTGACAGTGTCAAAAAAGCTAGAGATATTATCAGGACAATTGCTGTTAGTTCAGCAGAGGCGGAAGGGGGGTTCTCAAAAATGAACCTCATATGTTCAGAACAAAGAACCCGCCTAACTATTCAAAACCTTAGCAATTTGATGACAATAAGCGTTATTGGCATGCCTGTAACAAAATGGGACCCAATTCCTTCAGTCAGAAAGTGGCTCAGAGAACATCGCACGGCCGATGATCCACGAATGAAGAGTAAGAGAAGTGCAAATGAGGAGGCCAGAAATGAAAGAACGATCGGGAAACATCTTCAACCACAAAAGCAATAACACAAGTAAGTACTTGAGTGTATCACTTTGATTGTGTTATTCTTATGTAAGGTGTAAGTGCATGCAATTAAAGTCTTCCTTTCTGTGTCTCTTCTTTGTGCAGGTCATTGGAGCAAGGGTGGTCAGTTGGTGGTGTTGAAGCCCGGCAGGACAGATGATGATATTAAGAATAACTATGTTCACATTGATGATAAGGATTTTGAGATACATAAAATGGAAAAAAGAATGGAGAAAATTAGATATACACAGAAAGTAAATTTAAGAGGGAGGAAAAGAGCATGGGGAAAGAGAACTTATTGGTATAAAATTAAAAGAAAGAGGAAAAAGAACTCAATCAGATGGGGGTGGAGGAAATATATATATATAAATGAATTAGTCGAGAAATTAAAAGGGAATGGATGATGACATTGAAATATTATGGAAATGTTTTTTCTTCTTATTTAGAGTTATTATTTTATTAAGAGTTGAAAATTTCTTTTTCTGTCCTGTTATATATAGATTAATATTGTTTAATGAATTAAAAGATTTGATATTTTAGATAAAATAATGTTAATCAATATGAGAAGTATGAATGATAAATATGAATATTAGAATTTAAAAGATATATTATGATTGTGTGATTTTTACATATGAAATTTGTTCAAATGAAAAACTTTAAAAGGAAAAATGTATTATTTTAAGAGTTGAATACTTAATTGAATAATTCAGAAAGAATTTTGATGATTAGTAAGCAAAAAAGCATATTATGATTGTGTATCATTATTTCAGAGATGAGATATGTTCAAATGTAAAATTTAAAAAACATATATTTCAAGTGTTAAATGTTTAATCTGAGTGTAAATAACCAAAGAAGAAATTTTATGACTAATATAAGAAATTGGAATGTATAATTGGGCACTTAGTTCGTGATAAAATAAAGGATAAAAAACATAAACAATGAATAAAGAGACAAAAAAGTGGAGGAAGCAATTTGGCCTAAAATTAAGAAGTAGGAGAATAATAACTAATTTGGAAACTAATTAACAGCGGAGAATGTAGGAGTAGAATTGAAAAAATAATTGGTGAATATCCCAGATGACAAAATTAGATTTTCTTTTTTTTTCTTTTTTTTTGTGGAGGTAAGATGAAGTTAGCAGTATATACCTAGAAACAAAGTATTATATATAAAGAAATGATATAAAAATAAATAAATTTTTCTTAGAAGGGATATGAAGAGTCTAAATTTGAGATTGTATCATCAGTCTGTTAAACATAAGAGGATAAAAGAGTACTCAGGGGAAGGCTAAGAGGGTGTAAGAGGAAGTAGAAGGGGAGAAAGAGAAGGAGTAGAGAGAGTAGAGGAGGAGTGAAGGAGTAAGAAAGTAGGAGGAGATGATGGAGGTAGAGAGGGGGAGTGCAACGGAAAAAAGCAGAATAGACTGATGATTGATGATATAAGCGTATGTATAAGATATTGACTTTTGAATGATGGAGTATAAATGTAAAACTGTGTATTTTATTGTAATAATTTAAGGTATATGTTTATTGAATTGTAAAAGTGGTGGAGGAAAAAATAAAAAACTTTTTGGGGAAAAAATAAACAGGTGGAGTGTAAACTTGATAGTGGCTGTCAATTTGGCTCATCATCAGAGAGACTTTGTTGGCCTGATTGTTTGATTTGGTGAAAGCTGTCATGCACTTTCTCTGGCATCTAAGACATGGGGGAATGCATTGGCAGAGACAACAAAAGATGACCCCCACTATTGTGACTGTGACTATGGTTCCAATGAGGATTTTTAACCAATGGAAGTCTGGGAGCCATGAAAAGTCCCAGGAGGGTTGGTTATGCCCAATATTTTGTGCCAATTCTTTTAGGTGTTTGATCTCTTGCTCAATTAGGCCAGATTCATCACACAAATTAAAGCAACAGAGCCTGTGGAACTCTTCACAGCCATGATTATGCCTCAGTAAGAGATAATCTATAGCTGCTCTGTTCTCAAGGGTTGCTTCTCTGACTTGCCTTAATTCTTTATTTAAGGCGTCCAGGGCATGAGAGGTAGTATTTAAACTTTTAGCTAGGGTACATGCCAGGCTATTTAGGTTTCTAGAGTTTTGTACTGCAAGCCCTGGCACTCCCACTAGAGAAACAGCCAATGCTACATATTCAGCCGTAGAGAGGAGGGAGACCTTTGAGTCACAGTCAGGAGTCAATGTGTGGAAGCTCCTCTTTTGTCGCCTCTGCAGAGAGGGCATTAGCATAGTTAATCGCCCTAATGTGCAAGGGCCCCCTGTGGAGTTTGCTGGTAGGTAGGAGTAGGCCTTTAAGCCACACAACAAGAGCCATCCTGAAGGGAGTCTCATATGGCTATTTATTTATTTATTTATTTATTAGTTGCATTTGTATGCCGCCCACTCCACAGAGACTCTGGGCGGCTCACAACAATAAAAATTCATATGCAACAACAAATATAAAAAACATTAAAAACAATAGATATTAAAACATTTTAAAAAATTAAAAACCACAATTTAAAAACCCATACAATAAATCATTCATGGGGCCAAGAATAATCGATATTGTATTAAAATCATTGGCCCCAGGCCTGTCGACAAAGCCATGTTTTTACTGCTTTTCTGAAGGCTGGCAGGGTGGGAATAATGCGGATCTCGGGGGGTAGTGTATTCCAGAGAGCCAGTGCTGCCACAGAGAAGGCCCTCATTCGTGGGCCTGCCAGCCGACATTGTTTGGCTGACGGGACCACCAGCAGACCAACTCTGTGGGCTCTAATCGGTCTTAGGGAGGTATGTTGGAGAAGGCGGTCTCGGAGGTAAACTGGTCCTAAGCCATGTAGGGCTTTAAAGGTAATCACCAACACCTTGAATTGCACTCGGAGACCTATGGACAGCCAGTGCAGTTCGCGAAGGATGGGTGTCACATGGGTGTATCTAGGGACACCCATCACCACATGCGCCGCCGCATTCTGCACTAGCTGCAGTCTCCGAACGTTCTTCAAGGGTAGCCCTATGTAGAGTGCGTTGCAATAGTCAAGACGTGAGGTAACAAGGGCGTGAGTGACTGTCAGTAGTGCCTCCTGGTCCAAGAAAGGACACAACTGGTGCACAAGACGAACTTGTGCAAAGGTCCCTCTGGCCACAGCTGTTAGATGTTGGTCCAATTTTAGCTGTGAATCCAGAAGGACCCCCAAGTTGCGAGCCCGTTTTGAGGGGATCAAGTTCCCCCCCCCCCAGAACCAAGAAGGGACAGATGTCAAAGTCCTTGGGAGGCAACATCCAAAGCCACTCGGTCTTGTCCGGGTTGAGTTTGAGCCTGTTAACCCCCATCCAGACCCTTACAGCATCCAGACACTGGCACATCACATCAACTGCCTCACTGAATTGGCATGGGGTGGACATGTACAGCTGAGTATAGTCAGCGTACTGTTGGAACCTCACCCCATGCCTACGGATGATCTCACCCAATGGTTTCATGTAGATATTGAAGAGCATAGGGGAAAGAATCAACCCCTGAGGAACCCCACATACGAGGGGTCTCGGGGTTGACCTCTGTCCCCCAGCCAACACAACTGCGACCGGTCAGAGAGATAGGAGGAGAACCACCGCAGAACGGTGCCTCCCACTCCCATCTCTCCGAGCCGTCGCAGAAGGATACCATGGTCAATGGTATCGAAAGTCGCTGAGAGGTCAAGAGGCACCAAGATGGAGGAGCAACCTCCATCTCGGGCTCGCCAGAGATCATCCATCAGCATGAGCTGAAGTGGTGCAGTGGTTAAATGCAGCCATTGCAGGCTGACTGCTAGTTCAACAGTTCAGCTGTTCAAATCTCACTAGGCTCAAGGTTGACTCAGCCTTCCATCCTTCCGAGGTGGGTAAAATGAGGACCCAGATTGTTGGGGGCAATATGCTGAACTCTGTAAACCGCTTAGAGAGTGCTGTAAAGCACTATGAAGCGGTATATAAGAAAAGTGCTATTGCTATTGCTATATGACCAAGGCAGTTTCTGTGCTGTGACTGGGCCTGAAACCCGACTGAAAAGGGTCAAGATACTCCGTTTCATCCAAGAGCCGTTGGAGTTGCAGCGCCACCACTTTCTCCACCAACTTCCCCATAAATGGGAGGTTGGAGACTGGTCGATAGTTTTTAAGGTCAGTTGGGTCCAGGGATGGCTTCTTAAGGAGGGGCCTCACCACCGCAACCTTTAGAGGCTGGGGGAAGAACCCCTCACTTAAAGAGGTGTTGATTAACTCCTGGAACCAACCTCGTGTCACCTCCCTACTTGCAGAAACAAGCCAGGAGGGGCACAGATCCAGCATACAAGTGGCAGAGCTTACCGCTCCAATGGCCTTGTCCATTTCCTCAGGGGTCACCAGGTCAAACTCTTCCCATAAAAGGGGATTAAGATCTGCCCCTGTCATCTCGGCTTGCTTTGCCCAATTGGAGTCCAGGTCTGTCCAAATCTGAGTGACTTTATCCGTCAGAAACTGTACAAATTCCTCAGCTCTACCTTGAAGTGGTTCCTCCGCCCCCACCCCATTGAGAAGGGAGCGGGTCACCCTAAAAAGGGAGGCTGGGCGAGAATCTGCGGATGCGATAAGAGCGGAAAAATGAGAACATTTTGCCGCCCTTATCGCCACTAGGTAAGTTCCTAATAAAGGCTCTTAGTAGTGTTCAGTTGGATTCGGATTTACTGGCCCTCCATCGTTGCTTTAGGCGTCTCTTCTGGCATTTCATCTCCCGGAGTTCCTCGGTGAACCAAGGTGCTCTCCGGGATCCACTGCCGCGGAGATGCCGCAAAGGCGCAATTCTATCCAAAGCCCCAGATGCCGCCCTATGCCAGGCGGCTACTATGGCTTCGGAGGAATTGTGTACCAGGGATTCAGGTAAATCCCCAAGCTCCTTCTGAAACCCTTCCGGGTCCATTAGGCGCCTGGGGCAGAACCACCTAGTCGGTTCCACCTCCCTGCAGTGAGGGAGTGGCGTGGAAAAGTCCAACCTTAATAGAGAATGATCTGACCATGACAAGGGAGAGATTACTAAACCCCTTAATTCCAGATCATTAATCCACTGCCCAGATAGAAATACTAAGTCGAGTGTGTGACACCCCCCCGTGAGTCGGACCTTGAATTACCTGGGTCAGGTCCATGGTTGTCATGGAAGCCATGAACTCCCGCTCCGCATCAGAGGAATCGCCCAGCGATGGCAGATTAAAGTCCCCCAGCACCATGAGTCTGGGGAACTCCACTGCCAGGCCGGCTAATGCCTCTAGCAGAGCAGGCAGGGCCATTGACACGCAGCTGGGAGGCAGGTACGTGAGCAATAGGCCCACCTGAACCCCTAGGTCCAACTTCACAAGGAGAGCCTCACACCCGACAATCTCCGGAGCAGGGATCCTATGAGGTGACAGACCCTTCCGGATGATAACTGCCACTCCGCCACCCCTTCCCTGACCGATATATTCCGGCTCTCCCCCTCTCCAGAGATCCACTCCCCCCCCCCGCCAGCTCCCATTCTTTCCGACTGGCCCACTTGTTCATACATAGTATGTCGGTACCAGGATCTGCCCCCCACCTGCTTCTGCTTTTTCACACTCAGCAGGTAAGGGGCGTTTCCCCGGGACCAACTCACTCCATATCACACCCACCCATACACCTTACTCTCCAACAACCCAATCATTTCACCATCCACAACAATTATGTACACATATATACGGAGAAGGCGTGGCTAACGCCGCGGTGCCACGGAGTTTCCCCGGCTCTGCAGGGGAAACCCCGAACCCACGCCGCCTGGGGACCTGGACCGAACGGGACCAGGTCGGATCCACCCTGAAGGGGTGGTGAAGAAGGGAGCGCTGGCTGGCAGACTGGAGGGGCGGCAAACCCCCCAGGGAACCAGCTTTGCTCCTTGACGGGTGGCGTGCGGAAGACAGCATTGCAGCTGTCCTCTATTTTTTTTAAAAAAAAATATTTTTATTAAGTTATTTACATTTAAAAAACATACAAAAAGAAAAAGACAACAATAAATACATAACAAACATAAAAAACGCATACAGCTGTAAAAACTTCAATCTCTATGATTATCTTACAGCAATTTTATATTGACAATTTATATCTACATAACTTTCAATTCATTTGTCTTATATATTTGTATAACATATATTGTATGATAAATATGAATAAATAATAATAATAATAATAATAATAATAATAATAATAATAGTAATATTCTTCTTAGTATTGTAACATCATTATATATATATATATATATGTATGTATGTATGTATGTATGTATGTATGTATGTATGTATGTATGTATGTATGTATATATATATATATATATATATATATATATATATATATATATATATATATATATATATATATATATATATATATATATATATATATATATATATATATATATATATACATATGTATAGTATAATAACCTGATTTTTTCATATATTTCTTAGGCATAATTATATGTAGTCTCATATAAGTTATATTTGTATTTCTTATATTAATCATATTTGTTTTCGTTTTTCGTACCAATCATAAAATGTATTCCAGATTTCATAGTACTCAGAGTCCTCCTTTCCTTTTAATTCCATTGTCAATTTATCTGCCTCTGCACATTCCAAAATTTTTCTAATTACAATACTTTCATTTGGGACATCGTTCTGTTTCCTGTGTTGTGCAACAGTTATTCTTGCTGCTGTTAATATGTGTAGCATAATATAATGGTATTTCTTCTCCATTTTCTGATTGATGATTCCCAGCAGAAATGTTTCTGGTTTTATATCTATTTCCTGTTTCGTAATTTCTGTTAGCCAGGTTTTAATTATATTCCAAAAGTTTTTTATTTTTGGACAGGTCCACCACACATGATAGTAAGATCCTACTTTGTATTGGCATTTCCAACAGTTGGGTGTTAGGTTTTTATACATTTTGGCCAATCTCGCCCGAGGAAGGTGCCATCTATAATATAATTTATAAAGATTTTCTTTATATGAAACTGATTTGGTCATTTTATAATTCTGGTTCCAAATTTTTTCCCATTGATTCAAATGTATGTTATATCAAAAAAATTTAGTCCAACTTATCATATTTCCTTTTATTGTTTCTTTTTGCATTTTATATTTTAGCAGGAATTTGTATATTTTAGTTATTGTTTTCTTTTCTTGGCCCAATAAGATTTTATCCAATTCTAATTTTTCTCTTTGTATTCCATAATTTCTCTTGTCACTTTCTAATCTATTTTTAATTTGGAAATATGGCCACCAATCAATTCTGATTCCTTCTTGTTCTAATTTTTGTATGGATTTCAAGGCTCCTCCTTCCTCTAATATTTCTTCATAGGTGACCATTTTATTCAGATTTGTTGTATTAGGGTGGGTGATGGCTTCCATACCAGAAAACCAAATTGGTATTTTTGTATAATGCTGTTTTTTAATCTTAAGCCAAATTCCAAGTAATGAATCTCTGATTTTATGTCTTCTAAAGTATGAGTGGGTTTTGTATTTATCATCCCAGAGGAATCCGTGCCAACCTAAATGTAGGTCATAACCCTCTAGTGTCAATAATCGTCTATTTTTAATCTGTATCCAGTCTTTTAACCATGTTAAAGCAGCTGCTTGATAGTACAATTCAAAGTCTAGTAGTCCGAAGACCCCCTGGTTTCTATTCTCTTGTATTTTAATTTAATTCTGGGTTTCTTCCCTACCCATATGAATTTAACTAATATTTTATTTAACTGTTCAAAGTATTTTTTCTCTAATTTAATTGGTATAGTTTGGAAGAGATACAGGATTTGTGGTAGTATAGTCATTTAGATTGCTGCAATTTTGCCAATAAGGGAAATTTGTAATTTATTCCATTTCTCTAATTTCTTTTCAATTTGTTTTAATAGTTCCATATAATTTTCTTCTTTTATTGTAGTGCATTTCGCTGATAAATTTATTCCTAAATATTTTATTTTCTTTACAATTTGCATTTCCAATTTCTCTTCTAATTCTTATTTTGTGTAGCCGTCAAGTTTTTAGTTATTATTTTGGTTTTCTGTTTATTAATTTTTAGACCGGCTACTTTTCCAAATTTATTTATTTCTTTTAACAGAATTGGTCCTACTTCTAATGGTTCTTCTATATTAAAAATCAAATTGTCAGCGAATGCCTGGAGTTTGTATTCTTGTTCTCTTATCTTAAGTCCTTTTATTTCCTTATTTTCCCTTACCCTCTGTAGTAATGATTCTAATGATAATATAAATAGTAGGGGGGACAGTGGACAACCTTGTCTAACTCCTTTTTCTATATTAAAACTATCAGTTGTTTCTCCGTTAATAATAATTTTTGCAGTCTGCTTTGAGTATATTGTTTTAATTGTTCTTATATATTTTTCTCCATTAGGCGCCTGGGGCAGAACCACCTAGTCAGTTACGCCTCCCTGCGGTGAGGGAGTGGCGTGGAAAAGTCCAACCTTAATAGAGAATGATCTGACCATGACAAGGGAGAGATTACTAAACCCCTTAATTCCAGATCATTAATCCACTGCCCAGATAGAAATACTAAGTCGAGTGTGTGACCCCCGCCCCGTGAGTCAGACCTTGAATTACCTGGGTCAGGTCCATGGTTGTCATGGAAGCCATGAACTCCCACTCTGCATCAGAGGAATCACCCAGTGATGGCAGATTAAAGTCCCCCAGCACCATGAGTCTGGGGAACTCCACTGCCAGGCCGGCTACTGCCTCTAGCAGAGCAGGTAGGGCCATTGACATGCAGCTGGGGGGCAGGTACATGAGCAATAGGCCCACCTGAACCCCTAGGTCCAACTTCACAAGGAGAGCCTCACATCCGACAATCTCCGGAGCAGGGATCCTATGAGGTGACAGACCCTTCCGGATGATAACTGCCACTCCGCCACCCCTTCCCTGGGGTTATGGCTGATGCTGCACCTGAAACCCGTCTGGGCACATTTCCAAGAGGGGCACACCTCCCTCAGGGCCCAGCCAGGTCTCAGTTATACATGCCAGGTCGGCTCCCTCTTCTAGGATAAGATCCCGAACGAGGGGAGACTTGTTGACAATTGACCTGGCATTCATTCAGCAGCAGCAGCTTGAGCCCAGGGCCCTGACAACCCTGGTCCCCAGGCCTTCGAGTTGACTCCGAGGGGTTAGAACATGGAATCGCTTGCAAGTAGCGAGTCCTAGTTCTCCGAGTGCGGCCCACCCCTCGGCTCCTGCCATGTCTCCCCCTCCCCATAATGACCGATATATTCCGGCTCTCCCTCTCTCCAGAGATCCACTCCCCCCCTGCCAGCTCCCATTCTTTCCGACTGGCCCACTTGTTCATACATAGTATGTCGGTACCAGGATCTGGCCCCCACCTGCTTCTGCTTTTTCACACTCAGCAGGTAAGGGGCGTTTCCCCGGGACCAACTCACTCCATATCACACCCACCCATACACCTTACTCTCCAACAACCCAATCATTTCACCATCCACAACAATTATGTACACATATATACGGAGAAGGCATGGCTAACGCCGCGGTGCCACGGAGTTTCCCCGGCTCTGCAGGGGAAACCCCGAACCCACGCCGCCTGGGGACCTGGACCGAACGGGACCAGGTCGGATCCACCCTGAAGGGGTGGTGAAGAAGGGAGCACTGGCTGGCAGACTGGAGGGGCAGCAAACCCCCCAGGGAACCAGCTTTGCTCCTTGACCGGTGGCGTGCGGAAGACGGCATTGCAGCTGTCCTCTAGCCGCGGCAGTCACATCGCAAGGAGTTAAATTAGCGAGTTGGAGTCACCTGGGAAAGAAAATTAAAAGCGAGGTGCTGGTGAGCGTGAAGAAGACAGAAGAAGCTGGTGAGTGATATTGCCGGAGAAAGCTTTAAGAAACTTTACGTGGACATAATAAAAGGGAGCAAAAAGACTGGAAGTGAAAGAGCAGCTGCTTGGCATATGGAGAATATAGAGTGCACATTTTTTTTAAATCGAATTATAACTAGAGCCCAATTGATTGAGCATCTGGAGTTTTACTTTTAAAGATCTGGAATTTAAAGGAAAGCAATTTGGTCGATGGAATTATTTAAAAATGGAAGAATTGGATTATAATAACAAAGGCAGAGCTGGGAGACAGAAACAGAGCCATCTGCTGGTTGGAGGAGTCACTGTAAGCGTGTGATATTACTAGAAATAATGTTTTGACAGCTGTTGTTTTTGGAACAGAGCAGCTTGTGACTGCATAAAAGAAAAATATTTGGACTAAGATGGATAAGAACTGAACTGGATTGAATTTTAACAACAAAGGAACAGCAAGAAAGATTTAGACTTGTAATGACTAAATGGAATTAAAAGGATCTAATTGGTGAGATTTTACTAGAAGACAATTAAAGGCTGTGAAATATATTATTATTAGCAGCTGGAAGGACTATAGAAATTTGGTGATTTGTGATCTTGCTGACAAAGAAATAAGCGATTGCTAAAAACTCGTGGAGTTTATTGGAAAATTTTGTTTTACAATTGAAAAAGGCTGTGGATTACATTTCTTTTAGCAGCTGGATAGACTTTAAAATTAATAAATTTGTGACTCTGAAATATAAGACAAGGGATTACTAAAGACTGGTGGCTCTGTTTGAGGATTTTTGGTAACAGTTTGACTTTGCTAAATTTGTGGACCTGAAATTTGTGAATTTAAGGAAATGGAGAAAATTGATTAAAGATTGAACTTATTGCTTTGGATTTAAGAATTAAGAGCTGAGACTTTAAAGATGGAGAGAATTGACTATGAAGATTTGGCTGAGTTTATGAAGGACCTTTTTGAAAATTTTAGAAGATCTGTATTTGGAACATTCGAGACAGGAAAAAATGAAGTACAAATGGGAAAAAATCTGGACAAGAGAACAGAAGAAGAAAAGAAGAGTGATGAAGATATTATAAATGATGATGAAAAGGGAAATAACATTGAAAATGCAATGCTGACTAATGATTATGTTAATGATAAATATTCCACTGGATTTAACAGTGACAATAGAGATAAAGGTAACAGTTACAATGATAATAGAGATGATGATATTAAGAATAACTATGCCCAGATTGATGATAAGGATTTTGAGATACAAAAAATGGAAAAAAGAATGCAGAAAAGTAGATATAAGCAGAAAGTAAATTTAAGAGGGAGGAAAAGAGCGTGGGGAAAGTGAACTTATTGGTATAAAACCAAAAGACAGAGGGAAGAGAATTTAATTAGATGTGGGTGGAGGAAATATATATATATATATAAATGAATTAGTCGAGAAATTAAAAGGGAATGGATGATGACACTGAAATATTATGGAAATGATTTTTTTTCTTCTTATTTAGGGCTACTGTTTTATTAAGAGTTGGAAAAAAAATTCTGTCCTTTTACATATAGATTAATATTGTTTAATGTATAAAAAGACTTGATATTTTGGACAACACAATGTTAATTAATATGAGAAATATGAATGATAAATATGAATACTAGAGTTTAAAAGATATATTATGATTGTGTAATCTTTTTTTATACATGAATTTGTTTAAATGAAAAACTTTAAAAGGGAAAAATGTATTATTTTAAGAGTTGAATACCTAACTGAATAATTCACAAAGAATTTTGATGATTAGTAAGTGAAAAAGCATATTATGATTGTCTATTATTATTTTTAGAAATGAGATATGTTTAAAGGTAAAATTTAAAAATTATATATTCCAAGTATTAAATGTTTAATTCGAGTGTAAATAATCAAAGAAGAATTTTTATGACTAATATAGGAATTTTTATGATTAATATGAGAAATTAAAAGAATAATTGGGCATTTAGTTTTTTGTTAGAACAAAGGATAAAAAACAGAAGCGATGAATAAAGAGATTAAAGAATTAAAGGAAGCAATATGGCTTAAAATTAAGAAGCAGGAGATAGTAACTATCTTGAAAAGTTAAGCGAATAGCGGTCAATTTGGATGGAAATTTGAAACTAACTGGTGCATATCCCAGATGACAAAACTAGAAAATTTGATTTTTTTCTTTTTTTTTCCTTTTTTTTGGGGAGGTAAGATGGAAATAGCAGCATATACCTAAATGAGAGTACAACATAAAAAGAATAATAATATAATTATAATGGGGTTTTTTTTCTAAAAAGAGATATGATTAGTTTAAAATTGAGATTAGCATCAGTCTGTCAAATATAAAATGAGTTAGTATAAAAGCACTCAAGGAAAGGTAAAGAAAGTGAAAGAGGATGTACTAATCAGCCACTCCCCCCTTATAAAAGCTTCCAGGGTCAATTGATATAAAGTAAAAGAATAAAAGCAACTTGGAATAGTAATTAATGGGAGCCAGTGAATCCCATCTACATATAATGGCTCCAAGACCCTTATTATGTTCCGTAGTTCTTTTAAGGCAAAGTTCTTTAGAGAGAGCCTGGTGATAATTAAGATCCAACAAGTAGGGGGCACTATAAAAACCAAAGGATGGTCCATAAAAGCTCAGTCCTGACAAAGATATTAGTCCAAATGTTAGTCCAGATGTTAATTCAAATGACACGAGGAACCAAATAATCAAACTCAGTTTATTCATTAGCCAAGATGAAACACGCTCAGCTTCAGTTGAAAATTCCTCCCAGCTGCTGTTCATTATGGCCAATACACTCACAGTGCGGGGAGGAGTACTAACAAATGGCGGCCCAACTGTCCTCCTATTCCAGCCGCCCGAACTCACTCCACCCGTCATGGGCCTCTCTCCCTGTCTCACTATAAGAAAAGGTGATGGTCTCAGTGTTGTTGCAGGCTAGCTCTGTGTTACTGAGGCTCTGGCATTCTGAGACTTTAGGGGCCTGGCACCCTGTCAGTGTGAAACAGGTGGCTGAATGGGTTATGGCTGCCACCTGTAGTATGTACATGCTGTTGTCTTTTATGTATGAATTAGTTCCCCAGTCGAAAATATTAGAGTATGAAGCTGTGAGAGGGAACTCCCTTAATTTGGTGTCATTGGTAATGGCTTGTGGTCCTATCGCTACTCCCATTAAGCATATAGTTAAAATAACTTTCACTGACCTACCTCCGGCAAGGCAAAAGTCTGTAGTATTCAACACTTCCCATGCTAAGTATTCCCATACATTTCCTTTGCCTGGAAACAATTTTGGTTCGATGAACCCAGAGGTACAGTTTACATACAAAAATATACAACAAATGTTATGTCAGGGTTCCAAGAAATGACCCCATTTCAAAACAGAATTCCGAGGCAGATGCTTAAAGAACAGTTTTTATTTTGGAGACATCATCTTGGCATCAACTGGTGGAAAGCCAACTCTGAGCTTTCCCAGGCTTTCCACCTAGATAAAAGTGAAAGTTTCACTTTCTCACAAAACAATAAATCACATTATCCAATCCAGGCACTGGCTGGTTACCTGGCAACTCCTTCCTCCACCTCCAGCCAGCCAGCAGTTGGAATATTCTTGACCTTGGAATAAACTAGTTTGTTTTAGTTACAAACCCCCCTCCTCAGCTCCAACCTTCGTCAAGCCTGAAGCAAAGTGAAAGAACCCTGTGAGAAATATGAATTTATTCTTGTTAAATAAGACATGTAATAAGAGCCATAGCATAACCATTTTGAATCTATTTGTAATGAAAATCATATTGTGTAACAAAATGTATTTTATGTATGTCCGCTCTTATACAGGATATGTTTGTACCATTTTCTGGGAATGCACAGAGAGAGGAAGTGATGATACGGAAATGTTTTTCTCTTTTGTTGTTATGTAGGAAATGAGCTCATGAGAATGCTCAGGTTCACACACAGAGAGAGGAAGTGTGGAGCTGTCAGGATGATGGATGTTCTGTTTTTTTTCCTAGGTTGTAAACACTGTGTTGGGATGTTACATAATGGGAGGTTGGACGATATGATGTGAGGAGAATGGGAGGAGTAAGGTGGAGTCATGTTCTTTATAAATCCATGTTTCTGGATAATGGCCTTTGCCTCTATTTGTGTCAGAAGTTTTGTCTTCTGTCCAAGTATGGGGACCTTTGCTCAAAGAGAAATAATAAATCTGTTTATGTTGTTCTTAATCTGGATTCCTGCTTAATTATTTTTCTCACAATTGGCGCCCAACGAGGGCCCTGGACGTTCTTTCTGGATTTGGGAAATACCTTGACCGGGACTGCGCGCACACGCCCTATCTTTGGGTGGCCGGGATGAGGGTTTCACTTATCCAGGGGAATTCGCTCCTCAGACGGACTGAGACTGCAGGATCCAGTAACAATATAAACAGCCCCGAGAGAATGAAGGCACCGGTGCAACTGTCTGGCTTAGGTGAGTAATGAAATGCTGGGTGTTTCTGTGTAGACTCCTTAAGTGGATTCCTTGAATAGCAGGTGATGTGTTTACATTGTAAGTAAATACGAGAAGCACTGGGAGATTGATTAGTCTCTGTGTTTGTGCTATGACGTTTTTGTCCCTATGTACAAGGGCACATCTGTTAGAGTATTCAGGAGGAATCAAAGGGAAAAAGTCTCAGGGGGAAATGGGGCCCGGTTAACTAGAAATGCTAACAAAAGGAATGAGATTCCTTCAAATCCCTCTTACCTCCTACATTGGGAGAGCTGTTAATACAGTGGAATGGGGATTGGCTAAACTAAGTTGTGATGATTGAAAATTGTGCTAGAATGTGGCCAAGATTGTCATTGGAATGAGTGTGGTAACTCTAATCTATATTGCTTTAAAGAGAGTGCTTGGCAAAACAAAGTGTAAGCTTAACTGCTGTATGTTCGTTCCAGTGTTTGTTATGAACTCTTCTCCCCCTCTTTGGTAATTTATGGGGAGACAGAAGGGGATGAGACCCTTTTATGTATGTTTGGTGTCCTTAAGCTCCTTCAGACGGAGAGCTCCTTCAGACAGAGAGCCAAATGGTCTGATGGCTGCTGGGGAATTCAGTTACATTTGTTAATGTGTTTTTTTTGCCTCTCTGACTTAAAGGACTATAAATCAATGGTAATTGTACCTGAAAGATAACACAGATGTTGGCATTAGTCCTTAATAGGGCAAGTGAGAGTAAGAAATGCTTTGCATAAGGCAAGGAAGTGTTTTTAAATGACACTGGTAGTGTGTGATACATTGGGGTATCTAATTTGTTTGGATAGATATTGTTTAAGGTGCTGGAAATGTTCAGCCGATCTGAGAGATTGTAGTTGTTTCAGATATAGATGATTTGTTATTGTAGGTAGAGAATGGAACCAATGGGTTGTTGATTTTTTTTTAAGATAAAGATTTTTTTCTTTGGAAGGTTTGAGAGTGTTAAGAAGTATTTAGGACATTTGATTAGTCAGAAGACGATAGGCCAGGAAGGATAGGCTTGTCCTTGGAGCTTTGGGAAATGGGCTGTGGTTAGGGCCCAAAATCATATTTTTGATTAAAACCTTGGCCGTTTCCCACTGCTTAGAGGATCAGTTACAATAGCTCCCTGAGAGATCAGTTGATAGGGAGGAAGATTTTTTTTTGTTCATGTTAGTTTGCACAAAAGTTTTTTTTCCAATGGAAGTGAGAGAGTCCTCAAACGGAGGTGGTCTGGAGACCTGTAAATGTTTGTGTGTTCCAGGGGATGAGAGAGATCTCCTTTACTAGTTATAGTAAGTAGCAAGGATTTGTACTTGGGAAAGTATTTGACAGAAAATACTGATTAGAGAGACATTCTATGGAGAATGTGGGAAAGAAAGAGAAGAGAGGTGTTTGGCAGTTAGAAGTTAGAAGAGTTATTTGTGAGTTTCTTTGTAAGTTTCTTTGTTGAAACGATGTTGAAGAGAATGGAGTATTCTGAACGGAGTATTCAGCTGTATGTGTGTGTGTGAGAGAGAAGGGGGGAAGCGGTTTGCTTTTTCCCTTTTACACATTTTTTTCTCTGAAGTCTGCAGAGAGAGAGGAGGGGCAAATGGGTGGATTTGCAAATGCAGTGTTGATGTTTTTCGCAGATGTCCTGCTCTGAGCTCTGGTTTTGAGGAAGTTGTTTAGTTTAATGCACTGCCGATTGTGGATAGATGGATATACTGAAAATGTTGAATTCTTATATGAGAAGTTGTCAGAAGTAGGACCATGGGAGTGACATGGAAGGAAGAAGATAGAGACAAGTGAGAGGAGTTGAAGAAAGTTATGATGACATGAGTTTGCCTGATTTGGGAAAGTTTTTGTTTGTTTGTTTGGAGTAGTTCACATTAGGTAAGATGGTGTGGCTAAGGGTGTGTTAGCTCAAAAATGGGCTGGTAAGTTGATGGACCCTGTGGTGAGAGGGTGGCTTTATTGGTAGAGTATTGGTAGTGAGTAGTGAGGACAATTATGATGAAGAAGGTTCATAGGGGTCTTACTCATTCTAGATTGTTGCAATATGAGGTGATTTTGTTATCTTAGGATAATTTAGTACTTTCCACTGAATTCTTATCAGGAGAAAGGAAGGATTGGGAAAATGTAGAGCATGATGTGTAGACGCATGAGATCTACAAATGAGAATGCGTGAGGATGTGGAAGATAGACCTGTAGAGGCTATTTGTTTTTTTATTTTGTTTATTGATGGTTCATCCCGAGAGGGGGATGAAAGAAGGGAAATTGGATATGCGGTGAGTAATAGGTTGCTGTCTGAATGGTCAGCATAAACATGTGATGTGTTTGCTTTGTTACAAGCGTTGAAGTTATTGGCAAATGAAGTGGGTAATATTTATACAGATTCTAAATATGCCTAAGGTATTTTGCATACCTTTGGGAAGATTTGGATGGAACGGGGTTTGATAACAAGCAAGGGAAAGGAGCTAAGATAAGTAGGATCTGGCAGAGACCAGAGAGGCTGGCTAGCACATGAGGAAAGTTCCACGAAGTTGATTTGTGGAAATAGGCTAGCGAATGAGGCTGTAAAAGAAGCTGCAAGGCAGGGAAAGGAAGCAGAGATAATGGTAAATACAATTCCTATTCTGGAATGGGATGTTAAGCCTAAATTCAGAAGGTGTGGAAGAAATAGATGAAAGATGGATTGCAAATAGTGAATGAACCCATTATGCGAAACATAATGAGAAGAGTGCATTGGAGAATGCAAGTGTTGACTGACTTTGTGAAAAGAAAGTATGTTTGTAGAGGAATGTATGCAATTGCTATGCAGAATGTATACATTGCATTAGATAAACAAAAAGAGCATGAGGAAGCAAGTGACCGGGGGAAAGTGAATGGCTGTTTGGCCATTCCAATGAATCCAGGTGGGATGCCAGCTGTGGGAATATTGAGAAATCTGCTGGTGATAGTGGTTCATTTAAATGGTTGGGTGGAAGTATTTCCATGAGGATTTCCATGAGGAAGAGTAAATACTCAGATGATATGAAAATAATATTGGAGCAGATAGTTCCAAGATATGGGTTGGTGAAAACTATTGAAAGTGATAGAGGTACGCATTTTATAGCCCAGGTGGTGAAATAGGTAATAGACCAATTAGGTATTAATTGGCAATTTCATTTATCATTTTGTCCGATTTTCTTAGGCAAAGTTGGGAAAATGATTCAAACACTGAAAAATACCTTACAGAAGTAAATTTTAGAATTGCCGCTACCTTGGATGAAATGTTTACCTTTAGCAATATTGCTTATTAAGAAAAGACATTAGAATTTCGTTGTATGAAATGATGTTTGGTATTTCTTATACTAGAAATGTGGGAATGTCAAAGATAAAATGTGAAGCTGTTTGTTTTTGAAAAAATATACAGGGACTGTCCCAGTGTTTTTCTCTTTTAAGGTTCGAAGGACTATTGGCACAGACTCCTTCTCTTGATTTTCAAATACGTGACTTTAAGAGCGGTGACTGCGTCCTGATTTAAGCTCTAAAGGGACATGAACTAAAGCCAATGTGAGAAGGACCGTTCCAAGTGCTGTTGACTACCGAGTTGACTACCGAGTCGGGATGTGCGGACTAAAGAGACAGGCTGGGTCCATTATTCGCGTATGAAAGGACTGGGGACTGGACCCCATGGATGGACAGTGACTGCTAAGACAATAGATCCTTTTACATTGACTTTTAGGACTAATTGATAGCACTTTGGGAGGTTGAGTTGCTTATTTGGTTGGGAGTAATAAACTTTTATGTTGTGTTATGGATTCTATAGGGAAGAGACATAGTAGAGTGGTATGGTTACATGTTGTGAAAGTATGTGGATGTAAGTCCCTGGAGTGATTGTATTGAAGTTTGAGTTTGTATTACATTACATATACATACACAGGGGGGCCAGTCCACTGGAAGCATGAATTCGACAGTAAGGGTGATTATTGTCTTCTGGGGAATATGGATGTATCTTCAAGTAGGGATGGGAACGTTTGCTGTTTTGCCGTGTTGTTCAACAACGTGGCAGCAGTTGTGTTTCCATGCTGAACTTGAACAACAATTTTCCCAGATACATACATCACTGACACTGATTGAGCCGGAAATTTGAGGCTGGAATATGCATAAGATCTACCTTTAGTGATGGCATACCACTTGGTACATATCAAAAGTGTAACCGTACATATGAGATAGCTGTTCATAATAGAGATGTGTCCAATAGGATGGAAGCTATGCATAATCATTACTATGAAAGATATGGCAATATGGCATTGTCAGGTCTGCCCTTTAGTGGAAGGGTACATGTACAATTTGAAAACACCACTTAGGTACACATGACATGTGTCAGATTCCAGACTCTGCCATTCAAAAGGAGAAGGGGGGTCTTGGTTCTGCTTGATCAAACGGTTACAACAGATATCCGGATCTTAGACACCTGGGAAACTTCTCATCTTAAGATAGGGTTTATGAGGGGCAATGCAAGTCAGTTGAACGGAAAGGTCTGTGGGAACGTATGGCCATCTGTGCTCCCAGGAAAGAACTTTCACACTTTGTGGATTGGCTTACTCTTGCATCCTGCCTAATGGGGAGGGGCACTAAGGTTTAAATATGCTTGCCTTGCCTGGAGGCATTTAGATCTTGCTTTGAATGAATGGATTGTCATTACAACTGCTAATAAAGGAATCCTTTTGAAACACTGACTCAGAAGTTCGTACTTTGAATGTGGTTGGGAAGGCAATCCTTACAACATGTGAGAGAAGCCTATGAAGAAGGGGGAAAATATTTTCCTTGACCTGATGACAGTGGCTTTGAATACTATATCCTTTTGTGTGAAATGAGAGACAACAGTCTCGGAGATCATGTCTACATGTTTTGTGGGTGTACCAGTTCCTGGGAAGTTTTCGTTTAAAGACGGAAAGATTGTTATGGAACATCACATCTATGATCTATCAAAAGTGATTACTTTGCTTGGTCATCTAATTAAGCCCAGTGAATGGACTAATCAAAAGAAACTGGTAATTGAGGTGAAGAACATTTTGCCAGCCCATAATTGTATAGTATATAGACAACTATAAACAAGAAGTGTTTACTTGTACTGAGAGTGGAGAGATGGATGCATTAGGATAGGTGTTATACCTACCTAAAGGATGGTTTCTATTTTATGGCTTATATGCTTATGCAGTTATTCCTGCTAATGCAGTGGGAGGATCTTATCCTATGGGATGCCTGAACACAGTTTTTTTTTTCTCTGATGACTGCTACACTGCATCATAGTAATCGCATACCAGCAAGAAGACCACGATTGGAAAGGTAGTGAAAAGTACACTACAGGTGAGACACATGATCAGAAACCTGAACATGAAGAAACGTCTAAGAAAGCTCACCTGGTAATACATGATTTGCATATCATATCTATACAAAAATCTATATCTCTAGTGCAGTATAAGACAACTGGATATACTGCCAGTAGGAGTTAAAGGTACATAAAGATAGCATATGATGCTGGAGATAGTGATGAGGTGGTGATATTATCTGATGTAGAAGCTCGACTTCTAGGCGTATTTCCTTGGTTTGCAACACAATAGAATCATAAGCAGATAGGACATCTTGCTTGTGCTTTGGCAAAAAGTATTAATGAAACTTCGTCTGCCATAGCAGCTCTGGCTGATGAAATGGAAGAGATAAGGAAGTCTTTATTGCAGAACCGTGTTGCTATTGATTATATTATTAAGGATGGGCCATGGTTGTGAAGAATTCCAAAGATTATGCTTTGGTATAGAAAATAAATCACAATTAAGAGCTTTGCTACCACCTACAACATGAAACTGTGAATTCTGCATTCCATGGGTTATGGAATGTATTAACTCTTGGTTGTCAAGTTTTGCATGGTTGAAAAACCATTTGTAGGCACTATAATCATTATAGAGTTATAGGCTGTATATCTTGTGTCTGTATTAGATGTACTGTATGCCTGTATGTGTGTGAACTGATGCAAGTATTGTTGTAAGATGAGAAACCCTAAGAAGTTAGGGACGTGGGCCCTGAATAAGGAGGATGTACGTATTGTTACAAGAATAAAATTCGATAAAATCAGAGAGGGAGGATTGTGAGAAATATGAATTTATTCTTGTTAAATAAGACATGTAATAAGAGCCATAGCACAACCATTTTGAATCTATTTGTAATGAAAAATCATATTGTGTAACAAAATGTATTTTATGTATGTCAGCTCTTATAAAGGATGTGTTTGTACCATTTTCTGGGAATGCACAGAGAGAGGAAGTGATGATACGGAAATGTTTTTCTCTTTTGTTGTTATGTAGGAAATGAGCTCATGAGAATGCTCAGGTTCACACAGAGAGAGAGGAAGTGTGGAGCTGTCAGGTGATGGATGTTCTGGTTTTTTTCCTAGGTTGTAAACACTGTGTTGGGATGTTACATAATGGGAGGTTGGACGATATGATGTGAGGAGAATGGGAGGAGTAAGGTGGAGTCATGTTCTGTATAAATCCATGTTTCTGGATAATGGCCTTTGCCTCTATTTGTGTCAGAAGTTCTGTCTTCTGTCCAAGTATGGGGACCTTTGATCAAAGAGAAATAATAAATCTGTTTATGTTGTTCTTAATCTGGATTCCTGCTTAATTATTTTTCTCACAAACCCCTAATAGAACTACAGAAAAGGAAAAGGAAAACTCCCATAGCCAGAACAGCTTCGGGATTGACAGGCTGACCCCCTTCATCGGAAAGAACCTTCCTGCAAAGGGAGACAGAGCACGGTGGGGTTAATTGAGCATTATCTTTAACCCCCTCTCCCTCCCCCAGGAAGACCCTTCGGTTTTTGAGGGTACTTGTCATGGAATCGCTTCACCAGTCTATCCGCATTCACTTTCCAACTTTTCACCCAGGTGGCCTCCGCAATGGGGTACCCCTTCCAGTGCACCAAATACTGTAACTGACCCCTATATACCCTCGAGTCTAAGATCTTCTTTACCTCGTAATACATTTTTTTTTTCTCAAAAAAGTTTTATTAGTACAAACTTACATAAGTGGTAACAAAATATTAAATCCAAAGTACAAACATTTTTATTTTCCCCCCCCCAGACCCACCCCCTTCCCTCCCCACCTCCCCCCCCCGGACTTCCCAGAGATAATACAGGGCATAATAATAAGTTTAAATTGTTAATAAAAAGAAAAAGGAAAAAGGAAAAAAAGAACACTATTTTTAAAAAAACTTCAACTCCATACTATACAGTACTAATATATCGCATTTGTATACAATAGTAAAGATACAAAAAAGAGAGAGAAAAAAAAGAAAGAGAATAAAAAAAAGAAAGAAAGAAAGAGAAAACTCTTTAACACTACAAACAAACAAACCTCCTACCTCCTCCCTTCAGTCCTTTATCTTATACAAGGTAAGTGTTACATAAGTAATAACTAAATATAAAATACACAAATCTTAAACTAGTATTATTGACATTAGAAATAACCTCTAAGATAAAACTTAACTAAATGTTACATAAGTAATCATCAAATATTAAATTTCATCATGATATTAATAAGATAATATTATTCTAAATTAATTCGCTAACTTCAATAAACAAAAAAAGAAAATAAAAGAAGAATAAACAATAAACAAATCTTCAACAAACTATATATATCTAATATTATCAACATTAAAAATAACCTCAAAATTATATAAAACTTAACTAAATATTGCATAAGTAATCATTAGATAGGGAAAAGATAAAATACAATCATATTAGTCTCTATCCATCCAATATATTTCAACATCACATTGTTTTGTATCTTGATAGTTCATCTTTTAATAGTTCAATAAATTCAAATTTGTCAAGTCGTCTCCCGTCTGCTCCCAAACCTCCATCTCCTCTTCCCCAGCTATCTGATTCAGGCACTCCTTTTGGATTTTTGAGTCTATTTCTTTTTGATCCATCGAAGGTGGCTTCCCCTCCTCCTCCTCTTTTATTTTCATACACCCTTCTTCTGGAATCTTGGATATATCAGCCTTTAGAACATTGACATAAAATTCAGTAGCTTTTTTTATCGTGTTGAGCCGGTATCTTTTTCCAGAAAATTTCACTGTTACTCCAACTGGTGCTTCCCATTTATATTGTAAATTTAATCTCTTAAATTCATCAATCAAAAAAGTATAGCTTTTCCTGGCTTTAAGCATTTTAGAGGGGATTTCTTTCCAAATCTTTAGTTCCTGACCATTCACCATAAGATTATTGTTAAACGTTGCTTGTATAATTCTGTTCCGTAGAGCTCTTGTGGTAAAATATATGACAATATCCCTTGGTAGATGCTTTTGTTTGGCGTACCACGAGTTGATTCTGTATGTTTTGTCGATTTGTGTAGCCAATTCCGCTTTAGAAATTCCAGACACCTGATCCAATATGTCAACCATCCTGCCTTTTAAATTTTCATATAATCCTTCTTTCAAACCTCTAATCCTTATAGCAACTTCCATAGATCTGAACTGAGTCATTAAGACCTCTTTTTCAAAATTTGCAATGTCATTTTGGATTTTATCTATGTAATTCACCGAAGTTGCCAAAGCTTGTTTATTTGTTTCAATACGTTCTGCCAAAACTTCAATATTTGTTGCTAAGCCTTTGCAAACCTCTAACACATCAAATCTTAGTTGTTGATTCATATTCTTCAAAGCAGCCTGCATCTTATGGTCTATCTCACTTATTTTCTGGTTAAATTCCAAAGTAAGTTCATGTTTCATAATCTTTAAATTATTTAATAAATTTTCAGGTGTCAAAAGCTGTGGAGGTGTTAGCTCAGTGTTAAGTTGCATTTTAGAAATATATCCAGATGAATAGTCATTTCTTTTAGTCAAAACAGTCTTTCCAAACTTTGAAGCCATTGGTGTTTCAAAAGAGTACAAAAAAGAAAGAAAGCCAGTTGCCTGATTAAAGTTCTTTCCAGTTTAAAAATCAGATAGTCTTTTATTATTGAAAATATTTCTATTATAACTTTAATCCAGAGTTAGGAGACAGAGAAAGAAAAAACCATTTTTCCAAGTTAAAAGTTTCCATAAGAGAGAGAGAAAGAAAAAAAAAAAAAGCCTCTGGGGAAACGAAAGTCACTTTCACTTCTCAATCGCCATATTGTTACTCTGTTTCCTTTGTTCCCTTGCCGAAGTGAAAGCTTACCCAGGAGTTGAAAAAAAAAGGAAAAAAAGAGGTTTCAGTACTTGCCCATCTCACGCCTGTTTCTCTCTGTCTGCTTCTATAGTTTAAATGTAGTTATAAATCCCATTTTTGAAGCAGCGGCTGGTCACTCCATCTAGCTCTGCAAAAGGCAGAGGTTTCCGGATCTTCGGAGCTGGAGACAGGCTGCATGGGGAGCTCTCCCTTCGCGCCCTGCCAGATGGCTCCTAAGGCGCTGGGGGGGCTCTACCCCTCCTGTCAGGCTCTCATCTCTCCCCTTTGCCCGGGGAAGAGATTTTAAAGCCGCCAGACAGCTGTTCTGGCGGCTTTTAACAAAGATCGGAAAGGCATCCAACGAGGGATGTCTGCGATGAAGCGCTCCAAAACCGGAAGTCCACCTCGTAATACATTTGACCCGCGATTACAAGTGGCTTGGGTGGTACCCTATCTGCCGGTCAGACTTGGGAACTCACTGCAGGCTTTAATAGGCTACTGTGGAAAACTTTTAACCTTTCGGTTTTTATCTTTGATATGGTATGGTGGATGGATGTAAGTGGTTACGATTGAGGAGGTGAATGTGTAGATTGAAATGATTTGTGAAAAAGTGAGTGAGTTGTGGGCTAGGACGCGGGCTCCCCCCTGCTGAGTGTGGAAACAGAAGCGGAGGGGGGCCTGAATCTGTCTCCCGGCTCAGTATGAATGGCATGGATGGCCTGCAGGAAGGGAGGTGGTCCAGCGGGGGGGGAGGGGTATCTCTGGGGAGGTGGAGAGCCGGAATATTCCGGTCATGATGGGGAAGAGGTAGGTATGGCGGGAGCAGAGGGGTGGGCCGCTCTCGGGGAATAAGACCTCGCTGTATACAAGTGATCCCTTGTTCCGGCCCCTCTGATGTGGTTCCATCTTGCTCAACCCGAGTACCTGGCAGCCAGGATTTTCACGGCCCTGGGCTCAGGATGATGCTATTGAATGCCAGGTCAATTGTCAACAAAGCCCCCTTGATACGTGAGCTAATCACTGATGAGGGGGCGGACCTGGTATGCATAACTGAGACCTGGCTGGGCCAGGAGGGGGGAGTAGCCCTCTCCAAGATATGCCCAGACGGGTTCTCAGTGTTGCATCATTCACGACCCCAGGGAAGGGGAGGAGGAGTGGCTATTATAACGCACCGGAATCTGCATCCTCGTAGGATCCCTGCCCCGGAGATTGTCGGGTGTGAGACGCTCCTTCTGAAGTTGGACTTAGGGGTTCAGGTGGGCCTTTTGTTAGCGTACCTGCCTCCCAGCTACGTTATTAAGGCCCTGCCTGAGCTGCTTGAGGCGGTAGCAAGCCTGGCGGTGGAGTTCCCCAGGCTTATGGTGCTGGGGGACTTCAACCTGCCTTCGGCGGGCGAAACCTCTGGTGCAGCTCAGGAGTTCATGGATTCCATGACAACCATGGACCTGACCCAAGTAATCCAGGGTCCGACTCATGAGGGAGGCCACACGCTTGACCTAGTGTTTCTTTCGGGGCAGTGGAGAGATGATCTGAAATTAGGCGATATAGTCACCACCCCGTTGTCATGGTCAGATCATTTCCTATTGAGGTTGGATTTTACAGCCCCACTCCTCCCCCGCAGGGAGGCGGGACCGACTAGGTGGTTCCGCCCCAGGCACCTAATGCAGCCGGAAGGATTCGAGAGGGAACTTGGGGAAATACCTGAAACCCTGGTACACAATTCGGCTGAGTCCCTGGTGGCTGCCTGGAACACCGCAGCATCAGGGGCATTAGATCGGATTGCGCCTTTGCGACCTCTCTGTGGCAGTGGGTCCCGGAAAGCTCCCTGGTTCACCGAGGAGCTCCGGAAGATGAAACGCCTTTGAATGTGGTTGGGAAGGCAATCCTTACAGAAAGCAAGATCTGCAAAATTGGTCAACCCAGAGAAGCAACTTCGCTCTACTGAGGGGACCGTGCAAACCATGTCTGAACAAAACCGGGAACAGGAGGAAACTGAATGCTGGGGGGAGACACCAATCACCACCCAGTCGGATGCCTGTTCCGCACTCCCCATCAAAGAGGTTGAGGGAGGTTTTGAGACCTCTGAGAAACCCCGCTGGTCCATCGGCATTGGGAAAAAGGACAGCTGGGATGGGAGAACCAGAGGAGTCCCCCTTAATCGAAGGAATCGGAAACCTCGTTGGGAATTGGAGCTAGAAGCCCTCACTGACCATGTGGAACTCACCGAAGCACCGCTGAGGGAGGGGTGTCTGAAGAGATACCTAGCCCAGCTGGTGATGGAAACGTTGGAAAATCTCAACATCCGAGGGCCCCAGAACGGCGACTAAGGAGCACCGGGAGCACAGCAACCGCTGAAGAGGCCGGGGGAGCCAACAACCTCCGGGAAGCCAGCATGCAAATGGAGGACGCAGCAGGGGACCCAACAAATCCTCCCAGGGCAGCACACGCAGCGGCACCCCTTCCTAACCAACTCCAAGCCCCACAACTAGAAAGGAAAACTCCCCCCCTGGGAGTGAAGTTTGATGGGGACCCGCAACAATTGGGATTCTTCGTAGCACACGTACTCACCTATATGCAAGAATATGGACATGAGTTCCAAACACAGGGATCCCGAGTGCGAGCAGTTACCTTAGCTCTGGAAGGAGCTGCTGCCAGATGGATGGTGACCCTACATAACGACGATGCACCCGAACTGCGCAACTTTAACCAATTCATGACGGCCCTACGACAACGGTTCGAGGATCCGCTGGCAGACCGCAAAGCACGCGATCGTATTAAGGTGGTGAAGCAGGGACGATGGTCAGTGGCGGAGTACACTGAAGAATTCCGGGACCTCACATGTCGTCTAAACTGGCCAGAAGACATCCTGGTAAGCTGTTTTAAGGATGGACTGAGTGACGATCTGTATAATGCCTGCGTGGCTAGGGGTGCACCGAATCATCTGCATGAGTGGTACCTCACCGCCGAAGAAGCGGAGATTGATATGGCCAGGAACCAGTACCGTGCGGGGCGAGCATGGAAGAAATCCCCTCCCCAATGGAAGAAAGAGCCCTTCAGAAGGCAACAGGGGTTTTCTCCTAAACCTCCAATCTGTTTCAAGTGCGGGAAGGAGGGGCACCGAGCACCTGAATGCTGGCCCCAAACACCCACCCGGAAACCTGAACGCCAAATGGAGGAGAGACCAGCGAGACCCACCCAGCGTGGGAGGGAAACAGCCCTGAGGAGCAGCGAGATGGTAGGACCACCATCCCCTCCCCCCGCTGGAGACAACATCCCGGCATTTCGAAGGGAAGATCCAGCATCGTTCGAAAGCAACCCAGAGGATGAACCACTGGTAAGCAAACCAATTGAACCGCTTACCTTCCCTCTCAGACTATTTATCCCTAACCAAGATGAGGGAAAAATCTCTCCGCATTAGTAGACTCAGGGTGTACCCGTTGCTTGATCAGCCCAACCCTAATCAGGGAGTTGGGAATCTCAGTGAGAAAGCTGAGAAACCCCATCGCGTTTTGCCAACTGGATGGGTCAATAGCAGGGGGGGAGCCAGCTGCTTTTGCCACGGAACCCCTGAAAATAGGCATTGAGAGCCACGAAGAAAGACTTACATTTATAGTAGCACCTGGCATGGAATGGCCACTAGTCTTGGGACTCGCATGGTTGAAAAAGTGGAATCCAAGAATAAATTGGGAGCAAGGCACCATAAAATTCCAGATGCACGTGACTTTTGCGGAGGACCCACAGATAGGAGCTGAGGGGGGTGAATGCAGGGAAACAGCCATGCCTGGTTATAGCGTGCCAACAGAAGGCATACCCAAGGAATACAAAGACTTGGCGGAAGTTTTTAGCGAAACAGCTTCGGATGAACTTCCCCCGCATCGCTCCTCTGACTGTGCAATAGAAATCTTACCTGGGGCTAAACTGCCTAAACCAAAAATGTATAGCATGTCACCGGGGGAGTTAGAAGAGCTGAGAGCTTTCATTGAGAAAAACCTAGCAAGGGGTTTCATTGAACCAGCCCGACCAAAGATTGCAGCCCCAGTGTTATTTAGGGAGAAAAAAGATGGCACAAAACGCTTATGTGTTGATTTCAGAAACCTAAACACTATCAGTGTTGAAAACATGTATCCCCTCCCCCTGATGAAAGATATGCTGGCCCACCTCACAAAAGGAAATTTTTTTTCCAAACTAGACATCAGGGAGGCATACTACCGAATCAGGATTAAGGAGGGGGATGAATGGAAAACGGCATTCAACACCCCCCTGGGATGCTACCAATTCAAGGTGCTCCCTTTTGGGCTACAAGGGGCACCTGCAGTGTTCATGCAATTAATCAATGGTGTTTTGCGTGAACATTTATACAAAGGGGTTCTTGTTTATTTAGATGATATTCTGTTATACTCAGAGACCAAAGCTGAGCACGTTAAATTGGTGAGGGCAGTGCTAAGCAAACTCCGCGAGGCAAAACTTTATGCCAAACTCTCAAAATGTGAATTCCACCAAGAAAAAAATTGATTACTTGGGGTATCGTATTTCACACCAGGGCATAGAAATGGATCCTCAAAAAGTGCAGGCGGCACTAGATTGGGAAACGCCTCGCACACGCAAGCAGCTACAAAGCTTCCTGGGGTTCGCAAATTTCTATCGCCAATTTATCCTGGCGTTCGCTCAAATTGCCCTGCCCATCACAAAACTGCTAAGAACAAAGTGGGAGGGAGATCCTAAACCAAGACAGCCCGTGAATTGGACAATGGAATGCCAGGCAGCATTTGAAAAACTAAAATGGCTGTTCTCAACAGAACCAATTTTGAAGCACCCAGACACAGAAAAACCTTTCATCATACAAGCAGATTCTAGCGATGTTGCAATAGGAGGAATCCTACTTCAGAATAATGAGCAAGGACAACTACAGCCATGTGCGTATACATCCAGGAAACTAAGTGAAACTGAACAAAGGTGGGCAATTTGGGAAAAAGAAGCTTATGTGGTGCGATGAGCACTTTTAACTTGGAGACATTTCTTAGAAGGGAGTAAGATCCCTTTTGAAGTCTGGACTGACCACAAAAACTTAGAAGCCCTAAAGACACCAAGGAAACTATCTCCAAAACAAGTTCGTTGGGCTCAATACTTCAAACGGTTCGAGTTTACTCTTAAATTTATCCCTGGGGGAAAAAACTTTCTAGCAGACGCACTGTCCAGAAAGCCACAATACAATTGTGCGAAATCAGAGGTATTTAAACCTATAGTACAAACTAATCAATTGGCAGCCAAAGTAATCACCAGGTCCCAAGGAGGACAAGACGCATTGAGAAACGCAGACACCATTCACGTTTTTAAACAAGCATTAATCAACGATGAATGGTTTTTGAACCACAAATCCAGTTGCTTGATGAAAGATGAATTAGCTTGGGTAGGAGACAAACTATATGTACCCGCTAGCCAAAGATTACGTTTAATGGAAAGGTGCCACGACTCTAGATTAGCTGGACACTTTGGTTTTGTAAAAACTTTACACTTAATAAAGAGACAATTTTGGTGGCCTTCATTGAAAAAGGACATAGAAAGCTATGTAGCAAGTTGCCCCATTTGTGCTGCGGCAAAAAGACGACAAGGGAAAACCCCAGGACTTCTACAGAAAGTAGCCGAGCCGTCAGTGCCATGGGAAGAAATTGCTATGGATTTTATTGTAGAACTACCAGAAAGTGGGGGGAAACACAGTCATTTGGGTTGTGACAGACTTGTTTTCAAAGCAAGCACATTTTATACCTTGCCAGAAAATCCCAACTGCCAAAGGCTTGGCTAGATTGTTTCTAATACACATTTATCGTCTTCATGGAGCTCCTAAAAGAATCATCTCGGATAGGGGAGTCCAATTCACCTCCAAATTTTGGAAGGCATTTTTGGACTTACTTGGTACCGCCCAAGGATTAAGCTCCTCCCATCACCCTCAATGTAACAGAAATTGTGAACGTTCAAATTCCGTTTTGGAACAGTACCTAAGATGTTTTATTAATTTTCAACAGGACAATTGGACTGAACTTTTACCATTTGCAGAGGTTGCATTTAATAACTCTGTACATTCGAGTACTGGTTTTACACCTTTTAGAGTAGCTACTGGGCAAGATTTCAGCCGAATGCCAAAACTACCCACAGAAAAACCCACTATCCCCTCACTTAAGGAGTGGATAGAAAATTTGCAAAACACATGGCCAGTAGTCAGATTGGCTTTAAAGGAAGCTAGAGAGGCTTTCAAAATTCAAGCGGACAAGAAAAGAGTAGAGCCTAAACCTTTCCAGGTTGGGGATAGAGTATATTTATCTACAAAATTCTTGAGATCGTTACAACCATCCAAAAAATTAGGGCCTAATTTCATTGGACCTTTCCCTATTAGTAGGATCATCAACCCAGTAGTGGTTGAATTGGCTCTTCCAAAAACACTTAGACAAGTCCACCCAGTATTTCACATTAGTTTACTCAAGAGAGAGGTAACCTCATCACTTAGACCGGTGGTATCTGCACCACCTGCCCCAATCATGATAGAAGGGGAACAACACTTTGAAATCAAGGAAATTCTTGACTCTAGGATCCACAGAGGGAAGATCCAGTATTTGGTAGCTTGGAAACATTTGCCTCCCTCACAGAACGAGTGGGTCGCTAAACAACATGTTAAAGCTCCCATCTTATTGAGAAGATTTCACTCCCAATACCCTAACAAACCTTGTTAATATATCATAATTGATTCTGCTTATGTCTTGCAGGTGGACCTTTTTTCTTTTTAAGGGGGCAGCATGTCAGATTCCAGACTCTGCCATTCAAAAGGAGAAGGGGGGTCTTGGTTCTGCTTGATCAAACGGTTACAACAGATATCCGGATCTTAGACACCTGGGAAACTTCTCATCTTAAGATAGGGTTTATGAGGGGCAATGCAAGTCAGTTGAACGGAAAGGTCTGTGGGAACGTATGGCCATCTGTGCTCCCAGCTTTCACACTTTGTGGATTGGCTTACTCTTGCATCCTGCCTAATGGGGAGGGGCACTAAGGTTTAAATATGCTTGCCTTGCCTGGAGGCATTTAGATCTTGCTTTGAATGAATGGATTGTCATTACAACTGCTAATAAAGGAATCCTTTTGAAACACTGACTCAGAAGTTCGTACTTTGAATGTGGTTGGGAAGGCAATCCTTACAACATGTGAGAGAAGCCTATGAAGAAGGGGGAAAATATTTTCCTTGACCTGATGACAGTGGCTTTGAATACTATATCCTTTTGTGTGAAATGAGAGACAACAGTCTCGGAGATCATGTCTACATGTTTTGTGGGTGTACCAGTTCCTGGGAAGTTTTCGTTTAAAGACGGAAAGATTGTTATGGAACATCACATCTATGATCTATCAAAAGTGATTACTTTGCTTGGTCATCTAATTAAGCCCAGTGAATGGACTAATCAAAAGAAACTGGTAATTGAGGTGAAGAACATTTTGCCAGCCCATAATTGTATAGTATATAGACAACTATAAACAAGAAGTGTTTACTTGTACTGAGAGTGGAGAGATGGATGCATTAGGATAGGTGTTATACCTACCTAAAGGATGGTTTCTATTTTATGGCTTATATGCTTATGCAGTTATTCCTGCTAATGCAGTGGGAGGATCTTATCCTATGGGATGCCTGAACACAGTTTTTTTTTTTTTCTGATGACTGCTACACTGCATCATAGTAATCGCATACCAGCAAGAAGACCATGATTGGAAAGGTAGTGAAAAGTACACTACAGGTGAGACACATGATCAGAAACCTGAACATGAAGAAACGTCTAAGAAAGCTCACCTGGTAATACATGATTTGCATATCATATCTATACAAAAATCTATATCTCTAGTGCAGTATAAGACAACTGGATATACTGCCAGTAGGAGTTAAAGGTACATAAAGATAGCATATGATGCTGGAGATAGTGATGAGGTGGTGATATTATCTGATGTAGAAGCTCGACTTCTAGGCGTATTTCCTTGGTTTGCAACACAATAGAATCATAAGCAGATAGGACATCTTGCTTGTGCTTTGGCAAAAAGTATTAATGAAACTTCGTCTGCCATAGCAGCTCTGGCTGATGAAATGGAAGAGATAAGGAAGTCTTTATTGCAGAACCGTGTTGCTATTGATTATATTATTAAGGATGGGCCATGGTTGTGAAGAATTCCAAAGATTATGCTTTGGTATAGAAAATAAATCACAATTAAGAGCTTTGCTACCACCTACAACATGAAACTGTGAATTCTGCATTCCATGGGTTATGGAATGTATTAACTCTTGGTTGTCAAGTTTTGCATGGTTGAAAAACCATTTGTAGGCACTATAATCATTATAGAGTTATAGGCTGTATATCTTGTGTCTGTATTAGATGTACTGTATGCCTGTATGTGTGTGAACTGATGCAAGTATTGTTGTAAGATGAGAAACCCTAAGAAGTTAGGGACGTGGGCCCTGAATAAGGAGGATGTACGTATTGTTACAAGAATAAAATTCGATAAAATCAGAGAGGGAGGATTGTGAGAAATATGAATTTATTCTTGTTAAATAAGACATGTAATAAGAGCCATAGCACAACCATTTTGAATCTATTTGTAATGAAAAATCATATTGTGTAACAAAATGTATTTTATGTATGTCAGCTCTTATAAAGGATGTGTTTGTACCATTTTCTGGGAATGCACAGAGAGAGGAAGTGATGATACGGAAATGTTTTTCTCTTTTGTTGTTATGTAGGAAATGAGCTCATGAGAATGCTCAGGTTCACACAGAGAGAGAGGAAGTGTGGAGCTGTCAGGTGATGGATGTTCTGGTTTTTTTCCTAGGTTGTAAACACTGTGTTGGGATGTTACATAATGGGAGGTTGGACGATATGATGTGAGGAGAATGGGAGGAGTAAGGTGGAGTCATGTTCTGTATAAATCCATGTTTCTGGATAATGGCCTTTGCCTCTATTTGTGTCAGAAGTTCTGTCTTCTGTCCAAGTATGGGGACCTTTGATCAAAGAGAAATAATAAATCTGTTTATGTTGTTCTTAATCTGGATTCCTGCTTAATTATTTTTCTCACAAACCCCTAATAGAACTACAGAAAAGGAAAAGGAAAACTCCCATAGCCAGAACAGCTTCGGGATTGACAGGCTGACCCCCTTCATCGGAAAGAACCTTCCTGCAAAGGGAGACAGAGCACGGTGGGGTTAATTGAGCATTATCTTTAACCCCCTCTCCCTCCCCCAGGAAGACCCTTCGGTTTTTGAGGGTACTTGTCATGGAATCGCTTCACCAGTCTATCCGCATTCACTTTCCAACTTTTCACCCAGGTGGCCTCCGCAATGGGGTACCCCTTCCAGTGCACCAAATACTGTAACTGACCCCTATATACCCTCGAGTCTAAGATCTTCTTTACCTCGTAATACATTTGACCCGCGATTACAAGTGGCTTGGGTGGTACCCTATCTGCCGGTCAGACTTGGGAACTCACTGCAGGCTTTAATAGGCTACTGTGGAAAACTTTTAACCTTTCGGTTTTTATCTTTGATATGGTATGGTGGATGGATGTAAGTGGTTACGATTGAGGAGGTGAATGTGTAGATTGAAATGATTTGTGAAAAAGTGAGTGAGTTGTGGGCTAGGACGCGGGCTCCCCCCTGCTGAGTGTGGAAACAGAAGCGGAGGGGGGCCTGAATCTGTCTCCCGGCTCAGTATGAATGGCATGGATGGCCTGCAGGAAGGGAGGTGGTCCAGCGGGGGGGGAGGGGTATCTCTGGGGAGGTGGAGAGCCGGAATATTCCGGTCATGATGGGGAAGAGGTAGGTATGGTGGGAGCAGAGGGGTGGGCCGCTCTCGGGGAATAAGACCTCGCTGTATACAAGTGATCCCTTGTTCCGGCCCCTCTGATGTGGTTCCATCTTGCTCAACCCGAGTACCTGGCAGCCAGGATTTTCACGGCCCTGGGCTCAGGATGATGCTATTGAATGCCAGGTCAATTGTCAACAAAGCCCCCTTGATACGTGAGCTAATCACTGATGAGGGGGCGGACCTGGTATGCATAACTGAGACCTGGCTGGGCCAGGAGGGGGGAGTAGCCCTCTCCAAGATATGCCCAGACGGGTTCTCAGTGTTGCATCATTCACGACCCCAGGGAAGGGGAGGAGGAGTGGCTATTATAACGCACCGGAATCTGCATCCTCGTAGGATCCCTGCCCCGGAGATTGTCGGGTGTGAGACGCTCCTTCTGAAGTTGGACTTAGGGGTTCAGGTGGGCCTTTTGTTAGCGTACCTGCCTCCCAGCTACGTTATTAAGGCCCTGCCTGAGCTGCTTGAGGCGGTAGCAAGCCTGGCGGTGGAGTTCCCCAGGCTTATGGTGCTGGGGGACTTCAACCTGCCTTCGGCGGGCGAAACCTCTGGTGCAGCTCAGGAGTTCATGGATTCCATGACAACCATGGACCTGACCCAAGTAATCCAGGGTCCGACTCATGAGGGAGGCCACACGCTTGACCTAGTGTTTCTTTCGGGGCAGTGGAGAGATGATCTGAAATTAGGCGATATAGTCACCACCCCGTTGTCATGGTCAGATCATTTCCTATTGAGGTTGGATTTTACAGCCCCACTCCTCCCCCGCAGGGAGGCGGGACCGACTAGGTGGTTCCGCCCCAGGCACCTAATGCAGCCGGAAGGATTCGAGAGGGAACTTGGGGAAATACCTGAAACCCTGGTACACAATTCGGCTGAGTCCCTGGTGGCTGCCTGGAACACCGCAGCATCAGGGGCATTAGATCGGATTGCGCCTTTGCGACCTCTCTGTGGCAGTGGGTCCCGGAAAGCTCCCTGGTTCACCGAGGAGCTCCGGAAGATGAAACGCCACAAGAGATGTCTGGAGCAATGCTGGAGAGACAGTAAAACCGAATCTGACCGAACACTTCTAAGAACTTTCATTAAGTCTTATCTAGTGGCGATAGGGGTGGCAAAACGATCTCATTTTTCTGCTGTTATTGCATCCTCAGATTCTCGCCCAGCCGCCTTGTTTAGGGTGACTCGTGCCCTCCTTGCCAAAGTGGGGAGCGAGGAACACTTGCAAGGTAGAGCTGAGGAATTCGCACAGTTTCTGATGGATAAAGTCGCTCAGATCCGGTTAAATCTGGACTCTGGCTGGACAGAGCCCATTGAGTTGACAGGGGCAAGTCTTAGTCCAGCGTTGTGGGAGGAGTTTGAGCCTGTCTCTCCTGATGACGTGGACAAGGCTGTGGGTGCGATGAGCTCTTCCACCTGTTTATTGGACCCGTGCCCCTCCTGGCTGGTTTCGGCCAGCAGAGAGGTGGCACACGGCTGGATCCAGGCGGTGGTCAACGCTTCTTTTAGGGAGGGATCCGTACCGCAGCCTTTAAAGGTTGCGGTGGTGAGACCCCTCCTTAAGAAGCCTTCCCTCGATCCAGCGGATTTGAAGAACTTGTTGTGTCCCAGCCCCGCAACCCGACCAGAAACGCACACACAAACATTTGTAATAATCAAATAAAAGTATCTCTTTACTAATAAAGCTTCTTAGTAAAGGCACAACAGGTATAATGTCCAGAAAAGATACAAAGAACAGAGTCTCAAATGTCTTTGGGCTCTTCGTGAGTTAAGTTCAAATACAGAGGCAATTAGCTTCCTTATCTCAACTCACTTGAGCTGGCTGGTGTCCCAGACAGATGACGTTAGCTTCCAAACGCAAGAACTCTGATTTCAAGAAACTCCAATGGTGCTCGAGAAACACTGGTGTTGTTTTCAGCATGGATCTCTGACTGCACCGGACTTAAATAGGCACTGAGGGCGTGGCCCAATTAGCCCTCAGTGCTACCTCCGAGGAGACCTCCGTTTGCTAAGCCAATCCTGCCTGCTGGCTGCTCTATGAGCCCTAGCATCCAGCAGAGGCTCCTCTTCCTCTGACGACTCACTTTGCTGAGCAGGTGCAGAAGGTCCTGGCTGGTCTTCCTCCTCTGGCACTGAGTCGTCATCGCTGGCATACTCAGGTGCCAGGTACACGGGGTGGTCCTGCTGCGACATGAGCGGCTCCATGTCCTCGGGGTCGTCCATCATCTGCGCAGGACACGGGCAAGTCACAACAGAACTTTCTTTTTTTAAAAAAAATAATTTTTATTAATATATAAACATTAAAAAAGACAAACATACATTGAAGACAACACCATATGTACTTACATGTACATATATACAAACTTTTACAGTAAGCGTCTTGGCCATAGGTTTTAGTAGATTAATACATATATAATTATATTTATAATACTTATATTTATCTATTATTCTATCAGTTAATAAATTCTCAATTGTGACTTATCTATCTATCTAAGTATTTCTATATTTCTTTTGTTCCATTTCTTTTTTCTAGCCAGTTATAGAAGAGATTCCAAGTTTCAAAGTATTCTGAGTTTTCCTTCTGTTTCAATTCTAGTGTTAATCTGTCCGATTCTGCACATTCTAAGATTTTCCTTATTGTTATGTTTTCTGTTGGTACGTCACCTTGTTTCCAATGCTGCGCTAATACTATTCTTGCTGCCGTTAGTATGTGGGTTATGATATACCAGTACTTCTTTTCTATTTCTTGATCCAACATCCCTAGCAAGAAAGTTTCCGGTGTAAAATTTATTTTTAATTTAGTTATTTCTTGAATCCAGTTGTGTATAGTTTGCCAGAAATTTCTAATTTTGGGACACGTCCACCACATGTGATAGTAGGTTCCATTTTTATGGGGGCATTTCCAACATTTTGGGTTCATGTTTGGGTACATTCTGGCCAATCTCGCTGGTGGAAGATGCCATCTGTAGTACATTTTGTATATATTCTCCTTTTATGCTGCTGATTTACTTATTTTCAAATTATCAATCCATGTTTCTTCCCATTGTTCCTGGTTTATTTCATATCCAAAATTTTTGATCCAACTCATCATATTTCCCTTAACTCTTTCTTTTTTCATTTTATAGTTTATTAAAAATTTATAAATTTTTGTTATCATCTTTTTTTCCGGTCCCAATAAGATTTTATCTAATTCTGATTTCTTTTTTGCTACTCCGAATTTTTTCATGTCCTCCTGTAGTCTGGTTTTAATTTGATAATATGGCCACCAATCTATCCCGATTCCTTGATCTCTTAGGGTTTGGATCTCTTTTAGGTTCCCTTGTTCATCTAGTATTTGTTCGTATTTAACCATTTTGTATATGTCCGTTGTGGTGGGGTATGTAATCGCCTCCATAGTCGAAAACCATGTTGGGATTTCTGTGTAATGTTGATGTTTTATTTTGCTCCAAGTGTTATATAATGACTCTCTGATTTTATGTTTTTGGAAGTTTTTTGTGTTTTCCGTCCCATATGAAACTGTGCCATCCTACCTGTAGATCATGTCCCTCGAGGGTTAATATTCTTTTATTGTTAATTTTAATCCAATCCGTTATCCACTGTAGTGATGCTGCTTGATAATAGGTTTCCCATTCTGGAAGTCCAAAGCCCCCTTGCTCTTTATTCTGCTGTAAATATTTTAATTTAATTCTTGCCTTTTTTCCTGCCCAAATGAATTTAGATATCATTTTATTTAAATTGTCAAAATATTTTCTATCTAATTTAATTGGTATCGTTTGGAACAAATATAATATTTTTGGTAGCACTGACATTTTAATCGTGGATATTCTCCCTGTTAATGAAATAGGTAGTTTTGTCCATTTTTCTAAGTCTTTTTCTATTTGTTTATTCAGCTCTATATAATTATCATTTTTAATTGTTATGCATTTGGCCGTTAGTATTATTCCTAAGTATTTAATTTTTTTAACTGTTTGAATACCCAGTTTCTCTTCCAGTTCCTGAATTTGTTTATTTGGTAAATTCTTCGTTATTATTTTGGTTTTGTTTTTATTAATTTTTAGGCCTGCTACTTTCCCAAATTTGTTAATTTCGTCTATTAATTTTGGTCCTACCTCAATCGGGTTTTCCATATTAAAGACCATATCATCTGCAAAAGCTTGCAGTTTATATTCTTGCCCTCTAATTTTAAGTCCTTCAATATTTGAATTTTGCCTAATTCGTTGTAGCAGCGTTTCTAAAGTGAATATAAATAGCAAGGGGGACAGTGGACATCCCTGTCGTACTCCTTTTTGAATGTCAAATTTGTCTGTTGTATCTTGATTTATAATTATTTTTGCTGTCTGTTTTGAGTATATGGCTCTAATCATCCTGATATATTTGGGGCCAAAATTTGTAATCTCTAACTTTTTAATAAGAAAATCCCAATTTAAATTATCAAATGCTTTTTGAGCATCGAGGAACATGAGAGCTACAGGTTTTCCTGGGTTTGCCTCATAATATTCTAGTATATTCATAATTGTTCTTGTGTTGTTTCTAATGTTTCTATGTGGGAGGAAACCATTTTGATCCGGATGTATGTTTTTGTTAATTACATTTTTTAGTCTTTCTGCCATTATAGTCATGAATATCTTATAGTCCACATTTAACAGCGAGATTGGCCTGAAGTTTTGTATCTTCTGTTTTTCTATTTTCTCTTTTGGGATTAGTGATATTATTGATTCTGCCCATGTTTTAGGAATTTCCCCTTTATTTAGTACTTCATTGTATGTTACTAGCAATAATTGTTTAATAGGGTTCTGCAATTCTTTGTAATATTCCGCAGGTATACCATCTGGTCCAGGCGTTTTGTCACATCCGGTCTCCAGCTTACCTTTTATAGGTAATGTTGTGGAGAAGGTGGTAGCTTTTCAGCTTCTTCGGCTATTGGAGGAAACTGATCCTCTAGATTCCTATCAGTCGGTTTTCAGGCGTGGCTACAGTACAGAAACGGCCTTGGTCACCCTGATGGATGATCTGTGGCGAGCCCGGGATGGGGGAAATTCCTCCATCCTGGTGCTACTTGACCTCTCAGCGGCTTTCGATACCATCGACCATGGTATCCTTCTGCATCGTCTCGGCGAGTTGGGAGTGGGAGGCACTGTTTTACGGTGGTTCTCCTCTTATCTCGCCGACAGGATGCAGTCAGTGTTAGCAGGAGGGCAGAGGTCATCTCCTAGGCCCCTGACCTGTGGGGTGCCTCAGGGTTCGGTCCTCTCGCCCATCCTGTTTAACATTTACATGAAACCGCTGGGGGAGATCATCCATAGACACAGGGTGAGTTTTCAACAATATGCTGATGACACCCAGCTGTACATCACCACCCCGTCTCAATTCAGGGAGGCAGTCGATGTAATGTGCCGATGCCTGGATGATGTTAGGACCTGGATGGGGAGAAACAGACTCAAACTCAACCACGACAAGACTGAGTGGCTCTGGATATTGCCTCCTAAGGACCATGTCGACTGTCCCTCCTTGGTTCTTGAGGGAGAAAAATTAACTCCCTCTGAACGGGTTTGCAATTTGGGAGTCCTCCTAGATCCACAGCTAAAATTAGACCAACACCTTGCAGCTGTGGCTAGGGGGGCTTTTGCACAGGTTCGCCTGGTGCACCAATTGCGACCATACTTGGAGAAGGAGGCTCTACTCACGGTCACTCATGCCCTTGTCACCTCCCGATTGGACTACTGTAATGAGCTCTACATGGGGCTACCCTTGAAGAGTATTCGGAGACTACAATTGGTGCAAAATGCGGCTGCGCATGCTGTGGTGGGTATCTCAAGATACACCCATGTAACATCCATACTCCGCCAGTTGCATTGGCTGCCCATTGGTCTCCGGGTACAATTCAAGGTGTTGATCATCATCTTTAAAGCCCTACATGGCTAAGGACCAGGTTACCGCCAGGACCGCATTCTACCTCATACTTCCCTTCGACCAGTCAGGTCCCACAGAGTGGGTCTCCTCCGTGTCCCGTCAGCCAAACAATGCCAACTGGTGGGGCCTAGGGGGAGGGCCTTCTCTGTAGGGGCCCCTGTTCTCTGGAACCAACTTCCCACAGAGATCCGAATCATCCCCACCTTGCTAGCCTTCCGAAAAGCCATTAAGACATGGCTCTTCCTGCAGGCAGGGTTCTGAGACAATTTTACATCTGAGGTCTCCCTCATGTATGCATGGTGTTGTGTGTCTTTTTAAAAAACTTTTTTAAAAATTGTTTTTAATGATTTTATTGTTTGGTGTTCTTTTAAATGCTGTACGCTGCCCTGAGTACTTAGGGAGTAGGGCGGCATAGAAGAATTCCCAAATAAATAAATAAATAAATAAATAAATAAATAAATAAATAAATAAATAAATAAATAAATAAATAAATAAATAAATAAATAAATAAATAAATAAATAAATAAATAAATAAATAAATAAATAAACTGGATGCACTTTCCCTAGTAACCTGGGGAGTTTGAGTTGTACAGTGACCGGGTTGATTACTTTCACTATAGGGAACAGCCCTACAAATTTCGGACCAAGTTTCTTTGAAGTTAGCTTCAACTTTAAGTACTTTGTGGATAGGTAAACCTTATCCCCCACCTTATATTGTGGTTGGAGAGACCGGAGCTTGTTGGCCTGCTCTTTGTGGGTTTTCGCCGCTTCCCTTAGAGCTTGCTTGGTATTTTCCCACACTTTTTTCAACGACTCCATCCATTCCGCCAGTGACATGGAGGAGGGTGGCTCCCTGGGGAGCTCAGGCATGGGGACAAACTCCATGCCACTGGTGACTTGGAAAGGAGTCAGGCCAGTACTACTGTGCACCGCATTGTTGTATGCTACCTCAGCGAATGGCAGCAACTCCGCCTAGTCTGTCTGCTGATAGTTGACATAGCACCTCAAATATTGCTCCACCATGGTATTCGTACGTTCAGAGGCCCTGTTAATGCTTGGATGAAATGCTGAACTAAGTCCCTGTGAGGACCCGATGGACCTCATGAACTCCCTCCAGAACTTAGCGGTGAACTGGACCCCCCTATCAGAGATGATCCTGCGGGGGACCCCATGCAATCTATAGATATGCTTTATAAACAGGTTAGCCAGCTGACGGGAGCCCTGTGCAAGCTATAAAATGGGCTTGTTTGGAAAACAAATCTATGACGGTCCAAATGACCGTACTCCCCCCATTCTCAGGGAGCTCAACAATGAAATCCATGGCTATTTCTTCCGGGAGGGCGGAGCCAGTGCCGGGATGGTACGGTTGCTTTTCCACAGCGCTCTGTGGAAAGCACCGATCCATGGCCAGTTGGAGACCCGAAATTCGGGTCAGAACTGCTCAGGTGGAGTGGTGAAGAAAGAAGCTTGTTGTGGCGGACCGTAGGGGTTGGTGCAGACCCCACGGAAGCCACAGCATCTGCTTCTTAGCCATCGGCCGTGTGGAGGCGTCCAGATGTGTCGCCATTAGCCCCGGCAGCGTTATTGCTACAGGGAAGAAGACTGAAAGAAGATAGTGCCATCTGGGTGAGAGGATTCTTTTTGTGCTTTTTTTTCAAGTGAACTAGCGAAGAAATATAAATTTTATATATTGGAATTAGTTATTTTCTGGATTCGGAAGTGGATATTTTCTTAAAAGAAAAGAAAGCTCTGAGCGCGGGAGGTGGCTTTTTGGAAGTCACTCCCATACATCAGCGGCGGAAAGAGCATCTTTTTTCTTGGTTTTAATTTTAATGGAAGGCACTTGGAGTGCCTTTTAAATTCTTTGAACTTATGGACTTCAAAACATAAGTTTACTTTAGACTGAACTTGGTGGTATTTGCCTTTTGAGTGTATCCTTTCTCTTTTCTTTTCTTTTTTCCCCCTGTGCTGGAACACTATAGCTAAACATAAGCACAGTGCCATCTAATGTTTCAATTGGGATACAATTTGGATATTTTCTAACAAGAGAAGACAGCTGCAGATTGTTTATTGTATACTATCTTACCCTAGAGAACTGTTGACTAAAACTAGCTTTCTGTCTGCAGCTTGGAACTTTCACATTTTTGTTTTTGCTTTCTTACTCTTTGATCTTGTGAATTTAAATTGCTAGCCTTGCTTTTATTATACTTTATTTTTTCTCCTCTCCTTGGCTACAATAAGTGGATTAGGGCGTGAGCCTGAAGACTGAGTTTCTTTTTTTTTTTAGCTTGTATGGTTCTCCTTTTTTCTTCTTTGGAATTAATTTTTTAAATTTTGCCTTTTTTTATATTATAGAATATATATATATATATTCCCTTCGCTTGGATTTGACCTATTTTTTTATTCTCATTTTTGTTTTTTTGCCTTTCTTTTTCTTTTTCCTCCTTTTTTTCCCTCTTGTTCCCTTCTCTTTTTATTTTTAAGTATTTTTTGGACTTTTTGGATCTATATCCTTTTCTCCTCTTTTCTTTTCTTTCTCTTTCTCTCTTTTATTATTATTATTATTATTTTTCTTGGTGATTCGATTGGATTATTTTTACTTCTCCATTGGATTACAAATACCGATTTGGATTATAAATTACCTTTTGGATTATAATTTTTTGTCAAGATGACTACAAGGAAGATACCATCATATTTAACATCATCATCTACTTCATCACAGAGTCCAGGACAAAAAACAACTGATACAACGACACAAGCAGATAAATGTAATATGGAACTTAAAAATATGATGCAAGCTCTATTTTAAGATTTTACTGGCAAGATGGAGCTGAGTTTGGGGAAGTTTCGGGGGCTTGAGTAGAAGATCAGCCATTTATTTGGTACACTGACTTGCCTGGGAATTGGGGGGGAGGACTGGAAAAAAGGTGGTTTTCCTTTGTTATGATCTCGAGGAAAATAAGAGCACTTTCTAAGACTATGAAGATCGATAGACTTAATGATATCCTAAGAACTGGAAATGTGTCCCTTCCTCTACGAACTCCAATTGAGAATACTATTGATATCCTGGAACCCCTTTTTTACCCCCCTCTCTTCACTGCACTTTAATCTACCTCGACCCCGGGGGAGAGTATCTGTGAGCATGTGTATGGATGAATGGTATGAATAAATGTTTTGTGGTTGATAGTATGAATATATGAGTGAGCTGGATGGTTGGACCTGGCCCCCCTCTGCTGAGTGTGGAAACAGAAGCGGAGGGGGTTTTTGGCCCACCCCCAGTTTCAGTATGAATGGTATGCATGGCCTGCCGGGAGAATGGGGGACCAGTGGGGGGGGAGGGGGATCTCTGGGGAGATGGGGAGTGAGAATATTACGGTCATAATGGGGAGAGGCAGGTATGGCGGGAGCAGAGGGGTAGGCCACTCTCGGGGAACGAGAATTCGCTGTTTGCAAGCGATTCCTTGTTCTGGCCCCTCTAGTTTGGTTCCATCTAGCTCAACCCGAGTGCCTGGTAACCAGGGATGTCAGGGCCCTGGGCTCAAGCTGCTGCTGTTAAATGCCAGGTTGATTACCAAAAAGGCCCCCCTCATTCGGGATCTAATCCTAGAAGAGGGGGCGGACCTGGCGTGCATTACCGAGACCTGGCTGGGCCAGGAAGGGGGGGTGCCCCTTTCGGAAATATGCCTGGACGGGTTCTCGGTTCAGCATCAGCCACGACCCCAGGGAAGGGGTGGAGGAGTGGCTATTATAGCTCGCCAGAATCTGTGTCCTCGAAGGAGCCCTGCCCCAGAGATTGTTGGGTGTGAGACACTCCTTCTGAAGTTGGACTTAGGGGTTCAGGTGGGCCTTCTGCTAACGTACCTGCCTCCTAGCTGCGTTGCAAAGGCCCTGCCTGTTCTGCTCGAGGCGGTTGCAGGGCTGGCGGTTGAGTTCCCCAGGTTGATGGTGCTGGGGGACTTTAATCTGCCATCACCCGGCGAAGCCTCGGGGGCAGTCCAGGAGTTCATGGCTTCCATGACAACCATGGACCTGACCCAAGTAGTTCAGGGTCCGACTCATGAGGGTGGTCACACGCTTGACCTTGTGTTTCTCTCGGGGCAGTGGAGAGATGATCTGAGGCTGAGGGGTTTAGTCACAGTACCCTTGTCGTGGTCAGATCATTTCCTTCTGAGGTTGGATTTTATGGCACCACCCCTCCACCGCAAGGAGGCGGGACCAATGAAGCTGTTCCGCCCCGGCGCCTAATGGAACCCGACGGATTCCAGAGGGAACTTGGGGAAATACCTGAATCCCTGGTACACAGTTCATCCGAGTCTCTGGTCGCCGCCTGGAATCAGGCGGCAGCGGGGGCTCTGGATCGGATTGCGCCTTTGCGACCTCTCCGTGGAAGTGGATCCAGGAGGGCTCCTTGGTTTACCGAGGAACTCCGAGAGATGAAGCGCCACAAGAGACGCCTAGAGCGACGATGGAGATCTAGTAAAGCTGAGTCTGACCGGACACTTTTAAGAACTTTCATTAAGTCTTACTTAGTGGCGATAAGGGCGGCAAAATGTTCGCATTTTTCTGCTCCTATTGTGTCCGCTGACTCCCGCCCAGCCGCCCTGTTTAGGGTGACCCGCACCCTTCTTGCTAAGGAGGAAGGCGGAGATCCCTTGCAGGGTAGAGCTGAGGAATTTTCTCGGTTTCTGGCGGACGAAGTCACTCAGATTCGGACAGACCTGGACTCCGATTGGGCAGTACAGGCCGAGATGACTGGGGCAGGTCTTAGTCCGGTTATATGGGATAGGTTTGAACCGGTGACTCCTGAGGATGTGGACAAGGCCATAGGAGCTATGAGCTCCGCCACCTGTTTATTGGACCCATGCCCTTCCTGGTTGGTTTCGGCCACCAGGGAGGTTTCACGCGGCTGGCTCCAGGCGTTGGTCAACGCTTCTCTGAGAGAGGGATCCGTCCCGCAGCCCTTAAACACTGCGGTGGTGAGACCCCTCCTCAAGAAGCCTTCCCTGGACCCGGCGGATTTAAAGAACTTCCGTCCAGTCTCCAATCTTCCCTTCGCGGGGAAGGTTGTTGAGAAAGTGGTGGCGCTCCAGCTCCTATGACTGTTGGATGATACTGATTTTCTGGATCCCTTTCAATCTGGTTTCAGGCGCGGCTACAGTATGGAAACGGCTTCGGTCACCCTGATGGATGATCTCTGGCGAGCCCGAGATAGGGGTCATTCCTCTATCCTGGTGCTACTTGACCTCTCAGCGGCCTTCGATACCATTGACCATGGTATCCTTCTGTGTCATCTCGGAGAGGTGGGGTTGGGCGGCACTGTTTTGCAGTGGTTCTCCTCCTTCCTCTCTGACAGGATGCAGTCAGTGTTGACAGGGGGGCAGAGGTTGAGCCCTAGGCCCCTACTATGTGGGGTGCCGCAGGGCTCGGTCCTCTCGCCCATCCTGTTTAACATCTACATGAAGCCACTGGGTGAGATCATCCGACGACACGGGGTGAGGTATCAGCAATATGCTGATGATACCCAGTTGTACATCTCCACCCCGTCTCAATTCGGGGAAGCCGTGGACGTAATGGGCTGCTGCCTGGCCGATGTTAGGGTCTGGATGGGGAAGAACCGGCTAAAACTTAACCCTGACAAGACTGAGTGGCTGTGGATATTGCCCCCTAAGGACTCGACCAATTGTCCCTCCTTGGTTCTTGGGGGGGAGAAATTAGCTCCCTCAGAACGGGTTCGCAATTTGGGTGTCCTCCTAGACCCACAGCTAAAATTGGAACAACATCTTTCAGCTGTGGCTAGGGGGACCTTTGCACAAGTACGTCTTGTGCACCAGTTGCGACCCTACTTGGAGAAGGAGGCACTTCTCACAGTCACTCATGCCCTTATCACCTCACGGCTGGATTACTGCAATGTGCTCTACATGGGGCTACCCTTGAAGAGTGTCCGGCGACTACAATTGGTGCAAAATACAGCTGCGCGAGCTGTGGTGGGTGTACCTAGATGCACCCATGTAACACCGATTCTCTGCCAGCTGCATTGGTTGCCCATTAGTCTCCGGATTCAATTTAAGGTGTTGGTCGTTACCTTTAAAGCCCTACATGGCTCAGGGCCAGGTTATCTTCGGGACCGCATCCTGCCGCATACCTCCCTACGACCGGTTAGGGCCCACAGAGTTGGCCTCCTCCAGGTCCCGTCGACCAAACAATGTCGGCTGGCGGGGCTGAGGGGGAGGGCCTTCTCTGTGGGAGCTCCCTCCCTGTGGAACCAGCTTCCCCCGGAGATCAGGACCATTCCCACCCTACTGGCCTTCCGGAAAGCAATAAAAACTTGGCTCTTCCGGCAGGCAGGGTGAAAGTGGGACCAGCTAGATGAAATAAGGGTCTCCCCCCATGATAGAAATGAGATACTCTTTTTAACTTTTGTATTATTGTATTTTTAATTATTGTATTGATATTGTTATATATTTTTTAATTATTGCATTTTATCTGTAATGGAATCTAACATGCTGTGAGCCGCCCAGAGTCCCCAGGGAGTGGGCGGCATAGAAATCCATTAAATTAAATTAAATTAAATTAAGTAGAAGAAGAATTGAAGGAAGTGAGAGGCTTCCTGGAAAAAAATGAACAACGGTTACAGAAAGCAGAAGAAGAGATTCAAGAAAATAAGAAAGAGATACATGAAGTAAAAACCCGTCAAATTGAATCTGATAAAAGGCAAGAGAAGATAAACATAATTTCAGAGATGGACCGCTCTGAATATTATTTGAGATTTCAGAATGTAATAGAAGAGAAAGATGAAAACCTAGCAGAAATAATGGTGAATATGTTGGCAGAAGCAATAGAAGAAGATAAAGACAGATTGTGGAATGATATTGATGAAATTTACAGAGTTAATACTCGTTATGCGATCAGAAATAAGCTACCAAGAGAGGTCCACATAAGATTCACCAAGACGGCACGGAGAACGGAGTTTCTACAAAAACTGAGAGATATGACCCTTAAATACAAAGAAAGAGAAATTATAACCTTGAAACAAGTTCCAAGAAGTGTTAGAGACCTAAGAAAGGATTATCAGTTCCTGACAAAAATTTTGATTGAAAGAAAAATCAACTTTAGATGGCTTACACCAGAAGGAATAATGGTGTGGTGGCAAGGTCAAGGAGTAAGATTAGACACAACTGACAAAGCGGAATGCTTTTATAGACAACATTTCATATATGAGGAAGAAGAAAGAAGAGAGAAAGAGGTTAGAGAAACAAGACCACAAAGAGAGGGAACAAAGACTAAACAATTGGCCACCTTACAAGAGGAAGAGACTCAACAGAAATAATTGGAAGGAGCAACAGCAATGGAGATAAGGGACCAAAGAGAATTGAGAATGACAAGATCGACTAAGGCATTAAAGTAAAAAAGGAAACCATGGAGGAGGAAATAAAGATGATTTCAATGAATATAAATGGACTAAATTTGGCTATTAAAAGAAAAAGGATATTTAATAGACTAAAAAAATTGAAGATGGATATTATTTGTCTACAAGAAGTACACATCAAGCAGCAACATAAGAAATTTTTAGAATGTGCGAGACTTGGAGAACTATATACGACATTAGTAGATCAAAGCAAAAAAGGAATAGCATTATACATACAGAAGAAAATACCCTCAAGGTGTATATACCCTCAAGGTGCTCTTGCTGGGAGTTACAAGAACTTGGTTTTAGAACTGGGAGGAAGCTCTCTGCCGATACCATCTAAACAGGCATCTTGGCTTCTTTTACAAGCTGGAAAAAAAGAGCCCTCCCCGCCTCTCTTGCTGGGAAGACAACACCGGAGCCACAAGAACTTGGTTTTAGAACTGGGAGGAAGCTCTCTGCCAACACCACCTAAACCTGGCATCCTTACAAACTGGGACCCAGTGGGGAGCAGCGGATGAGCGGAGAAATTTTGTCCCCCTCGTTATCGCCGGCAGCTCCATGACCCCCCCTCCTGCGAGTAACTTCAGAGTAGTCCAGGGGCAGCTTGGGGATTTTGGCGGACTCCAGGTAATCCATAAGGAGGCTTGTGGAAGAACTAAAGAAGAAGAAACACAGAAAGAATTGCTTGCCTGCTGTGGAGCCTGTTTGTTTCTCCCATCTGAGCCTGTCTGTTCTCCCTCCACCGGAGGAAACTAGTTCAGTATTCTGCAGGCCCTGTTGGAAAGGACATGTTTCATTGGCAAGCCACAATTATGGGTTCTAATGACAGTCCATATCAAGGCGGTGTTTTCTTTCTGATAATTCATTTCCCTACAGACTACATTATATGAATGGGGATGTCAGATGTCAGGTGTGTGGATGTTAGTAGCTAGTTTTTAGTTTGGGGAATGTGGGAGCCCGGGGAAGGGAATGAAGCCCCCTCTGCTGAGTGTGTAAACAGAAGCAGATGGGGACCCAGACCTGACCCCTGGCTCGGTATGAATGGTATGAATGAGACTTCTGGCCTGCCGGAGGATGAGAGGGCCAGTGGGATGGGGGGTGGGATCTCAGGGATGGTAGAGGGTCGGAGCATTCCGGTGGTTGTTGGGAGAGGTAGGTATGACGGGAACCGAAGGGTAGGGCATCTATGGAGAACTAGGACTCACTATACCAAAGCGATTACATGTTCTGACCCTTCTGGTGACTTGGGTTCTCAGGACCCTGGCCTCAGGCTGCTGCTGCTTAATGCCAGATCTGTTGTCAACAAGGCCCCTCTCATCCGGGATTTAATCCTGGATGAGAGGGCAGATCTGGCATGTATTACTGAAACCTGGCTGGGACAGGAGAGGGGGTTCCCCTCTCTGAGATCTGCCCAGATGGGTTTCAGGTGCTGCACCAGCCACGACTCCAGGGAAGGGGTGGGGGAGTGGTAATCATCTCCCATAAGAATCTTTGTCCTCGCAGGATCCCTGCCCCGGAGATTGTTGGGTGTGAGTCTCTCCTTGTGAAGTTGGACTTAGGGGTTCAGGTGGGCTTGTTGTTGATGTACATACCTCCCAGCTGTGTTAAAACAGCCCTGCCTGATCTGCTGGAAGCAGTCGCTGGGTTGGCGGTGGAGTTCCCCAGGCTTATGGTTCTGGGGGACTTTAACCTACCGTCACTTGGCGAATCTGCAGAAGCGGACCACGAATTCATGGCTTCCATGACAACCATGGCCCTGACACAAGTAGTGCAGGGTCCGACCCACAAAGGGTGGCACACACTTGACCTAGTTTTTCTCTCGGGACAGTGGAGAGATGATTTGAAGCTAAGGGGTATAGTCACATCTCCCTTGTCGTGGTCAGATCATTTCCTGCTGAGGTTAGACTTTAAAGCACCACTCCCCCATCGCAGGGAGGTGGAACCGATTAAGTGGTTCCACCCCAGACGCCTGATGGACCCTGAGGAGATACCTGAATCCCTCGTCCACAGTCCATCTGAGGCCCTGCTAGCCGCCTGGAATAGGGCGGCATCTGGGGCTCTGGATCGGATTGCGCCTTGAGACCTCTCCGTGGCAGTGGATCCCGGAGGGCTCCATGGTTTACCGAGGAGCTCCAGGAGATGAAACGCCATAAGAGACGTCGAGAGCGATGCTGGAGATCCAGTAAGTCTGAATCTGATCAAACACTTCTAAGAGCCTTTATTAGGACTTATTTAGTGGCGATACGGGCGGCAAAACGTACCCATTTTTCCGCTCTTATTGCATCCGCAGATTCGCGCCCGGCCGCCCTGTTTAATGTAACTCGCTCCCTCCTTAATATAGAGGGAAAGGAGGAACCTTTACAGGGTAGAGCTGAGGAATTTGTACAGTTTCTGTCGGATAAAGTCGCTCAGATTCGGATGGACCTGGACTCTGATTGGGCAGTTCAAGCTGAGATGACAGGGGCAGATCTTAGTCCTATTTTATGGGAGGAATTTGAGCCCACGACCCCTGAGGAAGTGGACAAGGCTATTGGAGCGATGAGCTCCGCCACTTGTTTATTGGACCCGTGCCCCTCCTGGCTGGTTTCTTCCAGCAGGGAGGTGACACGAGGCTGGCTCCAGGTTTTGATTAATACCTCCTTGAGAGAGGGGTCTTTCCCGCAGCCATTAAAGGTTGCGGTGGTTAGGCCCCTCCTCAAGAAGCCTTCCCTTGAGGAAGGGGAGGGGGGTGGGGGGAAGGGGGGAGAAAAATTTAAAAATGTCTGTACTTTGTACTAATAAAACTTTTTGAAAACAAAAAGAAGCCTTCCCTGGATCCAGCAGAATTTAAGAACTTCCGTCCAGTCTCCAACCTATCCTTTGTGGGTAAGGTTGTTGAGAAAGTGGTGGCGCTCCAACTCCAACAGTTATTGGAGGAAACGGATTATCTAGACCCTTTTCAGTTGGGTTTCAGGCCCGGCTACAGCACAGAAACTGCTTTGGTCGCGCTGATGGATGATCTCTGGCGAGCCCGAGATGGGGTTTTTTCTTCCATCTTGGTGCTACTTGACCTCTCAGCTGCTTTCGATACCGTTGACCACTGTGCCGACTAAGGGAGTTGGGAGAGGGTGGCACCGTTTTACGGTGGTTCTCCTCCTATTTCTCTGGTTGGTCAGTCGGTGTTGGCAGGGGGACAGAGATCGACCCCTAGGCCCCTCGTTTGTGGGGTGCCTCAGGGTTTGGTTCTCTCCCCCCTCTTATTTAACATCTACATGAAACCACTGGGTGAGATCATCCGACGGCATGGGGTGAGGTTCCAGCAATATGCTGACGACACCCAGTTGTACATCTCCACCCCATGTCAATTCAGTGAAGCAGTGGACGTGATGGGTCGGTGCCTGGAAGATGTAAGGGTCTGGATGGGAGTCAACAGGCTCAAACTAAACCCAGACAAGACCGAGTGGATGTGGATATTGCCTCCAAAGGACCAGGTAGATCGTCCCTCCATAGTCCTGGGGGGAGAAAATTTAATCCCTGCAGAACGGGTTCGCAATCTGGGTGTCCTCCTAGATCCACAGCTGAGATTAGACCACCACCTGACAGCTGTGGCTAGGGGGACCTTTGCACAGGTTCGCCTAGTACACCAATTGCAGCCCTATTTGGATCAAGAGGCTCTACTCACGGTCACTCATACCCTTATCACCTCACGGCTTGATTACTGCAACATGCTCTACATGGGGCTACCCTTGAAGAGTGTTTGGAGACTGCAGTTAGTCCAGAATGCAGCTGCGTGAGCTGTTGTGGGTGCCTCAAGGTACACCCACACTAAGCCCATCCTTCGTCAGCTGCACTGGCTTCCGATTGGTCTCCGGACACAATTTAAGGTGTTGGTTCTTACCTTTAAAGCCCTATATGGCTCAGGACCAGTTTATCTGCGTGACCGTCTGCTACTGCATTCCTCCCAGCGCCCTGTGAGATCGCATGGGGTCGGCGTCCTCCAGGTCCTGTCAGCTAGACAATGTCGGCTGGCGGGTCCGCGGGGGAGGGCCTTCTCTGTAGCGGCTCCAACTCTTTGGAACCAATTGCCTCCCGAGATCCGTACTACCCCCACCTTACTGGCCTTCCAAAAAGAGCTTAAGACCTGGCTTTTCCGGCAGGCATGGGGCCAATGACCCGAAGATGTGGTCTTGTTAGATCGGCCCATGTATGCATGTTGGAGTGAAAGTTTTTTTAAAATAATGATTGTATTTCTTAATATGTTTTTTAAAATTGTTTTTACTGATTGTTGTTTCTATACCCTGTTGTGAGCTGCCCAGAGTCCCCCTGGGAGTTGGGTGGCATAGAAATTTTAATAAATTCAAATTCAAATATATAATGACGAAGATGGGAGGATTCTTATGGTAGAAATAAAAATGAACACTTTAATGCTATTGTAAAAGCAGATTTGGACTATAAAACATCAGGGAAAAAATAAAACACAAAGGAAAAAATTACCAAAGTCATTTTTCACCATGGTAGAGGAACTTAATCTATTTGATGCTTGGAGACAGAGATTTCCTGAAGATAAACAATTTACTTTTTATTCTTTTAGACATATGTCTTGGTCAAGGATTGATATGATGTGGATGTCCCTGGAAATGTTAAATAATATACAAAATGTAAACACTTGGGCTGATCATAACCCAATAGTAGTAACTTGGAAAGGGAAAAGAAAAAGAAATAGATGGACATTAAATCAAGAAATATTAAATGAAAAAGAATTTCAACAATTTATAGAGAAAGAAATGAAATTTTTCTTTAAAGAAAACAAAACGAATGATATTTCTTTACAAACAGTCTGGGATGCAGCTAAAGCATATTTTAGAGGATTGGCGATGACTTACACTGCTAAACGAAATAAACAAAGACGAGAAACTCAGAAGAAAATAGAAGAAGAATATAAAGATTTAGAAAAGAAACTTCAAAAAGATACACAAAATAATAAGATCAAAATAATGATGGATTTAGGAAAACATAAACTAAACAGGATTGAAAATGAAGATGTTGCGGACTTCCGGTTTTGAGGTTGCGTCGGAGAGGGGTGGCTGAAAGAGATCCTTCGGCCGAAACCCCTTTTTTCATGAAATTTGGCAGCCGTAAGGCAACCACTGCTCCTGTAGAGATTGGTAGGAGGAAGGGGGAAGCTCGGAGCATCTGTGGGTGGTATGCGACCCCCCCCCAGAGAACTAGAGAAACCTCCTAACGGCGATCGTGAAGAAACCAGCCTTCCAGGCTGGTCCGGAGACGTGACTGATAGCGCTGAAGAGGGAAGCGAGAAGAAACAGCCGAAACGAGCGAGGAAGTTGATGGATTTATGTGAGTGACCTTTCAACAGCTAAAGAACTATTTTGTGAGATTGCCCTGTTTGTCAAGTGTATCACAGAAGGCTTCGAGAGCGCCCCTCTTGTGTAGAAAGTGGCAATTGCATATCGGAGTGGACAGAGAAGCAGAGGAGAGGCAGTGGTGTTAGTGACAGAATAACTTGAAACATGAAACTGACAAAACTGATGACTCTTGATTAATTGGAAAACTCTTCATGTGCTTGGAAATAATTTGTGGCAGCAGGGCAGAAACTGTCAGAAAGTGAGTTGAGCAGAGGAAATCTGTGGAGGAAGTACTAAACTATGGAATTCATTGCGGATTGGCTGTGAAAAGATTTAAAAATGGAGTCTATTTAAAAGAAGGAAAGAACTGTGTTAAGAAATTCTTGCGACTTTTGGGATTATTAACTGAGTGAACTGAATATAAATTCGAACTGATTTGAAAGATACAATAATTTTAAAGTGAAGCTAAAAGAAATTAGGAGGAAATTTGTGAGAGGAGGAAGGAGCAGATCCGAAGAATGGACTTGACAGTGAGGTGTGACTAAGCAAATTGGAGACATTTTGGAAACCGGAAGAAGAAAGAAGAAGAAGAACTGTACAATAGTTTGTTTAGGAATAAGACTGAATGATTTAAAATAAGCAATTAAGTAACTAACTAAGGTGTAACTATTTAAGTAATTGATTTACTCCCCTCCTTTCTTATTTCTTTCCTTTCTTTCTTTTTTGATTGCGTTTTTCAATGTAGATAGTTATATGAACTGACTACTATGAGATTTCCTCTTTCTATTCCTCTCTATTTCTTTATATTTATTTATTTATTTATTTATTTATTTATGGTTTCTTATATGCCGCCCCACTCCCGAGGGACTCAGGGCGGCTTACAACACAGGAAAAATACAAGAAAACCAATAACCAATAAATTCAATTTACGAGTATAGATATCTTTAGTACTGAAATATATAGATTTATAAAATAGACTAATTAATAATAGTATTTAACCCTCCTTAAGTGTTTCTATATTTGTTTTAAGTAACTGACAGGGGTGATTTTAAAAAAATAATAGATTCTGAAAGTTTATTAAGAAAGAAGAAAGTTCTGCTAAATATAGTATTTGATACAATTAAGATCTATAAGAATAACAAAACTATATGGTTCTCTGGAATAATTTTTGGAATTCAGTAAAAATGTCTAGCACTTCTACTATTGTGAAGACAGGGGAAAAGGTACCACCCGCAACTCCAACCTCTTTAGGCCAACGTAGTGCTGAGACAGTAACGATAAGTGATCAGGTAACATTAGCCTCAATTCAAGAAATGATGCTAAAAATGCAACAAAAAATGGATACGCATCATGAAGAAACTAGGGACAACATTAAAAAAGTGGATGATAGAATTGGAAAAGTAGATGCTAAAATGGAGGGTATACAAGAGGCTATGGCAAAAAATGAACAAAAACTAAATGAATTGCAGGAACATACGGAAAAAATAGAACAAAGATTGGAGGGTACTGAAAACAGGGTGGAATCGGTGAACAGAGACCTGGAGGAGGCAATTGCGTACCTCGAGCTTGAGAAATCTAGCTTTTTCCTTAGATTTCAAAATGTTCCGGAAAGTAGGGAGGAAAACCTTTTAGAGGTAATGGCTGAAATACTGGTGGCATTTAGAAATAAAATGACTCAGGAGGTTCAGAATGAAATTGATGAGTTATATAGGCTCAATACTAGCTATGCACGCAGGCATCGTCTGCCTAGAGAGGTGCATATTAGGTTTTTGAGGAAAACCACTAGGGATGAGATATATAATTACTCCAGAGATAACACTGTTACCTATAAAGGGAAGGAAATTGTGGTTCTTCGTCAAATACCGAGGCGTATAAGAGAGAAAAGAAGGCCATTTCACTTTCTTTCAACTAAATTGATTAGAAACAGAATACCTTTTAGGTGGTTAGTACCGGAAGGTATAATAATAACAATGTTTGACAAAAGATATCGAGTAATAACTATTGAGGAGGCAAGAAACTTTGTTGAGCAGCATCTGAAAAGTGAAGACACCCCAGAAAATAGAGAGGAAGTCGAGAGAGGAAAGCAAAGCCAAGAGGAGTTGAGTTCTGAAGAGATCTTGCAGCAGCAAGAGGAAATTGGTAGAATAACAGTTTCTAAACATGAAAGGGAGGGAGCGAGAGTTAGAACGAGGGTGCAAACAGAAGCAAGGAGAGGAGGATCTAGGGAAAATTCAAAATAAAAGAAGGGATGAGGAAGAAATAAGTTTAATATCGTTAAATGTAAATGGTTTAAACTCACCGGCAAAAAGGAAAAGAATACTGCATAGATTATTAAAGCGACAGTTTGATATTATATGTATGCAAGAAGTGCATATTAACAATGACCACAGATCTTTGTTGGAATATCCGAAATTGGGTATATTATTTACGGCGTTAACAACGGTCAAAAAAAGAGGAGTAATAATATATGTACAAAAATGGTTAAATCCAAAATTATTGTATGCTGACACGGATGGAAGAATGTTAATAATTAAAATAAACTCTGGCAATAGAACAATTACGATAGCGTCTATATATGCTCCAAATGTAAATCAAACCACCTTTTACGCCAATTTGCATGAACAATTAGATAAAATACAGTGGGAAAACTTATGTATTATTGGCGACTATAATGCCATATCTGATAGGAAAAAAGACTATAAAAGTAATAACAGGAAAAAAGCAAGGGGATTACTTCCTAAAACATTTGTAGACATGAAAACTGAATTTAATCTGATTGATGGCTGGCGTTATTTAAATCCAGAGGGAAAACAATACACGTTTTTTTCGTATCCTCATAATAACAGAAGTAAGCGAAATAGAAATAGAACCAAATATATGGGCGGATCATAATCCGATTAAAATTAAGTGGAAAGGGAAAATTTAAAAAACGAAAGTAAGATGGACCCTTGACCAAAGAGTAGCTAAAGAGCAAGTGTATATAGAAATGATGGAAAAAGAGCTGAAATATTTCTTCCAGGCCAATACACAGGAACATACTACAATACAAATCCTATGGGATACGACAAAGGCATATATAAGGGATTTATCTATAGCAGTGATGGCGAACCTATGGCACGCGTGCCACAGGTGGCACGCAAAGCCATATCTGCCGGCACGTGAGCCGTTGCCCTAGCTCAGCTCCAGCGTGCATGTGCACGCCGGCCAGCTGATTTTCGGCTTGCACAGAGGCTCTGGGAGGGTTTTTTTCGGCTTCCAGAGGGCCTCGGGGGTGGGGCAGGGGGTGTTTTCGCCCTCCCCAGGCTCCAGGGAAGCCTCTGGAGCCTGGGGAGGGCGAAAAATGGGCCTACCAGGCCCACCAGAAGTTGGGAAATGGGCCGTTTCCGGCCTCCAGAGGGTCTCCGGGGGGGCGGAGGAGGTCGTTTTCACCCTTCCCAGGGATTGAATTATGGGTGTGGGCACTCGTACATGCGCGATAGTGCGCGCACACGCGCTTTCAGCACCCGAGGAAAAAAAGGTTCACCATCACTGATCTATAGCATATCTTGCCAACCGTAATAAAAAGAAAAGGGACAAACGTAATAAGTTAATTGGTGAAATAAACAAATCAGAAAAAGTCCTACAAAACAATCCAAATGACACAAAAACTGCAGAAGAGATAATAATATTAAAACATGAACTTAAACTTATCACCCAGGAAGAATTAGCATGAAATATTAAAATAGCAAAACAAAACTATTTTGAATTTGGCAATAAACCAGGTAGGTGGTTAGCTTACAAACTCAGGAAGGAGAAAGCAGATAGAGTAATTGATGCATTAATAGATGATTCAGGAGAAATTCGAACCAACATGATAGAGAAAAAGAACATAATACAAAGATTCTATACAGAACTTTACAAACAAGGGAAAATTGAAGAGACGGAGATTAAGGAATATTTGAAAGACAAGAATTTGCCAGTCGTTTCAGAGGAAGATAAGTCCATACTAAATAATAAAATAACAATAACAGAATTAAAAACAGCTATAAGTGAACAAAAAAATAATAAATCCCCTGGGCCAGATGGTATTCCATCCGAAATTTATAAAAAATTACAGACCTCTTTGGAATTAATAATGTTGGAGGTATATAATGAGGCTTTAATGGGAGCAAAAATTCCGGATACTTGGAAGGAAGCATACGTAACCTTAATTCCGAAAGAAGATACAAAGAGACAACAAATTCAGAATTACAGGCCTATATCACTTTTGAATACCGATTATAATATATTGGCTACGATCATTGCAGAAAGATTAAAAAAGATACTCAATAAAATAATGCATACAGATCAAACAGGCAAATAAGATATAATACAAGAATAATACTTAATGTTCTTGAATATTACGATAAGCATATTGAAAACCAGGCAGTGTTAATATTTATTGACGCTCAGAAGGCGTTTGATAATCTTTATTGGAAGTTTTTCACAATTTTATTTGAAAAAATGGAATTAGGGAATAAATTTACGGGACTAATCAAAGCAATTTATAATGAACAAACAGCTAGAATAATATTTAATAACGAAGTAACAGAGAAAATAAATATATGTAAAGGAGTTCGACAAGGCTGCCCTTTAGCCCCATTAATATTCATTTTGGCATTGGAGATACTTTTTAGAGAAATTAGAACTAATCAGGAAATAAAAGGAGTGAAAATAAAAAAAGAGGAGTACAAAACTCAGGCCTTTGCTGATGACATGGTTATTATTTTGGAAAATCCGATTGAAACGGGACCAAAACTGTTAGAAGAAATTGAAAAATATAGAAAGATCGCAGGTTTAAGGATAAATAAGGAAAAAACAAAAGTAATAACTAAAAATTTAACAGCAAAACAAAAGGACAACCTGGAAAAAATATTAGGAATTAAAACTGTTAAAAAGGTAAAGTATTTGGGACTGTGGTTAACTGCTAAATGTACAACAATAAAAGAAGACAATTATTCAAAATTAATCAAAGAAATTAAAAAAGATTTAGAAAATTGGTCAAAACTGCAGTTATCTTTTATGGGTAAAATTGCAACCATTAAAATGAATATACTCCCCAAAATTTTATTTTTATTTCAAATTGCTCCGGTAAAACTTAAAAAAGAGTTTTTTGTAACGTTAAATATTTATTTATTTATTTATTTATTTGGTATTCTTATATGCCGCCCAACTCCCGGAGGACTCAGGATAGAATTATACATAAATTCATCTGGTCAAAGAAAAAAGCAAGAATTAAAACAAAACTCCTACGGGATAGTAGAAGAAGAGGCGGATTTGGATTACCTGATTGGGAGGTGTATCAACAAGCTGCCAACCTAATTTGGATTAACGATTGGATATTATTAAGAAACAAACGAATTTTAACAATAGAGGGCTACGACTTACAGATAGGTTGGCATGCATTCTTGGCAGATGGGAAACATACTACACATTCGTATTTTCACCGCCATCAAATAAGAGGACCTCTCTTAGAAAGCTGGACCAAGATTCAAAAACAACATTATATAAAGCTCCCAAAATGGATTTCCCCAGTGGAAGCGGTTATTTACCCAAATCTATTAAGTGATAAGACAGTAATAACCTACCAACAAGTATTGGATGACTATGATAATCTTAAAATAAAACAAGATCTTAATGAGTCCGGTATACAACTAGATTGGTGGCACTATCTGCAGGTCCAATCTAGATATAGTAAAGATAAACAACTTGGTTTCCAAAATATGAACGGCCTAGATAAAATATTATTAGGTACTGATGAAAAAGTACTATCGAAACTGTATAGTTATCTGTTAGAATATAAATTGTTTGAAGAAACTGTTAAAGGGTCAATGATAGCTTGGGCCCAAAATTTTGGGTATAATATACATCTCTCCGAATGGGACAAAATTTGGGAACAGAACTACAAATTAACTTTGGCAATACCATATAAAGAGAACATCTATAAAATGTTTTATAGATGGCATCTTCCTCCGGCCCGATTGGCAAAAATGTTTACTAAATTATCTCCTAAATGCTGGAAGTGTAAAATAGAAAATGGAACATATTACCACCTTTGGTGGACTTGCCCTCAGGTGAGAATATTTTGGAATAAGGTTAAAATTATAATAGAACAAATTACAGCACGAAGTCTTGAATTAAAACCAGAATTATTTTTACTAGGCATATTTAGGGGAAAATTTGATGAAGAAGATTGATATTTAATATTACATATTACTACAGCCGCTAGAATTACTTACGCACAAACTTGGAAATTGGATTCAATACCAACAATGATAACTGTGGTCAATAAAATTTTGGAAGTAGCAGAGATGTGCAAGTTAACGATGGAAATTCAGGACAAAGAATAGCAATAGCAATAGCACTTTACTTATATACCGCTTCATAGTGCTTTACAGCCCTCTCTAAGCGGTTTACAGAGTTCAGCATATTGCCCCCAACAATCTGGGTCCTCATTTTACCAACCTCAGAAGGATGGAAGGCTGAGTCAACCTTGAGCCTAGTGAGATTTGAACAGCTGAACTGCTGAACTAGCAGTCAGCCTGCAGTCGCAGCATTTAACCACTGCACCACTTCAGCTCTTCAGACAGATTTTTATAAAACGTGGGTTAGATGCTATAATTGGCTTGGACAAAAAAAATACAGAAACCTATTATAGTATAACTTCTTGCAATGATATAACAAACTGTAGTTTATCTCATATACCATGATATAATACTATACCTCACTTTCTGATTGAAGTAATGTTTGTAAACAGTAGGATTAAAGATGGAATATATATGTACTTATACATACATATATAGTGCAAGTAAATATGAATTGGGTAAATTAGCTGTAGAAATAAAAGTTGACATTCCAATAGACATAGTTTATAAGAAGATAAGATCTATAATGTATAAATATAGATATAATATATAATCAACTGTATAAAGATTAGTATTAATAGCTAATAGGCTGTTAAAGAAGCATGATTTCACTGTTATGGTTTGTATTAGTCAGCGTTATGTTTGTAGTTGATTGCGTATGATATTTGCTTACTGTAGTGTTTTCTACAGTTTTTGTATTTGTTTTTTTTGTTGTGTTTATTTTTGTTGTTGTGTGTATTTAATTGTTATGTTTTTAAAGGAAAATTCAATAAATATTATTTTTTTAAAAAAGAAAAGAAAATGAAGATGTTGCAAGAAAAATAAAAAATGCTAAACAAAATTTTTTTCAACATGCTAATAAACCGGGGAGATGGTTAGCATACAAATTAAAAAGAGAGAAAGAAAAAAAATGGATAAAACAATGGGAAGATGTGGACGGGAACATTAGATATAGTGATGGAGAAAAGAAAAAGATAGCATGGAAATACTATAAAGAATTATATGAACAAGAGAAAATAGAAAGCAAAAATATAGATCAATACTTGGAAGATATAGAACTACCAAAAATATCAGAAAAATACAAGAATTTACTAGAAGAAAAAATTACAATGTTGGAATTATCAGCGGCAATTAAAAAACAGAATAATGGCAAGGCTCCGGGACCAGACGGAATACCGGCAGAAACTTATAACTTTCTAAACTTATAGAATTTTTGAGGAAACGTTTGGAGTTGTTATGTTAGAAGTATTTAATGAATTAATGATGGAAAATAAAATACCTGATTCCTGGACAGAAGCATTTATAACCTTGATTCCAAAAGAAGAAACTGAATAACAAAAAATTAAGAACTATAGGTCGATTTCGCTTCTAAATGTGGACTACAAGATATTTGCTTCAATAATAGCAAATAGATTTAATAAATTTCTAAATGACTTTATACATCCCTGTCAGAGCTAGATGCAGCTCTGTGTTTAATTGCAGGGAAACTGCAATTAATTAGTTCAGAGGTGGATGAACCGTGCTTTCCCACGGCTGCAAACTCATAAAATAAAACCGAAGCTTAAATTCTAAAATAAGACACTTTTATTATTAGAGTACAAATATATATATATATATATATATATATATATATATATATATATATATATATATATATATATATATATATATATATATATATATATATATATATATATATATATATATATATACATACATACATACATACATACATACATACACATACATACATACATACATACATACATACATACATACATACATACATACATACATACATACATATATACATATATATATATATATATATATATATATATATATATATATATATATATATGACTACATCCTTACCAGTAGAAAAATATGTCCAGCTAGACAAAGGAAACAATGGAAGAAGAATGAAGGAATGATGGGAGGAGAACAGAAGTACATGCACAGTAAACCAGGCATCACGAGACAATACATCACAAGAGTATGACCAGACTACAGACTGGAAGCACAGCTGACAAATACAAAAAAAAACGCAGTGACAATCCCGATCAAAATGGATTTTTACCTAAAAGACAAATCAAAGATAATATGCATATGATTTTGAATGCTCTAGAAAAGTGAGGGTGAATCTTTTTTTCCTCGGGTGCCGAAAGCAGAAAAACAAAAAAAGAAATTGTCTAGATAAGAAGATAATTATATAAAATTAAAAAAACAGATTGAAACAGATTTGGATAAATGGAAAAATCTCCAATTATCACTTATGGGCAGAATAGCATTGATTAAGATGAATATATTACCTCGTTTACTATTTTTGTTTTTGACAATTCCAATAAAAATAGAAAAAAATTATTTCAAGGAGATAAATGCAATGATTTTGAAGTTTATTTGGCAGGGGAAAAGATCAAGAATAAATTTTAAAATGTTACAAGATGCTAGGATTCGAAGTGGCTTTGGACTTCCGAATTGGGAACTTTATTACCAAGCAGCGATATTGACATGGATGAGAGAATGGATCTTATTAAGAAACCGGACATTGTTAACACTAGAAGGGCATGATATGCATATTGGTTGGCACGCAATTATATGGTATGGAAGAAATAAAATACACAGCTATTTCCAAAGACATTACATAAGTAACTCTTTATATTTAGTATGGGAAAAAATAAAAGCTAAACATTATATGAGTGTACCGAATTGGGCAGTGATGGCGAACCTATGGCACGGGTGCCACAGGTGGCACGCGGAGCCATATCTGCTGGCACGCAAGCCGTTGCCCTAGCTCAGCTCCAGCGCACATGTGCGTGCCCGCCAGCTGATTTTTGGCTTACGCAGAGGCTCTGGGAGGGTGATTTCAGCCTCCGGAGGGCCTCCGGGGTGGCAGGGGGGAGCGTTTTTGCACTCCCCAAGCTCCAAGAAAGCCTCTGGAGCCTGGGGAGGGCGAAAAATGGGCCTACCGGGCCCACTGGAAGTCAGGAAATGGGGGAGTGGGGGGTCGTGCACACATGCGCAGGGGGGTGGGGCAAGTGGGGGGCTTTGAATTATGTGTGTGGGCACGCATGTGCATGCGATAGCGCGCGCGCGCACTATTTCGGCAGCCAAGGAAAAAAAGGTTCGCCATCACTGGAATTGGGTATCGATAATAGAAGCATTAATACATCCAAGCAGAGTGAATTGGCAAAATATACCAAGGTATAAAGATATTTTGACAGATGAAGGAAAATTAAAATCGACTCAAGAATTAGAAGATCAATGAATTAAAATGGATTGGTTTATGAGATCGCAAATACAAACAAGATACGAAAAAGACAATAAAAGGGAAGGTATTAAGTTAGAGAATACGGAATTAGATACAATACTTATAGGATCAGATGAAAAATTAATCAAGAAACTGTAAAACTATCTACTCTATGTGGACTTAGAGTTTGAACAAGTTAAAGAAACAATGATAAAATGGGCTCAGAACTTTGGCTACACAATAGAATTAGAAAAATGGAATCAACTCTGGGAAAGGAACTATAAATTGACTATGGCAACAGCATATAAAGAAAACATGTACAAAATGTTTTACAGATGGCACTTCTCACCGGATAGATTAGCTAAAATGTTCAAAAACAGGACTATGAAATGTTGGAAGTGCCAGCAAATACCAGGTACTTATTATCATATGTGGTGGACTTGCACAGAAGCTAAAAACTATTGGACTCGAGTTAAGACTTGGTTAGGAAAAATGCTGAAACAAAATATAGAGTTGAGACCTGAAACTTTCTTGTTGGGGATTATACCGACTAAATTTAGTAAAGAAGATACTTATTTGATTATACACGTGTTGACAGCAGCTAGAATTACGTTTGCACAAAAATGGAAAGGAACCAAGGTTCCATCTGAAGAGAATTTAATTAAGAAAATTTTGGATTGCGCTGAGATGAACAGAGTGACAATGAAAATTAAAGACAAAGAGGACTCAGATTATTATAATGTTTGGATGAAGTTTTACAATTGGTTAGAGAATGAATATAGTTGAAAGTTAAGATAGAATAATTATTGTACTTAAAAGATAAGGAAATGAACTTGGATAACCCAGATGGAAAAATTATAATAGATAAGGAGGTAGCAGTATAATACTATAAAAATATACCTGGAAATAATAAATTTGAAATAGATTTCTAATATAGAAGATATAAAAATAGTAAATGTCAAATGTAAGTTAAAGAGATGCATTGCTTATCTGTCTTTTAAAATTGATTAAAAATGAATACACTCAGGAAAGGAGGAGGAGGAGGAAGAGGAAGTAGTAGTGGGGAGGAGAGAAGGAAGAACGTAGGTAGAGAAGGAGAAGGAAGGTATAAGAGTGAGAAGGATAGAGGGAAGAAGGGGAAGTAGAGAGGGGAGAGAAAGAAGAAAGTAGAAAGAAGAGGAGGAGGATAGAGGGAAGGGAGTGATTGGACTTGAGATAGACAGATGGGCAATTTAGTAATGATAGATATTAAAATGTTATATTTGAATTTTGAATACTAGATATATAATATAAAATTTATGTAATTTTTTTGATAATATACTATGGTATATGTATTGATGCTTATATGAAGAATGTTAAAAAAATAAAAAACTTTTTTCAAAAAAAAAAAAGAAATCCATGGCTATTTTTTCCCAGGGTCGGGATGGATTGGACACCTGCTGGAGCAACCCAGGGTGTGTGGGTGTGTTCCCCGTCCTCTTCTTCATGGCCGCGCACAGAGTCCTCAATGGCCTTCTTCATTTTCAGTCACCAAAACTGCCTTCTGGCCAAATGCAGGGTTTTTAAATAGCCAAAGTGGCCGGCCTGCTTGGAATCATGGCTCTTTTGGAGGACTTGGAGCCGCAAGCTGTTGGGCACATACAATTTAGAACCCTTCCAGGCTAGTCCATCTTTGAGGGTTAGTATTCCCGGGTTATCATTGTACCATGGGTCAGCCAGTAGCTCACCCTTTAACTTTTGAGTCATCCCCCCCTTCTGTCTGCGCTTCTCCTTTGCTTAGCCTGCCCCCTGGTTATGGCTTGTGATGCAGATTGGAAGGGGGGAATCATCACGTGAACCACCTCTTCCCGTTTACTGTGGTACTGTGGCTTGCATGATAGAGCATCCTCTAGGAGATTCCCCCCCCTCCAGGGATGTACTTCAGCTCAAACTTGAATCATTTGAAGTATTGCACCCAGCGGACCTGCTTTGGGGAGAGATTTTGGGGGGTTTTCAGTGCCTCTAGGTTTTTGTGGTCAGTCCATACCTCAAAAGGCATGCTACTACCCTCAAGGAAGTGCCTCCAGGTCAGCAGGGCCCAACGGACCGCATAGGCCTCTTTCTCCCACACTGCCCACCTCCGTTCAGTCTCAGTCAGTTTTTTGGAGGTGTAAGTGCAGGGTTGTAAATTATCCTCTGTATTCCTCTGAAGGAGGACTGCTGCGATCGCCACATCGCTGGCATCAGCTTGGATTACAAAGGGCTGTTCTGGATCAGGGTGCCTTAGGATTGGCTCCTTGGCGAACAGCCACTTCAATTCCTCAAATGGCTGCTGACATTCTAAGGTCCATTTTAGGGGTTGACTCAGCCGTGGTTGTGGGGTCCCTCCCCAGTCTTTAGCAGTTCAGTGATGGGTAGGGCGATCTCAGCGAAGGAGGGGATGAATTGCGGGTAGAAGTTAGCAAATCCCAGGAAGCTCTGCAGCTGCTTCTGTGTCCGTGGGGGTTGCCAGTCCAAAACAGCTTTGACTAGCTGGATCTATCTTCATGCCCTCGCTCGACACTCGGTAGCCCAGATAGTCTAGGCAGGTCTTATGGAACTCGCACTTTGACAGCTTCGTGTACAGCTTGGCCGCAAGGAGTTTTTCCAGCACCTGACAAACTAGCTTCACATGTTCCTCTGGTGTCTCTGTGAAGGCCAAACACTGCCGGCTGGCGGGCCCTAGGGGGAGAGCCTTCTCTGTGGCCGGCCCCGTGCTCTGGAACCAACTTCCCCCAGAGACCCGAACTATCCCCACTCTGCTGGCCTTCCGGAAAGCCGTTAAGACATGGCTCTTCTTGCAGGCTGGGGGTAGAACTTAATCCACTCGAGCTCACCCCCAAGTATGAATGGTTGTTGAATGCCTGTTGGGTTGATTTTAAATATTGAGTCTTTTTAACTTTTATATTGTTTTTAAATATTATTTATGAATTGGTTATTCTGTATTTTTCTCTGTTGTATGCCGCCCTGAGTCCTTCGGGAGTTGGGCGGCATATAAGAATACCAAATAAATAAATAAATAAATAAATAAATAAATAAATAAATAAATAAATAAATAAATAAATAAATAAGTTGAGAATGTCATCTAAGTACACAAGGACCCCCTTATACAGGTGCTCATGCAGCACTTCATTTATTAGCTGCATGAACACAGCCGGGGCTCCTTGCAGGCCAAAAGGCATCACTTTGAACTGGAAGCTCCCCAAAGGGCAGTTGAATGCGGTTTTCCACTCATCCCCCTCTTTGATTCGCACCCGGTAGTATGACTCTCAAAGGTCCAGTTTGGTGAACACCTTCCCCTTCTCCAGGTGAGCTAACATGTCCTTCATGAGGGGAAGTGGGTAGGTGTTCTCCACGCATACGGCATTAATTCCCCTGAAGTCTACGCATAGCCTCATCAACCCATCTTTTTTCTCTTTAAAGAAGACTGGAGCGGCTACTCTAGACTTAGCGGGTTGGATAAATCCACGGGCCAGGTTGGTGTCAATGTACTCTCTTAGCTCCCCCATCTCCTTTAGGGTCATGGGGTACATCCTTGGCTTGGGTAGTTTCGCCCCGGTACGATCTCTATGGCACAGTCTGTGGCGTGGTGGGGAGGTAGTATGTTACATTCCTCCTCGCTGAACACTTCCGCCAGGTCCCAGTATTCTCTAGGGATCTGAGGTTCGTTGGGAGGTAGCACTGAGATGACAGCGGCTCTCTCACTTTGCTTGGCGCTGCTTTGTTGTCGGACCTCCCTTCTTTCAGCAACCTCTTGAGGTGGATCAGGGCCTACTCCCAGCTTTAGTTTCCTGTAGCCATCTCCCCAGGAAATGGTGGGTTCCCACTTGTCCAGCCATGCCAGGCCTAAGATTACCGCTTCCGTCATTTTTTACTGCACCACGAAGCAGATGAGTTCCCAGTGTCGGCCCATTTCCAGTCTTACAGGTTTGGTGAGGAGCATGGCAGGGGCTCCCCCTATCAGCGATCCATCAACTTGTTGAAATCGTATGGGTCGGGTCATTGTCTTTGTCCTGATCCCCAGTTTTAGGACAGTGGGTAAGTTGATCAGACAGCAGGTACAGCCTGTGTCTATGATCGCTTCCACTTCCCCCTGTGCCCCTGTCTTGGGTGCTACTATTCTTGTCCAGATGGCGAATGGGTGGATGGTTTCACTTACCATCGGGTCGTTTTCACCTTCGTTGTCGGTATCGCAGGCCACCGGTATCTGGGGTTCTTGGGCCGGAGTTCCCTCTTCCCTATTTGGGGGAGGGGAGACCTCAACAGCCTGCAGGGCAAGGCTTCCCTTTTCCATTGTCCTCCGCAGTGACCTTGGTGCCCTGGCTGGCTTAGTGGTCCCCAACCCTGGCTGGGGTTTGGGGATGAAGTCCTCCACTGCCTGGTGGCGCTGGTGGCCACGGCAGCCACATTCAGCAGGCCGTGGGCGGGATCCTCTCGGCGGCCCTTTGGACTTCCAGGACAGGGGTCGTTGGCTTAGTGGATGCTTTGGGGGCTGGCTTTGAATCCGCAGTGGGGTTGCAGTCTGAGGGGGTGAGGGAACCGGTGCTGCGGGCTGCAGTGGGCTGCGTCTTCTGTGGCATCTTGGCAGGCTTTGTTCTAGGCCCAGGCCTTCACTGCTGGATGCGGCTCCGGGTCCCCAGGATCCCCAATCCTCTGGACCCATTGGCTGGGTGCTTTGGCCACCACTGCAGGAGCATCCCATGGGCCGCACATAGGCTCCTCCCATTGGCTCTCCGGGTGGCTGAGGCCTAGGTCACCGACTGAGCGATCGCCTCCTGGGCTGTCTTCGGGTCCTCAGGAGGGCTGCATGCCGATGGGGCGAAGGGGCCGGCATGGGGGGCATGGCTGGGGTGGTAAACCCAGTTGGTTGGTGCTTGCTTCCCCGGCTGGAGCATCGGGTGGCCGTGTGGGTGTCTCTCTCCGCAGCATCCCAGCAGGCTCCATTCCGGTCCTGGGCTCTGGTTGCGGGGCTTCATCCAGAGCCCTCTGAGTCCTGACTCACCCTGGCTGCCGCTGGCAAGCAGCTCTATCAGAGAATTTTAATTCTGTGATAGGTTATGGGCCCAGAGCACACTAAGGACTGCATAGTAATTTAAAGCTGGAAGAACTTGCCTGTGTTTAGAAAGTATAAAAACAAGGCAGAATTAGCAGAATGGCTGCAATGGAATTTAAGGAAAGCTCTGTGCCTTGTTTGGGCCAGAAGAATTATACTGTTTGCTGAAAGCTAAAGAGCTGTGGTATATCATAGAAAATCCACCACAAGTGTTTGCAGCTGCTGATCAGAAAAGCTATGATCGAGCAATGGCTTATCTCATCTTGAATTTAGATGATGAACAATTTCTAAATGTTGCCAATTTAAAGACTGCAAAGGAGATTTGGTTGAAATTAAGAGCTGTGCACGTGAATGTTTCTGCATGTAATATTGTGCAATTGTCGAGAAAACTTTACAGAGCCTGTTTGCAACCAGGCGAATCTGTGGAACAGCATTTAAATAAAATGCAAAGTTTATTTTTGGACTTAGAACAACGTGGGATTCATTTCCCTGAGTCCCAGAAAGTTTTATTGGTGTTGAACAGTTTAGATAAAACCTGGGACATAATTTCTGAGATATTTGAGTGTAAAGAAGAGCAAGACTTACATTTTGAGGCTTTAAAGGCATGCTTGCTTAATGAGGAAGAAAAGCGCCATTTCAGGAGCAGCCACGAGGAGGTGAAATTCCTGAGGAGCGGGTCCAGACTGCAAGTCTCCGGAGAAGGAACAAGCAGCAGAAGAGACCAAGTTACATCACAGGAAAGATTGTGCAAGCAGAGAGCTCAGCAAGAGAGAAATTGCTATATTTGCGGTGCAAGCACACATCTGAAAAGGAACTGTTTGCAGAGGAACAATTTGCAGCGAAGGACAAATGTGCAAGCAAAGAAGACTGATTTGCAAAAGGAACATTTTGGTGTTGCAAAAGTTTGCTATAGCAATAACAGAGACAAGTGGCTAATAGACAGTGGGGCAAGTCAAACAATTGTTAATGACTGAATTATTTTACAGGTTTGCTCAAGAAGCTGTAGCCTTGGCAAATGGCCAGAATTTGAAGGTCATTGGAAGAGGCGGTGTGAAAATTCCATATTTGGAATCAAGGTTTACCAATGTGTTATGTGTACCTGAGATGGAACATAATTTGTTAAGTGTGTCTAATTTAGACAAACAAGGTTTTGAGACTACTTTTGTAAATGGGAAGTGTCTCATCAAAAGGAATGGGAATATATGTGCACAGGGCATAAAGGAGGATAATCTTTATGTATTGCAGGGACAAAAGGTTCGATGTTCCCAGATATTTAAGAATGTTGCAGAGCATTCATTCCTGCACAGAAGACTTGGCCATGCTAGCTTTAAGGTTTTGCAGCAAATGCAAGAGTTTGCAGAAGGGCTAAATTTGAAGGGATGCAAGGCATATTTGGACTGTGCAGTATGCAAAGCATCAAAGTCCAAGGCATTCCCAGTTAGCAAATATAGCACAAGACAAACAACGAGAGCTCTAGAGCTGGTTCATGCAGATCTGGTGGGACCTATGCAAGCCAGTTTGGGAGGAGCAAAGTATGCGCTGGTCATTGTTGATGATTACAGCAGGTTTGGGTTTTGCTACTTGCTTAAGAGTAAAACAGAGGTGCTACAGCAATTTAAACAATGGGTAAGCTTTGTAGAGAGAAGGTACAAACAACAGGTGTGTCAGTTGCAAACTGACAGAGGTACTGAATTTATGTCAACAAAATTTCAACAATGGTTGGGACAGTTGGGGATAAAACACAGACGTACAAATCCTTACACAGCAGCAGAGAACGGCGTAGTTGAAAGAAGAAATGGTGTTTTGCAAACAATGAAAGATTCATTATTGGAGGATTCTGGTTTGAGCAGGTCATATTGGGGTGAAGTCATATTGACTGCCAATTATTTAGTTAATAGGCTGTGGAGCTCCTCCATTAATAATACTCCATATGCCATTCTATATGGGAGAAAGCCATCTCTGGCACATTTAAGAATTTTTGGAAGTACTGCATGGGTACATATTCCGAAGGCAATCAGAAGAAAGGGACAGCAAAAGGCTAGAAAGCTCAGGTTTGTGGGCTATGAGCCAGGGTCAAAAGGATATCACTTTAGCGATGGAAGTAAAAGAATTGTAATTTCAAGGTCTGCTAGTTTTGCAGAACAAAATTGTGACAGAATTAATGCAAATTCTGGGTATGTTTCACTTAGTGGCAGTGATCTATTTAATGACAATAACTCATCTGATGATGGAAAATTGCTTATTGAAGATGTCAATGTTCAGGGAGGAGAGGCTGAACAAGACATGAAGCCAGAAAGGCTTGAAACACAGGAGCAGTCAATGCCATGTAGGTCAGAGCGATGTAACAAAAGGATTCCGCCTGACAGGTATTCTGCCAACAAGGTAAAAGTATGTAATGTGTGGTATGAGCCAAGAAGTTATAAAGAAGTGTTGGCATTACCAAAAGCTGAACAAGAAAGATGGAAGGAGGCCATGGACAAAGAGATGAAATCCATGGGAGACCATGAAGTGTTTAAATCAGTGACTTTGCCGCAGGGTACCAAAGCTGTGGGTTGTAAGTGGGTATATAAGAAAAAGGTATTGCCCAATAATGAAGTACAGTATAAGGCAAGGTTAGTGGCACAAGGTTTTTCACAACTAAAGAATGTGCACTATGATGAAGTATTTGCACCAACTGTGAAAAGTGAGAGTATAAGATTAGCACTGGCGTTGGCAGCGGCATATAGGCATAAAATCTGGCATTTTGATATAACCACTACATTCCTCAATGCTGAGTTAGAGGAAGAAATTTATATGATTCAAGCACCAGGGTATGAAATTGCAAAGCCTAACATGGTGTATAAATTAAACAAGGCTATTTATGGGCTGAAGCAGTCAGCCAGAAATTGGAATATCTGTTTAGATACTGCTTTAAAGGATCTTGGGTTCAAGAGTTGCAAAGCTGATGGTTGTATATATACTGGACAGTTACAAGGTGGGAATTGTCTACTGTTATCATTTGTGGATGATCTTTGCTTCATCGCAAAGGATGCATCACAAGTAAAGGAATTTGCTGATAAATTAGAAAAGAAATTCGAATTAAAGAATTTGGGAGAAATAAAAAATTATCTCAGTGTAGAGATACAAAAAACTGAAAAAGGTGGTTATATTCTCAGTCAAAGGAGAAAAATTGAGCAGTTATTGGAAAAATATAATATGAAAGACTGCAATACTGCTCCCACACCCATGAGTACGGATTTTTACAATAGTTTAGGTGAGGACGAAGGTGAAACCTGTGATCAGAAGATATATCACTCAGCAATAGGGAGTTTGTTATATCTATCACAGTGGTCCAGACCAGACATAGCTTGTGCAGTAGGCATTTTGAGCCGTTTTACTGCAGCACCTACAAAATTACATTGGATGGTTGTGAAAAGAGTTCTCAGATATTTAAAGGGAACTGTAAATTTGGGTCTTCAAATATAGATCACTGAGGAATTGAAATGAAATGTTATGTCGATAGTGACTATGCAAATGACGTAAACACAAGAAAATCAAATTCTGGGATTATAATATTGTTTGGAGGGGCTTTGGTTGGGTGGATGTCCAGAAAACAAACAACTGTTGCTATTTCAACTGCGGAAGCAGAGTTTATTGCTTTGTCTGAGTTGTGTTCTGAAGTAACATGGTATGTACAGTTGTTGCAAGATTTGAATATAAAGGTAAATGAATCTGCAACGGTATTTGAAGATAATGCTGCCTGTATAAAAATGGCAACTGGTGACAGGGTGAAGAACAGAAGTAAACATGTAGACATTAAGTATTGTAATGTCAGGGAAGCCGTAAAAGAAAAATTGATTAGTTTGCATCATTGTTCTTCAGAGGATAATTTGGCAGACATGATGGCCAAGCCATTGGGTGGTGTTCACCATGGAAAGTGTATAAGGTCAATAGGTCTGATGTCTCTTCCAGTCATGAAGGGAGGAGTGTTGGAATATTCATGAGCTGGAAGAGTCATGTGGTAACTCAGTCAGCCAATGTGAGTAAAGTGCTACTGAGCATGTGTAAAGAATTAAGCTAGGAGCTGGACGTGTTCTCCAGTCTCGGTCTGTCTCTGTATCTCTCTGTGTGAAGTCTTCATTGTGCTATGCTGTCTGGAAGAAGTATGCTTTCTACTTGCTGTAAAGAAGAATGTATGGTACTGTAAATATTTTGATATGATTATAAAGAAGTTATTTAATTCAGCTAAAGGCAGTCAACTGTGTGAGCTTCTGATTTATTCTTCAACAGAGAATTAAAATTCTCTGATAGGCTCCCTCTGTGGCATGCCTGGCCAGCACTTCCCTGGTCCCTGGAGTGAGCTGTGGCACCGGAATCCATCCTCCACCTGGCTTGGGCCTCTGGTAAGCGGCATCTTGATGCAGACCCTGGGCTGGGTGTCTGCCAGTTGCACGGTCTCCGCTGCAGCTTCTGCTAACCACTGGCTGCCCGAGGCAGCCTGCTGCCTTTCCAGGCAGTCCACACAGCAATTTCTCATGTCCTCCCCTTCTTCCTCCATTCTGCGATCTTCCCTGAGTCTTCCTACTCCCTGGGTACTCCAGGTGAGCAGCCAGGGCTCAGGACCCCGGAGATTAACTCCCATGGGAGCTGAGAATTTTTGCAGAGTTGGCTTAATGTCAGGGTTCCAAGAAATGACCCCATTTCAAAACAGAACTCTGAGGCAGATTCTCAAAGAACAATTTTTATTTTGGAGACATCATCTTGGCATCAACTGGTGGAAAGCCAACTCTGAGCTTTCCTGGGCTTTCCACCTAGATAAAAGTGAAAGTTTCACTTTCTCACAAAACAATAAATCACATTATCCAATCCAGGCACTGGCTGGTTACCTGGCAACTCCTTCCTCCACCTCCAGCCAACCGGCAGTTGGAATGTTCTTGACCTAGGAATGAACTAGTTTGTTTTAGTTACAAACCCCCCTCCTCAGCTCCAAGCTTTGTCAAGCCTGAAGCAAAGTGAAAGAACCCCTAATAGAACAACAGAAAAGGAAAAGGAAAACTCCCATAGCCAGAACAGCTTCAGTATTGACATGTTATACAAAAAATTAACAAATCCAAACTTATTCCCCTTCCTCATCCCTCCCCGCATTTGGTTCAATTTCAAAAAGTGTTTTCAATGTCCACTCTTCGGTTTCTGGATCTTTCCTGAGTCATAGGGGTGGAACCTTTGGTGTTGCTTCAGGTGTGGTGCTGTGGTCCACTACAGCTGGTTTTATGTGAGTCCAGTGGATCCAGGCGTTCTTTTCTGCAACCTTAATTGCTGTCTGAGTGGTTAGCAAAACTTGAAAGGGTCCAGTCCACTTTGGTTGCAGTGGTGATTTGCGGGTGTAAGACTTTATCCAAATGCAATCTCCCAGCTCAAAAGGATGTAGATTCTCTTCTAGTGGTAGGGTCTGTGTTAGGGCACTCTGCTTCCACAATGTCTGGAGCTGTTGCTGTAGAGCTGTAAGATATAATGATAAGACCACCTCCCCTCTCTCTAGGTCTAGGCAAAGGGACTGAGGGTCCAGGCCTTTGAGCGTATCAGGTGGGCGGCCAAACAGTAATTCAAAGGGGGAGATGCCCAGGTCTCGCCTTGGTCAGGTTCTAAGATGGAACAAGGCTATAGGTAATACTTGGGGCCAGGGCAGGTGTGTCTCTTGGCAAAGCTTACCTAAGAGGGTCTTTAACTCCCTATTTTGTCATTCTACACACACCCCCGAGGAACTGGGTCCCGGCATGTGGAGGTTCTGCTTAACGCCCAATGCCTGGAGAACATGAGTGACAACTTGTGACACAAAGTATGTCCCTCTGTCCATGTCTAAAACACTTGGGACTCCAAACCTGGGCACAAGGTCTTTTAATAGGTGTCGGGCTGTCTCTACAGCAGTGGCATGGAGGCATGGGAAGGCCTCCAACCAGTGGGTGAGCTGGTCCCTACACACTAATATATACTGGTAACCATTGGCTTTGGGGAGCTGGATGTAATCTAGTTGGAGTTTTTCGAAGGGGCGTTGGGCCCATGGCCTTCCCCCTGAGTGGGTTGCTTTTCTTGAGGAGGCATTATTTGCTTGGCATGTTTGACATGTTTTGGCTATACGAGTGGCTTCACTGTATACTCCTGGGGCATACCACACTCTCCTTATGGCATCTACCATTGCTTGAGTTCCACAATGCCCTTTGGAGTGTAACTGCTGACAGATTAATCACAGCAGGCGTCCAGAAGCTATGGGCCTTCCATCTGGGACCCACCAAAAGCCATCCTGATAAACTGCTTCACATTTTTCCTCCCATGTCCTTGCTTCCCCTGGTTCTAGCAGATCCTGGTATTGTACTGTTGGTCCTAATTGAAAGATGGGGAGGATGGTGAATATTTGCAGGGGTTGGGTGGCAGCCCATTTGGCTGTGGCATCAGCAAATTGGTTCCCCTTTGTGACCCTAGTGTCATCTTTTTGGTGGGCTCTACAATGGATGACTGCTAGGGTTGAAGGTAATTGGATAGCTTTCAATAGGTCAGAAATGAGGTCAGCATGGGCTATTGGTTGGCCATTAGACATTAAGAAGCCTCGCTGCTTCCATAAGGCACCAGTCGCATGGCAGACACCAAACGTGTATCTGAAGTCAGTGTATACATTAGTAGACCGGCCCCTAGCTAGTTCACAGGCTTTCTTTAGTGCGATGAGCTCAGCCGCTTAAGCGCTGTAGTGCGGCGGCAAAGGGGAAACCCAAGCTGTTTCATGCAGGGAAACAACAGTGGCTCCTGTTACCCGGGCTCCCTCAAGCAGGTAGGAGGAGCCATGGGTGAATAATTCTAAGTCTGGGTTTGGCAGGGGAACGTCTGTCAGGTCAGATGTGGCAGCTCAGCATCCTGGAACAAATGCTAATAGTCATGCAATACTTCATCTGACAGATTGGTAGGCAGCAGGGTTGCTGGGTTGAGAGTGTTACAGCACTCAAAGGTGATGTTTTCTGAAGTAAATAATTCTGCTTCATATTGGGCTAGGCACTGTTGTGTGAATGTCTGTGTCTGTGACTTTAAGAGTATGGCAAACACATTGTGAGGGACCCTTAAAGTGAGAGGGTGTCCTAAAACCAAGTCTTTTGATTGTTTGACTAATTTTACCATTGCAGCTACTGCTCTTAAGCATGGAAAAGCTCCCCGGGCTACTGGGTCCAGCTGAATAGAATAATAAGCCACTGGTCTGAGTGTAGGACCAAATCTCTGTGCCAGCACCCCTACGCCTACGTCTTTATTTTCGTGAGCAAAGAGGAAGAAGGGTTTCTGATAGTCAGGGAGACCTAGGGCTGGGGCAGAGGTTAAAGTTTGTTTTATCTTTTGAAAAATGTCCATTCAACAGGGTCTGACTGATCTTTGACAGCTAATTGGATCAGCGGCTTTGCCATTTCCCCAAAGGAGGGGATCCAAGGGCGGCAAAAACCTAAGACCCCCAGTAAGGCTAGAAATTGGCATTTTGTTTGGGGATGCTTCATTCCTAATATAGTTTTAACACTTTCTGGTGCTAATTTCCTGGTCCCAGGGGCAATGATGTATCCTAAGTAAGTTACTTCTTTTTTTAGGTACTGTAGCTTTCAGAGTGAGGCTTTGTGTCCCCTCTCACTCAAGCATTCCAGCAGGTGATAGGTGTCAACCCTGCAGCTTTCCTCTGACTCTGAGGCTAATAATAAATCACCCACATATTGGATTAAAGTGGAATTGGGTGGCAATGAGATAGAAGCGATGTCTGCCTTTAAGATTTGGGAAAACAGGGTGGGTGACTCGGTTTAGCCTTGAGGCAGGCGTGTCCAGGTATACTGCTGTTTTTCCATGTAAAAGCAAACAAATACTGTGATGCAGGCTTAACTGGAATGCTGAAGAAGGCTGCACAGAGATCCACCATTGTAAAGTGGGTGGCTGACACTGGCACTTCTGTAATTATCGTGGCAGGGTTAGGCACCACAGGAGCTGTCAGATCCCTATCGTGATACTGCCATTCCTGTGCGGAGGGGGACCTGGGTCATTTATTCACTTATTACCCTCTTCCTGTTTTCCTACATATCCTGCAACCCCTTAGTTTATAACTCTAGCTCTGACACCTATCTGCCCTGTGCTTTGATTTACCTTTGGGGAATGTGTAAAGGGGGAGGGCCATCTGTTTTTTCTCAGTTCTGAAGCCTCTGGAGAGAAGTGCCTGGGAACAGTCCCTTATCTCCTTCCCAGGATGACCATCTTCACAACATCTTCACACCAGTGGATTGGCTCATTCAACATCGGACTGAGGGGAGGGGTTTCTAACTCTTTTATCCTAACAGAATTGCCTAAGGGGACCTTAGAGCCTGTTTTGCTTTTGTCTTGCAATAACTTCCTTTCAATAAAAGGTTCCTTTTGAAATGCTGCTGTTTCAAGAGTCCGTACTTTCTTGATTTGGGGAGTAGAGGCAGGACCTTACATAAAGCAGGCTCTGTAAAAGTGGTGAACCCGGAGAAGCAAACTCACTCTACCAAGGGGACCCTGCACACAATGTCCACGCAAAGTGGCGAGCAAGGAGAGGGAGAATGCTGGGGTGAAACCTCCACCACCACCCAGCCAGAAACCAGCTCCTTCTGCCCCATCGAAAACATCAAAGCTGACATGGCAACCCCCACAAAGCCCAGATGGTCGATCGGAGTGGGGAAGAAGGACAACTGGGATGGAGGAACCCAAGGAGTCTGTTGTGGCCTGCCAGCAGCCAGCGGAGCTGGTGGTAGACTCAAACAGTGAGGAGGTTGGGGAGGAACATGGGCCAGTCCTGGAGTCTGGGAAAGGCTCTGATGAGTGCTCTGCGTCAGAGGCAGAGATGGGGCCAGGGCCGTCCAACAGTTATCAGCTACCTTCAGAGTCGGAGATAAGTGGGGCAGAAGAACAGCTGGAGCCTGTTCCCGGTGTGTACATGCGCAGAGTTCTCAGGAGAAGGGAACAATTAAGGAACAGGGGTGGACTCGGGAGTAAAGGCATAAGTGGACGCTGAATGGCCCCTCCCATAGGGAATAAATAGGAGCAAAAGCGGAGTGGTGTTTGCAGGAGACAATTAGTTCGTTTATTATTGTGAAGATTTCCTTATCTGAGTTCGTGCCTCACAGAGACTCCTTGCCAAGTATTTCATTGGACAGCATTGTGCCTGGAAGCTATCGGCCTGGCAACTATCCAAGGACTGATAAGGTCTGTTGTTGCAATTAAACCTCGAAAGGCTTATTGCCGGGACTTTGCTGGATGTGAATGCAAGGAATTCACATTAGCCAAATAAAAAGGGGTTTTTTCAGGACAAGGAGTCTGTTTCATTATTCTGTTAAGCCTAGGTCAGAACAGAGTCACCCTCACCCGGGGCAGTAGACAACCGGGCTGGAAATGCGAGCTGGAAGCCCTGTCTGACCAGGAAGAGCCCATCAAAAAACTGGGCGGAAATGACCGCCTCAAGAGAAACATTAGTTAGGACTCTGTCCAATCAGTTGGGTTGGCAATATATAAACCAACAATGTATGTCTGTAGGTTTAACTGTGTTAATGTAGCTTTAACTGTATGCTGTTTCTGATTGGTTGATTGTGTTGTAGGTTGCCATAAGAGGGAGCTAGAGATCATAGCTTATTCTCTCTCTGATATTCTTCTCTCTGACATTCTCTCTCTGATATGCTCTCTGTGATATTCTGCTATTGTTGTGTTCTGACTGACCTATAACTGAACCATGAACTTGTTTTGACTGGACGACCTCTGACTGCACTGTTGTTGTTATGTTTATAGTTGAACTCTACCTGAACTGTTGTTGCCACCCTGGTCATGTGTTTGAATGCTCATACGCTATTGGTTGTTGTGTCTGACAGCTCCCTATAAAAGGGCTATCTGTCAGACTGCAAGTTGCTGGTTGTTTTGAGTGAGCTAATAAAAGAGCTGTTCTGAAGTCTGTCTCCTGCGATCTTTGCCCACAATTTAACAGTGGCGACGAGGGTTTGGGACCAGGAGAACGAAGACCAGCCCTCAAGCGCTGCAACCAGCCAGACAGCACTAGCCACGTCTGCCTTCTTTCATCAGGATGTCGACCTTCCACCCGCCGGCGCCTTTTGACCCTGCCCGGGAAAAATGCGGTGTTTCGAATGCTTCCTCGAAGCCAATGATCTGCTGGGGCTGGCTGACAACAGAAAAAGAGCTTTGTTTCTGAGTCACTGCGGGCCAGAGGTGTTTGACACCGCAGAATCGTTGTCTGCCCCAACCCCAGTTCACACCGTGACCTGGCAGGTACTCCAGGCAACACTGAAGACACACTACGCGCCCACCCCATCCAAGGTTGTCCGGCGCTACGAGTTCCGCCAGCGGCTGCAGCAGGAGGGCGAGACCATCAACCAATACATTGCCGCCCTCCATAAAGCCTCCGGCCACTGCGAGTTCCGTGACCTGGATGACATCCTGCTTGACCAGCTCATCTGTGGCGTGCAGGACATTCGCCTGCAATGCCGGCTCGGCACAACCTCACGCTGGCCGCTGCCTTGGACGAAGCCAGAGCTGCTGAGTCCTCATCCAAAGCGGCCGAATCTCTGCACTGTTTCGCCTCCTCTAAAAAGGACACTAAGCCTCCTTCTGCATTCCACATGAGCTCTGTCAAGGAGCCTGTAAGCAGCGACGACGAGGTCTGCCGCACTGACCAGAAGTGCCCTCTGCCTCCCAAAGACTTCCTGACTGCTTGTGCCAGCTGTGGGGGGCGACACCCAAGGATATCATGCAGATTTAGGCACGTTATCTGCCAACGGTGTGAAAGGAGAGGACAATTGGCGCGAGTTTGCCGTGCCATTCTGCCGCCGAAAGACACGCATGCGCAGGAAAACCCTAGAAGCGAATCGTCAAATAGATTCGGGTGTGAAAACCATAGACCGCGCCAGAGAGCCTTCGCCAGGCAGCCAGAAACCAACCAAACGCGGGTTGCCAGGGCCAGCTGCCCCTTCAAAAGGAAGATCAGGGTCACCGTCTCCATCGACGGAGCACCGGTCCAAATGGAGGTCGACACCGAGTCTGCAGTGTCTATCGTCGCCTGGGAGACACTCAAGCTCGCCCTTCCGAGTTTCCGGTCTACCCGCCTGCAGGAATCCTCAATCCGCCTCTCTGACTACCAGGGAAACCGGATCCCTGTCCTTGGAAAAGCCCGGGTCCATGTCAGATTCAACAATTTCGATGGACCTCTCCAGCTCACCATAGTCAACGGCAGCCTTCCGAACCTCCTAGGACTCGATTGGTTTGAATCGCTCGGCCTAGGGGTGACAGGCATCCACGCCATCGGAGCCACGAACCTGGATGACCTTTTTGACAAGTTCCAGGATGTTTTCAGTGACGGTTTGGGCAAGTATGTGGGAAATCCTATCTCATTTAGCCTTGATCCTAATGTCGCCCCCATTCGCCTTAAGCCTCGACGGGTCCCTCTCCCACTACGGGATAAAATTGACAAAGAGCTGGACAAGCTCATCAAACAAGGCATTTTGGAGCCGGTCGACCATGCTAAATGGGAGACCCCCATAGTGACCCCCGTTAAAGGGGACGGCAGTATTTGAATTTGCGCCGACTACAAATGCACAATCAATAAGGCTTTGCAACAGAGCGCCTATCCGGTGCCGATTGTGCATCATCTACTCCACTCCCTAGGTCCTGGACGCCTGTTTGCTAAACTAGACCTTGCGCAGGCGTACCAGCAGCTGCCGGTAGATAGAGCTACTGCAGAAGCCCAGACCATTGTAACTCACAGGGGAGCTTTTAAATGTCACAGGCTGCAGTTTGGAGTCAGCGTAGCCCCGGGGTTGTTCCAGAGTGTAATGGAACGTCTGTTGCAGAACATCCCTGGGGTCGTACCATATTTTGATGACATCCTGCTCTCTGCCTGTGACCAGGACCAGCTCCGCTGTCGAGTTAGAATGGTCCTGTCAAAAATGCGTGCTGCTGGGCTTAAAGCCAAATGCAGCAAATGCTTGTTGGGGGTGCCTGAGGTCGAATTTTTAGGGTACCGAGTCAATGGCCAAGGTATCCACCCCACAGAAAATAAGCTAAGGGCAATCCATGAGGCTCCTGCCCCAAAAAACTAAACAGAACTCCAAGCTTTCCTGGGGCTCCTAAATTTTTACAGCCTTTTCCTAAAAAACAAAGCCACCGTAGCCGAGCCTCTCCACAAGCTGCTGGCCAAAAACATTCCTTGGAAATGGGGGTCCAGGGAGGCGTCAGCTTTCACAGCTGTCAAACGACTACTAACCAATGACAGTTTCTTAATACAATACAACAATACCCTGCCATTGGTCCTGGCGTGTGACGCTTCCCCTGTGGGAGTCGGCGCTGTGCTCAGCCACAAGCTTCCAAATGGGTCAGAGGCCCCTGTGGCCTATTACTCAAGGACTCTGTCCAGTGCAGAGCGGAACTACAGCCAGCTGGACAGGGAGGCCTTGGCTTTAGTTGCTGGTGTCAAAAAATTCCACGAATATTTGTTTGGGAGGGATTTTGTTTTGGTTACGGACCACAAGCCGCTTCTGGGGCTTCTTGCGGGGGACCGCCCCACTCCGGCTGCCCTATCCCCCCGTTTCGGCCGGTGGGACATCTTTCTCTCAGCCTACTCCTATCGCCTGGTACATCGGCCAGGAAAAGACATGGGCAATGCGGACGCTTTGAGCAGGTGCCCATTGCCCGACCTCCTTACAGACATTGTCCCGGAAGCTCCAATCCTCTTGATCGACTTGGCTGATTCCGGACTGGTCACTTCTGCTGAGGTGGCTAAACACACGGCCAAGGACCCCTCACTCAGAACTGTGTTGAACTGGGTGTTGAGGGGATGGCCAAAGGACCTGGTCAAGCCTGACCTTAAACCATACGAACAGAGACAGCATGAACTGTCAGAGCAAGGGGGTTGCCTCCTTTGGGGCGACCGAGTGGTCATACCAACCAGCCTGCGAGCTGGAATACTTAGGATCTTACATGAAGGCCATCCGGGGATTGTCTGGATGAAAGCCTTGGCTAGGGGGTACGTTTGGTGGCCAAATATGGATGCAGAAATCCAAAATTGGGTTGAGTTATGCAAACCCTGTCAAGAGTCGTGGCCTGCTCCGCCCAAAGCACCAGTCCATGACTGGGAACAACCAAAAAGCCCCTGGTCGCGGCTACATGCCGATTTTGCAGGCCCCTGCCACGGCCAAATGTTTTTAATAATTGTCGATGCCTACTCAAAGTGGCTCGAAATATTTCCAATGGGTTCTACCACCGCTGAGGCAGTTATTAAGGTGCTCAGACACCTTTTTGCCACACATGGCCTCCCAGACATCCTTGTAACGGACAATGGTCCCCAATTTACGGCCACCAATTTCGAGGGGTACCTTGCTGACCTTGAAATTCGCCATGCCCTGTCCTCGCCATTCCATCCGGCGACCAATGGACTGGCTGAACGATTCGTAAGGTCAGCCAAGGAAGCATTAGGTAGACTGGGCCCAGGGGACTGGCAGGCCCGCATCGATAAATTTCTGAGTACTCAGCACATAACCCCAAGTGCGACCACTGGCCGCAGCCCAGCCGAGCTCCTTATGGGTCACAGGCTTAGATCCATCCTAGACCATTTACACCCAAACTACGCCACTAAGGCAAAACCAGAGGTCACACAAAAAACCAGGGCCTTCTCCCTGGAAGATTCGGTATTCGTCCGAAATTATGCCGAGGGCCCCCTGTGGCTACCTGGGGTCAAAGAAGCAAGCTTGGGTCCACTAACATACGAAGTCCGCCTCCAGGACGGACGCCTCTGGAAGAGGCACATAAATCAGCTACGCAACCGAGTAAAAGGGGAACCTAACGAACCTCAAAAGGTAATGCCCTGTGTTCTTCCCCTAGCTACCTCAAGCCCGAGTGTCTCGGAAGGAAGTGGAAGTCCAGCAGCGTTCTCAATTAGAACCGGTTCCACCAGTCACAGAGGCCACGCCCGATACATTCCAGGAGCTTCCATGCTCCACCCCAAGAGCAACAGCAGACCTGTCCGAACAGGCTGCTGCCTCACCAGAGTCTGAGCTGCGCAGGTCAGGGAGGGTTCCCAAACGCCCCGCCTACCTGCGTGACTATGTCAGTTGGACTGTTCCATCTAGAAGGGGAGGGGTGTTGTGTTCTGACTGACCTATAACTGAACCATGAACTTGTTTTGACTAGACGACCTCTGACTGAACTGTTGTTGTTATGTTTATAGTTGAACTCTACCTGAACTGTTGTTGCCACCCTGGTCATGTGTTTGAATGCTCATACGCTATTGGTTGTTGTGTCTGACAGCTCCCTATAAAAGGGCTATCTGTCAGACTGCAAGTTGCTGGTTGTTTTGAGTGAGCTAATAAAAGAGCTGTTCTGAAGTCTGTCTCCTGCGATCTTTGCCCACAATTTAACAGTGGCGACGAGGGTTTGGGACCAGGAGAATGAAGACCAGCCCTCAAGCGCTGCAACCAGCCAGACAGCACTAGCCACGTCTGCCTTCTTTCATCAGGATGTCGACCTTCCACCCGCCGGCGCCTTTTGACCCTGCCCGGGAAAAATGCGGCGTTTCGAGTGCTTCCTCGAAGCCAATGATCTGCTGGGGCTGGCTGACAACAGAAAAAGAGCTTTGTTTCTGAGTCACTGCGGGCCAGAGGTGTTTGACACCGCAGAATCGTTGTCTGCCCCAACCCCAGTTCACACCGTGACCTGGCAGGTACTCCAGGCAACGCTGAAGACACACTACGCGCCCACCCCATCCAAGGTTGTCCGGCGCTACGAGTTCCGCCAGCGGCTGCAGCAGGAGGGCGAGACCATCAACCAATACATCTTTGCCCACAATTTAACAGCTATACTCTGTTATATGTATGCTGTAGTGATACATTGATATGTTTGTTACTGTAACTGACATAGACAAGCTGGTAAGAAGACTTTGTACTTCTAGCTATTTGACGGATTTGAACGTCTATGACCTGGACTGTTTATTGGACTGTGCTATTTGCTTAAAGTAAACCTGTATGCACTTTAATGTATCTGTGTGTGACTGAATAGTTATTCATACCCACTTCAATACAACATTTCTATGTGCATATCCTTGTTACTCAAGGGTCACTCTGCACATACCTTAACACTGGTTATGGGCCCAGAGAGATATTGAGTAGTGTGACTATTCAGTTTCATATTCAGTCAGTTAAAGGTTTATTGTTAAACTAATGATGGCACAAGAACAGTCAACTAGCATATCCCTGATAACCCGGATGGATGGAACAAACTATGTTTCCTGGTCTATGAAGTGTAGCCTACTTCTGCGTAAAGAAGGCTTATGGACTGTAGTTAATAATCCACCGGATGTAACAGCTTGGGATCCTTTTAAGGATGAGGATAGAAAGAAAATAGATGGCTTTAACCTGGACAATGACAAAGCTCTTAGTATTATTGGACTGACACTGAGTGATCAGCAGCTAGTCCATATTCGTGGTGAAGAATCTGCTGCCAGGTGTTGGGACATTTTGAAAAGGATTTATGTTCGAGATAGTGTAACCAGAGATGAACTAACTATGACTGGCATAACTGGAAGACTGTTAGAAGAATCTAGAAGATACCAAGATAGAAATCAACTGAGAGAAAGACAACCACAGGAAGAAAAACTATCTTCAACTGCCTATATTGTTAGGAAATGTTTTTCTTGTGGGGCTAAGAGTCATATAGCCAGATTCTGTAAAAGGGGTAAGAATCAGAATGCTAGTAATATACAGAGAGCTTATAAAGATGTTAGTTTAACCATACCAAGTACAACTACAACTGTAAACCATGATATATGGGTAGTTGATAGTGGAGCAACACAATGTATAACTAACAGTAAAGAGAAGTTTGTTAACATGTCTAAAAGTAACCAGCATGTATCATTAGCAAATGGATGGAAAATGAAAGCAGCTGGAGAAGGTACTGCATATTGTTCATGTCTTAATGAGCGTTTACCAATGTTGTATATGCCTAAACTAATATTTAATTTGCTATCTGTAAGAGTATTGGTGTGCCGAGATACACCCACGTAACACCTATCCTCCGCCAGCTGCATTGGTTGCCTATTAGTTTCCGGTCGCAATTTAAGGTGTTGGTTTTGACCTTTAAAGCCCTACATGGCTCAGGGCCAGGTTACCTCTGGGACCGCATCCTACCACATTCCTCCCTACGACCGGTCAGGTCCCACAGAGTGGGCCTCCTCCGGGTCCCATCAGCCAAACAATGTCGGTTGGTGGGCCCATGGGGGAGAGCCTTCTCTGTGGGAGCCCCATCTCTCTGGAACCAACTCCCACCAGAGATCCGGACTATCCCCACCCTACTGGCCTTCCGCAAAGCCATGAAGACATGGCTCTTCCGGCAGGCAGGGTGAAGAAGTAGAAGATCGGATTCCCCCTGAATGAATGTTGTTGTGTTTTATATTGTCATGTCTTTTTTACTGTATTGTTCTTATTCCCATTGTACGCCGCCCTGAGTCCTACGGGATTGGGCGGCCTATAAGAACTTTTAATAAATAAATAAATAAATAAATAAAAGCAGGGTTTGTTGTAACTTTTCAGGGAGATAAATGTTTAATTGAAAAACAGGGTAAAGCTGTTACTGCAAGGTTAGAAAATGGTTTGTTTCTTATACATGATAATCCATTAATCAAGGCTAACTCAGTTTATGAGAACAGAAAGCCTCATGTTGAATGTATTCATTTGCTCTATAGACGTATGGGACATATGAATTTCAAAATTCTAAAGAAAACTGTTGAGTTATCTAATGGCATTAAATTGAAACCGTGTACAAAGTATTTAAATTGTAATGCTTGTAATCAAGAAAAGAGCAAGGTAACTCCTGCAAACAGGGTTAATGGATTCAAAACCAGTGAACCATTAGAGGTTGTATTTGCTGATATTATTGGACCTAAGAAACCTAGTTTAGGTGGAGCCTGTTACATATTAAGTATAATTGACCATTATACAAGATATGGTTTCTGTTATTTAATGAAAACAAAGGCAGAAACATACCAGCATTTTGCAAACTGGCTAAAATTTGTTGAAAGAAAAAAGAAAAAGAAAGTTATTAGCTTAGTAACAGATAATGGTACTGAATTTACCAATAGGAAATTTGAAGCCATGTTACAGACAGCTGGAATTGAACATAAGCGTTCTGCCCTTATAGACCACAACATAATGTGTATATTGGACTCTGCCCCCCCTCTGCTGAGTGTGGAAACAAGAAGCGGAGGGGGGTTTGAGTCCAACCCCAGGCTTAGTATGAATGGAGTGCATGGCCTGTCGGGAGAGGAGGGGGCCAGTGGGGGAGGGGATCTCTGGTGTGATGGGGGATGGGAGCATTACGGTCATAACAGGGAGGGGTAGGTATGGTGGGAGCAGAGGGGTAGGCCGCTCTCGGGGAACGAGAACTCGCTGTCTTCAAGCGATTTCTTGTTCTGGCCCCTCTGGTTTGGTTCCATCTAGCTCAGCCCGAGTACCTGGTAACCAGGGATGTCAGGGCCCCGGGCTCAAGCTGCTGCTGTTGAATGCCAGGTCGATTACTAACAAGGCCCCCCTTGTACGGGATCTTATCCTGGAAGAGGGGGCGGACCTGGCATGCATTACTGAGACCTGGCTGGGCCAGGAGGGGGGGGTTCCCCTCTCCGAGATGTGCCCAGACGGTTTCTCAGTCCAGCATCAGCCACGACCCCAGGGAAGGGGTGGAGGAGTGGCTATTATAGCTCGCCAGAATCTATGTCCTCGAAGGAGCCCTGCCCCGGAGATTGTTGGGTGTGAGACGCTCCTTCTGAAGTTGGACTTAGGGGTTCAGGTGGGCCTTCTGCTAACATACTTGCCTCCTAGCTGCGTTGCAAAGGCCCTGCCTGTTCTGCTCGAGGCGATAGTGGGGCTGGCGATTGAGTTCCCCAGGTTGATGGTGCTGGGGGACTTCAATCTGCCATCGCCCGGCAAAACCTCGGAGGCAGTCCAGGAGTTCATGGCTTCCATGACAACCATGGACCTGACCCAAGTAGTTCAGGGTCCGACTCATGAGGGAGGTCACACGCTTGACCTTGTGTTTCTCTCGGGGCAGTGGTGAGATGATCTGAGGCTGGGGGGGTTAGTTCTGAGGTTGGATTTTATGGCACCACTCCTCCACCGCAAGGAGGCGGGACCAACTAAGTGGTTCCGCCCCAGGCGCCTAATGGAATCCGAAGGATTTCAGAGGGAACTTGGGGAGATATCTGAATCCCTGGTACACAATTCATCTGAGGCTCTGGTGGCTGCCTGGACTCGGGCGGCGATGGGGGCTTTGGATCGGATTGCGCCTTTGCGGCCTCTCCGTGGCAGTGGATCCAGGAGGGCTCCTTGGTTCCCCGAGGAACTCTGGGAGATGAAGCGCCAAAAGAGACGCCTAGAACGACGATGGAGAGCTAGTAAAGCTGAGTCTGACCGGACACTTTTAAGAACTTACATTAAGTCTTACTTAGTGGCGATACGGGCGGCAAAATGCTCACATTTTTCCGCCCTTATTGTGTCCACCGACTCCCGCCCAGCCGCCCTGTTTAGGGTGACTCGCTCCCTTCTTGCTAAGGAGGGAGACAAAGATCCCTTGCAGGGCAGAGCTGAGGAATTTTCTCAGTTTCTGGCGGACAAAGTCATTCAGATTCGGACAGACCTGGACTCCATTTGGACAGGGCAGGCCGAGACGACAGGGGCGAGTCTTAGTCCTGTTATTTGGGAGGAATTTGAGCCTATCACTCCTGATGATGTGGACAAGGACATAGGAGCGATGAGCGCCTCCACTTGTTTATTGGACCCGTGCCCCTGCTGGCTGGTCTCAGCCAGCAGGGAGGTGACACGCGGCTGGCTCCAGGCTGTTGTGATCGCATCTTTGAGAGAGGGGTCCATCCCGCAGCCCTTAAAAGCTGCGGTGGTGAGGCCCCTCCTCAAGAAGCCTTCCCTGGCCCCAGCGGATTTAAAGAACTTCCGTCCAGTCTCCAAGTTACCCTTCATGGGTAAAGTTGTTGAGAAAGTGGTGTCGCTCCAACTCCTGCGGTTATTGGAGGACACTGATTATCTGGAACCCTTTCAGTCGGGTTTCAGGCGCGGCTACAGTACGGAGACTGCTTTGGTCGCTCTGATGGATGATCTCTGGCGAGCCCAGGATAGAGGTCACTCCTCTATCCTGGTGTTACTTGACCTCTCAGCAGCTTTCGATACCATTGACCATGGTATCCTTCTGCGTCGTCTTGGGGAGGTGGGAGTGGGAGGCACCATTTTATGGTGGTTCTCCTCCTACCTCTCCGATAGGACGCAGTCGGTGTTGACAGGAGGGCAGAGATCGGCCCCTAGGCCCCTGATTTGCGGGGTGCCACAGGGCTCGGTCCTCTCGCCCATCCTGTTTAATATTTACATGAAACCGCTGGGTGAGATCATCCAACGACACGGGGTGAGGTATCAGCAGTATGCTGATGATACCCAGTTGTACATCTCCACCCCGTGTCAGTTCAGTGAAGCAGTTGATGTAATGTGCCACTGCCTGGACGATGTGAGGGTCTGGATGGGAGTGAATAGACCCCTGCTCAACCCTGACAAGACTGAGTGGCTGTGGATATTGCCCCCCAGGGATTATGTCAACTGCCCCTCCTTGGTTCTTGGGGGAGAAAAATTGACTCCCTCAGAACGGGTTCGCAATTTGGTTGTTCTCCTAGACCCACAGCTAAAATTGGAGCAACATCTTTCAGCTGTGGCTAGGGGGACCTTTGCACAGATCCGCCTTGTGCACCAATTGCGACCCTACCTGGAGAGGGAGGCTTTGCTCACAGTCACTCATGCCCTTGTCACCTCACGGCTCGACTACTGTAACACGCTCTACATGGGGCTACCCTTAAAGAGCATCCGGAGACTGCAATTGGTACAGAATGCAGCTGCGCGAGCTGTGGTGGGTGTGCCGAGATACACCCACGTAACACCCATTCTCCACCTCCCACTCTACTGGCCTTCCGCAAAGCCGTCAAAACATGGCTCTTCCGGCAGGCGGGGTGAAGATTGGACTCCCCCAGGAATGAATGTTCTTTTTAAAATTATGACGTTTTTAAATTTTGTATTTTATACATTGTTCTTATTCTTTTTTTTTTATTCAAAAAGTTTTATTAGTACAAAGTACAAACATTTTTTTTTATTTTTCTCCCCCCTACCCCCTTAACCCTAACCCCCCCTCCCCCCTCTCCCCCCGGACTTCCCAGAGAGAATACAGGGCATAATATCAATAAAATAAATTTAAATTAAATTAAAAATTTTTTTTGATTTCCACCTCATTTTTTAAAAACTTCAACTTCGAATTGTACACTAATAAAAATTCCTTCCTCCTCCTTTCAATCATCTACCCTACACCACATTTCTTCACTGTTAAATAAAACTTAAATGAATATTGGATAAATAATGACTAATTATTAAATACAAAAACCTTAAACTTCATCATAAAGTCAACCACTATATAAATAGCATAATATTACTATATATCAGATTATTAACTTCAGAAAAATTCAAAATCTCTAAAGAATAGTAATAATAATAGTAATAATAATATATAGAGAGAGAGAGAGAGAGAAAAGGCAAAGAGGGAAAAAAAGAAAAATACAGTCTATCCTATAAATTCAACACTAACTCCAAACTTTGAATAAGCCTTCCTCTCAAACAAATATTAAATCTAATTATAATATTTTATAACTTAATAATTTTAAATAAAAATTCCAAATCTTTCTCAGAATTAAATAAAACTTAAATGAATATTACACAAATAATAACTAAATATTAAATACAGAAATCTTAAACTTCATCATAAAATCAACCGCTATATTAGTAGCATAATATTACTATATATCAGATTGTTAGCTTCAAAAAAGTTCTAAATCTTTAAAGAGTATTAATAATAAGATAGAAAAAGAAAACAAAAAGAAAGAAAAAATACAGGAAGTAAAGAAAGAAAAATAAGGAAAAAAGGAAAAGGGAAAAATACAGTCATGTTAGCAACCATCGGTCCAATAAATTTCAACACTGCATCTTGTTGTATCTTGGTGGTTGCATCTTTTTGTAACTTGATAATTTTAAATTTGTCAGCTCGCCTCCCATCTGACCCCGATCTTCCATCTCCTTTTCCACACTGTAGACATCTATCTGGCTCTGCCAATCACTTTGATTTTTTAAAGCTGTTTCAGTTTGAACAGGAAGGGATGGCTTTCCCTCCTCCTCCTCTTTTACTTTCATACATCTTTCCTCTGGAATTTTGGATATATCAGCCTGTAAAACGTTGACATAAAATTCAGTAGCTTTCTTTGTCGTATTAAGCCGGTATCTTTTTCCCAGAAATTTCACTGCGACTCCTGTTGGTGCTTCCCATTTATATTGTAAGTTTAGTCTTTTAAATTCATCAATCAGAAAGGTATAATCTTTTCTGGCTTTGAGCATTTTAGAGGGAATTTCTTTCCATATCATTAGTTCCTGGCCATTCACCTGAAGGTTATTCTTAAACGTCGCCTGTGTAATTCTATTCCGTAAGGCTCTTGTAGTAAAATATATTACAATGTCCCTTGGTAGGTGTTTTTGTTTTGCATACCAAGAGTTGACTCTATTTATCTTATCAATTTGCGTGGCCAGTTCCTCTTTAGACATTCCAGACACCTGCTCCAGAGCCTCCACCATCCTTCCTTTCAAATCTTCATATAATCCCTCTTTCAGCCCCCTCACCCTTATAGCAAATTCCATAGATCTGAATTGCATCATTAACACCCCTGTTTCAAAATTTGCAATATCATTTTGTATTTTATCTATATATTCCACCGAAGTTGTCAAAACTTGTTTATTTTCTTCAATACGATTTGCCAAAACTTCAATATTTGTTGTTAAATTTGTTGCTAAACCTTTACATACCTCCAACACGTCGTTCCTAAGTTGTTGGTCAATATTCTTTAAAGCAACCTGCATTTTGTTATCTATTTCTTTAATTTTTAGGTTAAACTCCGCAATCAGTTCATTTCTCATAACCTTCAAGGTACTTATTAAATTTTCAGATGTCAAAGACTGTGGGGGTGTTAACTCAGTGATAAGTTGCATTTTGGAAATATGACCAGAGGAGTGGTCAGTTCTTTTATTCAGAACAGTCTTTCCGAATTTTGAAGCCATTTTAGTATTTCCAGAGGAGAACAAAGAAAAAGCCAAGCCTCTAATTAAAATTCTTTCCAATTCCGAAGCCAGATAGTCTTTTATTTTCAAAAGAAAAAATATCAGTTGTTATTTTATTCCAAAATCGGGAGACAGAGAGAGAAAAGCCAGTTTTCAAAGTCAAAAGTTTCCATTAAAAAAAAAACTACTAGCAAAAAGAAAGTTACTTTCACTTCTCCGCCCACGATCTCCGATCGCCATATTGTTGCTTATTAACTGTTACTTTGTTTCTTTCCGAAGTGAAAGTCAGAAGTGGAGTTGAAGAAAAAAAAATTCAGTACTTGCCCATCTGAAATCCTGTTTCTCTCTGTCTGCTTCTTTAGTCCATAAAGTAATTACAATCCCATTCAGGAAGCAGCGGTGGTCATGGCATCTTGCTCCGCAAAAGCGGAGGTTTCCAAATCCCCGGAGCAGGAGACAGGCTGGCTGGGGAGCCCTCACCCTTCGCACCCCTGGCTGGCTCCTGGGGCACTAGGGGGGCTCTACCCCACCTGTCCGGCTCTCATCTCTCCCCTTTGCCCAGGGCAGAGATTTCCAAGCCGCCAGACAGCTGTTCTGGCGGCTTTAACAGGGAATTGGAAAGGCGCTCAACGAGGAGCGTCCGCGATGCTGCAAGCCGAAACTGGAAGTCCCCCACATTGTTCTTATTCTTGTTGTACGCCGCCCTGAGTCCTACGGGATTGGGCGGCTTATAAGAACTTTTAATTTAATTAAATTAAATTAAATATTAAGCGTAGAGGACAGACATTACAGGCTATGGTTAGGACTAGGATTTTTGATTCTGGTTTACCAGAAAAACTTTGGGGTGAATCAATAATGTGTGCTAACCATGTTCTTAACGTAGTTAATTCAACGACTGGTGAATTACCATTTACTCGTTGGAATGGAAGGAAACCAAATCTTAGTTATTTACATACATTTGGAGCTCCAGCATGGGTTCATATTCCCACGCAAGTAAGGCGAAAGGGACAACATAGAGCGAGACAATTATATTTTGTAGGTTATGAAGCTAATCATAGATCATTTAGATTTTGGGTGCCAGGTACTACTAAAGTATATTGCAGTGCAAGTGCTAAATTTCTGGAACATGTTGGCTGGAGAAAGCTTGAACAGGAATATAATAAGGTACAGGATAGTGTTGTTGTTGATACTCCATTGTTTACCGATAATCCTAATGATATTAGTATTGATAATATAGTTGAGGAATCATCAATGGAGGAATCATCAATAGAAGAACCCTCTATGAATGTAGAAAAGGATTCAATAGGGGAGGTAAAGGAAGAGGTAAAGGAAGAGGACATGCCAACAACATGTACTGAGTTGCCTAGGAGGTCAACTAGGGAGAGACGTCCACCTGATAGATTTCAGGCAAGCATTGTATGTCAGGTTAATACAGAGCCTTCTAACTTTAATGAAATAAAGTTGTATCCTGCAAAGGTTCAGATAGCTTGGCAGGAAGCTATGAATAAGGAATTTAAATCATTAAAGGATTTAGAGGTGTATGAGGATGGAATGTTACCACCAGGTGTGCGTGCAATAGGTTGCAAATGGGTGTATAACATAAAGACTGGTGTTGATGGGACTGTTACTCATAAAGCAAGATTAGTTGCTCAGGGATTTGCTCAGTCAGATAAGGACTATGATGAAGTGTTTGCACCTAGTTTTAAATCGAATACATTGAGAGCAGCATTAGTTTGGGCAGCTAAGAAAAAATGTATTATAAACCATGTAGATGTTGAAACTTCATATCTACATGCACCTTTACAACACAACATCTATATGAAAAAACCATTAGGTTTAAAAGGTGATGGAAAAGCTGCTTATTGGAAATTAAAGAAAAGTCTTTATGGTTTAAAGCAATCAGGTTATGTATGGAATAAGTGTATTGTAAAGGAATTAGCTTTAATAGGTTTTAAAGCTGGATTAGCTGATCCTTGTTTGTTTCGGAGAGAAAAAGATGGTTTAATTTCTCTATTACTATTATTTGCAGATGACATTGCAATTATAACAAAAACTAAACAAGAAGCAAATGATATTGTTTCTAGATTACAGGAGAAATTCAAGATTAAGAATTTAGGGGAGATTAAGTTTTATGTGGGTCTAGAAGATATAGTAAAAACAAATAAAGGGTTTAAAATATCACAAACCAAGAAGATTAGCCAATTATTGAAACGATATAACATGGAACATTGTAAAACTGCAAAAATACCAATGAGTAAGGAATTTTCACATAGTGATATTAAAAGTCCTATGGTTGATAAAGAAATATATCAATCATTAATTGATAGTCTAACATATCTGGGTGATTGGACTAGACCTGATATATCTTACAGTGTAAACCAATTGGCTAGGTATAAAGCTGAACCAACTGAGAGGCATTGGCAAGCAGCTAAGCAAATAATTAGGTATTTAAAACACACAATCCATTATTCATTATATTTAGAACCAAGTACTGAACTAGTGTTAACTGCATATGCTGATGCAAGTTTTGCTACTGATCTAACATCTCGTAAATCAACATCAGTTATCGTGGTAATGTAATAATAGGATGGAAATCTAGTATGCAACAACATATTAGTTTATCCACTATGGAAGCACAATTCTCATGTTTATCATTGATGTGTACAGAATTAATATATTATAAACAATTGTTAAATGATATTGGAATCACTGTAAATGATCCTTTTATTGTGTATGAAGAAAATCTGCAATTAGTATGGCTACTAATTTAGCTATTAAAACAAGGTCTAAATATATTGATTTAAGATATCTGATTGTTAGACAGTGTGTGAAAAATAGATTCAGTTAGAATACTGCATGACTGAACATAATATTGCAGATCATTTCACAAAAGCTCAAGGTGCTATTAAGCATAAAGAATGTTGTGAGAACTATAGTTTGAAAATGTAATGTATTATATATTGGCCTAGCCAAAGGGGAGAATGTTAGGACTCTGTCCAATCAGTTGGGTTGGCAATATATAAACCAACAATGTATGTCTGTAGGTTTAACTGTGTTAATGTAGCTTTAACTGTATGCTGTTTCTGATTGGTTGATTGTGCTGTAGGTTGCCATAAGAGGGAGCTAGAGATCATAGCTTATTCTCTCTCTGATATTCTTCTCTCTGACATTCTCTCTCTGATATGCTCTCTGTGATATTCTGCTATACTCTGTTATATGTATGCTGTAGTGATACATTATATGTTTGTTACTGTAACTGACAAAGACAAGCCGGTAAGAAGACTTTGTACTTCTAGCTATTTGACTGATTTGAACGTGTATGACCTGGACTGTTTATTGGACTGTGCTATTTGCCTAAAGTAAACCTGTATGCACTTTAATGTATCTGTGTGTGACTGAATAGTTATTCATACCTACTTCAATACAACGTTTCTATGTGCATATCCTTGTTACTCAAGGGTCACTCTGCACATACCTTAACAATGTGGTTCATGATGGAGGCTCTTGAAAATCTCAGAACCAGGGGGGAATTAGATCGACACCAGAGAGGGGGCAAGGCAGCAGCAGCAGCCAACGAGGCCGGGACTGCCGCTCTGGATCCAGCAGCAGCAGGCCAAGCAGACGTGGCAGGGGGGCATCAGCCATCCAGGTGAACCCACCCCGCCCAGCACCAGCCCTTGCAATTGTCCCTGGCCAGCCCAGAGCGCCACAACTGGAGAGGAAGACACCCCCTGGGAGTGAAGTACGATGGCAACCCACAGCAACTGGGTTTTTTCCTGGCACATGTCCTCACATACATGCAGGAGTATGAGAGGGGTTTCCAGACCCAGGGTGCTTGGGTCCGAGTCATCACCTTGGCCCTGGAAGGGGCAGCTGTCCGTTGGATGGTGACCCTCCACAACGCAGATGCCCCTGAACTGTGGAACTTTGACTGATTCATGATGACTCTCTGCTGCTGATTTAAAGACCTCTTGGCAGACTGCAAAGCTCGCGATTGCATCAGAACCGTGAAACAGGGGCACAGGCCAGTAGCTGAATATACTGAAGAGTTCCGAGACCTTGCCTGCAGAGTGGACTGGCCGGAAGACATCCTAGTGAGCTGGTTCAAAGATGGCCTGGATCACGACCTCTACCATGCCTGCCTGGCTTGAGGGGGCCCAGACCGCCTGCACGACTGGTACCTCCTGGCTGAAGAAGTGGCAATTGACATGGCCAGAAACCAGTACTGAGGGGGAAGAGCCTGGAAGAGATCCCCACCCCAGATGAAGTGAGAGCCATTCAAGCCACAAACCCCCCTGGCACTGAGATCATCTGCCTGTTTCAAATGCGGGAAGGCGGGGGCACTGTGTAGCTGAGTGTCGTTCAAAAACTCCCGCTTGAAAGCCAGAACACCTGTCCGGAGGAAAGCCCATGAAAACAAACCCCCGAGGAAAAGACACCACACTGAGAAGTGGAGAGGTCGCAGAGTTTAGCCCCCTTGCAAAATTGCAGGAAGGAACGTCGCGATGCGAACTGGTGGTGAAGGTAAGTGGAACCCACCCCTGATGTCCCCCATAGAACTCAAAGAATTGAGGATCTTCATAGATAAGAACCTGGCTAGGGGATTCATCGAACCAACACAACCAAAAATTGCCGCCCCAGTGTTATTCCGAGAAAAGAAAGATGGGTCTTTGCGCTTATGTGTGGACTTTAGAAACTTGAACACTATAAGCGTAGAGAACATGTACCCCCTGTCACTGTGTTGTTTTTGTGTGTTTGCCAGCTGAGCTGAACATCTATTCTGGACTGTACGGTAGTTAGTGAATCCTTATCTCTAAGTGTCTTGTGACTTGATTTATTGCGCATGTGTAGTTTCTGTTCCTTTGTTCTGTTCTTCCTTGCTTTCATTCCGTCCGGCCGGACGTATTTTCTACTGGTGAGCATGTAGTAATATATATATATATATATTTACTTTCTTAATAAAGTACCTTATTTTAGACTTTATGTTTCGGTTTTATTTTAACAGTTAACAGCCATGAGAAAACACGGTTCATCCACCTCTGAACTAATTAATTTACAGCCTCTCCAGAAAGGGGGGGGGGCTGCGGAACTTTTTTTATAGTTCCAACATATGGTAGCAGAGTTTGTTTTGAAGTTTTTCCTGGCTGTAATTAATATGATAAGATGCGTCTAGGCTATTAGAAGCTGATTTATGTTAGCTACCGAGGTACGCTAAGTAACTGCTGAAGATATGCCAAGAAAGAAAAGAAAAAAGATGAAAGCTAGGGCTCTCTCTTTTGATGAAATATCATGTCTCAATGAAGAGGAGAAAAGGTGGCTTTTGACCAGATTCACATTTCTTCAATTGCCGACCGCTTCTGTGAGCAGACCTGAGGAAGGCATTGAGGGCACAGTGGGAGGACGTGTTTTGGAAGAACCTGTGACCGAGGTCAGTGAAAATGTTTTCCCAAGCACAAAGTTAATTACAGAGGAATGTTATACAGAAGCCCAGGAATATGAGATATTGGGAGCCAGACCAAAAGGTTCATTAATGGCCGAGCAGTTTATTCCCACTGAGAGAAAGAAAGATGAGTTTTTTAGAGAGAGAGAGAGCAAACTGTGCGGCAGTTTCTGCATCACATGAGCAAAGGCATCATTCCCCAGAGACGATATGGAATGCAACAATGCGTAGCTATCATGATAAACTTTTGTTTATGGAGAATGAATTGCACAAGGCGAAAATGTGTTTTTCTAGGCTTCAGGAAGATAGGCGTGGCTCCCCTTTGTTTCAAATGCCAGACTCCATTTTGGCCCCTTCTTCTTCGATGCCAAGGCCACACCCTCAAGAGGAGGTGTGTCAAGAAAGGGCTGCAGACACATCACTTCCTATGTCACATAATATTCATTCTGAAAGAGGGGACAGTTTCTATGTACTGCCTGACACTAATGTTGCAGCACCATCTGCTGGCAGAAAAGCAAAATTGCATTCCACAGAAATCCAAAAGCACTTTGATGCTATGCAAAGGGGCTTCTCCACAATAACATTAACCCAAGAAAGCTTGCAGGCTGCCATGCCACACGTGTTTTCACAGGCTCAATCACAAGCACCCCCTGGTGGTGCAGATGATTTTTTTAGCCAAACTCCTATTTTGCAGCAAAGGCAGATGCCAGTTCCTGCAGCAGGCCAGATTCATATGGCAGCTCCTGCACCAGTGGCAGACAGAGTGCAGCAACCACAGGTTTGCCTGCAACAGTCACGGGTTCGAGTTCAGCAACCTCAGCCTCAACCTCAGCCTCATCCACAAGTGCAGCAAGCACCACCACAGCCAGCATTTCAGATGTACATACCTCAACAGACACCTTCTGTTGTTCCACTGGCTGGTGATTCAAAATTAAAGCATTCAGGACAGAATTATAAGGCCTGGGTCAGTGAGATAGGCCTCCTACTTCATAGAGAAGGTACCCATTTCATGGTTTTCAATCCTCCTGCCCAGCCTTGGTCGTATGCCATAAGAGATTTGGATACGAAAGCATGTACAACATTATTGATGTCAATGGATACTGAACTGCAGATTACATTTCCACCTGCTGCAACTGCCCAACAAATTTGGGCTCAGTTGGAAACATGCTACGGGCCTGTTTTGATGGAATCAACATGTTTGCTTTTGTCTGAGTTTCATGCCTCGAAATTAAAGCCTGGTGAATATATTGGAGAACATTTAACTAAAATGAAAGGAATGAGGAAGGACTTGGGTGAAAGAGGCTACAATATTGATGATTTTCAAATGATCAGCATTATCATCAATTCATTAAATTATGAATGGAAAGATGCCATAACAAAGATTAATCAAGTGCCAATTGCTCAATGTACAGTGGACAATGTTTGCAGAATTTTAACAGAAGAAGAAGCATTTATGCGTGCCACTCCACATTTGAGAGGACCACCCGCATCAAGAGCTCCAGCGCGGCGCGTTTTCTGAGGAAGAGCCTATGTTCCAAGGATGCCAAGATGCTATATCTGCAACCGTGTGGGACATACCACGCAGGATTGTCACCAACAGTTTCCAGCTCCTGTCCAGTACCAGCCCAGAGGAACAGATTCCAGAGGCGGCAGAGGCAGACGACAAGATCGTCGAGGTCCCAGGCGCAATCCTCAAGCTCCATTTATAACATTGGCCTTAACCAACGATCCACAATCTTGCCCAGAATATGACAGACGACTTCTGTGGACTTTGGACAGCGGAGCAGCTTTGCACGTTACATTCAGAAAAGAACTTTTCACAGAGATGCACGATCCTGAACCTGAACTTCGTGAACTGTATTCTTTTTCAAATCATACTTGTCAGGTTGAAGAAAAAGGAACTGTCTACATAGAAGAGCTTGATGCATTCATTCCTGATGTTTATTACATACCAACAGCAAATAGCAGCTGGCTTAGTCAGGCTCATTTGTCTAGAGTGTTAAAGTTTCAGGTTCACCACCTTGAAAAAGCAAGTTACATAGTTAAAGATGGAGATATTGTTGCTGAAACCATGTTAATTGGTGGTGTTTATTACTTAAAGCCAAAGCCAAAAACGCAAGCACTGGCAAGTATACAAAAGAAGAGCACAGGCCCAGAGAGAGATGTCCCAATGAGAGATTGCTATTCCAAAGGCTCCTAAGGTTCCAAAGGCTCCTAAAGCCAACAAAGAGAAAATTGTGAAACAGGTTGCTCAGAGCAAGCCTGAGGTTCCTCATACTGTTGTAAATGTTGAACATTCACTAACTGGTAAACCTTTGCATTACAGGTGTATCCATAAGTGGCATAGAAGATTTGGGCATGCCAGTTATCGTGTTCTTAGGAAAATGCCAGAGTTCGCAAAAGGTTTGGATCTAAAAGGGTGTAAGGTGTTTTTGGATTGTGCTGTCTGCAAAAAGGCAAAATCCAAAGCAGCAGCCGTTCCAAAACACGCTACACGCCGGTCAACATGCATATTTGATTTGGTACACACTGTCATAGTAGGTCCATTCAAACAGCGAACATTTGGTGGTAGAAAATATTTTCTGACAATTGTTGATAATCATTCTAGATATGGATTTGTATATCCTATGAAAGAAAAATCAGAGACCTTTCAGATCTTTAAAGACTTTGCCGCTCTCGTTCATAACCAACACGGAGTGAGCATCGCCAGAATTTAGAGTGATCGAGGTGCTGAATTCATGTCTCAGTGTTTCCAGGACTGGATGCGTAAGAATGGAATTCTTCATCAGACCTCAGCTCCTTACACACCAGCTCAGAACGGAGTTTCAGAACGAAGACAAGGGGTTCTGCAAACCATGATGCGTTGTCTTTTAGAAGACACTAATCTCAGTAATCCATACTGGGGTGAAGGTGTCAAATATGCAAATTACATTGTCAACCGCACATGGAGCAGTGTAATAGATCAGACTCCTTTCTACATGTTGTATGGTTACAAACCAGACCTCAAGAACCTCCATATTTTTGGTTCATATGCTATGGTGAACATTCCCTTCGCTCAAAGAAGGAAAGGAGGTCCAACAGCAAAAAGGCTGAGATTTATGGGTATTGATGACAATTCTAAATGGAGCAAATGTATTGACTCTAATCAAGTTATTGTGATTTCACAATCCGCCAATTTTGAGGAGGATGCTGACTGGTCCAGGATTCATTAAAATGATCCTGGAGTGTATTTTCCCAGAGATGATGTCGCTGATGTGCAGCCTGATGACCGAGATTCACAGGCAGATGTTCCATCCACACGTTCTTCCCCACCTGATGTTCCGTCTTCGCCAGCCGCGGATGCTGACGCTAGCGACGATGATGAGGATGAGGACGAAGAGGAAGAAGATTGGACGATCGTTCCAAGGCATTCCAAGAGGGCCACAAAAGGTATTCCTCCACAGAGGTATTCATGGCAACTTACAACCACACCTTTGCCATTGATTTGCAATGTTACACTTCCTCCAGATATGTTCACACAAATCAAACATCTTCCTGATTCAGAGCAGGAGAGATGGTATGAGGCTATGCAGGCTGAAATGGACAGTCTAAAGAAACTTAAGGTGTTTACGCCTGCTAAGCCTCCAACAAACAAGAAAGTCATCGGAACTCGATGGGTCTACAGAATCAAAAAGAAGCCAAATGTTGAGTCATTGTACAAGGCCAGACTTGTAGCTCAGGGTTTCGCCCAAATGTATCCTGAGGACTACACAAATACTTACTCACCCACCATAAGGACTGAAAGCGTAAAAATTGCTTTAGCTACTGCTACTATCCTTGGTTTGGAAGCTTTCCAGTTTGACGTTGACACAGCTTATCTGAATGCTGATCTGGATGAAGAGATCTACGTCAGAGGTCCACCAGGATTCCAGAAGCAAGAAGGGGATACCTGGTTTCTACACAAAAGTCTTTACGGTCTGAAACAGTCTGGTTTAATGTGGTATTTATGTCTTACTAAAAAGCTAAATTTAATGGGCTTTATTAAGTTCAAAAATGATGAATGTGTCTTTACCAAAAGATCTGATAATGCATTTGAGATAATTCTTGTTTATGTTGATGATATTGTTTATATTGGTCCAAATAAGCAGATGAGTGAGAAATTTACTAAAGGCTTACAGAGGTTTTTCACACTGAAATGTTTAGGATACATTAACACTTATTTAGGTGTTCAGATTGCCAAAACGCAGAAGGGGTTTAGTCTTTCATAAGAAGATAGGATTGAACAACTTTTGCATCATTGCAACATGAAGGATGCTAACACAGGACGCATACCTATGCAAACAGATTTTCACAACTTGACACATGAAGAAGGTCCTGAGTTCGAGGATCAGACACTTTACCGTTCAGTCATTGGGTCACTGTTATATATTAGGAGTTGGACCAGACCAGACATTGCACTTAGTGTTAATCTCTTGTCACGACATGTAGGAAAGGCAAAACAGTTTCATTGGTCATGTGTGAAGAAATTATTGAAGTATCTAAAGCACACTAAACACATGAAGTTATTGTTAGAACCAACACATACAAATCATGCAGAATTATGTTGTTATGCTGATTCTGATTGGGCAAGTGATAAGAAATCACGTAAAAGTACAGTACTTCAGGTTATATGATGTTCTTAAATGGATGTCCTGTTTACTGGCAGGTGCGTAAACAGAATTTTATTTCTTGTTCTTCTACTGAAGCTGAATATGCTTGTGTTTCTGATGCATGTAATTCTCTAACGTGGTTTGATGCTTTAGTCACAGATATCTGGACCAATCCGATCCGACCGATCACCATGATGGAAGACAATGAATCGGTGGTGTATATTTCTGAATCTCATTTCACAGGTTCCAGGTCCAGACACATTGACATTAGTTATAAGAATATTAAGCAATTAGTGAAGCAAGGTTTTGTAAAGTTGCAGTATGTGCCTACACGTGATCAGATTGCTGATATGCTCAACAAACCACTCCCAATAGCACAGCACGAGTATCTGCATGAGAAGATGTGCCTTACTTAATTTATTTATTTATTTATTTATTAAAATTTCTATGCCGCCCAACTCCCGAGGGACTCTGGGCGGCTCACAGCATGTATAGAAACATATAATAAGTGAAAACAATTTTTTTTAAAAAGCCATGTTAAAATACTATCCATAATTTAAAAAAAACTTTCATTCATACCCCGCCTGCCAGAAGAGCCAAGTTTTTATTGCTTTACGGAAGGCCAGCAGGGTGGGGATAATCCTGATCTCTGGAGGGAGTTGGTTCCAAAGGGAGGGGGCTCCCACAGAGAAGGCTCTCCCCCTCGGCCCCGCCAACCGGCATTGCTTGGTCGATGGGACCTGGAGGAGACCCACTCTGTGGGACCTAACCGGTCGTAGGGAGGTATGCGGCATGATGCGGTCCCGATCATTAATGACTTTATGATTTTACCTGATGTCCGCTCAACTGACAAAGAAGGGGTTTGTCACTGCGTTGTTTTTGTGTGTTTGCCAGCTGAGCTGAACATCTATTCTGGACTGTACGGTAGTTAGTGAATCCTTATCTCTAAGTGTCTTGTGACTTGATTTATTGCGCATGTGTAGTTTCTGTTCCTTTGTTCTGTTCTTCCTTGCTTTCATTCCGTCCGGCCAGACATATTTTCTACTGGTGAGCATGTAGTCAAATATATATTTTTTTACTTTCTTAATAAAAGTACCTTATTTTAGACTTTATGTTTCGGTTTTATTTTAACAGTTAGCAGCCATGAGAAAACACGGTTCATCCACCTCTGAACTAATTAATTTACAGCCTCTCCAGAAAGGGGGGGCTGCAGAACTTTTTTAATAGTTCCAACACCCCCTTCCCCTTGTGAAGGATATGTTAGCCCACCTATCCAAGGGGAAAATCTTTTCAAAACTGGACCTAAGAGAGGCTTACTACCGAATCAGGATTAGGGAAGGGGACGAATGGAAAACAGCTTTTAACACCCCCTTGGGGTGTTACCAATTCAAAGTGCTTCCATTTGGACTGCAAGGGGCTCCCCTGTGTTCATGAAATTCATAAACGAGGTGCTCCATGAGCACCTATACAAAGGGGTTCTGGTGTATTTAGATGACATTTTAAATATACACTGAAACAAAAACTGAGCATGTAAAACTTGTCCAGGCAGTCCTAAACAAGCTTTGCGCCGCTAAGCTTTATGAAGTCTAAATGTGTGTTCCACAAGGAACTGTCTTGTAATAGACTACCTGGGATACCGGATATCCCACGAGGGCGTGGAGATGGACCTAGGGCAGTGATGGCGAACCTTTTTTTCCTCGGGTGCCGAAATAGGGCGTGTGTGTGCTATTGCACGTGCCTGCGTGCCCACACCCACAATTCAAAGCCCCTCACTTGCTCCACCCTCCTGCACATGCGTGCGCAACCCCCCCACTCCCCCATTTCCCGACTTCCAGTGGGCCCGGTGGGCCCATTTTTCACCCTCCCCAGGCTCCAGAGGCTTTCTTGGAGCTTGGGGAGGGCAAAAAACGCTCCCCCTGCCACCCTGGAGGCCCTCCGGAGGCCGAAATCGCCCTCCCAGAGCCTCTACGCGAGCCAAAAATCAACTGGTGGGCACGCACATGCGCACTGGAGCTGAGTTAGGGCAATGGCTTGCGTGCCAGCAGATATGGCTCCGCGTGCCACCTGTGGCACCGGTGCCATAGGTTCGCCATCACTGACCTAGGGAAAGTACAAGCGGTGATTGACTGGGCCCCTCCCCACACGTGCAAGCAACTGCAGAGTTTCCTGGGGTTTGCAAACTGCTATCGACAATTTATCCCGGTTTTCGTGCAAATTGCACTCCCCAACACTAATCTTTTGAAAACAAAACGCAGAGACAAGCCAAAGCCGAGGCAACCCTTAAACTGGACTATGGAATGCCAGGCGGCATTCGAGGAATTGAAATAATTATTCTCAGCTGAGCCAATCTTGAAGCACCCAGACCCAGAAAAACCTTTCGTCATACAGGCAGATGCCAGCGATGTGGCTGTCGGGGCAGTCCTACTCCAAGAAAACGAACAGGGCCAACTACAACCCTGCACTTACACCAGTGGTGGGTTCCTACCAGTGCGGTCCACTCTATAGCACTGGTAGCGGCCCGCTGGTGACGTCACAGTACTGGTGCGGTCGGTTGCCGGTGCCTGGGCGCCAACATTTTTTTTTAATTTTTTTTTAATTTAAAAAAAAATTTATTCTGTGCATGCCCAGAAGCCGAGCTTCCGGCACTGCGCATGCGCTGCCTTCCTACCCCACAGTGAGTCCAAGCAGGGGAGGATGGCTGAGGGAGCACGTGAGACACTGAAAGAACAGGCGGCAGGAGCTATCTCCATTCCCCTCCCTTCAGCAGTCCGAGAAGCCACGAACGCGCGGTGATGATCCCAGGCATTTTCGCACGTTTGAGGCTTCTTGAGCTGCTGAGGGGAGGGGGAACAGGCGACAGGAGCCTAGGATCATCGAATGGGGAGAAGCATTCAGGCCGGACGGAGCCTCCTCTTGCTGCTCCTGCTGCGGGGGGCTGCGTTGCGGGTGGGCAATGCCCCCCCCCCCCGCTTCTCTGGCCGCTGCCAAGCTCCCGAGGCCCACGCCCTCCCGGTCACATGGCTGGCAAGCCACACCCACAAAATAAGCCACGCCCACGGAGTGGTAGTAAAAAATTTAGGAACCCGTCCCTGACTTACACCTCTAAAAAACTAACAGACACTGAACAGAGATGGGCCATCTGGGAGAAAGAGGCATATAAGCAATAGCAATAGCAATAGCACTTAGACATATACTGCTTCATAGTGCTTTTACAGCCCTCTCTAAGCGGTTTACAGAGTCAGCATATTGCCCCCAACAATCTGGGTCCTCATGTTTTACTGACATCGGAAGGATGGAAGGCTGAGTCAACCTTGAGCCGGTGAGATTTGAACTGCCGAACTGCAGCTAGCAGTCAGCTGAAGTAGCCTGCAGTGCTGCACTCTAACCACTGTGCCACCTCAGCTCTTATGCAGTGCGATGGGCTCTCCTCACCTGGAGACATTTCCTAGAGGGGAACAAAATCCCCTTTGAAGTGTGGACTGATCATAAGAATCTGGAGGCTCTTAAGACCCCATGGAAACTCTCCCCAAAACAAGTGCGCTGGGCTCAATATTTTAAACCTTTCGACTTCAGCCTCAAATATTTTCCTGGGGGGGATTTTTTCTAGCAGATGCGTTGTCTAGAAAGGCACAGTATAATAGCGAAAAGCCCGAGGTGATCAAGCCCCTGCTCCCAGCCTCCCAGCTGGCGGCCAAGGTGATAACCAGGGCTCAAGCTAAAAAAGACCCCCTAGCGGACAATGCCACCCTTCAGGTGTTCAAACAAGCCCTACTAAATGATGAATGGTTCCAAGCCCATAAAAATACCTGTTTACTTAGAGATGACTTGGCTTGGTTGGGGGATAAATTATACATTCCAGCTAGCCAGAGGCTGCCTCTCATGAAAGTATGCCACGATTCCAAACTGGCCTGCCACTTTGGCTTCGTGAAAATCCTGCACCTTATTAAAAGACAGTTCTGGTGGCTATTCCTCAAGAAGGACATAGAAAGCTATGTTGCCAGTTGCCCTGTCTGCGCAGCAGCAAAAAGGAGGCAGGGAAAACCCCCGGGACTCTTACAAACCGTAGCTGAGCCTTCAGCACCCTGGAGAGAGATCGCTATGGATTTTATTGTAGAGCTGCCCAAAAATGGGGGAACACTGTTATTTGGGTCGTAACGGACCTGCTTTCCAAGCAGGCCCATTTTATCCCCTGCCCAAAAATCCCCACTGCCAAGGCACATGCCAAAATGTTCCTACAGCACATTTATCGACTGCATGGGCCCCCTCAAAGGATAATGTCTGATCAGGGGGTTCAATTGACTTCAAAGTTCTGGAAAGCTTTTCTGGGCCTCCTAGGTACCGGCCAGGGCCTAAGTTCCTCCCACCACCCGGCCCCTAACGGATCGACAAAACGTTTGAACAGCGTTCTAGAACAATATTTGAGATGTTTTATTAATTATCAGCAAGATAACTGGAAAGACCTCCTGCCTTTTGCAGAGGTGGAGTACAATAACTCTGTGCATTTCTAGCATGGGATTCACCCCGTTCCGAGTTGCAACAGGCCAGGATTTCACCCCAATGCCAGAACTACCAGTAGAGGAGCCAACCATACCCTCCCTTAAGGAGTGAATACAAGAACTGCAAAACACCTGGCCAGTAGTAAGATTGGCTCTGAGCGAGGCTAGGGCTGCTTTTAAAGCTCAGGCTGACAAAAAAAGAACAGAGCCAAAACCTTTTAAAATAGGGGATAAGGTCCACTTATCCACCAAGTTCCTACAATCCTTGCAACCCTCCAAAAAGTTGGGACCTAAGTTCATAGGACCTTTCCTCATAACTAGGATCATTAACCCAGTGACAGTGGAATTACTCCTCCCCAAAACACTTAGGCAAGTCCACCCAGTGTTTCACTGCAGCCTGCTGAAGCCAGAAATTACCTCGCCCCTAAGGCCACCTGCAGACATTCCTCCAGTCCCTATCATGATTGAAGGAGAACAACACTTTGAGATTAAGGAAATCCTAGACTCACACAGACACCACAGCTCCACACAATATCTAGTAGCCTGGAAGCATTTACCCCCCTCCCAGAATGATTGGGTAGCTAAAAAACATGCTAGGGCCCCTGCATTACTGAAAAATTACCACTTGCAGTACCCTGACTGTTGTAATATTGTTTTATATGTATACTATATCTTTGTAACAAAATGCATTGTATTTGCCCTTTGATTCACATGTGGGGTTGTATTAGCTTGCTAGTTACAATAGCTAACATATTGTCTTAGGGTTAGGCACAGAGAGATACATGACATTCCTCAAGAGCTCACATCCTGACCTTTGTCAGCCTACGTGCAAAGAGGCCAGCACAGCCCTCTCCGTGTCTGGAAATTATCAACTGATAAACAGCTCCAACGGACATTGGAGTGGGAGCTGTGCCTGACAGATGCCAGTTAATGAGCATCCATTAATCACCCCCCTCCGTACCTGTCTCCCACCCATTTCCCCCCTGAAAAGGGGCTGAGTTTGCCACGCTGTAACTTTATTATTGGGTTAAGTTTACCATGTGTGTTTTGATGTAATCATGTCCATCCTTCCTTTGTTTGAACCTAATAAAAGAATGTACCCTAGTCTCATTTGGGGCCGTTCATCCCGAAGAAAAACTGTCCGGTGTCATTTCTTCATATTTGGGCAAAATCTCATGAATGGGCCCACCAGAAGTGCAACGTTGCACCTGACAAACCCAAATAACTCACTATGTTGTTTCTCTTGTGCTTTCTTTATAGGTGGACCCCTCATTTTTATAGTGGGGGGGGCAGCATGTCAGATCCCTATCGTGATCCTGCCATTCCTGTGGGGAGGGAGGCCTGGATCATTTTTTCACTTATTACCCTCTTCCTGTTTTCCTACATATCCTGCAACCCCTTAGTTTATAACTCTAGCTCTGACACCTATCTGCCCTGTGCTTTGATTTACCTTTGGAGAATGTGTAAAGGGGGAGGGCCATCTGTTTTTTCTCAGTTCTGAAGCCTCCGGAGAGAAGTGCCTGGGAACAGTCCCTTATCTCCTTCCCAGGATGACCATCTTCACAACATCTTCACACCTGTGGATTGGCTCATTCAACATCGGACTGAGCGGAGGCATTTCTAACTCCTTTATCCTAACAGAATTGCCTAAGGGGACCTTAGAACATGCTTTGCTTTTGTCTTGCAATCACTTCCTTTCAATAAAAGGTTCCTTTTGAAATGCTGCTGTTTCAAGAGTCTGTACTTTCTTGATTTGGGGAGTAGAGGCAGGACCTTACAGGAGCTCTGGGTATCACGTGGTTGTTGACGACACACAAATCGTGTACAAAATGATAAATGGGTTTCCCTTCCTTGTCAGGGCGGGGTTTCCGAACTGGGAAAATTGGAGTATTGCAAGGGGAGGTGCATTTGCGCAATACCCCCTGTTCTAGGTATGCTTTTATAAGCTTCTGAATGGTCTCTATTGCCTCTGACTGTATTTTGTATTGGGGAATGCATGGAGGTGGTCCTGCTTTAACATGAATTTTCACTGTGGTGACTCCCTTTAATAATCCCACTTCCATTGAATCCCATCCACATAGAGAGGCCGGTAGGCTTCTGAGGTCTATGGGAAGCTGGGTTTCTCTTTCAAGTGGGCATATCATAGTAAGGTGGGTGTGTTTGACTGGGATATCTAAGACAAGCCCCTCTGCGTCACACTTAATGGTTGCTCCTAACTTGCAAAAGCCCATAAGGGACAGTGGGGATTGGGGGCAGACAGTGAATGCGTGTTCCAGAGAAAAGGGGCCGATCTCTACTTTTATGTCACTGGTGAATTCAATGGGGATAATTTTTCCTCCTACCCCCATTATGTTGTCTCTGGCCCCAGGCACTATTGAGCCTTTAAAAGGGGCTTTGGTAATGAGCGATGAGGTGGCGCCGGTGTCAATCAAGCATTCATATGTCTTGCCTCCTATGGTTATGGTAAGAAGGGGTTCTCCATCGGAACCGTTCCTTAGGGGAATGGCTAGCCCGTGGAATGTGGCTTGAAATTCCTAATGATCTTCCTGTAGTCAGGACATTTCGAATTCTTGTCGTCCCCACTGCAGTCCTGTGCGGCTTTCCCTTCTGGCACATGGGGGAGAGGCTTCTCTGGGAAATGGGGCTCTCGGTGGGGGCTGGCGGGCTCTAGGCTGGAAGGGATTTGCCCTACACTCTCATTTGAAATGTCCCATTCCCCCGCATCGGAGGCAGTGTCTGCAGAAAGCCCCCGACTCTCCCTTTAACTCGCACTGCCTGCATTTTGGCCATCTTTCAGGGTTTCTATGCTGCATTCGCTTATTGTGTTCAGTTTTTTAAAATATTTTTTTTATTTTTACTATATAAAGAAAGAGCAACAATTTCAATGTCTATATAAACAGTGTGTTGTCTGGTTACAGTTAATTTGAGCAATAGTCATCATCATAATAATGTTCATTAGTAGTGATCATATAATAACAGTATTTTCTCAACATAATATTAATACTTAATTGTTAATACTAAATCATATTGATAATAAACATATCATAATAAACCCTCATGGTAAAATTAATCCTTCACTTTTAGATTTTTAGATTTATTATTAGAGTTGGAAGGGACCTTGTAGGTCATCTAGTCCAGTGTTTTTCAACCTTTTTTGTGCAAAGGCACACTTTTTTCATGAAAAAAATCACGAGGCACACCACCATTAGAAAATGTTAAAAAAATTTAACTCTGTGCCTATATTGACTATATATAAAGTAATTCTCTTGAATAGGAATCAAATAAACAAAAAGAAATTATTTTTTCTTTCTTTCTGTCTGTCTGTCTGTCTTCTTTCTTCTTCTTTCTTCCTTCCTAACATCTCTTTTTCTTTCTTTCTGTCTTCCTTCCTTCCTAACTTCTTTCTGTCTGTCTGTCTGTCTTCTTTCTTCTTCTTTCCTTCCTTCCTAACATCTCTTTTTCTTTCTTTCTGTCTTCCTTCCTTTCTAACTTCTTTCTTTTTCTTTCTTTCTTTCTTTCTTTCTTTCTTTCTTTCTTTCTTTCTTTCTGTCTTTCTGTCTTTCTTTCTTTTTCTTTCTTTCTTTCTGTCTGTCTTCCTTCCTAACTTCTCTTTCTTTCTTTCTTTCTTTCTTTCTTTCTTTCTTTCTTTCTTTCTTTCTTTCTTTCTGTCTTTCTGTCTTTCTGTCTTTCTGTCTTTCTGTCTTTCTTTCTTTTTCTTTCTTTCTTTCTGTCTGTCTTCCTTCCTAACTTCTTTCTTTCTTTCTTTCTTTCTTTCTTTCTTTCTTTCTTTCTTTCTTTCTTTCTTTCTTTCTTTCTTTCTTTCTTTCTTTCTTTCTTTCTTTCTTTCTGTCTTTCTGTCTTTCTGTCTTTCTTTCTTTTTCTTTCTTTCTTTCTGTCTGTCTTCCTTCCTAACTTCTTTTTCTTTCTTTCTTTCTTTCTTTCTTTCTTTCTTTCTTTCTTTCTTTCTTTCTTTCTTTCTTTCTTTCTTTCCGTCTGTCTTCTCCTTCCTTCCTTCCTTCCTTCCTTCCTTCCTTCCTTCCTTCCTTCCTTCCTTCCTTCCTTCCTTCCTTCCTTCCTTCCTTCCTTCCTTCCTTCCTTCCTTCCTTCTGTCTTTCTCCCTGTAGGAGAAAGAAGGAACCTCTGTTGCCGTCTCCCGCGGGGCTGCAGCCACCCGACTGAGTCCCAGACCGTGGCAGCATCCCTGCTGTTCTCCGGCCAAGCGGCGAAGGAGCCCTGGAGCCCTGACGCCGCCCTGCATCTTGGTCTCTTGGGGCTTGTCCGGCAGCCTGCTGGGAAGGCTGCGACGCAGGGAGGGAAGGAGCTGCTATTGCCGCTCCGGCATGTCTCTGTGGCTGACCAGGGAGCCGCGTCCTTGTTAACAATGGAGAAGCTGCGCGGAGCAGAGGCGCCTGGCGAGCGAGGCGAGTGGCTGCATCGGCGGCAGGCTCCTGCCCGCTTCTCCCGCCCGCTTGCCCACCTCTTGCCTTAGCATTTAAAAGAATGAGAGGCGGGCGGGCGGGAGACGCGGGCAGGAGCCTGCAGCCGATGTAGCCACTCACCTCGCTCGCCAGGCGCCTCTGCTCCGCGCAGCTTCTCCATTGTTAACAAGGACGCGGCTCCCTGGTCAGCCACAGAGACATGCCGGAGCGGCAATAGCAGCTCCTTCCCTCCCTGCGTTGCAGCCTTCCCAGCAGGCTGCCGGACAAGCCCCAAGAGACCGAGGTGCAGGGCGGCGTCAGGGCTCCAGGGCTCCTTCGGCCGCTTGGCCGGAGAACAGCAGGGATGCGCCCGCCCGTTTTTGAGCTGCCCCCAGAGCGGTGAATCAGCTGGGATCGGCGTTTAACACGCAGGTAGAGTTTTGGCTTGTAATTTTAGTTTTAAAACTGCGTGTTATACGCCGATAAATACGGTAATAGAGGCATCTCTGTGTCCCGAAACCAACTTTCGGGACACAGAGATGTCCCGTAGCAAAAACACCCGGCGGGTGTTTTACCCACGGCACACCTTACACTATGTCACGGCACACTAGTGTGCCGCGGCACAGTGGTTGAAAAACACTGATCTAGTCCAACCCCCTGCTCAAGCAGGAGTTCCTACACCATTTGTGACAGATGGCAGTCCAGTCTCTCCTTGAAGGTCGCAAGTGTTGGGGCTCTCACGACCTCTGCTGGCAAGCTGTTCCACTGGTTGATCGCTCTCACCGTCAGAAAGTTTCTCCTCACTTCCAGCTTGAATCTCTCCTTGGTCAGCTTCCATCCATTATTCCTTGTTTGGCTTTCTGGTGCCATAGAGAACAGCCTGACCCCCTCCTCTCTGTGGCATCCCCTCAAGTATTGGAACACTGCTATCATGTCACCCCTGGTCTTTCTCTTCGCTAGACTGGCCAAGCTCAGTTCCTGCAACCGCTCTTCGTATATTTTATTTTCCAGACCCTTTATCATCCTGGTTGCTCTCTTCTGCACTTTCTCTAGAGTTTCAATGTCTTTTTTGTAGTGTGGTGACCAAAACTGGATGCAGTACTCTAGGTGTGGTCTGACCAAGGCTTTATAGAGTGGTACTAGTACCTCTCTGGTCCTTGATTGTATCCCTCTATTTATGCAGCTCAGGACTGCGTTGGCCTTTTTGGTTGCTGTTGCACACTGCTGGCTCATATTTAGTTGGCTGTCTACCAGGACTCCGAGATTATAATTTTAAATTATAATTTTAAATTATAATTTTAAATTATAATTTTAAATTATAATTTTAAATTATAATTTTAAATTATAATTTTAAATTATAATTTTAAATTATAATTTTATAATTTTAAATATTCTAACTTCTGTTTCTGTTATTTAACCATAGATAAAACGAATCCCATGTTTCAAAATATTCCGTATCTTCCTTCTCTTTAATTTCAAGTGTTAATCTATCCATTTCTGCACATTCTAGTTTTTTTTTTTTATACTATCTTCTCATCTGTGGGGATCTCCACACCTTTCCAATGTTGTGCAAATACAATTCTGGCCGCTGTTAACACATGTAATATTAAATACATAGTCCTTTTATTATATTTTTCTGGTATGATACCCAACAGAAATATTTCTGGTTTTAAATCTACATGTTCCTTTGTCATTTTTTCTATCTGTTTTTGCTTTTGGGCACGTCCACCACATGTGGCAGTACGAGCCCGGAGTCTGATTACACTTCCAACATTTAGCTGACATATACATTATACATCTTGGCTAATCTTGCTGGTGGAAAGTGCCATCTGTAGAACATTTTATATAAATTTTCTTTGCATGCAGTAGACATTGTTAATTTATAATTTCGATCCCACAACTTCTGCCATTTATCCAATTCTATAGAACAACCAAAGTTTTTAACCCACACTATCATTGTTTCTTTTACTTGCTCTTCTTCCATTCTGATACTTAATAGGTAAGTGTAGTTTTTTAAAAGTAATTTCTCATCAGTTCCTGTTAGAATCTGGTCCAATTCTGTTGGTTCTTTATAAAAACCATATAATTTAACATCTTTTTCATATCTTGATTGTATTTGTACCTGCGGCCACCATGCTAAATTTATCCCTTGACTATTCAGTTCCTGTTTACTTTTCAATTCCCCTTTCTCATTCAAAATATTTTTATATCTTATGATTTTTTTCCATATCAACCACATTTGGATGGATCAATGCCTCCATTGTAGAGAGCCAGACTGGTATTTTCAAATAGTGTTTTTCCTTAATTTTTCCCCATACTGAAAACAGAGCATTTCTAATGTAATGTCGTTGAAAATAACTGTGTGTTTTATTTGTCCCATACCATAGAAAGGCGTGCCACCCCAGTTGCAAATCGTGACCCTCCAAAGTTAATAATCGTCTATGTCTCAAGGTTATCCATTCTTTTAGCCACATAAGTGCAGATGCCGGGTAATATAACTCCCAATCTGGCAACCCAAAGCCTCCTCTATTCTTAGAGTCTTGTAACAGTTTCAGACTTATTCTTGCTTTTTTACCTTGCAAAATAAATTTTGTTACTAATCTGTTCAATTCTTCGAAATATTTCTTTTCCAGCTTTATTGGAATTGTTTGGAACAGGTATAATAATCTCGGTAGAGTATTCATTTTAATGGTATCTATTCTTCCTAATAGTGATAGTTGCAAGTTTTTCCACTTTTCCAAGTCAAGTTTAATTTGCTGTATCAATTTAACATAATTTTCTTCTTTTATATTTACACAACTTGCTGATAGATGAATGCCCAGATATTTTACTTTCTTCGCTATCTGAAAGTCTATCTTCTCCATTAACTCTTTTTTCTGTTCATTTGTAAAGTTTTTGACTAAAATTTTAGTTTTCTCTTTGTTTACTTTCAATCCTGCATACTCCCCATAGTCATCTATTTTCTTCATTAATTTGGGTCCAGTTGTTTGCAGTTCCTCTATGATAAATACCAGGTCATCTGCAAATGCCTCTAGTTTGTATTTTTCTTTTTTTATCTCCATCCCTTTTATTTCTATATCCTGCCGAATGTCTCTATTTAACACTTCCAATGTAAAAATGAATAGTAAAGGGGAGAGTGGACATCCCTTTCTTGTGCCTTTTTTAATATTAACATTCTCTGTTATGTCCCCATTTACAATCACTTTTGCAGTCTGTTTGGTACCGGTATATATTGCCTTGATCATATTAGTATTTTTTCACCAAATTCCATATACAGTATTTTAATTGCTATATCATAAATATTCTGCATCCTCGTAGGAGCCCTGCCCCGGAGATTGTCGGGTGTGAGACACTCCTTCTGAAGTTGGACGTAGGGGTTCAGGTGGGCCTTTTGTTAACGTACCTGCCTCCCAGCTGTGTGAACAAGGCCCTGCCTGAGCTGCTTGAGGCAGTAGCAAGCCTGGCGGTGGAGTTCCCTAGGCTTATGGTTCTGGGGGACTTTAACCTGCCTTCGGCGGGCGAAACCTCTGGTGCAGCTCAGGAGTTCATGGATTCCATGACAACCATGGACCTGACCCAGGTAATCCAGAGTCCGACTCATGAGGGAGGTCACACACTTGACCTAGTGTTTCTCTCGGGGCAGTGGAGAGATGATCTGAAACTTGGGGATATAGTCATCACCCCGTTGTCGTGGTCAGATCATTTCCTACTGAGGTTAGATTTCACAGCCCCACTCCTCCCCTGCAGGGAGGCGGGACCGACTAGGTGGTTCCGCCCCAGGCGCCTAATGGAGCCGGAAGGATTCCAGAGGGAACTTGGGGAAATACCTGAAACCCTAATCCACAATTCATCTGAGTCCCTGGTGGCTGCCTGGAACATCGCAGCAACAGGGGCATTAGATCGGATTGCACCTTTGCGACCTCTCCGTGGCAGTGGATCCCGGAAAGCTCCTTGGTTTACCAAGGAGCTCCGGGAGATGAAATGCCACAAGAGATGTCTGGAGCGACGCTGGAGAGCCACTAAATCCGAATCTGATCAAACACTTCTAAGAACTTTTATTAAGTCTTATTTAGTGGCAATAAGGGCAGCAAAACGTGTTCATTTTTCCGCTCTCATTGCATCTGCAGATTCTCAACCAGCCGCCTTGTTTAGAGTGACTCGCTCCCTCCTTGCTAAAGGGGGGAGCGAGGAACACTTGCAAGGTAGAGCTGAGGAATTCACGCAGTTTTTGACGGATAAAGTCGCTCAGATTCGGTCGAATCTGGACTCCGGCTGGACAGAGCCAAGTGAGTTGACAGGGGCAAGTCTTAGTCCATCGTTGTGGGAAGAGTTTTAGCCAGTCACTCCTGATGACGTGGACAAGGCCGTGGGGGCGATGAGCTTTTCCACCTGTTTATTGGACCCGTGCCCCTCCTGGCTGGTTTTGGCCATCAGGGAGTTGGCACGCGGCTGGATCCAGGCGGTGATCAACGCTTCTTTTAGGGAGGGATCCGTACCACAGCCTTTAAAGGTTGCGGTGGTGAGACCCCTCATTAAGAAGCCTTCCCTGGACCCGGTGGATTTGAAGAACTTTAGTCCGGTCTCCAACTTACCTTTTATAGGGAAAGTTGTTGAGAAGGTGGTAGCTTTTCAGCTTCTTCGGTTATTGGAAGAAACCGATTATCTAGATTCCTCTCAATCGGGTTTCAGGCGCGGCTACAGTACAGAAACTGCCTTGGTCGCCCTGATGGATGATCTCTGGCGAGCCCAGGATGGGGGTTATTCTTCCATCCTGGTGCTACTTGACCTCTCAGCGGCTTTCGATACCATCGACCATGGTATCCTTCTGCATCGTCTCAGCGAGGTAGGAGTGGGAGGCACCATTTTGTGGTGGTTCTCCTCTTACCTTGCTGATAGGATGCAGTCGGTGTTAACAGGAGGGCAGAGGTCATCTCCTAGGCCCGACTTGTGGGGTGCCGCAGGGTTCGGTCCTCTCGCCCATCCTGTTTAACATTTACATGAAACCGCTGGGGGAGATCATCCGTTGACACGGGGTGAGTTTTCAACAGTATGCTGAGGAGGAACAGGCTCAAGCTTAACCCGACAAGACTGAGTGGCTCTGGATATTGCCCCCTAAGGACTATTCCGACTGTCCCTCTTTGGTTCTTGGGGGAGAAAAACTAACTCCCTCAGAACGGGTCCGCAATTTGGGAGTTCTCCTAGATCCACAGCTAAAATTAGACCAGTTTACAGCTGTGGCTAGGGGAGCCTTTGCACAGGTCCGCCTGGTGCACCAATTGCGACCATACTTGGAGAAGGAGGCTCTACTCATGGTCACTCATGCCCTTGTCACCTCCCGATTGGACTACTGTAATGCGCTCTACATGGGGCTACCCTTGAAGAGTATCCGGAGACTTCAACTGGTGCAAAATGCGGCTGCGCGTGCTGTGGTGGGTGTCTCGAGATACACCCATGTAACACCCATACTCCGCCGACTGGCGGGGCCTAGGGGGAGGGCCTTCTCTGTAGGGGCCCCTGTTCTCTGGAACCAACTTCCCCCAGAGATCCGAATTATCCCCACCTTGCTGGCCTTCCGAAAAGCCATTAAGACATGGCTCTTCCTGCAGGCGGGGTGATTTTGAGACAACCTTACATCTGATGTCTCCCCCCCCATGTATGTATGGTGTTATATGTGTTTTTAAATTGTTTTTAAACTGTTTTTAATGATTTGTTTGGTTGTTTCTTAAAATGCTGTACGCTGCCCTGAGTCCTTAGGGAGTAGGGCGGCATAGAAGAACCTCGAAATAAAATAAATAAATAATAAAATAAATTGCCAATTTACATTATCAAATGCTTTCTGCGTGCCATTTGTTTTTCAGGATGTGCTTCATAATATTCCAACGTATTCAAAATTATTCTCATGTTGTTTTTAATTTGTCTCTTAAGCAAAAATCCATTTTGATCTGAGTGTATAAATTCATTCAAAAATCTCTTTAATCTTTCAGCTATTATTGACGAATAAATTTTATAGTCCACATTTAGAAGTGAGATTGGTCTATAATTTTTAATTTGCAATAAATCTGCATCTTCCTTTGGTATAAGTGTAATATTTGCTTCCATCCAGGATTTTGGTATCTTAGCTTCTAACAAGACTTCATTATATACTTCCAGCATTGACGGTTCTAGGGTATCTTGTAATTGTTTGTAAACTTCCGCTGGTAGACCATCTGGTCCTGGCGTTTTATTGTTCTCTGTCTCTTAATCGCCTCTGTTAATTCACACATTGTTATCTTTTCGTTTAACATAGTTCTTACTGCTTCAGGCACTTTAGGCAACCTGGCTTCTTCCAAATATTGTTTTATTTTTTTAAAAAAAATAATTTTTATTTGAATATAAACATTAAAAAAGACAAACAAACATTAAACAAAACAATATATGTACATACATGTACATATATACATATAAACCTCTTGGGTACTTCTACGGTAAGCGTCTTGACATTACTTTTTTACTTATATATAACTATACAACTATATATAACTATATATATCATATTTTTCTTATAATTTTTATCCAAATATATATTAATAAATACATACATTTATAATAACTAAACTTATCTAATCCTATATAAGTTCATAAATTAAACATCAGTCTAAACATCTCTATTCTTTTTTCTCCTTTCCAGCCAATTATAAAAAGAATTCCATATTTCAAAATATTCCGAATCTTCTTTCTGATTTAATTCCATTGTTAATTTGTCTAATTCTGCACATCCCAAAATTTTTCTGATAATTACATTTTCAGTCGGTACATTGCCCTGCTTCCAGTATTGTGCTAGGCATATTCTCGCCTAGACGTCTAGAGCGACGCTGGAGTTCCAGTAAGTCTGAATCTGATCGAACACTTCTAAGAGCCTTTATTAGGAGTTATTTAGTGGCGATATGGGCAGCAAAACGTAACAATTTTTCTGCTCTTATTGCATCCGTGGATTTGCGCCCAGCCGCCCTCTTTAAGGTAACTTGCTCCCTCCTTAACATAGAGGGAAAAGAGGAACCTTTACAGGGTAGAGCTGAGGAATTTGTACAGTTTCTGTCGGATAAAGTCGCTCAGATTCGGATGGACCTGGACTCTGATTGGGCAGTTCAGGCTGAGATGACAGGGGCAGATCTTAGTCCTATTTTATGGGAGGAATTTGAGCCCACGACCCCTGAGGAAGTGGACAAGGCTATTGGAGCGATGAGCTCCACCACTTGTTTATTGCACCCGTGCCCCTCCTGGCTGGTTTCTTCCAGCAGGGAGGTGACACGCGGCTGGCTCCAGGTTTTGATTAATACCTCCTTGAGAGAGGGGTCTGTCCCGCAGCCATTAAAGGTTGCGGTGGTTAGGCCCCTCCTCAAGAAGCCTTCCCTGGATCCAGCAGAATTTAAGAACTTCCGTCCAGTCTCCTACCTACCCTTTGTGGGTAAGGTTGTTGAGAAAGTGGTGGCGCTCCAACTCCAACGGTTGTTGGAGGAAACGGATTATCTAGACCCTTTTCAGTCGGGTTTCAGGCCTGGCTACAGCACGGAAACTGCTTTGGTCGCGCTGATGGATGATCTCTAGCGAGCCCGAGATGGGGTTTTTTCCTCCATCTTGGTGCTACTTGATCTCTCAGCTGCTTTCGATACCGTTGACCACGGTATCCTTCTGTGCCGACTAAGGGAGTTTTGTGTGGGTGGCACCGTTCTACAGTGGTTCTCCTCCTATCTCTCTGGTCGGTCACAGTCGGTGTTGGCAGGGGGACAGAGATCGACCCCTAGGCCCCTCGTCTGTGGGGTGCCTCAGGGTTCGGTTCTCTCCCTCCTATTTAACATCTACATGAAACCACTGGGTAAGATCATCCGACGGCATGGGGTGAGGTTCCAGCAATATGCTGACGACACCCAGTTGTACATCTCCACCCCATGTCAATTCAGTGAAGCAGTGGACGTGATGGGTCGGTGCCTGGAAGATGTAAGGGTCTGGATGGGAGTCAACAGGCTCAAACTAAACCCAGACAAGATCGAGTGGATGTGGATATTGCCTCTGAAGGACCAGGTAGACCATCCCTCCATAGTTCTGGGGGGAGAAAATTTAATCCCTGCAGAACGGGTTCACAATTTGGGTGTCCTCCTAGACCCACAGCTGAGATTAGACCACCACCTGACAGCTGTGGCTAGGGGGACCTTTGCACAGGTTCGCCTAGTGCACCAATTGTGGCCCTATTTGGATCAAGAGGCTCTACTCACGGTCACTCATGCCCTTATCACCTCATGGCTTGATTACTGCAACGCGCTCCACATGGGGCTACCCTTGAAGAGTGTTCAGAGACTGTAGTTAGTCCAGAATGCAGCTGCGCGAGCTGTTGTGGGTGCCTCAAGATACACCCACACTAAGCCCATCCTTCGCCAGCTGCACTGGCTTCCGATTGGTCTCCGGACACAATTTAAGGTGTTGGTTCTTACCTTTAAAGCCCTATATGGCTCAGGACCAGTTTATCTGCGTGACCGTCTGCTACTGCATTCCTCCCAGCGCCCTGTGAGATCGCACAGGGTCAGCGTCCTCCAGGTCCCGTCAGCTAGACAATGTCGGCTGGCGGGTCTGCGGGGGAGGGCCTTCTCTGTAGCGGCTCCAACTCTTTGGAACCAATTGCCTCCCGAGATCCGTACTACCCCCAACTTACTGGCCTTCCGGAAAGAGCTTAAGACCTGGCTTTTCCGGCAGGCATGGGGCCAATGACCCTAAGACGTGGTCTTGTTATATCGGCCCATGTATGCATGTTGGAGTGAAAGTTCTTTTTAAATATTACTTGTATTTTAATATGTTTTTAAATTGTTTTTACTGATTGTTGTTTCTATACCCTGTTGTGAGCCGCCCAGAGTCCCCCTGGGAGTTGGGCGGCATAGAAATTTTAATAAATTTAAATTCAATTCAATTCAATTCGCCGCTGTCAGTATATGGATTATAATATACCAATATTTCCTTTCTATCATTTGTTCTAATATCCCTAATAAAAATATTTCTGGTTTGATATTTATTTTTTGTGTAGTTATCTCTTTGAGCCAATTGTGTATTTTTTGCCCAAAATTTTTAACTCTTGGGCAGGTCCACCACATATGGTAGTATGTCCATTTTTTTGTTGACATTTCCAACATTTAGGATTCATATTTTGATACATTTTGGCCAATTTCGCTGGTGGTAGGTGCCATCTGTAATACATTTTGTAAATGTTTTCCTTATATGAAGTTGATTTAGTTAATTTCAAATTTTTAATACAAATTTCTTCCCATTGTTCCAAATTTATGTCGTATCCAAAGTTTTTGACCCAACTAATCATATTGCCTTTAACAGTTTCTTTTTTCATTTTGTAATTTGATAAAAATGTATAAATTTTTGTTATCATTTTTTTCCCTTGTCCCAATAAAATTTTATCCGATTCTGATTTCTTTTTTGCTATTCCAAATTTCTTCTTATCCTCTTGTAGTCTAGATCTAATTTGGTAATATGGCCACCAATCTATTCTAATTCCTTGCTCCTTCAAAATTTCAATATCTTTTAGGTTTCCTTGTTCATCCAATATTTCTGAGTACTTGACCATTTTATGTATATCTGTTGTGGTGGGATAGGTAGTCGCTTCCATGCTTGAAAACCATATCGGAATTTCTTTGTAATGTTGATGTTTTATTTTAGCCCATGTTTTATATAATGATTCTCTGATTTTATGTTTTTGAAAATAGAAGTGTGTTTTATGTTTTTCATCCCATAAGAATCCATGCCATCCAACCTGTAGATCATGTCCCTCGAGTGTTAATATCCTTTTATTACTAATTTGAATCCAATCAGTTATCCATTGCAATACTGCTGTTTGATAGTAGATTTCCCAATCTGGAAGTCCAAAGCCCCCTTGCTTTCTATTATCCTGTAGATATTTTAGTCTAATTCTTGCCTTTTTTCCTGCCCAAATGAATTTCGATATCATTTTATTTAAATTTTCAAAATATTTTATATCTAATTTAATCGGTATCGTTTGGAACAGGTATAATATTTTTGGTAATATTTACATCTTGATGGTCGAAATCCTCCCTATCAACGAAATGGGTAATTTGGTCCATTTTTCCAAGTCTTTTTCTATTTGTTTATTCAATTCTATATAGTTATCATTCTTAATTGTTGCACATTTAGCTGTTAATATTATACCTAGATATTTAATTTTTTTTAACAACTTGGATTTTCAATTTATCTTCTAGTTCCTGAATTTGTTTATTTGGCAATTTTTTTGTTATTATTTTGGTTTTATTTTTGTTAATTTTTAGGCCTGCTACCTCTCCAAATTTGTTTATTTCTTCTAATAGTTTTAGTCCAACCTCTACTGGATTTTCTATATTAAAGACCATATCGTCCGCGAAGGCTTGGAGTTTGTATTCCTGTCCTCTAATTTTAAGTCCTTCAATATTTGGATTTTGCCTAATTTGCTGTAATAGCGTTTCTAAGGGAAATATAAATAGCAAGGGGGACAGTGGATATCCTTGCCGTACTCCTTTCTGAATGTCAAATTTGTCTGTTATATCTTGGTTTATAATTATCTTAGCTGTTTGTCTCGAATATATGGTTCTAATCATCCTAATATATTTGGGGCCAAAATTTGTAGTCTCTAATTTTTTTATAAGAAAGTCCCAATTTAAATTATCGAAAGCTTTTTGGGCGTCGGGGAACATGAGAGCTACAGGTTTTCCTGGGTTTACCTCATAATACTCTAATATATCCACGATTGTTCTCGTATTCTTTCTAATATTTCTGTTTGGAAGGAAACCATTTTGGTCTGGGTGTATGTTTTTATTAATTATGTTTTTTAATCTTTCCGCCATTATTGTCATGAAGATCTTATAGTCCACGTTCAACAGCGAGATTGGCCTGTAGTTTTGTATCTTCTGTTTTCCTGTTTTATCTTTAGGAATCAGTGATATTGTTGACTCTGCCCAAGTTTTGGGAATTTCCCCTTTGTTTAAAACCTCATTGTATGTTATTAGTAATAGTTGTTTTAAAGAGTTCTGTAATTCTTTGTAACACTCGGCTAATATACCGTCTGGCCCAGGTGTTTTATTGTTTTTTTATGGCTTTTTCCAGTTCTGAAAGTGTTATTTCTTCCTCTAATATATTTCTATCTGAATCTGTTATTAGTGTATCATTTGCTTGTTGCAGGTATGTTTGTATATCATCTTCCCTTATTTCCTCTTTTTTATATAATTCACTAAAGTATTTGAGTATTATATCTTTTTTCTCCTCTATCGTTACTTTTACATTACCATTCTCGTCTTCTAATTGTTGTATGTATCTTTCTTCTTTTTCCTTTCGTCATTTATAGACTAACCACCTGCCTGGCTTGTTGGCATTTTCAAAATAATTCTGTTTTGCTATTTTAATTTTCTGTGCCACCTCCTCTTGTGTCAATAAATTAATTCTATGCTTAAGTAAAACCTTTTCTTCTCTAATTTTATCATTTAATGGTTCAATTTGTTGTTTATATTCTAATTCCCCCATCTTTTTTTGCAATTCATTAATTTGTTTATTTTTGTTTTTATTTCTCCTTATAGTGTATGTTGTAGTTAATCCACTTATATAGGCTTTTGTAGTGTCCCATAAATTCTGAATCGTGGTATCATCATTCCAATTCTCCTTCATAAAGAAAGATAACTCTTTTTCCATATAATTAATATAATTATTTTCTTTTATTATCGCCTGGTTCATAAACCATCTCTTATTTGCCCTTTTCTTCCCTTTTATTGTAAAGATTATAGGAATGTGGTCAGCCCATATATTTGGTTTTATTTCAATTTCTTGCATGTTATTCAATGTTTCTATATCGATCCAAACTATATCTATTCTCGACCAGGAGTTTTGTGGGGTAGACTGATATGTATATTGATTTTCATATGGATGATTTTCTCTCCAAGCATCTCTAAGATTAAGTTCCCTAGCCAAATCAAAAAATTCACATGGTAATATCTTTCTTTCGTGGTATTTTTTATTCACTGATTTATAATCCAATTTACTATCTAATACAGCATTGAAATCCCCCACTATACAAATATTTTCTTTCTCTAGTTTAACTATTTGTTCATATAATTCCTTGTAATATTCTTTTTGTTTACTATTGGGGGTATAACTGGTTATAAGTATCATTTTCTTTTGATTTATTGAAATCTCTATCATAAGTGTTCTACCTTCTTTATCTTGAAATACTTGTTTTGGTTGTAACCAGTTTTTAACATATACTGCAATTCCACTTTTTTTTGAGTCATCCAATGATGTAAACAATTTACCTAGCTTTGGTGCTTCTAATAATTTAACATGGTCTTTTTTGACGTGTACCTCCTGCAAACAAATTATATCTAAATTTTGTTTTTGTAATTTATTAAAAGTTTGTCTTCTTTTAATCAGCGAATTTATTCCATTTATATTGACTGATAAGGTTTTAACTAAATTTTCCATTTTATTGTTTTGCTGTTGTTGTTGTTATTCTCACGCTCCGAGTCTCTATTTGGGTCTTACTTTTTTCCTTCTCTAACTTCTCTCTTTCTTCTATACTTTGTTCCTCTTGACTTTGTGTTTCTATTTCTGCACTACTCTCTCCTTCAGATTCTAGGTATTGTTCGATAAATTGATCAGCTTTCTCCAGAGTGTCTATTCTTACTTTTTTGTCTTTCCATGTGATCAGAAGTCCTTCTGGCACTAGCCATCTAAATGGTATTCCTCTTCTTATTAATTTTGCTGAGAGATATTGAAAATCCCTCCTTTTTTCCCTTATTCTTTTTGGTATCTGTTTAAGTATTATAATGTCCTTTCCTTTATAATTTATTTGTCCTGTCCTTGTAACTCTGTAAATCTCATCTCTTATATGTTTTTTCGTAAACTTAACATGGATTTCTCTAGATAGTTTATGTTTCCTTATATAATTATTCTGGACTCTATAAATCTCATCAATACTAATTTTTATTTTTTATTTATCTAATTGAAGGACTTCTGCAAGAATTTCTGACATTAAATTTAAAGTACCTTCTTCCTTTTCTTCTAGGACATTTTGAAATCTCAGGTAATATGATGCTTTTTCAAATTCGAGCTGTGAGATCGCCCCCTCTAATTTCCTATTTATCATTCTCAAATTTTCTTCCATTGCTTCCTGTCTTTTTTCCACTTTCTCTGTTTTTTCTACTATTGTTTTTATTTGTTGTTCATGATTAGCTACTATTTCTTGTATATTTTCCATTTTATTATCTAATTTCTTAATATCTCCCTTGACCTCTTCAAAGTTCCCTTTCATCTCCTCATGGTTATTTTCTATTGTTTCTTGTGTTTTTGTCATCTTTCCTTGTGATGTAATCATAAATTCCTGTATTCTATCAAGTGAGGCCTTCATAGATTGTAAAGTAGGTACTTGTCCCTGTTTTTCTATTGTTGTCATTTCTGTTAATAATCTTTGTCCTGCCAGTGATGGTGCTGTCAAAGCTGTTTTCCTTATAGTTTTTGTCACCGTTGTTGAGGACATTTGTACTTTTAAAAAGAAATTATTCCACACTTTCATATACCCTCTTCGTAACTTCTATTCTCCTTCCTTTATACTAATTGTTGCCTTATACCCTTATATCTTATTCACAGGACAATCAATAACAATATTCTAAATCCCCTATTAACAATATTCTAGTTCTTATGTTATTTATAATCCTTCATTCCAAATTCCTGTATATTATTCTCTGAAACACTTAATTAATCAAATCAATCAATCTCTATGGTAATCAATCAATCAATCAATCCATCAGTAGAGTATCTTACAATAACTTATCACTATATATTAAATTTAACCTTTGATAAATATTTCAATGTTTCAGTTTAACCAATTAAATATAGCTATATTTTTTACTCAGTTAAATATTAAGTATAAGTCAACATTATATATTCCAATCACAAAGAGTTCCTTTTCTTTATATAACTATTATCCAGAAATGTATTATATTTTTTCCACAAAGAAACAATCAATATATTCCTCAGTTAATTTTCCAAAATGTCACCTGTTTCAAGAACTGCACAGTCACTCTCTTTTTTTTTAAGTTCTCAAATTGTATTCCTCTGTCTGTCTCTGGAGTATATCTCCTCTTTCTGTAGCAGATCAAAAGTTAACCAACAGTCTCAAATGTGTATTTCAATCTTTGTATCAATCTTCCGGCCGTAGTTGTTAAAAAGTATCTCCTTGTCAAGTCTTCAGCTCTTTCCAAAATGTCGCTGTCAGAAAGCTCAGTGTCACTGTTATTCTCTCTTTCTTGCTTCCACAGAAATCACAAAGTCAATACCTTCACTGTTCTTACATTTTCGTTATTGTTCAAATCCAAAAAGTCTCAATATTAAAGTTTACAACAGCAATTTATTTGTTAATCCTTCTCCAATCCTTTTTTTTTTTTTACGATATCCTCTCTTGTTACTCCTTACCGCTCTTGTGCCGCCCGTTCCTCTCAGGAGACTCTCACTTTTTCGCCTTTTCTATTCCGTCTCCGATTCCAGTAGGTTTCAGCACTTTCAAGGCTTGGTAGGAAAAGTTTGTCAAGCGTTTACCATTTCACTCTCACTTTTCTTCCTCTACATAAAGATCAGATCGCCATGTCTCTGGATCGTCTTCAATCGCCGATCTCTTTCGTGTCTGTTATTGGGGTTTCCACCTATTACAGCGGGAAATAGCACCATTCCTCACTGCAGTTCAGTGTCCCCCTTCTTTCTGCGCTCTCCTCCAGAGAATCACACGCCGCTTTCGGCTTCCAAGAACACGAAAAGTCGGGCGAAGTTCGCAGTCAGCTTTCTTCGCTCCGCTCCACATGGCGCCACCCCGGAAGTCTTAATATTGTTTTATTTTATCCTCTGATAGTTCCTCTTGATCGTACAATGGCCGACGGGACCTGGAGGAGGCCAACTCTGTGGGCCCTAACCGGTCGAAGGGAAGTATGAGGCAGAATGCGGTCCCGTAGATAACCTGGTCCCAAGCCATGAAGGGCTTTAAAGATGGTGATCAACACCTTGAATTGGACCCGGAGACCAATGGGCAACCAATGCAGCTGGTGGAGTATCGATGTCACGTGGGTGTACCTTGGCACACCCACCACAGCACGCGCAGCCGCATTTTGCACCAACTGAAGTCTCCGGATACTCTTCAAGGGTAGCCCCATGTAGAGCGCATTGCAGTAGTCCAAGCGAGAGGTGACAAGGGCATGAGTGACCGTGAGTAGAGCCTCCTTCTCCAAATATGGCCGCAACTGGTGCACCAGGCGAACCTGTGCAAAGGCCCCTCTAGCCACAGCAGAAAGATGATGGTCCAATTTTAGCTGTGGATCTAGAAGGACCCCCAAGTTGCGGACCTGGTCCGAGGGAGTCAGTTTCGCTCCCTCAAGGACCAAGGAGGGACAGTTGTCATAGTCCTTAGGAGGCAATATCCACAGCCACTCAGTCTTGTCGGGATTAAGTCTGAGTCTGTTCCTCCCCATCCAGATCCTAACGTCGTCCAGGCACCGGCACATTACATCAACTGCCTCACTGAAGTCAGACGGGGTGGTGATGTACAGCTGGGTGTCATCAGCGTACTGATGGAAACACACCCCATGTCTGCGAATGATCTCCCCCAGCGGTTTCATGTAGATGTTGAACAGGATGGGCGAGAGAACCGACCCCTGAGGCACCCCACATGATAGGGGCCTAGGGGACGATCTCTGCCCCCCTGCCAGCACCGACTGCATCCTATCAGCGAGATAAGAGGAGAACCACCGCAAAACGGTGCCTCCCACTCCCAACTCGCTGAGACGATGCAGAAGGATACCATGGTCGATGGTATCGAAAGCCGCTGAGAGGTCAAGTAGCACCAGGATGGAGGAGTTCCCCCCATCCCGGGCCCGCCAGAGATCATCCATCAGAGCGACCAAGGCAGTTTCTGTACTGTAGCCGCGCCTGAAACCCGACTGGTAAGGATCTAGATGATCTGTTTCATCCAGGAGCTGCAGAAGTTGAGTAACCACCACCTTCTCCACAACTTTCCCTAAAAAAAGTAAGTTGGAGACCGGACGATAGTTCTTCAAGTCAGCTGGATCCAGGGAAGGCTTCTTCAGGAGGGGTCGCACCACCGCAGCTTTTAACGACTGCGGTACGGATCCCTCTCTCAAAGAAGCGGTGACCACCGCCTGGATCCAGCCGCGTGCTACCTCCCTGCTAGCCGAAACCAGCCAGGAGGGGCACGGGTCCAATAAACAGGTGGAGGTACCCATCGCTCCCACAGCTCTGTCCACATCCTCGGGAGAAACAGGCCCAAACTCTTCCCATAATGATGGACTAAGACTAGCCCCAGTCAACTCAATGGACTCTGCCCAGCCGGAGTCCAGATTTGACCGAATCTGAGCGACTTTATCCGACAGAAACTCTGCGAATTCCTCAGCTCTGCCTTGTAAGTGTTCCTCGCTCCCCCCTTTTGCAAGGAGGGAGCGAGTCACCCTAAACAAGGCGGCTGGGCGAGAATCTGCGGACGCAATAAGGGCGGAAAAATAGGATCGTTTTGCCGCCCTTATCGCCACTAAATAAGATCTGATGTAAATTCTTAATAGTGTTCGATCAGACTCGGTTTTTCTGGCCCTCCAGCGGCGCTCCAGACGTCTCTTCTGGCGTTTCATCTCCCGGAGCTCCTCGGTAAACCAGGGAGCTTTCCGGAATCCACTGCCATAGAGAGGTCGCTTAGGCGCAATTCGGTCTAGAGCCCCCGATGCTGCGGTGTTCCAAGCATCCACCAGGGAGTCAGCCGAATTGTGTACCAGGGTTTCAGGTATTTCCCCAAGTTCCCTCTGGAATCCTTCCGGTTCCATTAGGCGCCTGGGGCGGAACCACTTAGTCGGTCCCGCCTCCCTGCTCTTCTTATACTCTTCTTCCAGTGTCTTTTGATGTTGTTTCTTTTTTCTTATTTTTCCTTCCTGTATAGGTTATGACTAATCCTCAAAAGGATGCCTTGGCTGTATCCCATACATTTTGCAGTGAGGTCTCATCCTTTCTATTCTCTTTTAAAAAGAACTTCATTTCTTTTTCAGTTATTTGTATAAATTCTTTGTCCTTTAATATAGATTGATTCAACATCCATCTCACTTTTTTCTTATATCCTTTCCACTTAATCCTAACTGGATTATGATCTGCCCATATATTCAATTATATTTCTATTTCTTGTATGTTAGTACTTAACTCAAATGACATCCATGCCATATCTATTCTTGACCAAGATTGGTGTCTGTTTGAATAATGTGTATACTGGTTTTTCTTAGGGTTTATTTCTCTCCATACATCTTGAATGCACATTTCTTCCACCATTAAAAAAAAGTCCTTGGTAGGGGTTTCCTTACTTTTTTGCTTAGTTTACTACTACTATAGTCAAGTTTTACATCTGTAATTGCATTAAAGTCTCCTATTACACAAACATTTTCATAGTTCAGTTCTGCAATTTTCTCATAAAGCTTCCCATAAAATACTTCTTGTTTATTGTTTGGTGTGTATATTGCTATCAGGAGCACCTGTTTATAATTTAATGTTACTTCCACCATCAATATTCTCCCGTCTTCATCTGCATAAATTTGTTAAGCATTTATTGTTTCTTTAATATATAAAACCACCCCCCTTTTCTTTTGTTGCGCTAACGAGGAATATAATTTCCCAATTCTGGGGTATTCTAAAAATTTGCTGTGTTGCCTTTTGATATGTACTTCTTGCAAACAAATCATGTCTAATTTCATTTTTTGCAATTTCATAAAAGTTCTTCTCCTTTTCATAGGATAGTTTAGTCCATTTATATTGATCGACAATAAATTTGTTTCTTCTTCCATTTTTCACTTATAAATGGGTTTTGTCGATCTAGTTGCTCTTGTTTCTCTCTGCTCTTTAGCTCTTGCTCCTTCTCGCTCTGCTCATCTTTTTTGTTCAGTTTCATTTTCTTCTTGTTGTTTACTTGTGTCTTCTGCCATTAATTCCTGTTCTCTATCCTCTATTTCCTCTCTTCTTTCTTGCTCCTCGTCTGGGTTGAAATGGTAGTCATAGGATTCATATGCTTTATCCAGAGAATCCAATTGGTGTCTTTTATCATTCCACGTAACCAAAATTCCTTCAGGTATCAGCCATCTGAAATTTATCTGATGTTTAATCAACTGTCCTGTCAGGAATTGGTATTGCTTCCATAGGTCTCTTACTCTTCTGGGCACCTGTTTTAAAACCACAATCTCTCTCCCTTTATATTTCAACAGTTCCTCTCTTATTTTTTTAATAATTTCTGCTCTTATCGGGTTTTTTAATGAAACTCACATACACCTCCCTTGGGAGTTTCTTCTTTCTTGCATAACTTGTGTGTATTCTAAACACTTCATCAAACTCTTATTGTACTTGTTTAAAGCTGCAAAAGCCTGTAGGTCTTCCCTTCTTTCCTCCCTCCTTCTCCTCTTTCTCTCTTTCCTTTTCTACCTCCTTTTTCTCCTTCTCCTCCTCTTTGAGTCTCTCTCTCTGGTCAAATACAAAGTTTGCAATCCTGCGTAACTCTGTGATGTCTAAAGTGGACCAGTTGGAGACAATCTTGTGAAAATGCCCTCAGATATCGCCTGCTGACTGCTCAACAAAAGCAGCAGCTAGGATCCTGTGGTCCTTTTGGCAGTTAAGATCCAGGTGGGCATGAGCTACCCACGCCTCCAGGAGTCAGACCCAGAAGGCGTCTGGCGTTTCTTTTTCCCTTTGGTAGTTTGTTGAAACTCAAACCAGTTTAGGGGCTTCCTGCCTATTTCCTGCAGGACTTCTAATTATCAATTCATTGAATTATGCATGGAAAGATGCTATTACAGAAATTAATCAAGTACCTGTTACTCAAAGAACAGTTGAGCACGTTTGCAGAATTTTAACAGAAGAAGCATTTATGCTTGCTACGCCACACTTGCAAATTCCACCAGCAGTGGCCAGAGCTCCAGCCAGACGACCCTTCAGAGGTAGGGATTACGTCCCAAGGGTGCCAAGATGCCAGATCTGCAATCGTGTGGGCCACACCGGCAGAGATTGTTTTCAACGCACCCCAGTTCCTGTCCAGTACCAGCCCAGAGGAACAGACCCCAGAGGCGGCAGAGGCAGAGGCGGAAGGCAGCGTCGCCTCGGTCCCAGGCGCGATTCGCAAGCTCCCTACACCACACTAGCCATCACCAACGATCCACAACCACGTCAACAATATGACAGACGTCTCTTGTGGCCTCTAGACAGCGGTGCAGCACTTCATATTACCTACAGAAAAGAACTTTTTAGGGAAATGCACGAGCCAGAACCAGAATACTGTGAACTGTACGCATTTACAGACCAACCCTGCAAGGTCGAAGGAAAAGGAACTGTTTACGTTGAAGAGTTAGACACACTTATTCCAGATGTCTATTATGTGCCAGCGGCAACTTGTAATTTGCTTAGCCAAAGTCATTTGTCTACTGTTTTAGATTTTCAGGTTAACCATCTAAATAAAGCAAGTTATATTATTAAGGATGATGATATTGTTGCTGACACAATTTTGATTGGTGGGGTCTATTACTTAAGGCCAAAGCCTCAATCACAAGCACAGGCAAGTATACAAATCTCAATAGAGAGCAACACAGGCCCAGAGAGAGATCCTGCAACTACTCCACAGGCTCCTAAAGCCATTAAGCAAAAGGTAGACAAACAAATTGCTAAATGCAAGCCTAAGGTTCCTCATTTAAATGTAAATGTCACAAATTCATTAACCGGTAAACCTTTGCATTACAGGTGCATCCACAAGTGGCACAGAAGATTGGGTCACCCAAGTTTTCAAGTTCTTAAGAAAATGCCATTTTTCGTAAAAGGTTTGGATCTAAAGGGGTGTAAGGTGTATTTGGATTGCACTGTTTGCAAAAAGGCAAAGTCCAAGGCAGCGGCCATTCCAAAACACGCTAGACGCCGGTCAACACGCATTTTTGATTTGGTACATACTGATATAGTGGGTCTTATAGACCAACAATTGGCGGTAAAAAGTATTTCTTAACCATTGTTGATAATCATTCTAGATATGGATATGTATATCCTATGAAAGAAAAATCTGAGACCTTTCAGATCTTTAAAGACTTTGCAGTCCAAGCCTACAATCAACATGGGGTGAGGATCCGAAGAATCCAGAGTGACCGAGGTACCGAGTTCATGTCACAGCGTTTTCAGGATTGTATGCGTACAAACGGTATCCTCCACCAAACGTCAGCTCCTTACTTGCCAGCTCAAAATGGAGTAGCTGAACGAAGACAGGGAGTTCTACAAACCATGATGTGTTGCCTCCTAGAAGATGCTAATCTCAATAATTCATTCCGGGGTGAGGCTCTCAAGTATGCAAACTACATTGTCAATCGTACTTGGAGCAGTGTAATTGACCAGACACATTTCTACATGTTACATGGCTATCAACCAGATCTTACAAACTTACACAATTTTGGTTCATATGCTCTGGTGAACATTCCATTAGCATAAAGAAGGAAAGGAGGCCAAATAGCGAAGAGACTGAGATTTATGGGTATTGATGACAATTCGAAATGGCCCAAATTCATTGACTCCCGAAATATGATAACAGTTTCTAATTCAGCCAATTTTGAAGAAGACACAGATTGGTCCAGGGTACATTCAAATGATCCCGGAGTTTATTTTCCTAGAGATGAAATTGCTGATACAGAGCAACCAAATGACCAAAGTACACAACCTGATGTTCCATCTTCACAAGCCGCGGATGCTGATGCTAGCGACAATGATGGAGATGAGGAAGACACGGAAGGAGAATGGACAACCGTCCCGAGACGTTCCGAGAGAATAACAAAAGGTATCCCTCCAAAGAAATACCCACTGCAGTTAACAGAAGAACCATCGCCATTGATCTGTAACGTTACACTTCCACCAGAGAACTTTTCCCAAATAAAATATCTTTCTGAAGATGAACAACAAAAGTGGAACAAAGCCATGCAGGTTGAGATGGACAGTCTGCAGAAACTTAAAGTGTTCACACCTGCAGAACCTCCAACAAACAAAAGGATCATTGGCACAAGGTGGGTCTACAAAATCAAACAGAAGCCAAACGGTGAGTCATTGTACAAAGCAAGACTTGTAGCTCAAGGTTATGCACAAAGTTATCCTGAAGACTATACAAACACCTACTCACCTACAGTGCGAACTGAAAGTGTAAAAATAGCCTTAACTACAGCTACCATTCTTGGTCTAGAAGTTTTTCAGTTTGATGTTGAAACAGCATACCTACATGCTGATCTAGATGAACAGATCTACGTGAAATGCGCTCCCGGCTTCTGGAAGCGAGAAGGGGATACTTGGTTCCTAAACAAAAGTCTTTATGGTCTGAAACAGTCAGGTTTAATGTGGTATTTATGTCTAAAAGACAAAGTAAATTCAATGGGCTTTATTAAGTCCGAAACTGATGAGTGCGTGTTTACAAAAAGGTATGAAAATTCATATGAAATTGTTCTTGTTTATGTTGATGACATTGTTTACATTGGGCCAAACAAGCGCATGAGTGAGATTTTCATTAAAGGTTTGCAAAGATACTTCACATTGAAATCCTTAGGTCACATTAATGAATATTTAGGTGTTCAGATTGTAAAAACACAGAAGGGGTTTACTCTTTCACAAGAGAATAAGATAGATCAACTTTTGCATCATTGTAACATGAAAGATGCTACAACAGCACACACACCTATGCAAACAGTTTTTCATAATTTAAAGGATGAAGAAATTGACTCCCTCGGAACAGGTCCGCAATTTGGGGGTCCTCCTAGATCCACAGCTAAAATTAGAGCAACACCTTACAGCTGTGGCTAGGGGGGCCTATGCACAGGTTCACCTGGTGCACCAATTGCGGCCATACTTGGAGAAGGAGGCTCTACTCACGGTCACTCATGCCCTTGTCACCTCTCGATTGGACTACTGCAATGCGCTCTACATGGGGCTACCCTTGAAGAGTATTCGGAGACTTCAACTGGTGCAAAATGCGGCTGCGCGTGCTGTGGTGGGTGTGCCTAGGTACACCCACGTTACATCTATACTCCGCCAGCTGCATTGGTTGCCCATCGGTCTCCGGGTACAATTCAAGGTGTTGATCACCATCTTTAAAGCCCTACATGGCCTAGGACCAGGGTACCTTCGGGACCGCATTCTGCCTCATATTTCCCTTCGACCGGTTAGGGCCCACAGAGTGGGCCTCCTCCAGGTCCCGTCAGCCAAACAATGCCGGTTGGTGGGCCCTAGGGGGAGGGCCTTCTCTGTGGGGGGCCCCGTGCTCTGGAACCAACTTCCCCCAGAGACCCAAACCATCCCCACCCTGCTGGCCTTCCGGAAAGCCGTCAAGACATGGCTTTTCCTGCAGGCAGGGGGGAAAGACTAAATCCATCGGAATTCCCCCCTTGGTATGGCTGATTGTGAACCTTTTTTAACTTTTGTATATCTTTTAACTGTCGTTTTTAAACTATTGCTTATTATTAATGTTCTTATACAATTGTTGAAACTATTGCTTATTATTAATGTTCTTATACAATTGTTGTACGCCGCCCTGAGTCCCTCGGGAGTAGGGCGGCATAGAAGAACAAATAATAAATAAATAAATAAATAAATAAAATAAATAAATATTTTATTAATTAGACTTTATTATCGGGTTTTATTTGATAGGGATTAGTTTCAAAGGAAAAAGATCTTATCACCTCTAGCCGTAATTCAAACCTCGGCAACCCTCGAGCTAGAGCATCCCATGTTTCCCTATTCCTGATGTAGGGATTCAATTCGGCTCTGCCGGGTCCCCACGAATTTTGGGCTTCCTAGTGAAATCAGTTTGCGGACCAAAAAGGGGTCCGGCAGGACTCTGTTGCTCCCTGCACAGAGTATGGGCACCTCCTTCCCTGGCCTTTTCCTTTCCCATCACAGTTTCGGACTCAGTAGAGTCCGGGAGGACCTCTGCTTGCTTTCCAGAGGTGATGACCTTCTTCTGTGGGTTGCCCTTGGTAGGCGCTGTGGGGTGGAGGGTGGGAGGCGAGCCCGGCTCTGGCTGAAGCCAACCGTCCAGAGGCCACCAGCAGGCTTGTTAAGGAGGACCGCTCTGCCCCAGCCATGCGTTTTCCAGCCTGGGCTGCTTTGAGTGAAAAGCATGCAACATGTTGCTGCTAAGCTCCCGGGTTCTCCACACGAGTGCTGGAAGAAAGATGTCCGATTGTGGTGGGGAGGAGGAGGTGGAGGGCGGGCATTTCCAAGGCCCCGTGGCTCAAATTCTTAAAATTTTTTGGGGGGGTTGCATGCATGGGGTGCTGGGGGAATCGGCGCGTGGAGTGAGAGGAGAGGAGAGCGCGGACTAACTGGGTGGGGAAGGAGTACCAGAGCAGCCAGGGAATGACTTGGCTGCAGCGCACGGAGCTTGGTGGAGGAGCAGCAATGGTTTGGAGCTTGAAATCTGGAAGGAGAAACCTGGGCAGAGGGGCGGACTGATCTCCCCCGCTCCCCTTCCTCGAGGAAGGGCCGTTGCCATGGGCAATGCGGGGAGCATGGACTCTCAGTAAACAGACATCAAGGCGCACAATCTACCCCTCAAGCTCCCGATGCCCGAACCAGGCGAGCTGGAAGAGAGATTCGCTGTCATGCTGGTGAGTGGACTTTTTGCTTTTTTCCCCCCACCTCCCCATCCCGGTCCAGCGCGGCGCAGATAGCCCAATGTAGGCAGAAAATGGGGGGGTTCTGTTGGCCCTTCTCTTGTTTTTCCCCCTAGCCTCCTTTTGCCAGCATGCTCCAGGCAGGCTTGGCAGGCAGCGACCAGGTGAAGCGGTGGGGTCCCCATCCTGGCGCGATCTTTAGATGGGCTTTTATTTTGTCAGCCCAAGAGGGGGGAAGGGGCTCAGAATGGTACCTAGGAAATCACCCTGTCTCTGCAGCAGCTGATCCATTGTTTGCCAACGGGCAGGCAATGAGGCGGCGGTGGCCGGCGGGCCTTGCCGTGAGTGACGTCGAGTTGGCCATGCCCACTCAGTCACATGACCCCCCCAGCCATGCCCACCCAGCCAGTCATTAGGAAGAAACGGTTGTTAAATTACTTGAATCCCACCACTGTGGTAAGCCCAAGCCTCCCCTTTCCTTAGCATCTTGCAATAATTTATATCTAATTCTTCCCCCCCCCCTTGCCATATAAATGTATGAATGATCTAGTAACTACTTTTAACTTCCATTTTAACTTCCCAGAGGCTGGTGGGAGGACCTGCTGGCTGTGAGTGGGGGAGACTGAGAGGGAGTACAGAGGACAAAGGTAGAGTGAACCTGCCTCCATTGCATTTTAACTTCCCAGAGGCTGGTGGGAGGACCTGCTGGCTGTGAGTGGGGGAGACTGAGAGGGAGTACAGAGGACAAAGGTAGCGGCCAGCACACCATTAGGCGCGCGAATCATATAACTATAAACCAAAAATAGCAATAATACATTCAGGGTTACTGTGCTTGAGATTGTGATTTTATTTTACTTTAAAATGACCGGCTTAGTTCAGTGTAATACTTGTTTTGCAACTGTCTTTCACAGTACTCTTTTCAAATTTGGATACTGTCCTCTTTGTAAACAAATTACTAGTCTACATGGACAGATTACCTATCTAGAATCTCTAATCTGTGATCTCCAAGCAGAAATTAGGTGCCCAATTCAGCCATTCCACTCTATTGAGCTGCCACGCTATCAGCCCCCTGTACCACAAAGATTCTGCAGGAAAAGGGCAGTATGGGTAGTGGGATCTGACAGGGTGAGAGCTGTGAACCATAAACACAAAGTTTTTACTGTGTCCCAGCATAACAGATACAGTGCCCTTGCTGACCTTAATAGGAACACTAAAGTGACAGGTCAAGGTAGTTGTGATGATAACTCAAATAAGCAGGGGATCGTAGTCCGAGATGAAGAACTTACTTTGGAAAGGGGAAAGTGTGAATCAGGTATTACACATCAGTCACACAAGAAGAGCAAGGTATCCAAAAAGAGAAGCCACCTTCTGGTTGGTGATTCAATTGTAAGGGATGTAAATTTAGGAAAGGATATGGAGGTTTTGAAAGAGGTCAGGTGTCTGCCAGGTGCTACTGCCAGCAGAGACAAGAGGCGTATTCTTAAGATAGTCAAGAATGCCAGTAAGGACTGTGATGTTGATGCTATTATACATCTTGGCACAAATGATCTGTCCCCAAAAGATGTACTTTCTGTGCAGAATGATTTCCAGAGCTTGGGGTATGAACTTAGTAGTATAGGTTGTAGGCTTATCTTTTCAGAGGTTTTACCAGTATATAAGGAACAAAAAGGGAAAGGCCAGCGTGTAGCGGAGTTTAATGTGTGGCTAAAGGAGTGGTGCAGGTGTGGGTTCTAAATTTTTTACTATTGGTTCTGTAGGCGTGGCTTATTTTGTGGGTGTGGCTTGATGGTCATGTGACTGGATGGGCATGGCTTCATGGTCATGTGATTGGATGGGTGTGGCCAACTCAATGTCACTCACATCAAGGGGTGCCTCGCCTGGCCCCTCCCCTCCCAGCCATTCCTTGTTACACCCAGCCTCAACATATCTATAGTTCTGTAAAAATGTTCACCTTTTTTCAACTTTATTATCTACATACTATAGATGTACTTTCATGGACCACTGAAAGGAGGAAATGGCTCACATGCTTTGCCCAAGAGTGTGATAGGCAACAGGTTTTTAAGGGGCTGCCAGAAAGAAGGGGGGGGCAATGTATTTTCCAAAGCACCAGAAGGCAAAACAAGAAGCAATGGATGGAAACTGAACAAAGAGAGAAGCAACCTAAAACTAAGGAGAAACTTCCTGACAGTAAGAACCAATATATGTGCAGAAATATTTCAGTCATAATTTCACATATAAAATAGCCATTCGTGTAATACAACCTGCAAGAGCCGAGGTGGCGCAGCGGTTAGAGGCAGGTACTGCAGGCCACTTTAGCTGACACTGATCCGCAGGTCAGCGGTTCAAATCTCACCGGCTCAAGGTTGACTCAGCCTTCCATCCTTCCGAGGTAGGTAAAATGAGGACCCAGATTGTTGGGGGCAATATAAATATACATTGCTTACTGGTGTAAACCGCTTAGAGAGTGCTTGCACTGTGAGGCGGTATATAAATCTCACAAAATAAATAAATAAATAAATAAATATTGTTCAAAACAGTAATTAGTATTATGGCTGCTGTTTGACAGCAAGCGTAAAAGTCAAAGATCACAAGAGTGCTTCTTTCTCTGAATGTATACAAAACTTCACATACCAGGAATAGCATATTAAGCTGGACGTATGCAACCTGATGTACAAAATAAACACACACATATTTATGCTCTGGACTATAGACATTGAATGCATGTAAATCCCTGAAAAATATGTGGTAGCCCTGGGCAAAAGAAAGGCAGTAAAATCACACTAGGTGTAGGGACAGTGTAAAATATTAACACATGATATATAATGGAACAATTAAAAATTTTCTCTCTCTTTCTCCCTTCCTTCCTCTTTCTCCCTTCCTTCCTCTTTCTTTCTTTCTTTCTTTTTCTTTCTTTCTTTCTTTCTTTCTTTCTTTCTTTCTTTCTTTCTTTCTTTCTTTCTTTCTTTCTTTCTTTCTTTCTTTCTTTCTTTCTTTCTTTCTTTCTTTCTTTCTTTCTTTCTTTCTTTCTTTCTTTCTTTCTTTCTTTCTTTCTTTCTTTCTTTCTTTCTTTCTTTCTTTCTTTCTTTCTTTCTTTCTTTCTTTCTTTCTTTCTTTCTTTCTTTCTTTCTTTCTGTCTTCTCCTTCCTTCCTTCCTTCCTTCCTTCCTTCCTTCCTTCCTTCCTTCCTTCCTTCCTTCCTTCCTTCCTTCCTTCCTTCCTTAATTCCTTCTGTCTTTCTCCCTGTAGGAGAAAGAAGGAACCTCTTTCTTTCTTTCTTTTTCTTTCTTTCTTTTTCTTTCTCTCTTTTTCTTTCTTTCTTTCTCTCTTTCTCTTTCTCTGTCTCTTTCTTTTTTCTTTTTTCTTTATTTCTTGTCTCTCTCTCTCCCTTCCTTTCTTTCTTTCTTCTCTCTCTCTCTCTTTTCTCTCTCACACACACACTTCCTCTTTCTTCCTTTCTTTCTCTTTTTTCTGTCTTTGTCTTTGTCTTTGTCTTTGTCTTTGTCTTTGTCTTTGTCTTTGTCTTTGTCTTTGTCTTTCTTTCTTTCTTTCTTTCTTTCTTTCTTTCTTTCTTTCTTTCTTTCTTTCTTTCTTTCTTTTTCTTTCTTTCTTCTCTCTCTCTCTCCCTCTCTCTCCCCTCTCTTTCTTTCATCTCAAAGTCACTCATCCCTCACGTAGTAACTATCATCTCCAGTCATAGTCATTAAAAATCATAGGAGCTGTATTTTATCCTTTACAGAGAGCATCATGGAGTTTGGGAGAAATTATTCTAATGTAAAATGCCAAATGAAGAATAAATAGCAAGACATGGATTGTTGTGTTACAGATTTTATAAATCCCTGTCAGGATTTTAGGGGGAATACACTCACACACTCACTCACTCTCACTCTCACTCTCACTCTCACTCTCACTCTCACTCTCACTCTCACTCACTCTCTCTCTCTCTCTCTCTCTCTCTCTCTCTCTCTCTCTCTCTCTCTCTCTCTTTTTCCCCCTCTCTCATTCTCTGTCTCTCTCATTCTGTCTCTCTTTCTTTCATTTCCCCCCTCTCTCATTCTCTGTCTCTCTCATTCTGTCTCTCATTCTCTTTCATTTCCCCCCTCTCTCATTCTCTGTCTCTCTCATTCTGTCTCTCTTTCTCTTTCATTTCCCCCCTCTCTCATTCTCTTTTCCTCCCCCTTCTCATTCTCCGTCTCTCTCATTCTGTCTCTCTCATTCTGTCTCTCTCATTCTGTCTCTCTTTCTCTTTCATTTCCCCCTCTCTCATTCTCTTTCCCTCCCCCTCTCTCATTCTCTCTCTCACATTCTGTCACTCTCATTCTGTCTCTCTTTCTCTTTCATTTCCCCTCTCTCTCATTCTCTTTCCCTCCCCCTTCTCATTCTCCGTCTCTCTCATTCTGTCTCTCTCATTCTGTCTCTCTTTCTCTTTCATTTCCCCCTCTCTCATTCTCTTTCCCTCCCCCTCTCTCATTCTCTGTCAGTGTTGGAGCATTCACAACTTCTGGAGGCAAGCTGTTCCACGGATTAATTGTTCTAACTGTCAGGAAATTTCTCCTTAGTTCTAAGTTACTTCTCTCCTTGTTTAGTTTCCACCCATTACTTCTTGTTCTACCTTCAGGTGCTTTGGAGAATAGTTTGACTCCCTCTTCTTTGTGGCAACCCCTGAGATATTGGAACACTGTTCCGGGGTGGAGCTACAGGGAGATGGTGGAGGAAGATCTCGCTCCCATAACAAACCGTGCTGTTTGTCTTCCCTGGGGAGTAATAGCAATGTATCAGGCACACGCAGAGTGCAGGAGAAGTGACTTACTTGTTTTGTCGGCGATACCCAAGCCTTTTCGTGAGCAGTACTTGGGAGACGATCGTCCATCTTGAGAGCGGAGGGCTAGTTGCTAGCCTGGATTGAGGCGCCTGGGCTGTTGGCCGGTTCAACCAGCAGATGATTGCTGCCGTCGTGGGGCGTTTTTCCATCCTTCGGGGGCCCCGCGATTACCCACAGTGAGAGACAGGCACGAGCCATTGGGACTTGTTACCACGGTCGGGATTCATCGCTGCTGCCGCCGTCACTCGAGGGCCGAAGGCTGAGTGCCGAAGATTGCAAGGTAAGTTTGCTGGAGTTTGTTGCTCCTCCGCCGCGGCCTGTCACTCTGCCTTTTTTGGTCTGACCCCCGGGACTGTCGACATTGAAGAAGGAATTAGGTCGCCATTTTAGAGGCGGCTGGAATGCAGACCATCATTACGGAAACAGCTGCGTTTGTTGCCGAGGCCGCACCTATGATCGGGCCCACCGTTTGGATACCTGCAGTGGCCAGTACCCTTTTCCTGTGCCCCCCCCATTTGGGGGGGAGCCTCCCCTCTGACAGATTACCATCAGATTTCGGAGGGAGAGAGTTTTGGAAACATAGATACCACCTGGGCAGGGGGATATACAATCATCCCCCGGACTACTGGCCCCGTAAAACTGAACATTGGAACATCTTGATTGAAGAACTTTTTAATGAGGTTCCCCACTTATGCTCCTTTAATGATTTTATTGATTTTAATATCAACAATTAACTAACCTTGCAATTTTTACCCCGGAAGTATTGTGATTGTTGTTAACGTGTGGGTTATGAATGAGTATGATTGTGTGATTATATAAGTGGATGAGTGATAGGGATGTATATGTGTCCAGCGACTAGTGAGAATGGTATGGATGGCCTGCAGGAAGGGAGGGGGACCAGCGGGGGGGAGGGGGTCTCTGGTGGGGGCGAGAGCCGGAACATCTCGGTCATAATGGGAAGAGGCAGATATGGCGGGAGCAGAGGGGAGGGCCGCTCTCGGGGAATAAGACCTCGCTGTTTACAAGCGATCCCTTGTTCCGGCCCCTCTGATCCGGTTCCATCTTGCTCAACCCGGATACCTGGCAACCAGGGTCTTCAGAGCCCTGGGCTCAGGATGCTGCTGCTCAATGCCAGGTCAATTACCAACAAAGCCCCCCTGATACGTGATTTAATCACAGAGGAGGGGGCAGACCTGGTGTGTGTTACCAAGACCTGGCTGGGCCAGGAGGGGGGAGTAGCTCTCTCCGAGATATGCCCAGCCGGTTTCTCGGTGCAGCATCATTCCCGACCCCAGGGAAGGGGGGGAGGAGTGGCAATAATAGCGCGCAGAAATCTGCATCCTCGTAGGATCCCTGCCCCGGAGATTGTTGGGTGTGAGACGCTTCTTCTGAAGTTGGACTTAGGGGTTCAGGTGGGCCTTTTCTTAACGTACCTGCCTCCCAGCTGCGTAAGTAAGGCCCTGCCTGAGTTGCTCGAGGCAGTAGCCGGCTTGGCAGTTGAGTTCCCTAGGCTTATGGTCCTGGGGGACTTCAACTTGCCATCTGCTGGCGAAACCTCTGGAGTAGCTCAGGAGTTCATGGATTCCATGACAACCATGGACCTGACCCAAGTAATCCAGGGTCCGACTCATGAGGGCGGTCACACGCTTGACCTAGTGTTTCTTTCGGGTCAGTGGAGAGATGATCTGAAGATAAGGGACATAGTCATCACCCCACTGTCATGGTCAGATCATTTCCTACTGAGGTTGGATTTCGCAGCCCCATTCCTCCCCCGCAGGGAGGCGGGACCGACTAGGTGGTTCCGCCCCAGGCGCCTAATGGAACTGGAAGGATTCCAGAGGGAACTTGGGGAAATACCTGAAACCCTGGTACACAATTCGGCTGACTCCCTGGTGGCTGCCTGGAACAGCGCAGCATCAGGGGCCTTAGACCGAATTGCGCCTAAGCGACCTCTCCGTGGCAGTGGATTCCGGAAAGCTCCCTGGTTTACCGAGGAGCTCCGGGAGATGAAACGCCAGAAGAGACGTCTGGAGCGCCGCTGGAGGGCCAGCAAAACCGAATCCGACCGAACACTATTAAGAATTTACATCAGATCTTATTTAGTGGCGATAAGGGCGGCAAAACGATCCCATTTTTCCGCTCTTATTGCGTCCGCAGATTCTCGCCCAGCCGCCTTGTTTAGGGTGACTCGCTCCCTCCTTGCTAAAGGGGGGAGCGAGGAACACTTACAAGGCAGAGCTGAGGAATTCGCAGAGTTTCTGTCGGATAAAGTCGCTCAGATTCGGTTGAACCTGGACTCTGGCTGGGCAGAGTCCATAGAGTTGACAGGGGCTAGTCTTAGTCCACCGTTATGGGAAGAGTTTGGGCCTGTTTCTCCCGAGGATGTGGACAGAGCTGTGGGGGCGATGGGTACCTCCACCTGTTTATTGGACCCGTGCCCCTCCTGGCTGGTCTCGGCCAGCAGGGAGGTGACACGCGGCTGGATCCAGGCGGTGGTCACCGCTTCTTTGAGGGAGGGATCCGTACCGCAGTCGTTAAAAGCTGCGGTGGTGAGACCCCTCCTGAAGAAGCCTTCCCTGGATCCAGCTGATTTGAAGAGCTATCGTCCGGTCTCCAACTTACCTTTTTTAGGGAAAGTTGTGGAGAAGGTGGTGGTTACTCAGCTTCTACGACTTCTGGATGAAACAGACCATCTAGATCCTTATCAGTCGGGTTTCAGGTGCGGCTACAGTACTGAAACTGCCTTGGTCGCGCTGATGGATGATCTCTGGTGGGCCCAAGACGGGGGTAATTCCTCCGTCCTGGTGCTACTTGACCTCTCAGCGGCCTTCGATACCATCGACCATGGTATCCTTCTGCATCGTCTCGGCGAGTTGGGAGTGGGAGGCACCGTTTTGCGGTGGTTCTCCTCCTATCTCGCCGATAGGATGCAGTCGGTGTTGGCAGGAGGGCGGAGATCGTCCCCTAGGCCCCTAGTATGTGGGGTGCCTCAGGGGTCGGTTCTCTCGCCCATCCTGTTTAACATTTACATGAAGCCGCTGGGTGAGATCATCCGCAGACATGGGGTGCATTTCCACCAGTACGCTGATGACACCCAGCTGTACATCACCACCCCGTCTGACTTCAGTGAGGCAGTTGCTGTAATGTGCCGATGCCTGGACGACATTAGGATCTGGATGGGGAGGAACAGACTCAGACTTAATCCCGACAAGACTGAGTGGCTTTGGGTATTTCCCCCTAAGGACTACGACAATGGTCCCTCCTTGGTTGTCGAGGGAGTGAAATTGACCCCCTCGCATCAGGTCCGTAACTTGGGGGTCCTCCTAGACCCACAGCTAAAATTGGAGCATCATCTTTCTGCTGTGGCTAGGGGGGCCTTTGCACAGGTTCGCCTGGTGCACCAGTTGCGGCCATACTTGGAGAAGGAGGCTCTACTCACGGTCACTCATGCCCTTGTCACCTCTCGCTTGGACTACTGCAACGTGCTCTACATGGGGCTACCCTTGAAGAGTATCCGGAGACTTCAGTTGGTGCAAAATGCAGCTGCGCGCGCTGTGGTGGGTGTGCCTAGGTACACCCACATGACACCTATACTCCGCCAGCTGCATTGGTTGCCCATCGGTCTCCGGGTCCAATTCAAGGTGTTGATCACCATCTTTAAAGCCCTTCATGGCTTAGGACCAGGCTATCTCCGGGACCGCATTCTGCCTCACACTTCCCTTCGACCGGTTAGGGCCCACAGAGTCGGCCTCCTCCAGGTCCCATCGGCCAAACACTGCCGGCTGGCGGGCCCTAGGGGGAGAGCCTTCTGTGGCCGGCCCCGTGCTCTGGAACCAACTTCCCCCAGAGACCCGAACTATCCCCACTCTGCTGGCCTTCCGGAAAGCCGTTAAGACATGGCTCTTCTTGCAGGCTGGCGGTAGAGCTTAATCCACTCGAGCTCACCCCCAAGTATGTATGGTTGTTGAATGCCTGTTGGGTTGATTTTAAATATTGAGTCTTTTTAATTTTTATATTGTTTTTAAATATTATTTATGAATTGGTTATTCTGTATTTTTCTCTGTTGTACGCCGCCCTGAATCCTTCGGGAGTTGGGCGGCATATAAGAATACCAAATAAATAAATAAATAAATAAACACTGCTATCATGTCTCCCCTGATCCTTCTTTTCATTAAACTAGACATACCCAGTTCCTGCAACCGTTCTTCATATGTTTTAGCCTCCAGTCCCCTAATCATCTTTGTTGCTCTTCTCTGCACTCTTTCTAGAGTCTCAACATCCTTTTTACATCGTGGCGACCAAAACTGAATGCAGTATTCCAAGTGTGGCCTTACCAAGGCATTATAAAGTGGTATTAACACTTCGTGTGATCTAGATTCTATCCCTCTGTTAATGCAGCCTAGAACCGTGTTGGCTTTTTTGGCAGCTGCTGCACACTGCTGGCTCATATTTAAATGGTTGTCCACTAGGACTCCAAGATCCCTCTCATAGTTACTACTGTTGAGCAAGGTACCACATATACTGTACCTGTGCATTTTGTTTTTCTTGGCTAAATGTAGAACCTTACTTTTTTCACCATTGAATTTCATTTTGTTTGATAGCGCCCAGTGTTCAAGTCTGTCAAGATCCTTCTGTATCTTGAGCCTATCTTCTGGAGAGTTGGCTATTCCTGCCAGTTTGGTGTCATCTGCAAATTTGATGAGTTCCCCATCTATCCCCTCGTCCAAGTCATTGATAAAGATGTTGAAGAGTACTGGGCCTAAAACAGAGCCTTGGGGTACCACACTGCATACTTCCCTCCATGTAGATGCAGTTCCATTGAGCACTACACGTTGAGTGCGGTTGGTTAGCCAGTTTTGAATCCATCTGATGGTGTTGCTGTCCATCCCACATTTTTCTACTTTATCTAGTAGTAGGTTATGGTCTACTTTATCAAATGCCTTACTGAAGTCCAAGTAAACCACATCGACAGCATTCTTCTGGTCCACTAATTTTTTCACTTTGTCAAATAATGCAATAAGATTAGTCTGGCATGATCTGTTTTTGACAAACCCATGTTGGCTTTTGGTTATTACTGTGTTTGCTTCTAGGTGTTCATTGATTCGTTGCTTGATTATCTTTTCCAAAATCTTCCCTGGTATTGACGTCAGGCTGATAGGTCTGTAGTTTCCTGGATCTGTTTTTTTCCCTTTTTTGAAGATGGGAACTACATCAGCTCTTTTCCACTCCTCTGGCAGTTCCCCGGTGCTCCAGGATCTTTGAAAGATATAGTTCAGTGGTTCTGAGATCTCATCTGCCAGTTCCTTCAGAACCTTGGGGTGTAATCCATCTGATCCTGGTGATTTGAATTCGTCTAGGGTAGACAGGTGTTCCCTTACCATTTTCTTCCCTGTTTTAACTTGTGTTCCTAATATGTTTTATCATATCTTGATAAAGATATCATATCATATCTTCCCTCATTTACTTGAATTTCTAATTCTCCCTGTTTATTTCTCATACTCTGTGCATTGGTGTATAGACATTTAAGTCCATTTTGATTGACCCTGTGTTTAATTCACCCACATAAACAGGGTGAATTAGAAATTCAAGTAAATGTGGGAAGATATGATATAGTTGCCATTACGGAAACTTGGTGGGATGAAACTGACAAATGGAATATACACCTAGAGGGATTTAAATTATTTAAAAGAAACAGACCAAATAAAAGAGGAGGTGGAGTTGCACTATATATAAGAAATAACTACATCTCTACAGAAATAGAGCACAACAATAATGAAAATCATCTCGAATGCATTTGGGTCAATATTAAAGGGGGGCGAAATGACATTGCCATAGGTCTATACTACAGGCCACCCAACCAAACAGAGGAAGTAGATGAACTTTTTGCTAGTCAGCTAACTAAGGTATGTAGGAAGCACATCACAATAGTAATGGGGGATTTTAACTACCCTGACATCAACTGGGAGACAAACTCTGCACCAAGTGGAAGAGACAACAGGTTCCTAACAAACCTAGCAGACAACTTTGTTACCCAAAAAGTAGAGAAGGGAACAAGGGGATCAGCCATATTGGACTTAATTCTCACTAACAGAGATGAAATGATAGAAGGTGTTGAAGCTACAGGAATCTTGGGGGCAAGTGATCATGCAATATTGGAATTCAACATTATGCAAACACAAGCAGTAGAACAAAATCAAACTAGAGTCTTGGACTTTAAGAGAGCTAATTTCAATAAACTTAGAGAGAACTTGGGAAAGATTCCATGGATGATAATCCTCAAGGGGAAAACAACTCAAGAAGCTTGGGAAATTTTGAAAAGTGAGATTATAAAAGCCCAGACTAGCACAATACCAATGAAGAAGAAAAATAATAGGTCTCAAAAGAAACCAGCATGGCTGCATAAAGAACTCTCTGACAAATTGAAAGACAAAAAGGACAAGTATAAAAAATGGAAAGAGGGGCAAATAACTAAGGCAGAATATCAGCAAATAGCCCGAGCCTGTAAAGATGAAGAGAGGAAAGCTAAGGCTCACAATGAAGAAAGGCTTGCGACAAAAGTAAAAAGTAACAAAAAAAGCTTCTTCCAACATGTTAAAAACAAGAAAAAAGTCAAGGAAACAATTGGTCCATTGCAGGGAGAAAGTGGCAAAAAGGTGACAAGCAACAGGGAGAAAGCAGAACTACTTAACTTGTTTTTTGCATCTGTCTTTACACAAAGGAAAAAAACAGTCCAACCTATCAAAAACAGCGCCAAAAAAAAAGATTAGGAATACAAGTTAAAATAGGGAAGAAAATGGTAAGTGAGCACCTGTCTACCCTAGATGAGTTCAAATCACCAGGACCAGATAGGTTAAACCCAAGGTTCTGAAGGAACTGGCAGATGTGATCTCAGAACCACTGATCTAGGTGAAACAAACCTATACATAGATTACCGTGCCGACCGCATCAAAAACAAGACCCGTAATCCATCCCACAACATCCAACCAACCATCCCCCAACAACAAAACAACATACTACACACCACCAACCAAGACTAGGTAAGCGCGCCCCTTACTTCCTCAATCCAATCCAATTCTAATCTCAAATGCAAACTAATCAATGCAAGAAGTGTAGTTAACAAAATGCCTGAATTCCTACTACTACTAAATACTGACACCTTCGACATTATCTTTGTCTGTGAAACATGGCTAAATGCATCCCTCCCTGACTCCATCATCACAGCAAGAAACTACCTTGTCGTCAGGTCCGACCGTGAAACCCGCAGAGGAGGCAGAGTAGCTATATTCTACAAAAAGACACTAAACCTAAAAATTATCCTAGTTGCACATGATCTCACCCTTCCTGAAACCATCGTCTGCGATCTGTCCTTTAATACCATACTTCGATTCCTTCTTTGTTACAGAGCCCCAGACTACGACATCACACATGCGAACAAATTAACCTCACTGCTAACATGGGCAACCTCCTGCCCGTACCCCCTAATCTTTCTTGGAGACCTAAATCTACCTCTCATTAACTGGACCCTAAACGAATGCATGACTGAACCCATCCATACAACCCTATACAACGCTGTTACCAATCTGGGACTCGACCAACTAGTAATGAACAATACTAGACTCAACAACTGCCTCAACCTCATTTTCTGCAATAGCAAAAGCGCAATTTATGGACTTCAAATAAAAGAACCCTTTTCCAACAGCGACCACAGCATGATAGACTTTAGCCTCAATCTACACCATTGCAAGAATCACCTTAATAATGGGACACCCAAGTATAACTTTAAAAAAGCCAACTATGAACTCATAGACGCCGACCTCTCAACTCTTGACTGGCAAACTCTATTCTCTAACTGTAACACTGCCGATGACCTCTATAACATCTTCTTGCTCGAAGTCAAAAGAACTAGCAGATTACACGTACCACTAATAACCACCATAACAAAGAAAAACAAACTACCCATATCAATAAGGAAGCTTCAATCCCAAAAAAATCCCTCTGGTGAAAAAACAAAACAGGCTATGTAGCTAACTTCAAAAACCGCTACAAAAATATATGCCACCAAATAAAGATGGAATGCTCCAACTACCACAGCAAACAAGAGGAAAACCTTCTGCGCACTAAATCTAACCGCGCCTTCTACAACTTCGTAAATAACAAACTCAAGGACTCGAGACCCCTCCCACCACTAAAAGGACCCAACAACAAAGAATGCTATGATGAAACAGTCAAAGCTAACCTCTTCAACACATTCTTTGGCTCAGTCTTTGTAAACAGCAATGGCTCATGCCCAAAATTCCCTAGTCGTACCACAAATATTCACAACAATTTAACACAAATAGACTTCACTGAATACAACGTTGAAAAAGCACTACGCGACCTAAAACCTTCTCTGTCAATCGGACCAGATGGACTTTGTGCATAATTCCTAAAAAAGATCTCCACAGCCATTGCTGAACCAGTACGCATAATCTTTGAAAAATCCTACAGGACCAGTTCCCTACCAATCCTATGGTCATTAGCCACGGTCATCCCCATCTTCAAAAAGGGAGATCCCAGTCTAGTAGAAAACTACCGACCAATCTCTCTATGCTGCGTCACATGCAGAGTCAAGGAATCAATCATAAACCAATCCATTACCCTCCACCTAGAAACTAACAACCTACTTTCAAACAAACAATTTGGTTTCAGGAAAAAACTATCCTGCAATCTACAACTACTACACTGCAAAAACATATGGACGTCAAAACTTGACCAGGGCAAAACAATAGACGCAGTTTACATAGACTTCTGTAAAGCCTTCGACTCAGTGGTTCACGATAAACTACTTCTGAAACTGAAATCCTACGGCATCTCTGGACCATGACTGGATAACTGCGTTCCTGTCAAACAGACAACAAGTGGTCAAAATAGGGAGCGCCCTATCAAATCCCGTTCCTGTTAACCCCAAGGCAGCGTACTAGGACCCACACTCTTCATACTCTGTATAAATGACCTTTGCGATCACATTACTAGCGACTGCGTTCTCTTCGCCGATTATGTAAAACTCTTCAACACCACCGACAACACTGCTATCCTCCAAAAAGACCTTGACTTTGTGTCAGAATGGTCAAACATCTGGCAACTCCAAATCTCAACCAACAAATGCTCTGTCCTACACATTGGCAAAAAAAATCAGAACACTAAATACAAGCTGAATAGACAAGACCTTACAGACGACCCTCACTCTGTCAAAGACCTTGGAATACTCATATCAAATGACCTAAGTGCCAAAGCCCACTGCAACAACATCGCCAAAAAGGCTTCAAGAGTTGTTAACCTAATCTTACGTAGCTTCTTCTCCGGTAATATCACACTACTAACCAGAGCATACAAAACATTCGCCAGACCAATCCTCGAATACAGTTCATCTGTCTGGAACCCACACCGCATATCGGACATAAATACATTAGAAAGTGTCCAGAGATACTTTACAAGAAGAGTCCTCCACTCATCTACTCGCAACAGAATACCTTACGCAACCAGACTTGAAATCCTAGGCTTAGAAAGCTTAGAACTACGTCGCCTTCGGCACGACCTAAGCATAGCTCATAAAATTATCTGCTACAACATCCTTCCTGTCAATGACTACTTCAGCTTCAACCACAACAATACACGAGCACATAACAGATACAAACTCAAAGTGAACCACTCCAAACTTGACTGTAGAAAATATGACTTTAGCAACAGAGTGGTAAATGCCTGGAACTCACTACCTGACTCTGTGGTTTCGTCACCTAACCCCCAAAACTTTACCCTAAGACTGTCCACTGTTGACCTCACCCGATTCCTAAGAGGTCAGTAAGGGGCGTGCATAAGTGCACCAGCGTGCCTACCGTCCCTGTCCTAATGTTCCCTCTTTCAGTACCAATCTTATGTATATAAACAATGTTACATCTATGTATATTACCAACACGTACTTGACAAAATAAATAAATAAAATAAACAAAATAAACTATATATTTCAAAGATCCTGGAGCACTGGGGAACTGCCAGAGGACTGGAAAATTTATTTATTTTATTTATTTATTTATTTGGTATTCTTATATGCCGCCCAACTCCCGAAGGACTCAGGGCGGCGTACAACAGAGAAAAATACAAGAATAAACCAATAATAAATATTAATTAAAAGCAAATATAAAATTTAAAAACACAGTATAAAAAAAAAACATCAGCAACCATTCAACAACCATACGTACTTGGGGGTGAGCTCGAGTGGATTAAGCTCTACCCCCAGCCTGCAGGAAAAGCCATGTCTTAACGGCTTTTCAGAAGGCCAGCAGGGTGGGGATAGATCGGGTCTCTGGGGGAAGTTGGTTCCAGAGCGCGGGGCCGGCCACAGAGAAGGCTCTCCCCCTAGGGCCCGCCAGCCGGCATTGCTTGGCCGACGGGACCTGGAGGAGGCCAACTCTGTGGGCCCTAACCGGTCGGAGGGAAGTATGAGGCAGAATGCGGTCCCGAAGATAGCCTGGTCCTAAGCCATGAAGGGCTTTAAAGATGGTGATCAACACATTGAATTGGACCCGGAGACTGATGGGCAACCAGTGCAGCTGGCGGAGTATCGGTGTCACGTGGGTGTACCTTGGCACACCCACCACAGCACGCGCAGCCGCATTTTGCACCAACTGAAGTCTCCGGATACTCTTCAAGGGTAGCCCCATGTAGAGCGCATTGCAGTAGTCCAAACGAGAGGTGACAAGGGCATGAGTGACCATGAGTAGAGCCTCCTTCTCCAAGTATGGCCGCAACTGGTGCACCAGGCGAACCTGTGCAAAGGCCCCCCTAGCCATAGCAGAAAGATGATGATCCAATTTTAGCTGTGGATCTAGGAGGACCCCCAAGTTGCGGGCCTGGTTTGAGGGAGTCAGTTTCGCTCCCTCAAAGACCAAGGAGGGACAGTTGTCATGGTCCTTAGGAGGCAATATCCACAGCCACTCAGTCTTTTCGGGATTAAGTCTGAGTCTGTTCCTCCCCATCCAGATCTTAACGTCGTTCAGGCACTTCCACATTACATCAACTGCCTCACTGAAGTCAGACGGGGTGGTGATGTACAGTTGGGTGTCATCAGCGTACTGATGGAAACACACCCCATGTCTGCGAATGATCTCACCCAGCGGTTTCATGTAGATGTTGAACAGGATGGGCGAGAGAACCGACCCCTGAGGCACCCCACATGATAGGGGCCTAGGGGACGATCTCTGCCCTCCTGCCAGCACCGACTGCATCCTATCGGCGAGATAAGAGGAGAACCACCGCAAAACGGTGCCTCCCACTCCCAACTCGCCGAGCCGATGCAGAAGGATACCATGGTCGATGGTATCAAAAGCCGCTGAGAGGTCAAGTAGCACCAGGATGGAGGAGTTCCCCCCATCCCGGGCCCGCCAGAGATCATCCATCAGAGCGACCAAGGCAGTTTCTGTACTGTAGCCACGCCTGAAACCCGACTGATAAGGATCTAGATGATCTGTTTCATCCAGGAGCTGCAGAAGCTGAGTCGCCACCACCTTCTCCACAACTTTCCCTAAAAAAGGTAAGTTGGAGACCAGACGATAGTTCTTCAAGTCAGCTGGATCCAGGGAAGGCTTCTTCAGGAGGGGTCTCACCACCGCAGCTTTTAACGACTGCGGTACGGATCCCTCCCTCAAAGAAGCTGTGACCACCGCCTGGATCCAGCCGCGTGCCACCACCCTGCTGGCCGAGACCAGCCAGGAGGGGCACGGGTCCAATAAACAGGTGGAGGTACCCATCGCTCCCACAGCCCTGTCCACATCCTCGGGAGAAACAGGCCCAAACTCTTCCCATAACGGTGGACTAAGACTTGCTCCTGTCAACTCTATGGACTCTGCCCTGCCAGAGTCCAGGTTCGACCGAATCTGAGCGACTTTATCCGACAGAAACTCAGTGAATTCCTCAGCTCTGCCTTGTAAGTGTTCCTCGCTCCCCCCTTTTGCAAGGAGGGAGCGAGTCACCCTAAACAAGGCGGCTGGACGAGAATCTGCGGACGCAATAAGAGCGGAAAAATAGGATCATTTTGCCGCCCTTATCGCCACTAAATAAGATCTGATGTAAATTCTTAATAGTGTTTGGTCAGATTCGGTTTTGCTGGCCCTCCAGCGGCGCTCCAGACGTCTCTTCTGGCGTTTCATCTCCCGGAGCTCCTCGGTAAACCAGGGAGCTTTCCGGGATCCACTGCCGCGGAGAGGTCGCTTAGGCGCAATTCGGTCTAAAGCCCCTGATGCTGCGGTGTTCCAAGCGGCCACCAGGGAGTCAGCCGAATTGTGTACCAGGGTTTCAGGTATTTCCCCAAGTTCCCTCTGGAATCCTGCTGGCTCCATTTGGCGCCTGAGGCGGAACCACCTAGTCGGTCCCGCCTCCCTGCGGGGGAGGAATGGGGCTGCGAAATCTAACCTCAGTAGGAAATGATCTGACCATGACAGTGGGGTGATGACTATATCCCTTATCTTCAGATCATCTCTCCACTGACCCGAAAGAAACACTAGGTCGAGCGTGTGACCACCCTCATGAGTCGGACCCTGGATTACTTGGGTCAGGTCCATGGTTGTCATGGAATCCATGAACTCCTGAGCTATCCCAGAGGTTTCGCCAGCAGATGGCAAGTTGAAGTCCCCCAGCACCATAAGCCTAGGGAACTCAACTGCCAAGCCGGCTACTGCCTCGAGCAGCTCAGGCAGGGCCTTACTTACGTAGCTGGGAGGCAGGTACGTTAAGAAAAGGCCCACCTGACTTCCGGTTCCGGTCTCGTCGGCGTCGCTGGCGCTCCTCGCAGGGCGTCCTTTCAACTTGCCGTAAAAGCCGCCAGATCAGCTGTCTGGCGGCTTGAAAATCTCTCCCCGGGCGAAGGGGAGAGATGAGAGCGTGACAGGTGGGGTAGAGCCCCCCTAGTGCCCTAAAAGTCAACTTAGGGCGCGTAGGGTGAGGGCTCCCCAAGTAGCCTTTCTGCTGCTCCGGGAAGCTTGAAGCCTCCGCTAGAAAGCGGAGCAAGATGCCGCGGCCACCGCTGCTGTTTTAAAGAGGTACAACTATTTTAAAAATACAGAGAGCAGCCAGAGAAAGACAGGAGTCCTGGAGGTACTAGCTTGTCCTTTAACTCCATTCCTGGGTCTTCATGATGGAAGAAACAAAGTAACTTAATAAGGAGTGGCAACAAGATGGCGTTTGGAAACGTTGGTGCAGAAGAGAAAGTTATTTTTGCTTTGTTACCAGCCCTTTCCTCTGGAAACCTTTGATTTGAAGAATGATTATTTTTTTTCCTTTTTCCTTTTTTTTCTGATCTATAGTTTTATAAAAGATAAAATTTAAATAGTTTTGGACTTGGAAAGGAATTATTTTTTAAAGTAAAGGTCTGGGTTTCTCTTTCCTCTCTTCTTTGTCTTTTTTTTAAAAAAACATTGAAATGGCTTCTAAACTTGAAAAGACTGTAGTGAATAAAAGAACTGAGTACTCCTTTGATCATATTGTAAAGAAGCAATCTATGCCTGATTTAACATCATCAAAGTCTTTAACACCTGAGACTATTTTTAATACCTTGAAAGCAATGAAAAATGAATTAATTTTAGAATTTAATTCAAAACTTGCTGAAATAGAAAAAAAAATGCAGGCTGCTATGGAGAAGATGAATTTACAATTGAGAGCGGATGTGGTGAAAGTTTGCAAAGGATTAGCAGCAAATATGGACATTTTGGAGAAGGATTTGGAAAAAAATAAGAAAAATTTAACAATTTCAGAGGAATACATAACCAAGGTTCAAAATGATATATTAAAATTGGAAAAAGAAGCGATGATGTCTCAATTTCAAGAGATGAAATTTGCTATAAGAGTCAGGGGCTTGAAGGAAAAAAAATTTGAAAATTTGAAAGAAAGAATGACAGAGGCACTGGAGCAGGTGTCTGGATTGTCTAAAGATGAATTGGCTACACAAATCGATAAAATATACAGAGTTAATTCTTGGTATGCAAAACAAAACCACTTGCCAAGGGACATTGTAATATACTTCACTACCAGAGCTTTGCGGAACAGAATCATACAGGCGACTTTTAATAATAATCTTCAGGCAAATGGTCAAGAAATAAAGATATGGAAAGAAATTCCTGCCAAGATGCTTAAAGATAGAAGAGAATATTCTTGTCTGGTCCAGGAATTAAAAATACAAAATTTACAATACAAATGGAATGTACCAACAGGAGTAACCGTAAAATTCTTGGGAAAAAGATATGGACTAAATACAATAAAGAAAGCTACAGAATTCTACATCAATGTTTTAAAGGCTGATATTTCTAAAATTCCAGTAGAAAAAGGCATGGAAATAAGGGAGGAGGAGAAGGGAAATCTGGATATACGTGATCAAGAGGAAATAATTCCGAAGATTCCAAAAGAGTGGCAGAGCCAGACAGATGTTTATGACGTGGAAAAGGAGATGGAGGAATGGGATCAGATGACAGCTGAAGCGACAGATTTGAAATGGTCAAAGGACAGATGGTGTTGAAACTTATAGGATGGTTGGAAAGATGAACAAGATTGTAAACATTTTTTCTTTTTTTTCTTTTCATATGTTGTATTAATATTGTCTATTAATGGTATTATATTTTATTTCTAGATTGTTTTTTAGATATATATTATATATTTTGGAGTTATAAATTTGATATAGTGCATTATTTCGTTATCATTAATTTGAGGATTTGAAATATTAATATTGTTTATCGATGGTATTTTCATATCAAATATTTTGAAGTTATAAACTGGATATAGTGTAATATTTTGGTATCATTATTTTGAGGATATAGGGATTAAGTTTAAAATTTTAGAGGTATAAAGAGTCGTTTTTTATTCTTTTTATTATTATTATTATATATTTTGGTTATTATTTTTAGTATAGTAGATAATATATATTTTGAAGTTGATACCTTAAGGTATAGGAATATTGTTATTAAGGTGTATTTTACGGTTTGAGGTTTAGAGGAAATGTTATACATATAATATTATGTTATTAATAAGTTGGTGGAGTTTAAGTTTAAGGGTGTTGAAATACAAGGGGTTAGCTTTTAATTCTTAACTTCTAGTTTTTTTAATCATTATTAATATATATATATTAAATATTGGGAAGTTAATATTTTGGTATATTGTAAAATTATGTTATTAATATTGTTTGAGTTTATGACTAAGTTTAGTGTATGAGGTTCATCTTTGTTTCTTTTTTATTTTACTTATTTTTGTTTTTCACTTGTTTACTTTCTCTTTAATTTTTAACGTTTTGAATAGTTTTAATTCGGAGTTAAAGATGCCAAAAAAATGAGGGATCTAAGAAGTTATTTTAATCTAATTTAAATTTATGTTATTGAATACTATGCCCTGTACTTTTTCTGGGAAGTCCGGGGGGGGGGAGGGAAGGGAAGGGAGTGGGTTGTGGGTAGGGGGGATGGTGGGGAGAAAATTGATAAAAATGCTTGTACTTTGTACTAATAAAACTTTTTGAATAAAAAAAAGAAAAAGAAAAGGCCCACCTGTACCCCTAAGTCCAACTTCAGAAGGAGCGTCTCACACCCAACAATCTCCGGGGCAGGGATCCTATGAGGATGCAGATTTCCACGCGTTATTATTGCCACTCCTCCCCCTCTTCCCTGGGGTCGAGAATGATGCTGAACCAAGAAGCCGGCTGGGCATATCTCGGAGAGAGCTACTCCCCCCTCCTGGCCCAGCCAGGTCTCGGTAACACACACCAGGTCTGCCCCCTCATCTGTGATTAAATCACGTATCAGGGGGGCTTTGTTGATAATTGACCTGGCGTTGAGCAGCAGCATCCTGAGCCCAGGGCCCTGAAAACCCTGGTTGCCAGGTATCCGGGTTGAGCAAGATGGAACCGGATCGGAGGGGCCGGAACAAGGGATCGCTTGTAAACAGCGAGGTCTTATTCCCCGAGAGCGGCCCGCCCCTCTGCTCCCGCCATATCTGCCTCTTCCCATTATGACCGAGATGTTCCGGCTCTCGCTCCCACCAGAGACCCCCTCCCCCTCCCCGCTGGTCTCCCTCCTTTCCTGCAGGCCATCCATTCCATTCATACTGAACCAGGGGATAGAGTCAGGCACCCCTCCGCTTCTGTTTCCACACTCAGCAGAGGGGGTCCGAACCTCGGTCCCTGGTTCACTCATACTACCAACCATTCTTCCATAATCTACACAATTAATTCCCTCAGTCATAGCCAATCACAAGCATTCAATCATCATCAGCAAGCACAACCACAGTCACACCACTTCCGGGGTAAATTTAAATGATTAAAAAGTCAGTGCTAGCACCAAAGGAGGTACAGATATAAAATCTCCAGGCCAACTGCAGTTAATATAAAGTCTTAGTCCTATCCACTCTTCCCAAGGTCCATCATAATCTGTAGGCACTTCCAGGATAATCCGTGTTTGTCTGCTGTTCTCTCCCACAGTGTTAGTAATTATAGGGTTTGAACCTGCAGTAACATCTGGCAACCCTCTTCTTCTCCGCGGCTCCCCCAATGTGGCCAAAAGTAGCCATGCAGCCGGGATTGCGTCAGCCAAGAAAGGCCTCGCAGCCATCCCAGCAGCAGTAATGATGTAAATACTCCCCCGGAAGCAACGCTGGAAATGGAGGAGAGAAGTAGTCCAGAGGAACGGCTGTAAAAGGCTCCGTTGTGTCTGTGCTGGTGACTTTAATGGTCGCTGTAAATCGCCGCAGTGATGGCAAACGCTGATAAAGTCTTGACCCAAAGAGAGCAGGGTCTTCTGCCAGCTCAGCCATTCCAATTGCCAGAGCAGCCGTCGCCACAAGGCCGGTCGTAACAGACGCATCAAGTAATAGTAATGGTCCTGCCGGAAAGGCACCTGGCTAGCGCTCTTTAACAAATAGATGTCCTGGGGGGTCGCCTGGGGGGTCTGCTGTTCTAAATTCCGGAAGGGATGTTGGCGGGAGGTTAAGCGCAATAGCAGTGACAGCGGCAGCAGGCAACAGCAAAAAATAACAAGAGCCCCCCAGCAGTCTCGTTGAGTCTGGCATAAGAGCTGATGTAGTTCCCATCTTCAAAAAAGGGAAAAAATAGATCCAGGAAACTACAGACCTTTCAGCCTGACCTCAATACCAGGGAAGATTCTGGAAAAGATAATCAAGCAATGAATTAGTGAACACCTAGAAGCAAACACAGTAATAACCAAAAGCCAACATGGGTTTGTCAAAAACAGATCATGCCAGACTAATCTTATTGCATTCTTTGACAACATTAGTGCACCAGAGGAATACTGTTGATATAATTTACTAGGACTTCAGTAAGGCATTTGATAAAGTAGACCATAACCTACTACTAGATAAAGTAGAAAAATGTGGGTTAGACAACATCACCACCAGATGGATTCGTAACTGGCTGACCAACAGCACTCAACATGTAGTCCAGTGGTGGGTTCCTACCGGTGTGGTCCACTCTATAGCACCGGTAGCGGCCCGCTGGTGACGTCACAGTACCAGTGCAGTCGGTTGCTGGTGCCTGGGCGCCGCCATTGTTTTTTAACTCCACAGTGAGTCCAAGCAGGGGTGGATGGCTGAGTGAGCACATGAGATGCTGAAAGAACAGGCGGCAGGAGCTATCTTCATTCCTCTCCCTTCAGCAGTCCGAGAAGCCACGAATGCGTGGTGATGATCCCAGGCATTTTCGCATGTTCGAGGCTTCTAGAGCTGCTGAGGAGAGGGGGAATGGGCAGCAGGATCTATCTCAGTTCCCCTCCTTTCAGCAGTCTGAGAAGCCACAAACGTGTGGTGATGATCCTAGGCATTTTTGCACGTTTGAGGCTTCTCGAGCTGCTGAGGGGAGGGGGAATGGGGGCAGGACCTATCTCAGCTCCTCTCCCTTCAGCAGTCCGAGAAGCCAGGCCCACCCGGTCACATGGCTGGCAAGCCACACCCACAAAATAAGTCACGCCCACAGAATGGTAGTAAAAAAATTAGGAACCCGCCCCTGGTGTAGTCCTCAATGGAACTGCATCTACATGAAGGGAAGTATGCAGTGGAGTACCCCAAGGCTCTGTTTTAGGCCCAGTACTCTTCAACATCTTCATCAAGGACTTGGACGAGGGGATAGATGGGGAACTCATCAAATTTGCAGACAACACCAAGCTAGCAGGAATAGCCAACACTCCAGAAGATAGGCTTAAGATACAGAAGGATCTTGACAGACTTGAACATTGGGCACTATCTAACAAAATGAAATTCAATGGTGAAAAAAGTAAGGTTCTACATTTAGCCAAGAAAAACAAAATGCACAGGTACAGTATATGCGGTACCTTGCTCAATAGTAGTAACTGTGAGAGGGATCTTGGAGTCCTAGTGGACAACCATTTAAATATGAGCCAGCAGTGTGCAGCAGCTGCCAAAAAAGCCAACACAGTTCTAGGCTGCATAAACAGAGGGATAGAATCAAGATCACGTGAAGTGTTAATACCACTTTATAATGCCTTGGTAAGGCCACACTTGGAATACTGCATTCAGTTTTGGTTGCCACAATGTAAAAAAGATGTTGAGACTCTAGAAAGAGTGCAGAGAAGAGCAACAAAGATGATTAGGGGACTGGAGGCTGAAAAAAACAAAGAGAAGGAAAAATGATAGATCATTTACAGGATGAGAAAGGAAGGGTACAACACAATAGAGAAGAAAAGAAGAAAATAATATTAAATTTCTTTACAAATTTATATGCCCGAGAAGACGTCATAGAGGATAAAATTACAACATACCATATTTTTTGGAGTATAAGACACACCTTTTTCCTCCCTAAAAGTGGCTGAAAATTTGGGGGCGTCTTATACTCTGAATGTAGCTTTTTCGAAGCTTTTTTTCCAGCCCTAACTAGGTGCTAACGATCTTCCCAGCTTTTACCTTGCAGGCTTTTTCATTGTTACTCTCTCCGAAGAATGTTTTTCGAGCTCTAAGTCTTTGCAGGGTTTTTTTCATTGCTCTACTTGCTCCAAATAAGTTTTTTTCTAGCCCTAACCAGGTGCTAACAATCTTCCCAGCTCTTACTGGCTTGCAGGCTCTTTCATTGTTACTCTCTCCGAAGAAGGTTTTTTTAAGTCCTAACCAGGGGATAAAATAATCTGCTGAAGCTGACCAGACTAAGGACGCTAGCCAGATGAATACCTGGTAGGCAGATTTCCCCCCCCTATTTTCCTCCCCAAAAACTAAGGTGCGTCTTATACTCCGGTGCATCTTATACTCCGAAAAATACGGTACTTAGAATCTACAAATATTAAACAAATTATGGAAGATCAAAGAGAGATGTTAAATAGGCCAGTTACAACCACAGAAGTCAAGATGGTATTGAACAAACAGAAAAATAACAAAACACTTGGTCTGGGTGGGATACCAGTTGAATTATATAAAAATACACAAAACTTATTGGAAGAGATAATGCTAGAATTATTCAATGAGGTACTTGAAAAAGCAAGATTACCGCCCTCCTGGACAGAGGCTTTAATAACGTTGATACTTTAGGAAGATTCGGATTGCCAACTAATTCAAAATTACAGACCCATCTTACTTTTAAATTTGGACTACAAATTATTTATATCAATAATGGCAGAAAGAGTTAAAAAAATTCTTAATGAGAGTATACACCAAGACCAAAATGGCTTCCTGCCGAAACGGCAGATTAAGAACAATATGAGAATAACAATGAACACGCTCGAGTATTATGAGGAACATGCTGAAAAACAGGCAACATTGGTTTTCCTTGACGCCCAGAAGGCTTTTGACAATGTTAATTGGAAATTTATGATTCAACTATTAGACAGTATGAAATTTGGGATGAAATTTGTAAAAATGATAGAAAAAATTTATTCAAAACAAAAGGCTAAAGTTATAGTGAATGGGGATTGTATGGAAAAAATTGATATTGAAAAGGGTGTAAGACAGGGACGTCCACTATCTCCTCTTCTATTTATATTAACATTGGAAATTTTATTAATAAAAATTAGAGAAGAACAGGAAATTAAAGGATTAAGAATTAGAGGAGAAGAATATAAAGTTCAGGCATTTGCCGATGATTTGGCATTTATAATAGAAGAGACACTTGAATCGGGACCTAAATTAATTTAAAAAATAGAAGAATTTGGAGAAGTGACGGGACTTAAAATTAACAAAAATAAAACAAAAATGATAACTAAAAATCTCACTAAAATCAGGATAAACAATTGGAAGAAAAAACAGATATGCAGGTGGTCAAAAAAGTAAAATATTTAGGAATTTGGCTAACGGCAAAGTGCTCATCAATAAAAGAAGATAATTATAACAGAATATTAGTGCAAATTAAAAAAGACTTAGAAAATTGGAAAAATCTTCAATTATCACTGATTGGGAGAATATCTTCAATTAAAATGAATATCTTACCAAGGTTATTATTTTTATTCCAAGTAGTTCCGATAAAACCGGGGAAAGTTTTCTTTGAAGATTTGAATAAAATGACTTCAAAATACATTTGGCAAGGAAAAAAACCCAGGATAAGATGGAAACTACTACAGGATATCAAAGAAAGGGGTGGATTTGGGCTCCCAGATTGGCAACTATACTATCAAGCAGCAGCTTTAGTATGGATTAAGGAGTGGATGGAGCTAAATAACAAGAGAATTTTGACAATAGAGGGACACAATCTCCAATTAGGATGGCACACGTTCATATGGGATGAGAAATATAAATCTCATGCATATTTTAAGAGACATTTGGTAGGAGCGCATTATTGCAAATTTGGCAGAACATCAAAAAACATCATTAGACAAAGATTCCAAATTGGATATCTACAATAGAAGCCATAAAGCACCCAAATTTAAAGACATTTGACAACATTATAAGATATAAAGATTTATTAGACGAACAAGAAAATTTGAAAACTAGAGAAGATTTAATTGAACATGGGATAAACTTAGACTGGTGGACTTACATACAAGTCCAAGCCAAATATCATAGCGATAATAAAATCTATGAATTTCAAAAAAACCTAATGACCTTGATATTCGGTACTGATGAAAAATTAATTGGTAAAAATTATAAATTTCTAATAAGATATAAAATGGAAGAGGAGGTGGTTAAGGACACGATGATAAGATGGGCAAAAATTTTTGGACATACTATAGATTTGGAGAAATGGGAAAAAAATTGGAAATCTAATTGGAAACTAACAATGTCGGTGGCGTACAAGGAAAACCAGTATAAGATGTTTTACAGGTGGCATTTACCCCCTGTAAGAATTGCCAGGATGTTTCCAAACTCATCACCTTTGTGCTGGAAGTGCAAGAAGGAATATGGAACATACTATCATATATGGTGGACTTGTTTTTTTTCCAATTTTTTTTTATTTTTTCCTCCACCACTTTTACAATTCAATAGACATATACCTTAAATTATTGCAATAAAATACACAGTTTTACATTTATACTCCATCATTCAAAAGTCAATATTTTATACATACGCTTATATCATCAATCATCAGTCTATTCTGCTTCCCCCCCGTTGTACTCCCCTCTCTCTACCTCCATCATCTCCTCCTACTTTATTACTCCTTCACTCCTCCTCTACGCTCTCTACTCCTTCTCTTCCTCCCCTTCTACTTCCTCTTACACTCTCTTAGCCTTCCCCTGAGTACTCTTTTATCCTCTTATGTTTGACAGACTGATGATACAATCTCAAATTTAGACTCTTCATATCCCTTCTAAGTAAAATTTATTTATTTTTATATCATTTCTTTATGTATAATACTTTGTTTCTAGGTATATGCTGCTAACTTCATCTTACCTCCACAAAAAAAGGGAAAAAAAGAAAAAAAAAGAAAATCTAATTTTGTCATCTGGGATATTCACCAATTATTTTTTCAATTCTACTCCTACATTCTCCGCTGTTAATTAGTTTCCAAATTAGTTATTATTCTCCTACTTCTTAATTTTAGGCCAAATTGCTTCCTCCACTTTTTTGTCTCTTTATTCATTGTTTATGTTTTTTATCCTTTATTTTATCATGAACTAAGTGCCCAATTATACATTCCAATTTCTTATATTAGTCATAAAATTTCTTCTTTGGTTATTTACACTCAGATTAAACATTTAACACTTGAAATATATGTTTTTTAAATTTTACATTTGAACATATCTCATCTCTGAAATAATGATACACAATCATAATATGCTTTTTCGCTTACTAATCATCAAAATTCTTTCTGAATTATTCAATTAAGTATTCAACTCTTAAAATAATATATTTTTTTCCTTTTAAAGTTTTTCGTTTGAACAAATTTCATATGTAAAAAATGTACACAATCATAATATATCTTTTAAGTTCTAATATTCATATTTATCATTCATACTTCTCATATTGATTAACATTATTTTATCTAAAATATCAAATCTTTTAATTCATTGAACAATATTAATCTGTATATAAAAAAACAGGAAAAAAATTTCAACTCTTAATAAAATAATAACTCTAAATAAGAAGAAAAAACATTTCAATAATATTTCAATATCATCCATTCCCTTTTAATTTCTCGACTAATTCATTTATATATATATATTTCCTCCACCCCCATCTGCTTAAATTCTTTTTCCTCTTTCTTTTAATTTTATACCAATAAGTTCTCTTTCCCCATGCTCTTTTCCTCCTTCTTAAATTTACTTTCTGTATATATCTAATTTTCTCCATTCCTTTTTCCATTTTATGTATCTCAAAGTCCTTATCATCAATCTGAACATAGTTATTCTTAATATCATCATCTCTATTATCATTGTAACTGTTATCTTTATCTCTATTTTCACTGTTAAACCCAGTGGAATCAGTATCATTAACATAATCATTAATCAGCATTGCATTTTCAATATTATTTCCCTTTTCATCATCATTTATAATATCTTCATCATTCTTCTTTTCGTCTTCTGTTCTCTTATCCATTTTTTTCCATTTGTACTTCATTTTTTCCTGTCTCAAATGCACCAAAAACAGATCTTCTAAATTTTTCAAAAAGGTCCTTCATAAACTCAGCCAATTCTTCATACTCAATTCTCTCCATCTTTAAAGTCTCAGTTCTTGATTCTTAAATCCAAAGCTTAAATAAGTTCAATCTTTAGTCAAAATTCGTTCAAAGGAGTCTCAGTTCTCAGTTCTTAAGTCCAAAGCTTAAGTAGGTTCAATCTTTAGTCATATTTCAATATTTAATCAAAATTCGTTCAAGAAAGCCATCCATTCTCAGTATTCACTAATCTCCATGTCTCAGATTCAGAGATCAATAATTTCTGCCATTCATTCAGCTGCGTACAATATGTTCCACAGCCTTTTATAGTTTGCTCTCCATATCTTTACAGTCTCAGTTCTCAGTTCTTAAATCCAAAGCTTAAATGAATTCAATCTTTAATCAAAATTCAATCTTTAGTCCAAGGCTTAACCAAATTCAATCTAGCATAGAATTCATTCAAAGATATCACCAGTTCTTAATAATCATTAGTCTCCATGTCTCAAAGCCTCAAGATCACAAATCAGCAATTTTCACAATCCATCCAGCTGCTAATAATGATGTATTTCACAGCCTGTTATAATTTGCAAATTTTGACTTTAGTAGTTGAAAGGCCAGGTCCTTCTATTCATTTGTTATAAACATCTGTTCATATTCATTCTTATCCAGGTCAAACCAAAACACTTTCTTTCAGACAATAGCAAATTTACAATCTGCTTTGTATTTCTTCAGCTCTTAAAAAAGTTTTCCTTATTCAAGGTCACAGCTGTCCAAACATCCAAAAAGATATTCCAACACAAAATTAATTCTTCCAGCCACCAGATGGCACTCTCCAATCAAGTTTCCCAGCTCTTCCTTTCTTGTTTTAATTTTCCTGTTTTTTTAATCAAATCCAATTTAAATTTTTTCCTTCAGGTTTATTTTCCAATTCTTATTCCTTTATCAAATCTTTAAAGTAAAGTCCAAATCCTTAATAGTTGGGCTTTAGATACCAATCCCATTAATTTTGTTATTCCATTGTATCCACATATGTAACAGCCGCTCCTTAATTTCCGGTCCTTTTGTTCCCTTAAATTAGAAAGTTCCTTTTACCATGTTCTTTTGGCAATGTAACTCACCAGCCTTCATCTTCTTCAACTTCAACTCCTCCAGCACTTAATTTTAAGTTTTCCTTTCCCAGATGACTCCAAACTTGCCAATTTAAATCTTGCCTACGTGACCGCTGTGGCTATGGACGACACTTAAGAGGTCATCTTCCGGTTGCCGCCGGTCGAGGAGACAAAGCCGGCTCCCTGGGGGGTTTGCAGCCCCCCCAGTCCACCGGCAGGCGCTCCTCTTGCTCACCACCCCTCCAGGTTGGATCTGACCTGGTCCTGACCAGACCAGGTCCCTGGACGGCGTGGATTTGGGGTTTCCTCGCAGAGCACGGGGAAAACTCCATAGCGCCGCTGCGTTGGCCACACCTTCTTTCCCTGGTGGACTTGTTTAAAGGTGTGAGAAAAATAATTAAGCAGGAATCCAGACTAATGAACAATATATACAGATTTTATTTCTCTTTGATCAAAGGGCCTCTACAGGTCAGAATCCCTGACACAAAATAGAGACAAAGGCCATTATCCAGAAACATGGATTTATACAAAACATGACTCCACCTTACTCCTCCCATTCTCCTCACATCATATCGTCCAACCCCCCCATTATGTAACATCCTAACACAGTATCCACAACATAGAAAAAATACCCAGCATAGGAAAAGAACAGATTCATCATCCTGACAGCTCCACGCTTCCTCTCTTTCTGTGTGAACCTGTGCATTCCCATGAGCTCATTCCCTACATAACAAAAGAGGAAAACATTTCCGTTATCATCCCTTCCTCTCTCTCTGTTCCCACAAAATGGTAACAACGTATCCTGTATCTGAGAACAGTGAAAATGAGCTGACATCCATAAAATACATTTTGTCACACAATATTATTTATCCATTACAAATAGCTTTCAAAATGGTTGCACTATGGCTCTTTTTACATGTCGTTTTTAACAAAAATAAATTCATTTCTCACAATCCACCCTTTCCCTTTTGATCAATTTTCCATTGATCCTAATTGATCAACTTCTTATTTTTGTAACAATACGCACATCCCTCTTAGTCAGGGCCCACGTCCCCAACTTTTTAAGGTTTTTTTCAAGATTTGAATCATTTTCCGAACTTTGGCAAACAAAATCGGACAAAATGATAAATGTAATTGCCAATTAATACCTAATTGGTCTATTACCTATTACACTACCTGGGCTAGAAAATGCGTACCTCTATCACTTTCAATGGTTTTCTCCAACCCATTTCTTGGAACTATCTGCTCCAATATTATTTTCATAGCATCTGAGCATTTACCATTCCTCATGGAAATCCTCATGGAAATACTTCCACCCAACCATTTAAATGAACCACTATCACCAGCAGATTTCTCAATATTCCCACAGCTGGCATCCCACCTGGATTCATTGGAATGGCCAAACAGCCATTCACTTTCCCCCGGTCACTTGCATCCTCATGCTCTTTTTGTTTATCTAATGCAATGTATACATTCTGCAAAAATTCCTCTACAAACATACTTTCTTTTCACAAAGTCAGTCAACACTTGCATTCTCCAATGCACTCTTCTCATTATGTTTCTCATAATGGGTTCATTCACCATTTGCAATCCATCTCATATCTACCTCTTCCACACCTTCTAAACTTAGGCTTGATATCCCATTCCAAAATAGGGATTGTATTTACCATTATCTCTACTTCCTTTCCCTGCCTTGCAGCTTCTTTACAGCCTTATTCGCTAGCCTATTTCCACAAATCAACCTCGAGGAACTTTCCTCATGTGCCAGCCAGCCTCGCTGGTCTCTGCCAGATCCTACTTATCTTAGCTCCTTTCCCTTGCTTGGTATCAAACCCCATTCCATCCAAATCCCAAAGGTATGCCAAATACCATAGGCATATTTAGAACCCTTATAGATATTACCCACTTCATTTGCCAATAACTTCAACGCTTGTAACAAAGCAAACACGCTGCTGACCATTCAGACAGCAACATATTATTCACTGCATATCCAATTTCCCTTCTGTCATCCCCCTCTCGGGATGAACCATCAATAAACAGAACAAAAAACAAATAGCCTCTATAGGTCTATCTTCCACATCCTCACGCATTCTCATTTGTAGATCCCTTGCGTCTACACATCATGCTCTACATTTTCCCAATCCTTCCTTTCTCCTGATAAGAAATCAGAAATCAGTACTAAACTATGCTAAGATAACAAAATCACCTCATATTGCAACAATCTAGAATGAGTAAGACCCTTATGAACCTTCTTCATCATAATTGTCCTCACTACTCACCTCCAATACTCAACCAACTTACCAATAAAGCCACTCTCTCACCACAGGGTCCATCAACTTACCAGCCCATTTTTGAGCTAACACACCCTTAGCCACATCATCCTACCTAATGTGAACTACTCCAAACAAGCAAACAAAAGACTTTCCCAAATCAGGCAAACTCATGTCAACTTAACTTTCTTCAACTCCATTAACTTGTCTCTATATCCTTCCTCACATATCACCTCCATGGTACTACTTCTGACAACTTCTCATATTGTCAGCATATCCATCGATTCACAATCAGCAATGCATTAAACTCAACAACTTCCTCAAAAGCAGAGCTCTCAGAGCAGAACATCTGCAAAAAACATCAACATCCGCAAATCCACCCATTTGCCCCTCCTCTCTCTCTGCAGACTTCAGAGAAAAAAAATGTGTAAAAGGGGAAAAAAAACAAGCCGCTTTCCCCCCTTCTCTCTCTCACACTCACACAGCTGAATACTCTGTCCAGAATACTCAATCCTCTTCAACATCGTTTCAACAAAGAAACTCACAAATAACTCTTCTAACTTCTAACTGCCAAACACCTCTCTTCACATTCTCCATAGAATGTCTCTCTAATCAGTATTTGCTGTCAAATACCTTCCCAAGTACAAATCCTTGCTACTTACTATAACTAGTAAAGGAGATCTCTCTCATCCCCTTGTAAACAAGCAGATGTTTACAAACATCCCCATGTTTGCAAACAAACATTTACAGGTCTCCAGACCACCTCCGTTTGAGAACTCTCTCACTTCCATTGAACAAAAAAAAACTTTTGTGCAAACTAACATGAACAAAAAAAATCTTCCTCCCTATCAACTGACCTACCAGGGAGTTAATGCCCTTTGCATCTTGTAGCATCTTGAGCTTACAAGCAGTGGGAAACAGCTTTAAGGTTTTTTAATCAAAAATATGATTTTGAGCCCTAATCACAGCCCATTTCCCAAAGCTCCAAGGACAAGCCTATTCTCAAATGTCCTAAATACATCTTAACACTCTCAAACCTTTCAAAGAAAAAATCTTTATCTGCAAAAAAATCAACAACCCATCGGTTTCATTCTTTACCTACAATAACAAATCATCTATATCTGAAACAACCACAATCTCTCAGATCGGCTGCACATTTCCAACACTTTAAACAATATCTATCCAAACAAATCAGAATTTTCCAAAAACCTACCAGTGTCATTTAAAAACACTATCCTGCCTCATGCAAAATAATTCTTAACATCTGTGTTATCTTTCAGGTACAATTACCATTGATTTATAGTCCTTTAAGTCAGAGAGGCAAAAACAACAACAACACATTAACACATTAACAAATGTAACTGAATTCCCCAGCAGCCATCAAGCCATTTGGCTCTCTGTCTTAAGGAACTCAAAGACACCAAACATACATAAAAGGGTCACATTCCATGTTACCAAAGATGGAGAGAAAGGTCATCCAAAAAACTGGAACAAACATACAGCAGTTAAGCTTTACACTTTGTCTTGCCAAGCACACTCTTTAAAGCAATGTAGATTAGAGTTACCACACTCATTCCAAACAATTGTGGCCACATTCTAGCACAACTTTCAGTCATCACAACTTAGTTTAGCCTACCCCCATTCCACTGTATTTACAGCTCCTCCAAAATGTAGGAGGTAAAAGGGATCTGAAGGAATCTCATTCCTTCCGCTAGCATTTCTAGTTAACTGGGCCCCATTTCCCCCCGAGACTTGTTCTCTTCGATTCCTCCTGAATACTCTAACAGACGTGCCCTTGTACATAGGGACAAAAACGTCATAGCACAAACACAGAGACTGATCAATCTCCCAGTGCGTCTCATATTTACTTACAACCTAAGTAAACACATCACCCGCTATTCAAGGAATCCACTTAAGGAGTCTAAACAGAAACACCCCATGTCTCATTACTCACCTAAGCCAAGTAGTTGCCGGCCGGCCTTCATTCACTCGGGGCTGTTTATATTGTCACTGGATCCTGCAGTCTCAGTTCATCTGAGGAGCAAATTCCCCTGGATAAGTGAAACCCTCACCCCTGCCACCCAAAGATAGGGCGTGTGCGCGCATTCCCGGTCAAGGTATTTCCCAAATCCAGAAAGAATGTCCAAGGCCCAGTTGGGCACCAATTGTGAGAAAAATAATTAAGCAGGAATCCAGACTAATGAACAATATATACAGATTTTATTTCTCTTTGATCAAAGGGCCTCTACAGGTCAGAATCCCTGACACAAAATAGAGACAAAGGCCATTACCCAGAAACATGGATTTATACAAAACATGACTCCACCTTACTCCTCCCATTCTCCTCACATCATATCGTCCAACCCCCCCATTATGTAACATCCTAACACAGTATCCACAACATAGGAAAAATACCCAGCATAGGAAAAGAACAGATTCATCATCCTGACAGCTCCATGCTTCCTCTCTTTCTGTGTGAACCTGTGCATTCCCATGAGCTCATTCCCTACATAACAAAAGAGGAAAACATTTCCATTATCATCCCTTCCTCTCTCTCTGTTCCCACAAAATGGTAACAATGTATCCTGTATCTGAGAACAGTGAAAATGAGCTGACATCCATAAAATACATTTTGTCACACAATATTATTTATCCATTACAAATAGCTTTCAAAATGGTTGTGCTATGGCTCTTTTTACATGTCGTTTTTAACAAAAATAAATTCATTTCTCACAAAAGGCAAAAAAGTATTGGAACAAAATTAGATCATGGTTAAAAGAGATAACAAAAGAAGATATAGATGGGAAACCTGAACTTTTTCTATTGGGCATAATTGATAAAAAATATAAAAGGGAATTACAATATCTGATTATACATATCATAACAGTGGCATGATCGCGGTTGTAATCGGCGAGATCCAGCCATGAAATGATATGCATGGGTTTTTTAATTGTTTTAATTGTTTTAATTTTTAATGATGTTTTTAATATTTATTATGTTGTTAAGCCGCCCAGAGTCCTTTGGGAGTTGGGCGGCATATAAATTTAATTAAATAAATAAATAAATAAATAAATAAATAAATAATTTACGCGGAATTTTGGAAAAATGAGAGAATGCCAAAAGATGAGGACATAATTAGAAAAATATTGGAATGTGCTGAGATGGATAAATTAACAAAGAAAATAAAAGAAAAAGAAGAGTCCGAATATTACTTAGTATGGAATAAATTATATGAATGGCTGGAAGAGAGAAAGAATATGTAAAGGAGTGCACTGAAAGGAGTATGAATTGTGATAGTTAATATTTAAATGATTATTATGTATGTTAAAGATAAACTGTCATAGAAGAAGTAAGAAATAAAGAAATGTAGAATAAGTAATTTATAAAGTGTAAATATATACGTAAGGGATAATATAACTGTGGATATTTACTGATGCAAGCTCATTGTAAATATGGGGAAATTGTTCCCCTATCAGTTTGTTTGTTTTGTATGTGTGTGTGTGTTATATGTGTATTTAATAAAAAAAATAAAAAAAGAGTGCAGAGAAGAGCAACAAAGATGATTAGGGGACTGGAGGCTAAAACATATGAAGAACGGTTGCAGGAACTGGGTATGTGTAGTTTAATGAAAAGAAGGACTAGGGGAGACATGATAGCAGTGTTCCAATATCTCAGGGGCTGCCACAAAGAAGAGGGAGTCAAGCTATTCTCCAAAATAGTAGGACAAGGAAGCAATGGGTGGAAACTAATCAAGGAGAGAAGCAACTTAGAACTAAGGAGAAATTTCCTGACAGTTAGAACAATTAATCAGTGGAACAACTTGCCTCCAGAAGTTGTGAATGCTCCAACACTGGAGGTTTTTAAGAAGATGTTGGATAACCATTTGTCTGAAGTGGTGTAGGGTTTCCTGCCTAAGCAGGGGGTTGGACTAGAAGACCTCCAAGGTCCCTTCCAACTCTGTTATCCTATCCTATCCTATCCTATCCTATCCTATCCTATCCTATCCTATCCTATCCTATCCTATCCTATCCTATCCTATCCTATCCTATCCTATCCTATCCTATCCTATCCTATCCTATCCTATCCTATCCTATCCTATCCTATCCTATCCTATCCTATCCTATCCTATTCTTTCACAGGCCTTTGCTTATTAACAGCTGGCAGGAGGTACTAGTCTACCAATGCGAAAAACTTCTTTCTGACACTTTTGTTACCTGCTTGGCTCCTCTCTCTTCTTGCAGAATGTCCCATGCTTTGGTTCTCCCCCCTTGCTTTCCTGGGTCCTGCCGGTCATGGCTTTGAGAGGCTAGCAGCAGGCTGGGGGGCAGCTAGAGAGAACACGAAGGGAGTGGGATCCAGCTGTTGTCAGAGGAGGATGCCCCCCCCCACTCAACAACTCTCACTTTCCAATTTCTAAATACAGCAATTTAGGCAGTACTTACCCTCTTTCCAGGCAGCTGTTGATCGCAAGACTCAAAGACTCCCTTTAATACCCTTTGCCAACCGGGCAGGGTCTGGGGGGCTTTCCCACAGACAAAAGCATCTGTCGCCAGCAGGGTAGTGGCTCTTCGGGCCTGGTCCGGTGGCTGGGTGAACTGGGAGTCCCTTCGTAGTCACCAGAATTGTTGGGAGGAAATACTCCCCTGTTGGAATTCTTCCACCCGGGACGCAACGATCAGTGCTTTGTAGAATAAATTGAATAAAGAAGCAGAGCTGCCAGAAAGAAGCTTTTAATGACAAGGAACCAAGATGAGTGACATTCAGCAAGGCTTCTTGGCTAGCTAGGAAGATTGACATTCAAACGTGAGTTTATATACCTCTAAAAAGGTCCGAGCTCCGGACCGAATCCAGCATTAACAACTCCACTTGTGTGGTTGATAACTGGGTTTATTAAGCCAGACTCAGGCACGCAAATGAGTTCCAAAAGCAATAAGCACAAAACAGATGCAATCCGGAAGTAGAGTCAGCGCTGGGAGCATTCGCCTCCCAGCGCGGTTATGTAGGTGGGCCACACCCTCCGTCAGTGCAGGCTTCACCCGGAAGGCAGCTGTGTGTCAGATCGACCCTCCCAGTCGCTCTGCGAGGGCTCACAGCTAATCATCAGGCCAACGCCTTCGCCTCCTCTCATAGCTGATCGTTGGGCATCCTGGTTGCCTGCCCTGCCTCCCCGCTACACAGCTAATCTATGCTCCAACGGCGGTTCTTCTGCACGCCGCTGCAGCCACCGGCTTCACAACCCCCGCAACACCAGGAGCTTCTGTACCCCCCAGTAAGGCAAACCCCAAAGGGAAAGCCAGAGTTTGACAATACCCTTTCTGGGTTTTGGTCTAAAACTGGGTTTTGGTGATGTTTAATTCTGTGCTTGGTGATGTTTAATCCTGTGTCTATTGATGGGATAATTTTCCCTATTCAGTTTTGTTTGTCAAAGCATCGTTTGCCACCGTTCTACATAGAAGAACGTTCTACATAGAAGTGTGGGGGGGGGGAATGCAGAGTGTGTGAGAAGCTACCGATAGCAAATTCTTTGTGGTTTCTCCAAGGTCATCTTTGTCCAGCACCTGCAAGGAGGGGTTGCCACGCTGGCAGAAGTTTAGTGGGCAACGTGACCCGAATGGGGGTGGGAAACAAGGAGTGCCCGTTTCCTATTGAAGGGGAACTTGGGAGACAAATTAGATTTGGGTTTTCCCATGCGTTGCCAACATGGTGTCTGCAATAAATTGGAACTTTGGTGAACTTTTTGCCTTGGACTCTGATTTCTGCTCGATTACTATTTGGAACCGTGACACTGTTTGGAAGGAAAAGATTAATCTCTGTTCCTGAAAAGAAGCAGAGTTGAGAGGGCGGAGCTGCAGCCGGACGAGACGGTCGCTTCCCCTTGGGGCTCCTGGGGGAAGCACCGAACCGCGGCAGCCAGGGACCCAAATTTGGGTCGGAGCTGACCTGGAGGGTTGGGGAGGAAGGGAAACAGTTTTGGCATGCCGCGTGGGTGATCGCAGACCCCGCTGGCGTCCAAATTAAAGTTTCCCGAGTGGCAGCCATTTTGGAGGCGACATGTCGCTATTAGTCCTGGCAAGCGAAGCAGCATGAGATAGGAGAAGAGTGATCAAGTTGACCGGGTGAGAGAATTCTTTTTTATTCCATTTTAGCACTTGAAAGTGGAGAAAACTGGAGGAAACAGGTTTTTTGTTGTGTAAATTTAAAGTACTTTGATAAAGAAAGAGGTTTCGAAGCAGCAGAAGCTGATTCCGGATTAGCGGCGTGGGAAGCAGAGCTAACTCTTTCTTTAAAGGACATTAATTTAAAGTGCCTGTTTGTTAAGAAGAATGCTGGGTTGCTGCAGCTAGATGGATTTTAAAGGATTTATTTTCTGCTGGCTTTGATTTGATTTCTTTTATTTTTGATTCTCATCTTTTTGGCATCTCATTGTTTTTATTATTATTATTATTATTATTATTATTATTATTATTATTATTATTATTATTATTATTATTATTATTATTATTATTATTATTATTATTATTATTATTATTATTATTATTATTATTATTGTCCTTTTTTTGACTATTCACTGGGTGTGGTTTGCATTTGAGAACGACTGAGGTCCCACAGAGTGGGTCTCCTCCAGGTCCCGTCAGCCGCACAGTGCCGACTGGCGGGGCCTAGGGGGAGGGCCTTCTCTGTAGGGGCCCCTGCTCTCTGGAACCAACTTCCCCCAGAGATCCGAATCATCCCCACCCTGCTGGCCTTCCGAAAAGCCATTAAGACATGGCTCTTCCTGCAGGCGGGGTGATTACCTCCCATCTGACGTCTCCCCCATGTATGTATGATGTTATATGTTTTTTTAAATTGTTTTAAATTGTTTTTAATGATTTGTTTGATGTTCCCTAAAATGTTGTACGCCGCCCTGAGTCCTGAGGGAGTAGGGCGGCATAGAAGAACCTCAAATAAATAAATAAATAAATAAATAAATAAATAAATAAATAAATAAATAAATAAATAAATAAATAAATAAATACTGCCACCCAGTGTTGACAAAGTATCTTAGTTTGGAAACATTTGTTGCAGCTTTAAGAACTGTTTATCTTTTTCTTGGCTTTTCCTTTCTACATTTAACCTTGAGACTTATCTGCTTGTTTTTAAAGTCTTTTGTGTAGACCTAATAAGAGATTTCTTTCCCTGCTATGTTTGGATTAACACTGTATTTTATCTATACTACGTGTTTTATTTGAACATTCCTTTTTTCTATTTTTCTTTTCTTTTGGAAACTGTTAGTTTGAGGCCTGATGGAGTTTGAGGCCTGGTGGATTATTCTTTTTAAAAAAATATTGGACTAAGTTTTGGATTATTTGGATTATTAGAAATTTTAAATTCTTTATTCTATTTTATTCTTTTAAGATTCTTTTTAGTTATTATTCCTTTTTTAATTTCTGCTTCTGTCTTTTTTTCCTTTTTGGGGGGGATTCTTATATTTTTTCCTTTTTTATATTTACCCATTTTGATTGGATTATAAATTATTATTATTATTATTATTATTATTATTATTATTATTATTATTATTATTATTATTATTATTATTATTATTATTATTATTATTATCTCTTTTGCTTTTGTTGATATCGATTTTGGTATCGGATTTCTATACCCATTTTGATTGGATTATAAATTTACTGAGTGGATTACAACATGGCTATGAGAAAGAAACCACATCATCCTCCAAGTACATCAACTACAACACCGGCATCACCACATGGCTCTGGAGATAAAATGGAAGTTACAGAAGTTAAAAATATGTTCTTAACTCTTCGTGAAGATATTAAAAACAGATTTGATGCAATGGCAGTAGAAATGAAAGAGATGAAAGGAATTATAGAGAAAAATGAACAGCGTTTACAGAAAATTGAAAAGAAAGTTGAAGTTAATGAAACAAAAGTCGATGAATTGATGATATCAGAAAAAAGACAAGAAAGAACAATCATAACTCTAGAGATGGACAAATCTGAATTTTAGTTACACTTTCAAAACGTGCTGGAAGAGAAAGGAGAAAATTTAGGGGAAATAATGGCTGAAATTTTGGCAAAGGCTTTGGAAGAAAATAAGGAACAACTCTTGAATGACATCGATGAAGTGTGCCAAGTACATACTCGATATGCTATGCGACATAATCTTCCAAGAGAGGTACATGTGAGATTTACTAAAAAGGCTCGGAGAATGGAATTGCTACAAAAGTTGAGAAACACCATTTTTAGATATAAAGAGAAGGAGATTGCTGTTTTAAAACAAGTACCAAGAAGAGTGAGAGATTTAAGAAGAGAATACCACTTTTTGACTAAGAAATTAATTGAAAGAGGAGTGACTTTTTGATGGTTGGTTCCAGAAGGTATAATGTTTCTTTGGCAAGGACAAAGACTGAGATTGGATACAGTGAACAAAGCAGAAATATTTTACAGACAGAGTTTCATACAGATGGAAGAAGGAATAAGAGAATTAAGAGAGAGAGATAGAAGACAAACTAATAGATGAGGCAGCTGGAGGACAAGAACTTCAACCAACTGAACAAGAATTGGAGGATAAGGAATTGGAAACAGTAATAGCCGAGTTTAAAGAACAGAGAGAAATGAGAATGACAAGATCAGCAAAAGAACGGCAAAAGCCCTAAAATAGGAAAAATAAAATAAACATGGATGAAGAAATTAGAATGATTCCGATAAATGTAAATGGACTTAATTCACCAAATAAGAGAAATAGAATATTTAATAAACTCAAAAAATTGAATATGGACATTATTTGCTTACAGGAGGTACATATTAAAAAACAACATGAAAAATTGTTAGAGAATAAAAGACTGGGAGAATTGTATGTAACATTAATAGATCAAAGTAAAAGAGGAATTGCTCTGTACATACAAAACAAAATAGATTCAAAAAACATATATACTGATGAAGAAGGAAGAATATTAATGGTAGAGATAAGATTGAATAACCAAAAGATATTATTGATTGCAATATATGCTCCAAATGAAAATCAAGACTCATTCTATTTGAAATTACATAAGAAAATTAACGAGTTGGATTATGAGAATATATGTTTGATAGGAGATTTCAATGCGATTGTAAAATCAGATTTGGATTATAAAACAAGTAAGGAAAATAAAAGACAAAGGAAAATTTTACCAAAAATGTTCTTTAATATGGTAGAGGAGTGGAACTTGATTGACGCATGGAGAGAGAGACATCAAAAAGAAAAACAATTTATGTTTTATTCTCACAGACACAAGTCATGGTCGAGAATTGATATGGTATGGACAACTATAGACTTGATAAAGGGACTACAAAAAATAGATATTGAACCCAACGTATGGGCCGATCACAATCCAATTATTAGATGGAGAAGAAAAAGGAAAAAAATAAGATGAACATTAAGACGAGAAATATTACAAGAAAAAGAATTTGAATTATTTGTAAAGAAAGAAATGGGTTTCTTTTTTCAAGAAAATAGAAAGGAAGGTACTACCCTTCAGATTCTTTGGGATACATCTAAGGCATATTTTAGAGGTTTGGTGATGACATACGTGAGTAAGAGAAATAAACAGAGGAAAGCTATTAAAAGAAAACTTGAAATGGAACATAGAGAATTAGAAAAGAAACTACAATTACATCCGCAAGATTTGAAAACTCAAGAATTGATGGACTTAAAGAAACATGAATTAAATATGATAGAAAATGAAGAGGTAGCATGGAATCTTAAATTATCGAAACAGAACTTTTTTGAACATGCGAATAAACCAGGAAGATGGTTGGCTTACAAAATGAGGAAAGAGAAAGAGAAAAAATGGATAAATCAATTAGAAAATGAAGAAGGAGAATTACAGTACAATGAAGAAGATAAAAAGAAGATAATATGGAGATACTATAAAGATTTATATAAACAAGAGAAAATTGATGATAAGAAAATATCTCAATATTTAGAAAAGGCAGATCCACCTAAAATACCAGAAAAATATAAAAAAATACTTGAAGAGAAAATTACAATGATGGAGTTGGTGGAAGCTATTAAGAAACAGAAAAATGGAAAAGCACTGGGACCAGATGGACTTCCAGCAGAAGTTTATAAAACCTTTGAAGAAACATTTGGACTGGTAATGCTGGATCTATTTAATGAATTGATGTTAGAAGCTAAAATCCCAGAGACATGGACAGAGGCTTTTATAACTTTGATACCAAAAGAAGATACTGATTTACAAAACGTCAAAAATTACAGACCTATATCATTATTGAATGTTGATTATAAAACATTTCTATCAATAATAGCGAATAGACTTAAAAGATTTCTTAGTGAATTTATTCATATGGATCAAAATGGATTCCTTCCCAAAAGACAGATAAGAGACAATTTTGAATACTATAGAGTACTATGAACAACATCCTGAGAAGCAAATGGCGTTAATTTTTTTGGATGCACAGAAAGCATTTGATAATGTAAATTGGCAGTTTATGAATCTACAATTGCAGTATATGGACTTTGGGGCAAGATTTCTTGGTGTCATAAAAGCAATTTATAGTACGCAAACAGCAAGAATAATAATAAATGGGGAAATGACTGACAAAGTAGAGATTACTAAAGGAACAAGGCAAGGATGCCCATTATCACCATTGTTATTTATTTTGACACTAGAAGTATTAAACAGGACTATACGGGAAGATTGTGAGATCACAGGAATTAAAATAAGAAAAGAAGAATATAAACTACAAGCATTTGCAGATGACTCAGCATTTATACTTGAAGATCCACTCAACTCAGGACCAAAACTCTTATATCAAATTGAAAATTTGTCCTGAGTCCCTCGGGAGTAAGGCGGCATATAAGAACCAATAAATAAATAAATAAATAAATAAATAAATAAATAAAATTATGGAGAGGTGGCTGGATTGAAAATAAATAAAGATAAGACAAAAATGATTGTTAAAAATATGACAGAAAAGCAAAAAATGGAATTGACAGAGGTTTTAGATATACAAATAGTAAAAAAAGTAAGATATTTGGGGATCCAATTATCAGCAAGGTATTCAACACTTAAGGAAGACAACTACTTAAAACTTAAAAAACAGATTGAGAAGGATTTGGAAAAATGGAAGAATCTTCAATTATCATTAATGGGTAGAATTGCACTAATCAAGATGAATATATTACCACATTTACTTTTTTTATTTGTGACAATACCAATAAAAATAGATAAATCTTTTTTCAACGAAATTAATAAAATAACAACGAAATTTATCTGGCAAGGGAAAAGACCGAGGATCAGTTTGAAAATGTTACAAGATGCAAGAATAAGAGGCGGTTTTGGCCTCCCCAATTGGGAGTTGTACTACCAAGCAACAGCAATGACATGGATTAAGGAATGGATTTAGCAAGGGCAGTTGCTGTTTCCCCTTTCGCTACATTGTAGTGCTAAACTGCATTCTTGTGGTTAGGATAATCTCAAGTGTTTCCTGGGGCTGTAAACTCTGGCAATGAGCCAGACAGGACTTTTTCTTCTCTTGTGTTTTAGTTTAAAAGGACTTAAACTATTGTGATTTAATTTATTTGTATTGTGTTTGGATTATTTGATGTCTCGTGTCTTCTTCCTCTATCCTGGGAGGGGGGCCTCCCTTCACTTGGTTGCTTGTTTGTAGAATTTATATGGTTGCCCACTTCAAACTTAACGTCTCAGAGTGGTGTATGGTGAATAAAAAAACAAAACAAAACAAATACAATTAAAATCAAAAACATTTCATCCTGGCCCTCATGCCTGAGGCAAAGCTAAATTTTCTCTGCATTTCTGAAGGCCAGAGGTAATTTCCCTGAAAAAGAAGTTGAATAGCAAAGAATGAACTTTGAGGTGACATGTATGCAAAGCTTTCTCCTGGACACAACTTCTATGCAAAGCGAATGCTTTTTACACCCAAGTATATGATATACTAACTGTTTATCAGTCAACAGGTTTATAATCAAAATATGTGCAGGTAGCTCTTAATTTATGACTGTAATGGAGCCTGCCCATTACAGTCGTAATTTGTGATGGTCGTAAAGCTGGTCATCCACATGACCAACTTGATTTTACAACATTTTTGCAGCAGTTATTAAGTGAATGCAATAGTCATAAAGTGACCACCACGGTTTTTAAGGGAATGCTGCAGTCGTTAAGTGAACCCATTGTTTGCTATGGGTCATTTTGCCAAAAATGGAAGTAAACACCAGTTTTTAGCTAAAACATAAATCATGGTCACATGACTATGGGATGCTGCAAACAGCGGAGTGGGTAGCCAAGCTCCACGATGAAGCGGCCCCCGAGCTAAATGACACGGACAACTTCATCCAGTTAATGAGGGTCAGATTATGTGTTGATTTCCGGGGTATAAATGCGGTGTGCGTGCAGAACACCTACCCCCTGCCCCTCATGAAAGACTTGCTGAACCACTTGTCCAAAGGCAAGATATTCACCAAGTTAGACGTAAGAGAAGCATACTATCGCATCCGAATCAGGGAGGGGGATGAATGGAAAACCGCCTTCAACTGCCCACTGGGAAGCTTCCAATTCAAAGTAATTCCCTTTGGACTGCAGGGAGCCCCTGCGGTCTTCATTTATTTATTTATTTATTTATTGTTCGATCTTATAGGCCGCACAACTCCCAAGGGACTCTGGGCAGCGTACAACATAAAAAATGAACAATCAATTAAAACAATAGTAGAAAAGGTTAAAAATACATATAAAAGTTAAAAACATTTACCATCATTCATACACAGGGGTGACCACATATATTCTCATTGGTCTCTATCCCCACGCCTGCCGGAAGAGCCAGGTTTTAACGGCTTTACGGAAGGCCAGCAAGGTGGGGATAGTCCGGATCTCCGGCGGTAGTTGGTTCCACAGAGACGGAGCTGCCACAGAGAAGGCTCTCCCCCGCGGACCCGCCAACTGGCATTGCTTGGTTGACGGGACCTGGAGGAGACCAACTCTGTGGGACCTAACTGGTCGTAGGGAGGTATGTGGTAGGATGCGGTCCTGAAGGTATCCTGGTCCTGAGCCATATAGGGCTTTAAAGGTGATAACCAACACCTTAAATAGCGTCCGGAGACTAATGGGCAGCCAATGCAGCTGGCGGAAGATAGGTGTTACATGGGTGTATCTTGGTGCACCCACCACAGCTCACGCAGCTGCATTTTGAACCAGTTACAGTCTCCGGACACTCTTCAAGGGTAGCCCCATGTAGAGCGCATTACAGTAATCCAGCCGGGAGGTGATGAGGGCGTGAGTGACTGTGAGCAAAGCCTCCCTTTCCAAGAAGGGTCGCAATTGGTGCACCAGGCGAACCTGTGCAAAGGTCCCCTTAGCCACAGCTGACAGATGTTGATCCAATTTTAGCTGTGGATCTAGGAGAACACACAAATTGTGAACCCGTTCCGAGGGAGTTAATTTCTCTCCCCCAAGAACCAAGGAGGGACAGTCGACATAGTCCCTAGGAGGCAATATCCATAGCTACTCGGTCTTGTCAGGGTTGAGCTTGAGCCTGTTAACTACCATCCAGACCCTAACATCGTCCAGGCATCGGCACATCACATCCACTGCTTCCCTGAACTGAGACGGGGTGGAGATGCACAACTGGGTATCATCAGTGTATTGCTGAAACCTCACCCCGTGTTGTCAGATGATCTCACCCAGCGGTTTCATGTAGATGTTAAACAAGAGAGGCGAGAGGACTGAGCCCTGTGGAACCCCACAAACCAGGGGCCTAGGGGTCGACCTCTGTCCTCCTGCCAACACCGACTGCATCCTATCGGAGAGGTAGGAGGAGAACCACCGTAATACAGTGCCCCCCACTCCCAACTCGCCGAGCCGGCGCAGAAGGATACCATGGTCAATGGTATCGAAAGCCGCTGAGAGGTCAAGTAGCACCAAGAGGGAGGAATGACCTCCATCCCGGGCTCGCCAGAGATCATCCATCAGGGTGACCAAAGCAGTTTCCGTGCTGTAGCTGGGCCTGAAACCCGATTGAAAGGGATCTAGATAATCAGCGTCATCCATTAACCGTAGGAGCTGGAGCGCCACCACTTTCTCAACAACCTTACCCACAAAGGGCAGGTTGGAGACAGGACGAAAGTTCTTTAAATCCGCTGGGTCCAGGGAAGGCTTCTTGAGGACTTCCGGGGGACTTCCGGGGGATCAACGGTGTGTGCGTGCAGAACACCTACCCCCTCCCCCTCATGAAAGACTTGCTGAACCACTTGTCCAAAGGCAAGATATTCACCAAGTTAGATTTAAGGGAAGCGTACTATCGCATCCAAATCCAAGAGGGGGATGAATGGAAAACCGCCTTCAACTGCCCTCTGGGAAGTTTCCAATTCAAAGTGATGCCCTTTGGGCTGCAAGGGCCCCCAGCGGTCTTCATGCAGTACATTAACGAGGTGCTGCACCCCCACTTGTACAAGGGGGTGCTCGTTTATTTAGATGACATTCTCATCTTCAGTGAGAGAATGGAAGAGCACGTGAAATTAGTGTGACATGTCCTAGAAAAACTCCTAGCCGCCAAACTATAAGCTAAACTTTCCAAATGCGAGTTCCACAAGACCTCACTAGACTATTTGGGGTACCGGATCTCCAAAGATGGAATAGAGATGGATCCGGGGAAGGTGAAAGCAGTGCTTGATTGGCAGCCCCCACACACCCGCAAACAGCTGCAGAGCTTCCTGGGCTTCGCGAACTTCAATAGGCAGTTCATCCCGGCATTTGTGAAAGTAGTCCTGCCGTTAACAGAACTGCTCAAGACGGTGCCGACACCCACCAAGCCAAAGCCTAGTCAGCCACTAAACTGGACGATGGACTGCCAGAAAGCCTTTGAGAAATTGAAGCGACTTTTTGCCCAGGAGCCAGTTCAACAGCATCCCGATCCAGAATGACAATTCATCATTCAGGCGGATGCGAGTGATGTGGCTGTAGCGACGGTGTTGCTGCAGAAAGATGAGAAAGACCATCTCCTGCCGTGTGCTTACGTTTTGAAGAAGCTCACCGCTACAGAGAGGAGATGGGCCATTTGGGAAAAAGAAGCCTATGCCGTTCGTTGGGCGCTACTGACTTGGAGACAATTCCTTGAAGGGGGAAAAATACCTTTCGAGGTGTGGACTGACCATAAAAACCTAGAGGCCCTAAAGACCCCGAGAAAGCTGTCACCCAAACAAGTGCGGTGGGCACAATACTTTAGACGACTCAAGTTTGAACTAAAACACATCCCGGGGGGCAGTGGTGGGTTCCTACCGGTGCGGTCCACTCTATAGCACCGGTAGCGGCCTGCTGGTGACGTCACAGTACCGGTGCGGTCGGTTGCCGGTGCCTAGGCGCCGCCATTAAAAAAATATTTTTAAAACTTTTTAAAAAAATTTTCTTCTGCGCATGCCCAGAAACCTGACAATTAAGTCTTTCCCCGTCCCTTCACTTGAAAATAATAAGCTCGCATTTGACACTTTTCCTTCACTTTTGCCTAAAGCTTCCCAAAGTGGGCATTTTCCGAAAGCTTAACCTTTTATACTGTTAATTTTATACAGTTTTATACTGTTATTCTTTAGATGAAAACATTGAGGACTGTTAAAAGATACTGTTCTTTTAACAGTCCTCAATATTTTCGTCTAAGGAATCCATGACTGAAACCAAAAATGCTGTATGAGACTTGCTTGTCTTTTAACTATAGCATTTTCTGCATATAAAGGTTGCTGTGTTGCCATGGTGTAACACGCACTTTGTATGCAAAGCTTTTCATGTAAGGTATAAAATACCAAAAATAGTAGTAACATCTCTCTGAAATAACTAATATATGACCGGCAAGCCACGCCCACCCGGTCACATGGCTGGCAAGCCACACCCACAAAATAAGCCACGCCCACAAAGTGGTAGTAAAAAAATTAGGAACCCGCCCCTGCCAGGGGGGGGGGAAACTTGCTGGCAGATGCCTTGTCCAGAAAACCGCAATATGACAGCCAGAAAGAGGAGGAATTCCATTCGGTCATCCCCTCCTCGCTGACAGGAACGGTAGACCTTCCCCACTCAGAGGGGGAACTTGCAGCTCCTGTCCTCACCAGAGGCCAATCCAGACGACCGAGCGCCTGGAGCCATGAGGAGTGGACAGACAAATTTAAAGCAGCCTTGCCCGACGACCCCTGGCTAAATGATAACAAGGAAATATTGACCATGAGAGATGGACTGGCTTGGAAGGGGTCCAAACTGTACGCGACTGCCAACCTCAGGCTGCAAGTGCTCCAACGAAGCCACGACTCTAAGCTGGGAGGACACTTTGGATTCTTGAAGACCCTCCACCTGATGAGACAGCAGTTTTGGTGGCCAAAAATGAAATCGGAGGTGGAGGACTATGTAAAGAGCTGTGCCACCTGCGCCACAAGGAAGCACCGACCAGGAAAACCACCTGGACTCCTGCAGCAGGTAGCCAACCCAAGCAAGCCCTGGGAAGAAATAGGGATAGACTTCATTGTGGAACTCCCAGAGAGCAAGGGAAATACGGTGATCTGGACGGTCATTGACTTATTCTCCAAGCAAGCACACTTCGTTGCCTGTTCCGGGTTGCCGTCAGCCAGACACTTAGCAAAACTCTTCCTCAAGCACATTTACCACTTGCACGGAGTGCCAAAAAGGATCATCTCTGACAGAGGCGTACAATTCACCACCAAGTTCTGGAGGGAATTCCTGCGCACCATTGGATCCACTCAAGGGCTTAGCTCAGGATTCCACCCGCATACCAATGGGACCGTAGAAAAAGCCAATGCGATGATGGAACAATATCTTCGCTGTTAATACCCAGTATTTCATAGTAGCTTACTTTTTTTTAATATTGTTTTTATTGATTTTCATATTTTACATATCACAATATTTATAGACAGATCTACCACCTTAATATACAATGCTACTACATTTATACATTATTTTAACTTGTTTTCTTGTCCTGTATCATCGTCCCACATTGTCTCTTCGAATCTCTATTGTTTGTCCTATTATAGCAATGTTCCCAAACGTCGTAGTAATCTGAATTTTTTCCCCTCGGAGTTCCATCGTTAATTTGTCCATTTCGGCACAGTCGTAAATTTTTTTGATTATCATATTGTCTATAGGTATGTTGGGGTCCTTCCAATTTTGAGCGAACAGAATCCTGGCCGCTGTAGTGATGTGTAGAATTAAATATTTGATGTTTTGGTTATATTGTCCTTTAAATATCCCCAGTAAGAGAAGTTCCGGCATGTATTCTACTGGTATATCCACTATTTCCTGTAGCCAATGGTGAATTTTTTTCCAATATGTTTTCACTTTGGGACACAACCACCACATATGAAAGAAGGTGCCTTGCTCTTTTTTGCATTTCCAGCAATTCGAATTTAAATTTGGATAAATTTTCGCCAATTGTGCTGGTGCCAAATGCCATCTGTAAAACATTTTATAATAATTTTCTTTGTATGTCGCTGATTTCGTTAATTTATAATTTCTGTTCCAAATTTGCTCCCAGTCGGCCAGGTGTATACTATGTCCGACATTCTTCGCCCATGCTATCATTGGTTCCTTCACTATGTCTTCAAATCTGTCAATTTTTAATAAGTAATCATATAATTTTGATATTATTTTTTCTTCTGGGCCTGTTAGTAATTTGTCTAATGGTTGAGTTATCATATCTATACCCATTTCTTCGATATCTTTTTTATAACGAGATTTAATTTGAAGGTAAGACCATCACTCTATCTTTGTTCCTTGCTTTTCTAGTTCTTCCCTACTTTTTAATTTCCCTAATCCATCCAAGATACCTTTGTACAGGTATTTAGCTGTTTTAGATGTGTTGATCAAATTTGGGTATAACATAGCTTCCATTGTCGACAGCCAATTGGGAATTTTCATATAATGTTTTTTTCTAATTTCTTGCCAATTTTTTATTAATGCGTCTCTGATTATATGTCTATGGAAATGTTGTTGTGGCTTATTTTCCATGTTCAATAAAAATGAGTGCCATCCCTTTTGTAGGTCATGGCCTTCCAATAATAACAGCCGTCTATTTTTCAAATTTATCCATTTCTTTATCCAGACAAGTGAAGTTGCTAGGTAATATAATCGCCAATCTGGGAGTCCAAAGCCACCTCTGCTTTTGTTGTCCTGCAAATTTATTAATTTTATCCTTGATTTTTTTACCTTGCCAAATAAATTTTAAAGTGTTTTTATTCAAGTCTGTAAAAAATTTTTATCTAATTTTATCGGGATTGTTTGGAGTAGATATAATAATTTTGGCAAAATGTTCATCTTGATTATCGCTATTCGCCCTAACAGTGATAATTGTAATTTCCCCTATGTTTCCAAATCTATTTTTATTTGAGATACTAATTTTGTATAATTGTCATCTTTGATTGAAGAGCATCTATTGGTCAAATTGATTCCCAAGTATTTAATTTTTTTAGTATTTTGTAGTTCCAATTTTTCTTCCAGATTTTTCTTTTGATTTAAGGTCATATTTTTATTGAATAATTTAGTTTTTTGTTTGTTAATCTTCAGGCCCGCCAATTCCCCGTATTCTTCTATTTCTTTAAGTTATGTTAACCCTGTCTCCAATGGATCTTCCAAGAAGAACACGAGGTCATTGGCAAACGCCTGTAATTTATACTCTTAGTTTCTAATTTTTGCTCCCTTGATATTTTGATTATTTCTAATTTTATTCAATAAGTTTTCTAAGGTTAGAATAAAAAGCAGAGGTGACAGTGGACATCCCTGTCTGACTCCTTTCATTATTTGGAACTGCTTAGTCATTTCTCCATTTATGATTACCCTGGCCTTCTGGGAGGTACTGTATATATTGTTTCTATCATTTCTTCAAAGCAATTTCCAAATTTCATTTTTTTAATTTGCTCAATCATGTAGTGCCAATTTACATTGTCAAACGCCTTTTGCGCATTCAGAAAAACAAGTGCTACCTGCTTTTCTGGATGCGCTTCATAATACTCCAATATATTTAATACAATTCTTATATTATTTCTTATTTGTCTTTGTGGTAAAAATCCATTTTGATCCAAATGTATTATTTTACTTAAAAAAAAATTTGTTCTTTCCGCAATAATAGTCATAAAAATTTTGTAATCGACGTTTAACAATGAAATTGGCCTGTAATTTTAAATTTGCGTTGCATCGGCACCTTCTTTCATAATTGTGGTGATATAAGCCTCCCTCCACGATTCCGGAACTTTAGCTTTCATCAATACTTCATTATATAGTTCTAGCAATAATGGTTCCAATACCTCTTCTAAGTTCTTATAAAATTCCCCTGGAAAACCGTCTGGCCCGGGTGATTTATTATTTTTTTGTTTCTTAATCACGTTCTTCATTTCAGTAAGTGTGATCTCTCTGTTTAACATTAACCTATCTTCTTCCTCTATTACTGGGGTGTTCGCCTTTCCTAAATATTCCTGTATTTTATCTGTTCTTATTTCATCCTTTTTGTATAAATCCTCAAAAAATCTTAAAACAATCTCTTTCATTTTATTTTCGTTGTTCTGTAATTTCCCTGTTTCATCTTGCAAGTGGTGTATTATTCTACTTTCTTTTTCTTTTTTAATTTTGTATGCCAGCCATCGGCCAGGTTTGTTGGCATTCTCAAAAAATGTTTGCTTAGCAAATTTAATGCTTTTCCCATATTCCTGTTGTTATATTTAACGTGTGCTTTAATTTAATTAATGCCTCATTTATTTGTTCCTCTTCTGGATTTTTTTGAAATTTATTTTCCAATTGTTTATTTCCTCTAATATTTTGTTTTGTGATTGCCTTTTTTCTTTATTTTTCTTTATTGTATAAGCTATTGTGATTCCCCTAGTATATGCTTTCAGGCTATCACATAGACTTTGTGTACTGTTTGGTTGTTTTTTATTCTCTTGGAGGAATAATTTTAATTCTTTTTTGACCATTTGTAAGTATTCATTATCTTGAATTAATTGTGTATTTAATGTCCATCTTCTAATTTTTTGTCTTTCTCCTTTCCAAATTACCATTAAGGGATTGTGATCCGCCCATATATTCAGGGTGATTTCTATACTATCAATATTTTTGCTCAATTCATTGCTTGCCCACATCATATCTATTCTTGAAAGTGATTTGTGCAGATTAGAATAGAAGGTATATTGGTTTTCTTTGGGGTGCAGTAGTCTCCACATATCGGTTAAATTTAGTTCCTCTGTCATTTCAAAAAATGTTTTTGGTAATATATTCCTTTTTGTTTGTTTTCCTTTTCCAGTAGCGTGGTCTAATTGGGGGTCTATTATTCTGTTATAATCTGTTGTGGCCAGGTTGAGTCCGGTACACTTAGCAGCCAATCCCGAGGATTCGGAGGTAGTGGGGGTGCAGTACAGAAGACCGGTGTTCCTGGCACCAGAGACGGAGAGTGAAGAGGACATGGGGTCAGAGGCTGGCGAACAATTAGAGCCTGATGCATCTCCTGAGATTAGTGACTCAGGAGAAGAGGAGGAGCCTCTTCTTGATGCCAGAGCGCGCAGGTCCTCAAAGAGACATGAGTGGCTAATCAGGAGGAGGCTTCCTCATGAGTAGTACTGCAGGTCTTGACCACGCCCTGAGGGTATTTAAGGGTCTGTCACGAGGGGCTACGTTGCAGAGAACAACCCCATTCTGTGTTTCCAGCATCTTGATCTCGATTTGTGTCTTCGGTTTGGATTCTAAAAAGTGAACATTTTTCCGGTGCTAATTGGACTTGGGTTTCCGCCAACCTACGTGAGTTGAGATAACACTATCTGCCTGCTTTCTGGGACTCTAGCCAACTACTGAGAAGGCCTTGTGTAAATAACTCATTAATACCTGATATTCTTTTGAAAAGATTTAACTCTTGCTAAGACTTTATTGGAAGTAAAATTGTATTGTTCCCAATTCATTCCCGTGCATCTTATTTTGAGGGGCATACCCGTGGGGACAGAACATAATCTCCTATTACACATACTTTTTGGTGTTCTATTAATAATACTTTTTCGTGAATCTTCTTATAAAAGTCTTTTTGATTTTTATTTGGGGCATATATATTAACCAATATTACTGTGGTATTACCTATTTTTATTTCGAGTATTAAAAATCTCCCTTTAGGATCTACATAGATTTCCTTGCTTTTAATATCTGTTTTGACATATATTTCCACTCCTCTTTTTTTTTAAGCTAGTGATGTATAAAGTGTTCCCAGTTTTTGACATTTTAAATATTTTGATCTGTTTGTTTGATATGTATTTCTTGAAGAAATATAATGTCTACATTTAAGTTAATTAGTTTCTTGAATATTTTTCTTCTTTTTTCTGGGCTATTTAATCCTTTGATGTTTATTGATATTAATTTAATCTCTTTTTGCATTTCTTGAATTCCTTACCGGTATTTACTGTTTTGTTTTTGTGGCTTTTTGTGTCCTTGTTCTTAGTCCTGCTAACTGCTTAGGTGGTTCCTTAGGGGCTCTAGCTTCTTCTGCCTTTCACTTCTCTTCCGTGTCCTGTCTTTCTTCCTGACTGATTAATTCTAATCTTTCTCCACTATCTTATTTATTTATTTATTTATTTATTTATTTATTTATTTATTTATTTATTTATTTATTTATTTGAGGTTCTTCTATGCCGCCCTACTCCCTCAGGACTCAGGGCGGCGTACAACATTTTAGGAAACATCAAACAAATCATTAAAAACAATTTAAAACAATTTAAAAAAACATATAACATCATACATACATGGAGGAGACGTCAAATGGGAGGTCGTCTGAAAATCACCCCGCCTGCAAGAAGAGCCATGTCTTAATGGCTTTTCGGAAGGCCAGCAGGGTGGGGATGATTTGGATCTCTGGGTTAAGTTGGTTCCAGAGAGCAGGGGCCCCTACAGAGAAGGCCCTCCCCCTAGGCCCCGCCAGTCGGCACTGTTTGGCTGACGGGACCTGGAGGAGACCCACTCTGTGGGACCTGACCGGTCGAAGGGAAGTATGAGGCAGGATGCGGTCCCGGAGATAGCCTGGTCCTAAGCTATGTAGGGTTTTAAAGATGATGATCAACACCTTGAATTGTACCCGGAGACCAATTGGCAGCCAATGCAGCTGGCGGAGTATGGGTGTTACGTGGGTGTATCTTGAAACACCCATCACAGCATGCGCAGCCGCATTTTGCACCAGTTGAAGTCTCCGAATACTCTTCAAGGGTAGCCCCATGTAGAGCGCATTGCAGTAGTCCAATCGGGAGGTGACAAGGGCGTGAGTGACCATGAGTAGAGCCTCCTTCTCCAGGTATGGTCGCAATTGGTGCACCAGGTGAACCTGTGCAAAAGCCCCCCTAGCCACAGCTGCAAGATGTTGGTCTAATTTTAGCTGTGGGTCTAGGAGGACTCCCAAATTGCGAACCCGTTCTGAGGGAGTTAATTTTTCTCCCTCAGGAACCAAGGAGGGACAGTCGATATAGTCCTTCGGAGGCAATATCCAGAGCCACTCAGTCTTGTCGGGGTTGAGTCTGAGTCTGTTCCTCCCCATCCAGATCCTAACGTCGTCCAGGCACTGGCACATCACATCACATCATATGAAGAATGGTTGCAGGATTTGGGTTTGGCTAGTCTAGAGAAAAGAAGGACTAGGGGTGACATGATAGCAGTATTCCAGTATTTGAGAGGCTGCCACAAAGAAGAGAGGGTCAATTTATTTTCCAAAGCACCAGAGGGCAGGACAAGAAACAATGGACGGGAGGGGTGTGGCCAGCATCGTGACGTGACAGCGGGTTTTTTTCGGGGCTCCGGAAAAACCGCTGCTATCCCAGCTGATCGGGGGTCATGATTATTTTGAGAAGGTGGGAAGGATTACGAATGAACTTAAACTAATTGGAAATGGATCAGAGGAATTGAAGCTCGGAACTGTGTGGTTTTGTTATACTGCAGTGCCATCTAGTGGCAAGAAAGAAAAGATATTAAAAAGACTTTGAATTAGCTTTAAGTTTAACTTGTCCTTGGCAACGTTGGTTGTGCTGATAAGAAAATAGCTCTTGAAGAGAGAAAGCTGTTCCAGAAAAGAATGAAGAGATTGGAGTGCTGAACTTGTTTTTATTTGTTTGATATTTATTTTTGTATTTCTCTTTTTGAACTTTTTGAAGTACTTTGTTTTGGAGTTGCTGTTTTGGACATTTTTCCTTCTTTATTTTGTTCTTTGTTTGGCCTCTTCTATAGAAGGGAGAGAAAACTTTTGATCTTTGGTTTCTGTTTTTTTTTTAAATTTCTTTGAATAAGTGAAAAAAGACCCTAGTGATTCGTTTAAAATTTGGATTAAGGCAAGAAGAGCCTGAAACTTTTTGAGTTTTTTCTTTTTTCTTTTTTCCTTCTTTTTTCAGCTGGATTATTTTTGGGATATATTTTTCATTTTGGGGGCAGATTGGATTTGTCTTTTTTATGCTTTTTTGTAAGTTGGCTTTGTATATTTTAAAATTTTTATTTTTTCTTGTCTCCCCCCCCCCTTTCTTCTAATTCATCCATTGGGGTGAATTAGACATTTGGATTACAAATAAAAACCATAAATGGATTATAAATTTGGGATTTATAATGTTAAGAGATGAATAAATTTACAGCACATCTGCATTCAGCAACAAGTCCCTCTACGACAGAATCACTAAAAACATCAGAAACTATGGATTTAAAAAATCTTATACAGTCGCTCCATGATGATTTGAAAGAAGATCTAAAAGAAGTAAAAGAGATGATTGGGAAAAATGAAGAAAGAATTCAAAAAGTAGAGGAAAAAGCAGATTTGACAGAGAAGAAAGTGGAAGGATTAGAAGAAAAATTGACATCAGTGGACAAAAATCAAGAGCGAACAATCATTTCTCTCGAGATGGATCGATCTGATTATTATCTAAGATTTCAAAATATAGAGGAAGAGAAAGGGGAAAATTTGCCAGAGGTGATGGCAGAGATGTTGGCAGAAGTGATGGAACAACCCAAGGAGAAGATACTAAATGAGATGGACGAGGTTTTCAGACTGCACACAAGATATGCAATGAGAAATAAGTTACGGAGAGAAGTCCATGTAAGATTTACAAAGAAAGCGATAAAAACAGATTTTACAAATATCCAGAAACACTGCATTGAAATACAAAGGCAAAGAGATAGTGGTGTTGAGACAAATACCTAGAAGAGTCAGAGACTTGAGAAGAGAAAGGGCGTTGTTACTTACCTGAACGCCCATTCTCGTAGGGTGGCGCTAGCCTCCAAGATTGGGATGACCTCATCCATCAGCCAATCAGGACTGAGTCTGACCTCATATAAAAGCTGACATTGTGCCATAATCCCCCTCTTGAGACGAAGGAGTAGGTCAGACCCATAGTTTATTCCCCACGCACACCTTCAGTATGTACAACACCCAAAAGGGAGGGACTTGGAGGCTAGCGCCACCCTACGAGAATGGGCGTTCAGGTAAGTAACAACGCCCTTTCTCCATAGTGGGTGGCGCTAGCCTCCAAGATTGGGACATACCAAAGCCGTATCGTCCACTAGGGAGGGTTGTCACCAGAATCGTAGACCCCTTCAGGAGCCACCATGGTCTGCAAGACCCTGCGCCCAAAGTTCGCCTCAGCTGAGGCAAAGGAGTCTACTTTATAATGTCTGATAAAGGGCAACGGAGAAGACCCTGTCGCCGCTCGGCACAGTTCCTCCAAGGAGGCATTAGTTGTCCACGCTGCCATGGTAGCGGCACTGCACGTCGAGTGCGCCGTCAGACGTGGCGGGCAAGGCAGGTCCTGCAGGTCCAGGAGCTGAGATAGCGCAGTGGTTAAAAGCAGCATTGCGACCTTCAGCTGATTGCTAGTTTAGCAGTTCAGCTGTTCAAATCTCACTAGGCTCAAGGTTGACTCAGCCTTCCATCCTTCCGAGGTGGGTAAAATGAGTACCCAGATTGTTGGGGGCAATATGCTGAACTCTGTAAACCGCTTAGAGAGTGCTGTAAAGCACTATGAAGCGGTATATAAGTAAAGTGCTATTGCTATTGCTATTGTCGGTAGACGTCTGCGATGACCGCGCGTATCCAGCGACCGACCGTCGCCGCTGATGCCTTGCGACCCATGGACGAGGCGTGGAATCCCACGAACAAGGACTCTGAGCGGCGGAATGTAGCCGTGCGGACATTGTAGATTTTGACCGCCCGCCAGACATCGACAGCGTGCCATTTGCGCTCGGTCGGCGTTGTAGGTGGAGAGCAGAAGGACGGAAGAACCACTTCCTGCGCCCTGTGGAAGTATGTATTGACCTTGGGCAGGAATGTGGGGTCAAGGCGAAGCACCACCCGGTCCGGATGAAAGATACAGAGATCGTCCCGGACGGACAGGGCTGCCAGCTCGGATATTCTCCGGGCTGAAGTGATCGCTACCAAAAAGGCAACCTTATGCGTAAGGTGCTGCAGCAAAACCGTCCGGAGGGGCTCGTAGGGGGCCTCGGTCAGCGCCAGAAGAACCTTCTGCAGGTCCCAGGTGGGGTACCTATGTACCACTGGAGGCGAGATATTGACCGCCGCCTTCAAGAAGCGAACGACTAAGGGATGCGTTGACAAAGGCGCAGAAGAGTGGCAGGAAAGGACCGTTGAGAGCGCTGCCACCTGTCGCCGCAAGGTGCTGGGCGAGAGACCCTTGTTGAGGCCCGCTTGCAGAAATTGGAGGACCTGTATGACCGAAAGGTCGATCGGGTTAAAGCCGGAGCCGACACACCAATCGTGAAACGTCCTCCAGGTGGAGTTGTAGATGCGTATGGTGGAGGCCCGGCGTGAAGAGAGCAGAGTACGGATAATGCTCTCGGGGACCCCGCGAAGAGTTAGGGTGAGCCGCTCAAGCGCCAGGCGGTCAGTTGGAGCCACTGCGGATCCGGGTGCTGCACTGACCCCTGGGAGAGCGACGATGCGGTCTGCGGGATCCTCCAGGATGGGCCGGTCGAGAGTGACTTGAGGTCCGCAAACCAGGCCCGGCGCGGCCAATGGGGGGCCAATAGGATCAGTTCCGCCTGCTCGTCCAGCATCTTCCTGATAACTCGGGGAATGAGTGGAAGTGGCGGAAAAGCGTAGAGGAGGCCCCTCGGCCACGGGCAACGGAGGGCGTCCGTGTCCATCGCGCCGGGCGTCCGGTACCGCGTGAAGAAGGTCGGGAGCTTGGCATTCAGCGGAGTTGCAAAGAGGTCGGCCACCGGAGTGCCAAATCTGGACGTCAGCTCCCGAAAGATGTCTGGGTGTAGAGCCCACTCTGCCGTGTCGACATCGTGGCGGCTGAGCCAGTCCGCTGTGCGGTTCGACACCCCCGAAATGTGCTCCACCTTGAGCGAGAGGAGGTGTCGTTCCGCCCATAGGCCCAAGTCCTTGGCCTCGCTCAGAAGACGGCGTGAGACCGTCCCCCCCTGCCTGTTGACGTGAGCTTTGGTGGTTACGTTGTCCGTCAACAGGAGGACATGTTGTCCGGCCAAGAGGTGCTGGAATTGCCGGAGGGCCAGGGATGCCGCCCGTAGCTCCAGGAGGTTGATGCTGGCCGTTGAGTCCGCCGCGGTCCATGTGCCCTGTGCCACATGTGACGATGTGTGGGCGCCCCACCCATAGAGGCTGGCGTCCGATGTCACCGTTACCCGTCGAGGCTCGAGGAAGCTGGAACCCTTGCTGATCGCCGGGGACCGCCACCAATGCAGGGATCGCCGGACCGCTGTTGGTAGCTGGACTTTGGCCGATGAGTTGGACTTGTTCGCCCGCTGAAACGGCAAAAGAAACCATTGTAGGTCTCTGGAGTGCAGTTGCGCCCAAGGTGTTATGTGTATGGCGGATATCATCTTTCCCAACAGGGAGGACAGGAGGTTCAGCGGAACCCGCCCCTGTCCAAGGACCTGTTGGGTCAGAGGGGAAAGACCGAGCTGTCTTTCCAACGACAGATACACCCTGCACTCCAGAGAGTCCACAATGGCTCCCAGGTGAGTGATGCGGGTAGAGGGGAGTAAATGGCTCTTCTCCAGGTTGAGGGAGAAGCCATGGTATTGCAGAACGTCCATGGTGGTCTGCAGGTCCAGCTCTGCCCGGGCCAGGGAAGACGACAGGATTAAAATGTCGTCGAGATAACACTGTATTCGAATCGGCACTGCCCTCAAGTGAGCTGCAAGGGCGGCCAGGATCTTGGTAAAGACCCTGGGTGCCGAGGAGAGGCCGAATGGCAGGGCCGAATACTGATAGTGTTCATTGTCATATGAGAACCGCAGGAACCTTTGGTGGGAAGGCCGAATCGGGATATGTAAATATGCCTCAGTGAGGTCGATAGAGCACATAAAGTCACCCTTACGGATGCCATCCAATATGGACTGTAGAGTATGCATCTTAAATTTCTTGTACACCAAGAACTTATTTAGGCGCTTGAGGTCTAAGACCGCTCTCCACCCGCCCGACGATTTCTCCACGAGGAACAAATTGGAATAGAATCCTTGCCCCCGCTGGTCCTCCGGGACCCGCTGGATGGCCTCAATCTCCAGCAGATGCTGGATGGCTTCAAGCATCTGGGCCCGTTTCTGCGGGTTGGAGGACTGGGAGCACCTCATGAAGGAATCAGGGGGGGTGGAGAGGAGATCTAAAGCGAGTCCGAGTGTTAGGGTCTCGCGAACCCAAGCGTCCGTAGTAATCTCCTCCCACCGCCTAGCGAAAAAACGCAGGCGACCCCCAATGGGAGAAGCAGGTTCCACTACTTGTAGCGGCGGAAGGGGCGACCACCTGCCTTCCGAAAAGGGCGCTTGGATTGCTGGTTGGAATTGGTCCTATCCTGGCCCTGAGTCTGACGGGGCGAGGCCCGCGATCTGTTTTGGTTATAGGAAGGCGCCCTATATTGGCGCCTGGGGAACGCCGGGGCAGGGTTCTGAGGCTTGGCCTGTGCTTTCCTGGTGGAGTTTGGCAAGACCTTGCATTTGTCCTTAGTCTCGATTAGGTAGGGGTCGAGGGCCTCACCGAAGAGCGACTTGTTTGCCACCAGAGCCCCAGCGAGCCGCCACTTGTGACGACAGTCAGCGGGCCAGCTTCTCAGCCAGTGCATTCTGCGCGCCACCACAGATGTTCCCATGGCCCTGGCAGCAAATCGGGTAGCCTGGAGCGTTGCGTCCGAGGTGAACTGCGAGGCCGCTATCAGCTTATTGATGTCCTGCCTCGCTCGGACGTCAGATGGCGGCAGGTGCTCCTGCAGGGCCTTCAGCCAGCGAATGGATGTCCGGCAGAAAAAGGACGCCGTAGCTGAGGCCTTGACCGCCCAGGCGGCGGCCTGGTGTGTCTTCTGGAGCGCCTGCTCGGTGCGTCTGTCCTCAGGGCGAAGCAACTCCTCAGAGTCACCCGGCATTTGTGCCGGCGAGTACAAAGCCTTGATTGCCGGTTCAACCGGGGGAACTGGCAGGTGTTGTGCTAGCGCCGTTGAGACATTGAAAAACCGCTTGTCAGCAGCGGACGGGGCGACTCCGGCCGTCGGGGAGGCCCACTGTTTGAGGACTGAGTCCACGAACAGCTTGGGAGCCGGCACCACCTCTACCTGAGATATGGTCTCCTCGAAGAGAGGGTCCTCAGGTTCGTCCCTGGCCGGTGTCTGCTCCTTAGCGGAGAATTTTGCGGTAGCCCTGGCCTTGTGGAGAAGTGACTTAAACAAGGCGGGGTTGAACAATCCTGTGACTACAGGTGCTTCCGGTGCGAGGTCCTCGTCCTCAGACAGTTCTAGGTCTTGTACCTGGTCATCCTGTCCCTGAAGCGACAAGGGGGACCCCTGGTCGGTGTCGGCTACTAGCGGAGGTGGGTCAGCTGCGGGTGAGGCCGGTGGGCGGGACCGAGACTGCTGGGCGATTGGCGGCGGAGCGGTCACAGCAGTGGCGACATGCCTCATGCCGGCTTCAATGCCCTGTGCGATAGCTGCCTGAATTAGTGCCTGTACCTCCGGACTGTAGAATTGTGATTGCGCCGGGGCTGTTGGACGGCCGTCAGCGTGGCTGCTCCCGGGTCTGGGGTCCTCCCAGATGTCGTCCTCCCCCAGGCACAGATCTGGATTGTCCAGTGATAGGGTTCCCGAAGAGCGCCGGTCCCTCTGGCCAGAGGGCTCATGTGGCGCATGGGAGGCTGTGGCCACCGGGGGCAGTGCGGAGCGATCTGGGTCCCTGGGGGCCTTGTCCCTGCTTGAATGGCTGCCCTTGGATGATGAGGCTTTGGCCTTGTCAGTGGCTTGCCTGAGGGGAGAGCGGTCCCGATGGCTCACTGGAGGTGGGGGTGATTTGCCAGCCCCACCCTCCTGTCCCTTGGCTTGCCTGGGCTTATTCCTGCCCGAGGCAGCCTTCTCCGACATCGTGATGTTGTGCTGGGCGGCTGGGTGACAGAAAGGGCGCTTTTACGGCCCGAGGCTCTGTCCCGTTCTGGGGTGTTCCTGGCTGCTCGCCTGTAGATTCTGAGGCTGCAGGAACGCCGCCTCGGCTTCTCGCCGCTCCCGAGCTGTGCCGGTGCTGTTTTGGCGTTCAGAAACGTCGCGCGGCAATTCGCCAGGGCGAGAAGGAGCCGCGGCCCAGCTGGGACAGGTCTACGTCACAGGGAGTTCCCCTGTGACGTATGTGCTCGAGTGCGGCTGCGCCGAGTCCCGGGAAGCCCCGCCTCTGTTGCCGATCGGATTCGGCGATAAGGAAGCCTCAGCGACTGCGCCTGCGCGTCTGGGTTGGCTGGAACAGCTGAGGGGCGGGTGAGACGCTCCTCCAGGCGGGAAAAGTATCCACGGAGGGAACAGCCTCGCAGCCGACGCCGCTGCCGAGGAGGCCGCCCTTCACCCGGCGAGGCCTAATTAGGCTAAGTGGAAAGCCCTGGGCCCTCAAATAACGGCGATGAGCCGGCCGGTGCTCGGCTGAGCCCAGTGAGGAGGGGCGGTCGCACAGGCCGATGTGCCGCCGAATGGACCGCCGACACTCACCCTCACTGGTGCTCGCTCCCAGGGGGCAGACAGAGGCCTGTGGGCCCCACCGAGGGAGCGAAACGGAGAAGAGACCAGGCCACCCAAGCGCTAGGCTTCTGCGGTGAAGGTTTTTTAGCAATAAAGGTCTCTCTCCTGCGGAAGTGGCTAAAAAACCACCCTGGCTGCTGGTCACTCAAGCGCCTGGCTTCTGTGACAGATGATGAAGTCCGGAATGCCAGGCCGCGATGTGAGGATGACAGCCAGCCACCTAGAGTGGCAGTAGGCCGTGGCTAGGCCGAAGCCTGCCTAGGGATTCCCAACACCCCCGATGGATTGGGCAGGTGGGAAATCACTCACATGTAATAAACCAGTTGACAGTAGATCTCGAAGCAACAGTAGAAGGTGATATAAACTGCGAAGATGGGGAGAAACAATCCTAGGCCTAGGACTGAGTCGAAAGAGGGGGATTATGGCACAATGTCAGCTTTTATATGAGGTCAGACTCAGTCCTGATTGGCTGATGGATGAGGTCATCCCAATCTTGGAGGCTAGCGCCACCCACTATGGAGAATATCATTTTTTAACAAAACCTTTAATTACAAAAGGAGTGAGTTTCAGGTGGTTAATACCAGAAGGAATATTGGTGACATGGCAAGAGCAAAGACACAGATTAGATTCCATTGAAAAAGCAAAAGTATTTTATGAACAATTTTGGGGACCACTGGAAGATGGAAAAGCGGGAGAAGCAAGAGAGACTGGATACCAAGAGGGAACTGTAGAGGAGAAAGAAGAAATAACAAAAGAACAGGAAGAAAGAGCATTGAGACAAGGAGCAAGAGCAAAAGAGGTAAAAGAACAAAGAGACACAAGAGCGACTAGATCAAAAGTTAGTAATAAATAAAATATGGAAGAAGAACTAAAAGCAATATCAATAAATGTGAATGGATTAAATTAGGCGTTAAAAAGGAACAGAATTTTAAACAAATTGAATAAATTAAAGATGGATATTATATGTCTACAAGAAGTACATATTAGAAAACAACACACAAAACTATTAGAATATTCAAAACTAGGAGTACTATTTACTTTACTGTTACAACAAAGTAAAAGCAGTGTAGCATTATATATAAAAGAAAAATTAGAGCCTAAGTCAATATTTGCAGATGAAGAAGGGAGGATCTTGATGGTGGAAGTAAAAATAAACTTTAAATAAATACTTTTAATAGTGTTATATGCGCCAAATGAGAAACATGAGGAATTTTATGGGAAACTATACAGAAAAATATTAGAATTGGAATATGAAAATATATGCATAATGGGTGATTTTAATGCGGTAATTGATGCCGAATTGGACTATAAAACGACAAAAACAAATAAGAAACCCAGAAAGACACTTCCGAAGACTTTTTTTACAATGATAGAAGAATTAAGCTTGCAAGATGTATGGAGAAATAGACATTTGAAAGAAAAACAATATACTTTCTATTCAAATAGACATTTGTCATGGTCCAGGATAGATATGATATGGATTTAATGGACAATATACAAAAAATAAATATTGATTCAAATCTTTGGGCAGACCATAACCCAGTTATAGTAACATGGAAAGGACAAAAGAAAAAGTACAGATGGACTTTGAATCAAGCAATTTTAAATGAAAAAAACTTCCAACAATTTATGGAAAAAGAACTTTATTTATTTATTTATTTATAAACACTCTTATAGGCCGCCCAATCCCGTAGGACTCAGGGCGGCGTAAAACATGGATAAGAAACGTACAGTAAAAAACAGTGAGAACAATTTAAAAATTAAAAACATTATTAAAACATTATTAAAACCACCATTCATGGGGGAATCTGATCTTCTTATTCACCCCGCCTGCCGGAAGAGCCATGTTTTTATGGCTTTACGGAAGGCCAGCAGGGTGGGGATAGTCCGGATCTCTGGTGGGAGTTGGTTCCAGAGGGACGGGGCTCCCACAGAGAAGGCCCTCCCCCGCGGCACCGCCAACCGACATTGTTTGGCCGATGGGACCCGGAGGAGGCCCTCTCTGTGGGACCTAACCGGTCGTAGGGAGGTATGTGGTAGGATGCGGTCCCGAAGGTAACCTGGCCCTAAGCCATGTAGGGCTTTAAAGGTCAAAACCAACACCTTAAATTGCGACCGGAGACTAATAGGCAACCAATGCAGCTGGCGGAGAATAGGTGATACGTGGGTGTATCTCAGTACACCCACCACAGCTCGCGCAGCTGCATTCTGTACCAGTTGCAGTCTCCGGATGCTCTTCAAGGGTAGCCCCATGTAGAGCGTGTTACAGTAGTCTAGCCGTGAGGTGACAAGGGCATGAGTGACTGTGAGCAAAGCCTCCCTCTCCAAGTAGGGTCGCAATTGGTGCACAAGACGGATCTGTGCAAAGGTCCCCCTAGCCACAGCTGAAAGATGTTGCTCCAATTTTAGCTGTGGGTCTAGGAGGACACCCAAATTGCGAACCCGTTCTGAGGGAGTCAATTTTTCTCACCCAAGAACCAAGGAGGGGCAGTCGACATAATCCCTGGGGGGCAATATCCACAGCCACTCAGTCTTGTCAGGGTTGAGTTTGAGTCTATTCACTCCCATCCAGACCCTCACATCATCCAGGCAGCGGCACATTACCTCAACTGCTTCACTGAACTGACACGGGGTGGAGATGTACAACTGGGTATCATCAGCATACTGCTGATACCTCACCCCGTGTCGTCGGATGATCTCACCCAGCGGTTTCATGTAAATGTTAAACAGGATGGGCGAGAGGACCGAGCCCTGTGGCACCCCGCAAGTCAGGGGCCTAGGGGCCGACCTCTGTCCTCCTTGAGTTTTTTTGAAGAAAAACTCAAAAACTTGAGTTTTTCTTCAAAATAAATAAAAAGGAAGACACATCACTTCAGAATGTATGGGATACAATGAAAGCATATATCAGAGGCTTGGCAATAACATATTTCGGGGGGGGGATAAAAAGAAGAGACAAACACAGAAGAAATTCGAAGAGGAATATATAAAAGATTAGAGAAAGAATTACAAAAAAACCCACAAAATGATAAAGCTAAAAAGCAAATGGAATTGAAAAAACATGAAATAAATTTAATCGAACAAGAATTTTTGGCATATAAATTAAGGTCAGCCAAACATAATTTTTTTGAAAATGCAAATAAGCCTGGTAGATGGTTGGCATATAAATTGAAAAAAGAAAAAGAGAAGAAATTAATTAACCAACTACAAGATGAAAAAGGAAGCATATGTTATAGAAATGAAGAAAAGAAAAAAATAATTCAAAATTATTATGAGAGACTATATAATCAAGAAATGGTACCGGATGGAAAGATAAAACAATTTTTAGAGAAATCAGATTTGCTTAAAATACCGGAACAATATAAGAAAGCACTAGAAGAAAGAATAACGATGATGGAATTGACAGAAGTGATCAAAAAACAAAAAAATGGGAAAACACCAGGTCCAGATGGATTACCAGCTGAACTATATAAATCATGTCAAGATGTGTTAAGCAATATAATGTTGGAATTATTTAATGAACTTTTAGTGAAGGCAAAGATTCCAGATTCATGGACGGAGGCGTATGTTACACTCATACCTAAAGAAGATACAGACTTACAACAAGTTAAAAATTATAGACCGATTTCATTGTTGAATGTGGATTATAAAATTTTTGCTTCAATAATGGCGAATAGATTAAAAAGGCTGTTAAATGAATTCATTCATATGGACCAAAATGGGTTTTTACCTAAGAGACAAATTAGAGACAATATGAGAATAATTTTGAATACTTTGGAATATTATGAGATACATTCAGAAAAACAAATGGTGATGATGTTTTTAGATGCACAGAAAGCGTTTGATAACGTGAATTGGCAATATATGATAGAACAATTGCAGATGATGGATTTTGGAGAGAGATTTACAAATATGATAAAAACAATTTATAACAAGCAATCGGCAAAAATAATGATGAACGGAGAGATGACAGAAAAAGTTAAAATAATGAAAGGAACAAGGCAAGGGTGTCCTTTATCTCCTTTGCTATTTGTATTAACTTTAGAAGTATTGAACAGAAACATAAGAAGAAATGAAGAAATAAAAGGAATGAAAATCAAGAGAGAAGAATATAAATTACAAGCCTTTGCAGATGATTTAGTTTTTATTCTGGAGGAGCCTCAAACAATGGGTCCTAAATTATTAGAACAAATAGAAGATTATGGAGAGGTTGAGGTTTTAAAATAAGCAAACAAAAAACAAAAATATTGGTCAAAAATATTACAGAAAAACAGAAAAGAGAATTGATGGAGAAATATGTTAGAATATTCATGACTGGGAGAGCCATGTTAACAAGGTTAGCCAATGAATAGACATAGCAACTAAGTCAGCCAATGGGAGCTAATCACTTCTGAGTCTGTGCAGAGAATCGAAACTGGAACTTAAGCTTAAGGCTGGGTGTGGCTCCAGTCTCCACTCTGTACTCTTCCACTCTGAACTCTGCTGAAATGAAACTGTTCTCTGCTACCTGTAACTGCTTGAAGAAGAATCTATATTGGTATTGTAAAATTTACTTCATCTATATTCTTGTATATAAAGAAGTTAATCCAGCTGAATCAGTCATCTGTGTGTGCTTCTGGAAATTGATTTTTTCTGCAACAAACTTTAATAGGTTATGGGCCCAGAGCACACTGAAGACTGCATTGTAATTTAAGCTGAAGAGACTGCCTGTGTTTAAAGGAGAAACAGGAAGAGATTGCAGGATGGCTGCTGTTGAATTTAAGGAAAGCTCTGTGCCTCGTTTGGGGCAGAAGAACTATATAATTTGGGCTGCAAAGATGGAATGTTTCCTGAAGGCTAAGGAGCTGTGGTATATTGTTATAAATCCACCACAAGTTTTTGCAGCTGGAGATCAGAAAAATCATGATCAAGCAATGGCTTATTTCATCTTGAGTTTAGAAGATGAACAGTTTATCAATGTAGCTGATTTAAAGACTGCAAAGGAGGTCTGGCTGAAATTAAGAGCTGTGCATGTGAGTGTGTCTGCATGCAATATTGTGCAATTATCAATAAAATTATACAGAGCCTGTCTGCAACCAGGTGAATCTGTGGAAAGACATTTATTGCAAATGCAAACTCTGTTTTTGGAGTTAGAACAGCGTGGAATGAATATTTCTGAGTCCAGTCCCAGAAAGTATTGTTAGTGTTAAACAGCCTTGATGAAACCTGGGACATTATGTCTGCAGTATTTGAATGCAAACAAGAGCAGGAATTGCATTTGGAAGCCCTGAAAGCATGTTTGATTGCAGAAGAGAACAAATGCCATTTTAGCAAGAGCCACGAGGAGAAATTCCTGAGGTGGGGGCCCAAGGAGCAGAGAGAGAAGAATGGAAATTTCCATAGACTGAAAGTCTGCAGTGAAGCTTCTCATTTAAAGAAGGACTGTTTGAAAAGAAAAGGCTGTTTGCAAAGAAGAAGTTATTTGCAAGGAGGACAATCCACTGATGGTCAAATTGCTGTTGCACAAGTTTCTTATTGCAATAGTAGAGACAAATGGTTAATAGACAGTGGGGCAAATCAAACCATTGTTAATAATTCATGTTAGAACTCTGTTCAAATGATTGGATTGCTAATATATGAACAAGCCACAAATCAATGTTATGTGTATATTGCTTTAAGAACATTGTAGGCTGATTACTATATAAGAAAGCAAGAGAGCATGCTCAGTATGTGATTGTGATTGACTCTGTGTTCCATGTGTTCCGGACTGCTGAATCTCTCTGCTACTTCACTGTTGAGTAATTGACTTAGTGTCTGTGTAGAATTACTTGAAGAGTTGCTGTGTAAAGACTAACTATCTGTGACAGTGTAGAATTTAATGTTAGCTGTAATCTTTGTTTGTTAGTTAAACAAAGATAGGCAAGGAGAAGAAACTTCGCATTGACTGAACTAACTGTGTATGACTTGGACTTCCTATTGAACTTTGCTACTACTAGAAGTAAACTGTTTTGTAAATACTAAACGTATTCTGTTTATTGACTGAATAGCATTCATATTAAACTGCAACACAAAAACCACAATTACTATTCCGCTGTGTATGTGCTCAAAAGCACAATAACTCCTTAACAATTCTAAATTGTTTTACAGGTTGCAGCCAGCTGCTCGAGATGCAGTAGTCTTGGCAAATGGCCAGAAAGCTAAGGTCATTGGACAAGGCAGTGTGCAAATTCCATATCTGGAATCAAGGTTTAATGATGTATTATGTGTACCTGAAATGGAGCATAATTTGCTGAGTGTCTCTAGTTTAGAGAAGCAAGGATTTGAGACCACATTTGTAAATGGGAAGTGTCTCATAAAAAGAAAAGGGAATGTATGTGCACAGGGCATAAAAGAGGATAATCTTTATGTGTTGCAGGGACAAAAGGTTCAATGTGCGCAAACATTTAAAAATGTTGCAGAGCATGATTCATGTGTTCATCTCTTGCACAGAAGGCTTGGCCATGCTAGCTTCAAAGTTTTGCAAACAATGCAACAGTTTGCAGAAGGATTAAATTTAAAGGGATGTAAGGCTTATTTGGACTGTGCAGTATGCAAAGCATCAAAGTCCAAGGCATTCCCAGTAAGCAAAAGTAGCACAAGGCAGACAACAAGAGCTCTAGAGCTGGTACATGCAGATTTGGTTGGGCCAATGCAAGCCAGTTTGGGAGGAGCAAAGTATGCACTGGTCATTGTCGATGATTACAGCAGGTTTGGGTTCTGCTATTTACTAAAGAGTAAAACAGAGGTGCTACAGAAGTTTAAGCAATGGATAAGCTTCGTAGAAAGAAGGTATAAACAACAGGTATGTCAGCTGCAAACTGACAGAGGTTCAGAATTCATGTCAACAAGTTTTCAACAATGGTTGGGACAGTTGGGAATAAAACACAGACGCACAAATCCATACACAGCAGCTGAGAACGGTGTTGCTGAGATGCGAAATGAAGTCTTACAAACCATGAAGGACTCACTGCTGGAGGATTCTGGTTTGAGCAGGTCATATTGGGGTGAAGCCATATTGACTGCTAATTATTTAGTTAATAGGCTGTGGAGTTCATCCATTAATGATACTCCATATGCAGTGCTATATGGGAGAAAGCCATCTCTGGCACATTTAAGAGTTTTTGGAAGTACTGCGTGGGTGCATATTCCAAAAGCAGTTAGAAGAAAGGGACAACCAAAGGCTAGAAAGCTCAGGTTTATGGGCTATGAGACAGGTTCAAAAAGCTATCGTTTTAGCGATGGAAGCAAAAGAATAGTGATTTCCAGGTCTGCTAGTTTTGCAGAGCAAAATTGGAACAGAATTGATGCAAATTTTGGGAATGATCTGCTTAGTGACGGTGATCCACTTAGTGACGGTAACTCACTTAGTAACGGTAACTCACTTAGTGATGGTGTCAGTGTTCAGGGAGGAGAAACTGAAAAAGCTGAACAAGATATGAAGCAACAGAGGATTGACACACAGGAGCAGTCAATGCCACGGAGGTCAGAGCGATGGAACAAGGGGATTCCACCTGACAGGTATTCTGCTAGTAAAGTTAAAGTGTGTAATGTATGGTATGAGCCAAGAAACTATAAGGAAGTATTGGCATTACCTAAAGTTGAACAAGAAAAGTGGAAAGAAGCCATGGACAAGGAAATGAAATCCATGGGAGAACATGAAGTGTTCACATCTATGACTTTGCCGCAGGGTAGCAAAGCTGTAGGATGTAAGTGGGTATACAAGAATAAAGTACTGCCCAATAATGAGGTACAATATAAAGCAAGGTTAGTGGCACAAGGTTTTTCACAGTTGAAAAATGTGCACTATGATGAGGTATTTGCGCCAACTGTAAAGAGTGAAAGCATGAGACTTGCACTAGCGTTGGCAGTGGCACATGGCCATAAAATTTGGCATTTTGACATAACCACTGCATTCCTCAATGCTGAATTAGAGAAAGAAATTTACATGGTTCAAGCACCAGGGTATGAAAGTAAAAAGCCTAACACGGTGTACAAATTGAACAAGGCTATTTATGGGTGGAAGCAGTCAGCCAGGAATTGGAATATCTGTTTAGATACTGCATTGAAGGGTCTTGGGTTCAAGAGTTGCAAGGCTGATGGTTGCATATACACTGGAAAGTTACAAGGTGGGGATTGTAACTAGTAGCATGTGTAGATGATCTTTGCTTCATTGCAAAGGATGTATCACAGTAAAAGGGATACTCAGGTATTTGGAGGGAACTCTGAATGTGGGTCTTCAAATAGAAGTATCTGAAGAATATTAAATTATGTCTCTTCCAGTCATGAAGGGAGGAGTGTTAGAATATTCATGACTGGGAGAGCCATGTTAACAAGGTTAGCCAATGAATAGGCATAGCAACTAAGTCAGCCAATGGGAGCTAACCACTTCTGAGTCTGTGCAGAGAATCGAAACTGGAACTTAAGCTTAAGGCTGGGTGTGGCTCCAGTCTCCACTCTGTACTCTTCCACTCTGAACTCTGCTGAAATGAAACTGTTCTCTGCTACCTGTAACTGCTTGAAGAAGAATCTATATTGGTATTGTAAAATTTACTTCATCTATATTCTTGTATATAAAGAAGTTAATCCAGCTGAATCAGTCATCTGTGTGTGCTTCTGGAAATTGATTTTTTTTTCAACAAACTTTAATAAAATTAAATATCCAAATTGTGAAGAAAGTAAAATATTTAGGAATACATTTAACCTCAAGATGTGTAATGATAAAGGAAGATAATTATTATAAATTAAAAAAACAAATTGAGGAAGACCTGGAGAAATAGAAAAATCTAACAGCTATAATTGATGGGAAAGATTGCAATAATAAAGATGAACATACTACCGAGACTATAATTTTTATTTCAGATGATACCGATAAAACTAGAAAAGACATATTTTGATAATCTTGATAAAATAGTAAGGAAATTTATATGGCAAGGGAAAAAAGCGAGAATAAACATAAAACTTCTACAAGATGTGAGATTATGAGGAGGATTTGGACTACCGAATTGGGAGCTATATTACCAGGCAGCAACGTTGACTTGGATGAGAGAATGGATTGAACTTAGAAATATAAGACTATTAACTTTGGAAGGTCGTGATTTACAATTGGGATGGCATGCCTTTTTATGGTATGGCAGAAGTAAGATGCAAACTTATTTTCAAAGACATTATGTAAGAAATGCACTACTACAAGTATGGGAGAAGATTAGAGATAAACATTATTTGAAAATACCAGTATGGTTATCGACAATGGAAGCATTAATACATCCAAATATTAGTAATATTAGTAACATTCTTAGATATAAGGATATTTTAACAGACAAGGGGGAATTGAAAGGGAAACAAGAAATAAAAGAACAGGGGATTGATTTAGACTGGTATACTCATATGCAAATACGAACAAGATATGAAAAAGATGTTAAACTATATGGTTTTTATTTAGAAATGACAGAACTGGATAAGATACTCACAGGGACAGACGAACACATAATTAAGAAAACATATAATTATCTACTCAGTATTGAACTAGCAGAAGAACAGGTAAAAGAAACAATGACAGCTTGGGCAAAAAAAATTGGTCATTCAATTGAGATAGATAAATGGCAGCAGTTATGGGAAAGGAACTACAAATTAACAATGTCCACAGCATATAAGGAAAATCAATATAAAATGCTTTATAGATGGCACATGTCACCTGAAAAACTGGCAAAAATGTTTAAAGATAAATCTGCAAAATGTTGGAAATGTCATCAGTTACCTGGATCGTATTATCATATGTGGTGGACATGCCCAGAAGCAAGAAATTATTGGATGAAAATTAAAACATGGTTAGAAGAAATGACACAGCAACATATAGATTTAAAACCAGAACTGTTCCTATTGGGTATCTCACCAGAGAAATTTAGTAAGGAAAATATATATTTGATTGTACATGTGATAACAGCAGCGAGGATAGTATTTGCGCAAAGATGGAAAGCAGAGAAAATCCCTATGGAGGAAGAAATAATTAAGAAAATATTGGATAGTGCAGAAATGAATAGATTGACCTTGATACTTAAAGAGAGGAATCGGAATATTTTCAAATATGGGGGCAATTTTATGATTGTTGGAGAAGAGATATGTATAGAGTAATATTGTCAAGAAAGAGGGGTGAAATGCTATAATAAATGAAATGATAAACATTAGGATATGAGAAATAATTGGGAAGTAGGGAGAAGACACAAAAGATGCACGCAGATGATGCACTGATGGATTAATTATGTATTGTATGTCTATAAAAATAAAAAAAACAAAAAAAAACAAAAAAAGAAACAATGGACGGAAACTAATCAAGGAGAAAAGTAACCTGTCACGTTCCGGTGTTTAGCAGACAAGAAATGCAGACAAGTTAATTGGGTACTTTTTATCTGGCAATCTGGAAACCCGGCAGAGTGACAAACAGTAAGGAAAACAAAGTCAGTGCTACTGTGGTTTAACCCTCCACCCCTTAAATGCCCTTTACCCCATCCCCATGGTTCCACCCCTTGGGCCCCGCCCCATGAGCCGCGGTGGAGCAGTGGTTAGAGTGCAGTACTGCAGGCTACTTCTGCTGATCACCGGCTGCCAGCAGTTTGGCAGATCGAATCTCACCAGGCTCAAGGTTGACTCAGCCTTCCAGCCTTCCGAGGTCGGTAAAATGAGGACCCAGATTGTTAGGGGCAATATGCTGAGTCTGTAAACCGCTTAGAGAGGGCTGTAAAGCACTATGAAGCGATATATAAGTCTAAGTGCTATTGCTATAATTACCACCCCTCACGCGCCACTTTGCCAGCGTCCTTGCAGCTGCAGAGCTTTTCATCTGGCACACCATGCTTGGTTTCAGCATGCCAGCCTCCCTGCGCACGCTCCGCTGCCCATCTGGTCTGCCGCTCATCAGCTGTTTACGAAGCCCGAATCAGCTGTTTATGAAGCTTCCTAACAGTGAGGACAATTAAGCAGTGGAACAGCTTACCTTCAGACGTTGTGGGTGCTTAATCACTAGAGGTTTTTAAGAAGAGACTGGACAGTCACTTGTCTGAAATGGTATAATGGTAGGTTGTGGTCTACTTTGTTGAATGCCTTGCTGAAGTCTAAGTATACTATGTCCACAGTATTTTGCTGGTCCACTAATGTAGTCACTATGTTGAGGAATGAAATAAGATTGGTTTGGCATGATTTGTTTTTAACAAACCCATGCTGACTTCTAGTTATTACTTTAGTCGTTTCTAGATGTTTCTTTTTAAATTATCTTTTCCAGTATCTTCCCAGGTATTGATGTTAGGCTGATTGGTCTGTAGTTTCCTGGGTCTGTTTCCCCCCCCCCCTTTTTTTTTTGAAGATGGGAAAATCAGCTCTTTTCCAGTCCTCTGGTAGTTCCCCGGTGCTCCAGGATTTTTGAAAGATGTAGTACAGTGGTTCTGAGATGACATCTGCTAGCTCCTTTAGAACTCTGGGATGTAATCTGTCAGGTCCCAGTGATTTGTATTTGTGAAGATCAGACAGATGTTCTCTATTTTTTTGCTTATTTTAACTTTTATTTCTAGTCTGTCTTTTACAGTTGGTTTGATCATCATTACGTTCAATTTGGGCATATTCTTCTTGCAAGGTTTGGGATTTCTCACTTTGTAGGTTGAGTTTCAGAGTGGTTAGAGTTTCCTAGACCCTTTACTTTTTCTTCTAGTAACTTGATTAATTTACATTTGGTACATATATAGTTTGGGTATTTAGCTCTTTGCTCCTCAGCCACGTGGCTCCTGTGAAGCAGGACGTAAAATAAAGCAAAGTCATTAAGTGAAACAATAGGCTATAAACTGGGTTGGACTAGATGACCTGTAAGGGACCCTTTCTAGCACTAACATTAAAGAAGTAAAAAGGTCTTTTGCTCTGGAAAAACACAAAGAGGAAGTTGCTAGGCTTTCCTAAGATTCGGCTGGCCACAGGCTGACCACAAACAGACACAGGAAACATGGAGAAATTTAAAGGTGTTAACATAAAACTTGTGGAGAAACATGCATACGTGTCAATAAGAGAAAGACGTGTAACTCTCTAGCCAATCACTGAAGTTTTCGTGTCTTTTGTAACCCTGGAAAAATACTTTAAATATCTTGTCTTTCTGATGAGAAATCGGTTCAGTTCAGAATTTCAAAATGTCTGAACCTTATCTGTGCAGATAATAAAAGGCTTATCTTACTCCTCTCTGGCTGGTATCACTTCCTGTTCTGCAACAATTATGGCGTCCGCGGCAGGACTGGAAATAGATGACAGTGGGAGATTTCCCTGAGGATCGGAACGGGCCGACGGACCTAGGCGAGGTCATCACGTTGACCCTTCAAGGCGCCAACAGATGTATTATCTGGAAGGAAACTGAAGACATCGCAAAGGTACCCTGGACAACCGACCGAATCCAAGAACCTGACCAGGAGTTAAGATAAGTCATTAAACAAAGCCGGCTGAGGGAAGGAAGACGCCTGCAGGCAAGTATTTGTAAACATCATAGGACCCACTTGTTTAGGAGTGGAAGAGGGGGCCTGATCTCCCCCCTAAAAAAGCCCAAGGATCTGTGTATCCTAAAAAAAAGGCTGTAGAATTGTGTGGGATGGTTAAGCCATTTGCAGTTTCTGAAAGTGACTGTCGGAATTTTCCAGTGCTTCAGATCAGATGGCAGTGTGTTAGAGAGAAATGGGTGGTTGAGAGAGTGTCTATGAGACACCTCTTTGATGGATGTTAAAGAATTGCAAGAGAGGTTTTAGTGGAGATATGAAATTAAGACCAATCCAGATGATTAAAATTCTGTGAGAATGAAAACCAGGATACTTTTAACCTAGACATCATTTCAAAAGTGCACCAAAATTGTGGCTAACCCAGATCCTGTCACCCAGATCAATATCAGTATATTGACCAGTAGCAAATAATTGTAAAACAAAACCTAAATGCAGAATAGAAAACAATGAGTGTTTGTGTGGCAAGAGTAAAAGAAAAAAAGACAAACTCAAACCTCATGCTAAAAAGATTCATGTTGAAGACAAACCAATCTTGAAAACTGCTCCCTATGAAGAAGATACCCCTCCTCAATGAAAAGAGAGATTGAATAATGCTATCAGCCTGCAGCTGGAGGAAACCTGTTAAAAGCAAAAGTTTCCAAGGCAAAAACCCCTCCATACGGCCCTCCTTCGTCAGATAGATCAAAGGGTCATGAAGGCTTAGGGTGGTCAGGCAAATATTTAAAGCCTCTGTTCCAGTATGTCCCATTCAACACAACAGACCTATTAAACTGGAAACAGCATTATAGACCCCTGTCAGCCAAACCTCCAGAAGTTGTTGATTTATTTGGGAGAAGAAACAGAGGAAGAAGGACAGAAGCCCTCTTAGACAATCCCATTAAAGAGGAAATAACTACAGAGACCTCTCCTGAAATAAGTGCAGAAAAAAAAAGTGCACTATGAAGAATTAATTTACATGATTCAAGCACCAGGGTATGAAAGTAAAAAAAAGCCCACCATGGTGTATAAATTGAGCAAAACCATTTAGGGCTGAAGCAGTCAGCCAGAAATTGGAATACATGTCTAGACAAAATATTGAAGGGTCTTGAGTTCAAGAATTGCAAAGCTGATCAAATTTAAACAACAAATGGAAGGCTTTGAACAAAATAGACTGTAATTTGAAATAGTAAGTAATACTTAAGTAAGAAACTCAGGAAGGAGAACCAAAACCTTCTAGTTCATATTGAAAATATTTCTAAACAACATGCAAATCAAGAAAACAAAATGAAAGAGCAGGAAGAACAATCAGACAAAGGACAGAAAAATCTAACCTTAATCTTGGAACAGAAAGAGTCTGAACTGCGAAACGTGCAAGCTGAATTCCCTTTGCTAAAAGCACTTACATAGGAAATGAATGTGGTTCTTTTAGAGAAAGCAGAAGTCCAGCAAACCAAGATTACTTACTGAGAGCAGATCTTGAATTTAAAGAAACAGATAGTATTTTCCAATGCATCTAAAGAAGAGGAAATTACTAAACTAATTTAAAAAAAATACTACTGAAAGTAATTCTAGGCAGTATCAAAATAGAACTGATAAATTTGGCAAACTGAAGACCTCTCACCAAGATGAGCTATCAGCGTTATTACAAAAACTTGAAGCCTCGCTTACTGGCCAATTAGCCATGCCTTTTTGGGGCTTGAAGCAAAGGCTGTAACTATATGTCTGAGTTTGGCTGTGATCAATTGCTGCTTCCTGCTCCAGCCAAAGGGGGGAGGGAAAGTGTCCTTTTGAAATTCAAGCCTCCGCTCATTCCTCCTTCAGCAATGCTAATTAAACAAACAAACCTACAAGCCAGTTGTCAGATAAGAAATTCACTCTATCAAAGGCAGAGGTTTAGAACTAGGCTTCCTCAAGGATTTCAAAATTCACCTACCCTTTTTTTGGCAATGCTTTTGCCTCAGAATTAGATGATTTTCAGCCATGTGAGAATGGAGACGTGGTCCTCCAATATGTGGCTAATATGTTAGTCACTGGACAGTCAAAAGAGACTTGCAGGGACAATACTGCTCAGTTACCCTCATCTATCAAATGAATACAGGCTATTGTAAGTAACCCTCCCCCATGAAGTAAAAACCAGAGATCTCTTGGACATAAGAAACAGGAAGCTATATGCCGAATTGCTGAAGCCAACTCACAGAGGAGAATTAAAGAGGGTTTTTTGGACACAAACTTTGCCCTATTAAAGAAAATAAAATAAAATAATCACTCTATGAGTCCACAAAAGGGGGGAGAAAAAGGGGGAAAAGAGGAAAAGAGGAAAAGGAAAAGAGAAAAAAGGAGAAAAAAGGACCCCTTTTTTTGGACCCCTCTTTTTGGACATATGACTTTGAAATCACCATTGTCTGTTTGTGAACTCAAAGAGTAATATTTGCTCTACGAGTCCTAATTCAAGAAAAGGGAAGCTGCCAACACCCCATGGCTATCTGTTGGAACAGCTGGACAGAGTGTCGAAAAGGAATGGTCACGTTGTCTTTAAAAAAAAAATTCCTGGCAGCCACCACCCTCATCGAAGAAGCTCAGGTTTATGGGCTATGAGCTAGGTTCAAAAAGTTATCACTTTAGCAATGGAAGCAAAAGAATAATGATTTCCAGGTCTGCTAGTTCTGCAGAGCAAAATTGGAACAGAACTGATGCAAATTTTGGGAATGACTCACTCAGTGACAGTGACTCACTTAATGATGGTGTCAGCGTCAGAGAGGAGAAACTGAAAAAACCGAACAAGATATGAAACAACAAAGGATTGCAGTCAATGCCACGCAGGTCAGAACAAAGGGATTCCACCTGACAGGTATTCTGCTAATAATGTTAAAGTGTGTAATGTATGAAGTATTGGCATTACCTAAGGTTGAACATGATTGTATGCAAGTCATAGAAAGCCAATTCTCATGTAGACCTGATTTAACTGAGGTGCCACTGAAAAAAAGGTGGACCATAATTGGTTTGCTGATATGTCAAGATTCATTGCAAATAATCTCACTTGATAAAGTCATAGAAAGCATAAAATGAGAGCATAAAACATTTGGACTGACTCTAAGTATGCATTCCTCACATTACATGTACATGCTGCCATTTATAGAGAGGTTTGTTAACAAAGACCAAAGAGAATAGCAGTCATGCATTGTAAGGGACATCAAAAAGGGTCAAGATGAAGTTTATTTATTTATTTATTTATTTATTTATTTATTTATTTATTTATTTATTTATTTATTTATTTATTTATTTATTTATTTATTTATTTATTTATTTAAGTTGCCCTAGGAAACCGGGCAGCAGATAGAGAAGCAAGATTGTCAGCAACCCGAGATAATGAAATCTATCCTGACATAACATCCTGTGTGGCATTAGAAATACCAAAAGGATTGAGTCCTAGATATTCTCAACCTGAGGAACTACAAGCAACTATAGATTTGAATAGACATAAGCAGGGAGAAGGATTTTTTGTAAAAGATGCTCATTCAACAACTCACATGGGCAAGAGTACCCTAGCAGAAGTTAAAAGAGATTAAAAGAAGATAATGCCTTTACTCATTATGTGCACATGCAACTGAAAGATGTAACACTTGTGCTCAAGTTAATCCAAAACAGGGACCTACTTTCCTGTCAGGAAGTCAACCCACAAGATATTATCCTATGAATTCATTAGTTGTTGATTCCACAGATGTGCCTAAATATGGACTATATAAAGCAATGCTAGTCTTTGTGTAAAACTATACAAGGTGGTCTGAATATTTCCCCACCATGACAAAGCAGGCACGTGAGGTGACTAGAATCTTACTTAAAGACTTTATTCCCCAATATAGAATACCCTCATTTCAATCATCAGACAATGGTCCAGAATTTGTATGAAAAAGGTGTGCTAATTAGGCTATCTCCTTTTGAAATGATGTTTTGGGAGACCCTAGTTATTGTTGCTATTTTAATTGTTCATTTTGTTCTTGTACATTGCCCAGAGTCCCCCTGGGAGTTGGGCAGCTTATAAATGTGAATAATTAAATTAGTAATAACTTGAAAAATCATATAGGGGACTTAGGTCAGATAGAGCCAAATAGTGGGAGAATTGAACAAGCAAATTCAAGCCATCCAATAGTAATGTGTATTCCTAACCCCGCCTTTTCTGACTACCCCTAGACATAATATCCAAGTAGGAGACAAAGTATGGGTAAAATATTGGAAAGGGAAAATCATGAAAGGACCGTGTATTGTGGTTATTTGTTCTCCCCTTACAGTAAAAGCTAATGCACAGCTAATGAGTGTTGGGAAGCGAAGCCAGATGAAGCCTGTCCTCTAGTGCTGCATTTGAAGAAACGCCCCCTATAACTGCCCTACCAGGCAACGGGCAAGCAACATTTATTTAATTTAATTTAATTTAATTTAATTTAATTTAATTTAATTTAATTTAATTTAATTTAATTTATTTAATTTAAAATTTAATTTAATTTAATTTAATTTAATTTAATTTAATTTAATTTAATTTAATTTAATTTAATTTAATTTAATTTAATAATTTAATTTAATTTAATTTAATTTAATTTAATTTAATTTAATTTAATTTAATTTAATAATTGATTTGTATGCCGCCCAACTCCCGAGGGACTCTGGGCGGCTGACAACATATAAAATCATTGTTACATATAAAAATATAATTAAAAATTATAAAAATTAAAAAAACATCTGACATTCATAACCAAGGGGGGAGACCCAAATATAATCTGATTGGTCTCACTTTCACCCTGCCTGCCGGAAGAGCCAAGTTTTTATTGCTTTACGGAAGGCCAGCAGGGTGGGGATAGTTCTAATCTCTGGAGGGAGTTGGTTCCAAAGGGAGGGGGCTCCCACAGAGAAGGCTCTCTCCCTCGGCCCCGCCAACCGGCATTGCTTGGTCGATGGGACCTGGAGGAGACCAACTCTGTGGGACCTAACCGGTCGTAGGGAGGTATGCGGCAGGATGCGGTCCCGAAGGTAACCTGGCCCTGAGCCATGTAGGGCTTTAAAGGTCAAAACCAACACCTTAAATTGGGTCCGGAGACTAATGGGCAACCAATGCAGCTGATGGAGAATGGGTGTTACGTGGGTGTACCTAGGCACACCCACCACAGCTCGCGCAGCTGCATTTTGCACCAATTGCAGTCTCAGGATACTCTTCAAGGGTAGCCCCATGTAGAGCGTGTTGCAGTAATCCAGCCGGGAGGTGATAAGGGCGTGGGTGACTGTGAGTAGAGCCTCCCTCTCCAAGTAGGGTCGCAATTGGTGCACTAGGCGAACCTGTGCAAAGGTCCCCCTAGCCACAGCTGAAAGATGTTGCTCCAATTTTAGCTGTGGATCTAGGACGACACCCAAATTGCGAACCCGTTCTGAGGGAGTCAATTTCTCCCCCCAAGAACCAAGGAGGGACAATTGACAAAATCCTTGGGAGGCAATATCCATAGCCACTCAGTCTTGTCAGGGTTGAGTTTTAGCTGGTTCATCCCCATCCAGACCCTAACATCGTCCAGGCAGCGGCACATTACGTCCACAGCTTCCCTGAATTGAGACGGGGTGGAGATGTACAACTGGGTATCATCAGCATACTGCTGATACCTCACCCCTTGTCGTCGGATGATCTCACCCAGCGGTTTCATGTAGATGTTAAACAGGATGGGTGAGAGGACCGAGCCCTGCGGCACCCCAAAAAGTAGGGGCCTAGGGCTCAACCTCTGCCCCCGTCAACACCGACTGTGTCCTATCAGAGAGGTAGGAGGAGAACCACTGTAAGACAGTGCCGCCCACTCCCACCTTGCCGAGACGACGCAGAAGGATACCATGGTTAATGGTATCGAAAGCCGCTGAGAGGTCAAGTAGCACCAGGATGGAGGAGTGACCACCATCCCAGGCTCGCCAGAGATCATCCATCAGGGTGACCAAAGCCATTTCCGTACTGTAGCCGCGCCTGAAACCCGATTGAAAGGGATCCAGAAAATCAGTGTCATCCAACAGCCGCAGGAGCTGGAGCGCCACCACTTTCTCTACAACCTTCCCCGCAAAGGGAAGGTTTGAGACTGGCCGGAAGTTCTTTAAATCCGCTGGGTCCAGGGAAGGCTTCTTGAGGAGGGGCCTCACCACCGCAACTTTTAAGGGCTGCAGGACGGACCCCTCTCTCAAAGAAGCGTTGACCAATGCCTGGAGCCAGCCGCGTGAGATCTCCCTGGTGGCCGAAACCAACCAGGAGGGACACGGGTCCAATAAACAAGTGGCGGAGCTCATCGCTCCTATGGCCTTGTCTACATCCTCAGGAGTCACCAGTTCAAACTCATCCCATATAACAGGACTAAGGCCAGTCCCTGTCATCTCGGCCTGTACTGCCCAATCAGAGTCTAGGTCTGTCCGAATCTGAGAGACTTTGTCCGCCAGAAACTGAGAAAATTCCTCAGCTCTGCCCTGCAAGGGGTCTTCGCCTCCCTCCTTAGCAAGAAGGGAGCGAGTCATCCTAAACAGGGCGGCTGGGCTGGAGTCGGCGGATGCAATAAGGGCGGAAAAATGCAAGCATTTTGCCGCCCGTATCGCCACTAAGTAAGACTTAATGAAAGTTCTTAAAAGTGTCCGGTCAGACTCAGCTTTACTAGATCTCCATCGTCGCTCTAGGCGTCTCTTTTGGGGCTTCATCTCCCAGAGTTCCTCGGTAAACCAAGGAGCCCTCCTGGATCCGCTGCCACAGAGAGGCCGCAAAGGCGCAATTCGATCCAAAGCCCCCATCGCCGCCCAGTTCCAGGCAGCCACTAGAGCCTCAGATGAATTGTGTACCAGGGATTCAGGTATTTCCCCAAGTTCCCTCTGAAATCCTTCGGATTCCATTAGGCGCCTGGGGCGGAACCACTTAATCGGTCCTGCCTCCTTACGGTGGAGGAGTGGTGCCATGAAATCCAACCTCAGAAGGAAATGATCTGACCACGACAAGGGTGCTGTGACTAAACCCCTCAGCCTATCATCTCTCCATTGCCCCGAGAGAAACACAAGGTCAGGTGTGTGACCACCCTCATGAGTCGGACCCTGAACTACTTGGGTCAGGTCCATGGTTGTCATGGAAGCCATGAACTCCTGGACTGCCTCCGAGGTTTCGCCGGGCGATGGCAGGTTGAAGTCCCCCAGCACCATCAACCTGGGGAACTCAATCGCCAGCCCCGCTACCCGCCTCGGGCAGAACAGGCAGGGCCTTTGCAACGCAGCTAGGAGGCAAGTACGTTAGCAAAAAGCCCACCTGAACCCCTAAGTCCAACTTCAGAAGGAGCGTCTCACACCCAACAATCTCCGGGGCAGGGCTCCTTCGAGGACATAGATTCTGGCAAGCTATAATAGCCACTCCTCCACCCCTTCCCTGGGGTCGCGGCTGATGCTGAACTGAGAACCCGTCCGGGCACATCTCGGAAAGGGGAACCCCCCCCTCCTGGCCCAGCCAGGTCTCAGTAATGCATGCCAGGTCAGCCCCCTCTTCCAGGATTAAATCCCGTACAAGGGGGGCCTTGTTCGTAATCGACCTGGCATTCAACAGCAGCAGCTTGAGCCCGGGGCCCTGACATCCCTGGTTACCAGGTACTCGGGCTGAGCTAGATGGAACCAAACCAGAGGGGCCAGAACAAGGAATCGCTTGCACACAGCGAGTTCTCATTCCCCGAGAGCGGCCTACCCCTCTGCTCCCGCCATACCTACCTCTCCCCGTTATGACCGTAATGCTCCGACCCTCCCCCCACCCAGAGATCCCATCCCCATCCCCGCTGGTCCTCCTCTCTTCCTGCAGGCCATACATACCATTCATACTGAGCCAGGGGTCGGAATCAAGGCCCCCTCCGCTTCTGTTTCCACACTCAGCAGAGGGGGGCCGAATCCTTGTCCCTGACTCACTCATTCTACCAAACTAATCAGTTAACTAATTTAAACATTTCATCCATACAAACATATCCTCACACATTCACACATACACACCTCTTCCGGGGTAAATTTAAAATTTAGTATATAAATTTATATACTAGTCAGCCACTCCCCCCTATAGAAAGATAAAACCAATCTGTAAATTAAAACAGGATGATAAAACAGGATGATAAAAACTTGATGATAAATTTCCTATTTTAACTGCAACCTTAGATGGCTTGAGAGGGTAGTCTGTAGGGAAATGAATAATCAGAAAGAAAACACCGCCTTGATATGGACTGTCATTAGGATTGTCATACGGGGAAGAAGAAGCCTTACTGGAGTCACTCCTGGAAGCTGACTTCTCTTCGTATGGCTGAAGATTTGGACAAGGAAAACAACTTTTAATACAGTATATTGAGGAAATAGTGTGTTGGTTCTAGGAATGGTAGTTCAATCATATTTTGTCATAAGTGTACTGGGTTTAATGTATGTAAGTTTGATCTTTCTGTTTATAATTTGTTGTATATGACAGTTATTTTGCTGGAACAACTCTCGGCCTGAACAGACAGACACTGTTCCTGTAATTATTAATTGGGCTAGTGAAAAGTGGGAATCCCTTAAGGAGACTGATGTTTGAAGAACCTTGGAAATGGATTCTCTATAGCATATTGATAATTCTGGGATCATGGATACTATACTTAGCAAATAAGACTTGGTTTTGTGGAACACCTAAAACTGAACTTTCCCTAGCCTCACATGCTTCAGCCCATCTCCCTGATGTGGTAAGTTCTGTAATTGAAACAGCTCCCCTAGATAAGGCTGTGTAAATTAAGCTGGATAAGATTCTTTTAATGTCAGGCATGGTTTTTCCTATGGCTTGGATTATTAATTACCAGTGACCTGCTGAGTGACAAGCCTGGGAATGGCCATTTGACTCTTCCTACTCCTAAGGAAGGCCCAGGGGATGCTGCAGATCCTAGAGAACAAAAGAGTACATGGGAATGATGTGTGGTTTTCATGTCTACCAATTAGATATGAAGTCAGTAAAAGAAAAAGAACTGTTAAATGTCTACAAGTAATGAGATTTGAGAGTAACCAGGTTGAATTCTTTGCTTTTTGTTTTCTGTTATCTATTGTTATTATAAATCAACTGAGAAGATAGGGCTAAATGTATCAGCTATTGTTCTTGTTATGTGGAATAACAGGCCTTGCCTTTATTCCTTGTGTAATACTTCTGATCAAATAATGAGACTCAAATGAATTAAATTAGAGTCTCAAAGGGGTGTGTGTGTGTGTGAAGCAGGACGTAAAATAAAGCAAAGTCATTAAGTGAAACAATAGGTTATAAACTGGGTTGGACTAGATGACCTGTAAGGGACCCTTTCTAGCACTAACATTAAAGAAGTAAAAAGGTCTTTTGCTCTGGAAAAACACAAAGAGGAAGTTGCTAGGCTTTCCTAAGATTCGGCTGGCCACAGGCTGACCACAAACAGACACAGGAAACATGGAGAAATTTAAAGGTGTTAACATAAAACTTGTGGAGAAACATGCATACGTGTCAATAAGAGAAAGACGTGTAACTCTCTAGCCAATCACTGAAGTTTTCGTGTCTTTTGTAACCCTGGAAAAATACTTTAAATATCTTGTCTTTCTGATGAGAAATCGGTTCAGTTCAGAATTTCAAAATGTCTGAACCTTATCTGTGCAGATAATAAAAGTCTTATCTTACTCCTCTCTGGCTGGTATCACTTCCTGTTCTGCAACACCTGTTTGCTGGTCCATCGCGCCAGTATGTGGTATTTCTCCCAGCAAACAGGGCCACCTGGATGGCCTACAATAAGCTCTCCTCTCCGCAGCTGGCTCTCCTCCTCCTCACTGCTCCGCTCTCTCACTGGCTCGCCTTTTTGTTCTCTGCCGGTGGGTGCTTTGCCCCAAGGATGATTTTCCTCCCTGCTCCACAGGTGACCCCACTCACTCACCAGCTGGCCTCGTTCTCTGCCGGCTCGTTTTGCCTCTCCGCTCACCTCACTTCAATGAGCCTCCGGCAGGGGTGCTATTCAGCCAGTTCTGGTGTCCGGGTAGGGAAAATTTTGACTGGTTCGGAGAACTGGTAGGGAAAATTTTGATTGGCTCCACCTACCTGCCCCCACTCATCTCACCTCTCCTATATTGTTGTTTATTAGCTCAGCTGATTCGCACGATTGCCGTGCCTCAACTGAGCTAAGAAACAGCTGATGGTCGGTCTTAGTCTCATTTGCCCTCAGCAAGCAAACACAATAATAAACCGACACTTTTTGCCGCTTTTTTCCTTTCCCTCCCGCAGCTCTTAACTAGCTTAAATGAGATGTCTGGGCGTTCAGCCAAGAGCAATTATCACCTCGTAAAATTCTTTCTGCTTCTCCGGGTCTTTGATTGGGGGTTTCCTCTGGAGCAAAAGCAGAAAGCCTCTTCCAGTGAAGATTTCTCTGTGTCTTCTAATTTTCTTCCAGAGCAGAACAAAAAAGCCTCTTCCTGTGAAGGCTTTTCCAGTTCTTTATTCTGATTTTCTCCTGGAGCAAAAGAAAGCCCTTTCTAGTGAAGTCTTCCCTGTGTGTTTATTCTGATTTGTTAAGATATTCATGAACTGGGAGAGCCAATGGTAACAAGGTCAGCCAATGAATAGGCATAGCAACTAAGTCAGCCAATGGGAGCTAACCACTTCCGAGTCTGTGCAGAGAATCGAAATTGAAACTTAAGCTTAAGGCTGGGCGTGGCTCAGCCCACTCTGTGCTCTAGTCCACTCTGAAGTCTGCTGAAATGAAACTAACTCCTGCTTGTGTTTACTTGAAGAAATAATCTGCTGTTGTATATATATTACTATGTTTATAAAGAAGTTAATGAATCCAGCTGAATCAGTCATCTGTGTGTGCTTCTGGAAATTGATTTTTCTGCAACAAACTAATATGATTTTCCTCTGGACTGGAGCAAAATCATCTGGTGGCAGGCCTTAAGTAACAATCCCACACTTATTTTATTCCATGCGTGGCCCAGCATTTAATTTACCACTTCTGTTTGTGCCTCTTTCCCAAACTGTATACTTGTCTCCCTCCCTCCCCCCCCATCTCACACACAGGTCCATGGTAAAATTGTCTTCCATGAAACCAGTCCCTGGTGCCAGAAAGGTTGGGGACCTCTGAATTAGACCATGCAGGGTCCCTACAGGAGAGCCCTTTTAAGGATTGTGTGTTAATAGAAAAGCAACTAACTTAGCTCTGATCCTAAACATTAAAAAAAGAGGAGCTCTGATCAACTATCACAGCCACATTTTGGATCTGAATGGAGGGCCTGGGAAAGGTGTCAGAATAACACTTAGAAGGGACTTTGGAGGGGACCCTATACCATTTCAGAGAAATGGCTGTCCAGACTTTTCTTAAAAACCTCCAGTGATCAAGCACTCAGAACTTCTGGAGACAAGCAGTTCCACTGGTTAATTGTTCTCACTGTCAGGAAGCTTCTCCTTAGTTTTGGGTTGCTTCTCTCTTTGTTCAGTTTCCATCCATTGCTTCTTGTTTTGCCTTCTGCTTCTTTGGAAAATACATCCCCCCCTTCTTTGTGGCAGCCCCTTAAAAGCCTGTTGCCTATCACACTCTTGGGCAAAGCATGTGAGCCATTTCCTCCTTTCAGTGGTCCGTGAAAGTACATCTATACTTTGTAGATAATAAAGTCGAAAAAAGGTGAGCAACATTTTTACTGAACTATAGATACGTTGAGGCTGGGTGTGACAAGGTATGGCTGGGAGGGGAGGCACCCCTTGAGGTGATTGACATTGAGTTGGACATGCCACCCAGTTACATGACCACCAAGAAACGCCCACATTCACATGACCACCAAGCCACGCCCACAGAACCGGTAGGGAAAAATTTTGAATTTCACTCCTGGCATCGGCTCTTGGGTAGGCCTCCTGAGTGCAGCTGGGCTTCTCTCAGCAAGCCAAGTTTCCTGTGGGCCGCTGCCCTTGGTGGCGTTTTCCTCTTATTTCTCCACTCTTTCCTCTCCATTTCCTTTCTCCACTCTCTTTTCTTTTTCTATGATTTATGTTTCCCTCTCCACCTCTCGTTTATCTTAGATTAATAGCAACTTTTCTCCCCACGATGTAACTATTTTTCCTCAGTTGCCCCCATCTTGGAAGGATATCCACGTTGTAACCCTGTAACATTTCCCTCCCAAGAGAAGGCGGGGGCGGAACAAAACAGTCGGACGATTTATTCTGGAGCCTTCCGGAACGTTGATGCCGTGATGAATTCCCTCCTTCGGGAGGTGACTCCCTCCCTTCCACATAGAGATGCGTATGGTAGAGTGACTCGCTCCACGATTTCAAAGTGAATTTCCGGCTCCAAAGACACTCTTGTTTTTCTTCTTTCCTTTGCTGCGGTTTTTCCCCAGCTCCCTCGAGGAGGAAGCTAGAGCCGCTCTTCCAAAGCCAGGAAGAAATCCCAGGTTTCCTTACACCTGTGACCGGGGAACCGCCGGTAAGCAAATTTCGGCCCAGAGCGGTGGAGGTCTTTCTAACTCGGGCCTTATTTTGTGTGCCTCAGCCCATCTTTTCGGTGGCGCGTGGAATTCTAGGGACAGAGGAAGCTTCAAGTATCCCCGTATACTTCATCTCCCCGGCTCGAAGGCCTGTCTTTGATGACCAGCAACGTGCGTCGTCCGGAGCGCCGCTCGCAGCTCAGCCAAGGAATACTTGAGAAAAAGCGCGTCAGTCCCGGAACGGGTGCTTAGGGAGCTCTCTTTTTCTACTTGAGACAGAGACCCTTGGGTTTCGCCTGAAAGGGGCAGGAGCGGCTTGTTCCTCAAGTCCACAGCTATATAAGGTCTCTTGGATTTTTTTTCTCCCTCTATAGAGGCGGGGCAAAAAAGAACGGGGGTTCTTCTGCTCCTTGCGCGTGATGCACTTCCTGTTTGCGGCTCTACTAGAAGCTGTAGAACTGCTTCAAAGTGGGAAGGGGAGCAGGCCCCGAGAGGAGACTCGTTTGCTGCAGTCGCTGCTCGGAGGAGCGAGCGGGTGAGATCCGAGACGGTTGGAGCTGCTCCGGTGAGAAAAGCAGTTATGGGTCGCCGCCAATTTTTAGTGCGCGGCGGGGGGGGGGGGGCGCGGCACAGGAAAATTGGGGCTCTCAGCAACGGGTCTCACGCGCCCTTCCCCACCCGGACCTGTTTTTTGTGGCTCGTACTTTTGCCTGATTGGCCAAAGGGCGCCGGGGAGGGATAGAATAGAATAGAATTCTTTATTGGCCAAGTGTGATTGGACACACAAGGAATTTGTTTTTGGTGCATATGCTCTCAGTGTACATAAAAGAAAAGATACATTTGTCAATCATGAGGTACAACACGTAATGATTGTCATAGGGTACAAATAAGCAATCAGGAAACAATATAAGTCGTAAGGATACAAGCAACAAGTTACAGTCATACAGTCATAAGTGGGAGGAGATGGGTGATAGGAACGATGAGAAGACTAATAGTAATAGTAATGCAGCCTTAGTGAATAGTTTGACAGTGGAGAGGGAATTATTTTAGATTAGAAGCACTAAAGAGGCCTGCCTGCAGGTGGAAGAGACCCCTAGAGCAGTGTTTTTTCAACCTTGGCACTGTTAACATACAGTAGTGGCCAAAATTGTGGAAACCTTTTGGGAAAAGTGTATTTTTGAGGTTTGATGGCTAATAACACCACTTTTTTTGGAGTACTACCAAAAAATTATATATCAATGGAAAGATAATCAAGAATGTAATGCAACAAGGTTTGTTCAATTATCTGTATTCTATGAAAAGTTATAGCCAAATAACCAGAAAAAAGAAGCACAACTTGCTTAGGTTGATACCAGGTAGCTTTCCTTCATCTGATTGTAGCCAATGAGCATGGGTGTTTAGAGAGCCAATCAGGTGTCATCTTGTTTTGGCAATGAGCCAATCAGATCACTGTAGGATTCAGTTATTGATGTCGTGTATGGAAGCTGAGAGGAAGACATTTGTCAGTGTGTTATGTGATCGCTATCAAGTTGGTTGGGTTTTTTGTGTTCTTTCATTTAGTGAGCTTGTAAAACATAATACAATTTTTTTTTTAATTCAAAAAAGTTTTATTAGTACAAACTTACATAAGTAGTAGCAAAATATTAAATATAAAGTACAAACATTTTTGTTTTTTTCTCCCCCCCCCCAAACCCACCCCCTTCCCTCCCCACCTCCCCCCCGGACTTCCCAGAGATAATACAGGGCATAATAATAAATTTAAATTGTTAATAAAAAGAGAAAGAAAAAAGGAAAAAAAGAACACTATTTTTAAAAAACTTCAACTCCAAATTATACAGTGCTAATATATCGCATTTGTCTACAATAGTAAAGATACAAAAAAGAGAGAAAAAAGAAAAAAAAAAGGAAAGAAAGAAAGAGAAAACTCTTTAACAATACAAACAAACAAACCTCCTACCTCCTCCCTTCAGTCCTCTATCTTATACAAGGTAAATGTTACATAAGTAATAACTAAATATAAAATACACAAATCTTAAACTAATATTATTGACATTAAAAATAACCTCTAAGATAAAACTTAACTAAATGTTACATAAGTGATCATCAAATATTAAATTTCATCATGATATTAATAAGATAATATTATTCTAAATTAATTCACTAACTTCAATAAACAAAAAAAGAAAATGAAAGAAGAATAAACAATAAACAAATCTTCAACAAACTATATATATCTAATATTATCAACATTAAAAATAACCTCAAAATTATATAAAACTTAACTAAATATTGCATAAGTAATCATTAGATAGGGAAAAGATAAAATACAATCATATTAGTCTCTATCCATCCAATATATTTCAACATCACATCGTTTTGTATCTTGATAGTTCATCTTTTAATAGTTCAATAAATTCAAATTTGTCGAGTCGTCTCCCGTCTACTCCCAAACCTCCATCTCCTTTTCCCCAGCTATCTGATTCAGGCACTCCTTTTGGATTTTTGAATCTATTTCCTTTTGATCCATCAAAGGTGGCTTCCCCTCCTCCTCCTCTTTTATTTTCATACATCCTTCCTCTGGAATCTTGGATATATCAGCCTTTAGAACGTTGACATAAAATTCAGTAGCTTTTTTTATCGTGTTGAGCCGATATCTTTTTCCAGAAAATTTCACTGCTACTCCAACTGGCGCTTCCCATTTATATTGTAAATTTAATCTCTTAAATTCATCAATCAAAAAAGTATAGCTTTTTCTGGCTTTAAGCATTTTAGAGGGGATTTCTTTCCAAATCTTTAGTTCCTGACCATTCACCATAAGATTATTGTTAAACGTTGCTTGTATAATTCTGTTCCGTAGAGCTCTTGTGGTAAAATATATGACAATATCCCTTGGTAAATGCTTTTGTTTAGCGTACCAGGAGTTGATTCTGTATATTTTGTCGATTTGTGTAGCCAATTCCGCTTTAGAAATTCCAGACACCTGATCCAATATGTCAACCATCCTGCCTTTTAAATTTTCATATAATCCTTCTTTCAAACCTCTAATCCTTATAGCAACTTCCATGGATCTGAACTGAGTCATTAAGACCTCTTTTTCAAAATTTGCAATATCATTTTGGATTTTATCTATGTAATTCACCGAAGTTGCCAAAGCTTGTTTATTTGTTTCAATACGTTCTGCCAAAACTTCAATATTTGTTGCTAAGCCTTTGCAAACCTCTAACACATCAAATCTTAGTTGTTGATTCATATTCTTCAAAGCAGCCTGCATCTTTTTGTCTATCTCACTTATTTTCTGGTTAAATTCCAAAGTAAGTTCATGTTTCATAATCTTTAAATTATTTAATAAATTTTCAGGTGTCAAAAGCTGTGGAGGTGTTAGCTCAGTGTTAAGTTGCATTTTAGAAATATATCCAGATGAATAGTCATTTCTTTTAGTCAAAACAATCTTTCCAGACTTTGAAGCCATTGGTGTTTCAAAAGAATACAAAAAAGAAAGAAAGCCAGATGCCTGATTAAAGTTCTTTCCAGTTTAAAAATCAGCTAATCTTTTATTATTGGAAATATTTCTATTATAACTTTAATCCAGAGTTAGGAGACAGAGAGAAAAAAAACCATTTTTCCAAGTTAAAAGTTTCCATAAGAGAGAGAGAGGAAAAAAAAAAAGCCTCTGGGAAAACGAAAGTCACTTTCACTTCTCAATCGCCATATTGTTACTCTGTTTCCTTTGTTCCTTTGCCGAAGTGAAAGCTAGCCCAGGAGTTGAAAAAAAAAGGAAAAAAGAGGTTTCAGTACTTGCCCATCTCACACCTGTTTCTCTCTGTCTGCTTCTGTAGTTTAAATATAATTATAAATCCCATTCTTGAAGCAGCGGCTGGTCACGACATCTAGCTCTGCAAAAGCAGAGGTTTCCTGATCTTCGGAGCTGGAGACAGGCTGCATGGGGAGCTCTCCCTTCGCGCCCTACCAGATGGCTCCTAGGGCGCTGGGGGGGCTCTACCCCACCTGTCAGGCTCTCATCTCTCCCCTTTGCCCGGGGAAGAGATTTTAAAGCCGCCAGACAGCTGTTCTGGCGGCTTTTAACAAAGATCGGAAAGGCATCCAACGAGGGATGTCTGCGATGAAGCGCTCCAAACCGGAAGTGCCGTAAAACATAATACAATTAAAGTAATGGTGCAAAGAGTTGACTGGTCGCCCAGAAAGCTATGTAAAATAGTATTATTATTAAGTGAACAAGGCTACAGTTATAAATTAGAAGAAAAATTGGTGGAAACTTAACCAAAGGTGGCATTTCTAAGTTTTTGAAGAGAGATAAGGAGACTCAGTCACTACAAAACCACACTGGTAAAGGAAGGAAAAGGTGCACAACAGCAAGTGATGATAGAAGAATTAAGAGACTGTGCCTATGTGACAGAAGAAAATCATCTGGGTGTATACAAGATGAAATGGCGCAATGCAATGTGAAGTTGAGTGCAAGGACTGTTCGGCGCAGACTGCAGGAATTTGGCCTAAAATCTAGAATTCCACGAAAAAAGCCACTTTTATCTCTCAAACAAAGGTTGAAAAGACTAAACTGGGCTAAAACCCATGTTACCTGGACAGAGGAACAATGGGACAGTGTTATTTGGAGTGATGAGACCAAGATCTCCCTGTTTGGTAGTGATGGCATAAAATACCTAAGGAGAAGAATCGGAGAAGATTTGCATGCTGATTGCATTACATGTACCGTGAAACACCCAGTCAGTGTTATGATCTGGGGTTGTATGACATCAAAAGGTGTGGGCAGAATTTATGTGATTAATGGGAATATAAATGGCTAAAAATACATTAATGAAATACTTGAGCCCAAACTGAAGACTTCCGCACATGATCTTTTCCAAGACAATGAAGCATTTATATTTCAACAGGATTCAGCTCCATGTCATGTTGCTGCTGTGTGCAAAAAGTGGTTTCAAGATAATCATATTCCACTGCTGGAATGGCCTGGGAATAGCCCAGACCTTAACCCAATTGAAAATCTATGGAGCCGACTAAAGAAACGTGTTAGTCAGAAGTGACCCAGCAATAAAACCCAGTTAATAGAAGCAATCATTCAATCTTGGTTTCACATTATAACAGCTGCAGAACTAAAATTTTCTCGTCTCAATTTAGGGAAGCAGTGGATGTAATGTGCCGATGCCTGGACGATGTTAGGGTCTGGATGGGAATGAACAGGCTCAAGCTCAACTCTGACAAGACCGAGTGGCTATGGATATTGCCTCCCAGGGATTATGTCGATTGCCCCTCCTTGGTTCTTGGGGGAGAGAAATTAACTCCCTCAGAACGGGTTCGCAATTTGGGTGTTCTCCTAGATCCACAGCTAAAATTGGATCAACATCTGTCAGCTGTGGCTAGGGGGACCTTTGCACAGGTTCGCCTGGTGCACCAATTGCGACCAGAGGTGGGTTCCTGCCTCTGATTGCCGGTGCGGTTAATCGCTGAGTTCGGCGCAGAGCAGAAGAAGCTGCTCCCGTTCGCGGAACGGGAGCTTTCCCCGGGCGCTTTCCCCGCCCGCATGGATGCCGCCAATTGCGTTCTTTTGCCCTCTGCGCATGCGGAATGCTTTGGGCATGCGCAGAGGGCAAAAGAACGCAATTGGCGGCATCCATGCGGGCGGGGAAAGCGCCCGGGGAAAGCTCCTGTTCTGCGAATGGGAGCAGCTTCTTCGGCTCTGCGCCGAACTCAGCGATTAACCGCACCGGCAATCAGAGGCAGGATCCCACCTCTGATTGCGACCCTACTTGGAGAGGGAGGCCTTATGGTCACTCACGCCCTCATCACCTCTCAGCTGGACTACTGTAACGCACTCTACATGGGGCTACCCCTAAAGGGTATCCGGAGACTGCAACTGGTGCAAAATGCAGCTGTGCAAGCCGTAGTGGGTGTGCCAAGATACACCCACGTAACACCTATTCGCCAGCTGCATTGGTTGCCCATTAGTCTCCGGACGCAATTTAAGGTGTTGGTTTTAACCTTTAAAGCCCTACATGGCTTAGGGCCAGGTTACCTCCGGGACCGCATCCTACCGCATACCTCCCTACGACCGGTTAGGTCCCACAGAGTTGGTCTCCTCCAGGTCCCATCAACCAAGCAATGCCGGTTGGTGGGACCGCGGGGGAGGGCCTTCTCTGTGGGAGCCCCGTCTCTCTGGAACAAACTCCCTCCAGAGATCTGGATTATCCCCACCCTACTGGCCTTCCGTAAAGCCGTGAAAACATGGCTCTTCCTGCAGGCGGGGTGAAATTAAGATCAATCCCCCATGTTTGAATGATGGCCTGTTTTTACATTTTGTAATTTTATAATCATTGGTATCGTTTTTATAATTTGTTTTTGTATTATGTTGTACGCCGCCCTGAGTCCTATGGGAGTTGGGCGGCATATAAAAACGACCAAATAAATAAATAATAAAAGACTTGGTTTACTCCATGGGAAGACGTTGTAAGGCCGTAATTCATGCTAAAGGTTACCCAACTAAATATTAACTGACGTGATAATTTTTGTATATCTTGTTTTTTCTATGGTGATAATTTTTGTATCTCGTTTTTTCTACATGTTTCACTTTTCTTTATAACTGCTATTCTAATAGCAAATCCTTCATAAAAGTTATTGCATTACATTCTTGATTAAATTATCTTTCCATTGATATATAATTTTATGGTACTACTCCAAAAAAAGTGGTGTTATTAGCCATCAAACCTCAAAAATACTGTACACTTTTTCCAAAAGGTTTCCACAATTTTGGCCACTACTGTAGGTAGACTTCAACTCCTAGAATTCTTGGATTAAAGTTAACCCATTTTAAAGGTGCCAAGGTTGAAAAAACATTGACCTGCAGGATTGGGATCATTGGCAAATGATGGTCACGGAAAATAATTACAATAAATGCAACCTATCATGAGTTAATTGGAAATGATTTATATAATCTGTTACTAATGAAAGTTAGCACCCACCCCTCTTAGAAGAAGGAAATATTTTAGGAAATATTAAAAAGGCAGAATATTATACTTCCCTAGATGAGAAAAGGAGAAACATGTTTTTAAAGACAAAGAACAGCTCCCTGCCCCCAGCAGATATTTGGTGCACATTAAGACTGGGCCAGCCTATCCACAAAACAAAAGACCTCAGCTCCAGGGCGATGAGATTAAGACATGACCCTCCAGGACATAATAGGATTATCTATCAGCAGAGCTCACCACATGGCACAACCAAGCCCCTTCATTACATCACCCAGCAGGGTTCAACCAAACTTGATTCAGACAAACATGACTCCACATGGGAGTCTGACTACAGCCAATAGAATACATTCCTTGTCACATGAACAGGAAGCTCAAGGGCAAGGCCCAGGAGAGAGTATAAATAACCCTCACTCTCCACTCCATGTGTTCAGCTGCACCAGGACTTCAAACCCATGTGGTCCTGTCCACTAATAAACCATCTTTCCAATCAGCCTCCATGTTTCCAGTGTCTTTCTCCCCACTTGGAACTGAACCCAGATGAAAATTTCTTCCAACACTACCGTGTTTCCCTGAAAATAAGACCCTGTCTTATATTTTTTTGAACCCTGAAATAAGCGCTTGGCCTTATTGCCATGCACTCAAAAGCCCGATTGGGCTTATTATCAGGGGATGTCTTATTTTGGGGGAAACAGGGTAATAAATTGTGGAACATTTGCTCGCTGGGGAATTCTGGAAGTTGAAGTTGACATAATTAGAAAGTATTGCTCTAGTGTTCAGGAAGGTTTATAAATGGGTTGTGGTGACAAGGACTGGACCCAACAAGGTCTCTCAAGGGAAAGATTGTTGTGGACACAGATAAATAAAATAATATACAGTATTCATGCTTAGGGTAAGAGACCTTAGGGATCCAAACCCCCTCAGTTGTGGAGAGAAACTAAAAGCTTTGCTTCCAAAAGAAGGACAAGATGGTACATTGATGAAAAATTATAGACCGATTTCTTTATTAAACAATAACTATAAACTTTTTATGGCAATATTGGGGGAAAGATTAAAGAAGATGCTGCAGAATTTTATAAGTGAAGACCAAGTTGACTTTTTACTGAAAAGACAATTGAGAGACAAGGTTAGAAGGGTCTTAAATGTAATTGAATATTTGCAATACCATAATAAGACTTGGGCAGCCTTAATATTTTTAGATGGTGAAAAAGCCTTTGACCATTTAAATTGGGTCTTTTTGTTTAGACTCTTGGAGAAAATGGACTTTGGACAGCAATTTAGATCAATCTATACACCTCAACAGGCATGTATTATTAATGGTGAATTGACCAAACCATGTAGAATTCAAAAAGGCACAAGACAAAAGTTCTCCTTTGTCTCCATTGCTGTTTATTTTAGATTTAGAGGTTTTGAATAGATATTAAACAAGACGACAAAATTAGGGATGTGAAAATTAAAAAAGAAACTTACAAACTAAGAGCTTTTGCAGATGACTTAGTGTTTTTTTTTACAAGATCCAAATAATAGTATAAAATATTTGATGAAGAAGTTAAATGACTTTGGAGTTTTGGCTAGTTTTAAAATAAACAAACAGAAAAGATGTTGGTCAAGAATATGGCTGTATATCGGGTGGGTTCCACTTACCTTCGCCACCGGTTCACATCGTGACATTTCGCTCGCGCGCTCGATACGTCATGCGCACGCGCGCATCCACTCGTGCAATTCTGCTTTTGCGCATGCTCAGTAGCTAGAATCAGCCCGAAACACAGCTGAGGAGCTGATCAGCTGTGCTTCGGGCGAAGGAATAAAGGTAAGTATAAACCCGGGGGCGGGCAGGAGGGCCCTTTTTCAAGCAGCAGCAGCAGAGGAAAAAACTTCCAAACAGGAAAAAATTCGGAAAAAAATCCAAAAAAAAGATGGTGGGGCCCACGGACCGGCACTGACCGAACCGGATCCGTGATGCTATCGTGATGTCACCAGTGGGTCGCTACCGGTTTGGGCGATCCGGTCTGAACCGGGAGGAACCCACCCCTGCTGTATATAAACATGAAGTTTTAATGAAGAAATATAAAACAGCAGTATACCGTATTTTTCGGAGTATAAGACGCACCTTTTTACCCTCAAAAAGAGGGTGAAAATTTGGGTGCGTCTTATACACCGAATGTAGCCCCAGCCACCCCCACCCTTTGGCCTCTGCCTGCCAGCAATTTACCTCTTTGCAGCAAACAGGGCAAAGACTTATTAGCACACTAAGAGATTACTTGCCTCCCGACCTACAGCTGACAGGCTTGCAAGCCACGTGGTAAAATGAAACTAACTACGGTGGCTGTAATGAGACAAAATGCTGGGAGATAAACTGCTGGCAATGTTACACTGCTGAAATTGCAAGAAAGTAAGCTACAGCTACTGTAGCCTAGAGGTAGAGCTCTTGCCTCACAGTCAGGAGGTTGTGAGTTCTATCCTAGGTAGAGGCAGATTCTGTTAATATGTTATTTTGTTAAATGTTTGTAGAGTGTTCAAATTATAAGACTTATTTTTTAAAGACTGCTTTATTATTGTTCTAGACAACTTAACAACATGAAGAAGCTTTTTAAAATAAATTCTTGCTCTGAAGAGGCCCAGTGCTATTCTATCTTCTTTTAAATAGCAGAAAGCCTTCCAGAAAGCCACATCAATTTTAAAGATCTGTAAAAGTATAATCTGAAATGTCTTGTTTTAGTATTAAGTATTAGTATTAAATATAAGTATTAAAATAAGGCAGCTGAGTTAATGACTTAATCATGTTTGGAGTGGATCTATTTAAATAATTGGGAGGAGTTAGTGTGATTACATTTAAGAAAACTTTCTGGGATTAATATACTGCCATAATGTACATTTCTCCAATTATTTGCTATTTCTATGGGTCAAGCACACATGCACAGAAATACACAGCAAACAGTGTATATCATCTGTGCTGTTTGCTGTTTGGCAAATTGCTGGGAGGCAGAGGCCTTTTTTCCTTGTTTTCCTCCCCCAAAACTAAGGTGCATCTTATACTTCGGTGCGTCTTATACTCCAAAAAATACGGTAGCTGTTTTATCTAATACTGCGGTCTCCAACCTTTGCAGCTTGGCGGCCCGGCCCAGTTGTGTCTGTGTGAGAGTGGCAGGCACATGCGCCCTCGGCTCACACAAATGGAGCTTCGCACGTGAGTGGAGGGTACTTGCACTCATGTGCGAAGCTCCACTTGCGTGAGTGGAGGATACTTGTGCGCACAGCTCCACTCGCGTGAATGGAGCTTTGCACATGAGCACCCTCCGCTTGTGAGTGGCGCTTCGCACACATGTGCTTGCCCGCCGCTCGCGACAGTGGAGCTTTGCACGTGCGCTTGCCCATTTCTCCTGCATCCCAGTTTTGAACAGGCTGTGGGCCGGGGACCCCTGATCTAAACTGATAATTCTGGTATCGCTAAATATCACTATATGGCTAGACTTGATACAGCTTTACCAGGGGTGTTAGTATAAAATATTAAATTGTGTTCACTCATTATGTAAGCTTCCAAGCATCTGTATTTGTACCTCTGCTTGCCAAGAGTCTGACTAAAACTGCCTGATAAAAACATTTGCTACTAAGTATATACTTAACGGTATGAATTCAACCCCCCCAAATTAGCTAATTGACATATTGAATCCTTGTTCTATGCAGATGATACAGTACTTTCATGACAATTGCAAATTGGACTTAGACAAGCCCTGAATGCTCTGGTTAGTTATTTCTCTGAAGAAACCTTTGAAATCAACTGTAGTAAAACTAAGATCATGATCTTTGCAAAAAGACCTAAGTGGACACCTGGAAGATCAATGGCCAGAACATCGAGCAAGTCAAATCCTTTAAATACTTGGGCATGGTTTTCCACAGCTCTAGTTAATGCAGTGAACATCAAAACTGTTATTCAAAATGCTCAAAAACAGTGGCTGCAATTCAGTCTTTTTATTTCTCCAAAGGAGCACTGAAGGTATACTCGGCTAAAGCTCATGCGTGACTGCTCTTTGGTGCTCTGCTGGGACCTTACTCCTCATTTACTCCTCTGGAAAAGGTGCAATCCAAATTCCGAAGAGCTATAATTCAGGTAGCTCACTGCATTCCAAATGTAGTTACTAAGGAGGGAGGCAGGATTATCTAAAGTTGAAACAGGTGCATGGACTTTTTTAATTATAGCACATTGGTTAAAATTACTCCCCCCCCCTTCAGTTCTTTCCTTAGGGAGGACAATTATGAATCAGTATGGTTTAGGACGGGTGTCAAACTCGCGTCATCACAGCGTTGTCATGTGATGTATTGTGACTTCCCCCTTTGCTAAACTGGGTGTGGGCGTGGCCAGTGCTTGACGCATCTGACCTGTGGGCTGCAAGTTTGACAGCCCTGGTTTAGGACCATCTCACAAAAACTTCAGTATCTTAGATTCTCCAGGGAAGTGCTCTTAATGATGGGGTACAGGTGTGCAATTAGTGCATTTAAACTATGTATCAAAGTCTTGGAAGCACAACAAGATCAGTCTGCTCTTTCTAAGAACATTTGTTTGAGCAGTCAAACTCCTCTTCAAAGCAGCGAGATACTTACATCATATAACTGTCCCCAAACTCTGAAGGGCACTAACTTTAGCACGCTGCAATGCACTTCCCACAGCAGTTTTGGAGGGCCAATATTTAAAAAAATTCCATACGAGCTGAGACTGTGCCCCTGTAGACAAGGGGCTATTGAAACTACAGCTCACTTCCTATTGTACTGTACCTTCTATAAGGACTCAAGGACCCATTTCATAATACCTCACCTGATAAAATACCCGGGAAACACCAGTCTTTTTTACATACAACTGCTGTTATCAGATCAGTATCACTTAGTTTCTTTGAATGTAGCTAAATTTTGTTATACTGTCTGCAAAATTAGGTAGACTTTGACTGCCCACTGACAATCCACCACTAATTTTATTTTTTATTATTTTTAATGCCTCTCTATTTGTAAAGCTGGTTTGTCACCATAATAAAAATTATTATTTTATAACTCTGCCAAGAGTCTGGCTAAAACTGTCTGATAGAAACATTTGCTACTAACTATATACTCATCAATAGAGGGTAAAATGGCATATGAATTCTGTTTCAGTTTTTGTTTTTGAGGATATGATTCATATCTGTGGGAACAATCAGTGATTATTTGAATTTGCATTTGGTATACTTAAGGAAGATTAGAAGGTATTAATACTCTTCCACAGTAAAATAAGAGATTATTGTATTCAGAAGATCTGGTTCTGCATAACAAAAAATATTTTTCCACTAATAATGGCTTATCAGCCTACTAAAATATTGAGTTGTTTTTGTGACGTCTGCTTTTCCTAGCTTTGCCATTCTATTTTTGCTTTAACCTAGAGTGCATTTCATTTGTTTAGCATATTCTATGTGTTGAGTGTTATACAAACTATCAACCATTGTTGGAAGCCTTTTGACAGTGTTATAAAAAGAGTGAAAGTTTTATCTAGGATGAGAAAAAACAGGATTCAAGTACTGTACTGTTACATTTTGGATGAAACTTAAGATGGAAATATAGTTGGAAGCTGCAGTAGAAGAGGACCCATAACCAAAAAACGCCACCCCTATTGTAATATTTCTTTCAGAATAATATGGAATAGTTCCATTTTTTCTCTAAAACGCTCCCTGTCTGATGCGAAAGACAATCTTTGTAGCTTTGATGAAATAAAAGATATTTCATATATATTGCAAAATGGTTGTCTGGTTTAGCCTTCTCATTTTTATTAAGACTGATACTATCTTATCTGAATAAAAACTTCGTTGAAAAACACTTGTTATTCAAAAATATGCTGCTTTTTTGCCACCTAGACTACAAGGCTGTTTTCCTATGGCTGTCATTTAACAAGCCATATTTTCAGGGTATTCATCATGCCTTTTAAGATAAATTTGTGTTTGGATATTGAAATGAAGTCTTGCTTTTACAGGACACAGTAAAACATGGTGGATTATTATGAAGTTCTAGGAGTGCATAGACATGCCTCACCAGAAGACATTAAAAAAGCGTATGTACTCATTTTTTATGTTTTTATTTTATTCAAAACAAAGTTAAAATACAAAACTCACCAGGGATATACCGGAGGCGAAAGTTAAATCGACGGAAGTATAGAGCCCATCTAACTTGTTTTGGTGACAATCTACGTGGGGCCTTAAGAGCCTCCAAATTTTTGTGGTCTGTCCAGACATCGAAGGGTAACCCACTCCCTTCCAATAGATGTCGCCATGTCAGCCTTCTCCCAAATTGCCCATTTGCGTTCGGTGTCTTTTAACTTCCTGGAGGTGTATGCGCATGGTTGCAACATCCCCCGCTCATTTGTTTGCAACAGTACTACAGCCACAGCCATGTCACTGGCATCGGCCTGCACGACAAACGGCTTAGCAGGGTCGGGATGCTTTAACACCAGCTCCTTTGCAAACAAGGCTTTCAACTGTTCAAAGGCATGCTGACATGACATTGTCCATTGCAAGGGGAGGCCTGGACGTGGTTTCCCAGGCAAGTGTTTAGTACGCAGAAGGTCTGTCAAAGGTAACGCTACCCTGGCGAACGATGGGATAAATTGCCTATAAAAGTTTGCAAATCCTTAGAAGCTCTGCAGTTGTTTACGAGTCTTAGGAGCCTGCCAATCTATCACCGCCTTCACTTTCTCAGGGTCCATCTCAATCCCTTCTGGGGAAATGCGATAGCCTAAATAGTCTAGTTGTGTTTTATGGAATTCACACTTTGATGTTGTTGTGACCCAGCACCGCAGCCCCCAGAAACACACACACACAACCGTTTGTGAGGCAAACAAAAAGGTTCCTTTTACTAATAAGGTTTCTTAGCAAAAGCTCAGAGGTTTTCAAAGTCCATAAACAACACAAACGGAAAGTCTCAAGGAATAAGGTTCTTTGGGTTACTTGAGGGTTAAATATCACACAGTTAAATGTTCAAAGCAAGACTCATTAATTCTCCTCTTATCTGACAACTTGGCTGGCTTCCCGGAATAAAGCTGGCAGAAGCTGCTGTCTTCGACAAGGTTTCCAAACAAACGTAGAAGTAAGACTCTGGATATGCTGCAATCATTGATTCGTTGTTCTCAGCAGTGAGTACTAATTGCGCCGGCCTAATATAGGCACTGAAGGGCGTGGCCCAATTAGCCCTCACTGCTACCTCCGAGTAGACCGATGCTTACTCAGCCAGTCCTGTCTTCTGGCTGCTCTGCGAGCTCTGGCATCCAGCAGGGGTTCTTCATCTCCTGATGAGTCACTCTGCTGCGCAGGTGCAGAAGGTCCTGGGGGATCGTCCTGCTCTGGCATCGAGTCCTCATCACCAGCCGTCTCTGGTGCCAGGCACATGGGCTGGTACTGCGGCACCATGAGCGGCTCCACGTCCTCCGGATCCTCCATACTCGGCGCCGGACGCGGCCAAGGCACAACAGATGTTTTTACATAGAGCTTAGCGTCTAAGAGTTTTCTGAGAACCTGGCGGACCAATGAGATGTGTTCCTCTAGGGCAGCGGTTCCCAACCTGGGGGTCGCAACCCCTTTGGGGGTCGAATGATCATTTCCCAGGGGTCACCCCGGCATCCTCAGCTCCCCCCCCACTGCCACAAGCCTGGCCATATCAGCTCAACTCGCCCAAGCCCTCCGATTGGTCGGGAGAGGTGCCATTCGGCGAGAGGTGTTTGTGACGCCTGCTGGGCGAGCTTTGAAGATATCAGCTAAGGGGCGAGGCATCGCAAGATTGCACACTGGAGAGTGCAAGGTGGTGCTTAAGACATCTGTGGCCGCCCCTGTCTCCTGCTCGCAGCGGCAGTTTCTTCCCTCTGGTGTCGAAGGGAAAGGGAATCACGGGAGGGAATGGCCAGCCAACGACCACTTAAGTTTAACAGTGCACGACGGCGGGAAGGAGGACAGCTGGTTCGGGCTCGTCTGTCTGCCCTCTCGCCCTTGGCTGGCGCGGAGACCCAGCGAACAAAGAGGCAAACAGGGAGGGAGGGAAGAGAGAGACTGAGAGATATTAGTGCAGGGCTAGCCTGATCATACAGCCTCGGTGCTGAGGGCGCCACCGCCGGGGGCAGGAGGAGCTAAGCCGGAGGGAACTGGAGAAGGAGGTGGTGCCGGAGCATGGTCCATCGCCGCCGCCCTGCTCCGTATGATTTATTTATTTATTTATTTATTTATTTATTTATTTATTTATTTATTTATTTATTTATTTATTTATGTTTTCTTATATGCCGCCCAACTCCCGAAGGACTCAGGGCGGCGTACAACAGAGAAAATACAAGAAACCAATTCATAAATATTACATTAAAAACAGATATAAAAATTAAAAACACAATATTTAAAATCGTCCAATACCCATTCAACAACCATACATACTTGGGGTGAGCTCGAGTGGATTAAGCTCTACCCCCAGCCTGCAGGAAAAGCCATGTCTTAACAGCTTTTCGGAAGGCCAGCAGAGGGGATAGTTCGGGTCTCTGGGGGAAGTTGGTTCCAGAGCGCGGGGCCTGCCACAGAGAAGGCTCTCCCCCTAGGGCCCGCCAGGCGGCATTGCTTGGCCGACGGGACCTGGAGGAGGCCAACTCTGTGGGCCCTAACCGGTCGAAGGGAAGTGTGAGGCAGAATGCGGTCCCAGAGATAACCTGGTCCTAAGCCATGAAGGGCTTTAAATATGGTGATCAACACCTTGAATTGGACCCGGAGACCGATGGGCAAACAATGCAGCTGGCGGAGTATAGGTGTCACGTGGGTGTACCTTGGCACACCCACCACAGCACGCACAGCCGCATTTTGCACCAGCTGAAGTCTCCGGATACTCTTCAAGGGTAGCCCCATGTAGAGCACGTTGCAGTAGTCCAAGCGCGAGGTGACAAGGGCATGAGTGACCGTGAGTAGAGCCTCCTTCTCCAAGTATGGCCGCAACTGGTGCACCAGGCGAACCTGTGCAAAGGCCCCCCTAGCCACAGCAGAAGATGGTGATCCAATTTTAGCTGTGGATCTAGGAGGACCCCCAAGTTGCGGACCTGATCCGAGGGGGTCAGTTTCGCTCCCTCGAACGCCAAGGAGGGACAGTTGTCATAGTCCTTAGGAGGCAGTATCCAAAGCCACTCAGTCTTGTCGGGATTAAGTCTGAGTCTGTTCCTCCCCATCCAGATCTTTTTTTTTATTGAAAAGTTTTACAAGTACAGAGTACATACAGTTTTTATCTTTTCTACCCCCCATCCACCCTCCACCCTTCTCCCCCCCCTCACCCTCCCCCCCCTCCCGGACTTCCCAGAGAAAAACACAAGGTATAAATTCAAGACAAAAAATATGAAATTACCTAATACTAAAACAGATTGTTAGTTCAAAAATATCTTTTCCTTTCTTAACTCTTTGTTATCCATAAGCTTGAAAGTATAATCTATTATTTCTTCAAACAGCAAACAATAATATACTATTTAAATTATATTAATCTGAAACTTTTTCTGAATATATTCCGTCCACTTACTCCATTCCAACACATATTTTTCATTTGAATAATCCTTAAGATAACATGAAACCTTAGCCATTTCGGCCAGATGTGTCACTTTCAATGTCCATTCTTCAATTGTAGCAGAGGTGGGATCCTACCGGTGCGGTTAATTGCTGACTTCGCGGCAGAGCCGAAGACTCTGCTCGAGCCTGCTCCCGTTCGCGGAGCGGGAGCCTTTCCCAGGCGCTTTCCCCGCCCGCATGGATGCCGCCAATGGCGTTCTTTTGCCCTCCGCGCATGGCCCCATGCGCAGAGGGCAAAAGAATGCAATTGGCAGCATCCATGCAGGCGCGGAAAGCGCCCGGGAAAGGCTCCCGCTCCGCGAACGGGAGCAGGCTCGAGCAGAGTCTTCGGCTCTGCCGCGAAGTCAGCAATTAACCGCACCGGCAATCAGAGGTAGGATCCCACCTCTGAATTGTAGGTATATCTTCCTTCTTCCAATGTTGTGCCACCAGCAATCTGGCGGCCGTTATAAAATTCAGAATCAGCTTAGTCTCTATAGGTGTACAGTCCGCTGTTATTCCCAACAAAAAAAACTGTGGTGTAAATTTAATTTTTTTCTTTAAAATATTTTGTATAATCCACCAGATTTTTATCCAGAAAGCCTTAATTTTTTTACAAGTCCACCATATATGAAAATATGTAGCGTCATCACATTCACATCTCCAGCATTTAGGCTGTAAGTTGGGATACATACACGCCAATTTTTTTGGGTCTAAGTGCCATCTGTAAAACATTTTATAAAAATTTTCCCTCAAATTTTGAGCCTGCGTAAATTTAACATTTGTAACCCATATCTTTTCCCATGTGTCCATCATTATAGGTTCTCCAAAGTTTTGAGCCCATTTTATCATACAATCTTTAACCAATTCTGATTCTGAATCCAATTCCAATAAAATATTATACAATCTTTTTATATGCCTTGGGCCATTATCTTTAATTTGCACAATCAGATTGTCTTCATTTTGCACAATACCAATTTTTCTATCATCTCTCCATCTGGCCTGTATTTGTCTATATTGAAACCATGTCCTAACTATTCCTTCCTCTTTTAATTTCTCAAATGATTTTAGTTGAGATAGTGTTCCATCTTCAAGAAGAAGTTCTTTATATGTAATCTTATCTATGTTTTGTTCCAAGTTTATATTCTCTATCGCGTGTCTGGGTACCGTCCACCAAGGTATTTTATCATTTAACTTACATTGGTACTTTTTCCAGACACGCAATAAGGCATTTCTCAATATATGACTCTTAAAAGCTTTGTCTACCTTTTTATCATATATTAAATAGGCATGCCACCCATAGAGCAAACCATATCCCTCAATATTTAATACACTTTCTTCCGTTAAATTAATCCAATCTGTAATTGCTGAGAGAGCTGCTGCTTCATAGTACAATTTTACGTTTGGCATTTTTAAGCCCCCTCTTTCGCGTGTATCCTGCATTATCTTCTGATTTACCTGCGGCTTCTTCCCTGCCCAAATAAATTTATTTATACCCTTTTGCCAGTCCTTTAAGATTCCATCTTTTTTAAGTATTGGTATCATTTGAAAAAGGAATAGAAACCTTGGTAGAACATTCATTTTAACAGCAGCTATCCTTCCCAGCAATGACAATTGCAATTTTTCCCAATTTTCCATATCTTTCTGTATTTTTAACCATAATGGTTCATAATTATGTTGGTATAGTTTTGTATTTGTGGACATAATATAAACCCCTAAATATTTAATCTTTTGAACTACTTCAAAACCTGTTGCCTTTTCTATTTCTTCTTTTTGGCTTCTTGTCACATTTTTAACTATTATTTTTGTTTTGGTTATATTTATCTTAAAACCAGATACTTGTCCATATAAATTGATTGTATCCATCAAGATTCTAATAGATTGTAATGGTTGGGTCAGAGTAACAACCAGGTCATCCGCAAAGGCTCGTAACTTATATTCTTCCTGTCTAATCTTAATCCCCTTTATTGTATCAAGTTCTCTTATTTTGCTAAGTAGTATTTCCAAACTCAGGATAAACAACAAAGGAGATAAAGGACACCCTTGTCTTGTTCCTTTTTCTATATTAAAATTATCTGTTAACCCACCATTAATTATTATTTGCGCTGTTTGTTTTTGGTATATTGCCTGAATAGATTGTACAAAATAATCTCCAAGTTGTAATTTTTCTATTAACTTTAATAAAAATTGCCAATTCAATCTATCAAAGGCTTTCTCAGCATCCAAAAATATCAGTGTTGCAGGGACCTGGTTGTTCTTTCCCAAATACTCTAATAAGTTAACAACTTGTCTAACATTAGTTTTCATTTGTCTACCTGTTAAAAACCCAGTTTGATCATGATGTATTGTCTGTTGTAAGACTATCATTAATCTATTTGCTAAGATTTTTGCAAAAATTTTATAATCTAAGTTTAAAAGTGAAATCGGCCTTTAATTTTTTTGGGTCTGTAAGATCTTGACCCTCTTTTGGGATCAGAGAGATAAAAGCAGTTTTCCAAGATGGAGGTACAATGCCTCCCTTTTGGATATTATTAAACAAATCTTTAAGTGGTTCCACCATTTCCTCCTGCAATTTTTTATAGTAAACAGCGGTTAATCCATCTGTCCCCGGGGCCTTACCCACTTTTAATTGTTTAATTGCGAATACAATCTCTTCTGAAGTTATCAATTGATTTAAGGTATCCCTCTGAATCTCAGTAATTGTATGAATATTTTGTTGCTGTAAATACCTATCTATCTCTTCTTCCCTAACTTTATCCCCACTATATAATCCTGAATAGAAATCTAAAAATGATTTTTTAATAAATTCTTGTTCATAAGTTTCTTTACCCTTATATCTAATTTTTTCAATAGTTCTTGATTTTTGCTTCTTTCTTAACGTGTATGCCAACCACCGCCCCGGTTTGTTTGCGTTACTAAAAATATTAAATTTTGCATACTGTAAATTGGTTGCCACTTGGTCTGCCATTAACATATTGAACTGACCCCTTAATAAGTTAATTACCTCTTTAATTTTCTTATCCGTTGGATTAGAAATTAAGGCCCTTTCCTGTCTTTTAATCTCTTCTTCCAGTTCTTTCCTCTTTTCATCTTTTTTTCTTCTAAATTTATTATTCAAATAAATCAAAATACCTCTCATGTAAGCTTTACTGGCATCCCAAACCATTTCCAAAGGTGTGCCCTTCTACATATTATTAGCAAAAAATTCTTTCATTAATTTTTTACATTCCCTCACATTGTCCTCATATCTAAATAAATTGTCATTTAACCTCCATGACCTTCTGGGTCCATTGTTGTCTTGCAGTTCCAACCAGACAGGGCTATGATCCGTTAATACTCTTGAACATATCTTCGTCTTCTTTACCCTAGAAAAAAGATTATTAGTAATCAAAATAAAATCAATCCTTGAAAAGGATTGGTGTCTATCGGAGAAGAAAGTAAAGTCCTTTTCTTCCATATTTCTTTCATGCCAAACGTCCCTCAGCTCCCAATCTTCCATCATTTCAAAAAAGGACTTTGGCAATTTGGCTCCCGAAAAAGTATTTTGGCTTGGACCCTTCTTATCTTTTTTAACGTCTGGTACACCATTCCAATCTCCCAGAAGGATACAGGTATTATAATCCCATTGTATTAACTTTGTATGTAAAAAATCATAAAATTTCTCTTGTTGGTTCGGGGCATATACACCAATCACCAGTATTCTTTCTCCTTTAATTAAAAGTTCTATAGCTAAAAATCTTCCTTGATCGTCTGCTTCAATCAATTTAGCAATCAAGTTTTTTTTTACGTATATTACAATACCATTTCTTTTTTCTGATGCTGATGATACAAATTGTAGTCCTAGTTTTGAATTTAGCAAATATTTTTGGTCTTGTTTTCTAATGTGTGTTTCTTGAAGGCAGACCACATCATTGTTAAATTGTTTAAGGTAATGAAATATTTTTCTTCTTTTCTGTGGCGAGTTTAATCCATTAACGTTCCAAGTTAAAAATCTACTTCCCATCTGCGGGCTTCTGAAGCTTCTGGAACATTGACTGATGATCTAGGAACTGCCGTTCCTTTCGTCTTGCTCCTCCCACTGCTTCAGATTTAGTAGTTTCTTTGACCGCAAGCTGAGATTGTTGTTGTGCCATTTCCTGCATACGTTTAGTTGCCGCTCTGGTCTGTCTCTGTTCTTTTATGTGTTGTTCTCCAAATAAATCCAAACTTTGGTCCGGAATTGTAACAATATCACCTTGACCAGATGGGGCCTCTATTTGCTGGACTTCTTGTTGTCTTGCTCTGTCATTCTCTTTTCTCCTTCCCTCTGGTGATCTCGGTGTCCCAGCCTTTAAAATATATGTAAAAAAATCTCTTGCTTTTTGGACCGTGTTAAGTCGATGTCTTTCTCCAGCATAGATCAAGGAGATGCCGTTTGGTACCTCCCATCTAAATGATAATTGTTGTCTTTTAAGCTCCTCAACCAAGAAGGAAAAATCTCTTCTGGCCCTCAGCATTCTTGGGGGAAACTCTTTCAGTGTGATCAATTCCTGTCCTCCCACCTGTAGTTTGTTTAGGTACGTTGCTTGAAGAATTTCATTGCGCAATGCTCTGTTATTGAAGTATATTACAATATCTCTTGGAAGGTTTCTCAGTCTGGCCGCTCGAGAGTTGACCCTGTAAACCTTGTCAATCTGGCACATCAGCCCTTCCTTATTGATATCCAACGCTTGGGCAAGGGCATCTCCCAACAACTCTTTCAGGTCCTCACTTTTCTCCTCTCTAAGTCCTCTGAGTCTGATCGCGAACTCCATGTTGCGGTAATGTATCAATGTAATTTCATCTGTAGTTTTTTCTTCAACTTCATCTATTCTCTCTCTTAAAGATGCAGTAATATCTCTAATTAATTGAACTTGCTCATCCAAATATTCCACGTTATTTGCCAATCCTTTAAATGCCTCCAAAATGTCAGCTCTAATTTCATTGTTACAGATTTCCATTTTGTTGGACACAACTTGTATCTGGTCATTTATCAACTCCTTAATTGTCTCATTAGATTCATCAATTTTTCTGTTAAAATTGGTAGATATTTGGATCTGCCTAGCTTTAAGACTTTCTTGCAGCATTGCAAGAGTTAATGGCTGAGGTTGTGATTGTGTTACAAGCGTTTGCAGCTTAGTAGTGGGGGTTGGGGAACTCTCCGCACTTTTGGAGGAAACCGTCTTTACAGATTTAGAAGCCATCAGGATTAAAGTAAATCTTAAGTCAGATATTCCTAGTTATTTTAATCTGGTGCCAAAAGGAAGAAAAGTCTCAAATGTAAGTGCAAATTCAAGTCAAATCCAGCAACTCTCTTGCAAAAGCCTGTCAGCAAAAATGAAACTTTTCTTTTTGTTCTCACTTTCACTTCCTTCCCCTTTCAAGCTTTCAACGCCATTTTAAAAGCCAAGTTGTTTCTTTGTAATTCAAATGAGAGTCTGTAAGAGTTAATTAGTGGTTACTTGCCTGATTTTGCCTCCTGGTTTTTCCCTGCTGCTGAAAATAATCTTCAAACGGAATCTGTTGTTTACAGCAGTGTTGGTCACAATCTTTTTGCTCCACAAAAGGCGGAGATATCCAAGGTCCGGAGCATCAGCTGGTTGCCAGGGAGCCTTCTCCTTATGCCCCCCTAGGTCTTTCCCTGGGGGGCTTAGGAGGGCTCTACCTGTACCTGCGCGCTCTTTGCCCTTCCCTTTGCCCGGGAAGAGGCTTTTCTGCCACCAGTCAGCTGTTTTTAAGCTTTCTGGTGGCTTTAACGGTGCCGAGGATCGATGCTCCAAGAAGGAGCGTCCACGAAGATTGGAGCCAAACAGCCCATCCAGATCTTAATGTTGTCCAGGCACCGGCACATTACATCAACTGCCTGACTGAAGTCAGACGGGGTGGTGATGTACAGCTGGGTGTCATCAGCGTACTGGTGGAAACACACCCCATGTCTGCGGATGATCTCCCCCAGCGGTTTCATGTAAATGTTAAACAGGATGGGCGAGAGAACCGACCCCTGAGGCACCCCACATGATAGGGGCCTAGGGGACGATCTCTGTCCTCATGCTAACACCGACTGCATCCTATCGGCGAGATAAGAGGAGAACCACCGCAAAACGGTGCCTCCCACCCCCAACTCACTGAGACGATGCAGAAGGATACCATGGTCGATGGTATCGAAAGCCGCTGAGAGGTCAAGTAGCACCAGGATGGAGGAATTTCCCCCATCCCGGGCCCGCCAGAGATCATCCATCAGGGCGACCAAGGCAGTTTCTGTACTGTAAGCTAGCCTGATCAGGCTAGCCCTGTGCTAATATCTCTCATTTATTATCTCTCAGGACCTTTTGCGGGTGGTGTAATAAGGCAGGCATTGTTCCTTCGAAGGCTTCGGTTACCAACGTCCTCGAGTTTCTGCAGGATGGGTTGGACGGGGGACTTAAACCGAACACCTTACAATGGCAGGTGACTTGTCTGTTTTATCTTGTGGCCGCAATGACTCTTTAACGCTTGATCCCAATATCCGCTGTTTCCTGCGGGATGCGTCTAACATCACCCCTCCGGTCATACACCGCTACCCTACTTGGGATCTTCCGAAGGTTCTGCGTTCCCTGATGGACTCACCGTATGAACCGCTTCGGGAGGCCAGTTTACGTCACCTTACGTGTAAGGTGGCATTTTGGTGGCAATTACATCGGCCAGGAGGGTGTCTGAGTTAGCCGCTCTGTCGGTCAGGGCCGACTTGTGTATATTCCATACAGACAAGGATGTTCTTAGATTAGATCCTGCCTTTCTACCGAAAGTGAATACATGGTTCCATCGGGCACAGGAGATAATTCTCCCTAACTTTTGCCTTCGCCCAGTTCACCCTTCTGAAAACCGCTGGCATACACTTGATGTGCGGTGAGCACTGCGAATTTATATCAAAAGGACTGCAGTGTTTCGCAAGTCGGAATCACTTTTCCTCTCATTTCAACCATCATCGTTGGGCAGTAAGGTGACGCCGTCCACGGTCGGCAGCTGGATACGGTCAACTATAGCCAGGGCGTACGAGCTTCAGTCGCGGCAGGTGCCAGCTCACATCACCGCTCACTCAACGAGGAGTGCCGCCACCTCAGCAGCATGGGCGACTCAAGTGTCCCTCGAGGAAGTTTGACATGTGGCGACTTGGTCGTCACCGTCCCCATTCGTGCGGCACTATAAAGTAGATGTTTATGCTTCGGCCGAGGCGTCGTTTGGTAGAGTGCTGCAACAGGTCATTAAGGACTAGTTCCTTAGCAACAGTCTAGGCAATCATGGTCACCCGCCCATTTGGACAGCCAGCTTTGGTATGTCCCGTTCCTGGATGCTATATCCAGCATGAGGGAGAAGGGGCGTTGGTCTTACCTGATACGCCTCTTCTCGGAGAGTTGGATATAGCATCCAGCCCCACCCAGTATAGTCAACGTACTCTGTTGACTTCGGTTCTGCAGGAGGAATGTGTTTTAAGTGACTATGGCACAATGGAGTCTGTCGCTTCGCTTCTTCGTTTCAAGCTGTCAAGGATAGCAACAAGGGTGGGACCTGAACAGCTTTGACAGACTCAGTCCAATCAGAGAGCAGACGGAGTTAATCCGTTCCTGGATGCTATATCCACCTCTCCGAGAAGAGGCGTATCAGGTAAGACCAACGCCCCATCTATTGATATTTAAAATGTTAAAATTATTAGTTCATCAGGCTAGTTTGTTTTTCTGTTCATGCAGTGTTGTTCTTGAATAAAGTATCTTTGGCTTTGATTTCAGGTACCGTAAACTGGCATTAAAATGGCACCCTGACAAAAATCCAGATAATAAAGAGGAAGCTGAGAGACAATTCAAGCAAGTTGCTGAGGCTTATGAAGTGCTGTCGGATGGTGAGTAATGATATGAAAGATTTCCACACCAGGACCTGTGGCAGTTAGCACGTGCCTAAAACTACTGAATATCTATTTGGCCCTATAATGTCAAGGAAAAAGTTCTGCAAGATTGGACCAGGTAAAAATGTTCTTCTCCTCTGGACTTTTCTTGGAAAAAGAGAGATATGCTGCACTGGATAATTGTTCACAGCAGCTGTGGAGAGGGAAGGAAAGGTGCTGGTATGAGTGGGGAGCAGGCATAGTGTTTAAAGGAAAGATAATTTATATCATTTAAATAATCAATTTCAATCTATATTTAAATGTAGATTATATAAATTGGGGCAATATGCAGCTCAATCTTGAGAATTGCAGAAAAAACTGCAGAAAAAACAATTACTGCCAACCTGCCTTCCATTGAGGACCTGTATACTGCACGAGTCAAAAAGAGGGCCGTGAAAATATTTACTGACCCCTCGCATCCTGGACATAAATTGTTTCAACTCCTACCCTCAAAACGTCGCTATAGAGCACTGCACACCAAGACAACTAGACACAAGAACAGTTTTTTCCCGAACGCCATCACTCTGCTAAACAAATAATTCCCTCACCACTGTAAAACTATTCACTAGGCTGCATTACTATTACTATTAGTTTTTCTCATCGTTCCTATCACCCATCTCCTCCCACTTATGACTGTATGACTGTAACTTGTTGCTTGTATCCTTACGATTATTTCATATTGATTGTTTCCTGATTGCTTACTTGAACCCTATGACAACCATTCTTGACAAATGTATCTTTTTTTTTATGTACACTGAGAGCATATGCACCAAAGACAAATTCCTTGTGTGTCCAATCACACTTGGCCAATAAAGAATTCTATTCTATTCTATTCTATTCTATTCTATTCTATTCTATTCTATTATACTCTCCCCACCAATATGTCAATTCAGGTTTCTGGCTCTGTCCTTTATTAGTTATAGTTAGGGTTTCCCAAACTATAATCTCCCTTCAGGAGGTGCAGACAGAGTACAGTGGAGTGTGAAGAACCTTTTAGTTACATTGGAACTTTGGGAATGGTGGATTTATTGTAACATTGTATTGTTTTCACTGTTCATTTGTGTTCATTTTGGTGTTTGGACTTTTAGGGGAGGTGTGTACATTAAGATTACAGGTAGTCCTTGATTAACAATGGTAATTAGGACTGGAATTTCTATCGCTAAGCAATGTGGTTGTAAAGTGTGACATTACGTGACTATGCTGCTTAGTGATGGCAATTCTGGCAGTCCCAAGTTACTGTTGTTAAGCAAATCACCACAGGTTGTTAAGCGAGCACCTCACGTGACCACGACTTCTGACTTCCTGCTGGCTTCCCCATTAGCGTTCCTTGTGAGAAGACAGTAGGGAAGGTTGCACATCGTGAACACATGAGTGCAGGGTGCTGTGATGCCCAAAACTTCAAGGACTGGTCATAAGTACCACTCATTCATTACTATTGTTAAGTTTGAACAGTACACTAAATGGAGGTGTGATGGTAAAGGTTTAGGAGCTTCTGTCATCTCTAGAGGTCTTGAAAAAATTTAGGAAAGCCTTCCTTAACCTGTCTCATTGCATGTTTTGCTAACTTGTAACTGAATTTTAGAAGAAATAGGAATATTTTGCTGCATAACCTAAAAGTCAAATTATTCATTCAGAGAAGGATGTCAGTTTTGTTACATATTTGGTCCTACTTAAGAGTTATATTGAAGCAGCAGGCTTTGGCCTAGCAGGCTGTGGCCTACTAGGCTTGGGCCTACCACCTGAGGAAGAAGACCATGCCCAGAGTAGGAGAACACAGGTTTATTGCGCAATTCGGTTCAGAGTATTAGCATGGCAAAGTCTGAACCCCGGGCCAACTCCCGAGGGGTTACTTTTATACCTTTATACAATCCTAGCCCCTTCCGAGGCGTTACAATGGACAACCAATCACAAATCACAACATGTCAAAATACAGAAACAGAGAAGTAACAAAATAGAGAAGTGTATACATGTGATTACCATGTGCAGCGGCTATGTTGCACCATCTCCGGCGGACAATAGGTAACATGTTCCTTTACTGAAATATCCTCGGCCACACGTTACATTGAGCAAGCTCTCAGTACCTTCTGTAAACAAGCTCTTCCTGTTACAGATTTGTGGTTGGCTGAATGCGAGTTCCCTATTTGTAACTTCCCTATAGTTCCCTATTTGTATCTTCCCAAAAGACACTTTAAAGTGTACTATGTTCTAATGATTATACTAACACACAAGCTATATAATATATTGATAAGCCCAACAAGATTATCTTACACAACCAAGCTACTCTCAGTAGCACCTTGCAAAATGTTCCCGTACATATGGCAAGTTTCCCGTTAACACGCAAGTTAACTTCTGCAAATACATTCAAAGTGAAAAACAGGATATGTGAAATAGTTCGCTGCAGTAGAAAAAGGAGAAGTAGGAAAGAAAGTTAAAGGACTTATAGAGTAAATATATTTCATTATTATTTTATAGCAAATGCCCCCTGCCTCAATAGCTGGATTATTCCATTATGATGAATGAAAATAGAATGTATACCCTGCAGCTTTTTCATAGTCTTAAGACTTGTGGCAAAGACTTGAGGCTGCTGGGAAGAGCTGCTAGCTGTGAGTTAAGGGGAATTGAGAAGAAGTGCAGAAGAGCAAGGTAGCAGCCTGTGTGTCTAATAGTACATGAATCGTATAACTAAAAATCCAAAACAAATCTTTAAAGCCCTACATGGCTTAGAACCAGGTTACCTCTGGGACTGCATCCTACCCCATACTTCCCTTCGACCAGTCAGGTCCCACAGAGTGGGTCTCCTCCAGGTCCTGTCAACCAAACAATGTCCGCTGGCGGGGCCTAGGGGGAGGGCCTTCTCTGTGGGGGCCCCTGTTCTCTGGAACCAACTACCCCCAGAGATACGAATTATCCCCACCTTGCTGGCCTTCCGAAAAGCCGTTAAGACATGGCTCTTCCTGCAGGCGGGGCTTTGAGACAATTTCACATCTTAGGTCTCCCCCACATATGTATGATTTTGTATGTTTTTTAAAATTCATTTTAAACTGTTATTAAATTTTTATATTGTTTAGTTGTTCTTTAAATGTTGTACGCCGCCCTGAGTCCCCAGGGAGTAGGGCGGCATATAAGAACACTAAAATAAATAAAAAAATAAAAAAATAAAAAAAACAGCAATAATTCATTCAGGGTAAGTGCGCCTGAGATTGCAATTTTATTTTATTTCAGAATGTCTGGTTTAGTTCAGTGCAATACTTGTTTTGCAGCTGTCTTTCGCAGTACTCTTTTCAAATTTGGATACTATCCTATTTGTAAACAAATTACTAGTCTACATGGACAGATTACCTATCTACAGTCTCTAATCTGTGTTCTTCAAGCAGAACTTAGGCGTCCAATTCAGCCATTCTACTCTATTGAGCTGCTGCGCCATCAGCCCCCTCTACCACAAAGACCTTGCAGGAGAAGGGCAGTATGGACAACTGTGGGGTCTGGCAGGGTGAGAGCTGTGAACCATAAACACACAAAGCTTTCACTGTGTCCCAGCATAACAGATACAGTGCCCTTGCTGACCTTAATAGGGACACTAAGGTGACAGGTCAAGGTAGTTGTGATGATGATAACTCAAATAGGCAGGGGATCGTGGCCCGAGATGAAGAACTTGCTTTGGATAGGGCAGGGGTGTCAAACTCAAGACATGGGGGCCGGATCCAGCCCACGGGGTGCTTAGATCTGGCCTGCGGGGCCGCCCTGGAAATAGCGAAGTACTGGCCCATGGTGCTTCTGCCAGTGAAAATGGAGCGGCCCTCCCGAGCTCCATTTTCACTGGCAGAGGGTTGCAGGAAGCCGTGGTAGCCAAAAACATAGCTTGGGAGCCCGTTTTCGCTGGCAGAGCGCTTGGACACCACAGGCGCCCCCGACACGAGTGACGTCGAGTTGGCCACACCCACCCTGGCCACGCCCACTCTGCACCCCCCAAAGGTCAAACACAACCCTGTTGCGACCCTCAATGAAATAAAATTTGACACCCCTGGGATAGGGGAAAATGTGAATCAGGTATTACACATCAGTCATGCAAGAAGAGCAAGGTATCCAAAACGAGAAGCCACCTTCTGGTTGGTGATTCAATTGTAAGGGATGTAAATTTAGGAAAGGATATGGAGGTTTTGAAAGAGGTCAGATGTCTGCCAGGTGCTACTGCCAGCAGAGACAAGAGGCGTATTTTTAAGATAGTCAAGAATGCCAGTAAGGACTTTGATGTTGATGCTACTGTATTATACATCTTGGCATAAATGATCTGTCCCAAAAAGATGTACTTTCTGTGCAGAATTATTTCCAGAGCTTGGGGCAGGAACTTAGTAGGATAGGCTGTAGGCTTACTTTTTCAGAGATTTTACCAGTATATAAGGAAAAAAAAGGAAAAGGCCAGCATATAGTGGAGTTCAATGTGTGGCTGAAGGAGTGGTGTAAAGGGGAAGGCTTTGGTTATATTAGTCACAATGTCTGCAGCTGGTCCAATGAAAAACTCTACAAAAGAGATGGTTTGCATCCATCAAAGAAAGGGACTGGTTACTTGGCATTAAATTCACAGATTTTCTGGAGAAACATTTAAACTAAATGGGGACAGTGAGTTAATTGATATAGAACATTTCTGTCCCCAGCAATCCAAAACTAATAGGGTTATCAGTGCATGTAACATAGATGTTTGTGCAGGTAAGAATATAAAATCAAGCTTTTAATAGTGAGTGCCATACCAAGTGCACTAATCAAACAGGAGGTAACGAAGTAGGGGAACTCAGGCACCACACAGGTTATGTAGACAGGGTCAGTCAAAAAGGGCTCAAATGTCTATACACCAATGCACAGAGTATAAACAGGGTGAATTAAAAATTCAAGTAAATGAGGATATGATATTGTTGCCATTACGGAAACTTGGCGGGATGAAACCCACAAATGGATCATACAGCTAGAGCAGTGGTTCCCAAAGTGGGCGGTACTGCCCCCCAGGGGGCGGTGGGAACCTTTAGGGGGGCGGTGAGAGGCAAGGGTGGTGACGGGGGCGGTGAGAGGGGCCAGGGGGGCGGTAGGTGGTTTGCCATGCTTTTGCACTTGAAACTCCCTCGCGTTCCTCGCTCTTGTGTGCAGGGCAGCCCATTCTGAAAGAAAATGCGAGATGTTTTCTTTCAGAATGGGCTGCCCTGCACACAAGAGCGTGGAATGCGATGGAGTTACAAGTGCTAGGTATGATGCCCGTCTCGCGGCCCGCCCAGCCCCTGCCCAGCCCCCACCAAGCCTCCGCTCTGCTCTGCCCCACCCCGCACAACTGGTTACCCCAAACTGCGTCCCACCGTGCGACTCCTACCTAGCACTTGAAGCTCTCTCGCATTCCTCACTCTTGTGTGCAGGGCAGCCCATTCTGAAAGAAAACACGAGATGTTTTCTTTCAGAATTGGCTGCCCTGCATCCAAGAGCATGGAATGTGACGGAGTTACAAGTGCTAGGTACTGAGCGCGGCACAGCGACGAGGGAAGCCGACCACTCCTGAAGCTGTTCAGGCGAGCACTCGTAGACCCGCGGGAAGGCCCCATTGCGGAACCTGCGCATGCGTGGACTTTCCCTCCCGGCATCCCAGTCACCTAGCAACCCGGCGCGCGCAATTCAGCAGGCTCCCCTCCAGCATTGTGCACCCGGGGATCTCAGCCCAGCTGCCCCCCCGACATCGACCCCACCAAGGTGCCTGTGGCCTTCGGCCGCCAAGGCCTCCCCAAGCTCAATGAAGAGCTGCAGCACCCCGAGCTGCTGACGCGGCAGCCGGCCTTGATGGCGCTCTGCGACCTGGTGCACGACCCGGAGAATGCTTACCAAGCCATCGGCCTGGGTGAGCGGTGGCGACGGCCTGGCCACGGCTGGCGGGAGGGAAGGGAAGGGAGGGAAGAAGGAAAGAAAAAGGAAAGAAAGAAAGAGAGAGGGAGGGAGGAAGGAAGACAGAAAAAAAGAAAGAGACAGAACAATAGTAAGGAAGGAAGGAAGGAAGGAAGATAGACAGAAAAAGAAAGGAGGGAGGGAAGGGAGGGAAGAAGGAAAGAAAGAAAGAAAGAAAGAAAGAAAGAAAGAAAGAAAGAAAGAAAGAGGGAGGAAGACAGAAAGAAAGAAAGATGGTAGGAAGGAAGGGAGACAGACAGAAAAAGAAAGGAGGGAGGGAAGGGAAGGGAGGGAAGAAAGAAAGAAAGAAGGAAGGAGGGAGGGAGGGAGGGAGGAAGGAAGGAAGGAAGGAAGAAAGGAAGAAAGGAAGAAGAAAGAAAGAAGAAAGAAAGAAAAGAAAAGAAAGAAAAGAAAAGAAAGAAAGAAAAGAAAGAAAGAAAAGAAAGAAAGAAAAGAAAGAAAAGAAAGAAAAGGGAGGGAGGAAGAAAGAAAGAAAGAAAAAGAAAGAAAGAAAAAAGAAAGAAAGAAAAAAGAAAGAAAGAAAGAAAGAAGACGAAGAGGAGGAGGAGGGAGGGAGGGAGGGAGGGAGAGAGAGAGAGAAGAAAGAAAGAAGGAAGGAAGGAAGGAAGGAGGGAGGGAGGGAGGAAGGAAGGAAGGAAAAGAAAGGAGGGAGGGAAGGGAGGGAAGAAGGAAAGAAAAAGGAAAGAAGGAGGGAGGGAGGGAGGAAGAAAGAAAGACGGAGGAAGGAAGGAAGACAGACAGAAAGAAAAAGATGGTAGGTAGGAAGACAGACAGAAAGAAAGAAAAGATGGTAGGAAGGAAGGAAGACAGACAAAGAAAGAAAAAAAGAAAGATAGTAGGAAGAAAGACAGAAAGAAAAAGAAAGAAGGGGGAAGGTAGAGAAGAAAGAAAGAATGAAAGAAAGACTTATGACCACAATTGAGCCTAACATTTTGGTTGCTAAGCAAGAGCATTGTTAAGTTAGTTTCACCACTCTTTACAAGTTGGCCACGCCCACCCGGTCACCTGACCACTAAGCCATGCCCACCTGAGGGGATGGAGTGGGGGGCGGTGAGGATGAGTTTGTAGCACCAAGGGGGCGGTAGACTGAAAAAGTTTGGGAACCACTGAGCTAGAGGGATTTAAATTATTTAAAAGAAACAGACCAAACAAAAGAGGAGGTGGAGTTGCACTATATATAAGAAATAACTACATCTCTACAGAAATAGAGCACAACAATGATGAAAACCGTCTTGAATGCATTTGGGTCAATATAAAAGGGGAAAAATGATATTGCCATAGGTGTATACTATAGGCCACCCAACCAAACAGAGGAAATAGATGACCTTTTTTGCTAGTCAGTTAACTAAGGTATGTAGGAAGCACAATAGTAATGGGGGACTTTAACTACCCTGACATCAACTGGGAAACAAACTCCGCAACAAGTGGAAGATCAAACAGGTTTCTGACAAACCTAGCAGACAACTTTGTCTCCCAAAAAGTAGAGTAAGGAACTAGGGGATCAGCCATATTGGACTTAATTCTCACTAACAGAGATGAAATGATAGAAGTTGTTGAAGCTACAGGAACCTTGGGAGGGAGTGATCGTGCAATATTGGAATTCAACATTATGCAAGCACAAGCAACAGAACAAAGTCAAACTAGAGTCTTGGACTTTAAGAGAGCTAATTTCAATAAACTTAGAGAGAGCTTGGGAAGGAGTCCATGGATGAGAATCCTCAAGGGGAAAACAAATTATTCAAAAAATAATCAGAAGAAGGATAAAAATAATAAAGATAATAATAAAAAACAAAGAAAATAAAAAATTAAAAGGAAAGATTAACAAATATAAAAGACAAAAAACATTATATTAATACATCATACCTCATCTCAAACTATACTTTACATATCTAAACCTCCATCTTTTATATAATCTACCTATAAACTAATAATAATAAAAAAGAAAGAAAAAAAAGAAAAAATAAGAAATAAAAATAAAAGAGGAACAAAAGTAAACCTTTCCTCCCCCATTCAGTCAACACAACATTTCTTCCAAACAAAACAAAACTTAAGTAAATATTACATAAACATTAACTAAACATTAAATGTTTATACCTAGTCACAATACCTCAGTATTTAAAATATTCTATCAAATTGTTTATTCACATATTTTAAAAAAAGATAACCCCTTATACCTCTAAAACTCTAGACTTAGTCATAAAATCATAAAATCAAACACAATATTGATAACATTATTACTATATATTAAAGTATCAACTTCAAAATATATACTATATATATAATAATAATAATAATAATAATAATCAAAATATAATATATATAGTAATAATAATAAAAAAGAGTAAAAACCAACCCCTTATACCTTAAAAACCTTAAACTTAATCCCAAAATCCCTCAAAATATTAATAACATAGTATTACACTATATCAAATTTATAACTTCAAAATGTATGATATATATATAAAATAATCTAAAAAGGAACTACCATCAAAAAGAAATATTATAATAATAAGAAAAGAAATGATTACAGTCTTGTTAATCTTTCCAACCATCCTATAGATTTCAACACCATCTGTCACTTGACAATTTCGAATCTATCGATTCACCTCCTCTCTGACCCCAATCCTCCGTCTCCTTTTCCACGTCGCAAACATCTATCTGGCTCTGCCAATCACTTTGAATCTTTGGAATTATTTCCTCTTGACCACGTATATCTGGATCTTTCTTCTCCTCCTCCTCTATTTCCATGCTTCTTTCCACTGGAATTTTAGAAATATCAGCCTTTAAAACGTTGATGTAGAATTCTGTAGCTTTCTTTATTGTATTAAGCCCATATCTTTTTCCCAAAAATTTCACAATCACTCCTGTTGGTGCATTCCATTTGTGTTGTAGATTTCGTTTTTTTAGTTCCTCGACCAAGAAGGTATATTCTTTTCTAGCTTTAAGCATCTTGGAAGGAATTTCTTTCCATATCCTTATTTCCTGACCATTTACCTGAAGATTATTCTTAAAGGTCGCCTGTGTAATTCTGTTCCGCAGAGCTCTTGTAGTGAAATATATTACAATGTCCCTTGGCAAGTGGTTTTGTTTTGCATACCAAGAATTGACTCTGTATATCTTATCAATTTGCATAGCCAGTTCCTCTTTAGACATTCCAGACACCTGCTCCAGTGTCTCTGCCATCCTTCCTTTCAAATTTTCAAATTTTCCCTCCTTCAGGCCCCTCACTCTTATAGCAAATTTCATCTTTTCAAATTGAGACATCAACACCTCTGTTTCCAAATTTACTATGTCATTTTGAACCTTGGCTATGTATTCCTCTGAAGTTGTCAGAGCTTGCTTATTTTTTTCCAAATCATTCTCCAAAATCTCCATATTTACTGCTAGTCCTTTACAAACTTTCAACACATCCGCTCTCAGTTGTAAATTCATCTTCTCCAAAGCAGCCTGCATTTTTTAATCTATTTCATTAATCTTTGAATTGAATTCCGTAATCAGCTCATTTTTCATGACTTTCAAAGTATTAAATAAACTCTCAGGTGTTAAAGACTTTAATGATGTTAAATCAGGCGTAAATTGCATCTTTAAAATATGATCAAAAGAGTACTCAGTTCTTTTATTCACTACAGTCTTTCCAGGTTTAGAAGCCATTTCAGTATTTTCAAAAAAGAAAGACAAAGAAGAGGGAAAAAAAGCCCAGAACTATACTTAAAAATTCTTTCCAAGTCCAAAGCCAGTTAATCTTTTATCTTTTATAAAGCTGTAAGTTAATCCAGGAGACAAAAGAAGAAGAAATCATTTCTCCAGATCAAAGGTTTCCATCGGAAAAAGCTGGTAACAAAGCAAAAATAACTTTCTCTTCCACGCCCAAAACTCCAATCGCCATATTGTTACTTCTTCCTTATTAAGCTACTTTGTTGCTTCCAAAGTAAAATCCAGCAGTGGAGTTAAAGTCAAAACTAATGCCCTTCTAGACTCCTGCCTTTCTCTGGCTGCTCTCTTTAAGTTTAAAATAGTTATACTTTCCTTTGTAACAGCAGCGGTGGTCGCGGCATCTTGCTCCGCTTTAAGCGGAGGCTTCCGACTTCCCGGAGCAACAGACAGGCTACCTGGGGAGCCCTCACCCTTCGCGCCCTAAGTTGGCTTCTAGGGCACTAGGGGGGCTCTACCCCACCTGTCTCACTCTCATCTCTCCCCTTCGCCTGGGGAGAGATTTTCAAGCCGCCAGACAGCTGTTCTGGCGGCTTTTACGGGGAATCGGAAGGACACCCAACGAGGAGCGCCAGCGACGCCGTCGGAGCCAAAACCGGAAGTCAAAGCAGAACTATTTAACTCGTTTTTTGCATCAGTTTTTACACAAAGGGAAAAAACAGTCCAACCTATTAAAAACAGTACCATAAAAAACAGATTAGAAACACAAGTTAAAATAGGCAAGAAAATTGTAAGAGAACACCTGTCCACCCTAGATGAGTTCAGATCACTAGGACCAGATGGATTACACCCCAAGATTCTGAAGGAACTGGCAGGCTTGATCTCAGAACCACTGAACTATTTCTTTCAAAGATCCTCAAGCACCGGGGAACTACCAGAGGACTGGAAAAGAGCTGATATAGTTCTCATCTTCAAAAAAAAAAGGGGGGGGGGGAGATCCAGGAAACTACAGACCTATCAGCCTGACCTCAATACCTGGGAAGATTCTGGAAAAGATTATCAAGCAACGAATCAGTGAACATCTAGAGGCAAACAAAGTCATAACCAAAAGCCAACATGGGTTTGTCAAAAACAGATCATGCCAGACAAATCTTATTGCATTCTTTGACAAGGTGACAAAATTACTGGACTAGAGGAATGCTGTGGATATAATTTACTTGGACTTCAGTAAGGCATTTGATTAAGTAGACCATAACTTACTACTAGATAAAGTGGAAAAATGTGGGTTAGACAACATCACCACCAGATGGATTCAAAGCTGGCTGACCAACTGCACTCAACGTGTAGTCCTCAATGGAACTGCATCTACATGGAGGGAAGTATGCAGTGTGGTACCCCAAGGCTCTGTTTTAGGCCCAGTACTCTTCAACAGCTTCAACAATGATTTGGATGAGGGGATAGATGGGGAACTCATTAAATTTGCAGACGGCTCCAAGCCGTCAGGAATAGCCAACACTCCAGACGATAGGCTTAAGATTCAGAAGGATCTTGACAGACTTGAACATTGGGTGCTATCTAACAAAATGAAATTCAATGGTGAAAAAAGTAAGGTTCTACATTTAGGCAAGAAAAACTAAATGCACAGGTACAGTATAGGTGGTACCTCGCTCAATAGTAGTAACTGTGAGAGCGATCTGCCAAAAAAGCCAACACAGTTCTAGGCTGCATAAACACAGAGATAGAATCAAGATCACGTGAAGTGTTAATACCACTTTATAATGCCTTGGTAAGGCCACACTTGGAATACTGCATCCAGTTTTGGTCACCATGATGTAAAAAGGATGTTGAGACTCTAGAAAGAGTGCAGAGAAGAGCAACAAAGATGATTAGGGGACTGGAGGGTAAAACATATAAAGAATGGTTGCTGGAATTGGGTATGTCTAGTTCAGAAGTCTGCAACCTTAAACACTCAAAGAGCCATTTGGATCCGTTTCAAAAAAAAAAACATGGAGCCACAAAACCTGGGTGGGCGTTGCCAACTCAAGGTCACTCCCACCCAGTCACATGACGTGCCCCAGCCAAGCCTACCTGGGTTTTGTGGCTCTGGGTGTTTTCTGTGGGAAATGGGTCTCTCTCTTCTGTTTTTCTCTTTTTCCTCTTCCTCTTTCTTTCTTTCCTTTCTTTTTCTCCCCTTCTCTCTCATTTGTTTCCCTCTTTTCCCTCTCTCTCATTCTCTCCCTCCAGCACTCTCTCATTTCTCTCTCCCTCTCCCTCTTCTCTCTCATGTTTCTCTTTTTTTCCTCTCATACTCTTCCTCCATCATTTTCTCATTTTTCTCTTTTTCTCCCCTTTTCTCTTTCTCATTTCTCTCTCTCCCTTTCGTTTGTTTTTCTCTTTTTCTTCTCCCTCTTTCCTTCCTTCCTTCCTTCCTTCCTTCCTTCCTTTCTTTCTCTCCCCATTTTCTCTCTCATTTGTTTCCCTCTTTTTCCTCTCTCATTCTCTCCCTCCATCATTTTCTCATTTCTCTCTTTTTCTCCCCCTTTCTCTCTCATTTCTCTCTCTTTCTCTCCCTCTCATTTGTTTTACTCTCTTTCCCCCCCTCCCCCTCCCTCCCTCCCTCCCTCCCCCCTCTCTCTCTTTCTCTCTTTCTCTCTTTCTCTCTTTCTCTCTTTCTCTCTTTCTCTCTTTCTTTCTTTCTTTCTTTCTTTCTTTCTTTCTTTCTTTCTTTCTTTCTTTCTTTCTTTCTTTCTTTCTCCATGCTCCGATCGACGGGAGAGTCCAGGATGGGTCATCTCTAGTCCTCTAGCTCTATGACTGCATTGATTAACTGAAGACACGCCTCCCTGGTCACTGTCTCCAGTTTTTTCAATGCAGTCTCAGCTCTTGGACGTGCTTTCTTTCGCTCCTGAAATTGGAGCTATTGGTTAGTGTTATTCCCTGGTAGAGAACTCTTTCTTCCTTTCTTCCTGGCTCCCCTCGTTCGGGACTTGCCTTTACAGAGCAGGAGGGGAGCATTTTGAATTGGAGGGCCTCACGGCCTCACAGTGCCCTCTGTTGGCCGCTTCACCGGCTGGTGAGCGGTCATGAATTTGCTGAATCGCCAGACTGCGATCAAGGCCTTGCGGTGCCAGCTCTTCCAAAGGCCTCAGGGGGGAGTTTTTCCTCCCCCTCCGCTTTCAAGCTTGAAACTGACGTCGGGGAAGCCGGGGCGAGCGTGACGAGCTCTCCGGCTTCAGAGCCGTCTGGGAAGTCAGTGGGCCCGCCCAGCTTCAAGTGCTCAATTCGGAGGACTGCGAAGGTAAAAGGCTCAATTTTTCTGGTTTGGCTCTCCGCGGAAGCGGATGGGAGCCAGGGGTCTCATCCAGCTTGTGGGCGCTCGCAGCATGGTTCTCTGAGCTCCATTGCCACATGGCGGTGGCCATTTTGAGTGAGGGGGCACCATTTTGGAATCTGCCCTGTTGCCACGTGGGCCCGGGGCAGGAGGGAGTGCAGTTATTCTTGCCCCTAACATTCTGGGATGGAAGTTCTGCGTGCAGCAGGGTCCCAGGTTTAATCGGGAATGTGTTTAAAGCGATTTTTCTCCCCCTGCCTACAGTTCCTGCTCAGGTTGGTGGTGTGAGTGTTTTGGTCACCTTCACACCACTCTCTCTCTCCTGTTGCTGGGGCATTTGGGAGCTACATCGGCAACCTCTCTTTGCGACGAGGTCAGAGGATTTCCTTACCCTAGCTTCACACCTGGGTGAGTTGGTTGCTCGTTGGGTTTCCTCACTTATTAGGAGACTAGGCCTGCCAGCCTCTTACCTGGCTTGTCCCTTTATTTCAGGCAAGGGTTCCCGGATTGACTCCCAATGGAGCAGGACAGGTCTGGCTCTGGGCGATCGCAAAGGGGTTCTTGGTCACCCCCAGCATCTGATTCTTCTAACAGATCCTCAGTCAGACCCAGAGCGGCGGGCCTGGCCACGGCAGAAAAAATCAAGGCCAAATCTTCAACTCACCGGTCCTCATCGAGGAAGGAGGAAAAAGCAGAACAACAGAGACAAAGAGCTTTGGAGAAGGAAATTGCCAGAATAAGAGACTCTTCTGTTGGGCACAGCGATTTGGCCAGCAGTGAGATGGACGTGCCCTTAACACGATGTTTTCCTGAGCAGGCGGCTCAGGCACAGCAGGTTACTGGCACCGTACGGTCCCCTGACACCCTGGGGGCCCCCTCGGCTTCCAGCCTTCCTGCTGCAGCCCTGGGGGCCTCAGGCCTTCAGCCTGTTGTCGCTGCTGACCCCATCACTGTTCCAGTCCAGGTCCCAGTACCCCAAGTTCGCAGGATCCCAGAAGCCACCTTTACACCGACGGTGGCCAGGCTCAGGCCTGATACTTGGCAGGAACAGGATATGCCTCCCTTCTTGAGGCACTGGATAGCATCAGCCATCAAAGAGGGCATTACAGAGGGGCTGCAGCAGAAGCAGCAACATGGGCAGGGGGTCTACCTGCCACCCCAGGCGGACCTCTGGGGTTATGAGGCCACCTATCAGGATTTTCAGGATCAGGGCTCCCGGGCCCTTCAGGAGTTAGTCATCAATCCCTCTCTGAAGGCGAGCTGCGGGAGGAGGGGGAATTGTCTGATCTAGAGCAGGAGGCGCCTGGCAGGCCTATGTTAAAGGGGCTTTTCGATCCAACTCTTTTCCATCAGCTGCTCGCTAAGGCCAGGGCCAAGGCCAAGTTGGGCAAGGACTCTGAGTATCAGGAGCCAACCTCTGAGTCGGGACCAGGAGGACTATCTGTTCACGGAACGTGTCATGGCCCCGGATTGCATTCTTATTCCGGGAATGTTTCTGGACCTTATTAAGAAGCAGTGGTCCAACCCAGCCCTGGCTTCCTGCCCCAGCAACCTGGAGGGTTCCCTGTTCTGTGTGGATTCAGCCCTTGAGCAGCTAGTACAAGTGCCTACAGTGGACCCCCTGTAGCGGCTCTGACCTTGTCTTCCGTCCTCCCGCCCGATGCGGAGGATGCCCTTAAGGCGGATGAGAAGAAGGAAGAGTTGGCCCTGCGTAGAGCCCACCTGACTGGCTCTTGGGCCGTCAAGGCAGCAACTGCTTTTTCCTTTTTCACGAGAGCTTCAATCCACTGGCTTCGCCAGCTACAAGGCAGGGTCTCCCCTGAGGACCTTAGGGCCCATCAGGATTTGAGTAAAATCATTGCAGCCGCTGAATATACAGCAGATATACAGCCCTTGCGGCCGCTATATTTTCAGCTCGGGCCATGGCGGCTTCAGTGACGCCCCGCCGCCTGCTGTGGCTCCGTCACTGGTGCATGGACGCCAAAAACAAATGGAAACTTGCTTCTGCCCCCTTTCAGGGTGACAATTTGTTTGGCCCCTCTTTAGATCCCCTTTTAGTTGAGACTAGGGACAAGAGGAAGGTGCTTCCCTCGCAGAGTCGCTGAACACATTTCCACCCGTCACCGTATTTCGGGCGGCCCTCCTTCAGGCAGGGGGGAGCCGGGGCAGGCTTTCCCCGTCAGCACAGGCCCTCCTTCCCGAGATTGGATTATCAACCTGCAAGACCCGCCTTCGGTGGTAGAGGCAGACAGCAGTTCCAGGGCAAGCGTTCCTCGTGTGGATCGTCCTTTCGGCCCTTCAAGCGTCAGAAGTGACTGCCAACCTCTTCCTCCCATAGGGGGTCGTCTCGGCCTCTTCTACCTCCAATGGGAGGGGACCACATCGGATGCCTGGGTCAGGGAGACCATAAGGTACGGCCTGTCCTTGGAGTTCGTTTCTCCCCCTCCAAGGTTCTTCCTATGCTGCCCCGTTCCCAAGGACCCGTCCAGATTCAGGAGGCCATTGAGCATCTGTTGGCCATCCAGGCAATCCAGCCGGTGCCTCAGGATCAATGGGGGCTAGGCTTTTACTCCCACCTGTTTGTCATCCTGAAATCCTCAGGAGGGTGGAGGGCGATCTTAAATCTCAGAGGGCTCAACAGGTACCTGGTCTATTGCAGGTTCAAGATGCATTCCCTCTCCTCCATTCTTCAGGGAATCGGAGAGAGATTTCCTAGCCTCCGTGGACCTTACAGAAGCTTACCTTCATGTTCCTATCCGGCCAGGACACAGGCAGTTCCTGAGATTTTGTTACGCCGGGCGCCATTTTCAATATGCCGCCCTCCCATTTGGCCTGGCTTCGGCCCCCCGTACTTTCACCAAGATCATGGCGGCCCTGGCTGCGTACCTCAGGACGAAGTGGTGCAGTGGTTAAATGCTGCGACTGCAGGCTGACTGCTAGTTCAGTAGTTCAGCTGTTCAAATCTCACTAGGCTCAAGGTTGACTCAGCCTTCCATCCTTCCGAGGTCGGTAAAATGAGGACCCAGATTGTTGGGGGCAATATGCTGAACTCTGTACACCGCTTAGAGAGGGCTGTAAAGCACTATGAAGCGGTATATAAGTAAAGTGCTATTGCTATTGCTATTGCTTCCTATAAGAATTCAGTGCTACCTGGACGACCTACTCATCCAGGCGGCCTCCCCGACGGCCACAGAAAAGGACCTGGTGACGGCTATTCAGGTCCTTCTGGAACATGGGTTTTCTGTAAATTTGGCCAAATGCCACCTGGTTTCCTCCACCACACTGGTTCACCTGGGAGCTTTCATAGACTCTGTCTCAGGCCAGGTCTTCCTTTCCCAGGACCGGGAGGACAGTATCAGGACCCTTACAGGCCACGTGCGGAGGGACAGCTCTGCTCCCCTGGCCCTGCTGTCCCAACTCCTGGGGAAGATGATCTCCTGCCTGGACATTGTGCCCTGGGCACGGTTTCATACTCGTCCACTACAATGGTTCCTCCTCCCCTACCAGAAGGGGGGGGTCAGGGAACCTCTCAGTTGAGGGTTCGGGTGCCGCCCAAGGTCCTTCACTCCCTGCGGTGGTGGGGATTGAGTGCCCTCTCCAGGGGTTGCTTCTTCAGGGACCAGGACAGGTTGACGATTTCATCAGATGCCAGCCTGCTAGGATGGGGGCCCCACTTGGGGTCCAGGGTCGCCCAGGGTCGATGGTCTCCACAGGAGCTCCAGCACAATATCAACTGGCTGGAGCTTAGGGTGGCCCGGTTAGCCCTGCTGGCTTTCCAACAGGACATCAGGGGTTGCCATGTCCTCCTCCTAACAGACAATGTGGCCACAAAGGCCCACATAAACCGGCAGGGGGGCACCCGGTCTTTCCTGCTCATGGAGGAATCGGAGGCCCTGTGCAGTTGGGCGGAGGCCAACCTGGGGTCTCTGAAGGCAGATCACATTGCGGGGGTGGAGAACGTCCAGGCGGACAGGCTGAACAGGGCCATGATCAACCAGTCAGAGTGGCGCCTGTGGCCCAGTCTCTTCTTGGAACTGTCAAACCAGTTCTCTCGCCCGGCCCTGGATCTGTTTGCCTCCCCGGCGAACTCGCAGCTCCCACACTTCTTCTCCCAGTTCCCAACTCAGGGGGCGGAGGGGTGGATGCCCTTCGTTGCCCTTGGCCCAAGGAGCTGCTGTACGCATTCCCTCCCCTTCCCCTCATCCCAGCGGTGATCAGGAAGATCCTTCTGGAGAAGGCAGAGATCATTCTGGTAGTGCCCTACTGGCCCAGGAGACCATGGTTTGCCGACCTCGTGGGTCTGTCGGTCGCCCGTCCTTGGCGGATTCCCCCAGAGAAAGTCGCTCTGTCCCAGGGGCTCGTCTTCCATCCAGAGCCGCAGTGGTTCCAACTCACCGTGTGGAGGTTGAGCGGCAAATGCTGAGGGGAGAGAATCTTGGGGGGTTATCCGGGTCATCCAGGCGGCGAGGCGGCTGTCCACGATTCGTATTTACGAGGCGACCTGGCGGTCCTTCTCAACCTGGTGCGCCGGGTGGAATCAGGACACGGGTTTCGGTGTCAGTGGCGGATGTCTTGGACTTCCTGCACCAGGGCATGGTTCAGGGTCTTTCCCCCAACACCTTGAGGCACCAGGTGGCGGCGTTGGGTTCGGTCCTGCAGATCTCCCCTCTGGGTTCCCTAGCTAGTCACCTCAGGGTGAGCTCTTTCCTCAGTGGGGCCTCTAACCTTAGGCCTCCTGTGGTTCACAGGTTCCCCACTTGGGATCTCTCAAAAGTTCTGCAGGCCCTCACCCTTCCTCCCTTCGAGCTGCTTAGGGAGGCCACCCTTCGTTTTCTCTCTCTTAAGGTGGTCTTCCTGGTGGCTATAACATCAGCAAGGAGGATCTCAGAGTTGGCACTGTCGGTCCGTAGGGACCTTTGTGTTTTCCATTCTAACAGGGTGGTCCTGTGACTGGATTCCGCCTTTCTCCCCAAGATCAACTCCTGGTTTCACCGAGCTCAGGAGTTGATCTTGCCTGCCTTCTGTCAAAGACCTAGTCACCCCTTGGAACGCAAGGTGGCATACTCTGGATGTGAGGCGGTTGCTCCGCGTTTACATCTCCAGGACCTCATCTTTCCGGAAGTCGGAATCACTGTTTGTTTCGTTCTTGTCATCAACTCTGGGCTAAAAGGTAACATCTTCCATGGTGGGTCGGTGGCTGAGGGCCAGTATAGCCAAGGCCTACGAGGTTCAATCGCTCCCGGTGCCTAGGGGCATCACGGCCCACTCAACTAGGGGTGCGGCCACTTCTGCGGCCTGGGCTTCTCAGGTGTCAGTAGAGGAGATCTGCCGGGCAGCGACCTGGTCGTCCCTGTCTCCCTTTATCAAACACTACCGTCTCGATGTTTATGCCTCGTCTGATGCTGCCTTTGGCAGGAGGGTCCTCCAACCGGTTTTAGTGGAGGCAGAAGTTCCGGACCAGACCGTTTCCCGCCCTTGAGACTGCCAAACTGCTTTGGTATGTCCCATCCTGGACACCCCCGTCGATCGGAGCATGGAGAATGGATGTTGGTTCTTACCTGATAGGTCCATTCTCATGCAGATCGATGGCGGAGTCCAGTCCTGCCCGGTGTGTGGTCTGGTGGCTCGCCGGGTGGTAGTGGTGGTTGGTCTTTTTGTTTGCGTTTCGCAGTTGTTGTTGCTTGTTTCTTGTTCAAGAGTTCTCTTTAGTTTGAGTACAGTTCTTCTTGATTCGCTTCGACTTCATTTCCAAACTGGAGACAGTGACCAGGGAGGCATGTCTTCAGTTAATGCAGTCATAGAGCTAGAGGACTAGAGATGACCCATCCTGGACTCCCCCGTCGATCCGCATGAGAATGGACGTATCAGGTAAGAACCAACGTCCATTCTTTCTTTCTCTCTCCCCCTTCTCTCTGTTTCTCTTTTCCCTCTCTCATTCTCTCCTCCAGCTCATTTCTCTCCCTCTCTCCCTTCTCTCTCTCATTTGTTTCTTTTTCCTCTCTCATTCTCTCCATCATTTTCTCATTTCTCTTTTTCTCCCCTTTTCTCTCTCTCATCTCTCCCCCCCTTCTCTCTCTTTCCCCCCCTCTCTCTTGTTTGTGTGCTCCCTCTTGAACCATTTCCAAAAACAGGCAAGGGTTGGGGTTTCCCCCCCCCCCCTGATGTTGTTGTTCTTTGGGTGCTTTTTACCATATGATTTAAATCAAGAGTAATTTCAGGTTCCCAGAGAAACGAAACTCTTTCATCCCCCTGCTGTAGCTCCCTGTTGGCTGGCTGGCCCCGCCCATCGTCCTCCCCTCCCAGTCACTCCTCACGTGGCCTGAGAAGGTAAGGGCGACTGTGAGGATGGAGACTCACTCCATATTCCAGAGCGGGAGGGAAGCGCCCCTGTACTTGCCTCTCATCTCGCAGGCGCGTCTTTGCTCGGGGAGACACGCGACTTGATCTCCGCTCCGAGACATGCCCGGCCCGGCTGCAGCCAATGCGCCGCGTCATAATGGGCTCCAGGAGGAGGAGAGTACACCATCTCCCCCATTGTGAAGCGCGCTAAATTTAAGTGTGCTGTGCAAGGCGCTGCAAGAGCAGCAAGCAGGCCATGGAGGCGGCGAGAGAAGCTGCGTCAGTCTGGAGCCCATTACAATGCGGCGCATCAGCCACAGCTGGGCCAGGCATGTCTTGGAGCGGAGATCAAGTCGCACGTCCCCCCGAGCGACCGAGGTGCGCGTGCAGTACCAAGAAGTGCCAGAAGTCGCGGCCGCAAGATGAGAGGCAAGTACAGGGGCGTTTCCCTCTCGCTCTGGAATATGGAGCAAGTCTCAATCCCCGCCGTCGCCCTTACCTTCTCAGGCCACACGAGGAGTGACTGGGAAGGGAGGGCGAGGGGCGGGGCCAGCCAGCCGACGGAGCCACAGCAGGGGGACGAAAGAGCCGACACCCGGTCTAGTTTAATGAAAAGAAGGACTAGGGGAGACATGATAGCAGTGTTCCAATATCTCAGGGGTTGCCACAAAGAAGAGGGAGTCAAGCTATTCTCCAAAGCACCTGAGGGCAGGACAATAAGCAATGGATGGAAACTGATCAAGGGGAGAAGCAACCTAGAACTAAGAAGAAATTTCCTGACAGTTAGAACAATTAATCAGTGGAACAACTTGCCTCCAGAAGTTGTGAATTCTCCAACACTGGAAGTTTTTAAGAAGAGATTGGACAACCATTTGTCTGAAATGGTATAGGGTTTCCTGCCTGGGCAGGGGGTTGGACTAGAAGACCTCCAAAGGTCCCTTCCAACTCTGTTCTTTCTTCTCTTCTCTTCTCTTCTCTTCTCTTCTCTTCTCTTCTCTTCTCTTCTCTTCTCTTCTCTTCTCTTCTCTTCTCTTCTCTTCTCTTCTCTTCTCTTCTCTTCTCTTCTCTTCTCTTCTCAATATCGGGTTGACTTAAAAGAAGTACTCAAAGAAGAGGATGATTTGTCCTCTCTTTTTCCTCTCTATCCTTAACTTGGTCTTTTAAAAGTCAGGGAACTTTGCTGAATAGGGTTGCTATGCTTGGAAGGAAATCCACTAAAACAGATCAAATATCAAATGTGAGATCATCAAGATAATTTGCTTGAATTTGTATATTTGCATTTTAACTGCTTCTTGTTCTTTGCAGCTAAAAAGCGGGATCTCTATGACAAATATGGAAAAGAAGGATTAAATGGAGGCAGAGGTATGTAAAGATTTACTGCTGCTGTTCCTATTTTTTCAATGTAAATACTTTTGGAACTATTTATGGATTTGATTATTAGAAAGGATAGAATATGGAAAGAAGAGAGCCATGATATAACTTTAGAGAAGATAAAATAAGAATGGATTTATAACTGCTGTGGAGAAGATTGGAAGCTGCTTCTTTACATCTTTTCATTTCTTTTTCTTCTTTCTTTTTTTCTTATTTACTTATCAGTTATCTCTACTTTTCCTTTTAAAATTTGTATTGTTTTACTCTAAAAATTCTTCAATAAAAATTAATTTTAAAAAGTAAATGATTGTGGAGTAGAGCTATTAATGCATTTTAATAGGCGTGTACTGATTTGAGGAGGACATTGGAGATCTAAATCTAGATTCTGGCTTATAAAAATCAATGAGGATTCTGATAAATTTGCCTCAAGTCTCATTGATTTCAGTAGTCTACTTCAACTATAACTAAATCTAATTCAAATCCTTACTTCTTCCTGAAGTTCCCATCATCTTTCTATTATCTTTAATCTAGCAAGGATTTTGAGAAAAGAAAATAAGAGGATCACGTATCCTGAACTTGATAAAAAGACAAAAATCCAAGAAACACAGTACAATACTAATTAATTTGTCATTAAAATGATGGTGCTCTTGCTAAATTATATAATGAATGTTTTGATATTCTGAAAAATGGAATATTGAATATTCTCTTTGTAGGTGGATGTCATTTTGACAGTCCATTTGAATATGGTTTTACATTCCGTAATCCAGAGGATGTCTTCAGGGAGTTCTTTGGTGGAAGAGACCCATTCTCTTTTGATTTCTTTGGTGAGTATTTAACTTTTAAATTTTGGGGAGTCTGAATATGTAAAATATTGAAAATTTTACTTTTTTCTTGTAGGAATCCTCATAACTGCTGTTTCTAATCCTCTGGTTTTCCATGTATGTTGGCGAAAAGCTACTCTTTTAAAAAAAAATAATATTTATTGAATTTCCCTTTAAAAACATAGCAATTAAATACACACAACAACAAAAATAAACACAACAGAAAAAAAACAAATACAAAAACTGTAGAAAACACTACATTAAGCAAATATCATACGTAATCAACTACAAACATAACGCCGACTAATACAAACCATAAAAATGAAATCATTCTTCTTTAACAGCCTATTAGCTATTAATACACTTTATACACTCGAATATATATTATATCTATATTTATACATTATAGATCTTATCTTCTTATAAACTATGTCTATTGGAATGTCAACTTTTATTTCTACAGCTAATTTACCCAATTCATATTTACTCGCACTATATATGTATGTATAAGTATATATATATTCCATCTTTAATCCTTTAAAAGCTACTCTTAATATGTTCAAAATCTGATTTGGTTTCTTTAATTTGATACTTTAGAGTGCTGAAGATTTGTGCAATAGGCTGCAGTCTGTATCTGTATAATCCTTTAAAATATTTCCAAATTTCTTGTCCTTGGAAATGATTAGTTCATAGAATCATAGTGTTGGAAGGAACCTTGGATGTCTTCTAGTCCCAAAGCCCAGCCCAGGAATCCTCATGCCATCCTGAATAAATGGTTGTCCAATTTTTTTTGAAAACTGCACCCATACCTTCAGGAAGCAGGTTGTTCCATTGCTTAATAGCTCTCATTTTGTACAGTTGTATAGATACATTTTAAGATTTTGGATACTAGTTCTAATGCCTTCCAGCGTGGACAAATTTGGAATGAGTTTAACTTTTTGACTTTATTTGATATGAATAGCAAATCACATTCAATATTCTCCTCTATATGTTGATATGCTTACATGCATCGATTAACATAGTTACTTGTTTATTTGCTGTCTGGTTGACATCCTTTCTGGTAAGAATATGTTTTAAATTTATTTTGATGTTTTACCATAAAGAACGACCACAATATAAAAGAACCAGAATTGTACAGTTGCTTTTTTAAAAAATAATTATTATACACAAAAACATAACATCACATACAAACACATAATATTAGGAATCTTAGTTCCTATCTTAAATACAGTTGAAGATCAGTTCATCAAATTTCATACACATATACTATAAATATTTTCCTCTTGGGTCAGCCACCTGCTGCAGGAGTCCAGGTGGTTTTCCTGGCCGGTGCTTCCTAGTGGCGCAGGTGGCACAGCTTTTCACGTAGTCCTCCACCTCCGTTTTCATTTTTGGCCACCAAAACTGCCGTCACGTCAGGTGGAGGGTCTTCGGGAACCCAAAGTGTCCGCCCAGCTTGGAGTCGTGGCTTCGCTGGAGCACTTGCAGTCTGAGGCTGGCAGGCACGTATAGCTTGGACCCCTTCCAAGCCAACCCGTCTCTCATGGTCAAGATTTCCTTGTTGTCATTGAGCCAGGGGTCGCTGGGCAGGGCGGCCTTAAATTTGTCCGTCCACTCCTCCTGGCTCTGGGCGTTCGACCATCTGGTTTGGCCTCTGGTGAGGACAGGGGCCACAAGTTCCCCCCTTGAGGGGGGAGTGTCTGCTGCTCCTGCTTGTGAGGAAGGGATGACCAAATGGAATGTTGTGGCCCACCAGCAGCTTGAGCAGCCAGGGCCTTTGGAATCTCCAGCACCTCTTGGCAGTGTGGAGAAAGGAGGGGTTACTCCTTTCCTGAATGCAAGAGCATGCAGGGCTACCAAGAGGCAGGAAGGTTTACTCTGGAGGAGGTCTCGGGAGTAAGACTTGGGGCTAATTGGCCACTCCCCTAGTCTATTTAAGGACATCAGAGGCAGCTAACAAGCTGCAGAGAACAACTTTTGAAAAACCCATCTGATCATAGCTTGCTCCGTGACTCTTGTTTTTGCTTTCTCTGCTCGGCTTGGATTATCAAGGACTAATTTCTAGGAACTTTGGCAACTCTTGGAAGCTCAGTAAGATAACCAGACTCCATTGCTCTTCATTGTCTTCGACCTCTTTGAACTGATACCAGCTATTAATGAAGCTTAATTAGTAGCTGGTTGCTTGCTAGCAAAAGACTGTTTGTAAATTGGTGTGTGCATCTTGTTTACTACTAAGACGTTTTATTAGTAGTGTTGTTGCATTAAATAAGTATTCAAACTGATTGTGTGGTTGCATGCTTAGTGGGGACAGAACATGGAATTCCTCCTCTCTTTGACTGTCATATTGCGGTTTTCTGGACAACGCGTCAGCCAGCAAGTTCTTCCCCGCTGGGATGTGTTTCAGCTCAAACTTGAACTGCCTAAAGCAGGGGTGGCCAAACCGTGGTGCATGCGCCAAACGTGGCACATTGGATGCTTACAAGTGCCGCATTGCATCCTTGCGCCTACTTAGCTCGGCTCCTCTGGGCTCTGCCTATGGCAATTTAAACCGCACTTCTGCCCGCGAGGAAGAGGGCGAGCATCGACCCCTGCCTCCACGCAGGCAGGAGCGTGTTTCAAAACGCTGCCAAAGGCAGCCCAGAGCAGCCCAGTCCAGCAAGTGAGGGAGGCGTCGGTAAGAGGCGGAGCTGAAAGGGACGGCGACAAGGAAGTTTGCTTCTCAAGCCCTGCGCTCATCTGGGCGTTTCAAACTGACATAGGCAGAGGCCAGATGAGCGCAGGGCTTGAGAAGCAAAACTTCCTTTTAGCCGTCCCTTTCGGCTTTGGTAGCGTTTTAAAACATGCTTCTGTCTGCGAAGAACAGGAGGCAAGCATCGGTTCCCTTCATCGCAGGCAAAACACATCCCTTCAAAATGCTTCGAAGGACTTTGGGGGTTTGGGGCAGGGGATGGGGCAAGGCGTCCCTGTCGCCGCCACCTTCCCCACTCGCGGCGTGCCACGCACCATCCCCCACCCCAAACCCCCAAAGTCCTTCGAAGCATTTTGAAGGGATGCGTTTTGCCTGCGATGAAGGGAACCGATGCTTGCCTCCTGTTCTTCGCAGGCAGAAGCATGTTTTAAAACGCTACCGAAGCCGAAAGGGACGGCTAAAAGGAAGTTTTGCTTCTCAAGCCCTGCGCTCATTTGGCCTCTGCCTACGTCAGTTTGAAACGCCCAGATGAGCGCAGGGCTTGAAAAACAAAACTTCCTTTTAGCTGTCCCTTTCGGCTCCGCCTCTTGCCGACGCCTCCCTCACTTGCTGGACTGGCTCATCTGCTCTGGGTTGCCTTTGGCAGCATTTTAAAACATGCTTCTGCCTGAGAAGAATAGGAGGCAAGCATCGGTCCCTTCATCGCAGGCAAAACGCATCCCTTCAAAACACTGCCGAAGGAGTTTGGGGGTTTCGGGCGGGAGATAGGGTGGGGTGGGGCGTGAGTGAGGAAGGCGGCAGCCACAAGGAAGTCACCGCCGCCTTCCTCACTCGTGCCGCGCTGCGCCCCATCCCCTGCCCAAAACCCCCAAACTCCTGCGGCAGCATTTTGAATCCTGCCTGCGATGAACCCAGAGCAGGCGAGCCAATCTCCTGTAACTTCGGCTCTTCGGCTTCCAAATCTAGCCTGGAAAGCAGCCGCTCTGGACGAGCGTCTAGGATGCGCGTCTCACGCTGGGGCTTGGCGGGTGGGGCAGGGCAGGGCGCGCGTCCTCCTCCCCGCCGCTTCTGGATTTGGAAGCCGAAGTTGTATGGCGCATCTGAACTTGTCTGTGAAAAAATTGGCGCATGGTATGCTTAAGGTTGGCCACCACTGGCCTAAAGTATTGCGCCCATCGCACCTGTTTGGGTGAGAGTTTCCTAGGGGTCTTCAGGGCCTCTAGGTTCTTATGGTCTGTCCATACTTTGAAAGGTACCTTGCCCCCTTCTAGGAATTGTCTCCAAGTAAGCCGTGCCCAACGAACGGCATAGGCTTCTTTCACCCAAATGGCCCATCTCCTCGGTCACTGTAAGATTTTTCGAAACGTAAGCGCATGGCAGGAGTTGGCCCCTCTCATCCTTTTGCAACAGCACCACTGCCACCGCTACATCACTCGCGTCCGACTGAATGATGAACTGTCGTTCTGGGTCGGGGTGCTGTAGGATTGGCTCCTGGGAGAAGAGTCGCTTCAGTCTTTTGAAGGCTTTTTGGCAGTCCATGGTCCAGCCAATTGGCTGGTTAGGCTTTGGTTTGGCGGGCGTCGGCCCCGTCTTTAACAGCTCCGTTAGCGGCAGGGCTACTTCAGCGAATGCCGGGATGAACTGCCTATAGAAGTTTGCAAAGCCCAGGAAGCTCTGGAATTGCTTGCGGGTGCGTGGGGGCTGCCAATTGAGCACCGCGTTCACTTTCCCCGGATCCATCTCTATTCCGTCTCTGGAGATACGGTATCCTAATGAATACTAGTGAATAATGAATCCTAGTGAAGTCTTGTGGAATTCGCACTTGGAAAGCTTGCGTATAGCTTGGCGGCTAGAAGTTTTTCCAAGACTTGTCGCACTAGCTTCACGTCCTCTTCTATTGTCTCACTGAAGATGAGAATGTCATCTAAATAAATGAGCACCCCCTTGTAATAAATTGGGGTGTAGTACGTCGTTGATGTATTGCATGAAGACCGGGGGGGCTCCCTGCAGCCCAAAGGGCATCACTTTGAATTGGAAGCTTCCCAGGGGGCAGTTGAATGCAGTTTTCCATTCATCCCACTCCCTGATTCGGATGCGATAGTATGCTTCTCTTAAGTCTAGCTTGGTGAATATCTTGCCTTTGGACAAGTGGTTCAGCAAGTCCTTCATCAGGGGAAGGGGGTAGGTGTTTTGCACGCACACGGCATTTATCCCCCGCAAGTCAACACACAATCTGACCCCCTAGAATAGTTCTATCTACTATTCTCTTTGAATAGTACGGGGGCGGCGACCCTCGATTTTGCTGGTTGGATGAACCCCCTCTCCAAGTTGTTGTCAATGTATCTCCTCAGCTCTCCCAATTCCTTTGGGGACATGGAATACATCTTTGGTTTCGGGAGCGTGGCGCCCGGTTCGAATTTTATCGCACAGTCTGTAGGCCAGTGAGGGGGAAGAGCGTTGCATTCTTCCTCGCTAAACACCCTCTCTAGGTCCAGATATTCTCTTGGCACCCTCTGGAAGCCTGGGGGAGTGGCCTCCCTTGCGGGGGCGGCCGGTTGAGGATCAGCCCCCCCCTTAGGCATTAATTCCTCCTGCTGCTTCTGGTTCCCCAGAGGGGGTGTCAGCCCGACGTGCACGGTTAGCTTCCGGTACCCATCCTCCCATCTTATGGTGGGTGTCCACTTCTCTAGCCACGCCAGGCCCAGGATGATGGCTTCTGACATCTTGGGGGCTACTATGAACCGAATGAATTCGTGGTGACGGCCAAACTTTAACTCTACGGACTTGGTGAGGAGAGTGGCGGGCCCCCCCAATTAGTGATCCATCCAGCTGTTGAAATCGGATAGAGCTGGCTAGGGGTCTAGTGTCTATTAAGGCATCTACTTCCCCTTCTCTCCCTGTTTTGGGCACCGTAATTTTGGTTTTTATAAGAAAAGGGCGAACTGCTGCACTCACCATCGGATCGTCTTCATCGCTGATCCCCTCCTCCCAAGGAGGGGCCGATTCTTTCGTCGGCGATGCCTCACTGTCGTCTGGTGGGGGAGGGGGGCCCTCCGATTGCAGGGCCAACCATCCTGGTTCCGGTGGCTTCACCAGCTTTCTCTTGGGAGTGGGAGGTGGCCTGGTTCTCGGCAGAGGGATGGGTGCTGGCGCTAGGCATTTGGTTGCTTGGTGGCCGGCTTGATCGCACTGATAGCATTTTACTCCCCTCGTCGGTTCAAAACGTGGGATCGCTGCTGTTCTAGGGGGACCCTGCGGCCCAATTGCCTTCTAGCGGGCCGGTCAGGGGGGTGTCTCCTTTTGGGTTTTTACTACATGGTCCAGAGCGATGGCGGTAGAGTACCAATCTTGGACCCGGCATGGGACCCCCCTGATTTCCCATGCTTTTTTCAACTCCGGATCCAGTGCATCTCGGAACGTGTGCACCAAGAGCCGCTCAGGCCAGTCCCGCACTTTCCCTACTGCTCTTCTAAATTCCCACACCAGTTCCTTCACTGGGCGTCCCGCTTGCTTCAACTTTTTGATCTGGGCCTCGGCGTCTGCCTGCTGGGCCTCGTCGCGGAATCTGATCCTCATTAGTTGGACGAAATCGTCCAGGTCATTTAGCTCGTGGGCCGCTTCATCGTGGAGCTCGGCCACCCACTCTGCTGCTTCCCCCTGATTCATCCCATCGGTTATCTGATCAAACAGCTGCCTATCCGTTTGGAACAGCGCCCTGTATTCGTCGATGTATACCAACACCCGGTGGAGGAAGTAGGCCAGCTTAGTGGGGTGTCCATCGAACGTGGCGCGGAATCGAGGGGTGGCCTCCTGGACCCGCGGGGCGGCGGCTTGTTGCAGAAGCCCTCTGATCTGCCCCCCTCCTTGCTGCATCTGCTTGCCTAGCCTCGCCTGCTTGGGGAGGGGCCGGCGCGGCCGGACTTGGCACCGCAGGAGCTGGCTCCGCTGGCCCCATCGCTGGTATGAAGTTTGGTTGCAGGAGGTACCCCGTGGTCCACTGGCATTGACAAGGCATGCAAAACATGGTGGGGAGAATTGCTAAGGAGCAATCCAGAGGTGAACGGATCTTGTTTTCCCATGGCATGAAAATAAAACCAATAAGATTTAGTTCTAAGTATAAAACTTTATTATAAAGGTATAAAAATAATGGATCACATCCTACCAGTAAATAACACGTCGGTCCGGACCAAGATGAAAAGTAAAGAAGGGAAGAACAAAAGAACAGAAATCTGCACATGCGCAATAAATCAGTCACAAGACACTTGAAGATAAGGACTTCTCAGGTTACACGCACTCAGGATGGAGGCTCATCTGACGAACCAAAAAACGTTAGTGACAGGCATTGCGCCCATCCCACTCCAGGGAAGAAAGCCCATCCTGGCGGGACTTGCCACAGTGGCATTGCTCCGAAGCTTGGCTGTGGGGCTGGCACCGGTGCGCTCCCCCCTCCCGTTTGCCACAACTGGGGGCTCCCAAAACCCGGTTGGTGGGTTGGTCTCGGAGAGGGATAGCGTGTCGCCCAAGTCGGCTGTGTCCCGGCGGAAAGGCCCCCTGGGGCTCTGCTCACTGCAGTGTGGAAAGAGGCGGCATCCCTGCTTTGCTGGGAGGCCCTGGGTCCCTCTGGGAATGAGAACGCGGGCAGGGCCAAGCTGCACTTAGGGACTTCAGTTCCTGAGAGGTGGTTTGTCCAACTCACGCTTAGGCGTCCAAACCGATTGGGAAGATCCATCAGGGATTGGGCACGGGACCCCGGCTCAGATCCCTCTTCTTCGGAGTGCCCCGTGAACGTGGTTCTCGGCTGCCTCCATTCTGGGGCAAGGGCTACCCCTGAGTACAAGGGCGGCTCAAGACTCAAGCCCCCAACGGCTCCTAGAAGGGTCCATTCCAGTTGAGAGAGGGGCTCAGGGGCTGGTGGCTTACGCTGGGCCCCCGACTGGCGTTCTCTCTCCGCGGCCTCCATGGCTGCCACGAACTCCGGGGAGGGAGAGTAGAGGCTTCTGATGTATTCCTCCTCCTCGTCCCCTGTGGGATCCCCAGCGGGTTTCTCCTCTTTCTCCATCTTCCCTGAGTCTTCGCACCACCCGGTGACGGGTCGGGGCTGGGGCTCAGGACCTCAAACAGCGCCCCGACGATCGGGGTAGCTGGTTAAGTTTTAAGAGAGATTCGGGTTAGTGTCAGGGTTCCAAATAGCATTCAAGCAGAAATCCGAGTCCAAGGCAAATTGTTCCTCAAAGTTCCAATTTATTGCTGAAGCCATGTTGGCACATCCAAAGGGAAACCTGAATCTGACTTTCCCCCAGCTTCCCACCCAGTAGGAAGTTGGCACCCCTTGTCCCACACCCCCAACTGGGTCACGTTGTCCACTCATCTTCTGCCTGCGTGGCCGTTCCTCCCAGTTTCCGGGCAGGTGCTGGACAAAAGGTGACCTTGAAGATTTAGCAAGAATGTGTTATGTCTAAGTTTGCTCCCTCATGCAATCCCCCCTCCCAGGTTTCCACAGTCAGCAGCCTTCTAAGCAATAATGTGGCGAGCGATGCTCTAAGTCCAACATCACTCGACAATCTGTTCTAATGATTCTAAGGTGTTTTTATAGACTTCTATCGGGATGCCATCCGGGCCAGGTGTTTTATTATTTTTCTGAGTTTTCAATATGGTTTCCAATTCTATTATAGTAATAGGTTTTTAACATTTCTTTCTCTTCTTCTATAATTGGGTTCTTTGGTTTTATCCTTAAATACTTCCTAATTTCTTTTCCTTCTATATCATCTTGTTTATAAAGTTTTGTAAAGTATTCCTGAATTATTTCCTTATTATTATTATTATTATTATTATTATTATTATTATTATTATTATTATTATTATTATTATTATTATTATTATTATTATCATTATCATTATCATCATTATCATTATCATTATCATTATCATCATCATTATCATCATCATTATTATTATTATTATTATTATTATTATTTCCTTCTGAGTCTACTAAGTTATATATTTTTCTTTTTTCTTTTTCTTTTTTCAATTTGTATGCTAACCAATGTCCTGGTTTATTAGTATGTTCGAAATATCTTTGTTTTGTCCTTCTAGTTTTCTGGGCAACCTCTTCTTGTGTTAATAGACTTAATTTATGTCTAATAATTTCTCTTTTTTCTTTTATTCTATCGTTTTGTGGTTCTTTCTGTAATAAAATTTCAATTTCTTTAAATTCTTTTTGTAAACTATCTTGTTGGTATTTCTTTTTGTTTTCTTATTGAGTATGCCATTGTCAGGCCTCTGATATATGCTTTAGTTGTGTCCCAAAGATTCTGTGTTGATGTTTCTTCTTTTTTATTAACCTTGTAAAATAAATTTAATTCTTTATTTAACATTTCCTTGTATTCTTTATTTTTAAATAAATGTTGGTCTATAGTCCATCTATTTTGTTTCTTTTTCCCTTTCCATGTCACTGTTATCGGATTGTGGTCTGCCCATTCATTAATTTCAATTTCTATTGCAGTTGTGTCGTTTCTTAAATTTGAGGTCATCCAAGCCATATCAATTCGTGTCCATGATCTATGTGGATTTGAAAAAATGTGTATTGGTTTTTTAATTGATGCAATTCTCTCCATGTATCATGTAAATTATATTCTATTACTAAATCAAAAAATGTTTTGGGTAGTATAGTTTTCTTTGTCTTGATTTTTTGTGTGTGTTTTGTGGTCCTTTTTATTATCAACTATTGTGTTGAAGTCTCCAATTATACAGAATTCTTCATATTGTAGTTCTGTTATTTTATTATGTAATTTCTTGTAGAACTCATATTGATTCAAATTGGGTGCATATATATTTATGAGAAGTATAGGCTTTCTTTCTGTCCCCAATTCGACCATTAAAATTCTCCCTCATCAGTGTAAATTAACTTGGATTTTATTTTATCTTTTACATAAGTTACTAATCCTTTTTTAAATTAACTGCTAGAGATGTATATAATTTTCCTAATTTTTTGTTTTCCAATAATTTATTGTGTTCTTTTTTAATGTGAACTTCTTGAAGTAATATTATGTCCAAATCCAATTTTTTTAATTTTGTAAAAATTTTATTTCTTGTTTTTGGTGCATTAAGTCCATTGATGGTAATAGAAATCAGTTTAATTTCTTCTCCCATTTCTATCTATATTACTTCTTTGTAACTCTAGTTTCTCTTATTACCTCCTGTATTCTTTTATCCTCTCTATCTTTCTTTCTTTCCTCTGTACATTCTTCTTCTTCTTGTCTTGTGCTTTTTACCTCTACCTCATTTTTTTCTTTTCCCTCTTTTCCACCTTCTCTCTGAAAATAATTTTCATAAAACTCCTGGGCTTTTTCGATTGAATCTATTTTTACTTTTTTATCCTGCCAGGTTATTAGAATACCCTCTGGCAATAACCATCTAAACGGTTCATTATGTTTTATGAATTGTGATGTAAGAAAGTAATATTATTGTCTCACATTTCTGACTTTTTTTGGTATTTGTTTTAAGACTATTATTTCTCTTCCCATATAGTTAACTGTTTCTTCTCTTGTTTTTTTAAAGATATTGTTCCTAGTTGTTCTTTTTACAAATTTTACGTGTAATTCTTTTGGAAGTCTATTCCTCCTTGCATAATTAGTATGCACTCTGTATGCTTCATCTATCTCTTTCATCATTTCCTGTTTATTAGTTTCCATTATTGCAGCTAGAATTTCTGCTATTTTCTCCCCTACATTTTCATCCTTTTCTTCCTGTATGTTTTGAAATTGTAATTGAAAAGACGCCCTTTCCCACTCTAAATATATAATAGATTGTTCGAGTTCTTTGTTGGCTATTACTTTTTGTTCTATATTTTCTACTTGAACCTCTGTCTGCTCCATTTTCAACTCTACTGCCTTTATTTTATGTTCATTTTCCATTATCTAATTTTGAATTTTTTCAATTTTATCATTCATATTTTTTATCTCTCCTTTCATCTCTCCCATCTCTGTCTTAATTTCTACATGATGTAACTTTGTTTCTTCGTGGTTATTGGCAATAGTTTCCTGTGTTTTATTTATAGATTTTTGTGTTGTAGCAATGGTTTCTTGTATACTCTGCAAAATTAATTGCATACGTTGCATGTTAACTGTTAAATTTTCCTTCTCTTTTTCAACTTCTGTCGGTATCTCTTTCAATTTTTGTGCAGATGTTGTAGGTGAAGATGTAACTGGATTTAATATTGTTCTTTTTCCTAATCTCGTCATCACATTTGAATTGGCCATTTTTATATTTTATACAAGTTTTCACTTATCTCTATTTCTCCAACAATTATTTATATTATAGCCTATGAAATATATTCTTATACTTACACTTATACTTATTCTTATTCTATAACTTTAACTGTTACCCCTTGATCATACACTTGTATAGTTATTCTATTATAAATATTCAATCTATTATAAATTTCCTTAAATCCTTAAGTCTATAACAATTTTTAAAGAAATGCATACAATATATTTGCAACAATATCCAAAAGAAAGTAAGAGACTACTCAATAACGATAAAGGAAAAAGAGAATATTTAGTACTTATCAGTAATTTCTCAGTTAAGTTCAGTCAGAGCTTTAGTAGAAATTTGCTTAGTCATTAATTAGTCCTGTTATTACTTGTCCTGCTTCTAGTCAAGTCTTTTAATTGTTTCTTCACTTAATATATCCAGTCTTTTAAATCCCTTTCCCCCCCTTAAATCCAAGCAAAGTTCAATGTCCAAATGTTTTCAAGTCCAAATCTATAAATTTCTCCGTTGTTTACAGTCCTTTTTCTCAATGGCTTCTCTTCCGGTAATCTGCTCGCACTTTATTTATTTATTTATTTATTTATTTATTTATTTCTATTTGTATGCTGCCCAACTTCACTTGTTAAGTCCTCAGTTCATTGTTACTTAGTATCACTCCGCCTTCCTCCAAATCTTTAGTCTTCCAATTCAAATGCAAAAATGTTTCAAAGACTTATAACAGGGAGAAGTCCAAAGGAGAAAGTTTCTTCTTACCGAGGCTTCACCACTTTCGTTTCTTCTCCTTCTCCTTCTCGCCTGGTTACTGTCAGTTCGTGTTTGATTTTAGTGTTATTCTCTTTAAAAGCCGCTTTTCTCTGCTATTAACGCTTCAATTCTTTCTCACCATTTAAATCCTTTTATGTTTGTCAGTCTTGCCAGATGTCCAATATTTTGAGCCTTTAGTTTAATCCGATCTTCACTGTTGAATCCCTCCTTGCTTCCTGCTATGTGGGCGCCATTGCTTTAGACCTGTCAAAAGGACAGGCTTTTCTCCAGTCGGTTTTGGAGGTTTCTCCTAAGCGACCGGGTTTCTGCCTCACACCCGATCGCTCTTCAGAGTATCCTCCACCAATTCGCAGATCTGTCCGGGATCTGCAATGCCCAAATGAGCACCCGAGCGGAGAAAATCGTGCTGTGGGTCCAGCTGTCATCCCCTGCAGCACGCAACGCTCAAGCAGATCCCACCGGAAGTCTCTGTACAGTTGCTTTTAATCAAGATGCAAAAAGTATTTTTCCTAAACCAAGCAGGCTGGTTTGAATGGATTTGGTTTTAGCAGGTCACAGATATGAATACTAAAGGGAAAAATATTTCCGAAGCCTTGCAATTCACAGATAAAATCAGTCTTTTCTGATTGTGTTGCCATCATTTTGTTGCAGACAGATGTAGCCAGAACATCAGCTAATCATGGTCTGTGGATTTCTTATTCTGGAGATGTCGAAATGCTGCTTGGAGGTTGGAGGATACTTAGTCTTTGTGAATTTTCTCCTGTGCGCTGCTTGGAGAGTCCAAGCATGGGTTAACGTCTTGTCTGCTTGCCAGGGACTGAGTAAGAAATATCCGGCCACGCCTCCTCCTTGGCTCCACTGAGCCAGTTGTTTTACTCAGTTGAGCCTAGAGGGACGCAAAAATATATTTCTCCTCTCATTTCCTGAGCAAGCAGTCAGAAACACCATTTTTGGACTCTCCTTCGTTTAAAGATTACAGATTTTACTATTGCCTTTGATTGGGAGCGGGTGAGCACAGGGGAAATTCCTTGCCACCCAGCAGTTTGCTATTGCTGCTGAGGGGAGGGCTGCTTGTCCTGATTGCCGGCAGGAGCCTCCACCTCTTCCTCCGAAGTAATTGTATCTGCAGCAGGAGTCCTTGTCCGGTGATCCGTCGAGGCTCCGTTTCGGCGTCGGGCCATCAGCTGTGAGTCGGGGCTTCTGACCACGTGTTTTGAGGATCAGTTCGAGCGGCGGAGGGGAGAGCTTGTTAGCCGGCTCGCTGGCAGAGCTGCCTCCCTCTCCTAGTGATTGAGCCGCGAGTCATTGTCCGGGGTTCCAGCAAGGCTTGGAGGCAGCCGCGACTGAACACTCAGCTGGGAGGCGGAGATCGCCCGAATTAGCAGCTTGGAGGTTGTTAAGGAGTTATTGTGCTGTTAAGCACATACACAGCGAAATGTGTTGTAGTAATGGTGTTGCAGTTTGATATGAATGCTATTCAGTCAATAAACAGAATATCTTTAGTATGTACAAAATAGTTTTTACTTGAATAATAGCAAAGTTAAATAGGAAGTCCAAGTCATACACAGTTATTCAGTCAATGCGAAGTTGTTTCTTCTTCTTGCCTATCTTTGTTTTAACTCACAAACAAAGATTACAGCTATCTCTCAATTCTATACTATCACAGATAGTTACTCTTCTCTTCACAGCAATTCCACACAGTCATAAAGTAATCTACTCATCAGTAAAGAAGCAGAGAGTCTTCAATCCGGAACACACCGTCAAACACCACTCACCACACCAAACCACACTAAACCATAAACCACCAACCATAAACCACACTGAGCATGCTCTCTTGCTTACTTATATAGTAATCATCCACAATGCATTTAAAGCAATATACACATATTGATTTGTGGCTTAATCATATATTAACATACCAAATCGTTTGAACAGGGTTCTAACATTCTCCCCTTTGGGTTGTTAATATATAATTTACAATCTTACAATCTTAGATTATAACCTTCACAACTTTCTTATGTCTATCAGCATTTTGCGCTTTCGTAAAATGATCTGCTAAATTACATTCACTAGTACAATACTCTAGTTTAATCACTTTCCTCTGTACACATTGTCTAACATTAAGATATCTAAGATCTGTATGCTTTGATCTCGTTCTAACACCAATATTTGTTGCCATATTAATTGCTGCTTGATTGTCTTCAAATACACATATTGGTTTATTTACAACAATTCCCAAATCTTTACATAATTGTGAAAAATAAGCTCTGTACATAATCGTGATAAACACGAAAATTCGGCCTCCATGGTAGACAAACTTATGTGCTGTTGTCTTATTGACCTCCAACTAATTAACATATTGCCTAATAATATAGCAATCCCTGATGTTGACTTTCGTGTTATCCTGTCAGTTGCAAAACTTGCGTCTGCATAGGCCTTTAAATCAAGTTCTGACCTTGGTTCTAAATACAGTGCATTATACATTGTGTGTTTTAAAGATCTTAATATACGCTTTGCTGCATTCCAATGTCATTCACACGGTTCTGAGTTGTACCTTGCCAACTGATTTACACTATACGATATTTCTGGCCTTGACCAGTTTGCCAAATATGATAAACTACCAATTAGTGCTTGATATATGTTACTATCAAAATTTGAATCAGTTACCTCACTATGCTCAAATTGAGTACTCATAGGAGTTTTGGCTTCTTTACAACTATCCATATTGTAGCGCTTCAATAAACTATTTATTTTCTGAACCTGTGATATTTTAAATCCTTTACTGGTTCTAGTAACATCAAGACCTAAATAATGCTTTATTTCACCCAAATATCTGATCCTAAATTTATTTTTCAGTTTATCTACAATATCCTTTACTATATCTTCTGATTTAGCAATAATTGCAATATCATCAGTAAACAATAATAATAAAGTAATATCACCATCCTGTTCTTTCTTAAATAGACATGGATCAGCCAAACCTGCATTAAACCCTAATCTTTCCAATTCTCTGGTAATGCATTGGTTCCATTCAAAACCAGCCTGCTTCAAACCATACAAGCTTTTGTTTAATTTCCAATAACCTTTACCATTACTATTTAATCCTTGTGGTTTTCTCATATATATCTCATGCTGTAATTTAGCATGTAAATATGCCATCTCAACATCAACATGATGTACCACACTATTATTTCTAGCTGCCGACACCAATGCTGCCCTCAATGTGCTCGCCTTCAGACTAGGAGCGAAAACTTCATCGTAGTCTGTTGTACTCTGACCGAATCCCTGAGCAACCAATCTTGCCTTGTGGGTTATAGTGCCATCACTGGCTGTCTTTAACTTAAAAACCCATCTGCAGCCTATAGCTTTATTTCCTTGTGGCAAACTAACATCCTCATAAACATTAAGATCCTTCAAAGACTTTTAATTCCTTATTTATTGCTTCTTTCCAAGCAATTTGTTCCTTCTCGGAATATAACTTAATCTCATAATAGCTAGAAGGTTCTAGGCTTATTTCACAAACAACATTTGCCTGATACCTATCAGGTGACCTTCTTACTCTAGTCCCTCGTCTAGGCAAAGAAATACTATTAGTAGCAATATCCTCATCTTTAACTTCTAACTTTACCTCCCCTATCGGAGATCTCTCTTCATCTACTAAATCCTCCTCTTCTGGTGATTCTACCTCTTCTATATTACTCTCCAAATACGTCTTAGGAGTAATATCTTGTTGGAACAATGGAGTTTCTACCACAATACTATCTTCCTGCTCCAATTTCTTCCATCCCACATGTTCCATGAATTTGGCACTTGCACTTTTATAAGTATTTCTGGTGCCTTTATCCCAGAATCTAAAACTTTTATGATTTTTATCATAACCTACAAAATACATTAGCTTTGCCCTATGTTGTCCTTTCTTTCTAACTTGTGTTGGAATATGCACCCTAGCCGGTGCTCCAAATACATGCAAATAATCCAATTCAGGTTGCCTACCAAACCATCTTGTAAAAGGTATCTCGCCTGTCGTAGCATTTACAGCGTTGTTAAGTATATGGTTAGTGCACATAAGAGCCTCTCCCCACAAATTATCAGGCAAACCAGAATCATTAATCATTGTCCTTATCATTGACTGCAATGTTTGTCCTACATAAGAGTTATGTTCTGGCCGAAAAGAAGCTGAACGTCTGTGTTCTATCCCTGCTCTTGCTAACAAATTAACAAACCTACTATTAGTGAATTCCGTGCCGTTATCTGTTACTACACATACTAACTTATTCTTCTGTTTTCTCTCTACAAACTTATGGGAAAGCCACTTCCTATTCCTCTCCAGGAGGATGGCTTTGACTGGGAAAACCACGTCCTCTCCCGGAGGGTGGTTTTCTGGTTTACTCTGGTGGACAGAATCTCATGAAGGCCGAATCTAGGAAGAACGCTCCTGGACACAGAGGTTTCCACGGGATGGGATCTGCCCCGAACCAGAGTCCGGGGTCCCTTTTTATTGACACACATACGTAATATCAGAAGGCGATACGTAAAGATACATGTGATTACATATAAGCCATACAATGAATTTCTAACTGCGTATGAAGCTCTTTGCCCTTCCTCCCATATCCTGTGTACCTGTGCATGTTGCTGTGGCATTTTGACCTACTTAAGTTTCTTCTTTGCTGTTTGCGAGTTCAGCAAGCTTCTAGCTTAAGCCTATGTGGTTAACCATTTCCTCTTACAAGTTTCCATGCATAGTTCGAGTCATAGACTCTATATGCACTTATTCTCTTAGAGGAGTTTAACAGAGTTGGAAGGGACCTTGCAGGTCATCTAGTCCAACCCCAAAAGGTGGGGGAAGATATATGCAACATCTCCCCTGTTTTTCTTTAATTATGCCGAATCTTCTTCGTCAGTGGTCATTGAAAATGGGTCTTTGTCTGAGAGTGGAATTTCAGCATATTTTGTGAAATGGATGGCTTTGTTTTGTGCCATCCCTTCCACAGTAGACTGAATGAGATTTCGGAGAAGGGGAATTAAGCAAGGTAACAAAAACAATCCTAACAGTACCAATCCCAACATAAATGCTGCTTGTTTCCAATTTCTGAAAATGCCTCCCAAGAAACCATTATCGTCCAATACACCTGTCCATGTTTGAACAGGGACATGGACCAGTTTTCGAAGGTCAGCAGTAAGATCAGCAACCACTTTTCCTGTTTCATCAATTTCTAAGCAACAGTTGGTTAGATTGAATTTCCCACATACACCTCCTTCTTTTGCTAGTAGATAATCAAGGGCTAATCGGTTTTGATATACAGCTGTGCGCAATTTATCCTGGGCTTTTGCTAATATATTCAATGCAGCAGAAATGCGTCGGCTGCCTAGCTCTAATACTGCTTGTAAGCGAATAATACGATTAAGCATGTAAATAGGTGTGCGATATCCCCAAGAACCATCCTCTGCCCAAGTGGCGGGATCATAATAAGCGATGATGCGTTCAGGAGGCCATTCATCATCCTTCCATCTGCCCACCTGAATGCCTGCATAGCCATCTGAACTTATTGCTTCCCTCTTCTTTCTTGCCCAGGTATCGTATACCTGGACCCCAAGAGTTTGCTTGACTCTTAAAGGGAGAAGGAAGAAGGAGGGTTTGATCCATCCCAAAACACATGCTCCCCCCCAGTTTGGGGGAAGGTATTCATAAGCAAAAGAACCACAAACCCAATACATTCCTACTGGTGCTATCCACTTGTGTGTTGTTTTGGATATGTAGGAAAAGAAAGTGGCATTCAGTGAAATGGGCTGGGAGGCGTTGGCTGGGGAAATCCAAGTGTCATTGGCCCATTGCCCTCGGCAGAGTAGCGTGCCGACAGGGTGAGATCCATTCCTGAAAAAACAAATATTACCTATGACGTTGGTGGTCAATGTCCAAGTGGCCGGAGATGGCGATGACCGGAGAGTGAAATTGGACAATTTGGTTTGGTTGTTGATGTAATCTGGATCGGCCTCATGCACTTCCCAAGGCCATTGTTCTCCCATATTGGTGCCTCCACATACAAAACAATTCATTACTCCAAGCGTGGTGGCTACCTGGGTGGCAAATTCCATGAACAGATTACGGGCCTTGTCAGAAATGAGGGGAGAGGCCTTTTCCTCTAACTGGGCAAGGGTATCATATACGGACCACTGAATTCTTCGTACCTCCGCAAGGCTTTGAACTTTGACTGTGATGAAGTTTAGAGGGTCTCTCCCTTTTCCATCAATCCCTATGCCATAGCAGTCTATGCTGGGATGAGTGTGTTCTAACTCCATATAAACCCTATTGCTGTTTTCATACCGCCTGAAAGATTTAACCAGGCGTTGCCTGTGATCAAGACGATTATAGCAGCCCCCATAACCTCCCGCTGTATGCTTACAAATGGCAAAAAATTGGTTGTGTGCGCTAGGTTCCCAAATAGTGCAAGGGTACATCTCGATCCCCCAGGGGGTTGCTGCTGGAAGGGGCTTGTTGCGATTACAAAGGTACTTGTCATTTTGCTTGTATGAGTCCCTCCATGATTGAGAGCCACATTTGCGATAGGCGATTAAATCCATGGCTGCACAAACATCAAAGATGAGCACCCAGGGCTCTTGCTTGGTGCGTACTATGTGAGTCACATACTTTAAAAGTGCTGCCTCTGGATAGACACTTACTATTCCCGCCCCCGCCCAAAGGGTGATGTTGTATCGGGTGGGGATGGTGGGACTATGGCAGGTGGTTGAAATGCCCTGGGTGCAAGTTGTGTATTGAGTCCCATTATGGATGCAGGTGGCTTGACCCTTGCAAGTTGCCGGGGGGATATTGGCAAAAAGCAAGGTACTGATGATGGTGGTCCCTTGTTGCACCTGAGTTATGCATCCTGAGCAATCCTTTACCGTTCCAGCAGAGACAGCCCGCTTGCGCCTGTGCAAAGGGGCTTGGCGTCCTTCTGGACTGGCAAAGGGGGGCAAGGTGGCATGAGGGACCTGTGGAGGGTGATTGTATTCTGCAAATCCCACCCACATTGCCAAAAACATACATGTTAAAAGCAAAAACAATATAACAAGGTGATACAGAAGATGTTTGCAAGACATAGGTACCATAAACATTTTGGAAAAGGAAAAAGGCTGGTTATGAAAGGTGCAGCGAATAAAGGGACATCGAGATGGTGGCTCATAGGGAGGTGGGATGTCATCATCTTCCTCGAGGTGCCCCCGACCGTTTTCCTGGTAGGGCGGGGGAAGCTCGAGAGGTGGGTGGTTGAAGAGAGGGGTTTGCTCCAGGCTGGGCCCCGGGCTGGGATGGTTGGCAATCTCCAAGTCCTGGTTCTCCTGAGACATCCTCGTCCGAGACCTTTGGCAAGGGTGCTGTTTTGGGAAGAAAAGGTCTTACTTGTCGTCCCGGGACCCAAAGAACGCGATCAGGGAGCTCGATGGCAGCGTAACCTCTTCCCCACGTGATGAGGCCGGCCGGGCCCTTCCAAGTGGGATCCGGAAGTTCTCGATAGTAAACGGGTGGTCTTACCGGTGGTCCGACCGAGGTGGAGAAATGCCGTTCTGCTGCAGATGATGGTGGAGTTCCAGTTAAGTTTAAAAAGTTTATAGTATGTAAAGCTCTGTTGAGGATGTCTTGCTTCGATGGGAGGCCAGGGGGATGTTTTTCCCGTTCAAATCGTTTAAGCCTTTGTTTTAGGGTCTGGTTGGCACGTTCAGAAATCGATTGACCCTGGCCAAACTTCTGTACTATTCCCCATTTTTTACAAAACGTTGCAAAAACAGCGCTGATGTAGGCACGTTGCAAGCATTTGAGAATGAACTTCCAAGTCATAATGATGTAAATTGGGGCACGTGGTGCAGCATGGAAATAAGTTCCCAATTTAGTCCATACTGACAATTTGATGGATCCCTTTTCGGGATATGAGGGACATTGTTGCCAAATATATGTCAAAAGGGTGACCAAATCTTTTTTTGTAGGGGGTTTCTCCCCTGAAATTTTGGTATCTCTGACTATTTCTCTAAGTTCGCGGAGGTGAGTCACCTGATGTTTAGAGAAATCCCCCCCCATACTCACGGAGAAGGTTGACCAGATGGGTCTTCCTGATGCGCGCGGGGTGAAATGGAGGAGTCAGGAACGCCTTCGGTGAAGCGCGTTGCAACGATCAACGTCAGGGTCACCAGGTATGGGAAAGCCACTTCCTATTCCTCTCCAGGAGGATGGCTTTGACTGGGAAAACCACGTCCTCTCCCGGAGGGTGGTTTTCTGGTTTACTCTGGTGGACAGAATCTCATGAAGGCCGAATCTAGGAAGAACGCTCCTGGACACAGAGGTTTCCACGGGATGGGATCTGCCCCGAACCAGAGTCCGGGGTCCCTTTTTATTGACACACATACATAATATCAGAAGGCGATACGTAAAGATACATGTGATTACATATAAGCCATACAATGAATTTCTAACTGCGTATGAAGCTCTTTGCCCTTCCTCCCATATCCTGTGTACCTGTGCATGTTGCTGTGGCATTTTGACCTACTTAAGTTTCTTCTTTGCTGTTTGCGAGTTCAGCAAGCTTCTAGCTTAAGCCTATGTGGTTAACCATTTCCTCTTACAAGTTTCCATGCATAGTTCGAGTCATAGACTCTATATGCACTTATTCTCTTAGAGGAGTTTAACAGAGTTGGAAGGGACCTTGCAGGTCATCTAGTCCAACCCTAAAAGGTGGGGGAAGATATATGCAACACAAACTTTATCCAATTAGAGAAATGTTGATAAGTTTCTGTTTTGCTTTTCATTAAATAGCAAAAACCATAGCGAGAATAATGATCAACAATACTAAGAATATAGTTAGCTCCACCTAAACTTGGTTTCTTTGGTCCTATTAGATCAACAAAGACTACATCTAATGGTGCTGTTGTTTTGAAACCATTATACCTATTTGCAGGAGTAACCTTGCTTTTTTCTTGATTACAGGCATTGCAATTCAGATACTTAGAACATGGTTTTATTTTAATTCGTTTAGCCAATTCTACCGGTTTCTGTAACAATTTAAAATTCAAATGCCCCATTCTTCTGTGGAGTAAATGTATGCAATTGTTATGAGGTTGTTTGTTCTCAAAAACTGAATTAGCTTTTTCTACTGGGTTTTCATGCAGTATATATAGACCATTTTCTAATCTAGCTATAACATTGTTACCTTCTTTCTGAATTGTACATTTATCATCCATAAATGTTATACTGTATCCTGCTTTGACCAATACTTGCACAGATAATAGATTATAAACCAATCTTGGCATATATAACATTGGCAGTTTGTCATTGATTCCTGAACAATATGCATTTCCTTCACCATTTGCTTTCATCTTCCAACCGTTTGCTAACGCAACATATTGACTACTTTTCAGCATCTTTACAAACTTTTCCTTATTGTTTGTTATACAGCTAGTAGCCCCACTATCTATAACCCATAAAACATTAGAAGATGTCTTCTCTTCATCTTGTGGATGTTTTGTTCTCATCAATTTTCTATCTTCTCGTCTTCTGGACTCCTCAAGTAGTCTTCCAGTTATGCCAGGTAGAGTCAATTCATCCCTTGTCAAAACCTCGAAGGAAGAAACATAATCATCATAGCTATCGTCCAGTGAAGACAGAATTATGTACACCTGCTGTAACTCTGTATAAATCAGTTCTTTTTCATGCAGTTCCTGAAGAATCCTCTTCATATTCTCCAAATGAGTGAGCATATCGCCTCCTTTCATTAAACGAGTTCGAAAAAGTTTTCTTGTTATATGAATGTGTGCACCAACACTATCCCTTACATAAATCTTTTTCAATATGTCCCAACACTTTGCAGCTTGTTCTTCTCCACGAATATGGACAAGTTGCTGGTCATTTAGTATTAGTCCAATTATACTTAATGCTCTATCATTGTCTCATTTAAATTCAGCTAGCTTCTTCGCGTCTTCATCTTCTGTTGGATCCCAACCTGTTGTATCCGGTGGATTTGTTATCAAAGACCATAAGCCTTCATTTCTCAAAAGTAGGCTACATTTTGTAGACCAAGTAGCATAGTTAGTGCCATCCAGCCGGGTTATCATCGATAGATACGTTGACTTTGCTTGAGCCATTTTTGCTGTAATACTTCTTAAACTTTCTGTTAATATTGAAACTGAATTTTCACATTCAATATCTTTTTACTTGCAACAAACCACTATTTCTACTCCTTAGAAACTCACTGGGCCCATAACCAATGCTAAGGAGTTATTGTGCTGTTAAGCACATACACAGCGAAATGTGTTGTAGTAATGGTGTTGCAGTTTGATATGAATGCTATTCAGTCAATAAACAGAATATCTTTAGTATGTACAAAATAGTTTTTACTTGAATAGTAGCAAAGTTAAATAGGAAGTCCAAGTCATACACAGTTATTCAGTCAATGCGAAGTTTCTTCTTCTTCTTGCCTATCTTTGTTTTAACTCACAAACAAAGATTACAGCTATCTCTCAATTCTATACTATCACAGATAGTTACTCTTCTCTTCACAGCAATTCCACACAGTCATAAAGTAATCTACTCATCAGTAAAGAAGCAGAGAGTCTTCAATCCGGAACACACCGTCAAACACCACTCACCACACCAAACCACACTAAACCATAAACCACCAACCATAAACCACACTGAGCATGCTCTCTTGCTTACTTATATAGTAATCATCCACAATGCATTTAAAGCAATATACACATAACATTGATTTGTGGCTTAATCATATATTAACACACCCAATCGTTTGAACAGGGTTCTAACAGAGGCTTTGCAGTTTGAAGGACTTGGCGCTGGGAGAGTTCGCTCCCCGATCGGGCGCCACCTTGCCCAAGTGATCTCCAGAGCCACAGTGAGTGGGCGCTGGGTGGATTCGTTCCCTCAGCCGCCATTTTGTGCCCGAAGATTGCCGCATGTCCCGCTTGCTCCCTGGCCGCTTGTGGTTCTTCCAAGCATTTCTGGCTGCCCAGCTGAGCCAGCTTTACCTTTCTCATTTGAGCGTCTGAAGTTTCTTTTCCTATTCAGGAAAGACTCCATTACTAGAGAATTTGTCCCAGTTGCGGATTTCTGGCATTGTTGTTCCTGGGCAGGAGCCCCAGAAGACCAGGTTTGGCAATTACCCCATTTATTATTTCTTCGTTTCTCCACTTATAAGATGGCAGACAGGACCAGAAAGGGCAGGGCTGCAACTAGTGAGAATACTTCCAGGAGCCAAGATTCCTCCAGACCTAGTCACAACGCCCACAATTCTAGCAAAGGGACCCCTGAACAGGGCAAGCCTCAGAAGGAATCTTCTAGAAAGTCGTCGTCGTCTTCAGCAGAGGACAGGGATGCTCAGAGGCGTCTGAGATCTCTGAAAAAACAATTTACAAAAGCGTGTCAACAAACTGCAGCCAGCAGGCCTTTAACTCCAGTGCAGGAGGAGTCCCTTCCTCATCAGGAGGGCTCTCCTGGTTTCATTGATTCTGTGAGGGATTTGTCCCCTGACAGGGCCTTAGAGCCTCCAGAACTGGATGTAGCCATTGGCAGGGTCCCATCTGAGCCTCTTACAGGTCAAGGGGCTGCTGAATCGGGGTTGCCACAACCGGTTGGTCGGACACCCCCGTCTGCCACGTTCACCCCAACTGCAGCGGGTCTCTGTTCTGGGGCGCTCCAAGGATTATCACTCCCACAAGAATTCAGAGATCTTATTTCATCTGCCATTTCCCAAAGGGTTACTGAGGAATTACAGCACAGGAGTTTTTCCCCTGGTCTGCAGGATCAGTCTGTTTTGCATTCCCAGCAAGGCCTATGTTCATCGCATTCTTCCATTCGAAGTAATCGTTTGAGCATAGCTGAGGAAAGTCTAGTAGACCAGGACCTCTCTGAGGATGAAGGCCTAGTTCCAGATCAGCCTTCCTTTTCTGGCCTATTTAAGCCAGCCTTGTTCAAATCACTGTTATACAAGGCTAAGATGATGTCCAACATGGGATTGGCAGACAGGCCAGCGGATCCGGAGCTGGGTCTAGATCCCACAGAGGGAGCGTTTTCAGAGCCGGTTCTGGAGAAACAGTTCATTCCGGCGCCAAAGATGTTTGTGGACATGATTCAACGCCAGTGGAGTCAACCCGTTTCACTTAACACTCCCAGCAATAATGACAAGAGGTTTTACAATATGGAATCTGGCCTGGAAGATCTCTTGCAGCTCCCAGTAATTGACACCCCTGTTGCCAACGTGGTCTCCTCCTTGGTTCTCCTGCTGATTTTTCGGAGGGTTTGAAGTTGGAGGATCGCAAAGCTGAGCTGGCGGCCCATAAGGCGCATTTGGCTTCGGCTTGGTCCATCAGAGCGACCACGGCTGCATCCTTTTTCAACAGGAATTCAGTTTTGTGGATCAGACAAATGCTGGCAAGAGTGTCCCCTGAGGACACGCACCTACGCCAAGACTTGAACAAGCTTTTGGCAGCAGCTGAATTTTCTGCAGATGCAACTCTTAACGCCACTAAATTTGCATCTAGGGCCATTGCGGCCAATGTCACCTGCAGGCTCCTGTGGCTCCGTCATTGGCAGGCCGATATGAAGTCTAAATGGCGTTTGGCAGCTGCTCCATTTAAAGGGGGCAGTCTTTTTGGAGATTCATTAGATCCCATTCTGGTAGAGAGTAGGGACAAGAGGAAGGTGTTGCCCTATTCCTATAGGCGTGCTGATCGTTGTCCGACACCTTACTTTAGACTGCAGCCATTTTGCCAGGATCCAGGGCCCAGTGGAGCCCAATATCAGCACCCATATTACCATGGTGTGAATCGCCCTCTGGGCAGATCAGGTGGTAGAGACGGGCAGGCAGTATTACCAGACCAGAAGGCCATTTCGAGGGTCCGGCAACCGCCCCTTTCGTAGGTCTAAGTGACTCTCAGACAGACGCCCCCATTGGTGGTCGACTACATCGATTCATCCACCAATGGGAGGTTACTACATCAGATACCTGGGCACTTCAATCAGTAAGACTAAGTCTCAGTCTAGAATTCACCTCCAATCCGCCAAGGCGCTTCATTCGGTGTCCAGTTCCCACCAATCAGGCCAAAAGCCGTCTCATGGAGGGTTCATTATCAGTACAGGGCCATGCCGTTCGGTCTTTCATCAGCCCCTTGCACCTTCACCAAGCTTTTAGCAGCAGTTGCGGCCTCCCTCAGGGCGAGGCCAATAAGGCTGCAGTGTTACCTAGACGACATCATCATCCAGTCGGCTTCACCTCTGCAAGCTCAGGACCATCTTCAGATCACCATTCAAACCCTTCAGGAACACGGCTTCTCCGTAAACTTTGCCAAGAGTCATCTGGTCCCCACCACCAACCTTCTTCATCTTGGGGCGGTGATCAGCACAGAAGCTTGCGAGGTGTTCTGTCACAGGACCGGTTGAACAGCATCCGGCTCCTCGGCAATCAGGTACGGAGACTTCGTTCGGTTCCACTGGCCGTTCTCTCTCAGCTACTGGGGAAAATGATATCCTGTATCCACATTGTTCCTTGGGCGAGGCTACACGCTCGGCCTCTTCAATGGTTCTTGTTGCCGCATCAGAAGGCGAAGCGCAGCAACTCCAAGGTGAAGGTTCGGGTCTCTTCGTCCGTCCTCAGATCCCTACATTGGTGGACATCCAGAGCTATGTCAAAGAGTTGTCTTTTCAGAGAACCCACCCGCATCACGATCATGACAGATGCCAGTCTCTTCGGGTGGGGGGTTCACGCCCAGTCCCAGGTGGCACAAGGGTGTTGGAGCGCATCAGACTTGACAAACAACATCAACTGGTTGGAGCTGAAAGCGGTTCGTCTCGCTCTTCGTCACTTCAAGCATCTAGTGTCAGACCAACCCATCTTTTTTTTTGTAAATTTTTTTTATTTTTTCTCCACAATTTCCATACATATATCAATGCATATACCTTACAATATATCAATGATGTACATAATTATATATTTCATCCAATCATAAGTCAATATTTTATTTTGCACCTTTTTTATACTACTGTTCATCAGTCTGTTTTCATCTCTTGACACTCCCCTCCCTCTATCTCCATCCCTTCCTTCTACCTTCTTACCCTTCTCTCCCCCTTCCTACTTTCCTCCACTCCCTCTCTTCTTCCTACCTTTCTACTTCCTCCTTTCTCCCTCTTTCCCTTTCCCTGAGTGATTCTTATCCTAATTCCTCTCAAATTTAACAGACTAATAACATATTCCATACCTTTTAAAATTCTCGGTGACTCTTCTAAAATCTGTTAGAATATTCATGACTGGGAGAGCCAGTGGTAACAAGTTCAGCCAATGAGTAGGCATAGCAACTGAGTCAGCCAATAGGAGCTAACCACTTCTGAGTCTGTGCAAAGAATCAAAACTGGAAGCTTAAGGCTGGGTGTGGCTCCAGTCATCACTCTGTATTCTTCCACTCTGAACTTTGCTGTAATGAAACTAACTCTCCTGCTTGTGTTTACCTGTAACTGATTGAAGAAGAACTCTGCTAATGGTATTGTAAATATATATATATATATATATATATATATATATATATATATATATATATATATATATATATATATATATATATATATATATATATATATATATATATATATATATATATATATATATATATATATATATATATATATATATATATATTATGTTTATAAAGAAGTTATTGAATCCAGCTGAATCAGTCATCTGTGTGTGCTTCTGGTTTTGATTTTGCAACAAACTTTAATAAAATCATTTTGATATCATTTCTATACATGTAATTCTTTATTCTGGGTATATGCTATTAATCTAATGCTGCCTCTTCTAACCTAATTTTGTCTCCTGGGTCTACCACCATTTTAATTTTCAATTTTATCCAAAATTAACCTCTATAGCTTAACTTACAAAAAAAATATTCATTGTCCCTTATGCCTCTTAATTTTAGGCCTTATTGCTCCCTCTCCTCACTTTATATCTTTACTCATCACTCTTTTTTTCCTATCATTTCTAAACGCCCTAAATTTCTAATTCTTTTTTCTCTTTCAGATCTCCCTTCCAACTTTAACAGTGTTAGTTATTTATAAATTATACAAGTCGTCTGCCAGACAAATCTTATGTAAAAGGGTGATGATTATTCAAATTGTACATTTTTCCAACAGTTGACCCATTTTCAATCTTTCTTCTTTACTTTTCCTCTGTCAGTACAAATATTTAATTCAATTACTTCAAAATTAATTTAATTCAAACAATCATATGCCAGTTTAATACAAAATTATTAACCTAAAAAAACCTTTTATCTAAATAATTATGTTAATTAGTTACAAAGAACTTATGCACAATTAGTATTTTTATCACTATTGAATATAATATAATTCTAAAAACCAAAATGATTTCTATACCACCATCAATCATCCATTTTCTTTTGCTCTTTCAACTTTCCCACTTTTATGAATGTTTCCCCTCTAACCCCATTTTCTTAGCTTTTTCTTTTTCTTTCTTTTACTTTTGTACCAACAACAACTTTTTTCCCAAACTCCTTTTCTCCCTTTTAAGTGTATTATTTGTGTAGGTCTACTTTTAATTCCTCTTAACCTCTTCTCCTTGTTTCCCCGCTCGTTTTTAAATTGTTTTCTCTGATACCAATATTCTCTTCTAGCTCTTTTTTTGTCTTTATAAATCCCAACATAATCATTGTAAATTCCAGTATAGTCATCAGCCTGTCCTCCATTTCCAGTGTCTTTGTTGCTGTAAGCCCTGGTATAGTCATCAATCTGTTTCTCCTCTTCAAGTGTCTCCTCCTCTTTGCTGTCTTCTTGTTTTCCGTTCTCTTCATTTTCATATTCCACTTTCATTATATCTAAATGTTCATTGTAATTCAGTTTTTTTTGTTTCATTTCCACCTCCAAGTTCCAAAAAACACCCTTTTAAATCTTCACAAATGCATTTATAAAATCCAACCAGCTCCTCATAGTCCCACGCCTCCATTTCGTCAAAACACAATTCACAAATTCAAAAGTTTAGTATCAAACTTCAGCTGTTCAGCTGTTAACAGCCAACTGCAGAGTTGGGTGGCATAGAAATGCAAATAATAAACTTGCTTCCACAGCCTTTATAATATTTTCTTTTAAGTAGTAAATAATGTTCTCAATTCCAAAAATAATGAGGCAGCTCTCTCAATCAAGTAAGTCTCTGCATTTTAGATCCACTAAGTGCTGTAAAAAACTTTTCCCAAATTCACAAGTTTTCCATTTTTCCAAATCTAAATAGTTTCTTCATATTAAAATCTAATTCAGTCCAAACAAATCGAAAATATACTTTCAGACACAATAACAAGTAGTACACTGTTTTTAAATTTCTTCCAGGCTCTGAGATAACTCTTTTAAATCAAGGTCAGTCTCAACTGTCAATAAACATATTTCCACAGTCTACTGTAGTTTCTCTTCTTGTCAGCAGATGGCGTTGTCCTTTCCCAGAATCACGAATCTGCTCTTTCTTACACAATTTATTGCTTTATATTTTAAATCCACTTAGCAATGTAGAAAATTCTCTTCAGCTTTTTGCTTATCCAATCCCTTTAATTTCCAATAATTCCTTTATAATAACATCCTCAAAAATTGGGCTTTTAATCCATTTCTTTTAGCATCTCTATGCTCTTCCAATTGGCTAGATAGCTGCTTTCTCCATTTTTAAAACTCTTTTGTCCCCCTTAGAATTCTTAATTTTTCTTCTTCATCTTCAAATCGGCCAAACACTCACCAGCTTCTGTTTTCCTCCCTCTCTCCAGCACATACACTTTGATCTTCTTACCCAGATGACTCCCGATCTTTTCAGTTCTATCAGTCCGTTTGTGGCCGTTGCAGCTAATGATGACAGCAGGTCATCTTCCACAGCCGCCGGCCGAGAAGCTGGCGTCGGTTCCCTGGGGGGTTGCACACACCCCCAGTCCGCTGACAGGTGCCTCTCTTTATCCCCGCCCCTGCAGAGCGGTTCTGACCTGGTACTGACTTGTACCAGGTCTCCAGGTGGCTGGGATTCGGGGTTCCCCTGCGGAGCGCGGGGAACTCCATGCCACTGCAGTATTGGCCACGCCCCTTCAGACCAACACATCTTGATTCTAACCGACAATGTGGCTACCCGGGCTCACATCAATCGCCAGGGGGGCACTCGGTCCAACAGCCTCATGCAGGAGGCTCGGAAGCTGGCTCTATGGATGGAACATCAAGTCCGGTCCATCAGGGCGGAACACATATCTGGGACATCGAATTTTCAAGCGGATTGGCTAAGCAGGACCATGATAGATCACTCGGAGTGGCGCCTGCACCCGGATCTGTCCCGGAGGTTCGGTCGCCCAGTTGTGGACCTGTTCGCCCATCCATCCAACACTCATCTTCCCAGGTTCTTCACCAGGTTCCAGGTACCAGGGACGGAAGGGGTCAATGCTCTACGCTGCCCGTGGCCACAAGGGCTGTTGTATGCCTTCCCTCCTCTTCCTCTCATCCCGAGAGTGATCAGGAAACTACTAGCAGAGAAGGCGGAGATTCTCCTGGTCGCGCCTCATTGGCCCCGTTGCCCTTGGCTGGCAGATCTGGTCAGCCTATCAGTGACCTGTCCCTGGAGAATTCCCAACCACAGGATATCAGGAGGGCTCTCCGTAGATATATTAAACGGACATCCGCCTTTCGCAGATCCGAATCCTTATTCATCTCCTTTCAACCGACATTGATGGGGAAGAAAGTTTCACCTTCCACAGTGGGCCGCTGGCTGAGAGGATGTATCGCAAAGGCTTATGAGAGCAAAGCTACACCATTGCCGGGCCGCATAACTGCTCATTCAACAAGAAGCGCGGCCACTACAGCAGCATGGGCCACGCAGGCATCCATTGAGGACATTTGCAGGGCGGCGACCTGGACGACACCATCACCTTTCATTAGGCACTATTGGCTGGACTCCTTTGCTTCGGCTGAAGCTTCGTTTGGCAGGAGGGTTCTACAAAGGGTTCATTCCACTTCAGAGACCCTGGACCAGCCTTCTTCCCACCCTTGAGACATTAAGCTTGGGTATATCCCATGCTTGGACTCTCCAAGCAGCGCACAGGACAATGAACATTGTCTTACCTGAACATTCATTCTGTGTGCACTGCGGGAGAGTCCAAACCCACCCTGAGGCCTGTTCTGTTCCAGGGTATGGACATCTGGATTTTCCTTTTTGACTACCTGCACGTCTACGCCTTCGTAAAACAACTGCCTCAGTGGAGCCAAGGAGGAGGCGTGGCCGGATATTTCTTACTCAATCCCTGGCAAGCAGACAAGAAGTTAACCCATGCTTGGACTCTCCCGCAGCACACATAGAAGGAACGTTCAGGTAAGACAACGTTCATTTTCTTTCCTGGCTAATAAAATTCACTAGATCTGGGTTGGCTATGTAGACTTCAGGAAAAGTGAATGCTTAAATGAAGTGGAGAAAGTTCTTTTCAGAAAATTTAAGTTGAGTCTTTTCTGATATGGGGTTAGTTTAGAAAAATCTTGTTTCCTGCAATGGATGATATACACTAGGGCTAGAAAGTGCAAATTCAGTCTTTTTCAATCATAGATATGATCAACTGTATTCTTTCTGGGTTGCATTGATAGGTTTGTATAGCTTGACCTTTGCCCTTCTAGGCAGAAAAATGCTTACTTGGTTGTAAACGAGAATTTCTATTTTAATCTCTGGAGTTGGCCCAGAGAGTTTTGGGCTAAGGAGACCCTAAAGTACTGGTATGACATACAGTGCATTCAGAAAGTATTCAGACTGCCTTCACTTTTGTCCATTTTGTTATGCTGCAGCCTGATTCTGCAGTTGTTGAAATTCATTTTTTTCTCATTAATCTACACTCAGTACCCCATAATGACAAAGTGAAAACAGAATTTTAGAAATGTCTGTAAATTTATTAAAAAGAAAAAAAAACTGAAGTATCACATTGGCATAAGTATTCAGACCCTTTGCAACAACACTTGAAATTTAGCTCAGGTGCCTCCCATTTCTCTTGATCATTGCTGAGATGTTTCTATACCTTGGAGTCTACCTGTAGTAAATTAAATTGATTAAACATGATTTGGAAAGGCACCCACCTCTATAGAAGGCCTCACAGCTGACAATGCATACTGTAGCAGTGCAAAAACCATGAGGTCAAAGGAACTGCCTGCAGAGCTCGGAGACAGGATTATTGCAAGGCACAGATCTGGGGAAGGCTACAATAAAATTTCTGCTGCACTGAAGGTTTCTTCGTAGTTTCTGCACAGTGGCCTCCATAATTCTCAAATGGAAGACGTTTGGCAGAACCAGGACTCTTCCAAGAGCTGGTCGCCCGGTCAAACTGAGCAATCAGGGGAGAAGGGCCTTAGTAAGAGAGGTGACCAAGAACCCAATGGTCAGTCTGACTGAGCTCCAGAGAATCTGTGTGGAGATGGGACAGAGTTCCAGAAGGACAACCATCACTGCAGCCCTCCACCGATCGGCTTTATGGCAGAGTGGCAAGACAGAAGCCTCTCCTCAGTGCAAAACACATGAAATCCCCCTTGGAGTTTGCAAAAAAGCACCTGAAGGACTCTCGGACTGTGAGGAACAAGATTCTCTGGTCCGATGAAACCAAGATTGAACTGTTTGGCCTCAATTCTAAATGTTATGTCTGTAGGAAACGAGGCACCGCTCATCACCTAACCAATATCATCCCAACAGTGAAGCATGGTGGGACTTTCAGCAGCAGGGACTGGGAGACTGGTCAGGGTTGAAGAAAAGCTGAATGGAGGAAAGTACAGGAATATCCTCAATGAAAACCTGTTCCACATCACTCAGGATCTCAGATTGGGCCGAAGGTTCACTTTCCAACATGACAGCGATCCTAAGCACACAGCCAAGACAACACAGGAGTGGCTTAGGGACACACCTGTGAATGTCCTAGAGTCGCCCAGCCAGAACCCTGACTTGAACCTTATTGAACATCTCAGGAGGGACCTGAAAATGGGTGTCCACTGACGGTCGCCATCCAACCTGACTCAGCTTGAGAGGATTTGCAAGGAAGAATGGCAGAAAATTCCCCAATTCAGGTGTGCAAAGCTTTGTCATGTCATACCCAAAAAGACTCGAGGCTGTAATTGCTGCCAAAGGTGCTTCAACAAAGTACTGATTGAAGGATCTGAATACTTATGCTAATGTGATATTTCAGTTTTTTCTTTTTAATAAATTTATAGTCATTTCTAAACTTCTCTTTTCACTTTGTCATTATGGGGTACTGAGTGTAGATTAATGAGAAAAAAATGAATTCCAACAACTGTAGAATCAGGCTGCAGCATAACAAAATTGACAAAAGTGAAAGTGGTCTAAATACTTTCTGAATGCACTGTATTTTTACCTAATAATTCCAGATAGGCTGTAGAATTTATGAAGAACTCTAGTAACTGTTTGGGAGTGGGCAACGATATAGAAGTGAAAATCAACAAGATTAGGTTCTGTAGATAGAGGTCATCAGGCTTGGGTAGATTTGTGTGATCTGTTCTTTAAGGGATTCATTCCCTATGAAGTCTCTGTGATTTTGAAATAGCCTGAACCAAAGACTAACAGAAAGTTCACTTGATTTTGATAGTAATGCCTTTTACTACAAACTAAGGATGCTGTATTAGCTGCAAAAGAGGCAACTGCAGCAGGCTAAAATTGAAGAAAATTCAAAAACGTCAGATACTTTAAAATGTAGCAACCTGTTTGTTTCTGGAGGCCAGATATTCAGGGAAAATAGGAGGAGGAAGAAGTATTAGGGATGTTTGCTACCATGAGTTTTTTTTTAAATAAAAATAAAGGCAGGATATAAATAAATGAATAAAATAAAAAAATAAAAGTTGCTTTTGTATAAAATGTTCTGGTTGCCGGATATTTTTCTGAGTTCAAGTCGTAACTTTCGGGCTTAAAAACTGATTTCATACCAGGTAACATGAATAATTGCCCAATGTTTAGAACAAAGAATAGAGACCCTGTAGTCCTCCAGATGCTGCTCAACCAGCATTACCGTATGTTCCGGCGTATAAGATGACTTTTTACCCCTTGAAAATCTTCTCAAAAGTCAGGGGTCGTCTTATACGCCGGGTACTGAAATTTCCGAGCCGGGGGGGAGCTCAAAAACGGCTGCGGCTGCATCCCTGCCATTCTCCAGCCAAGCAACCGAAGGAGTCCCGGAGCCCCGACGCTGCCCTGCGTCTCGGTCTCCTGCCGCCACCGCCAGCTGCAGCCTTCCCAGCAGGTGGTCGTGCGCGGGAGGGACCGCAGAGCAGAGGCGCCCAGCGGCTTAAGGCAAGAGGCAGGCGGGAGACGCGGGCAGGAGCCTGCTGCCACCGATGCCACTTCTGGCATCCCTGCGCCTCTCGCACCGCTTGCCGGGCGCCTCTGCTCCATGGTCCCTCCCGCACGCGCCCACCTGCTGGGAAGGCTGCAGCTGGTGGTGGTGGCAGGACACCGAGACGCAGGGCAGCGTCGGGGCTCTGGCGCTCCTTCGGCCGCTTGGCTGGAGAATGGCAGGGATGCAGCCGCGGCCGTTTTTGAGCTCCCCCCCGGCTCAGAAGTTTCAGTACGA